>CM074770.1:0-4800000 GCA_037355735.1 Pseudo-nitzschia delicatissima
CCTAACCCTAACCCTAACCCTAACCCTAACCCTAACCCTAACCCTAACCCTAACCCTAACCCTAACCCTAACCCTAACCCTAACCCTAACCCTAACCCTAACCCTAACCCTAACCCTAACCCTAACCCTAACCCTAACCCTAACCCAACCCAACCCCAACCCCAACCCCAACCCTAACCAACCCCAACCCCAACCCTAACCCCAACCCTAACCCTAACCCCTAACCCTAACCCTAACCCCAACCCCAACCCCAACCAACCCCTAACCCCTAACCCTAACCCCAACCCCAACCCCAACCCTAACCCCAACCCCAACCCTAACCCTAACCCCAACCCTAACCCTAACCCCAACCCCTAACCCTAACCCCAACCCTAACCCCAACCCTTTTGCTTTTGTTGTTTCGTGTCGATCCCGTACGAGTAGGTTTGCGTTTTCGCTTGGTTGACAATAACTGCTCGTGAGAGATCGTCGTTTTCAACATTTGAAGCATTTTGGTGCTTCGAATGATCCCCACCAAACCAAGCCCAATTGCGGCGGCCAAGAACGTGAAAGTTCTCAGTGCTCTGGTTGCCTTTGCTTTGGCCATCTTCGTCGATATTGTTAATAGGGTACAACAGGATGTAGTAGTGCTTCGTTGTTATGTTCCGGAATATATACCATTTGACATCACCGTTTTGTGAGGTGCGCAATTTTGCAGGTTGCAAACTGAAACTGCGTACAATCTTGTAGGTTTCATACCACAAAACCAAGAATTGCGTAGATTTGGTACACGTTCTACGTGAGTAAAATCTTTTTGGGGGGAGGAAAAATGAAAGAATAAGAACTAGTTTATGCTTTGCGTTGTGCGATGCTATGTTAATAGGAATTCGAAGAAGATTCGTGTACAATACAAGAAACATTACTTCTTTTGATGCTAGTTGCTTGTTGCTTGTTGCTTTTTGCTTTTTGCTTAGTAGTGCCATGTTTGTTATGTTGCATGTAATGAATTGTGTTCATCGACATTCATTGTTGTTCAATGAGTTCTTCCGAATTTCTTCCAAATATGTGACGCCACGTAAGAACGTTCAAGGAATGTTCGTTGCTGTTTCGGGATGGGTTGGTGTACAGCAATTCGCTGTAGAATTCAATCATCAATAGTATAGCTGCGTGTCGAGCTAGCTATCGCACATACAAAGCCTGGCTCGCTTCTTATTGTTGCCGACCTTGTCAAAGATCATGCTAGCAGCGTTCGCGGGGTTGTTTTCTATAGTGATTGTGCCGTTGCCCGGTACTGTCTGGCGGTTCGCCATGGCCTTTTTGTGTTTCTTGAAATTTCGAAAAGCGATCGCAACCTTGTGCCTCTGCTGGCATGGTTCGACGAGGGCCTTCCAGCAGCAAAATCCTTCGTCCCATATTAAGAATCTTCCCCCGCTGTGTTCGATCATTTCCTCAACGACTTGCCGTACAATTAATGATTTTTGTGTCTGCGTCGCAGCATCGTGCTGGGAGCTCTTGGAGTCAATGAGGGACCGGAAGGTGACGTTGCCAGGGTGGTTCATTACCGGTTTCCCTGGCCGAAAGATAACGTCATTGGATCCAGGACACTCAATCAGATCAGGGCGGTCGCTACTTGGGGGAATCGTGTCGATACCAGCAAACGTCTGTGGCGCTCCTCCGATGAACCTCTTCAGATCACTCGCAAAAACATCTTTCTCGAGGACGTTTCGAAGGCGTATCCACTGCTTGAGATACGTCAACTTTATGTTCCCAGTTGAGGTCATAGGGAGGAGGTCCACTGGTACTCCGTAACTTTTGATATGATATTTGAGTTCAATAGGCTCTCCCGAGTGAACTTTGAATCGAGACCTCCTCCCCACTAGCGCCATTGCCAAGACACTTCCAAAGACCGTGAAGATGGGACACTTGGATGGAATGCACAAATGACATGCGGCAACCCGTATCGGAACGCACTGGAAAAGAATTGGGACGATGCGTTTGCATTGGCATCCTGCTCCTGCCTTGTTAGCTTCGTGTAGAACTGGGAAAAATTTTGCAATGTCAGGGTCTGGCCACACCACGATGACGATCCCCTTCTGTTGGGTTTCAAGGTCGTCACCGGCAATCCACAAAAAGTAAAGGAGTATCTTGTACTGTCATCATTTCGAGAATAGAGTTGCACGTGGAGGATACAATAAGTGGGATGAGCAGGTTGTGTGAGCATTATTGTTTTAGAAAAACGAATCAAACAATTTGAAATTCGAATATCGAATAGTATCGAATATCGAATAGTATCGAATATCGAATACTATCGAATATCGAATACTATCGAATATCGAATACTATCGAATATCGAATACTATCGAATATCGAATACTATCGAATATCGAATACTATCGAATATCGAATACTATCGAATATCGAATACTATCGAATATCGAATACTATCGAATATCGAATACTATCGAATATCGAATACTATCGAATATCGAATACTATCGAATATCGAAAGCGGTTGAACACAATAAGAACTTACCCACGCCCGCGGATTGTACGGTAGCCCGAGTGTCCCGACAACAGTCAATACTTTACGACCACTTCGGTCTCGAAAGGGCAATAGCTGTATGAGTCCCATCCGGAGCATCCGCTGCTCTTCTTCATTCAAATCCGAGAGTGTAATGGGTCGTTCCAAGACAGCCAAGCCCTTGTCATACGGGAGGTAATATGCAATCAGATCGAGGTATTTGACGAGACGGTGAGCAGCCTTTTTCGCATCAAAGAGGTCGCAGCGCAAAAACCTCAATCGAAATTCATCCGTGTCGACATATTTGATCTTGCCGTTGTTGGTGTTGGCATTGTTGTCACTGCTGTCAGAATTTTTCTTTCCGTGGGAAGAAGCTTCCAAAAACGCCCGCTTTTCGGCAGGGTGAATGTTCCACAGTTCAATATCGAGTTCCTTGAGTGATCGGGCGAGAAAGTCATCGGTTTCGATAGGTGCCATGCATCGAACACCGTGGATCTCTTCGGCAATGGTGTTGCGATCGTCAAAACTCAATTTCATCATTTCTTCTCTCACCATGCCGTCGACAACGTCGGGATTTAGGGCGTCAACCCTATAGGGTGGGGGCAACTCCTGCAAATAATGTTCGAAATCGGTTGCGGATCCCATTGCGAATAGTTACTCTGATTGTAATGTATATATCGTATATTGTATATCGTATATCGTATATGGTATATCGATTGTTGGGTTATATGTCTTCAACCGAATTGGTAGAAACTGTAACAGTAACAACGATAGTTTTGATTATCAAAGCGATTTTGATTTTATGCAAACACCGAGAGGCCGTATCCGATTCTCGATTCCCGATACGACGCTTAGTTACTTCTGTTGTACGTCGTGAGATTGCCCCTCTCTAGGCTATTCTCTTACACTGTTCGACTGTGTTTAATTTTGGGTTCTGTTTCACGATTATTGTAGAAGAAGTACGATTCAGTATTATTGAGAAAGAGAATCGATGAGTATAAATACTTTTTCATTTAGAGGTCGGCCATTCTTCTACTTCAATGGTCTGATTAAGAATCAGGGGTTTAGTTAGCGGATCCCGTTTCCCTTTTGTTTTGGGGGATGTTTTTACATTTTCAGAGAACGCTCTAGAAGGCTTTTGTTGTTCTCCTTCAATCTTCTTATTAAGAATCTGGATTGAGCTGGCGGATCGGAGTTTCATTTTCTTTTTCCCCAGGAGAACAGAAGGCTATTCTGCTTTAATTGAGTTCATTATATATCGAAAAATAGTATTATACTTCTTTTCCCATCATGGCTTCTTCAAGATCACAAATTTTAAAAAAATGACACTACGGGTTTAGGCGGATTTGATAATCAATCAATCTACATAACTGGGCAGCCGTTTTCAAATCGGGAATGGGGGATGTTGGCGTAATCTCGATTTTCTATTTGGCAATACTCTTAGCGCTTGTGGGATGGACGATAAAACAATTGCTAGCTCAGTTGCTGGTCATCATTGCATTGCATGGAATGAATCAATCTACATAACTAGGCAGCCGTTTTCAAATCGGGAATGGGGAATGTTGGCGTAATCTCGATTTTCTATTTGGCAATCCTCTTAGCGCTTGTGGGATGGACGATAAACCAATTGCTAGCTCAGTTGCTGGTCATCATTGCATGGAATCATCGAATTCGACAACTCGATTCGAAAGGCGAAAAACACAAAAGCACAGTATGGTAATATTATTCATTGAAACGTTTCACCAGGATCAAACAATCGTGACGTCATTCGCTATTGCAATCCAGTTTGTACATAGTGTCGATCCCTCGTACGTGTTGGTGTAGTCCTACCAATATTCGACGTCCCTCTCCTCTGTCGTAATTTCAATCCTTTTGTGATTATTGATTTCGATATTCGATTCCATCGTTTGGTTGCAAATCGTCACATCGACAAATGCGACAAAACAAAAATCTTTAAAATCGGCAAATCCGTCAATCGACACCATAGAAACAAATCGAATACTAGTAGTAGTACTGTACCAAGAAGTGTATGAACATGGATCACGCAGACTTTCAAAATAGTCGCACAATAGTCTCGGTCATTGAACATTGCGATTCGAATGAATTTTGTATGCGAATGCGAATGTGTATCGTTTTGCATATTTGTTGTTTGCGGCTGGTTCCTCTTTCGGAACTACACGCATCATGAATCGATCGATGGCCGATCGACAATCATCGATCGATGGTCGATCGACAATGATCGTCGATCATAACATGCGGTTATCTTTAGTAGAGTTTCAAGATTTTCCTTCAAACGGCTCCTTGTTGACCCTTGCGGTTTCCCGATCCACGATTTTGAGATACCTCGGACGACCCTTCACGGGGTGTTCCCAGAAGCGCTGTTTCTTGCCAATTGTAATGAGCGTGATGGGCGCGGGATTGTGGTACACCATTGCGGCAATGTCGTGATCTTCGTGTCCCTCGATATATCCACCCTTGCCTACCCTTACTTTGGATAGCGGTGCCTCCTGTGCCACAAATGCGGCAAGATCCGTCGACATGAGATAGCACTGTCCAGCAAGATATAGATGAACGCCATCGTATTCTTTGCCCCAGTGTGATTCGTAGCGGGGATATTCCGATTTGGGATGCAGATCCGAGTCTTTGAAATACCAGGGGCCCTTGTCACGAAGGGCACCGGCAAAAAAGTTTTTGTTGTAGGGTGCGGGTGGAAGCCTCGTATGGGCAAACTCGAGGAATTCGTGGAGCTTGAGAATCGAGTCGCTGTCAAATTTCATAACATAGTCAATGGGCGTGGTTGTCGATTCGAACTGCTTTGCGATTTTGCTGCCGAAATAAAACCAGGTTTGGGATTTTCCATCGTTCATGTTTTCTCTGTACAAGTTCAATGCGATTAACGATAATATTTACAAAGAAAGACGAAGTATCGGAATGAATATGAATCGAATGAATGGTGATAGCAATATATCGCAAGACATTGTGAGCTCATTGTGAACACAATGTGAACACATTGTGAACAAAACACATTAACATGATAACTCACCGAATGTTGAGATGCGTTACATCGGACCAGTTGACATCAATCTTCATCGGATCCTTGTATCCACCCGACAATTCAATTGGGGTTTCTTTTGTGTCCGTATCCTCGAGTCGTTCCGTTGGGGCTTCCGGGTCTTGGTTTGCTCCAGTGACAAATGTGTAAATCAGCTGGCAGTTTTTGTTTTCCCGAAGAGAAGTTTTATTGGCTATTTCTAATGATGTTGCTGTAGCGTCAAACTCGTTTGCTGTTGCAGAACGAAACTCGCTGAGGGTGCAAACACGTTCGTCCTTCCAGATCTCGTTAAAGAGACGACGGTGCCATTTTCTATGTGTTGCATCGAACATATTGTCGCTGGAAAAGATTCCCATGAGGATTCTAGGATTTCTCAGCAACTGGTTGTTGGCGTTGTTGTTGTTGTTGTTGCTGCTGCTGCTGCTGCTGCTGCTGCTGCTTTTATTGCTTGTGTTGCTGTCCTTCTTGTTTTTTGTAGTGGAATAAAAGCCAGATGGAATCATTTGAAATGAAGACTCGCCATGGATAGGAGATTGAGATTGTAGCTGAAGATTAAAATTGGACGTGATCATCAGATTGTTGATGAACAAAGCACCAATGGCACCCATCAGAATCAATTGCACTTGCGAAGCGGACACTGTCATTCTCTCTCGCTTTTGCGAAGCGGACACTGTCATTCTCTCTCGCTTCGATCTTGCTGTTGCTGTTGTTTGTTGTTGTTGTTGTTGTTGTTGTTGTTGTTGACTCATAGACGAATATGAATTGTTAATAACATTGTATGCAATCGTGGTCTCGGAGAAGGCAGTCCTCACAGCTTTAAGAGCAAAACGACAGGAAAAGCATTGTACAAGCATTGATAGCTCCAACGTCAACCGTATTTATACAACGCCGACCACTGAAATCCGTATGCGTTCGTAATTTTGTTGTCTCGCTTGGCATTCTCTCAACAGACTCATAGCGCCTCATCAAAAATTAATTATACAACGCCGACGATCGGAATCCATATATGCAATCGTGGTCTCGGAGAAGGCAGTCCTCACAGCTTTAAGAGCAAAACGACAGGAAAAGCATTGTACAAGCATTGATAGCTCCAACGTCAACCGTATTTATACACCGCCGACCACTGAAATCCGTATGCGTTCGTAATTTTGTTCTCTCGCTTGGCATTACCTCAACAGATTTAACAATCTCGCTTGCGACATTTTACCCCCCAATCCAAAGTCAAAAAGTGAGGCTGGTGGAAAATGGACATATTTTCTTAAATCGCGCGCAGTTCCTCCAGCTTTGAGGGTTGGGGAAACTGGATTCACTTGTCATTTTTTTGAAAAATCGCGTTTTTTCAACAGCCTGGTGGAATATGTAAATATTCCACCAGGAGTATCACCAAAAGGAGTTTCCTCATTCTCACAAACTATTTCGTTCGAATGAATCAAATAATAATTTCAAACGTGACCCAAGAGTCAGTCGTGATAAATTGAGTTTTGCAAATAATTTAATCAATGAAATAAAATACCAGAGCCCCCAGTGGTCGTGACTGGCTTCTTTTTGCCATTTTTATCGACAAATAGAACTCGAATGAAATTCATGTCTTGGTCTCTCGTAGCTCCTGAACTAATGAAATACTGAATCGTGTTTCTCGAGTTTTCAGGAGTTACAATTTTACGATTCCGGAGTTTGTGGAAGGACGAATTCGATCTTACAGTTAGTAAAATTAATACGACCGCTCCTGAATTCATAAGACGGCCTCTTTCACTTATAAGGTTACCGACAATAGATTCAACCGCATTGCTGCTGGTCGTCACCGACGGCGTCACCGACGATGGTGTCTGACGAAACTAGTAAAAATAACGACGTAGCAAGAGGATAGAATCTGGGGGGAAATCACCAAACCTCGCTCGTTTTTCACGCGCGCGGATAAAATATGATCAATATTGTACCTATGTTTTTCCGCCGGTCTGTTGGAAACACACCCATGGTAATATTTTATCGGGGTGAAAAACGAGCTTTTTCTCAAAATAAGAAGAGGTTTAAAATTGCGCGCGATTTTAGGAATCTGTCCATTTTCCATCTGCCTCAATCCCAACTACCGAACTCCTGAATCACGATTCAGGAGTTTCAGGAGTCTCGCTCCTGAATTTCATTCGAGCTCTCAAAGAAGATAAATAAATCAGGCTCAGGGTTAGGGTTAGTTTGATTTAGTCGTGGGTATAACTGCGATAATCTACATTTTATTTGTAATTTTTTGGCTTTGCGTCTGTTCTCGGCCGGATTTCAGGTAAAATGCCGAACTCTGCTGTTCATTGCAACGTAATTCACAATTGATTCTTTGTTGTTGAAGGAATTTCTGTAAGGACGACTTACTCATTGACTTGGTGGTATGTCATCAGTTTTTGGATCACCGCTTTCCCCTATCCAAAAATCTTTCAGATATCATCGTCATCCGTAGAATTTGTATTGATATGCTGTTGATTGATTGTTAAAATACAAAGTAGAAGTACAGTACAAGTACTTGTAATAGCTATTCATTGTTGAGTATTCTCGATTATTATCTCAATCAGAATCAATAAGAACAATGAAAGCTTCTCTGTGCCTCCTTCTTGCTTCGATCGTCGCCAACTCGATCGAAGCCTTTGCTCCTGCTCCAGCACTCACGACGACGACAACAACAACAACGACAACAACAACAACAAGTCAAGCAGCTTTTGCTTCCGATCGCTTCTCATTGTCTCTTTTTTCTTCGACCAATGATCAGTTCGATGCAAATAATAATGATTATGATACCACTATTAATAATGACGCAGTGGGACGACGTGTTGCTCTTTCTCAGGCCACCAAATTCGCCGCAGGTCTTGCGGTTGCCTTGAATTTCCCTGCTGCTTCGTATGCCGATGATGCTGCTCCCTCCAAGGTTGTTGTCGCAGGAGCAACTGGACAAACGGGTCGCCGGGTTTTGGAACGATTGGCTCAAGCTGGAAATCTTCAGGTTATTGGAGGAGTTCGCAACGTAGACAAGGCCACAGCTTCTCTGGGAGAATCATCTACTGTTGTTCGTGGTGCCATGGTTCAGAAGGTCGCTTCCGTTGATACCTCGGCGGTAGATCTCCAGCGATTGGATGTCGTAAGGGATTCGGTTGACGAGCTTGCCAAGACTATGGAAGGAGCGACTTCTCTGGTGATTGCTACGGGATTTATTCCGGGAAATCCTCTCAAGATGAATGCTGCTGCCCACGAAGTTGTGAGTTACAGTTACATTGTATTGCTATTCTGTTGCATTGAATTTGCATTCGAATTTGCGTTCGAATTCGAATTACATCGATTCTACACGTACAATATTCGAGCGCTATTACCACTCTTTTCTAATTTCTCTCTTTTTCGATTTCACGTTCATTGATTTAGGACAATGTCGGGACCATCAAATTGATCGATGCCGCGAAAAAGACGGGAAGCGTCAAGAAAATCGTCATGGTTTCCAGTATCCTCACCAATGGAAGAAACTGGGGACAAGAAAAATCTCCGGGATTTGTCGTTACAAACGCATTCGGAAATGTGTTGGTGAGTAACGATAGTAACAGTTACAGTTGCAGTTGCGGTTACATGCTGCTGACATTTCGAAAGTTGTCGCAACCATTTGTTCTCACCGCTCTTGCATGCATGTATGTTCCTATGTTTCGCTCTCTATACTCCAAAAGGATGAAAAACTTGTAGCCGAAAACTACCTCAAACAGAGTGGCATTGATTACACGATTGTTCGACCCGGAGGATTGAAGGCCAAGCCACCCACGGGCGCCCTACAAATTTCCGGCGAGGATACTCTCAACAGCGGAGAAATCTCACGAGATCTCGTGGCAGATGTCTGCGTTGCGAGTCTCACGGATGCCAAGGCGAAAAACAAGGTTCTAGGTGAGTATTTTCTTCTATACGAAAACGATGAGTACTATTGGAATTATCAATTGCTGAATTTTGTTGGGTGATAAATTGTACAGATTCTCATTCGAATTGGTTTCTATCATGTCTACACGTTCATTTCAATCGCAAAAGAAATTATCGAGGACGAAGGAACCCCACCAAAGGTTTTCAATGGATTGAACATGTAATTACGAAAAAGACCATACATCACGTAATGAATTAAATTGAATTCTTTTGAACTGTTATTATGAGTCGATTGTAATTGGATTGTCAATGATTGCGTTGTTGTGCTTCTATTTGTGTTTTATTTATGGTGTGTGTTTGTTTTAGCATCTTCAAAGGTCGTTGTTAAAATTGCCCCTGTGTGTTCTTTTTTCGAAAGAAGGATCGCCCTCGACGAACTCCACGCAATGGTTGCCGGCTCCCCTTGCCATTATAATTTAGCCGTTCGATAGCAGATTCGTCGGGTTGACTATCGTAACGAAAACCTTCTCTCTCGTCTGTCGGCACAGATTCGGGAGGAGCTTTTCCAAGACTTCTCTCGTCTGTTGGCATTGATCCAAGAGCAGCAGTTGTGTTATCGAAGGACTCCAAGAGTTGCCCTTCCGAGTTCGACTTCCCGCTCATATCTCGGTCACGACTCCGATTATATTTGCTATCCGTGAGCAGGGATCCGATTGCTGCGCTAGTGTTATCGAAGGACGGCACGGCTTGCCCTTCTCGGTTGGATTTTCCACTTTGTCGTTCGGGATTGTTGTACGGTAAGATCATTCCCTTCAACTCCTTTGCAGCATATTCCAAATGACCTTGGGAAGAAAGAAGCAAGTCATTTCCAACCGGGACACCGGTGCAACAAATATTTCCCATCATTGTTTCGGAGGAAACCTGTTCGATGGTGGTAATCTGCGCATTTTTTGAGGTCTTCTTCTTTGTCGTCGTCTTTTTCTGCTTTTCGTGGGTCTCTCCTTCATCAAAGTCCATCAGTGGCTTGGGGTCGAGAAAGGTCTTTGCCGAGATTGGCTCCACAGATTCTTGACGATTATAGACCATAATGTCCACAACGTAAGCTGATTCATCATCGTCATAATCAAAATCGTCGTCATGGTATGCGTGGATTTTCGAGGTTTTTACGGCGTCCGCCTTTTTAGACTTCAAAAATGGAATTCTCTTTCGAAAGGCGTTTTGCTTTTTGGACGATGGTGTAGTTGTGATTGGTGCTTTATGCGTGGAAGATGTAGGCTTGTTGGGGAAGCGCTTCGCTATTGCCTTGCTAGAATTGAATCGAGGCTCTTTCGTTTCCTCCAACCCTTCGTCACAGTCAGCGTATTCGGGAACCCAGACTTTCTTTGGTGCTGCCTCCGAGGGATGCCGTATACGCGTTGGCGAAGTTATTTCCTGCAACCTCGTCTGTTTCTCCGTTGGCAATGTAGACGTTTGTAGCGATTCGGGTTGCAAACGGGCGTCCTCTGGATCTTCCATCGATTTCATTTGTGCCTCGAAATCGTCCGCTGCGGTCATTTCAGGGCCAAGGTCGTCCTCGTCGGCAAAGAATATGGATCGTGCCGATCGCATCGAGTCGGTGGTAAACTGTGCTACATTTTCAAATCCTTCCATCAAGCTTACAATTGTTTCTTCCAGCGATATTATACTCCCTCCACAAATTGTATCTTCGTCGTCCACATCATCGTTATCATCGTTATCATCAGATTCATAAGAGTTGTCCGAAAATATGTGGAAGGAAGATGGTTCGGCCGTTTCAACAGGTAAGGCGTTACCAAAAGCGTTGCCAGAGGGTTTCAAGGACTCTGAGATCGGCTTTGTTTCCTCTTTTGCTCTATCCTTATTCTCGCTGACGGGAATTGCGAAACGATTCGCTTCTTTCTCGCTCGAGTGATTCCCTGTGACACTTGGTTTTGTCCCCATCCCATGTTTTTTACGAGGCGCGTTGAACAAGTCATTCTTGGTCTCTTTGCTGCTCCTTTGATTCGATTTCAATTTGTTGTCACTGTTCTGGTTCGCAGTCGTTTTGTGCATCTTGTCCAAGGCAATCGGATTTGATTGCTTCGGGTATTGTTTTTTGGAAAAGATTGCTCCGCCGATTTTTTTCAATTGACGCTTCGGTTTGTTTGAGACGTTGATGTTCTCGTCGTTGTCGTCTTCGAATGCGTCTGGAAGTCTATCGACAAAAGCGACAAAATTGCCGTCACTGTCATTTTCTTTTTTGCCCTTGAGCATATGGAGCAAATTTTTCTTTTTGTTTGACTTTTTCTTTTTTGTCTGGACGGGGAAGCGACTCTTTTCCCGATTCGAGTGATAAGAGCTTATCGTGGAATACGATTGATAAGTAGCACTCTCATCAGCGCTGAAATCCTCGTCACTGAACAAACTGTCATCGTCACTATCGCTATCGCTATCACTATGAAACTGACTTTCAAAATTCGAGCGGGAGTCAACACTTTCCTCAATGACACTCTCTTCGTTGACAGGAGGTGCAAATGGATCAAAGACATTTTTCTTTTTGCTTCCCACAGGAAAATTAGCCATTTTATCGTCAATGTCTACGTCCGCGGTGTACCAAGCGCTGTCGTCCTCGCCTTTGTTGTTGTTTTTCTTATTAGCTTTGGTGGTAGCGTATTTATCGCCCTTGAATGTTGATACGGAGTCTTCACCGTTCGTCTCTTGACGAGAAACTTCATCGTAGTCAGTTTCATACACGGTTTCGTATTCTGTCTCATAATCGGTTCCGTACTCTGTTCCAAACTCTGTGTCCTCTTCGTTTTCGTCTCCCACTGTCCTTTCGTCGTATTTGTTCTCGTACTTTTTGACAAAGGTTGGAGGCTTTTTATAGTTTGCCTTTGCAGCAGCACTGCCTGTCCTGTACTTGTCAAGAACTCGAACCTCCTTCTTATAAACTTTATTGGCGTTCATAATCGACCCACCTTTTGTTAAATGGTCAAGGACAGCGCCAAAAGCAAGAATTTCGTCAGGAGATGCCCCGGCGTTGAGGGAAGAAGCGAGGCTTGATTTATGACTCTGCTTGGAAGACTCGCGTTTCAGACCGCATGTCCGAGAATTCCGTCCGGATTGAGAATTCGCAGAATAGTATTGCGTAGAGGAAATTGAACCAGATGGAGCCACCAAGCCTTCGTCGCCATCACTCAACAATCTCGCATGGGAGGAATGGGATCGTCTTCCCGACTCTTCTTCTATTTCGACAGGAAAACTTCGTCGGTGTTGAGATAAAGTCATGGAATATTTGTTTGATTTTCCAGTGCCACTGCCTATGCTGCCGGAGTTGGAATTTCCAGAAGTACGCGACAAGAATCCGTTGCCTTTTTTCTCGTTTGAATTTTGCTGCAAATTGTGGCCCTTCCAATCCGAATCAAAAGGAAGAGGCTTTGGACGATTCGACAAGAACTTGTTGCTTTTGCTGTCGACATTGATGGATTCATAGTGCCGATGCTTTTGCTCATTTCTATATCGTTCTTGTTGGCTTGGTTGATTTGTTTTGCTCCTATTCCCGTCAAATCTGCGAAAGGGAGCAAACTTTTCTCTTTTCGTCACGCCGTTCTTGATGCCATCGGCAAGTTGATATCGAGAAGAATCGGAGGCCTCGACATTGTTGTGGGAGCCGTATCGGTCTTGACGCCAATGCCCGGGTTTGGAGAAAGTATTGTTTGGCTTGTAGCGATCTAATCCCGCGACTTCTTCGCGTTTACGACGATACTGCCCAGATTTGGAAACATACATTGGCTGCAGCACAGGCAAGTATTTTTCTTCGACGTGATGTATTCTGTTTTGCTCCATAATCTTTTTGTACTTGTTGCTTCTCGTGGGCTTGGTGCCTTTGGCCATGGCTTCCAAACTATCGTCACTTTCGATTTGAGGGACTCCAAGTAGAAAGCTAGGGTCATCATCTCGTTCTAACACGGTGAGGTTGCTGGGATCATCGGCATAGAGACTGCTGGGATCGTCGGCGAAGGTGCTATCGGGGTCGAGAAGCACCAACGGTGGAGGCATGGTTCCATACGAAGCCATACTAACTGCAATTGTAACAAATCAATCCAAGACCTTTGTTATGAATTTGAATATGTTGATACGGTCTGTTTGACACGAAGAATGAAGGAATCTCTGCCCTCCAAACAACAATGTAGTACTGATAGTGTAGTGTTGAAAGAGTTACTTGCTGGCACATGTCACGCCTCGTCACACTTCTGTACACATATATCGCGAGGCGATAGGAAATTGGATGCAATTATCTTTGGGTACATGTATTATTATTTAGTTCGAAGTCCGGGAAAGTTCCGAGAATCACAGATACAAGCGTCGCTTATTTCAGTGACCATAATGTCAAAAATATTTGCAACATACCCCAATTGAGAAACGAGCCATATGAATATGCCTTTTCAGCGATGAGTGAGGACGGCGGGTGCGAAAACGCGACCAAGCCACAGTTCGAGTTGACATCGTCGGCGATTATTTCGTCCGTCCGCCAACAAAATGAGATTAGTCAAGGGAGTCGAATAGTCCTCCTTCAGCGATAATAGCCCTGGGTTGGCGAGCGCTGCTAGAAATAAGAAAAATGAATCGAGGTAGGAACTTATTCCGAGCCGGGGGAGTATTTTCATGATTTTGAAAACATGAGAAGGAGACTTGTTGCGAAGGCGGAAGTCAGAAGTTTCGTACGTACGCGTATCGTAATCATACCAACGCAAGAAATAAAAATGTTGCATGTTCAAGCTCTTGATCACGCTTCCTATCGAGAAGATTGAGAGAGGATTCCGAGACCAGAAACGGCCACGACGTGAGCGCCGATTGGAAGGACGAAGAGGAAGTTTTAGCATCGAGATCAATCAAGTAAGGAATCGTAGTATGAAACCTTGGATACCTCTCTGCGCATTATAATAGATGAATCGATCGCACCTTAAAAGAATTGCATGAACTACATGAACGATGGACTGCGGGAGAGTATGGAGTGGAGTCTTTTTACTTCGCGTCCAGGCATGTGTCATACGGTCAACATCGATCAGAATATTTTGTCGAAATGATGTCATTTTGTCGCGAAAGAGCCTCACTATGATATAGTTGTGCTGACCAATCTGGTCAACGCAAATGAAACGAAACGATGCGAAACTAATCGATCACACAATTTCCATCACAACAGTATCCAGAGCAATTCTATTCGAATGATAGCGAACGAAACGATCACTGAAAGGTCGAAGATGACGATACCGTCATCTACATCAAATACTGTTCGCTCATCGATAAAATATAAGGGTAGGACGCGCGTTGTGAAACTGCACAACACAAATCAGAAATAAATAGCGTCCAGGACACGAAAGAAGTTTGGACAACTCTCAGCCTAGACTTTGTATGATGGAAGGGACACTTTGAAGAGCGACTTCGCTAGTCTTTTTCTTTTTCACTCCATAGCATGTACTTTATGTTCGTACGGAATGCTATTTCGTGATAATGAGGCGCCACACACGAATTGGATTATACGTATCGTTTTGTTCTCTTTCATCGGGTCGACAAAGTGGTATTTTGTACATCGTTGTAACAATATGCACAGCGTCTCGGAACAAATTTGAAATTGCCGTTCGATCTGATTTTCTTTAGCATCGCCGCGGTCTTCTTTTAGTCTGCTGTTTGAGTCATGTAGGTAACTCGAATTGATGTTTCAATAGTGGTGACGGGGCTACTTCGTATTGTTCATTCATTGAACTAATCCGTTACAAAAAGACATTCTCTTACGGCGATTCGAACGCCGGATGCTTGATTCAAAGTCAAGAGTGATAACCACTTCACTATAAGAGAACATGCACCGAATGAGGGGATCGAACCCTCGACCACACGATTAAGAGTCGTGCGCTCTACCAACTGAGCTAATTCGGCTTGTAGATAAGACACAATATTTGGGATTCTATACTCTGCCAAAGATCAGCCGACGAAAGAATGAGAGGGATCTAAAGCGGGCATGATGTGTCACAAAAATTTAAAATCGGGTTGAATTCAGAGCTGAAAGCGTGGATTACGAAACTTATATGTGTAGTATTATAGTACTGGTATGCACTTTCGATATTGACGAACAAACACATTACGATCAACCTCCGAATTTTTTAAGAGAAGAAAAAATAAATTCTTCCGAGAGAGATTCTAAAAACATTCCTTACCATGATTTGTTCTCCAGTTTTCGTAGTCGACGATGCTTATGTTTCGGAACGCGAAAGAGAAATCCAATATGATGTAATCAATTACAACTACTATTGCCGCCTCCATTCCCGCCCTTCGTTCACAACACAACAGAAGAATGCAGTAACAAAAACCCTAGAAGCAGTATGCATTAGGTTTAAAGTCGTTGTACTAATTACAAAGTTGCGATTAGGAATTATGTTCTCGATGATGGTTCTCGGCGATGGAGATTGATTCCACCGCCATCGGCTCCGCCTGTTCGCAATGAGGGGTAGTTTGCGGGCAGTTGTATCGGCGCAACTGGTGCAGCAGAATCATCGCTGCTGCTGTTGGCAAGAAGTTTGTCCATCACGACAGTGACCTTCGCGATGACTCCGGCCATTGCGCGAGTGTTAATAATGTAATGCGTGCTGTTAGATTCTGTTCGAATGTTCCTCAAAGGAACTGTATAATGTGCAAATCGATTTCGAGGCTGTCGCATCTCTAGCAATTCAGCCTAGGATCCTTGGACACCGTCTCTTGCTCTGTGCGATGACGGTATTCAAAGAACCAAAGACTGTATTACACAAAGGTGCGACAAACGATCACAAGACTGCACAAGAGGACACACAAGAATTTCGCATACGCATACCGCAATCCGAGACATGCCACCTCTCTCGCATAGCAATACAGCCATGGATCTTTGGGCACCGTCTCGACGTGGTCGAAAGAGAGAATGGAAAACACATGGCTGTATCAACAACAAAAAGATGCGATAGAAGTGTAACAGCAGAGAATCAAGAGCGAAAACCGAATTCGAGAGGTGCACAGAACGTACACACACGTACGCCAACCAAGATGAACCCAACAAACAAATCATCCGAGATAGGTTCCGGACGTATTGCAGGAATCGCTGCCGCCGCTGCAACCTAGATCTCGAGTGATACAGCCATGGATCCTTGAAGACCATCCTCTGATTCCAATTCCAATTCGGTTGGTAGACAATGGGTTTCAAGAATGCATGGATGTATCCCAGTTCCTGTTCCTGTTCCAGCCGAGGTCAGGGGTCGGAAGCGAAGTGATGCTTGAATGTTTCCTGAATGCCAATTCAAGAAAGAGCAAACGATCGGCAGTCATTCGGTCATTCGAATCGAAGTGAAGCAGCTGTTGCACTCCACAAGAACTTTGATTGGCACGAACGCGAACACCCACAGCAGCAACAAAACATGGAATTGTATCGAGTACTTTACCTTGGACATGTCAACGAATTCATTGTTCATTGTGGTGTGTTATCACTATCGTTCTGCCGCAAAGGAGAATTATGTGCCTTTCGACTTCGAGGATTTCAGAATTATGGTCTTTTCAGTAAGGTACGTACTAGTCGAAGTGTTACGCTATTGGGATGATCAATGAGACCAGTGATGAACAAGAAGAAGAAATCCGAAAAAGCATCCAAGAATGCTTGTAGCACGTGCGTTTTGCAGGTACTATAGTTGGAGCGAAATTACAGTGATCTCTGCGTGTGCAATCGCGAGTACTCCATAGGTTCTTCTTTTTTCCTACTTAAACTAATCCTTCTTATATTGGCGCATTCGAAACTTGTGGGCAATAATTGAGGGTAGCGTTCTAGTAAGGTATGTGTTTCATAATTGAAGCATCAATCAAAATGTCTCGTGTGCGGGTTTCATTAATCATCACTGACAAGTGACTTTGAACCGGACTGACTATCCACAATAAGATTAAATGAATTTGAATAATTAACACTCTTCTCGGTTACGTCATTACACGCAGGTGTTATTCATCGAATAATTTTTAATAAATATTATGTTGAAATTTGATCTCGTGCAACTTCAATATGAGATCATCGGCAACAGGCATCTCTTCGGTACGACTTCCAATTATGGCTGCGAATACATTTATCGTCTGTCATCAGTTCTTGTTCTATTTTTATCAATAATTGTGAAGTTTCCTCGGCATCTGGTGACTCAGAATTGAGTCGACAGCTGTAAAATTCAGCTGGTATTTCTTTTTATTGGGTGAGGAGATTAAATCGAAGTTTTTATGTTTTTTTTTTTTTGAGAAGACAGCCTAATTTCGTCACGCGGAGGCATTATATATATTTCCAAACATCACGATTAGGCTTATTAGGCTATACAAAACTGCCACGATTTGACACAACGGTTCTGTTCCAAAATAAAATTCCTTCTCCTCTTTGCATCGAACAAAACGTGACTGACACTCGAGAACCGTACAAAATTGAACATCAAAAATAGAATTGGACGAGAAGAAGTGAGAAGCAGTAATTGTTGGATTGTTTGTGCCAGTGAAATATATATACCAGAATTGGTTGCGAGGCATGTGATATGAGAAGACGTTGTCAATAATAATGAGTGTTATTTAACCTTCCATCTTGGATTCCATCTGTTTTGATGTTTGATTTTGTTGTCTGTCATTGTTGAATAGTGTCAAGTACGAGTAGAATGGAATTCAATAGAATTAAAGAAGTCTTTTTTCGCTTCTCATTCAGTACACGTAGTGATATCATATTGAATGAATCAATTCAATGAATCAATTCAATGAATCAATTCAATGAATCAATTCAACAAACATTGAATCAAAATGGTAGCGACACTAATCACCCTCCTCTCGGCTGTTGTCTTCGCCATGGGAATGCTCTGGTATTGCACCGTGAGCTCTATGATTGAAGAATCACGAAAACGTCGACAATTGGCCTACGAAACTCGTGACGATGCGACAATCAAAACCTATGATGATGCTGTCGATGCTGTCGATGTCGAAATCAAAAAGAGCAATGAAGAAGAAATTGATACCGCAGAACAAGACACCAACGAACAAACAGAAGAAGAAGAAGAAGAAGAAGAAGAAGAAGCGGGTCTTCCATCATCCATATCAATATCCACATCAATATCCACATCAATATCCACATCAATATCCACATCAATATCCATACCGATAGCCATCGATGTCGATGTCGAAACGAAAAGCAATAATCTCTGCAAAAGAATACTGCCAGAACTTGCAGTATGCCAACAAGAGAGCAAAGACAAAATGGAAGATATATCGATATCTGACAATGAGATGAATCGAGAAGCGATTGATGTCGACAGCCTCGACATTGAAAACCAAATCAATCCCCAAACAATACAACAATTACACCTAAACGTAAACGTGTAGTGTACAAGTAGCATCATTGTGAGATTCGATACGATTTTCGATTCATTCTTCTTGCGCAATCACAATTATTCTACACAACAAATATGAACAAATAATATGACATGACGAATCAAACAAGCGCAACTCGTAAAATAAAATCTATATTTGTACACTATTTGTATTGGACACAACAAATTACGTATTTCATAAACTGACTTGAATAGTTCTTTGTCATGTTAATCTTTGAGACCCCGGGAGACAATCTCAAACAAATCGTCGCTGATGGGTTTCATCTCGGACAATTTTTGCAATTGGGATTTCATCAGTGCGGATCGTTCTGGTGTGTATTTTTTCCATGTAATCAAACTCGACGACAGACGCCCAGAGATTTGAGGATTCAGGGCATCCAGTTCTTCCAGAATTTTTCGAACAAACACATATCCCTCTCCACTTTCGTGGTGAAACCCGGCCGCATTGGCGCAAAACCCTCCCACCAACGAGCGGCATCGATTGGGATTCACCAGCGAAAAGTCCGGATGCGATCGGAGTTTTTCGATTCGCTCCAAAATGTCGGGCAAATCCGCCATGGCCTGAATCGAAAACCACTTGTCCAAAACCAAAGCGTCTCCCTTGGCTTCGTCGTAAAAACGTTGGACAAAATCGTCACGAATCTTCCCACCAACATCCCCGTCCATCGACACCAAACAATTCAATGCCGAAACCTTGTCGGTCATGCCAGTAGCTGTTTCGTAATGACTCTTGGCCAATTCCGCGGCAGAAGCCTGTTCTTCGGAAGTCTCCTTGATGGAACAGAGATACTGGAGGCAGACATTCCGCAATCGTCGGGAACCAATCGAAACAGCATCGACCTCAAATTCTCCCCCGCTCATGCTTTCCGAAAGAGCATCGTATCGCTCCTTGAGTTCTTTTGCAAATTCCTTGGCAAGGGCCTTCTTCAAAGCACCCCGGGACGAATGAATCGCAATCGGGTCAACGGTTCCCGACTCAACCAATTCGATCAAAGTTCCCTCCGTCGGAAGCGTCAGAGCGTAGGCCAAAATCGAATAATCTTCCGAATCGTAATCCGTCAGTGTTCGCTCAAAGGCTTCCTTCACGTACTTCCATGTTACCGTCTCCTCCAAGGGAGTTCCGTCCATGATTTGAAAGACGAGGCTCTTCATCAACGCTTGACCGGATTCCCACTTGTTGAAACCGTCCGTATCAGACGCTGCCAAAAAGGCCAAATCCTCCTCGTTTTCGTTTCCATCCACAGGGTTTAGCTTGATGGGCGCCGAGAATTGCCGAAGCAGCGAGGGAACAACGGGACCTTCAATGTCGTCAAAGACAAAGGTTTGCGTCAATTCCTTGAAATCCAAGACCTGCGTCGACAAGACTTCCGATTGGGTTTCCTTGTCGAGCAATCCAATCGAAAAGGGAATGTGCAAGGGCTCGTCCGACTTGGATTTCTGGGTCAAGGTAAGACTCCACGTCTTTTTCGAGGCATCATACGAATGTTCGTAGGTCACTACGGGAGTTCCAGACGTCGAATACCATCGGGCAAACTGTTCGAGATCCGTATCGTTCGCGTCGGACATGGCCGAAAGAAAATCGTCGCAGGTCACAGCACTTCCATCGTGACGCTCGAAATATAAATCCATGCCCTTTCGGAAACCATCCTTGCCCAACAAAGTATGATACATGCGAATGATTTCGGCTCCCTTGTTGTACACGGTGGCCGTATAAAAATTGTCCATGCTAATGTACGAATCGGGACGAATGGGATGCGACATTGGGCCAGCATCCTGGGCAAATTGGGCTGCTCTCAAGGAAACCACAGACTCGATGCGCTTGACGGCTTTGCTGTTCATGTCGCCGGAAAATTCTTGGTCACGAAAGACTGTCAAACCCTCTTTCAACGTAAGTTGGAACCAATCCCGGCAGGTGACGCGATTTCCCGTCCAGTTGTGAAAGTATTCGTGGCCAATGACGCCCTCGACGCGTTCGTAGTCCGTGTCGGTGGCCGTGGAGGGATCCGCTAGCACATAGGCTGTGTTGAAGACGTTCAAACCCTTGTTTTCCATGGCACCCATATTGAAGGAATCGACAGCCACAATGTTGTACAAATCGAGGTCATATTCCAGCCCGTAAGTGTCCTCGTCCCATTTCATGGAATTTTTCAAGGATTCCATTGCATATTGTAGCTTGTGAGCGTCCTTGGGGTCGGAATAAATGTTGAGATCGACCTTGCGGCCGGAGGGAACCGTAGTGTAGGAATCCGAAATCTTTCCGAGCTTTCCAGCAACGCAGCAAAAGAGATAGGAAGGTTTGGGGTAGGGATCTGTCCAGGTAGCAAAGTGGCGACCTTCTTCTTCGGCTTCGCCGTCTTCAACGAGGTTACCGTTGGCGAGGAGGACGGGGTAATCCTCCTTGCTGGCTTCCAGGCGAATGCGATCAAAGACTGCCATCTATTTTTCGTGTGTGAATTGTTGTGTGTCGTCAATGCGCAAGCGAATACACGTAGTGCATAGGAAGAGAACGAAATCAAATGAGTCAGCATCAAACATAAATAGCAGCAGCAGCAGCAATAACAACAACAACAGCTGCAACAACAACAAGCAATAGCGTTATTTGTTTTCCATTTTCGACTCACATTGTCCGGACGATCGGGATAATAGGTGATTCGACGAAATCCCATTGCCTCGCATTGTGTGCAATACATGGGACCACTCTTGTACAAACCACTCAACTGCGTGTTGTCTTCTGGAACGATGCTGACGGTCGTCTTCAAGACAGAACCAGGGGGAGGATTCTTGAGGATCATTTTGCCGGGCTCCAAAACATAATCGGTTCCCTCGACCAAAGCCTTGCCATTGAGCTCGACGCTCATCAAAGTAATGGAAGTCTCGTCTCCGTCCAACACCATGTCATGTTCGGCATCCGGATTCCATTCCAGATCTGGATTCTTCTCGAGAAAGAGCTCCGAAGTCACAACCGTCTTGCCATCGCGGATATCAAAATCCATATTGATCTTGTTCACGATGATATCCAAAGGCTTGTAATCCTTTCGAAAGATTTCGATGGGTTTGGATTCGGCTGCGGAATCGGCAACATCGGCTTCAGCGACATCGGTGCTCATTTGGAGTGCTGTGGGAACTGAGGAGGATCCTTTGGTCTTTGTTGAGGCAGCAGAACAGGTGTTGTTGTTCGTGGCGTTTGGAACAAGGGTGGAAGAAACGGCGCGTGGAGAAAAAGCCGTTGTGGAAGCAGAGGCGGCGAGGAGTAACCAAGACGAAAAGTGTCGGAATTTCATGCTGTGGGAGGGTATGCACTGAGAGCTTGTTCTATTGTTGCTGTTGTTGTTGTTGTGTGGATCCAAAGACGAATGCAATCCAGAGAAAAGAGTTCTATTGCTTGTTCTTCTTCGTTTCTGTTTGATATCGCTTTCCGATTGGCTAAGAAAATAGGCAGAAGTGGATTGCTTGCAATACTTGTGTTGTGGGAGACTATATGTACAGCTTCTAATGACAAGATGTCTTCGTAGCATGCCAGGGGTAGTGCAACGATTGCTTTGGTGCTGAACAGAATTACAGATTGAATCCTTATCGTTATCTTACTTCTTCACAAAGCTCTGCCAAAGTGATGACGATGATGTGTCTTTAGTGAGTCAACAACACAAACTGTAGTTATTCTACTACTCTTGCAGTACACGTAGAAAATTACGTACAAATATTTTGAATGAGGTATCTATTTTCCTGATTCCGACCTGACGATGCATCAAAAAACTAAGAGAGTTCCGAAAAAGCAACCAATCAAAAATCCAGATTTTAACAGTTATGATATACATACATCTATCGTATGATCGAGACTTGACACCAGATAGAGTTAAAGTTACAACAAGAGGCAACGCGTCACGATCTTTCATCAAAGGTGCACTTCAAAACGATTTTGAATTGACCAATTCGAATGTTTGTACGTATTGCATTCCGTCTTTTAGTAACGAGAGAAGAATTATTCCACGTGGAAGCATTTCGGGAAGAAAAAACTTAAGAGATAGTGTACTATAAATTATCCACTATTTTTATTGTAGTAAATACACACTGTTAGACATTCTATTTTGCTACCATACTTCAAATTTTCTATCATATATCAATTTATTCTATGGTCGCATGTTGTGAAATGTTTGGGCATAACTTAATGTGTTCAGCTTTTATGTTTTCGTTCACAAAGGTATGGTTTCCTCCATGATCTCCCGTTTTGAAGTATAGTACCAACTGTTGGTGGTTGTAGATTCACTTCTGGAGCTAGTTATGGAACCGTTCAAGTGTTAAAATACATCTTCTATTAGTTAGGATGAATTTCGTTCAATTTTTGGAAGAATGCGGAAGAAATTGACAAATTCGTCGCAGGCGATGTTTTGCGACCCCTTCGATTTTCTCATCGGGCTGGTATAGGCTGCTTATCGCTACTGTAACTTTACTTCTAAGGCTAGTTATTTTGCTCAACAACTATGTAAATACATCTCCTATGCGTATAGAACATGTTCGAATCATTTGTTGAGGCACATAGAAGGAATTGACAAATTCGTCGCAGGCGATGTTTTGCGACCCCTTCGATTTTCTCATCGGGCTGGTATAGGCTGCTTATCGCAACTGTAACTTTGCTTCGAGAGCTAGAAATTTAGTCGTTTCAATTTTCAAATCCATCTTGGATACTTAACTATGGTTTCTGCTTCATTCTCATCATAAGATTGCGAGCAAAAACTTCATTTTAGTGTCGTGAGACCCCTTCCGATTCGATTTTGACTTGCAGGAGGTCCTTCGACAACATATCCATGTGTAGACAACTATTCTGTAAATCATTTAATCTTTACTTATACATCAGCTTTAATATTGTTACTTCTCTTTTGATAGTTTTCGTACACTGTGGATATCGTCCTCACCATATTCACCTTCCGATTCATGTCTGCGTTGTTCTCTCTCGATTTCTTCACATTTGCCCTCAATTTCAAAAAATTATCTGCTGTCCGTCGAAGCATGATCATCATCGCAGCTCCACTAGTACAATCGAACAATAAATCGAATACTAGTGTACTAATAGAAGCTTTTCGAATCAATTTTGGAGGAATAAAGATTGAATTGGCTTCCATGCATTTTTTTTGCTGTTGCGAGACCCCATTTCTCGTTGGGATGACAGACACTCTTTGTTGCTATAACTTCACTTCTAGAGCAAACAATTTCACCCTTCAACTTTCTAAACCCATCTCTTAAACATGATAAAGCTTTTTAAATCATTTTTGGAAGAACGAGGAAGGAATTGGCTCAGTCGTCGTTGGGTTTATGCTTTTGGGCACCTCATATTTCTCGTTCTGCTTGTGTTTTCCTATTTATCACTGTAACTTCACTTCTAGAGCTAGTAATCGAAACAAAAAAGGCTTGAAGTCCATCTCCTATACAATTCAATGATTTTCGTTGAGAAAGTAGAAGAAATAGGACGGAATTGCGGTCAGAAAATTCATTTTAGTATCGCAGTAGCCCTTTCCTTCCCTTTTTTGCTCGCAGAGACTGTTTTTCTTCTATAACTTGACTTCTAGAGCTCGCAATTGAAACGATCAAGGCTTAAAATTTACTTCAGGTGAGTTTAAATTGTGTTTGTGTATTTTTTGTTTCAAAAACGGATGAAATTGCGGTCAGAAACTTCATTTTAGTGCCGTGGAAACCCTCCATTACCGTTTTGGCAAGCAGAAGAGGCTATTTTCAGCCATTAATTCATTTCTATTCTTTGTAATCGAACCACTCAAGGCTTAAAATCCATTTCCCATGAGCTTGGAAACGTTTCGTTGCAGTTGTGGTGAGTCGTAATGATTTTGTACTGTATTTTTACTGTAGCGAGACGTCTCCCATTTACCCTGTGGGCTATGGCAGGCTGTTTGTTGCTGTAACTTCAGTTGCAGAACTACTAAAATTGCGCTTCAAAATTACGAAACTATCACCTATACATTTTGATGGTAAGGATACCGTTCTATGTCAAAATCGGACGAAAACAGGGTCAGAAACTTCATTTTAGTGTCGCGGGACCCCTTCCATTTCCTTTTTGGCTAGCAGAGGCTACATGTTGCCGAAACTTCGCCTCCGGAGGTAAGTTTTTTGCGCTGCAAATTTTCAAATTCATCTCCTGTGAAAACCGGGTATTGTCGCATCATATTTGAAGTAATGAAGGGATTTTGTCATCAACAGCTGTATTACACAACAGCAGAGCAGATGGGGTACTGCGCGTGTAGAATTTATAATGCAACTTTCTAGGTTTTCCGACAAAAAGCCCTCAGAAACAACGGAATCGTCCACTTCCTTTTGGGTTTGGCCGTATTGATTCAAAAGCAGAAGTATTCTTAGAAAATCTTCGAAATTAATTTTTATCATCGCTATTCGAAAACCAAGGTCTTCAAATCGCCATGCCTTCCAAAGCACTGAACGATGTTTGAGAAAGGTAGTTGTGTCTTCTTTTTTTCTTCCATGACGATTCATTTTTTTCTACAGTCGCGCTCGCTTCATTCGTAGTAGATTCCGACACCAAGCAATTACACATGTTATCATCATCGACAAAAAGAACCTTGCCAACGTGCACATTCATAAGAAACCCGATTTAAAATCCTCGTAGTATCCCCATCTGCGAAGATTTTGTCATGACAAGGATGATCATTTTTCGTTACTTTTGCGGTCAATCCTTGTTGGAAGTAGGTGCGTATGGAACACGGCGAACTTGGATTATTGTCGAAACAGTTTTCCTCTTTATTGACATTGGCGTTCGCTTCACGAACTTCTTCGGTTTTTTCGTTGTTTGCACCCAAGAAGGTGAAAACATGCATAAATAATCTCTCGAAACTAAAGATCCGGCGTTTTTGATGCGAACCGTTATTTCTTCATTTGGAAATTCAGCGTCGTGCTGAGGTGGCGGAGCTTGTGCTGTAGGTGGCGGAGCCTGATGTGCCAGTGGTGACTTCGGTTGATGTGCCAGAGGTGGGACTGTCACTGGGTGCCGAAGACACGGTTGGCGACTGAGATGGGGCTGCAGTCGGAGATGTGGATGGCGATGTGGATGGCGATGTGGAAGGAAATTCGGAGGGTTGTATTCCTGGCACAAGGGTTGGTCCTCGGGTGGGCCAATGTGTAGGAACGATAGTTCCCTTGCTGTAACCTTTGCCCTTGCTGTAACCTTTGCCCTTGCCCTTGCCTTTGCCTTTTCCCTTGTAACCTTTTCCGTATCCCTTGTTGTAACCACCCTTGCCACCTTTGCCGCCCTTTGTCCCATATGATCCCTTTCTGCCGGTATACTTTCTTGTTACAGTCTTCTTTCTGATGTATATCTTTTTCGCGTGTACGTCAATGTCAGAGTCAATGTCAGAGTCAATGTCAGAGTCACTGCCAGAGTCAATGGTTCGGTGCTTGGGTCTCAGTTCACGGGAATGCAATTCTTGCGCTTCATCATCACCATTCAAAAGGAAGGAAACATCCGGAACAAAACCCATGGTGGTGGGAAGGGATGAAATGCCGACAATCAGTGCAACCAGCACGATGGAGTTGATGGATATGATCCTCATTTTTGTTGTTTTCTTTGTTGCTTGTTGCTGAATGTTCTTCTTGGTGGTGCTATGGTGGCTCAATCTTCGTCTTGCTCTTGGTGCAGTATGATTATTATGTTGTGGTTCAATTGTTGTGTTTGCCTACTATTCGGAAGTGCCTCTCGGCATGTCGTGCCGATAGTCGAAGTATTTCCATTTTTTCGAAATTGTGAGTGGACGAAAACTAAAGTTTCGATTTCTGTTCATGATTTTGAACCGAAGTGGGAATAATCGGGATACGTTAAAAAGGCGTTTCGGATTTTATCACTGCGATAGTCGGTGGCAGTGGGCGAGCCATTTTTGGTGTCGAGACTACGGATTTCGGCAGGCACAACCTAAATGACCATGCGCACGATTTAACCCAATCAGAGAAGATTCCTTTAGCGCGTTAGGGCAATACTTTAGTGGCATGTACGCACGGCCTTACCACTTGTGGGCGTCGCGCTTTGGCGTATGCGGTAAAAGTAATTGGGACTATGAACGTACACGTAACGAACGTACCAAAAATTCGTCCATAGCAAAAATTCGTCGATAATGAGTGATGCACAATAATATGATGTAATAGAACCAAGAAATAACATGTTGTAACTCATTCGCAAGAGGCAATAGAGAGATATAATACACTTGTAAAAAGAAATGAAAAAGAATCGAAAGTCAAATTGTTTGCACTATAATATTATTGTAGTTTCAAACTCGTTCGTATCCGAACTTTCGTCGCGCTCATTTTCGGAAAGGAAAGTTTGGCTTTTTCGCAAGGGCATCATTGATAAAGGCATCAACGATATCGTTTGCAGGTCCCGGGTCGTTTGTGGGAACGTGCCCTTCTTCCTCCATGTTCACCAATTGAAGGGAGTTTCCAGGTCGTGAAGCAATCACCTCGAGCGGTTTCGCCAGCCACTCGCAATTGTTTTTGAAACCGTCGGCGACTGCCTCCGGAATGGGGGCATGGAGGCCTCCACAAAAGGGATCCAAACAACCTCCAATCTCCAGATGTGGCGTAACGTTAAATCCAGCACCAAAACGATCTTCTGGAAACAATCGATTCTCGTGATCTCCCCAAGGCCCCAATTTTTCGTTCGCTGTGGAAGAGTTGAAACCGGCATGCATCGGGTGGCCGGGTTCCCCGGCCAAGGTGTCCGCAAGGATGACTAACCGAGATCCCGGAATAAAGTCGGAAACCACACCCGTCAGTGCAATTCCCTCCGAAGCATAGGTCATGCCTACTCCATACGCGCCAATAGAACCGGCACTCGTCCCGTGCACAAAGACATGTGTTGTCGGATAATTGGCCACGGCATAGTCAATCGCGGCCATGGTAGCTTGCAAGCCATTGACTTCGGCGTTGGGATTTATCGGGTTGTTTGGATATTTGGTGCCCGTTCCGAGGTAAGTGTCGTGGTCGCACATTGACACAACCAGCATTCGGTATCCCTCTCTTGCCCGACGCGTGAGGGTGTTGTCCTCTATCGTGCCGTCTTTTTCGAGGATGCGAAGCGATACGATGTTGATGAGATCCTCAAAGGTCTCCTCGTGATTCCATGTATCTTCGGTCTGTGCTTTGACGGCAATGTAGACTCCATCCTCGTTCCAATAGCCTGATCCTCCACCATGCAGGTAGACCCAGAGTGGTGCCTCGTCTTCGGCATTGCCATTTATGGGGTTTCCAACCATGAATGTATACTTTCCGGTCAATCCGCAGTCGTAGGCACTATTCCTGTAAAATTGGAGGTTCTGGCTTGCCCCACCGTAGGTTATGTTTTGTACGTTGGCGATTGCGATTTCCTTCGTTGTTCGATTTACCTCTGGAATAGGAGGAAGCTCGTCGTCTTCAAAATCTTCGTTCACCCGATCCTCGTCAAACAATAGATCGGAAGTCTCGGTCGTATTGGCATTTTCTCCAGTTCTTTTGGAGATACCAATAGCAGCCACGACAGCAACGCACGCAATCACGAAGATTGCGACGGCAGAAATAGAAACGATCTTCATGGAACGTTTTTGCATCTCTCGATTTGTTGGAAGCTTTTTCTTTTCTTCTCACCTTTTTTGTGAGATCATAGAGCATATTCGTTCCCGTGCCTCTACAACAATCTTCATGAAATCAATCTACACGTACACAGTTCATCATTTCAGAAGCGAAGACAATAACGACTCACTTCTGATCTACTTCCACGCTTATGATGTTAATGTTGTTCAATGCTACAACTTCATCCTCCCACTATGAGTTTGGGAACCACGACTTGTGGATTCATAAAAAACAAATATTGATTAATGATCAGAGTATAATCCGGGACTCCGTAATTGGCTTTAGTACCGCTTCCAAAATTAAACCTTAACACTAACAAGCCCAACATACTTTTGTACAATCAACAAGATTACAGCACTGCATTTGTACAGAACTTGTAGTACCAAGAATGGAGGATGAGTCAGAATGGTACACAACATTGCTCGGTTGAACTTTTCTTCATACTTATAATTCCTACCGCTCGGAGTTGCACATACCATTGTTCGAATGAACTTTTCTCCGAAATTGATAATTAAAACTGCGCATCGATAATTAAAATTGTGCATCGACATAAATAACAATGACCAAAGCCCACTGAAGGTTCTCTTTGAGAACGCATTCGTCAGATTCAAGTTCAATTCATGTACGTTGAGAAGGTAACAAAGGAGAACGCGTTCCATAAGTAATCGTAAAGTGTCTAGAAATTTGTTTTTCTTTATGCCGAAGAATTTTCTTCGAAAGTTTTACATGAATAGAATAACGGATATAACGGATATTTAAGAAAAGAACGTTCATTTTCTGGTCATTCAAAGGGCAGAACCTCATCAGATTTACACTTTTCCTTCACATCGCACAAGTCTTGTACTGTTTGCGATACAGGAGTCTACTCGTACCGTAAATGCAATGCATTTGCTGGCATAAAGTTTTCGATATTTTTACTTCACTAATAATAAGAAAATTGTATATCCTCTCATTGCTTTTGAAAAACAATACTGGGACGTAAAAAATCACAACAATTGCTCAACCATGAGATACAGTACAGCGAATCGATACAGCCATAAGCGAAGCCGTAGCCGTGGGTCAATCGCTCGAAGCCGTAGCCATCGGCCAACAAAACTGGGTAGAGAAAGCCGCGTTGAGACTTTCTGTCCCATAGGTGGTACGGAAGAAGAAGAGATTGTATTTGAGGCAGGCAGCTCATCTGGCGAGAGCACAGGAGAACTTGAACTAACGCCAGTATCGAAAGTTTATGATAAGGTACCAAAAGATGTTCGCTTCCGTGCACAATTCAAGAAAAACAGAGAAAGCCTTGATCGACGTCTCCACGTAGGAGATGAATCAGCGGTCTATGACCCCGATTGCTACTCCTTCATTTCGTTCCATGGGCCCACGGAGTTTTTGTTCTGGATTGGAGTGATCGTCTTTTTATTTCAGATGGTCTTTCTCCTATGCGCTCTTCTCAGTATCGCGAATCCGAGATGGCGAACCGGACAAGTCGACGACAATCCATGGGATGGGGTGATCGCCGGTCTTTTCGCCACGGAAGTGGGTCCAATCCTTCGGACTACTCAGTTCTTGTCGTTGGTCACTAGTGTCATCTTTGTGGATTCTAGCGTCGACGATATTGTCACTGCCGTCCAAACTTTTCCCAACTTTAATTTGGCTACCAGCGAGGATAAAGTGTGGTGCATGGCATTGTCATCTTCGCTTCGTTTCTGTCAGGGGATATTCGCTTTAGCGGTATCTTTCTTTTTGGTATTCAATAGCGACAATGTGATCGATGTCATTCTGAATTTCACGGCTCTGAATTTTATATCAGCACTTGACGATCTTTTCTTTGATTTTTGCAAAACAGGAAAATATGGGTGAGTGCAATACTTTATGTGGATAGTTTATTGTAATTGTATTGATTGCAGTGCACGATAAAGATGACGGCGTTTTTACTCATCGACCTTTTGTGATGTTCATGGTAAATCTTAAGTTCCTATTTGGAAAATGCGGCTATTCGTATCGAGGAAGAACCACTCCCCGTCTGCATGTTCCGAAAATACAAACATGTTCGCCCTTATTTCACGTTTGTACCTCTTTTTTTTCTGCTCATGGGTTTCAGCACGTCTATTGTCATTTTGCAAAAAGATAAGATTCGCTGGGAGACGTTCGTCTTCAGGGTGCAGTTCGGCGACGAGGAGAACCTACATCGGTTCAATGGTTGTTATTACAATGACTTGGATCGAAACGATGGGCCTTGGCTTCGAGATTTTTACACGAAAGATAGGAACAGCAACCAAAGTGCCGAATTTGGTTTCTGTATCAAGCACAAGGAGTGGCGGTTATACGAGGTAATCGATGACAATCGACTAGATCCTTGCGATGTAAAGGATGACGACATTTTAATCTTTTCAAGCTCAACGGATTCCTTCGATATCAATACTGCTTTTTTTGAGAGCTGGTTCACTTCTGAAGGTACTCCAGTTGATCTCTACTTTTTTGACGAAGTTAAAGATGATACAGAACTCTATTGCGACAAATATGTGAACGATGGAATATGCGATGAGGAATTCAATACCGAATCATTCGATTTTGACGGCGGAGATTGCTGTGCTGTGACGTGCAACCACGAGAATTGTGGACAAGGAGGGCTTGTCGACGCCTTCGATTCGACAGGCGTAACGGGTATTGGATATTCGTTGTGCAAAGATCCGAGCATGGGTTCAATCACGATTGAATTGAATGACTTCACAAACAACCGAGATCTATACAATACAACTGAACCTCTAAGTAGCAGTGATCTTACATATATTGAGACGTTCAGGCCCGACTTTTGGGAAGTAGAACCGACGGATGCTCTCTTGACATTATCCTGCGAGGACATCACGATTTTAAAAGTCTACGTAAATCCCAAAATGATAAACAAAACAGAAACAGTGTCGATTCCGGAGGAAGCGGATTGTGATATCCGGATCACCAACAGTACAAGCTCCATAACACACTTCGACGACGACCCCTTTTGGTATGTGAACTACACAGTCTACAATAACGATTTGGAGACCGATGAGAAGTCTTCTATAATTCTCGTTGAAGAGAGTAGCTATGTTCTTCAGTCCGTTTCATTCGAGAGAATACCTGCCTGCTATTCTGATAAACTGAAAGTGCATCGCCAAAAATATGGGTCCAGAATCTATAACATGTACAATCCGACCGATCCACTGTCGAAGGCCATTAAATGGATAGCGGACGTAACAGAAACGCAAAACGGGCATTGCACGGAGGACTTCATCGAACGATTTGCGCTATCGGTAATGTATTTCGCTGCAACGTCTCCATCGCGTTGGATAAGGAAGGACTCGCCATGTACCTGGCCACATATCATCTGCGTCGGATCATACAACTTCTTGGATCTACTCAATTTGGATCTTGGCGAGGTCGATCTATCAGGATATATTCCCGATGAAATCGGCCTGTTGGCAAATCTCGCGCTCTACGATGTTAGTGAGTTGAATTAAATGCGAAGACGAGTTGCCAGGCCTATTCTACAAATGACCAACAAACACATCTAATACCCTTTCTTTCTTTTTTTCTTTTGAATTCTTTGCGTTCAATTCCTACGGAAAGCCGACAACCCAAAATTGACCGGTACAATCCCAACGAATATTGGTAGTCTCACAAGTTTGACCACACTCAAGTTCGAAAATAATACGCTATCGGGATCGATTCCTAGCGAAATTGGCCTTTTGACGTCGTTGACAAGGCTCCATCTGACATCAAATAATTGGACATCTACGATCCCAAGCGAGATCGGAATGCTTACGAATTTGCTTAGTTTACGGATCATGAGTATTGACGGGCTCTCAGGTTCAATTCCAAGTGAGATTGGGTTATTAACTCTGTTGACATCGCTTCGAATCAATTATAATCATCGCCTGAGCGGCACGATCCCAAGCGAGATAAAATCCCTCACAAATTTGAAGCTTTTCAGTTTCAAAAACAATTACATATCAGGTTCCATACCAAGCGAGATCGGTTTGCTGACTTCTCTAACCAGATTGCGCATAGGTGAGACATTGGACCAGGCAACCGGAACATGAATCATTATGATCGACTGGCCTCACAATAATCTCTTATCCTTGACTTATTTTGCAGACAACAATCCAGTAACAGGATCGATTCCGAATGAAATAGGCCTGCTGACGTCGTTGACAAGTTTGAATATTGGTACGTTGCATACTAGTCAATCAAGTCGGGTCAGACACTTTATTCCATTCACAAGTACTAACACGTAGATTCATTCGTTCTCTTGCAGCCAACACTTCCCTTACGGGATCCATTCCGATCGATTTGAGTACCTTCGCCAATTTTAGAGTTCTTTACATGGGTGAGTTCTTTAACAGATCCGAAGAAAAGTGATTTCATGAATTTATGTATTTACCGTGCTGACCCAATTGTCTTGATTGTGAATGGTGCTGTTGTAGACGATATCGTTGGTATTCCGAAGGAGACGATTCCTGCCTCATTGCGACCGAAGGTTTCTGAGCAATGCCAGATTTGTAACGGTCTTGGGTTTGAAAGGAATTCTATTGAAAAGTGTGTGCGTATAATTGATGAATGGGAAATGCATGATAATCGGACTGCGATCGATGAATGCAGCTACATAAATGATGTCTGCGTTAGATGCGATGTAGCATTGGATTTCCCACAACCTGCCCTTCTTGAAGAACCTCCATAAAAAGATTCTGATACTATAACAAAAATAGACGTTAATTCTATTACATAATTCTTACTCCACAACCAAGTAGTATATGGATCATCCTGAACATGTATCATGTTGACACACAACATTCGATTCCTTTTCTCTTTCGGTTCTTCGATTCGGTATTTTGTGAAGTAAAACTACCTCGGGAAAAACAATGTATGCGAATGTTACTATTGATATGCTTCGTATCCTTTGTAGGTATGAACATGTAAAAATGCTTGCGTCACATAAAAAAAACCACGATCCAAAAAATTGTTCCGAGTCGACGAATTTGAATTTTTTGCTCATATTTTTTCATCGATGGTGAACAATTTTTCATTCCGAAAGATCTTCCGAATAATTATCAGAGAGGCATCAATGACTATCATCATCTCCAAATTCTTATGTCGCCTTTTTTAAAATTTGGTTCACACTTCCCATGCTGCCCTCGTCTTTCCTGAGAGACGATTATAATGTGTACAACGAACGAATGAAACAATTACAGTGAACTGGCAAGATGGACATCCTCTTTTGATCTGAATCAGAGACACAATCGTTCTCTAAGGTCGAAAATGACGACGACAGTACAAACGCAACCAATGCGTCAATCTACTGGTAAACCATCGTTGACTCTGGGCAAAAAGACGAGAACGCAACAAGAGACAACGGCAATGGTACCATCACCATTGCGACAACATCGGATAAAGTCACTTGGGATAACGAGAGCAAGTCTCTGGCTTGTCTTATTCGCGGATTGGACCATCGCTCGTGACACAAATTTTGCGGCTGCGGAAACCCAACCCAAGGGAATGCTTCGGGGAAGGATCCATGCACAAAGCACTGGCACGTCACCCTTTTATCAACAAGGAAAACTTCATCGAGATTTACAACAAGATGGGGAAAATGATGGGAGTCCCACCTTTGCCCCCACCGTTTTTTCTACGGAAGAAAATACGTCAACAACTTCCACCGCAGACTCAAGCACTAGTACATATGTGTCCACCGATAACACAGATACAGATGAAGACAGCGATGGCGTCAACAATGGCGAAAGTGAGCAAGTCGTAACGGAGTTCCCAACTGAGTTCCCAACGGAGCTCCCAACTGAGTCGCCAACAGCACTCGAAACAATCCAAAATATTCCAGAGAATGATGGCAACCAAGCAGTATTTCCCCCCGGCAATGACGTCGACAATAATAATGACGGAAATGGCGATGACAACGACAATTCTATTGACGAGAATATTGTCGAGAGTGGCGACGGGAGTACTACCATCACAATCGATTTCAACGATCACAAAAGTAACGGTGACAATATTGAGGACGATGGCGACAGTGTGAGCGGTGGAAACAGTATTATTACCAATGAAAGTAACACCGATAGTGTCAATGGCGACGAAAATGTGGAAACCCTCGATGAGGAAAGGGAGGAAAATGCACCCACCCCAACGGACATTCCGACAGGTGTGCCAACAGAAACTCCTACGGCCATGCCCACAAAACTTCCGACAGGTGTGCCAACGGAGACTCCTACGGCCATTCCCACAAAAGTTCCGACAGATTTGCCAACGGAGATTCCTACTACCAATATGCCTACCGAAGTACCCACGGATTCGCCTATAGATACGCTTCACGTAAACAACATTGGCCGTATTTCAAAAGTCGTCATCCGGGAGAATAAGAATGCTGCGTGGGAGCATTTCGTCCGGTAGCACTACTGCTGCCTCTCCATCTTTTGCTACCATTAATTCCTAGCGCTTTATTATGAGATTTTTGTTTTGCTTAGTGCTATGTATTTAGTCTCAAACAACTCTATATTATTATCATTTCTTCGATCTCTTATTGACTAGATCAAAGTGTAGAGCGTGACCACTTTTGAAATTCGAACGATTCATTCAATTAAAACATAAACGAAAAGCGTCCGTGCAAAGTCATATACTCCTGGGTTTCCTCTTCGTCACTGGAGGAATCACAAACGCTCATATGCGTCATGCTTTCCTCGTGGAGACCGCTCATTATTGAATTATCAAGTCCCAGCTGGGATTTCCGGACGAGCAGGCTCGTTATGGAGAACGTCTTGGTCGAGATTTGCGATTTTTTGGTTCTCGGAAAGATTGCACAGAGGGTAAATTGGATGGCCGAAAATACGAGTCCCAGCGCAACTGGACCCCAGATGAAGGGATCCGCAACCTGAGGTGCAATCCCGTAAGAAAACCACAGGGACGAGTTGAGAGTGGTGCCAACCAGAGTTGGGAAGTGGAGGCTGTCGCATTTCTTTGTTCGAATAACTGTGCTGATGCGGCCGAGCGGAGCTCCGAAGAAAAATATCTTGTTCAAGGTCATTGCATAGCCTATCACTAACAAGGCAATCTTGTTCTTGCCGCCCTCTTCCAAAGGAGTTTCATCGTGGTGACTGAACAATCCAAGAACGGCCAATATCACAAACCAGATAACAATGACTGTCATCACGAGTTGTTCGTGCGGTGCTTTGGCCGGTGTTTCCTGCGAAGTGACTTTCCAAACGATTTCTCCCCATTCCTTAGTTTTTTCTTTTTGATTGATAAATGATTGCGCTATCCGTCTCCTTCGCACTCTAAAGGAGGTTGCAAAGCCTCCCTGCATCATGGAAAATCGTCTCCATGATTTTTGGGCAAACGCCCCCATCCGTAATCTCGACCTAGAAAATATCCTCGAACGTGACATGTGCGATTCACCCGTCTCCTCCTCCAAGGGGGTTTCTCCGTTTGGCTCTTTGAAAGTGATTTCTTCCTCCAGCTGTCGGGCAAATATCTGAGATGTGGTCAGAGACGTCCGTCTCTCGTCCACGGTGACAGGTTGGTCTTCTGATAAAGGAGCGAAAGTTACTATCGATTTCTTTTTGCTGGATTCCCGGGTCAATTTCTGATTCGAGAATCGGACCGATTTCTTAGGTTGATCGAATGCCATCAGATTGGGTCTGCCCGTAGGCAACGGAGAAATTTTATCTCTGATTTCTTGACGAACATCGAAGGAATCCATGGAATCTTGTGGATCGACGCCATGAGCTTCCAAGTCTTTATCGTCTCTGTGGTCACCATCTTCGCTGTTTTCCTCGGTAGGATATTCGTTTTCTCCTTCATCGTCGCTGCTGACGTTATCATAATATACTATTTTTGACTCTTCTTCCTTTATCGTCTCTTCCTCATCATTATCTTTCTCGTAATTATCATTTTCGTTGCCATTGTCGCCGGTGTAGTAACTACGGAATGCTCCCGACTCTCCCTCCATTTTGCTGTCGCTTTCTTGGAGGTATTTCACGAGTTGTTTTCTCGTCTCAAGCTGATGATGGGCCGAATACAGCAGCTTGACCGCACCCAGATTGAGCCAGAACGATACCAGAAAACCAGGACCAACCGCAAAAAAGAGGAAATAGTCGTTGCTCAGAAGTGCATAGGCGCTGTATCCCAGACAATTTCCCAACATCAAGGCCCAAGGAGTGGGATTGAGACCGTTGAGGCCCTGCCCATTTCGAACCGCGGTATCGAGATCCTTCAGGGGCGCCAGATACATAAAATTAGCAAAGACTAACCCCAGCGCGGGGCAGACGTAGTTGAGAACAATCATTCCAGCGGTGGATGACATGGTGTTTTTCTGGATTGTTCGAAAGATGAAAATGAAAGACGAGCGTATACAACATTGTACGCTTAGTACTTTCGAATGTGGCAATAGCAATTATTTCGCTCTCCTCCTGCTTGTGCCAGCTTCGAGCAGCATGGGAAAGTTCCAGCTAGAAGAAAAAATACGATTACATACATAATAAGCTCTTCGCAATGGCATGACAGTACAACATATATGCACCATCAGAAGAGTCATATGCCGGCATCCGCGACCAGGAGCCTCTTGAATTATATGTAATATTTGTCCGTGGAAAATTCCAGAAAACAAAAGTCAGAGCTTTTCCATTGGGACGCAAAGCTTGCTCTCAACAAAGTTTGAATTCAGAGAGCAGGAGTATCATACGTATGTATGAATAGTGCTAAGACCACAGTACTATACATAAGTTAGTATCAACAAAGGTCACGTTTCGAATTGAATCCTGGTTGATCCTGAGACCTCCGGCAGGTGTGGCAGACATATTGATAAAATTCTAGTCCGTTTTTTGGTTTCCCGCGAGCATGAAGACCTCATCATTTTTACGTTGATGAAAATGATTTGGGATAGAATGAATCCCGTTTTTGTTCCTAGCAGGTTTGGAAGTTCTGAGTATGTTGGGATAGAACAACTACCTCCAAGGCGCTAAGTAAGACTTTTGTTATGAAACTTTTCGAAGATTAATTAAGAATCCCGTTCTTACTTGTACGTCATAGTTCGATGCGATGATTCACGATATTCGATTATGAATCATCATGTCTTTGATGGATCTGGGAATTACGTTATATAAGCTACACGAGTGAGGGTCTCTTTAATGGCGCGACGATCTGAAACACGGCAAACTTGCGAGTTTTACATACTAATTGCCTTTAATTCTTATCTCGCCGATCACAAAATTCTTTCTTTTTCGGCATCTTATTTTCTACGTGTACAATACAAAGTTCTTTTACTTCTGGCTGACAACAAGCTTGTTGTCTCGCATAATTCATAAGAAAGAATAGTACAAGTACTACAACACACGAAAACCAACTACTTTCTCTCTTTCTTGCGTCAACAGCTTGCGTCAACAGCTTGCGCCAGCAGTTTGAACCTTGTACAACCAAAATGTGCGCTCCTCCCACCGAAACCGAACCAAACAGCAGCAGCAAGTCGTGCTGTGAGAGGGCAATTCCTAACAAAGACGCAGATCATCTCAACTCGTTTCTTCAGAGGGAATCGAAGCGCGTAGCACGCAATCCCTGTACCTATTTGTGCACCTCCATGTTTCTCACGATTTTGCTCAGCGCGATTGGTCTTATTGTCGGAGAATTCGCCATTGAGGTCGAAAACGAAGGCTGGTGGTCTCGAGGAACTCTACAATCCGGACGACAGCGCCAAGCAAACCTCGTTAACAATCAAAAGTACAATCTCGCCTACAACGATTCGGCATGGGATATTTGGATGGATCCCGATCTCGATCACCCGAGCTACGAGAAATTGGTCTATAGCGCGCCGACTATACCCGATGCAATGTTGGAAGCTATGCAACAGCAACCCGAAGGCGATTCCGAAGAACCAGAGTTTCGTTCGTTGCTCCAACAAACTCTCGAAAAGGATCTTGATCGACGAAAACTGGAAGATGCCCCGGAAAGCGTTCTAGCTGGCTGTGATCTGAGCTTTTACAACAATTTGTCTCCGGCAAATCTATGGCCCATTTGGAAGATGCCTGACAAGGAATACGAGACCACCGAGACACGCTCTGTCTTCGATGCGGATGCCCTCGAGGCGATTTGCATCGCCGAAGGCAACACGCAATCCTATCTCGAAGAGAATGGCCTCTGTGAAAGCGAGGCACGTCGATGCATGAGCGGAAAATGCCTTCCCCCATATTCAATGGTCTTGATCGCTCGATTGGTCGTCCCGGGTGGCCTCGATGCATCACCGGATGGAGGTTATGCCATGGATTGCAAGGCACTTTCCGAGGCATGGACGACAGACATGGAATTTGTCCGAACTTACCTGATGGAAGACATCAAGCAACTCAAGGTTATCCTCACGCCGGGCTCCGGAAACAGCGGAGATGAAAAGAAAGAACCAGAATACCCCTACGGTTATTATCCGGCACTAGTTCAAGCGGATTTTGACACCAACGGTGGTCGATCCCAATACTCGTCATCCATCTTTGACACCGCGTCGGCGACGGAAGGAGAGGAACTCTATGAACGAGTCGAAAACTTTGACCGTGCGGAAGACAGCGATGGAATTGTGGATGGTGCCTACGATACCGGTTACGAAACCTTTGCCGATATCAAAACGGATTCCTTGGTTGGTTCTGACATGACGCTGGCCCTTGCGAGTGCCGTAGTCATTTCGGTTGCCATCATGCTCCACACCCAATCTCCGTTGATCACCGGACTTGGCCTCCTTCAGATCATTCTATCCTTCCCCATGGCCTTTTTTGTGTACAAATTGATTTTGGGCTATGACTATTTTCCATTTTTGAACTTTATCGGAGTCTTTGTGGTATTTGCTCTGGGTGCTGGAGATATCTACGTCGCCTTTGACAAGTGGACAAACTATCGAAAGAACAACACTACCAAATCCACCGAGTATGTGGCCGCCTATGCCCTTCCCGAATCGCTGAGTGCCATGTTTTTGACAACAATCACGACTGCCCTCGCGTTTTTTGCCACTGCGGTGTGTCCCGTAGCCCCCATCAAAATGTTTGCAATCTTTTGTGGGTTGCTCATTCTCTTGGATTACTTGTTGGTGGTTTTGTTCATCTTTCCGGGCCTGTGCATCTATGACCTGGCACTGATCAAGCGTGCCGAAGGGAATATGTCCGGTGGTATATTATCCGGATGCTGGATGGGATGCGTTGGCTGTGGAACCTGCTTTTCACTTTGTCACAAAACCTCTGCGTACGACGATGTCGTAGTGACTAGTGAAGACAGCGAAGAAGAAACTGCCGACGAAAAGGACGGCATTCGGTACAACATGATGCAAAGATTCCTCCTGACGTTTTCGGTACAGTTGTACAGAGCACGATGGCCGCTTTTGGCATTCTGCTCTGTATCCTTTGGACTCTGTGCTTTTTACGCCACCAAATTGGGCCTACCCGATTCCTCCGATGTCCGTCTTCTCAAGCCAGGCATCCAATACGAACAAAACTATATATGGAGAAAGGAAATCCTTTCGAGCGATCTCGAAGATTTGTCCGGAAGTCGAAACTCGATGGTCTGGGGCCTTGATGCCGCTGATACTGGCAAACAGAGTAAGTGAACCGTGACGAGGTTGTGCTATCGTTGTGCCGAATGACGCGAACATCGAAAATGCAATGCTTTTTTTTCGTATCAAGCCTCACACGTTTTTCTGAATAACAACCACGCAACGTGATCGATAGGCAACCCTTATGATGGAACATCTCTGGTACTGGACGAAACATTCGATCCTTCTTCTGCAGAAGCACAGATTTATTTGCGAGATTTCTGCGAAAACTTTTTCATTGAAGACTTTGCCATGTTGCCTCGAGAGGATTTTGTTTGCCCGATCAACGAGTTTGACGACTGGTTGAAGGAAAAGGCACAATCAGAAGAATTTGACCCCGTGTACACCAATATCTGTGGAAGCCCAACAGAAATCCCGGTCGATAGCGACAAGTTCCACTCGTGCCTGAGTACATGGGCGCTAATGACTCAAAATTTTGATATCATTTCCAGAGATGAAGTCATCAAGTACATGAGAATTCCTTTTCGCAACCCGGCCGTCTTTACCGATCCGTACGATATTCTACAGGAGCAAAAGGAGGCCATTGATGCATGGACATCAAACGAAGATGCCCCCGAGGGAGTCAACAATGCATTCTTCACAGGCTTGACCTTTCATTGGCACGACACCAACGGTTCCATTCAGAGGTCGGCATACAGTGGTGCAGGAATCTCTCTAGCGGCCTCTGCTGGTATCACTTTGTTGTCCTCTCGCTCGGTGGTTTTGACTGTTTTCACAACTGTCACCATTTTTTATATTCTTGTGTCAGTGACGACTTTTCTCATTGCATTTGGCTGGACTCTAGGATTTTTGGAGTCGATCTGTTTCTCGATTCTAATCGGTGTTTCGGTCGATTTTGTAATCCATTTTACGCATGCGTATGTTCATGCCCACAAGGGGGAGATGTCGCGGGAGGAACGAACGAGGTTTGCGATGGTAACTATGGGGCCATCCGTACTGGCAACAGCCGCGACAACCTTCTTTTCGGCAATTGTCATGCTGTTTTGCACGATTACCTTCTTCCGCAAATTTGCACTTGTGTTATTCTTCACGGTCATCATGGCAACATTTGCATCGTTCATTGTATTCTTAACGCTGACCAACTGTTTTGGCCCAAGCAATCCGACTTACCTGGTGGACAAATGCGTTTCCGTGTGTCGAAAGCGAAAGTAAGAGGCGATGTCGAAAGCAAGGTGAGGGAGGCATGCTGCTCGCGTGTCTCACTAGTCTGTCACGGCTAGAAAGTTGAGCGAAAAAAACACAAAAATGAACAACACTGCATATATAAAGGAATTGATGCTGTATGATAAGAGGATTATAACCACTACGCCAATATTAATGTGTATAGTCCTCAGGATTTCTCTCTCGAACTTGATAGTAAAGTTGCGCGCTGCACGTAAATTTGTGGAGCTAGAGTTCCTTTCACAACAAAGTTCTTAAAGTATTCCTAACATATTTAATTATTGGACAAGCCTGTCGGTGTTATCAGAAGAGTTTTCACACATTCGTTACATCAAAACTTCGCAACCCGTATCGCCCGCGGACAGTATAAACGAAGACGCGGCGGTGGAATTTTTGCTATTTCGTTTTTTGCGACGCATCTTTTTCGTGTTTGCTGCTATAATTTTCAGAAAGTCTTCATTGGGAGTTGCCGCCTCGATAGCATCGCTCTTGATTAGTATTATACTGGAAAGGCGACGCGACTCTTCGCTCTTTTTCGGTTCTTCAGTCTTTTTCGATCTCCCTGGTATCCAGAAACGTTGCTTCTTTATTTTCTTTGCTTTCACGGTTGGGCTTGGAGGTTCTCTATTTTCGGGAGCACCCGACTTGGCTGACGAAGAACGCGCGGATGATTCCATTGTTTCCTTTTCCTGATTCGATTCAATGCCACCATTATTAAGTTCATCTGTCCCATTGTTTTCAAGCACACTCTTTTCCGGTTCCGAAGCAATCGTTGTGTCGCTTTCCTCTGATTCACAAACGTCTTTCTCTGATTCAGGGATGCCACGCTTCGATTCCTCTGCTTGTTCCAAAGATTCAGGGGATGCGGAATCTTCTTGTTTTTCATCGAGGTGACTTGATTCATCCCATGGCTTGTTCCCGGATTTTTCGTTTACAAGTCCTTGAAGAATTGGAACTGAGTCGATGACCTTCGACTTGTTGGAACCCGACTTCGCACTATTCAGCCACTGCGAAAGCTTTTGCGATTGCGCACCATTGGGGGCGTTTTCTTGGAGAGGCATGCACGGGCCAATAAACTGGTTGTGAAAGTCAATCACAGAAGGGTGGGCTGATTCGAAAAAATCGTTGGCTTCTTTCGATGACATTCCTGCGAAATTCGCAAAATGCTTGCAATCTTTTTCATAAAGCTTTTTCGTGTTGCCAGCACGAAGTTCTTTTGAGGTCTTGTCATCATCGGATGCTGTGGAGAACGACTCTTTGATGCCGACTGTATTCCCGTCAGAAGCGTTGATATCGTAGCCCATTGCTGTGCATTGGTGGAAACTCTTTAAAAAGGCTTCCTTTGCCTTTTGGGCTTCGTTGATTTCTTTCGACCAACGTTCCGAGTTGATATTTTCTTCGGCTACTGCCTTTCCTTTCTTTGCGGATTCTTGAACAGTTTTCTTGGTCTTGATAAACAAAGAAGTGAGGCGCCAATAAAAGCGATCAATAGCGGCACACGCCTCATCGAGCAAGTCGTCTTTCTTTTTCTTGGTGTAACAAGAAGCCTCTGGATCGACGATTTTTCCTGTGCGTTTGTACAAGCTATAACTATCACGGATCAATTTTAGCTCGTCATTCTCGTCGCTCAGATAGGTCACATCTTCATCGGAATACGTTTCTTCTTCGTCGTCAAACGTAGGGCCATCTGTTTCAGAAAACCCCCTTTCGTCTTCATCGAAGGTGAAAACAAACGAAGTCACGAATTCTTCCAAAGACAGCTTATTTTCGTCAACATCATCATCTTGGACACTATCGTCATCAGCATCTTCATCCACCTCATCGGCAACTTGATTTTCTTCCGGCTCATCTTTGGCAACGTCAGCCTCAACGGCGATATCCTCATTGCTAGTGTCTTCAGCTTCACCATCATCGATGACGATATCTTCAACACAATTCTCGACGATATCATCGACGACTGCATCCTCGTCACTATCTTGAGCAGCAGCCTCGTCATGGACAATTACAACATCTTTGTCCGCAACAACATCATTTGTATCGTCGGAAGGAGCATCGTCGGCGACACAATCGTCTTTAGCCTTGAGGGCAGGAGCATCGTCTCCAATAGTTTCGCCAGAAATATCAACTCTTTTGGCATTTTCCTTTTCAATATTATTCTTATCATCATCAACAACAACATCATCAATCTTGTCGGCACTATTTCCGCCACTTTCGTCGGTAGTCTCATCGGGAATAGCAGCGTCTTCAGTAGCCTCGTCAGGAATATCTTCATCAGTCAAGACATAAATCACAGCAACTTCGACTGCCTCTTCGACTGCCTCATCGGAATCATCTTTTACATCAGGCTCAACGTCAATCTGTTCGCCACTGTCTGCATTAGTCGCATCGGCAACATCAATATCTTCTTCTGTAGTTTCGGTAGTCTCATCGTCAATATCTGCATCTTGGGCAGAGTCATCATCCATCACTTCGGCATCAACTTGTTCAGCTGTCTCGTCGTCAATAACAGCACATTGGGCATCATCCTCGGCATCATTAGCCTCTTTGTCTTTGCAGTTGTCTTGAATTGTTTCGTCGGCACTTTCGTCATCATCAAAGTGGTCATATGAATTGTTGCTGATTTGTTCCAGGTATTGCATCGTCAGCATCTTTTGTTGGCCATTATCGATGAAACTCTCATGCATCATGGTGGTGCCATGAGTTTCTGTAGAGATGACACCACCATGGGCACCATCATTCGACAGCACCTCAGTTGTCGTTGTCGTCGACGTCATGTTGGTTCTTTTGGTGTGGCTTAGATCATAGATTATTTATAATGGTGTGAGGATCTTTTGAATTTTGATTTTTCATGCCAATCTTCTGAAAGTCTGAAAGAATTCCAAAACGAATTGCATCCTCGCAAGTCTTGTCAAAATTATCATCGTTATCGGCATTTGCAATTCCTAATCCTCTAGTTCTAGTAATTCTAAAAGAGCAGATTCGGATGTAAGTCGTTTTCTCAAGTCGTTTTCTCAAAACCCCGACCGATCGGCATGTCTCGGATTCTTCCGTTCACGACTCTAAAATGTCCCCAAATTTTGAATCCATTTCGAAGTTGTTCCAAGAAAAGATGCTTATTCCGTTCACGAACACATTTCACGACTCGCTAGACTTTGAGCCACGAACAAAAATTCGATCGACAAAAATTTCCAAAAATGTGAAGTGGTGTTTAGGAAGAAAGTGGATTGCGACCTCACCCAGCTCGTTTCGAATCTTGCGAGTGGTAAAATTCCCTTCCGTTCATGCCGTAGATTCATTCGATTCGGACATACAGCGAGCGCGCCTCTTTTGTCAAATTCTACGTACCAGATCAGATTCTAGATCTGTCCGTCTGACGTCGTCCAGAAATACTTAAACCCTAATTCCATCCAACACTAACCCCAATAAGTGAAAGAATCAATCCATGAAACGAAAAAAATCGATTTTCAGATCTCGGCATGAAGAAGTTGAACAACAACAAGGAGTGTTACAAGTACATCCTTCCACCACAAAGAAAATCACAATTGCCCACGAAACAAGGCTCATCATATCATCATGACACTATGAGGAGGTGCTTTTCTATGTCTGTCTATCTGCAGTACTACAACGATCTTTCCTCGGACGAAAGCGACGCTGAAAGTAGTGTTACGTGTAGTTCTGATGATGATGATGGAAATGATGATGGAAATGAAAGTGATGCATTGCGTAGACATATAAACAACAACAGCCGTAATGGAAGCAATAACAACAACAATGACAACTCGCTGTGGTCTAAATCCATTGTACACATTGATGTAGATTGTTTTTACGTGCAATGCGAAGAAATCGATCGGGGGTTGCGACAACAAAACAACAATAGCAATAGCAATAGCAATTACAATATACAACAGCAGCAACAACAACAAGAACGACCACTGGCAATTGGCCAAAAACACATTGTTGTCACTTGCAACTACGTGGCACGGTCTCGAGGTGTGACCAAACTCATGTCCAAAACAGATGCCATGATAAAATGTCCCGATCTTTGGATTGTGGATGGAAGCGATCTCCGTGACTACCGCAATCATTCCCGAACCATTTACAAGGCCTTTCGGGAAGCAGTCCAAAACGAAATTGCTTCTCTTGTTTCTTGGAATGATCATGATATCAATGTCAGTATTGAAGAGATTCTGCCGTGCAAGAGAAATGCCATGGACGAAATGATGACAGATTTATCATATGTGGTTGACAAATTGGTCCAACTCGACAATTCACACACCACCACAACAACAACAACAACAACAAAAACTTTGATTTCGCGTCTCAAACAATCCAAGGAATTTCCATCGTCACAACACCAAACATCGAAACTCTTTGTCTTTGGGGAGGATGCTTCATCCTCCAAAGCTCACATTGTCGAAGATCAAACGGGCGCTAGTTCCAGCATTGTTTTTCAAGGCAAGAATAACAGAAACAGATCGTTGGCTCCCACACGCCGTAACGTTCACGAAGATACTGCTTACTCGAATGCCATGGCCAAAACAAAATGCCGAAAGCGGTTGCAAATCACCACTCTTCTCGCTCAATGGATCTGTGAGAGCATTGAGAATCAAACCAAATTTCACGTTTCGGCAGGAGTTTCAATATCGCCATTGTTGGCAAAATTGTCAATGTTGGAAAAACCAAAAACCGTCAATCTTCTCTTACCATGGCGATCGTCTACACTATTGTACCCCATGCCACTGCGCAAGATGGACGATATTGGGTCTCGAACGCATAAGGCTCTTGTAAAGGCCATAAACAACAACAACAACAACAACAACAATTTAAAAGTCCAAGATCTCTTGAAGGTTCCTCGAGACACCATTGTTGAAGCATTGCGTACCATGGGTCAACATTCGGGAAACAAGGACGCCTGCGAACAAACCTGCGATACGATTCTAGACCGCTGCAGGGGTTTCGATTCCACTCTAATCATCGACGACGGAGGAGGACTTCCCAAAACCGTCTCGGTCGAAAATTCCTTTCGTCGTGGAACTTTGACCAATTTCAACGCCAAGGAGGCATTGATGGAATTGTGCTCGAGATTGCCCCTTTTGGTGAAAGACCGTTTGGTTTGGTCCAAGCATCCCTCTTTGGCCTATCCCACAACGATTCGTCTCACGGTGCGTACCATATGTGAAACTACAACGAAAAAACAAACGAGGAGCAAGCAGGCAGGCATGCCATCGGCGAGAGGAAAACTCTTGCTGGCCTCGCCGCAAGAAAACGTAGTGCAAATGCTACTCGATTGCACTAGCTCTCTTCTTCAACATCTCGTAGTCGATACCAACAAACACAAAACCATCCACATTACGAGAATGAACCTGGCAGTCGCAAACTTTCAAGACGTATCGAAACAGAGCGTATCGGCGAATCCAATAATCAATGCGGGTCACAACGATTCGATGATTCACAATACAGAGTCTGTTCCTCGCGTCGCGAGAAACAATGGGCATTCGGAACATCCCTACAGAAAAGCTATACATGGCAACGAAACGAAAACGAAACCGAAAACGAAACCAACCATTCTAAATTCCTTGTCGGCGTCCTCAACGACGACGAAACCAGCCATTCATGAAATCCTTGTCAACGACAAAAAGAAAAACCTCCATACAAAAGCAACCATCGAGTGCTCAGAAATTTTCAAGGACCCGCATCGATCAGTTTTTTGCCAAAAAAGCACGCTAGAGGGTTGGAATATTTGTGTCGAGTAGCTTCGAATGGAATTCTTGTTCTGATAGGTTCATCATTTCGCTTCCGGCATTTCCATCTACATCATGAAAGAGAGGGCAAGTGTTGAAAGACCTCAGGTTTCTACTTCCAATCGCAAGGGATGTTTGGTGAATTTCGATGGGAGCGGAGACTACTGCAATGTTGGAAACGGTTGTCCTTCACGTCCACCCTGCATGCAGGAAAAGAGATTTCCATCATGACCATACTTTGTCCAAGCCGTCTTATCAGATCCTATATCAAGCTTTTTACGATTACGTGGTCGCGGAAAACAATGCTTCTTGTGCACTACTTCAAAATCCGTTAAATTCGACTCCCGCATAAGGAAGTTTAACGGCCGAAGCGTTGATTCGAAGGTACAGTACTGTACTGGAATAGGATGCTTCGGATTATTTAGTTTCTTCCCAGTTCATTTACAGTCGGGATGATCCTATGAGTCGGGGTCAGTGTATGTTATATCTTAATTTTTAGGTTCCATTTTTATAGCCAAACGTGACCTCAATTTGTATTGTGTAAATTGGCTTAAGGTAATATTGCTTAACGAAAATATCCTGATATGCCAAGAACAATTGATAGGTGTTACCTTCAAGTTGGATCGAATATAATACTCGTGTACGGAATACAGTGAGGACCCATGCATTCTTTTTAATACAATTTTTCTCAATCTTCCTAACGCTCTTTTAAAAATTGTAAGAAGAACCCCGCATACATGAGAAGTTCAGGCAATTGCTCAGAACTTGTTGAAATTTAACTACCGATTATATGCTTTTACGTACAAACAACACATCTGGGTTGTCTTTTCTTGAAGCGAAACAATGAATTCATAATTCAATGATTCAATGTCTTGAATCATCACCCGTCAAAGTATGAACAATCCTCAAAGGTCTAATGAGGATGCCACTATTGATGCTAGCAGAAATGATGATAGAGTCAATGTTGATAATGAATCCGTTTCTGGGATCCAGCAACGGAGAGAATCGAACGATGACATGCAACAGCAGCAGCAGCAGCAGCAGCAGCAGCAGCAAGATCAAATCCAACAGCCCGATCATCGCCAGCAACAGCAAATGGCTCTCGAGACACAGGCTGTCGAAGATCTTCTGACAAGGGAAATGATGCAGCTTTCTCTCAAGGATCGAAATGATATACAGGAGGAGATCCATGGGGTCAAATGTCTTGCTCCACTCGAAACAACAGAGTTTCTGGAACGTTCAATCGCCGAACTAGATGCCCAACTCCAGACGATCATTCTTTCGTCGTTCAACGTTTCCACAGAAGCGCTCTTGCTTGCAAAGAGCCTGGGCAACGAATCGTATGTCAATGATGACGAATTCAAGCTGAGGTTTTTGCGCTGCGAGTTGTTTGATGTTCAAGCAGCAGCTCTTCGATTGTGCGAGTATTTGAATCAGGTGCGTTCGTTGTTCGGGGACCATGCCCTGCAGCGAGAACTACAGCTTCAGAAAGATTTCACGAGAGAAGAGATCCGAGACTTTCGCAAGGGTTACTTTCAGCTCTTGCCATTCCGAGATCGGTCGGGCCGAAAGATATTGATTGTCTTTCCCCGCGATGAACATCACAAGCTTCCTGTGGAAGTCCGGGTAAGTTCTAACATGATTGCTGTTCGAAAAGGAACAGAATAGCAAATGGCAATATCGTTTTCATGGTGACTACCCTGAAATGTGAAGCTGAAGCTACACGTATGGTCAGAAGGGGTTACAGTCGAGAAAAATTTATATACCCGACAAACAATGATGACTCACCCCTTTCCTTTTATATTGTGACCGTCGTTCAAACGATACGAACAACAACACCAAAAACAGTTCAAAATTATATGCTACATGTCGACGGTGGCCACCACAGATGACATTGAGACGCAGCGCAACGGTTTCGTTATCATATTGTGGTTCGATTCGAACTTCAAAGGTTCCTACGAGACAATGAGACCGTTGCGAGAAATACCTATACAGAGGTGCTGGAGCTGGGGATGCGCACGCGCCTCTGCCATCCATGTATGTACTCCCTGATACACCATTCTTTCGGTTTCGGCGGTCGGCAATGGTTTTGCAGGTGAATAAGCAGCAACGATCTCGAATAAAGTTCCATGTTGGAAAGCCAGTGGAACTCCATTATTCCCTCCAGAGCTACGGAATTCCGACCGAAAATATTCCAATGACCTGGAGCGGAACCATCAAGGACGCATACCTCAAGAATTGGATGAAACTCCGAAAGGCAATCGAAGACGATCGTGAAGCTATGCGTCGGCACATGATCCGGTTCCAATCCCCCGGGTTTCAATCCATCAGTGGAATTGCCAGCCCTTACAAAAGTGTAATGTCCAGTGTTGTCGAGTGCCCCAACTCCAACGACGTTGCGTTTCGACAGGGAACGTCGCTATACTGCCACCCCGGTAACGTGCGCTTCCGTTCCCTCGTCGAGTCGAGCGTTGTCAAGTTGCGGGAATCTTCCAAAAGCCGCTCCGAAATGATTCAAAATCTGAGAAAACAAGATGACGATACCGCCATATCGTCATTGTTTTTGACGGTCCCAATCTCAAGCCTTGTTTCCGAAATAATCAACCAAATTATCGACAAGGACAAGGGTCGAGTGCTTGTCTGGACATCCAATCACAACGGCATGAAATATGGATGTTGGTGTACAATCACAAGCGAGGATCAGATCGCTTCCAAGATTGAATATACCGTTAGAGAATTCATACGAGGGGGAGGGGGAACCGAGACAGGAGGAACATCGTCACAAGAGAGTAGCACAGTCTTAACCAGAGCAGAGAACCAGAAATCGAATCGTCAAACCAGCGACAGCAGCACGTCTGTCTTTCGATTCGAAGGCGCAGGACCGTCGAAGTCGCGATCATTGACCGGCAATCCATTGCCGACAGCAGCCTCCATGCCAAACAAACGTGCCAGGATATCCGGTGACAATACTGACAACGATGCTTTCTACTATGGAGACGTTTCTTCCAGTGATGACGAAAGAGGATGCCAGCTATTCTGCAAGAAGCCCTGAATAGAACACAATGAATCAACACAACAACAACAAGAAGAGGAAAGAAAAATAATTTTCACGGGGAAAATTTTTACCTCCTCTTTTTCATAATATAAAAAAACAGGGGAAAATCACTCGGAATGATTGGCCGATCCAACTTCCGTGAGAAAATCACAGGCAATTTGGATTTCGGATGGATCGAATTTGAAAAATCGAATGTTGTGAAAAGTTCTTTCACGACCACTTCATCCAATGAGAAGATTCTTCGTGACATGAAGATCCCCGTCGTATAGTAAATGACGATCAATGCTGCAATAATCTATGATTGTTGTTCAAGATAGTACTAACAAAACAACCATTCGGTAAGATGTTGTGTTGCAAGTTGTAATGGAAGTTTTTATAGAAAGGCCTTATGGTATGTTGTTAGCGTGTCATAGATATAATTTGTAAATATATAACATAGGTACATACATAGTGATTGCGTCATCAACCATCATGACACCAGCGTACAAACGCACGTACACACGTACTTGTACTTACTGTACTGGTAATTACTATGGCGTGAAGAAAGAAAAAGGTTCTGGGAAATTCTTTTTCTCACAAGAAACGGAACCAAAAAAAGAATACGTAATCACATTTGACAGAATCACAAAATCGCTTTCTCAGACGCTGACACCTACCGAATATGTGTTGTAAAAGTCAGCAGTAAAGTCACAATTCTTCTTGTCTTGTCACCAATCAAAATCATATGAACCAACAAGAGAATCGCCAATCAAAACCAAACAAAAGATGTCAACTATTCATCATTCACGAACCCGTCCAAGACTATCGGCGTTCTTGGCACTCTTTTATATTTTCATTATTTTTCGGTCGTCCGAGACCTTGTGTTACATCGCATTCGTTGCATTTTTCTTTCTCATTTGGTTGCACGATGATGGCGAAACCAGATTAGCAAAGCAACGGGAGGAAAATCGCAGAGTATTGGTTCGGGAAAGCCTCTCATTCCGACGGATAGTAGTTGAACAAGACGAACAACAACAACAGCAAAGCAACAAGAACAGCAACAAGACGAAGAACAAGCTGCCGCGTTCGAAAGAGGTAATTCCGAAATCGATTCTCTCATATCTCCAGATCTCGGAAGCGGCAATCGATCCTCTTTTGTATTCACCGTGGAACCTGCTCTAATTGGAAGCCAAGAATGTTGCACTATTTGTTTGGAACCCTACGCCGTCGGTGACAGTGTTGCGCGCTTGAAGAACGTCAGCAGTGGGAGCAGCAGTCGACGACAATGTCATCATTGGTTCCACGAAGCATGTATACTGAAATGGCTCCAACACCACAACCAATGTCCCCTGTGCCGGGTGGATATGATTTGCGATGAAAACAAACACGACAAAATCGAAACGAGGCAAACACGGTATGGGACATATTCACAACCCTCGAACGTGACAATTGTGTAACGAAAAGTTAGATGTAAAAGTATAAATGTGATCTTTTGTCCGGTACAAATTGTGGATCATACGAATCGATGAATGTGTATAATTCTGCTAATTAGACATGTGTTTTTCATAGAGAACAATACCTTAACTGTAACTAAAAAATGCTGCGTTTTGTTCCACTGCCCAACAGAAGATCTGTCGATCTGACTTCGAAATTGCGCATTTAACAGACTTTAACTGTCGAGCTCGCTGGATCATTGCACGGCGATTCCTATCATCCTAATTCGATTTGATTCGATCGATCGAATGGTCGAGTGAATAGTCCGATTTGCTGCATGCTTGGGTCTACCAATGACACCCTAATTGTTGTTGTTTTTGGTTAATTTTCTAACTTTTGCTGCCAATACGACTGGCTGCTATCGATCGTTGTTCATGTCTTGGCACTCCGCCCATTTCCTCGACTCGGCGGCATCCTTTTCTTCGTCGTCCGAGTCTCCTTCGAACACAAAGGCAGCAAACATTCCCGACGAGGCTGTTCCATCAAATATGTTGAAGGAAAACCGCTTCGATGTCCTTGACGCCCTCTTGGATGTTCGGTTGGAAGCCATTGTGGTTTGACTTCCGGCCATGAGCGTTGTCGCATTGGTGCTGCTCCATCGATTCGATTTCTTCGTTGTCAGATTGCCAAAGGCCATGGATTTTTCTTCGTCAATGGCGTCGGGGCTGCTAAAGTTATCTGTTGTATCCAGATCCTTGTCCTTTTCGTGATCCACGACATCTGTGGGAGCAATATTGCTATCCTCCTTTGTGTGGACGTCATCGTCGCTACCGCTGTCGTTGTAGTTTTCTTCTGTCGAGAAATACCAATAGACGATTGCAAACCAAATTCCCATCGAATTCGTGATCAGATTGACCCAGAGACAAGCCCCATAGGATTTGTCGTCATGAAAGTAATTCCTTTCATTGTATACGAATAGTGGCAAGTAGACCCAATAGAGCGATCCAAGATAGATTGCGGATTGTTTCGCCACCATGGATACGGGCATGGTGAGATTTTCGCCATCCTTCTTTTGTTCCCGCAGGTATACACAAGACGTGAGAGTGATCATGACGAGGGTCGGAAACAAAAGGAAAAATATTGCCGGGATTCCTCCAAAGGCCCACAAGACGAGGTGTGGATTCTGCGGCCCACGCGTGCATTCAATGCCGGATTCTTCACCACACCCGGACGGTATCGAGGCAATCCAGCAGTGCAAACCATTCGAGTTGAAGGATTTGATCGTCAACAAATAAATCGCCGAGGCGATTGGGTAAATGTGAACTCCAATGTGGATATACTTTTCGATCCACACGTAATTTGCCGGCTCGAAATTCCCATGCAATACGACCACCCATGAATAGAGACTCAGAAAAACGTAGTAAAATGGAACCACCATGGATATTTGAAACAGAAATCCCTGAATCGAACACGTGATTGTAGTGCCCCTGGCACCATAGACACCCGGTGTCCCTTCCGGAATAGCGGCGGTTCCCCATATATGATAAATCCCCCACAATATAGTATGAAATGCGAGTCCTGAAAACACAAGAAAGTTGTTAGAATTTGATTTACTGTACAATGTTTTGATTCCCAGTTTAGTTTGCAGAGTGATTCGCATTTGAACTTTTTCTTACCCATCATGATGCGATCAAAGGCGCCCTGTCGTCGTTTCCATGCCCTCGTGAAAATATACAAACCACCCAACACCGATAGAGCACCAGCGAATTCTTTGCGTCACACTCAACAATATGAGTAACTTATTGGAATCTTCGTGAGAGAGCCACCTTGTAAATTCTTGCTCGTCCACCAAGTCCCATGGCAATGGTAGAGTGTTGGCTGCGGCGTTATCTCCAAGAAGAATCGATTGAGCTTCCGTCATTTTTGTTGTATTGGTTTTGTGTTGTACTCGTTATTGTAAGTCTTCTTGTATATTCGAAACTCAAATCTCCTCCTCCAGAGGATGCTCTTCTGATATTGATTTGGATGAAGAGAAGACCTAGCTTAAGTGATTGGTAGCTTGAATGTAAAGACGACGTTCTCCTGCTCGTATTGGTTGGCAACTGCTTGTGAGCGAATTGTAGCACCTTTTTGGATTAAAATGCTCGGGCTCGAAGTGGCTCAATGTGACGCGATCAATCGGAAGACTTGGTCGATCTTCGGTGACGTTCTTGTGTTCTGTATTCAGTTGTCTTATGGAAGAGTTCACAAGAAGGTATTCATTCGGCAAGAGGCAATATTCAAGCCTAGTTTTTGGGAATAATGGACAGTGGGCTGTAATCGTAGACTTTTGTAGATACCGTAAACTCGTTTGTTGGATGAGAATGTGAAATGGCCGTTAGACTCCGAGTGAGTTTGTGAAAGAGTGCTTGGAACTTTTTGGGTAAGTCTTGCGTGCACAAAAGTTTCCTGTGCACAAGAACAAAGATGATGACGACGATGATGTGCAGTTTTTAGTTTTTCTGCAGTATCACTTATTACATACGACCTATTTATATCAATTCTGAAACCGTTGGTTGGAACTGTTAATGTTCTTTCGTTCTCATTCTCGTCGTACTTCAACTTCCGATGCCGTCGTCTGACCGGGCTATTCTTTGGTGGAGTGACGGAGATATGCCCAAGAACAAAAAATGCTCAAGAAGGGTATCCGCGTTTGATACAGTCGCTAACATGCTTTTGAGTCGAGTCATTCGTGAAATGACCTTCCTCACCTCTACTTCATAATTGCTAACGTAAAAACAAAAACAGATTTATACAATGGTGGCACCAATGACGGAAGAACGATCCCATCAACACCTATCTAAGAAAATTATTGTTCTTCTCAGTCCACACATTTAAGTTTTCACAGTACCTTAACAGAAATATTCTCTCTTCACGATTGCAAGAGTTATGGTAGTACGCACAATGAAGATGGAAACACTGAATGGTCTTTGAGCGCGGACATTAGTTGAATACGCAACTACTGTACGTACATACCAAACGCATCGCTCACATCTGTATTGTATTCGTGAAAATTGAAACAAATATGGAGCAAGCGTCTACAACAATTGTAACCGTGTGTCGGGAATTGTTTGTGATGCAAGAAAAAGATCTTCAACACTCCTAGAGTCAAAGAAAACAAAATGCAACTCATTTTTCTTCCTCTGTTCTAATCAACGAAATGCTGTTCCGCTAGACTTTCGTCTTTCTCGTTGTCGTAGTACCCTGTGCTGCAACTCATTTTTCTTCCTCTGTTCTAATCAACGAAATGCTGTTCCGCTAGACTTTCGTCTTTCTCGTTGTCGTAGTACTCTGTGCTTTGGCCAGTAGAAAATTTTCCCACCCCCAATCCTACTCCACCTCCGCTCAACATCGTTCGTTAGACTTTCGAATTGGAAATACCTCAAGAGGGAGAGACTTCCTCTCGCTTGCAAACCATCGTTGACCGACTCGTAGCCAACAACAAGACGGAATCAGTTTGCACTTTTCTGGCTTCCAAAGTTGCCATGTCTGATGGAACAGGACCTTCGGGAAGAAGGGACGAAACTCCAATCAAACGACCTATGCAGTTTCACAATTGGCGATGAATGAGATTACACCAGAGCGGCAGTATCGTCTTGCTACGATTTTTGTGCTCCAATGGAAATGTACGCTGAATTATCATTGAGAAGATGAGAAGAACCGAGTAAGGATTGCCTGTTGTGAGAAAGGGTCTTGACTTTTGTATTACGATAGAAAGCAAATAATATCCGAGACAGACGATGAAGATGATTTTAAAAATAATGAGGCTTTGTCGTTCGTTCTAGTCGATTGAGTCAAATATTTCCGGGATCAAAAATTGTCAGAGAATCTACTTTCCATACGATACTTGCAGACCTCCGCGCCGGTACGTACATACATAGGCTGGGATGAGAAGGATTTTAGACGAGAACATTAATTGCGACTATTTTTGGTGACAACCATCACTCCGAGGCATGCATTCTCACCGTTGGAGCTCATTAATTGGCACACTTTTTATCAACAGCAAGGATGCTCCACCCATTGTCAACCGAGCATGCGTCACGTTTTCTTTTCTATTCCCGGATAAAGAACGGAGAACATCGGTGAATTCCTAAACAAGCTGCTCTGGTGTTCTATATGCGAAAATCTATGGTCCGAGTTCTCTATGTAGGTCTTCTGAACAGTCGAAACACCTTTCACCCTAGAAACAATTTTACGGCGATCATTCACACTCGAACAAATAAGGAGAGCCGCGATGGAAGCTTCTCATGACGAGAACCATAGTAAAGAAAACTTCCCGCGTAAAAAATTCTTCTTGGGGTTATATGAATTTTTGTGCAGTCATCGAAAAGAATTCCTAATCCAAAAATACGTGCAGAATTTTCACATCACACATCACAATATCTATGAAAATTCAAAATCAGACGGGAACAGAGAACAATCTTGACATCGCTCATAAAAAGACATTCACAAAGATTTCAAAGCTTATTCTCGCATACCAAACCAACGTCCTAACAGAAGCAAACCACGCCTACAATCAAAGCAAGATAACAACAGTACGTAACCAACCACAACTACTACAAGAATGATTCTATCCTCTTTCACCTTCAGATTCCTCGCTCTCGCAAGCCTTGCGGCATCCGGAAGCTCTAGCAGCATTCGGGGCACGCATAAAGAAAGTTCTGAACTCTCTCAAGAGCAACGCAACCTCGTCGAGATTGACATGTCGATTGATCTCGGCAAGATGGCATGTGAAAAACATCCTGTGGACGGATCAGTCGTCTGTACCTTCCGCACGACTCCACCAGCAGATCTCAACACTGGGATCATATGTGTACGACTGCTTGACAGACTTTTGTCTCAAGACGGAAGTAACCCGAATCCCCTTCAACGAAGTTCCACAGGACACACAGATCCCTGTCAAGCCCGTTCCTGTCAACCCAAACCCCGTCGGATCCGTCGGAACATGCCCATCACAGCAACAGAACACCGGGTTGGGCTGCTCGCAGTACATTCCAAATGGCCAGACATCCACCGCGTGTCTCTATGGACAGACCCGATGCGAGTGCAAGCTCCAAGACAACAACCCAGCCATTGCCGTGGGATGGAACTGTTTTGTCGTCCAACCCGAGACAACTCCCAAGCCTCCTCCCGTTGTTTTGCCAGCGCCTACTGCCGCGCCAAGACCCGTCGTCCTGCCAACACCTGCTACGCCACCCGTATCCAACGCCTTCAGTGAAGTAAGTCTACAAAAGAATCGTCTTTTGTTTTCAGCAACGAACCAAATTCAAACGTCGTCGAATTCGATAACAACGTGATACTGCAACTTATCTTTTTTGCATTACAAAATTATTTTCTTTTGCTGCGGTTATCAATGTTAGTTTCAATGCCGTCCACTCTTGTTTGGATGCGCTGCGCCGCACACTATTCTATCTGATTGCTCTGGAGATCCTGCCTGTTGCCCGGGGAATATCCTTGAGGACTGGAGAACCAATCAAAATACCTGCAAGCACGGTTCAAACACTGGGTTGCCCGTCCCAAGGCCTGTCCCTAGGCCCGTCCCCTTACCTACCACCATTGTGGATGCCAACATCGTAAGTACACTCGAATTAGGAAAAACTCAATTGGCTGAGACCAATATCACTACGTATTTGTTTCTTCGCCAAAAGTATGCTCATTGATTTTGTTGTTTTGGATTGTACAAAAAACCATAGAACTCTGTTACCACCCCAGCAGAATCGCCAGTTCGAGGTAACAGCGAACAAGTATTGCCCGGTATTTTCAATCAACCGGGTTGCCCACCGCAACTTCCAAATGTTGGAGACCCTTGCACCTGGGGACAGCGTTGTTCCTATTACACAACCGATGCTGCTGGAAATCGAGTTGCAGCCGTCGATTGCGGCTGCACCAAGTTAGAGGATAAGACCGTTGGATTCGGATGCCGCGAATCCACCCATCCGTTGCTCTCCTTTTAATTGCAAGAAAAAAACACCACTGTATTAGATGTACACGAAAACTAAAAGAAGCTTACGGAAAAAATACATATGAAATTCATAACAAAGGAGCGACGTGAAGGATCCAAGGGCTCGAATGAAGAAGAAAGTCACCGTTCGTCCAAATGTCGTATTTGGGTTCTGTTCATTGTTGTGCACGCTCTAATCTCTATCTACACGTAGAATGCATATTAACAGTCATAATTGATTAAATCCGTAACAAAAATTATCGTCTATGATATCGACTGGCAATCAAATTTGCTACTTGAATTCGATAGAATTTTCTCACCAAAAGATGAGGATATCGACGGGAATTCATGGCCACCTTTCACCAGAATCAACACCAAGAAAGAACCCTCGTTTCCCGAAGAAAGGCAAAGACCATTTTTCCTTTTGGTGTATTTGTCGATACTGTTGTTGGTGGAATTGCCATCTTCTTGTCGTCGTGGTTCACAAAGTTTTGATTTCTTGTAGTCATGGACATTCCGATACCGGAAAGATGTTGATAACTACTAATATACTATTCCGGTTGCATCGACGCGTCTTGTGCCTCGATTGATTTTTGACCTGGTGTTTTCCATCGTCGACAGAGGTTTTCAGATCATTCCTTCTGGCCATGGAAGTTGTTTGGTAGTTTATGGTTCTAATCATTCAAGGCATTATCCAAGAATAAGAAGTGAACTATGTTACGACCGCAACTCGTCCAAGAGAATCGTCGCCTTCTTCCAAAGCAGATTGTTGCATGCTGTACAGTATGCAAAACAACAATCTTCTCGAAGAGAATCCGTCACGAACTTTCTCTCTGCTTGCTGTTGTCACATGTTAGAGCTCTCATCGTGGAAATTCAAATACTACTCTAGATTTGCAATAGATAGTTATGTGAAGTGAGATGGGAATTGATCGTGAACAACGAGCTGCTGACAAAATTCAAAGTTATATCTCATCAGAGGTATGTGCGAATGTGATGATGAAGGATGTGGAAAATTCTTTCTTAGTGCAAGATTGGTACTAGTACTCGTACTCTACATCGGACGGCGTGAATTTTGAAATTTGAAAAATCGTTCGGACTATCGTACAGTAATTTGACTCAAACGATTCATTCGTTTGAAAGGTTCTCCGGATTCTCTTTTCGGAGAACAAAAAATCGTTGAAAGAGAATGAATGAAAATTAAATAACCTGAAATGGGAATGGTCCCACTGAATTCAAAACCCAACTCTACGTCCAAATTGCCATCATCATATATCCATCATATTATGGTGTCCTCTCGATATTGGTTCCAGTTTCTCTGTTTCTTTGCTTCAATGTACCGTGCGATTTGCTAATAGAAAGTTGAAGGAAGGAAAGAGTGAAGATGAGAGGTGAAATAAAACACGCAAGAAAGAAGTCTACTCGGCTTGGCAACTTACATCCTTACCCGGGGAATGTCCCAAGGGAGCTTCTTTTCCCGAGCCAACAAAATCCCAAGAAAAATTGTCCAGGAGGTTTGTTGCATTCAATGCCTCCTCCAGTGCCCTATACCATATCCCTTGGATTCTGCATTCCCGCATGTGTCTGTCCGTGCAATTTGGGTTTTGAAGTTGCTCGAGAGGTTGATACCAGGGTTTGGCTCTCCCCGTCATGTGGAAAAAATCATTGTAGGGGACTGGCAAAAAGTGCGTTACGGGACAACCGTACGACTTGAAAGCCTTTTTCACGATCGTTGTTATTTCCCCATTTTCTCGTGGTCGAAGAACGAGTGAACCATTGATGCCGATTTCCCAGTTATTAGAGTCCCATTGCTCTACGTCTTCGCGAGTAATGATGGAAACAGATTTTTTGACATACTTAGCCCAGTAATACAACAACCCTTGATCAGCCTCAACCCCATACCAAGTCCAGTTTGTTCGTATTCGGCCACGAACATCTTTCCAATAATCTGGTGGTGTAATGACATGCCCCCAACCCTGGAATCGCAACATCACGAACGAGAGAATAATTCAAAATTAGATTGAGACGAATTCCCTGGAGAAGACAAAAACATTCTTCTTTTTACTCACAAAAGATTCACTCCATGATCTCGTCTCTTTTTCGTGGATGATGCGTTGGATATCGTCATAATCGGTAGCATTGGGTTTCACCAAGAAGATTCCACCGGAAGAAGGTTCACTCTGATAGGCAAGAATCACACTTTCCTTCAAACGAAATGAATTCGTTGATTCTGGTAATGGATCGCTCAAGTCAAACATATAATCCAAATTGCAAGTTGGCATGACATCGTAATCCAAGTACATGACACGAGAATATTCCGTCAAGTTCAAAATTCTGAATTTCTCCATCATCACTGAAAGATATCATTTTGTGTTCATGTTTCGAATTGAAAAAGCGTAACAAGCGACGAATGTAAGAAAAATTACAATGAAGAACAGAAAACAGCAACTTAAAAGCGAATTCGGTTACACAATGCTTACGCGAATAAAAACACTCCAATTTCGAGCTTGCGAATTTTGGAATATAGACAATCTTGATGTTCATTTTCCGCAATATTTCTTCTTCGTATTCGGACAAAGTTTCGTGTGGGCTTTTTGCCGCGATCTGAACCATCAACACAATATCTGCCCTGGAACCCAGCCCTCGCAATTGCTGCGCCGATGCAACAACACTGTACAATCCCGCAATGTATTCGGTATATTCATTTGGAGATCGAGCCCCTCCCAATAAAAATGCATATGCCCATTTTCTCGTATCGTTATTTTCACTAGTGTTGGCAGAAACTACCGAATTGTGGGTTTTGATTTTCACTGGTGTCTGGGATTCTACAAGTCCCTCATACTCGTATTGTCTCCATCCATTTTTGGCTTTGTTTCGAATATATTGCGCTCTCTGATTAAACGATGGCGTTCTCCCAAGAGAAGGATGTTTTTTCTCGGCAGTGATAAAATCGAGTGAAATCTGGTCACGGAGACCCGTTGTTTGCAATGCGTCTTGTAGAAGCCACAACCAATACTCGTAATTGTTGTAATCATTGAATGTTGTTTGGTTTTCTTTCCGACGAATGTTCTTTTCCAGATCTGTGAGGTTTTTGTACCATGGCTTGCCACGTCCGGTAAAATGAAAATAGTTCCAATAGGGCGTTTTTGCTCTATCGGAATACCGATCTCTCTCAGAGTTTGAACACACATGATCTTCGAGAATATCCGTCTCGACACTGAGGAGTCGAAGATTATCTGTCTCAGGTTCTTTCCCCCAATGTTCTACATTTTTGTTGTTTACGATTGATACCGATTTCTTGTAATATTTTGTCCAATAGTAAAGCAGACCCTGGAAATGAAAAGAAATGAAATTAGCCATTTTGCTCTCTCACATCTGCCATTATTTTGCGTTTAATGACTCACCTGATCAGCTTGCGCTCCATAAAATGTCCAGTTTGTTCCATTTTTCCACTTGGTAGCTTTCCAAACATCCGACTCGTCAATAACATGTCCCCATCCCTCCACAGGATCCCAATGAGGATATTCTATTTGTAGATATTTTTGCTCCGTCTTGAGAATGATATCGACGATTGCTTTGTAATCGTTGGCGTTGGGTTGCAACACAAAGAAACCGCCACTTGCAGGTTCGCCATTGTAGGCCATGACAACATTTTCTCGCAACAGTTTCCCATCTTGGCTCAATTCCATCATGTAGTCGAGATTGCACATGGGCAATATATCGGCGTCTAGATACAGGACACGGCTGTATTCCTCCAGTTTCAAGATGCGAAATTTTTCCATCATGAGCGAGTAAAAGGATTCGAGTCGGAAACTCGACGCTTTTGGCAGATACAGGACACGTATATTCATGGCTCTCAAAAGTTTTTCTTCTAATTCGGGGAGTGCCGTGGCGTTTGTCGTGGACGATATCTGTACCATCAGGACCATATCGGCTTTGCTTCCCTGACGCCTGAGGTTGTGCGCAGCCACAACTACGCTATACAGGGGTCCTCGATGATCGGTATCTTTTTTCTGGGACATGGCTCCCCCGATGAGAAAGGCATACGCAAACTTGCCGTTGTTCTCAATTTGGTTGCTTTCGATTTGGCTGCTTTCGTTTCGTCGCTCCAAAGGATGGTCTACCAGTAACACGTTCGTAATGTTGTTGGTTAGAATATCAGACGTTCCGATTGATTGTATTTGTTGTAGTCTGTTGTGTTGTCGATTCTCGTTCCAAGGCGTTCGAATTTCTTGTTGGAGTGAAATTGATAGCCTCCCATCATCGATTCCAGTTGGTTTCCATGCATGATTGCCAGTTGTGTTCGTTTCATGAGATTGAAATATTTCAGCAGTGCAAATAAATTCAAGATGACAAATAGCAGAGATATTCGTTTTGCTGTTGAGTTGCCACAAATAAACAACAGCCGTAATGAGGACCCTCGTCGGTGAGACGTCTTCGAATCGAAATCGGGATCTCCCGAGGATGGAAGACTTTTCGCAAGAGGTTGAGAAGACATCGTGATGAGGGGAACCCTTGACTTGAGCGAGACAGATTAGTTGTATCTAAAGATTGAATTGCATTGACTTTGAGACTTGTATTGGAGTGCTGTGTGGTTTGTTTTAGTAGCGTATCGATTCATTTAGTAGCGTATCGATTCAATATATGTACAATATTCATCGAAAATTTGGATAAATGATTAATCGAAAATTTGGATAATGATTATAAAGTAATAGCCTGATCGGTATTTTGTGACAGAGTTGAGATCTTTGTGCGCGTCTTGAGTACATATGATCTTATTCGTGATTGTATACATTTTAATAATAAATTGATAGCGGCTAGTGGGGTAGTAACGTCAATTTGTTTCGATTAGATCGATTACAATTGATGGGATTCATTCGACTAAATACGACAAATTTAATCGACGATTGTTTTGGAAACAAAGAGACGATGATAGAATATGGTAGTAACCTATTGTAGTGTAAAGATTTTATACTCAGTAAGCAGCAGATGACGGTTGCAGTCGTAAAGCCTTCTTTCAGGATTGCCATGGTAGGCGCCTATGTTGTTGAAGATCCCGAATTATATTCTCGACGATGCGTTTGGGGGGCTGAGTGATTTCATATCGGAAGATCCTCACAGTGATCAAACCCCAAAACATATAGAGCAAACACAAAGGAACGTGGCGAAAGCCTTATTTCGCAAAGCAAAAAGTATCGTGGTATAATCAGCAACCTTGGCTTTTTTCGATTGGTTGGTTCCTCTCAAAACAAAATCCAAATTAGCTGATTTGGAGAAAACGAGAGAATAGATTGAACTAAAGTTGTTGCTCGACAAATCGTATTCAGGACTAGCATCTTTCACGGGCATTGCAGAAAGAAGCGAGGGAATCGCACCGAAGAATGAGTTGGCATTTAGCAATGAAATTGGGAGTTTCGCGGAGTCTTTCGTCATTCGGTTCCTTCCAATTCCTTGCAAAATTTCGAACTCTAGAAAACTCCTACACGTAATGCGGTACGAGATGAACGACTGTTCACAATTTTTGATACGAAATTGGGTACAGCCATATGTCATGAATGTGGTGCGAGCGGAACTTTCGATGGCGATTTCATACGGATACCCTAACGATTTCGGAAATAGTAGAATACTCGAGAACCAATCGATTTTTCTTTTGTCGACTTTTTGCCATCAGATTCAGTTTTACTTGCAGTACCAAAATTCCGAAAGTTCTATTATTGCTGTTGTTATTGTTGTCGGATGTTCTTTTGAGTTTAATCCAAAAAACCCTTTTTCACAGCAGAATGAGCACCAAGACGGCAATGACCAGAATCGGTGGAACCGCCTGCGGCCCATTTGCATCGAATCCTAGATCGATCACCAGATCGTGTCCCTCGGCAATCTTTTGATAAAGATACGACGCCGCAACGGCCAAGACCGGCAGCCGTACCAAAAAGGCATTGTACAAGGCTGCCAGGGGCCGCTCGTCCAAGGTTTCTATATCCCGCCAGGGCCAAGCTCCCGTAAGGACGGCCGGGCAAGTTGCTTCGACAGACTTTCCAAACCTTGAGCGGGGGATTGTTTCGGAGTTTTGTGGAGGGATTTTCCGAAAACAGAATCGAATTGCGGGCAAAGTTGACCGGCGGTGGAGTCAGATCGTCGAGATAATTGTATTCTTTGTTTTCGTCGTTGATTGCAGTGTCCTTGGGTGTAAAGACTTGTTCGTCATCGTCGTCGTCGGTTTTGCGGTTGCCGAGAATCGAGTGCCTTCGAGATAGCTGTGGTTGGAGACTTGACGGCAGAATATACGCCGAAACATAGTTCTGCGACCCTTCCAACTCGAATGAAATACAAAAGAGGAGAAGAAGGATCGAGGAAATCTTCATTGTGATTGTGGATGGATAAAATTGAATGATCTCTTTTGGCAATACTGTTACTTTTTCAAATTTCAAATGTACTTGGCAAGCGATGTGGTTCCGCTATGCTGGATAGGACAGTATTTGGAACAGATCAAAGAGAACCAGATTGATCTGTTGCTGCAACAGTAGTTGTCAGTCGATACTTCGAGGTATGTGAAAATGAGATAATATGATTCTGTTCGAATTTGGGTTGAAAATGGAAAACAAAGGATTTTTTTCTCATCGATACAAACACCTCTTAATACATATTCTGAATATGCTTTATATGTAGTATCTATACGTCCTTCTTGAACTTTCACTTCCGGAACAAAGATGAAATAAATGTGCAATTAAGTGTCACTTCGTATTCTCGTTCTTTCGTATTTTCCAGTTTTTTGGGAATATTCCGATATCTGAAAAGAAGAAAAGCCCACTTTTTCATATGGTGTCAACTCCGTCGACTCTTCTCTGAACACAAAAGGAGTACCCGTGCCACCAAGAAATTGCAGCTCTTGTCACTTTCTTTTTGACATAGAACAACACAACACAACATCTGCAATGGTTTCCTTTTATACCGACAATGATGTCCGTATCGCGGCGAAAGGCAGCTCCTTTCACGAAATCAACAACAGTTACACCAAGAAATCCAGAGTGGTTTCCTTCGAAAACGATGCTGGCACGAGAATCAATGTCTATTACACCACAGGTGCGGTAGGAATTTGTATCAATCATCCCACCGGCAAGACACAGCTTTTCCGACAAAGCGTCGATCTCGATCGTTTGCAACAAATTTTCCTCAAACGAATAATCCTTACCGACAAGGGAACCTATCATCGAGCCAACAATCGTCAATCCTGGAAAACAGTAATAGACGATGGTCGAGAGATCTCTGAGGTCGACTCGGCGAGAAGATGGAAGTACGTGGCTTGTGCGACGGGTCTTTCGACGTCGACAAATGAACTCAACAAGATGGCAGAATTCTGTAATCTCTTTGATTCCATCTATTGGGGTCCTGGCGTAGAGCCAAAACTGAGCGAGAAACGATATGGCTGTACAGGAAAGCTCATATTGTCCAACATGCTGTTCCAAGTTGCAGAAGACTTACTTGGGTATCCTGTAAAGGCCGTGTATATGGGAAATCCTCGTGCGGACAAACCGGACGTCTTTCCGAATCAGGCGTGTCGTTGCAATTGCTGCCTTCGCCATCTCGCGGACTTTCGGGAGGATCACGACGACGATGTTCGCCATTTGACCAAAATACTCCAAAGCTTTTCAAGGGACGTGCAAATCGAAATGATACAATGGTTCTTTGGTCGAGACTACTGCGGATATCGTTTCGTGGGCGATGATAATCTATGCCAGCAGCACATTGTTACCAGGTATACAGCTGCGGTTCATAGCGCCCAATTGGACTATGCCGATATCGCATACACAAGCATAAACGCTGCCCGTATGTGTACCTATCACGGAGTTGTCTGGGATGATTTATAATACAATTTATGGAAGAAGTTATCGATATTGAAAATTCAACGATGGTTTTCGCCTCTTAGATAAAACAATCATCTTTAGATGTTTACATTTCTTCGCCGATGCCTGCGTGTACTTCTCTGCCCATATAGATAGTGAGAGTCAATTTCTTCGATCGACTCGACTCGATTGCTCGTCACTCTGTTTCGAGGTTTCAATGGATCTGTAAAATTCCCTTTTCAATATAGAGTTTTCTCTCTTGCGGCATACATGATTTAGTTCAACAGGAATTTTTTGTCGGTTACCAAGCAAACTGTCGTCAACACGTACACGATCGCTCGAATGAAAGAAAAGTCAACTCCCGCAACAAAGGACAGGTATGCTGTCAAAGCGCAATTCGTAGTCATGGCCACTACGACTACTTTTCGTTTCCGTTCCAACAATCCCCATGCGGATGCCAAACAACATACACCGTCGTTGAATAATTGTTGTTCGGTTACAGTCTGGGGTTTGTAGGATATAATCAAGGCGTACACCAAAAACAGGGCAAGACCTTCGAAGGAGCGCAACCAAAAAGTGTAGGTTGTTGCTGGACAACATGGCATCGTCTTCTTTTTCGTCGTGCTCCAAAAGAAAGGAAGCATCATCGTCATCGTCATCGTCATCGTTGTTATTGATGCTGTTCTGAATGTTTCGTTTCTTGGTCGTTTGGGCTTCATCGACGTAAGGGGTGTTGATGTATGGTTCTTCCATCATGCAGCTCTTCTTTCAAGTTGAGGTATAATAGTGATTGTTGTCTTTGTGAATGATGCATCGAATTGGTTGGGGACATTTGGGCTGTGTTGACCCTTTCTATTGCTCTCAACGCATGGCCCATAGATTATGGTACCGTGTACTTGATTAAGCTCATCGGCTAAAAAAGACTACTTACTTTTTAATATCACCTCCGTTTCATATGAACAGAACGCTAACATTATTTTTTAATGAGACAGGGAGGAAATGGTTCTCTCGCAGAATGAACCAGACAGAGAAGTTTAATTATTGACAAAGAAGATCGAGGAAGCCTTCTTTTGAAAGAATTTTTTGTTATGGTTGAAAACGATTGGATTGGATTTGTAAAGTTCATTTATTCAGATCATTTATGAAGTTCATTTATTAAGGTCATTTATTCAGCTCTCTAGTCGTGATCTCGAATGCGTATTACTCGAGTAGTTTCATCGAAAAGTACAATACAGCAAATCGAATAGAAGCCAAGAAATCTGTTATCCCTCCGCGTAAAAGTTTGAGGCTCGATGAACCTCCGTTCGAATGCGTTTCATAGTCTTGTCGACCGTTCGACTGACGCGAGGCAAAAAGGCGGGAAAGAAGGGATATTCCATGATTTGCGTCGATACCATATCGTAGTGTGCAAACTTTAACGATTCTAACGAACAAGTTTGCCCGTACGTTTTCACAAGATATTCGTTTGAGGATGCGGTTCCAAACAAGATAATTTTTGATTCCAATCCACTGAAGGCTTGACTGATTTTGATTGGAATTGGCGCCTTGCAGGCATGGAGGGCTTTGTTCGAATTTTGCTTGGATCGATTGAAAGGCACCCTCGTCGTCGTCGTCATCTTCGTAGTCGTCGTAATCGTTGTATTCTTCTCCATGTTCTTCTTCGTCTCGACCATAGTTCTGTTGTTGAATCATGAGAATTATTTTCGACGTAACCCCGTTTTAGTTTGAGTAGTCTCAAATTGTTCTTGATCTCTTTTAGATCGGTTGCGACCGATTGATGCAAAAGGGCATGTGAATCGTAGCAACAGAGGCAGCTCATGGATTGTAAAAAGGCAACGACAATGGAAGCCGTTCCAACAATCAGCGTGATTCTTGTACTTCCATTGGCATATAATATATTCCGATGAAATCAAAAATGCCAGAATGCTCGAGATCATGGTATACAAGCCCTCCTGTATCTCAAAGAACCAAAAATGACGCCACCGAAAGTGTTGTGCTGCGAGTGTGTGTAGGAGCATACTTTTGTGTATCTCGAGTTCGACCTTGGTTGTGCTGCGATAATCCATCTTGACGCATCTTCTTCTTCTTCTTCTTCGTTTGGGTATTCTTGGAGTAATTTCGATGGAACCTTCATCTTGTGCATTCGTATTGCCCGGTGAGAATGAAACCGGATACTGATTCCAACGGCGATGACATCGGAGGTAATTGCAATTTCCTCAGTCGCCTGCGTTTCTGTTTCCCCCTCTGTTCATCCTGAACGATGTTTCTGTTTGTCAATTTGTTCATTCCATTCTGTGTGATGAAAAGATATGATTTCTCTGTTTACACACACCGAGAAGAAAACAAAAAGCCAAATGTAAAATGTCATGGCTTAACTGTTGGTTGAATTTCCAAGTTTTGAGAACAAATCGAAAATGTGAGAATAATAATATTTATACTGACGGAGATGATGATGTCAATTGATCAATGCGTCTGTTCAGTTGAACGGATGGAAAAACTAAATTTTCAAATCCATTGAGTATGAAGAGTATGAACCGTACGTCCTACGTGTACACTGTAGGCTGTGTGTAAACATGCCGTAGATTTGGAGAATGACTTCCGATTCGATTCCTTTATTTTGATTGGCCAAACCCAATTGGATTTGAAAAACGAGAACCGCGTGCGCACTACTACGAGTCGCAGTACGAGTCGCGTGCCTCGCCACAGCAGCTGGTATTGTACACTACTACTACTTGTAGTCCTATTCCGACACCACAAAAGTGCACTCGTCAATTTCGAATGGCTTCTTTTTGAGCGTGCGATCATTACCATACAATGCACCATGGGAAGTTGTATTCCCTGCGCAGAAACGCGTGCTGTTTCACGCAGAGTCTCGAAAAAGCACGCGCAGAAAAAAGAGGAAAAGAAGCAAAAAGCGTAGCGCATGATATGGTAATATTTTTTGCACGCACACAACACCCACAACAAACACAACAATAATACTGTACGATATCTTCTTGGCGTCAATCGATTTAAGATTGCAACTTCCAATCAACTAAGAAAGATTAAATTGATTTGATTTAATCCGCACACCCAATCGCGCAGGGTAGAATTGTAACAGTAATTGCAATACAATGTGAGTGGAAACGAAATAAGATGTATTGCAATAGTTGATAGTTGATAGTCATTGCAAGATTGGACTAGTTTCGAATGTCATGTCGGAGGGGGTCATTTGAAATTGTTACTGGATTAGTGTTTATTGTAGAAGTATTGATTATTGGATACTGATCGAATTCTTCTCCTTCTTCTTCTCCCCAATAGATCCAAGAGAATGAGTGATCTTTCTCCCGTTCCAACGGTTCCAACGGTTCCAATCGAAGGTCCTCCTGCAGCCGAACCATGTACCTGTACCTGTACCAACGGCAGATGTAAGTGTTCCTGTTCCACCAATGAACGGAACCGTAACCGAAGAACTCACCATGCCAACAGAGGAAGCTCCGCCTTCTGCTATTGCTGGCCAACAACAACAACAACAACAATCAGGAGTTCAGGTTGTTCTTCCCCTCGAAGAATTCGCAGAAGATCTCGAACTACGATTGGGAAGAGCCAATGGAAATATTTATCAGCGCAGAACAGGAATCGAAGGCATTCACGACGGACAAGTCATGGTTCGCCTCAAGAAGAAACGTTTCATTGTCATTGATTACGGGATTGTCCCCAACGAACACGATCTACAGGCAGCAGCCATGCATCCGAATATAAGCGTTCCATTGGGAGCTGGCGTTACCAAATGTACAGGAAAGATTGCTTCCGAGCCGGGTGGTCCTCTTGTGCCCTGTAAGAAGGTTGGTGTTCCGGTATTGTTGTACGATAGCGAACCCGATCAGCCACCCTCCTTGTATCTTAGAAGTGGTTTGTGTTTTATTTGTCAACGAAATCTCAACGAGAAACGGAGAACACAGCGCAAACGTCCCTCCGAACGTGCCAATCAGGCGGCCAAGGTCACTGCGAATGCCCAGCACTCGCAGGCTGCCTTTTTAGCTGCCCATCCCGTGTCGCTGGTGCCGACTTCTACCAGCCCTCTTCCCGGTATGCAAACGGTAAGGATTGGTGGTATTGGAACACAGGCCAATCTGGTGGGAGCTAGGAACAACCGGACGGGTCAACGCAACACCCCACCACCGCGTTCTTATGGCCGTGACGAATGGCCACAAAAAAATCAAGCTGGCCCATACCAATCAGCCTCTTGTCTTGGCACCCGACGCGATTATTCTCAATGGACCTCCGGACAACCATTCGTGCAAATCCGTGAGACAGGGACACGGCTTTGCCGAAATTGGAACCGATTTGAGTGTGGAGGTGCACCAGGCGCTACAATCTACCAACACTTTGTTGCACTCGGTCAACACGCCGGAAATGATACAGCAGGGAATTCCACCCCCGACTCCGGACGAAATTTCGAGAACGTACGATCAGGCCTTTTATTCTCTGAGCAAATCTCTCTATTTGTTGGTGCAGTGGAAGACCTCGTGGGACGCGGCGATTGCCTCGGCGATTCAACAGGAGGCTCATGCTCCAATGGTTTTGGAGTCGCCACATGTGCAAACACATGTGCAAGTTCAAACGCAACCACCCATGCATCCCGCTGCTTTGCAGGCAGCATCCATGGCCAACGCCGCTGCAACGGCCGCCATTGGTGGAATGATTCACGGTTCGGCTGGAAACATGCCCTGCATGCTTCCGGCAGAGCCGACGAATCTGGCACAGGCGGTGGCCTCGGCGGCGGCCGTCGCGGCCGTCTCACAGCCACAGGCTACTGGACATGCGGCGGCGGTCAAAAAAGACAAGGGGGCAACCTCGCCGCCACTCGATCAGAGCGTGGAAGTGTGAATGCAATTGTGAATGCAATTGTGAATTGTGATTGCATTTCATGAATACGAAATGCCATGGTATGCCATGGAATGGTACATTCCATTCGTGTCGGCCACGGAAGGACGGTTTATTCGATTCAATGAAAAGTTTCGCAAACGCTCGTGTCGATGACGAGGAACGAATACTACTATACTACTTGTATCCAATCCACGTTCGTCTGCAACAATTTAATTTAATACGACGACGACGAATGTATTGGCGGGGGAAAACAACAACAATTGCGGAAGGAATTGGATTGGTACTAGGCAAACAAATAACAACAACAACAACAACAACAACAACGGAGAATTGCGAACGATTGCAGCAGCATTAACTTGCAAGTCGCGGCGATGCCTTCTTTGCAACACTCTCTGCTACCGCTGTGGATCGTTTGCCAGCCGGATCATGTATTTTATGATCTTCTCCCTAATACTGTTACAGTACAAGTGGAAAGGGATATTGTTATGATGGAGGACGAGGACGATCATCATTCTCCTCGTCTTCTTCTTATTCCTCTGCTTGTACTACGTTCTTCGAACGATCCTATGATATACTTTTTAAAATTCAGCAATTCTACACTACTGTACTTGTACTTTACGTTATTTTCTATTCAAGTGATCCTTGTAGTGCAGCACAACAATAGTGGTGGTAAGTGTTGTAAGTTGTTGTGAAAGCTCAGTTTTTTGAGTGATCAGTGAGTCGATGGTTTGTTGTTGAGTCTTTCTTTCTCGCATTCACGATTCGGACAACGCGCCGAAAATTCAGAACGGTTTTCAAAAACTGGCGCGCCCTTCACATAAAATATGGTGTTCTGGCTCACAAAAATGTCACAAAAAACAGCCGAAATCGTAAATTTTGGCAACGGCGGCGTTATTTGTGACACCACACGATGGAACCAAGAATGTTTTTGAATCAAACAAGTCACACGCACTCCAAATGCTCCACACAAACGTACTATACCCTCGTACTCTAAAATTTTGGCGCCAATTACCATTGGACCGGCTTTCTCGGGAACAAGGAGAGGATTTCGTCGAATCTCATGCAATAGTTCCATGGAACTTTAGAGAACTGATATGCGCTCGGATGTTCCTCGGTCGACAGGCTGTTAAATCGACGAACCGTAAATCACTCCAGCTTATACAGGACTTCTATAAATGTAAGAAACTTCAGGGTAAACATAGGTATTGAAAAGAGATTTTTAGTACCAGACGACTGCATGCCGAGTCGATTCCTCCAGATTCCCGAAGGGATATGGTTTAATAGGGAAGTTTCCGATCAGATTCGATTTGATTCTCGTTGTCGTACTGATTTCCTATAGTAAGAATAGGAGGGGTCCTGTCACATATCGACTTGGCGCCATATTACTATAATCCCGACTAAAATTCATTCGTTCCCCACGTGGATAATTAAGAATCAAATTCCCAACAGAAAGCGGGCCGAGCAAATTTTGCCGCCTACCCCAGATCCGTATAGGAATCTTCCAATAAAAATACGCGAGTCGTTCCGGATCCATGTGCAAAATCCCGCAAGGGTTGTGTTCTTCACAATAGTGCCACAGAGGCCATCTTTTTCTATGCCAATCTGGGCGATTCACTCGTTGCAGAAAGATAGCACAATACTAAGAGCACTGTAGATCGTTTTCTTACTTCTCTTATTCTTTCGTTTGCGAAAATTCCTTACTTTTCGAGAGAGAATCCATTCCATCAGGAAGATCAATCCACAATAGCTAATAACGAGTAATAGATCAACCATGAAGCTCTACTCCGCCGTCCTTGCCGCTTTCTTGGCAGCATCCGTTGAAGCTGCCGAACACGGTCTTCGTGACCAGGAACTTGCGGTCCCTGCTCCTGCCCAGGCACGACGAAAGCTACCAGGACAGTTCCCGGATTATTTCTTCATTGCAGATCTCCCAACCACTCCCGAAATTAAGTGCGAAAGCGGTCTTCCCGAGCCCTACACCGACACGGAATACGTCGTTGCTCAATACGGCGATGCCCTCAATTCCACCTGTCTCGATCTCGAGGATGTCGACACACAGGCCGAGATTGCAACAGCTTTCCTTGCTGCCTACCTCGATGCCGACTCGCCCTGCACACAGTCGGGTGCCTTTTGCGATGCCGATAGTGCCGAGTTTGTGGCACAGAGCATGGATAGCAGCACCTTCTTGATCAAAACCACCACTAGCTGCAATGCCGGAACCTTTTTGAACGAGGATGAGATTTGCGGTATTGATTTGTTCGAAGGCGACATCCCTATCACTTTCACCCGAAGATTGGAAGCTCCAACTTGTTCCTGCCCTCGCCCCACTGCTTCCGATGTTCTTTCCAAGTTCAACAAGGCAGTTGCAGAAACCATCTCCAACTGCCCCGAAGTTACAGCCGCTTGGGCCATTGCCATTGAGCAATACTGCTCAGTCGGATGCGGTGGCACAGAATATACGTACTCGGCGGATGGCGTTGTTCCTCCATGCGAAGACTCGGAATATCCTTCCGAATATCCTTCGGAATACCCAACCGAAACCGATTCTCCCGAACCAACGGATGCTCCAACGACCCCATCGGAATTTCCAACGGCTGCTCCAACTGCTCCAACGACCCCAGAGCCAACCAAAACCCAAACGACATCCCCAGCGCCTTCTCAGTAAACGGAGCCAACCGCAATCCCAACGATTTCCTCGGCGCCTACTTAGTAATGGGGAATTGAGTTCTTTGTTTTGCTGTCTCTTGAAAATAGTAGTAATTTTATTAGTGTCATAGTTACATATTGAAATCCGTATCATTTGTAGTAGTGACATAGTTAGGACCTACATGATGATGTAGAGCAATAGCGTATCGTTTCCCCTACTCACCTATAATGAAGTCACCGTCAACATGTCAACACATGGAAACAGTAATGGGAGGGCCAAAGTTCTATCATTATGTGATTCTTTATATTCTCGTCTTATTACTATTGCACACTTTTTGGTAAGAACAAGATTGTATGATGATATGTGGCGGCAGACAGTATAGTACATAATGAAGCTGTCAAATTTAGTATGTGTTCGTTTATTCCTACTTCGTGTAAGTCCAGATTGTTGTCGTGCTTGTGCTTTGCATTCTTGGTGGTCTCATCGCACTCCATTTTTTCTGTTCTTGGTGTGCTTTTGTTGACGTTCGAGCAGCACCACCGCGAGCTACTGGTCTTCGTAAAATCAGTATATTAGTAGCAGTATCCGCATTACCCCATTACTGTTTAACATTGTTGTTGTTGTTTCTGTTGCAGTAGCATGAGGATTGTAAGATTTGTTACTGTGTTCTTCGGGGAGGTGTTGCTGAATGTTATTCTTTCGATAAAGTAAAAATGAGCTAGATGAAGAAAATGATTGTAGTGGACTCAAACTACACGTACACTATAGCAGCACAACTATTTTTCGTAGATATGAAATTTAATGGAACATTTTGTATGAGATTGATGATTCGGTGATAAGAGAACGATGCATTCGTTACACACTTTGTACTTCGTATCCCATCGATGTCAAATCGTTGGTCTGCGTCAAAAGCAAGCCATTGGTGCTCGAAGTATCGTTTTCTTCCATGAGGGGAGTGACCACGACCATGCTGTCATCGGCGATGCAGGCAATAACCGATTCATCGCCGCCCAAGTCGTCATCGGCGGATTCAAATACCTGTGTATCGACCCTCATTGTGCTCCGAGGACTGCTATTGGTAGCATCCTGCTCCTTGTTGCTGTTCTTGGCAACACCGGATCTTCTCTTTCGAAAGGAAAAGACTTTTTTGATGCTGATTCCGGATTTCGGAGACGCAGAAATCGTAGCTGCTGTCGATCGAGGCGGTGTAACGACCGAGTCGCCTTCCTCCAGTGGAACCCCAATGATGCTCAATTCTGTTCCGTCGTTGTCGCTGCTCATATGCAATGGCGGAGTGGACGTAACTCTGGTGGGAGGCGACGGGGTAACTCTCGTTGTTGGAGCTACCGGTGGAAGGTTTCTTCGGGGAGAAGGAGCGGTTTTCGATGCATTCTCACGTCGAAAGAAGGATCGTTTGTGGGGAATGGAGTTGACTTGAGACAGATTGGGTCTTGCTGCTGCGAGACAGGTGACTCGGAGGTAGGAGGAACCCGAATTGACGTGGGGATTTTGGGTTTCGAGGTTCCAACCGAGGCTGCATCTCCGCGATGCGACCCAATGCCTTCGGAATTACCGCTCAAGCTTGCGGTAGACGACGACGGAAGATTCAACTGAATGCTCTGTGTTGTTGAATCAGGTAGTTTGGGTGGAGTAGGATTGGGGAGAATTCTCGTGAATGGGTGGTTTGGAGGAAGGAATGGGAGGTTTAGTGGAGTTTGCGGCCTTCGGTTTTTGCTGCTTTGTCACAACACGATCTTGTTCCGATACCCCGTGAGTTCGTGTGGGTTCCTTGTTGGCAATTTTCTGCATTGCCTTGGCCAAATGATTGAGAGGTTTTGGTTGGGCATCAAAAGACTCGTCGGAACTGTAGAGTTCGTCGACAGTTGTATCGTCGCCCTCGTAGGTTCGGACAAAGGATCCCACATTGGTTTGGAAGGTCTTGACCAGAGTCGTTTGTAGTGCCGACGAATCCTTGGTTTCTTCCGGAGTTTCATCGTCCATGGTCGTTCGAAACATGTGCACCAGGCAGTTGAGCTCGTTGTAGGTGGAACACGTGGTGGATGATGGTTCCTCTTCTTGTTTCTTTTTCATTCTATTCTTGGCAGCGTTGGCAGCAGCCGTTGCCATCTTTGCGGCCGAGGAAGTCGCTCTTTCCGCTGTTGCCTTTACCTTTGGACCATTCTCTTTGGCAGCCGTTACCAGAATGTTGCTCCAGGTTTTCAATCGTTCCATTGTTTCGTCTTGGCTATCAAATTCGAATTCGTGGTCTTCCAATTCTGAATTCAATGATGACTTGCTAGGGTTGCGTCTGTGTGACTTTTTCTTTTTCTTCTTGGCGGTGTGGGTGGTGATTCCACTCATCTCACTCATAATGTCTGTATCAATGCTGGCATCGGAGGATCGATGGTTTCGAAAGGTTGTCTTTTTGGCTTCTGGCATTCCAATGCGTGCCGCAGCCGTCCCCTCGTCCCAGGGCTGATCGACCTTGTCTTTGTTTCGTGCATTGGCGAACCGAATAGCCCTGGCTCTTTCACGTTCCACGTCCAAAGACTGGTAGCTCTCCTCTCGAGAGACAAAGGAGCGATCGTAGGTTCGTTCGTCGAGAGTATCGTCGTCTTTGGATCGCCAATCCATAAAGGTCTCCTCATCATCGTGTTCGTAAGTGGTAGCGCAAAACAGTTTGCTTTTGGACGGAGCCCGATTGACCTCTTTTTGAAAGACACGGATGCAATTCATGGGGGATCCTCCCCGGTAGATGTGATCGAAGACAGCGCCAATAGCGTAAAGTTCTTGCGGAGTGGCGTCATTTCGTCCAACACCAAGGTTACGGACGTTGTCAAATTCTGGCAAGAGGTTGACGGGTTTGTTGTTTGGGTCTTTGTTGCTGTTGCTTTGTTTGTTTTTGTAATTCTTGATCGCTCTACCTCTGTGATGAGGACGCTGTGTTGGCTTTGTGTTGGCTTTAGTGTCGGCTTTGGAGCCTCGGGTTCTTCGATCTGCGCCATGTCGCTGATGTTGTTGACGTCATTAATGTTTTCGACGTTATCCACGTTGGTGATGGTATCAATGTTGTTGATATTTTCGAGAGGCTTGTCGGTTTCAACAGGCTTGATGTCGACTTCAACGTTGTCGTTGACGTCGACGTTGTCGTTGTTCTCTTTGCCGTCGTTCTTGATGCTCTCGATCATCGATGCCACAGAAACCACAGAAGACCGATGGGCATTCTTGACAGAGGAGAATCCGGAATTTCCTCTGTGAGACGACATTTTCATCTCGTATCTTCGCTCGGCAGTCTCTGCCATTGTGATTGTTGATGATGTTGTTGTTCTGGTACTAGTGCAATAGTGGTAGTTCTTTCGAATATTCAACCTATTACTGCTATTGTAGTTGTATACTGGATTTGATTGTATTTTCGTCGAGTATACTGGTAGGAAACAGAATGAGTGATAAGCGTATGTCTGTCAGATGAATAGCTGTTGTTATTACTATTCTTCCACTCTTTCTTCAATAGTTGTGACAACATTATCAAATCATTGATCACATCATAATAATATCATATGAAAATTCTTCAACCGCTTTTTTCTGCTGGCGGGAGGTCTTCGGCCCATGCAACCATACGCAAGTGTGATCCGTTCACATGCCAGCAGCATGCCGCGGCATATCCGAGGTCGCCAAACTTGTACCAAACAAATGAGTATGCCTTTCTTTCTTCCTTTAATTGGACACGTAAATCTATCTTCATTTTAACGGGTTTCGTATGTATTTTTGGTATTCTCGATGGAAACTACTTGGAAACTCCGATCACCTGAGCGCGGTAACGAATCTATTCGCGCGGGCTTTCACGGATCGATCCCGTGAAGATGCTTTGCCTCCGATGCACGGTTTGAGAAATACGACTGAATGTCCGCGCAAAAGCGTGAATCACAGACGACACTTCCGAATCAAGTTTCCGATGGGATCGAATCAAATCCACTCGATTGATTCATCAAATTCATCATAGTCCTACCTCAAGATCCATGGTATAAACACTACTTTTTGTACATGCACCTCAGACGACTTGCAAACGTATGTGGATTGATTCATTCTATCGTCGGATTGCTCTCTTCATTTCTCATGCCATTTTTTTGTGCACAAATCATACTATAATTATATCATCACTCACTCTCTCTCTCTCTCGAACATGGTTCACGATAGATCTTTCTTGTTGTTCGCAACAGCAGTGTTGCTGTTGCTGATGCTGGGAGAAAAAGTCACATGCCTTTCACTCCAAAAGAGCAATCGTCGTGTAACCGATTCAGCAGACGAAATCGCAGTATCGCGAAGATCTTGGATGAACCATGCAGGGCTCTTGATTGCTTCTGTCGTTACCACAGGTGTCACACCCGCACTTGCCGCCTTGGAAACAAATGACTCATCAGAATACCGCAAACAATTGATGGAACTGATTCAAAAAGACAAGGACGAAGAGACGATTATGGCTGCAATCAACGACTTGGTTCCCTTTGACCCTTCCAAACGCAGGGGAGCTGCCTTGCTAGAAGACCTGGACGGCGAGTGGAAACTTTTATGGTCGGCAAAGGCCGAGGCTTTCAGTCCTCTGCTGACACTTCCTGTCCCACTCAAACCGGATTCCTTTCAATACCTTGGTCAAGCTGCTGCGGCTGAAGTCGGCCCGGATCGTGTCGCCCAGGGATTGACAGGGGGAATATTGGGAACAAACCAGCTCTGGCTGTCGAGCGGTGTTCGAACATCCCCAAACGACGATTCGATTCTGGAGATATTGCCGCCCTTTCGATTCGAACTGGGAGGACGTTTCCAAACCAACAAACAGAAAAAGCTATTAGTGGAGGGAGGGAGCGATGCCGAATTCCGCAAGCAGAATGCACGTACGCAAGAGGCACAAGAAGCTCCACGCAACAGCTACCAACAACTCTATTTGGAGCGCAACGGAAAAGGATCGATTCGAATATCGACCATTACGGAAGGGGATCCCGTCATTGTGGGTGCAATTTTCGTGCACCAGAAACTGTGAAGCAGAAAATAAAATGTCTTCGAGGAGATTTGGGTTTTCGGGAAAGATTGCAATAACATTACACAACAAGGAACCAAACGTCCATGGCCGATTGTTCCTCAACAGAATTTTTAGCAAATTGCCAGCTGCGATGCTGTTGTTAATGTTCCCATGTTCCACACACAGAACGATGGCGATACCAGATAATACAATACAAGCGAATCAAACAACATATTTGGAATTATCCATGGGGAAACGCCCGCCATCTTGATGAGAGACAGTAGAAGCGTCACTTTCCGATTCAAACTGATCACAATCAAATACTAGTAAAGAAGTTGTCACTCTTTTCAATGCTAATAAAATGTCTCTATATTCGGTTTAAGTCTATCGTAATATCATCAAAAGGCTCCTCCAATTGCAGAACGAGAATTCCACGCAGTTCGTTCCAAAACCAAACATTTGAACAAACAGACACATTGAGCCCAAAACCTATCGCCTTTTTTCCATCCGTCCCCGTTTCCGGATGTGCTTCGTGTTTTGCCAAAGAGCGTTTTGTGCATAGAGACTTATATTTCCCGGATTTCTTTGTGGCAAGAAACCCGATGACACTGACTCTTACGAATCATGTCAAAGTTGCGTGGTCTTTCGATATCAAAATTAAAGAGGCAGCATTCGAATTTTATTCTTTGTTTAGGGCTTCGAGATGGCACTCCAGACCAAAAAGGCAATGGGCAAGAGGGCAGGCAATCGCAATGGATCCACCATAGGCGGCGGCCTTGGCGTTTCCGGAAGCATTCTTGGTCTTGGCGTTGGGGTCGACCTTCACCTTGAGGTTCAAAGACGTCGATGTCTGCTGATAGGATGGCATATCGGCGACAACCTTGTGGGTGGCGATTTTGGCCCGCGACTGGGTCGTGAAGGCGGATGCGCTGCTGTGGAGAGCAACAATGACAAACAAAAGAGAGGCAAGGAACTTGTTCATGTTGTGATATTTATTGTCGATGAATGTATAAACAGTGTGGGTTGTGATCGATCTGGTGGAATGAGAACCAAATGGAAAGAAACGGAGGCGACGACGAGGATACCGCATGTTCTCAAGATCGGCGTTGCCTTCTGGTTTCTCGGTTTTCTTCTTCTCTTTCTGACAGCGATTGCATGCAGGAGTGAGAATACGTACGCAAAATTGTCTGACCAGCATTATTCCAATCACACTAAAACTTCGAAACTCTGACATGATCTTTCTCATGGAAATATTGTGCCGTCTGACTGACTCACTCACCTTTTTGGTGTCGTCACCTATTCTGAATCGAACGAGTCATCATTTCATGATGTACGATACATAGTTTCATAAGATATTAAGCATACTACGGAATCACACCTTCACAGGGGTTTACCTCTTACCTCTAATTTCGAATTTTAGGAGATTAAGATAGACGGACAGACCAATAGGAAGCGTGCGGTTTAAATTACGACTACGTGAAGCTACACGAGTGTGTAGTAAGTGCTCTACCACACAAGAATCAAGGATCGATCGATAGTGGGATAAACAAACTGCAAGCACATTCACTCTCCTACATTATAATTTCATTACACTTTGAATTGCAAAATGAGTGACGAAGCACCACAAGACGGAGGACGAGGAGGATTCGGCCGCGGAGGACGAGGCGGACGAGGACGCGGAAGAGGCGGACGAGGACGAGGCCGTGGCGGACGCGGAGGACGCGATGAAAACGTCTGGGTCCCCGTCACCAAGCTCGGACGTCTTGTCAAGGAGGGAAAGATCGCTAGCATTGAAGAGATCTTCCTCTTTTCCATCCCTGTCAAGGAAGCCGAAATCATTGACTACTTCCTCAAGGACAAGCTCCAAGACGAGGTCATGAAGATCATGCCCGTCCAGAAGCAATCGTCCGCCGGTCAGCGCACTCGATTCAAGGCCTTTGTCGCTATTGGAGATTCCTCCGGACACATTGGTCTCGGTGTCAAGTGCTCTTCGGAAGTTGCAACGGCCATTCGTGGAGCCATCACTTCCGCCAAGCTCAATGTTGTTCCCGTCCGACGAGGATACTGGGGACGTACTTCTGGTCTTCCCCACACCGTCCCCTGCAAGGTTACCGGAAAGTGTGGTTCCGTTTCTGTTCGTTTGATTCCTGCTCCTCGCGGTACCGGACTTGTTTCCTCTCCCGCCGGAAAGAAGCTTATGAGCATGGCCGGTATCACCGATTGCTACTCTTCCAGTAGAGGTCACACCCGTACCATGGGTAACTTTATCAAGGCCATCTTCTATGCCCTTCGTGCCACCTACGGATACCTCAGTCCCGAACTCTGGAAGGATAATGCCCTTCTTCCTCTTCCTTTCCAAGAGCACACTGACTTTTTGTCCAAGAAACTGTAGATGCTCTCTACTGTAAGCGTGTGAAAGCAAGCGAACGAATCATGGGCGGAAGCACAATACTCTTGTGAACGAACGGGACACCCTCAAACCCTTTCGGATGCAAGGAGCTGGTTGTCGAATCGATTTGCTTGATGGTACACCAAGAGTTGCTTGTTTGGGAAAGCGTGCCTGAGGAACGCGGAGCCGCGTAGGTGGCCGACCGAGACAACGGCGTTTGGTATATCTGTAAAGTTTCATACGTATTAAAACACCTCATTTTCAAAAATCGTAAGAACTGCTAGTATTTGTTTTGACAGCGTTTAGCCTGAATTAGGTTGCCAGCTTGTGTTCACTCGTTTCGGGAAGCGATGTTGCCCACTTCTAAGAGGCTAGGAAGAACGATACTACGTGACCATTCTTATCAAGTATCATTCGTTGGTGAAAGTAATTGTGGTTACTTGTAGGTGTATGTAATACTAGTAGACAAATTATGTTGATGTTCACCATTAGGAAGGAACTCAAACGAATCGGAATGTAATGCAAGCAATGAAAGAAATCGATTCGTCTATCTCTGCTTTGAGCACCCATGCTTCCATTCTAGGTTCTCTTCTTCTGCTTTGTGCAAGAGCGTATGCAACTGTCCAAAACAGCAAGACCTGCTGCAAGTGCAAGTAGAAAAGCACAAACACCACAAGCATCTTTAAGCCCAATCATCAAAACCTCTCGTGTGAATAGCATTGTTGTCATTTGAGGAAATCTATAAGGATAAATCGCTCTTCAATAATGTAAACAGGTGTATCGAGAGTCGGCAAGCCAAGACGACGGAGAGAAGATGAACAACACCAGTCGAAACAAAAAAAGAATGCCGGCTTGGCACTATGGATTCATTTTCAATAATCAGATTGAAATTTGATGACTAGAATTGAGAATAGTAAATTAGTAATCAAAGGTTTAAGAATGAGTTGGTTGTATGTTACTACCGACTCGTTCGTTCGTTGTTAGAGTTTTCCTTCTCCTCCTTGTCATCGCTGTCGTCGTCATCGTCATCGTCATCGTTATCGTCATCATCATCTTCGTCGTCGTCGTCATCATCGTCTTCGTCGTCATCGTCATCATCGTCTTCGCTGTGATCGTAGGCCTCACCTGTACACATTTCATCCTGATCGAGACTGAAAACCTTGCTGCATGTTTTCAGGTCTCGAGTGTCGAACATTCCTGCAATGGCATGATCCGCATGAGCAAAGGAAGGTTCTTTGCATTCGTAACTGGAACACCCCTGTCCCAGGTCAATGTACTTGCAAACAAATGTAAAGCCATCCTTGTTGCCTATCAGTGAACCCCCGCAGGTAAGCATTCCATTTTCTCCAACATCAATTCCAAAGTAGGAAGGAAGATCCTTGTCGTTTTGGCCGTTTCCGATGCAAGCGAAATCCCCGTCGCAGACCACATCGATATTGTGTCCCTCTTTTGCCTCTATGGTTCCAGATTTCCCCCCTCCGCACGTTGGCATGTAATATTGATGCGGATGTGGAGTTCCCTGGCAGGTAACTGAATTTGTGACCCCCAAGATTTCGGCACCATAACACGACAGGGGCCCCGTGCAAAAGACGGAACCCACCGAGGATACTTTTGCGTAGGCGCACGTGGATTCTCCGCTGTGGCAATCGAGGGTGGTGACAAAGCCCTTGCTTCCAATGGTAGCACTCATGCATGCCGCCTCCCCGCCGCAATCCACAGTGGTAGCATCGAGTTTTGCATCCCGGCAAGACTCGTAGCCCTCGCATTCGATAGTGATTGCGTCCTCGATAACAGTGTTGGCACATGATTCCTTTCCATTGCACTTAACGGTGGCGCAGCCTTTAAAGTGCATAGAGGCACAGCCGTAGGTATGGTGAGCGGTGCCAATGTCGTCGTCTATATCATTTTCTTGATTGCAAAAAATAGTGTTGGAGGCTTCGTCGAACAATATTTGCGAGTAGGCAAATCGTCCAATTGCAATCTCGTGGCGGAGATATGCATCGGCTGGGAGAAGTTCATCCTTGTCGTGGCCCATCATACATATTGACTCTTTTGGCATTGCCTTTTCGACGTTGTGCAGAGATGGAACAGAGGATGGTGTAGCATGCAATATACCGAGATCAAGCTTGTCTACCAGATCGTGATCGTGGGTTGCATTCATCGACCTTGATCGTTTTGCTGTAATTGATGAAGTTGTGTGGTTCATATCCATGTTTCGAAGGATCGTTGCTTTTGTAATTCTCGGTGTCGAATTTGTGTTTTGTAGTTTCGTTGTAAGATCGACTTCTTCGTGCTCAAGAAGAATCTCGAGTGACCTTTCAATCGATTGGCTTCCGGGCCAGTTGTAGAAAAAGTCCGAGTCGCGGTTCTCAAATGGTGCCGTGGCATCATAGCCCCTACGCACTGGTGCTTCCCGCAAGCCTTGTCCAACACGGGCCGAAGCAAACTCAATCTTACTGCTACTCCATGTCGTGATTGTGGCAGCGGCCATAAATTGGTGAAACCCCTGATTGCTGGAGAGTTTCATGGTGAGATTCGAATCTGGTTATTTCGTATCGGTATGAGTTCTTGGGTATCAATGTGTTTTTCGTCTAGCTGTGATGTTGTTCTTTTGTTCTCAATGTCGTATTTATGTCAGGTTTTGGTAAAATCCATGATATCAAGAAAAAGTGATGGGATGGGTTGCCGGATTTTTGCTCACGAGGAAATTGAGTGATGCCGATCGTGCACGTGCCTCTGCCTATAATGTTTCGAGTCACGAACAAGAAAGTGGCGATGGAATCGACGGAGTCTTTCATTTGCTAGCCAAAGCTTCGAGTCACGAACAAAAAATCTCGCGCGGCGAATGTCAGGCAATTATTTTCACTGTGACCGTCTGGGATGGGGCTGTGGGAAAGTTTGTCGAGAGAAGTCTTGCCAAGAGTCAGCGAGTCGGACTGGTCCTAATTGTTGGAGGCAATGTTGATTCGGTACAGCCTCGGCACTAAAAGCTTCGACCAATTTCTCTTTTACGAAACTATCAAAAATATGTAACTAATTGCAATATTGGGGAAAACACATCAACTCCTTCTAATGTCGGTGAAGCATGCCGATAGAAAATGCCAATAGAAAATCGGAGTCGAAATATTCGGTCACTCCAAGGCTATAAGATGTCGGGATTATGTTTCCAATTGTTCACTATCGATTCAAAACAGCCATGCTGCTGGTGACGGAAGAAGAAAGCAATCTTGCTTAGGTAGTCTCGCTTGGGGCTTGTGTGATAAGAGACACCACACAATACGATTCTTCCTATCCGAGTCATAGGCTATCCGATTTGCAATTTACTATCGATTAAAATCGTCATGCTGCTGGTCACAGAAGAAGAAAGCAATCTTGCTTAGGTAGTCTTGCTTGGGCCAATACGATTCTTCCTATCCGAGTCATAGGCTATCCGATTTGCAATTTACTATCGATTAAAATCGTCATACTGCTGGTCACGGAAGAAGAAAGCAAGATCAAGTAGTCTTGCTTGGGTCAATACGATTCTTCCTATCCGAGTCATAGGCTATCCGATTTGCAATTTACTATCGATTCAAATCGTCATACTGCTGGTCACAGAAGAAGAAAGCAAGATCAAGTAGTCTTGCTTGGGTCAATACGATTCTTCCTATCCGAGTCATAGGCTATCCGATTTGCAATTTACTATCGATTCAAATCGTCATACTGCTGGTCACAGAAGAAGAAAGCAAGATCAAGTAGTCTTGCTTGGGCCTTGGGTGTGATCAGCCACACGATGTAATACTTCATGCAAGAATTGTCCCTTCTGCGATCTGAGCCATTATTACATCCTAGTATCCAAGTCATCAACTATGGCATCGACTCGTGTCCCACAGCCTATTCGAGAAGACCTTGGCCTCGACCGTTGCGCCCTCACGGCATCCTTCCGATAACGTCAACCCCTAGAATTCGGAACTCATTCTCAGACTGGTATACATTAATACATTCTCGGACTTCTTCATTTGAAATATAATCCCGTTTTTGTTCACTGCTGCTCTTCAAAACAAGAATGATGTGAGACGGTTTGAAAGACCGTTTTGCTGCAATCTTGTTGATCGTAATCGGAAGCAAAATCGGAAGCAAAAACGAACCAAAGTTCGATCTTCAAGTGCAAGAACCAAGAACGAACCAGGCCTTCTTCAATCTGTATTTTTAGTTTGCGGTACCATCGAGATCGTGAAAGCGAACTCGAATTTGCGAATTCAAGATGGAAGAGTGAAGTTGAAAATTGAAACGGCTTTTGTTCGATGTTCTTATATTGTTCTCAGGAAGAAACACTGGCATATCATCGCGGATTCGATCACTTCGTGTTCACGGCATTGCCTACTGGTACAGCCTTTTGACTCCCGGGAGGATTCATAGAAAAAGAATGATACTCCTAAAACCATAATACATTCGAAGTGGGGTCTTGCCAGGTCAAGATTAAGTCTTTCACTCCTCGATTCGCAATTGGGGTGGTTCAAGATTGGAATTCGATGGACATTATTGATTGATGACTTTTTACTTATTGAAACGAATTTCGGAACCCGAATTCGAATGTCCTTTCGAAGACAAATGGCGCTATCAAACTTGGACGACAAAGGGCCCTTTGTGTTTCATTGGGATCACGACCACACAGAACATTCCATTTTTCATTTTGTGTTATTTGAGAAGGTCCTTCAGATTTCAAATCGATGTTTATGTCCGTGATACATTATTATTTATAGTTATTCACATTTCTTTGAGCTTCATGTTGTTCGTGAAATAGTTCGCAATAAATTTGAGGTTCTCACTTGCATTTGTTGAGGCATTTGTTGAGTTGGCCGGCGTTCAACTAAAATAATGTTGCTCAAATCGACTAAAATTCCCAAGTGTTAGTAATTACACATCCGTTGTTACTTTGCAATCCTTCTCTTCACAAATTCAAACTCGCAAAAAGTAAAACCTAACTAATAATACACTAACATCACAACAACGATGAAATTTGCGTGTCTTAATATATTGCTCGCGGCAAGTTTCGCCTCGGCCTTGCGAGGAAACAGAGACAATGAAGATCAAGATCGCTCATCATCATCATCATCATCAGAAACACGACGCCGTCGCCATTTGATGGAGTTGGGCACGGAATGCGTGACGTATATGAAGCTTGTGGACTACGAAGACGGACCCGATGAAGAATCCTGGTCGTGCGAATTCAGCCCCGAAGTTGCCGAGAAATTTGGCGGAGTGCAAATGTTGGATATCGATGGTTTGACATTGGACGAAATGAAAGATATGCACGCTGTTTCCGGAGGTACCGTCCTCAAGGTCGGTCCGTCATCCTATGTGGAGACTGTCGAAGTCAGTGCCGGTGCTGTGCTCCCCTCGCGTACTTCCGATTCCATCGTTCCTGAGCCAGTCTTGCACGTTTCCAAAGATGACTTTGTCATCGAAGCGATGGACGAACACACCGATCACCGTCATTACAAGAACCGACAGATGAGAAGAGGTCGAAATCTTGCTGACACCACTGGACCTCTCAACACACTTGTAATGAGGGTCATTGATAAGGATGGAAAAGCACCTCCGAGTGCATCACAGTTGGAGGATGATGTCTTTGTGGATAACATGAGTCTCAAGACACAATACGAACGCTGCTCCCACAACAACATCCAAATTGTACAGGCACAGAACGATGGTTTTTATGCCAGCGAAGAGGGTACAGACTATCAGGGAATCATCGATGTCAAAGTCAACTATAAAGCCAAGGATGCGAACAGATATGGTTTGTGGGAAGATGCCGTTAGCATTGCCGAACGGGATTATAATGACGGCAAAGATATGAAAGATTCATTCGATCTCGTCATGGTCTGCTATCCCCCAGGAGTAAGCAGTGGTTGGATTGCATACGCTTATATCAATCACCACATTTCGGTTTACAACAACGACTGGTGCCAATATGTTTCGGGACAAATGCACGAAGTCGGTCACAACCTCGGACTGTTACACGCAGGTGTAAAGGGCGCGAGTCAGTATGCCGACCAAACGGGGATGATGGGTTATTCTTACAGTTCAGACGACGGACCTGTGATGTGTTTCAATGCTGCGAAAAATTACCAATTGGGTTGGTATCCGGACCAGATGACATCTGTCAATCCACTCCAACTCCCAAATGGTGTCCAAACATACACATTGAACGGTGTCGTCGACTACGGAAATAGCAAAGACAGCCTTGTCACGATGCGCATCGAGGATAACAAAAGTGATAACGATTTTTATGTCGGATACAACCGGGCAACGGGTTTCAATAGCGGGACCTTAATGGGACAGAACAAGGTACAGATCTTTGAGAAGGAAAATGGCCCGAACAGTCCTGGCCAGTCCTACCTCCTCGCTTCGCTAGGAGCAGGGGATTCTTACACATGGCGCATCGATAAAACGGACATCACTGTGGATGTCATCAGTATCGATGGCAAGAACGCCGTTATCACCCTCACCGGTGACGGACCTACAGTGGTAGATCCGACTCCAGCACCCACCAACAAGCCAACCGCATCCCCGACCTTTGAACCAACGGTGCCAACTGGTCCGGTATCCACTGGACCGACTCCTGCGCCAACTTCTCCTCCTACCGCAGAACCCACCGAAGCTGCCACGGGATCTCCTACGGTAGCGCAAGAAGAATGCGAAGACGATAATGCGAGACTCTGCGCCAACATGCAAAAGAAGTTTGTGGCCAAAAAGAAATGGGGGAAACTCAAAAAGAGATGCAAAAAGCTGTTCAACAAAAAGAAACCAGACCTCGGTATGGCCTACGAGATATGTGCCTACACCTGCAGCCTTGTCGACATCGGAACTTGTGCACGACGATAAGAAGCGACGACGACGATATTTGACGGCGATGGATCCTCCCTTCAATAGAAACAAAATAAGCTGTTGCTACCGCATGTACTACACTACAAAACTGTAAATATACTAAACAATTTGGAATATTATGTTTGAACAATTATAATTGCAATGACTTTCAATTTCCTACAATTATATTACTCGCTACGAGTACAATTTCAATACTCTACAACCAAGACTATCAAAGTTTCATCTCGTACAACGTCCGTCCGCTCTTCGAACCGATTTTCGAAAAGAAAAAATGTGGAACCCAAACGTCGAGTTTCGAAATGACCGCGAAAAAAAATCGAGTTCTCAAATTACCGTCCCATTTCTCAGGCACCCTCGAGGATTTAATGGTGAAATAAAAATCGATCATGGGGGATAGGAATATTTCTTTCTCTACGATGAAAATCTAAGTCAGTTTGGGGAAGTTTCGAAACCGAGTCATTGACAGACGACAGACGATTGATTCCCGAAAATATGCGTGATCAAAATCAGTCCGGAACTACAAGTGACTAAAGTCTTCGTGACCAATCGTGACCCAGATCTCTTCGATAACAATCCACATTCTGCTGTTCACTTACATTAGATAAGTTTGATACTGGTGCTAATCTATCGTTTTGTGATAGACACTAGCTGTCCTCAAAGAAGAAAAAAGAAGAGAAATCAAAAACGAAGAAAAAAGTTTCCAAAGACGCAAATGCCCCGTCCAAAAATAGGGAGGAGATGTCATCCGGAATAAGAAAGGGGGCGGAATAAGAAACCGGAACCCAAATAAATAAGACTTTGAATGTCCTCAACAGACACTCTTTATGAAGGTAACCCTTACTACAACATAACTGTCGACAACATTTCTTCACAATTTTAAAGACAATTCGTATTGTTCACTGTCATCATTTTAAATTCAGTTACGGTCAATATCATACACTATCCATTCGATCCGAAGTAATGATTTTTTCAATAATTTTTTCGAATTGGGGTTCAGTATTGGCAAACCCCAGTTTCGTATTCCGCCGACCTCTCCTTCAGATAGATTGGAGTTAGGGCTATAGATACCTTATTTGAGGTCAGAAAACGGTTCCCCCAAACGAAGGAAACTTTCTTGATATAGAAAATGGATTATGAAAAAAGAAATATTCCCTCACCCCAAGAAATTTGTACGTGTTCAAACCAAATTCACGATAGCTCTGATGAAGATGAATTTGGTATGGATCGCAAAAAATCATGGCAAGGCTCGACCGTCGCAAAATCGATGATTCAAACCAACCGGAGATCATCAAAAGCATCACAAACGAATAACAAGAAGAAGAAGAAGAAGAAGAAGAAGAAGAAGAAGAAGAAGAAGAAGAAGAAGAAGAAGACCAAGACCAAGACCAAGACCAAGACCAAGACCAAGAATGAACGGAATAAAGGGATGATGACGACGCTGAAAACCAACGAAGATCTATAAAGAGAGAGCTATCAGCTACACGTACATACCGGCCATGGTCGAATGGAATGGGGTTCAAGAACAGATTTCATTGCTTCCTAGTGCTAGTGCTAGGGTTCTAAGTAAACGTGTAATCTACGCTACCATATCTACTAAGAAGCAACAACCATGAAGAGCATTTCACAGACTTCCAATGCCGATATCGATATCGATATCGATACCGATACCGATACCGATATCGATATCGATCCACCATCTCCCAAAAGGCACTATCGCTTCCGCCTCGCACCTGTAATTGTACTCGCTGTGATTGTATTTTTCACCTTTGGATCGGAATTGCTGGAACTCGATCGTTTGGACATGAATCAAAAGGGGAACAATGTGAAAGTCGTGAGAGCTACAGCCAAGAATTCTTCCGAGAATTCTTCCGAGAACTCTTTCAAGAATTCTTCCGAGAATTCTTTCAAGAACTCTTCCGAGAACTCTTTCAAGAACTCTTTCAAGAATTCTTTCAAGAATTCTTCCGAGAACTCTTTCAACATGATCAATGGCTCCAAGGAGGAGGAGGAACTTTCAACGAAACCTTTCCTGACGGTGCTGGTCATGTTGAGCGGAGAATTTGGGAACAATATGTTCAAGATCATTCGAGGATGGGGGACCGCAAGGATTGCCGAACAAGAATTCGGCTTGAATAGTTCGAATGGTATTTGCAGAACAACTTCAGAGGGGAAAAGTTATTGCAAAGGCCAAACGAACGACGAAGAATGTTCAAAGGTGTCTTTTGTCACCCTCCTATCTTTCAACCGCAGATTTTCAACTAGGAAATCGTCTTTTGGAATGAGAATTACTTTCACGAGATACAAAGTATCCCCGGAACCAACTTTACGCTTTCGGATAAGGAAAGCAGAATCGGAGATATCCGAAATCACCTTCGAATTCTCTCTGATTACCTCGCCGACAATCCTCAACTTGTCGTCGTCGAGAACAATACAAATACTAAATCAAAATCGTTCGTTCCAAAGCTCATGGTTCGTATCAATAGCTCTAAATATTCTATCCCATTGTCGACGAGTTTTATGACGAAATTCGCGAAACCTTTGTCTTTGACGAACGATGCTGTGGAAAGACGCTTGACGATCCTCCGGGAAACGACGAAACGGTCCTGTACCTTCGGAATTACGCCACCGAGATACGAAAAGAACGCTTGCGCAAAGCCCATGGTTTCGAGGAACTCGACAAAGATCGTCTTGTTTCAGAGGTAATTGGGCCATTTGAAGGCAGGGCGACAACCTAGGCACTTGCCGGACGCAATCTCAAATCGGATTCCCAAAACAACGCGACAGAAGCCTATGGGATTGTTTCGGCACTAAAGGCCCGGAATCTGAATCTGTCCGTTGCGATTTACCCCCGGGAAAGACGAGATGGAAGACTTTTGTTTTCTCACGAAAACAAAAAAAGAATTGATAGGAAATCCCGCATCGACGTATTTCGAGCTGGCGTCTGTCCTGGCGGGTCCGTCACTCAAGCTCACGAGGGAGTATCAGTATGTGACACCCGAACTCCAACAAGGCAGTGGTTCCAAGCTGGACGAATTTAAACGAACGGTTGGATCGAATTGGACACATCCCGAGCTACAATCTAGAATACGATTCGAGGAATACTTTTGAGAGAATTATTAAATAACGCATAGAATTTTTTTTGGCAGAGTGTTTTTGGATTCGGCCTTTTTTGGTAAAGAATTTGTTCATGCCATAGACACCATACAATACGTAAAAATTCCATTGTGAATGCTTCAACTTGCTCTATTATACAGTTACTAGTTTCTAATGATAGTTATTTCGGAGGTTGGTTTGTCAGCAGTCGAAATTGAGATACAAAACCCTTACAAACAATCCATAGGTGGTGAACAAATCTCGTCAAAAAGAGCTTGGTCTTTTTTACCAATCCATCAATGATGGATGATTTATCATTCGCGAGGGACATGTTCGTCGGCTTGCGTTTGACAACGAAGGATGCTTCTGCGGAAAGAGATGCCGAACGTTTCGGTTTCGGTGCAATGTCAATGGAATCATTGGGTTTCTTGGCCAACAACGTTGGAGTATTGATACTACCATTTGGCCGCAAAGACACCGTCTTCTTTTCGGGTTTTGCAATGCTTGCGTTGTTGGTGGAAACTGGCAAGTCTGGTTTGGGGTTTGCAACATGTGCTGATTCATTATTTCCATCCGTCAGTATCTTTTTGTTGTCATCTTGCGAACGAAGCTGCCTCAAATGAGGTGTATCGCTACTGTTGTTGCCGCTCTTTTTGTCCAAGTCTGTTCCGTTCTTGACATCGGCACCGATTTTCATTCCGTACATGACCACCTGCTCCAATCACGATGAATCCCGCAAGCCAATCGCCAGTGCCTTTCGACGCTTTCTTCGTCGGCGTTGTTGACGGAGCAACTTGCGCTCTCGCATCTTGGCTTCCAAACCGGGACCATACCCAATGGCAACAACCACACGGTCTTCGGGATTCGATCGCACATAGTCCATTGGATCCACAATGAGAGGCTTGGTTTCGTCGTCGTCTTCTTCGTTGTCATTATCGGGAGCACCGCAATCAATGGTCAATGCATCGACACGATGTTGCGTGTCACCATGCTTTCGATTCCGTGTTCTTCTTTTTCCTTTTGCGACGGTCTTTTCGAGACGTGGGTTTCATTCCCAAATCTTGTCGCTGCTTTTGTTTGTCCACCCAATCGCTGGTAGACGAGGGTAGAATGGCCCATTTAGGTGGAGTCGGATGCAAGAGCCCAATGAGATCCTCAACGTTACTCTGCTCTTCCATGTCCATCGATAGCAACGTCAACTGACTTTCCCAATCGTCACGAAAGTAGCCTTTCGCAAGCCCCACCAGTGACTTTGGTGGATATTTCTTCATGAGTTGCAAGGCGGCATCGAGGACGGATTCAAAGGGAACGGGATTGCAGTCTCCCAAAACATAAGCTTCCGAGGAAGTTTCCGGTTGTTTGTTTGGTTTTGCCTGTTTCGAATCTTCCAAACCCCAAGGTTCGTTCCATTTTCCGCTCACCAGTGTGCTTTCCTTGGACGAAAAATCGGGTTCTTCCATGGAAAGCATCGTTCGATCGGGGCATGCCGAGGAAATGCTCCCTCCTGGAGTAATGATCGACGTGGGTTTGGCAACTTCCGAAAATTGGCTGCTGCTGTTACCGGCCAGACTGGTGGGAAAGGAGGATTCCGTATACACCGAGTCTTCAGTATAGTTGCTCCTCGTGTCAAATGTATGGCTATCATTATCGTCGAATTCGCTTTGCTCCTCTTCGAGATACGACTCTCTTGTCTGGACGGTATTGGCATCACCTCTAGGAGGCTCTTCGCCTTCTCCCTCGTCGTCGGAAACGTAGACAACCACATTATCGAATCCATCGACTTTTTGTTCCTTGTAGCCTACCTTGCAGGAATGTTTTGGAAGCGAAGCTAAACACTGGTGGAGGGCAGCAAAATCGCAATCCGTCTCCATGATCCTCTGTCGGTTGTACGGATGGGTCATCATGGCCAGCGAGGCGTAAATGGGAAGGGCCGGATGCCCCACCAAGAATGCGTCAAACAGACGCTTGACGAGGCTAGTATCTCGGACGTCATGGGCAAACCACGTGAGAATCCACGAGAGACAAAAGAATGGCTCCATGTCTGCATCCAGCAAATGATCGTGGACATCTCGGTCGATTTTACTCAAGAGCGGAAACAATACCAGTTTCAAGCCCGTCTGGAGACGCAAAAAGTCCGATCTCAAGGCATCGGAAAAATGGCTAAAGGAAATCTGACAGAGAACCTTGGAGGGGAGTTCCAAGTCTCCGGAAGAATAATGCTTATAGATTCGGGTGGACTGTTGGTCGTTGTTTGGTGGGTTGGTTCCCGCTCCACCGAGGGCGTGCAAGAAGATGCAAGCCACATCGTGGTATCCCTGATAATATCGCAGACGGTTCACCACGTCTTGTTTGGCGTCGCTTCGATCGTAGCTCTGAACCAATGTTAAATTGATGAGATTTTGCCAAACGATTTTGTTTCTTTTTCAATAAGACGGCAACCTTTCGATTCCTCCTGTATTTGGAAGAAGTGTGGCTTCGATGGGGATTCCTAGGGAATTCGATTGGCCTTTGAATTGTTTTTGTTTTTGCTAACGGTTTGTCTTGCATATCCCGTACCGCGGGTGCTATTCTTCGTAATGGATCGATGCTGGGACCTTCTCGATCTCTGGCTCCCCGTCAACAAGTGCCAAGTACAGCGTGCCACATCTCGATCGATCTGATTAGCGTCCATGGATTCGACAATGAGAGTTGACGAAGGCGGAAATTTATCTCCTCGTTTTGAAGTTTTGGTGTTTGAATCGTCCTCCTTGAAAAGCTCGTGCTGGGAGTCGATTTCGATGGTTGGGGTTTGAGGTTGTTGTGAATGCGGAGAAGCCATGCCAGCATTGTTGCTGTCGTTATTATCGGAAGAAGAAGCATTCTCTTTGTCGAGAACAATATCGTCCAGTGGCAATGGATCATAATTGTGATCGAGACCTACTAATTTTGGCCACGCTCGTTTTCGAATAGTGTCTGTATGCAAATGATGGAGTAGTATAGTGAATAGAAGCGGAAATGAATTAGTAAATGTTGTAACCACAATTCAAATAGAAATACTACTACGATTTATTCCAACAGTTTGGTAACAATGTATACAAAACCTACGTACCATTGACCAATCCACCCGGCGTGAGAGCATACTCTCGGAGTTTCCACAAATCAATCTCTTCTTGCGATAGAAGAAATTCGATGGCATCCGCTTTTTGCTGGAGATACAAGTGTTTCGGCTTGGTTGTGTTCTGAGTATAAGTATAAGTAGTAGCAGCTAGCTAGTAGTAGTAGTAGTATTGCTGGTGTAAGGAAGCGTTGGAGTTGGAGTCACCGAATCAACCGAAGTTGCAGTTGTCCGTGGGGGTAACAGTATTCGCATCTGTCGAGGGAGTTGTAGATGCAGAGGTTGCCGGTGTTGTATCTGCAGCTGTTGGGGAGACGGAAATCAAGAGCGGTGTCTTCTCACCGACAAGAGCGTCGGAAGAAGAGATCATTGTTGCTCTTTGTTGTTACTAGTTTGTAGATCTTCTATTGCAATCAACTTGTACTGTACCAGTAATGCACTATATCACACGACAGAACAATTGCAGCTGATGCGTTCTTGCTGCAGTTTTGGTTGGCTTGATCACAGACAGCACTGTATGTTATTGAAGTATGGATTGAATTGATTCAATTGAATTGATTCAATTGAATTGATTCAATTGAATTGATTCACTTTTTCCGACTTTTCAATTCGTTGATTCGTTTGACGTTCATACCGATGTCTTTTTGTTCTATTCTTTGCTTCGATAATTAGAAACAGAAACTACAATATCGTTGTTTCCCTATTCATTTGCTCCTATCATTTTATTCTTTTCTGTTTTTTTGACGATCCGGTCGGGCAGACTTGACTGACGTGACAGTTGTTGTTACGGTACTTGCACTTGCAGTTACTGGAAGTACGAATTTGCCGCCACTATCTTCCACGCGCCGCTACTTTCACGCGTGCCTACCAATGTGAAGTTAGTACCCGTACAACTGATTCAAGATTCAAAAATACCCCATTGTAACGGTTATTCGCATGTCCGTCACTGTTGGAAAGCGCGCCACAAAAGTTGACATGACGGAAATTGGGAAGACAAAAAGAATGGCATCAAATAATAATAATACAAATAATAATCACAGATTACTGCTGTATTGGCTACAGCATTCGAACGGCTTGAAACCACACACTCAAGGGACATTCTACACTAACATCATGTAAGACCTTCTGATCTCACAATGTCGCGAGATACTCCTGATATCGTCCAACACACCTACCATTTTTTTCGCCATCCCATCCTCGCGGCTTCTGAATAATAAAAAAGAAAAAAGCAAGACTTTCAAGACGTTGCCTACAGCACATCTCTAATAGTAGTCTCGTATTAAGGCGACAAGATGATAAACGAAGATATGTTTCAAATATTTTTGTGTTTGCATTGGTTGATGTTCGATGACGTCAATGAATAATGTACAATTTGACGACTTGCGATTTCATTCTCATCGTAAAAAACGATTGTTGTTACTGCGAGGTTTTGGAAAGAAGCTCAACACTCGTTCTTGCACCGGATGTCCATTGTTTCCTCATAGCGACACATCCAACTTTTCAACTGGATAGTAGTAATTGCCCGAAGACATCGCTCTGCTCCATAAAGAAAACGATCATTTTCGATTCTCATTTTTGCTGATCATTGCCTGGGCTTCATCCACTGACGAGTTGCCAGTATAAACCGTAAATTAATGGCACCGCAACAACAATATGGTCGACTTTTTGCCGCCCGACTCGTCCATATTGAAGAAACTTGTAGGCTTGATTGATTCGTTCTCCTACGATACTCGATAGAATTCGTTGAAAAATTTTCACAGAATCTTCGTTGAAAAATTTCACAGAATCTTACAGAATCATACTTATCCTTATCGAGGTATGCGTTAACAACATCATTCATTTTTAGTGGTCTAACTAACAATATCGAAATGCGTTGTGCCGTTACGCAACGGTCGGAATTAGATAGCCTTCATCGCCATAACGGTCCACTCGAGCGACCAATATTTTCTTACTTAGTGAACGCGCACGTGTTTCGAAAACTTGCACACGAAAAAAATGGTTCCGTTTGCTAATTACCGAGTGGTTCCAAGATCAAAGCTGCCGTTACGATCTTTTGAATGTCATCGGTCGAAAGTGATCACCACGATGCTTCATAAAACATGCTTTCGAAAAATTTAGAGATATGCATCGATTTTTCCGCACCAACATGGTAAACTAACAATTGCCATACTGCAATCATTCATAATCGAAACGAAAGCAACAAAAAGTCAGTGCTAACAACACTAGTGTTGGTTCTGCTTCTCTGCTTCTATTGAGCAAGCAGGGGATACCTTCGCGTTAACGAATTGTCGACTTGGTTGATCATGGGAAAGGCTCAAACCAAGTCTTCCAGAAAGCGCCGCTTCGGTGCGTACCAAGTCGAAAGGTATTGGCACCAGCGGATACTCAAACGCAAACGACAGTAATCACTATTATGAATCCTTTCCAATCATGGCCAGCGAAGAACATGACGCCGAGATACAGAAGAACGAAGCCAAGATTGGATCTATCAAATCATTTGAAGATCCCGGAAACCCTCTTGGAAACGCCTGTCGACTTTTGCGTGGACAATATCACTGCCTTGCACGCCAAGACAATGGAACTGACGAGTTCGGTCGATATGGGTTCTGTTGTCAAGCCGTGTCAAGAAAAAAGTCTCGATCAGCTGCTAGGAGATTTGTTTCTTTCTAACAAAATCGAGGCGAGGGATGAAAACGAGGGAGGAGAGGTCTCTGCAAATGATCGAGACAGCGAAAATCCAAACAGCAAAAGAAGTTGGAAGAAGACAATGAAGGGCAAGACCATTTTCAAAAGGAAAAAATCTTCTCTTCCAGACAATTCGATAGAAGATAGCGATAATGACGACCTTTGGAGCGGTATCGCAGATGACAACGATGCTGAAGTCGATGACATTATTACAATTTCCATTGGATCGGAACAGGACACGTTGTTCGGAAACCTCGGAAACACTGCCACATGGACTACAATCGGGGATCCGCTACCCGAACCGTATGAGGAATCTTTGACCAATCATGTCAAGGTCGTCTCTGATGAAAAGAAATTCAGCGACGAGGGAGTTCGGACAGAAAAGGGTGTCGAGACAAGCGATAAACGATGCGAGATGTTTTTCTCCGCTTCTACCCTTCTCGCTCTACCATCGTGTCTTAGGGAGCCTAACTCGGACACAGGATGCTAATCTCGAAAAAGGAGACATGGTAATCCCGAGGGATTTTGAGAAACAACCTTCGATGCTTTCGTTACAACAAGATTCTTCTACTAAAGCCATCCGAAAACGTGAAATAAAGAATGATATCGACGACGAAGAAGCCCAAGATTGAATTCGAAATGATTCTTGATGATTCTCGTTTCGGAAAGAGAAAATGGGGAAAGGTTACTCCCTGGAAGAAGCTAGAATCATTGTTTGCAACCAGTAACAGCAGCCGAAGCAGTGGTGGTAAACGAAGACGAAGAAACAGTCGATCAAGGTCAACAAGATCTCTATCGTCGGCAAGATCTGCAAGTTCAGTTATAACGTCGAACAACGAGAAAGTCAGATTCGACGGAAACGGAAGTTGTTCTCAACGACAAGATCCGACGAAAACGAAGCTTTCAGTCGAAACTCCTTGGATTATCCTCTCGGACCAGAAGCATGCCCATTCCCAGAACTCGAACTCCATTGTGGAAGAAGAGGGTTGTTTCGGGTAGTCCTGAGGACAAGAACAGCTTAAATATGGAGGATTTGCTTACTACTGATGCCGAAGATGTTTCCACGAAGGATGAGGGTAAATCGGTGGAGTCGACGCTCGCAGGCACCGAAGGGCGACAGCTTGCCATGTTCGCCAAGTGATGAAGAAAGCACAGATGAAATGTCTACCCATATCGATACCGAGACTACGGAGATTAAGGATTTGTCCTCAACTAAGGTAATGGGTCTTCAAGAGTGGTCCTGGGGAGTCTTCAACATGGATCAGAAAGAAGAAGAAGATCATGATCTTGCAGATGAGATGTCTCAAGGAGATGAACGTGATGGTGCTAGCGACTATACCCCACAAGATGGCGATACATATTCAAATGGCAATGATTCAAATCATGATGGTTGGATCATGAATGAAGACCAGCTCATGACTTTCTCCGAAGAGGATCATAGTAGTAACTATTCGTCTACCCATAGCTCTGTGGCATCTATTGACGAAGGCGATGACGCAATGCTCGAAGCTACAAGTGAACGTCCATCTATCTCCAAAAAATCGGGCAAACCAAGAAAACGCGAGGGGTTACGCGCTTTTCCGAAATCCATTCGTAAAACATTTGCTCCCAAAAAGAAGAAAAAAGCTTTGGACGGTTTTAACAAAGATGTACGCGTGAACGCAGAATCGAACGATGACAAGGCAAGCGACAGTGATAACGATTCCGCAGCGATCGAAGCGGTCTTGGAGAAGAAGGAAACGAAAGGATCATTCTTTTCTTCGCTTGCGTCTTCGAAGAAGGCATCTCACGCCTTGGAAGATCGCGACGATGATTATACAGCTGGAAGTATTCAAGAAAACAATGATGCCCGGCTTGCGACTAGTGGAGGTGCCTTTTTCAAGGCGAAGCAATTTTTGAGGCAGCAAAGTAACCGAAAGCGGTCAAATACCATTTCGTCATCTAACACGGTCGACAGCAATAGAAGCAACATGGCCATGGGCACTACTGTCACCAATCCCGTCTCTGCCTCCAAGGATATCATTACCGTTGTTACAACTTCAAAGAACGAGAATATCGATGCTGCAACCATAGATACTGCGCCAACCTCTGTAATCAAATCACCATCCAGTCGCCAGCACGAATACGTTCCATCCCCTCTCCTGGACGAGAGTCCCGTCGATGATGATGATCATGATGACGACAGAGACTCTGCATACGATGAATCAGACTCGGCGTACGATGAATCATCGGTTTCCTCTTCTTCTGCTTCTGCTTCCACCAACTCGCGATCGTGGGCGAGAGACGACGACGAATTCCAGTCGGAAAATATTTTATATGCTGGTTTCGACTTTTTCATGTCCCCGGAAGTGATACGAGAATAAATTTTTCATCCTTTCTTTCTATAAAGTACAATACCGAACTAAAGAATGAACTCGGTTGGAGAGGTGTGTGAGATTGGCCACACCTGCGAAGACTACTCCCTATTTCCAATCTCTTGCGTTCGTGAGCGAGAAATGTAGAGGACTAGGTGCAACAGGTCTTCGACGACAAGGGAAAATGAGCTATAGATTTCCGTCCGTAATCCAATATAAGCAGAAAACTATGCTAATTCAAATCGAAAATAAGTACCAATAGACTGACAAATTAGTTGCAGTTTTAAAGGTAGAGTTCAATGGCGACTATTTGCTTGCAGATTTCAATTGTTTTACATTTTTTTGGACACTTCAAAACTTCGAATCGCGTTATATCGACGATTTCGTCGCCTGCTGCTTTTGCATCCGTTGTTGCTTTCGTCGCTCAAGACGTAGTCTCTGCTCGGACAACAACGACTGGTTTGTAAATTGTTGTTTCTCCAATTTGTTCAGCGTCATGGAGAGTGTTTGAGCATAGAGCGGCAATTGTGATTTCCCCTCCTTTTGTTCTTCGTCTCGCAGCAAGAGCTGATTTTTCTCTTCTTCGTGTCCAGGTAGCTCGTTATTCTCATCAGTATAGCTTGGCTCAGGTTCTGGTTTGAAGCACTGCCCAGATGTGACTCGGAAATCGAGGGTGGGAGGCCCTTCTTCGCTCTTGATCGCGTAGTTTTCCACCCGATGTGCCCCCGGCGGGTCTAGAAGATGTTTGTCCAGATGATGTTTGTGAGCATGCAATGCTTCGTCTGCACTACTAAAACCTGTCACATTGTTATTCTTGTTGTTGTTCTCAATGGAAGGAAGGGCAGCGATTCTTTCGTCTTCCTTATAAGTCGATTCCTCCTCGTAAGCAACATAGTATCGATCACGAAGAGCTTCCTCGCTTTGCTTTGTTGCAGCAGCTGCTACTTCCGCGTCGGTTGGCAAGGCAACGATTTTTTCGTCGTTCCGCGTTGATTTTTTGGGAGCAACACTATATCGATCGCGAAAGACCTGCTCGCTTTCGGTCGAGAAGGAAGATCGAACAATGTGCAGTTCTTTTGCAATTCTCCATTTTGCGGCAGCAGCAACTAGCACGGCAGTATCTTCGCTCTCGTCGTCCTCAACTTCTTCATTGATGATATCTTCATTGCCAATTAGTTTGGCATAGATAGGAATCTCGACGAAAGACTTGAGATTCCTTTTCTTCGTTTTGGGGTTGCCTTCGATGGGTTGCTTTTCGTAGTGTTGTTGCTTTCCGGCCTCCAGAACGACAGAGGATGACGTGCCGCATCGGGCCTTGGCCAGAAGGCCTTTGGGAATTGCGGGATCCCTTGTTTCCTCTTCCGCAGTTTCGCGCCGTTTCAGATTCATCTTCTGCTATTTTCTGTAGGTCTTGCATCGGTGGAGGAGGATCGCGAGGTTCGATTCGTTCATCGTCGTTTGTGTCGACCGATTCGAGGAACCCGGTTCCATGACAGTTATAGTATCTCATCATAAGACTTGGAGGGTCACAATTGTAGTTTCCTTCGGCAATATGGTTGAGAATCAGCGGAGATTTTTTCTCTACTGCGCTATCGAAAACATCATTGACAGTCATTGTGAAAGCAGGAATAAGCCTATCGCTTTGCTCCTAGCACTGTGTTATTGCGATGTTTCGAAGAATGGTGATAAGGAAAAATATCTAGCGGTTGCAATTGCCACTCCAGTTACAACAAAAATGTTCAAGAGCAAGACCAGTGGAAGTAATTCGTCTTCGAGGGTTGCCGAAGCGCTCTTGGGGAATTGTTGTTGTTGTTGTTGTTGTTGTTGTTGTTGATGATGATGATGGTAATGGCAGTCGTTTGCCCTGCTTGTAGTGCTGTTTGTAAAGTTATTACTTCTGTTGTTGTTCATCCTTCAGTTTGTTTCCTCGTATACTGCTTCCATCAAAAACTGCTTCGTGGTCAATTCCTAGTTGCTCGGTTGTTTAGGAAGAGCGAGAGAGGAGTACAAGTCGTAATTAATACCCTCCTGCGATCGAATCAATCACAACTGTGATTAGTAGTGTCAATGTTTTGGTTACTTAGACGTGAAGAAATATTTGGCGGAAGGATTCTCAATTATTGTTGTTTTTACGCATTTCTTGGAGTATGTCCTTGAGCCGTTGGGTATGCCGGCGAGCGTCATCGCTTATCGGAATGAATGAATCAATCATCGCACGAATGGATCCCAAACGTGGATAAAATAGACTCATTCGTGCTCTCTAGTCGGATCGGAAGGTCATAGACGCGACCAAAAATGGCGCGCCCCGATGACACGTGTCAGCAACCTCCTTTCCATTGTTGTTGATAATCAATAATCCGTTGCATTGTCACATGCCAATCAACGAGGAACAAAATTTTCAGTGGGCGCCTTCCTTCTTGAACGCTCACAATTATTTGTGCCTGATCCAAATTTTCGTCGACACCGAGAATTTTCTTTAAAGCCATAAAAATAGAAACAAAGGTTGCCACCATCCATCAACAAACGCAACGACAACTCCCGACGAAAATCGAAAGAGTACATATCTGTTGCTGATCGCAACGCTAAAACTTCGCCGAATCGACTTATTTGTCATCTAACCGCTAGCAACCGCAATTCGATCAAACAAAAGAACCAACGGTAACTCTTCTGAATACTCCTCTTCCATGAGTGAGATTCGAAACTGGAAAGCGGGCACGGCGATGTCTGGGAAAAAGAGGATGCCAACGAACAAACTCCAACTAATAGAACTACCACACTCCACTGGTGCAAGAGCTCCCGTCTGGTACGAGTTCAAGAACGATATCCAGTTGAACCGAGGGGTTGGTATTATACACCGTGAAGATAATAATCAACGACAAAAACGTTCAGTAGCGCAGCACGGTCGTTCCTTCACCAAGCGCAAGTCGCTTCCTACCAATAAGAAATCCTTTCCGACCATGACCACGAAAACCACGGCTTCCAGTCGTCTGATCGAGGAACCGATCGACCGAACGAAGGATAATGATATCATTGCGGACGAGGATGGAGATGTCGATGACAACATGAGTCTCATTTCGATGACCAATTTGATAGCGGACGATGTCTGCCAGTTACAGAACTGTCGATTTGAAAACATTGGTCCCGATATCCATCAACACGATGTTCAAAGAGAATACAAAACGCTCAAGCCACGCAATGGTAGGAATGGAAACTTTGGCAACGAAAAAACTACGGAAAGAACTACAAGCAATACTACTCGAAAGGAACGAAATTCGAAGTTAGCCAGCCCTAAGAAAACGCACGTTGCATACACTGTATGGGACACACAACCTCCTCTGAACACTACAGAGTACGGAACACCGGACACAGGTAGCTTGACCAGCGGGCAGTCTCGATCTTCGGGAGAACATCGAGCCTCACAAATCGAGTTTGAAGTAGTTGACGAGAGTGACAACATCAGTGAGATCACGCCAACAGGATGTGCTGCGCTCGATGGCAGAAACAAAGAGCGCCACAAAGCACGGCAGAAGAACGCGCACAAAAGAAAAAGCAATAGTGACAAGAAAGAATTATCCCCGGAAGAAAACTTCCACGAATTGTTGGTGTCGATGGCGGCCTGCCTTCCATACCTGGGAGATTCAAAAGATATTCGACGCAGCGTTAGCGATGCGCAGACAAAATTCGATTCCATCGACACGAAACAACTTCTGCAGCGCACGGGAATCACAAACCAATGTTGCGAGCCCACCCAAAGTTCTGACGCAAACAACACCGAAATCAATCGAAAAGCAAACCTAAGTTATACCCAGGGAATAGGGATCAATGGTAGCCGTATTCCATACCGAAACTTCGATTTTGCTTCCGGTAGCGTCGCGAGTGCCCCCGCAACCCCTCTCTTCAAGAATAATTTAGATCGATACAACAAACTCGTAATTGGTCTCATGGAAAGTGATGACGAGCTATCCACTATGGTGGATGAAAGGCAATTTCGAAAATATTCACCGTCGTGGTTCAAGACCAAACGCGAAATAAACAAGCGCCGAAACAATACCCAGATAATACAACCACCGGCAACAGATCACAAAAAATCCAAAGTTCCGGGGAACACAGTCCCTGGAGGGACGAATGTTGAGGTGGTTTGGAAGCAATCAAAATCCTTCAAGGAGCACAAAAAGATCTTGACCAAAACAGGATCGGTAGAGGCGGTTCCAACACCATCGACGAAATTTCCAACACGCACGCCGATTCTCAAGAAGCTATTGAAGCGAGGCAAAAGCAAAGAGCCGATCCGTCCAGATGTGGATGCCCCTCTTGTTGAATCTGTATCCATCACTGCTAAGGATCCCACAAAATGGCAACCGGGGAACGCCCATCCACCAGACAACTCGGTCAATAATCAACGCATGCAAGAAGTGGCGGGCTGCGTTTCGTCGACAGTCAAAACTACAGGAGATTTATCCATCGATTTGTGCAATTCAGACATTACCATGGATCTTGTGCCCATGGCTATTGTGGGCGCTCCTCCAGTTGCTAGTGCAAACCCCTCTGGTGTTCCAAGTCGATCCAACTCCCGGGCAGCAATCCCTCGCGGAGAATCCAAAATACAACCCAAGAACAAAACGGCTAAGAAAGCTTCTCTCGATCCAGTGGTGACGAGAAAAATTATTACTCCGTCAAGAAAGAGCTGCGGTCCAGTCTGGCGAGGCGATCGAGATCCCGATTTTCACCCGCGCTGGCCCAAAGTCGATGCCACAGCACAGCAGGTTCCTTCGTCGCTTCCACAGAGAGAGAATCTTCCTCGCAAAAATCGTCCGCGTTGCTACCATCGAAATTCCCAGCCCATCGATCTCGGCGACAATGACTCTGGCCCAACCATGGAATGGACACAAAGTCGTTCCTACGAGGAAGATGATTGTGGCCAGGAGGACATCAAGGTGGTGTCGATTATCGGTCACCACGTCAGCTCAAGCGAACTGGAACAATATGCTTCCGGCTTTAAAGATAAGGGGGTATTCAGCAATAGAATTGAGCCTGAACCTCGTCATAAAAAATCCTCTCGGGGAAGCCCATCATCGTCCTCCGCATCCTCTTCTGAGTCGACAACATCGTACTCATCGCTATCCTCCTCATCCGGAAAAAGGCCATCCCGAGTCACAAGAACGTCCCGCCACTTGCCTCCGAGACAAAGCGATAAAGACAGACGTCCGTCTCGCAATGAGCTTGCCACCCCTAACGCGGGAGATGCCTTTGGGGGTTCTGCAGCACCCTGGACGAAAGACTATAGAACGCACGTTCCATCCAAAACAGCTTCTGTCCAAAAGATTCACCGGATACCAATGACACCGCCAAAGATTCATAGATCCACCGATCCTTACGGCGTCTTTCGCAGCGATGCTCGCAACATTATCACCGTTGGGCCAAATAAAGGTTCCGGTGCAGAGACGAAATGTTGAGAAAATTGAAAGGCACAATGTAGCTCTGTAGCGTGACAGAGCTTGTACCATGAACTAAGGCAAAAAGTAACTCTGTAGCGTGACAGAGCTTGTACCATGAAGTAAGGAAGAATGTAATTCTGTAGCGTGACAGAGCTTGTACCATGAGCTTGCAGGAGCGTGAGCGAAGGATAGTGAGAAGACACTTTAGTGTCTTGCTTTTGTTCGAGTGAAAAGACAATTACGTGTACTATAATAGCTGCGAGGTCATTATTTTTAGGCAATGTGATTATTTCTCCCATTTTTCTAATGGTGGTTTTGTGATGATCTAAATGTTATTGTAAGAACCTAGTATGTCTAGACACAGTTGCGTGTCGAACTTGTTTTGTAGCGTAAAAAGGCATCGTTGTATAGTATATGCATGTATTCAAAATTGGGAATTGCGGAATGCGGTGGTGGGAACTTTGTATCGTGCTACGCTCTGGAGGCGTGCTGAAAATTCTTGCTGGAATTTCTGTTGGTGATTTTGCCTTTGCAATTGCTTTTTTTGGCAATCGATTGTTCTGGAAATCTCCGATAGAGTCGCGTTGGCAAATCCAGCGGCATCGACCCACGGCCCGAAGCATCGAACCTTTCGAGAGTATTGGTGGCCGTGGACAGAGGCCCTGCAATCGTAAGAGGGCTTGAGGCTTCTTTCGCTTTCGTCAAAACAGGGCGTCAGCTGTAGAGAGGAGGCGCATTCGTTGTCGTAAGCAACATGATGAGCGAGGCGACTCGTGCTGTACTTGTCTTGACATTCTGTCCGGTAATATGCCGAAAAGGGGAGAGAATGGAAGGGAGGAATCGACGTCATTCTCAATATGATGGCTGTGAAACTATGGTAATCCAAAAAATGGAAGTGTGTTTGTACAAGTGTGGCGATGGTTGTAAATTGTGATGTATAATTATTGGCGTCTTTTCTCTTTTTTTCGGCGTTCGAAATAGTTTGTGACACATCACATACATAAAAGATGCATATAATTTGTGTCTCTTCGAAATACTTATTCAAACATGCGCTTTTTGATGAATTGCGTCATGCTGTGTGACTGAAGTTCCAGGTTCATGACCGGAATGTTCAATAGAATGTTCAATAAGATGTTCAATTGAACATTTACTAGTAGTGCCTAGTACCAGAAATGAGCAATACATAATGAGCAATACATATTGTGTTGACACCGGTCTTTCCAAATTCCGCGCCTTTTGAGTCCACGATCCGATGCCGCGACCCTCGATTATGTTTGAAGCGCGTGCCATTCGTGCTTCCGCCCGAGGCATCAATACTGCTTTGTGAAGTTTCTTCAACCGAGACGATAATCGAACAATACTATCCAGAACTTGCGAACCTGCTTCTAAAGTTCTTCTTTTCCACCTGACCAAAAACGGTATTGCTGACACCTTGGGGGAAGCAATCACCAAATTATGCACAAAGACCGAGTACTTTTTTCACCCAATTTTCATATATATGATTATATTGTATAAAATATATGAGTCATAGGTCCTAGAGTACACGTAGGTCCTATCCGAGCGTATGTAAAATCTATCCCAATCCCTAAATTGTAAATGACTGTCTCATGACTCCTTAGCATTGAAGATATTTTTCGGAACGCAATAATATCATGATTGATGACTAATTATTATTATTTGTGAGATTCAAGATGCTGCCTGAGCCATTTTCAATCTTCGATGTTTTCCTTTTCATAACAGCTAAAACAGAACACACTCGACACGGGATATCAGATAGGACACCGAACACGTCCAAAACACGCAACCCAACCAAAGAATCAGGAACGCAATTTACAAGAACAATCTACTACTACTTGTAATACGTCAATTGGATAATCACAATCTCAATTACAATCTCAATTACAATCACGCAACATGTCCATCGAAAATCATTTAGAGACCGCAAAAGCCGACCCAGAAGAACCCGTGGCTTTGGCTACGCCAGTATCTACTGCACCCGCACCCGCTACCGTTCGAGTCGTTGCCCCCGCCACTCTCGTCGAAGGAGCGACCTTTGAGGCAGTAGTCGATGGAATTTCCTTTCTAGTGGCAGCCCCAGAGGGCGGTGTGGAAGAAGGAGAAAGCTTTCAAGTTCCGTATCCTAAAATCAGCCAGAGAAAGAAGAACGTTCAAGGTCCCCGGTGGAGAGACGATCTCTTTGCCTGCCCATGCTCTTGCATGTGTTTCGTGGCCTTTTTGTGCCCCATCCTGGTGCACTCGCAGGTGATGGAGCGCATGAACTTTACCATTGGTGGATGCAGACGCAGAGTCGACTATAGAAGCACGACGACGGGATTTCCTATTTGCCCTACCCTGGTTGCCACCTACTATGGTTTGTATTTTTTCATGTTTGTCTTTGCGGCTTTGAATTACGACGAGGCGTACTTCATTTTTTATTTGTTGTTTTATGGATGGGCAATATTTTGCGGGTTTGCCATGGTCAATGCCCGCATGTCCTTTCGGGAAACCTACAATCTTCCATCGACCTGCTGCGGGGATAACTGTTGCGATGATTGCTGCATCACGTACTGGTGCGGTCCCTGCTCGGCGATTCAAATGGCAAACCATTCCGCCGACCCCAAGGTTCATTCCTATTCTTGGTGCTCTAGAACGGGTCTCCGAGAACATTCTCAAGGAGCACCTGGGTACGAGATGGCCAACACGGAAATTGTTTAGATTTAAACCAAACCACAATTACGTGTAGTAGCAAGAGATTTTGTTTCACCAATGCTTTCGATCACCCAGTAGTAGCAAAGATTTTGTTTCCTGTGTGCTGCAGCATTGTACAGACATTGATTTGCTCTTACGTAGACAACGATATGAGATATATGTCATGGCTCGAATAAATTCTAGTAGTAATAGCAGTACATGAAACACACATTTGTCAACACGAAACGAACAAAAAGCACTTGTTCGTCTTTTTCTGCTATTTTCAATCGATAACTAATTGTGGCTATCGATCGTCCGATTCGCAATTAGTGTCAAAACCGTAACAGAGTTTGCCTTCATCCTCGGGTAGAGAAGGAAGTTGTAGGGAATCATGTTGTCCGGCTGCTTCCTCATTTCATCTTGTTCCTCCTTGCCCATAAAAGCAGTCGTCGTTTTAGATTGTTGTGTTCCAACTCGATAGGTCTGATGGTGAGGTGGGACTCAAAAGAATGAGATGGGATGCAACAAGAATGAGAAAGAGGGATTGAATCTCTCCGAATTTGCTGGAATCTCTTTGAATTTGGGTGTGATGATGTTGTGATGATCTATCGAACTTCTTCGACACTACTTTATGCACGCATCGGAGAAACGGAGAAATCTGAAATCGCACTTCGTGGTGGATTTTCAGATTTTTGTGGCATCTGTCTCGCATCTGCGCCGTTTCAATTGAGCAGTCGTTGTGTATTGCGATGTTCTTCTCTTTCATTTTTCACACCAAAAAGATTGCTTATGCCTACGTGTCCCGTCTAATTCCAAAATCCTATGTATTTACTACCAACCATATTAAATAATTCCCTCCCGACAGAAAGACGGAACGAGAAGTCGCAGGGGTTCTCCCATGAAAATTTTCGTCATCCAGCTCACACATAGTCACAGGAATTCCGAAAAACATCTTGCTTTTCTCTCTAATAAAATGAATCAACAACGCAAAAGCGACTGAATGTGAGGTCTCATAATCTTTCATTTACGAAGTTTTGATTCTAAACCACTCTAACTACTACACATTATTTTCCAACATGCCAGAGAAAGAATTCCACATCAAACAAAAGCTCAACGTGGTGAGTGACAATTTCAGAATCAAATTGAGTGATGGAACCGAGGTTTATGAAGTCCAAGGCAACCCAACGCAGTTTGGAAGCCAGGCCTCCTTCCGAACTATGGACGGAAAAGAACTCGCTGCGTTGAAACAAACCAATGCCACCAAAATGAAGCCATGGAAAAACTTTGTCGTGGAAAAGGAAGGAAAACCCTGGGCGATCGCCAAGCAAGACGATTGGGGAGCAATGACCAAGAAGGAAATTTCCATCGACATCCCCGGAGAGAACGACTACAAGATTGTCGGTGATAGAATGTCCTGGAAATTTGAGATCTTCAAAGGCGATGTTAAAGTTGGAGATATTAACAAGCAATGGGGAGTTATTGACAACTATGGTGTCAAGATCGCTGATGGCGCTGATGAGGTCGATATCTTGCTCTGTGGAATCTTGATCGACAGCGTTTATCATGATGGTGATGGCAAGAAAACCAGCAAGTAGACACTCACACAACCACACACATATGTACACAAACGATCTTCATTCGGCCTTGCGAGGACATCGTTGCGTCGTGAATTCTCAATTTTTGATTTACTATTTTGCTTAGGAGGTACTATACACATAGCTATAAAATGAAATGACGATCTTATTGAAATGAAAACTAAATAACCACTACTGTATTCATTTTGTATGTACACTATGGAGAAGGACGTGATAAAAAGAATTTGGAACAAGTGTTTTTTTTCAATTCCGCTTCGTCGAACTGTTGCGATGCCCGACAAACCACAATGTCAAGCCAAGAGGCCGACCCGATATTCGAAGGAGACACGTCCCTCAGTGTTCTCGTCGGCTGCCGGATCGGGAAATGCGGTATGGAAAACAGGCATTCGGGCGCTGGTTTCGTTCCGGACACGATGAAACTGCTTGAAAACGACAACCTCGTCGACGGTCATGTCTGGGTAATAGTAAAACTTGTGATTGGGGTTGTTCTTGAGGCTTGTAGAGACGCCCAGAGATTTGGTATCGATAGTCACAAAATCGTCCTGGCTCAACGTCGAAGAATCCAAGAAGCACAGCGGAAGTGATCGGAGAGGCGTGGACATGGGCTTGATAGGTCTCCATAGATTCACGAGCATGTATTCGTCCGACTCGGTTTCTTCGTAGAGTTCTTTCTGCTTGTCAAAGTCGAAAAACGGATTTCGTTGTACAATTTCGTCAAAGTTGAGACCGTAATCGTTATGAACAAATTTTGCGGGAGCGTTCAAAATACCAGAACCGACACTTCGTCGAATTCCCTTGGCAGGTGGCATGATCTCCTTGGCCCTAGGAATGATCGATTTCACCAGTTTCTTCGTCTCTTCTGCGTAAATCTTCTTGACGGGCGTATCTGCGTTGCGAAAGGCTTCCATTCGTTTGTTATACGCAGCACCACCATCCTCCGATCGCGAGTTGTATTCCTTGATGAGACTCCCTTGGTCTCGGTCGCTTGCCTCCCAATCGTCGGCGGTCATGGCACTCGTAGCATTGAGGATCACAAAACCATATTTTTCAAAAAAATCGGCCTTGGACAGACCTTCCTCAGCTTCCTTGACGCGGGCATCATAGATGGTGACTGGGTTACTTCTCATGAAAGTCACGTACAGGATAACAAGGAGTCTGACGAATCCACCCAGGAAGAAGAACTTGAGACCACCCTTGAGTCGTTTCCAGAAACTCATTCCCTTCTCTACAGCCCAGTCCAAGTCATATTCATACCTGGATTTGGCACTTCGGAAGAAACATCCCAGAAGTTTCGTTTCTACCACGCGTGTTGACGAAAGGGCGGACGCGCTTGTAGTTGAAAATAAGGCCGAAGTGCCTGCTTTGTATTGGAGTGGAGCAACACTCTGTTGGATCGTTCTGCGAATGATATTCGAATTCGTAGCAGACGGCTTGGCGACGAAACTACGTGTGCTGCTCGAAGAAAGAGCTATCGATGGGAACGGCAATGATGAAAGAATCAATAGAGCAAGAGTCGTAGATAGAAACTTGATCAACTTCATTGTATTAGTGAGAATCTTCTCTTGTTTGTTTTGTAATTTTCTTGAATCTATATTTGTGAGAAGACGGTCAATTCAACAATGGAAATTCACAAAACAGAGAAATGAGAAGAAAAAATTAGTGTTCTGTTTTTCGAACGCCATGGAATTAAGCGCTTACAAGAGTTCTACATTGTTCCTGGGGTGACACGTTTTGAGTCATGGATATCGAACGGAGTATTTTAATTTTAAAATTCAACGTGCAAGAAGTGAAAAGACAGCAAGGTATGTTTGCCACCATTGGAAACTACCGTACGACTGATTGGGGTTAGCTACAAACTTTGGTTGTTTTATGAGAGAGCAATCCTACACGTTTTAAGTACGTGCACAAATGGTTGCATAAATCAATCAAAACGTGATGTCAGATGGAACTGGTACTGTATTTTTGAAGTGAAAGTGAAAAGATCAAAGAACATTCAACATGCTCAATGCATAAATCATAAAAAACAATGGATATCAGAGATCATAACAATCAAAAAAGTATTGTCACATAATCAGACAAGCTGCCACAAATACGAATCCCTTCCAAGAGACAAGAACAACGAAACCATTGACCAATCATTATTGTCAAAACCGCTACACGTACAGTAACTGATACTCTTCTGTATCATGGTCGATGTCGACAATAACACAAAGGCAAATAATAATACAAGCAGCATGCCCTCGAGTCTCCTCATAGCCCATTTGGCGTCCTTCTCTCTCAGCTTCGTCATCATCAAGAGCTTTTGGGAATTCGAAGATGCCTCCGGGGCCCTCGCCTCCTATGGAGTCTACCACCGTGTCGGATGGAACCAGGTGATACATTTTTTTGGCGTTCCGGGAATCATCTGGTCTCTCCTCATCTGTTTTGTTCACGTCCCGATTCCGATGGTGAATATCGGGGGAGACAATCAATCTGACAATGTTCAATCCGTCGATCAATCTTTCAATTATGCCAACTTCATGGCCATTTGCTACACCTTATATTATTTTTCGATCGATCCGTTGGGGGCAGCGTTATATGCGCCATTCATCTATGCCATGTACACTTCCGCGGTCAAATTACGACAGAACGATCAGGCCGAGGCACAAAAGGCATTGAAAACAAATACTAGTAGTAGTGCTACAAATAATAATGGCAACAATACTGATTCCGGTGTCAAAGTCGAGTGGTACGGGACGGGCAAGGCCCTGCGATTTGCCTTGATGGTTCACTTCTTTTGCTGGTACATCCAGATCCACCCGGGTCACGCTGTCATCGAGGGGGCAAAGCCGGCTGTCCTCACGGGATTGGGAAGTGCCCTCTCGACCGCTCCTCTCTTTGCTTTTTACGAAGGATTGTGGCTTTTGGGGATCAACAAGGGCCTCCAGGAGTCGACACAGGTGCTTGTCGACCAGTACACGCAAGAACTCTGCACGAAACATGGAATTGAGTTCATGAGGGCCTGCCGGACGTTGGTGATGCAAGAATAATACCAAAATAATTATCAGGAAATAACATCAAGCACGGCCACCAAGCAATATCTATTGAAAACATTATTTTTACTTCATTCAACAATATCATCGTTTTCCAATAGCCTGATAGGTGGACAGTCATGACTTTCCACCAGGCTGGGTCAGGGCAATATGTCATTCTTTAGGAAAACAGTACAATTGCCCGATGAAAGACGACCAAGCCATTTCACATTATCAAGTAAATTATTTATTTGTAATAATCTGCAGCTCTCCTCGACCCTCTTCGAACTAGCGCGCACCGAGGCTTTTGAGAATGAGGATCCGAGAGTTGCTGTACTTCCAAATGCATCCACAACCAAAACAAACTTTTTCTCAGGTGGATACGGCGCTGATGTTTTTTCTGGCACGAATGAAAACGGAGAACGGTTCCACACGGTGTATACAAGAATATGGAAGTGTGCGAACAACCAGGTCACCTCAATGTTGAAAGAGGTTTCGTAGTATTAAAAACTTATGTCGATGCATCACCGATCCTGGAATATTTAATTCCATGAATCATTACTATTGTACTAGCTCGGGCATTTTGATCCATGTCGACCGAAGCGTGTGCTGGCACAATGAGTTATTGAATGTACTCCGATGCCTTCATCGTATCATTTCGAACGGTATCGTGACCAGTAGTATATGTAACATGTACATTGCATCACGGAAGCAACTCCCAAACCCTCACCGGCAGAAATAACGACATAGATATTCCCGGAAGTCGAGCTGGACGAGGTGCTCTATATGGATGTAGCAGCACGAATCTTGGATTCACTCTAATTCTCCACTTCTGTAGTGTACAGAGTGGCAACCGAACGGTTTGCTGTGCAAGAGAGTGATATCTGTTGATTGCCAGAATTTCCATTTCAGAGCCAGTAGCGCCGTGATTCCGTGGCGCAGACCCAGCTTCTCGTGCTGGCAGAGAAACGATTCGTAGCGTTTCGGTTACAACGAAAGGGTTGATGGCGAATGTCGTACGGAAATCACCGCAAAAATGACAAGTTTCGGATCCCTCCACCTTCGTAAAGGTACATTCAGGTCTAGTATCTTCGTTCCTGTAGTCAACCACCATTTATAGAACTGTATTATTGCTTCGACGAGCTCGCTCCTCCTTGAGCATTTTCTCCCAACGAAATTTGAATTTTCTTTCTTCCTTGACCGGATGTTTTCGGATAGTCTCTCCTGTGTTTTTTATTTTGATGACTTTGATCGTGCCCGGATGGCTATACACGAAATTTCCGGTTGTCATGTCTTCGTGAGGTAGCTTCACGGCCTCGTGGTCGAAGGCTGCCTCGTCACTGATGAATCTAGCGAGCTCTGTCGATAAAAAGTAGCAACCTCCCTGCATAAAATAAGGCCCTACCATGTCTTTGCAGTGATCGTGTTTGTCGCCGCCACACTTTCTATAGTCCAAGGGCAGACCGCCGTATACCAGTTGATCTTTCCTCCGCGGGAGCTTCTTGTCCACATATCGAAAGAAATTTGGGGTGTACAGCAAGTTGTCCGTATCTGATTTGAAGAGGTAGTCCCAGTCATCCATCCATCCATGTCTTTCTAAAACATCAATGGCGTATCGAAACCAAGTTGGGGTCTTTCCGAATTTTCCGTTTTCCTTAATGTTCAAGAAAATCATGTCCGAGAAATCCTTTTCTTGTTTTCCTGTCGTCGCGTTTGGTTGCGGCAATGACAATGGGTATGTTTCGTTGAAGGTCAATAGCATATTTGTTCCATTCGGATTAGCGCCCTGAACAAAAGCATATGCCATACGACACTTTTCGGGATGCTCTAATCGCCCGTAATCGAGGTCGTTCAACGAACAAATCCAATGTTTCTTTTCGATATATTCTTCCTCGGACACATTCATGAGCTTTGAGAAATTTTCGAAGTAATTGAGAAAGGTGCTACGGATCAAACCTCTGCGTTTTCGCTCGGGTTCTGAATCATAAGTCATGATTCCGTAAACCACCCTCGTTTTTCGCTTTTTTTTCTTATTCCCTTTCTTATTCCTTTTTCGTTTGGCATTGAATTCGTTTCTAATTTTCTGACGGGTGAAGTTTTTCTCGTCATCTTTCGTGTCATCGTCTGATTCCTCGGTCGTTTCCCCAGTAAATGAATCGCCATTTTCGGCAGGTTGTGTTCGTTCGATTGAGATCTTCCCTGACCCGACGATGTGAGATTTACCGTCATATCCGTTGGGATCGAGAGATAATATTCTATTTGGTTTGATATCCGTTGAAGGCTTGCCCACATTTGTTCTAGTCGGAGTTGCGGGTATCTCTGGTGTTTGGTGCTGTGCCAATTGGCTGGTTGATCTGAGATTCACTGTGCCTTGCGCAACAATAGCGATTAGGAATAGCAATACCACCGGAATCTGAAGGAGTCTCGCACAAATCGATGATCCACCGTCGAGCTGACCCGGTGACAGCTTCGACGGGATCATTCTTTTTCTGCTGTTGAGTGATGATTATAAGTTCTTTGTATGGTGGCCTCAAGTTGAAGGCATTGAGCATTCCTCTCGTTCAGAACTCGATTGACGATTTAGATGAAACTAAGACATGAAAGAATAATTAGAAATAATTAAACGTGAGTTATTTCACGTGTGGTATTTTTCATTTTTTGAACGGCAACACTGAACACCGACCGACTCAGGCCGAGCATGAGAGTAGGCAGGAATTGGATCGACCGTTATTTTTCGCGCGGGAGCTTACTTTCAAAAATTCTATCATACGAGTACAAGTACCATACCTAATAAAGATTTGAGCATAGTCCTAATGGGTTCTATTGGTAGTGTACAACAACGCTTGCAGCCAAAAAGAGGCGACTAGGAAGAGGACAACGAAACAAAGCAGAAATGAATGATAATTGAAGAAGCAGCACTCGCCACTCTTACGAAATAGTACTTCGTACTAAAGAATGATTTCGTTGAACTGCAGTAATACTATTGTTAGTACCATAATTGAGTTCGTTTGTGGTGTTGAGAATGAGGAAAGTCATATTTTTTCTCTCCAAGCTCAACAAAAGGAAGGAACTCTTCAGTGCTGAATGGTTGCTTCTTGGAGCTTCGAGTATAGATTGCGAAAAATAAAAATTCTGTGGCGTTCTTCGTTGTAGAATTCGATCCCGAAAGGCTTTGCCGAACGATGTTTCATTTCTGGAGATTGTTTTCAGTTTTCAGAGATCGATCTGTGATTCCCACATGAATGTCTCGAAATCTTGGCCAATGGCATGAACGAAAATGAAGCAGTCCATTGAAGTCGTATACGTATGCATCGTTGGTTCGGTTGAAGATGCCAACCGTTGCGCCTTGCGTCAATCATTATGATGTGGTGTTTCTTTGGAATCGCCTCGTGATTTACATTACCAGCACTGTGCAACAGTTTCTTCTTGCGAATTGCGACGGGCTCGCTTTGAGGGACGAACGATCTCGTCTTCTTCCCCCTCGGAATCCGACACCACCGATGGGAGGATTGATAAAAGCGCAGAGACGGTCTTTCGTTTCTTTGGTTGCGAGTCGTTTGCTTCGTACAAGTCGACACAATCGGTGATGGTTTCCGGTGTAGGCTCCATGATTTCGTCTATGTCGTCTTCCTCCGGGACACTTGCTTTTCGACTAAAGGGTAGCGATGAAGTTTTCGTTTGGGAACAACCTTTGCTATCGTCGTTCTTGCCAAAGGATCGCTGGAAGAGTTTTGTCAGAACGCGCAGGGGGGGATTGTAGGATCGTCCAGACCGAGGGATTGCTTCCATCGCCGCCCTCCACAAAATTCTTCCAGCGTGATTCATAATTCTCAGGGCGCCTTCCATCTCTGCTGGACCGTACCTCGATTGCATGCTTCGAGTCGCTAGAGCGGCGGAGTCGAATGGCAAAGAGAATTGTTGATTGTTATTTTTCCACTTCTCCAATGGATACGAAGAAGTGTAATCCATCATTGCAACGTCCTCGCTCATCATCATGTTGGCTGCGAAATTGAGTTTTGAGAAGATGAATCGAAGTTTTGTCGTTGATCTCGCTGTTGCTTTTTCTTTCCTTTGCCGAAGTCACAGTTCTCAAACTTTTGCGATATCAATCCGAGAAAATCAAAGAAGATCGGAGAGAAATTAAAAATGATGAGAGCTTCGGACTATATACTTATTCAACGTAATTCTACGTCTCTCTACAGATGCAATTGCATTTTTTTGTCAGATCATTTTTTTGGAACACATGAGTTTGGGTGGACGTCATTACATTATTTCTTCAGTCGTGAATTTATTATTCATTCGTGGACTCTCACACTCATTTTTTTAGAAATGAAGGATGCGCGCAGGCACCAAACCGAAAAAGCGATCGCTATCGTGCGGTACGAGAAGCGAATATGCCTACGCGACTATCTTTACGATCTAACGTACGTAGTATTTTCCTTAAACAATATGCCGATGGTGATCCGTTGTGATCGCGCAATTCGATGCTCGTGATCGCCACAGAAATATGTACACGGTTTTTACGGATCGAATTTCCTTTCAATCCATCCTCGTCGAATACAATTCTCCATCCTTTCGATTAGGGATTTCCCTCCTCTACCGCAAGCAATTTGAAACAATCCTGAAGACACATGAAGGAACCATGAGCGGAATGAAACGCCTGGATGTGAGAAAGAGCGGATTCTCGACAACGAAAATCAAGTGCAGACGTCCCAACAGAGACTCCGTAAAGCGATGGTTTCTAATTGTCATTAACATCGTCGCCATATCCGCCTCGGTATTGACAATACATTCCTGTAAATTCTTCTCTTACAAGGAATTGGACGTATTCAATGATGAATACACGTCGGAAGCCGACCTTTCCTACGAACCCTTCGAATATCTGCCGAGAGCAGGCGTCGGGCTGTTTTCGTACTACATTGGCGATCCAACCGGAAAGGGTGTTTTGATGAATGATCAGATGTGTTTTTCTTACAGCGACGAACTCACAGACTACCAGTCACTATCCAGCAATACCAAAGAAATAGGTGGTGTGGACAAATGGGTTCTTGCGCGGTATTGTTCGATCCTGGCCCCGATCTTTGGTCTGCTTGCTTTTCTCCAAATAGTTATAGAAACCGGAAGCGGATATCGTATACCATATTGCGGAAACGGAATTATCCTCAAAACTCAGCTCTTTCTTTGTGCCGTGTTCTTCCAAATCGGTACGTTTTCGGTGGTCTTGGCTCCTCCAATCATGTATTCGACGTCGGTAGAAGACCAGCAGCAACAGTTTTGTTTTTCGGAAGCATCAAATGTCCGCTGCAAGATGGACACGGGTTCCATGTTTTCGCTGGCATCCACAATAATATATCTGATATTGGCACACACATCCTTTTATACGCGACGGCCCTCAATAAAAACGAGTGATGCCAAAAGTGGGATCGAACGCGATACCGACGAGAGCAGCATTTCCGATATTTCGGAGAGCAACTCCGAGAGCCACTCCGAGAATCATTCAAAGAACAGTCTTTCTGCGAATCATTCGCAGAGCGTTTCCGCCAGCGAGGACGAAGCAAGTGTGTTTTCCACACTCATTCAATATTTTGGTCGGAATCAAATGGGTGAAGAAGTACTTGACGAAACGTTAGTCGAGTCGGACCTAGACATTCGGATTGGCCAGAGCATTCTTGAGAGCATCGACGAGCTGGATCACAACAATGGAACCGGTGAAAATCATAACGCCGATACTGTCACCGACTCCCGCGTCAGTAGCCTCACTAGCGAGACCAAAAAAAGGAAGAAATGGGGGAGAATGGTTACCAACTTCAATCACGCTAGAAGTACAGGTGGTAACAGCAAAAGTAGGCGCACTAGAAAGACGGCTTCCAAAAGGTGAAGACAGCAAAACAAATGATCGAGACAAGGAAAAATCAAGCAATTGGGAAACCGGGAGCGCAAATAGCCTTCTCGAACTCGGTATCAAATTGCAACCAATGACACCCTACAGTGCTAGCCGTAGTTATACGAGTAGTTACACGAGCGAATATAACCAGCAGAACACATATGATGCGGAAGACGAAAATATCAACGTTGCCGGTACATTCGACGGAGGAATCAATAGTTTTTAAAGATAGAAGTTAAGATGAGGGACGAACACTATAGAACCATAAAAAAAGCAAATCGTTGCCTCAGCTCCTAAATAGGATTCGTTATGCATAAAATCTTCTTCTTCCACTTGAATGGGCAAGTCTTGAGATCGAACCTTTTTTAAAGCTATAGCTTGTTTTGCCACTGATTTCGCACGGGTCTCCAAACTTGTTCAATACTTTTACTGTGTATTGTACGTACTGTACGATATGGCAGTCCTACGTTTTTACGTGTATAAAAGATTTTCATTGATGACACCGATTTTTTTTTTGGGCGACTTCTGAAGAAAGAAAATCAAAAAATAATAATGATTGAAAATCTTTCTCTTCAAAATTACAGAATCACAGAGGCATGTTGCGACCTTTGTTACGACAGTATCCACTGCTCCTCCTCTTCTCTTCGTTTGTCATATCGACTGTCTGTTTGGGTGACGACTTTGACGATGTCAACATCGCAGACAAAGTTTCAGAACTCGGTATTCGGGGGGCTGCCATTGCCGTCTTTAACAAGAACACCATGGAAGCCCCGATAACTCGAGGATACGGACAAGTATCTTCTGCTGAATCTTCCAACCCCGTGACACCCGATACCGCCTTCATGATCGCATCACTCTCGAAACCCTTTGTTGCGTCGGCCGTAGCTGTCCTCGTCGACAAGGGTATTATTTCCATCGACGATGACATCTGCGCGGTGGTTCCGGATAATTTCGCGAAAGAAATGTGTCGCAACCCGATGTATCCAAACCAACCAGTGACCTGGAGAATGCTTATAACCCATCGATCTTCCATGAAGCGTGAACTGCCAATGGTCCAGAATCAATCGGGAGAATGGATTTCGCCCAGTTCTGGTCCGTCTGGTAGTTTTTATGCCGATTTTAAAGATACCGGCAACCCTACCTGTCCATTGAACGGAGTCGTCGATTTTTACAGAGCGTTGCTCACGGATGATCCAGATGCGGAAACTACCGTCGGAAGTGGAGTGAAGCTGCAGAATGGAGAAGATTTGAACTGGTACGAGTTGGCCATGTCGGAAGGTGGGATCTGGGACGACTACATACCAGGAGAGAGAGTTGAGTATTCCAATGTTGCCTATGGATACCTCGTGGCTCTTATCGAACTAGCAACTGCTCAATCATTTCCAGATTTCTGTCGCGAGAATCTGTTTGATCCACTTGAAATGAAAAACACAGCATGGTTTCTCGAGGACCTGCCTGCCGGCACACTCACAGCGGTTCCAGTAGAGACAGGAAATAATGGCGTCCTTATTGATATTGGACAATATTGTTTCATCGATTATGGGAGTGGATCACTTCGTACAACCGCAAATGACCTTGTAAGATGGGGAAATGCTATGCTCGAGTACGGAGTACCGATGCTTTGGTCCAGTAATGTTGGGAGTGAGGTTGTCACTTGTCAAGAGCGCGACGAAACAAACGAATCAGTTCCGACGGAATGGTGTGAATTTGGTTATGGTTGGGTTTTGCTCAACAGTTCCACGAGGCGAAGACGAAGAAGGGATCTTGAAGACCACAACGACGACGCAACCTCTGCCCCAACAACTGACTTTAGTGATGAATTTTTCACTTCCTCTGAAACAGGTGAAATTAAGTATGACTTGACCGATGGAATCATGCACGATGGTTCGGAAGCAGGCGTCCAGACCAATATGATGATTCTCCCGAGAGCGGGTATTTACATCGCAGTTCTGCTAAATACTAACGACGATGATTCTGCAGCAGAAGAGTTGACAGCAGCTGTTATCGATGCTGTATCTTCAGATGGTATTTTGAACGATCTCCTGACGGAATCCTCATCTTCGCGATCAGCAATTTCATCGTCCTGGAAGATGATAACGGCTGCTCCTGTTCTCCTCCCTTTGATGTTAGACATTTTTCTAATTGGATAATCAAAAGTCGAAGGACAAATATCGAGTCTGGTGGGCAAGCTTTATGGCTTTCTTCGGTAGTTGCAGGAAGAAAATAAACAGACTAGATTAGAATCAAACACGCAATGAGTAGTGTACAATACCAGATTTGTAACTTCCAACAAGAGGTTTGTAGAATTGAGTCAGGTCATGAGTAACAAAAAACTATTTTAGGTACACGTATGGTACGTGTACGAATTACATGCAAAAACAAAAAATTCGAATCCATCCTTTCGACTTTCACTTTTCTCAATTATTGACAATGAAAAGAAGCTTCCTTCACTCCAGGTAGTGAGCGGTGACCTGAACATCCATTTGGAGAGAATAACCAACGTCACTTGGTCCGAATCAAAAGAGAATACTTGCATTGCTGTCATGGATTTTCGACGCCGACACGATTCCTCGGGCGATGGCCGTGTTCGTTCCAATTTCGATCGATCCCATTTTCAGCAACTTCCGATGCTCAACAACAGTAGCAGGGGCAACAAGAACAAGAACAGTAACAAACAGGTTCTAGAAACATCGTGTGTCGTTCGAAATCGTATTTTATCGATGGTGATTCTTATGATGATGGTAATGGTCGCGGTGGCTCTCCTGCATGGCCACAGCAATCGGTTACAAACACAGCAACAACAGAAATGCCGATTGCCCCTCGTCTGTTCGCATCAGATACTGAATCCACCACTATTCCGAAGCGGACAAGAAGAAGGATTCGACAAGAACCAATCAACTACGGAAGACCATTTAGCTTCCGATGGATCTCTCGATGCCATGACCGCCCTTTGGCACAATGGTGGTGTACATTGTTTCGACGTTGATGTTGTCACATTATCAGATGGAACTCTGCTGGCATCCCATCCGAGGCGACTCAAGGCAGCAATCTATGAGAGAGTATCGCAAACGGAAAATATGGCTTTGGAAGAACATACGATGGAATCACTCTCCGATATTCTTGGGCTCTCCAGGAAGAGCAATGACGATACGAGTAGCATCCGTGGGAGAAGCGTCATCGACAGGAGCTCCCCGTTTCCCATCTTTGACAAGGAAATATTGCCTCACTTTGCAAAATTGGTACAAAACATCCCGGGAGCCTTTTCGGAAGAACCAGTATTTCCTTCTCCAACACCATGGAGTCTGAAAGGACCGTTGCTCAACATCGATCTCAAGGAGGGGCCGTATCTCACGAAAGAAAAGGTATTGGAACTCGCCCACCAGATCCATGCCCTACGTCTTGAGGAGTACGTTGCAATTTGTGTGACGAGCGACGAAGGTGCATCAACGGAACAACAGAGTCTTTTACAAATTTTACATGAGCACAATCTCGAGTCTGCGAACCAAAGACAAAAAATTCCGCTCACGCTTGTCCTACGAGATCTGGTGCCTCAAGACGCAAACGTCGACAGGATCCGAAACCTGGTCGAGCATGTATATCCAGAAAGTATTCGAGCACTCGTTCCCTCTTTCAAATTTCCGATATCGTGGTACGAAAAGATTCGCTACCCTCAACCGACAACGGAGGAGGGTGGTTACGATAAGACGTCAAACGAGCTGTGGAGGTTGCCCATGACTGTCTGGACGATCGATTCGAAGGAAGACTATGAATTCGTTGCCTCTGTTGTTGCTACAACCACTTTTGAACAAAATGATAACGACTGGAGAAGTCTTCCAATGGTATCGGCTGTGGTGGCCAATCGTCCAATGGAAATCTTGTCGTCTTAAGAAAACAACAACAATCGGAGCAAAAAATTGGGTTGTCTGAAACGAATCTACATAGTTCCCTTTTCTTTTAAACAGACGACAACCGCCACGCACAGAGCACGACGCTTCCACGAAACAGACGAAAGATCCATCTCCTCCCTCCTCGTTTCGTTTTTGAAGCCGAGGATTCATTGCTGCTGGTGCTGCTGAGGAGTTTGCTTTTGTGACGACGAGGAGGAGTCACCTGAAGCGTAGTAGGGGGCATTCTTGGCTCCAATGGTAGTGGAAGTCTTCGATCTTGCTTGTGATCGGAACTGCGCCACCGATGCATTCTTCGACATGTATATTATGTACTCTTATTCGAATACGTGTAGCAGTATTCGTATTAATATTCTCTAGAATGTCATGGTGTAGTTCATAGTATTACACTAGAGAAATTACTGTGATTTCCCGTCGTTTGACTTCAAAAATCCCGCCGTTACGTGCGTGGCATTTTTAGTTCCAATGTTACACGATTAGTCAATCGAGTCAAGATCTCGTATTGTATTGTTCACCGGTTCAACTTCTCTGATTCGTGCATACGCTCAATTATGCGTTTAAAAGAGGGCGGCAACGTGCCGTCGTCGAGTCGTAGGCGAGCGATTCAAAATTTGAAAGTCGACTCATCTGTATAAGAATGGTCGCGGTGGTATGCATAGAAAACAAATAATTATACCGAAGAGCTTGGTGAGCGCTTGTCCGTCCGACTGAAAGGACGAGGAACGTGTCAAACCAAGACTCACACAAAAATTCACAGTCGACAAAAGAACTGTCATCAACGGAAAGTAAATGTGATACGCCTTTAACACATACATTGAACACTCACCTTGAAAAACAAGGGATTGAGAAGCATTATTTCTGCATTGGAGTCATCAACACCTCTCGAGACAAACACAACGCAGCTACAAGAAGTGAGAACAATATTATACAAAAATTTACCAAGTCTTCAGAACTAGTATCGACAGTCAACTTATCCAAAGTCAATCAAATTGCTTTCACGACTACAATTGAAAAATGACGCAAATATCTCCTCGAAAATCGAGAAACAAAAGGGTCGTTTCTCGGTATTCGCTTTCAGTAATTTTGTGCGTTGGAATATTCTTCGCGGCCTCTTTTCTCTGTCACCTGAGCTCCCCGCTTCCTTGGTCGTTGAAAGTTGTTCCTTCGCCTGAGAACGCAAACATGCTCGCAATTCCAAAGTCTTCTCTCCGTTCCAGGAGGTATTATTCCAACCATAACGCGAAACCCTACACAAACACCGGATACGCCACCAAAAATGTCTTCGATTGGAGCCATATGCAGGTGTCACAAAACGCAAAGGGTATGTGCGGGGCCGACAAGTGCTTCTGGCGTTCCACGTCGGATCCAGATTCGATCGGATACCTGGTCGCATCGGCGGGAGAACATTATCAGCGTATGAAGCAGGCATACGAATTTGCCGTTCAAGTCCTCGATGAAAAGTGCAAGGCGAAGCACCTCTTTCTCGAGGAGCCACAACTGGTCAGAATCGGGCCGGCTTGGGCAAGGAAACTCAATTCGCTAAGACACAACGATCAAACAGAATTTGCTAATAAAAAGGGACAGAGGAAGAAGAGCAAGGATGTCTTTGACGAGGATGATCACTATGTGGTGGTACAAAAGGTAAAAGTTGCGCCCAAACCGAATCTGATGTTTGGATTCATGGAAACCAAATGGGAAATGCTGGTCGAGAGGGATATCCCCCGATTTCGGTCAGAACTTTTGGCGAATGGAATCTCGCTCCGACACATGGAGGAGAAACTTGAATTCGAACGAAAGGGCATAGAGTGTGCCATGGAATACAGCGAGACGTACTGGTACGATCTTCAAGGGCTGATCGATCTCGAGGGAAATTACTTTCACATCGATGTCGATTCGCAGTTCTGGGCGGAAATCGGGGATCCGGAAGACCCCGACAACGATGCGGTGTTGACGGTCAACCAGGCAATGGCATACAAACGACGCCAAAATTTGGTTGGAAGATTCAACGAGATGATCCAGCGACTCGTATATCCTCCGCCCGAGGGTGTGGATGAGTTGGAGGCATGGGGAAAGAACGAAGGGCCAAACCGTCGACTGACTCGACTTTACAGTTATAGCGAAGACTGATCCTCACAGCAAATGATAGTCTGACCAGTGGGAGCTTGTGCGAGGTCGAAGTCATGTCAATGGATAAGCGAGTGGAAACTCTGCACTTTCTGCGACGCCTGATGAAAGAATCTGGACTGATGTATGGTCGGCATTCTACCCCGGTTTACGAAATACTAGAATTCCGTATTATCGAGTGCAAGAAATCAGGCGATATCAAGTGCTACCAAATAGTCAACACTAAGTAGCTGAGATCGTGCGCTCTTTTGTCGGCCTGACTTTTGGGAAGAACTCTGATGACATTCTTGTCTTGCGCCGATATCAAAATGTGAAAAGTCTACATGAATCACTTTATGCATGAATGAGAAATATGTGAAAGCACTAGTGTACCAGCAGCAGCAAGGACACTTCGTCAAATGAATTCGACAAAAAATAATGTAGTAAAAATAATGTAAATCTATTGCTGACTATATACGTTCTACTCGGGATTTACATTGTTAGTCACAGTTCCATGGACAGACAGACATAAAAGATCATAGACGTCAAAACCAAAGTCTTTTTTTTGGATCGAAACACGCGGAGTCCATTCGTCTTGCCATCGTACGATTTAGAAAATTAATTCCCTACCGTTCCTACACTACCGTCCATCACTCAACCGTAATACTTGTACGAATCCAATCGTGAAGGAGACGATTGATTCATTCAATACCGAATGAATCAATCAATCTGCGTAAGTTCGAGAACCGTTCAACTTCACATAAACCGATGTAGGTCCGATGTACTCAAACTCAGTACAGTAACAAACTGAGGTTCAATTATTTTTTTCACATCATCTTTCCCGACTCGATCTTCCCATCCTAGAGACTCGAACGAAACACAAACATTGTAGAGTTGCTTGCCACACTATCGTGAACAAACAACGCACCCACAACAAAACACCAACAACATACCGCACACAGCAATAGCAGTAGCAGTATCAAACTCCAATGAGACTGAGATTTTCGACTCTGACGGCATTCTTCTTGTTGGCCGATCTATCCGCAACTACATCCGCCTTTTCTCCGATCCCCAGCAGCACTGGCAATAGCAATAGCAATAGCAAAACCATAGCAGCATCAACAAAAGCAACGACAACAACATCCCTCAACATGAGCAGCGGAGCATCCCTGAAACCCTACATCGAAACACTGATCGCCGGTGAAAGACCGCTGACGACTGACGAAACCAAGGCAGCCTTTTCGGAGATCCTCAAGGGTGCTGACGAGGTTCAGGTGGGTTCTCTTCTGACACTTCTCAGACAAAAGGGCGAAACCCCCGACGAGATTGCCGGAATGGTCCAGGCCATGAACGATGCCTGCAACTCGGTTGATCTCGGTGGCCAAAAGCTCTTGGACATTGTGGGAACTGGTGGAGACGGGGCCGACACCATCAATATCAGCACAGCCTCAGTGGTTCTGGCTGCTGCCTGCGGTTGCACTGTTGCCAAGGCCGGAAATCGTTCCGTTAGCAGTGCCTGTGGATCTGCCGACGTCTTGGAGGCCCTGGGAGTCAAGATCGATCTCAGCCCAGCCCAGGTCGTCGAATGCGTCAAAAAGGTTGGTGTCGCCTTTATGATGGCACCCGTCAACCACCCAGCGATGCGCTTTGTGGCCCCCGTCCGCAAGAAGCTCGGCGTGAGGACCTGTTTCAACATTCTGGGGCCCATGACGAACGCTGCGGGTGCCCAACGTGCTGTCATCGGCGTCTTCCACCCGGAACTGCTTGAGCTCATGGCGGGTGCCCTCAAGCGGGTCGGCCGCGTCGACCATGCTGTCATCATCCACGGAGTAGGCCTGGACGAGATCAGCCCGCTGGGACCAGCTACCCTATTGGAAATCAAGAATGTTGCAGAGGAGGGAGCCTCCGAAAAGGTCTATGAGACCCGAACCTTTGAATTCGATCCGGAATCAATCGGAATCCCCAGGTGCCAGCTCGAAGACCTCAAGGGCGGCGGGCCAAAGGAAAACGCCGAGAAATTCGAGGCCGTCCTGGAGGGGGGAGACCACACGGACGCCAAACGAGATTCGATCGTCTTGAACGCCGGGGTAGGTTGCTGGATCTACGGGCTCACGGATTCCATCGAGGAGGGCTGCAAGCTGGCCAGAAAAACCCTAGAATCCGGAAAGGCGTCGGACCTTCTCAAAGACTGGGTTGCCGCCAGTCAGGAAATTGCATCGGCGTAAAGGAGAACGACTCGAAGCACAAATGGCAAAATGCAGGCTCTGAGGGACGATACTGGTATTCAAGCTCGCCATGTTGTTGAAAGAGAGAGAGAGAGAGGTAATAAGTGTTATGGCAAAAGATCGTTTTCTTGGTGCTGCTTTCAATATTTGGATGGGAGACGGATATATTTGGATTCGTGTTTCAAATTGACAATCTTTATTTTACATAAACTACTTCTAGTTTTGTATTGTAAAAATTTGATGATATACGTGTAGTTTACAATTACGACTTTCAAATGTATCTTGCCCGCACAGGAAACTTTTCAGAATCTGTAGCGAATTTTTCAAGATTTTTGGCTCGATCTTCGCGGCACGGGCGATTGCGAAACCGACAAATGTTCGTCAAATAGAACTTTTCGGGAATTGATGGAAAAGATGCACGGGCATGTCTCCATTCAAATAAATCTGATCGGTCGTAACAGCAAATATGAAATGCTTCCACCTTTCAATATCATACCGCTAAAAGACGACATGGTTGATGTAAAAATGTCCGAATTCAACCCATGATTCAAACAATCAATCCATTGCGTCCGATATGGATTTGGAATGATGTTGTATGGTACCAAATATGGTAATAGTATGGCGCAATCATTCACGCCATCCCCGTCACAAGACTTGTTGAAAGGATACTGCAAAATTGTAGTGTGGGAGGATTTTGGAGCCAATTTCTGTTCGGAAAGAAGGCATGGATTAGGGTTTTCTTCTTATTTGTTCTCAGGGTCCTCCGAGATCCTTTCGAACCTCTTTGGCAAATGCAAGAAAGAATCCCGGGATTCCGCGAAGGGGCCTCTGAGGGGGCTGCAACGGACCGCTGCTCTTGGAAGAAGCTCCCTCCGCCGCTGCCCCTCCCTGGGATTTGGCAATATCCTCCATCGTCTTAGCTAGCTTCTCGGCGCCATGCTTGTTCAAGTCTTGGTACTGCTGATTGGTTCGAACAGCGAATTTTTGGAAGGTTCTCGAGTTGGCGAGTCCCTTGACAATAATCTCGTTCGCAACGTAGTTGACGACTCGGGCGATGAATTGCTGGCTCATTGTTGCTTTCGTATTTGTGTTGTTCCTTTGTATCGGGATTGAGATGCTGAAACGAAGACGTGTTTATTAGTCGACGAAAGACTTTGCAAAGTGAAACATCAGGATGTGTTGCAATGTTTCATGTTGGTGGAGAGGAAAATGAAAGACGCGACGAGAAACTTGTGCCTTGTACTTGTGGTGCTCATGACCTATCAAATTCCGGTTCGTTGTTTCCCGGTAACAATTGTACGTTGAAAATAGTTTTTTACAAGTACAGACGTGACGTGGCTTGTGCTCGATTGTATCTCCCTATGACGTCCTACGTGTAGTCCTACAGTTAGTAGGACTACATAGTCCTACAGTCCTACTATACAAACTGTCTCGATCTGTCACACGACTCACTCACTCAATCAACAATCGTGACAGACGGGTTCGTGACAAGAGATCACACATCATCATACTACTACTTCTACTTTCTACTGTACATGTAGTGTTGTTTTGACCGCATCTTTCTGATTTTTCACTACCAACTGACAACCATCTTCACAACATCTTAACCATGACAGGATGCAACTTTCTTCAAAACAAGCTTCGATAGAGTAATCATCGCTCATACAACACCGGAATTTCCAGTAATTTCATTGCAAGGACAATCAACAAACAGACAACACATTTCAAAAACAACTCCAAGGAAGCATCTAATCTCCATGCTTTCAAAGGCGAGGTGTGCAACGTCGCGCATTTGGTCTGCCGCGCTGTTGACGACAGCAATCTTGCTTGGGGCAACTCTCTTGCGAGAAAGGCTGCTCTGCGAACGGTCATTATTCGTGCACGGATTTGTGGCTCCCATGGTGGGGAAACGCAGGTCACGGTGTTCGTTCCCGCCGTCGATTTCGCTACCAAAGGCGCTATCGAAATCTACCCACGATGGTCCCCTCATCGAATCTGTATCCATCGAATATTGTCCGGGATGCCGCTGGATGACCAAGGCCTTTTGGATGGCAACAGAGCTCTTGCAGACGTGCAACTCGATTCAGGAAGTTAGAGTAATTCCATCGGGCCCCGGAACCTTTGTTGTTTCGGCAAAACTCCAGCATCGAGAGGCCATCCAAAAATTGTGGGATCGAAAAGTGGATGGTGGATTTCCTCCCATCGATCTCATCGAATTCGAAGAACGCGTCCAAAATGTGCCTAAAAAATGCCACTGTTGATGGTGTTTATGGTCATGCCAGTGGCGTTATCGACAAAACCACGAATCGTGGATCGACACAATCTCTCTCGGCCTCAACTGATTCAAACATCGTGATTCGATATTGCAGCAACAGTGGTTATTTGTTGAGGGCGGCCTACTACGGACAAGAACTCCTGACAACCTTTTGCGATGGCGAGCTGGGTGCAATTTCCCTCCAACCGATCGAGAGCGACTTCGATGGGCTGTTTTCGGTCACCTTGTGCAATACAGAAGAACTTCCGACACTGCTATGGGACAAATTCGATTCCGGGAGATTTCCGGAAGTCAAAGAACTCAAACAACTGGTTCGAGATGCTGTAACACCCCAAAAGGATCTAGGACATTCGGAAGCTCAGACGAGCGTCGAAAAAGACAGCTTGGACAATCTGGGAGACTGTATTGTCTGTAATGCAGCTAAGAGCGATACGGAGATGCGCAATTTAGGAGATGAAGAGAAAAAAGAAGACGACGAAGAAGATGGTGGTGGTCATAGTTATGGCGATGACGGATATTTGGACGATGACGAAGCCGAAGAAGCACGAAGGTATTTTGGCGTGATGTAAACGGAACTATGATTGAAGAATAATTACATTTTCTAAATAATATGTTCGAGTCTGAGCCCATCAAAATTGTAGGACTATACCCCTGCCACACCATTATGTTACTCGTTTCTGGATTTCAGTGGTGGATTGCTGCTTTTGTGCTCGCTTTCGTCCTCTGATCATAGTGGTCAAGACAAAATAGTGCGTTGCAGTGCCGTTAGTTCCAATCAGTTACTTGCAGGCGGTAGTTCGTGTCGCCACCGGAATCTTCGTCACCGTCTCGAGAATGAGAGATACATTTTCTACTTTATTCAACGTCTTTCTCGCATTGTTGGTAACGCTGCTGTAGTCTCCAAATATCCCACTGACGTACAAGCACAATCCAGCATGGAAGTGAGGAATGTACATGGTGTCTTCCATGACTTGAGAAATATGCGAGCTCCGTGACAGCTCATTTGTCGGGATCTCCCACACGGTACCTACCGAGGGAACCGCTTTATAGCGTACATAGCTCCTCGACCAAATTAGTACTAGTATTCACAAACACTTCAAATTGCAGATCTCCTCATGAGTGCGAGGGAAAGTCGTAGGCACACCTTTCATGACATCAACAAACGATTCGTATGGCGCTAGAAGGATTCCTCTCCCATAGAAGAAGCGCTTGTGAAATATGGCCATCTTGAGGTATCGATGGGGCTTAAAGTCATACATAAGGTTTGGGTGAAACGTGGATTGCAATTTGCGATGGCGCGAGTTATTATTTTACATAAGATACACTATCAAGTGATAAAAGGCTGTAACAAATTGAATTTGTAGTGTTTTATGAAAAGTCGAGTGCCGTTGGTTTGTTCTCATGCTCTCTCATAGAAGTCGAATGAATTCGACGAAGATTCAGTGCAGTGTATTCGAAGTTTCTTCACTTCTGTTTACAATTCCATTGTATTAGTAGATAAGTTTTGCAATCGTTTTTGCCACTATTTCGAAATTTTGGGCCGAGGATGAGGCCAAAGTTGCGAATTGGTCGGCATCTCAAAAGGCAAAAGACGATAGTTTGGAAAGAAGCAAACGCTCTTGCAAATACTTTCAGCGCATTCGCTGAGTATAAGTTGGATTCGATTCATTCCACCGTTGCACTCTGCTCACGCGATATCCTCCAGATGCACACACATTGACTATCTGTTTCTATCTATGGCGTGGAAAACGTCAGCTCCTTGCATTTCTGTATGTCAGAAGGAAGCTCTAGGGGTTGGTCGATGCTCTGACAAAACTTGTGATAGCAATAATAGTCATCGTGTTTGCTTTCTCCATCAATCAGGACAGCTCGCTCAAAGGGCAAGAAGGATTGCGGGACTAGTTTCACCCTGACTTGGTTTGATTCCAGAACGTGTTTCAGAATCATCTCGCTATTGCACCCGCGCTCCTTCCCAAGCCACTCCTCGACGGACTCGTGGCACTTGTGTAGATCGAGTTTCGCCATGGCTGATACATATTTTCCCATAACGGAGGCCTTCTTGCGGGAGATAAGGATTCCGTGGTCGTTGAGTTCCGGGGGGAGCATCTTTGGCTGGCGGCCATCGCAGCTGAGAATGTAGGCGTCCGCGGTTGGGTCCGTGGCAATCACCTTGTGGAGGTCGAAATCGTCGAGCCAGAGCGTGTCGTCACGCAGTATGAGGACATAGTCGTAATTTCCTCCCTGCTTCTTCCTTTCGAAATCCAAAAACTCTGCCTTCCACAAAGATTCGAGCGCTAGGAACAACCGGATCATATTTTTGTTCCCAGCCTGGGTTCTCGTCAAGGCTTTTTTGCGTTTGTCCATCATGGGGAACTGCTGAAAAAAGTCATATGGTTCCTCGATCTGCTTCTGACCAGATTTGTTCTTCGCGTTTGAGTTTTGCTGAAATAGTTTCTCTTCCTTCTTTCTAACGCCGTCCAGAATTGAATCGTATTCTATAGGATCTTCCAAGAGACGCAAGGCGCGAATGTTGGTGTTGGAATGTTTGGTTGTCGACGAAACAGCAGAGGCCATGGCCTTTATCATTTGTTCCTGTATCGCATCGACGGAAGGCTTGTCGCTGGTGTTGCTGTTACCCAGAATCGCCTTGAAGATATTGTCGCGTCCCGCCAGGTGTCCCATGTACCCAGCATCCTGCCGAAAGGCAGCGCCCGATTTGAGCGTGAGGATTGCAAAGTAATCAATGTCGACAGCCTTTCTATTGCGAAGAGCGGCTCCCGCGACGTGATCGACGAATGAATCAAAGAGAAAGCGCTGCGTCGATCCCGCTACCAGCACCGCCAGCGAGAGATTCTTCTTCCTCCCCCTCGTTTTGTTGTTTCTGGTTGATGTGCGCGTTTCAATGTCCATCTCGATGTTCATCTCGATGTCCATCATAGGAAAACCGTCATGCGTCAAGCCATAGAAGCTGATCTCCTCCCAGAAGATCAAACAAACAAAAAGGAATATCGCAAGCATGGCACATTTTTTAAATTTCGTTGCGGTGCTCGTACTAGAATGAGAATGCCGACGTTGTTGCCGACGCTGCGGTATCATTCGCCTAGTTTGTGTCCATGGCCAAGTCCAAAGGGACATTTTGTTGTTGCTACCACTTCCTTCTCTTAAGCGATCAGCGTAGTTCATGTCCTTGTTTGAGTGAGGGATTAATAATAATACTGGTATGATTGATAATTGATAATTATATGATTTTACTCGTATCAAAGCAAGAAGATCAAAGAAGAGGACATTCAGAACATTCAACGCTGTCACGGTCATTTTGAATTTCGTTATGAGTTCTTCGTGAGTCGAACCACTCCATTTTTTCATGCCAATACGAGTCTCTAGAGTGATCCATTCCTAACCAGTATTGTAGTGTAGTACCTTGAGGAATTCTATTTCTGGAGGAAGATTTTTGAGAAATGATTACTACCATATTATGTTGCGTACGTAGTCCTACCTTAGTCCTATGTAGTCCTTCTCTAGTACATGATACACTACTTCTTAGTCCTCTGGCACTAGCTAGGTCCTAGCCTACGTACGTAGGACTACGTGTACCACAAACTGTTCCAACAATCTTACAAGCACTAAAACAGTCTTTTTTAGCAGAAGTGACGTCATTTGGGGATGGTTTCAAGTGTAGGACCTACATAGTCCTACAGAGCTAAATTATCTATCATCTTCAATGCTCTACCATATTCATTCATCATGCTGATTTTGAAAAAATGAATCCAAAAAGGTTTCTGGATTCACAAGTGACAAGTGAAACTGAAACAACGATGACAATCGCAATCATTCCCAACCAACAGTAGAATCAGGATTGTCAGTTTCTCTTCTTCCTCATTTCTGCATCTCCCGAAAATGACATCATACAGCGCTCTTCCCGCATGTTTCCTAGTCACAATCTTTCTGGTACTTTCGTTGGCGATCCTGACGGGCATGGGCATCAACAAACAAGCCGATGCATTCGTGTTTCCGTCTTCCGCGCAAAGCAGCAAGATCTCCACGAATATGGCTCTGGAGGCAAAATGCAATGATCGGAGGAGGTTCCTACTTTCGGTCCTTTCCACATCCACGGCAGCCCTTCTGATCCCAGGAAAGGCAATTGCCGCCAACCCAAAAACACGTTACGTGTTGGACGATGAGACCGGAGACTACATCGAGGTCGTCGATGATGGAGACTGGCAGAAGGAATGGAAGTCCCGATACGATCAAATGTCAAAGATGAGCAAGGACGAGATCTTAGTGGCGGCTAGAGGGGCGGGCAATATCGACACGAAGGACCTGGCCAACGAGAGTCCCGCATCGAAGAAACGGCGGGCGTTCAGTGGGTGCCGAGACAAGGGAACTCGTGCCAAGCTCGACAATATCGGCGAAAAGGAGTGTTCCAAACGTGTCTTGGACGGGGATTACGACTTTGTCTTGACCGTTTTGTAAGAGAAAACGCATATGACGACAAGAAATGGCTACTGCTGACAATCATCGGTTTGCCACGTGCAAGTAAATGATCGTTCTCTTTCATCCGCGTTTTCTTTCTATGCAATACGCACATGTGTCGCCTAGTACCGTTATCACGGGTGAGGAATGCCATTTTTTTAATTCTTTTAATTCAATGATGTTTGATGCCAGCTGTGATCTGATTCGGATTTTTTTCTCGTTGAATCTGCTTTTCTATGTTGGCGATATTCACTTGAAGATGTTCACTCAAAAATAGGGAACATTTTACACAATACTGGTCTAGTACCTTCCCCGTCTTTTCGTCGATTTGGTCGTTGTTGGTGTCTTGGTGGCTTTCGTTGGTTTCACTGTGGGAGATGGGGTTGCGGGAGCCTGTCCGACTGTTGGAGCATCTGTTGGTGGGACAACGGGAGCATCTGTTGGTGGGACAACGGGAGCATCTGTTGGTGGGACAACGGGAGCCTGTCCGACTGTTGGAGCATCTGTTGGTGGCACCACGGGAGCATCTGTTGGTGGGACAACGGGAGCATCTGTTGGTGGGACAACGGGAGCATCTGTTGGTGCCACGGGAGCATCTGTTGGTGGGACAACGGGAGCATCCCAACATGTTGGTGCCGCGGGAGCATCTGTTGGTGGGACAGCGGGAGCATCTGTTGGTGGGACAGCGGGAGCATCTGTTGGTGCCACGGGAGCATCTGTTGGTGCCACGGGAGCATCTGTTGGTGGGACAACGGGAGCATCTGTTGGTGGGACAGCGGGAGCATCTGTTGGTGCCACGGGAGCATCTGTTGGCGCGGACCCACCCACGATGGTGATCTGTGCTTGCTCCCCAATACTGTCGACGGTGACGGACATAGCACAGCCATTGAGAGTCGCGGACCAAGCTTGTCCAGCATCCAAGCCCACTGCTAAAGTGGATAGTGTTTCCTTATAATGCACTGTGACCTTGTTCCTATTCGTTTTGGTATCTCTATTGATCCCGTTTGCCCTGTTGTATCCGAGGTAATACTCTCTGCTTGCACTATCTAAGAGTCGAAGCGCTACATACCCGTCTCCCAAAGTGTTGCCTTCGTTTACGCCGTTCAATTTCACGGTCGATACACCACCTGGCAAGTTGCATGGATCGACAGTATCGGTGTTATTGAACCAATTCAATTGATACAGTTTTGGAGCATTGAAACAAAAAAATGTGTCCGGCTCATTAAAACTGTATCCCATCGCTCCAATCGTGTCCGCGTATTCATTGCTACTCGTACCTGAATGGTGGAGATTCATGCTGTGGCCGACTTCGTGCATTTGTATTGAGACATTTCCTATCCATCCATCTTTGTAAGCTGAGACGGCGGCATTGAACCATGCAAAGCCGATCGGCATTCCGGGTACTCCCGAGGGATAGTCGACCATGACAGCATCGACATTATCTTGCGTCGTTGTGCGAGGGAGACCTGCTGTTTCGCATGCATCCAAAGACAACCCCCACCACGACGTACTAGCGACGTCTTGTGGGACAACGACGTCGACTACCGGATCGTTTGAAAACGGCCCAAAGGTGGAAGGTTCAACGGTGAGAGCGTTATGAGAGCATTCCTCGTAAGCGTTCTTGAGACAGCGTGTATCGGTGAAGATGTCGGCATGAATATCTGCAAGAGACAGCGTAGGTGATAAGTTACCATTCAAAGTGACCCTCATCACACCAACTTCCATTGTTCCTGTAGAAGGAGCAAGCCTGCGGTTCTTGTGGTGTCGGACATCGATACTTTCGTCCATCGCCTCGACCACAAAGTTATCGTCGGATGGAACGTGCAAAAAGGGAACACGGCTGCCGGCTGCGACGTCCACGAAAGATGACGAACCAACTTTAAGGACAGTTCCCCCGGACTCGGCATGCATTCCGTCCATATCGGCTGAGCTCAAACCCTCGATTTCGACAACTCGAGCACCACCAAATTGAGCAGCTGCTTCGGCACTGAATTCGCACGTCCAAGTTTCATCGCTCATCATGTTACCGTTCTCGTCTTGGTTCATGGCGATTATCAAGTACGTCACGCATTCCGTACCTGGCTCCAAACGACGGCGGGAATGATTTCGGTTGATGCTTTCTCCTCGCAGCAGTTCGGCAGAAGCAAGGGCAGCCGAGAGAAAGAGAGTTAGAGCAGATAAAGAAAACTTCATCGTTGTGAGAATTGTGGGAGTTTTCCTTGTTTCAGATTGTCCAAAACTAAATTTGTGAACAAAGAGTATGAAAAACGTTTCTCATCCGATTTTGCTCTTTGCATACAATTCTTTGCGTTTTCTCGCCAACGTTCCAGCGGAAGACACGTAGAGTTTTGAATTGTTCCGAGTTCCGGAACCAATGCGTCGTGACGTACCCTTTTGAATTTTCAAAAGAAGCTTGGTAACGTGATAAGGGAGAAGAAGAATATCATTAATGCTTGAATTTATTGAGATGCTTGAATTTGTTTAGGTAAATCCGGACTGAGAAGTTGCTCCCTTAAAGACAATGCCTATTGAGAAGTTGCTCCAATAAAGTTGGCATACCTTTTCTTAGGTCGGAGACCTGAGATGTTTATTGTGGCGATTTGAATTTATTTATCAATTTAGCTTGGCGTAGTGATCAAAAACAATAGCCTTGATCGTGAAGCAGTTCCCCCGTGAATTCGGGACCGGAATGTCACCTTCTGTACACCGAACCAAGGGGCTTCGATCAAAAGCCAGCATTGGTTCCCTTTGCATTTAATGAACAACTCTTGCGATTTAAGTGCATTTAATGCTCTCGTGAAAGGCGAAATGCATTTAATGCTCTCGTGAAAGGCGAAATCATTTTGTAACATGATTATTTATAGTACTTTAGTTGAAGTCTGAAGTCTAATCGAATAATGTAGTTTGTTATGTATCGCAGAGTTTCAGAACGTTTGCATTTAAGGCTTGGATAAATGAAAAGCGTTATTATTTGTTTCCGGTGAATTTAACGCTCATAACTATTCCGAGAATGCATTCCTTGTCTGAGGGACTCTGGTGGGCGCCATAATTGAGATTTTTAGGTTCTAATACACGATGAAAAAATTCTAAATCTCAAGTATTTTAATTTCACAATGCGAACCTGTCCGCCACATCAGCATTCTTTATTGTCTCACAGAGGCCCAAAACATTAAACGCAAGAGTTGCTTATTAAATCCAAAGGGAACCAGTGCTGGCTTTCGATCGGAGCCCAAGTCATAGTTTGGTAATCGTTGAATTAATCCGAATTCGAATCGAAGTTTCAAAATAAGTAGGTATTTTAATTTCACAATGCGAACCTGTCCGCCACATCAGCACACTTCGTTCAGAAATACGTTTGAACACTTATAAGGCTTTCCATTCCGTACGCCAACCGGAGAGCCTTTTCTAATCCTGAAGTTTGGACGGGGAAACTTCTCTCATCCAACGAGGTCGCTGGAACGAAGAAGATTCCCGTAGTGTAAGAAAACGGCACGATTCATTCTTTTGCATCGGCTTTTAAAAAAAGAAAGTACGAACAAGGGTTCATTCCCTCCCGCAATTTCATCTTCTTTACTTGCCATCCATATGGTCTACCTTTACCTATGAGTACTATTAACCATATTATGATAGCCCAGGTGAACTAAAAACTGGGCTGCTATGCCAGCTCAGCCACACGACACCGATCAGAGGAGCAGATCAGCCGAGATGCGCCTGGGAATTTTGCCAAGGCCGCGTACGTATGATATCCCATTTTTTTCTTTTTACTTCTTCGTGCAACGCGAGTCTGCCCGTGCCCTTAGCAGCCCAATCATATTCAATCTTGTTCCAAAGACAATAGGACGTAGAGAGTGCACAGTACAATAACGAACCTTTCTATCCCCCAATGACGTCATGGAATCGTTTGCCCAAAATTCCGGATGACGATCAGGCCTTTAACTTCACGAGTAGTCTTGTAGGTACTCTAGAAGTAGTAGGAAGGTTTTCATACATGACTTCGTTCAACTTCACCGCAAACTCAAACCGTAAGTGATAATGTCATCAGTCAACTAATGACAATTCTGATCCAGGGCACACATTATTTTCAGGTTGAAACAAGAAAAAGAACATGAGACTTCTGCATGTTCCTTCTATCTTGCAATGGGACGACCCATGTCCCCTCTGGCTTACCGTCATTATGCCTTTGATCTTGGTTCTTGGCTTGGTGACTTGTGTTCATTCAGAAAAAACAAAATCGAATCGAATTGCCCCTGAAAGACCACTTTTTGTCACCGATTCCTTGGAAAAGGGCAAACCAATCTATTATTTTGGGATCGGTAGCAACATGTCCCGGAAAAAGATAGAAAGCAGGGGTATTGATGGCGACAAGATCGTAATCAAAAAGATGGAGGCGGCGTTTGTCCCAAACTATCGATTGGCGTTCAACTTGAGAGGATTTCCGCCTATCGAGCCAGGGATGGGGTCTTTGGAACCAGTCGACTCGTCTGCCAAAGCATTGTTGAAATACGAACCAGGTGAATGTCATGGAGCCCTCATTCAGCTCACACCAGAAAATTATGAAAAGGTGATGAGATCCGAGGGGGTTGGACACGGACAGGGTAATCAAGGATACGAAGAAATTATCGTCGACGCCTATCCCTACGAACAGCCCGGAGCCCCTGTCAAGGCCGTAGCGTTGCGAGCTCGGGAACACGTCCGGCTCGATTTTGATCCGTGCCCATCAGCAAGGTATATGGCTATTCTGAGAGAAGGCGCGGAAGAACTTGGATTGAAGCAGTCGTACCAAGAATTTTTGAAAGACCATCCGGTAGAGATCTTGGCACGATGGCAAAGGACGCAGGCGATGTACAACATTTTTTTCGTGTTTACGATGTCCGCCTTGCTCAAATGGAGAGGGTTAAATCAGTTGCAATTCAGGATTTTGTTTTTCTTCTACACAAGCGATGCTTCACAAAAGTTCAGGAAACGTATCAGTGTAGCAATCACAACACTTCTCCTCATACCCGGATCAGTGATGGGGTTTACACTTTATCAAATCTTGGAGATTCTAGGTAAAACACCAAGCCAGGTGAAACGAATGTTCGATGTACTGGACGAGGGGCATCCAAAACAAAATTAGGTCTTAGGACTATCATGGCTGGCGAGCACCACTTCTCCTCCGTCTTGAGTGTTATGTTGACGAGAAAGACAGCGTCATTTACTGGGATATTTTCTCGGTTTTGGAGTCTAGCTAGAGAATCCTTTCGGGCCAACCCTAAAGAGAAAATCATGAGCAAGGAAGCCGAATCACCTCTTTCGCAAACCTCGAAAGATCCCGTCAGTATCGTGACACAAATCGTGCGCGGCAGTAATGGCAGTGATCGAGAGTCTTCCGCGAAGGAAAAAACCACGCTGCAATAGGAAAACACTCAATTTGACTCCATAATCACACTCCTCTTCAGTTGCCTTATTGAGAAAGCCAATAAGGTTTCGTGCCATGGAACGCCTTGGATTGCAGGGTACTCATTCTCTGGGATTTACGTGCATATTATTTCTTGACCAAAGATAGGATCAATCTCGATTTTTCGATGGTCTCAACATCGACTATTAACTCCACAAACAGCGTCATTTACAAAAATCATTGGTGAATATCAAAGCAAGACCAGAAAGCGAAGAACGTTTCGAAGATTTTGGCTGATTTTTCCGTCTAGGTGACGTGCAATTGCATCTTCTTGAATATCAAAGTCTCAGATGTCATTCATGAAGACCGTCGTCTTCTCCACTATCAATCTTGTCCCAACAGCGAGGCGATTGGGGATGAATACTGATTATCTTGTCAATGATCGTATTATTCTCATGGATTGAAAATCTGAGTTGGTATTGTGATAGTCGCAGTTTTGTCAAAAACAGCTTTGTCGCTTCAATTTTTGAGAAGAAACAAACCGCCATTAAGTTTTTTCCTATCATTTATATTATTCATGTTTTAGTTCGTTTTTGAGAACCTTATCATTCGCTGTGAAGTAGACGTCTCAATAGTAGTAGGAGTACTAACAAAAAGTAGCAGCATCTTTCATTGTTGTCCACCACCACCAGCTCCTCACGATATTGAATCTCGAGGGCAGAACTCATGCAACTCACTCGAATTCTATTCGAGACCATCCTGCAAGGTCGCCATCATGTTCATATTCAGATATAGAGGACTAATAATACCATGCAAGAGCGAATAATGCGGTTGTAAGAAAATTGATGTTGGAGTACTACACGTATCATGTTTGAAATTGATTGTTTTTTTTTTAAAGCGATCATACTGTACATAGAGTTTGATCGTTTCAAGGTGTGTCCTTTGTGACTCGATCGATTCAAAAAAACGGAAATCTTCCTCTTTCTCCGCATTGGTTCTGTTCGCATGAGAAAAAATACCACGAATAATACGTAAAAGTACGAACCACACATACACTGTACGTAAATACGTAGTCTTAAACGTAACCGCAACGGTCATATCGCCCGCCGTTGCGGAAAAGCATGCGACCGTTCCTACAGTATTGTCTAGACGGTAGAATAACGGGCAGCCGCGACCAACCGAGTTTCTCACGAGCCCGCAATCGTGCGAGGTAGCAAACACTAAGCGACAAGGGAGGGAATTTTTGAAATAATAATTGAAATAATCGAACCAACGAATTTCCATGAAATAAAAACTCCTCTAAAACAGTCGCATTGCGGGGCAGCTTGTCAGCTTGGCAGCTTCACATCTCATCAACAAGACTAGCTAGAAGAGTCAATAATACTATCATCATCAATAGAATACGTGTACAAGTACACAATACTGCAGAACAGAAGTCAGTTTTGAGTTGGGATCAAGATCAGATTGATACAGTACCAGTACTCGTTGTATCAATAGGACTACACTATAGAAACAATCGAATTTGACTCGTAGTACTACACGTTCGTAGTACAGAAATAATCACTACAGAACCAAGTCAAAGATGCAAGTCACGTTGACAACACAAAAACGATGCCATCTTTCCATTGGTTGGGTTCTCCTTGCCTTGTTCCTCTGCGTGTCCCTGAGGCCCGTCGATTGTAGCGATGACGACTTCTACAAGTACTTGTACTACGGAAAGAGCAAAAACAACGACGACGCAAGTTCTTACCAAGTCGATGACAATTACTACTACCATCAAAACGGAAACGGCAATTACAACCGATACTACAACGCCAATCAAAACGATGATGCAAGTAATAACGCAAACAACTACAATTACAAGAACAGCAACAGCAACAGCAACAACAACGATGACGCAAATGATGATGCCAATGCAAATGGAAATGCAAATGCAAATGATGATGCTAGTAATTACGATTATGATGCCGTTGAAAACGATGATGAATATGACAAACAGTGGCAGGATGACATGATTGTAATAGATCTGGATAGCTTTGACGACGTTAGCATTTCTCCCGTCAGTTGTGTCAATTAGTAAGTTCACCAAGTGCGAAGCACCAAGTGCGAAGCAAAAATTGCTGAATTCGAATACGATCTAACCTCCATCATTATCCTCGATCATTATCAATACAAACAACAGCAACAATGGACACTTTATCAAGTTCGAGATGTTTGAGACTGCCAACAGCTACCAATGCCATTTTGGACAACTTGGCACTTTCGTTGTTAGCATCGCCCATTACATGAGAGCGTATTTCAACTACCAAGCACTAACATACGGGAACTCTTTTAGCTTGCCAGACGATGTCGGATATCTGAATTGTATTCCATTGAAAATGGAAAATTACGGTTTTGAGTACGCGTACGAAAAGGGAGACGATCAGGATCAGGCAGAGGATGCCAACAGGCGTAGAGGTGAGGAAGACGAGGAAGAAAAACAGCAAGCAATTCTCTATGCCAAGGTTGGTTGCATGTACAAAGAAACTCAAACCTCGACAGCCTTCCAATTGCACGTCTACACCGACGACCAATGTACCGAGCCCTACGACGACGGACAAACCGACCAACAACATGCCAAACACGGGTACAACATTAACCTAGATGAATTCTACGCGGCAAACCTCGGCGATGACGATGACGCCATAAAATACACGGATTATCCTGCTAATACCCTGGCATTTTCCACCAAAGTCAGCTTCCGCCCTTCTTTCTACAAGTGCCAGACTTGCAAACCAAGTCAAATCAGCAATACCTTCAACAAATTCGCAGGAACCTTTTATGACGACGATTTCATCGGCAAATACGGCATGACACGGTCGGCGTACAACGATTACCTCGCAGAGGTTGAAGCCCAGAAACAAGCTGAAAAATGCGACAACTGTCAGTATTTCACCTACAACACCGATGATGCCAGGGACGATTACACCGTGCAAGACGTAGATGATGCCTATTATGGAACTGTGGACGACGATGTTTCGAAGACATTCGTAGATGATTACAACCAACACGGGGACGACGGTAACTATTACAATGGCGGAAACCGAAGAAAACTGCGTCTTTCCGAAAGGCACAAGGACCAACCGTTTTTGGCGCCGGTAGAGAAGGAATTCAAAGTAAGTTATTGAACAGTGAACAATTTTCAATGTGTCTTTTGCCAATCTGGATCAATCTGGTGGAGTTTCATTCTCACAACTCCGTGCTCTTCTCCCTTTTCTAACACTCGACTTATAGAAATACGAACTCCAATTCTGGAATGATATGAATGCTCAGCTAACGAATCGAGATCGATCTCTGTACGAAAACTCTTACGGTGGTGTCGACAATTGGAACATGTGTGAACAAGTTCATAAATATGGTATGTATTGCGACGAGGATTGCCAGAGCCTCGATGCATTTAGTTCCAATCAGTGGTCCACTGCAGATATTGTTCTTTTGAGCATCATGTGTACCTTTATGGCGACCATGATGGGTCTGATTGTGGCGAAGCACAAGAGAGCGTCAATGGCTATCCAAAAACAGCAATCTTTCTATTCGGCGAACGATTACGATCCAACCCATTCGGGAATAGGTTCTAACCAAGTACCTGGATTGCCACCCATGGTCATGTTGACGATATTCAGCGCAATTATTTTGACGATTGTCGCCATGGCACTGGTCAATTTCGTCAACGAAACATTGGTGTTTGCCGTCGTTTGTTGCATATTGTTCTTTATTTATATGCTAAAGATCACCCTTTTCTCGGAGCAGAAGCGACCCGTCTTACTGGCGAGTCCAAACCACGAGGACGTCTTTGGGTACAACAATGCCGAGTTTGGGGTAAAGAAGGGTGGTTTCTTTTCGTAACATTCCCACCCACCAAAACAGTGGAGTCTCGGGCATTCCTCGAACAACATTTACACCACAAATTCCTTACATATTTTAAAGATTATTATTTTAGAGAGAAACTTCTGTAGACACAGCAAAACAAGCTTACAAATACTACATACTTATATAGCAATAGACTGTCCCTAGTGTACACGTTTTGTGCGTATTGACGTCTTGTTATGAAACAGCGACACTACACACCCTCGATTCCTTCCCACCTTTTTCGAGCTCATGCTTATCGGCCAACCTTTCCGTACAGAAATCGCGTTGCATTCGACTTCCGCTAGCGTCAATCGTATCAAAGAACAAACAAATGTAGGAACAACATAGGGACAAACTAACACTTACATCAGATAGTTGAGTCTTTTGTTTTACAAATCTACTGTTTTGGACAGGTCAGCTCGATAATTCTGCGGACCTTGTCTTTGAGACGTCGCTTTCTGCAGCCCTTTCCGTGACTGGGCAAAAACTCGTTGAGGAGTTTTCTGTAGGCTCTCATTCCGCCAGGATAACCACCCCCATAACCTGATTTGGTAGGGTCGCAGTCTTCGATCCAGATAGCCCCGTCAGCGCGAACCCGCAGAAAGCACATCCATTTGTCCTCGAGGACCATAAAATGTTCGGAACGACTGAAATTCGTTTCGGCATTGGAATTATGGGTGATTGTTGTCTCCTTAATTGTTTGGAGGATGCTCGCATTCAAAAATGTTTCCGAGTGCATTATCATTCCGGGAGTTGCCAGCGGATCTCTGGAATATTCCTCGATCTTTGAAAACCGCTGGGATGCCCATATTTTTACAGCGGAATGAGGCCCATAGATTAGGCGATCGTTGACGGGGTATTTGGCAAAATTTGGAATCACCGATGCAGCATTTGTGGAAAAATCGTCTATTCGCACGTTTCCTTGCGCTGTTTTTCCATTGATCACCGTCGGAATGCCATAGATATCGATCGGCGTAAGATAGACAACGTCGTTTCTCATCATTGCCACGCGGCGGTATTGGCGGGGTTGAAAATCTTTATTGTCAACGTTTGAGATACCTTTCGCAGACGACTGTTCTTCCATCGCATCCCAGACAGCATTGATTGAATGCCATTGCCGAACAATGTTGTCGATTGTCCCCGGGTATTCGTATGTGGGTTCCCCGTACGGGAAAAAAGTATAGCGACCGTCCTTATTCTTGGCTGTTCGGTAATGCTGAATAGAAGACCATCGTTTTTTCCAAAACGTCTCGTTCGTGTCCGATATAAAGGTAACCTCGGGCAATGCATGTTTTTCAAGAGTTGAATTGGAGGCTTTCCCTTTGAAGTGTGCATCGTGGATATTTGCGACGGAAGCCTCCAGCAAAAAGACATCCTCGGATCGAATGGCTCCTCCCATTCCCGACCGGCCGGATGCCTCGCTTTCCTGCTTGTAATAATGGACAAAATAATCGCAACCGTATTTCGCATTGGGGCCAATAACGTTCTTTTCCAGCGAGGGTAATACAAAATCCTTGAAGGCCCGGGGCAACCCAAACAACAGAATGGCACACGACGATTGTTTCCGCGATAATACCACTGTCCCCTTTCTTTGGACAGGACTTTTTGCTTTTGGTATGATCGAATCTTCTAGAAGCTCTGTTTGTGATTCCAGTTGGCCGTGGATAGTGACCAATATCTTTCGATAGGAGAATGCCATCAAGGCAACGAATAGATAGAGGGTGTAAAGCACTCCTTTCGGTTTGCATCTGGACCGTTGATTTTGTTTCGAGGAGGCTGTAATTCGAGACGACATGTTTGTTCGCTTGTCTGCTTTCTCACTTGCTAGTTTGATTGCTTTCCTGTTCGCATGCCATGCAGACCAGCATCCGTTGGTCAATGGCACGGGATTTTGACAGCTTTCGGAAGTTCTGGAAGAGGCGCATCGGTCGAATGCGACAAAGATTGCTTGTTGTTCTTGCCGGGTAGCAAATCAACTGCCCTGCATAATCAATAATAATATGTTCAATACGGTATCAAACAATAAAAATATTATTATCATTCAGACCGAAAGTATGAAGTAGTCTGTTCACTGTTGTGAGTTGAGACTGGCATTTTCATTTTTTTCACATCGGTTTCCGAGTTCATACGTTCATACTTTCGTTGAGATCTGTCATCAGGGGCCATCGAGAATTAAAAAATTTGAAATTAAGTGTCCAAGGAGGAAGAAAACATTTCTATCATTCGTAAACAATTTTTTAGACGTAGTGTACACGTACACTACGTACGTACGAACATGTAGTCTTATCATCATTCACATAGAGCACAAGAACTCCTAAAAAGCTTATGACTCATAAAATCCCTTTCTTGGAAAACCTTCATTCACGAATCATACCTTGACCATTGTACAATACCATAGCCTTCCCAAACAAGTTCCGTGTAGACTCCTGTATTGTACGTACTTGTAGAACGTATGGAAAAGTAAAACAAAAAACTTTCAAATTGTCATTGAATCAGAGAAATCTTTCGATCCTCCAATGACAAGTTTTTGGGGTGCCATCGAATTCTCGCTAGCTCCTGAGGAACTGGGTTCATACATTCGTAGTTTCGTCCTCGAGATCCGATTTCCTATATTCCTCACACTTTCGTCTTCTACTATTGGAGCTGGCAGTATAAACACATTCCTAGCTAGTGGTGAGAAGTCATCGATACCAAAAAATCAGGTGCGAGGAATCCTATGATCGGAGTTTGTCAATACTGGTACAAGCTGTGGTACTATGTTGTCAGAGTTTCGTTATTATTGGTACAGCATTTTGCTGTGCATGTGAATGATGGTGTGCTCTATTGTCTCTATGAAGTAGTTCCCTCCTCGTTTATTGATGGATTGGATTTTTGCGCGTACTAGGCAAACGTACGTACTGGCTGGTTGCTGGTGCTCTTTCAATTACAATGATGCATTGATTCGCCGACCACGCGGACATGCATCGCAACTGTTACTATTGAAAGGCATTGTCCGAGGATCCCCAGGTCGCCGGGATCAAAATGTCTTCGGCTGTTTCCCACGAAAGGGAATCTGTCCACGGATAGACCATGGCTGCCTCGTTATTCTCGGATGAAGAGGACGAGGAAATTCGGTTTTTCCTCGTTGCTGTTTCGGACGTAGATGACGCCGAAAATGATCCACTCGTCTCCTGGGAAGGCCATTCGGCGAGCCATAAACTCAGCCAAACGTTCTGGCTTTCCTCGACTTTGCTCTCCGCATTGCTTTCTTCAATCCCGTCCCGTTTTTTCGCAAAAGAACATTTTGCAGTATTCCTGTTTCCATTCCTCCCGCCAGGTATCGTGTCACCAAATACGGGGGCAAGACCCTGGAGGCGGTGCCAAGAGCTATCAATCCACACAACCGACGGCGTTTTCAGCTCGACGTCTTTTGCTTGCTGATTATCCCTTGATATCTCCTTATTTCGGGGTGTCGCCAATCCGTTCTCGCAAAAGTGAGTGAATTTCATAATATCCTTTAGGCATTTTTGGTCGCTCAAACTGTCGTTCTTGTTTTGATTGTTATTGCTCGTGGTGTCGTTGGGGTTGAAGAGTTCGTACCGATAGTCCGGCTTTTGCAACAAGACGATGTGCTTGCTATTGCTTTCGCTCTTGTTGCTGTGTAGAAAGAGACGACGAATAGCGTTTTCGGGTTTATACGTCTTGGCGATGCGCTCTTGAGGCAGGAGTCGTAGCTGCTGGTTGAGGCTCCTGGCAACAATCTCGTTGTCGAATTTGTGGGAAATTCGTACCACCAGTTTACTGGAAGAATTCTTCAGAGCAAATTTGGTTTGCGGAAAGAGCGGAAGGGATTTGCCGATTGTCCTTGGGGCGAGGCCCTCATTTTCCTGGTTGGGGTTTCTGTTTTTTGGTGACAGGTAGTCCTCGATGGCTTGCTCCAGGGCTTCCATTGGTTCCTGGTTGGAAATCCTTCCGTCGGGCCCCCTGGCATACTTTACAATGAGTGTGGACCGAATGAACTCCCTCCAGTTCACCGCAAGTTCGCCTGCCGTCAGGGGCCTCCTGCTGCGAGATTTTTCTTTTTCAAAATCATTGTTTCCATTGATTTCTGACCGTGGATGAAACTTGCGGGCATATTTTCCGTTCTTGCCGGTCGATTCGTTCCTGTCCAAGGCCTGTTCCTCTAGAATAAGTCGTGTCGCCAAGGCATACTCGCAGGCGATGTGCCTGGACTTGTCGGGACCCTCGGGGCTTCCCAGCACATGAGACATGGCAAAAAGTTTGTTTTCTAGCCAGTCACGGTCCGTATCGAAGTTGCACAAATCGTTGAGGTGGGGCCAAGTAGTCCGGGCGGCATGAATTCCTAGCTCGATGTGATACGGAAGGGCATCCAAGAGGCATCCCCAGTCCATCACCACAACGGTGCTGCTCTGGGGCGACGATGATACTACCGATGTCTGGCAGGCATTGCCGGTTGCTGTACCCGCGATACTCCCCTCCAATGCGCCTCCGAGTAGTTCGTAAATTCCGGCATCCATGCTACTCCGCGCGTCGATGCTGGTTTTGCTCATGTCAAAGAAGAAATCACTGACTTGTTCATCCTCGTCGTCTGAATCTTTGTCCCCATCGTCGCCGTTGTTTTTCTTCCTTTTTTCTCCGCCGCTGCCGCCCGCTCGGAGGCAAACTCTCGGGAAAAGACCTTGCAATCGACCTAGTGTGGTCGAAACCAAATTAGGCCTCAGAGGTGGGACAAAGCCGTCGATTCCGATAGCTGCGTAGAGGAGGAAGAATGCAATCGCCACCGGCATTGAAATCCATACCGACATTGATCGCGGCGGCGGTTTCCGATGGATACGATTTTGTTTCATTGTTTGTCAGGATTTCCCCCGATTTCGATGTGGATACTACGGTTGCTTCGGTTGTTATCTTTGTGTCAAAATACTGCAACCAATGTCCAAATGTTCCGATGATGCAATGGAATTGAAATGGAATTGAATGAAGGATACCTGCACAAACGTACAACACAATATTGTGCCATGGATGTAGTAACTTGAAACTGTAAGCCTACTTCTGTTAGAGTATTGTTTTTGAGATTGCCAAAGTCGAATTACAGTCATCGAGTCAAAACCATCTGTTTTGTCACTTTTTCGATTGTTTTGCGTGAAGATCGATCAAATCAGAACTCACAACCGTGGGATCTGGTTCGTGATTGGACTAATGGATTTTTCTCGAAAAGAATTCGAAAAAAATGAGCAAGAGGCGCGAGAAAACACAGTTGTTGGTACACTACCGTAAACGTGTACGTACGACTCGTAGTGTTCGGTTGGTAACGAGAAAGCATGGAAGATACGGCTTCAACCGCCCCCAAATATTTAAAAGGGGAAATGGAACAATAAAAAAGTCCCCTTCTATCTGAAACGAATTCCGCACTTTGCCGATCTTGGTGGTTCAACTCGATGCCATCACGGATGTCGATGTTTGTTCGTACGAGAAGAAGAAGAAGAAGAGATTTTGCTTTGAAAACTACTTCGTACTCTTGTACCTACCACACCTCGAAATACGAAGCCATCAAAACGGGGTTTTCGATTCGAGACGCATCATCAACAAAGCCAACGCGTGTCGTATTTTCGAATTTGACACAAGCATCGTACAAGTACATACTATATTCAATATTATAACAACCTCGAAAGACAAATCCAACCTCTGTGATATACAAAACACATTTGGATAATGTACAAACAAAAGTGAAAGGATAGAGGGAAAAAGTTCTATATATACGTACACGTAGTACAGTAGTCCTACATCAAAATTTACGATGAAGAAGATATTCGAATGCCAACATGAAAAACTGGCAGTTCGCATGTTGTTTTGCTACGCACTCCTTCTGCTGCAATTTGTTCACGGGTTTTCTCCCTTGCGACACGCTGTGAACTCTGATGCATTGTCCCAACATGCAACGCCACAATTCAAGGAACCATCATCCACAACACGAATACGGCAGAGGAGGATAATATCGACAAGACTCTCGTCAGCATCGAAAAACCGTATCGATTCTTCGAATGAACTAGTACAAGTAGTGCCCATCGTAGGATCATCGGCGGTAGCAACAGAAATGGCATCTCCCTCCCTCAACCCGATCGAAGCCTGGTGCACGACGCACATGAACGTTTGGTACGACAAATCCTTGTCTGTAAAATGCCCATTTTTTCGCCGGCGCATGACGGATTTTTTGGACGGGGCGGACATGGTGATGCGCTTTCTGGTCATTCGGCACAAATCTCTGGATCTCATTGGGCCTCCTCCAGGCTGCCGTTCGACCTTTGCAAAGGGCACGAAACACAAGAATCTGGAGCTGACTGAGATTTTAGAAACCATTCGCAGCGACTGGAAGCCCAAGCAGAAGAATCGAAACAACAATCTGCAGCAAACATCAGACAAAGGCTATTATATCACTGGAAGGCTCAACACGACGATTTATCGCGACGACTGCTTCTTTGACGGCCCAGACCCCGACATGCCCGTGCGTGGGGTTCGAAAATACCTCAATGCCGCATCGCAGCTCTTTGACAAATCAGCGAGCACGGCAGAGCTCTTGTCGCTCGAGATTGCCGACACTGACAGCGTGAAAACCACAAGCCACAGGTACCAAAAGTCCAGGGCCACAATCGTTGCACGCTGGAAGCTCAAGGGCGTCCTGCATTTGCCCTGGCATCCGTCCCTTCCGGTATGGACCGGCACTACATCCTATCACCTGGACGATGAAAACATGGTGTACTTGCACGAAGAAGAATGGGATATTTCGGTGTTTCGGGCGTTCACCCAAACCCTGTGGCCTGAACTCGGAAATTTGTTGTGGAAACCAACCACCGAAAGTGAGATAATATTATAGGGTGCTCATGCGACATCACCAATACTGATTTTTGAATTGGTGGTACCTCACAAAACAGTTCCGTTGGCCCAGCTCGTCACTCCGTTATGCAACAGCGGCGACAAGAACAGCAACCGGAATGTTTGTGATGGTTGCTGTGCTTTCGGTTGCAAAGATTATGGTGGAATCGATGAACAGCAATCATATATAGGACCTGCAATGAGACAATCGAAGTTCTAGCTAGATGAGTGTAGAATGTGTAGAATAGCAGTAATGTGCATCGGGTCGTCGTTAGCATCATCACACTAAAGTTGAATTTAGTAGAACCCAGTACTACTTTGACCGTACACTTACATATTACCGAATATACCCCAATTTTGGCACCAGTATGAAGTAATTTTTCTCGCAGTCACCCGTTGCGCGGAAAACCGTATTAGCAAAAAATTTAGCGCCCGCTAAGAGGTGCATATTCGGTAGAATAATAGGCAGACGTACTTCCACCGTACAAAATTCAACTTTGTTCAACTCGATTGAGTCGAAGAAGATGCAGTATTGAAAAAGCACATAAGCTTTTCAGATTTTTGCAGCAACCATTATTTTGCTCATCGAATCGAATGGAATGTCCAATCGATACCCTCTTTCTCCCCAATTTCTCACACAAATAACACGAAACGAGTAACACTGTCGACATTGAGCACACCTGAAAAGAATTAAGTGATCGAAATTATCGAAGCGATCGATCGATCGTGAAAGCAAGTTGTTATCGAAGCGATCGATCGTGAAGGCAAGCTGCAATTCAACCACAAGCTTTAGTGTGGTGCCCAAGACGAATCCAAATTCTATCGATCGAACACGCAAAAATCTAACATCTGGACATTTTTTTCGATTTGAACATTTCCTCTATTAATCAAAACAGGGCTAGCCATCGAATTCGAGCGAATCAAATCGAGCGAATCCTCCCCTCCTCTCTTTACAAGCGACGCGCCGAAGCGATCGAATGAGTGTGCTTCCCCTCTCAACCAAGCAAGGCGAGCTGTCGAACTCGACCAAATCCAGTCCACACCCCTCTCAGCAATCTCCCGCTTTGGCGATCGCCTTTCTCATTGAGAATAATTTCCCCTCTTTGCAACCAAGCCGGGTGACCCTGCAAATCAGAATCAGCATATCCGAATCAGCATACCCGAATCATGACAACCCGAATCAGCAAAATCGAATGTAATCGAATGAATCAAAACTATCGATAGTGTAGGCTGTTTGTAGTACGTAGTCATCATTATTTGTTTCCATTTCAAATAATGATGGGTAGCAGCATCGCTTTAAACCTGGATTCAATTAAAGAGGACTAATCAAGTACCACTGTGACTTGAGCTCTACACAACATGATGTTTTGTTTCGTACAGTAGTTCTGCGTGCGTAGAAAGTGCAGTACAAAGTTCACGCTCTCTAGAGAGAAAGCATGATTTTTGCGTGGTTCGTTTTTCAATCTCAAATCGGCTCACGGCTGATTTGGACGCAAAAGTAAAAAGCGCTTCTTCGCAAAATCAACGAGAACAAAGAAAAATGATGACCGATGAAACAACAGCGATCAGGAAGGAGCTATCATGAGGAGCTTCGTTTGTTCTACAAAGACATTGGCAATACAGCAAAGTTGTAGAGACGGCACACGACTGCTAGGATAAGGATTGGCTGGTGGTTCTGGAACAAAATATGCAGATGCGTAGCGATCCACCTCGGCGACATTGTTCGCTTCTTTCTTCCTTCTGGATTTCTACCTCAATCGTGCCGTTCAAGGCTGGTAAAATCAAGTCCGATGGAACGAATCAACTGAAATGAGGCTCGTAATAATGATGGCTTGACAGTACTAGAAAGGATAAATAGCATTGGTCACATTGGTCACATTGGTCACATTGTTCGTTGTCCAGCACGGTAAGTACGATTGCTCGAGATTCAAACGGGGAGAATCTTTCTCATTGGACGTTGTGAATGGATTCTGAAAACAAGTAACGCTGGAGCATCATCGTGACTTCATAGAGCCACCAGAGTCGATTACATCCCAAGCCGAATTAGCTCAGTTGGTAGAGCGCACGACTCTTAATCGTGTGGTCGAGGGTTCGATCCCCTCATTCGGTGCTATTACTTTTGTTGAGAGCTTTCCGAAATACTGCTGCTTTTAGTTTACTCCAATTGCCGAGGTAACAAGGAATAAACTTAGCTTGTATTTAACTTCCTTATCATTCGGGTAGTTGAGATTTTTATTTGTTACGGATGAACACGCAGTTTCGACACGTTTCGGTGCCTGCGTCTTGGCCTATAGCAAAGCGAAAGGGATACCAATGAGGATGATGGAATAACATTGACACAGTAGCGTCGCAGTAATAATTACTAGGAGACAACGATGACCTTGAGTTAGAAGTTAACCAGTTCTATCTGCAGAAAGGATGTATCGATGAAATGTTGGAGGTTCGTCATCCTCGTCGTCAGATTCCGCATCCCTATCGATTTCATCTACAGTCGTTTCTGTTTTTATATCATCGTTTGGTTCTTCGTCGTACTTGCGCACGTCCACGATTTATGATGTTGAATATTGATTCTGCGACAAGTAAAAGTTCTTCAGAATCGGAATCCTGAAGAATCCAAGTCATTGGCGTCCATTTTAGTTGCAATTTCGATGGAAATCTGCCGCAACAAATCTTCCGTGAATGGACCATCATCGAACTCAAAGGAATCTTCGAATTGATCCATTCCAGCATCGCCTATCGAATACAGGCTTTCGGCTCCGAATTGATTCCAGCCTTCGTTCATTCGGTCATAGGCGTCGCGTTCGATGTTGAACAGTAATGCATCGGCTAGGGCGGGCGCAATAGAATCCTCGTCGTCTACGCCTACAATATCAATTTCTGCATTCTCCAGAGCCACCGCAATTTGTTCACCGAGCAGGTACGTATCGCCGACGTAAACATTATCCTCGTCGTAATCATCGTCGGCAGTCAAAGCATCCTCGTCATGTGTCATTCGCTCTTCGTCGACTTCAGTCTCAACTATCGAATCTCTGTTCATGATAGATTGGCTGTCGGGAGTAGTCAGCCAGGACAAATGGTCTTCATCTATTAGCATGTCGGTTCCATCGGTCTCGACTTCAACCTGATTTTCGTCGTCATCTTTTCTTGTGAAAAAATACCCTTCATCGCTGACAACGCTACTTGTATCGCTGAAGGTCTCATCAACGACATTTTCATTACTTGTTGAAAGAACTTGGTCCTCTTCGATATCGCCGACGCTTTTATCTTGGTTACTGTCGATTTCATTTCGAGGTTCCGTATTGTCGGAATCCATGGGGATATTTTGGGTGGTCATTTCAATTTCTGCCTCTTTCGCATCGACTTCGCCTAAGTTGCTATTCATTCTGCTACTTGGGTTGCTTCCAACGGTGGCCTCAGAAAGAGGGAGCGGGTCTTGGGAATTGATAATTTTCATGTCCGTCCCCATTCGTCAATGACACGGCCGTCGTTCAACTGAACATCTTCGGTTTTCTGGCTACTATTATAGCCAGCCTCTGATTCCTCGGTATTAACATCGCTCGGCTCTGCTAGTTTTATGGGATCGAGAGCGGCGGTGTGAAGTATATCTCTGCTACGACTGTTCTCGTGATTCTCCTTTGTATCGTTGCGCAGATGATCTTCCTCTAGTATCGATTGGCTTTGTGTAGTTGACCTCGATGCAACATCTTCGATAGAACTACTTCCAACACTACGACTTTTTTGCTTCTCGTCAAACGTTGCTTCGTGTCTATCATCTTGTCCTTTATCTTTGATGTGACTTTCCTTTTTCAAATCTTTCACCTCTTTGTCCTCTGCTTTTGGTTCGCTTGGAAAGTTAGCTTTTCTCGCACGATCGATGGAATTAGAGCTATCGTCCATTTCTCCGCTATCCTTTTCGCTGTCATCACTCTCTAAGCTCCCCGTAACAACTTTTGCAACTTCGGCTTTTGTATTTTGTTGGTTGTCACTGTCACTGATATTGCCATCGGAAGATGTTGTAGCATTTGGTGTTCCACCCGTCTTTTTGTCGGTATCGACAGTGAGATCGTTGTTGGATGTACTTATTATTGTATCGTCGCGTACGATTTCCTTTGAAGTCCCTTCACTTTCAGGAATGTTTGTTTTTGGCTCGTCACGTTTGTTATGATCACCATCAATATTCATTTCTTTGTCCATCTTCTCCGTTATTTTATCGTTTGGTGAAGGAGCAAAATCACTTGTTCGCTTCTTCGTAGTGTCACCATGATCGGTATCAGCTATCTGTTCTACTTTATCATCGTTGGGTGAAACAACCGTTTTTCTTTCTTCGATAGAAGCGATGGTCTTACTTTTCTGCTTGTCAGTGTCGATTTTGTCGTTGCTGATATCGCTCTTCTCTCGTATTATATCGCTTTCTTCCAAAACATTGGCAGTTTCTGCTTCAGAGCTGCTCTTAGGATTAGGTTGCAAATCAATATTGCTTCGAATATCAGCGAAATCACCGGCATCACCTTCGTCAGTAAGACGTTTCCCGTTTGGTATTATGTCGCTTTTTGCTGCTGTCATTGTAGATTCTTGTATTCGGCTGCTAGTTGTGTTGCTCTCTATTGAATCCTCATCCCTGTCATCGACACCACCTACGCCATTGTTTTCCTCTGTCGCAGTTGTGTCGTCTTTTCGATCAGTTTCATCCCTGTCAGAGAGGGATCCAATAGAACTTAGACTGTGAACAAGCCATTTTGAACCATGGTGATCAAGGCGGAATGCGTTTATGACAAGGTTTCAATAAAAGTCGGTTTTCGAAAAACAGAAAGCGCAAAATTCATTGCGAACCAAGTTGATCAATGAAGTCATAACCATCCCAAAAGATCAGCGTGGAAATGAAGTAAAAAACGAAAACTCGACTTCATGAGCAGGACGAGTAGAAATCAATATAGATGATGGTGTTGGTAACCCCAATCAATTATAAAATTAAATAGTCTGGACTATTTTCGTTCGCACAACTTCGATGTATTGGTCAAATATCCATTTTTGTTTGCACACAAAATAGCAAGACCGCCAACATGAGAAGAGGTATCAACTTACTCGCCACCAGCTTGGTTTACTAGGTCTCCAAGCATGTCACCGTCGACTTCGCCGCGGTAGTTGATACTCTGGAACTTGAGTGGAACAAAGTAATCGGGAGTATCAGGTCCGGTGTTGATCTGAATTCCACCGAGCATGGTAAGTCCCCGCTTGATTGAAGTGCTGAGGGTCTGGACAATTTCCGTCAACAATACGTCCTGCGAATCATACAATGCGTAGGGAAGCTCGATCATTCTGTTTTCGGCATCGGCCAACCGCTTTCCGTGTGGCAAGATCAATTCTTGCACACCCTGCTGTTGGAAATCCAAAAAGGTTTGGATACTTGTAGAAACAGGCTTGGTGCCACTCATGATTGCGTCGACATACCCCGAAGCGGCGACAGCCGACCCGCAGCAAGTGTCCACGAGGGCAATTCCGGAGCGTTCGACCTTTCCGACGGTTCCATCGGCCGAAACACCAACATGAGGACCGTAGACCACCAAACAGTAACCATCATCGGGGATGTGGGCTGCCATGGCACCGAATCCCGTCTTGCCTGCAAAGGGGAATCCGGCCAGACCACCCAAGTTGAAGTTGTTTCCATAGATCCCATTGAAGTCATCCTCCAATTGGCGGGCCAGTTCGTCGCAGCAAAGGCTGGTAGCCAACAATGTATTTTCGCCATGATATCCCTGGGACGCCAGCAAACGTGCAGCGGTTGTCACCAAGTCTTGGTTAGAAATTGCTCCCCCAAAGTGTGCCTGAACGATGGCCTCGAAACTTGGGTCTTTTGGGTTTGCCTTGTCGAAGGTTGCTTCGACTCGAGCCTCGAATTCTTCGACGGTGTCTCCGACGACAATCTTCAAACTAGAAGAGGAACCATGGTTGGCTCTTGAGGAATGTTTCACTGGAGTGAATGCAATAGAAGAAGGACTGATAGCCGCAAGGATAGCGGAGGTAAGAAGGATGTCAATGGCCGCACAGAATTTCATTTTCTTGAAATCTCTTTTGTCGTACGTGTAATCGTAGTAAAAATATTGTAAGAGTGACGATGAATGATTGCTTGGTTGTTTGGTAGTCAGACCTCAATGTCCGATTTTACAGACAGCAACGTCTTCTGTTCTGTTCAGATGTTCTGATGTTTTGTGACAACATACAAGATATTCACAAAAGAAGATGCTTTGCTGATTCCGTCCAGTTCGAAGTTCGTGATGGCGCTCATATTATGTAATGTTATTTGTACGGGTAAAACCGAAAGAGAGATCTGGCTGTCGTGACGTCATTGCAAATGGATAAGGGATGATTGCAAATTGTTTTTTGACACCTCCCAAATCACAAAATTCGGTATTTATTAATGCAGATCAGTCCACAACGCAGCTCCGTCATAGTATAGTGGCTAGTATCCCCGCCTGTCACGCGGGAGACCGGGGTTCGATTCCCCGTGACGGAAATTTTTGCAAGTCTTTGGGAAATACATTGCAGTTGCCAACAATATTTTAAGATTTTGCTCAAAATCTAATTGAAGAATGATGATTCTTCGTCAACTACACGTATACGAAACTTGCAACTGCAATTAGTTTTAATTTCATTTTCTTATTTTTCAAAATTAAAACACATTTAGTATCAGTACAATAGGAGGAGGAGGAATACTGACGACGGGCATATCTTTCTTGGCAGCCGTGGTGGTGGTGGTGGCTCGCGAAAGCAATAGATTTGAGATTTCCTTGATCGACCAACAACCACATTGAGAAGTGATTTACTCTCCATTTTTAGTGTGGTGACGAGGATGGGAGAGACGATGCGTCCCACACAAAACCAATACTTTCAAGCAGCTCCAAGCGCTCCCCTGTCAGGATGCCGTTTTTACGGTTCTGACGCTGTTCTTTCACCCATATCGCAAGTTGAGGATCCTTCGGGTAGTGTTGCGGGACCACTGTGGATGTCGATCGTTCCTTCCCCTCTTTAATGTGCTGTTTCTGGTAGTCAAGGAGGCGCTTGTACTGATCGTTCCACATGGCCTCTGGAGCGTCCCAGCTACAACCGACGCAATTTTATTTCATGAAATAATTGGATGCATTTCGACAGTAATTCGTTGAAAATGTCAGAATCATGTGCTTCTTATCGTAAAAAAATCAATCAAATTTATCCCTTGAGCATGCAACTTACACAAAATTGATATCATCCAGCAGCTTTTTCCGCTTCTTTGACAAGTTTCCCTTCTTGAAGTTTCGCCGTTGGTTTGCAACCCAAACACCAAGCTGTCTATTGGTGGAAGAAAAGGTCGATTGAAGTGAACTTGTATCGGAAACAACATCATCGTCGCCAAGAATGGGCTCATCGTCATATCGGTTGCTGCGGGTTGGAACCATCACGTGCTTGTGAATCTTGCGGTATTCCTTAAGCTCTTCGTACATTTCCATCCAATTTTGTCCCTGTGGATCCCATACGAATCGGTTGCCCTCGATGGGATGCACAAGTTCGTTCAAGAGATGCTTTCGGTGAGCCGACAGGGTGCCATTTCGATTGGCCCGCCGCTGCTTTATTGCCCAATCAATCAGTTGCTGCTGCTCCTTGGTCACAAAGCACTCTTCTTCTTCTTCGTCTATTGTATGATTTGTAATGTCTTTCTCGTTATTGTCTTTGCTGTTCCCATCAATGTTCTCGGCTGTTTTGTTATTTTCGCCCCCAAAATACATGGCCTTGTAGTTTTCGTAGTTTATCATCCACTGGAGTTCCCGAACGTCCCAGACGAAACCAAGAGCATCCAGCATATTGATTCGCTCCGCGCTCAGCTGGTGCTTACGGTGCCGTTGGTTAGAAACCCAACAGGCTAACTGCGGATCAGAAGAATAGTGTTGTGGGACGATGCACGATCCGTTGTGTTTCGCAAATAGGCTCAACCGCCGATGCATCTCGAACCATCTTGCTTCCTTGACGTCCCATACAAACCCCTCGACCTTTTCTAGGAGCCTAACGCGTTCTACCGAGATGGTCTCCGACCGGTATTTTTGGCGCTGGGCGTTCACCCACCGGCGCAAAACCGGATCTTTTTGGTATCGCTTCTCAAAGACGGATTCTAAATCGCTGCTGCGAATATTTGAGATTTCGGTCGTGCTCATCTCAAAGGGCATCTTGCTCTCGTAGTCACAGAGACGTTCGTATTTTTCCAGCCACTGAGCTTCCTGGTGGTCCCAAACGAAGCCCAACTTGTTGAGGAGGTACTTTTGTTGCTGGGACAAAAAACGGCTTTGCTGCCGCTGAACCTTTACCCACTTTCCGATTTCGAGGTGAACTGGATTTTTATTGTCGTCGTAGCAGCGGTCGGGGACTATTGTCGATCCATGTTCACCATGGTACAAAACCAGGAGGTCGTACTTTTGTTTCCACGAATCCGGCAAATTTCCCTCGTCTCTGTCAATAATTTTATCGATCTTGCTTTTGTTGTTGTAGTTTTTGCTACCGGAATTACCAACAGATGTTACAAACGCAGAACTCGCCGAGAAAAACCGTCGCGAATGATAATCACGGCGCCCTTGAATAGTTTTTGCGATGTTTGCGACTTTACGTGCTCTGGTGAACTTCTCCCCTCTCTTTTCCCCCTTTGCCCCAAAACAACTCCGTGTTCCATTTGAAATCGCCCAAGTCGCGGTCGTTGCTGATGCCCTGAAAATACGACAAGCGTTAGCATGTCCTCGAAACGTGACACCGCCATGAAGATGACGAGATTCCGTACGTGTCACTGAAGCGTACTTGTACTGTGATATTATTTTTGATGGACTCGTTACGGCTCTAATATTCATCTGTCTTCCAATGTCGCAATGGGAGGATGTGAAGCTCAATGCTCTTTTTGGCAAGGCTATTAACGACACAGGAAACTTTGTTACAATCATTCTTTTTGTCTTCACTGCTGTACGTATAGTTCGTAGTTCTTGATTCTCTATTATGGGAGTGCACAAGTTGACGTCAATAAGTCTTCTTCCCAAAATAATGGCAGTCACCCCATCTCGATCATTGGTAGAAATAGATAATGCTTCAACCGATTTCGAAATGGTATGAAAAAGAATTTCTAGTAAATGAAATAGCTCGCTACTCATACCTGAATATTTCTGAATGATGTGTGGCTAAAGAGGTGACAAGTTCAAAACGCTTTTGTTTTTCATCACCTTTAGAGGTCCATGTCTCAATCCGATCATATGAAGTGTATGTTATAAGCATACTACTATGATTTGATTTTTTCATCAAAGGTTTCAGCGCTTGGAATTGTGCTTTGATACGATACGCAGACAATTTATGTACTTAGAACTGGATTTACTAACGATCACACCAAAATAATAAAATGAGTTTTAAAATTCTCATTCTATTCCAAGTAAGTCGATTCGCAACGAATCGCATTTTTCGTTTCGCTATTGTTGATTTGTTCGATCGCATCATGTAATTGCTATGCCAAGCCAATATTTCCCAAGGTTGCGAATGGCATTGCTTGATAGATTAGAGAAACGAATTATGCAATGACGTGAAAACTGGAAATCAAATTCGACCCAATCCAATGTCTTTTCAACCTCTACTACTTGGTTCGCCGGATAAATGCGACAAAAAATCCTCCCGTGTCTTGGTCTTGAGGCAACAATCGAAGGCAACGATCCAACGGTGGCAATAACGACGATGAGCAACAAGATTCGTCGTCCACTGCTATTGGTGGCCACATGGACTGGAGAGCGCCCTTCATGTCACCGTCCAAGGCATCCTGATACGAATCGTACCATTGAAGCTGGGCTGGTTTTTCATCACGGTCGCCGACAGTCTCGTCACCGCGCGATGCATCATCCTCGTTTGCCTCGCCATCTTGGGAGTCATCGTCATCTTCGTCTTTCCTGTCATTTTTGCTGGTGGTCTTCTCGGGGCCGAAGTCTGCCACTCTCCAAGAGAACACACCCTTGCGCAAAATAAGGCCATTCAATTGGGTTTTCGATACTTGCATCAATTCGAATCCAAACTTTCCATCCTTCTTTTCGATCTCCAGTGCGGCCCTCACAACGGCCTCATCCTCGATTGGGTTGAGGCTGCAGGTAGAATAGCTCACAATACCGTCCAAAGCGACGCAGCGAAGGGCTCTTCCCAAAATCTTCACCTGGAGGGAGTGCAAGGCATTCGAAATATTTGGAGTCCAGTTGGGAATCACGTGAACGTCTTTTCGGACAGTTCCGTCCCCCGAACACGGAACATCACACAGAATGATGGGATATTTTTTGGTCTCTGACTTCGGTATCGGAAACCGGGAGGCATCCACGTTTGAAAATCTCAACAGGGAATTCATAGAAGAAGCATGGTTCTCGTCGTCATCGCTATCGCTTTCACCATTGCCATCCCCGAAAAATCCCGACCGTTCAAGAGCTTCTTTGAGAGATTCCAACCGATTTTCATTTACATCGTTGGCCCGAACTCTTCCTCCCTTTGTAATCGATACAAGTTCGGCCACCTGGAGTGTCTTCGATCCTGGCGAGGCACAGGTGTCTAGCACCCGGAGGGGTACCTTGTTGCCGCCGTTTTGAAACGAAGAAAATGCTCCGACCCTGTCCAAAAGCCAGACGGGCAGCATACTTCCAAGTTCCTGACGTGCAATAGTTCCATCGCTGGTGTGCTCATTGAGAAATTCCTTGAGCTGAGGACACGTACGTTTCAGAGAAGCCTTGTCGATAGGAAAGGGATGTTGGTAGTGTTCGTGGTGCGCATTGTTTTGCGGCGGCGCCATCGCCTGATAGATATATTCGGGATCAAATAGAACAGGCCTGACGTTGGATTTCGCGAGTGTCTTGCCCTTGAGAATTTGTCGCAATCCTTTGATTTTTTGGATCCTTTGCCTCCTTTGTTGGTAACTCGGTACGATGTGCGGATGATGATTTTCCCCCTTTTCGCCGACATCATCACTATCACCGTTTGTGTTGTTGCTTGTGTCCATATAGGTTTCATACCTACGAAAGCGGAATGTCAACGGAAGAGGTTTCGACAGGGTGGTCAAAAAGTCCCTAAAGCTCGCTGCTGATGAGGGAGGATATAAGTTTGTTGTCTTGTTCGCTTTTGCAGTTGTGTTTGTCACTCTTTTGGATGTTGATTTCATTTTTGACGATAAGATGTCTAACAATCGGCCACCATAGATCAACTGATCGTGCGAAAAATAATTTGTAACGGGCATAGGCTGATTTGTTGCTGCTGCTGTTGTTGTTGTCTCTTGCTGGCCATCATCCTGGTCGTTGCTAGCCGTGTTTGTGACTACGACTTTTCTTCTCTTTTTCTTTTTCCGACGGAGCGCCGCTCGGGATTGTCCCGCACCTCCGGGTGGTGGAGCAGAAGAATTTTGCATCAATTTTTGGTTTTGTTGCGCAAGAGGGGCTTCGTCGTTGGCAGAAAACGTCACTATCCCTTCAGGTTGTCCCAAATAGTAGTCGACGAACAAGTGAAATCCAGCACCCGACCTTCGATGCCAGATTTGTTCCGCTTTTGCGCTAGCCTTGGAAGCTTGTTTCTCGCCCTTGTTATTGTTGTTACTGCCAGCTAGATTTCCAAATTCGATCCAGTCGACGGATGCAGCCGATCCATCTTTCTTCGTTCTGCTTCTCTCCGTCGACTCCTCTTTCGTCGTGGATTTGCCACTACGAGCAGCTGCTAGAGGATTGTCGAAAGAATTGCGGCTGCCATTTTGTTTTCTTTTGACCATGACTGGAAGTGCTTTCGAAAAGATATGGCCTTTGAATTAAGAAGTAAGATGGCAGATAACAGATATGGTAATAGAGAAGTGTGATAAGACATGTAAATTCAACAAGATGGCGTCTTGCGCGAAGAGAAAAAATTGAAAATAATGGTTGGACGACATCGAAATCTAGTACAAGTTGTTTTAGCGTTAGGGATAGAATGAATGTAGTTTTAGAGTCGACCAAGTCATTTTTTAACATTGATGCAAATGGGTCCCACTTCGAAGAAGCCCATGTATTTCCTTCTCCAGTCGGAGTTGGTCAAAAGGGAAAATATCCCAAATAATTTTTCTTCCGTTGGGGATCTTATTTTTTCGTGCGTTATGACGTTGTTGACATCAGTCGACCTACGGACCGACTCGAGAAAATTCTTTTGCTCTTGCCAGCCTCCATGTATTTGATCGCACCACCATCGTCTCCGATGGTTCTCAATTTTTGGTTGAAATCTTTCAGCATGACGACAACATTTCGATCTTCTTTTTATCGGCGGCAAGAAGAAGAAGAAGAAGCCTTTTTGGAAATCTTTGTCGGCCGCTCGTGATTTTCCCGATGATACTAGCGAGGTGCGTTGACTGGATCGGAATACAGAAATACAGCTGCAGTATGCTTCCAAAATATATAGACGAATATGGATATGTCTGCAGCAAGAACAACAATAAATGTCGTCGCAAAAAAGTCATCACGTAATTAGTATTATTATTATGCATGTTGACAAGTATTAGGGATAGGATCTTCACAGCATCGTCTAGGATAGACATGATGCTACGAGAAAAGACCCAACTAGAGCAAAATCTTTCATTCGTATTGCACCTCCACTTGTCTCGGAACTAGATGCTGGTGCTTCCGTCGGAGCTTCTGACGCTTCTTGTTTATCTTGTTTCGCGGTCTCGTGGATTCCATTACTATTTGGTTCGTTTACGTTCACGTTGACAGCCGTCGGAGCTTCTGACACTTCTTGTTCATCTTGTTTTTCCTCGTTCCTCGTTGATTTCATCATTTGGTTCGCTGAATTTCACATTAGCAGCCGTGGGAGCTTCTGACGCTTCTTGTTCGTTTTGCTTCTCCTCATTCTCGTTGATTTCATCATTTGGTTCGCTGACTTCGACATTGACATCCAACGTCATCGTCGGCATCGCGGACGGAATCACAATAGGGGCCTCTGTGGCAGTCTTGAACTGTCTCTGTGGGGTCTTCGAGTGGATCCTTGATGTTCGTGGGAGGCAAGGTTTGATCGTTAATCTCTGTCGGGGACACTGTTGGATCCTGTCGCCCCGAAACTGTAGGAAGTTCTGTGACGCACCAGCCAGAAACAAAATACGTGCTCGACGTTAGGTTAGAAAATTCTATGCCGATAGTTTCGGTGAAGAAAGCCTCGTAGTCAAAGTTATGGGTACTGTCGAGTCGGGGAATGGCAATGGGGACATTTGTTTGGGTTTGGGCTGCCAACATGTATTCGTAGGCAAAGAGAGTTGACCCGATACCTTCAGCTGCCCACATCGAGTTGGGCTCAGTTGGGCTCGGTCCCTTGTAAGCAGAAAATACAGTCCAGTTTGTCTGTTCGATCGAGGGACAAACCTTCCAACAGGATGGATCCCTGGATATTAACAGCCCCGTAGTGCAATACGGGGTGCAAACTATCGAATCCGAAGAACGTGTTGGGGAAAACTGTAGGTACGGTGGTGTCAACAAGCACCAAAGAGTACAAAGCTTCCGGTTCGACGATAGATGGATCCGCCCGAATGCTTGGCGAGATGGCCGCCTGCTCCAGAGTGAGTGACCCGCCACAATCGACGGATCCCCTAGATACGTATGACATTTTCAGATGCTCCGGTTCTGGGCACGATAGGACAGCTGGCGTCGTCAAAGATTCGTCGCAACTTGCAGTTGTGAACGACATTGATAATGAAGAAGACACATCACTGATAGCTGGTGGTGTCACTGAAGAAGACACATTGCTGATAGCTGGTGGTGTCACGATCGCAATAACGGCCCATATTGGCTGTAGAAGGGTCGCCACTGGAAGGATAGCTACCAGGAAGGACGGGAGATTCTTGTATATGGCAATCGATTTCATCTTCGTCGACACCGAAAAAATTAAGAAACAAGCCCAAGATTTGAAGATAACGTCTTGTAACGAAATAATGAACAAAGTTTCTAATCTTCAGAAAGAGATTGCGCACAAAAAAACGAGGGGCATTCTCAATCGAACTATTGCATGTGCATCCGATCACACAAAGATCGTACGGTCACAGTTTCCCCAATATTTTTAGTATTTGTCGGAGTATCAAGGGCAATTTTTGGGGGAAATTTGGATGGCTCGCGCTCATCAAAAAATGTGACCTCGACAAGTTGCCTACTGAGTGACTCATTCGATCCAAAATCCATTCTATTCTGTTCGCGTTGGAGTAAGCCGGTCGTATGATTGAATCGCAATTTCTGTTGGTGATGATTTGTTAGACTTCAATTTGTTAAATACAGAGTTATTTATGTCATACATACAAACTGATTTCGGTATACTCCTACCCCTCTATCCTCTAAACCTAAGGTTCTATGTTATTATGTGGACGTTTAGTCGCACCGTATGAACTCGAAAGCTTTGAGATCCAAAAATGACGACCGGTACGAACGAGTGGAGAGCAAAAAATGATTATTATTATTTCTTCATTCTTATTGGCAACTCCACAAAAAAATGATTACCATACTGTACTTTACACTGTTCATACAAAAATAAGTTGATCCAACAATATCCACCTCAAATAATGAAGGCCTCTATTTTCTCCTTTCTACGTTCATTTGGAGTTTTCGCTTTCGCGTTCGTGCTGACAAGCCAAGCAGTGCTTGGTGACGAATTGAGTGGTGCCCCAGTGGAAGCTCCTGCGATCCTCGAAGAAATCAGCGAATCTCCCGTGGAAGTGCCGACCGAATCTACGGACGCGCCGTCGCCATCGCCTACTTTTAAAGAAGGCGATGCCCCGGTGGTTTTCCAGCCTGGGGACATCAAACAACCCGTCTTCGAGAGCCCGGTAGCCCCTCCACCAATTTCCGGGGCCGGTAGAATCGATGGAACATGGATGGTCACTTCGGCTGCGATGGTCCTTGCAGTAGCATTGTAGAACGCAACCAGTCTAACCGACCTCGGACGGCGATAAGGTTGTCACGTTTCTGCGAGGAGAATTGCATGGTCTCAAATCGGTGATGAAAACTCTGATGAATTATGGAAGGCCACTTCTATTCGGTTTGCTTCCATAATACGTAGTGCTGGAGCTGCAGTTTTCAAACATAGCATACATCATATTAAATTGTGGTTTCTATCTACATACTTTGTCTCTATACCAGCTCGATTCATTCTTTCGTCTATTTTTGGTATCGTTTGGAAAAACGAGCATTCTACTTGGCACTCTTCGCTATGACATGTAAAAAATCGTGGCTTGTTAAACAAAGGAGTGGCGGTGACATTTCAAACGAAAGACGAGACTATACAGCTAATTCGAGTTCTGAAAGCAAATTTTATTTTTCGGCTACATTCACCACAATACGGCATCCAAAAATCTGGAGCCCCGCAGTGAAAAATTCGACCAGCGCTTGCTTCATTCTTCACTATTTAAGAAAGTAGTAGCCCCACCACACAGCTGAAACTTGACGTCACGTTTGCATCAAGCATGCAAAAAAAGCAATTCAATCTGTGTAATTGTTCTGGCTCCCATGGGAAAATCGTGCAAAAATCGATTGAAATTCCGTTGATGCCTCTGGTAGTGCTAATCATCAATTTATTCAAAAGAAAACATCAAATGATGCGCCAATCCGCAGATTTGTTCGTTGCTTGATGAAAAATCATAAATAAGTCCCGTCGAATGGCGACAAAATTATTCATATCTAGGAAGGACAGGCAGCTCCTTCCGAATTGTCTGGTTTCATCCAGGGTAGCATTCCGACCTTCGCCATTTCGGGATGACACAAGTTTTGATTCTTCTTCTGAATGTGATAGTTCCGTTCCATAACACCAACCGAGGCTTCCCGAGTTTCAAACTTCCGAAGTATCGTGCCAAAGAATTAGCAACATCACTACGAAGTCGCCCCCAATACATTTTCTTGTCGTGTGACTTCGCATCGCCCTTAGAATCCCAGTCAATCCCGTCCATTAGACGACGATGCTGTTGCTCTTCTGTTTCTTTTTCGGCAGGTGGGAGCCGCCTTGAATACACCTTGGGTGCCCGTCCTGCCAGCTGACTGACCAACATCGAAACGGTTCCATCATCGGGATTTACGGGATGGCTACGGACATACTTTCGTATATCTTCAAAGATCGGGTGCCAGATGAAACAAAGATAGTTGGAATGTAAAAAGCTTCCACTAGGAAGGACCATCCGTGCGTCAAAGTTGGCAAAGGAGAAATAATTGTATCGGACCTCATCGGTAGGACAGTGGGAAACGAAGAATCTATCGTTGGGTTCTTTTGATACCCCAAGACTTTCCTGGATTTGTCTGTCTCCTATATCAATTTTTCGTGCCATGGCCCCGATCTGAGCATTTGAATTTCGTTTCCACAACTCAAAGCCAGCCTTGATAGCTTTCGTCGCATAGAAGGGCCCGTCATCGTCGTAGTACAAAATAGCCTTTGTTTTAACCCCGATGCGTGGATGGTATCGGTTCATCAGGTCGTTCGGATATCCAGCCTTCAGTGGATATGATATACGGAACGGCAGAGTCTTTCCAAAGTCTAGGAGTCTTTTACCCAGAGAGGTTTCGTCTACGTGGCGTTCTCCATTCCATACAACAATGACTTCGGCAACCATTTTAGAATACTCTGGTTCGGTAAGCATCTTCTTGATTTCTTTTGAAAGCTTGTCAAGACGATCCGGATTGTAGGCCATGAAGATGACCGTGAATTTTGTTTCGCCGCATTCATTCTCCGGGGGCAATTCACATTTGTAGGGATAAGATGAGTCGATTATTTTGGGATCTGAATTCTTGTAGCTTGCCACGGCGTCTAAAAATCCAAATGGGGGCAGGTGTGCAGTATGATTGTTGGCATTCAGTTTTTCATCGTTGTTGACATTCGATAAGGTACCCCGCGATTGACAGCGCCCCTTATTGTACCTTGTTCGATTGATGACATTTTCAAAGGCCAAATTTTCCAGGGTACGATCGAAGCGCTTCGACCGCACCTGGGATTTCCCGTCGATGGTTCGTGGCGACTCTATTTTTCCGTGTTTCACGGTCATCAGTGTATCGTATGCTATCACCGCAACGAGTAAGGATATCGCGAGTATTATTGGGCAGAGTATTTTGGAAACAAATGGCGAGGCTTTGTTTTTGGCATTGTTGTATTTCTTCGCGCCTCCATTCTCTCCCCCTGCGTCACTGGAAGTGACAACGGTAGCACGTCGATGAATTGTTTCAGCCGATGGTCGCAGCATAGTTATTCTTATCTCTTCAATCTCAAAAGCGTTCCGAGCACAATCCTTCCTGTATGCAATGAACTCTGTTTTGGTCTTTAAGTCACAAAACGAAACGGTTGAAACCGGTGAATTCGATTGCTGTTGATCTTAGTGTAGGACTATAATGCCGTTGACTGTTGATCTGTCTTGAGATGAAAGCCGGCCTTCTTTCAGAGATTTTGGTCACAACTCTACCTCTCGTTTGACTTGTCAGGCATGCCTACAAATGAGTCTCGGTTCTCGGCTCACTCTGGGTCTCGGTGCACTCTCTGTATATTGCCACAATTTGTTGTTTGTCCCGTGGTGAAAATGAAGGACTGGGTCGATGGTATGACACAAAAAAAGACATTTTTTTGGAACAAAAACTCATTACGAACCGCTAAAAGACTCGATTGGTGATAGGTCTCGTCACAAACAACTATCGTAGTACTTCAGGGGTCATCGGTTGAGGAAAGCCTACGTAGGACATTATGTAGTAGTCCTATAAGTAGAATAAGTAAGAAGAGTAAGATTGACTATACAAACGGGGTTCGGGGGAACAGCACACTATTAGAGGGTAAAAAAGTACACCAACGTGCCTTCTCGAAGTCATTGGACCAACAATTATTCTGCCGAAGTTTTTGCACGACTAGTGTTTGTTCTTCCGAGTACTTCCCACGTGCGTGGCAGTGGTTCCAACTGGGAAGTGGTCTTTTTCGGAGGCATTGTCATTGTTCTCTGAAGTGCCGAAACAATTCACGGAAATAATTTGACCATAGTTTCTCGCTTCAACTCTTTCACTTCTTCTTCAAAGACATCACGGTGATGTCATACTCATTCTTGCTCATCGATTCGATGGAAATTATTCTAATTGAACATGGCGAACCGAACAGAAAGGATTCCTTCAAATTCGGTGCTAAAAAGTGTTGGTGATGTCATGTTTGTCGATTTTCAGTCCTCGCTAAAAAGAGCACGTTAAAAAGGTATTTTTGGAATGAAAAGTGTTCTGCCGGAATATACGCACCGATTCGTTGCACAGTCGTGATGTGGCAAATGAGTGCCGCGCGCAGTCACAACTTCAAATGCTAGAATGAGAAAAATACAATTTTTTGGAATACGCATGAATTCAGCCAACCGCTACCAATTTCGAAAGAGATTCGCGTCAGGAACTTAGACTCAAGCTGTACTAATGAGTAGCAGTACCGTAATTCGAGGTTTCTGTTGAAACTAAAACAATCATGATAATTAAAATTGAAAACTATCTGTATTATGTTGATGACGATGAAATGAATATGGTACGAAGTAATGACTATACTTCTTGCAACTCCCCCTCAAAAAAAGAATGAAAAATGTACTGAAATGATTCGAGTAGGATGATGCTACTCTTGCTGTGTGGATGCGTGAGAAATATTGTGGAAAACTTGAAAATGATAGGGCATCGAGCGTGTGCCTTTAAAATCGTAGTGAAAAAGTTGAAAAATTTAGACGCCTTGCAGTTTCTGCACGTTCGAAGGTTCGTCCAGGAGTGTGCCAGGTCTAGCGACAGGCAGAAGCCGTAGGAGTTGCGGTGGAAATTGCGGCGATGACCAGTGCCTCGTGTGGTGTAGGAAGTCTGGGTGGCCTCTTCAGGGGTTTGTAGATCTTCTTGTAGTCGTTGTGAACCGCAGTGCGGATAGCCAATTGCCTTGCGCTTGGTCTCAGTGTAGCTGCCGAGCAATTGGTATGATTCAAATGAGAAATGCCGTACTTTGCAGCAGAGGCTGCCGTTGTTGTCGGAAATGAAAAGGAACCCAGGGGGCCACCCTTGGCTCCAACCATGGTAGAAGTGATGGGATGCCCGTGTAAAAACGCTGCGCTGTTCTTCGGAACTACTGCAGCCAGAGCTCCGGCTCCGGCAATGCGGTGCTGTACGAACGCGGCGTTCAAGCCTGTATAAGCTGATGCGTTGTGTTCAAAAGAAGTCGCCGATGCTGCTGCAACAGCCCTCTTGATGGTATTGATCGCCGATTTGTCGAGGGAAGGAGAGTGATTTGAAACGTCTCGGCTTTCAACTTGTGCCTTCGTACTAGCTGAGACTTGGACAGGAGGGTGCTCCTCTATTTTGTGAATTGCAGGCCTTGCTGTCAACGGTTGCCCTACCGTGAGACGGTGCTGTTTTTGTTTGAGCAAAGTTGAAACCACTTGGTTTGCTGCACCAGACGAATGCAAAGGAATAGTTGGAGGAGTTGGCGTTGATGTAATTGTGGAACCGAGCGGCCATTGTTGTTTAATTTGTCGCTGCTGGCTATCGTCCATGGCCTCAAGGGAGGATAGCAACGCGATCATGCGAGGACTAAGTGTGCTGGTTTCGGGTCCAGGCGTACTGATCTTGGTGATCTTCTTGCTCGGATTGCCGATGGAGCTCGTGCCGGTGTTACTGTGGCAGCTCCGGTTTTCGGCCGCACTACTTTCCGAACCAAGTGACAAGGTTCTCTGCCTTTTCTTCTTGCTATGATCGGAGCCCAGCAGACCGATGGAGGATTCCACTCTATCGTCTTCCCTTGGATGTTTCATGGTCATCTTGCAATTCGAGGTATTTTGAATGGAGTAGAAATTGCTCTTGCTATAACCTCGGTTTGAATGCGGAGAAGCTCTTCAGACTTTCCTACTTTTCAGATTGTGTCCCTCGCTAAGAACTGAGAACTTTGCATTCATATTGTGAACGCTGTGTTTCGAATTTGATGTTGGACTTCCATAATTTTAAACGTGCTCTCGCGTGTCTGTGCTGGACTTCGTTGCACTACAGGTATCCTTTGCTACCGTTGTTGGAATAGAACTTCGCAATTGGTACGTGCATCCAAAATATTCTGGGAATTTTGAGAATGCAAACTGCTTATTTTGGCATTGGTTCACCCTAATCAGAGAGAAGTTTCTAAAATTAATAGTGATTTCGCTTCGGTCATTCACTTCTTCAATGTTCTCGAACTTTTTCGTGAATGATCATTCGTGACAACTAGTTCCCAGTTTCACAGATCGAATTTGACGTGGTATTTGAACTTCCGGAAGGCTATACATACCTTTGCCTTCCTTTCGAGTCTGCCGAGCCCCGTTTAAGTGATATAATAAGAAAGCGTGCTAGTTTGCGAGCTGGCTGGTCCTTATATAACCATTATTTAACCTCAATTTCTTGGAGAACAATTTAGAAAGGTGATGATAAAAGTGACTAAAAAACTTCTCGAAGATTTTCCATCTTCTCAGTTGGGGGTGGCAGTTGACCAAATACGAATACAATTTTCAAAGAAACCAGCTGGAACTGCAAGTTGAGATCCCCATGCGCATCGATTCGCATGGCCCAAAGTAACAGATTAGTGGTCATGTCTTTGAAGTTCGAAGTCGAATTTCGACATCAACACGTATGAAAGAAGAAGAACACTTTTTCTTATGCTATGAACACATTATGTATTTTTTTATTCTTTGGTAGTGTTTTGGTGGCACGTGTCTGCTGCCAATGTTTCCTTTTTTATACTACGAACTTTTTGAATTGGGACTGGCGGAATGCGGTGCTACTTCTCGGTTTCAGAGAAGAAGAATTGCAAGACTGCACGATTGAATGAATCGACATGCTTCTCTTCTCTGAGCGGGGTTTTCGTCCATACTAGTCGGCTTGTACACTTGGAAATTGCGAACACGTTCGACGACAGACATCTGCCCAATTTCCTAATTTCTTCGATTTCATTTTTCTACGTAATTCTGTTCCGTTCCCCTGCTTTCGGAAGAATTAAGTATGTTTATAGATTGACGTCACTAAGAAACACAGCGTTCTATTTGCTTCGCATTCTTTGTAGAGAAGGGGAAAGATGAGAAGAAGTTTTGAAGTCGTCTTGTTGAAGACGGAAAGGCGCTGCGGAATGCAATCATCGAAATTCTTCATAGGTCTTCGCTACCGTACTTTCCAGATTCTCAGTCATTCCTTGTTGGCAGGTGAGCGGGTTCTTGTCATGGGAAGAGAATACCAACTTCGTGAGTTTCATCGGGTAGCGAACGTTACTATTGCTTCGAGCCCGTCCTTATTGGTAAGGCTAAATGGATAAAGAAGGGTACGTAGAACTACTGGCCTTTAGTTTTGTTGAGACTTTCCATGCGCGTTTAAATATTATTAACGGTTTTCGTTCTCAAATCTAATACTCCTCGTCGTCCGCTCGTTGCTACTGATACGTTCTTAACGAACAATGAGCGCGGAGAAAAGAAGAGGAATGACGAATTAATTTTTGCTCCATGTTCAACTATTCGTTGTTGCTACTTTCTTTATCTATGATCAACGCTTTGACGTAGTAAATGGATGTCGGTATGTTTTCTGTAGAAGTTCAGCTCGTACTACTATGTTCTACACTCGGGTGTTTGGGCAATTTTTGTCGTGATAAAGGGAAAGAGAACCCATTTGGAATTCTTCCCGCCAGTCTTGAATTTGATTTCGAAACTTTCTTATGTACTTGTACTATAGACAAACGCGTTGAATGCAAAATAAGATCAGATCTAAGAAAGCTTGGTCGTAAAAATCCAATGTACTGAGGAATTCCTGTACGAAATAAAATTATTTATGCACCGCTTGAACCAGATTACAATAAATACAATATGTCCACGAACTTTTGATGACGTTTCACAGTGACACAGAACCCGCATGGCATAATCGTATTTCAACAACTTGGGGAGTTATTCGTAGAGAACCCTCAACCAAAAGAGCAATCGACAATATCAAACATTCGTGTCATGACATTTTCCTCATTGTTCAATCATACAAGAAGAAATAACTTCAAATGGGATTTATGCTAAGCGGATCCAAATCTGCTACCAAAAAGACCATGAAGAATACAATATCTGCTGGAAACCTTCCGCTTCCGGCAATCGCAGCTCCCTGGGTTTGCTCATCATCATCTTCCCACACATTTTTTTTTATTCCGACGTTGAAAAGCCATCTTGTGAACGGGCAGAGATTAAGAAGAGAGAGAGAGAGAGAATGATGAATAACCATTCGAAGACGAGACAGCGAGAATCTGGTGACTCAAGAACCACAGTTTACCATCTTCTACCCTCTTCGTTGTTCGAGGTTCCGGACTCACAAGCAGGTTCGAAATCACGAAAAAGCCTCCAAAATGGAGAACCATCAAAACCATTCTTGGAGTCATCATCTTCATCATCTACAACGCCCAGCTGCCCTGCCTCCATTTCCCAAGCGTTCTTGCAATCATTGCGACAGGAGGAGCGGTTACCATCTACAGATACAGCAACTGCGATTGGATCCCATGAGAACAGCACGGATGAACCGAGTAGAAATTGTACAAGAGAAACCACGTTAAGATTGGTATCACAGGCAATTGATATCTTGAAATCGGATAATGATCAATTCTTGTCTTCGTGGGTAGGAGCAGTAGAATCCGAAGCCGCTTTTTCATTTCCGTCGTCTCTCGTCGTCTTTGGTGACTCGCTTGACGATCCTCCCATTGACCAGAATCACCAACCTGCTTGCTCTTTGTCTCAATGGATTACTGATCCATAGGCAACGGGCTCTCGGTACGAAAATAGAGCACGGTATGGAATCCAGTCGAACAATTGTGAACGACAACTTACTTCTTGTAAGCAAAATTACGAACAGCAGAAAACTAACATAAGATCCTTACTTTACATAGTATTCCTACGTCAAAGTGAAAAGTACAGTTCGTACCTTACTAGAAGTACTAGCGAAGAAAAATATTTAGAGGGAATTTTCAATATCCCCCTTAATTTTGACCCCCAAATACCCTCATCACGCCGCTGATTGAAGCGCGCGCGTAAAATCGCTGTTTTTGTTTCTTAGACCATATAATTGTTGGCGACTGTCTCATTCTTTGATCGCTACCGAGATCAACGCTTCGGGCCTTTCACACCGGCGAGAGGAGAGATTGGAAGTTCTTACGATCACTCGCTTTTCACTCGCTTCCAAATATCGTACTTAGATTGATAGGACCTTCTTAGGAATTTTTAGCGGCAGCAGCGAGAACGACAATAGAGAGCTCACTCACCAATCAATGATCGGATTGATTGCCCTAGCTTCCAATCAAGAATCTTATCTCTGCCCAAAAACCTGGCGGCCGAGTTTGATGGATGTGGTGGCAGTGAAGTAGTTCGCATCAATCCTGGGAAGAGATAAGAATTGGTCGATCTGCACATTAGGCTTCTTGCCAGACGCCATATCCTTGGAGACAAACGCTGCTAAAAAACTAGGATCAATCATGTACGCATCAAGAGTTACGCCAGTGCAACGAATGCGAGGAAATGGATCACAGAGCAGCAGTGGTAGTGTCGGCCGCAGGCATTCATCGAATTCAGCTACAATTTCCACGGCGTGCATGTCTCCCACGAAAGCATCTGCTGTATCGCGATCGACGTCTCTTTCCGGGCTCGATGCAGTAGCGAGTAGTTTCCGGTCACGGCGAAGCCGAAATGGGGTAGGGGGTCGTCTCCTTACAAACATCAACAAAGATGGTGACTACCAGGTTTTGCGTTCAAAAGTCGAACGTGAACGGAACAGAGTCCATGAGGCACGGGTGGATCTTGCCTCCAAGCTGGATGAAATGGGAGAGCATCATGTGCGTCGGAAAGAATATGACAATGCCATGGACGCATTTACCGAAGCTCTAAGGGAAAAAAGGTCTGTCTTTTGGAATATTGGAAACTGCGACGTGAGGAATTTACCACGGTGCAACAACAATGGAACTAATCAGAACAATGATCCTAATTCCGACCAAGCTAGCTCCTTTAGCTCTTCTCTCCTTAGTGGAATCAGCAATGGCAATGGCAGTGGACCGGGCAATACAGCATACGATATCAGCTACGGCGAAGGAAGTACCGAATCTCAAAATGACGACAATACGTCTTATCGGGAGCACGTCCGGGTACACGATGCTACAATCGATGCGTTAGTACACACACTTAGAAACATCGGGAATGTTCATTCATTGAGAGGGGAACAAGACGAAGCCATGAGATACTTCACCGAGGTTACAACACTCCGAGCACAGAAACTCTCCTCCGAATACGAAACTGCATGTCAGGATGCTGATGACGCATCAGTAGAAACTAGGTCATTCCTCTCGGGGTTGGGGGGCGGAAACTCAGCGTTTTCGGCTGGAACAGGCCATAGCATTAATAGTCGCACTGTTGTTACTGATGTGACGTCAACTTCCAATCCTGGAACAGCCTCTGGTGTAACCACTCCTACGGCCACTGCGAACACAACTACCACAACTGGCGGGGACGAGAATTCGGCGCTTATGTCGGAAATCAACGAGGATGTTCGGGCACTAGATGATCTATTTCGAAGTATTTCCTTCCGACAAGGAGCTGGCAACAACGGAGCAATGGGAACTCCAAAATCTCCTGCGTCTGCTGCCGAGAAACGCAAGTCCAAGTCATCCTCTCGGCGAAGCAAGAAACACAAACGCGGAAGAATTGCTGGCAGCGCCCACATGTCTGTCGACACGGCATCGGAAGAACTCTTCCATCGGGATGCTTCGGATCCAAATTCCTCCCAAGCATGTGCACCGGGCACGCCTTCAAACACTCATTCGAGCCCTACGTCACCAATTTCCTCCAGTAACCACGCAAATGGTAAAAGCGGCGAAGACTTGTTCCTTTCGGCGTTTACGATGGGACAAACGGAATCAAACGCATCGACACTCGCTATGGAGAAATATCGGGGAGCAATGGAGTATTATTTGCAACAAGATCACTCAAAGTTTCGACAGCACCAAGAAAAAATGAACTCATTCGCCCTGCGCATTGATCTCCAACTTACCAATTCAAAGAATTCGGATTCAATGGATGCTTCGGAGACAAAGGCGGATTTGGTGCTTGCCCTAGACATATACAAGCACGTTCTGCAAGCCTATAGAGAAATCTCTGAATCATCTTCTGGCAAGAAAACCAATGATATTCAGTTTCAAACTACCGTGCCGCTTTCCTCGTCGTCGTCTTCTTCCTCGCAAAAGCAGCAACCAATGCTCTCACTTTGTTCCACGGAATCTTCATCTTCGCTTTCCTTGACCTCGTCTACATCATCGACATCATTCAGGAGAAAGAGTAAGCGTGAAAGACGGCAGGAACTCGCTGCTCACATTGCCTCCGTTCTGATATGTACTGGAAGTGTATATTACAGGCTTGGAAATCGAAACGAAGAGCTAGAAGCATACAAGAAGGCGAAGAATGTCTACTGCAAAGCCTTTGGAGAAAATCATGTCTTTGTCGCTGGCACACGTAAAAATATCGGAATGGTACTTGCAGAAAGAGGCCAATATGATCTGGCACAACATCAATTCGAAAAGGCGATGTCCATCTATGTCCAGCAAAACAAAGAACGCCAGCAGTCTCACGAAAATGCCGATGGCGAAGCAGGTGACTGTTGGAAGAACGAGCTTCAGAACGCTAATATGAATCGAGATGTCGCATCCGTGATTTCTTGCATCGGGAACGTCAAAAATCGGGTCGGGGAACTCGATGCTGCCCTGACCAAATATCTCCAGGCTTTGCACATTTATAAATCTTTGTACGAGCTCAAGCATGAGGATAAAAGCATGAATAAGCAGCGTAATCCCGACGTTGAATCGTTACGTGACGTCACGTCGACGCTGAAGGTGATTGGAATGGTTCATGCCAAGCGAGGAGATCTTGATACAGCGATGCAATTCTTCCAGGAATCCATGACTCTCCTACGAAGGCATGAAGCTGAAACTCCCATCAAGTCAGACTCCCCAGCGTTGGTGGTTGACGACGAGACAGCAACTACCGCTACTAATGATACTGTCTCGGAGGCCAACCGTTTGGTCATTCGAGAGACGAAAGCGTCCGTATTGACACGTATTGCTAGCATCCACCTGAAGAAGGGAGAATTAGACGAAGCCATGGCATCCTACCGAGAAGCATATGATTTGACTGTCCAAAACCGTGGAAACACGACAAACCATCCGGAAATTGCTGGAATTCTGCATTACATAGGTGGAATCTTTCACAAACGTGGGTAAGTGAATAATAATATTGTACAGTATACCGATACAGTTGGCTTCTTTGAGAAGAAATGAAAAAATTCTCGATCTTTCTCACCAATCAATGTTCATGTCTAAAATCGATTTACAGTGAATATGATGAAGCTATGGCTTGCTACCAAGAATCAATTCGGATCTACCACTCTACTCTTGGGAGCGACCACCCCACGGTCGCTGGAACTCTAGTTATGGTCGGAAGTATCCACTACAAGCGACGACATCTCGATAGCGCCATGATGTTCTATCGAGAGGCACTCCGCTTGAACCGAGACGCGTACGGAATGCATCATCCAGACGTCGCTCCCATATTGAAAAGTATTGGAACAATCCTTACCAAAAAAGGCGAATACCATGAGGCCTATGATTTATTCCGAGACGTCTTGAGCGTTAAGGTCACTGTACACGGCACTGATCATCCCGAAGTGGCCTCGGCATACAAATCATTGGGGAATGTCCACTACAAGTTGGGAGAGCTGGGAGACGCGGAACGACAGTACCGCCACGCTTTGTCGATCTATCGACGGTGCAGAGGGGATGACCACCCCGATACTCTGAGCGCAAAAACAACGATCGAGCACCTCCGCTATTGGATGAGGGAGCGCGATCAGCAACAAGATCAACGACGCCAACAGAGTTCTACTAGACACCCCAGTGGAAGTGGTGCTACCGATGAACGCAGCTGCTAATAAAAATGTAGAAACAAACTTGAAATTTGATATTGCCAACACGAATGCGTGTTTCAGTCAAATAAGCTATTTGGGCTAAAAAAACCTCCTCGACGATTAAAGAATTAATCTAAATCGTCGCGACGATTATAGTGGTACTAGCTAGCCTACAACAATCTTATAGTACCAACACATAGTTAAGAGAAGAATACACAGCACATCTTTTATCAACGAAACTGGCCATACACTATTTCCTGTACTATATGAACTACAACACCAATACTAATGTCCTATAGTTTGAGAAAATTCCCAATAGAGCAAATACCAAAAAATGATGAAGACCTTAAATTAATTTTCCATTCGAATGTATTCGATCGGAACCTAACCTCACAGGAACTCAGATGCTGCCGACAATCGCCATTAGTGTTTCTGTGGTTCATTTGTGGTCACTGTTGTCCCTTTGATCGGAGATGAAATTTTCTACGTGTATTTTTCAATGCAACAAATGTTGGAAACATACTCCTGGAATCTATTTTCTAAAACAGATTTTGACCTTGCTGTGAATTCAGGACACAATCCCAGTTTCATCGTTGACAGAATCGCTCACGAAACCGGAGACAAAATTATTTGATGCGCTGTTCGATCAACATTGTCACTGCACTCAATCGCAGAGCAATGACTCCGTGGGAGGGAACTGCACCCTCAAAAGTGTCCTCGTAAACCCCAAGATCGACACGAGCCCACAAATCACGGACGTGAGCCGAGATGGACATATCTTCCGTGTTAACATTTTCAAATAGGAGTTCCTCGAATTGCACGGCGATATTTTCGGTTTTGGGTGATCGGTTGAACAAGACCACTGCGATGTCTCCTCCCTCGAGATCTCCCGCCCAGACCTCGAGGCCGTCTTCGGAGCTGCGCTTGTAGCCCTGGATGCCCAGTGCATCCTGGTTGAGGGCGATGATTTCCGGGTTGGAAATAATATCCATGGTTTCAGGCGGAATCGACCGTAAATCGTTGGCTAGCAATAGAGGCGCCTTGACCAACGCCCAAAGAGTAAAATGAGACCTTTGCTCTTCCAGGGAAAGATCGTTGGTCGTCCCCACCTCGAGCATATCCGGGTCATTCCAAGCCCCTGGTCCGGCATAAGTGTGCCACTGATCGTTTTTGTCGACAATATCCAATATGGATTCCCATGATTTTTGTATGTCTCCTGTCGTCCTCCATGAATTCCCGACGTCTCCCGCCCAGGTGGCCGGATCCTTGATACCCCATTCACAGAGAGCAAAAAAGATTGGCTTGCGATGATCGGCGTGGTTGCTATTGCTGTTTCTTTCGTGTTCGCTCTGTGCCGCTTTCGTTTGGTTCAGGGCATCCCGCATCGTTTCGTATCGTTTTTGAACTCCTCCCCCAAGCCCGGTTGCGTAACAATTGTCGTACTTGAGGTAATCAATTTCCCATTCGATGTAAGATTCTGCGTCCTGTACTTCGTGTCCAAAGCTTCCAGGGCGGCGCTGACAGGTGAACAATCCCGAGTCGCTGTACAAGCCAAATTTCAGACCCAGCTCGTTGCGAATGTAATTAGAGAGCCCGGCTATTCCCGAGGGAAATTTTTGAAAATCTTCTATAATATGTCCCGTTTTGTTTCGGGAAACTTGCCAGCAGTCGTCAAGATTGATATACTTGTATCCCGCATCGGAAAGGCCAGTCGAAACTATCGCTTCCGCAATTTCTTTGACGAGTGTCTCGTTGATGCCGTCGCAGCCAAAGAAGTTCCATGAATTCCATCCCATTTGCGGGGTCAATCCTAATCCATTGTCGTAAGCATGAACTAGTGGAACTCTGAAAGAAGCATTGGAAATCAGCGATCCAAGCAAAAGAAGGATTCTCCAAGCCGAGAAAGAGAAGCGGGCAGAAGAGGAGGTGCTTCGAAGCGAAGAGAATTTATTCATTTTTTGCGAGTGGGGTTGTGAAATGGTTATGGTTAGGACTAGTACTTTATATTGTATGATGTATGTCGAGGGGATCAGAAACCAGTTGATGGGTTGGTGAAGATCTCTTACAAATGACATCGACCTTCAACATGGAGCTACAAATAATGTTTTATGTTGATTGAGAGGAATAAACAAGAAGAACCTCGTTTCTGATTCATTGATCATGATTGTTTCATGTTCATTGTGTTGTTTCAAAATTACGGATCAGTTAATTCAGGCCGACTCTGTAATGAGTTAACAGGCGCGGCTGCGCGCTCCTTGAAAATGAATGCTGTACTAGTAATCCAATTCTCTACTAGTACAATCCAATACATACACACCATACTGAATACTACTCTGCTAGCAAAGATTCAAAAGAAGACAATAGTGGTGTTGTCATTCAATATATTTTACATTCCTCGTCGCATTGATATCGACGATTAGCATGTTCTTATATCCATTCTTCACCACCTGTCGTGGACCATTTGATTTCTTCAGAACATTCTTAGTAGGTCGTCTGGTGGCTTTTTGCCAATCACCTCAAATCTTGTTTCCTATCTTGTTTGCGCGTTCAATCTTTTCGTCAAAGACAGAGCGACTTATACTATAAAAAATCTAGTCGTTTTGACGAACCTCAGAAAGCAATTTCAATTAATTCGGTGTCATCTCCATCGGATAGGAATCTCCGTGGTGTTTCACATCTTGGCGGAAGGTGTCTTTTTCTTTTTCACTCACTGGATTGGAACTTGATGAAACACCCTCCGTCACCGTTGGTTCGTGGAAATGGGTTTATGCAGAGACTGCAAAGGCAGATTTCATTTGCTGCTGCAGCTGTCATGAATGTCTTCATCATAGGTTCAATCAAAGTAGATCTCCGGAATGTATTTTCCTCGAGTGAAATCGATAAAGATGGATTCATCAGGATGTCTTCTTTGCCGACATTAAACCCTGTCGTCCGAGAATATCCCTACCACAGCTCTTCGGAGGCCAATAGAATGATTTTCCATTGACCGAGATTTCGTCTTTTTCGCCCCACACAAATTTCTGTAGACTGACCTTTTCTCGTAGGGCCTGCTCATTGACACCAAATCCGCCTTCTCTCCGCATCAGATCTTCCACTGCATGCGCGTAAATCTCCCACTTTTTCATCGACTTTTTCTCATCCGAGTAGCCAGGGATCGTCTTGGCATACTCGGTGTAGAGGTAGTCGTTCGGGACGAATATAGGGTAGCGATGCGCGTCAAAGACATTGAGCGAAAACTCGGAGAGCATCAAAAACCCGAGCTCTAGGCCCTTCACAATGGCATAATCTGGGGACACCGATTGGTAAAGGTTTCGGAAAAGGATCGGCTGTACTGCAACGCCCGATTCGAAGCCTCCCCTACGAAAGCGGGAGATGTTTATGCCGTTGGTTACCGAACCCTCGGCAAAGAAACAAATAGGCCCCCAATCGCGATCGTCGGTTTCGATGAGTCTCTGGCGAGCTCCAAGCTCTAGCACGAGGGCATCCCTTTTCTCTTTATCTTTCGTCCGATCGACGTAAATTGAATTCAGGGAGCGGACAAAATGATCCCCGATTGGAAAATTCTTTACGTGATGAGCTGGAGTGAAGGAAGGAGGTGTCATCAGAGCAATATACGCAAGGATTTCGATGAAACCAATGTGATTCGAAACGATTGTCGACACCCTCTTTCCTTGAAACTTGTTCTTTCGCCACTTTGGTCCAAGATACGTGGAGTAATCAACTTCGCTTTCATCGTGGTCAGTCAACTTGAGTTTGTAGCCAAAGGCAAAAATCGTCAAAGGAACAACACACCATATAATGCGTTTGTGAAGAGCCCGGCGCCAACCCCCGAGGGGCACGCTCATATCTTGACCAACGAACAGTAACCTTTGGCACCCACCCACAAAAAAGACGCAGCCGAATATGAAAACTGTCCGTGGAACCAGCATCAAAAAGCATCCAGGGTAAAACATTTTTCGCGACCACAAATGTGCATCCAGGCGTCGAAAGGATGGGAATTCCAACATCATATCCTCTTCTGCCAGTCGAATGCGTTCCGTCTGCTTCCATGCCCACTCGAAGAGACAGACCCCAAGGATTCCTTGTGCGAAAAAGGCAACCAGAGCGAATCTCCAATAGGACAAGTCGACAAGCAGAGACAGAAGCATGGTTTTTTTTCTGCCTGCTTTTTCTGGGTCGAAAGAGCGCGGCGACGCCAATCCAATCTATCGATGTTTGGTTGGTTCAAACAGTTAGTGCGTCGAATAGAATGCGTCGAATGGAATGCGTCGTCCTAACCATCATCACCCAGGATCAACAATACAGTAATTACCCTTGACATGGGATCTTCCGAGGAGCGAAAATCGAGCCAAAATCTGTTCTATGGTAACAATCACCGTATACTGACACGTAAAACAAATTATTTGTCTAGAGCGCCTTTTTTTGGAAATGAAAATGGACTCACTCTGTCCTCATATGAATCGTATGACAGTATCGTACACGTAGTCGCTATGCCTAATAGTTTCTATTTTCATAACATATTATCTGTGTTTCTTGTCTTCATCAGTAGAGCAATGATGATGATGATTATTTTTGGATTGTTAAAGGATGGTGCTGCTGAAATATCTAGTTTATTGAGCAAATGATACTTCTATTTTTTGTTTCTCGCTCAAATACGACGCACAGAATCAAGGCCGTGTTAAATCATAGAGCACATTGTCTATGACTTTTTCGTTGTTTCTTGTGAGTTTCAGCAAGACTTTGGTGTTAGCATTCCTGCCTTGACGAGCATCTCGACGAGAACGATCGGGCTCAGAAAGGGTTCGAACTGGTTGTCCTTCGTGGGTTCTTTGGGATCGAGATCTGAATATTCGTTGCTCCGGGCATCGTCGTAAAAGATTCGATGTTTGAAATCTCCTTGCATGTTGGCCGATGCCCACGCAAATATGCACGATCTGTCAATCATTCGATCGGCTTCCAATGACTGGTTATTAATGTCGCCAATGAGACCAGATAACCATTCTTTTACGCACAAATTGTCGGTTAATTCGGCCATGAGGGAGTCTTTCAGTTTCTGATCGTCAACGCTGTTGTCGCCCATGCCACTTCCGCCTCGACCAAATTTTTCGAATCGAAATCGATGAGGACCACTGTTCCCACCAACATTGTTGTTGCTCAAGTTGTGTACATTCCGAATCACGCCCAAGCAACCATTCAAGAATCTGTCTCCATTTGCGGCGGTCACACCGTCCAGACCGTATTCATTCCCGATCAAAGCCACGTAGCCACTAAACAGATGAGCCCGTTGTTGTTCCGGAGCAACTTGTGTGTGATCGTAGTCACATGACGGAGAATGGTATTTTGTAATAAGCATCTGGAGCGTTGCCTCCTTAATTCGCAACAGGGAATACTTGAGCTGGGAATCTAGTGTTTCGTTTTGGGATGTCAAATCTCCGTACATGCGGAGAATGACCCGGGCCTGAACCTGCTGGCAATCCTGGCAGGCCTCCGCCAAGTCTTTTACCATTGACACACGTTTTTTGTGTTGGGAATCTAGCTTGTTCAGTTCGGAAATGATGTGACGAAAGGCGGGGATGATAGTCCTGTTGACACTGGAATTAGCACCCCCGTGCATGAACAATCCCTGGGTGTATATGTCAGTCAGCATTCTCGTCACATACTTTCTTCCCCTCTCTCCGCGCATGTTCCTTGCCGCGGGAAAGGAAGTTTCCACAATGTCCTTGACCAAATGAGAAAGGTCAGGGAGTTGGGCCGTGACATCTGTATTGTCGTTCGATCGATGTAGTGGTCCAAAAGCATTCGCGGCAAACGAGTACAACGTCGCGAGATGTTTGATGGAATTTGGGTCAAGTCTTTCGACGCCCGAAGGTTTCTTTCTTTTTCCTTTCGTGGTTGCATTATCCATCGAAGCCGGAGGAGCTGAAGGATCAGATGGAGGAAGCGGGACGAGTTGATGCAATTGTTGTAGTTGTTGTTGTTGTTGTTGTTGCTGCTGCTGCTGCTGCTGCTGCAATCGATTAATTTGTTGCTGTGCTTCGTCCCTAGCTTCCATGAGACTCCAGCCTAATATATTCATTCCAGTCCATCGACCAGGATAAGAGACGTTTGGATCCGAAGCATTCAGCGCGGTTCCCCACACCCAGTCCCCTCTGGTGCACTCGACAATCGTATCGTCTCCGGTTTGCAGCAAGACGGAACGAAAGGTATTCCATTGGAGTTTCGCAACCATCACGTGCCTGACAATCGTGCACTGATTAGCGTCCCAGACTTGTTGATTGAAGGGCGAGACACGCCTTCCGAGTTTCTTGGCTTGTTTCGAATTCGATGTTTTGAGTATTTCGTCCAGGGTGGAGTAGTCTTGGAAGAGGGCAGCCTTGCACGCCATAATGGCCTTTTCGGCAAAATCAAATGAAATCTTAGTGGAGCGTCCCGAATTTGCCAAAGCGGTTGGATTGCAGCAGTACGGAATGTTCATCGTCACGTATGGATGTCTAGAGTAATTGGAAAAAGCATGGCTTGTGTCGACCTGCGAAAAGACAGTCAGAGAAGCGACCCTTGCCGATCCTCCGTACGACTTCCACAATTGGGTCAGAAGGGGAGGTGTCATTACATAATTCGTTGCCGAAGCTGCTGCCATGGTTGCCTTGAATATTTATTTGAGAGATCGTAATATGATTTACTGCTGAGATCAATGAAGCAATGTTGATTGGTTTTCTTTTGTAGTGGTTGCTCTTGCAAAAGTGTGCTTCGAAGAAATAATAATGTACACGTAGCCTACTAGTAGCATTGAGTATTGATCCTTGTCTCGCTTGTTATAATATCTGAAGACTCGAATCCGATGTCAGATGATCGCGTCTATGAGAATGAATAGGCTATGAATAGACATTCTCCATTTTCAAGTCGTGCCTCATCTCACGACTCGCTCAACGCAAGTCATTCGCCTTTACGAGGTCGTCTTCACTCTTTTTATTGTTTTTAGCGACACTATGTCTGTCCTTCACCCGAAACATTGTTCTCGTTGAGATATCAGAATATCGGAATTAGAAATACGTCTTTCATGTTCCCGCAAAAAGAATCAATGAATCAATCCAAGATTTTTCTGCGATGACGATGATTGATTCATCATCAATCATGACGATGATGAAGCAAGAAGAAACGACACAAATGTGCCAAAAGCTACAATCAAACCACGGGACAACATGGAAGTATCACTAAGTCCTTCGGATTATTTAGAAGCAAGAAATTCTGATGTGACACATCTCGCTATCGACCTTCTTTCTCCCGATTGCCGAGGCCACGTATTTCGCTTTCTGGGTTTGTTCGACTGCCTCCGCTTTGCGGAAACCTCCAAGGCGAGTCTAGAGCAGGTCATCAAGGAAGTGGAGCGTCGACGTCGAAATCAATTTTTGGATCGTCCGTACGAAGAATTTCTGCCTTCTGATTTCTGTTTCCACGAATTGCATCTACCATTCTCGCTGAAAAATTTGGACACACAGAGTCACGATAGGAACAAGAATTCCGATGAAAAAACGAAAAAGGGTGAACAAATCAATCATCACCCTTTCTTGTGTTCTCCAGTGGGACAGAGAGGAGAAACACAGCGTTTGTATTACGCATTGCCCTCGGTCAAAGAACGAATCGAGGGGCTATATCGAGCAATTCCTGGAACACATCCTTTCAATGACGACTTGAGGAATCTAGTCGCGGACCTAAAGAAGGATACAATTGTCGTGACTGATAGCGAGAAGAATGAAACTTCCAATGCGAATCTCCTGTTGCAAAGGTTTTCTTCCGTTACGTACGCTCATCGGTTGCACGCATCACTGCTTTCTCGATGCACGATCCGTCTCAATCCCGTGCCATACCATGATCGAGGTGGATATGATGATACTAGCTCATTTACCGTGACTCTGGAACGGTATATGGGGGATGTTTTGTCGGCAAGATGCTTGATGGGGCATTCCCACCGTTGTCGGGAGGAGGCTTTGTCCCATGAAACTTTTCGCAGAATGGGAGTGGAGGGTGGGCCATCGTTCCGTTGGTGGATAGATGATTTGCCTGCCTCTACCCATGTTAGCGATCCAAATTTGAACCAGATGATATCGGTAAGACATTGGTACAAATACTGGGTCTTTTTCCATAGCATCTTGTTGCGAATCGCACCATTTTCGATAGAACAAGCCGAAAAGTTGAAACTTGGGCCGCTCTCGGGAATACTGGAACCATTCGATCTATACTGTGATGCAAAGACTCACACAAGACGTGACAATACAATGAATAGGGATATTACCAATCGCAATCGCAATGCAAGTACGAACAACGCCGGTGGACCACGGGAATATCAACGTTGGTTTGTTCCATCGAAAACGTATGCTTGTTGCTCAATCCAAGACATGAATGCGCTACAGGAACGAATGAATCAATTATTTCACCCCAATCATCGGCACGTAACCCGCATTGGCAATCTTGAAACAACCCTTCACCACTTTGGACCTCTCGGGCCGTTTCGGGGGCGAGATCGGGTCGCAACCGAAACCTCAAGTCCCAACAAAATCTATGAATCTTTCCTTACTTGTCTCGAAAATCGCTCCGAGAGAACGTACACGAGCAAGTTAGCACATTGGTTGGATGGTTTAGATACCCATGGAATGCTCCGATGGATGATATTTTTACAGGACGAATCCCGACGAATAAGGCCAATGACAGTCCAACCTCCACTTGTCACGATTCGAATGATATAACTCATATAGGCGAATTGCTTTCAAAGACGGCAGCTAATTTAGAACGGAAGAAGTTTGCGGCAATACAAATTGTTCGCATTGAATGGAACAAATTTCTAATAGGAACTAGTGGTTTCAACTTTAAAGCTTTCTACAACGTTTCGGCCAGAAACAATACTTAACTAGGTAGGAGTTCTAAATTCTTTTTGAAAGGAAGAGAAAAAGTTGTCATTGCAGTAGGAGTAGATAACAGATACTAGTATACTTTTTAGATTATTTCTGTTCGAAAGGTAATTTTAGGTTTTGAAACAGAAAGCATTGATTGTTTCGCAATATCAAGAATTTGTCCGACGTCGATTTTCAAAATCGACTTCAAACACATACGCTTGAGATCAGACTCAATCCATTGTTGGCAGTCTAATGCCTCGTTCGTAATGCATTATACGGAAGCTGCTGCATAACCTGAAATCGAACTCTTTCATTGTTTAATTGTTCGCTAAAACGTCCTGGAGAAGATTTTGATCCACAGGCTGTCCCGTTTGTCGCAAAAATGTTTTGATTTGTGCCTACTGCCGAATCTGTTGTCAGATCCTGCTGGGAATCGGTCAAAAACTGCGTGATCCAACCGGGAAGCTTGGATCTTTTATCGTTTCTGTGAAATCGGTTGTCGGCAAAAATAAGCACACCGTAATCTGTCTTGGAGCGGAATCACTCTACCAAAACATTTCGCAACCTGTCGCACTGCGTCAAAAGTCAAATAGTCCTGCTCACGGATATCAAATTGTGTTTGGATATACTCCAATCGTGCCTGTACGACTTTTGATAACGTATATTCGTAGGGAATACCGATCATTACCGACGCCCTGCCATAGTGCAAGTCGAATGGAACTGCCTCGGAAATGTTACCTCGGGCAACCGAAAAGAAGACACCCCCGCGCCCAATATCACACGAGGCTCTGTAATTGTCCAACGCAATAGCGTTCAGTTCAAGGTTGTCTTTAGTTTCCACGAATATCAACTTCCATTCCGTCATTTCTCTCATGATTCCCGTGGCATCCCATTCGCATATCAAGGCTTCCATGTAGTTATAGGAAGGAAAATAGACGACAATGCCGTCTGGAATGGAGCTTACAAGGTCCACTAACATCTTACCGTAATTTCGTATGCACCCCATCGTGAATCGTTCTTTGTAACTCGTTGATATGCCCAATTGATCAGATCCACGAGAAATCATCATGGGAATTACGCAAGGTCGAATCGTCGTCATTGGTATTGATTCCGCAACAACTGGCTTGAATTGTAGAATTTTTGGCTAACCGTGGATAATAGTAACCAGAATTCCAAAAGTGTACGAATTCATCGAAAAAACAAACAAGTGAGAGACATCAAAACAATGCAAAGATGTGTCAAGCCATCGAATCATAAATTCCATCAGACATCAAAACAACGCAAAGCGAACGAATTGTGATGAAAAGATGTGCCAAACCATCGAATCATAAATTCCATCAATGACTCACGTAAAAACTCAGTGGCGAAAGCGTGGAGCTAGTTAGGATGACGGTGTTGAATCGCTCAAAGATTGGTCGAATGGCCAGGGAAGGGTCCAAGCATGCCACTTGCAGCATCATTGCGTTCGCATTAAAGCTGTTTCCGCCTTGCCGATGATGTCCAATTACTACACTCGTTTGTTCCAACACAATGGCAAATTTGGAGCTTTCCAGCGTATTGGTAAATCCCAAGAGCGACGCCAAATAGGCAACGTTGATGAGTCCCACAAAATGATCTTTCGAAAGATTTAGCGTTCGGAGCATGGACAAAACCCTGGAATGGACAAACCGCAAGGTCTTCGAATCGAGTGCTGTTGCGTTCATCATTTGGTGCAAAAATGCCAATGGCGATACAGATCCGGTTCCCATTTTCTTTTTCTTCGATTTGTGACCACCGTTGTCGCTTCGGGAAGATTGCTGTTGTTTTACTTCGGTTGCCAGCCGCAGCCGGTTCTTGAAGTGTTCCACGATTTTTTTCATACAACCGATGAAGTGTTTCATGTGCCGAATGTTTCCCTGGAACTGGCTCTTTTACGACATCGTCCGATGGGAAGAGAATCGGTCGATACATCCCTCTATCGATTGGTTGTTGCACGAGATTGTCATATTCGTCTTTTAACGGCAGAGGGAGATTGTTGCAGGCTGTTGTTGGTTTTCATATTGCTGTCGCTACTTTCCTCTGCCATTCTCGTGTCGGAGGTATGATGAGAGTGTTGGTGCTGTTTGAACCGTGTTATCTCCGATGATATTTTATCGAGAGACCTGGTTGCTTGCTCCAGATCAAGAAGGTTCACGGTTGCACTCAGTGCATCCATGCATGCCGCGTCGATGTTGTGTGCGTGATCAAACACGATCACGGCATCGGAACTAGATGGTTGCGACGAGGCCGATTTTTCTTGATCTTTTCCCTTTTCTGCATCTTCTGTTTGCATCTTGGTTTGAGCAGCATCGTTGGTTGTTGTATTATTTTCTTTGCTGCTAGTTTGCTGTTGCTGTGGACTGTCGAATATTGCACTCCCAATGATCATGGCGGTCATCGGATCGAGCAAAAACGGATAGGTTACCACGAGGACATTTGCGTGCAATATTGCGTATTTTGTCAGTTGCTGCGGCGATGCCCAATACTTCCCCAGTGACGAAACATTCAACGCTGCCCATGTGTGCAATTGTTCAAGGCTGGTAAAAATTCCATTCAGAGGAGGAGGATTTTGTTGTTTAACATCGCTATCGACTCGAGTAGGGTTACATTCCGTTCGGCAGGCATCATCGATAATGTCTCGATCGGATCCCTTCAGACAGAGTGCAAAAAATCGCAAGGAATCGCTTCGATTGGCGTAGTTTTGGTTGTAATCTTGAATGAGAGCGGACTCGTCGATAGCAGCGACTCCGTTGGTTGACTTCCAAAAGCCGTCCTCGATGTTTTGGAAGAGCACCTGGTGTTGTTGAGGCCTTTTGGAACTGCTAATGAAGCCATTGTTGTCACTATTGCTACTTTGTTGATGCTGTTGCTGCCGATAATCCATGATGACTGCCAATTCACGAGCTACCTTGATGGTCTCCGGCACGCTATTTGTGGCGTATACGATCTTTCTCTGCGAATTGATGTTGGCATTTTTGTTGTGATTGTGATTGGCATCGAGAGCCTGCTTGTTGTGTTGCTGCTGCTGTTCCTGCCCTTGTTGCTGGTATGAAGTCAAAAGGGACAACAAACACAGCGATTGGTTTGTTCCTGGAGGTGCTTCGATCAAGGCGTGGCCTTTTTTGAAGAGAGCACGTTTGATGCACTTGAGAAACCTGTATTGTTCCGGATAGATCCTATCGTACGGAAACAATACTTCGAATGATGGACCGCTCTGATCATCGTCGTTGTCGTTGTTATCGCCGTCACCAACGATGGTTTTCTCTGTATTGTTTTCAAGCTCGTTGTCCTTCTTCTGATTCTTCTCATTATTCTCTTTGTTATTCAAATCCACTATCATTGTTGTTGTGTGAATTGTAAATACCGCCTGGGCCTCTTCTAGCTATCCACTATTGCTATTGCGATTGCTATTGCTATTGCGATTGCGGAGGTAGAAGTACAATATAATTGTTTCCAAATCTTGTGTATATAGTGATTGTGCCTCCTTTCCTCTTCTGCTTGGTCCTACTCCAGATAGAGTCCCAGAAAGACGCAAGATGCAAGACGCAACCGACCAAGTAGGACTACCGTAAATAGTAATATTGATGCAATTAGGTTTCTTTTTGTTTGACTATTGACAGTGCGAGATTATCATTACATCAAGTGAAAGACAAATATGAAATAATAGTGTGAAATAATTCAAATCTTCAATCTGCCGTCACATCGTCTTTAGTCGACTTCCAACTTCAGACTCACTGAAAGCCATTTGGCCATTGACCATATCCATACATCATCATACAGTGCTTCACCCTTCAGATCAATCTGAACCGCTGATCGTCGAGTTCATATCAATACGAACCGATTAGTTCGATTCAATGTGGATCTCATGAAATCCATTTTTCGACTCGTATGATTCAAAACTTGAGCAATCATCAAAAAATCTTCTTTTGTGTCAATTTCAAATCAGCTTCACATCGAAACAAACATAGAATACAAATATTACTGGTACAATACAAGTATTGTACAAACCATCACCATCGCAATCACCACCAAAACCAAAATTGGCCTTTCGGTGTTTTTCATACGCGAGAACTTTCACCTGAAGGAAAATATCCGTCACATGAGGGCTGCAGCAGGTTTACGGAACAGCAAAGTCGGCTTGGGCGCTGGCATCTTGTGTTTGTTTTTGGCATGCTTTGCACGAAACAGTCTTTGGCTGGTCACCTGCCACATCGGAAACGTCTAAAGACTCCCCTCCAAACTTTGTTGTTTTCTTTGTGGATGATCTTGGGTATGGAGATTTAGGATTTACCGGTAAGCGCGAACAAGAAGAAGAAGAAGAAAAAGAAGTGATTGGGTATTCTTGTCGCAGTTTTGCAGCTGCAGTTAGCACCGATTGTGTAACAATGCTAATTTGCGTCTCTTCTTTTGCATTTTTCCGATTGTCTCTAGGCCATCCCACGACCAAAACACCCAATTTGGACAGTCTGGCGTGGAACGGGAAGGTACTGACCACCTGGTATAGCGGATGCAATGTATGTACGGGGAGCCGGGCTTCCCTCATGACAGGTCGCCAGTTTGCCCGGACGGGCCTTCCCGGGGTGATTGGACCAGACTGTTCTTATGGACTCAACCTGGATGAGATCACCATTGCCGAACATTTAAAAACAGCTGGGTATGCTACCGGAATTGTCGGTAAGTGGCACCTCGGCCAGAGAAAGGTTTACCTGCCAGGCAATAGGGGCTTTGATTATTATCTCGGAATTCCCTTCAGTGACGACATGGGAGTGGCCTGGGAAAGCTCGTGCCCAGCACATGACGAGCAAGATCCTCAGAACGACCCTACAGCTCTATTAGACGAGACTGCGAAAACCCAAGAGCACAAGGATGAATGGCCAACGCGGGAGTTGTACCAACAAATGGGCATGATGGATGCCAGACATTCCTCCAGTGACAGGGAAACCAAAAAGCCGAAACCTGACAAGGGCACGAAATGGCTCCCGCTGGTGCACCAAGAATTCAACAAAACACAGATCCTGGAACAACCTGTAGATTTCACGACGCTAGCCGAAAAGTACAGCGACTTTGCGACTTCCTTCATCGAGAAACACCACCACCAAGAAGAACCATTTTTTCTGTACGTTCCCTTCTCTCACGTTCACGTCACTGCCCACAATACTACCAACGAGGGGCAGTACGCCGGTTGTGTATTTCGTGATTCGACGCATCGGGGAACCTATGGAGATGCCCTCGCTGAGACGGACTGGATTGCCGGAACCATTGTCCAAAAGCTTCGAGACCTCGGAATCGAGGAGGACACTCTGATTCTTTTTACAAGTGATAACGGTCCCTGGATGACCATGGGTCTATCGGGTGGGAGTGAAGGTTTGTTTACTGGTCGGTTTGCGGAAGGATACACCAATACGGCCAAGGGAACGACCTGGGTACGTGAACAATATTTGACTTTTGTGTGCTATTTCGAAATCGGTAGTTGCCGACTGTTTTTGGATCTTTGTGCTTCTATGACTCTTGCGGTCTTGTGTTCACGGGCTGACACGAATCTCTTTTTTTGTGATTGCGTAGGAGGGCGGAATACGAGAACCAGCATTTGCCTATTGGAAAGGCAAGATTACCCCATTCACCCGCTCATCGGAAGTGATCAGTTCGCTCGATGTCTTTCCCACCCTATCTGCCCTAGCAGGAATACCCCTGCCAGACGATCGCCCATTCGACGGGAAGGATATGTCTCAGATATTGCTGAATAAAGATGGAAAATCCAAACACGACTTCTTGTTCTTTTATGGCACCTGCAGTGGGGATGATTATTGGAGTGTATCAAGTGTAAGGCATGGAAAGTATAAGGTGAGTAGGATACATTGTTTTTATCCTTGATTTGAGTGCATTATACCGCACTTGACACGCTAAGCAATTTTTTCAACGAACCGCGCTTATTTCCACAATGAGTGACAGGCACACTGGTGCACAGCTCCCGGGCTAGGACCTTATAATAGAACCGAATTGACCAAGAGATACAATCCTCCGCTTCTTTTTGATGTCGAGAAAGATCCCAGCGAGTCAGAGCCAATTTCTTTCAATGAAATGCCGAGCAAAAGTGAAGATCTGGAGGCGATGAACAGAATCTTGGCTGCATATGCGATGGAGAAATCGACTTTTCAATTTGGAAACATCACACAAGAGCCCAATGGGCCCAGGGAGGGCCCGGGTCACTACGCATTGTGCTGCGATAGGTCGAAAGACTGTTACTGCAAAGATCACGTTGGAATTTTTAATCTCGGCACCAAAAGACATCATGACGAATATCACAAGGCACTGGGAGAGGAAGAACCCCTACCACCCCAAACACAATATCAAACTATGCTTCGGAATGTAGAATAATGTAAATATCTATACGATCACAGCAATCTATGTGTAGCTGAAAATGAAAGCGCGATATTTTTGATTTGACTGAGAAAAGTGAAATTTCCTATGGTAGTATTCTTGTTGCGCTTAGTTCTCAGAATAGTAGAAGTGTACCCCCGTTAGAATAACAGAAAATCCACCGAGAACAAAAAGAGAGCTAGGGAATACCCATGGTTCTCCGATTTTGTTGTTGCTTCCGACGTAGTATACCAAAAGACCGAGACTCCAGACAAGCATGATTCGGAATTGCTTCCAGACGTTTCGCGTCATAGATGACGTAACCTCCGTTGTGCGTATGTTGAGAATACCCGTGATCAATACCAAAATCACTAGCCCAATTTCGTAAGTAACATTGAACCTTGTGAAGATCACTTCCTCGGAGAAGAAAGTCAGGTAGATTGGTACGCCAAAAACGAGACCAAACAGTCCCTCCATACCCAACAAAAGCATGCCCGGGAATTCGGCTTCTTGCATGAATATTTCCTCGGACAAATCTTGCAGCACGGAAAAGACACACTGGCCTAAAATAAGCAAGTTTCCAATGACGAATCGTTGTTCCTCGTCTTCGATTTCTTTTTTCTCCATAACTTTGGTAAAACCCACCAATATTATCCCCAGCGTGACGATCGATATACCGACCCACCGTCGCTTCGAAATCTTCCTCTTTCGTATTATACGTGCCGCAAAAGAACTCAAGACGAGTTCCATGCCCGATATAAGTATTTCTGCCGTAGATGCAGCCACAAATACCAGACATGCCCATCTCAGGGCACTGTTACAAAGGTTGAAAAATCCTGGAATCGCCGGTTTGAGGTACCATGGGATATTGTGGATCCATGCGACGGCATCTTTCGATTCTTTGGTCAGTCCCGTCTTGGAACCACGCCGTCTCGGCTTCCATCTTGGGGTCCTGGTGGTCTTCAAGAACAAAGTCATGTTCGCTGTCTTGAGCTTCGTCCTGCCAAACATTGGACGTCTCGTCGTCGTTGTCGTCGATAGATTGTTGCACAGCAGGCATGCCCAGCTGAAGCTCGTCACTGTCAATTGATTTTTGAAGCGATGATGTATTGTCATCATCGTTTTCATCCAATGGTTCTATCGACCATTTCTATTGTCGCGTAAGATATTTCTTCAAACTCATCTCTCTCTCCATCACTAGGAGGATAAATCGTGATGTAGGTGTAGTGAACAAAGAGTGACAGTGTCTGACCGACCAAATACAGCAAGGTAACAAACAGGGGTGTAACGGTTCGAGATTCTTCGATTTCAATCTGAAAATATACCTTGACGGCTACAATTCTTGCAGCACCCGCCGTGATCATTCCAATCAATGTGAATACAACATGGGATGGATACATATTGTTAGGTTGTCCTTTTGGGTTTTGAAGAGGCGAGCGAGTCGGCGATTGCGCTCTCACGTCAGTTGGAAAGACAACTTTTGTCAACAATATCAGCAGTGTTGGAGGAGACGTGAGTGCATTGTTCCGGTACGAAAATTATTTCAATACTCGAGGTGACCAGTCCGATGGTTATGGGACAGCAATGGTCTTTCTCATTGATTTCAATAGATGAAGAGTTTGCATTTTTCAGTTTTTTCTCGATTCATTCATTCATTTTTGATGGTTTGAGAGATTTCTGATTGGCACGTGTGGGACATACGTACCACACGCTAATCTATGTTACATAGTTATCTATTAAAGTTACTCTTGGTAGGTATAAATTTTCAATTTGGCGCACCACAATCACAAAGCCCGCCACCTTTTTGAAAAAGACCGAAATGCGGAAAAAAGTTTGTCGATTCCATCGTTGTAACCTGAAGTATTCATCACATCATGTAGCTCGAAAGAAGACTCCGAAATTCCAAAAATTATTGATTATTCAACAAATGTTATGCCGAAGAAACAATGACCCTTGTTGATCTCTCTGCTTCTGAGAGGGAAAGCCAACGGCCTCTCGTTCGATATGGGTTTCTACTTCCAGCGCCGAGGAGCTATTGTGCGCTTTACGCTGTTGTGGTTTTGAATGTTCTCCTTCTCACCCTTGTGGTGCGGACAGCTTACTATTATGACGTGTTGGGTGTCGAAACCGTAACAGCCAAAGATGCAAAACGAGTACGTTTCACACAAATGTGGAGCACGGGGCACGTCGGGACAAGGTTCTTGACCACACTTCTGCAGGGGTCAGAATTTTTAGACGACAATTTTGAGTGGGATCATTCTTCCAGTTACATGGCCTGGAACGAACTCGAACTCCCTCGCATGAAGCAAATCGATAGTCACGATGGCTCAAAATTCATTTGGGTGCCATTTTTCGACATGTCACTCCACGATTTCAAGGCCTTTGTGTCCAATGAAAAGTCCAAACGCAAAGGACTTGGATGGTACGGCGGGAACAAAATCAAAGAATTGAACCGACTGGGAGACAGCTTTGCCCTGAGAGCCTATCTAAAGGAGGAGCGCATCCCCGCCCTTCGCTCGGTTTATGAACGATACAATAATCAGGTTGACCATCCCGAGGAGAAACTGAACCATTTCATCAAGGTCGGGCCACTCGTCTGTATTTTTCGACCTGGATGATTACTACGAGGTCTTGTCATCAACATCTCTAGACTCAGAAAGCACCATCAACGTTGACTTTGTCCGCATCCGACGCAATCGGATTGAAGTGGCGAATAGTTATATTAGCGACGAAGGCCGGAAGGGGCCGGTTGAAAGCATGAAAACTGAAAATGGAGTCGTCACAAACCCAAACATGAAAACAGCCTTCTTGAGGTTCACATCGCTGGGTGGTCCACTTCCCGACACGGTATATTGGAATTGGACATTATTTCAGAAACATCTATGGTTTTGCGATGAGATTGAGGCCCGGTGGAGGGTGTTTCTGAAAAATCACCCAGAAGTTAGGTACTACGAGCTATCCTACACGACCACTGACGACGACCCATACAACCAAATATTACCCCCTTCCTCGATCGATGACATGGCACTGAATTTCTTGGAAATTGGTTACCCGTTATCTCCCTACATTGAGAAAATATCGAAGAGATCCCACATAACAAACAAAACAGAAGTGCCCAGATTGACTCGGAAAGAAAAGGAAGAACAGGCGATCGAGTACTCGAAGCAGGCACCCTGGTGCCTACAGTTTGAAGAGGGCAAAAACAGCGGCACTGGCGGACAAAATACCACTGCCTTGCATAACTACCCTAAGCTTGATTGCGGGCTTTTGGCGTGACTGCTTTACGACAGCCAAGTATTCATCAAGGCTGCCCGGAAAAGTATTGCACTAGATCGTATTGGCACGTACTTTAATATGAGATCGAAGACGCTAGAGAGGGAGACGGTCGCAACGAGGAGGGCGGTGGAAATGGATTCCCTTTTTTCGCGTTCGCATCGCCTCTAAAGGATGTGGCACAATCAGTCACCGCTTATGTACTTCCCGGAGTAGTAGAGCCTCAGATTGGCTAGAATACCAGCCGAATCAACAGCAAGTGCTGCGATGGTTCCCTCGCCTCCAAACTCGTACCGCTTTCCACTGCCAAAGTGTTTCCCACGGTGGATGGAAACGCCTTGTTGACACAGAATCTGGTGACGGATAGAAACGTTGAAGTGATCGATTACCTACCTTGATGTCAACGGAAGTCCCAAGTTTCGAAACCCCCACGTGGCGGGCTTCTGACGGTGAACGGTGGCAGTAGTAGCATTGAAACCTCCAAGGCCAGTTCGGTAGCCTTGTCCGGAGCATCTCACTCGCAAAAGTCTTTTACTAATACCAATTTTTGGATTCATTCATTGACGAAGATGGAAAACAATATTTTGGTTGTCAGTACACGTAGTGTACCTGTAGTCCCATGTATTATACATAAATACTATAGATATGATATTGGAGTACATTGTATCGTACTTGTACGATTAAAAAAACATTGTTGTGATGGCTATCGATTTTTTTAAAATCAGCACCGGCGCGACGTGCGACTAAGATTTAAAATCTTGTACTATGGAGTAGAAAATCGATTTTGTTGTCGCGTCATGATCACACATAAATACAAGGTACAATCAGAATAATTCTCAGTATTGTACGAAGGCTCCGGAAAAGTCAATACGAACATCATTGTTCCAGTCCTGCTGTACACGTAGAGTAGCCGATTGATGAGCCTTGAGAAAAAGTTTTGTGAAACTTCTTCAGCTTCTTGGCACTACTGAGCAACCACAGACAATTTTCGATTTCGAAAAAGGATTGAAACCACCATGAAATTTCCTGCCGGATCATTGGCAGCAATTGCCGTTAAAACACCTAGTGACCGAAGCTACGATGTCAGGCATTTGACGGCGAATGCGAAAGAGCATGGTAACAGTTCCGGTCGATACGAGGAAACTTCGTCACCACAGATTCTTAACAACAAAAACGCTCTTCCGGAGGTTGTCTCCAATATTCTCAGCAAACTGGCCGATCTTCAAGAAGTGGTTGAATGTGATCCCACTGTTGAAAGTGATCAAGACGACCGACAACTCAAAAACCTCCATGGTTACGACCATGAAAGCAACGCTTTCGGTGATGACGCGGAATTTGGGATATTGTCGCCATCTTGTGGTGTCGGACGCAAATGTCAGGAAGGTTTGTGTGTAGACGCCGAAGGCTGGAATCTCAACGATCGGCTCAGCCAACGCTCTCTTCAATCAGACGTCGAAATAGCTTATTCGAGCCCTGCTGGGAACCAATCGAATTCCAGCAGTATCGATGGGAATGAGACAATGCCACAGATAGAAGGATTTAATTCAACTTTTATTGAGACGATGCAATACCTTTGTGAATTTGGAGAGTTGGTTGGGTACGATTGTGACTGCTATTTTGAACTGGAAGCCTATCTTGGAAATGCCACCTGTACCACCCCAATGCAATGCGTAGACCAAACGTCCGTTTGCGATCAAGTCATCACCAATTGCAATCAAACAAGCACGACTTTCTTCCTAAAGGGGGCACCCGGTGCTATTGATAAAGAATTTTGTTTGCATTTTATTGAACCCTACGAACAGTCGGTGTGTTACACAACTTCCACCGTAGACTTCGGAAACAATCTTTTGCCAGAGTGCAAAATCTCTTTGGACGGTGACCAATGTTCGAGCTGCGATGTCTACTCATACGGTCAGGCTAATTGCTACAACTTTGACTGTGGTAACACACCACTGGCCGCCAACAGGGGGGGATCTGTCGTCGGAAACACGTGCGTCCTTCCTGCCCACACCGTGGGTCTTTATCTCGCCACCTTTGGCTGCCCAGAGTGCAATTTGTGCGGTGAAAATATGGAGATGACTTCTCCCGCCACCTACATGGAACTCTTCAACTCCACCTACGAGTGCGGATACGTGCAGAATGTTGCCTTGCAGGGTTTCTTCACTGAAACTTCGTGTGCTTTATATTCGAGCATCGCTCAAGAGCCCTGCGGATGCGCTGTTGTTGGAAATGAAACAGAAACAGACGACGAAATTGATGACGTGAATAAAGAAACCGAACCTCCTACCTCCACATTCATCAACAATGGCGAGGTTTGCAAGATTTGTCCCGACGGAGTGTCGAACCCCGATGGCATGCTTTCCATGCCCGGGAGCAAGACCATCTCTTGCGCGGAGATCGAGACCGCCGGTTTGGACGGAAGTATCGTCGGTGAAGAATTGTGCGAGGCTGTTCAGGATCGAGCAGCTGGTCCATGTTGTGGAGCTCCGGAATCTCCAGTAGTAGAAGAAGATATTGAAATAGAGGCACCAGCTGAATCATTCTGTTCCTTGTGCGGGCCAGGCATGAGCTTCACGAATGATATTGACACTCTGGTGAGCGTGCCGACCCAGGGCATCTATTCATGCGGGGAGCTAATTGAAATGGGCAAGAAGGGAACACTCGACGAAAATGGGATCTGCCTTCTTGTTCAGTTGTCCGCAAATACTCCCTGTCGCTGCGTAGCCGAGGGTCCTACAGTGGCTCCAACTACCGTGACTGTTGGTGATCCGTACGATGTTCCGTCGACAGCAACAAGAACCTCCCTGGCTGTCGCGCTAGCAACTGTTGGGGTGACGGCGATCGTTACACACTTCTTGTGTTGAAAAGAACGCAAATTGCAATCTTGCAGAGAAGGTTTGGTACATTCCGAGAGAAGGGAAAATCCAAAGGCCTCCTTGTCAAGTTGATACATTATTATTTCATCTGCAGATCGGTTCGATTTTGTCGAATCGTGATTCTCACATTCATAGGAATGGAAGCAAGGATCTAGCATCTATTCTACCCATAATTTGACGACGCACACAGTTTGCGGGAACGATGTAATATTGAGCCGCGGTGTTTTTGTCTCAGATCATATTCATACAACTTAGAGTCAAGTTCTTTAAACGGACTGCCGGATGCAATATAAAACCTAGAATTGAAAAAAGAAGAATTGTGTTTCGTTAATTATTCTATAGTGTTCATTTTCCATCTCTGGTTTCAAGGGAACTACTTTTTCACTGTAGTGCAAAGCAGGTAGTGATAGGGGAGTTTTGGCACTGAGAAAAAATGCAATTACAGGTAGAAATATCCACCATTAGCATCAAAATGGTATCAACTCGAATGATTTGGAGGAAACTGAAATCTCATTTTTCTCCAAATCATCGTATTTCAGTCCCGTCGATGCAACGCACGACATTTTCACAAAATGATTTGTGCAATTCCTTGGCCACATTTTTTGGGAATGGTGTTCCGTTTTCTTCGGAGATACTGCTGCTATCGTAAGAGTATTCTATCTGGTACGTACACGCGGTTCGTCCATTCTGGGGATGCACAAATAGTTCGTTGATGGGAGAAATGGTGCAGCGAAACTTATTTTTCCGATCTTTGGTGGTCATCTCATTTTGGCGATAGCTTTTAATCACAGCATCCAAAACGTCTTGCAATGCATCGAGGGTCACGTTCGTGGTAATTGCTTTGTGGGTACCACTTGCCCCAGTTATTTTGGAAGGCTCAATTTCATCTTGCACGGGAGACAGCCATATGGAAACGTCGAGCTTGGGTGCGAAATGGTTGGGAAGAAGTGCACGTAATCGCTGGATTGCTTTAGCTTTTCCCGAAACGGATAGACATTCCAAGATATTCGTTGGATTATCCCTCACATATACGGTAAAGATTGGTTCCCTGGTTTCACTCTTTGAATGCCCAATTTGCGTTTTCGTCACGTTTGATGCTGATGTTATGGCAGCCACGACGGGTGGCATCGATCCTTTTCGTATCGACTGGCGAGTAGTGCTCCCATTCATTGCAGAGAATTTCGATTTCTGTTCATCGATTTGTTTCGTTTTTACGGTGTTTTCATCCATGATATCGCTACCCTCTTCATCAAACACGGTGGTGTTCTGTCGATGAGCCAAAAACAATCGATTGCGCTCTGTGAAAACTATTGGCAGGCTGGCGATTCGAACGTTCCCGTATCCTGCATTACGTAATGTCTTCCATCGCACCTCATCAATTACGTTTTCAACGATCTGGAATTTTTGATGGGTTTTCGTTGTCCGCACTTTTTTGGACTGCGGAGAGTTCGAGTTTTCATCCTCTATTCCTTTCTGTTGAAGTTCTTCAATTTTTGCTCGTACTTCTTCTGCCGTCGTTCCGGAAAACGAAGGGTGCGGTGTGTATCCTTTTCTCGCGCTGTATGTATGACAGCATGGAACGAGGGAAAGAGGTGCGTTTCCAGATATGGCCATTTGTATAAGAAAGTCGGATAAAGTTCCACAAGCGTGAACAGAAACCAGCAGCGTAGAAGAATCGTCCACCACGACATTTCCTAGATCAGTTTCAACGTACGTCCATCTGCGATCGTACAAGCATTGCGTCTCCGACATCGCCGTCGCTTTCGGTAGGAACACTGCAATCGTCATCAGCACCAGCAGCAACGCCCTCGATTGGAAACAAATATTTTCTCATCGACTTGGCAATAGCAATTGCGCTTGGGGGCATTCGACGATCGACACAGATTGCTGTTCGTTGGAGTTGCTCAACGGAAGTAGTATCTTTTCTGGTACCATTTTCGGCATATTCGTCCATCGCAAGGAGCATCCACGAGAGCAACCCATGACCAGCCGCAAGATCTGCGATCCGGTAAACTGATTCAGGGAAGGAATCCTGGACGATCTTAGCGGCAGCATATGTCTCGAAGAACTCCTTTCGAGGAACCACGCCCGAATCGCAGCAGGCTAAAGCTAGCTTTTCGAAGAGGGATGGGTGATTTGGAACCATACTGTCGTTGTCGCCTTCGACAATGCCACTGGAAAGAGAAGAGGAGGTAGTATTCACGGACGATAAAAAGAATTGTTTGTGCCTTCGTTTTAGCTTTTTTCTCGGCCGTCTTTCGAGATCGAGCAATTGAATAGAGGGATGATTGACAATAGGATCCATCAAGAATTTTGAGGAGAAAGTTGAAGAACTCAGCAGTGGAGAAGAGTACACAGCCGATGCTTCGGTTCTCGAAGTTGATGATATCGTCGACGTTGATGTCGTTGATGAGACTGTTGGCCGGCTTTCTTCTGGATTCTTCGAAAGCAATAATGATACTGATGCAACTGAATCTTGTTGGCGTTGAATCGGAACTCTGCGACAGGATTGTTTGCGACAATGTCCCGGAAAATGGAAGGCACTCTTGCTCCAACCAAAGCAAGTGTTCCTCGATATTTCGACGAAGAAGCCAAGTAAAAAGATACCAAAGCACAGTCCCTCATGGCGACGGCATCGTTTCAGCGTCCGTCTTTTTTTCAATTCGGCCTCCATGTTTTCCGTATTTTCACACGAAAGTCGGTAGGATTTGTCGGCTCCCGCCCGGTATAATCAACAAGCTTCTAGAAAAATTCACGGCAGGGAGAAAAAGCCATCTCTCTCTCAAAGCCATTCGACGCCTCTGAGCTCGTATAGTGATTGCATTTATTCAATGGCTATTCAATGGCTATTCAATGGCTATTCAATGGCTATTCAATGGCTAAATGGTCGACGATACAGAGAGGCAATCAGCTCGTATTTTCGACATGTTATTCATGATTTGAAAAGGTAGTGATCGAAAGTGATGTATTTCATATTGTTCCTTTTCCTTCCGATCGAATGGAGGGCGACGTACACGTACGTATGTTTGCACGTATGTGGTCGTAGCAGTCCCATTTCTCACACCACATTAATCGGAAGTCCGGGTTCCTCTGGTCACTTGAATTTCCGTGGGCCTTCCTGTCAGTATTCGTATTTCTTTACTGAAATCCTAGAATTAGTAATATACCAGTAGCTTCAAGTGACGATATGATCCTGATATTGATACTAGAGATCCTAGACTACGTGTAGTAGTGCGCCGAAGTATAATGCTGTATCATTTTAATGATTATTTTGTTACATACTTTTTCGTGAGGATTCAATGCGTGATCGTTGTTCTTCTCCCAACGCCTATTAGTGTTACCATTCATCCAATAGTGCTTACAAGATCTAGAGAATCTTTTTGTAGCGTATGAATAGAGGGATGAAGATATAAAAAGTGAATAATGAATGGCGGAGGAAGGAATTGATTTTGCAGAATTAAACATCGTCGACCTTGACGGATTCCAGAACGGCAGCATCTGCGACTACAGCCTCTCCTTCTCCAGTGGTCGATCTCGCTTCGGCGCGAGCAGGAGTTGCGGCGAGTTCCACAGCAGGGCTTTCATCGCTGTTGACTGTACCACTGTGTTTGTCCTCCCACTTGGCGTGGCGCCCGCTCTTCACAAAATAGAACAAACATGCAGTAGAAGCGGCCCAAAGCAACGAACACAAAAAAGCAATGGTGAACCAAGTCTTCTCTGGACAGTAATCTCTATTAGGCCACTCATACTCGTCGTCGTCGTAGTAGTAATCGTTTGTGTACAATACAAATGCTTCGCAGAAGCGCTGTCTTTTCCAAGCGACCAAGACGTAGATTGCGACACCCAGAGAGATAGCGGAGGTTAACCCCGCAATTACAACATGACCGTAGATTGGAGCAGATCTCATACGGGTGCACCAAAAGACCTGGAAAATAGCCATTCCTACGATGCTGATGATGAAGGTGACCCACCAAATCCACGAAAGGAAGACAGCGACGATTGATAGAATCTGAGCAGTGATCGCAAATGGATCATCGTACGGTCTGTTGTTGTTTTACGAAAGAAGCGAACCTAACGCGTGAGAAGAGAACAAGAGGGTTCCTTTTTCCTTAGCTTCCTTGCGGAAAACAAATAGCACATGTTTCAGTTGCCCTAGAGACCTTTTTACTCACAAACAGAAACAGCGTTGACCGCGAACATTTACAGCACGGATCGACGCCGTCCGGGATAGCTCGATCGTCTCCTCGGTTATTGCTACAGCAATTGTCATTACAGCAGCTCATGGTCTTTCTTCAAAATATTGTAAACAATATGAATGGCGGAGTAGATGAATTGAGAAACGTTACGTGCAGGATTTTAGAAGAGCGCCAAGTATGACCGCTTCGTCTGTTGACATGACAATCTTAGATCTGTCGATTGTAAGCTGAAAGCGCATGTGACATGCGCAAAGAAGTTTTGGATGCCCAAGTTCTTTTTTGTTGGCTTGAAGCTTCAGTCGTGTTTCAGGGGCACATGTTGCAGAGAAAAATGTGAAGTGCTAGGGGGTGCACATACCATAATTATCTTCAATATGATTTGACTACTCCAGAGTTGAAGAGAACGGTATTGTGTTTTGCTCCGAATGGTCGAATGTGGGTGGTAATGCTACATTACCTAGAAGTATGATAGTATAGATCCTAGTAAGCTGATTCTATAATGCTGTGTTATACTAGAAGCTGCGAAACAATCGTGAAAAAATAACGCAGGAATCCAACGTTTGTTGCGTGGACATTTGTTATGAAAAATAAGCTAGAAAAGAATAAGAAATCGCCACGGCGGTTGACACCGCAATCCAGGTTTTTGGTGTTTCTGTGAACGATTTCGAGGACGATGATTCTGCAGAGATCACCGCGTTCGGAGCGGACTCATTTATATTGCTGTCGGCAACTGAAGGATCGGAATATACATCGATTTCCTCGGGTTTCTCTCTGTGAATTATATCCGCAGTCTTAGACTTCCGGTCGTATTCACCTTCCATTCGACTCGCGATGATCTCAACGGAGCCATTATCGACATTTTTCAAAGTTGAGCTTACTTTGGCAACGCATCCCCCACAGTGGATATCGGCGATTGAGCTTGCTTCTTCCACACAAAAGGTTTCAGTTACGGCAGTATTCTTGAGCCTATCCTCAAAGTCCTGACAGGAAATCTCTTCATTAGAAAGTGTGAAGAGATTGTTGGGTAATGCCAGCTCGCTCCCAGAATTACAGATATCGCAAGCTAGAATACTCTCACCGACCACAAAGTTCGAGAAGGGATCAATGGGCTTGTCTTCTTCCTCTTTCTCCTCCTCTTCCGTGGGGGGCGGTTGTAAAATTGATTCGGGGTTGAAAATATTCACTTCTTGATCGTGAAAACATCCACCGCATGTACGGAAAACCCGTGGCATCACTTCACTCAAGCAATAGTCTGCTGTAAACATTCCTAGTCGTCCTGCTCCCTGTAGGGCAGAGCATGACGTCATGACCCCGTTGGGCAGAGTCACAATGGCACCCGGATTGGCCACAACGGCCTGTCGGCTGCCGCATACATCACACGTTACATCCCCGATAGTATCACCAGGCAAAAGAACCAGTGTCCCATAGGAATTTGTGGACGAGCTGGAGGAGTCAAGATCGCTTCGTGAAGTTTCTTCCATCGGCGACGATGCTAGAGCCGGATCGTAAAATATTGGTTCGCAGCCACAATATTCGGCTGTCTTTGCTTGCACCTCGGGGCAAAATTTCCGATCGAAAAATCCGATCTTAGCAGCCAATTCCAATCCAGAACACTGATATTCACCAATCACAGGGAAGAAACCTTCTGCATCTAAATTTTTCACGCGGTATCCCAGCCCGCATGGCTGGCATCTTGTGCAATCATCACCAAAAATTACATTGTCCTTCAGGGTGGGTTGGATTGAGCCACTGTTGCAAGTATTCACTATGTTTGTTTCGTCGCCAGTGTTGCTACAATCGATAAGGAAGCAACGGTCTTGGGATATTGAGACAATTTCATTCTCACCAGTCTCTTCATTGAAAGAATTGCGTTGGATTGTTTCGATTTCGGTCGAACACGAATTGCATTCCATACCGTTAAACTGAACGGAACAAGGAGAGGGGGACGGGTTTGTGAAAGTGTAATAACTGCCCCATGAGCTACTCGTGACCGTTGGTTCAATCTCATTAAATTGATAGTAACTCTCATCTTCTGCAGTCTGGTTGAAGGTGAGGCAAAGTTTTTGATGGTATGGTTCTGTATAAAACAAACAGTAAGTGTAATCGTAGTACTTTGGAGTCGTTGCTTGGAGTGAGATAGAGTGTTGGTAGCATATCTCAACGGACTCCCCGCAATAATTAGTTGCGACCTGGCAAAAATCGGCACCATTGTCGGAATAGGTGCACTCAATAGTTCCATTAGTCGATGCAAAGTCGAAATTACTGCAATCACAATTGATGAGTTCGTCGCCTGCCATTTCAGTACAGTAATATTCAAGTTCGTCGAGTATGGAAATCTTGTACACGTCGATTGTGTCTTCAGGAACTTCGTTGGTTTCTTCACGGGATATTTCTAGTATCGAATCCTTGTCTATAATTGATTCTTTAAGGTCTCGATCAGAACGGCCTCCAATAATGCCCAGATCGGGCACGGCAATGTCCGCTTGTTTCTCATTGAGGGGTGATTTGCGATCTTCGACTAAAATGTTGGCTGATTTCAAAGCCCTTTCCCGTCTCTTCTTCGCTAGTCGGCGAATGAGTTTCTGTTTTGTTGGTTTTTGGAGTTGTCTCTTTTGTTGTCCCTTCTGAGTAACTTGTTGCGTGATGCCACGGAGCGCATTCCGTTGATTGCTTCGTGCGACGGATTCGTTCGCAAGTTTTTCATCAGCAGAAGCCCCATGGCTTGCAAGACAAAGGGCCGCGGCAAAGGCGAATCTCATTCTTGTAAGGAGTCCCCCTCGAGAGTTTCACGATACAAGCTTACAGGTATCAACGATCGATTTCAATCTACTTGAGTAGTATTCTGGTGGTAACCTGGCGGAAAAGGTGCGAAACGGGGAATTTTCTGTCCGATCGAACAATTTTTTTCGTTACGTAATATGTGTTTTCCAACCCATCGATTGGGTCTCCTGACACATGAAACATGGCATCACATGAACAACAGGGAAAAGGTGAAACGCGAAAGATATTTCGAAAAAATCCATGTTGTGAAAGTAAAAATGTGGTATGGTAATTGCTTCCAGTAATAGACGTTCAACGACTCTATTTTTGCTATGTAATCATAATAACGGATGGTTTCTCGAGCGGGACGCCCTTCGACCAGATTCGGCGATCGTTAGATCAGGATTTCTACTGTAAGAATCTATCACCAACGCCCGCAAGAAACAATTCTTTTTATTATTTCGTTGAAAAAAAAAAGAACGAGGGTATATAAAGCATATATCATATAAGTATATATCTATCATATGTAAAAATGTAAAGAAATCATTCGTTGACGTCATGCATTTGCAGTCGCCTCTTGAAGGGGAAAAAGAAGGACTGACAGTCAGACCTTCTTTTGGAAACGAAACCCGCACCAAAAGTACGAAGTCGTTGTGATTGGACGCAAACTCTATGCCAACTGATTCCCGACCACACAAACCATTACGTCACACGGGACTTATTGGATTGGCTCTTGTTGTGTCGCATTTTCAGTTGCAGTGATTCACCGCTAGCTTCGCGTGAAGCCCAATGAGAGAAGGAGAAAAACGTTTTCCGATGTGGAAAGGTATGGTCGTAAGAAAACTGCAATCACCCTTCTTTCTACTATAATCATAATGCAGAGAGTCAAACGAAAGTTACTCTTTGCCTCACTTGCAACACTTTCTTCGATCCCACATAACACAACTGGCTTATCCCAACGTGCTCTCAACGTATCTTTAATTGCACCTCAGCATCAATTTCAATCAACGTTCGCTTCGCTTTCATCATCCCAAAAGTTCAATTTGAATAGAAAGAGAAGCAACAACCTTTTGACGACAATCCACTCTTCCCGCAAAACAAAGAAATATCACCACGCTACAACGTTAACCATGACTGCCACTGAAACTTCCAACACCGGCGGCATCCTCCAAAAGATTTCTCCATCCGAGGTTACCCTTGAGATAAAGGATCCCGTGAACCCAAAGGCTCTGGAACAAGCGAAAGCAATCCTGAATGAGCTCGTGATTGGTAATACCGAAAACGGGCGGGTCAACGCCGACAAACTGTTAGAAGTTGCCAAGCGTCTGGGAGATGTCGACTCCAGCTGCACTGTCGAAGATCTTGTTGTCTCTAGAGATATGTGCAAAGAAGCATACGAAGGTTTGAATCCTTCCGAAAAGAAAGCATTGGACAACATGCACTTTCGGATCAAGTCGTTCGCAGAAATGCAACGGGGTAGCGTCAAAGACACCGAAATGGACATTCCTGGAGGCAAAGCTGGTCATACTGTCAGCCCCTGTCGAGGTACGTAACAGAATCTCCGCGGCAAAAACAAACCAAAGCATGCAATAAAAAACGTCGAGGAAAACAACAAAAAAACATTTTTCTCAATCCGTCTCGACGAGTTTATTTCCGGTTTCGAATCGTTGACTTTCGATCAAATGTCGTTTCGAAAAACCCTTTGGATTCACAAATTTATTCTTTGTTTCCCTGCTCGTCTTACGACACATCACAAATTCAACAACAGCTGCCGGATGTTACGCCCCCTGGAGGACGCTATCCCCTCCCTTCTAGTGTATTGATGACGGCCGTTACTGCTCGAGCCGCTGGATGCCCCACGGTTGTCTTGTCGAGCCCAAAACCCGCACCCATCACCCTTGCAGCGGCTTACGTGGCCGGTGCCGATTTCTTTTTGCGAGTGGGAGGTGCCCAAGCGATCGCAACCATGGCATTCGGGATGGAGATTTCGTCGACGAATACCAAAATCCCCTCTTGTGACGTTATTTGCGGGCCCGGAAACATGTGGGTTACGGCAGCCAAGAGCATAGTTAGTGGCAAGTGTGGAATTGACATGCTGGCGGGCCCATCCGAGGTGCTGGTGATCTGTGACGAGACAGCGAGTCCGACAATTGTGGCAGCTGATCTCATTGCCCAGGCGGAACACGACGTTGTTGCCCGGGCCATACTCCTGAGCACATGCGACAAACTGATTGAGGAAATCGATGTCGAGGTCGCAAAGCAGGTAAACGCCCTACCAGAACCCAACCGCAGCACAGCTCTGGAAGCCCTCAAACAGTCCTTTGCTGTCAAGTGCCAAGACGTCGACCAGTGCATTGCGATTTCGGACGATATTGCCCCTGAGCATCTAGAGGTTCAGACCAAAAACTCAAATGATGACGCCTTCAAGTGCACTAATTATGGCGGATTGTTCATCGGGGTCGGAGCTGCCGAGGTCCTTGGGGACTATGGGGCAGGACCAAACCACACGCTTCCGACAGGTGGAACGGGTCGTTACACCGGTGGCCTCAGTGTCTTCGACTTCTTGCGAATCCGAACGTGGATGCGGGTCGATGACACCCAAGCCTCCCAGTGCATGGTGGAGGACTCGATCGTCATGGCTCGCTGCGAGGGATTGGAAGGGCATGCTCGGGCTGCCGAACAGCGAAAGCTCTAAATCGAAGATGAAACAAATTAGAACAATAAACCTTAACATAACCCCAAAGTGAAGCTATCACTGTCAGAAAACAACAGAGAATGTCAAACACTAGTACTGCAAATTTATTGTGAAACAAGACTTGATCGATGTGCAACTTATAATCGACTGACATCCCTATCGAAGAGTAGAAATTGGAGAAATTATTCGATGAATACGGTAACCATACGGGTACCCTATTACTAGTATAGAATGAATCGATGATTTTTCACTTCAATTTTTTTCTCCCGAAAGGGCTTCTATCATCAACAAACGAGGCATCATGATCTATATACAACTTCGAATCGACCTACATCCCTATAGAAGAGGAGAAATTATAGTATGAATTCGATGAATACGTTCACCCTACCCTGATTGTAGTTTGAAGCAATGATTTTTCAGTATGTTTTCATTATCTGAGAAAAGAACTTCTACACTGGTGACATTCGCCAGAAGACCATAGAAAGATTTACACTTATTCTATTAAATTTCCCAAACAATTGATCATTCAAATTTGAATCGATTTCTGTCACACAGTAGGTAGATGGTTTCAATGTAGGCACTTGTGGAATACTTTTGTTATGGAGCAATCCCAATGCCGAGGTCCTTGATTCCCTTGAAAAGCCACTGTGGGTCTTTGGTGTAGTGGTACAAAAGCTGATGATCGTCGAAGCGATAGATTTTGCGGCCAATCGTAATTGTGTCTCGCAAGGTGATCCAGGCATTCGCCACTCTAGTCTTTCGGTCGCTGTTATTGTTTGGCAACGATGGCGACAATCCCTCCTCGCTTTTATCGTCTTTGTAGGTGCCCCTTCCCAGTTCCTCAGACAGCTTGGAACGACTCTCCTCATCGAGGCTAACTGGATGCATCTGTATGCGTTTCAATTGTACCAGTGCTTATTTCAAGTGCCTTATCGAAAGCTTCTTTCGCCGCCTTCTGGTCCAATGGTGATGTAGGGTTGGGCAACAATGAGATTGATAGTTTCGAGGTTAAAGTCGATGATTCTTTCGGAATTAGCAAGACTGCCCGATAGGAATGCCAGGTACCATAGGTTGGATGTACACTCAAATGCGTTTGGGGATCTAGATAGGAGAATCCCGTACAGGAGGCGATGCGTGCCATCGAAACCATCCTTGCAGGATCATAGTCGGAGGACCAGTACAACAAGGTTCTTCCACTTGTGCAAACCTTTTCGACCGCTTCCCTGATGATGGTTTGCTCGTATGTATCGAGAGGATCGTCGATCAGAAGTTGGTCATTATCTTTGTGACTTGTTGCTTTGTTGTTGTTAGCGGTGGTCTCGTCCAAGGAAGATTGTCCTTTGTTGCATTTTTATTTCATTTTCCGAGTGCAACCACTGCAAAAAGATCGGCCAGAGGTGTTTGGTGTTGCCTATCAGATATGCGTCGACTTCTTGTTTCGTTTCTTCATTGTCATATATGGACTGAATCTCCTCTGATTGACGGCGTTGTTGTTGATGCTGATTTCACTGTCATTTGATTGGGGAGCTTCGAGAGGAGTCCTGCCTCGACAAGCCCCTCCGATTCCAGGAGATCGTTGTAAACCGACGGCGAGAATGGGCCATGGAATATGTCAAAACCTGCCTCAAAGAGGAAGTTTCTCAATAACTTCTTCTCGTGTTTTTGGTGCATTCACCATCTTCGTCGATGCTAATTGCAGCTGAGAATCATCAATGGATTGATGATTAGAAACAACATAATATTGTACACTACTCGGCGGAAGAAAAATCATTTTTTACGTACGAAATTTTTTGCGTTCACTGTTTGTTGATTTGAATTTGACAAGTCCCGGATGCTGCGCGCTACTGTACGAAGTCCCGTGACTTTTCTTTGACATGAGTATTTATAATACCCATCAAAGATATCTTTCTAGTTCTCACAAAATTGCATTCACACTTCGCGTGACCGGGCTGATCTGCCCATGATCGAGGAAAGCAACCAAAAAGAAGACACCAATGGGAAGCTGTGGAAGTTACCAATGTGACCAGCAGGAACGACCATGACCCAATACATCGCTAATTCTTTCACACCAACATCTACAGTATTGATACCATTCAAAAATTCAATAGCAATACTCTGGAAGTAAAGTTAATAAAGTAAACGGTAAGACCCGCCTGTATTTCATATTCTCCCTTTGGAAAGCATCTCATACCCAAATTCACGAAAGTCGTCTTGGTAGATATCCTCGATCAGAATCATATTCTGGATGGTGAGGTTCCAAATCCCGAGTTTCTTTTCTGACTTGGGACGGATTCGCGTTTTGGGCAGTTTCAGCGGCAGGCCGTATTCAGCCATGAGGCTCGAAAAGTCGGTGTCAAAGCGTTCGAAGAACAACACGTGCTCGACGATCCTCTGGCCATTGTGCTTGTCATATATAAAATCGTATTGCGGAATCAGGTGCCCGTCGTGCGAATAATACATTCTGTTGCCTGGTATGCCTCGCGAAACATCCCCCGCTAGCATCTGGGACGAAAACTCTGACAGTTGTTTCTGGAGAACCATATTGAAGTTTGAAGCGTCGTTCATGTTTGTTGCGTTAGTGTTTTTGTTTCGAGAGGCCTCCAACTCGTTGATGACATAATAGTATTCGCTAATGATGCGTTCGTATGGGTTCCGAACGACCGCAAACAAATCCGCACCTCCATAGGGGTTGTCCTTTCCAGAATAGAATGCTTGAACGTGCGCTGGGGGAACGTGCCACCACGGGCAGTGATTGGATTCCCAAAACAATCCCGACTGCCACTCATCACTACTTTTATCACTGCTGCTTTGAGAAATGTTCTTCGCCGATTCGATGTTGTCATTTTCGTTTTTGTTTTCGTTGTCCCTGCTGTTGTTCTTTTCATCGGTGCTGCGATAGCACTCAACGAGGCCGTTGCTGATCTTGGAAACTGCCTCGGGGCTGCCAAAATGGCAAATGGACCAAGTGAAGATTTGCGTCTTTTGCTATTGATTCAATGGCCGTTCCACCCGTCTTGGGGATATGCACGAATTCCAATCGTCTTCGCTTCTGCTTCTTCTGTTCTCCGTTTCTAATGTGAAGAGCACCCTTGAAGGTCGTACAACCCTGTTTTTGTTCGCAACTGGAAATATTCTGTCCGATGTAGAAGAATAGGACGAAGGGCGACGGATGTATAATAAACAGCGTAGCGGAGTCGTCTGATTCTGGGAACTCGTATAGAGTTGTCGCTGTTGTTGTCGTTGTCCTCATGGTTGGACATGGCGAATGAGGCGCCACAATATATGATACTGTAAGGGAAGAAAAAAGAGGAGACAGATTGCTACGTGTACGCCATTATGTTATTATCGTGATGAAGTTTTTCGACGAATCCGAAGAACTAGCGATTGTCTCGAGAGAAGCAACGATGCACAATGTTGTAAGTATCGGTGTCTCCAAACTCGCCCATTGCCATGGTGATTGTATCATTTCGAAGGCTTCGTTTCAAAATAATTTGTCATTGGGATGCTGCTGGCGCACATAAACGTGTACCATTACGCGGGAATATTTTAATTTGGCCTTGGCATCAAAGGGAAAAAATCAGTCTTGAAATTCAAGTCAGTGAACAACCGCGACGCGCGCCAACTAAAGAATGCATATCGTGGAGTAGTACTATATTTTTGAGAAAAACTACCGTATCAAGTAGTATCACATTACTACTAGAAGTACTATGCAAGAATTTACCACACGACAAAATCGGCAAATTCCAGATACTTGTTCTCCGTCTTGACATTGATTTCGATCTCGTACTGTCCGTTCTCGTCTGGCTCGATACGAAAGCCGTTTTCACCCATGACTATAGTGGCAAAGGTCCCAATCGCGATGACCTTGGAAATTCGCTGCTTGTTAACCTTCATTTCCCAGTGTTCGTTGTAATCATCGATTGTCAAAAAGTTCTTGGGACACTTGTTCCAATCACATTTTTTGAGGTGGAAGACAATGAGGCCCTGGTGCTGGCTTGGATCGTACTTAAAAAAATCCTTTCTCGGCCTTGTTCGGGAATTTCATCGAAGCCCAAGCCGTCCAGTGAATTCACGTAAAATGAATCTGGGTAGTCTGGCTTGATGACTAACGTTGCATTTGTTTTCTCGGTCTTTGTTGCTATACACGATTCGAATTTCGTTAGTTTCGGACGCTGATTTATGAGCCTCATTCGATGTCATAGCCCAAATAGTACGTCTCCTCTCCTGGTGGTGCTGGCTTGCCTACCACTTCGGTGTCATTGACGAGGAGTCCCTTGTACCTGGTTTGGGACGGGAGTCTTGCTGTGTGGCACAAGCTGGGGCCAATCGTAAACATTCGTTCGTCAAAGCTCGTTTCGTTCGTCTTTTTCATTTCGTTGCGGACCTCTTCCAGATCGACTACGCGTTTATACATACTGGGCAATTCTTTGGTAGTTAAATTTTTGTGCACTGCAATGTCTTCTGCTACGAGTTCCTCTAAAAGACGTTCGCTGTCCTCCACTTCTTTTAATTCCGAAAGAGCGTCAAGCAATGCCTCCGTCATAAATAGAGCAAGGCCGTGTCCATCTAGTGCGTGATCCTTGAATCCGGGATGCCAGCTCGTTTGCTTACTCCGAGACTTGCACGGGAATTGGGAATACTTTTCCTGCTGGCAGTAGGGTTCTCCTTTCTCATAGCCAGTACCGCACTTGTAATTTCGAACGTAATAAGGCAGGGCATTAATAGCCTCGTTAGAGATTCCCGACGAGTCTGGAAAGTTTTCCTTCATTTGATTCTCGAGAGCATCTACCATCTCAAAGAGTGGAAGCCCGTTTTCTTCCAGGATTTTGAGCGGTCCGAGTCTACCATTTTTGCTCCTCCCGCCACTGTGGATCATCATGAAGGCAGGTCGGGTCGGAGACATAGCCCCCCGAAAGGCATAATGGAAGCTCCGCTGATGTTCGTTACCATCTGTCATACCGTAGTCCCACGAAAAGAAATCTACGTCATCGCCAAAGATTTCTTTCCAGCACATGGAAACAATTGTCCCCGAGGCCGTTCCCCCCATGGCATAGTTGCGTCCCTCAAACTCAATGCCAATCGATGCGAAGACGTCCTTCAAATCACTCTCCATGTAGGCTGTATACGATTCGTTGTAAAGGTTTCCGTGGGCAGCCGAGGCCGAATGTCCCCCTGTGGCTCCAAGTGTATTTTTCGAAGTGTGTGCCTTCCTCTATGCCCTCCAAGAGGATAACCTCATCCGCCGTGTCCAGTTTCTCCAAGACATCGTTGGGTCGAAAAGTCATGCTGCGACCGTTGGAGCAATCGCATCCGTGGAAATCGGGATCCTGGTTTTGTAGTTTCCTTTGCATCGACAAGACCTTAATTTTGAGCTTGCGCTTGAGTCGCTCCATCGAAACCTCGCTTGAGGGTTTGAACGGTCTATATCCACCGTTTGTGTCAACAAAAATAGGATCAAAGTACTCTCCGTAGTCTGTTTTGAGCTTATCTAGCAGTCGTTCCTTGGCGCTGGTTGCCTGTTCCAAAAGATCAGAGTTGTTCATCAGGTAACCATTGCGCTTTTCGCGCCGCAGAGTACACACGTTGGAACAGATCGTGTTGGCCTTCTTAGCAGACGTCGAATACTTTGGGGCGGCAGCCGTCCTGATGTTCATGCTTTCACTGTCCTCAGAAAATGTGGTTTCGAGCATTTTCCCCGACGAGACAACCCAGTAGAAGACGAAGAAGGCCACGACCGCAATCGAATACACGGCATAATCGAGACTTCCTCGGCGTCGTTCTTCCCCGACGGTTGCGCCATTTGGCGTATTCTGCGCAGTATTTGTATTCAAACCCATGATGATAAAAGTCTAGCTTTCGGCAATGATTTTTCCGGATTGCTCCCGTCGTTCCGACTTGCAGGCAAGAATGGTCTTTCTAATGCTCCTCGACCAATTTGGTATGGTATCGACTTCACTCCACCAGCTGTGTGGTGTGATTCTGTCAGTTGAGTTTTCTTTTTTTTATCACTTGCAGCCTGGTTCTGGTCATTCGGTCATGAGGGCAAACACGAGAGGTGCCCTTCCTAGAGTGCCTGGATAGGACTAGGACCTACGTAGGAATCCTACCACGATGGCATTTATTTGAGAAATGGGGAAATTTTGAAATCCCAAAAAGGTCACTCGTGACCTGACTCGTCGAAGCTGCAAAAGAGTTCTGGTATTTTTGCGCTACAACATCAAACAAACAACGACCACCAGCCATCATAGTGATCGGAGCTGGTCGATACTGACCCAGACTCTTGCATCGATGACTTTCTCGTAACCATCTCGATACAAAGGCCGTGAAATTCCGCATTCTCCCCATCACGATCATTAGCGCTCGAAAGACTTCTTGCGCGAGGTGGGAAACGCTTCGTCCGATTTCTTGTTCGCCTTTTCGTCGATCAATATCTTCCACTCCTTGTCTCTTTATTATGATATCTAATAGTGACCACCGAGGTTCGCCAGCATCATATCGATTTTTCCCGCACTACAGCTGGAATGCCTGACCCATCGAAAACATATTTGGCAACTCTGTGTTTCCAACACTATCGTGATTTCCTATGAACAAGCAGAAAGCAAAGTCTCATAAACACTAGGAATATATACGGATCCCTATATTTCGACGCTGTAATGAGCGTTCACTGATCCCTTTCGTAGTTGATTATCGGACTCATCCATCATCGAATGTCGACATTCTCATCTCCTCTATCTTAGGCTTATCGGTTGCCCGATTATCGTTGGGTTCAATACTTCCAGTAACTCTAGGTCCCGGCTCAATAGTAAATATTCTACCGTACAGCATTTGGAATTTCGAACGAATTGAACGGGCGTGGTCCGCAGATGAACTGAGAGAGAACGATGAAACGTAACTTGAAACTGACTGTTCGAAAAGAACCTAATCGTTGTTTCATCTTCGGTTGCTTGTCGCTGACGAGAATATTGTTTCTCATTATCGTTGGAGAAATTCGAAAAGAGTGTTCCACTGGAAAAGAGAGATCGAATACGTGCAATACCTCCAACTGTTGAATTCAACATCAAAAAATGTGCCTCTTTCTTTCTGGGGTCGTAAAATGGTCGAGACCCGCCCTTTCAGACGTGGACGTGAGCGAATGAAAAAATTCAATCACAATAGCATACACGTACAAACTCAGAAATCACCATTACGTCGAAGTTGAAATTACGCTTCTAGTGCCAGACGCGATTTATGGTTGTCTTTCTTTTCCATCAATTAACTTTCCATATAATAAACCAACATAAAGTTCTCATCCTTACAGTACACTCGGTAAATCATCGAATTAATACGAAAAATGGATTTTGCTTCCGAGTATGTTGCCTCCCCAGAGGCAACCGCCATCGTGGCCTTTTCTCCGCCGCGGGTTTTGCCTTTCTTCTCTACTTTTATGCCAACTATATTTTCGAAAGATGGAAGAAAGATTTCCCATCGGTTATCTCGGATCCACAAGAACTGCCCGTCCAAGAAGCAACCACCGGCTCTAACTTTGTAAGGGAAATATGATGATTCGATGTGGAAGGCGAAAAACAAAGTAATTACTCTTTCACACACGCAATTGATTACAATCTAATTCCTTGTCTTCCAACATAGCAGTTTTTCTGTAATATTAACAAGGATCGTGGGGTCGAAACATCACACGTCTTCTGGTGAAGTTAGTGGCAAGAAAAAAAAGGAGAGAGAGCACGATAGCCCTCGAACGAGCTAGGGCTGTGCCATTTTTAGGTGCTATGGACGGCAACGAAAAGGCGAAAGGCCTCGATATGGATCACATCTTCATCCGCTATTTGGATTTCCTTTGGGGATTTATATATTCATCGGGCCCATGGCTGCTTTTGGGGGCTGAAAGGCGCATATATTTTGCGAATTCGTCGCTTTCTCATTAAACGAGGATGCTTGAAAATGAAAGAAAACATTGACATCGAGGGATGCATTGCAGCATCGTGTTTGGAACAAACTCAAGTCATACATTACTTTGCTGTGACAAAAATACAGAACAAGAGACGGCAATATTGCTACCTTCTGCTTTGCCGACTTCCCCTTCGTGGATGACAACTTGAATTTCCAGGACGCTGATTAATTTACAGTCGATATTAATTTGGACACCAAAAAGTTCGTCGAAGCAAAATTGGATGATTCTAATCTAAGGACATCTCATACTTTCCTTCTTCTCGCCTTCAATACTGTGTCAGCTCAGCATGCCAAGATTCATGACATGGCCAACTGGGGCACCAATGATCACCCATCTCTCAAAAGACAAATCCTTCTTTTCGCCGAAATAGCATCGTTACGAACATGTAGAATTATGTTGGATATACAGGTTTCATGGGCTGGTTGGAAATGTGGGAGAATTAGGGTCTTCTCTCGAAAGGTTGGAGTGAGACAGGTGTTTTGATCAAGTGATTGACAAGGAACGAGCCGATCAGATGGACACCTGGATCATCAAATAAAAATGAATCATGTACTGTGGCTCTGTCCGAAGCATGCTAAAAGTCAATTTATTAGCTTCGGTGATACTACGACCTAAATTTCATAATGCCCTACTACATTATATGTCGTGAACTTAGACATTCGGTATCGATAGAGAACTTTGTACTGGATCTTCAGATCTTCGCATCTTCACTCGAAACTACTGGTGCATTAATGAAAGCAGGAGGAGGTCCTACATAACACTGCTGCCTCCTAATTTCGCAGGGTCTCTGCCATTCGTTGACTTCTTGTGGAACACTTTTTGTTTCGCTACATTCTCGTCGATGGCTTTCAGCTTGGCATTCGATCAGTCGATCGCTCGGCTCGACCTTTCGAAAGAACAATGAAAATAGGATTCTCCTGTCAACTGAAATATTTCTGCCGATACTCGGTATGTACGTCGTACGCTGAATGTAAGCACCATGCGAAACAGAAATCATTTCGACGACTCACTCGACCAACCCCAAGAAGGAATTTTCGCAATCTGTCAACTTCGATGGACCCACCACAAACGAATTTGATTGGCTCGCTGGAGCAACGACAAAATGACGTATGCAAGGATCATCATGCGTACTTTAGAGAATCGCGCGTGACACCACAACGATCATGAAAAAAGCTTTGCTCGCTGAAAAGTAAGTTCTCGTTGAAGCCCGCCAAAACAAAAACACGTACGACAGTTGCCTATCCCCATAAGAAACTGTCGTCGCCGTATGGCAAATTCTGTTGCGTGTCGGTGAGATCTTCCGCCCTACTCGTGTTGTTATTACTGCTTGTGTCAGTAGTTGTTTCATCCTCGCCATCTACAATACTAGTACAAGAAGTGTTCAGATCGTTGACACATTGCCGTTGCTTTTTTCGCGCCAATCAGCATCGACAAGACCTTTTCACTGTTCTTCCCCTAACTATTGCACAAGAATCTAATCAAGTTGTTTCGGCACTCTTGATTATTTCTTCATTTTAGAAAACTAATCCTATCAACATGGTAGCTCAGCGATTGACTATTCTTTTTGCGCTTGCCGCATTGTTGGCCCCTATCGCAGAGGCCTTTGCTCCAAAGTCGCTTCCAACATGCCCCGCGAAGGCAGCTCCCAGCAAGGACTCGTCCCTGTCCGTCTACAACTCGTATGGATATGGACGCGACTGGGACTATGACTACGGTGGCGGCCTTGCCTTTGGTACCTCCCAGTATCGTCAGCGGTACAACGACGGCTACTCCGGTGGCGTCAACCTCAGCCACAACGGCTACTCGCAACAGACCAATGTCGCCCGTGGAGGATACGGAGGACTTATGGGTCGATACGGAGGCTATGATGACTACGGATATGGTGGTTATGGAAGAGGGTATGGAAGAGGAGGGTATGGAAGAGGATACTATGATGACTATGATGATTATGGCTACGGCGGCTACGGCGGCTACGGACGCGGCAGAATGGGACGTGGACGCTATGGCGGTTATGGACGCGGACGCTATGGCTATGGTGACTACGACGATTATGGCTACGGTGGCTACGGACGCGGAGGTTACGGACGTGGAGGATACGGTGGCTACGGTGGCTACGGACGCGGTGGTATGGGAAGCTTCTACGGACGAGGACGTGGAGGATACTACGACGACTATGACGACTACGGATACGGCGGATACGGTGGAATCTACAACAGTGGTGTTAACACGTCCCGAAACGGGCGCTCCATGCAATTCAACTCTGAGTATGGAAGTCGTTTGTACAATGGTGGTTACGGCCGAGGAGGAGGCTACGGATCGTCTTACAACTACGGAAGACGCTGGTACTAAGAGGAGAGGTAACGTAGACGTGATGCGTTATTGTTAGTTTTGCGGGGATCGGAAGGCGATACACGATTCTTTGTGTAATGTCTGGAAAGGACTGATAGATATATATATGTGAGTTTCTATCGTAGTTTGTCCAGATTGACAAATGGGGGACTCGAAAAACGAAAAATATTTGTGCGAAAGGAAGAAAATGTATGTTTGCAAAAAAAGGTAAAGAATGATCAATCGTAATATACATATTACATTTGTTGTAAATATTGGGAAGAACAGCCATCCAGAATGCACACACAATTTGCAAGCAGTTGCTATTGTTTACTGGTTGCATAGACGATTCGTCGTCGTTGAAACAGCTTTTAGTTGTTGTGGAAAAGATGAAGGGTTGCTTTTATCACCACTATCATCATTGTAATACTACACATATCATTATAAACACCTATTTTTTGAACACAGTACCTGCCGCATTTAAACCCCTTGGAGTCAACGAGAAAAACGCCCTTCGTCAAAATTAATGTGTGCGGAGCTTCGATTTTTTGTTGCGGGGCCGGAAGCATATTGCGTGTCGGTTCCATATGCTGGCCGGCAGAGCGTTTGGATCGAAAAGAATGGAAAGACACGTTTCCAAGCCCTGATGAAATGAGCTACAACGAAGAAGCTAGATCAATTCTGAAGCTTACTTCAGAGATAGTTATATGGTCGCAGCTCTGAAATACTGCAATGGAGTTTCTTATGTTGAAAAATTCCTTTCTTCGCTCATATACATACGACGCTCAGGAGCTGAACCAAAGAGACCTTCTTTTGTTTTGCGCAAATATCCAAAACTTTTTCTTTACTCGCGGAAGCCCTTCAACTACGCTCAGGGATGGAAGGGATCGATATTTTGGATTGGACGGTAGCACTGAGTCGACTTCTGGAACAAAACGCGTTTCTTTAGTAGAGCTACCTGCATGACATTTTACGGCGTGAGGTTCATATCCATTTACATCAACGAAAACATGCCATAAAATAATATAATATCATTATTCAAACGAAGTGCAGTGCATGCAGTCCATTGGGCATCGATATTGGAACGGGGAATATCGGCCGAATCTCGGGAAGGGACTCTCTTCCATCGAGGGCCAAGGATAAGCATTAATTGTTCTTTGAACGGATTGGATACATTACTAAATTGCTGCCCTGCTCATGACGATGCTACCCTGACATTGTTTGTGTTACTCTTACTGCTTGAATGACGGAAGTGTCCAGAAATAGCCCGTCCAAGAAACCTCTGAACCCGTTCCCGTACTCTCTGATCGTCTCTGGAGAGCTCATCGTAACTCGAGACAAGGATTTGCTGGCGGGGAAAACTTCCAGATGCGTTGCATATAGCACATAGTGACGACCTCATTTCACGAGTTGGGGTATTGCGGCAGCATTTTCGGTTTCGTCGAAAGACATGATAGATCCATCTTTTCGATTCGTCCCACGATTTGAAGACTCCTGCTCAAGTCATGCAGTTGTCAATATATATTTCACGTGCAATAAGCATCACAATTTAAATTTGACTTCATTAACTTGGTTCCCTCAGGGGGATTCGTAGATGCTTCGCACCCGATCGGCACATGGAAAGGCATTCTGAGTTGCATTCAAGACAGTGCTCTTGGCATTATTATTTGAAAGGTGCTAGCATAAAAGTCGGCGTCGTATAGAGCTGTTAGCAAGGATGACTATTTTTTTCGGGATTCCTGCATCCCAAAAATCATCTTTCTCAACTGCTTCCACTATCAGGGATAAAGTTCAGCATTTCGTTTGTTTAAGGTTACTCGAGAATTTTTTCATTTCGGAGGCACTAATCTACCTCGCCTGGAGAGAGTCACACAAGCATATAAATCCATTTCCAACCCACTGAAACCATGTTAAAAATATTAATTAAATATGCTCCAACCTTTTCGGGCGAACTTGAATTGAACCTGTGCGAAGAATCACCGAAGATGACCACGAAATCGGTAACTACAGTTGTGTAAATCAAACATATATAATTCAATGCACATTCAATAATCACCACCTTGAGTTGTATTGGAATCGAACGCCATGACGATTATAAAACGATACCAATCATACTAATATCACAGTGTGCCATTACAAAAGATAAACATTACAACTATGAGGAGCTTTGTAGGCGTAGCATCTTGTACTCTATTCCTCCTTCTCTACGAAGGACTATCATCGCCCTCACTCTTCGTCTCATCACGAGAACAACAGAGCCCGGTGAAAAGATCAAGTGAAAGACGTATGAATGAAGACATACCGTCAAGAAAACTCAAAAGAACTGTTAGACGGGAAGGGGACTGGGTGATTACTCAAGAAATTGACAAAAACAATTTTGTTCTGACGGACGAGTTGCCGGAATTACCCACAATAACGGTGACCGATTACCACCCCGACTTTGATATTCGTGCAGACTTGATGTATAATGGTAGCATCTACCTCAATGCATGGGCGTCCGATGAGGATTATGACGTAGCTCCTCGTTATGTTGAACGGTATTCGGGAATCAAATACGGCTCGATCTTCAAACGATTCGAGCGCTCGCAGCAGGCATATGGATACACATTTGTCAACTACGAAATTAGCAAGGAGGACCTAACCAAAACCGGAAAGATAAGAGAAGTGTTCGTTGATGCTACCAAATTTGGACCGTCGTGCATTCAAGAAGGCATTCATGAAAAATTCATGAACGAAGATTGTTTGTACCTCAATATATGGCGACCATCACGATGGAAGCAATCTCTCAATACCACGTCGAAATGCCGACAAAAGTTCATGGGTGGTGGAAGGTTCCGAAAAGATTGCGAAGTAATAACCAATACGAAAACTATCAACCCCGATGGCTCCATCGTCATCATGACCAATACGAATAAAACAAGCGAGGTTCTTCCCATGGGGGGTCTTTATGACGAGGACGGTTCCCTCTTCACGGATACAGATATATTGGAGAACAAGAAACTTGACAAAATTAGGGAAAAGAAGGGTAACGTAAGAGGTCTTCAATCAATTAGTGATACCCTTGACAATGCACTCGACAATCTAGATCAGGCACTCAATGATCTCAACGGAGTCATCGATGATGAGAAGAGTGACGACGGCGGCGACACAAGTACTGGCCTCAACGATAAAGGCAAAGATGGCGAACCAACGACACTAGGAACGTACAGTACTGATCCAAGTGGGTTGTTACCCGTAATGGTGTACATACACGGCGGCGATTTCATGGAGGGGTCAGGAAACGACCCTATGTTTGACGGTTCTAAAGTCGCAGGACGTGGGCAAGTTATCCTCGTTACCCTAAATTACCGGTTGGGCATATTTGGGTTTTTGCCTTCCGTTGGTTGGGATCAATGGAAAGTCAATGGTGGGATGAATGGGTTCGGAGATATTGTAGAGGCATTGACTTGGATAAATCGTAATATTATCCAGTGGGGGGGAAATCCTGATAAGGTGACAATCTTTGGTCCCTCCAGCACGCCTGCTGTCTGTTTGCTAACTATGTGCCCTCTTGCGAAGGGAAAGTTTCAACGGGCCATTTTGCAGACGAGCACTCGAGAGACGGAGGTACGCAACGGTCGAATAGTAACTAAGAATGGAGCTAACGGGGCGTCGTGTTTGTTGTCCAGCCAGGAGCCGTATCAACCACTGGAAGGCCGGATTGAGGTAGCTTACAAGTTTTTTGATTACATCAACGAGACATACTACAATTTTCCTGAAAATCCTGATCCGACACGAGAGGACATCATCGATTGGCTCAAGTCAGATGCATTGAATTCAACCGAACTTTTGAATGCTACAGTGGTAGAAGGTACCGTTTTTCAACCCAATAGACCGGCTGCTTCGTTCGATTACAATCGTAGTGGAACCATCACTGATACACAGCAACGCCGAACCTTCATAACGTGGGACAACGACCTATTTCCGCAAATGCCAATCGATTTGGAGTTCGCCAACCCGGTCGACATCATGGTTGGAGTTCGGGGTAGAGCCACAGAGGATCGTGACCAGCCGTTGGCAAGGCAACCAATCTTTGAGAGAAACGATAACAATGACATTTCTACTTTCCGCGACGAGAAGAACACCGATGTCCTGAAAACACTATACTCTAGCGACGAAAGTGATAGTGATAACATTTTCCTTCGTAATCGAGATAATTCTGATCGGTATCTTCAGGAGGACTTAGGGTTAGGGGGTGACAATGATGACGATTACTTCGATTTTTACGCCACATATTACGAAAACGATCTGATACTTGACGAGAAGGTCAATCAAACGATATGTACAAATTATTCTCAGCTCGCCCTCAACGAAGCCGGTAGAAACGCAACCAAAAACATAACCGTGTGTCAGGATCGCACTTTTGATTTCAGTGGCACTACTAGCGACCAAGAATTGTGCGTGAGCAAACAATTTGCAGAGATCTTGGCTCGCAATGTTGAGGGCAACGTATATGCGTATGTAATTGACGATGGAACGGATCTTCATGGTTACCACCGACGACAATTAGCGGACGAGAAATTGGACCAAGAGATAGTAGAACACTGGGGGCGCTCGAAGAATAATATAAGACCTAGTGGGTTTTACTACGACCTCGAAACACTATATTTTTTCGATAATTATTATTATGGAAACAACTTTGGATGGAGAAGAGAGGAAGTCAAGATTCGAAAGGAACTGTTCAATCGGTGGATCAACTTTGCCAAGACTGGCGCCCCTGTGGTCACAAAACGATCTGCTGCCAAGGCTAGGAGATATGCTACATGGGATCCATTTCCCAAGGGGGAACCAGGTCTAGACACCAATAGGCTCATCACAAACATAGATTCTTATACACCAAGATATCTGTACATGTCTGCCGGTTTTAACCTGGGTGAGAAAGGGTTTAAATTGAAACAGAGCCGCATGATTGACTTGGAAGATGTGATAAGCCATCGCACAAATTGGAAATACCCGGACAAGAATAAAAACGACAACGATATTTGCTCTTGGGTATTGGATGAAGAAAACGACTACGATGGTGACTATGTCGAAGTATTGTTGGATTTCAATGCAAACACGGCATTTGAGTATTATGTTACAATACCCGCCACTCTGAATCCCACAATCAATTACGTTCCCGATCGGGAATACCTGGTCAAAATGCCTCCAACGATGGCACCTACCTCGCTTCAGAACTTCGTTGAGCAATCGCTGGAACTGGAAGTGTCATCGTCAGAAATGACACCGGTTTCTAGATCAATTACGTTCCTGTTTGGGGTAGCAACCATGTTGATTGCGGAATTCGTTGCCTTTGGATAGACGAATGCGGAATCATTTTCCGAAAAAGTCTTTTTGAAGAGTACTAGCCAGCTAGTAGGACCTATATGCTTCAATACTAATAATGCATGCTGCCTTCCTATGCCATCGAAAGCGATAACCAGTGTCATCCAACTAAATGACAGCATAAAATGGTAGTGTTGAATGATTCCAATAAACATAATACGTGCTTTTATACACATCCCTTGATGATCATAACTAACTACTGGACAATCCTTATAATCATGGAAATATTTGTTATTTGTCGAAAAAATCATCTCTCAGTTCAGATCCCGTATATTTCTACACAATTTGGACAATCATCACGAAACAAAAAATACAGTTGATATGACCCCTATCGAGGAACGGAGTGGTAGAGGTAGATGTAGTTGATTTTTGTTTAATCTATTAATAATATTATCATTGCAAGAATGTCTCTATTTCTCGCTCTATTCTTTTCGTTGCTGTTATATCGTTGGCTGAATTTCTTCCCCACTTACTTCTCGCTTAGTTGCTGCATTTGTTGCAAGACGCTGGACAAAGTTGCCAAACCAATTCTCCCGTGTGCTTTAATTTCTTGTCACATTTCCCCTTTGCGGCATAAATTTTGCAGGTCCTCCCTTTCCTTTCCTTCTTTTTAAACTGCCGTAGAACGAATTTCCCTTCCTTATCCTGGCACTTGCCATGGTTGTTCGTAAGATCAGGGGCTACGATTGTACCGCACGTTTTGACCTTGAACGCGTGCGACTTTTTACCGAATTTTTCATTTATTCCATCACTGTCGATAATTGCATTGCCGCAGTTATCAATGATACGATATTTGCCTTTGCCGTTGCCACAGCAGAGGCCATCTCCGTATTTATCGTAAACGTTGAAATCATATGTCTTTCCTTCAAAGAGGCAAACTTCCTGTGTGTACTTGGCTTCTTGATTTCGATACTGTTGTTTACTCTCGTCGAACCAAATTGCCATTGGTGAAAATCTTCCAGGAATTATCATCGGGATATCGGTCGGTAATGATTTCGACGATGTGTGTTTCGCAAGGAGGGGTTGGGGTAGGTTTTGCGGTCGGAGCCGTTGTAGGAGCTCTTGACGCCGGGCGGGGGTTCAGATCCCTTGGGACTTGGATGGAATGCTCCTGAAGTACAAGATCTTTACCCCCGGAAAAGATCAGTTTGTTATTTTCGTCGAATGCCTTATAGGAGCCTGTTCCGAGCATGCCGTCCTTGTATATGTCGAAGATGGTAAACTTGTAAGTCTTAGCTTGTGGTCCCATGGGCAAGCAAATTTGGTGACGGTATTTTTGGTTCCTGTCGGTGTATTTGGGCGAATGGGCAGCCGCCTCTCCCCAGTCACTATCGTCCACAACAAACCAGCCGGTGTCTTGAGGATAATCGTCTGTATTTATTTCGATGGTGAATTTCTTGCAATGGTTTGTTGGCTGCTGGGATTGGACATGGTTGATATTGTCAGAGACAATTAGTCTGGCATCACCGTTCTTCACACCCGCGAATTTGATATAAACATTTTTCTTGCCATCAAAGTTGTTGAGCTGCTGTACTTGTCCTGGAATCAAAGATGCAACTTTCGTCGATATGCCGTAAGCATTGGGGCCACCGAATTCTTTCCTGACGATGGTTATCATATTTGCATCTTCCATGGTCTCACTATGTATCCCCGCTGCGCGGTTGAATCCGACGTAGTAATCTTGACCCCTGGACACTTGGTCCAATCTAAGGACAATTAGCGCATCATTGTTCCTCTTGTAGTCTGCAACTCCGTTTAAGGTGTATTCATGCCTTTTGCCATCAAGAGGGTTGATGGTTTTCGCCTTGTCTTTGTACCAGCCGAGCTGGTAGTTCTTTTGCGGGTTGAAGCACATTCGTTTGTCATCGTCCCCCGAAGCGCTACCCATTACACCTGTCACATCGCCATACTCTCCTTGGCCATTTTGACCGCTGTGGGCGAGACCGAGGTTGTGCCCAACTTCATGCATCTGAGTCGAGACATAACCGCACCAGTCGTTGTTGTAGAAGGAGTACTTGGTTTCAGGGTATGCAAATGCAATATAGCCGTCTTTCCCCGGGGGCATGCAGAACATAATGAGATCAAACATTGGATCTTCGAGGTCGCCAATTTGTTCCATAGCGGCCTTTATGGCTGCTTGGTCCAAACCGTGGTTGTCCACTTTAATGTCGAAATCCATTTTTATTTCGACGATGCCATTGTTGATATTCTTGTTGAGGGGGGTCTTTCCAACGAAGGGTTCGATCTTAAGTTTTCCGTACGAGCATGCCTCGGTCTGTGTCTTGAGGGATGACGAATCTTCAAAGACATCGTTCCGAAGTTTTTCAATACTTGCCGTTGGTGCAACGTTGTTCCTGTCTTTTACGCGGATCACCAAGGTCTTGAGCGTGCCGATTCTTGGAGGCGCTCCATAGAGTTTCCGCCTCTTTTCGGTTCGTGACTCGATGGGGGTATTAGAATCACCCACCGTAATGCGAGCGCTGTCAGGAATGAACATTCTTGGACTGTCTGTATCGATGATGGCTTCGCTGACGGTTAATGTCGATTCGCCGGATGTGACGTTCACTATCCTTTCAGAAATATTGTCTGTTTCAACGATGTCGACAAATTGGGCATTTATTCTTGAAGCATCCTCTTCTGACAGTTCACAGACCAACGAGTCTTTGTGATATCCGTTTGGATGTTCTTCTGTGGGTCCGTAGAAAACGCACTTTCGATACAGAGTGCATGTAGAATCTTTCATTAAGCGCCGTCCGTAAGACGAAGCTAACTGACCTTGTTCCTGGCGTTTACCCGATTTCTGATCTTCAAATATCAGAGAAGATCCTCTGAGTGTTGTTGAGTGGGCAGCTACTAATGCGGCAGCAAGCAGCAACAGTGTGTATTTATTCATTGTTCTGTTGGAAGACTATGGTAATGCGTGTCTAAAGTTCGTCTTCGTTGTGTTGTAAGCGTTGAGGCAATGTTTTTGTTAAAATTTCTTTTGCGATGATGAATTTATGCGATTTCTGTAGTAGCAACATCAGAAATGCCGAAATAGCGGAGACTTGCGGACATGGCGAACTGTCATGTGGAGAATCGAAAAAATAGAAGACCTTGGGAATTTGAGTTGGACTGGGCTTCTTGTATGCCATAACATTGATTCCCACATTTGCATTTGCCCGAGAAGAACGTTCTGTACGCGCAGAAACTGTATAAATAACGGCATCACATTCAAATACGAGAACAAACTCGAAATTTCTCGGGAACAGATTTCACTACGGACAGACATCCTATTGCCGGATGTGCAATTATGGCATATGTCACAAAGAGAACCGATTGCAGCTTCAATGTTTCTTCAACAAGGTTCGGAACCTTTTCAGCGGCCTAGGAAAAGAGGGATTTACGGAGACTTCCACCGTCCCAAGAAACAAAAAACGGCATGCAATCTAATCGTAGGAAAATTCCTTCGTTTCATTGGGACTGATGAAGAAAATTACGAGTGTGACAGTACTTCTTATGGTCCGAATGCCGCGTAGCATAATTGAATTGTAAGCGTACTAAAAATTTCCACCAACATCTCATTCTTTGCATCTCAGTATTTTCTTTGCTTGAGGAACCATCTCAGTATTTTCTTTGCGTCGGCGAGGAACACATGGAACACCCGATTTTCGGATGGGTATAAGTCCAAATTATTTAGTCTCACAGACTGGCTGCGCGGACTGGACTTTTCACGTGGCCATCGAATCCGGCATACAGTAGCACACCTATTGCGGTTTTCGCCGTTACAGGAGGCCGACCGTAGCTGGGTTCGGTCCTCTCCTCTCTTCGACTTAAACTACTACTACGATGCAACCGATGAAGCGCAACTTTGCAAAACAATAAGTAGTAACAAATATCGTCACGTATAATCCGTTGGGGACGACTGAGCGAACCCAAGACATGCTTGGGATAACGGCAAAATACTGTCCGCAAGAACAAGAATAATCAAACTCCACTCGTTTTACGAGGACAACGAAATTTCTCGACGGGAATTGAAATGCTCGCACGTTTCACGGATTCTCAATGCGTTCAATCCAATCCAGATGCTCATTACGTAATCTAGGAGGTCTTAGTCGTACACTTTGTTTTACATTCCCCCACAGACTCGACATAGCCGTTGATCGCCACCATATCGTTTGTATGATTGCAGTGCTGTAGCGTAAAAACTTCGAAACAAACAAATTCGTTCTCCATCCAGCAGTGATTTCTAAATACTATACTATGTTACACTTTCTTCCTATTTCATCATCACTGCTGGTGATTGATTCACTCTCGTCCATGTTATCCTACACTATGCGTATTCCCCCCGTCAATATGCGCGAGAAAATGGTTCATTGATGAACTATCTGTCTACCTGCCGAGAGTGAGAACGCTACAAGGACTAGTGTTTGTTGGGCATTTCGTCTTGGACCAATGGAGACCAACCTCTTCGAGTTTCGGTCGCTATTCACGGTTGTATTCGTAAAATAATCATACCAAAGGTTTTTTCGGTACAATATGTGAAATAGGTAGTCCTGTGTCTTAGTCGTACCAGTCCTAACATCTCGAGGACTACACAACAGTGTATATACAATACGTATAAAACATATGAATAAAATTGATGGTTACACACTTTCATCGTCTCAACATCATCAATGTCAATGGCATCTTTTGACTTGACTCTCGCAAAACAATCTCTCGTGAAATAATAAGAATCTCTACTTTCACCCACGTCGATTGTCTTCACCCGGTTCTGGCACCCAAGTAGAACTAAGAGTACCATAAAAAGTGCGAAGAGAAAGACTATCAAAATTCAGATCTCTCTATCAAGGATCGAATCTGTCCTCTCAACTCGAATCGCCACAAGAACAAGAAGCAAAACAAGGACTAGAAGGAAAAAGACAAACACGATTCGACTCAATGACTTTTGTAATCTCAAAGCCGCAGCAAGAATTAGTGCCAATAATGACGCAAATCAGCATCAATCGTGGAAGCAACGCCAATACCAATGGAAACAACAATAGCGGTAGCTATAATAATATCAACAGATATAGCGACAATGGATCCTTCGGGAGCGCCATGCCCTGGTCACTCGACACTTCCTCGAGAAGAAGACGCCGCAAGAAGTCCTACCGCTGTTTTCTTACGCTCTCGTTCGGCATCACGGTCATTCTCCTCGTGACTTTTCCCTATCTTCTCTCCAATGTGAAACTGAATTCAACACCCACGCTGCTCAAGCAAAATGAATCCAACCGCAAGACCGACAACAGCAAGAAGAACGTCGATTCTCTCAAGGAACCGGTATCTCTCATCCACGGAACTGTAGGCGATGACCAGATTGCCTATTACCACCAACAGGCCTTTTCCCCGACCGAAGAGAATTATCACTTGGTCTTGTTGCACGGATCCGCCTTTTCGAAGGAAGATTGGAAGACCTCGGGGATTTTGGGATTGTTTCAGCGCGACTTTCCTTCGATTTCAGTCACCGCCCTGGATCTTTCCGTACGAGCTGATCAGACAAAATTGAAACAAGTTTTGAGATCCATGAGAGACGAGGATCTCATCCAACAGCTGCCCATAAGCGGTTTAGTCACGCCCTCGGCGTCGGGAAAATCTATTACGTCCTGGATTAAAGAGGAAGCGCAAAGTGGTCTGGATATGGAATCTTACATTTCCTTGTGGATTCCCGTTGCCTCCTACAGTGTGGGGGGTTGCACCACAAACGATCTCGAATCGCTCCAACAGGAAAAATCAGGCGTCGGTGTACTGGCGATTTACGGTGATCAGGATCAGAATGGAAAGAAGGTCATGCAGAGCCTTCGCGATCACTCTGGAGCTAAGCTTCTGGAGCTCCCGGGAAGGCACCCGGTCTATCTCGATAGTCCCGATGCCTTTGTGAAAGCCGTGGGAGAAGAAGTTCTCAAGATGGAATGAAAACACGAATTGAGAAAAATATGACAAAGCATGAAACGACACAAGGCACACACACACAACACGTTTCAGAGGGGAGTAAATTAAGAATCGAGAATGACTTTCTCTAAAAAGAATTCAGTCTTGTCTCGTTGCGAAGGAGCTATTCGCCGAAAGCAGCATCGCAGAAAAGACTTTCTCTCCCGACACAGCGCAGTCACCGCTACTTTTGTCGACAAGCAGGAAAAGACTTGGAGAAATACGATAAAATCGTGATAGCACCAATATAGGATGCGTTCGTGAAACACGTCTTGCGGAGAAGCGATAGCAGCATGTATCATTGATGATTATGTGAACTCTTCACCATTCCACATTTGACGTTATACGCAATTTTCACAATTTTATGCGTCTGCGGAAGCCAGAACGACTAGGAAACCGCAATCTATATCCAAAACACAAACAAAAAACTGGACAGATATAAATAACAGACGATTCCTTTCTCGAAGTACTTACAATCTAATATTACACAAATAATAATGCAAAATAATGTTTTGTTTCAAATGAATTTGAGACGTTTACGTAAGATGATATATAAATGCGTGTGGTGTGATCTAAAAAAAGATCGATGGCCCGATTAGCTAGGGCGTCGACCGACATCGATCCCCGTGGATCGAGAGTTATAGCAACGCTATTGATCGATCGATTTACAGAACTTGCGTTCAAGCAAGTTCATGCTTTGGTTGAGAGCATGTGTGCGCATACCCGCTAGCTTGCTGTAATTTGCGGAGTAGACTATAGCCGAGTGCAACGAATTAGTTCGAGGTGACAATGTTTTCCAAATCGACCTTGTGGGTCTTTTGTGCCGCTATGATACCCCAAACGATGTTTCCTGGCGATTTTTCCTTCCAGACCTTGAGGCCAGCCTTGGCACTCTTGAGGTAGGACTCAGAGAGACCAATCGATGCCCCCATTTCTTCCGTTACTTCAAGGACGTGCCCGTAGTGAGTAGCAATGTTTTCCGAATGCATATCAAAGGTGAAGTTGGTAAAACCGCATTCTTCCAGGGCAGATTTATAATTGGAAACAGTTCCCATCTTGGAGAGGTTGATGCGGTCGTAAATGGGTTGCATGTCCTCTTCGGAGGCAAGGACCTCGGATTGCATAATGTCGCTGAAGATCATCCATCCACCAGGGCGCAACATGCGGGCAGCTTCGGCGACAGCACGTCTCTGGCGCTCTGGCCCGACGTGCAACAAGGCGTCCATAGAAATGACGACATCGGCAGACTCGTTGCCCACCGAAATTTGCAAATAGGACTCGGCCAAGACTTCAAGGGTCGATTCGTCGCCATCGTCCTTGGCTAGCAAATCGGCGTTGCGCTTGCGGGCATGGGCACACATTCGATGACTAATGTCGCAACCGATGGCCTTCCACACCAAGCCTTCCTTGTAGAGGCGGCGAATGAGGCCACCGTATCCACAACCCATGTCGATGACACGGAGGCCATGGGAATTCTTGGAGAGACACCGGGAGCGGATTTTTTCGACGAGGGCTAATTCGTGGTGCTCCTCGGCCTTGCGGATCTGTTCCTGAAGGGTTAGGTTGGCCTTGTCTTCCTCGGACAAAAGGTCGTAACGACCAACGTGGAGCTCGTCTTCTCCCCAAATCTTGGAGTAAAAGGTTTGAGCGTCGTCAGAGTCGTAGTATCCCTTGGCTTGCGATGTACAGTTTCGATCAAACCAAACAAAGATGGCAAGGGCCTCTGAGCGAATGTGTGCGGTGCCAGTCTTGCTGAGGTCATCACTCTTGACGATGGTAGGAACGTCGACATCGTAACTTCGAAGCAATGCCTGTACCTCCAGGGGTGTTTGCCAGTGTGTCATGTAATTCGTGGGCGTGATGAGGATGCGCTTGTCCCAATCAACATGCTTGTGGACTTCGAATTCGCCGCAAAGCTGGGCGTTTTTCTTGTAGTAATTCATGATAGCGTGGGCGAAGAAGTGGCCGTTCCAGTAGGATACCATGCAAAGCCCCTCGCTTCCGGCCACGGCGATCATCTGGTCGACGACCCCACCACGCAATTCGTGGGGCATGATATTGAGGGTGTTGTTGACACAAATGACCAGAGGCTTGTGGTATTTTTCGGCGTGTCCCGCCTCTTTCCACCAATCTTGAAGCTTGAGGGCGTCCGCGACGACGAACTCACACGATTCATGGGGGTGCTGTTTCTTGCAAAAGTCGATGAATTCCTTGTTGATATCCACACCAATGCAGGGAATGGTGACCATAGCAGGAGCAGCTTGTTGAGATCCCTTGACATTGGACGTGGAGACGGAGGTTCGAAGAAACTTTTGGGCATTCATCTCTCCGATGATGTCACCGGTTCCGCATCCGACTTCCAAGATAACATCGTATCCGCCTTCCTCTGCCGTCTTTCGCAAGGCGTCGATCGTCGCCTGGTAGGTTGGACGAAAGACAGAGTCTTTGTCGGCCACCGACTTGTGCCAGGCCATGGGGGTCATGAACTCCCAGACCTCACGTTCGGTGTCATCCGAAACGCTGGTGGAGATTCGATCCAAAGCGTCTTCCTGGTCATTACTGACAACTTCGGTAATATCCTTGGTCGAGTTTTGGGAATCGATAGTAGCGCCAGTGAGGTTGCACATGTTTTATTATTGCTGCTGTTGTGATAAACGACTAATGTTGGAGGCAAAGAAAAATTAGGGTGTTGAAGTGTGATGAACAGAAGTTTCCAACTGTTTCGATTTTAATTCTTTATGCGCAAATTTGGATCCAAAATGAGATGTGAGTTGATGTAGCTCAAGTACTGCTGTGGTGAGTTCAAAAATTGTGTCTGCTGAAGTGCTTGCATACCTTATTTCCACAAAATGCTTTTATTTGTTTCCTCACATTAGGCTTCAAGCTGAGCAATGCCGAATACTTCCCAAATTGAAAAACTCAAAAATCGGATGACGATGGACGTTGGTAGTACATTCTCTACAAACAAAAATAGCATAACGTGAAGCTTAAGCTTCGTACTGGCATGCGTAACGGAAGGAAGGAGAAAAGGGGAATCGTTCTTTCCTCCAAAGATATCATCAAACCTGAAACCTGAAAAAATGAGGGAGACCATCGGAATCACGACCAACGGACGGTCCAAAATACCGAGCACGGATGGCGGGCGTACATTTATTATGTAAAGGAGGACGGCAGGACGTTAAATACATTCCTACCAATTCCTGCCGATTGATAAAATCTGTGATTCGATTGGTTGAGTCTTGTCACATTTTTGTCACGTGGCAGGAAGTTTACGTGAGTAAAAGGAATGTAAGGTTTTGGATTGGCTGCAGCGTTTAAAATCTTGAAATGAATTCGGCGATTGCACTTTCAGAAAGATATCGGGTGTACAATTACAAGAAGTTTGTCGTCACAAGACCTCGAGCGAAAATCTGCGTACCAAATGTACGAAAAATGAATTCCGGACCTCTTGGAAGGAGAAGCTCCGATCTTTCCTTCGTTCGGTGATGTTTTTGGGGGGTGTCAACACAAATACGTTCGTGCGTACTTTCCTGAGATTGCTGAAATCTCGGGTTTTGCATGTCCCCAAAAGAGGCAGAACGGATTTAGGTTCATGCAATATGAAAGATTTTCTACGAACGGCAACTCTCGAAAAGCCACTAAAGAGGATCCAGAACCCGCCAACCTGGATTCGAAATCCCCATGGGGGAGTACTAGTGTAGATGGCTGTCCCTCCGAGGACCGAAACCCACCGTTACCAATCCACGCAGTGGTTGTTTGGATTTCACCCAGAGTTGCAACAGTATTCATTGTAAGCCCGTCGATTCCATTTCCATAACAGAAAGAACGAAATGGCATCAACCTTTGCCAGTGCGCTCGACCAAACTTCGATTCTTTGTCGTAAACATCACGTCTGCAAGGAAACGGCGGGGGCATCTCCGGTGTGCAAGATTACCAACGTTCGCGGGGAACAGGAAAATAGCACGGGAATAGAGGCTAATGCTACCGCTTTGCCGACAAGATCGATGTGTACCATACAGGTACAGATCGTTAGAAATGAAAGTGAGACGCCCTGACAATAGCAAACTGAACGATTTCGATGGATGGCGGCGACGGAAACGATTCACAAATTGACAGAATTCTACAAGCCCCCTCTCCGTGAAATGTCGCAACTCTTCCTGTGATTCTTTGGCATGGGTGGAAACAACAACAAGAGCAACAGGCATATTAGAACAAGTCCTAGTATCTTATCCTGGCGTCCGCGAGAGATTTACGTCCGATATATAATGCGGCATTGAAAGGTCTTTCAAATATTGAGTTCGAAGTTGAGTCAATGCACGTCGCGTGAAATTTTTGATACGAGCCGAAGTTTCGGCTACCTTTATATTTGAATAAGGACGAGGCCAAGTACGCAGCACTCTAGAGGATTATACACATCGAAAATTTTTACGAGGACCTATTTTAGGTTTTGAGAAAGACTTCTTAATTGTACTCGTACAGCAAGATTCCCCGAGTCTTTCACAAACGATTTTTTGTTTATTGATTTTCGATGGAACTGTCTTCTGGCGTTTGAATTTTGCAATGTTCTAGTGGCTTTCCTAATGTAGGCAATCGATAAATAGTCTTCTTATATGAAAGTTTATTTTGTTGGTCTATTCTTCTGTCTTATTGTTCCTTTCTCATTTATGGTGTTGAGGTGGTTGAATGTTTCGGAGCAAGCCCAACCATCGTGAATCGTCGGAAGACGAATACAAGTACAAGTACGTGCATTTGAGCGAGGAAGATCGTTTTGTCGACTACTACGATTCAGTGAGATACATTTGGATCGTACTAGTCGACAATTTTCTCTCTCTCAGGAATTTTGGAAAGGCTTGACACGCGAAGGCACACGTTTACACGTGTGTGTCTGTCCGTCCCCACTCGATTTTTTCGTCCTGGGTGCTCCCAAAGAAAGCGGTGATGAATGACGTTTATGCACATTGCCAAGCCTCTATCTCTTCTCTCCCGTACGAGTACGTCGGCTTCTTTGCCCATCAACACCACAGCAGAAAAGAAAAACTGGAATGAAGAGCAAAATTCAAATGAATTAGGCAAGGCAGTTTTCAAACGGTAATGCGAAAGTGTGCCAGACCCTAATCGAGGAATAATAGTTGATGCATTGCGTGTATTAGATGCGATAGGCGCACCTGATGTTGAATTGAAATCTTCCGTAGATTGAGAGTAGAAGAGTCCAACAGAGCAATCATCAGTGGTGCGAGCGGAAGAACGAGAAGTTTTTCTTTCCGCTGCTGTACTTCACGCAGTATTGTCACCCCCCGCTTCACATATATACCGATACAATGAATATAGACAACAATAGCGAACGGATACGACCGATACAATGTAATTGGAAAGATGACAACAGGATAATGAAAAGGAGAAGAATACGGACGAGAAGAAACGAACACAACACGGCTATATCGAAGAGAAGGCTTTTGTTCTTCCTCTTATCAGTCGTTCGATTCGCCCCTTTCATCAATGCTTTTGTATCTCTTGACAGGTTTAGCAGTCGGACATTTTCGCCTCTTCATCGGAAGAAAAATGTATGCCTGAGCACCTCCTCGCCTGAGCAATCCTCAACATCTGGCCGGCAGCGAAATAAATCGTATGTAAATAGCAAACGGCAGCAACTGAAACCATCCTCTACATCAAACTCTACCTCTGCAACAACCGTGTCGCACCCAGCTAACAAGAATAGCAATTTGAATCGCAATCGGAATAGGAACTATGGTAAACACAATCACGACAACCGCAACTCGATAAGGATAATGTTCCAAACTGCAAAAACAATGGAACGACAGGGGCGATGGGGAGAAGCACACACTCTATTTGAGAAAATTCTCAAAAAGAATCCCAAAGATTCACATTCCCATCTAGCCATAGCTCGATTGGAAGCCCGGCGAGAAGGCATACAAGGTGCTAGTGGGGAGTCGTTGAAGAACCAAGAGTTTCCCACCAAAGCCCAAATTGCATTTGAAAGGGGCACAAAGGCTTGCCCGCAAAACATATTTCTCCTGCAGGCTTGGGCAATTTACGAACAACAAAATCGCGGCGACATGAAGCGTTCACGCGAACTCTTTGACGAAGCAGTCGGCGTCGATCCCCACAATCCGTATGTCTGTCACGCTTACAGCCTCATGGAAAAGAAGTTGGGCAACAACGAGGCTGCTATTTCCTTGCTGAAACAAGTCCTGGATGCTCCTAGCGCCAAGGTTACAGCCGCACTGGTTTGTACTTTGGGGGAGATTTACATTGCGGAAGGGAAACTTACCGATGCGCGAGTTTTATACCGACACCACGTCGATAAAATTGAGTCGTCCAACATGGCCAACGCCAACCAGGCCCGGCGTCGTCGGCATTTACCCACCGAAAAGGATCGTGTTGAGGTCTATCTAGCGTCAGCGTGGTTGGAGGAGCGTCATTTTCGTGAATTGCGCAAGGCAAGGGATTTGTTGCGTAAGGCCCTTGCCATTTCACCGACGTCGAGTTTAGCGAATGTCGCCTTAGCACGGTTGGAAGGACGGATCCAAGCTGGTGATTCCTCGTCTGGTTCTTCATCGTCTTCGGGACAGTCCCCCAGGACTGCCAAGTTTCGTGCCAACCGATACAATACCACAGAAGCCGCAAATAGAGAGACCGCAAAGCGATTGGCAAGAATTTGTGACGAGCTTCACCAGCAAGGAATGCAATCCAAAAACAAAGAAAATAAGAGTCAAAAACAGAGTCAGGATAGAGCCTCTTCAAAAATCGCTACAACAAACGAAGACGGGCGAGTGTTCAATGCGTTGGCCACTCTGGAAGTGAAAAATCGCCGTTTCCGGGAAGCTCGAGAAGTCTTACAGAAAGGCATGGATTTGTACCCACTCGATCATAATCTATTTACCGCGGCAGGAAAAGTCGAAGAACGGGTCGGAAATTACACAAGAGCGCGAGATCTTTACATGGAAAGTCTACGATTGGAGCCATCGGCGCCAACCCTTGTTGCATTCGCCCTGTTAGAATTGAAACACCCTCAGTACCCAACTACTACCTCAACAGAGACTACAATTGACAAGAAGGTGATCAAGGTTGCAAACTTCACTCTGATTCGTGGCCTCTTCGAAGAAGCCCTCATGCTGGATCCAAGAAATGGCCCAGCCTATAATGCTTACGGAAATGCCGAATTGAGGAGGGGTAATATGGAAGAAGCGCGACTGGTTTTTGAGCGAGGAACAAAAGCGAATTGTTCCGATACTGCCTCGATATATCACGGTTATGGAATGCTCGAAATTTCTTTGGGCAACTGTGGACAAGGCACGATCAATATTGTATGAGGGTCTCGAAAGCGTTCGGGAGCATCAAGACGCAATCTCCTCGGACAACCCCAATCGTGATCGGGCTGCATTTCTTTCTCACACGCTAGGAATGCTAGAACTCAATAGCAACCGGGCCTCGTCGGCCCTGAAAATTTTTCAGGAAGGCATCCACCGTTGTGGAAACTCCTCACAGCTACTTCTAGGTGCTGCGCTGAGTGAAATGCGGCTAGGCAAAGAAGAAGCAGCTCGCAGCCTGTTTGAACGAAGTGTCTACGCTGACGAGAAACACGCTCAGGCATGGCAAGCCTGGGGTGTCATGGAAACCAAAGCAGGTCATTTTAATAGGGCTTCGGCGCTATTCCAAAAAGGCATCAAACATGCCCCTTGGCATGGTTCACTATGGCACGGATATGCCTCCCTGGAGGTCCGACGAGATAACATCGCAAACGCCCGAACATTGTTCACGGGAGGACTTAAAAAAGCTAAAAACCGCCACGATGCCCTTTATCAGGGCTGGGCCACCCTCGAGATGAGGGAAGGAAATCACGAGAAGGCTCGCAAGCTCATCTCCGAAGCCCTCACAAGGAACAAGCAAAATGGTCGTGGATGGATCATCGCCGCCCAAATTGAAGAGGAGGAAGGAAATGATGGCTTGTCGCTTCTGATGCTACGTCGCGGCATTGAATGTGACCCCAGCAACGCCGAGCTATACCGAAAATTGGGCGATCATCTACTTGGAAAGGGCAAGATCAACGATGCTCGAGATGTATACGAAAAGGGAATCGAAGCCAACCAGATGTACGCTCCTCTCTATCACTCGTTGGCAGAGCTGGAAGCACGTATTTGCAACCTCGAGGCCCTTGCAAGATTGAATGAACGAACCAATGAACTCTTCAACAACAACGCAATGGAACCTTCTCCTGGCTCGAATCAAGCATTAGAAAGGAAATTAAAAAATTCGAGCTATCACCGCCCCGTATCGTCCTTCTTTGTGGATCGCAACAAACATGAATCGCTGACGACGACTCAGGGAAGAAAATATCCACCTGAATCGTTCGGTGGGCCGCTTTCGGAAAAAATAGGAATCGACGAGGACGATGAAAATGCCGGCATTGCTCCATCCACCATCAATGGCCAAAGGAAAAATAGAAACATATCGCAAGCGATCGAAGAATTAAACGGCGAAGGAATAGTTGGCGACATCATGAGTGTTGAATCTATCCTAAATGACACCACCACGAGGATGGATTGACGAAGATCATTTCGAGAGAAAAAAGACCCCACAAAAAAATCTAGCATTTCATCTCACAGTTCCTTTTAAAGCAAAGGCTTTTTTGAAGTTAGAACGGACACTTTGCCTGCACTTCGCATTGCCGTGTCGTGGTGAGTAGGTTGACTCTGTGTATGGCTGATATCTACAAATTCGCTGTCCATGCAGACATCGTTGAACGAAGATTGGTACAAAAATCAAGGGCGTGGATATTACCAACCATTGGACACAACTAACAACGCTAATAGACAAATTGATTACAGAAAGAAGCAAACTAATAAAATTACTTTAATCTAGCCCAAACGGTGTTTGTAGTGATAATTTTCGACTGCAATTGATGACAGAATTGAACTAGACCAGAATTTCATTATTCAGATTTCCAAAGCGAAGGATGGTGGGGACGGCTTTCATGACAACTGTATAGAAAAGAAGTGAAAAAGTGAGACCAGGAGTTACACGTCGCAAATCAAAAACACGATGCCCGTCGATGGCCATTGCTCGCCTCGGTGAATTGCATGACTGTTAGCATCAAGAGAGAAACGAAGGATGTGCCCGGTAACTACTCCGGCCTCCGAGTCTCTCGTCAGTAGCCAAGCGTCAAGAACTGTCGTCATTGGCAGCATTGAGACATTGATCTGTATTGCATCGTTCTTCTTTTGACTGGCATGATGGAGGAAAGATGATTCCTTTCAGGAATGATTGCGCCGACAAATGTTTTTCTTGTGCATTTCTATTTACCTAATTGGGTGGAATAAAAAATCTCCCTATGGAAATTGTCGATATTATGATCAACTGCCAAATTCTGGCAGAAAGCTGGAGGGATAATCACATTCGCCTATCCTGCAAGAGAGAGGAACATTTTTGTTTCCATTTTCTTTTGTGTCAGTATTTGTTCGGTTTCAGCAAGGATGAAAATTCATGATCTGTATGAAGGTGCCACGGAATGAAAGAGTGTTCACCGCATAGTACCCCCAAAAAAATTATGGATTGGAAGTTTCTTTTTTTGCGTTGCCTAGCATCAAGGTAGTTGATTTCTGAGATGCTCACTGTTCGGTGCTATACATCCAGTTCGATCGTGTTTCACTTCCTTTTTGTCTTGGAGACTTCCATCGTCGAAAATCCAATGCACAAAAATAGTACCCCCAAAAAGACGGAGAGCATGGAGTTGACAATCCACGGAGTGAAATCCAGCAGCCAACTCGAAAGAAATCGAAGGACTGCAACCGTTGGAGTGATTTCTGTCCCTTCATCGCGCCACACTTCGTCTTTGTAAAAGACCAACGCCACCCACACGGGCGTGTGCAGGGCTAAAAGCAGTCCGATGAAAAGCGCAAAGCAACCTCCTGGATTCCGCCCTGGTGACGATGATTCGATCACGACAGAACGGCAACGGCGGACGCGTTTGGATCCGCAAAGGTCGTCTCCAGTGCTGCTGGGTAGGACGGAGGCCGCCATTGTTGATTTCCACGATTTTGCTTTGTTACAAGAGCACTGACACGATCGAACGAAAGAACAAATCAGTCAATCACTGTGCGAATCACTTCAACAAAGACTTCGTTCGCTCTGGTGATTCATTCTGTTCATCGGAGGTATGGTATCTGGTAATTGTGGTTGTAAACTTTGAAAGTTGACTGAATAAAATTACTGGTAATGAATCAAAAACGTCTGTGTCAATTGATCAGCTCGATTAAATTTATAAATTTCTTGCTAGTTTTCGTGTTTGGTATGAAGATTTTAGTCAGCAACGTTTGTTACATTCCATTTACTGTAATAGTTTCTATCGATTGGGAGTTCGCTGTTTCCTTGCTCGTGCAAAGAATCGACCCTTATACTCAATACACACACTTTCGCTAGCTTCTTTGTGCGTATTTAATCGGTATGCCCCAGTCGTGGCTCACCATCCGCTCGTTTATGATCACGTCCCAGGAGGTCGCTCCTTGAAAGAGTCTGTCAATATCAACCCAGCAAAATTGTTTTTTCTCTTGGAGCCAGATGTTCCAGAAAATTCGAGAGTGTTCCTCCTTCCCCAAGGGTGAGGCAAAAAAGTCGGGCATGACCAGTTCTTCCATTGCAAGGGATTTGTCAAGTAGTTGCTCCAGCTGGCTCCTTGGAGGACACACTATCGGCAGGCTCTCGGTCCAGGCTCGATTGTGAACCTCACTATGGTATCTGGCGAGATCTTTAAACATTGTGATGTTGCTCGTGTTGGTTCCAACAATCGTGATGTTACCACCGGAGGTGATTTTGTCGAGTAGTCTTTTTGTCTCGCTATTGCAGGCTTCTTCCTTCTTCTTGCATTGCCGAAGGGGTTCGCACCAAAATCCTTTTTCTTGGCACGCTTCTTTTCTTTCTCTGTATTGCTCCAATTCTTTGTCTGTGGGAAGAAGAAATCCAAACTGGTATCCTGCCGCCACAATTTGTTGGTATATCGAATCCGACATGCCCCCCTTGTTGGTGACGAGCGATGAAGTCTTTGCACTAGTATTTGTACCGAGAGCAACAGTATCTTTTGGGTTTTCCGTTTCAATCTCTCGGGCATATGCGCAGGTATGGGGCGTTAGACCCATCCCGAAGGTATCGCAGTACAATTCCGTAGTAATGCTATTGTAGGCTTTGACGCTACTCACGACCCCTTCTTTGGAAGTATGTGATAGTTGGAAATAATTCAGAATCTTGGCCTCCAACTTTGAAGGCCCCATTGCTTTAATGCCTGGTAGTGTCACGAGGACTGGACTGTACCATCCCCGCAATCTGTAGTCGTTATCTCCTAGATTCAAGTGACGGGCCAGAAATGTTCCGAATTCTTTACATGGCTCATCCTTTTTCAACCCATCGAGATTGGGACGTAAGCAATTATTTTTAATCGATTGTATGTACGCTGACACAAGCCAATCTGCATATCGCCGATAGGCACCCACCACAACGAGCTTTTCGTATCCGAGAATGTCAAAGACTCGGAATTGACTTCCGATCATTTGACTTTTGATCTTTTCTATTTTGTCGTTGGACCAGTAACTGAACGCTTCGTCCGAATCCACAATGCTGGAATTGAGCATGTAACTGAAATCGATTGTGTCTTCTCCAATGATTTGGATCCAACACTCATCTATGAAACGTTTCCGCAATGATAATCTTATTTCCTCGTCAGTCTCGAGGTCGTGATTGATGACTGATATGTCACTGGTTTTGTTTCTGCTATCGTAATAGTTTTCCAGTAGTTCCCCCATGCACTTAACGGCCCCTTTGTGCGCATGGTACTCGGCGTTTGGAGATATGGCTATCGTTTTGTTGGCAATTCCCAGAGGAGCGACCCTCCGGATCTCCTTCCTACTATTCGGATCCGAATATTCATATAAGTGACGTCTTCCGACATAAATGATATTGTCCTTATCGGCGTCGAATGTGTTTTCTTCGAACGGATTTTTTGCCATGTTTTTTTGGATGGCCGATGTCCCAGTTTTACTTGGACCGATATGTATTGCGTAGAATCTTTGGATCCGTTTTTTGTCCTGACCCCTGTAACCCCCGTTTGGTTTCGGTACCTCTGTCGGAACGAGCGATTGACGCAATGTACCAGAAGACTCAAGCAGAATTATCGCGAGACAGACAATTGCCGTGACGCCGAAAATCGGAGTCATCCCTCGCATTTTGGTTAGCATTGTGGTCTCGTAGGGATGGGATGGCTTCTAGAGAGATAGAGAGAGTTAGAAAGGCTTCAGTAGTTATCGAATGTTGGATGTGAAGCTTACAACATATCATTGAAAGGTTTCTATCGTTGGAAATACTTCGTAAACGAGTAGTTCTCAATTGAACACTGAAAAAAATCGAAAATGCGTTGAGGTTCGCACTCGGCACGCCTTGTGATCAAAGTATAAGTCTGGTCAGATTTAAACCGACAGGCGCGTATGTTTACTTAGGAGGGAAAGGATTGCGGTACAAGTACCAATCGATGGAGCTTGCAACGTGTTCTGTGATAACAATTCGGTTGTCCAAAACACCACTCGCCCTGAGAGCCCTCTGAAGAAGAAATCGAATGCGATCTGCTACCACAAAGCTAGAGAGAGCATTGCTGCTGGTTGGATTCGAATCGGTAAAGAGCCTAGTGAATCAAACATTGCTGATTTATTTACTAAGCTGCTAACCGAGCCAAAGATGAACGAGCTAGTGCCACTTTGCATGTGGCGCTACTAGTGGGATTGGACCAAAATGGTGTCAGTCCCGAGCTTGAAACCCAAGTGCCTCGGAAAATCGAGGACAGTGAAACTCTTTTTGATTTTCACCCCCACCTGACGCCCCTTTTCAAACTTTTGTATGAGCACTAAAATTGGAATGTGGTCCAGATTTCCGTGTAAGAGTAACATTTTTTCCATGAAAGCAGAATTCGAATCTCTTATGAAACTACCATTGTCTTTTCCCTAAACTTTTTTTTTAATGATTTACAGTATTGTACATAGTTTTGACTTTAAAATGTGCCCAGAGTCGCTTTTTGTTTTGTTACACCTTGTACTCGGTGTCTTCCAATTCCTCAGCTGGGGGGTCTGGATCGATCTCCATCATTGTCTTTAAAGTGGTTTCGCCTTCCTTCGACGCATCTTCGGCCGTTTCATTTCTTCCAAGGGCATTTCGAAGATCTCGGTATCCGAGAAGCGTGGCGCCCATCCACAATATCGAAACAAACAAGCCCATTCCACACCAGGCTACATCGGGACCACACGACTCGTGGGTGCACTTGCCTAGGTCGGACGCAAAATCCCCAAAGAAGATGGCAGAGGCGATGGATGCCATCGCCATCACAGTTGAAAGGACGGCATGGATTTTGAGATATAGTTTCCGCGTGTCCCTTCGGATGATCATTAAAATTTGTTTTCCCTCGAAGGACATTTCTTCGTTGTCTTCGCAATTATAATTCTCTTCGATGGCATAGGAGGAGGCATGCCGATGAAACTCGTATATGGCAAAGACCAGACCGATACCGGAAATGGCACTGAGAGACACAACGGAGGCGCTAGGCCACTGGGGTTCATCGGGAACCAGAACGTAAGACAGAACGGACATTATCGAGATCAGCATCCATCCCACGGGGATCATCAGCATGAAGAAATCCCCAAAGGTGAGCGTCGTACATTTCAAAGCCGCTGGGCAGAAAAAGAAGAGAGACGCTTCCGTGAACTTTGTCGTCATTTTTATTTTGTATTTGTTATGTAGTATTGCACTGTTTATGTCGCACAACTATCCTGTGATGCGCTTTCTTTGATCACTACTTCTATTTGTCAAACTGCTTCGGCGAGAGTTTGTTTTTGTGATTAAGGTGCTGGTAGTAGTCGTTGGCTCTATAGTGTCGTCTTCTATAAAATGAATTAGCAGCGAACCGGATGAAATTGGATCGTGTAAGAAATAATAATGAAACTGATGACTACGAGCACAATACTTATTGTACGTAAGGCATTGTTTTCGTGAAATGCATTTTACGACTAATAAATCCAAAGAAGGAATTCCTTCTGGGCCTATTCTTCGAAAGAAATTGATACCATTGACATAAATCAGTGGATCATCTAAGGGCATTGTCAATTCTCTTTTGATGAAAATGCCTTCTCAAAAAATAGAAACCATTTACAAAACCCCGTCTCTTTCTCGATCGATCTACTCACTAAACCACACGGTCTCAGAAGCCTTTACAGTCCCAACGTCGGTACCACCACCTTGCATGCCGATCATGATCATTTGCCGAGGCATGGCGACGAGGAGACGATACCTCATAAGGATCGCTCTAAACCGGCGTGTTGGGTTTTGCAGCGCCTTATAAAAAGCTCATTTCATCAGAAAAAGTGTGAAATGAATTTGGAGGCAATGCTTGCATCATCTCGTCGAAAATCATCGATTGCAACCCGCAAGGAACGAGACTTGCTTTATCGGCTACTAATTTACGAATCCCAGAAAGTTCCGTCGACAGATAATCCACAGTGGATCCTGTTTCCCTGTGTACTCGGAAAGAATGAATTCATACGTATTTCGTTATTGCTTTAATTGAAAACTACACGTATCATTTGTTCCATGTGGCAATCCAGAAGGTATAAGACCTTTTTGTTCTGATCAGTTAGGCTCCTCGAGTAGAATGATCCTTACTTTTATAATACTCATTTGATAGATTGTTGCTTCTACAGCTCGAGAAAGTCACTATTATTGATGTGATGTTTGAGCCAATCATTATCGTCATGATGTATATACGGTGGTAATACTGTTACCTGTGTAATCACGGAATGAGCATCATCATTCCCAATAACTTGCGCAACGAAATTCCTAATCAATCGTTGATCTAAAAGTCCGAAGCAATCGTGCCACAAGCACAATTTTCATTGTTCGTTTCAACTGAACCTTTACATGCTTTTGTCGTTCTTCTCCCACATCCCGTTTCGAAAAAGGGCATATTGTAGGCAAATTGGTCGGTCGATTGTTACCGTATGTTAAGCTTATGGCCTTTGGCGTTTTGGCATATTGGCACGGGCCATCATCCCTCCGTCGATCTGCCAAATCGTCCCTGTGATCCATTCATTCTCGATCAGGGGCAGGCAGGCCTGAGCAACTTCCTCCACGCTTCCCGCCCTCCCTACGGGTAGCTTGTCCGACCATCCCTTGAGGACTTCGGGATGTTCGTCAAATAATTTTATGGTGCGTTCCACGGGAACAATCCCGGGGGCAATGAGGTTCGCCCGGATGCCCCTTTCGGCGTATTCGATTGCCATGGTTCGGGTGAGAGACTCCAATGCCGCTTTCGAGGCTGCATAGGCCCCCATGTATTCGTTCGATCGATCCCCGTGGATCGATCCAACGTTGAGAATGATTCCCTGGGTTGTGATCCCGCCTTTGTCGGAACACGTGTTGTCCTCTGTCTCGAATTGTTCGGCAAAGAGTTTCCCCAAAAGATTCGGTGCGTCCAGGTTGACGGCGATCGTGTCCCGCCAAATGGTCAGAGCATCATCGTCACTGTCCAGGGGAGCTTTCGTAATGGCGCCAGCATTGTTGACGAGGACATCAATCTTCCCAGAGTCGTCTTTACAAAGATCTTTGGCTTTTTCAAAAAATGCTGGAATGGAGGATATATTTCGAAAATCGCAGTTCAAGACACCCAAACACTGTTCCGGACCTAGTTCTTCTTCAAATAGCTTGGCTTCTTCTTCGCGAGTGTGGTAATGAACGATGATCTTGGCTCCCTGTTCTGCCAGGAGTTTGGCAATGCCCTTGCCAATGCCACCGGCAGATCCCGTGACAAGAACCGTCTTGCCGCTTAGGGAAAAAGCTTGAACGCTCTCCACTTCGAATGTGGCGATAATCACCACAAAAATCACGTAACGCAGGGCGGTGACAATGGAAGAAAACGACCGTCTCATCATGACTGTTTCGCTCATTGGGAAGAAGTGCGAATCTGATATTTCTTTTTTTCTTGACGCATGATTATTTTTTGAAAATGCGTGATGTGCGTACAAGTAGCCTTGTGACTTGATCATTCATCTCTGATGTTGAAATACGTATTGTGCAGTCTCCGTCGGACTTCTTCGATTAAATAGATTTTGAAAATAAAAACGAGGGCGAGAGAGCTAAACGACGTGCAGTGTAGGAGTATATTATATATATGATCACTACTTCCGATGGATAGATAGGACTGCACTAGGAACTTGCAGGGGCCCTCCAACTATTCCAAACTCTTTCGTTCGGAAACAACATTATTTTTTCCAATTTTTTTTTCAATTTTGGCTAATTAAGGTTACAATAGAACCAAAATCTGATGACACGAAAATAATCATGTTGCAAGAACCGGAACTTACTTGTGGAACAAAACAAATTTTATGTCATTGACAACGTTCGAGTGTACTTCCGGAGAATTGTTTCAGGAAGATTCGAAAAATTATCTGTTCACACTAGAAAAATATTGATGATTGAATCAGCGACGAAAGTAACATTTCGAAAGCAAGGAAACGCAATGACTTCACAAGAACAGGCTGCTCGTTCTGTACGGGGCACTATCACCCGAAGGCCAGGTTACAGATTGCGCCCCGAACTTCTTTTTGGCTCCATGATGCTCATTTTTCTGGCACTGACATTAGCAGTTGGGATCATTTCTAATTTGAGTGATACAGGGTCAGAAGAAGTTTCGATTCGGTCTCTACGGAATTCTCATGCTCTTAACCTTCGTGGTTTTACTCAGAAACCTCATGGGAATCAAACGGATCAGAAGAATCATGAAAACGTCGCATTGACAGAAAGAGAGCCTCCTATGATGCACAAAGGCGCTAGTCCATTTCCTTACTATCCCGCTACCAAAGTTTCGGAAGACCACGATTTCAAACTATTTGAACCTGCCGGTGGAAACCGGTTTGAGGAATACAGGCAAGGTGACTCTCCCTATTCGTATTCCGCGGGTGAATCCGATGAGTTAGCACGAAGTCGACGTTACCACGTAAAAAAGGCAATGCAACACGCCTGGGCAGGATACGAGAAATATGCCTTCGGAATGGACGAGCTTCATCCTATATCGAAGACAGGTAACAAACGTTGGGGAGGAATCGGTACCACCCTCGTGGATAGTTTGGATACTCTTTGGTTGATGGACTTGAAAGACGAATTTTATCGTGCGAGAGATTGGGTCAGAACGAAAATGAACCACGACCTAGACATGAGAGTAAGCGTCTTTGAGACCACCATTCGATCTCTGGGAGGTCTTCTCTCGGCTTACGATTGGTCGCAAGACAGAGCTTTTTTGGATCAAGCAGAGGATTTGGGGAAACGCCTCTTCAAAGCATTCGATTCAGACTCTGGAATCCCATATGCTGAAACAAACCTACAGACTGGATTTAATTCCAATCAAAATTGGTCTCCACAATTTACAAGCATAGCCGAGGCTGGCTCGTTGCAAATCGAATTCCGGGCCCTTGGACGTTTTTCTGGCATTACGGAGTACAAAACAAAGTCAGAAAAGGTCTTTTCAATTCTGGATGCCATGAGCCCAGCCAACGGGTTGTACCCTACAAAACTTGCGAATAAAACGCCAATGGCGAAATTGATGGACTCTACAAAAACATTTGGGCCAATGGCTGATTCCTTCTACGAATATATGTTGAAGGTTTGGATTCAAGGCGGACAAACAGAAACACAATACAGAGAGATGTACGACAAATCCATACAAGGCATGCACGACGAGCTTCTTTCGGTATCTACTCCTTCAGAATTAGTTTTCATCGCAGATCAAACAAATCGAAAACTGGTTCATCAAATGGATCATTTGGTTTGTTTCATGGGCGGCGTGCTTGCTTTAGGCGCATATACCGATCCCCAAGGCCTACATTCGGAGCGAGCGCAACGAGATCTGAAAACAGCAAAGGTAAGTGAGCAATCGACAGAATTGAGTGACAATGATCTACCACGAATTTAAGCTTGTTGTTATTGAATGATACTATCGTTTGATATCGGGTCTATCGGTTCATAAATCATTACCAACAAAATTTCTTTCTACCCCCACCCACGCTCCTAATTCAACAAGGCATTGACGTATACGTGTTACCAAATGTATGCTAGAATGCCTACAGGAACGAGTCCGGAGTACATTCGTTTTTCTGGTGGCAAAGATTTTCTTCCTGGAAGCAAAAACCAGTATCTCATGAGACCAGAAGCTGTCGAATCCTTCTTTGTCTTGTATCATTTAACGGGCGATCCCATCTACAGAGAGTGGGGTTGGGAGATCTTTCAAGCGATCGAGCGGTACTGTAAAACCGAAGCTGGATATGGTCAATTACAAAATGTTCAAAATCCTCATCAAAAGCCTGAAGACAGAATGGAAAGCTTCTTTTTGGCAGAAACACTAAAATACCTCTATTTGCTGTTTGACCCCGAGACCCCAATCGATTTGCTCCACAAACACGTATTCAATACGGAGGCACACCCCATGAGAATCTTTCCTGTGATGGATCAAGAAGACGCTGTTGCGGACAAATAAGAAGTCAGTAATAATCTAAAGGTGCAATAGAATCCCAAAAATCTGAAAATATACTTCGTTACTGTTGCTTGCTAGTGTAGACAAGAATGATGAGATGCTTAGAAAGTTGGCACTGCTGTACGCTACACGTAGCGTCGGTCGAAGCGATATTCAAACCTTCTTCGCGTTTGCGGATGATTCATTCTGTCGCGAGTTCCAGCTTCCAAGTTTTCTATCATCTAGTTCTTGAGTGACCATAAATCTGGAATTTGGCAATGTGTGTGAACTTGTTGTTCTTCCGTGAAACGATTTTCATTACTTTTCAATTCAAATTTTGAAGACTGAAATAGTCCTAGTTTATCACGTGCTACTATAGGCCTACGTCTTTCCTACGTCCTGTATTCTACCACCAATGATAGCAGGTGTTGTTTCCCACGATTAAAACAATTTCGAGGAATTATTGGTCTTCCCATTTTGAAATGTCACGTTACGTACAGTCGCCCTCCACGCTCGTTCGTTCTGACTTGGATGAATGAATCCAAATTGATGATGAGCGCTTCACTACGCACTACGAGTACAATACCGCCTGCCGTAAAGGCATCTCTCGTGTCTTGCATACAATACGAAAAGAACTAAATAAATAACTCTTGCAAGTATTAAATTTTATTCGTGACGATTTTAAAAAGACTTCCACGAAAGAAGAATCACCTCCATCTTAGGTCATCTCTCTAAACCAAAACATCAAACCACCAGAATAACAGTCACCATGGCCAGCAAAGAACCCTTCCTTCCAGTTCCAACCGAAGAAGATCCCGAAAGCATGATGGGTTCGATGTCGATTCCCACGGCCGCGACCTACAACCCTGTCGGCCCTGGATCGCATGCATCGAACGCCAACGTTTCCGGATCTATTCCCATGGCCACGACGTATGACCCGTCTTACAGAACTGGTAACCCCGGGTCGATGGCAGGATCAACAATGTCCATGTCCTTCGATGCGACTGGCGGAAGCGGCTTTCCCGACAATGCCTTCAACGAACACACGTTGTGTTTCAACTGTTGCTGCGACTTTAGACGCGCCGTCCTCATCGTGAACGGGATCTCCATCGGACTCAAGCTCATGGCAATGATTGGTGTGGTCTTCTTTGTCCACTACTTGAACGACAACCTCGATGACATCGAGAATGATATCGATGACGACGCCACTCGAAAGCAAGTAGATTCCATGTTCAAGAGTGGCCAGGTTGCCGGTTTGGAATGGTTTTTCGAAATCATAGAAACCATCGCAGTCGGTATTCACGCATGCGGTATCTATGGGGCACTCCAGTTCAAGCAATGGGGAATTGTCGTGGCTGGTAGCATCTTCGGTCTGCAGCTCGTTGTAGCCTTCTTCTCCATGGATTTCCTAAACATCCTCGTGAGTGCCCTCATGTTGTATCCACATGTCTGCATGTACAACCTCATGAAGGCGGGAATCATGACTCCACAGAACTACCACAAAGTCGCGAGTTGCTGCGGTGACACACATATGTAAAAGCCGAGTTTCCTTGGATTTTTCGTTTGCTGGCAAGCACGAGTGGTCACACTCTCTTGAGTGGATTCCCTTCCGAAATAACCACAGCAACGCGAAAAATTGAATCAAACAACTCTAGAGCTTTCGGAATGGGATATTCCTCTTTGTCTCTTGACTGCGGCAGCGGAATGTCGGACAATTAAATTAAGTAGGCAGGTCCGAGGTTTCAATTAGGAATTGATTATATTGTTATACATAGTAAAATAAAAACCTTTCATTGTTTCGTTGCGTTCCAAGATTCGATTGCACTTGGCATTATCTTCCGTTGAAAGGGACGAAAGAGGTAGCAATTCATGTTCTTTCGAGACAAACAATGGATTCAATCAAGTGTGAAAGGTCGCCATTGTGATGGTTACTTTTGGGGGTTGTCCAGTCTAGAACAATAAAGCGGTCTTCATTCGTATCACAGTCATGATTTCTAACTGTAGACCCTAAGAAACATGTCCGCCCGTTCGTAATCCGTACAATCGTTTTGAAATCCAAAAGAGTTTGACGAGGGAAGCATTGCGATTCTCGATGGTTGGTTCTCGACGTTCAAATCGATCGTGAAGTAAAGAGGCATTGGAGCATCCCCAAGGATTCCACTAGCCACCAGCTTGGCACTGAGGATGCGATCTGGCTCGGTTCCTTCGCTTTCGTCACCGAAACCTGGTATTGTCATCGGTATTGTCATCGGTATGGCAGGAATACCACACCTGGGCGTCGCGTTCGTTCACGGACCGCGGAGTGATGAATTGACATTTGCCTTCGCCGAAATGTATGGCCATGAGGGACACTATCTCCTCGAATTCATAACAAGTGCAATCGTTTTCGTGGTCTTGAAAGGCTCCTATGAGCCTAGCGGCACAAGCATTCTGATGGATTTCGCGTCTGGTGGTACCGTCCTCGTCTCCGAAAGTAGTGCATACCACGGGATTGTAGCTGCTGTCAGTGGCACATAAAGACTCCGGCTTGGTTAGGGACTCGAAGAAGTCTGAACTGGTTGCTTCAAAAGCCTGAGTGAAGCCAACGAAAAGAAGGGTAAGAATAATATTCGAATTCATCATCTGCTTTGGATAGGGATTTGTTGTAAGTTGTTGCTGCTGGTGTTTGTTGTTTTGATTGAAAAAATTATGTGACCAAAATAATGAAAGATCGGTATGCGAAGATTTTTTGGAACGTAATGAAGAACAGTCGAACATTGCCCATGCACGATTGCGAAAGCATTGTGCGGGATTGATTAGTCGCTCTCATTTCACACGATCGGTGAGCAAGTACGAGCCTTGTAAAAAAGCTTATACATAATAAAACACCCCTCATATAGTATTATTACTATGTATTATGCCAATAGTTTTGATCACAGTTGATTGATGCCGATGCCATCGAAAGCTGACATCATCAAAAATGGTATTTTTCGGCCGCACATCGATCTGAACGAAGTACAAGTCGAACAATCTCCTAATTTCAACACTTACCGCCCAATTCCGATAACAACATCGATTCAGAGCATAATCCGAAGTGAATTAAGCATTTCATTATCTCTGTCTTCTTCGTTCTCTTTTTTCCCAGTTTGAAAGTAACATGACGGCTGGCCTTTCTTCTCTCGGAAGGCGTAGTTTTTCGAGACGATTGATTGCATCGACACCCCTTCGAGGATTTGCCTCGGTCGGGGACAAGCTACCGAGCGTCGATTTGCACCTCGGATTTCCGCCTGAAAAGCACAACTTGGCCGATTATGCCAAGGACAAAGCAATCCTGTTGGTTGGTTTGGTATGCACAATCATTTTCCGTCAAGATTTGGACCATTCTAGGATGGAACCGAACATTTGCTCACTCATTGTCTTGCCCGCTTGCTTGTTTTTTCTTTCATTGATGAATATTTACGGCGACAATTAAATCAAAGCCGGGTGCCTTTACCCCCACCTGGTATGTGCAATACTTTTCTGTCAAGATTTGGACCATTCGAGAGGATGGGTTTACAGCAAACGAACTCTTGCTCACTAACTTTCTTTACAACTTGCTTTGTGCTTCCTTTTGTTGATGAATACGTCCGACGGATATCAAATCAAATAAATATACTACGTAGATCCACAAAGCAGATCCCGAACTATCTCGAAAACCAGAAGGCGCTGAGAAAGGGAAGGGATCAAGAAAGTCATTGTATATTGTGTCGTAAGTTTATTTTGAGATGAAAGTAATTTGTGAAGCTGAGTACTCTTGCACCCTGTTTTTTGTTTTGTCTCATGACTCCCCCTTCTACTATAGAATGACGCTGCCGTAATGGAGGCTTGGGCGAAGGACCAAAAAACCGGTTTATCCCTGTTGCAACTCATGGGCGATCCGAAGGTACGAATTAATTGCATTGTTGTAAAACAGCTTCTTTGTCACCTGACAGAAACGTATTCAATTCTCACACCCCTTTTGGTTTGCAAAACATGCAATGGGCCTCCAAATGATGATACACAACGCACCGCTGCATAGGGCGACCTGACGAAGGCCCTCGATATGGAGTTGACGCACCCCGGCCCTACCGAGGGAGCGGGCTTGTGGGGCCGCTGTAAGCGCCATGCGATTTATGCGGTCAATGGGGAGATCAAGGCTGTTCATATTGCTGAGGCTGAGGACGATCCAGCCGGGGACGAACGTCCAGAGCACACGTTAGCCGATGCTATGCTTGAAGCCATCAAGGTCGTCAAGGCTTCCGAGGGAAAGTAATGCACATCAATGGTCACTTTGGCGACATCTGAGGTGCTATGCCATCCCATACGCTCAGATGTCTTGAAGGAAAGAAACATACCAATCGATATAGATGAAATGAATCTAATGAACAGCACTTCGAATTTCAGACAGAACTTGGGATTTTGGGACGATGAATGACGCCGTTCGTTGATGACAACTACTTGTACTTCACCAAGCGAATGGCCGATAAAACACACCTTCTGATTCTTCTTGCTGCGCCTTTGCAAGATGAGCTGTCGACCCAACCAACCTTCTGTTACTGGTTCACAATTGTGCTCCTAGTATTCATCAATCTGCCGAACGATATTCCTATTCGCAGTTTTCTGCTATTTGATACCTACGTAGGTTTCATGAAAAATTTTACGATTGTGTTAAAATAGCACTATGATTGCGCATTTTTATTTCGTACATCAATCTTTCGGAATTTAACGTTGATTATCTCGTAATTGCTCGGCGTTCAGAGAGCGCCATGACATGGATAGATTTTCGATGATGACCTTTCCCTTCGCCTTGACCCTGCGCTTTGGTACTATATCGCATGCTACGATCATCGCTACGCTTTTCCACAGTTAAGAAGGACATCGGGATCTCGTTGCCAAAAACTCCTCGAGCTGCAATCAACGAAGCGCTGTTACCGTTGTCCCTGACAGGCAGTTTCATTTTTCCCGAAGTGCACCCGTATAGGGCATCTTTGGTGTTTTCTTTATTGCAACCGAGTTGGTCTTCTGCATCATATTTTAAGCCAAATTTTGGACTTAGTTCCTTCCTAGACAATGGTTTCTTTGCTTTCTCGTTTTGAGACCTTAATTCCGACAAACCATTCGAACGCTGATGATACTTCTCGATGGTATTCTTCAGGAACACGACTTCTTTCGCCAGCTTTTCGCACTCAACTTTCCACATGAAGGCTTCCTTGTGTGATGAGATTCGCCGCTCTTCCATTGTTGCGATGGCTTCCTTGCAATCCTCCAGTTCGGAAAACTGCCGAAGGGTTTCGGTTTCGAGTTCGCCAAGTTGGACTCGAAGATGCTGGTTTTCCGATTTTAGGGATTCAATCTGTGTGAGATGACTTTGCGAAGAAGCCACTACGGTTTGCTGATAAGTTGCGAACAATCGATCCATCTTGCTCTTCAACAGTCTTGTCTCTTTTGAAATATTTGCCGCGCCTCTGACGCTCTGCGATCGACTCTGCCTCTGATCATGATGGCGGGTATTTGATTTACCCTTTTTCTCCAGAACGCTATTGGTTCCTCTTGTGGGAGTGAATCCTAGTTGTTTGGGAGAAGGATTTCGAATTATAGTAGTAGTATTGTCATAGGATAGAATTTGGTCATTGCTATTGTTGCTTGAAGTGGGTCCAATAGATCGGCGACTGTTATCTTGTGCTGGCAGTTGACCGAAGAATGAACGGCGAAACCATTTATCGCCGCCTGAAGTTTCACTCTTAAAATTTCCGGGATCCATGTCCTAAAATGAAAAGAAAGATAATGTAATCATTGTCAGCTTTAATAAAATTATTTTGTAGCCGATTCAATCCCTCGAAGATGATAACTTACTCATGAGCACAATTCGAAATGTCTTTGTCACTCAACTTTTTTCACGCCGCAGTATTGATTTGTTTCCTTTTTATGCTGTATGATGCTGATGAAGAAACGAAGACAGAGAAAGTAGATACACGATAATGAAAAGGAGGAATCTAACAATGGATCACCGACAAACAGATTGCTAATCATAATGGTATGCAGTTCCCAACCGCGTTTCATTTCATTCGGTATGAAACAAAATCCAAAGTAAAGCAATCCTGGGTTTTTCCCGGGACCTTCGGTCGTTGTAACGGTTAAAAAACGTTAGCCCTCAATTAATATTGTACAATATCGTCCTTACCGATGAATTGGGGAAATTATTTGAACACCTTAACCCTACCCCTATTGTAGTGTGAAGCATTGATTTTCTTTACTTCAATTTTTTTGCTCCCGAAAGTGCTTCTAGAGCCTCAACAAAACAGGCATCATGATCGATATATGGTATCTTAGTGGTCATACTGCCCCCCTGTTAGCCTAGATCCTCCTAGTCATATTCGGGTTTTCACTGATGGTGCCCAGGCTAACCTCCTGCCATTCTAGACTTTCAGTTGTTCTGCTGGTAGAGGCATGACGGCAGAACAAACAATTGAACGAGAAAGGATACTACTGATCAAGAATGATAGTGAAGTTTACTCTCATACCGTAAAATTGATTTAAATTTTTAAAACTGTATTACACTTCGTTATATTTTAGCCAGCCTCGAACACTGGTCCTCGAAATTATCGGTGCCGTAACATCCCAGTGGAATATCCAGTATCAGAATAACCATCAATACTGCTGTCGTACATGGTGCTATTTCCTACGGTGCTCTCCTCATCCGGAACTCCTAGAATTCGATTTAAGTTCACGACGCTTCCGGAATCAATTGAGTTTATGTCTTCGTCACGAGCTACTTGTGGCGTTTTCTCAGTGCGAGGGCCATCATGGTTGGACGAAGAAACATCTTCACTCGATCGACGGGACTCCGTGCGGTCAGAAGCCTCCAGTTGGAAAAACGTGACATCATTTTTCAATTGCCCTACTTCGACCTCCCGACAAAGAACTCGGTCCTCTAATTCACAAATTCGCAGCAAAAGTGCCTTGGCTTTTTCCAGTCCGTCTTTCGAAGGGGTCTCGAGAACTTCTTTTTGATTCATAATTTCATCAATCATGCTGCCGATTTTTTCATCCCGCTGCTCCAATTCATCTCCTGCGGTATCAAGGTAGGAAATCTTTTCGCGCAGGTCATTCAGCTTCGCTTCTTGTTCATCCAACTCTACTCGTAGTTTTACAACACCATCAAGGTCAAACGACTGGATCGCGTCTGGATATTGGCTGTACTGCTTGTTCTGAATATGATGCGCTGTCCATGGCATGATCGGAAGTATCACTCTCCACTCTCTCCATTTCATTTATATTTCTTGCGGTGATTACCATTCTAGGCATCTCATCTTCCGAGGTTTCGTCGGTATATTCTCCAGCTGCTATATTCACTTCCACTTTCGTGATCTCCATTGTTAGGCAAACCTCTGTTCATCAAAAATTTTGGAGAATGCCTGTTCGTCAAGAATAGTTCGTATCACACTGTCTGGAGATTGGAAATCAATCTTGTGAATCTCGTCAAAGACATCAGACTCATGTGTCCACAACGCCTGTTTCGTAGATCGTTGTTGAGAAGAGACCACAGAAGTAGTGTCTCGAATCACGCATCTCCACTATCATCTTTAGGAGAGATGTTTCAACGATCCATTCGTTCTCTATCACACTACGTCGGGATTTTTCAAGTACCGTCGTTTTCAGTCGGCCCATTCTCGATAAAGATGACAAGATCTTTTCGTAGCGGAAACAGCCCCTGTACACGAGAAATAGAAGAGTCATCATGAGGCGCCATGGTGAACCCAATCAAATCCTTCGCAGCTTCGATCCAATGGGGCAAAACGAACTTGACGCTACCATCAAGTAAAACATCAGCAAGAATCGAAACAGCTTTTTCACCTCTCATTAAGATCATTCCTGAAAGCATCATTGGGAACAACTTTTCCACTGTCTCGGTTGCGTCCGAAATTAACAGTGGATAGATTCCGTTACTTTCATCGACGATTGGGATACCTGTACAATCATCAATAAAGTAAAAATAAGCAGGATCATTCTTGTAGAGTTCCAAGAATTCGGAGAAATGGTTCTGTCGGGACTCACGAGATGCCCGGTTCATTTCATCGACAAGGTTTTCTCCAAGCGTTTGGTAGACCTTGTGATCAAGCATGTCAATGACGCTTTTCGGCGTGGTCAGGTCGGCAAGAAATTCAGCAAATTTCATCGCCACTTGTGCAGCTTCCGAAGACTCGAGACCAAGCCTGCCTTCTGTATCCTTCACAAGCTTGTACGGGAGGACGACGAAACTAGTTGGATAGTCAGTTTCACTGATGTTGAAAATGGTCCTACAAAGCGATCCAACGAAGCCCTGCCCATGAAGACGCAGTCTTTTCGAAATCTCTTTGTCAAACTGATTGATCACCGAACTTCTCATGTTCGAATTTGTCGACGTCATTTCCACATGAACTGGTATATGGCTTCTGGAGATCTTGTTAAGTCTTTCCATAATGGCATCTACGCAACTAGGGTTTGCTCTGTCGATCACAGGGTGACCTCCTCCATTCAACACGGACGCCAAAAAGCGCACTGAATGGAAAGAAAGAGGGTCGATAATTCTCGACACATTCTCCGCATAGTGATCGGACGAGTCCTCTTCATCTTGAAACTCGCACAACCACACCCAAAACACTTGTGCAGTACGTGTCAGTACAAATTTGTTGCAATGCTCTTGTTCCTGCATCTCTTTTTGAACCATCTTTTCCATTCGTTGGATACGGTTTGACTCCTTTCTGTACGGAAGCAATTGAGGAGAGTAGGCAAACATCAAGTCAGACCTTCGGATTCCGTTTGTTGTTCCGTACATTTTGTCAAGCATTTCTTGCGTCATGTCTTCATCAGAACTAGCGTTGACACGCTGAATTTCCCACTTTGGAAAGTCTGTCGAAAGCCTATCGTGAAGCTCGAGTGGAGTGGAATGGTTTGGAACGAAAGTCTTGATATCGTTCAAATCGCACTTGATGGAGGCTGCGTTTGGAAATGCTTCCACGAGAGATTTGAGTGTGTCATATGGTACCGTGAAAATTGCAGCAATGTGTAAGGGTAAAATGCGCCCAACACTGCCAGATTGAAGGCACAACGAATGATCCTCGAGGACTGGTTGCAAGAGCGCATCGATACATTCGGACATGGATTGGTACAAGGTAGTAATACCAGACCCTCCATCTTTATCCTCATCATGACTCTTCGACTTGTCGTACACCTTTTGATACCATTGACCCTCCCATTCCATCAATTGACGAGCCATGATATGCACCGGAAGGTCGCCATTTACATCAACCCGTCGACAAGTCTCGGGATCAGCCGCAATCAAAGTTTCGATAAGTTTCCAGTACAATTTGAGATCATGATTCAAGTCTTTCAGCCGACAGGGTTGGTCCTTCGCAAAACGTTTTGGAAACGCTCGCATGCAAGCCGTATGTAGTGCGTACGTATCCACATCGGGGAGTTTTTGAGACGCAATACTTGGATTTAGTTTGATCGTTTCCTCGAAATCAAACGGTAGCGGATCTCCATAGGAGAGAGCCTCAATAAGTATCTGTTGGGGTGTGCGCGGACTCTTTACCGAGTCCAACTGGTCTGTGAAAGCTTGAAACGCTGCATCAGCTTCTCGACTGACTGCCGAGGGAAGAGGTTCAGTCAAATCTCGTCCTTCATGAACAATTGCGGCCATTGACTTCTCGTAATCATACTTTTCCTGGCGGAAATAACGTACGCTCTTCAATATCTTCGGAGAATGAAACTTTTGGTGATCGCATACTGTCATAGGAATCTCTGGAGACGCTTTTGCGCATTGCGGGAACGAGCTTCGAATCCTGTGAAGAATGGAACGACATCATTTTCTTAGTGCTTTTGTATTCTTCTAATTCTTCATCGAAACTTTTTACTTTCATGTTCAAACTGCGACTGCTGTGATTGCTGTCAAATGCCGATGCCCGATACGGGCTAGCAATGTCCAGTTTCACTGGAGAAAGGTTTCGTTCTCGGAAGCTCAATGACATGTCATCTGCTCGATACACAACGATATCATCTCGACCATCTTGAACAAACTCATCGTCTCTCGTAGGGTTGATAAATGAAGGAAGGTATGGACTGCGCTTTTTCTTTCCGTTTCCATGGCCAGGAATTGCGAAGGAAGCTGGTGATAGAGCGAAAGAAGAGATTTCTCTTTGTGGTCTTGGTGAAAGGACGAGAGGCGAACCAGGACCATTTTCCTCGTAAACATCCGATACATCTAGAACATATTTCCCAAACTCATCATGAATTCCCGGTACTGGAACACTGCTCTCTTCGCTATGTTGATCGCTATAGTTCATGGCATAGGGAGAAGTTGGTGCCGATGAACCATGATAGATTACATCTTTCCGATCATCCCGTAAGAGATCAGGAAAGGCGGAGGCATGGGGGCTATCATCACCATTCTCTGAAATCTCTGTTAAATCATAAATTTCGGTGATATGGCTATCTGCTCCATTGCTCAAGAGTTTGACTTTGATATTTCCGCTGCCCTTGATACCCTCTTTTAACTTTGCTTCATCAATGCCTTGGTCAATTGCCAGTTTGTTCAAACGTTCTACTGCTAGTTTGCTAAAAACATCTGCATCGCTCATGAGAGCCTTTTTATAAATGTCAGATTCGTTGTCGAGCGAAGAGACCGTTGTTTGATCTACCCCAGACGACGAGGTATCGCTCACGGCTTCAGTTTGATTTTCTTCAGATTTTGGTTCATCATCTTCGTCAAGTCGTTCTGGATTGTCCTTGGATCCCGGCAGAAGATCAGGAAAGAGGCTCTTTTTACCACTAGACTTGTATGCAATTTGAGAGGGTTTGGCTGGAACGTCAACGTCGTCGTCGGCCATGAAGGCATTGAAGGCTTCCTGCAGTGCTGCGTCTTCAAGTGTTTGCATGTTTGGAAATTCCACAGAATTCGGTGGATCATTTGGATTTCTCTTCTTCCCTAACAGTCCACGAAGCCTTCGAGCTAACTTCTTCTTCCTCACACGCCTGTTTAACTTTTCATCCATCGAGGGGGAGGTTTCGATACTGCTCGAAATAGATTCTGTTTCATTTTTCATTCTTATGTCCAAAGTCCGCTGATAGCTTCCATAGCTTAGAGCTTTCGGGATTGCCAAATCTTCTGGTGGGTCCTCTTTTTGGGTGTCCCTATTCCCGAACTTTAGAGAAAGAGGAAACTTGCCGGGAGGACTTAACATACTCCTCTTATCCTTTTCATTTTTCTTGCTCTGTTTATGCACTTTCTTCAATTTCTGTTGATGAATCCTCTCTTTTTCCTTTCTAAATTCCTTTTCAGTGGCTTCAGCTCCGACACCATTGGCATTGTAAACGACTTCAATTCCTAGACTAGGGAGTTCCTCTCGAAGAGGAAGCTGGGGGGGTTTATCGCATATGCAAGTTACGCAGATGTCTACATTGCGTAGATCTCCCGACATCGTTGCGAACTATGATTCCTACTCTTCGTCTTCTATTTGTGTCACAAGTTGTTGCAATATCCTCTTTTGTTCATTGTCCGATGCCAAAGAGAGGTACGATTTGTAATTCTGAACTGCAGTGGGACGCGAGCAATAGCAGTTAGTGATGTTATTCTGTTATTTCTGTCGGCATCAATTATTTTCTTGATCGTTGAACTTCGGGTATGCATGCACCTCCTAGAAGGATTCGTGCGCGCGCGCAAAAAATACCTTACTTAATAGATTAGCGATTCATTATATACAAATACAAATAAACGTATTTCCTATTCGGCCTAAGTAACTGAATCGCTCTTCACGGCCCAACCTACCTCAACTCCCAACGCTTCGGTTGAAACTCTCTCCACATTCCTATTTGAAACGTGCATAATTTTTCTAGTTTTCGAGTATTTCAATCGTGCACTGGAGACCCAGAAAGTAAGCCGGCGCGAACGCGAGGCGGGCTTGCCGTTTGTAAAAATTTCTCACTCGAACAATATCGGTGCTAGTATGCAAAATCGAAAGCAATCGCTAAAAGCGAGTTCTTGTATGCTTCGGGATACTGAGATCCATGTGTCGCGGAAGACAATAACTGTTGCGGAAGATTCCAGATTCTTCCTGATGGGCTATTTCTCTGTGGGAATTTCCTGAAAATATTTGGATTTTGCTAACACAATCAACGTTGTAAGAACATTCCTCGTCTCTTCTTATGCCAAACACATTTCGGAAATAACGACGCATCAGCCTCCAGTCAAAGATTCAGAGAGCCAAGAGAAGAAAAAAAGCGTCAACCATGAAGTTTATTTTAAATGCTGTTATTTTGTCGATCATTGTTTCTTTCGCAGTCGCACAGACCAGAAAGAACATCAGGGCGTCGAAGAGTTTGTTCGAAGCTGGTTGCACGACACTGTGTGCAGACCACGACGGAGACCCGGTAGATGTTTCGGGAGTCGACTTTGCGGACCTCGTTTCGCTATATCTCGATGGAAATAGTACATTAGGAAACATCACGGATGGAAACAGCACCGATAACGATGCTGCCCTCATATACGGGGATATCGAATGTTGGGATGTATCGGAGGTCACCGATATGTCCGGTGCATTCGCTTTCCAAGACGACTTCAACACTGGGATCGAATGTTGGGATGTAACTTCCGTAACAGATATGACTGAGATGTTCTACGAGGCCTCTTCGTTTGATCAGAATTTGAACGTCTGGGCGGATAAAGTCCCTAGAGGAAATATCGTGACGACAAATATGTTCAATGGTACCTCATGCGAAGTCCAAAGTGATCCTGACGTTATTGGACGACCATGGTGTCGATTCGATTCACCAATATTTTCTCCCCAGTTCGAATGCTTCTTCTTCGGTAAATGCGGAGACAAGCAGTCGTTTGTTGGATTCAATTCTCGAACGATCAAAGCAAGGAATCCTTAATGATTCAAATTATTGAATCGCAGTCTTCCATCACAAGTCGATGAATACCAATCCTACTTCCGAGAAGGTAAATTTACCTTCATATCTGCCGGCATTCTCAGAACAAATACAGAGTTTGTGAGCAGTTGTTCCATGATATTATCTATGTTGGATAAGAATTATGTAGTAAAAATTATGTATAATATAGATACAATTTACACAGATTCCGATAAATCGAACTTCAATATTCATCAACCATTTGGACTAAATTATATTTCATCATTCCGTTATTTGTATTCTTGAATCTTCATCTCTTCCCACAAAAATTGAATTATGGCTCGAATGCTGTGACACGTTGTTGCTGTCATAAATACAGTAGGACTATCTTTATTCGATGGAACGTGACAGTGAAAAGATTTCTGGCAGCTCATGGAACTTCGATTGAGAAAAAACCTGCCAAAGCGAAAGCTTGCGAAGTTTCCATCGGATTATCCTTGTTATAAGCTTTCCCCTCCGAAGACAGGCCCAATTCCATTCAATCGCTTCCAACACAGAGTCATTGTCTAGAACAGAATCGGGTAATGATAGCAATGCTTGCTCTATCAAAGCAGCAGCAGCAGCAGCATCGGACTGTCTGTCCACACTATAGTTATCTCGAACATTCTCCAATAGCGAGGAACAAGTCTCAACCACAATTGGCGATTCTTGCAATAACCATGACAATAAATGGGCACCAAAAATTGGATTGGTATCGCAAAGGCGACAGGCGCGCAAGATTCGTTCCTTCAATAAGTGACGACTCCGTGCCAGAATGTTGCGATCACGGTCCGATGAATTATCACCACATACTACCTCGAGCTCTCTTCGATCTGCCCCATAGGAGCTTGCCAGCCACGTTAGCGATCCGAAGACGGTCGAATAATCATCAGTAACGCCGTCCGTATGTGGGAGGTAAAGGTCACGGTGCCCGTGTTGCAGGGCCAGGCACAACATGACCAGTGAGGGATCTGGATAGACTGGATTTCGCGTATTCGTACCTTGTTTGCCGTCTTCTTTGTTGCGATGATCCCGAAAACAAACATCTTGGAGTTTTTGTACCTGTTTCGGATCGAGTAATCGTTCCTGCCTTGGTTTCGTTAGATGCGTCACTGCGGCCATTCCGGAAGCCCTTTCGAAGTCGCATCGAAGCCTAATCTCGATAACCCGCGAGTTATCATGGAGGTGCAACGAAATAAGTTCGTGTTCCATGATAATTAGGCTATCACCAGATTGGTGCTTCAAACGTTCATGCTTCACGAACAAAGGTTTGGATGGGTGATATTGCGACCAATAACTTGTCAGTTGGCATAGCGACGTCCATGGTTGGGCATCCATTAGTGTTCGATTTTCGTCGTCGCGTACTAACAGATGCCACAAAGCCTTAGAAATGCTTTCCGAAGTTGGGGCAAGTTCGAAGGCTCTCCCATTGGGGCTTTCCGCCAGATAGTCACAGGAGGGTAAATCGCTGAGCAGATCGAACCAGGCTTGGCCCAAGTCCCTTTCTTGCTGCATCTGCGCGTCTTCAATTTCTGGGATTCTATTTTTTCCCTGTTGTTGGTTGAGGCACTGTAAAAAGCTTCTCAACCCGGGAGACGCTGCGGGAAGTCTCGAGATGTCCATATTTCCCTCGATTTCGTCCCACAGTAGGAGGGTGAAGATTTCGCGCACAACTACCTCAGCACAGTCGGCCTTGGTGTCACCTCCGTCGAAGGCATAATATCCGTTGGGAATGGCGGGCGGCGGCGACGAAGAATCACCCTCTCGCTGCTGTAAAACGATTGCTCCACAGACCAACTCAAAAGCCCTTGCGGAGGCTGCATCGTCATTTGTACCGCATTTGGCATTAGTTTTTTCGGGAGAATAATACTCCAACAATTGGTTCATGGCAGATTTCAATTTCTTGGGAGCAAAGTCGTCCTTGGTGAAACTATTGGCTCTATCTATATCCACAGCTTGGTTCGAATAGCAGGCAATGCCTGCTCTCTCGATGGCCTCATAATAGTCAACCAATGATTCTTTCGATGGTGATACGCCCCAGAGTGCTACCAGCCACAGGGCCGAAACTAAGCTCTGCTGGTATACATCGTAGATGTCACTAACAGAGTTACTGGCATTGTAACTGTTAGTGGGGATCACCAAGTCCATCCATCGAGCCAGAGAAATCCCTGTCCACTGGGTATTATAAATGTGATTCGACTTAATTCCAAAACAATGCCTTAGTTCAGCCTTGAGGATGGTATGTGGATCGCCTTCCTTTCCGTTGTCAATCCGGTTGTTGCTTGACTGTTGATATTGGTGGGCTATCAGACAACCTATGATACCCGGTGTCAAATATGCTGCCGGCATGGATTTGTTTCTCCCAATGTGGATGGGAGATTCCCGGAATCAATTGAAAGAAAAGATTGTTGGCAAGAAAGCCAGTTCTTGACAACAGTGCTGCCCAGCTCCGGTCCGTCCGTATTCCAAATTCCGACCCGTTGTCATCATTTTTGTGTCCATCGTCCATCATTAGAACGGCATGTGGCTGCCGTTGTCCCAACCTCATGAGATTCCCGACGAGGGGAGATGCTGCCAGAGCTGCCCCCAAGCATGGCGACAAGTGTCTTGCATGAGGAGGCAAGGACGAAGCAGTCCCTAAAAATTCGTACGGGGTGAGCGGAAGCGATAACGATTGCTCTTTTCGATGATTGATGTCTTCTTCCCGTGTTTCAGGGCGGTAGGTGGGAGATTGCTGAAAATAGAGCGGACGGGCACCCTGTTCTGCATCTATAATTCCATTGGGATCATGATAAGAAGAAAAAAGTTTTGCTGATTGCGATACACAACCATTGCGACGGAATCGTACAAATCGATGAACGTTGAATGGTAAACTTGCCAAGGATATTTTGAGACGACTGACCACCGAAGGTATTAGTCGACCAGGCATGGTGACGAAAATCTGAGAACAATCAGCGGATCATATCAGTCATTGCAACTGGTGATATCAACATCGTCCCGTTCCATGGAAATTATTCGTAGTCCTACTTCGTCCCCATGCTAATCTCCATGAAGTCTGCTGTTGGAAGGGGTGTCTTCAGAATTTTTAAGCACGGAACAAAACGCTCGTTAGATGATCTTATCTTTATTGGTGAAAAAGGGTGAACCTGTTGATTGATTGGTACGTAAATCGTCAATCGACCCCATCAATCGAATCAATCAATCAATCAATCTCGAATGACAATTGAGTCTAGGTACAATGGAGTCATACAACCAACGATATTTAATCGAACTAATCCATCAGCTGAGACAAATTTAATCGAACTAATCAATCAAAATACAATCAACAAGTTGACATTCGTGAACCACTTCGGATCGTGACTCGAAGGGAAAGCGCGCCAAAAAGAAAACCGGTCGCCTGGCCGGACGCGTTCACTACAGTACAAGTACCAGTTCTATCATTTTTTTGACACATCGTCCTTTCAATCCTGCACTTTTCGTTTGGGTTTCCCGCTCTCTATTGCACAACAGACTATGAATTACTACTTCTTCTCATAACTTCTATCGAGAGAGTTCATCACCCTCATCTTCTGGTGATACGAGTACCAATTGCAACAAAATAGAATAGATTCAACCAATACAGTACACGTAGTAGGACTATACAATACAATTACAAGTACCAATGAGAACGAAGATAGGTTGATAAGCCGAGACCATCGACGTTCGTGTTAACAATCAATGTCTGGAATTGGGAAAGAAAAATACATCCAAGAGCTCAAGAGGAAGAAACGGATCTTAGAAGCCGACCTAACGGATTCGCCTTCATTGAGATCGAACACATCTAATTCCTCCCAATCAACCGCCATGCGAAGGATAGGAAAGGCCGTTGGCCAATATGTCGCCAGCCCAGTCGTCGAATCGATGGACGTGAACGCTATCGTCAACGAGATCGACTGGAACGAGGTTTTGGACAAGGTTGACATTAACGAAGTCATATTCGATAAGATCGACGTTAATCGCATTTTGGATCGAGTCGATGTCAATCGTCATCTAGATCGGGTAAATGTCAACCAGCACCTTGACAAGGTCGATTGGGATGCCATCGTCGAGAGGTCCAATCTCGAGGAAATAATCTCCCGGTCAACGACGGGCGTTTTGAGCGGCTTTGCGAGTTTGCTGCGAACACGAATGGCATGGTTCGACCAGTGGTGCCAGCGGTTTGGCCGATGTTATTGCTGTGGGAGGAATGAAGAATGCGTCGATTTCCTTCCGCCCAGGCCTGGCAGGAGGGAAGATTCTCAGACGGTTTGGGAAAATCCACGGACGCTGGACAAGAGGCAATTCGAGAGAGCCATTCAATTTCGGAACTGTGGGGCAACCAGCCGGCTTGCTTGCATATCTCTTGATTGGACCTTTTGTTGGATGACATATGCACTCATGGCAGCGACCATCAACCAGTTAACTGCAGTTTTCACCAACGATCCCGATTTTTGGTACAACAATGTCCCAATTGTCAACAGTTTTATTTTCGAGATCTTTTTGTACGGCTTGGATGCGTCTCTCTATTGGATTCTTCTAGTGGGATGCGTTGGACGGACCTTAGGGATGTGGGTGTTAGGTCTGCTAATGGTCTCTCAAGACGGAAAGCGGATCAGCCTGTGGCAGGTCTGCTGCCAGGTAATTTTGATTCCCCTCAATATGCTTTTCTTTGGGTGGGTGCTCGGGTATACCCGGCGGGACGGGGCCTTTGCTAGCGACATCGTCGGTGGTGTCTCAGTCGTCTACTCTTGGGAAGCCCATCATCTACCAAGAAAGAATAATGCCGAAATGGCCATGTCGCTTGGAGACTTTGTCGATGCCCTCTCGGAACACGAGAAAAAAGCCCTCCTAGTTCCGGCGAATCTCAACGTCCAACTCGGAGGCGACGATTACGATGGCGATGATGCCAGTCTCGATGGAAACAGCGACAACGGAGACTTCGAAATCACAAATCTGGAAGACGGAGCTAGCCGGTGGAGCTCCGACAATATCTAGCTAGAAGAGCTTGTCCTATCGACGTCGCGGAACAATTATTGACTATTTGTTTCACAAAAATGATTCGATCATTCCACTTTTCACATTATATCATACATTCCTCGCCACAATACTATTCAAATATCTCTATACAATAAAACTTTCAATTATCACTCTTCGAGTAAACCACTACTAGTACCTGGCATCTCTTTGCATGAAAATTCATATCCTTTCAAGAAAACTTACGAGGCAAAGGATCATTTGCTTCATGTGATTCTCGGGTCAAGTTAAACCCACACATTTTCCTCTAGTGGCCTCTAAAAGGTATTCCCATCTTCCAATCTCATCAATCTAGTGCATCGTTGTTTATGACCGTCGATTGGCACAACTTTGCCCACTCTGGTGGGGGCGCCTCGAAGGAAAGCCCCAAGGATGGGAATTTGTACCGCCAAGAATGGAGCCAAATGGGTTGGCTCACGGAAGGCCCAATATCTTCCCTTGATGCTTGAGCAGTAGAACAATTAATCTCTCTCTTGTCCACTGTTTCTGTTTGTTTCGATATCGTCCCAAGCAATTTCCGAACGTAGCTGCAGTGATCACAGTGGCCTACATAATTGTCTTGGAAGAGCTGAACCAATTCCTTCGGTGGATTAGGAAGACCAAAAGCCGAAATCTTTTTCGGGGAATCATGGCAACAACTGTCATCGATGACATTATATTTAAAGTCGTTAGCGATGGGCAGTCCGATATGGGACAGGTGTTTCCGGAGCTGGTGTTTCCTTCCCGTATGTGGCCGGACGGCAATCACGCAGGTTCCGTCATGATCGAGTGGTGGTACCAAAACCGCAAGGATGCTTGTGCGAGATGCCTTGCCACTTTTTGAAAAATCTACAAAGGCGCATCCCCTCGAATTATCAAAGCCGAGTGGAATCTCAATGTCGAAGGGAAGGTTGTTGAGTTTGTCAATGGCCCTGGCGCTGATTTTCACCCGTGCCAGATATGTTTTGATTGTTTCCCGCGATTGGATCTTGCGCGACAATCGTTTCGCGTCCTTGTTGGTTTTTCCGCAGCAAACGAGTCCCGATACCGGATTGTCGATTCGGTGAGCAGGGATGATGACTCCTGCGGATGGTTGGTCAGTGTCATCATCAAATAATCCCCCGACGATTCCCGGAAGCGAGTTGACCACACGGTGGGCATCAGGATTGGACAAGACATCAATTCCACCGGGCTTATTCACTACAATGTAGTTTTCGTCGTCATAAACAATTGCGGGTCTCGGATGATCAAGGACAGATTGTTCGTGAAAATGGTATCGTCCAATTAGTACTTCATTCTCTTGAATCAAGTGTTCAGGGGTGGCGATAGTCCCTTGTTCCTTTTGTTGCATCTTTGAAATTATCAGCCTTCCTGCGATGAGTTCTTTAGGCCACCAATCGATAAGGGCAACGTTCTTAACGATACTGCTGTTATCACCGCCGGGAAGATTAGTCGTCAAAAGTGCTTGTTCTATTGTTTTGCCTTCTGCCAATTTTCCCACCGCTAGCTCCTTTTGGATAAAATAAGGGGCCACATGCCGCAGGTTTCCTATGCGTAGAAGTTTAGGAAATGAAATAGTTTCTTTGTCTTGTTTTGTGTTCATTGAACCAGTAACTGTCATTGATGATTCAGAAGCAATCGAAACAACAAATCGTTGGTCTGGTGCTAGGCAAACACCCATTTGCGGAGGGAAAGACGGCATGCTACTTTTGGGATTGTTACTTCTGATGGTCGATGAAGATGACGATTGATCGTTGGCAGCGTCCTATGCAATAGTTAGAAGTGGCGAGTTCATGAATTGCGGGGTTCTTGCTTGAGTGTTACCAGTGGCGAATTGTACGAGAATCGATCAACACTATCATGCCGATCATGCTTTACATGCTACTTCCTTTGTTTTCGGAGTCCTAGTTTCGTGCGCGTTCAGAGTATCAAGTACGTCTTCCAAGTTCAGATAGAGGCGATATGATCGTGGGCGAAAAGGAGTTTGTGAACAAATTTACAACAACATGTCAACATGCCAACATGCATGTCAACATACAGGCAATGGGGGTTTCACAATTCTGAATTCAAAATGAAGTTTTGTTCGGAGGATTCAGGATCAATTAAATAATCAAGGATTATCGAATTAGGTACACTCACACGTAGGATACAACTTTTTCACGACCCCCCTTTTTTATCGCCCCTGGAAACTTCACAGTTGGACTCAATCGATCAAAATCTGAGCATCACCCTCTCGCCACCGCTGAAAACGAGAAAACGACGAACACACGGACGGTATGTTCATTATTGGCCCACCAAAATCAATAGTAATACTGAATACTGACTGACTACGAGTCGACTCGTACCGTGACAAAATACTCAAGAACTCGACCAGCTTTGAAAGATAGACAGCGCACAATCTTATTGCTGCTGTAGTGTTTTCACTGACGAGCGGAGAGACAAGTAGGAGAAAGAAACTGCCACAGAATATCGCTCCTGTACACCGAAAGGAGTCACAATAGTCTTTTGCCTATGTTCGCGACATGTCTGACACGGAGAGCCTCAATGCCGCTGGCAACGGCGACGGCGACGGCGACAACAACGATGGCAACAACAACGATGGCAACAACTGGAAGACAATCGTCGTCATTCTCGCGCGTATCCTCGATGTCACGCGTTGTTGCTGGTACTATTGACGGAGTGTCTACATCTTGCAATGTTTTGAGACCCGATACAATTTCACAAAGTCAGCAGCGACAACAGCTTCGGTGGAAGTCTAGCAGCAGCAACAAAAAGAAAACATCTAGCCGTTATAAGGGCGGATACTATTCTCGTCTTGATCGAAATCGAGCGATGAATTCTTTCAAGCCCCAAAAAGTTCCCGGCCCGAAGGAGCCCAATGATGTCAAGACGCCATTGCCCAAAATTGACAAGTCCCAGATCCGTATTCGCGACACTTTGGATGCCGAAGAGGAGGACGACTTGACACCGCTTGGAACGCTAATGGGGGGCACACTTCGGGCATTGAGGGCCGAGGCGGCACAAGCCAGCAGCTTGGAACTGGATTCGATTGAATCCAAGCTCAAAACTATGGACTTTTTCACAAGTGCCGATGGATCTACCGAAGACCTCGTTGGTGCCCGACGGGCAGTATCGGCCGAGACGTACGATCACAGCGATGTTAGCGCGGAAGAGATGCTCTCGAGGATCGATGAACTGGTGGATCAAGAACGTTTCGAATACATGGAACTTCCCAAAACGGAATTTGCTGCAAGCATGAGTGACGAATCAAGTCAAGACATGGGTGCCACAAGTCAGATTCCCCACAACCAGCTAGCTCACGGAGACTGGTGAGTGATAAATTCTTATTTGTTATTGTAGTTGTGTGGATTGTGTGGAAAATGGACACCCCGGTTGAAATTTTTTCACTCATTGATTTTCTCTTTTTGTTTTAAACTTCCATTTTGCGAATGTGACCAATTGATCCCACACATTCATACACAAAATCCAACCTATTCATTCACTAGGGGCGAAATGCTCATCCGGACGGACCGTGTCAGCAAAATGTGGCGGGGTGGACGTGTTGTATCCTTTCGAGCCTTGGTAATCGGCGGAAACCTACGCGGTTGCGGTGGATTTGGCATTGGCAAGGCCTTTGAGCCCGAAGACGCCGTCGAGATTGCTTGCCGAATGGCAAAGCGGAATATTTTCTTTGTCGATCGCTATCGGGGACGAACTCTCACTCGGGACCTAGTTGGGCGACAAAACTCGTGCAAGGTCGTCTTGAGGCCAACAACCAATGGACTGCGGGGTAATCCTCTATGTTGCGAAATCTTGAAACTGATGGGGATCACCAACGTCGTAGCCAAGGCCCACGGAAGTCGAAACCATTCCAACGTCGTTCGAGCGACATACAAGGCCCTTATGACGCATGAATCCCTTGACGAGATCGCCATGAAGCGTGGCTTACGACTCGTGAATCTCCAGCGCGCTAAGCGGCTGGGAATCTAATTTCGGCGATGGAAATAACTCAACTTTAAAAAGTACTTAGTATCTATCAAAAGACACACTGATGTCCATAGCTCGGAATTCGAACACACCATTCTTGGTGTTTGACATGTAGTGCTACAATACTCACTAAAAAACGAAACAAAATTCTGCTGTATGAATGTTTGGTTTCTTAGTTATCGTATAGAATCTATTTTAAAATATGTTGATCCGATGTAGAGAATTCCATTGTTCTTTTCCCGCCCAATATGAAGATCTCATTCTTCGTCTTCACGGGTTTCCTCATCTTCGCCATAAGACGAGTCATCGTCCTCTTCACTTGGGCTATTCGCATCTTCGTCATCAGACGAGTTCTCGTCCTCTTCACTAGAGCTTCCCTCATCTTCGCCATCAGATGAGTCCTTACCCTTTTCACTAGATCTTTCCTTTTGCTCGTCACCAATGTTGGGAAGCTCTTGCCAACGGAATGGAGCCTTTGATAGGTTCTTCCATTCGGTTGTATTGTCCTCATACTCTATCTTAAAACTCGTTCCTTTCTTCTCCAAGACTGTGCATGCATAATAGCACCTGTCTTTCCGAAAGTAAACGGCAATGGGAGAGCCCACACGAACCTTTTTCCAATCGTTCTTTGGCATGATCTTGTCCACTTTGTCACAGCTTAAATATGAAAAGAAGCGATTGGTTATCAGCAGCTTAAATATGAAAAGAAGCGATTGGTTATCAGCAAAGATATAGCTTGATGAACAATCTGCTAGAACTCTACCTTGATCTGTACTTACAATTGCCTTGTGGAATATTGTATGATATTGGTTGGATATAGGAGACACTTTTTTATGAGAGTTGCTGATAGATTTCCAGAACAGAACCTCATATTGTATACACTATATTGTATACGTCTTTCTCACTGTTGCTATTCGATTACTGTGTGTCATACTCTCCGCTGACAACGAAACGAGTCAACAAATCGAGGAGTCGACGCGATTCAATAATTCGTTTCTGTGAAATATTAGTCGTGGAGTAAGTTTACTCTGTTGGAAGAAAATTTTGAAATCGTGCTTAGTTGACAGTGGTTCAATTTTCTTGAGCATTATTAGAAGTCGATCTGTCGGATCGAAAAATGTTGGATATAATCAATTCGTCAGTTCTGAGCTTTCTTCTCTTCTATTTCTTTGGTCTCCACGATCCAATAAATCACTTTGAAAAATGAAACGCATCATTTGAGCCGTAGCAGCCACTCGTATGACATCACGTTGGAGTCGATACAGCCATAGGATCGATATCGAGGATTGACACGTCGAGATGGTTGAGATTGTGTGGAGACTTTACAGCAAACGTTGGTGTGATCGGTGAAGTGTGTCGAAAACGGAGTAATCGGAAAAAAAAATTGTCACGGTTTTTCTATCTTTCGAGGAATTTTCATGCCGACATCAAACAACGACAGAGAACAAACAAACCTGAATGTACTTCCACGTGTAAGCTTCTAAGAAACAAAAGACGGCAGGGATGATATTATTTTTCTATTTTCATTCCGTTCGATCTCGACGAAGTTTTCAGGAGAACTTTTTAAATTCCGAGAAGCAACATCATCAAATCCCAATTCCGTGAAAGTATATCAAGATGACGACCAATTTTTCCAAGTGCTTTCGTTTTCCCGGTGAAGAAAAAGTGTCGTGTGAAGTGCCTCCGAAGGTTACGATCCAAATGTGGAAGCCCTAATTTTTTACAAGAAGAAGAAACCCAAAAGAATTTGGTGTTCACCTGACCTTAATGATATCACTATGCCAGCACGACAACGATCATATTTGGTTCATTGAACCGCCAACACAATTGAAGTAAAATCAAGAATAGGAAAAAGTCAATACTCCTCTTCATCGTTGGCTCTAAATAAAACTACAACTAATAAAGGGATGCCAGCAATTGAACTTTGCACTAAGATCATGATTTTGCTAAAATTACTACTTTACGATTTATAATGGTTGATGTTATTGTACAATGATTTAAACGTTCAGGAGATCATGTCACCAAAGCCCCCCGATAAATGTGATGGATCATACAGTGGTGTGCAAAGTGCTTAAATAAAAAATGAACATAATTTCTGATCCCAACCCCAACAACGAACATAGACCTGTCTCCCAAGAGAGACTTTATGTTGTTTGCTCTTTCGTCCAACAATCCTAGGAGCTTTGCGCTTTTCTTAGCTCCTTCAGTTCGATCTCGAGCCGCTGCCGCTTAGCGCGTTCCTTTTCCAGTTGGCTGTTCAATTCGAGAATGGCACGATGTTGGTCTGTCAGTACACCCGTTTGACGGCTCAAAGACTCCGTCACCGTGTGGTAGCGCAGCTCCGATTCGGTCAGCCGTGCCTGCATCAGCTCGACGTTCGCTCCCTGCGTCGCAGCCGCCATCAGTGCCGAGGAATTTCCGTGCTGATTCGCGCCCCCGCTGTGCTCGAACAAGAGAACCATCCGGCGGAGCTCCGTCTTGAGCTGAGCGTTGATCTCCCGCAGATTCTTGCACTCGTTGAGGGTCACCCTTCGGTCTGTGATGGCTTCCATTACACGATTGTCACTCTCGATGCTCTGCTGCTGAAGCTGAATAATTGTCTGGTTCAGAGTCTTGACTTCTTGTCTCAGCCGGAGGAATTCCTGACGTTCTGCGACAGCCTGAAGCTTGTCCAAAACATCCTTTCGATCGATTGTCTCCTGAACGGCGGCAGCGTAGTCTGATTCCTTGAGTTTCTTGTGCTCTTGGTACGAGGAAATCACAGCGGCAGCGCGGGCATCTGATAATTTGCGTTTGTTGCCCTCGCTATCCACAAGCCCTTTGGCAGCCTCCAGGGAAGAGGCAGGAAGGTTGGGCTTCACTCCCACACCGGCATCACTCCTTGCGTTCTTAGCAAGCACTGCTGCGTCGGCTTCCGAAGCCATTTTCTTCCGAAGCTCGGCAACCGCTTTATCGAGGGAGCTTTCGTATTGGCTGTGGTAGAGTTTCTCTTCGGCAGAAGCCGTTGATGCAAGTCCTTTTTCACCAGTGATTGCGGCTTGCGCTAGCACTTCCATGCCCGTCAGGCCAGCATCCGCGCTCCAGAATGGTTTGAGGCCACCAGGCCTGTTTGCCCCTTTGCCCTGAGCTCGTCCCGAAACTCCCATGGTGCCCGTTACGGGCATGATTCCACTGGGATGGATAGGCGTGCCTCCTCCACCGTATCCGGTAATAATTGCCGAGGATCCCGTCTTGATGTTGGAATTGAGGTGGTGGTCAGCACCCACAAGCATCTTCGACTTTTTGCGGGCGTACCCATTTTCGCCATCGTTTTGGGGTTTCTGCAAGGCGATAAAATACTTTTGGGCGTGGGTGCGAATCTGTGTACAGGAACGAGTACCCACCATTTCGGTAATCTTTTTCCAATTGCCGGTTCTGAAAATTGTAAAATTGTTCAAAAATAATTGTTCAAAAATAATTGTTTGGCAAGAAGACGATGTTAGCTTTCTTCGTATGAAAACACTTCAACATGAACCTGTCATAATCTTATGGCACTTACCCAAACTGATCGAGACCATTTAGGAATCGTTTGTGTTCATCGGCAGACCATCTTCCTGTGTTCATCTTTTTCGCCGGAGGTTCAGTCTTTTTCGTACTTTCGTCGTTCGATTTTTGAGATCTAGACGAGTTACCGAGGTCGTCGCCTCCACGGTTGTTACCGGAACCCACGCCGTTTGTGCCTACTTTATTGTAGATGGATTCGGGAAGGCCAGAAGCGAGAGAATGACTTGGCGTTGTTCATGATCAAAGACGCGAGGTGGTTTTTGTGCTCCATGTGGAGTGCCTTTGTATGTTCTTCGAGTTCCATTCTGGCTTCTTTTTTGTGTTGTATGTGGGATGCGTTGAAGGTTGATTCCAGATTGTTGTATGTGTATTCAGTATGCTTTGTCTTCTGTTAGTGTACGGAGTAGAATTGTTCGACGTGCCAAAAAGAATTACGAAGTTTCGGTTAGGTCACGAATGACGAATTGCTGACTACTAGTCCGGTAAATGTAAAACCACGCGAATTGACACGCTGCAAGAGTCAGTCAATGACAATTGTGGTCAAATAATTTATGACAGGCCAAAGAATGATTGTCCCAACACCAACATGCGATAAGGTGATGAAATCTTTCGATAGCGACCCCAAACACAATGGTATTGGGAAGTGAGGAGATTTGATCCTTCGCCGTTAAGAAGTCGCTTGAACCATCGCCCATGTGATATATGTGTCATATTCATATGTAATGAAAAAATTTCACGTGTTGCGAACCACGACTGACGGCCATCGCCGAACCCTTCGAAATTTCGTCTTGAAGCTTTGACACGGAAGGCATCCATTGCGAGACTATCTTTCTCACCCAGACGAATATCCAGAAGAAAGGTCCAGAGAATGATTCTCAAACCGGCATGTGCCGAATGGCCAATTCGCACGCGGCAGCGGCCGAGGTCCCGTTTGCTGTTGATGCTACCGTAATGGCCAGCCATCACCGACACAAGAGGTTGTCAAAGCTTACGATGTTCAACCCTTTGAAGAGGAATTCAATACCACGTTCGCTCTGACAAAACGATATGAAAGGGTTCGGACCAAAGTCGGAACCCATCACGTTCAAACTCATGTTCTATTCTACATACCTTAATCGACACCTCTTTTTCCGAGTGTGTTTCTTTCGAAGGTTACTCTGATGAAAGCAATGAGCGTACAATAGGGTGGTAATAATGTAATGATTGTCGACGATGACAACCTTTGAAATAATCAGGATCGGTCTCGTCTTTTGGAAGTGTCAATAACGAATAACGTTGTGTTGGTGATGAGTGTTAATCGTGTGTCAATGAGTAGCGTTCGTGTAGTTTTTCATAAACTCGCTTCGTTGGGACCGAAAAACAAGAAAATTCATTGCAAGTACTTAGGTCCTACGATTTTTTCCGTAGAAAGTGTACTTGGGTGTATCTGTCTGTGTGGGTTTGCGGAGATCGTTCTTGACAAATGCCGGCTGTAGTCCGCCTGCGGAGATACAAGATTATCTTAGAAAAATGCGACCCTTAAGATCAAGTTCAAAGAGACAAGGAGAACTCAAGATTTGCTTGGTGGTGGATGCACTGCTGCCTCGGGCTGAGAGAAGAAACTTAAAAGTGCCATAATTCTGACAGGTGTTCTTGAAGCATCAACGTACAAGATAAGGAAACGATCGGAAGAAGTAGTAATCGGAATTTGTCACGGATGCTTACGTACTTTCTTCCTTCTTATATTGTTTCAAATTCTTAATATTTAGTAATCGTGGGATATAGGTGGTGGTTCGGTGGTGGTTCTCCCGCAAAAACCTTACACGTGATTGCTTGAACTTATGGTCAGACATTTATGGAGGGAAGACTGCATGTAATCTTTCTGCGATGCTGTGATATTGCTGGCATATGATCCAGTCTTGTTCAGCGCTATAAACATGTTGAACAGAAGAACAAATCATTGTACCATTAATAAAAGATTGATATATGGCAAGAGCTTCAGAGAAGCAAAAAGAATATTGTCGATATCCTTCCTATCCATAAATTTTATCTAGTGAGAAGCATTCTCAGGGAAGGGTAATTGATAAGTATTCTAAATATTAATCAAATTTTTATCATTTATGATACGCGGCTTCCAAGAAGAAGACCATAGCTTGACATTAGGAGGCGTCTCCTACTGTATTTTCATGTGATCAACATACCAGATTCCGTACGTCATTTTCGGCCAATGAAAAATAGAAAATGTCAGATGGTCATTGTCACAGAGTTCTGAAGAATAAGAATTTTGAGCGGTATGACTGTGACATCAAAATTGAAGCCTTCCTTTGCTACCGGTTGACATTGGCATCCCAAACCCGCGCCGGCTGATTGAGCGGAACAATGATTTTTCGATTGGGGTTGACGGACGGTCCAGATTCGATATGAGAAGATTATTATTTGTACGTAGGGTGGGTGATGTTGAGTACAATACGGATCATTCTACCACACAAGGATCATAAGATTCTGGAGGTTCGGTTATTGTCATCGACGCCCAGTAATTTTAGAGAATTGTCATTTAATCCATTACCCTCATTTTTCTGAGTGACCCAACTACTTGTAGTATCCGGTAAGGCATCGGACGATGTAAGGACCACATCACTAAACCTTAATCTTATTCTTATTAAGCAACTTGTGAGAATTCACTCATCGCAATTGAAAGCAACAAGATCATCAATTTTTTTTAACACCACTGGCAAACATTCGAATCGACGTCGTCCTTGAAAAAAATTGAATTTCAGAATCGCAACCCATATCTTTCAACTCGCATTCAATACTATGATAAAAGCCAAGCTACATTACGATGAAAGGTTGGGTTCTTGTTTAGCGCGTGGTTCCTCCACAAAACAAGAATCTGGGATCATGATGATGATGGATTCGTCATTGCAAAAATACCGCCAAAAAATTCAGGAGGGATAGGTGGGATTTGTGTATTTCTTCCTCGTTGATTGATGCCTCTTCATTTCGAATCATCGCACGGAACGCCCTCAGCGACGGTAACACGCTAGGTGGGTGGATATCTACCCAGCAAATTTTCTATGGTGAGGAGGAGGAGCAAATACAGCACGAACTGCTGTATTAGGTATTTACCCCTAGTAGGACCCTCGCGCCATATTTCACATCTCATGCGACCTTCGGCGCAATAATGGTATGTTTTCGAGACCAGATTAATATTGGTATCATCGTATCCCCAGCAGCGACGTCCTCTTATACAATAGGTTTGATATCATCATCTTCCTCTCAGTGCTAGCCCGAGCGCACAACCCCAAAGCAATCCTTGTATGGTTATCGCTCTTCGTTTATCACTGCTAACCCCCATGTCAAAATCTTTCTTGTCATTGAGGTCATACTGGTATGCCGATATTCCAAGTGAGTAAATATCAGAACCACACGCTCTATTTCTAATCTTTGTCTTTCTCTTAAAGTCACCCCTAAGGACATCGCCACCCATCAATCCTAGAGAGACGCTGTCTCTGGAAGAGTTATCGACCGCACCTCTGCTCGTGCTCCCGCTGCCGTATCCTTCGTAGTAGTAGTCGCTTTCTGTTTCAGAGCCTTTCAGATTGTGGATCAAGTTCCAAATCAGCTTTCGAAATCGCTCTAAGAAAACGTCCAATATGACTCCTAGGGTTTGCGGGGTATCTCCCAGGAGCTCGACAAATTTCCGTCCGCGCATTTTGGAATGATGATTTGTCTCGGAAAGTGCAACGAGTACCAAAACCGGCCTCCACAACAGTCTAATCGACGAGAACAACCACGGCATCAAAATCATTCCACAGATGGTGCTTAACGCAAAGGTGATCTTGATCGTTGAACAAATTCGTGGGATTTTGATTCTAATTTTGCGATGAAAACATATCCCGAAACTGTTTCCTTCCCTCCACTCTAGGTAGTAAGCTCGGGTTTTTGATATCCACCTCTTGACGTGTTGATTGTACCACCCCTCAACTTTCGAGCGTACATTTACAAATGCCCGGTGGACGTCATTCTCCCAAAAACCAGCAATTCGGGCATAGATGATTTCAAGCGTCTCTCCCTCCAGAACTCCGATGTGGTCGAATGTCTCTGTCACAATAAAGGCAGCGAAGCTGAGCTTGAGCATCCGAGTTGGCAGCGTTACGGTTTTCACAGATGTCCTGATTTGAGAGTAGGAAGAGGACTTTAAGGCACTGCTAGATTCCAATTGCGACGAGGAGGCATAGGATGACGATGAAAATGCTGACTGCATTGGACTTTCCGCTGTTTCCCGCCAAATCTTATTTCGATTAAGTTGATCTTCTCGTTCAATCGATTTTTGTTCCACGAGATCGTCCATCCTCTGTTGAAAGCTCTCTCGGATCTCTTTGGCCATTGGTTTCAGATTGTCGCGAAAAAATGTGGGTATGTTAACAAACATCGCACTGCCTATTCCTCCTCCGCGTATCCGGATGCTTTGGCTGCAGTGAGAATGATGAACACGACGACGATGACCATCTACCCGTAGATTCCTTGGCTCTATCATTTCGCTTCCACAATCAATAATTGTGTACTCTCGAACGGGGTGCAATATAGAAGTACGTCTGCTCAACACAACCTGTATAGCGAGAAGGAGAACCATCACTCGAAACTTAGCGGATTTCACTCTCCTCTTCGGCCATTTCCCCCGAGAAAGACCTCTCTTCATCGTAAACATTTCATCAAATGTTTTAGAGTTCCTTCGAAATTTCGGGGCGGGAAGCTGGGTATCGGCATTCGATATTTGAATTGTACTGTGTTGCGAGTGGCGGCGAATACTTTGTATGGTACAATTGCGTTTCTATTGTGATAGTTTTGATGGTGGAAGAAATGTTTTTTTGATAGACAAAAACTCAACGCTGGGAATCGATTTTGATGGATATCGTACGTTTTCCTTTCTCGAAAGATGATGTGTTTTTCCGCGCCCTCTTGACGGGGTTGGGTTTTTGCCGTTGGTCGTAGTACAAATCCTACGCTGTTGAATTTTTGGCTCACCATGGCGGGTGGTTGAAGACGCTGATCCAATCATAATCATTCGTGACTCACATGGAAAAAGGTGCGGAAAAAATCTTTGGATCAGCGATTTTATCTCGACTTGTTCTAAAATATAATTTGAGGAAGAAACAAGATGTGTTCGAACGATAGAGGTGCTCCTCGCCTGCTCTGGGTTGGCTTGACCGTGTTGTACCTTCTATCCTTCGTTACAAATGCTGCTGTGATGGAAGGGGGAGAAGGCGAGAAGCTGCAGAGGAAACACAATGCCACCAATATCATCATCCTTCTTGCTGACAATCTTGCCTACGATGACGTCGGAATCTTTCAAGGATCCCACGGAATGGGCGGGCAAAGCAGCGGAAAGAACAGTAAGAGTAGGACTCCCAATCTCGATAGGGCCGCAATGGAGGGACGTCGCCTTCTCAACTGGAATTCCCCAGCTGTTCTCTGTTCTGCTTCTCGTGCTGCTCTGCTGACGGGTGAGTTAGTTTCGCGTGATGAAACAAAATAAAGTTACAACTTCTTCCTGCATTCTCAAGCAAAACATAACCATGAGGAGTTCAAATACTAAATATTTCTCACAAAAACAACTATCATTTTGACTTCCGATCCAGGCAAATATCCTGTCCGTACAGGGATATACCCGCGTGTTTTTGAACAGGACGCCGTGAACGGCTTGTTGCATACAGAAACTACCCTCGCGGACATCCTGCTTGCTCAAGGATATTCCACCAAGATCGTTGGGAAGTGGCACCTTGGACAGCGTCCAGAATTTCTTCCCACGAAACGAGGATTTGAAGAGTGGTTCGGAATACCTTATCACATGAGTGGGGGGAGTCTCGAAGAACATATCTGCGAGGGCAAAGACACCACCGGCAAGCTGTGGCTACCGTTGTTTGATGGGACATCTATTATAGAGCAGCCAGTAATCCCCGAAACCCTTGCCGAACGCTACGTCAAGGAATCCATCTCGCTTTTCCAACGGAGTAAGCGGGAAAACAAGCCATTCTTTCTCTACCTAGCATTCAGCCACGTTCATCAGCTATGTGCCCCACGAATGGCAGAGTGCCAATGGGCGTCAACGCACTTTAGTCGCAACAAAACAGGGTACAACGCAACCTTTGGTGATGCTCTTGAGGAAATGGATTGGATTGCCGGGAATGTGTTGACGGGCCTGAAAGAAATGGGGTTGGAGGAAAATACCTTGGTCATATTTACCAGCGATAACGGCCCGTGGGTTGCAGAAGGAAGCTGCGCGGGAAGCAAGGGCCCCTTTCGAGGGCAGTGGTTGGCAGAGCATGTTGATATCAACTGCACGGCTTGCCCGTCGGAGTACGCCCCATCACCCCAACCAGGCAAGCCGCGGCGTTGCGTCTTTCCGGGCCCTAATCACGACAAAGAAAACAACAAAAGAAAAGTCGATAATATCTACGAAACAGAGGGGATACACTGCGGAGAAGACACAGGGCTTGGATCGGCATGGGAAGCCAATGTAAGAATGCCAGCGTTCGCCAAATGGCCAGCGGGGAATATACCGAAGGGCTCCAAAACGATGCAGATGGTGACAACGCTTGACGTCGTACCAACAGTGTTGGGTCTTTTGGGGATGAATGAAAGTATTCCAACAGGAATTGATGGCATCGATGTGTCAAACATCTTTCTGGGAACAGATACAACATTCTCAAACAGTAAGGATAATCGTCCTATCTTTTTCTGGCGAGATGGCTTTGCCAGTGGTCCTCTTCCACAACCCTTTGGTCGCTTCGATGTTGTAGCGATTAAAATCGGGAACATCAAGGCCTGGTATTACACGAAATCGTCCCATTACAACACTGATCCCGAAGTATTCCACGATCCACCCTTGCTGTTCGATGTCTTGAACGATCCAGCTGAGTCTCATCCGCTAGATCCGATGGAATATTCCTCCTGGATCAAAGAAGCGAATGATCTTTTGAAGCAGCACAAGGACAGTGTTGACTGGACGGAGCCACTGTGTCTCGCACGAGATGCTAGATATGCGCCGTGTGTCGATGAGTCGACAAATTGCCGAACAATACCTCCTAACTCTTCTGCTGAAAGTAACGACATCAAAAACGAACGAATTGGTATTGCATCTACAGGTAAAATCCCTTTCACCGAGGAATAAAACATCATGGAGAAGTTGTTCTATTAATCCATGAATTATTGGTCGACAGTTATTGATTTGTATTAATCTCCTCGCATAATTTTAAAAATGCATTCACGTGTTCAAGAGTTGCGTTCATACTTCGCTTTCGAGTTCTGCCAATATCCGGATCTTCTATTGACTGCGCCAAAAGCCCGTGGTCCCCCTTTTTGATTTCTATTATTTCAATCGTAGTTTCATTATTTTTATTTTCCTTCTGTTGTCTGTCGCATTGTTCTGCCTTGGTTTTCATTTCATCGACAAAATTTTTCACGGCCTGGATGGGAACTACTGGATCTTTTTCGCCGGAAATCACCAGAATGGCGTGTTTCGATTTTGTTTGCAGCATATTCAGCATCCCGCTGTTGACGTCGTTTGGCAATCGTTTTGAGGTAATATCAAGGAGCATCTTTGAGGTTCCCAGGGGCCATGCTCCCCTGAAAGTTGCGATTAGTCCAGGGTGGACAATTGTAGTGGGAAGGGTCCTCGGTTGGCGTGGCTCCCTCAATTCCTACAGAGGGTAAAATGCAGGAAATAATCGAAAGGCACGTCACGACAATGGGAGGGGGAACCACCAAGGGATCGACGCCCACCGCCGGTGACAAGAGGAACGTTCCGGAAAAGGAGCCACGCCTGGAGAAAACTTCGTCTTCCAATATATTTTGGCTGGCGTATGCAACCAGCGCTCCTCCCAGCGAGGCACCAGCTAACACAAATCGCACTTTTTGGGGTTCGTCATTGGAGAGAACCCGTTTTTGTGCCATGTCAACGTCTAGGGCATGGGCACAGAAAGCCTTGACCTGCCGTACACATCGACTCCAGCTACTTCCGATCAAGCCACGAGATCCTTCCGATAACCCGTGCCCCTCCAGTTCGAGAACAGCCACCCTCCATTTTCGGGAGGCGCATATCCTGACCAGATTTTGCACCGTCCATGTTTCGGCCGACTCGCAGACTCCGGGTACAAACAATAGAATTCGAGGCCAGGAGGGATCTCCGAAGAACTCAACATTCAAAAGGGTGGAACCATGGTCGTCACAAAAAGCAAAGGGCGCTCGGGCATTTGCCTTGATGTACGTATCTGCGTCGCCGCTATCCCTCCCAAAACTGCTTCCGTTGGGTGGTGGTGTCGAAAATGCCAGGTTATCGTAGACCAGAAGGTCCTCTGGTCTCACGTCAACAGACATCGTTCGTTAGAGATAATCTCATCAATGTTATCGGTTTGATTTATGCAATTCGAGTGGTGTTCTGTTAACTTTTTATTCTGGTGATCACGAAGTGACAAGAAAGATCGTTGTGTTGGGTGAAGGCCTAACGGTATGTGATAACGATTGATTGATTGATTCATGAAGGATAGACTTTTGCAACCAAGTTTCAAGAATCAAAGATTCGTGACTGAATACCTGAATCATGGATTGATTGATTCGTGACCACATGTATATCGTGACTGGTTCCATTTTTGAGTTGTTCCTATCCTCATTCACTTAAACCCCCAAAATACGAGTCCCGAAAATGCACAATAATAAGACTCCCAATTAGAACGGTTCCCATTTTCTTACTTTCAAAATGTTTCAAACGTGTATGCCAACTTGCCGATTGTCAACTATTATTGCATGCCCGATTTCACAATTAAGTTTTCCCGATTGACCGAGTACAAGCAGAGAAAAAGGAGACCGAACTTTGTCCTTGAGCGAGACAATTCTATTTTTCCGATCACGTCAGTCCTCATAAATTCGATTAAGTTCCCATTCGAGACATTCTGCATCCAACATGGCTCCGTTGATCGACAATTCTGATTTATCCGCTTCGAGTCAAGACGAAATATTTGATGTCAAGACAGGGAGCGTCCCGCTTCACGAACTCACTGATTGTACTGCACCTCGGCGAGTCTCTTTCTTTCCCATGTCTGTTACCTACGGTGTATTGAGTCGGGACGACTACAGTGCCGAGGAGTTCAAGGCATCGTGGTTTAACGTTGACGACATGCTCCGAATGAAACAAGACGCACGATCTACAGCAAAACTGTATAGGTCGGGCAGTCTCAACACCAGCAAAAATGCCTGCATTCGCGGCCTCGAAAGCCGAACAAGAGAAGGAATGAAACGAAAGAGAGAGGCTCGGTTGAACACCTACAGTACCGTGTTTTCTGAGCTCGACAAACAGCGGAAAAATGATGTTTACGCCCAAGAGTTGGTCGCCCATGCCTATTCCTATTACAGCCAACAATCCGCTAGGTTAGCACGAAGCCTCGGGAAACAAGACGCTGTTGAAGCCTGTGCCATTCACAAGGAGGGGAAAGCAGAAGATTACTTTGGAACGGATTATTTTCGCAAAACAGTTGTTGATATCTCAACGTCACTGGAACGGTTGACTGCATCCACAGCATGAACGACTTGAATTTGATATTGCTAGAAGTAACACACTGTAATGATAGAATATCGCCTTTTTTAGAACACACAATTCAAGAATGAAAACGGTGTGCAGGGTTTTGAAATAGTTCTGTACACATGTAAGGAATACAACTCAACTTACTTTACGTAGGAGGACGAATTGCGATAAAACGAAGTTCTTCGATGTTGTACTAACAATTCAAGAAGACGAGTAGAAGGAGAACAAGGAGAAGGAAGGGTGTATAGTGCTGGTAATTTCTTCGTTGTTCTTAGTGCCACTGTAGAGAAGTGAATTATAGCAGCCATTATCGACTCGGCGACGCCAAATCCCGAATGATCTCCTCCAAATCCAGCTCCGATCGCAGCAGTAAAAAAACGGGAATGGCAACTCCAAACACGACCATAAAGGTCCCTTCGAAGAGTCCGCAGCAGAACATAACGACATCTTGCGTGAATATTCTTGTTCTCGAGTTCGTGTCGGAGTTGCTTCCGCAATCGTTTGAAACAGCGGCTTTCGCTACGTTTGAGGCAGAAGGCTTCACCAACTCGAGTTTCACCACAAAGAAAAGATCTGTCTTTGGTGGAATTCGGGGATACAGCCCCTGGTATCCGTACGCATACAGGTGAGGAATCGTGGCCTCAACGATCTCACCTTCCATCATGCGCTGGACGACGACTTCGAGGCCGCGAATGACTTCGCTTGCACCTATCTCGAACTCCAGGGCGGGAAGCTTCAATTTGCATCGGTCGTTGTTCTCCCCGTCACTATAAGGGTCTTCCATATAGGTGTATGGTTTGTCATCAGTATCAGTATCAGTATCAGTATCATCATCATCATCTTTGTGATCATCGTCGACGCTTTGGATTTCGAAGGTTGGCATTGCTGTTGTCGTTGGCTCGTTGAAGTTCCCTTCGAGCCATTTTCGCTGTCGATTTTGAAAGTTCTGTGATTCCGATACCCGAAGACGACCGTGGCGGTCGCGGGACAATTCCAGAGGTGACAAGAGGTAGCAATCGTATCGAATCACACAAACATCGCCTGGTCTGGGAAGATATGCACACATATTGGATTTTGCCTCCTTGTTGGTTTTTGATGCCTGACTGTCTGGCTGACTTTCCAGAGCGATGTCATTGGCAACACTCGTTGTTGCTGACATGTCCTCATTGTCGATACTGTTGTCATTGCTGGAAGCTGTTTTCTTTTGGTCTTGGCTGGTCGCCGTCGATGAATGCGTTTCTATTGGACCTTCTTCTTTGCGATCTGCATCATCGGTGGGATCGAAATGCGGTGAGATTGAATTCGGTTGCCGCGGTCGCTTTCGACTGATTTTCCGAATTGCGATTCCACTTCCATCTTTGCTGGACGCGGCGACATGAACGTCTCTCACTGGGATTTGGCCGGGGCTTCGTTGTGTTCGGAAGAGACGTGAAATCATCATTCTATAGTATCGTGACTCCACATTAAAAGTGGCAATGGTTACAGAGCTGGTTTCTGAATAATTACTACATCAAAGAAATTCATTTGAATCGCATCGAAAGTAACAGTACCGTAGTTTGGAGAGTTGAGGCATTGACAATACATTCACATCGTCAATCGGGTCAACAGCCAGACGAATGAACGCTTAAAGAAATTGAACATTAGCCATTTTGAAATTTCGCGCAACCCCCAATTTCAAATTCCTTTTTCTGGCACCACAAATTAAAAATCTCAACTTCTTAACTTAGCTGATCGTAATCATACAACTTGTTATAGTTCCTACGAAATCCATTCTTACGGAAGCTCACCAAGGAATGCTACTATATATAGAAGAATGAAGAAATAACTAAACTTATGGACCGCCAACAGCAGCAGCAGTCGTTGAGGAGGAGGGTTTCGTCGGCACCACCATGATGATCCTCGATTTCTCCCTCCTCGACGCGGCCCCTGCTCCTCGTCCCTCGCCATCCTTCTTCCTTTCCGAGCAATTGTAATTATCATCGTCGTCCTCTGTATGCTGGCATGGTGATCAAATTGCTGCTGATATAACTTTCAAACTATAAAAACACCACCATGATCGCCATCAAACTCGAAACCCGGAGAAGCTGTGGCAGTCAGCAATAAATAAAAGAACTTCTCCCTCCGTTCAGGAATATCGGTCCGATCGTGGTTCCTATTTTCTTCTCTTTTGCATACTTTGATACACGTAGTACTTAATCATTAATAATAAATTGATTCTATTGGTTGTATTCTTGTTCCGTTTGAAAGTCAAATAAGATGCCTTGGTTAACGATGCAAAGTTGCGCGAAAATACCCGAAGAAGTCAAAATCGCGCACAGAAAATGATTGGTGGACTCTGTCTGCTTCAAAATTTGTCACGGAACTTTGTTGAATCTCGCACTGCGAGATTCACGGAGATTCTATTTTTCTGGAAGTTGTTTTTCACCCTGCGAGTTGATTGTCCGGAAACACCTGCCTGATCAATTAATGACTGGGAACATTTTCGTCGTCACATTTTAAATTGCTGTACGTCGAAGGTTCGGCATCAATGAAGAAAAGAGGAATCTGGTGGAAAATGGGAAGATTCGTTAAATAATGCAAAATCGCATTGAGAGACAGATGGTCAACTGATTAAAGCGGACCGAACTTTATTGCCACTGTAGGTCGTAGCTTCATATGAATAAGTAATGAATCTTCGTTTTCTTGCATGATGGACCGAACCCTAACCTTCTGTCGGCATCTGTCGGTACCTACTGGCCCCTGATGATACTGGCAATTGTGGAGGAAAATCTTTTGAGACCAAAACAAAATACCAATACTTCATCAGAAGTTTGTTTGTGATATCTTTCATAAGTTTTGATCTCAGCAGATTGAAACATAACACATGCAATTGAAGCATACCAGCAAGATGAACTTCAGAATGTCCCCTGTGGCATTCCTTTGGATGGCGGCAGCAGCTTTCCTCTCGGTCGGTTTCTACTGCCGAAGGATCTGCCCTGTTTCACCGCGTTTCCACCTTTTCCATCTGCGAGCAAATCGATCCTGACTGCAATACGGATGATGCCACCAACGCTGAAACCCTTTGGTACTTCACCCCCTCAAGCGGAGGAATTTCCTTGGTGTACACCGATTCGGAATCAGAAAATCTCGGATTCGTGGATATCACGGATCCTTCTGCACCCAATGGCCGACGGAACCGTTTCTTTGGGTGGCGAACCAACAACCGTTCGTGTGATCGACGACAAATATGGTACGTATCATTTTATATCCTCGAGGAAAGGAAATCGTCGTTTTTGCCATTCATATTTGCGAATTGTTTTACTCACCAAAACATTTCCTTATCGATCTTTTGGTTGATATAACGAATGAAATTGTATCGATTTTTGTTTAGCCGTCGTGGGTGTCAACACATCCCCTAATTACATCAATGTTACCGGTACTCTCACCGTTGTGGACCTTGAATCGAAGACGATTGTCCATGAAATTGATCTCCCGGGACAGCCTGATGCTGTCGATGTCTCCAAGGACACCAAGACCTTTCCTATCTACATTGCTGTGGCGATCGAAAACGAACGCGACGAGGACCTGGGCGATGGAGCGCCTCCCCAGCTTCCAGCTGGCCTCTTGACGGTCATTACCATTGCCTCGGAAGACGCCCTCGCCGATCCTACCTCATGGACTTCCATGGACATCGAGTTGACGGGTTATGACGCCTGCCGATTCCCTGAGGATCCCGAACCCGAATACGTCGCTATTCATCCCGACAACGAAAGAGTTGTCGTCACACTCCAAGAGAACAACTGTAATATTTTGGTTGACATGGTGAGTGGAACTGTCCTCGGAGCCTTCGACGCTGGAATTGTAGAACTTGACGGTGTCGACACCATCGAAGATGGTCTCATTCTTCAGGTCGAAGACATTGCCTCGATTTCGCGAGGCGGCGAAGGAGGCCTTTTCAGGGAAGCCGACGGTGTTACCTGGATCGGAAACACCGATTTCTACGCTACCGCCAACGAGGGTGATCTCGATGGGGGATCACGTGGCTGGTCAATCTTTGAAGCCTCCACCGGAGAGGTTGTCTATGATTCTGCAAGCTCTATGGAATGGGAAACAGCCAAGATTGGCCACTACCCTGACGAGCGATCCGGAAATAAGGGTAACGAGCCCGAAAACGTCTTCTACACAAGTTTCCCAGATTTTGAAACCGAATATATCTTTGTTCTTTCGGAGCGATCGAGCGTCGTCTTCGTCTACACGATCGATTCGAGTGTGTCTCCGCCTGTTCCGGAATTCCTACAGATTCTTCCAGTTGGAATTGGTCCCGAGGGAATCACTGCTATTCCCTCCAAGAACCTCGTGGCCATTGCCTCGGAGGTCGACGAACGAGGAGATAAGCTACGATCTTCCATCGCTGTTTTTGAACTTGGAAAATCCGAAACCGGAATTCCTGAATACCCAAGCCTGATTTCCAGTCCCCGTGATGGTGTCTCTGGTCCACCTATTCCATTTGCTGCCTTATCTGGATTGGCAGCCGGAGAAGGATCTATTTTGTATTCTGTCGAGGATTCCTTCTACAACAAGAATCGTATTTTGACCATCGATACCTCTTCTTTCCCCGCAGTCGTGATTGCGGAGCAACAAATTATGGATTCCAATGGCGTCCTTTTGGAATGCCTCGATGGAATTGAAGGTGTCGACGTCAGCTCGATCATCAACGAAGACAGCACCATCAACATCGATCCCGAGGGTATCTCGTTGGCTGCCGCTACTGGTGGGTTTTGGGTTGTGTCCGAGGGCAGGGGAACCGTTGGTGACGAAAAGAGGCCATTTGAAACACCAAACCTTCTTCTCGAGCTTGATGAGGCCGCATCTATCGTGAAATGTGTCCTTCCCGATGATTCCTTCCAGCCCCAGCTTCGTTTCGGTTTCGAGGGTGTCGCAGAGGACGGAGAAAAGGTTGTGGTTGCCCTCCAGCGGTAAGTAAACGGTTGCGTTCAATGTGTTTTTCACTTTGATCAATTTCAGTATTCTGATTCCTATATTATCTTCCATTTGTTCTATGCTTGTTTCAGGGCTTGGGGAGAGGAAACTGACCCCCGCATTGCTGTTTACGACACCGCTGAAGGCACCTGGAAGTACGCTTTCTATCCCCTCGACGAGCCCGAATCTTTGGCCGGTGGATGGGTTGGCCTTTCGGACATTGCTCCTCTTGGAGAATGTAAATTCCTTGTTTTGGAACGTGACAACCAGGTAAGTTTTGATTCAAATGCGCTATAAGCGAGTTACAGTATCTGGTAACTTCACTAAACCTTTCACTCTCCGTAATATCACTGTTATTGCTTTCACAGGGAGGTCCCGACGCGGCACTCAAGAAAATCTACTCCATCGACCTCGGTGATTATTCGTGGGAGGACGGAACCGTTTTGGAGAAGACGCTCTACAAGGATCTTATCGAAAGTGGTGACCTTTCGCAAACCAACGGACAGATCATCGAGAAGGTCGAGGGTCTTACCGTGACTGCCGATGGAGCAATCTGGATCAACACAGATAATGATGGCGTTGATGACAGCAGTGGTGAGTCTCTCCTCACCATGGTCGGTGTCTACGAAAGCGAAAGCAAGGAAAGCAGCAGCAGCGGTTCCATGATCTTGATGACGGTCGTGTCGTGCCTTGCGCCCCTCGTTGCCGTTGTTGCCGGCCTCTAAGCATTCCAGTTTGAAAATTGGAGCTTGTTGTGAAAAAGTCGTTTTATGGATATTCTTCGTCGCTTCAGACTAGACTACGTGTAGCCTTTCTATAATTGATATTTTAACAGATTTATTGCACATGATTTAGCGTTAGCATTAATCTGCCCCATTGCATTTAGAACGCAAAACGATTCGTGCTAGGACTTACTGACTGAAGAGAACAAGTGAATTCTATTCTTCGACACTCATGGTGAAAGATGAAATGCGCAATCCTCTAGTTCGGCACAGGAGTTGGCGATAGTGAGTAATAGGGTGGCCGAACCAGATCCTTTGTATTGTTAGGGTTTCGGTTAATGAATATGGCATAAGCCACCACTCCAATCGCGAAAAAGATGAGGAGTATACACATAAGGGCAGGAACCCCCCATCTATAATCGGGGCCATTTGAAACGGATTTCAAGCTTTTCTTCGTGGTTATTTCATTCCGCATCTCAACATATCTCGAATAATCATCGCGGATTTCCTTCGTCACCGGTGGGAGGATGGAAGGGACAAGTGGTGGGTCAAGATTCTCGTGCAATCCTGCTTTGGAAGGGTCTTCGTCGTCTTCATTCTTCTCGCTTTCGCTTTCAACCTTCCGCCCAAGCTGTGACATCTGGGAAGTATTTGAATTGTACTGTTCGGATATGATACGTCTAGTTGATAGCGCAGAAGTCGTAATGAATCAAAACGTATTCAGCATTTTTTGAGTATGGTGAATGATGATACTCGTACGTAATAATATTTGAATATTGAATCTGAGAGAAAAAGAATTATTGTCAAAAAGAAGCGAGACTGCAACTGCACTCGAGCTAAAGGGGGACTTTCGTTTGACCCTTCTCTTTATGGGGAAATACCAAAGACTTGGTCTTAATTGGTATTTTCGCAAGGCTCAGATCAGACAACGGTACATAAATACGGAAAAACCGAAGTTATTCACACTTCGTACTCGTTTGGAACATAACGTATTTTCGCAAGTCACGCTGATGCACGAATTGGAGCGACTGTTCAAGACTACGAAAAGCACATATTGTATCAACACTAACAACCTCATAAAACGTCGAAACGAAAACATCCAAACACGAACTTACAACTGTCAATGATCATGACATCACCAACCAACAGGACCTCCAAATACATTCAGCGTAGCCACAAACGAATGATCAAGGTATACAGCCAACAGGAATCATGTTCTTCCTCGTCATGTGAAACGGATACATCGGAGAATAGCTTGAAGAAAAGAAATGATCCATCTTGGGTTCCCGTCTTTAGGCTTCCCAAAAGTCATCGTCTTTCATCGATCCCGGAGGAAGCAGAGGTGGAATGGGGATTCTTCATCCGGCTTCAGGAAGGAAGAAAAGAAGGAGAAGATCGACAAACGCATAGAGGCAGTCACAAAAAATCAACGTCGAAACGAAGGTTCTCGGGGCTAATGTCACTTTCGAATCCCAACAAACAAATCATCGAACGTTCGGCAACTACCGATATCGAATTCCGATCCTATTCGACATCAAAAATTCTCATTGGCGCAAAAGCTGCATAACAATGGAAATTTAAAAAATCTTTACAACACGAAAACTAGCTCCCTAATTACAAGTAAAGAGCGTTTGTTCCGAATCTATTATTCATACCGGCTTCCCCATCAGACTCCATGTTCTCGCCTCTGTTATCTCGACGTCTACAAATTTGCTTTTGAGTTCATTAATATCACCATCGAAGAAAACCTGGCGTCCCTGCCTTGTTCGACCCATCACTTGTCCAGGTTTTCGGGGATTTTTGTCTTCTACCAATACCTCAATGGTCCTGCCAAGGTAACGCTGGCTTCGTTCCATTCCGTGTTTTACAGCCAGCTCCTGAACCCTCGCGAGTCGCTCCTTTTTGACTTCTTCGGGAACCACAAAGTAATCATTTGCTTCGTCACCATCGCCGTCATTGCTACCCCTTTCGTCATCCGTCCAAGTTGCTGCCTCGGTGTTTGGTCGAGGCGAATAGGCAAACGAATTCAGGTTGTCAAACTTGACGGCTTCCATAAGATCCAGGGTCCGCTGAAATGCTGCTTCGGTTTCTCCGGGAAAGCCAACAATGACATCTGCCGTGATAGCGGCATCTGGGGAAGCGGCACGAATCTTGTTGATGATTTTCATGTAGCTCTCAAAGGTATAACCCCGGCGCATCCGACGCAAGACATCATTGTCACCGGCCTGGAAGGGCATGTGAAAACACTCGCACACCTTATCGAGGGTAGCAACCGCGTCAATGACCCTATCTGAAAAATAGCGAGGATGGGAGGTGACATATCGCAGCCGAAGGGAGCTTTTGCCATCCTCCGAAGATGGAAGATTGGCGTTCAAAAACTGCAAGAGGTCGGCAAAAGATCGCTTCGGGACCATGTCGCGTCCATAGGCGTCAATATTTTGTCCCAATAGCGTGATTTCTTTGTATCCACGATTTTCTACCAGATCTAGACATTCCTCCAAAATTGATTCCATTGATCGAGACTGTTCCATCCCACGTGCTAACGAATCAAAAACAACAAATCTTATGGTTAGTAATTTTCACAATTTACGAAAGTGGAATATAATGAAAGGCTGAAGCACAATGACTTACTTGCGGGTACACTGCAATTTTGAAAAAAAAACCAATGGTAAGGATAATAGAAAAGTGTGATTCGGGAGATATATGAAAGAATGGAAATCAATGAGGGAATATTAGTAAATGTGACCCAATCCCACAAATGTATCGAAAACGACTTTCTTCTTATCAAACTTACACACAATACGTGCAGTGCTCGTTGCAGCCGTAAATCACGTTCACCCATGCCCGAACCGAATGTCCCCGTATGGGCTTTGCCGAAAAGTCATCGTTTTCTGGCAAAAGATCCGCGGGGATCACTGATTGTTTCTCGGTAGCTACAATTTTCGTCTCATCCTTATTCATGGTGCCCGTAATTGCATCTGGATCTACAACCGCTGTCGAAGATTTTTCGGCTGCAATGCCGGTAGCACTCATGCTTGTCCCAACCGCCTTGTAGTTGTCTGCAATAATGGTTGGAGCGGTCACCACCAGTTGATGACCCCACTCGATTTGTTCCAGTACCGACCCCAGATAGGGGACATACTGCGGACCTAGAACCACGTCAATTTCTGGAATCTTCCGCAATAGGGCTTTTCCTTCCTGCTGTGCAACACATCCCGTCACAATCAGAGCAAAATCGCTATTGCTACCATCGTTGGAGGGCTTTTGCCGTTTGCGTGCCCGAAAGGGCCCAAGGGCATCATAGAGTTTTTGTTCCGCGTGGTCACGGATGCTACAGGTGTTGAAAATCACCACATCTGCCTTGTTGATTTCCTCCTTGCTGCTCCCATCGGGGATAGGCATCAATCCTAGCTCGTCCTGGAGGATTCCCTCCAGACGTTCGGAATCGGCCACGTTCATTTGGCACCCGTTTGTTTGAATAGCGTACGTTCGTTGCTGCTGGTGGAGTTCGGTTTCACCGTTGCGCTTTCGCTCGAATTTTGGAACTCTTGGCATCACACCGTGTCCCTTGAGCTTATTCCTCGGAATTAGGGCGTTAACACCACTGAAGGAACCTAGCTTGGCATCACCAATGTTGACACGTTCGATCGCTTTTGGCAACACATTGGGTACATAAAGTTCTTCCACCCGTACCACGTGAACCTGATTTGTGGCAGAACTTGGCCCGACAATGTGAACGTCACCAGCCTTGGGTTGGAGTGAGACGAGTTTTTCTAGGACGTCCTCGGGAATCAGGCTGGCAAAGGTTAGTTCGCCATTTTCCCTTCTTGCGATTGTTTCACCTTGGCCATTGTCTTCCGACGCAAGGTCGACCCACCCGATTTTTCCACCCTCGTCACGAGTCATCGAACACGCCGAGAGCTGTCGGGCGACATCGCCAAAGGGATCCCTACTTGTGGTCAGCTCCACTTGGTTATTTTTATCACTTTCGCTTGTTGCAATATTTTCCCCACTCGACAACTGCAGGTACCATTTCAAGGCCATTTCCGCTGTTTCCATTCGTTCGACGACGACGTGACGCAGATATAGGGATTTCACCCTCTCAGAGTAACCCATGTCCTTCTGGATGCGTGTGGAATACCAAGGGTCGGAAAGATTTGGATTTGGCGATTGGGTTTTGGATGGCATCGAGGAAGCCACCATTTTCAAAGGCAGCTGACAGCGTCTCAGTGTTGATGATTGTTGAGACTGGTGTTGAAAGGAGAAGGCCTTGTCCGCATTATAGAATAAAATACCAATCACAAGTACAAGGGTCATCGATGTGGCCCGCCTGATCCTTCCTAACGGAAGGAATCATCTTTTGATTGTATTCGTTGTAATCTCGACGCCGCAATAATGCTTCACTGTTCTAATATATTGTCGCCTTTTAACGTCTCTCAATCGTTCCCCGTGCAATATTTTCAGTAGGCGTGTTTAACGTAAGTATCCTGATCTTCTTTCCTCAAAAGTTGTCGATGTTTTATATCGTTTTCTATTTTCGCTCCTGACTCCATCGACCATCGACCATCAATCGAAATCATTAATGATTATTTTAATGAATCACAACAAAATGCAAAAATCCCGAGGAAAAGAAGTTTTTTCGACAGGAAGTGATGGGTCTCCCGTCCCGTACAAATTTACGTAAAAAATGTACGAGCGCTATGACGCATTCATGACGATGAAGCGTTCCGATCGCACTTGTGCGGTCGACGGGCAGACTAAGTTACAAGTTTTGGTGATGATCAATGATTATTTTTGATTCATGACAACATGATTGATGATGCGGAAAAAATGAAATACAAGAAGGAATGATAACTGACTGTCAATCCAACAAGGATGTTGTAATGCGAAAGATACAATTACTTCCTCTAAAATCACATTGTCTTTGCAACTAAAGTCGAAAACAATTACTCACTCGGCTCCAAATCAAATACCGCCGTCTTTCTTAGAAGAAGGATGACGTTATCCACTACCAATATCCATGTCGACTGTGACGAAAGTGGCAGAGAGAATTATGCCAACCCGCACAGCCTACGCCCTCGAAGGCGTTTGGGATTCTCGGTGCTTATGAGTGCAACCAGGCTCTCTATGATCATTGTTCTGTTGAATTATCTCGCCAATTGCTCTGATGCTTTTGGTGTTTCTTCGGCTTGGGCGATGCGTTTGCCAACACGGTCTGATACAGAACCGTCGGCTGTTATCCTCTCGGCAGAAGGAAGCTCGGGAACGGAACAGCAGGAGGCACCCTCATCCTCTCCTTCGGAGGTAACCTACCGAATTCGGGATTGCCAGTATCGGGAGCTCACAGATGTTGCAACCCTCGTAGTAGAATCCTTTTACGACAAAAAGAAGGTGAACCTCGTAGCACGCAAGCTTTATCGGTTGGCCGAAATGAATCGGTTGCAACAAAACTTTCCATATCCCGAATCCCGAAGTGTACACCGAATGTTAGTCATCGAAGCGAGTCCTCAAGAGGGAGAAGAGGAGCCCACCTATTGTTGGCTTCTGCGACGTAGACGCCCGTCCATGCGCAACCAAGCTGAAACTCCCCCGGCCATATCTGTCGGACCTTGCCGTCGACCCTAACCACCGACGCAAGGGCCTAGCGAGGATGCTAGTTGAGGCTTCGGAGGAATTTGTGCAAAGCGACAAGATTGGTGACGGTGCTCCCTTCGACGAGTTGTGGATCCGTGTCGCTGCCGACAACGAGGCAGCGCTGGGTCTATACAGAGACAAACTGGGATACTCGTTTGCCGACTGGTCTACGGGTGAGGAAACGACTGATGGTGGGCCAGAAATATTTACGTTGCGAAAGGATTTTGGCAAGTAAGGAATGGGATATGGAATCGACAGAATTGAAGTCCGAGACAGCGTCCCAAGACTCCTAGTGTTGGTAGACCACAACCTTTCGATTAAACCCGAGAAAATGCTGAGGTATCGAAGGCATGTGCCCATAGGGATGTTCATCCCGGAAGTGATTGCGTTATCGAACAGGAATGATGAGGAAAGTGCCTTACCAAGCCAGCTGAATCAGCAATCCCATCTTTATACTTCCCCGGTGGAGCTGTGTGACGCTGCAGTTGCTCCATCCACAATAAACCCTGATAGTGACGGAGAAGCTGGTTCTACGCTAGCTTTGATTTCTTCGCTCCCTCTCTAGATTAACAGTAGTGCTTTGGTTCCAGCGACTCAATGCAATCGAACAATTTTGGGATAAGTGACGCAACTTACAAACACTCGTGGTATTGAAACTACAGAATACGCAATCTCAATGGATATAGATAACAATAGAACATAAAAAATTATTGAAGTACACAGCACGTATTATGGCTCTAATTTATGACGAAGTGCGTAAACTATTTGTTGTCCTTGTTTTGCCTAGTCAAAATTCGAGTGTCAACTTGACGGAGGGAATTACATCTTTCAATATTCGATGATGTAATAATCTACACTAGTTGAATCAATCACTTGCTTTATCTTGTCAAAGTTCACAAAGGTGTACGAATATCAAGATAGCACAGCGAGTTCAGCAGATGGCTAACAATTTCTGGCGCAACTTATCGATCTTTTTTGTTATCATCGGCTTCAATTGGAACGGAACTATGTTTCCATTCTCGAAGCCCTGCCAAGCAGAAAACGACCGCGCCGAGTAGAATCGTCGTGCAAAGTGCACAGGCATTGCCCAAGGACGACGATTTGTGCAGAATGGATCCCAAGGCAAATCCCGTAAACACCATTCCGATTTTGATAGCACCAGCAAACAAACTCAACACCGTCGCCCGGGTGCCATTGTCTCCAATAGCAGAATTCAGTGCCGATCCAAGAACCGGCCAAGCCAAACCTCGTACCAAACTTAGCAACCACGATGCGCCTATTGCACTGGCGGTGTTGATCAACGGAAATGAAGCGAAGGTGCCCATAGAAGAATTAGAATCGATGTTTTCCAGAGACGACATTATCGATGAGAAGGCACTCCAAGTCATGAGTCCAAAAGCCACACTGGAGGTACTCAGTAGGAGCAATAAAAGTCCGTGAGTGCCATCATCATTCCTGCCAATTGCTTTGTGACTTATCCGAGAGCAATGTGTTTTCAGGGTTGGCGCTGCTAGAGCGCCCAACGCTGTCATTCCGCTGTTAGTAGCTTGCAAAAAGCCCCCCGCAAAATTAGAAATCCCAACTTGTTGCCACAAAAGTGGATTCAATGCTGTCGCCGCTACGTATGTTCCACAATTCAATGTTACGCCAACTCCAAATAGTATGTACAGGGATGGTTGGGTTAGAGTATCTACGATCCTTGAGGATCTTCTTCGTTCAAGCTTTTTCTTTGGAATCATTTCTGGATTCGAAGCGTTTGGTTCGTCGGCAGCAGCAGGTTTTTCGTCGGCACCCCGAATCGACGTAACGTTATTTTCTTTAACGTCTATTTTTTCGTTCATTGCCGTTGCGGTTTCTTCCAATCCGAAACAAATTATTGCTCCCATTAGCGGTGGTAAAGAGCTCATCAGAATTACTGCGGATTCGCCGTATGATCGAGACAAAAGTCCTCCCAGCGCAGCAACCACAGCCTCCGTAACGGTACTCAGAACAACCTGCCTTGATTCGAGTTTCAAGGCCATATCGTCTCCTTTTTGTAATTTCGATTTTTCTCGCTGTCGTTGTTTTTGCTTCCGATGTTTTTTCAGCAGTTCGTATAGCAGAGCCATGTCGGTGCCAGAATACAAGCTGCTTCCGAGGGCACGAAACAGTTGCGCTAATCCCAGCCAAACCACAATGGTCGATGGCGATGACGACGACATACTGCTCCCATACGTGACTATCCAACACGCGCCCATCCCGATAAATGCCAGCTGTAGCGTCAATTTCCGTCCCAAGACGTCGCTGATAACGCCGGATGGCATTTCGCAGATAGCAGCAAGGGCACTGTACCAGGATCCCAACCACAAAATCGCCGACGGTTCCAAGTGACACGAATTCTGATAAAAGGGTACAACGATCGGAGGTGGTGCTAACTGTGCTGTCCGTAGACATCGAATCAGTGCCAACAACGATAGTTGCTTTTGCAAATGTAAAGAGGGTTCATCTTCGCAATGATTGCCACAACCATTGTTGGTCGTTTTTGTGTCTTTTGTTGGTGACGGTATCGGCGTTTCCACCGCATCAGATCGACGCCTCCTGTTGCTTTCGGGAGAGCTTGTCTCTTCCGATGTTGCCATTTTTGCGATGATTCAAGATGGGGAGACGCTGGTGCAATTCATTTCCGATGAAAAGGGTTGATCCAAGGAAGGAAAACAAGTAGTATGGTAGTATGGTATCAATCAATTGAATCAACAATTATTAGAAAGTTCACTTCTTTGAAGTTCTCGATCACGGAATCGCAGAAAGAATACGTACGGTTACGTTTAGTCGAATGAGTCTTTTAATTTAATCGAACTAATCAGTTAACACATACAACTTACGATTAGTTCGATTAAAAAGGGTTCGAGGATTTTGGATGCAAAATCAGTTTAATCGAACTCATCAGTTAGCACATACAACTCCTGATTAGTTCGATTAAAAATGGTTTCCAGGATTTTAGATTCAAAATCAGTTTAATCGAACTAATCAATTAGGCACATACAACTTACTGATTAGTTCGATTAAAAATGGTTTCCAGGATTTTGGATTCAAAATCATTATCACGCGCCTGTCAATGAAAGCATGAATTCGGTGAATGATGAAGGACGCAATTCTGATGATTGGAATCGTAAGTTCAAAGTATTTTTGCACTTGTGATCGTCAATTGAATCGACCAAAGATTGTGAACTAGATCTAGCACTAGGAACTATACTTACAAAAATCTCAACACACCAAAGCCAAACACAATGTTGTTTCGAACTGCTTCGTCACGGTCACAAACTCCTCTCGTCATCGCTTTCGTCGCCAACAATCCAGCGATGTGCGGTAGTTACTTCGTTTCGTGCTTCCTCAATACTTAGTGGGATCGTTGATGGCGCAATGTCACCGACTCAAGCTAAATACAGCCAGCAACAATCTCGGTCGTACACCATCCCCGTTGTTTTGGAGAGCGGGGCGACCGGCGAACGCTCCTTCGATATCTACTCGCGGTTGCTTCGCGAACGGATCATTTGTGTTCACGGTGAGGTCACCGACCAGATGGCCTCCGTGGTGACAGCACAGCTCTTGTTTTTGGAGGCCGAGGACCCGGATAGTCCCCTCTATATGTATATCAACAGCCCTGGGGGATCAGTTACAGCAGGAATGGCCATGTACGATACCATGCGCTATATCCGCCCCAACGTCCACACCATCGCCATGGGACAGGCGGCATCGATGGGATCCTTGCTCCTGGCCGGCGGTGCCAAGGGCTGCCGATCTGCCCTTCCGAATGCGACCATCATGCTACACCAGCCCAGCGGAGGAGCCCAGGGAATGGCATCGGACATTCAGATCCGGGCACAGGAACTGCTGCGGCTGAGGTCCCGTCTCAACGATCTGTACGTATATCATACCACCGAAGGGAGAAAGCACCGAATTCAGCAAACGGCTGAAAACGATGACACTTCTTCGAGCAGCAGTGGCGAAGGATCAATCGTCACCGATCCAGCAGAGGTTCTGAAGGAAATCGAAGCCGTTATGGATCGCGACACGTTCATGACGGCGGAGCAAGCGCTGCGATTCGGGATTATCGACGAAATCCTCATCAAGCGAGAGGAAGAGGAGGACCTCGAGGAATGAGGTGTTAAAGAAACGGGAGAATAAAAAGTAACATCGGCGAACGACGAGGGGTTTGGATGGTGAACAATCGGAATGATATGCAAAAAAGGCACAACCAAAAAAATACAAAAGAACGAAATTCGGATTTTTAAAAATATCGAAAGGATGCAACCTTTTAAACAGTACACCAAAAGGACCAAGTCTGATAATTTCACTACAAAATATTATAGCAATCTGTTCTTTTTTTCGTGCCTAAGATTCGTGTCAAGCTATTGTTATGACGAAGTTGATGACAAGGGCGGAAATAATGTTCCCTCAGTCGATTTTAGGCGGATTGACAAGAAACTTGTAATCGGCAACACGGACATGGTAATCCTTTGCCGCCATGAGAGGTTGTTATCGATTGCGATGGTGGCTGTGTAGAAGTTTCATCACCATGATTGCTGCCATCGCTGTTTGATTGGTTGTTGCCTTCGAACTCCAAGAGTGGAATAAGATATTCTACGATGCAATCGCGATGATAGCAATGCGAACAAGAAGGATTATCAGAGACAACAATTACTTCATTGGGTTGATATTCTTGTAAACAAATGGCGCATTCGTTTGGGAATGTTGACGGGTTTTTCACCATTGTGTCGATCCCAGTTTATGTGCACATTTGACACCAACTCTTCTTGCTCTTTGTTTCCGGGGTCTCCCTCTTCGAACCTATCGTTCTTCTTCTGGGCTTTCGGTATTCATTTGATCCAATTCTTTATTTTTCGCGATTGCTGATTTATTGGATATATCACCTTCGTTATGTCTTTCGTTCGTTTCCCCCATTGTGACACTTTCTCTCGTCTCATAGCCTCCTACTATTGTGTCTCTCTCAGCCAAACTCGGCACAAAATCGTCTTTTGTCAGCACCTTTTAATATGACAATTGCGTACACTACCAATCAGATGAAGATCTTTGGGAAATATTGACGTCCATCAATCGAATCAAAACGGAATCACAAAAGAACTTCCACAGACAATATGACAAAAATAGCATCACTTACTTTCTCGAGCCCCGCCTTTTTGAATTTCTCAATAAGCATAATTCTTCGGGCATTTGTTTCTTCAGCAAGTCGCCCTTTTATCTTTTCTAATCGCGCATTCGTCTCCAATCGGATTCGATGGAGTTCTCGTTGCCTCCGGCGAATAGAAGCCATCGCGGGCAGCTGACGTTGCTGGATTTCTCGCTGCTCTTGATCGTTTCGCGTCGAGTCGGTGATGCCTCTTTGCGCTTTGCGCCTTTAAACAGCACCAAATCACCAAGAACGTGACAAAGAATCCCATCAAAATTGGAAGAACAGACAAATAATGTTCCTGAGTCGTGGTAGTTTCGGTGCCTCGCAAGAATTGTCGTTCTGAAACGAATTTTGTCTTTTTCCCGCCTCGAACGTTTCCGTCCCTGGCATCGAACCCGTACTCGAGGGGGAGATCGATTGAAGTCATGGGGATCATTATGCGAAGTTGTTTTCTATGTCCTGAAAGAGGTGCTCAATGAAGCCATCTACGGTATGTTTTTCAATGTTGATTGTAGATCGTGTCAAATCAACAAAAAATTGGAAATAATGGAATGTTCCGGAATCACTTTTTTTTGAAAAGAAGAGAAAAAGATGTTGTCATACGAGTGGTAGGTCCTAGAGGTGCTAGGTGGATAGTCCTAAAAGTTGGACTGCAGTGCGTTCATCTACGATCGTAAAACAACAACATATAATAATATGCTCCGTTCTTTATGTTCATATGTTGGGTAGTATTGTACCTGTCACCATTTTGATATCTTTCCGATGAGAGAGAGACACACACTGCACACACACTTTCAACTTACAACAAACATGCTTCGTATCTCATCCGTGCTAGCTATGATTGCCGGAAGCGCTACAGCATTTCAAAGCAGAACTATAACACGAAAACCGTTAGCATTGCTTAAAGCTGTCTCAACCAGAACACCGTTTATCCCACAGCGACCTTTCGCATCGACGACATCATCATCAACACCTTCAAGATTCGTTCGAAAGACGCTTCATCCTTCCGTGACATTTTCGTGCTCTCTTTTCAACGCAACTCGAGGGCGACCTGCAACACTGAAACAAGAAGGATTATTTAGAGAATTTGCCACCTCCGCCTCTGCTAACAATGGGAGAGAACGTCAACGAAAACGAGGTGTACTCCTCTATTCGTTCGTATGACAGCCATTATATCAACGGCAAGTGGGTCAGTCCTCTCAAAGCAGGCAGCACGATCGAGGTCGTCGATTCGAATACCGGGAAAGCTGTGGCCACAATTCCAGCGGGGACCGAAGAGGACACCATCAAGGCAATCGAAGCGGCCAAAAGCGCCTTGCCGGGGTGGAGCAAGGACACGACTCCCAGAGAGCGATGGGAATACATGAATGCCTTTCTAGAACGCTTTGTATCCGATGATAGGGTCAATGAAATCGTAGACCGCCTCGTGGTCGAGTTGGGATGTACCAAAGCTTTTGCCAGGAATGTACAGCACATAGCACCGCACATTCATACCAAAACTATATTGGACCTGTTGGATAACACTGGCGACTCTACTGAGGGAAAGTTCGAATGGGAGCATTCGGCAGGATCCTGCACCGTAGTAAAAGAACCTATTGGAGTCGTTGCGGCTATCACTCCATGGAACTATCCTCTTCATCAGATCGCCCTCAAGGTCATCCCGGCTCTCTTGGCAGGCTGTACTGTTGTTCTCAAACCAAGCGAGGTTACCCCGCTGTGTGCCTACTCATTCGCAGAGGCGATGGACGAGGCTGGTCTGCCAAGTGGTGTCTTCAACATGGTGATGGGAAGGGGGCCTGACTGTGGAGAAGTCCTGGCGAGGCACCCCGACGTCTCTCTAGTGAGCTTCACGGGGAGTACTAGGGCTGGCAAAATTCTGACGAAGGTTGCCGCCGATAGCGGAACAATGAAAGCAATTCGGACAGAGCTGGGTGGCAAGTCGGCAGCAGTCATTCTGGAAGACGCTGATTTCGAAAAAGTCGTTCCAGGCTTTGTGAAACAGCTCACTAGCAACACGGGACAATCCTGCAACGCCTTATCGAGGATGTTGGTGCCGCGAGATCGTTGTGATGAAGTTTGCGAAATCGTGTCCAAAACGATGGAAAAGGAAATCGTCGGCTTGTCGACGGATCCAAATGCTACAATTGGACCTTTGGTTTCTGAGACCCAATACAATGCCGTGCGTTCCTACATTGAACGCGGAATCTCCGAGGGTGCCAAACTTGTCACCGGTGGCCCTGAAGCCCCAGAAGGAACCAAAGACAGCGGCGGATATTTCGTTAAACCGACCCTGTTTGCGGATGTAACAAACGACATGACCATTGCCCAAGAGGAAATCTTTGGCCCAGTTCTCTGCGTCATTCCGTACAATACCGAGGACGAAGCTATTAAGCTCGCAAACGATACACCATACGGATTGAACAACGCTGTTGCCTCGGGTGATCTGAAACGGGCTCTGAAAGTGGCATCGAAGCTCGAATCTGGATGCGTAAGTAGTTTCGAATACTATGAATATGCCGTTTTGTAGTAGAAATCTTTGTTTTTTCGTTTTACTGTGCCATTGATTTGGTAACGCGAACCAATCTCTCACATTATTCTTGCGTGTTCCGAAGGTAATGGTGAACAAGACATCGCTTGATAGTTTGGCGCCCTTTGGTGGATACAAACAGAGCGGTAACGCCCGAGAATGGGGGCTGGCTGGAATTGAGGAATATCTCATCACAAAAACAGTGAACGTGCCAATCGAGGACTACCGAGCCGTAGTATATGGCAGTGAAACCAAGAGCAGCGATTAAAATGCATTGTCCGGCCTTCCATCTTTTTGGAACATTCATATTCTTGTGCTGCAGAAGAATGATCGTATTACCTTCTCGGTTTCAAATAAATTAGTTGGTCGAAGTCATAAAAAGATTTGGAATATTACTTCTTTATATACACCGTATGGGATCAACATGTTTCATATTATGTTTATGTATAGTATTTTACACGGATTCGACCAATAAAGGTGATGACCCCTAGTCATCTCGCATCATCGAAGCAGCAGCAGCAAGCAAGAAATCTAGGCTTGTAGTTATTGAGGTTTCTTAAGGCGAAGGGAGGCCAATAGCATCCAAGTTACCTAGTGATTCGTGAACCATGATACCAAGGATTCCCATTTGTGCGGCACGTCCATTGTTCAATTCAATGGATCTCTTGCTGCGCTTCCATTCGTCAGATTTACTGTCCCATCCAAAGTCGATGAAACCGTTGCGGAAGTCTCCCTTGAATTCGGCCTTGCCCTCAGCGGTACCAGCACCGATTCCCCATGGGGCCTTTAGAGCGAGAGAAAAAAGAAATCAAATGGCAAAGATTGAAATCAGCGGTGAGTTCGTTCATAAGCAAACGCCAAACCCTGACTGCTCCCAAAAGTGCATGCACTCCAAAGAATACTTACTTTGAATTGATCCTGGTTAGCCATCTCCATCATTGTCCAGGTTGCGATCATTTGTGCCCAAACCATACCTGGAAGGTTGTCGAGCGCTGCGAATCCACCGGGGATGTCTTCGGCACCAGGGAATCGAACTCCTGCGGCAGTCGTCAAGTAACCAACAACCGCAAGCATGGCAATGCGCCCGTGCTTCAACTCAACCCAACGAAGGCGGTCGAAATGTTCCTGGTCACCGTTGCTGGCATCGCCCAAAACACCGAGAGGATCGAAGCATCCCAGAGGAGCCTGGGCACCGATTTCCTTGGTAAGATCGGCGTTCAGAGCGGTTGTGGAGGAAGAAGAGTCCATGACAGGAGCGAAAGCGGCTGCTCCGGCAATAAGGGTAGTAAGAATAGCGGTCTTCATTGTAGGGTTATTTGACTAGTACTTGGATTGAGAATTCTAGATTTGAATATTTTGAGCTGTGGCTGGAAAAGCCTAAATCGATTGACGATCGTTCAGAGTATCAGAAAAACTTAGAAAGAGACCATACCGTAGTGTTTCGTTATACAACCATCTACGCGTTAGACGGTGTCAACAAGAAAACTTCATCCAGGATGATCGGAATAATCGACTTCAACAAGAAACCGAAGATGATACCATTTGAGAAATCCGTGACTGGATTTGATGACATTAGAGTACTATAATTTCTGTATGCCGGTTCTTCAGTCACGTGTTCGAGGATCTTCGGCTTCAACCCCGAACAAATGGCAGGTTTTTCACACCGAAAGAACGTGCGTTCTACAAAATTCCTTGTTCGCGATTCCAAATGAGAAACTTCCTACGTTACGTATAGTTGTATAATATGTAGGAGGCGTTTTCATGCGGAATAGGAGTCACAGTTTCTCTATTCCAAAGTGGAAATGGTAAGGGTAGAAGATATCACTGACGAATTCTTTGATCTTCAACAATGAAGTGTTGAAACATTCGGAGAAAGCGGCCGGGTTGGGTACTACGACGTCTGCTTTCCGAATGCCACAGGGAGGGCTGCGAAAAAGGAATTGTGCTCCCTCAATGTCAAACCCAAGGGAATAAAAACGAGATCCACAACCCGCATCCGTAGTTCTCCAGCTCTTCCGATCACTTTGTTACGGTTCAATTGACATCACTTCTACAAAGACAGAACAAAATGTTGTTCCGCAACGATCTCAAAAAACCTTTTCTGCTTGGTTGGAAAGACGAGTTCAGGGAAGCATTCAATTCGACTATAGACGGAATGAATCATGTGATCAGAGAAACCTTTCATCCGACCAATGATTGTAAGGCCAAGAGAGGAAATCTTCGAGGCATCGTCGACATTATTTGGGAGCGTTTGGAGTCTGTGGTATGTTTCCGTAACTTTACAATGAACAACTGAAGTCAAACTTTGAAAACCCTTCGACATTATTTGGGAGCGTTTGGAATCGGTGGCATGTTTCCATAACTTTACAATGAACGATTGAAGTCAAGCTTTGAAAACCCAACAAGATGAACTCGATCATCGATCCTACTACTTCTATTCTTTGCGCTGAATTGCCTTCCAATGGTTAGGGTAGTGATTGTTCTTTCCGTTTTTTTTGTACTGAAGAGTTGGGAATGGGATCAGAATGGATTCTTTTTTCCTCTTGAAAATCAACACTAGCAGGTCAAACGTTCCGAAGCTAGAATGAATGATTCTCTTGCAATAAGACTATCTTTCCGAATTGTCTTCTATTTGCATTGCTCGATTCTTGCAATGTTTACCTTCCTTTCGAAGCTGAATTTAGTTCGTATACACTCGCAATCATTTTGGCATTTCAATACAATGGAACGACAGTTTTACGAAAATGAAAAAGAAACGTTGATCTATTTTTCTTTTATTTTAAATTCCAAAAAGAATGATAAGATTGCAAAACGTTTGATGCAATAAGTTCCAGGAATATAGTTGCGCTTTCGAAGTAGCACGGTCGGATTTGGCAGGATTTTGGTCTGACCAAACGAGCCTCTTTCGCGACTTTGGGAAATCCTTTATGCAGAGAATAGAAGAATCGATCCGATTTTTCGGAGATCATCGGTAGGTATTTGAATGGACAAATGCAGAGGTATTGTACAGGAAAAGCTTTCTTGAGCAATCCAGGATAGGGCAGAAACTCTGGCGACCTTTCGGAGCGATAGGAGCAGCGGCCAAGCCGACGGGTGGCATGGAAAGACGAGAAGAAAAACACTCGCCATCGGAGAAAAGGAGGCCATGGGAGAAAAAGGAGACCATTGGATTCTCAAGTTCATAACCATTTCTCAGAGCTCAAACCACCGTAGTAGATGCAGATTCCAGCCCACGTCAAGACATAACTGCAGGTAAACAGCCAGTCCTCATTTTGTTTCGAAGCATTTTGGATCAGAGAAATACGCTGGTTCGGAGGGACACCCATCGAATATTGACCGTCCATAGTCGTCATCATCGGAATCGTTGTGTTCATCATCATCTTTTTATTTGTTGATGTTGTGTTTTGTTGCATCTGTTATTATGTGAAACAATACCGTAGAAGCATCGTCGTGCTGGGATGATCAATCACAAAATAATATCGTTTGTCCCAGTAGATGATGGAACTTCCGACTGGTACATTACGAGAACAAAAGAAGCAAAGCGACTATTCACACTTAAGCGGAAGCATTGAAGTTGAAATTGAACAAGGAATGTCCGTAAGGTTTGATGCACACCGATTGGTTCTTTACTAATCTAGTGAAGTACACAATCACTGTCAAAAGCTTTGAAGTGGGAAAAAACTTTGCATGCCAAGTTGAACCTATTCTTCCACTGATGTGGTGTTTTTTGTTCTCTTTAATCGCGCGTCCCTCCCGAACATTCTTCCGCTTGAGGAAGGCAATAATAAAAATAACTTTAACTCTTGTGTAGTCAAGGCCAGTTGATGATTTAATCTGAACTGTGAATGAATTTTTCCCGTTTATGTCTTGTTTTCAAAAACTGTGACTGTATGTGTTCGCGCGATCATGTCCAAAGTTTGCTCCTGGACTCCCTCTAAAGCCCAGAAAGAACAATATAAGCTGGGATACGTTGTTCTATCGAAGCAAGACCTTTTCCTCATCGAACCAAGACCTCTTTAGGTGGTTTGACGAACAATGTTGAAGATATCCTCAAAAGACAACAACTGTAGACCCATGGAACTCGTATTACGATTAGAAAGTTCATCGCTAAAAATAAGAACACCAGTGTTGGCCTCGTATCAAACACAAAGTTTGCCACCCACGCCGATTCCGAGTAAGTATCAAACGTTGAATCGTTGTTCGATCTTGTTTTGGAATCTGTCTGCTTTAGTTTAGCACGGTATTACCATATATATTTCTTCAGAGACCGTCCGAAAGCATTCCGATTCGTTTTCTCATAATTCTTTTTCAAAGATCCAAACAAAACCACAACAACAGTAAGTGCTGCTACAGGTTCAATACTTCACCCACCAACATCTTCAAGAAGGCAAAGACAAGATTTCTACATCATCATGAATGTCGATACACTACAAATGAATCGTCTACGCACACCAAGCAAGTACTTCCAAAAATCATGGGAAGATGAACGAATCGCGAAAGGTGCTACAATGACCATGGCCATGACAATGACCATGGCGGCGGATATCACCATGTCACTCGGAATCGGAAATGGCAACGTCACGGACAGCGACTACCATATGGAAGACTCCAATTCTTCTCACACTTTCAATGTGAATAAAGATGTTTCAATGCATCTTCCTCCGCTTCTCGAGCGGCAACGAAGCTCTTCTCCAAGGTCCGTCTCAGACTTTTCGTCCGCAGATATTTTTGGGAAGGATTGCCACCTCATTACCAACATTGACGATGACAACGGTGCCGATTGTTTTCCCGACCCTCTCCCATTGGTAACCTCGGCATCTACTGACCTCATGTATTTGATGCAGGAGTACTTCAACCACGGCGCTGTCAAGGACATTCTACCCAAGACGAAGCTCACCTTCTACGCGGACAGGGAACACAAGTTCGAGGATATCGGCGTCAACGAGACCGAAGGCGAGTTGAAGCATGCGGAGAATCTTCTTGGCGAATTCCCACTCATCAAATTTCACGGAAAGCAAGATGATCCATTCTCGTTTCTCGCTTCTTCCGATTCCAAGTCTACCCAACCGTCGGTTGAAAACGATAACCGAAACGGCGATCAATATGACAAGAACAAGAACGTTACAAGTTCCCTCCACGTCTCTCGTTTCTACCGACTCCAAGTCTACCAAACCATCGGTCGGTAATGATCAACAAAACTTTGACCACTACAAGAAGAACAAGAGAACAGTAACGGTGGGAACGAAGAATGTTTCAAAGACAAAGCCCGCTTCGAAGGCGAAGAAATCTGTCAAGAAGAAGATCGAGAAGATTCGTGCTAGGAAAAGCTCTGGCGAGAAGGAGAACGAAACAAACAAATTCTACCAAATGGAAACATGGGACCTCAACTACAGAAAGCTCAAGGCCTTTTACCTCAAGAACGGCCACTCCGGCGTATTGCGCAGCGACCCGGATAAGAAACTGAGCGGTTGGGTGAAACGCCAGCGGAACAATTTGAAGCAAGGCAGATTGTCTCCATCTCAGATTCGTCGCCTAGAGGATGTCGACTTTACCTGGAATCGGCTGGAGCAAGCTTGGCAGTGCAAGTACAAGCTTCTCACGGAATATGCCACGGAATATGGAAAAGGTCATGTTCCCAGCAGTTACAACCGCTCGCTTGCCGAATGGACCCAGCGTCAACGACGGGAATATAAATCCAAGAAGCGAACCATGACCCTTGCGAGGATCCAAAAACTAGAGGCCATTCCATCCTGGAGCTGGGTGAAGCCCTTCACGGAAGAATCCGAATTGGATTCCGAAATGAAGTCGATTGAGAAGAACAACTGAGAATTTTGGACGTCACGAACATAAGGGGGGAACCACGGGAACAAACTAACATCGAGTAAACACACGCGACGAAAAGCACATTCACCACTAAACACAAATTATAAATTCATTCACGCACACACATCATGAAAGACAAAACGAATCACCACATCCCATCATAAACTAGCTGAAAATGTTATTGTATTATCAAATCATCTTGTAAGGCACCGATAGTATGTCGAGTATAGACCTTGCAGAGTTGCTTTTGTCAGCTACATTCGTTATTGTTCATGGTCGAAGTTATGAGATTCCCACTCAAACCAAACTAGTTTTTGACCAGCGTCGAAGGATGCGAAGAGGTGTATTGCCATGAGAACTTTCAAACCAGGATACTGATCAAGAAACGAGATTTAGTCCGATCAAACGAAGCTGTCGTCATCTCTGCATTGCGATTAAAAACCCAAGAGGAAACTTCGGCCGATGGAAGGATGATTGCATCGATTAGTGGCGGAACGAAAGTTGAAAAGAATAATTTTCCATTCCTCTCTAATTACCAAATCCAACCGATTCGGCGATCCATTCTTGATACGCTCGATTGAAATTTTCCGATCCCCATGACAATTTGCAATTAGGCGGTGCGCGAACACCCTTTTCAATCGTACCTCGATATCAGAGTTCAACGGATCGTGAGCGCGCGGGACCAAGAATCTGTCGTTTCCGCGTTTGGGTTTCACGGAATTTTTTTCATGTTGTCATGATACCATGTTTTGTGAAATAGTTAGGGCCTATGGAGCCAACAAAAAGCAACCAAGCCCCAGATCATTGCAATACCCAGAGTCGGGTGGCTGTAGCGCAAAGAACTCTTTTGACGATGAAAGCAATCCATCGAATAGGATTGGCAGCATTGCTGTTGGCTACGAATTTTCCGCAACTTACATCGTCGTCGGCAGCAGCGGTCCAAAGAACAAATCTGCGACCTGGCCTTTTAAACGTTGAAAACGAACAGTTTGAAGGCAAGAGTTTCGAAGCCATGGTGACCACAAAAATATGGGAAGGCGCGATACTAGATCCTCAAAAAGAAAGAAGGCTGGGTGGACCCATGGGAGGAGACGGTGGCGGGAATGCTGGTGGCGGAGGAAGTAGTGATGCTTCTTCGTCGTCGAGTGGCAGCGGTAGTGATGGTTCTTCTTCGTCGAGCAGCAGCGGTGGCGACAGTAGTGGAAGTGCTGAAAGTAGCGAAGCCAGTGATGAAAGCAGTGCAGAAAGCAGCAGCGAAAGTAGTAGTCGCAGCAGCAGTGGCGGAAGCAGCAGTGGCAGCAGTAGTAGCGAAAGCAGTAGCAATGGTAGTGGAAGCGATAGCGATAGCAGCAGCAGCGAAGGAAACGATGGAAGCAGTAGTAGTGGAAGCAGTAACAGTGGAAGCAGTAGCAGTGGAAGCAACGAGAGCACCCGGTCGAGTCGTAGCAGTGAAAGTGCAACATCAGTATCTTCTGAGAACACCATCTCTTCTGAGAGTGCCATCTCTTCTGATAACCTCAACTTGGGCTATAAATGGAAAGATGGACAGTTCGTTCGATTCGATCGGATGTCAGCATCGGCCGTGGTGGTTTCTGTAGGAGCTTTGCTGTGTTTGCTTCTCCTGGTGTCGACGGCAATTATCGTGTCGTACAAAGTCCTCACTACCAAGAGTTCAGACCAAGATAGTAGCGATGGAATATTCTGTATTGGCAACAACAAGACAGAGCACCTCGTGAGTGAAACTCTGGATTAGAGATTCGATGTCAACATTCCCAGCCAAGACGAGCCCCGGAACTACGTACGATATTTACAATTCATAATTTGAACACCTTGCTATTCTTTTACAATTCATAATCCGGGGTAAGTTTAAGGTTCTTTTCATAAATAATTATAACAATTTCATAACTTTTAGATATATTGTAACCAAGAGCAACAGCCTACTTTTTGAATTCCTCGTGAAGCTTTTTTAATTCCATGCCGCTATTTATGCCCTGGCCTCGCTTCGCAGCATTGGCTTTGCTATCAAACGAATCCGATCTTTTGGTTTCACTAGAATACATATTATTTTCGTGCATTTCGACAAGTTTCGTAAACTTTATAATTTACTGAACATGAATTTATATTGCCGCAATTAGGTTTGCTCTATTTTTATTCCTTATATACTTTAGTAGTTTACTTCTTTGTGCTTGTTGATCACACAATAGATTACATTGGTTTTGTTCCTCATCCGTTTTTGATGAATTGAAAAATAAACAAAAAATGGAAATTGATCACAAAAATTACACTGATTCTTCGGCTGATGCCTTCCCATTGGAGCCTTCCTCCGATTCGGAGGCGGAAGCAATTTCTTTCTTCTCTTCTGCTTGTGCCTTGAGTGCTTCAGGGCGTTGCTTGAATAGAACGTAAAGCGCCTTGGCGACAATTCCGGTACCGATCAAAGCAATTCCAGCAATGACAGAATATTGGACTCCGTTGATCTGCTTTTCGGAAAAGGTCTCAGGAATTACAGGAAGGGGGCTGTTCAATTCCATGTAGACACCACACAATGCCCAAACAATTACGCAAGGAATCGCAAAGTCGACGGGGTAGGATGACAACCAGGTGAAAGCGGTGATGACAAGAGTTCCGAGGCACAGACTAGCGACGACAATTCTCGTCGTCGCAGTAGCTTCATAGTATACAGGGACAACATTGGTCGCCAGACAGGAAGCCGCCATAATCCAACCTGTTTGAATCGAAAATGGAAATTGCCAGATGAGGTATCCCTTCCATGTTTTCTTGTATTTTTGAAGGGACATGCTTGCCGATATCAGGGTGATCAAGAGTCCGTACATGAAAATCAACTGGAGCCACATGACTTCGTTTGCGAACGAAAAGGTCCATCCCGCTTGGAAGCAAGTGAAAATTGGGTAATAATACCAAGCTCTGATAACACCCTCAGAATTTCTCTGGCTAGGCAAGAATTGCCAGACCGCCCAGAACAATTGCCACATAAAAATGACACTCCAGATGAGAAAGGCTGTACCCCATGGTGTGATGATGGTTTGGTACTTATCAGACAAGGTGCCATTGTCGGGAAGGTCGACCCATCCGAATTGAACAGCGTATGTACAGATGGAATTGATGATGTAGAACAACATGTTCATGATGTTGTATCTGTTGATGGATTTATCAACAACAGGGGCAGCAACATCGTTGCTGGGGCTCTTTGCGCAAGTGTTCACGTCACACATTGTTGTATATTTTGGTAGATTCTTGATGGTTTGGTTTGGTAGGTTTTCTATTTTATGAACTTTCCATACGAAAGAAGCAACAGGATGATGTCAACCGTTTGCAACTTCAGTCGTTCGTCTCGGCGATGTCGGCAAGAAATTAACTCTGAGTGTGTGATGCCTTACCATACCATACTTGGTTGGCGGTTGAGCGCTCACTCTTATGGTGCCCACATTCATTGGTGTTCTCATGTGATCGGAACATGTCGTGAAAAGCTGGGGGCACGTCTCTATTTATTAAAAAATGCACGACTACAAATAAGTGAGTCAGGAAGAGGCTGGATACGTCATTTCAAAAGTGGTCGCGTAGACACCACATCATCCTTAACTTCAAATGGAAGACCGAGATGACAACTGGTATTCATTCCCGATTGTAGTTTTTACTTAATGTTCAAAAAATGAAGCGCGTTAATTATTTGAAAACATGTGGCCCTAACCCATACAATACTGTACAAGTACGATTCACATTTTTTCATAAATTTAGGGTTAGGGTCAAATTTCGCTTTTCACGTCTGGCTGTCGCACATACTCCCCAACATTGGGACGACGAGGTTGTATTTTTGTTTCTTTCCATTCCATCTCAATCTAGACAGAATCTTCGACTACTGCTTTGATTCAAACATCACCGCCATCCGATCAAGCATCACCTTTCATCACGAATGAATCCTGTCCGATAATTATTTCAGGGTTAGCGACAAGCAAGTCCATAGATATCGCCATTTTTACTCCACAATGACGGGCGGACAACGACGTCCATCCTACGATTTGTCAATAGAAGATTCGGCATTCCTGAAACACGAACTCGAGGCCATCGATCCAATGCAATTGACGTTGAGCCAAAGGCAGAAACGGCAGAAACAAAAATATGAAGAAACGAACGATATCAAAGCCAATGGCGACGAAGACTCTCTCTCAAAAACAAGCGATACCGAAACATTATCTTTGAGCGACTGGGACAAGGATGATATCTGGCTGGAAGCACGTCTCTTTCTCGAACTCGCGGGGGTATCTTCGTTGATGAATCTAGGTTTTATTTCGAGTCCACTGCTGACAGCGAGTTACATCGGAAGGAGTTTTGCTCCTGTATACTTATCAGCCTTTACCCTCGCCAACCTCACGGGTAACCTCAGTACCTTCAGTTTTTTGGCAGGTTTGTTTTCCGCGAGCGACACCCTGTCACCCCAAGCCTTTGGGAGGGAGGATTTTCCAGAAGTTGGGAAGATCGCTATCCGTGGATTCGTGGTCTCCTTTTCTGTGCTTCTTCCGATCAACATCATGTTGTTCTATTACCTCGAGCCCATCATGATTGCGCTAGGACAAGACGCCGAGGCATCCTTGCACGCCAGCCGGTGGTACAAGGTTTTTGTCTTCACTCTGCCGTTTTCAATCTTGTTCAACTGCCTGTGGAAATTCTTGACGGCGCAGCACATTATGAAGCCCCTGATCCTTGTTTCGGTGCTGTGCACTTGTGTAATCTTACCGCTCAGCCTGCAGATCTGTATCAATGCCATGGGCTTTGTGGGATCAGCTGTAGGATACGCTATTTTCCAGATCTCTCAAGCCTTGGCTTTGCTCTTCTATGTGTACTGGAAAAAGCCACACGAACCAGGCACCTGGTCGGGACTGTCTTTGAAAATCGTTGCAAGCGCCCTGGAATGGGATCAAATGAAGGAGTTCATTCACTTGGGAATGGGAGGAATAGTCGCGCAGTGTGAATGGATCTTTTGGGAAGCCGTTGGTCTGGTAGTTGGAAAACTGGGCGTGGTTGCGTTATCAGTACACACAATTCCGAACCAAACCATCATGGCCTTTTGCATGGTACCCTTTTCCTTTGGTATAGCCCTCGCCATTCGAATGGGGATTTCTCTTCCAATATCGGTGAAGCGAACGCAGGTCATAGTGTTGGCGACATTGGGTTTTTCGGCACTTCTCTTCGGAATTGCTTCAATCGGCGTCTACGTTTATCGAGATGAACTTGTAGGCTTCTTCACCACTGATGAGGACGTGAAAGAGTTGGCCGACGTTGTTTGGCTCAAGGTATCACTATTCAATTTCAATGTGGCCATCTTTGGTATTTTAGTGGGCATTGCCACTGGACTCGGAAAACAGTGGCCGCTTGGCGTCATCAACTTTGTCTTCCTTTGGCTCTTTGGACTGCCGATGATATATTACACGGCTGTTGTACAAGACAAAGGGTTGGACGCTGCCTGGTACTGGATGAATATTCCCTACCTATGCATGAATATAACGCTGGGTATCTTGTTTATTTTCACTGACTGGAACGAGGTTCAGGAGCAGATTTTGGACACGGGCGAAAATAATATAGAAACTAACGGCGATCAGCAAGGGGGAACTGATGTTGTGAACGAGAAAACATCACTGCTATAAAATAGAATAAAATAAATTGCACATAATTGATATGGTAAGTTTTATTAAGGCCAGTGGGGCTATTCTAGTCCAAACTAGCTGAGAATTACTCGTCTAGGAGAGGGGCGATTCGTCCTTGTTCTGTGATGAGACCCAGATCTCGTAACCTCCCTGTCGATAGGTAATTGCTGTCATTTTCTCCGCTAGTTGCTTCATCTGAATCCGATGCCAATGTCGAGGACGTCCACATCTTATCTACCTTGCAGATGACGACGTCGTGAGAACTTTCTCCTTCATCGTAATCTATAACTTCTTCCCCAACCATAGAAAGTTTGAGGTACCGGACGCATCCCGGCAATACTTTGGGAAGATCTTCTTGTCCTTTTGTATCATCGTCGCAAGCAAGTTCCTCAAGCTCGATACCATGCACCGAAGCCAAATCTTCTTCCTTGCAGACGTCCTTCCCCGACGTTCCGCCAAGCAAGCGGACGCACCCAATATGTTTTTCGTTGGATCCTGACAGCAGCTGCAGGATGCAACTTTTTTCCCTTAGGAAGTTATCTCGGCTTTGGGTTGCTTTGAACAAACCTAGAGCGTACAATCTATTCGGGCGGATCGACACCGGCGTTGCATAGGTCAATAAATTCATGTTTGTGGTTGCCTTTGAATTCTTGTCACGATCATCGTTTAGTGTAGCCATCGACCACACCGGAACGTCAACCAGGGGTGGGACATCGGTAACTACAGTACTGGAGATCGCGGGTGAGCCAGAAGACAAGGCCTCGGCACCGCCTCGAACGCAGAAATGCGTCATCATGGTGATGATGGCAATGATCGTCATCAATGGGGTTTCTGCCCTCACTCTTGTCCTCGCAAACATAATTCTAAATAGTCTTGATTGCCCAGCTTCTTCTTCTTCTTCTTCTTTGACCAGGCAAAGCGCACTGTAGTCAACTAAAGTATCAAGAAAGAAACAACTTCAAAATAATGAAAAAGCCGATCACCTCAATTTTCTCGAAAACGTTTGTACAGTTTCAAACGTTGATCGAAGGGGTCGAAAACTCAAAATTTTCCATTAAGTCGAATTAATCAACTGTAAATTCAAATTGAATCGAGCTAATCAATTTAATCGAACTAATCGATTGATGTCTTGATCATAGAGACGAATGCGCGCGCATGTGAGCACAAACCGCTCGCCAAATCCTACTTGTTCGTGGAGGTGCGTTGGGTTTTTTTGCACCGACAACTCCCACCGATGATGGGTTGTTTTTCGATTTTTTAATGAGAATCTCTACAAGCACTACGTTTACGACGACAGGTGATTTATCGAAGAAGAAAAAGAAGAGACCTCTCGAGTGACAATGGGATTTCCCATCCGCACCCCGTTTTCCGAATTCAAGCAAGACTAATAGCAAGCACAGCGCAGCTAAGTGCTTTAAATCATCATGCCAACACACTTTAGCAAGCTAGAGGGATCTCAGCAACGCGAAAGAATGAGGAGGAGGAGAATGCGTGTAGCTACAGCAACAGGTCAACCTTCCTTTCATTTTGACGAAAGCGTTGGTAGTAACACAACCCTCTGTGAAGTCAACGATTTTCGATATCCCTCATCCTCTCACAGAAGTCGTGCGGGAAACATTCCGCAAGTTATTAACGTCCAAAACTCAAAGCGTCTCCCCCAGCCCCGCAATCGACCACCACAGCATGATGCGTATTGCCAAACCAGGGTGTCTGTCATTTCTTCATTTCCCAGTCGTGATGGTCATTCCAGTCGGTCTTCAGGGAGGATCGAACGAGAACAACGTGACGAAGGGAAGCTACCCCTCTATCCATCTCGGCAAGAGCACGCCTCTGCCAGCAGAAACGCGATGCGGAGGTTACCTGAGAACAAAAACACATCCGACCAGCAGCGCTTTGTTTACGATCTCACATCCGTTTCAGACCCAAGTGAGCCCTCCACCCTCACAAATTCATCCTCGGTATGGGGGCCCAGAGCTGTTCACACCATGGTGAATGCTCACGGCGTTTTCGGCAGCAATAGTGTCACAAAAAAACACCAGAAAGAGCTCTCATCTTCTCGGAGGAGACGTCCCAAGAATGCTCTAGATTCTGTTAGGTATATGGAACAATCCACAACGGAATCTCATTATTATCCGTACTCCACAGACGTCTATACTTCTTCGAGAAGGAAAAATGCCGTCGTTGATGATGTTTCTTATGATTCTCAAAACGAGGTTAGCCTTATAGGGGTCAGGTTTGCCGATGCCAACAGCGAGTCTAATCATCCACCAAAGAGAGTGTACGGAATTTTATGGAAGCAATGGTAGTAGGCAATGGCAGAAGGGACAACTTCCACCAACAACAGAAAAATGCTTCGAGGAAGTGGCTTTGCGATGTCTGCAAGGAAGCACGGTTTGAGACTTACGTGGAAGCCTATCGCCATGAAGCAGAATGCCGAAAAAGCAAAATGAACACTGTCGGGATGGAATTACACCAACAATACCAGAGAGACACAGGGTTTCCAGCATGAATGCGGAGTTGTCGAAGCAAATGAAAAAATCAGTACGAGGAGGAATCGTGGCAATTATGATTACTTCAGTAGCAACTACAGAGAACACGTTGGGAGCCACCTCCAAGAAATGAGTTTGTCGAGCAGCACGGAATCCCCACCTTCAAACCATTGCAGGATTGTCACGACCCCCATATCTCGAGGAATGGGTGTTGTCAATTGCAACAGCGGCTCCATGGTATCACGGGAAGATACCAGGTGGCTCTGTAGCGTTTGTGAGGAGGTTTCCTTTGATAATTATCCCGATGCCTGTGTTCATGAAAAGATTTGCAAGATTCGAATGGAAGCCACCGCTGATCTGCGGGGAGCAGGAAAAGGCAAGCCAATCAGTGCCAACGGTCCTACTCTTCTACCCTCGAACCACCCTCACACACGAGGCGGCGTAATTGACTTGACCGAAATGGTTGCCACGGTCGATTTGTGGAAAATGACAGAAAAACAAAAAGGAGAAAATCACCCTACTCAGACCTTGAATGATGCGAACCTACAAAATGCTTTGGTGAATAGTTCTCCGGAAAACAGACAAGATGAAAACTCCACAAAAATACAAATGCAATACGAGGAGATGGATATTATCGAACGTCAGCGAGAGGGTTATTCGCAGGACGAATCATCGTTTGGAAGAACTCATCCAGAAGAAACTCGCGACGATCAATGTCATGCCTTGAATGTTATAACAGAAGAAAGTGCCGACAACGTTATTTTTCAAGCAAGAAACGGGAAAGACAAGGGGGAGGCGTATGACCGATATGTTTTGTTGGCGAGTCAACAAGAGGAAGAGGAGGAACGAGAACGTTACATTGCTCTCGCGAAACAAACGCGTGAGGAAGAATTGTTAAGCTATAGGCAGGCAGACAATGATGGGGAGCGATATGTTTGCCTCGCTTAAATACGGTGACTTTCGGAGATATTACATTTGAGAGTGGACGTAGGGAGGCCTTATTTTGATAGAACGAAAGACTGAAACACATAAGGAAATTGTACGACAAAGAGATAGAAACCTTTCTGATCTTTGGAAAAACAGCTTGCCAAAAAATCGTTTCGTCCGTGAATTCCGACCGGGGAAAACAGTATATTTCAATACAACAGAAAATAATCATGTGGTTTCTTCTCATTTTATCATATTCCATCGAAACAAAACGCGTCATTCTCTAAAGTTAGATGTAGAAATAACATTTTTCTACCACATGCACTACAATATCTAGTTTCAGAAAGAATTATGTTTCTATCGCGAGGAAAGGGTCGCGGAAAAGCTATAGAAATAACAAATACGCTAATCAAAGCTATCGCTTTCTCAGGGCTCCCAGGAATAGATCCATTTGGAAATGTCCTCCGTTTTTTCACCCCGCATGGCCTTGGTTGCCCGTTCCTCACTGCGGCGCTGTATTTCCATGCACCGTCCGATACGCTTATTGCTATATTCCTTCAAGGCTTCTGCGACTTCGCCATAGCTACCGTCCTTCAATAGCAATGCAAGAGTTGCAGCGTCTTCAAACGCAAAACTGGCAGATTGGCCATAGGAAGGGTTCATGGCGTGTCTGTCAAGTGAGAGAGGGAACAGCAACCACAAATCAAAATGTGAGACGATTGAATAAATCAAAGACGTAGAATGTCATTCTTAGTAGGAAGGTCTTACGCTGCGTCTCCCACGAGGACAACCCGTCCGTCGGTTGACATGAATGAATCTCCTTCTTCTACAGTAGCCTCCCGAGACCGGTCAATCAGAATCGCGCTAGGATCAGTGGCCTCTACCAAGGAAATGATCCACTCTCGGTTCACCGCAGCAGAGGAGCTCGCTCTGAGTTTTTCTAGCAGCAGAGTTTTGGCAACATCCTTGTTTTTGGACTGATCGGAAAGGAATTTGGAACCGGATTCTGGATCGTCCGCAACCGCAATAGCCCAATAAGTATATCCGTTTCCAGCGGGGCCCGCAAAGGCCGCAAGCTGAGGATCAAATTGGCCGTAACTTGCCCCCTCCTTCGCAAAGTTTTCACCAAGCTCCTTAAGTTCAAAACGAACGGCTGCCTTGATGTTGACGCGGCCGTTGTCCTTTAGCGGCGACGGCCGCTTAGAATCTTCTTCAGGAATTGTCGTCCCAGTCTGAATCCGATCTCGGAAGATAGAATTCAAACCATCAGCACCGACGATAAGTTGCGGCGGAACCAATGATCCGATATTGACTTTCTTCCCATCCTTGTCGACGGGTAGAACCATAGCGTTGCTGTCTTTGTCATCATCCAAAGCGTAACCGACAATATCCGATCCAGTGCTAAATAGAATACTGTCTTTCGGAAGCATTTCACCAATAAGTCTTCGAAGGACACCCCATCGGACAAGGACAATGGGGTAATCAGTGTCCGCCTTCGCTGTGTTGGGCATCGACATTGGCGGTGCTCCACCTGGTAGCATGATCAGATTCACTTCCAGCTCAGATCCTGCCTCATAAATTTTTTCGACTAAGGCTTCGCCGCCAATAGCTTTCAGGGCCTTGAAAGCGTTGGGTCCTAGCTGGATGGCGGCACCAGCGCTTTCGTTTGATAGGGCATCGTCCCTCGACTCTACCACGGTTACAGAATCGATCTTTGCGATGTTGCGCAGCGCGGCAGCTGTGGCTAACCCTGCGAGACCACCACCGACGATGAGAATGTTTGGCATCTTCGATCGTTTTTGTTTCGTTCAAGCTTTGAATATTAGCTGCGATTTTAGTGATCAAGCAGCTGGTTTTGAGTTTTCCGACAAACCAAGCAAATAATAAGCAACTATGGCATTTTGTAAAATTGGAAAGATCACCGAGAAAATCTACCGATGCAACAACATCAAAAGAAGAACTACGTATTTCGGTATTATCGACTGCAGATGTTTTCGTATCAACTTGAATTTTCTCTTGATACATACTGACGGTATTTTCGTGACAGAGGAAGCAGATGGGATCTAATGACGTTAGCTTGTTCTTGATTTTAGAACACGAGAGAAAATATCTGCGAACAATCGAAAAATAAAGAAATCGTACTTATACACGTACTTTCGATACACGTGTTGCAATTCAAAAATTTAAATAGATGGAAAGAATGTGGTGAAGAATCAGTTTCTTCAATCGGCGATCTATGGCGGATAACTTTATCTTGCGGAAGTTTTTAGTAGGAATATTGCGACACTAACTAACGTCGACCCAGGGCCATCATGCTGGGATTTGCTTGACTTTTTTGAGAGTGCAAAAAGACATAGCAGATGCGTACTAAATTGATAAATGAATTCCATTCTAATTTGTAGCGAGTAGTACATCCGTATGTTACTATTCGTCTTCCTCGTCGAGAATAGTATACTTTTCCTTGAAGGCTCTTGGACAGAGATTTTGGTAATCTGGGGACCGACATTTTGGCTATCTGGGTGCCTTTGTCGGGGTGGCATGCTTGGCAAAGGCCAAGATCACCCTTAACACTCAGAAATATGAAGGCTTCCTCTGGAGAAAACCCCCACTGTCCGATGAGAAGCTTAGCCGCCTCCTGGCAAGCAATTAGACGTCGTTTTAGGAATGTCACAGACGACTACACCATGTGTGATCCAATGTGTAGATGTTTCGGTCACTGGATACTCGATTTTCCAAGGAAATCCACAGTTTTCTGTGGTGGAGATATCTTTTCCGGTGTTGGTTTCGTAGTTCTCCTCACTTTTCAGTCTGCTGTCATACGAACATCCATACACATCCTCGTGTCGCAGAACCCTACATTGGAGCAATACATCACCCCCGATTTCGACACCACTCCCTGATATTTCACCATCGCCTTGTGACGCGTGCATATCTCCTATAGATAGTAGACCTCCTGGGTGATTTATCGGTATGTAGATCGTGGATCCTATTCCGTTGTCATTGTTGTCGAGATTTCCACCATGCTTCCCCGCCGGCATCGTTTCGATGGGATCCTTTTCGCTAGATGAAGGAGCGACACCGATGACACCCAGCATCGGCGATGCCGGAAACCTAATCGGCCCGAGGCGCTTCTTTCGGGGTGGCATAGAGCCCCGACGAACTCCATCTACCTCCTCCTCCTTCGTATCTCGCATGGTCACAATCTTCCCACATTCTGACATATCAAAGAATCTCAAGGTAGCAGAATTTTTGTTCATCCAGCAAGAAAGCTGACCGCCCCATGATCCGCAGCAAGCAACACCTATACCCTTCGGACGAATGTCGACGATGGTAACAGCTAGAATATCACCAGGTTGGGCACCATTGACGTAGATAGGACCCAGTCACTGGATTTCGCTGTGACCTTGGGAGCTCATCCAGTATGCTCCCATCCACATACGTTCCTCCAAAGCTTTCAGCGCTGTCTATTTCTTTGGCCTTTGCGCTGCGTTGATTTTCCCATGAGAAGAGGGTATCCGGTTGAATCTTTCCGTAAAAGCAATCATTGGTCTCCACGTGAACTAAATCTCCGGGATCGATTCTTACCACAGGCGGATGAGAAGAGGAAAAGTCGAATCGCACCTTTTCCTTCGAAACAAAGTGCTGCGCCTCTGGAAATACCGTCGAGATCGTGGTCAGGGAATGCGTTTCGTGCAATTCGTTCATTATCGTGCTCATTGCTATCAAAGAACTCAAGCAAATACGCATTATTCTGTAGATAAATCATAAAGTTCTTGTGGTACAAGCAGACATTTTGATTGAAGCACAAGAAGTGATGATCTTCGATCTTATTCGATGTCCCTTCTGTGATTGTCTTGCGAGTGTTGTGTTGTCGGTTCGTTCGAAGCAATTCACAAAAGATCGTAATTCGTAATTTTGATCTCCGCTACGAATAATTCGTTAGTCCTACAAATTGAATCGAACTAATCAAGCTAACTACTAAATCTTGGTGTTCCGAGCAAAATTGAAATCGATGATCACAAAATTGACTATTCGCATAATGTTGTGTTCTTTATTAACCTTATTGCATCTTGATAGGAATTATCTCATGTGAAGCGAGTTTTTGTGTTTTCTATTGACTTCTTATCATATGCCAATCGTTTGGGCAAGAATCTCCGCAAAATACTCTGCCTCATCGATGAGATCTCGTGTTTCGACCTTGCCGGTAATAGGATTGCCTCCTTCAGTTTTTGCGCGTTTCGTCGGTTGCGATATTGTTTCCTGCGTTGTCTCCCGGTTGCTGCTTGTTCTGGAAAATGCCACCTAGCTCGAACTCTTTCCTGGTGGGAATGGATGAGGGCGACTCGATCTCCGTCTTAATCTCCGCTCCGTAAAGGATGAGCCCATTTGATTCCTCGACGCTACAGCAGATGCCAAAGCGTTCTTGTTCGGAAAGGGATTTTTTCAGACGCTCGCCATCGGGAGTCCACGATGCGTGCTCCACGAGTTTCTGGTCAATCAGGAGGCTTGGTGGGGGAGCCAGCAAAAAGGATGACACTGACGCATTGGGTTTGAGGCTCCCAACAGCCTTGGTAAGCTCTTCCGATATGAGCTTTCCCCCAGCCATCTCAGGAGAGGCCGTAATTCCCGTGGCTACCCCCATTGACACTGATGACAAGTCCATACAATACTGCCATACCGCAACAGGACATTAGGGATACCTTCACGTCCTTACAGGCCAGCCCGATGGCCCGCTGTCGCAGAAGGGTGCTCCTATCATCGTGGTCTTTCCAGGCCCCACCAACTCCCGTCCGCTGCCCAAGAACGTTCATTGATCGGCTCAAAGACTCAAACGCATCCCGAACCACGCGGCCACTCCCAAATACAGCGCCAGCAGAGGCTGCCTTGGAGGATCGAGATCGTCGAAGCTTTGCAAGATTCGCTATGCGCAGGAGAGTTGTGTCGCTAGCCGCCATGATATCGTTACACGCCATATGCTGGAGAAGTGGAGTGCTCCGAGAGAACGTAGGAACGAAGGATCCAGTGCGGGAATCGCAGGCCAGTCGGAACAAGACCACGGGCTTAGCCGATGCCGAAGTGGGCAAAGCTGCTGTATCAGAATTTACGTCATCCACGGCATTTGTCGTATAGTACTGGATGTTCGCAGCCACTACGATGTTGCCCTTTTCGACAGTGAGAGTGATCCAGGAAGGGATGAAACTCGGAAGTAGCTTCCACCATAGCGTAGCACTTTCTTTCGGCGCAAAGTATCGTAGCAGCGAGGAGTGCCTCACTCGCTGACTAACGCAAAAGGGTTAGCCGTAGCCTCCAGCAGATCGCCAATCGTTGATCGAACGTGGCCGTGGTTGGGTTGGCTAGCGAATTCCATAATGGAGTCAGCACCGCTCAGCGATACCTTAATCCCGACGTCAGGTTCGGCTCGTACGGATAGTGTCAACATGTTGGTCACTGCAGGATTTTGCACAGATCGTGATACGGTAGAGACGGAATCGTTTTCTGCGCTTCCGCTAGCAGGCCCGTTATTTCCACCAGCTCCTCCAACGGGATCATCTTCGTCATCTTCTTCGTCCAATCGCATCAAATCGCCCATCGAAGGTGGGCCATACCGATCGTCAATCGCCCAGAAACTGATTGAGAGAACCCCAAGTATGCGGCTTGTCCGATTTTCAAAGAATTTGACTGGTGTCACCACGATCGAATATGATCCTCCCTGGGCAGAGGAACCTCCCATCCTCCGCCTGCCCGAAATCGATGGACTCCTTCCATCTCCGCTGGAAGCACCTCCACCCCAGTTTCCTTTCGATAGAGCTTTGGCCTGTTCCGATAGAATCTCGAGCTGCCAGGATAGGGAAAAATACTGCGCAACGCGAAATAACGCGTTGAGAGGCCGTGCTACAGTGACCAAGGGAGATGCAGTTGTTTCCTCGTTGGTTGCAATCTCGGCTTGGGTTTGTTGTTGTTTTCGCTGTTGCTTCTGAAGTCGATTCTGTTTTTCTTCTCGCGCCATTGCCAACGCACACAATCGATGCAGATTATATCGCTGTTTGTTGGTTGTGTCAAGCTGGTGGTTGGATTGCCCGGTTTTTGCCTGGGCGTAGACATCGACGCTGATCAATGTCCACTCTGCCTGGTCCTCCGAAATGTTTCCTTGGTCTATTTCGTTCGAATTTTTGTCATTATCAATATCGGAATCAGTCGTCAACACAGTCAAGATGGCCTCCAGAGGGTAGAGGGTTTTGGTCTTGCCAGTCGTATTGTCAATTGTCTTTTTGGGTTTTCCGTGCATCAGCCGAACGATTCCCCCCTTGAGAGATATTTTCCAAGGAACCTTGTTGATAAGTCTTGTGATGCTTGCCTTTCGGGAAATGGAAGCAATCCCCGTTGTCTGTTGCGGAAGATGCTGCTGCTGCCTCTGTAGCTGTTGTTGGCGTGCCGCCATCCATCCAACCTCCCCCAGCAACAATTTTCTTCGTACCGCCATTTGCCACCGATCCGAAACCTCTTGTTTCGACCATTGTTGTTCGGCACTGGTTTCGTATCGATCAGTTTCAAGTTTGAGGTCAGAGGGAAGATCATACCAAAAGGAGGTGCAACTATTGTTGGCTAGATTTTTGTCGGCATCATTCTTGTCAGCATTACTGTCGGTTTTCTCCTCGTCTTCCCGTCGGAGAGACGACCTTCCGTTGGTCATGAAATCGAAGGGCTCCATAAATATCGTGGGGGCCCGCCCGCAGAGAAAATAAGTCTCCCGTGGAAAAAATACAATGCGTCCTGGCATTCATCGTTCTGTATCCATGCCGTCCTTGCGTGGGTCAGCGCTTTGGTGGAAACATCGACGAACTTGGCCAGGTTGGCACTTTCGTCGGTTCCGTTGTGGTTGGAAGGCCGTCAGAGCAGCCACGTGCGTGAGGGCTTTGGAATGGCTCGCCAGTCGATACGAAAGCTCGTGACGGCGGGCAGCAAAGGAGAGATTCGACATTTTGTCTTTGCGCCTGACGTTTGTGGAAGCGGAAGCAGGATCGTCGGGTGTTCCGTCCAAAGCATTGCTAGGGCCACCACCACCACTGATGATTTGGAGTTCTCCATGGGCCATATCGTAAATATCGCGATACAAACTGTCGGTACAGGCAGTGACAACCGATAAGAGGGGAGCTGTTTGCAAGGAACCGTCCTCGGGGTTGAGAATCAGCTCGAGTTTTTGGGGTTGGACCTTTTGGTTTTGCTGAAGTTGCTGGGCGGGAGAAACCCCCGTGCCTCCTTCGGGAGAGTCATTCATGGTCAATGATTTTACGTATGAATATTCTATTCTATGCCGTTAGCTTTGTCTTCCTTCTTTTTGATATTACTTGTACAGGCAAGTTGAAAGTGCCAATCATCTATAATCTACCAGGAAGAACGAGACAGATACGGCTGACGAAGTCAGTCGTGGTCTTCAAATCCCAAGGAAGACAGGCAGCTATTTACAGAAAGTATGATAAGCAGGAGTATCTTTTGATGCTTGCTTTTTATGTTGTTCAGATGAGACGTTCAACGAGTGTGAAGAGGTGATGTTTATGAAGACTTGTTTGGTGTTTTCAGTTGACAAGCACACATGTCACATGATCCTATTACTATCTTCTTCTCTCAATCTTCGATTCGATGGAATCACCATGTCTGTCCTTCGTACGCATTTCAAGATCGTTGGATTTCAATCAAAATCCAAAAAAAATTGCAATCGACTTTTCCATAATATTCCATCGAAGCGTCCCACAAACTAGCAGAGTGAGAAATCCAATAGGTACGTACATAGATCATTGATGGCATCCTTCACTCAAAGCTACACTGTATCCGAATTGGTTTCGGAATAGCTCATCACGAACGAGAACAAAAATTGACACGTGAACAAATGCGTTTGCAAAATTGACCCGTGGCAAATTGCACGACTGAGATGCGAGACGTCTCTTCGGAAAGAAAAAAATGCATGCGAGACCAATTTTTTCTCACAAAATTACGATCTCATAATTTTCGAAATCAGAAATCACAATTATTTCTCTACAAGAATATCATACAGAATTTGCCACGACAATCCATCATGAAACTCTCCATGGATCCAATGACTTACAGCATCATGGTGCTTGCTGCAATCAATCCTTCTACGACTGGCGGTAACGCAGTAGTAGAGGCATTTGCTCCCATTCACCACCCTTCTACGGCACGTTCAACCACTAACGTACCTTTCCACTCCCCTTCGTACTAATCCTGCATCTGCCACCGCCATCCAGGCCAACCTCTTCGATCGCTTCGTGCGCGTATCGAAAGCTAATGCCAACAACATCCTACAACGCTTTGAAGACCCGGAAAAGTTGATTGGTCAAGCTGTGGAAGACATGCAAAATGATTTGATTCGCGTGCGCCAGGCGTATGCGGAGACTACGGCCTCCCAACGCCGCTTGGAGAGGTCCAAGAAGCAGCTTGATTCACAAGCTGACGATTGGTATAGTCGTGCCCAGTTGGCGCTGAAAGCATCCAACGACGGCTTAGCACGTGAGGCGTTGGCACGACGTGAGGCCCTCTTGAACCAGGCAAAAGGCATCCAAGACCAGATCGATGCCCAGGCTGTTAGTCTCGATGCGCTCTTTGAGGGCATGTCTGCCCTGGAACGCAAAATCATGGAAGCAGCTAGCAAGAAGGATCAATTGAAGGCCCGTGCCAAAACCGCAAAGACGACCCAAAAGGTCAACGATATGGTTTCAGGACTGACCGGAAAGACAAGCATGGATGCCTTCAACCGCATGGAAGAAAAGGTTTTGGCACTGGAGACAGCCGCAGAGGTATCTGCCGATATGGCTAATCGTGCCACATTCAAAACCTTGGCATCCAGTAAAGATTCGGTGTCCAGTGTCGAATTGGAATTCCGCATGTTGGAGGCATCCGACAGCGTTGAGAAGGAACTCGAGAAGTTGAGGGCAAAGACATTGCCATCTTCTTCCAAGTCGATTGAAAATGTTCAAAGTGTACTACGAGAGAACAAGGAGTAAGCACTATATCGAGAATGATGAAGATGATCTTGTGATTTGACATCCCTACTTATAAGACCTTGTCAGTAGATGTTTAGTGTTGGCTATAAACAATAACTAAACGTCTGATTTTAGATATCGCTATTTCAATGCTTGACCTCTCAATAGTTTAAACTTCCGAGATATGAGATTCTTTTCACTTTTTTGGTCTCAATATGTTTGAGAAGATATTTGCCTTTTTCCCGTTCTTCTTTTCCTCTTCGAGATCAATCTTTCTCGGGCCCTTTATCAATGGCGTTTCTTCCGCAATGTCTTCTAAAACTCCTTGACGTTGCTTTTTCTGATCAACACCAATGTGATTATGTGATAGACTCTCTGCGTTTTCTTCCTCGATTTTCATGCTGATACGGTTTAGTGCGGATACAACCTCATTGAAGCCCAATCGTTCATATGGATTTTCGGCCCAGCATTGAGTCATAAGATCATTCCATGGGCAACGCTTAGGAACTGGAGGACGCAGGCCTTCGTTGGCAACTTTTGCAATGATCTGCGTACTCTCTAAACCTTTGTAAACCTCCTCGCGTGTGCTCAATTCCCACAAAATAATACCGTACCCGTACACATCGCTGTATCTTGATGAACGAGCGTGTTTGATTACCTCTGGGGCAAGCCAGCAGGCTGTCCCCACTCCATGGGTCATAGTCCGTGATCCCGACAACGTTGCTCGTGCCGATCCCCAATCTCCAATCTTCGCTACCAACGCTGAATGGCTTTTCATCTTTTGAGGCTTTCTCCAACGCGTCAGCATGTTAGCATTTCCATCACCACTCGGGCCGTTTATGTTTGAATCACCTTCTTGTTCGGTATCAATAAATGTTTCGTGCACAAAGATGTTGTGCGATTTGAGATCACGATGAATAATCGCGGGATCTTGGTTGTGTAAATATGACATCCCTTCAGCTACTTGAAGCGCTAAATTTACTCTTAGATCGTCCGGCAGAGGGCGGTCACGATCATCCAGAACCTGTCGAAGACTCCCGAGGGAACACAACTCACTAACAATCCAAATCGCTTGTGCCGTCAGGGAACAACCAAACAATTGCAATACGTTTGGGTGACGTAAAATAGCCATCATCCCCGCTTCTCCTATGATTTCTTCCACGATTTGCTGTTGCATTGACGATCTACCTATGACAGCGGCCTGTGCGAAGACGAATTCCTTCACAGCAACGGATGAACTGTTCCATCTTGCACTCCAGACTCTCCCAAAGGTACCTTCCCCGATAATTCTTTGTAAGAAAATCTCCTGGGGGTCAATGAGCGTTAGTAAGTGAGGCTGCTCGACGTAACGTGTCTTCATGGCTCTTCTATAGGCATCAGTGATGTTCGTGTTGGAAAGAGTATCGAGTGGAATCCCTTCGTCCCTTGCGAAATCAAATCCAAAACACGGGAACAATTTTGAACTCAACTGTCGATTGCATACGACAGCTCCGAATATTCCGATTAGACATCCGACAGCAAGGGTTATCAAAATCCTGATGTTCAGGTTTGAATTGGGTTGGATATCTGCCGGAAAGGCATCTTCGGGCAATGGATCTGGCATTAGTTGCATCTGCGAAATCGCCATGATGGCACCCCGAACGTGATCAGTTGACAGTATTTCAGTAACGGCAACCAATTCGGTGTCATCGTTCTCTGCAGACGACAAGCCTCTTCTTCCACCAGAATCTCCGCCCTTTGTTACTCTCTGTTCCTTATAGGACCATTGGGCAACGAGATTATCGCCCGCAATAAATACTGTGCCCTCATAGTCACCAAAACCATTTGCCAATGCGTGGAGAGGTTCATCGTTGCCGCTAAAACCCGGTAGCCAGGACCACTCGAATTCGTGATACGGTACATTTTTCGGTTGAGATTGCGTTGAGTTATCAAAGTCGTCGCTAATTTCCTTCTGAGCCGATTCACTCGAATCCGATGGATGCAATGGCAGCGGAAACTTCTTGTTCGTGTTCCTGGAAAGCTTGTCGTCGTGTTTGACGTGGGTGGCAGTGGATGATGTTTCGTTGACTACTTCAGGCGTTTTAAGGGTGGTGTGAAGAAGAGCAATCGTATAGGGACGGCTTTCATTTTTCCACGTCGTTTCCTCTCCCGACGTCTTTCCTGCCACCATTAGGCCCATAAGGTGTCAAGATCATATTCCCACCTCCGGTGGGTTGAACTGTATGGGCGGGATTGGCGAGGCATGTCCAGTGATTTGAATTGATATCATATGCAGCCAATCCATAGCAAAGACTAGAAGTCGCCGTCAACCGCTGAAATGATCCCATTACGTAAAGGACACCCTTTTCCTCGTCCAGTTGTAGAGCAGTTCCGACTCCATCCTGTGTCTTATTCTTCATGGCCAGGCCACCCCCCGGGTGGGCTACCAACCTCCCGGAATCAAGATCGTATATTGCCAGTCCTGCGGGCACATTTCGTCCATCAATGGAATTGAATTTTCCCGCCACATGCAGCTGTCGTCGTTTGGAATCCCATGCCAGCGCTAGTACCGTCACGGTACACCAGGAACAAGTAATCTGACCGATGTTGAGCGGAAGCCAAACTGGGCCCTCCTTGCCAGCAGCGTTATAATGTGCAATATTGTAGATCTTGACGAATTCGTGCCGGTCACCGTTCCACACCTGTGTCTGGAAGGATCCAGCCGCGTACACGTCCTGGGGACCTGCCATAGCAGCAGTCGTAATTTTCATCCCTTTCGACAGGGCAGAATTGCATAAGCCCTCTCCGACTTTCGAGAGCTGGTATCCGTCCCACTTCCCTACAGAGCAGTATGTGACCTGACTGTTCCTGTACGTCGTATCAAATGCACCGACTACGATGAGTTCACCACTCCCTTCGGTCTCATTTCTAAAGGAATTTGAACCTGCATTGTTTTTTGTGCGGCCGCCCTTCCTTGCTCTAATCGTTGGTTTATTGGAATTCGTTGGATCGATCGCTGCCGATGTAGTTCGATCGGTGTGGTTTGCCAGCAATGAGTACACCTCACCACCCGAATACGAATTGTACAAACTAAGTTGGATACGTTCGGTGAGCGACCACTCCTTGGTTCGGAGATTGTATTGTGCGATATTGCAAAGAGCATCGTCGACGGACATTTTTCCGGCAATTACCAATTGTGGGTAGTTTGTGTTGCCTTTTTTCGAAGACCCCGAAGAGGATGACGAGGACGAAGACGACGAAGACGATCCCGAGGGTTCTGATCTACTTCTCGACAATGCCCTTCTTTTCTGCGCCGACGATGTTCCATGCATATCGTCGTTCCACATAGGTATCGATTGCGCGACTGAAGTTGTTATCCGCCACTGATCCGATTTGGCCTCGAGAACACAACAAGCCACAAAGCATCCCATTTTATATCCCAAGATCAATACACAAAAGAGAAGAACGAGCTTCCATGACATCGACGGGAAATATTTCGATCGCTTTTGGTCTTCCTCGCCTTCAAAGCGTAGGAAATTTTCGCAGACGTTTTGATGACCACAAATGTTGGCATTGTTGTTACCGTCGCAATAATCATATTCACAATCTCCCTCTTTGTCAATTCGCAATATCCTTCGAAATCGCTTTATCGTCCAATTGTATATCCCTGGATTCATCCGTATTCGTGGTCGCTGGCGCAGCACTGTGGGTGTCATTCCTGGCACAGGTAGGACCTATCAGGATGACATTTTTCTCTCATCGAATCATCTCTCTTTTCATTTCCTGACGTGGTCGTAAGAGTCGTCGAGTTTGTTGAACTTGTATTTAATGTTGTAGCAGAATCTCCTGAGATTAAATGAAGCTCATTGTCTATTCCAACCCTCTTATTCCCGGCATTGCAACATGCCACAACAGGCCCTGGAGACTGGGGTTGCTGCTGCTGCCGTCGGCGATCGAGTTGTGGTTGGTGGTGGTCCATGCTTTTGAGTTTCAGAAAAAATTAGCAACCCCACCGATGTTTCAACTGTCTTGCTTGTAGCCGTTTTGTTTTGCCGGCCTAGTACCGGAAGAGACGACAAAAACTAGAATCACAGCAGGAGTCGGGCTCAAGTCCACAAATAATCAATCAATCAAGTACCGACTTTTCAATCAATCAAAAATGGATACAAGTCAATCGTTTCACCGAATCATCAAATCACTTGGTGCTCCTTTATATTGGATGCGGGCATCGATTCTTATATATCGACGATTGGTGATTGACTTGTTGTTGTGGGTGATGGGTATTGTATCGATTGGGTTCTTGGTTGTAAATTAGAAGATGGTTTTGCTGGTGGTTCAGGTGAAAGTAAGGCAGTGCACGACGTGCGGTAGGTGACTACTAGCGAAATGGCAAGGAGGCAGATAACGGTTCAGTGGACAGGCAATAAGTAAAAGAATCGTTTTTTTCCGGAGGGTGTCAAGAAAATACCACAATCAGTTCTCTCTGCTTCCGAACGTGTCTGTCTGCGCGGGCTGCTTGTATGTGCGGTATGTATCGTGATCGTAACAATGCACAGTAGGTACTATTGGAATCTTACCGCTGTATGTTCCGGGATTTGTGTTGAAACTACACACTTCTGCTGTAGCAGTCATCGAATCTTGGGAGAGGGGCAATATGCGAAAATGAGGTAGGTGTCAAGAGGAGAGAGTTCGTCGGCATCTCAATTATGTCCATGAATCGCATTGACCAATCAATCTCAAGTCACGAATTCATTTGGCTCAGCCATTGGATTTCGGCGAATCGGATGTCGCGAATCGGGAGATCTGCTGTTTTCACAAAAAGCGTTCGAGCCGTTCGACTAGATCGATCATAGGCGAGAAAATACGACTAGTAGGACTGCTCGAACTTGCTACTTTTTTCAGTACGCAAAGCGCCTGCGGGGTCTTGAGTGAAAAATTACCTGTTATTCCTACCGCAGGATCCATTTCGCCAAAACCTGGGTTCGGCACACCAAACCGAATTCATTAAGAAAAATCCGTCTTACGCGACTGCTGCACCATTCCTCATTACGCCCATGAGGAAAGAAAGAAAAGAACAATGACGCTGTTGAGTCAACTACCCATGAGAATAATGTTTTGATTGGCTTGTTCCTTCATTATTGAAGGTGCAAAGGGAAACAAATGATACCCGTGGAGCTCACTAGAAAAACAACGGATCAGAAGTTTCAATGCTGAGCAAAGCCACTAAACAGCATTGAAAACGGCATTGCTTCTCCCGAGGTGATTTATTTATTCGCTTTGTTGTTCGGCATTGGTGCGTCGAAAGAAGGGTGTGGATCTTTCAATAATACCGTACCGTACCGCATTGCAGCATTGCAATACAATAATATCCATTCTTTAATTCCTACACGTACACGTTCATAGTTAGCCAGAAATTTAGCAGAGTGTGTAATCAAAAGCCATTAGAAGCTAGACGAGTGCAGTAACTTTAGGATGGCGAATTCCTCGACGGGCATTGGGCAGAGAGTAGTTTCCGCATCGGCACAGGGGTGCGATGGAAACGGAAATAAGCTTGCGTTGGAGATTTCAAGACTGGAAGGCTTCGTAATGGGGGTCGAGAATAATAATAGCAACAGAATCGATAACAATATCGGGGACGTTAGAAATATCGATGCAGCGCCAGCGCCAGCGCCAGCGGCTCCTTCTACAATGGCGACTATGACTGCAGCGGCACTGTTATGGGGAAGAGGGCCAATGACGACTGCACCACTAGCAATTTCTTCATCAAGCATGCAGTCATCGAAGGTTTCCGACCACAAATCCAAGCCAAATTCGCCAGCAAGCAACGCGGCGGCAGCATTGCTGGTTGGAATGTCAATGAGGAAGGAACGCGAGGCGAACATCCTTCAAGCTACCAAAGCAAACCAGCAAGTTGATGTTCTTGCTTCCGTTGAGAAAACTAAATCAGAAGAGAACGAGCAATATGATGTGGAATCAAAATGGCGTGAGATCCGCAGGGAAATATCACAAGATTCGCAACTTGCGGCCGTGGGGGAGTCAGAGCAGCAGGAAGGCCTGGAACTCCCAAAAGGGGTGACAAGGCGTCCATCAGGTGCCTGGCAGGCACAGATTTACTTTGCGGGAAAGACTCGATATATTGGTGTCTGGGAGCGACCTCAACAGGCCGCCATGGCTTACAACCTGGCCAAGGAAGCTCTGAAAGATTTGAAGTCCCAACGAAAAAGCTTTCGCAAACGCCAACGCAACCATCCTGGGGCGATAGATACCAAAGTTGGATCCAAGACACCTGGTAGCACAGACTCAACGATGGCCACGCCTCATAAGAACTTGCCCCCGTCGATCACTTGGCCTTCCTCTGCGTCTTCCTCATCAACTACCTCCTCGGGAGCCTTCCAATTCCCCACTGATTCCATGGGACCCTTCAAGAAAAGGAAGGGGGAGGAACCTTCGCCTGAATCGAAGGCACCTTTCGAGGCGGTCTTGCCAATCCCACAACAGCAACAAGGATTAGAACAGGCTTCCAAATCCCTCCCTCCTCCGAGAGGCCACCCATTTTCCGCTTTTTCGCAACATTTTCATCAACAACACATGGGAAGCGCGAGCGGAAATAACCCCCTCACGCATCCCGCTCTACAATTGCTGTCACTTCGTCCACCTCAGGAATCCACACATTTTCAACCACCAACTTCCCTCTGGATGCAGCCCCAGCCTCAGCAATATCATCCCCCGCAACACTACCACCAGCAGCCCCACGCTCTTCAACAATTCCCATATTCCCAAGCAATGGGGGCAAATAGTACCAACAACGGAAGAAACCATCTCGCAAAGATGCAGGAGAACGCTAATCAAAGCGCTCTTGCTACGATGAAGGGCTCCAAGAAGTCTGCAAAGAACAAGCGACTCAATCAAGCTGCTTCCAAGAAGTCCAAGCCAAAGAAATCTTCCACCAACAACAGCTCCGACGCGAAGGACAAGGCCGAAAAAGATGCCCAGAACAAGAAATGGAAGACAATCCGTGCTGAGGTTGTGGCACTCTTTGACGAGCACAAGAAGAATGGCGACAAGAATGCATTCCAAACCCACCAAAACCTTTGACAAGGACGTTTTGCGGGGAATCACTGTCCGCCCTTCCGGAAAATTCCAAGCCCAGCTTTACTTTGGTGGGCGTTCTCGGTACATTGGTGTATTCGACAGCGAGTATGAGGCCGCTTCGGCCTACGAAATGATCCGAAGCCGTCTGAAGGACAATTCTAAAAAGGTTCCATCGCCCCCTCGATCAAAAGCACCATCAGCATTGACGACGGTTGCAATAGTGCAGGATTGCAAAGAAGGCAAGGATACTACAGCAATCGACACAGAATCCTCGGCGACCGCGACGATGAGGTCGATCACTCCCTCTCCTACACCGCGGAACAATGTCCACTGCAAAACAACCAAGGCTCTTACTACGTAAAAGAGACCTGAGCGATATGAATTCAGCGCCAAATCTACACGTTGACAAACACAAAAAAGATACGACGACAAAACGAACAACAAAATGAAACTACACGTTTAATGAACGAACTAACAAAGGAAAGGATTGTGTGCAAACATTCTTGCGTGCGATTCTCAACTCTTCAAATTGACTACTGTAACAAAAAAAAATGATGACAAAACGAAAAAAAAAAAACCGAAACGAATGAACGAATTAACAAAGGAAAGAATTGTAGGCAAACATTCTTGCGTGCTATTCCCAATCGATAGAAACTACTACAGTAATTGGAATATAACAAACGTTACTGACTAAAATATCCATACCAAACGAAAACTAGCTATCTAATAACAAACAAAGTGCGAATCTACATTATATAGTCGAAAAAATCCGCAGTAGTAGCCTCTGTCAGAGATCGAGATGCCCTGTTTGTTGAGGAGAGAGGCACTTTCTGAAGCAAAAAAAAATGAAAAAGTTCAAAATCGCTTGCATATGGTAGAGGAGATGTAAACATTCATAATGATATCGCTCTTGTTGGTATTGGTCATCGGCATCATGGTGTAATCCTAACCAAAAGTTAGGGTTGCTGGAGCAATTTTTAAACGATCTCTCCACGTACTTTTTTGTAATTCTGACTCGTGACCTGACTCAGTTTTTCGAAGAAAACGATCTTAAAATCGATCATGATAACATGAAAGTTTACTCCGCTGCGAGTGTGAGATGCCAGACGACATGGTGAATGATAATGATTACCCCATAATACATCCGCGAAATCCATTCTCGCCAGTTGCCTGGTGCTACCATTTGGTTTTACAAGGAAGGAATGCATCATTTGTGGCCACAGCTCCATATTCTATTAGCACTAACGTTGCTAACCAAAACTGCCGGGAACCTTTCCGATAGCACGGTTGCTAGCTCTGCTGCCACTATGCCGTCTATTTCGCCAGAGGATGCCTCTTTGGTCAACAGTCCTCTCCCGGATATGCCCCTGCTCCCAATTACAAGTGAATCTACCGTCCGTGCATGTCGCGCCATGAAGGTTTCTTCCAAGGACATTTTTGTGTGCTCGTATCCCAAGAGTGGGACGACCTGGACGCAAAATATTGTTGTTCGGTTACTATGGGAAATGAGCGGGAGCAGTAACAACGCGAACGACGGTACGAATCACAATCCACTTCCTGAAGATTGGCACCTTTCCCACTCCGCGCCCTTTTACGAGGTCGATCAATATTGGCGAGAGAAACAGTTGAACAGCGATGGCAGCACCAAGAAAAATCAAGATGACGAACCCATGGAGCGAATTCCTGCCCAAACACCAATTTTAAGCCGTTACTGCAGCGACAACAACAGTAATTCAAACGATGAATACCGCGTGTTCAATACACATCTCTTGCCTCACCAGTTGCCCAAGGATGCGAAGTGTGTGTACGTCCTCCGGGATCCCCTTGACGTGATGGTCAGTTTTTACCACCACCTATCGAATCAGGCTGTGGAGGACGGTGGGTTTACTGGAAGCTTTGAAGACTTCTTTGAGGGATTTTTAGACGGAACTATTGTCTACGGAAAGTGGCAGGACCATATCGAGGCCTGGCTGGGAGAAAACGTAGGAAAGAATAGAAAATTTCTCCTCCTACACTATGAGGACATGAAGCAGGATCTCGCAAGGGAAACGAAGCGCGTAGCGAGATTTCTAATGGACGGTGACGACGATCAGAGCGGTACCGAAAATGGCGATGACGGATACATAGGACGACATTGTGTCCAGAGTAGTTCCCCATTGCACTTTTGCAGCAATGAAACAAGAGCGAAAACGGTACACACCACTTACAGTGTCCTGGAAAAGCGATCCTGAAACAGGTAAACCCTATGACAAATTTGTTCGCAAGGGCACAATCGGTGATGGACACAAGTTTCTTCTCGAGGCAGCATCTCCGTCAGGGCCGTCTTCGTCCTGCTCGAGGGATCGTTGGGTCGGTAAAGATGTACCGATTGCGAGAGCGAGATGGAAGAAAGCTGGTGTGGAGGAAGAAATTATTAATCGATATCTTCAACGATAAGTACAAACCATAGCATCGTTTTACTATAAAATGGAAGAAGAAGTATTGTACATAGAATTGTTGCAGCAACAATGTCACTGCCTTCTATTCTCTCGAGAGTACTCAATATTCTTCGAAGACCTCAACTGATTCGATGCAAGATCGAAATCCGTTCTGAAATATACAACGCTACTTAGACATGGAGAAACATAAGATACAAAATTGGTTTATTTTTATAAGAATCTAGAAGAGAGTAGAGTGAGTGACCTGTTCTTGAACGATCATTCCAATGGATGCGATCATCGCAAGGCGACCGTTGTTCAATTCCTTGTTGGTCATGGCCTCGAATTCCTTAGCGTCCGTTGGCTTGAGGTTCAAGGGATCGAATTTGAGATCACCGGGGTAATACTTGTCGTTCAACTTTGTGAGCCAAGTCTTCCCATCAAAGCCTTCTTCTTCCTTGAGTTCGACATTCTTAGCATAAGCATCAGGAGGGGATTCCCATCCGATCTTGGCACGAATAATTTCCGCAGTGGCAATGCTTCCTCCAAGCCAAGCGAAGAAGAATGGAGCGATTTCGTGAACCTGGGTAAGATGAGTGTTGGCGGGTCCAGTTACCATTCCGTTGAAAAATGGGTGGAATGGTTCAGCGACGAGGTAGCCAAGGACAGCAAGCATGGCAACTCGTCCGTGTGTGACTTCAGCCTCACGGAATCGCTTGATTTCTTGGACGGGGAGATCTTTGGTGAATCCAAGAGGGTCGAACTCTCCGAAAGGGGCGATGGCACCAGGAAGGCCGGCACAAAACTTGTCAGGGTCGGCGGTCCATCCGTTGACAGTAGGGTAAACCTTCTTAGGTTCTTCAACTTCGACAGCATCGACGGCATCAACAGAGGCAGCAAAGAGAGACACACCAGAGGAGGATGGTCGTTGGGTTACGAACGCAGAAGCAGTTCCGATAACGAGGGGAAGGACAATGGCAGATTTCATGATTTCGATTTCAAAGTTGTTTTTCAATTTTTGTCAGTTTTGATTTTATGAGGAGAAAGATGTGATGAAAAGACTCATTGCGTATTGCGTTCGAAAACGATAGCATCGTTCGTCTCCTTCGATATCTCTTTTGATAGAGTTGCTTACGATCGCAGATAGTCAGCGTCATCTCCATGTTCATCACGAGTTGTATGATTTTGTTTAGCAAAACGACGAGTGAGTCACACTTTTGAGAATGAATCATTAATCCTTTCGTGCGAACGCACATCTCGTCATTATTTTTCATTTACAACTCCGACCCACGACTGAGTCACAATTTACTTGAACTTTTAAGGGATTGATGGGCACACCATTTTTAAAAAAGGGGGAAATTTTGCAGTTTGATTAGTCATCGGTTTTCATCTCCGTGGTTGTGTCTCTAGTTCCGGGGATTACCCGTCAGCTGTCGCCGGTGAAATGAACCATTTATATTTTTGTATAGGAGACTAACAACTATTGAGACCTCTCGCTGCGAACAATCATCGCCAAAAGTTTCTTACTGTTATTGTGCTTTTCGTCCAGGTGGTGATCATGGATTCATCATGAACACAACATTAGTCGTGGGAAATTCTCATTACGCGGAGTTGTATGAATGATTTCTATTTGATTCATTGTTTGCAATCAATATATTTCACATCTGGTAGACAGAATTGCAACCTTCCCTTCGTCTCCTCGCTTCCTTCGGAGGGGCTCCGTTGTTGATGGGCTCTTTCTCTGGATCATCAGAAGAACTAGTACTACGACTGCAAGCAGTCGTACGAAATTCTCCTAACAAAGCGGAGTTGAACCGCTAATTGGGAATTCAGTATATATTTACGACTCTCTGGTAGACGACAATTGTCCCTTCTCGTTTTTATTATATAGAAGACCAACCTGTACTACTCCTTCTAAGAATAGTGTTGATGCCGGAACACCAGCACGGAGGTGGTCCAGCCCTTCCTAAGGTTCGCACGAAGAATGTTTCGAAACGCCGATAAAGAGTTACACTACAAAGTATAGTCATAGGACTAGCCAATCCATTTAATGATCTAGCTCTTTGAGCAATGCCAATGGAACAGCTACTGTACATCCATATTGTACGTGTTCCAAGTGTCGGTCGTGCCAAAATTTTCCGAGAACAGATTTCACGAACAACATTTATGATCTTTGCACGACCGATAAATATTAATTTTACTATGCGGGTTTGAGCCCCGATCAATAAGATTTTGCGACTCCAATTTTAATTAAATAGAAACTAAGATCTGACGGAAGGTAGGCGAGTCGTCGTTGAACAACGTTCTCGAAGACGAAGAGCAATTCGCACTTCTTATCACACTGGTGCCTAAGTTCTGAAAATTAGCCATCAATTCACACGATTGAGGTTCTATGTTATGAACAGTCTACGTGCGCCCTCGAAGGCTGCATTGACTTTCCGACTCTCCTCTTTTTCATCTCACAAAATCCAAACTCACAACACGAAAAAGGTACATCGAAAAAGAAGACAAATGAAATTCATCGCTTCCGTCGTTACTATCGCCATTTCGGCAAGCTGCATTATTGTTACTTCTAACGTCCACACCGTAAATGCAAATCTTGTTCATCATGTACTCCGCGAAAACTTGATCGGGGATTCAACGAACAAAGCTAAATTCAACTTGCGCACCGGTTCTCGTAAGCTCGAGGAAAGCGCAAGGCCAGTGAGAGTCTTAGCGAGAGTGAAGACTCTCCTTCCTCCGATGAAGCTGCTCGCAAGCTCGAGGAAAGCGCAAGTGACAGTGAGAGTCTTAGTGAGAGCGAAGACTCTCCTTCCTCCGATGAAGCTGCTCGTAAGCTCGAGGAAAGCGCAAGCTGACAGTGAGAGTCTTAGCGAGAGCTGAAGACTCTCCTTCCTCCGATGAAGCTGCTCGCAAGCTCGAGGAAAGCGCAAGTGACAGTGAGAGTCTTAGCGAGAGCTGAAGACTCTCCTTCCTCCGATGAAGCTGCTCGCAAGCTTGAAGATGTGGAAGGAGTAAGAAAGTGAAAGTTTGGATGAAGGCGAGAGCTTGAGTGACAGTTTGGACGAAAGTGGAAGTGAAAGCGAAGATACCATCGATGGGGTAGATAATAGCGACGGATTGGTTCAGATGAACGGGCAAGATGACAGAACCGGCTTGGTTCAGATGCTCGATTTACCAAAGCGGGGCTACACTCATGTCGGGCAATGGAGTCAGCATCTGCATTTCTCGGAATCATGATGGTGGGACTCGCACACATCATCTAAAACAAATGTATCGTTTGGATGACGATCAATTCGTTCATTTCCCTGGCTCATTAAGGAAAGGTTGCGTGAGTTGTTGTAGCAAGGTTGTATCTGCGAGCATTTCTCTTGTTCCTACTGCTAGGTATATATGTGGCAAATAAAATGCTTGGGAGCAAGTGTTTAGATCTAATAAGTCGATAAATTTAAAAATAAAATAATCATTTTTTTGAAGGACTACAGCAGCATGCTCATCGTGTTTAGTTCGGGACGAAGACGAGATTGAAGAGAATTCAATGCACATTCGTGAATCTTAACGATTTGAATACTACTTGTACATATTATGTACATTGTTCTTTTCAAGTTGTCATCGCCTTTTCAGTCCTTTTTCTCCTCGATTTCTTCCACTGTTTTTCGGTTCGATATTCTCGAAGTGCTCTGGCATACCTGGCATCTATAGAAACGTCATTGCAGCGAAAAGAACTCGCAGTCGATAAGGCGATTCTCCTCTCTCTGATTTGTTATCAATTGTGACTGTCACGTAATTGTCACGCTGGAGGAGGCCGAAGGGAGGGAAACGAAGTATCCCATGCTGTTGCTCGTTCACGAAGAAAAGGGAAAAGGATGGACAAGAAGTCGTATACTGTTTGATTTGCCGCTTCAAATTGTGAGGGCTACACGCAAACGATTTCGATCCCGCGGGATAGAAATCAATTTCGATGCGTGACCCGTTTTAAAATCACGCCGGCATCAAAATCTGATATCGTACTATATACAAGAACGAAGATGTTCATTTGTCAAGGTCAATGCAAAAGTCGGTTTGAGAACAAGTGGCTCCCAGTGACGAAACTACGAAAAATAGATGATTTTGAAGTGAGATTTTATCATGTTCTACTACTTCTTGTCACCATGTTCCCCTATTGTGTTCCATGAGAGACTTTTCAGCGCTCACTTTCAGCAGCGAAGTAAATACCAGCAAACGCATCGTCCTCGAAGATGTCAGAGTAGTAAACATTAGACTGTTCGTAAAAATCTTCTTCGATGGTAGAGCCCCTATTAACCCGGGGCCTTCGTTTATCCTTGCGGAGTTCGATTTCTTCATCCGGGGTTGTCTATTATATCTTCAAACCGATGCATCCCTTGTTTGCTATTTTGTATATTCTCGTCGCTACCGTGAGATTCCTCGGTGACTTGGTTTCTCGTTTTGTTTCGTTGCCGTATCGTCTCGAATTCATGGCCCTGTATCCAATAGTTGCATCGTTCCTCGATGCTCATGTCATGGCGGGATATCGTGGCCTCGACACTTGGGTTTGGAGAAAATCGAACCGTTTTGTGCAAAGGAGATTGTCCCTTGAACACCAACGATTCGTCAAGGATCTGTTTCCGATGGTGGGAGCATGCTTTTCATGTTCGAGGAGAACAGAACATCTGGGAAATCCTGGGCGGAAGAGGGGCTCGGTGGCTCTAAAATCGGTGGCATGACTGACTCGCTATTGACATTAAGGTTAACCATGGTTGCTGCTTGTATTCATCGGCGGTGTGTATGCATGTCGTTGCTGTGAATAGCGTTTAACAATGCATATGGATATGCGGTAGCAAGAGTTTTATGGTGCGTATTGAATTCTTCGGAAAATCGGTTGTAATGGGTTTTCAACGAGTATGATGTGGATAGTGGTGTTCGTGTGCGGCCTCCCAAAAAAAAAATTCGGTATTTTCATGAACTGCGCAATCTCAAAATACCGCGTACCACTGAAAACAAAGAAACTTCTAAATAACCGAAAAAGTGAGAACCTTTGTCAGATATTACAAGATGTCGTCAGATTTGTATTGTATACTTTCAATGGTATTCTATTAATCTTTCATGAATACTATTACTCAATCATTATTTCTATTCTACTCTTGCTCGTTTATGAGGTTGATCTTGTTCGCCGCCTCCATCAGCATCGCCATCAAGCGACATATTCGCCATCAGGCCTTCGATCTCCGTGCAAAAAGACAAGAGATTGGTCATCTCCTCGGTGCGAATCGTGCGACCATAGATTTCTCGAAGATTGCTTGTTGTGTTCTCGGGATTCTTCGTTCCGAGGAGTTTCCGTATTCTTGCTGTTTCTGTTTGTTGAAGAGAGGAAATATACCGGCCGACAAATCCCGAAGGTGTGGCCACGGAGATCGCTTTCGCGTACAAAATCTCCAAGCTCCTCTTTGGAACTTTTAGGTTTTCTTTCGTCGTCATCGTCGTTGCAAATCGTAGGTCCCTGGCCTTTAGAAAACATGCTACCAGAAGGGACTTGCACACAAGGACTCCCTAGGTAGTAGTCCGTCCATCAGAATAGACCGATCCAGTTGGACGGTGTTGGAATTGTCGTCCCCCGAGGGAAATATTTCTTCGAATGCGTCTTCCGGTAGAAATTGTGCCGCCATGAGTGTAACAATGTCTTCGGTCAGCAGAAATGTTTTGCCGATATCTCCTATTTGCGATACCGATACCAAAAATTCGTCGCTGGAAGCAATCTTTGGACGATCGGGAATGTCGCAAACTTCCCAGAAACAGTCATCCTCGTCGTCCTCGACATGACCGACGTCTACTTCGGTAGAATCACCACTCTGCGCTCGAATTCGATCCATGACCGTATCTGGAAATGAAGAAGCCTTTAGCGATCTCGATGCGGCAATAAGGATGGTCTTTCGTCGACAAACCAACTGGAGTGGAAGATTGTGACACCTCAAGGGGGTCACCGACCACCGCGGCCAGAGCAGTCTGTGGAATGCTTCCTTGGAACAAACCCAAAGGTTTGAAGCAATTGGGCCGACGTCAGATCGGAACCATAGGAATGAAAAATTTCTTCACCCTGTGCAATATCTCGTTCTGCCACCATGACAAAGTAGCTACCACCGTTGATTTTCGTAGAATGGTGCCGTCTCAGTGTTGTACAAGAATTTTGCGGATCGTGGTTGAGCAAATCGATGATTGGCAACAGAAAAGGTCCATCGTAAGCTATTCGTATTTGTCGATGGAATCGTGGCTTCGCCTCCAGTTTCCTTCCGTTCGCACGATGCTTGATGTTGTTGGCAGCAAATGAAAGCCTCTTGTGGATATGCACATGGACGCTTCTAAAAACGCTTGATAGTCTTCACTAGTTTCCATTGCGTTTTCCTTGTCAACAGTGGAATTTGCATCATCGGCATTCAAACTTGCGGCATTGTTTTCCCCCTTGGTTATGGCTCCCGCTTTAAGCAAATATGGCTCGACACTGTTGTGATAACTAGTTTGGATTCCCTTCGTTGATCGGTCGAGGGCGACGAGAGTACCTAGCGTGGTGCCCCTCAGAAATGATTGAATCTCGTCCGTTTGTGTGGACCAGTTGTGCAGGGTTTCGTAGTCTTTCAACTTTGGTAAGGAGTTGAGATAGGGACTGTAATTTGTTTGTGCACCAACCGAATGTCTATTTTTGGTGTTTTGATCTCGCTTGGCTTTCAAAAAAGCTCCTACACATTTCAACCATGGCGATGCCGTTGTCGTTGTTGTTTTCCCTGTTTCATTGTCTGTCATTTCGGTTTCCCCGCTGAGCACGTTTTTGGAAGATATGCGGATCAGCAATTCCCCCTTGGCAATTGGAGCCACGGCCTCGACGCCTCTCGAAGGGCCAGTTCCCCTTAGTGTCAGCGACGGGTGAACGTATCCACCATAGCCTGATGAGGTGTTCTTTTCGTTTCCCTCGCCATCCCCACCTTGGACCCATCGGACGAGATCGGTCCATATAGCTTCCTCCGACGGTGAATCGTCCTTCGGATCTCCCATGTTTGTAGCTCCGCCGTTTTTGGACTATAAACTGTTTTCCACCAGATTCGAATCTATGCAAATCAGCAATGCGCTGACAATCGACTTTCACGTATGAAGTTTTTCCATTTCAATAGAAGATCAATGAAAAAATTGTTGAGATCTCCAATTTTGATTGATGATGTAGGAATCCTATCATTCGGTTCGACAGACAGACAGACAGAAAGGATGTTTTCAGTCGTGTAGGGAAAAGAATTTCAGTCATGAACCACAATGTCTTGGAGGTTGCCGATTCGTTCGACTCAAAGAAAATCAAGAGAACAAAAGATTTGTTTCTTCATTTCTGGCATAATTCCGGACGAACATCCCACCTCTATCCAAAGATTCCATGTTGTGAGATATCAATGGGTGACTTTTGTTTCAGGAGAACGAAACAGTACTGGATAAAGCTAGAAAGACGCAACGATGCCGAACGCTACAAATACCAATGGCTCATCTGCCATCGGACAAGAGTACAACGTACGTCCCATTGAAAGTCCCATTCTCACTGGTTGGAAAGTAGATGCCGTGGCGGGCTTGACCCGTTCGATCGTGGGGCCTGCTTTCATCGATGCGCTTTCGAAGAAAAATGACTTGGGATGTGTGAGACGACTGGCCGAGGAAATCATGCACATACAACCACTCTATTATCCAATGTCAAGCAAGAGCGACAAAAAGAACTTGGGAACATCGGATAATGGATCGAGTATATTTGGCCGACTGCTTCCCGAAACAACATTCGATGTCGGTCCATTATGGAAAAATAAGAAGAATGTACAGGCCCATACACCGCCTGCGGATGCCGATGGTTTTTCCTATGCATCTATCGCAGATTATTTGAAAGCCTATAACCAGGGTGAGGTGACGCCGGTTCAAGTTGTCAAGGCATATCTGGAAATTGTGCAAGAAACCGATTCATTGAATCCGCCCTTGAATGCAATTCTTTCTCTCGAGGTGGAACAAACCGAACAGATGCTAAAGGATGCCCAAGCTTCGGCCGATCGGTACGCAAATGGTCAGACCAAAGGTCCCCTGGATGGAATTCTGGTCGCTATAAAGGATAGTGAGGACGTACGTGGATACCAAACAAGCAAAGGAACTTCTTTTCTGGGACAACTACACGGCAAAGCCGAATCGGATGGCCGCATTGTACAGGTTGTTGCGTGATTCCGGGGCAATTATTGTCGGCAAAACCAATATGCACGAAATGGGTATGGGGACGACAGGATTCAATTTGCATTGGGGAACACCACGAAATCCCTATGACCCAGGGCGATATACTGGGGGATCGTCCAGTGGATCTGCAGCGGCTGTGGCAGCTGGTTTAGGTAGGCAAAAAGTTGGTATTTTTGTTCGTGCTGCGTTCTCTTGCAAGATTTTCACTAATACGAATTCACCTGTGCGTTTTTTCTTGTTTAAGTTCCTTTTGCCGTCGCAGTTGATGGAGGTGGTTCCGTTCGTATTCCAGCCGCCCTGTGTGGTGCTGTGGGGTTGAAAGCAACATTCAAACGCATTGCCACACATTCCGATAGTCCAAGGTAAGCTTTGTTGGACCATGCTCGTAATGAAATGTCACAATCCCTGTACTGAATATAATATGATTCTTTTCATTTGCTTTCAGCGTTGGTCCATGTTGGACCCATCACAACTAGTGTTTTGGATACTGCTATTGCCTATTCGGTCATGGCTGGTCCACAGCCCGGTGACGCAATGAGTGATCAACAGCCCCCACCTCATGCCAACTCATTGATACAACCATCAAAGGACTTAAAAGGTTTGCGAATTGGAATTTTTCCTGATCATTTTGAGGATTCCGAGAACACGATCGTCCAAGATTGTCGTCGCGTGCTTCAGGAAATGGAGGAGCTGGGTGCGGAAGTCGTCAATGTAACTATCCCCTGTATGCAACAAATGAACATCGCACATTCCATTACCATATTGACAGAAATGGGACATTACTTGGATCCTTATTACGATCGCGTTAGTGAACTATCTCCGGAAACGCAAATTTCCTTGGCAGTGGGCCGTTCCTTTTCCAGTCGGGACTTCTTGGCTGCCCAAAGAGTGCGTGGATATGCCATGACAGTTGTAGAGGAATTGTTTGAAACCATTGATGTTTATGTGTCGCCTGCTACTGGAGTGGTAGCTCCCAAAATTCGACCAGAAGTTGAATCCCGTGGTGAGTCCAATTTAGCCCAAACAGCGGCAATAATGCGATTCATGTTACTGGGGAATCTAACCGGCATTCCCGGGCTGGTGTTTCCGGTTGGCTACACTTCGGAGGGTGTACCCACGTCTATGATGATCCAATCGGCGCATTGGAATGAAGATGTGCTGTTTCGGGTTGCCAGCGCCGTCGAGTCTCCTCGCATGCGCCCAAAGGTTCACTATTCAGTGTTGGATCGTGCTAAAAAGCAGTCGACTTAAATACATCGTCGACAAGGAAAAATTTGTACGATAACTCTAAATCGTTCCTTTTTCATACGATGGAGAGTCGTGAAGTGGTCATTGAGAATAATATTTCCCGTGAAGAAGCAACAGATAGCAACACTTCGCGTCTGTGATAAGTTGATTCATCGGTCGACGAAATTCAAAATTGCGAATCCATTCACGACAGACGTCGAATTTTTCTTGCTAAAAATTCAAGATCTTCTTGTCCTTCTTGGTAGAGGACTGCATCGACATATGGTAAAACTCCATTCATCATCAATTGAATTTTCTTGTTGAGACGCCTCTTCATACCCAGCAGGCAATGTGCTGGCACGTCCACACGTTGAACGGCCAATCGAAAATTTAGATGTTAAATCAGTTTCGAAAATATAGAAGTGGGTCTCATACACTACAGTAAGCGATTAGTGACGATATTCAGATTTTCTTGCGTGTCGATTGAAGTTAGCGTAGAAGAGGGGGTAGAGTACGATTGCGTTACGTTCACGACTCAAAATTCCATTCATCAAATAAAATCTAGAAGATCCACTGAAATGACAGATGACGTCATGAGTGACAACAAAATCGACATTTGGCCTAGAGAAAGGCCTTTTCAGCGTACATTCGTCACAATATCTCACACATTGCATGTGCGTGAGCAAAATGCTCACTTGCCTCACAAATTCTATTCGAATATTCGTATTCTAGATTTTCTTAATCATCATTTCGTGTTCGACCATGAGATTCTTCTCTGCCAAGTATCTACTAACCGCAGCCTTTGCTGCGCAAACTGCAAGTGCCTTGCAGTCTCTTAGTCGACCAGGGCCAAAGCAAACGGTCTCTGTCCTAGAAGACTGGCAGCTTCTTGACAACGGTTGTGTTGTTGGTAAGATCAAAGGAAATCCCGCTTATAACGATGGCGACGTGATCACAACTTCGCCGCTTGCCAACCCTGCTGGGGCTACGAAAGCATCCTTTGTGACTTCGCGAACTGGATCTGAATATTTGTTGGGTACTCCTAGGTTCGAAACGCCAGGTGCTAGCAGCATTGCTGGCAACGAAGTGTCTCGTGATCAGTTTGTGAATCAATTTCTGCAAGTGTTTGGGTTGACTTCCTTGGTTGGTGGTGCGACAGCTTTGGGATTTACCATTGGTGGCTTAGGGCAACGACTCTGGAACATCCATTGTCGGAGATATCGTTGGTGCACCGTCGGATATGGTGGCTGGAATGAACATCCAAACTCCATCACAGGGATGGACGAAATCCACTCCAGGGCTCATGGAGCCTACCGGTGAATCTCTGTCTCCGCAAGAAGTTCGCGATCTTTTCAGTCTGTGGAACAATGCCCTCGCGACTGGGAATCCCGACACTGTTGCCATGCGTTATGCAAAGGAAGCTGTCCTCCTTCCGACCAAGTCGGATATTCCTCGTAGTGACTATGATGGTATCAGGGACTACTTCGTCCACTTCCTGGAGAAGAGACCCACCGGAAAAATCCTTGAAAGCTATGGTAAGCGAACGAACTTTGAGGCAAAAAAAGCATACGCTTCTCGAGATGTAACACTCACAGTAACTTTTGTCCGTCCAATTTCGATCAGTTCAATCGCAACCAAACTATGCTATGGATGTAGGCATTTACGAATTCGCTTTCCAGGACGGCTCCAAAGTACGTGCACGCTATTCGTTCTTGTACACCCAAGAGGATGGTGAATGGAAAATCAAACACCATCATTCTTCTGGAATGCCTGAGACGAAGGGACAGGTCATTAGTAAGGAAGAAGTCAGACAACTCTTCTCCCTGTGGAATGACGCACTGTTGACCGGCGACTCGGATGCTGTGACGAAACGATACGCCAAGGGGGCTGTTCTTCTCCCAACGGTTTCGGACATCCCAAGGACCACGTACGAAGGCATCAAGGATTATTTTGATCATTTCCTCGAGCTCAAACCAGAGGGTAAGATCGTCGAGGGTTACGTTTCGATCGGAGAAAATTGGTGCAAAGACGTTGGTATTTATGAGTTTAAGAAAGGAACCGATGGCTCTATTGTCAGAGCTCGGTACAGTTTTGTTTACGTTTTCGAAGACGGACAATGGAAGATCAGTCACCACCATTCTTCTCTCATGCCCGAAGAACTTTTGGCAAAGGCTAAAAGAGCCTAATCGAGCGTGCGCAAACGCGAAGGCTGAAGCAGCATAGTTTGATAACTATACTAATAAATATGATGAATTGAAGAATTAACTACGTGGGGGTATAAAGGAGAAGTAGCATTCGCCCTTCTTGTAGCTGACTTTATACTATTATTTTTGTCGTGATTGGTTCTGCAAATTGCTTGACATGAAGCTAGAACATCGGGAATATGAAATCCTCTCTGCAGAGTAGATCATTCGCCTTATCAATGTCTTCATTCAGAACCTAGTGCACGAGGAATGTCAATTCTCCTAAACTTCACACTCAGGATAACAAAACGAAAGAGTGCCTCCAAAAATAATGAGATCGTTGACGGAGTCCCAAATTCTGTAATCACGAATCGAAGTCGTGATTCACCGATAAAAAATTAAGCACATGAAAATCATACAATTTCCAGAATGGGACACGGCCGTTGAAAATTATTCCGATTCCAGATTCGGCATACACATGAGCTTGCACGCGATCAAGGCGGTTCTCTTTGAATTCTTTTTCATTGATGAGAATTGCCGTGCCACGACAATCAATGAGACCAATTTGGAATGGAAATAACGTGTAAAAAAATCTGTTGGGTTCCATAATGATCAGTCGGTTGGTCACACAAAAGCTGTTCATTCCTCCCAAGAATCAAAACACCCAATAATTTTCAAGAAGCAACAACAAGACCAACCAACTGTAACCATGGGAAACGCCGCCGCCAAACAACTCGACGAAACCGAACTAGGTGTCGGAATCATGGCACAAGCCGATAAAAAATCCATCGTCTCGACATTGGTAACCGCTGACGGAACTACCAAGATCAAGAGCAAGGGAAAGAAGTGGATCAAATACAGTGGGGAAGACGATACCGTGTTGTGGTCGTACATGCACTGTTGGAATGTTCAAGAAACACACTGTCGTCTTTGATTCCACGGAGAAGCCGGTGGCGGTCATTATCACCGAGAAGAAGAGCATGTCTGCCTGCACGAACTTCATTTGCCGATCGGTCCCGTCCTACGATGGCCAAGAACCTCTGACCGACGAAGAGCTCGAAAAGGCTGGGGTCAAAGACACGGGAGGCGAATCTTTGTACAAATTCGCAAAGATCGAATCCTCTCGCAAGATGACTTCCTCCAAATGCACCTATGGGCTGGTCACTGGTGTAGATTCGATCGAGCCTCTGTACGAGGGCGATAATCAGTCAATGATGGGCATTCGCGCAATTTTCAAGGAAACCAGCGGGACTGTGGTTGCCAAGGCCTACATGCCGGGAATGTCAATGACACCCCATGTCGATGCGGGCTCCGGAGTCGATATGCTGGCAATTGTGTCCATGGGATACGCACTCGCCGGCGATGAGAGCAGCGCTGGTGCCTTGGCGGGTGCCGGTGTGGTGTAAAAAGTGGTGTAAGCTGCTGACGCTTCGTTCTATTCCTTCTGAATGAACGCGATTGTAATTTCCATGCACCATGCATATAGTTGGAGAAAGATTGTATTGTCGATGTAGTCATAAACTAGTACACAAGAAGTAATGTTTGAATTCAAATTCTTATTACAATTACACACCACATACGTGTAGAGATTCGCTTCCATTTCTCTGTACAAAAAGGCGGGTTACAAACCCGACGCTGTCTTTCTCTTCAGTAAGCTAATTTCTATCGGGAGTCCAATAAACTTCGCGTTTTGTCCGGTTGGTTCTTCTTTCGTCGGAAACCGGAAAACCAACCTCCTCGTTCTTTCTTCTGCTTTGACGATGCTTTCGCCTTGCCTTTTTGTTGGGTCGACTTTTTGGTTGTTTTCTTTTCGGTTGGTTCGTTACTCTTCTTGGAGATCCACGTGGTTGTGCTCTTGCCATCTTCGCTTTTCGCGCTTTGAATTTGTGTAACTCGCTTCCTTCGTTTTCGCAAGCGGACAAACATGACAGCACTCACCACTATAGCAAACAAGACAACAGCCAGCACCGTGAATTCAACAATAGCTCTGTTTTGCTTGTTGTAGTCTTTCGTGTGTTGTTTCAGTTGCCCATTCTTTTTCAGAAATCCCTCGAGGGTTCCTTCATTGTTTTGGAACGAAGTAATTACGGCCCCGCATTCGTCTTCGATGTCTTCCATATCGTCCTGACTAAGCTGATAACCGTTTGCAAAATAATCATCGGTGGAATAGGCGAGATAGGAAGCATAATCGTCGACTTCTGCCTCTTCCTCCTCCTCCTCTTCTTCTTCCTCTTCCTCTTCCGCCTCTTCTTCTTCTTCATTGTTTTCCTCAAGTCTTCTTCGATCTTTATCTTCTTCTCCTTCTTCTTCTTGGAGTCCGGCCTGGCAGTACAAGGTGTCGGCTGAATATGTCAGAAGTGTGTCGCACAAACCATTTCCTTTTTCGCAACTCCAGTGATGATCTTTGCGGAAGACCCCACTGCTTTCTGCCTTGGTTTCAGTGTAGCTGCTGAGCTTGAGCAGCGTGTTGGCATCGTGGTCATAGGAAATCTGTCCACTGGCCAGGGCCTTGCGATAGCGGTAAGTCCATTTTGGGACGTACGTGGTACAGGTGTCGTCGAGAAAGATTCCCCAGTTAAGGGCACCGTCTCCCATTCCGCAGATAGGACCAAGGTAGATCTTGGGTGCCCAGTCTTCAAAGAAATTATTGTTTTTTAGGCTGGCGGTGGCAAAATACTTGGTAATCTCGTCATTGTCGTTGTTGCCGTATTGGAAGATTTCTTGGGGGTTGTATATTTGTTGGCAAGAGGGACCTGCGTCTTTTTTAAGTTCCAGAGTCGCACCAGTTTGAATCCAGGATTCAAGATCAATGATATAGGACGTTTGTGCCCGCTTGAAACCCGCATTCGCACCTTCGTTTTCATTCATTTCGTTGATGTTGACGTAATTGTCGTACTGGTTGTTCCTGTTGGCTGACCTGTAGTTGTAGGGATCGATGTAATCGTAAAAGACAAATGATTTCTGCGGAGCAGTGAAGAGCTTAAGGCCGTTTCCATAGACAGCATTCCATTTCAGAACCATTTCAACGATACTGTCCTCGTCTTCTTGGACCTTGTACGAATTACATTTTGTCGCCGCCATGTAACCCGTGGTGAGACCGGAGTTTCCATCGTCGTTCTGGACGTAGTCGTCCTGGACATTGTCATCCTGGACGTTATCATCCTGTTCGTCTTCCTCTTCTTGCCTACGTCGAAGATTCGCCGAACCTTCGAGGTTGACTCTCCCAAAAGTACTCTTCCGCAAGAAGTTTTGTTGGATCTCCGTCTTTGCAGAAGCAAACATGGTTGCAAATTGCCCCGCTGCGGAAAGCAGCAGGAGCATCGATGTGTTGGATAATTTCATTGCGATGGTGTTACTGTTTGTGTTTGCAAATATTGGGCGATATCAAGTTACAGATAAGCGCAAGTCGTGACTTATTGCGTAAAGTCTTTCGGAGCAGGAGAAGTTGTACGTGCAAATAGTGATTGTGATTGCAAATAGTGATGGTTTGATTTTTGCACAATACAGTATTTACAATTATTCCATATCCTATCGCTTGTTTTCCGTTCCGAAAAGCCTTTCTTGCGCCCAGTCGGAGTCACGACCTTTGGTCCGAACGTAATTAGACCGAAAACGATTTTTTGGACTGCGGCACGCGCAAGATTAATTAAGGAATAATTTTCCCTGAGCTCAACGCTGAGCGTTCAACGCATCAAAACCTAACAAATACCATAAATATTGTGATAAAAAGAACAGCCTTAAAATTTACCTAACCCTAACTCTAACCGAGAATGTATTATTTTTCAACTTTCGCGCATGTCGCGCGAACGGAATCCACCGACGAGGCTTGGAGGCAAACTTTGGTTTGGCGGCCTGTTGATTATGATTTGGATGATGAATGATACAGAAGATGTACGGCAACGAAATAATAATCATACTAAATAGAGTACTTGTAGCAATCTATCATCGACTCGACTCGACTCGACTCGACAACAAACCCAACATCTTTTCTATCGCAAATCGTAAGCAGGATCGACATGCACAACCTGTTGATTGTTTTTTAAACAAGAAAACAGTCAAGAGTTTGCCTTTGATCGGGGATGACAGCAGCAGCAGAGGCTCTCCCTGACCCAGCGGCTCTGGAAGCCGCTGCAGCGGACAGAAATGAGGAGGAATGCCAACGATTGATGCTTACGGTTCTTGATCACGGGACTGGATCCATTGGCGATGGGAACGGCGAAAGCGACAAAGAGGATTCGTTATCGCTGTCAAAACGCATAGAGCAATCCGTCAAATGGTTTGAGAGTGGCTTGGGGCAGGTTGTTGCAAACTCGTCGTCGGAATCGTCATCGGAATGGATCGAAGATACCCTGGTGGATTGCCTTTGGCTCTCGGGTTCGACGCTAACTTCGTTACACTGGTCAGTTCCGCCAAATCCTTCGGATGATTCTAAGGCATCTCCAAAGAATACCGAATCTTCACAAACCTTTCACCCCTCCGTGAGAGCGCTGATCGTTGTTGTTCGGGCCTTGCTATCGGCATCATTTTGGAACCAAGAATCGTCCGTGCGGTTTGCCTGCAAACTCCAAGAAAATTGGTTTCCAAACCTACTGGAGCGAGTTGATATCATCAAGGTGACTGCTACGGCTTCTGACAACATAGGAACACACGGAAATGCCGACGACTTGATGAAACGTTTACGCCAATACAACACGGCCACCAACTATAAGCTACAAAAATACAACCTTTTGCAAGAAGAATCCGAGGGATACTCGAAAGTGCTACAATATCTATGTAGCGGTTATGCTTCCGAAAACAATAACGATCGATCCTTCCTCTGGCAACTCGTTGGAACCTTCGAATTGGATCCCAATCGGGTACTGGATCTGTCACTGGACGTATTGGAAGCTAAGCTAAAAGCTGCCAATTCCAAACAAGGAAGCACCAATGATAGCTGTCCTCCAGTTTTGACAAACGATATCCGGTGGTTGTTGGACGTGATACGAGACTGCTCGACGGACAAGCTTCCCGCCCTTTTGAGGTTCAAGCTCAAGCGGAACAATGCTCCTGTGCATGACTCGTCATTTTTGCTAGAAACCATTGCCGTCTTGGTATGCGATGAGGATCCGATTATGAATTTGAAATCCTTTGTGGAAGATTACTTCGAGCCGACCCTCAAACCCGACATTGAAACTGCCTACGGCATTTTTCGAAAGAAGGAACGTGATCGCGTGCTGGCACTTTCCCGGGTCAGCCTGTCGGGAAACACCAACAGCAAGGAAAACCCGAAACAGATCGAGCTAGCTAACAAGCTGAGACTTGCTATTGAAAAACTGAAGCTCCGAATCAATAGGGATGGCAGTATGGACACCGAAGAAACGGGAGACAAAAACGATGAGAGCAACGGACAAATTTTGTCCCTCCTGCTTATTCTTATTCGATGGGGCGAGTGGGAAAGAGTCAAACCTTTATTATCCTCGTCGACATCCTCTTCCTATTCATTATCGGCGCCTCCTCTGTCCCTTTGGAGCAAACTTTGTTGCTTAATGCCGGATAGCTTTGGATCGGCCTTGTTGGATGTTGCCGAAGCACGTTTGGAGAAAGCTAGCAGTAGCTCCAGAGTTCCCAAATTGAACAACAAGAATTCGACATTATCCTCCCATTCGGAAAAAACGAATGCTGAAGAAGGCGATTGCGAACTAACAACGATTTCTACAATATCAGAACTTGGAAATTTCATTCGATCTATCTCTGATCCGCTTTTTTGTCTGATTCCTTCCGGCTGCATCAAATCAAGGCCAGTTTTGTATTGTAATCTTTGCCGTCTTTTGCGGTTGACGTTGACCAAGCTTGTGACGGAATCGAAGTCGTCGAGCTTTGTTTCAATCCCGCAAGAAATTTTTTCTTTCTTCAACGAATTTCTGGTTCCTTCCCTTTCACTATTTCCATCGAATCCTGCCATTTCCACAGAGCTCTGGTCTGTCCTCAAGCTTTTGCCCTATGACATTCGCTATAGGTTATACGAGGGCTGGAAGGGATCTGGCCTGGAAAAAGCCGGACTGGTTGGTGGCGGATCAAAGCCTCTTCCAAATGTTGAGTCTGAAATGGTGGCAGGAAAGGCCGCACGCTACTCGCTGAAGCGCCTCTCCAAGGACAATATTCGGGATATGAGCCGGCAGCTTGCCAAGGTCACCCATTCAAATCCCCTGGTGGTATTTGCCACCATTCTAAGCCAGATTGAAAGCTACGACAACATGGTGGAGGTTATGGTCGAGGCACAACGATTTGTCAATCCACTGGGATTGGATGTCCTCGGTCATTGCGTCCTGGGTCGATTAAGTGGAACGTCCGGTGGCGTCAACCGCAGCCGCTTAAAAGGTAGGAAGCACCGTCACAGCACAAATTATAATGAAATCGTGAATCATCGGCCAAGCCATCTGTTGGGGCAATCTCAAAATCTGTTAAGGAAGCTTTCTTGTGTCCAACGACTCTGATTGATGCTATCTGGTCGCAGACAAGAACATGCAATAAATGTTACTTCGATTCCCTCACCTTTTCTATGCACCTTTGAACGAAATTCTTTCCTCCTTATCACAAAAAAATCCCAACAAATGCTATGTTCAAACATCAATATGGCAATCACGCTTTCCCAAAAACAGAGGATGGTGTTCACGTATCTCAGTGGCTACAATCCCTGGAAACATTTGCTGGAGAATTCTATAAGGCACGCCCTTCTGTGGAATTTCGTGGAATCCTATCATATTTGATGGAACGACTCAAAGGCGGGAATGTAATGGAATTGGGAATGCTTCGAACCCTACTGAAGGTTGCAGGGGGATACAGTTTTGCCGACTATTCTCCTGCTGCCTCGTTGAATGAGACCCAACTGGATGGGCGTTGTGGATCGGTAACGTTGAAACGCGAAACTATGTCATTTGGAATCGTCGAGGAGACAAATCATTCGGCCATTGATCACGTCCGTAGCGTCCTGCAAGCTGATGGCCTGGGTGTTTCACTACTAATCCTGATTGTACAGGCTCGAGATCGAATCATTTTTGATTCGGGCAAGGGAGCATTCAAGGATGTAAAACTCGTTGGGAATCTCTACGATACCTGCCAGGTTGTTATGGCCATTCTGTTAGAATTCTTGACCGGCGACGACAATGAAGATGGCAAAGAAATGGACGGAATTCCATCGAAAAATAGTCATATCTCGTTGTATTCAAAATTCTTGCCTTCTTTTCAAGATCTCCAACGCAATTATGGGCTGGACATGGCGACGGCCTGGCTGTTGTGTCGCCCCTGTGTGAAAGCCGCTCTGGAAATCAAACCAGATGATTTACAGCAATCGAGTTTGGCGCGTTTCGAACTTTCGGAGGACGTTCGAAATTCATACTCGGATTCGTTACCAGAATCGGTGTGGAATATCTTAAACCCAAAGCTGTTCGAATTTTTTTACATGCGGAATCTCGGTGATATATACTGCCCGGAAGGTGTTTGGGGATCGGAAATAAGCCGCGTTGACAAGGAAATAGAACGTATACAAGGACTCAAACCTCCCGTGCCGAGAAATGAGTCTCGTGAGTTAGAACGCCTCAAATCTGTTTCAAAGCAGCTGAAGGCGGAACTGAAAAAACAAAAAGATCATGTTGAAATGACTCTGAAGGGACTGAACGAAGAAAAATCAAACTATTTCACTTCAGAGGAGATCTCTCGAGAGGCATCCAGGGCTTTCTTCATGTATTGCATTTATCCCAGAACAACTCAAAGTCCTGACGATGCCATGTATTCAGCAGCAATATCATTTCGTCTCCACAGGATATGGACGCCGGGTTTCAGCATCATGCATTACCTGGACGAATTGATCTCGATAGTGTCTGGCGCCTTTTTTGGTGTGACAGAAGCTGAAGCTGCCAATTTAGCCATACTACTATGGCAAACCCTAAAGATTGTGAACAGCTGGAGGCACGAAGATGGTGTTTATGACAAGGAGGTTCTTGGAAAGCCAGGTTCATACATGGAAGTTACATATGGGGGCGAAACAAGCACAAATCCTGTGTCCCACAAGGACTTCATCGAACTATATAACAAATGGCAGTATTCGCTTGCAGACGCCTTAGTTGGATGCCTGCAATCAACCGAATACATACACACTCGTACCGGGCTTGTGGTTCTGTCAAGACTCGTGAATGTATTCCCCACTGGACCAGCTTTGGGCAACAAGCTGTTGAATGTTCTTGAGCCTCTCCAGGACGAGAGTAGCTCCCGCCCTGATATTAGAGCATCGGCAAACGCGTATGGCATGATGCTTTTGAAGGCGAGAGATGAAGGGAAATGGGTGGAAGAGGACGAGGCTACCGCAAAAGCCAGGGCGCAAAAGGAGAAAGAGGCAGCAGAGGAACGCAAGAAAAAGATCGAACAATCTTTTAAGGAGCTAGAACGGGATAACGAGAAAATCACAGCACAAATTGGTACCGATGACCGCCGTGATCGTGATCGGGTGAGAGACAGCGGCTTTAATCAGGACAGACGTACAGATAACTCAAGACACGGGGGAGAAAGAGACACCCCAAATACCAACCGCACTGGTAACTGATTATTCGAGAACAGAAAACGGAAGAGATCGACGAGTTGATGATCGAGATCGGGATCGACGTGTTGATCGACGGGGTGAAGATAGAGACTAGGCGAGGTGATGATCGGGATCGTCGCACAGCCAGAGACTCGCGAGATAGAGATGATGATATGAAAGATGACCGCAGTAGAGGACGAAGGGGTGGAGTTGACGATGATAGACGCGGTGGTAACAGTCCTCCGCGGGGAGGCCGAGACGATGGCCGATGGAGGCGTGGTGACGGGCCAATGCGGAATCCAAAAAGGAGCCGACCGTCAAGCCCAGCTGATGATCGTGACCGTGATGCTGACCGTCCTAGCAGCACGAAGAGACCACGAAATGATGACTATGGCAACTATCCATCGCGACGATCTGGTCCAACCAGAGGTAGACGATAACACTGACATCAAAATGCCGTAAAATAAAAAAGAATCGATCTTTTTAAATTGAAAATGCTACTTTGTTATTCTATTCTACTAGCATCTGCTTCTATCATCTCCCGCACGAGATAAGTGTCACATCAAAGTACAGAAGCGCGCCTGGACCAGCACCGATATCTTTTCCTCCGTAACCTGCCTTGGGCGGGATGATCAACTTTCGCCTTCCACCCTCTCTCATTCCCTCCAGACCAATGTCCCACCCCTGGATGACCTCGCCCATTCCAGGCCGGAAGGTGAATTTCTTAGAGGAATCCAGCACAGCACCGAATTTTCCACCTGTCAGCTCGTATTTGACGGTGATGGGCTTTCCTTCCTTTAGGAGTTTTCCTGTTCCCACGACCTTGTCTTTGTACTGAACGCCGAGCCTCGTAGTTATCATTCCATCGGAGTTCGAGGACTCACCACTGGTTCCATACAAGACAGAGCGAAAGGCATTCATGCTGACGTCTTGCTCATCTCTGGACTTGTCTTTCTCTTTCTTTTTTGCCGAATCCTTGGCATGTTCTTGGGAGGATGAAAGATTCTGATCTTCCGCAATTTTTTGTTTCTTTTTCGCTCCACCCTTTGTGTTCAATTCGCGGTTTAGCTTTTTTCGCTTCCTCAGTTTTTTCTCTTCCTGCAATTTTTTTCTTATCAGTTTCTCTTGCTCCTTTTGCTCCTCTTTCCTTCGCAATTTCTTCAGCCTCGCATATTCTTCCTTGTCTAAAAACCCTTTGCCATCATTGGTTTCCCCTTCATTTGTTGTTTTTGATTTCCCTTCTAACTTTTTCTTCGCCGCCCTTCGCTCGAGTCGCAACTCCTTTTTGCTTTTCGGACGCCCTCCATCGGTATGGACAACGATCTCGTTGTTGATCTTGGTGTGGTCTTTCTCTTCGGCGTTGCCGGCCATTTTTTCAAAACTGCATCAAATCGTATCGATTTCGTATTCTATGGAGAACGGAAAAAAATACTCATCATCATTTTTTGGTTTGATGAATGAGTATCATGCATTCGTAGAAAGATACCCCTACGTCTCGTATCGTACAGTTTTGAAGAAAACTTAAAAAAGAGCGCGGATAAAAACTATTGGCAGCAGAGCACCATGGTCGATTGATAAACGGATGACGATCAGACCAATTATTCATTCATTATTATTTCATGTTCCACAAAATATCATCATTCTTCTTTGGACTTTTTCAGCGATCGATTCAGTCATTCGGAGAATCTGACAAAAGTTTTTGGTTAGCACATTCCTTGATGTGTGTCAATTATCATTCCTTTCCGGAAGAAAATGGGGAATAAAATTTGCAGTTGCAACGATTCTCGAATGTCTGGGACCAGCTTGTGATTGAAATTATCACTCCGGAGTAAAGAAATGCTTCTTCTGTTCTTCTTTTACTTATAAATCACTCCTTGAAGCTGAACTGAGTTCAATGTCGTTCTTCTTCTCTGACGTACAAGAACAAAACAGCACAGACAATTGGATATGATTGGTTCCTGTCATATGGTATTTCAATCACTCTCGTCATCGACCACCGTTTGCATTAAGTTTTCTTTAAATACTTAAGGCGCTCACGTTAGCTTGGCATATTGATGTCAGGAGACTTAACGGACTTCCTACCTTTATATATTTCCTTGTATTCTCTGGAAATGAAAATACAGCACCCTGCAGGAACTTCCCATATTCCCAGAACTGCTGGTTTCGAAAGGATTGGAATGTCCATTAGTGCCCCTGATTCGCAGTTTCGGAAGCCACGCCACAATGCGTCCGACCAGAATCCCATTAAATATGCCTTTTTTCATACTTCTTCTGGAAGAAAAAATTCAAAGTTGAACGGGAAAAAAGAAACCGTCTTCCATTCCGGAGAAAAGCCACACGATTGCACAGACCACCCTATCACCTATCCTCTATCACCCTCACCATCCGATCGAATATTTTTTCCTTCCATTATCAAATGACAACACCATAAAATATTCATAAAGCTACGAATGCCAACAGAATACTGGTCATTACAGAGTGAATACCAACTACATAGTCAATATCAACACCAACGACAACATATTACGAGGTGAGACATCGAAATATCGATTCATATCACCATCAACGAAAAAATGGCAACACAAATCACAACAACCATGATGTTCCACGACGGAGATGAATCGACAAGCAGAGTGACGGATGAAAGTCATTCTTCCGATACTCGCAAGCGGATTGCTCCGCTTCCGTCCTTACCGAGTTGCCCTTCCTGGTGGCAGCATCTACAATCACGTGCACGAGCTGCACGCAGGCGATTTCCAGGCACAAACCGAAGCGTCTGCGACGAGGCGTATTTCTCGGGAACAGTACGACTGCCTGTGCTCCCACACACTACACTTGTGTCAGAAATCCTTCCATTCTGCGATGAGTCAACTCTCATGGCATTTCGTGGAGTCTCGAAGGAATTTCGCGACTTGGAAATCCCCCGAGAATTCCATTATCGTGCGATGAACAAGATCGAGTCGTCGAACGACAAGAATAATCAGAAACAAAAACGACAGCAGATGCTGCTCTCCACAGCCCTTCCCGACGCTGTTCGGTATTCCTACAAGAATAAGGTTGTGGACGAACAGAACCGAAAAGTTTGGATATTTTTGAGGGAAAAGTCCGGAGAAAATCAGACCGATAACGGGAAAAGCGAAACTGCGAGTTCTCAGTTTCTGTCGAAAACGAATACTTTCGAATCCCATTCAGACTTGTGGAGCCTACAAACCGTTACCTCAAAGGTGTTGAAACTGATCCGAGACATTGAATTCTATAATGGATCAGTCTATGGGTACGATCAAGAAAGGGCCAGAAAGTTACTGCTGGAAAAGGGATGGATCGACGACAGCGACTTTGAGCAACCTCAAGTATCCTTGAAAAGCCTGTTGAAAAAGAACCTTTATGGAAACGCCGACCAAGAAGAATATCCGGTCTACGGAAAGTGGAGGGCGGAAGCGAGCGTTCGAGAAGTTTCATTGAATGAAGCACTGGAAATTCTTTCCGACAACACATCGACAAATCAAGGTGTTTGCAAAAATCAACGGCGATGGAGAAACCCCTTTGGAAGACGAAAAGACAACGAATCTGGCAACCAAAAACCCTCTGTACAAAAGCCAATTCGTCCGGATTCGGTTGACGAAAAATTGGGACTCTCTATCTTGTTGGCGGCGAGTGGAAACGATTCGTCGCTTTCCGGAGACTCCCTTTCTGAATGCGCGTCGGATCGTGTCAGCATTCGTCTCGCCGAGTATTCCACCGTCTTTGAAAAAACAAAAATGTCTTGTTCCATCCTTCTCGTTCGAACATTTGGCGGCGCCGAGGCGGAGGTTAGAGTTCTCTCCGGCAGATGCGAAAAACATTCGAGGCGACCATCGTGGCAATTTCAACGCCAGCCTTCCGGGAAAGGGCTTTCTCTTTCCAGGCACTCTACCACTTCCATCTAATCAACTCGCAAAAAGCTATTAATTAATTACACGCATTATTTCGATTCATCGACTGATTCTTTCGGACTCTGTGTTTTTCTTTAGTCGACCACGGTTACAAAATGCTTCATCCTAGTGTGCTTTAAAAATTTCAAAACAAGATACAGCACGAAAGAATTTGATGAAAAAGTGTTAAGTACTTTGTGCATCTTTTACGATCAATGCCGAATGCTAAAAATTCAATCAACCTATGTTTTGCTAAAATAGCTCGTATCTACAACTTTGGATGAGATGAGAACTAAAATATTCAATAATTAATACAAGTAACGTTTAAAATAACAGTTTGTCTCTCAAGCGAAAAAATCCCTTCTTTCATCCCTACCGAGGCTAGTCACTTCAATACTGTCCCAGAGATCTTCCGCAGCGAGATCTTGGAAGTGATTACAATCTTTGTTCGTTTCGGTCGTTTGTTCTTTTGCCCAACTGGGAAATGTCTCAGCAGATCGAAGAAGGATTTCCGACAGAAGTTTTGGTGAATTCTTCAGCAATGTCCACCCTGTTGATCCTTTGATAGAGGCCTATCGGATCCGCACAAAATAGATCTAGTGCCTTCTCCTTCAAAATGGAACACCAATGGGAATCGGCGAGAAGAAGCATCTCACAACAGTTTACCGGTGACAATAACTCGTTTGCTAGCACCGATTCAACAAAAGCTTTGAGATCGATCGCACCGAACTTGTCCGCTACCACTAGAATCGACACAACTGGCCAGAGATTCTCTTCGGTAGAACGTCCGAGAAACCCCCGCATTTTTTCTTCGTCGGAGGTATAAACGTATTCAAGAAAGGCTCGAAAGACTTCTTCCTCCACTCCTGGAATGACGATAGGGTGATCGGGATGACGGGGTGGTTGCTTCAGTCGGTTTCATCACCAAGAGCCAATTCCAATAGTGTCTTGGCACGAAGCGCAAGCACACATCTATGCGCCTGGAAAACCGTTTGGCCCACGCGGAAGGAAAGATCGGAAAATTCGTGGGAGCGAAAGAGCTGCAATGCCAGATCGCTATTCGTCTTGTAAGGATTGTTTGCGGACGTTGTGCTTTTGCTTCTTGTTGGAATGCCACAACAAAGATTGCTGTGGTGACTTGGGCCAGAATTTGAGAGCCACGTCGACGACGAGGCTCCCGTCCACTTCAAGACCTTTTTGTAATATCTTTTCCCGGCTGTGTCCCATAAATCCGTATGCCACGTCCGATCGGAATCCACACCGCTTGGGGACCATTGTCCAGTTTCGGATTCTAAAAGAAAACTCAAAGTCGTCGGTCAAAAACGATGATTCTTCGTCTTCTAGACTATTCACGTGATTTTCGTCGCCAACGGTTAAGAAACAAGAAACTAGGGTTTTGTCGTTTCGCGACAACCCGTGCCCTCGTGGGTATAGTCGGAGCTTCAATGACTTGTTTAGGCATTCGAATTGGCCTTGATTCTACAAAAGTTCCCTTTGGATGGGATAGCCTTGCAAAATCAGAGATTGAGAACCGAAGGATGGTCGGGTTGTTGTGAAACTGATTGCTGAACCTTCGGTGTTGTTTTGGTTGTTGTTCCCGCAAACTTTCGTTTCCGTTCGTTGTCTACGTCGCTTGTAACGGAGAAGAAAGAGGATAGAAGACAAGCATGGTTGTGATGATGAAGATGGTTTGATTGACATGGTGATTACAATCTTGACTTATCAATTGTGAGCATTTTGTTGTTGTTGTTTGGATCCTCGAATTCCATTAAAAGTGAATATCTTCTCGCTATCGTGATTGATTGCTTGCTCTTCGAAGATCTGAGAGCCACTGGGGCCAGAATAATAATCGAAGGACTGGAAAGCAAGATAATGGAGTGGTCACATGGCTTCGCTTATCTTCTGGTAACCAAAGATAATGTTGGAAGATCGAAGAGATTTTCACTTCATCGAGAAGACAACATCAAACAACTCTGGACTTTCTCGCGAGTGACGAGTCCACGATTGGAAATGGAGTGAATTCGAAAAATCAACTCAACAAAACTAGGACTACTTCTGTCTTCGACGAGCCTCCAGATTTCTCCGGACAGACGTCTCATCCATCAAGGATTGTCAATTGAATGCCTTACAGGGAAAAAATCGTTTTGTCTCTTCGTTGATTGATACCAAATAGATCAAATCGACAAACTCATTCTGTCGAAAGCATACTAGTATTTCGTTTCGAATGTAGGACGCATCTCCGGAATGATAGAGTTTATGGTGTGTTCAATAATTATTATTGTTTTATCTTATATTAGCTATGGTGGTGTGTTAATATTTGCGCATGGATTGAAGGAAGTTCATCATCGTATCTTTCTTCCTATGTGCAACGATGAATCTAACTTCCTTGCCATCCACCAGATTGGGCAGCGCTTCCGCTCCAGCCACCGCCTGCGGCTTGGTTGGACCATCCGCCACTAGATGGGGCAGACTCGATTCCTCCAACTTGCTGTTGCTGTCCTTGAAGACCAAAGGACTGGCCTTGTCCTCCCAGTTGGGGTGGCCCGCCTTGCTGGAATTGCTGGTTGAGAGACGAGTTGTTTCCTCCTCTGCCCTTTCTTCCCTTTTGGTGATCATCGTCTTGGAATCCACCAACGTTTTGCTGATGATGTTGCATGGCAGCATAGGGATCAGTCATACCTTGCCCGTGGTAACCCATTCCGTAGGGTTGTCCACCGTATCCACCGTGTTGGGGATTGTATTGGTTTTGGTATTGGTTGTTGCTGTGGGCATTTCGGCCACGGTATCCACCGCCTCCGCTCTTGTTCTGGTAACCACCAGATCCGGAATGGTGAGAGTTTCCTTGATGGCCTTGGTCATCGTAATGAGAGGCACCGTAGCCACCACTTTGTCCCATCACTTGGGGGTATCCAAATCCACCTTGAACAGCACCTCCGAACTGTTGTGCATGGCCAGCGTATCCATAGTTGTAACCAATTCCTTGTTGTTGGTGTCCACCCATGGCATAAAATTGGTGCTGGGCAGCAGCGTGCTGAGCTCCATAGTGGAGGGCAGGGTTGGCGTATGGGATAGTGCTTGGCATGCCCGGAGGAACACCGGCAGCTGGTGCAGCTCCCGTGGTTGAAGTGGTATCGTTCGTTGACGAATCCGCTCGGTTGGAGCTGCCGGCAGCAGACGAAGGCTGTGGGCCTTGGTTTCCGTATAGACCGGTTTGGCCTCCAATTCCGGGCTTTCCGGCTTGTTGAGGCATGCCAGCTAGAACAGGCTGCATTCCGCCCACGAATCCACCTCCAGTGGCATTGTAGTTGTACATGCCGGGCATCACTTGCTGTTGCTGATGCAATTGCTGTTGGTTGTATGTCTGTTGGTTGAGCATAGCGGTCATTGGCTGAGGGGCTTGAATTCCTGGAGCAGGGCCTGTCTCGGCAGCTGTGCTCTTCTTAGCATTTAACGAAGCACCTTCTAGTTTGTTCTCCAACTCGTGCACCATGACAGCACTTGCGGGCATGGGTGGCATTCCACCGATAGAAAGACCAGGAGGCGGCCTGGCTGGAGAGACAGTCGATGTTGTGGTGGCGGTGGTAGCCAATGTAGGCTCCTTAACAATGTCGTTGGTCTTCGCATCGGATGAAACGGCACCGAAGGATCCAAATCCAAAATCAATATTGTCAGAATCGTCTCCTCCGCCAGTGTCCCATCGTCCCATGTTTAGGACCTTTTGCGCAGCGGGGGACGCAGGAGGAGGTGGTTGTTGTACCGAAACAGGCGCAACGACCGGTTCAGACACGGATTTTTCGACAATTGGCTCCACATCGGATGCTTGAGGAGCGGGTGGGGTAGGAATGGGCAATTCCATAGCAGGTGGGGCAGTTTCCGGGGCAGGCTCTGGAGCAGAAGCAGGCTGGCTACCCCAGGCAGGAAGCCCAGTTTCGAGAGTTGGACCAGACGATTCCGTGGGTGGTTGTTCCACAGGAGCTGGCGAAGGAGGTTTGACAATCTCGGGTTCCTCAACAACGGGTGCTGGAGGTGGTGGAACAGGTTCCTTCTCTGCTTGAATCAAGTGCGCAGATCCCTTCGTTGCCCAAACATTTCCGCTTGTTCGAGGAGCAGGCAATGGTGCCGGAGCAGTCGTTGCAGCTGCAGAGGAGGGCATACCAGGCGGTGGCTGGGCAGACGAAGAGGCATCGGAAGCCAGAGGATTAGCTTCCGGAGATGAGGATTTCGGAGCCGCAGGAGCCGAAGCAGGAACTGCCTGCTCCACAGCATCGGATGCCGCTGACGCCGATTCCTCCTTTTTGGATACAGTAGCCGCGGATTCCGTGGGTGCCGCCGAAGCTGCCGCACGAGCTCCCCATGCACCTTTCAGAGCAGGGACCTTCGCAGGAGTCGGAACCCCAACCGGAGGAGCAGGAGGAGGGGCAGGAGCCTGTTGCTCAGTCTTCTCCGGAGCGGCTGTAGAAGGATTCCCTCCGGAATCGTTCGCCTTGGGGGTCCTCTTCTCCGATTTCTGCCCACGGTCTTCACGCTTGCCGTTTCGTTCGCGTCCACCGCCTCGTCCTCCACGGCCTCCACCGCGGCTTCCCCCTCGGCCACCCGAGTCTCTGCCACCTCCTCGACCACGATCCCGACGATCTCCCGCCGGTTTTTTCTTCACCACCTTTTTGTTGACGGCCTCCCAGGATTCTTCCACTCTGGTGGGTGCTGGCTCTTCCCACCATTCTTGGATTTTCTGCATGATCTTCGTTTCGTCGCCGTTCATTTGCTTGAACAGTTTGTCGAGATCTTTCTTTTTGTGAGGAGGGCAAGCGCCTCGTAACTGCCGCATAATCAAATATAGAGACGACGAATATTTTGGTTTTCAATCATTCAATCCAGACACACGCAAGATCGATCGGAATTCCGCAAAACCGATGCAATTGAAATGCAATTGGAATGAAATAGCAAAAGAAGAGAGATTGGTTTTTCAAAAAAGTGGAAAATGATTGGATGAGTGCAATACAATGATAATCAATTGATATTGTAGATAGGCAATCATTCCGAAAGAAAGTAATCAATGTACTGGTACGTTCAATCGTTGTAGGCATGCGCAACAAAAGCGACTGGACAAGAGAGGCCATTGGATATCTTTGGAAACACATTTCCCACACACTCCTGTACCCATGTAAATCTCTCTTCAGAAAAGCATACGAGAGGTGTGCGGGAAAATAGTAAAAGGAAATGACCGCAAAATTTTCGCAACTTACGTTCTCGATCATTGCAGCATCTTTGCCATTGTTGTTTTCTTTTTTGTTATTTTTGTAGCCACCGCGGCCTCCGTTTGAAGATGGCATGTTTTTATATCAGTTTCTGGGTTGGTCAATCAATCGATGAGATTGGAATGAAGGTAGAAAAGATGAAAGGATCGTTGTCGAAAAGTTGGTGTTGTGTGATCAATCTTGTGGTTTTGTGTTACAATTTCAGCATTTGAGGGCGGAAAATGCCTCGCTCACATCTGCGTTTGTTCTCACACCACACTCGACTTGTAGAGCTGTTCGCGGGTCGTAGAGCGAAAGTACTGCTGGGCCCTTGGTTTGAGCGTGTGTGGCCTCAGCGTGTTGTCGCGTGAACAAAAAAGAAAATCTTGACGCCTCGCGCTCCATGACCTTCTTTCGAGACGTCAAAAGCAGGTGGTTGTGGTCAGAGAAGAAACAAAAGCGTGACTCGCCGTCTTGCGTCGTCCGTACAAGACTAGCATTGGGATTCGAGAATTCTCGAGCGCGAGCGCGAGCACTTCCTTCGTTTTCCGTTGTGTCGTGCACAAGAATTTCGACCGTTGCTCGGGAACAACAAATCATCGGAAGGTGATGGGAATCGCGATGTCCGATAACGGCATACCAGATGGTAAGACGCAAGACTAGACTCGGATTTTTTCTTTTGCACACGTCATGTAAGAAAATAAATTCCGAAGTGGTAGTGTAATAATCATGCAATGCATTGCTAGGTCCTATCTTTTAAACCCATAAAGAATCATATAATCTTCTCATCAAAATAATCAATTCCTTTCTGTGTTTGCTACAAGTCGGCTTGAATAGAAGTTTCTTAAAGAACCAAGAATCACATTCAGCATTGAATAACCAAAACTATAGCCGAATTATACATTGCCATGACGGACCCCACGATACCCGTCAATACGGGAGGCGAAAGCGCTTCTCCCTACGTCAATATGTCAAACAACACCGGTGAACCCGACGGCGTTTTCAAGGATGATAAAGCTTTCGAAGACGAGGAAGACGATCTTATGTCAATGGCACCGTCCATTGCCTCTTCAGTTCTGACGGCGGATGGGATTCACGACGTCACTGGCTTCTCTGTTGTGTGTCTGGTCATCCTAGTCGGCGATATGGCCCGCGGTGTCTTCTTTCCTACCATGTGGCCCCTTGTTTCGGAACTCGGTGGGTCAACGGTGGCTCTAGGATATGCAGTTGCCTCTTTCTCGTTTGGACGAATCCTTGTCAGTCCAATGTTTGGTGGTTGGAGTGTGACCTACGGATATTCAAAGACCCTGCTTTTCAGTTGTTCAATTCTTTGGGTAGGCACCCTGTTATACGCACAGGCACAGAATGTCGGAAGTGTTGCGTTTTTAATTTTTGCCCAGATCGTTCTGGGGCTTGGTTCGGGTACTCTGGGTGTCACAAGGGCATTCGTCGCGGAGGTTACCGCACAGCGCAGTCGAACCACATACATGGCATGGATTACCGCCGTTCAATACGCTGGTTTCACCGTAACCCCATTTATTGGCTCTCTCTTTACAAAACTTCTTCAAGACAAGGAATACAAGTTTGGGTACGTTACGTAAATACAACAATACTCACGTGGTTTACTTTTTGTTGTTCTTCGAAACTTTTTTTGTCTAACAAACGTTATTCGATTTTGAAGACTGTTCCGATTCAACATGTACACCGCACCCGCCTACTTCATGAACCTTGTGATTTCCGTAACACTTATTTGCATGGTCCTTTTCTTCCGTGATCGAGTTCGGCTTTCACCTGCAAAGAAAAGCAACAAGAAATCTGCGAAACGTGCAGCCATCGAAGATCGCGCAAACAATATGACATTCGTAGGGCTAACTGTATACGATTGCTGCATCCTAGGATGCATGTTGCTCAACGTATCCACAAAAGGTAGCATCAGTGCGTTTGAAACACTGGGTGTATCTATCGCTCAATCGCACTTTGATATGACCTCGTCACGGGCTGGTGTTATCGTTGCTACTAGTGGATCGATTGGAGTCTTCTCTTTGCTCTCAATGGGACATCTGGCAAGGTTCCTTTCGGACATTCAACTCATTTGTGGAGGTATGCTAGTCATGGCCTGCGGCGTGCTGAGTCTGGGATTTTTGGAACAAGATGCCGTGAATCCATCGTGGAAATTTTGCACAGCCATCTTTTTGATCTATTCCGTTGGTTATCCCATTGGACACACCGCTGTCATTGGTCTTTTTTCCAAGAGTAAGTCCCTCTGCCTTTGACCGAAGTTTTCCGATTATAATTTCCTTATTTGTGTTGGGTGTTCTGGTTGCTTATTGTTTTCGTGTTTCTCATTTTTCATCTTGTGTCATTTTCCCGAATTCCAACGCACAGTTGTCGGAAGAAGGCCGCAGGGAGCACTTTTGGGTTGGTTTGCATCGGCAGGATCCCTTGCTCGATTGTGTTTCCCCATTATGTCCGGTTACGTAACAAGCTACTTTGGTATTTCAGCATTGTTCTACGTACTAATGGTCGTGTTAACAGTATCAACTGCAATCACCATGTACAATCGAGAAACATTGATCTTCCTGTCGCAGTAAGGAAATCGAATAACTTTGCATATTGTACATTGAATAACGAAATGCGCGACGCTAGGCAGAAATTGAGCCTTCGCAGCACGGGCAGAACACAGTCCCAACTACATAAAACTTCCACGAGGACTAAACACATAAACAACAACAACAACAGCGAAAATCACAGCAAAAAATTGTAGAACTAATATTTTAGACCAACTTTCCTTTTTGATTAGCAAGAAATTCTAGCAGAACATGTGTCGTTTCGTTGAAAATTTACGTCTAGAATATTTGGAAAAGAAATAGCAGATGATATCTGGATGGAAGTGTGTACGATGTGCATCTGTTTGCAGACAACAAGCGCAAAATCAGGGCCAAGTTATGGCATTGAATGAATCAATCAACAATTTTCTGCTGGCGAAGAATGTGTGTTGCGAGATCCAATCCAGAGAGTGCTGCCGCTTCGAAACCAGGATTTAGATGGGAACAAAAATCGCCCGCATAGTACAAGCCGATGGTGTCATCGGCCACAAAATTTTGAGGATGCAATGCCGATTGTGGGGATGAATAGACGAGAGATCCCTTCACCGTCGAGGCGTATTTTGTCCCACAGATTTCGTCTACGTGCTCTGGGGCTACCCTGTCTGGGTCGATCGGCAAACCCGACCCCCACCGCTGTGTTTGTAGATATACAGTTCGGGGTGGATAGTCTTCGCCTAGATAGGGTTGAACGAGTTCGAAAAATGCCTTTCTCAATAATGGCCCGGGGACAGAATTCAGGTAGTTGTTTTCCTGGGGCCGAAAGGCGCCTGTCAACGGATCCCTCATTGTGGTTTCTCGAATTTCGTCGACAGCAAAGGCAGGAGTAGAGATTAACGTCCAACACTCGGCTACAGCAGAATCTCCTTTTGGAAAACCTGGTTTGGAATCTGACACTGCGGCGAACCACAGTGGGCTGGATTTGTATGAGGCAACCACAAAAGCATCGCATGGCAATTTGTCCTTGATGGGTGTTTCCAGAGCAATCATGCACGAGAAGAGAGGTAATCGGAGCTTTCGCGGGAGTTTCGAAGCAAAGCATGGAGGTAATACCGGCGCTAGCACGATGCCACGAATCCGATGAGGAGCTGATATCTGTGAATATTACAGCATCGAATCCCCGGTGAACTACAATTCGAGTTGCAGTTGATGTTTTGGCAGTAGAAGCTGTTCCTGTTGCGTCGGTTACTTCTTTCTTTGCCTTTTCAAGCTCCTCAGTCGCTACCGATTCTTTGGTATCGTGAAATGCAGCTGCGCCAACAGTTGTAGTAAGGTCCCAAACGTGTTTTGTGTTGGTCGTACTATCGCCATTGCTCTTCCTCGATATTTCGTGAAGCGACACCGCTTACGCGTGTCCCCTTGTGAACGATAGTGCTTGAGGACTCCAAGATCTTTCGGGGCAGAAGGTGCATTCCTCCAACACCGATGTATACATTCTGTTCCTCGCTGCTATTTTCGGTCGACGGAACTCCAAAAAAGTCGGACGCTTGTGCTCTATCCTCGTTGCCGCTATCTCCGTTTCTCCTCGCCGGTAGAACCCCAAATCGTGCCTTCCACGGTGCCACCCAACCCTTTTTTGTCCAATCCTCCACGAGAACTTTCATGGGAGACGAATCTGCCCGAAAGAATTGACCTGAATTAATCGTTCGAGAAGAAATACATTACAATGGAATATAAAAGAGCGATCAAATGCAACAACACAACCGGATTGGATTGAGACAACGAACGAAGCCGTCAGCCATATCTTCTCCACTTTTCGTGATGGGTATAGAGTAATCTTCTGCACTTACATCCATGATCGAATTGAAGGGCAGAATCTTCAATACGGTCATCCGGCATAATTATAAACTCTTCGTTCTCGACGTCATTGCCATTCTTTGCGTCAGCGTCCGAGGTGTGTTGAATCTTTTTGGCGACAGATCGATGGGAAGCTCTTCCACCTGGTCCTCTCCGTCCTTGATCAAATAGAACAACATGAATTTCTTCGTCGTATATTTTTGTGAGCTCCGAGGCGATCACAGACCCTGTGATACCTCCACCGACTACGGCGATTTTCATTCGTCGATCGCTGATGCCTCTCGGCGATAACTGTGGCTTATGTTTCGTTTTCAATTCTCGAGAAAGAAATGAATGCAACTTGCAATGATGATCGTGGTGATTCTATCGGTTCTATCGGCACTGTGGGTTCTTGAGACTTCAATTCCAACAAGAGATTTTCGTTCTGTCGGCTTGATAGTCAGCGTTGGCATAGGATAGAAATGGATGTGATTGTATGGATAGATAGACAACTCGGTGATGATTGGTATTTGATTTTCAATTTTGATCGATTTTCAGACTTTTCATTTCAGCTGACTCCCGATTCAAATGAGTCACAGTAAATTCTCATTCTCCTAACATGAACACGTGTACGACTGAATTTGTGATCTTGAAATCAGTTGTAAGATGATTATTTTTCTGAATTTGACTTTCTTCCACTTGACACTAAAAAATGGCACATCGGATATTCTATATCTTCTGACCTGTGCCATGAAATTATGAATAGATCTGAGAACACTACATCTACGTGTACTAGCAACCATTACTTCACCAACACTTTTTGTTGCTGATCGATAGATCATGGCAGCGTCCGTCGAAATTCAGTACTTAAAATTTCATGTGTTTGGTTCCAAACCAAGTGTGTCACATTCAATTAAAACATAGATTCTTCGTCTTCGGTTTAAACATTTAGGGCACCATATGGATAGTCATCACCTTTGTCGTTAATGAGAGGTGCCATCTCATCCTCCGTGCTGATAACAGTTGGAATCTGTGAATCCAAAACTTTCTTCTGAGCTTTCTGAGATTTGAATTCTTTCGCGGGATCTTGTCGCTCCATGATCATATCACCTTTTAATACTTGACCGTTGATGCGCCGAATGATGTTTGGCGGAGGTTCACTGGAGCGATTGTACGGTTCGGCGAAACCACCTGACAGTGGAGTCGATGCAAAGCGCTCCTCCTTGAAAAGAGGAACCCGTACCCCATACTGTGCAAAACGAAATACAGAAAATATTTTTTAAGTCATGGATTCAAGAGAGAAAAAAGTCATGGTCACATAAGCGAGTTAAATTTGAAGTGCAACGTACCTGACCAAACAAATACCTCTCCATATCACGGATTTTCATGGTTCGTTCTTTAAACAACCGCCTAATCCTCGATTCACCCAGAACAAAATCGTACCGCTCTTGCATCTCTGCCTCTATCTTCGCTTTTCGCTCCTCATACGTCAGGTCGTCGGTATTTTCGACGAAGAAAATATCGACGAGTTTCATCCAAGGGCCTGTGAAGAGAATTGATACTATTCTGAAGGTCCAGCGGAACAAAAACGTCCAGGGCACAAAAAATAAAAGAGCCGTCAGCACAAGGGCGATAGTCGCAACCCAAAAAGAAACGACGCTGTCGCTCCACACAACAACACTCTTGACAACCCGACAGGATACACATGCATTATAAAGAATTTTTTGCACGGGAATCAAAATGTCTTGGAATGGACCAAGGAAGAGACGGCTGGGTCCGTAAGATAAACCCACGGTTTTATCGCGCGATTGTTTGTCGAGTTCTTTATTCTCTTTTTCCAATTTCCTTTCTTCCTGCTCATTTCGAGCCCAACTTGTTTCAATGATTTCTTTGCGGAATTTCATTTGGTGATTACGACGCTCATCAAATGTCATAATCTCTTCGATGTTCTCATTCCGCTCGATCTTGTGGTAGGCAAAGGATTTATTGAACAGGAGCGTACCAAGCAAATCGATGTATGTGCGAGGTCTCTTCCATGGGTTGGGATTGCTCCGTTGTACCTCCAACATTGCAAAAAGAATCCATGCAACTGAAAAACACATAAAACTTCCGAATCTATCAAAGTCATATGAGAGGAGAATGGCCCACGTAAAGGCTGTCATTGAGTGAAACGGAGCCTTCACGGTTAAAGTTTTCCCGAAGAAAGACAAAGACAACGGGAAGTGCCCACGCCAGAGGATCACAACTTCAAAAGCTCGGACAATATCTTCAATGTACAATTGGTAATCAATTAATTCATCCAGGTACTTTTGAATGGTTTCGAGGCTCAGATAATATCTGTCATGCTAAAGTATCAGTGATTTGAACGCAGATGTACCCATGACGGCAAAGAAAATTAGACGCCTTTCAATTTTGAAAATAAGGAACAGAAGCAATTCGAAGACTTACATCATTGGTTAGCGCAAAACTCATAGTTTGGCAGTCTGCTCGACGAGTTGTGGACACGTAGTAATCTTTTCTCCATTGAAATGTAGACAAGAGAAACTGACGCTCGGTTGAGCTCTCGAACCGCAGCCGAAACATAATCTTTCCAGTTGATTTCTGACCTATCTCATCCGAATCAAGAAGGCTATATCTCATCGTATACATCGTATCTGGTCTTAGATTGGTAGGATTGATGATGGCACGTCCGATCTTATCGTGATGACCTTTGATCCCTTCATAGTCCATTACAGCGATGTAAAATTGTGAACTAGGATGCATGACATTGAACACAAAAGCTCTTTGAGTCCACGGCATCCATCTTGGAGCGAGACAATCGTTGATCACATCGGTATTCACTACACAATCTTCGAAAGTAATTAGTACGAATGGATCACTCTTGTTGCGTCCCGAGGGGTCAAAGTCTAGATTTGGTAACCCATCGCATCCCAGAATCTCCAAGTAAAACTTCCCCACACTTCCAGATCCAGCTTCAATCCAATCTTGAGAGGGTTTATTCACCTCTGTCTGTATTTCTGCTTCCGATAGCCACTTCGTTTCAGCCTCGCGAGCGGGGTCCGGGAAGGGCTTCAACCGATATTTAACAGCGATGCCGTCATGAGCTTTTTTCTCATTTTTCTTGAAATATGTGCTGGGATGTGGACGCGGAGGAAGATAACAGTCTTCTGCAAACACACCGGTGGTATTGGAGGAGAGACCAAGTGCACTCATCAGGCCGGTTGCCTTCTTTGCTTCGTAAGACCGTAAGAAATTGATATCGTCTTCGGTCGCTTGTTTGTATCGTAAGGTCAGGTACGACTGATAAAATGAGCACAGGGCAGTGTTAATGTGAGATCATATGAGAAAGCAGTCGGCTATTTCTGATTCATACCGAGACTTTATCAATCGGAAAAGCGAAAATGCCTACCTTCTTTTTTCCCATTTCTTTATTTTTAGGCAGAGTCAATACATGTTCAACACGTTCTCCGTTTCCTTCTAACAAATCTTTCTTTTTCACCAAAACAGACCCTAATGTATCATTTGCACCCACAGTATCGTAATCTTTCACGACAAATTCGATGCGACTCGCAAGTGCAAAGAAATCTGTTAGAGTAGTTTGGATGAGAAACATCGAACCTGTCGATAGTGTCCAAACAGGATGGAGTGTACTTGTTACAACATCAGTCTTATGCAACCGCTTTCGTCCATCTTCAACGCATACATATGGATCGCTAGAAGTGATATCTGAAGAAAAGAGCAGCCATTGAGACACAAGCACCAACGAGTGAGAACGACATTCGTGTAAAAATAACCAAGGGGTCGTTTTCGTCGATATGAAAAAACATTTCTGAAGCTTACCAGCGATCGGCAAATTTGTGGCTGATACAATTTCAACCAGAATGTCGACGGAATTTGATTCGCAGTCCTCATCTAATTTCGAACCGAACGTCAACGAGGAGAAAAGGCTCACTTTCTTTTTACTTCCATCCACGTTGTCGACATTATCAGATCCTTTTTTTCTCGCAGGTGATTTTTTACCCATGTTGTTAATATTCACCATGCGCTGTTGTGCTGCCATTCGACTCCCACGGGCCATTATCAATTCTCGCATTTTATCAAAAGTCCTTACAAAAGTCTCGACCTCATGCGAATCTTCGAAACAAAGCTCGCGTACCACGTTGCCCTCCTCCCCAACACCAATCTTGAGTTCCACCAATCGACTTTCTACATTGTTTATTTCTACAGTCGATATCCGAGATCGATGGCGTTCCTTCCAATGCGAGGCAATGCCGGACTCTTCGTGCCCGTCGCCGTAATCCGTGACATTATAGGTCGTCAGCATGTGTGATTCGAGAGCTCCATTTGGAAGATGACTCGCCGCCGACAGAGAATCGTCGTCGTGCCAATCCTTTGCGCCTGATTTCCTCTCTTTTAAAATCCGGAATAGAATGAAATCCTCATCTTCCAAAGGAGGGACGCAATCTTCATTGAGCACTGAAAGATCGACCGTGGAAGCCCTCGAATACAATTTTTGAAAGACTCGCTTTTCCCGTTCCTTATTCATCGCGGCTTGCTCGGGGGTGATTTTCTTGTACAATTCGATAGTGATGCGCCTTTTTTTCTTGAAGACCTTTCCAAGGCCTACCTTATTGATTGTACTTTTGACCCCTGGTACAGGGAGTCCAAATCTCTTTTTCTTTATTGGAGGCATCGTTACATCCCAATGTCGCAAAGATTCCAATGAGAAAAGATCTTCTTTTTTCCCAGCTTCATCTTTTTTGGCAGGGAGGGTGGGTTGCGAGTGTTTATCCTCTTCTGCTACGTCTATAATTCTGACAACGCCTTTTCTCAAACTCTTTTGCTTCTCGTCGACCGTCCTGATGATGGGCAGCGTCACATTTTTATGGATATCGCGTATAACGTCCCCCATTGTTTCGTCGTCTACTCGGATTCAATTCTTTCTTTGTTAACAACTTCTTGGTATATTCTCAGAGCAGGACGTGTTCGATGAGAACCGAACTGCTTGTTTTCAACGAGACCCAATAAGCCGGAGCTCCTCTTGGCTTTTATGATGCAGGGTTGCAAAGACTTCAATACCGCTGGATGTGCAGGAGGTACTGTTTTCTGATATGAAGATTTTCTAATGATTGCTGAGAAGGCAATTATTTTTTACGCAGTGCCTTCATGCGCTTGAGCGCACATGACACCCCAAGATTCCATTTTCGTGAATTCGGTATGCACAGTACAGGAGTGCCAAGTCATTTCTTTCTTTTTTCACGATATAGTGATTCTCATAATCATGTGAACCAATCAAACAACACAGGTCCAGTCCAACGACAAATGAGATAGCATTCGATACAAGATACGGGACTAGCTTGAAGCTAGTACCTGTAATATTGACGGTATTTTTTGATCGCGGCAGCGGTTAAAATGTTCTTGTTTGATTAATTCGACTCAGCAAGAGATTTTTTAGATGAACGTGACTGGAAATACCACACGGGATAGAAGGGCAGTGGACGTAGGTCCTCTAGTTTGTTGTTTCCAACGAAATCAAGAAGAATGTTACTGTCTGTACACATCATCGCCTCACAACCTATCCATCCTTACAAGGTAAAAATTCTTGCTTCCGACCCTCTTGACCGTCCCTAACTATCGCGGTGGTCCGAAGATGGCCCCAACCAGCTGTTCCGCGGGGCTCAGAGACGGGAGCTCCACGATGGAGGGATCCATGTTGTCCGTCGGAGCTGTGTCCATGATTCCCTTTAGCGCCATGAACATGTCTATGTCGAATCCATCGATAGGACTTGTTGTCGATCTTAGAAGGGCTAACAACGGCCAAAATGATACAAATAGCAGCGTTGCAAAGACGGCTGTTGTCAAAGAAATGTTCGGGGATGTTGCAGCCGGTGTATTGCTGTCTTCGAAACCATTGTCACCATCGTTAACCATACCAAAGTCTATACCATTTGATTCATAACCTGGTCCCTTCTCTTTAGATTCTTCTTTTATTTCGGCATTCCGATTTTCGTCTTCGTCCGTACTGGTGTCCAAGAATGGATCTCGTTTGGTTTGACATTCTACCGATGGTCGAGATGAAATCTTATATGACAATCTTGGACACGGTAACTGGTTGTATTGTTTTATCAATGATGTTGTCGGTTTTGGTGCAAGGCCCTCGGTGGGGAAGAACAACGACGACAAACACGTTGCCGTCAACACAATGATCTGCCTGTTGTGCTTCATTCGCGATCGAAAAATAATTATGGCAGTCTCGTCTCAACTGTGCAAGCAATCGCTGTTCTATATTGTAACCAAAATTTTGAAACCTGTCACGTAGTTGTCTCTTCAGCAACAACTTTTATTACAACAAATTGTATGCATAAGCATGCAGTCATCGTATTTTCTTCGATTCACAGGAAAATCGTTTTTGTGTTCGTTTGTTCAAAAAAATTCCGCATTTTTGTTTGAAATAATAGTATAAAACACGTACGTTTCTTATTCATTGTATTGTATCGTACCTCCATTCCGTATGTACAGTAGCAATCAAAACAGCTCATAGTCCTACAGCAACGGCTTCCAGCATTCGGCCATGTGCTGTGATTGGTATTATTATTACTTCATTCCGACAATACAATATAGAATTACAAGAAAGAGGTTTTCTCCGAAATAAAAGTAAATGATGTTAACTCGTTTATATACGTGTAGTTATAATTATACATATTTGCTGTTTCTTCTCGTTCGTTTCTTCTTTTTCAGAGTCAAGTTCGTTATCAAAATTATCTTCTCTAGACGATCTGGACGTTGGTCATCTCCTTGTCACTCAAGACGTTTGAGTGGTTATTGACGTAATCATCAACTTCAATGTCTTCCAGGGAACCGTCTCCCGAGGTTGAATGAACAATACCACTCGTGTTAGTAGGGGTGGCCGTGGTTTCTTCTTCGCCCAATGCGTCTTTGACGTCGGCAGCGTTGGCGCCTGGTCCCTTAGCAAAGAGCGCCCGGACGATTATCCCAACAAACACAATCACAGCCACAATTACGGCAGCGGAGAGCCCGATAACTACCGCGTTTGGAGACTTTGTTTGGATAGTCGGTCTCAAACCGGCATTTATGGGAGGTGTTTGATAGTCGTCATCGAGATCGTAATCACCACCGTCGAACTTGCCGTTATCTTCTTCCTTTTCCTCCTCAAGATACTCGCAGTGATCACCGTAGAATCCATCCGGACAGGTGCATCCCGGAGGATCTTCACCATCTTCGACCCTGCCCTTGCACATACCATTGTTGACACAGAAGGCAAAATTGGCCTTTCCCATTCCAGGTTGACCGTTTTTCGTACATATATCGGTGGAGGAGTACTGGCAAAACTTTCCGGCGTACTTTTCCAATGAATCAAAGGCAGCGTCGCAGTCACACATGTAGTACTTTTCTCCATCGGTACTATTACCCTCATTTTTCGCTACACACTGGGAACCGTGTAGGCAAACGTGGTCACCCCCCGGACAGATCTCGAGCTTGTGCTCACACTGGATACCAAAGAAATTGTGAGGACAGACACAGTGCTCGAAGAGTTCTGAGTGGTGGGTGTCGTTATAACCTTCAATACCCTTTCCGAGTTGTTCAATGAGAGAATTGTCCTTCGTTCCGGATCGGCATTGTCCGTCATTCTGACACTTCAGGTTGCACTTGGCATCTTCTTCCGTGTTATATTCACACGATGGTCCACTGGTGGGGGAAACAAGAAAGAATTAGATATTGGAACTCTGCGATGCACTTACGAAACGTATTCCGTTATCACATATGCATCTACTCACTATTGGCCATCGGGACAGTCACATCCGAGGTGGGGGTTATTTGGGTCTTTGCAAGTTCCACCATTAGTGCAAAAGAGATTCCCATTTGCGTGCTGCAGTTTTTCTTCACCGGGTGTACAGTCAGTCGTGGCGGAGCTTTCGCAATACTGACCAGCCCAACTCTTTCCCAAATGTCCGGCATCCCTGCAATCACAGGCGTACGTCGTCTGCCCATTTTTGTTCAGGGTTTCGAGGCAGCTTCCACCATTGAAGCAATGCGCACTTCCACACTCAACTCCTGGAATCTCGCAGTCGTCACCAAACCAGCCATCGGGACAATCCTGTGATAGATTATTCAATCAAAATTACATCAGGGACAAAAGTCAACTCAGTTAGAACTAGAATCCAAAGAAAATTTTCACACTGAAAGTGACGGAAAATGGGGAAAAAGTTTATTTCCTGCAAACGTTTCTAGCTTCTGCTGCTTCTACTCACACAATATTGGTAGTTTCCGTCGTGTCCGGACCAAAAGTCCTCGTAGCGGGCGTTTTCAAACTTCTTGACTCCCAGCCTGCACTTGCCAACTCCGCCAAAGCGCGGAACGACATCGGTTGCCTCATCTTTATCGGATACACCGCACGAGAGCGTGCACTCTGGAACGGAACCTCGCATAAACTCACAGTGAGGTCCCCGGTGACCCGTCCGGCAGTCGCAGGGAGTAAATTTTGAGGCAAAGTCTTCCTTGCACGTTCCCTGGGCAGTACAGTATTCGTCAGAGTCATCGGAACACTGAACAGCACCCTCGATCTCGCAGTATTTTCCAAAATAAGGCGTTCCGTTGTGAGATGCGTCCTTGCAGTCGCAAAAGCGCTGTGAGGCGTCAATGCTGTCGTGGCTGCCGTCCGTTAATCCCTCAATGCAGGAGCCGCCGTGGAAGCAAAAGTGCGCATCGGTGGAATCGGTCATATTCAAAGACAGTGGGCAGATTTCGTATTGACGGTTGCATCGCAGTCCCGTAAATCCAGCGGGACAGTCACAGTACCATCCCTCTCGGCTGGTCGTTTGCAAAAAAGTCATGACGGCTCCGTTGGCTTCCTTCGGGAAAAAGTCAAAGTTGTGTACACCGAGTTTGCACTCAGCTCCGTTGGAGCATTCGATTGGGCATTCTGGGGCAGGTGTCGGAGCGGGGGGAGCAGTGGTGACAGAAGGAGCGGCTACGGTGCTACTACCGCCTACATCGTTGATCACTTGCGCTTTCACAAAGAAAGACGGGGCACCATCATCGAATATTCGACCACAACTCGAAAGCACGAGTATGAATAGCAATCCCAGATCGGACGCTCGTTTCGATCCCACAGTTCTCATTTTAGTTCAAATTCTGAAGTTTGGTACAACTATGTCAGAATGAAGGGGCAACGAGAGCTTTGTCTAGCTGTCTTTGTGTTGGGTTGTTGGTACTATTACTATTTGTTCGTCAATCGATGCACTGTAGTTCCAACACGATTGATGGTAATAAAATAAAAGGACGAAAAGAAAATTCCAAATTTCCGTCGTGCAATACTCCCTCCACTTTTTCTGTTGCTCCCGCCACCAGCCGAGTGCGGCACACCTTCGTTTCCATTGGCACGACCTGGCTATTGGCACGGGTACACTACGAGTACTGTACTATTTGAATCGATTCGACGATCAAAAGCTCGTCTTGCGCGCGCCAAAAGCAGATTTGAAACCGCAGGACTCTTTTCCCCCCTTCGAAGTATTTCCAAACATACATCATATGCATTGGTATGTTGAATAGGATTAATATCTCTACAATACTCTCAGTTTTTCACCGATCAATCTTGATTGGCGAAGACAATCGAACATTCTCTAAAAATCTAGGGCATAGACCGATAAATATCTCGTGATGGGAAGAACACAAACGTGGCATGCAACGGCCGGCCGGCGGGAATAGTATGCACTTTCATCCAATCATAATACTCCTTAGAAATCCCTATTGGAGTTCACCTCTCGTGAAGAACAAGGTTTCTCGTTCTCGAAGAAAGGTATGAAAGTTCATGAAGTTCCGCCTAAAACGATTCCTATCATAGAGAATCATGTAATTGAGGTGGCAGTCAAACATCGGGAGGAAGATTGGTATCTATTTTTTTGCTGATGCGCCCATAACCTACTCATCTGTGAAGAATCCATCAAAACCTATTTACAACGCAGTATTCCAACCGACCATCTTGCATCGTTGTTAAAGTTCTGGTACCAAAAACAATACTACGATTAGGAATACTTCTCCACTGCAAGAAGTTCCAGGTTGTCACCATAATATCGACAGAACTCAAACCAACATCCTGCATCGGAAGGCATCGTGTGTTCGGAACGCAGCAACATTGAATTCCTTCAATCGTAAAATCTTTGGCGATAGAATACATCATCGTTGACAAGATCATCATAATCGGCTCATTCTTTCTCCAAGACGCAAAAGTTTCTCCCACCAAACTCTCTTCCGAATCCAATAACAGATAACAACACAAAATGGCAACACGCGTAGCATCCTCGACGGCAACGGCGTCCTTTTCCAAGCCGCATACCCACCACATTGCCGCCGCCGCGGCAGCCTCTTCCTCGGTTCACGCCACCACCACACGGCACCACTCCTCGGCATCGCGGCAGGTACCTAACCGATTCACCCAGGCCTTTCAAGAAATGAAAGAGGTCTGCCCCAATTCCATTTCGCTGTACGCCGCGTGCGTTCTTGAGGCCGAGCGCTCTGGCAAAGCGATCGAAAAGCATTCGTGCTCCAACGAATTCCGGCACGTCAAGGATTGCTTCCGGAAAGTCCGGGGCTTTTAGGGAGATTTCGGACACCTTCCATTCTCCCAGGACAAAGAACCATGGTTGGCGCTGGTTATCTTGAACCGTTTTGCGAAAGCTTCCAATCGCGATGGCTGGTTCAGTCCAACAATTTATATGACGACATCTCTGTACATACAACACCACATGTAACACTACACAAAGAACGGCACAAAGCAACGCTGCACGTATGAATGAACACGCGAACATTCTACATTTTACAACACATTATTATTTGATCTCTGTAACATTACATAATTTTTCCTAAATTTCAAAAACTACAATCTTGCTAATCTTACGTTTTCACTATGCTTCGAAAGTCGCATATGGACATGGATGGTTTTCTTAGAGAAATACGTGCGAACACCAATGCATTGATTTTGGAATAATGACAAGCTGTCATCCATCACTCATTACTTCGGGAATTCAGTATCTTCGTCGTTTGGCACTAGTACCGAGTAGTAATTTATCGCGCACCGTGTCAACCAATCCTCACAAAACTTGTAAGTGGTAATCCGAGGAATTGGTTTATTCTGAATTCGTGTCAGACACAGCAACATGTAGAACATTGACAACATCACACAATATCATAGTTCCTATGTCTATATTTGTGGATGCTACTGTCAGCAACAACAAGAACCACTCAAGAGCAAAAGTTGCGCAGTGCTCTGCAGTCAAAGCGGGAGACAGCGGACAATCTGGTTTGACAACGACTACGGTACTCCTGCTTGCCGATATTGGTGGGCTACTTATTTTCTCTCTATTTTGTATCATCTCTACTGCACACACTAGTCTAAGAAAACCAATATTTTCTTGGCGACTTCCATTCCTAAAAAGCAGGCGGCGTTCGCAGGGAATGCACCTGCCGAATAGAGAAAACAAATCGTAGTGCCATCATTATGGAATCATTCAGCACGAGTAGACAATGAGAAGCAAATGCAGATTCAAAAATGAGAGCAAGTAACGAAGAATTAAAACAGAAAAAAATCATGAGAGCGATGAATACAGGGGATACAATAGATAACCATAGCAAAGCAACTTGACAGGACAATAGAGCAATTTAGCCCTCCAGCACCATCGGCCTTTTTCGTCACAACAATAGAATACATGGCTACTTACGGATCATGGCCGGACGGAATCCGGTAAAGAGGGCGCCGTATCCTTCTTCCTTCACCACAGCCTTATACACATCGGCGACTCCTCTATATTTTCCTTCTGGTGCCGTCTGGAATCTCGATTTGAGGTTGTCTGGCATGATGGAGCTTCCCCAACATGCCATACCGGCAAACCCACCAGCCGTCATTACGGCAAACGGGGACAAATGAGAGGGATCATCGATGCCCTGCCATGCGACCAAACTCCGCTTGATGACCTCGTATGTCCCAAACCAGGCAATCGACCCGGGGACGTCTCTCATTGTCGTCAGCACGGTTCCCTTGTAGACGGAGCGAATGCCACCCTCCTTGTAGAGTTTGCTGGCGCAATCGACCATCCCGGTGTATTTGGGTTTTCCTCCCTTTGAGCCGTCCGTACTCGTTGTTTGAACCTGCAAGAGGCACTTAACACGCTCCATCGGTGCCATAACGATGATCATCGGGAGGGCCGACCATCCCCCCGCTAGCATTATTTCCGGTACAGTCAGTTGCCTCTCCTCATCACCCGGTTTCCTTAGAAACTTCCTCACTAGCGTTTGGCCTACGTCATAGCCCCAAAAACTTATAGCGTATATTGGTGTGGAGGCCACCAGAGGTGCCGATACTCCGCGGTACAACCCCCGAATCCCTTCCGAACGAAGAGTCTTGGAAAGGGCACCAAAGACACCCACATCGGTGCCGCCGACGGTACCTGTTTGCATTCTCACCTTGATGAGATCAAACGGATGCCCAACCAGGACAGCGGCAACCCCTCCGATACCACCCGACAAAAAGCTTTTGACCGACGAGCGAAACGAACTGCTGGTCGATGTAGCCATCCACGATGCTTCGCCTTTCGCCACAATACCCGTTTCCGTTTGGTCGTTCCTCATCATGGTAAACTTTGGTTCCATGTTCTTCTGTTCGAGACCTGTCAACAACTTATTATCAGCGAACTGAGTTGTCGATAAACGTTTGAATTCAATGTCGTTGTGAGACTCGCTCTGGCAATATTCCATTACCCGCATGTTTTGAACCATCGAGCAAGTTTTTTCCATCACTACTTGTATCAACAAGTGAAAGTAGTTGGAATTGTATCTTCTCTCTCTGCTGTGGAGAGAGCAATAAATTCATATGGAGAATATGAATTAAACATATGTACAATCCCTACCCCACAGAATTGGTTCGGGTAGTATGTGTCACGTTGAGGTGCGGAAAAAGAACCGACATCAATAATAATTGGAGAACACACCCCAGCAATTTCCACTTTCGACTCGAAAAAAGTAATCGTACTGGTCCTCGTACGTGGGGCGCATTTCGCATTTCAAGTATCTTGCAGTTTGATGGCCTTCACTTTTTGCTTTTCCATCATTCCGCTTGGAAAACCCTTTCTCAACTCGAAAACGAATCATATTTAGTAGGCTGACATGTGTTTCTCGACCTTGCTGCTGCTGCATATATATTCGAAACTTGATGGATTTGCAAACTTTAAACCGAGGAATTAGTCTGTTGAAAGAGTTTCAACGTTCCCCAGGCTGGGAAGAAAAAACGAAGTTTAAAGCACCAGCTGTTTTCTTAATTCTATAGAACAACGATGCCTCGGATTCTCCTATGACGACTGATTCTCAAGGTTGGGGCAATGTAAGAAAGAACATCGTGTCTGTGTGGTACCTATTAATCTCGATAGTTTTGTCCTTCTCACAATTCCTAATCCTTTCTTTCCCCCTTGATTTCAAACAACTAGGTTAGAATCACCGTTCATAAGAAAGACGGAGAGAATTATTTCCGAATCATGAGATGGATAAACGACACCGACAACCTCACTTTGAATTTCCGTATTGTGCCTGGGTTGAAGATTATTCGGGGATCATAGGAATGCAACGTTTGTCCTCTACTTTGAAGATATGGACGAGGCTAATAAATTTGAGAAATGACGGCATGTCTTCACTGTTGAAACTCCAAGTCCTGAAGGGAGCAACACGGGATCTCCCACAGCTGATCTCCCCATCAGCAATCTTGTTCACATTCACAACGGCCCCTCTTTAACGTCTCCCGGGTATCTAAATTTTCCCGAGTTTGAAAGACTTTTAAGCTATCCAGTAGCGAGGTCGCCACCAAACCCGGAAGCCAAGATGGAAGCAAAAGGCCAGAAGGAAACTACCGTCGATGGAGACAATGGACCGAAGTCGCCACCAAAAAAGAAAGTCAAGATGGAAGCAAAAGGCCAGAAGGAAACTACCGTCGATGGAGACAATGGAGAGGTTCCCATGTCTCAAGATGATACTTTTTTCACAAAAGGATGTAAATATGTAGCTCTCTAGAATAACTCTAGCACGCCAAAATAAAAAACCCAGCCCCACCGACTCTTGCACCACTAATATTAGTTGCCGATCATGCAAACGCTTTCACAATGTTATTCAGAATTTACAGTTTTGGAGTGAAGGATCGATAACCACACTGATTGAGCAATGTTACTCTCTCACAGGCTAAATCTTCTTCACTCATTCACTTCTGCCTATTCACATAGATGCGCATCGCGCCTAATAGGTGGCAATATGAGTTTCCTTGGAATATTGAAAGGTCAAAGTTGTTTTTCAAATATGATACTACTTTATTTATTACTGTATGTATTCACTATAGAACAGATCTTTTTTTCTATCAGAGCATTTTGCTCGGTACGCAAAAAGGGACGAGCACAAAAACAACAAGAGAGAGAGACATCTCGTACGCAGAAATCTGATGCCTTAAAAGGCCGACGCAGCCGTTGGCGATTGAGTCGGACGTCTAGTCGGATTTCGAGTTGGGCGACTTGTAGGATTTCTGGATGGTCTAACGGTTGGTTCTCTCGTGGGTCGTTTGGTCGGCGTCGCGGTGGGTTGCCTGGTGGGTGGAAGGGTTGGTTCATTTGTTGGCTTCGCGGTCGGCACAGGTGTTGGGGCTTTGGTTGGATTGATTGTTGGTTGGGCTGTAGGTGAAGGAGTTACAGGAAGAGTTGGCGCAGGGCTCACAGTCGGTTCTGGAGGGTCTGTTTGCATTGCTGCTGCCGCAGCGGCGGCAGCATTATTAGCAACAACAACTTCATCGTCGTTTGTATCTTCGACAAAAACGATCTGTGAGCCCGATTCAACTGTATAAAAACCCAATGCCTGGGCTAGAGAACCGGTTCTCGGGACACCGACGACAAAGTTACCATCAATCGAGCCATCAGCTCTCTTTGGGATCGTAGCGGGACGGAAAACACCTTTACGAGGAGGAGGGGCAACGAATCCCCCCTTGGAAGACTTTGTTTTGGGAAAGAACTGTTGCTGCCGAGGCGGAGCTTGGGCGAGGGGCAGAGTCCCCTGCTGGGCAGCTGATGTTACAGGGTTCGAATTAGTGTAAGGACGAAATCCAACAAGTGGAGTCACTCCATATCTTCGGTTCTGGCCCGGGCGTCTAGCATCTGGGTATCCATAAGGTCTCAATTCACGTTCCGTCTCTTCCACCTTGTTATCACCACGGCGAAGGTGTCCTTGACTCTCTTGCGCATCCCCAGATGGTAGACCAAGCTGGAGCAAAGCAAGGACAACTAATGATACATGAATTTTCATCCTTCAAAAGATTTACTGCGATAATCAAACTGATAGAGTCGAAATATGATGACAAATTTGACTTTTTCTTTGGTCAAATCGATTTTCAACTGAGAAAGTTCGCAAGGAAAAAACGGTGAGCAACCCAGGACGGGGGACAAATAATCGAGTCAATGCGACAAGCGTCTACCCTCATGAGATGGTCGAATGCAGGTAATCGTATTAGAGTGCTTACATTAGATTGTTGATATTTTACTGGAATGCAATCGATTGAAGTTTATGACTTTGCAAAGGTCTACTCCATCACAAAGGTCTTATCTCGTGAGGTGACTGGATAACGCCGAATTTCTGACAAACCCGATTGTTGACGGGAATAGGATGAATTTGAGAGCTTGCGAACTCGCCATAATGACAAATTTCATCACTCAATTGTTAGAGATTTCTCATTATTTGTTCGAAGGCCTGTGCTCTCTTTGGTACTTTTTTTGTTGAGAGAGAACTGCGTATCTAACCTATGGTAATGTCAACATTAATTAAGAAGCCTCAATGAGCCTCGATCTTGTTCTGTAACATTTTTGTCATCAATCCGGAAGCTTTTTTGGCGGTGGGTCGTGCAAACATCACAAGTCGACAAATCTCAGTTTTTAGAACGAATGGAAAACCCTAATCTTAAGCATAGAAGTCAGTCGTGGACTTCGATAGTCTCAAACTGAAAACTTTTAGATTCTGAATCCTTACGCGACTCGATGCGTCGTTAGTCACTAGTGATTACGTCAATGTATCACACTCAGTTGATTGCATGCCGTTGCGAATTCGGGTATGTATTGTACAAGAATTATTGGTACTTGTACTGTTTGTTTTTCTGAACGTCACAATCGCGTCAGATCCAATCCTTGTGTGACGCTTTTGGCACACCTATTCCGAAAAACTCAGAGATCTTTCCGATTTATTTCAGGCCGTTGCACTATTCTGGATAGTAAAAGTTGCTTTGTGCTCTCGACTTGCAAGACATAATAAAAATAGAGAAGTACTTCAGATTTCGAGCACAAGAAAGAGCTTAATACAATGATTGCGCTATCACTCCTTGTTCTCCTGCCGATTTGGAGCAGGAGTCCAAACTGCGATGCCTTCTCCATGACACCGACAAAATCGAAAGAAACCAGAACAATAGAAACTCTAGGTTCTAAACAAACGAGGGAAGCCTCATCTCTGTCGGTATTGTTTAGCAGCACGAAAAATGGTGACGAAGTTCACGACGACGCGACGTTGACATCTACCTCAACTTTGACGACCTCAAAAGAAGCCCACGCATTGGAAGTCTTTGAAAGACACTCGTCGGCCGGTGAATACGAAGGCCAAAAGTTTATTAACAAGCCTTCGTCGCTCTTGGGTGTTCTTGAAGGTCTGGACCTCGATGCGACACTTGAAGATGCAGAGATTGTCTTCCGCTTCCTCGATAGTGATGGAGATGGCCGCCTGCTTTTCAAAGACGAATTCCTTCCCTGGTACCTGGACGCTGTCCAGCAGGCGACGGAGATTTCCCGAGTCTTCCAGTCCATGCTGATCGGTCGCCGGACCGTCAGCGAATTCGACAAGACTCCCGTCGATGCTGCTATTCTGAAGCGAGCTGTTCAGTGTGCGATTGCGGCTCCCAATCGATCTCTAAGCGAGCCATGGCGATTCCTATCATTGGGCCCCACAACGATCGAAAAACTTGCAGCCCTGAACACCAAGCAGACAAAGGCCGATGCCGAAGAGGGAAAGTTCACCAAATTCACCGATTGGACGAGCGTCGCACCAGGGTGGTGTGTCGTGACTATGAAACTAGCTGCATGACGACAATAAAGAAGAAATCACAAACATTGATGAGTATCTCATGCCGGTTATCGAACAGGAAGACTATAAATCGGTTTGTTGCGCCGTTCAGAACTTCATGCTCAGCATGTGGAGCGAGGGGATAGGTACAAAGTGGACAACGGGACCTGTTCAAACAACGCCCGAATTTTCGGAAATATGCGGGATCGATCGTAGCAAGGAACGAGTCGTTGGGATTATCTGGTATGGATATGCGACCAATGGAACTAAGCAAGCCGATCCGCGGCGACGAAAGCTTTCGGTGAAGGACGTTCTCGGACACCTGCCGTGATCTTATGTCTGTATTAGGAACCAAATGTATGCAACTTTTTAGGCTCAATTCATTACAAACTACTTGTACTTCATTTCGAGTCTAGAAATATCATGTTTTTTCCGCGAATAGGATTATTTCGCACGAAGGGATCGAGGGAGGAAAATTATTATGTGTATGTCAAGAGCAGTCAATAGCACCAGAATTGTCAAGTTCAAAAACTTATCGTGCACCATCGATCGAATCAAATGAATTCGATAAATTTCAAATGCGGAGGCATACAAAAAGTAGCATATTCAATGGGTTGCGATTGAGATGTTTAGTCTTCATTCTGCCGTTGTCTCACCCTGATGCACTTTTAGTTTAGATTTCTGAGTAAAAATATCAAAGAAGCCGAATCGAATCTCTGTGACTATCTCGTTTGCATCTACCATCGTTGCTGCTCCATCCACTATTTCATCTCAAAGGCCTATCGAATTCAATAACATCGCAAAGACCAATCGAATGCAATAGAAGACGCAGATAAATTATCAGCAAAGTCGATTCAAGAAAGAAAGTCATAGTCGGTGCGCGTTGTACTGGAATGTGTGGACTGAAAAATTGTTGCAATTCTTCGATTACGATAGGTTTCACGTTATTTGCGCAGAGACACTATTATAAGTACTGGCTGGTGCCTAATGATGAAGAAGAAGATGATGGTGGTGGTGATGACGATGATGATGATGAAGACGACGAAAGCTTATTCAACCTCCTACTACAGATTCAGCCGTTTCCAGCGACAGATGACACGAAAAGGTTATTCTTTGAACCAACAAAGTTCCTTCCTTCCTTCAAAACAACAACAAGGTCTTGCTTTTTCCCAAGTCGATGTATTTTTTGACGAACCCAGAAAATCGAAGAGGAGTCACAGTTCAATGATTGAGGAATTGTACGGTATTGAATTGTCGTGACTGAAGTTATAGGTCCTACTAATTCGAGCTACGATGGGATTCCAAATTCTACATTCCAGTTACAAAGGAGAGAAAATAGGGACTAAGGTATACTTGTTGGTGTAAAACGATGGTAACGCCATCTTCAACAACTGCCGGAACCGCGGGAAGAATTACACGAACTGATAACCGTACATACGTCAGGCCGTCGTTGATGCGCCAATCGCGCGCTCCATCGTCTTGCCTTCGTCCCGTTTGAACTCGTTCTTCAAATTCACGTGTTGGAGACGGCAAAGTTGAACAACGAAGATCGCAAGATGGGTATGGGAGTGAACGTTGTTGCAGTATGTGAAAATGCTTGTGAAAAAAGAAAATCAGGTTGGCTCTTTCGTGCGTAGACTTTGGTACGCCTATGGATATCATCGTCATCCTTCCCTGAGAACTCCCTTCTCTGAACGAACTTAATTTCCGTCCATCGTCCTGTCACCACAACATTACAACAACAACAAATAATATACATACACCATGAAGACTGTTATCGCCTTGTTCGCCACCCTTTTGGCCACTGCCACGGCATTCGCCCCTATGCAACAAACTGTTGGTGCGTACACTGACGATGAAACGCTCATCGCATCTTGGAACGTTCGAAAGGAAGGAGACGGGTCGGAATTGAGTCGATGTCTTCCATGCCATCATTCAGTCGAGGAAATCTAGCTAGTCGTGACAATATTATACTTGCTACAGATCGCCGACCATCCTTTACGTCGCAGAATCCTTTGGAAGCACGATGGGTCGTTCCAAATGTCCGTTTCTTTTTGATTTTAACTCATTTCTCACCGACTGAAATTCCCTTTGTTTTATTGCAGCCCGTGCCGCCACCACTTCCCTCTCCATGGCTTCCCAATCCCCTGAATTGAAGAAGGGAATCATCGCTTCTGTTGCTGCTGCCGTCCCCATGTTCTCCAGTGTTGCTGCTATGGCCACTGATGGTACCAACGAATGGTTCGGAGTTGACGACACCCGTCTTTTGGCTGTTCTTTTCGTTGTCCACTGGGCTATCCTTACCCTCTACCTCCAGCAATACGGAGATTACGATGAGGAGGAGGACTTCTTCGGAGAAATCGACTACACCATGACCAAGAAGAAATAAATTGAATGCTAGCTTTCAAATACATGAGTTTACTACGACTCGTGTGATTCCTGCTATTATATTTTGATTTTGACAGAGAGGATTTCGACGGTACGAGTCAGTCTTTTGTCTTGTTTCCAGAGAATGAATACATGCATCCGAAGCCAATGGGAATTATTCGATATATCTAGATTTTGGCCGTGATCCGTTTTACTTTTGAATATTACGAGAACACCGGATTGTAATTACGTATAGCATTTGTTGTTGTACAATCGCTACCGCTCTTGGATTCCTATGCCTATTGTTATATTACTATGATGTTTAGTTAGTTGTACTGCTTAGTCAACCAGTGCTAGGCTTGTTGGATCGAAATTCTAAGGTTGGCTTAGTGGATACAGAGATGTGTTTGTTGTTGGCATCTTTTTTCTTCAGTTGATGGTTTCTCAATGGATTTGCCGGTCTCGAATCGAATGATGATGATCTCGTGACCGACCTTCTGCGCAACTACGAAGTATTTCTGACTAGAGTATTCCTATTCTTATGACGATTGATTGATTCATTCGACTGAATACCTATGATCCGTGATAAAATCCCTCAATGGAAGGACCCTTCTTTCTTCCAGTTTCAGTCGAAAGAATCGAATTTGGATCGAAGAAAACACAAAAACGAATGGGCGCGTCACGGGGTGAGCTGATTGGATCGTGTTCCCATGCGCATGTTGTTGTTGTTGTTGTTGATCCCGAACATCTGCTGTGATGAAATATTTTTGAAACAGGCGCACACATCGTCTCGTGTAGCATTAATAGCTACGATGCTTCGTAGCACTACCGTACCAACATACGTTACGAAGAACATCTTGCGCAGAAAGATTGGCGAAGCTTGATGATTCACTCGGTCATCGAGGGTTTCAAAAATCACGAGACAATGTTTTATTGGATTGAATTGCATTCTCCACTTTCTTCGTAGAAGAAGAATTATTTTCCCGTAGTTCCTTCCTTGGTCTTCTCCTCCAACATCACTTCTCTACTTTTCAAATGGTACAGCTGTAAAATAAGCACAATAATAATAATACATCGCATTGAAACATCATTACAAGTATCAACATCAATTCACCTTCACCTAGTACACCAGATTGAAGAAAAACTAGGAACCCAAAACACTTTATCAAATTAGTTACATCATACACAATATAACAAAACAATGCTGTCTAATTTGAGCCGACGCGTTGCTGCTGGCTCCAGAGCTTCGTTCGCAAAGGCGGCAAGCAGCCGTTCCGTTTCCACCAACATGAAGGGAGACTATACCGTGGTAGACCATGAATACGATGCCGTTGTCGTTGGTGCGGGTGGTAGTGGATTGAGAGCTGCCATGGGATTGAGCGAGGCCGGATTCAAGACGGCCTGCGTCACCAAACTCTTCCCAACGCGGTCTCACACCGTCGCGGCACAGGGAGGAATCAACGCTGCCCTCGGAAACATGAGCCAGGACGACTGGAGGTGGCACATGTACGACACCGTGAAGGGAAGCGATTGGCTCGGTGATCAGGATGCCATCCACTATATGTGCCGGGAAGCTCCCCAGGCGGTGATCGAGCTCGAATCCTTTGGAATGCCCTTCTCCCGAACGGAAGACGGAGAGATCTATCAGCGGGCTTTTGGTGGCCAGTCTCTTGAGTACGGAAAGGGAGGTCAAGCTCACCGCTGCTGCGCTGCAGCTGATCGAACCGGTCATGCCATGCTGCACACCCTCTATGGTCGCTCCTTGGCCTTTGACACGACCTACTTTATCGAATACTTTTGTCTGGATCTGCTCATGAGTGAGGACGGAAAGGAGTGTGTTGGTGTTATTGCACTAAACATGGAAGACGGAACCATCCACCGAATCCGTGCCAAGAACACTGTTCTCGCGGCGGGTGGCTATGGTCGAGCCTATTTCAGCTGTACCTCTGCCCACACCTGCACGGGCGACGGAAACGCCATGGCTCTTCGCAAGGGAATTCCCAACCAGGACAACGAATTTGTCCAGTTTCATCCCACTGGTATCTACGGGGCTGGTTGTCTCATGACGGAAGGATGCCGCGGAGAGGGTGGTATCCTCCGCAACTCGGAGGGAGAGCGTTTCATGGAGCGATACGCTCCCAGCGCGAAGGATTTGGCATCCCGTGACGTTGTCAGCCGGGCCATGACGATGGAGATCAGGGAAGGTCGGGGTGTCGGACCGAACAAGGATCACGTGAGTTTTCCGTGCATTGCCGAGCGACGAGCGAAGCGGTTTTGCGCATTCTAAAATTGCTGCATCGTTGTGTTCATTTCATTTCTTAACTCACTCTATCTTTGTCGTTTTACAAAAAAATCTCTTTGTCCTTTTCAAAAAATTTACGGCCTGCGTCATGAATAAACTCGTGAATTTTTCAAAAACGGAATTCTCCTTGGTTTCGACCTGCAATACGCCGAATATGAATCACTGTCACAACAAAAATCAACAAAAACAGATTTATTTGCACCTGGATCACTTGCCTGCCGATTTGTTGGCCGAGAGGTTGCCCGGTATTTCCGAAACAGCTGCCATCTTTGCTGGTGTTGACGTCACCAAGGAACCCATCCCAACGCTTCCCACCGTACACTATAACATGGGAGGAATCCCTACCAACCACTTTGGGCAGGTGCTTCAAACGACATTCGATTACTCTAGTACCACCGACAAAGACGAGGCATGGGTCAAGGACGAACCTATCCCCGGATTGTTTGCTGCCGGCGAAGTCGCCTCTGCAAGCGTCCATGGGGCCAACCGCCTCGGGGCGAACTCACTCCTAGATATTGTTGTCTTTGGACGGGCTTGCGCCCTCAAGATTGCCGAGGATTGCACACCTGGTGAGGCCATTGCGCCTATGAAGGAGGATGAAGGCATGGAATCCCTCCACAACCTCGACAACCTCCGATACCGAGAGGGGTCTATCCCCACGTCGGAGATCCGGGGTGAGCTCCAGCGAGCCATGCAAGATCACGCTGCCGTCTACCGCGATGAACAATCCCTCAAGGAAGGTGTTGTGAAGGTCGATGCTGTTGTCAAGAAATTCAACGAGGATGTTAAAGTCACGGATAAGTCTTTGATCTGGAACACCGATCTGGTAGAAACTCTGGAACTGCAAAACCTGTTGGCCTGTGCCTCAACTACCATCACGGGAGCTGAGAACCGAAAGGAATCCCGAGGTGCCCACGCCCGCGAGGATTGCCCCGATCGAGATGACGAGAACTGGATGAAGCATACGCTTGCCTATTTTGACGGAGAAAAAACCCAGATTGAATACCGGCCCGTCCACAACTACACGCTGGACGAAGACGAGTGTAAGTTTGTTCCTCCATTTGCCCGTGTCTATTAAAGCGAATGAGTGCCTGGAAAAGCAATAAAATGTCGCACGGTCACGATTTTGATGGAAGAATGATGCGATTGATGGCTGCGCGAACTCTTTCTAAATACACATACACGAATGGATGTGTTCGGTGCTATGATGGCTCCGAGTTCCACGATATTCGCTAACTACTAGTATAACTTAGTTCCAAATAAGGATGAGCGCGTGCTTTAATTAGGCTTGCACACTTGTGTATTTTTTATTTCATAGTTCGTCGCTGCTGGTGTACCGAAAAATTTGGGACAGGTGACATTGGAAAATTTGCTGAGATCCAATTTTGTTCCAGATTTTCACGCATTTATATGCATCGTCCTTTTTCTAGGATTGGCTCGCTCCATGGAAAAAGATCCATTTCACTTCTGGGAAAGGAAGAAAACTGTCCTTACCACACGAGTACAACAAGTGACTAAATAGCGTATCGCACTGTCAATTTTAGCTTTGTACATTTTACACGTCCTGCAGGTAAGACATCTCAAGGATTCGATGCTACTACTCCCACTATATCGATAGTATGGCATCGTCCATTTTGCTTGTTCTTCTTATGATCGTTCTATGGTGCATTCATTTACACCGTGAGCTGCTGAGCGAGGATTAGTAGATCTGATGTTCTATTTCTGAGTTGGAGCGCTTTACATTAGCACATCGGTTTTTCACCCAAAGCACTGTTTTGTGATGAAATTTTCTCAGCATCACGAATATTCACGGATCTTTTAGCGTTGACGCCAGCTATGCCGTCGTAGATTGGTTTTCTTCGTTTCCTCCTATTTTCCTCTTCTTGGGATGTCAAAATTTGAGCAAAATCCTGAAGATATTGCGGATTGTATCTCCCAACGCATTCACCAAACCAATTAGAGGGTTCGAGAAAATCCTGATGTTGATGAAGTGTGACTTCAATGTGAGGCGACGATGTGCTCTCAATGCAACTCATCACAGTTTTTTCTATCTTTTTTCGAATGGTACGTTCGTGGGTGAGGATACTCCACCATGACTGTTTTTCGTTCCACAGCAGGACTCTCAAATTGCCCTTTCGGACCTCCTCCAAGTAAAAATCTACGAGGGATTTTATGATGGCGGGTTTTGTGTCCTTTCCAAATACTTCCATTCCACATGGATGCTCTGGAGCTACGCTGAAAGCAAAGGCTGATCGTTCGAGCTCATATTTCATTTGAATTCGGCTTCGAAAGTGTATATTTCCGGGGTGATTCTTCGCCGATTTACCTTTCTTGAAGAGAATATCGGTCAAGAGCGGGCACTCGATCGGGCGCGAAAACTTCGTACAAGTATGGTCCTTACTGGTATGATTGCCTTTGGTGACATTGCTGCAGTCGCACGGACTATGTGTATGCAAAAATGGGTCGTCGAGGTACTGTCGAATCCGCATCCACTGCCTCAGATAAGCAACCTGAAAGGAATTCGAAAGAGTGCCCGAATGGTAGTAGTTGTCGATTTGAAAAAAGCTCAGTAAGTAATTGCCGTAGAACAGAGTCAGTAGAACCATAACAGTCATGAATAGCATGAATTCCCTTGCCAAAGGAACCACATATAACTTGCCTTCACATTGCCAGTCCAACTGATGGGTAGCATGTCCGCGTCAATTCCGTATCCATTCAAAATGTACCTAAGCTCGACCGTTTCGCCTGTTGAATCAGAGATTTGAGAGACAAAATGAGAGCGAAGAACATAGAAAATGCAAAGCCAAGGCCATGATTACAATCAAGGAGGGACATTGCGAAACTCTCTTTCTCTCTCTTCCTCATACAGGTACACACACACACACACACACACACACACACACACACACACACACACACACACACACACACACACACACACACACACACACACACACACACACACACACACACATGCTCGTACAGAGACACATCCTCGCGCTTACCGAGATGGCTCTTCAAACACTTTCGCCAAGGCCCAGAGCCCAAGGACAAAATTGCTCGTTGCGTGCGAAAAAAGGGAGTATTGGGCGAGCAAATGTGGATGGCACTAGGCCTTAGCATGGCGACGCTGTGTGATTTTGTCCCCAACTTGATCCCATTTACGTCCGAAAATGTACTCAACTCCAGATTCGGATCGAACCATACCATCCAGACGATCCCCTTTCGTTGTGTATCGACTTCTGATCCAAGAACCCACGACATGTACATAAATATTTTTAACTGCAAATTCCGAGTTTCAACATTATTCACCCTCCCTTTCACAGAATTACCACCTGGGAACACAATGACTATCCTGCGGCCGCTACGGTCTCGAAAGGGGAGAGTTTGAATCCTCCCCTTCCGGATTATCTTGAGCTCCGTATTAGAGAAATCGGAAAGTTTTACTGGCCTCTCCAGAGCGTACCAACCAAATAGACGTAAAAGAGCGTCGCAAACCCTCGTAATCCGCTCCGCTGCCAGTTTGTAGTCGAATAATTCGCACCTTAGGAAGCGCATCCTAAATTCCTGGCTGTTCACAAATGCCTTGGATGCCGGCCGTTGCTGACTCAGAATGTATGCTCGCTTTTGAGAATCTGGGATTTTCTCGTCGAGCTCGGTAGTGAGGTTTCGGAGTGAGTCTTCCACCAGCTGGGGGGTTTCCTCAGGCGCTATACAATTAACGCCGTGAAGTTCTTCCTGGAGGTTGTTTCGGTCCTTTACCGACAACTGGAGGAGTTCCTTGGAAACGATGTCTTCGAAGTGCCTGTCTGGGTCCTCGCCAGTTTTTGTGGCATCATTGCCTTTACTTGCGATATCGGGCATCGGGACGGTTGATGACATGGTCAATGGATCCAGTCCGTTACGAAGTCAGTCTAAAATAAGTGAGGGGCATTTTCATTGAACGGACTCACAGAATAATGATAAGGAACAAACGCGATACGATAGGAATAAGGGAGCTTCAGCAGTCACAGTCTTTCTTGAAGCAATCCAATTTAACAATCACTCGCAACAAACAGATTACGGGAGACAACGTCCTTTGAGGCGCTTCCGTCTTCCCTTAGTTTTTAGGTGGAACGACAACTTGCGGTTTAATGTTCTAATTTAATGAGACGACCAGCTATTGTTGTAATTCCTGATTATTCCGCTTTTCCAAGTAGTTCAACTCCCAGTTTTTTTATTTATCAATCAGGACCCAATTATCATAAGTAAAAATTTTAGTTGAGAACGATTGATTCTATAGCCTGCCTCCGTACCAGTACTCGTGCACTCACATATTGAAACCTTTATTAAAAACCTTTTTGATCGTTTTTTTGTGATGCACTAACAATAAGGATTTGGTTGCGAGTTTCTAAGGGGCTACAAAAGTCCCCCACTGGGCAACAACTTCTGGTGCTAGTGCTAGTGCTAGTCGAAGAGAAAAGTCAAAGAAAGGCAGTCCATCAGCAAGAGGACTTGCGTAAGTATTGATGCATCAATCAGTTTAACCACGAACAGCAATGTTAGAGTAGTATATCTTTGGTGTACTTTGGGGGTTGAGGATTCAAGACTGGTGGTAGCAGTATAGTACGTATTTACATTTTCTATTCGTCCAACCTTTACTTTTAAACATACTCCCCCTAGGGTTAAATATCGATCAATATCGATGGAATTTGTTACATTAGTAGAAGTATCCCACGAAAAATCACAGATACACGATTCGCCATTCTTGTTTTCTCCTGTACGGCCGAACAGTATCAACGGCTTTGGTTTGGCCCCGTGATTTGGATCGCCTCTTTGGGTGGCAATGAAATAGGCTGCCACATAACCCTACGCTGATAGTTCTCAATCGATGCTACTGTTGGTTCAGGTATAACAAATGTCTTCTTGCGAGACCCAAAGAGTCTTCCAAACAATGAGGGGCCGGTGCTCCCACGCAAATCCCCGGTTGCGGCTTGTTGCTGCTCCTTCCTAAGACGCGCTTCTAGATCCAGCGCGTGCTGTTGTAGCAGCCGTCTTCGTTCCAGTTCTTCTTGTTCGCATCGTCGCTTTTCCTCCTCCTCACGTTGTTTCATTCGCTGCAAACGCTCTCGCTCGTGTTCCAGTTCGCTTTCCAACTCTAGCCACATGCGTTCCTCTTCCTCTTTTGCTTTTCGTTCCGCTTCTTCCCGTAAGCTCTTGATTTTTTCTCGTTCGAGCTTTTCGCCATTTTTCTGACGGGGAAGCCCATTAGGCTTTTGTGTTGTTTGTGACTGCTGGCGAGATAGTAGCTTCGTTCTCGCCGCGATTTCTTTTTCTCTTATTGCAGTGGCTCGAGCCAAGGCGCGCATTTTTTGGCGCTGTTTGTCAACGGCTATCGTGGCCAATCGGCGTTCCTCCATGACATCACGCTCGTGACTTGCTTTTAATTGCCGCTCGTGTTCCTGAAGCTTTCGGTTACCCTCCACCCAAAAGTCCGCGATGGCAACCTGGCAGGCCTCTTCGATCTTCCGCGAGAGATCGGGATCGTTGTTGACCTTGGGATTCGACGCTGCTTCTCGAACCTTTTTGAGCGAATTTTCGAGCTCTTTGACACGCGCTAGGAATGTCTTTTCGATATTGGTATTGCGGGAAGTGGACTTCAATAAATCTGACTGCAAAGCCAGAAGCTTTCTGTCGTAATCCATCTTGATCGATTCTAATTGTGCCTTGGTTGTGAGCAGAGATTCTTTTTGTTTCTCGAGCTGTTCAAGATTTGCGAGCCGCAACAAATCCTCTTCGTGCCTCTCCAAGGTACTTTTCCCTTTTCCTTGCTTCTTCTTGCCCGTGACTCCTTCTCTTATTTGTTGTCGATTCGACAATTTCTTCTTCAGAGACATTTTCTCTTGTTCCACGCGTCGTACCTGCTGTTCTAACCACAGAATCTCGTCGTTCAATGCCTTGAGATACAAGCTGCCCTTGGATCTTTTACTTATTCCCATGCCGATCCCGCCTCCCCTAGGAGCCTGAATGACCTCGTATATCGATAACAAATAATCGCTACCATGTGGCATCGATATCGGAGCTGTGCTAGGAGAAGCAGAAAAAACTCCTTTTGCATCACCGGCAGCGAAAGCTGGAGTCGCTAGAAAGAAGGCAATGAAGATTGTCGCCAAGACTTCCCTGGAAGTATAATTTATTCGACAAGTTGATATTTTTCCACAAGACGTAGGTGGAATAAGCGAATTGCCTGCGCTTGATTCCACCATTTTGTCGTATTTCGAATGTCAAATGGGTGTAAGTGTTGTATATGTCTTTGCGTTTATCGTAATAGGATTACAGTTGTCTGTCTGGGTGTGGTCATCTGGCCCCACGAGGTGTGAACTGAAATGGATTTTGTATGATGATGTCGAATAATGGAGTGGTGGAGGACAAGGTTTGTCAAGAGTTGAAATTTCTGGATTTGTTCTCGAACTGGTTCGATGAGTTCGTCTCATCATCCCAAAATCCCTTCCCTTCAGCAATAGTAAGATTCCGTCGGTGTCAAATAACGGTATCTTAATGTTTTGAGTACGTGTTTGCTTCTTCTAAGGAACAGCCGTTAACATTACGAAGTTCGAAAATCGGGACGAATCGGATTTTATTTTAATGCTAAGGGGTCTATTTATAAATAAATAATAGACACACTTTATACACCCTATAGCAACGGGATGTCATCGCCCGCCGGTTTTGGATCACAAAATTTTAAATTTGAGAATTTTACGGACTTTTTGAGGTATGCGGAGTAGAGAACATCCCTTACATACTGTTTTTTTACCGCGTGGAACATTTTTCAACGTGACAACAACGGTTTTATGAGAAAAGAAAAACACGCCGGCAATCCTGAAGCGAGCTGGGTGACCTTGAAACCGTTGGTGTAGAGGACCAGAAAAAATTAATCCTTGTTTGTAAATCTTCTTCTGATAGAGGAAGCATATTGCCATCGATAAATTCTATCCAGGCTTCGTGACAATTAAAAATTGGGCACGTTCGCAAACAGCGGAAGATGGTTCAAGCCACAGTAGCAAGCCACTATTCCACAAATGGAGGAAGGAAGAAAGGTGGCGTTGGCACTTGCAGTAGAGTAGTCGGCCGATACTTGAATCTACGAATTTTATTTTTTGCTGTCGCTGTCGTGATTCACCTGTATTTGTTAAGGATCGAATCCATCGTCTATCGAGAACTTCGTAGCAATAAGCAAGACGCAGAAGAAGATTCGATTGTTGCAAAAGCTCTTCGATATGGAACAACTGCTTCCGTTAGGACAACACACGACGGTAAAAGGCCGAACGAGAATTTTAGTCCAACGCCTCGTAATGGATTTCTCTCGAGAGGTTCCCTGCGAAGTCCCATCATTGCATCCTCCCAACAAACGAGCGACTTGACTTTCGATTACCTTGAGGTTGAAATCGAACGGGTCAGACAAGTGGGAATTCAACAATACAGTCATCGACAAGAAAAACGGGAAGAAATTCAAAAAGTATCGAAGGAGAGAACATTCCCTCGTACGGTTATTTTGAATGAAAATAAGAGATATATCAAAAATGCCGAGGACGAAAAAATGCCTCCTGAGCAAGACGTTGAGAATGATGGTACTGGAAGAGGTCTCAAAGAGCGAAACCGACGTGGAAGATGACGAAAGTAGTGTTCTAGATTTCGAAAGGCCATTTTACAACGACTGTGAACAGATACTTTCTCCATTGCCTCCGGTTCATCCAACCTGTAACAATATCCACGAACTATCTCTATCAACATCCGAGGTTGACAGTGCTCTGCTATCCATGAAAGGGTCGTGGAGAAGCGTTTGGAAAGTGGATTGGGATGGTCAAAATCGTCAGGAACAGAATGAAACACTATTGTCGATTCCGTCGAATGGAACAGTTGAAAGCGAAACAAACCGAAAGAATCTCTCCTGCGTCAGTGGTCCTTGAAAATGCTTCACCTTCACCGTCGATTCGATCGACAGTCATTCAACGCACACTCTACAGATGTCATAGTGATGGACCGTTTGACTGGTAGTCCTTATGTAGTCGATGCATACGGATTTTGTGGCCAGTCTGTTGTGACGGAATTTGCGTCATCGACAGGACGAGAGTACGTAAAGCGCTACGACATTGGTTCCCGAGAACGAATGAGGATCGCTCGGGACCTGGCACGGGGACTAGCCGATGTCCAGGCCCTCCAACCGTTGCCTCATGACAAGATTATATCAAATGATACCAAGAGTGGTATGTACGACGATACCCCAAGTATCCCGGTTGTCTTTGCGCATAATGATATTAATATTGCCAATACAGTGATGGTCAATGGACGAATAAAATGGAACGATTTCAATATTGGGCTCTTCATGAGGAAAGCGACGAAATGAACCAAAAGCGATTGTAGGTTCGAGCAAAGGAAGGCACTATCATTGCTCCAAACAGCAAAAGCAATTCGAATGCCGTCTCTACCAATCGAGATACTTTGTCTTTAACTTCGGTATCTCCATTCACTGCATTTACCGAAGAAAATAGCAAAGCAAACTGGATGCTGTGCCCGGCCCCTGTACTATACAGGAGTGATATGTGGAGATCTCCCGAAGAAATAAAAAATATCAGCTATGTCCAAGTAACGCAAACCGATATATATGGCATTGCGAATATTTTCTACCAAACCATGACCCGCCATCAGCCTTGGACTTACAAGGAGCCCGGTGGAGCATTGAATAAGACCGATATCGCCAACCGTAAACTGAAAGGGATAATGCCCACAATTCCCGAACAATATCTGAACACTACAAAGCGAGAGCTCCAAACCCTATTTGCAGCGACGAACATGTGTTTCTTTCCTAATCCTGAGAATCGTCCGACAGCCCGGCGCTTGGCCTATGGACTCGGTAGCTTATACGAAAAACTGAAGCAAAAAGAAAGAGTCACGAAGAATATGATTCTTGACTATCTCCTTCCCCCAAAGCAATAGAAAGGATTGTCATGCTTGAAGCATTACCCGATCATCTCAGCCGGGTAGACGGTGGTTTTTCAATTTTGAATCGATTTCAACGACTAGCCAGAATATATTATATACTAATGTTATGTTGCATTGACGCAATCTTCTGTGTTACGTATCATGACTATGTACATAGATCAACAATCAGTTGCTTGCCTTCTCGCTTTTCTTCGAACTCCCTCCCGATCGAGATTCAGTCACACAACGTTGGTCGTGATCGTGCGTGCCCGCCCGTCCCTAAGATCTAAAAAGTCAATCGAGTGAATCAATCGAGTCGTTGAATGCCAGAGAGGTGAAAAAGCAGAGATCCCTCACTTACAGAACAGTTAAGATTTCAAAAGCGTTTGTCAAAACAAAAAATACCTCAAGAGGAGGAACACGACAAGGACAGTCATCCAACCACAACAAAGCAACAACAGAAGCAATGTCCAAAGAAAACCACCACTATGACACGACTCTCACCGACGAATACTGCGCCGCGGTGAATCGTCCAGCAGATGTCGTTCACGACTTTCGTCAGAGCAATTTTTCTACGCCGAGAATGGATACTCCGAAGCATCCCTGGTAAAAGAAATCCTCGGACCCGACAATGACCAATCCGTCGAATGCGAAACCGAATCCCGTGGCCTTTGTGATCCGAAATGTCTTGACTCCCGAGGAATGCGATGCACTAATTGAGGACGCCGAAGACTTTGGGATCGAGGACGGGCCAAAGTATACAGCGCGAACGGCAAAACGAACGAGTCACTACACGAACGAGGTTCTTTCCAAGAAAATAGAGGAACGAATTCAAGACATTGTGAACTCCAAGTTTCGAGATCATAGGCAAGAAGCAACCCATCAAGTCTGGTTATACAAGAGAACCCGTACATGGGTCCCTTTTACGGCGTTCACACCAATTGGAGAATCCTGCGGTACGATCCCGACGACGGGAGTGCCTTTCCCGCCCACTTTGACCAAATGGACAGCCTCCAGGTGCCCAAAAACGACGGGAGCGGGCGCAAAGACTTTATCGTTTCGTCTCACACCCTTTTGGTGCAGCTTTCCGACGAGGGTCTCGAGGGGGGAGCCACTCGTTTTTATCCGAGGGCCAAGGCCAATAGCAAATCTAGTGATCAACAGACCTTTCGGAAGCAGCAATTTGACTACGCTGTTGACGTTGTGTTGCCAAGGGGATGGGCACTAGCCTTTCGACAGCGCGGGATGCTGCATGCCGGACAGCCGGTCTCGACGTCGTCTCCCTGCCCGAAATATGTTGCCCAGGCGGGGCTTCTTCGGGTACTACCGAAGGGTCTTCTCCTTAGGCCGTCTGTGTTCAAAAACGGCCCAGGCGTGACAAAGGGAGCCTTTTGATTAGAGAGTACCATTCTCTCGACGTTTTGCCCCGAACAGCTACTGTCAATAAGCTCAAAATGGTATCGAATGGCCGGGCACGTTGTAACTCAATTCACAGAACACACGCCATTCGAAATAGAAAACGAAAGATTGTTACGTACTATTTATCTCTGTCTGCCACGACACTTTTTATCATCAGATCCAGTATCGCACAAAGAGGATACATGTCAACAGCAGTTATGAGAAAGTACAAAGACGAAACAAATTTATGAGAAACTTGTGAAATATCCATGGTTCAACAAATTCTCAAAATCGGGAAGCTTTCGATAAAATAAAGCATAACAGAACGAAAAATCTTGTAATAATTTCACAGAAGCAACTTCTTGTACTATGTCAATAATCCTGCTATTCGCGTCTTTGGGTAATTGTGCTGTTTTTCTCTTATCAAAGGTTTCGTCAGTAGCGAGGCTGCCGTTGGCATCGCAAACGACATCAAAATTGCGAAATACAAGAGATCAGTTTTGCAAGTGTAATGATAATATGCATATTCTTTTTTAACTTTTACAAAAATAATACTGTTGCGGTTATTGACGATCCAGAGACAACATGTATCGCCTTCATCTCCATCACTTTGAACGTTTCAGTATGTCCAATCCCTTGAATTTTTAAGAATTCACAAGTGAATATGTCGAATGGAACATTCAAACCACATGCTTAGATGCTCTTAAGGCCGCACATTCCGTACAACGCCTCAATAGTGACCAGCTGAATGGTCGCTGTGGGAGCAAATCGTGCCCACATAGGAATGAATCCTCTCCAGAAACTCAGTGGCCCGTCCCTCGCAGCAAGCTGGGTGGCGCAATCGACGAATCCCTTATACAGCTTCTGGTCACCCTGGTTCATTAGCGCTGTTCGGACGCGATCAAAGGGACTGACAGTACAGGTCATGGCCAAACCAGAGACCATAGCGGAGCAAAAGGTAGTTCGGAGGTCCTTGCGCTCCCATCCCGTCGACTCAGTCACAATGCCCTTGGCAATATCGTAAACTCCCATCTTGGTCGCGTTCAGAACACATGCTCTCATGATATTAGCGCTGATTCCACGGTAAAATCCTCCGATTCCGTTCTTCGAATAGAAGTCAGTCAAAGTCGCTCCCAGGCCTTTGGATGTGCCGCTGTTGGTTTGCGCCATAGTCTTGAGAACGTCGAAGGGGTTGCCGACCAGCGATCCGGCTCCTCCTGTAAGAGCTCCTGCGGCGAACTTGAGATAAAAGGGAGCTGTTTTTTGTTGGATTTAATTTTTCGTTTATTCATGAACAGAAAAAGTGGGAAAACCGAGTGAGCAAATAAAATATAAAAAATTCCGTCGACAAGCGTCGTATGGTAACACTTCATCGAGGGTTTGAAGAAATCGGAACAGACCAAATAGTGTGCAGTGCCAAGCTATTCAAAAATTGAATACAAAAGTGTCGAAAGCAACACATGTTGATTCCATTCTATTCCATCCCATCCCGCAGATAAAGCGAATTCTAGATTGTTATTGCATTCAATATGCAGTATTACTCACAGTCCTTGCTTGAAGCACCCATGGCGTCACGGACGGGGGCATATGCCCCAAGCTTGATGCTTGCGTAGGAACCCTCACGTCCCCAGGCCCACACGATGCCCTTCCAAAAGGCTGCGGCTCCCTCTTTGGCAAAGGTCGAGCCGACAGTCGCACCCAAACCATTTCCCGAGACCTGCATTCTCGTTTTGACGAGCTCGATAGGGTGAGTGAAATTCACCGTGAAGACGCACGAGGCTCCTCCGAGGGCGATTGATTCGATGAGGGTAGGTTTGCGCAAATCGATAGACATGATAGATAGTATTTTGTAAGTATGTTGTGTTGATGGATTTTGGAGAATGTATGGGTGGAACAAAAGGCGAAGAAAAAAATGCCATAGAATAGCTATTCGTCGAGAAGATACCACCGATGGATTTTCTTTCTGCAAAAAGTTGAAATTGAAAGTACGCAATCGGAAACATCATTCTTCTGTGACGGTGTGGCGAACGCAGACGTGAACCCAAAAGTACCGGCAGATGGGTGGCTAATAAAGTTTCATTCTTGATGATGGAATGCCGCGAAGAAATAGTTTGAAATCTACGAGCAGACGTGAGCAGCAGACACGTTTGCAGAGGATCATTTTTATTCATCCAATGAAATCAGAACATATGGCAGCAGGCCGACAGGAAATTTTTACCTCCTCTCTAGTACCTTTACAAACATACAAACATAACATCAACGAGAGTATGAACGTATGAACATCTAAAATCGATTTGTGAAAATCTTTGTTGCTTGACTGACGCGAGAAGGTAGTTCAACGGATCTATTCTGTGTAAATGATGGCGATGGCGCGCGTTGAAGAGAAATTCGAGGCATATTTGCTTGATCCCAAAATATCAATGAACTCATACTAATCATGCTTTTCTGCGATTCCCACAAAATGTTATGCTATTCCATCATACACATAGTGCTTTTATTAGGATACTTTACTGAGTATTCATCTATGCCATGATTCACAAAGTGTACAGATTACGGACTATTGAATGATCTCAACCACTTCTATTTCACGATCTTCTTTCAGAACCAGTCCAACCGAACAAAAAGTAGTATCAACCATGAAGTTTACGATTGCAGCGCCCTACCTCTTCGTCGTGGTAGCAACCTTTGCTGTTCTTTCTACGGAAGCAACGTCGCTGCGAGGAAGGAAATCCCTGTCCATGGGCGACCTGTCCATGGACACCTTACAGCTTGACCATCTATCCACCGGCCTTCATCGTCGAGTGGAAGAGGATGTGGAGCAAAATGAAGACGGACACGAAGACCAAGACCAAGACGAGGAGGAAGACCAAGACGAGGAGGAAGACCAAGGCGAGGAGGAAGAAGGCGACGAAGACCAAGGCGAAGAGGAAGATGGAGACCAGGAAAACGAAGATGCTGCAGAGGATGACGAAGATGCTGCACAAGAAGAGAGTGACGATGCCAGCGATAGTTACGTCTTCTATGATGATGTAGCAATCCAGAACTGCGATGACGGCGACGAGGATTGTGCATTGGCAGCAACTTACGCCGCCTACGACGATATCACGCTCTCAAATTGCGAAGATGACGACGAAGAATGCAACGATGCTGCTGCGTACACTGCCGCGAAGAAAAGCCAAGAGGACGCTGCTGTGGACGAAGAAACGGATTTGTGGGACTTGCAGGCCTATAGCGATAAATACAAGTCAATGTCAAAGAGTTCTCAAATCTGGACCATTGTCTTGGCTGTATGGTCCTCAGTGATGGTGATTATGACGTTATACCTTTGCTGCTGTCGAAAGGGATTTCAGCCGACTAAATCTATCAAGGAGTCACTCAATGAATCCCTGATCGAATCACCAGTTTACAACATGTAACCGAATATGTAAGAAGCTTCTTCCTAAACCTGTTGAAGGGACAAGAGATTCCACCGCGTCCATTATGACTTGTTGCTATCCGTGGCAAACACCAGCGATCAAAAATGAATGTCGTTTTGGGCGAAATAGTAGGAGTCGAAGAATTAAGCTGGGTTGCACCGGAAAATAGTATCGACCAGCATTTACTTTTGAGTCCCGATGATGTGAATATATGAAAATTTTAGAGAATTTTAAAAATAGTTAAACGATGTACTTGTAGAAGTTTTAGTCATTTACAAAGCGCCTCGAATCCGAGGAGTAATAGTAAACAGGGACGATGTCCGAATATGTCCTTAACGTTTGACGCGAGCGATGGATCAATATTCCAGTTATACAGTCTTTCGATTCCTTCTGCAATAATTCCTATCACGGAATAAATGGAATTTGGGCTCTGATAGTTCCAGCAAAAAATTCTATTCCAGTTTTTGTGAAGAAAAACGGTGTTTGGATGAATTCTGGAGATACCCACAAAGAACATAATTATCATTATTCTAGTAAGTTCCGCTTGATTCAATTTTTTAATCCATTATAGTCTATTTGCTTCTATTGCATTAGTTGTGAGATGGTTCATTCAGCACTTGAAATCCTCAAATAGCAAAATCGACGAATGGTGAAAATTTCCGGAAAAATCACGGATTCGACGATCGTGTGATACATAGCAGAAAAGTTTTGGTTTGGAAGCAATCCTTTCAATTGCAAGAGTTCTTTTCCGACGCCTTCAGTAGACGCTTGGATCTTTGATGGTATCAGATTCGTCTTCATCCTCTCGAACCTTTCGTCTCGTCGATAGCAAATGCCGAATAGTGAGGCTCACACGACGATAAGAGTCGTCTCGTTTTATCCGTGTTGCTGTTGTAGTTTTGTCGGAAGAAGTCGCTGGTGGAAGATTGACCCACTTGTACTTGCCGATCCCGTGCCGATATTTGTACCGGGCGTCGTCTTTCATTATCAGTAATGATCCGGGTTCAAGTAAAACCTTGACGACATCGTCGTAGGTATCACAGGCATTGATATTATCGTCAACTTTGCTTTTTCCGCTGATTGTCGGCTCTATCGTGGGTTTCTTCAGCGTCATGTAGACCGGCGAAACCAGGCTGATTGTGAGAATGACAGGTCCAAAAGCATCAAAGTCTTCAAAGTGACTGGCAATGCCCATGTTGTTTTTGTACTCGTTGATTAAAATCTGTGTAGGAGGCTCCATCAATCCTTCTCGTTCGAAAAAGGGCATGGTTTTGTCAAGCCATTTTCGCATACCAGATTCGTCGATGGAAATCCCATTGCCGCTCTTGCTGCCATTGTTTTTTTTGGTGTCGGAATCGCCTTCAGCGCCGTCGATAGTACTGTCATCCATTTTGTCTTTGCACTTTTCGTTATGGCTTGTGTCACTCACATTGGCTGAACCTCCGTTATCTCTATTGTCTGTGTTTTCATCTTCTCCAATGTTCTTCTCACTTTTGTGTCCATTTTCGTTTTCGTTGTTTTCGCTACTGCCCTGCAACACCTTACTCTTGAAACTCGTGTGATAGTAAACTTCTCCATAAAACTGTTGTCGTCGGGCAATAACACCTTCCTGCCAGGGATTGGCATCGACGATCGCAAGTAATTCTTCTTGTTCTTGCAATGACAAAAAATCCCGATAGTATTCCAACCCGGAAACATGGTCGATGTAATTCCCTGTTTCGTCCTGGGGAAACCGGTTCATCGTTGCTTGTTCGCTTGCTACCTTGCTTTATGGCTTGGTTACGACCAACTGTGAATTAAGAATTGAGAAAAACATCATCACCTTCGAATTTCAAAAACTTTCGTCAAATTCGATTTTTGATGTAGGTCCTCGAGTCGTTCGTCTGCTCGTCAACCGGACCCAACTCGAGGTGAAATTGCTGTCGGTGAATAGATTAGGCCGAAATCACAATTTGGTTGCACATTTGTAATACTACAGTACTTTGCAGTATAGTGTAAACACCAAAACCATATTACAAGTAGGGTACTAGTTCAACTAAGATTGAAACCAGTGGACTGGAAATTCTCTCAATGTGCGTTTTGATAATACGGATTTTAGTTGTACACAATCTGCTAGCACGAAAACCTTCATTGGTGGGGCTTGGTGGCCGGGGTTTTTCACATACGGATTCATCTTTTGCAATCCTCTGGAAGATCCCGAATGCGAAAACTCTCGTTGAGATAATGGACGTGGTCTGCGTTTTTTTCAAACAAGCATCGATTTAGCGAAATGCCCCCCATGCACGCCTCAGATGTGTTCTCTGCTTTTCCTTCCTGTGGACATACCAGATACTTCGAGGATCCCCTATCGGTATAATACACCTCTAATCCACCATGAACGAATGAGCGACCAAACCAGGAAGGAAGCCGTGGAACTGGGTCGTGATAGTGCACAACCCGCCAAACTGGCGGAAACACCCCCTGCTTTGCTGCTTCTGCCTCAAAAGCGTCAACAAAGACACGATTTCCGACCCGTGGTTTCCCAAAGGCCCAAGTCGCCTCGACATGGTAGCCCATGGTATGTCGCAGATCAAACGAAGCAATCGTGGCCACTGCGGACCCGAGGGAATGCCCCGTCAAGACGAGTGAGGTGCAACCCAATTCGGTAATACTGGAAACAACATCCTTCTTGAGCTCGTCGTAAGCGTGCGCCCATCCATAATGAACCTTACATCCTTTGCACCACTCAGCACCGTCGGCTTGATTCAATGGCCAATCAGGCCAGGAAATAGAAAGAATTGGCAACCCAGTTCGCGATTTTGCCTCCATTCGACCCTCGGAAGGAGACGACGCATCTAGTGTCGCCACTGGGAAAGTCCATCGATGCTGCCTCGTCATCGCTTGGTTCTCCACCGGAAAGATCCTCCGGTGTTTCGTTGGGAATTTGTGCTACGAATCCTTGAACCTTGTAGAATTTCCCCTCCTCTATGAATCGGACTTTGTCCTTTCCCATGACCGGCGCCCTTTCGCAAATATCTCCACACAACCATGATGATACTGCGTCTTTGGAACAAAATGCAATCTTGGAGTAAAGTGTGTATTTCCGAGCTTCGTCTTCGTCGTATTGAGGAATCCCACATTCATCGCTGACGCTGTATGTCCTTGTTGATTTTATCCCCTTCTGCTGTTAACACAAGAGAGAGAACTATCAAGCCAGCGATGGCAGTTGTTATAGATTTCAGGAAGGAAAACATCGCTTTTCCTGCTGCAAGCTCATTGTTTGATGTTTTTGGCATTGTTGAACCTCGACCATTTATCGCTTCCTTGTTCCTCTTATGTTAGAATCATCGGCGGTAGTAGTGTTCTTCATCGCCAGAGCTGGTTTGTATGATCCAATGAAACACACGAGTAGTTGTGATCGTGATAAGATCAGATTCGTTCAAAAAATAATCAACAAAAAAGATCCATTCATTCGAAGTGATGCATAATGTAACCCTAACTCTAACAATATTATAGAACTTATCTCTCTAGAAAAACTACCATTTCTTTGGTAGTATCCTGCCGGGTTGTATCTACGAGATCCTTCTCGGTTCCGAATGCATTCTTGCAAATAGACACAGCTTTAAATTCCGTGCATGTGTGATGCATCGATACAGCAGTTTTCCTTTGGCTATTGAACAACTCAAATTTGTGACAGGTGACGGTGCCGCTGACGTTGTGGTGAATTGGTGTTTCCACAGTAAGAAATTTTAGGAGTTCTTCTTCCTGCCTCATAATGAAGAGTTGGTTCGATATTAGCAACCTGTGTCTTCGTCCAGAAAAGAATACTGTCTGGACATTGGAATGGGTACCGCAAAAGAGGCGAGGCTTCAGTTGGAATTCCGCGCTCAATAGCGTACTTTAGAGTCGAGGTATTCGGTTTAGCCCCTCTGCGTATTGAGATCACGAATTCATTGGGGGCAATCAGTCATCGAAATCCAAGTAGTTGGGTTGCTGTTGCAGTGTTGTTCGTTCAAGCATTACCATTGAACCGTTCTCTATACAGATTGACACCATAATTTGTTCATGAAATGGCCACAAATTAATACCTCTTTCCTTCCAGGAGACGCAGGATCTGGTGTTGTTCCGTCAGATTCCAGCAATTCGCAGTCTCAACCAGACAATCAGATCACAACCGCTGCAGGCGACTCAGGAATCTTCTAATACTGCCCTCCATGATTCCAAAATCAAAGGTTATTTCGAACGACTTCTTGTCGGAAAAGATCTGTTGTCTTCGTCGATCCCGCCTCTTTCGTCGTAGTAGGCAAAGCCAGGAATTCCGTAGTCCGTTTCATCGAAGTTCCCAAAGATAAGGTTCTCGAAATTTGAATTGGTGTTCTCCGATGCCACCAGCTTGGTTTCTTCTCCCATAACTCGTTGTTCATCGAAAATGTCACCCATAGTATCTGCAACGACGGCGCACTCCGACGTGTCTCTCAGAAGCCTGTATTGATAAAACTGGATACAGGAGATCAGCGTCAGCGCCACAATCAGACAACCAATTGTGTTCCTAACATCGCCTACCACCAATGCATACAAAAATTCCGAAATCATTACTACTCTTCGATTCTTTGTGAAAGTCGATAAACAGAAAGAACATAGGAGAAATGATAGGCACTGCCTGCACTACCACTTTCTCATTCATATTCCATTTAGAAGGACAGATCGGTATATTTTCTTTCTCAAGAGAAAAGATGTCAGCTGCGACTTGATTGATGTGACAGTTTCTATCGCTTGTCATTTGTGATTTTGGGGTGACGTCACGACAAAATTAGATTTGGAAGACTGACGATCGCTAGTAGAAAAATGAATCTCCCCCGTTCGGAGTTCCAAAAAGGGGAACCTCTAAATTTTGCATTCGGGAACAATCGAGTCACGCTACGACTATGATGAAATTTCGAATTTTATGAAATTAATTGTGCATGATTGCTAATATGAAATATAGTCCTGTCCGACATAGCAAACGATGAACAAAAATGGAGACTCGGCCGTCCGTAGTCGAGCTGTTCTGAGTGACAGTAACAATCTTAGCATTCGCTCGCCTTTCCGTCGGTTTTTGAAATGATTCTTGGTCAGATTTTGCTGGAAATGGAATCGAATGTCTCGTTTCTCGGTTCTAAATTATGAAAATAATCGCCATCTTATTCAGCACTTCTCCAGGAGGCTCGCAGGGTTATCAGGACCATGCCAGAGAAAGATAATGTGAACAGTAATATCAACCCGTTCGCATTGGCGGTGGCAAAATCGGTACAGAACGCTTCATGAACGGCTTCAACGTATAAAGCATTTACCCTTGGACACGACAGGGCATCGTAGCCCTGTTTGATTGCCATGGTCACGTCTGCATACTTGCGATTCAATAAAGTCAGGTTTTCGAAGAAGGTCCTTACCCGATTGCCTCGTCCACATTCTCTTTCGATGAACTCGAGCCCCAATTCGTCGTTGGCAAAGGATAGATGCGTGTCGACTTCCGCGATGGATTCTTTCAACAAGGACTGGATCACGATCACTTCCGCCAACGGATCTGACTCCATGCCGCCACATCCTGTAATATATGTCGCTAATCGTTCTTTTGCCAGAGCTTCAACTCCTCTTGTGTTTGTTGTAACCATGTATTGGTCTACCACGGCCAAAACGACATCGTCGGGTGTTCCTCTATCCCTGTTATTCTCAATGCCGCCAAACGATGGCATACAAGAATCTGTCGTAACGACGATACCGAAACAAAAAACAACAACCAGCAACCACGATAGTAATACCACAAAGATCTGCAGTGGCAATACTGTCCATCCGTAGCAGTTTTCGACTTTTGGAACAGATGTCCGAATACCCTTGAATTTTTGTTCCCTATAGACAACGGCGATCATTAATGCCAGCTGGCTGAAAATAATCAACATTGTAATGCAAATGATGAGAGGAATAATCCACAAATACTCATTTGCGGATCTAACAGACTCGTCGATATCCTCCAAAATGCTCGTCACGATATCACCAGTTTGTTTTGCCGTGTTCAGTGAATCGACGATCGTCGGAAGATAGCTTTGATATTCCGATGAGATGGTTTGGATCGTGGTCTTGGGATTGAAGCCAAATTCAGCCTCGAAATTCTGGGCAGAGAAATTCGGACAAAGTATATCGTAATTTAGTGGCGTGCTTTCTACTGTCGCCACCGTTGCGAACGTTGCTATCGTCCAATATTTCCAGCACCCCATTGAGCTCTTTGACGATCTGGGTGGTTTCATCGATGACTTGTCCGGATGCCATGGCTGCAGATTCCAACGGCGTGTACATATGCGTCACAAGAAGTACACAACACATGAGCGAGATCATGGCAAACAGCGCAAAGACAGATCTTGTTTGGAATTTACGTCGTTCAACGTCATCAGGAAGGGCGGAGCACAACCATGTTTCGCCCCAGGTCTTCTCACTGGCCGAGTTGCTGGGTTTGACTGTAGACTCATCCTCGGATGATTCGTCGCCGATTCGAACCGTCTTTGGAATAGAGTATAGCGACCAAACAATGTCCTCGCTATTCTCATTGCGACTGACTTCGCTTTCTCGGGTTGTTGAATAGACAATATTGTCCAGTCCCAAGTCCATTTCGATTTCTTGGATATCTTCGTTACTGTAAAAGATAGTCTCGGGTGTTGCCCTGTGATTTGGTGGAGATTCTTTGTTTTCCTTCTTATTCCTCGCGAAGATCGCAGAAAACTTCGATGACCGCTTGGATGACGATTCCGATGAGGACTTTTTGCGGAGTTCTCGCAACGCCGGCTCGTCCATGGCCACAGAATCGTCTGGGTCAACGGCGGCACCGACTGAGTTATCCTGGCCGTCTTCCTGGAACAAGGTTCCGGAAGCCACTATGCTCTTCTTTCGCTCCTCGAGCATCGCTCTCTCGTCGCTTTCAGAATCGTGAAAAGCGTAGCCAGCCGAGCATCCCATACGCTCCCTGCCCTGGCACTTGAGAAGCATCAGGGTTAGAAACCAGAGCGATACAAGAATCAATAGAAAGGCCCCAATCCCTACCAATCCCTCAATATATTCAACCTGCTCGATGCGATCACCAGAGACGAAGGCTAAGATAGAGTTTGGTGTTTCAATATCTTTTCCAACTACCATATTTTCAACGAATTCTCCAATCCCAGCAAACACTGCACTCTGAAATGGATGATGCATGGTGGTATTACAACACAAACACACGAGAAAGAAAGCAAACAAAAGAATCAGAGGCATTTTGAGATTGCAATCTATCATCTTCCATTTTCACATCTTCCTTCAATGCATTGCGCAACACTCATGATAGAGCGGCTTACCGGTACATAGGGCGAGACAACATAGTCGTCATTCGCGATGATGGTGTAGTCGACATCCGACATGGCGACGATGTTCTATGATCAATAATACCGTGAGAAGGATGGCACTGTTTTGTTATTGATTATATGAAGCTTGTTTGCTTTTGCCTGATTGCCTTCTCCGGATTTTTCCTTCTCTCAAGTGGAACTGGAGCAGAAGTAACAATGGCGACACAGTTGGTGATGGATGAAATACGATTGAAACTGTTTCAAATGGAGATGACGGCTTTGCATCCCGCTCCGTTAACAATTCCGATGAACATTTTGTGAGTACTCTGTAGTCGTGTATTATTTCGAGGCTCGATAACACGATATGAAATGTATTTCGAATATGCCCATCGACGGGCTTGCTCGGCAAAAGCTGTGTGTGTCTCCGACCGAGATGTTGAATCGTGCCAAAGTTGTGTCTTGGTTACGATCCATTCGTGACTGAAGAAACTCGCGGGCCAAACGAAATTTTTAAAATGAGAATTTTTTGCTCATTCTTTTTTCTTTCTTCTCAAGTCACTAAGCTCTTCTCAAATTTGGTTTACCAAATCCAGTTCAAACGTCCATCTTTTCAAATCGAATTGACAGAGACCAGCTTATCGAAATCTCACGGAAAGTAATAGAAGCTTCTTCAACAAGTCAGCCTCTTTTTCACCGAGAAAATTCAATTTGCCGTAGCCAGTATTCTTTTGTTGTTCAAAACCCATCTTTTGCCATCGCCATTCCACTCCATATTCGGCATGGTCACTAGTTTATACTCGTAATGGAGTTGCGTTTTCAGCAAGCACCGACATGGTGTTGATGGTAAAGTGATTCCGATCTCTCGAAATTTACTTCGCAACAGTTTACCTTCCTTCCGCATACGAAAAACTTCAAGTCAAGTCGCTCTTGTGACAATGAAGCTCGACTGCACTCCATTTCTGAAAGACATGGCCCTAAAACAAAAATACCCAGTATATTATTGTCTGTCAGAAAAATAACCAAATCGAAGAAATGAATACACGTACTGTATTGAAAATGAAATTTATAGTCTTATTGTTCAATTCAAGCGCAAAGAAAATTTTCTTCGATCCGTCTCTTCCAAATGAATAGACAGTGACGGTCATCAGGACTGACCCTGGTGCTAGACAAGATCCTGCTACGATTTATAACGTCACTCGAGATAACTTTTCCTATCTCGATCCCAGATTTTGTCGCGCTCCATCGATTGCGATGCATTCTCCCGTCAAGAACTTGGCCTTACCTCCAACCAAAAAAACAATGAGCTCGGCAACTTCGTTGGGTTCTCCAATCCGGCCCAGGCTTTTAGAAAACGGATGGGTGACCTCGATGCTTCGCTGGACAAAGGCGTCGTATTGGGATTCGTTCAATCCAGACCTTGAGTGGATGTTCGTCTTGACCACTCCAGGATTGACGTTATTGACCCGTATGCCCTTGGGAGCCAGATCGACCGAGGCGCACCTCGCCATCATGTCGAGCGCCGCCTTGGACATACAGTACGTCATGCACTTGGCAAATGGCTGCTTTCCGTTCACAGAACTGACGTTTACGATCGACGCCACATTGGGGTGTTTCTCCAGGTACGGAACCGAATGGTGCATCAGCTCGAAAGGAACCTGTGTGTTGAGAGTCATGTTGAACTCGTAATTCGACAAATCGGTACCTGGATCTCCCGCTGCGCCGCCTCTCAGAACCCCCGCATTGTTCACGAGGGTGGTCAATTCGCCACCCAGCTTGGTGACGGCCTCTTTTACGACGGCTTCGCTGGCTCCCGGTTGCGTAAGATCCGCCACGATGTAACCGGAAACGTAACCCTTTTCAGCTAGTTCCTTCAGGGAGTTTTCGTTGCGCCCAACGCCGATGACGGAAGCGCCCTCGGTGCTGAGCGAAATGCAGGTGGCCTTGCCGATCCCCGAGGAGGCTCCTGTGACGAGGCACTTGAGATTGGATAGGGACATTGTTGGCGTCGTAGTTTCCGGTGTTGTATTTCTTGGTTTTTGAGTTATCCCTTCGCTCTTTTATAAGATTGACTCCAATGGATAGATGGAACCGAGGCAACACCGAATTCTTTGCAATAGCATTCGACGGTGAGTACAGAATCTAAATCGCTGAGGAAGATGTTGAAACGTGTTCTGATCCGATCGAATAAAATAATAATGATAACGAAGGAAAAAGAAACTGACATTTGGAAATCGATTCATGACTGAAAAAGATCTTTTGCATACCGCGACTGAAAATATAGGCAAAAGCATCACGACTATTGACTACTCTTCTTCTATGCATTACTTTTTTTTACTCTCTACTACCAGCTCTTCTATTCGCCTTTCGGACATGTGAACAATCAAGAACAGGGAACAAGAAGAAAATAAAAAGTGAGTTGCGCAACATATTATTCTTCCTCCTCGTCAAGAAGAAAAATGGAACAACAACGTCAGCAGCACCACCACCACAAGCAACAACGACGACCACCTTTCCTCCTCCTGATATCGCGTCTTATTCTTCGTTCGCACAACCACTACCAGCAGCGAATGAAAGTGAAAATGAATCAATCGTCATTCTCGACACTCTTCTCATGCTTTACTATAGCCAGAATAATAGTATTTCTTCTTTCTATCGTCTGACTCTATTCTTTCTTGTTGGACTTGATGCTGAACAGCAACAACCGTCGGCTACGTGTTGGACAATAGTCTACGATTCTGAAGAGAAGGTACTGGCGATGATGTTATTACTACACGTATCTCAATGGGCAAAAAAAGAAAATCCATATCGAGCGTCATTGTATCTGAAGAAGATTGAGACTAAAGCTTCGAAAATAGTTGGGTTGGCTCCTTCTACGACGATGGCCATTCTTCTAGTTCAGAACTGTTGTAGTGAAATACGAGCCATGGACTTATGCGTCCAGGTCTTCTTCGTTGTCTTACTCGATGCCTTCATTATGTTACACTGATTTAGTGCACATTCTTTCATCACTAGAGTGCCATCTGACGACTTTCTTTCCGTGAGGAACTATAAAGTCAATACGTGGAACTACTAGATGTGGTGTTGCCAATTGTGAATGAAGAAAACTATGTTGCCTACTATTATGTCGTTTATTTAAAATAATGTGCAGATTTGAAAAAACAGCAAAGTTCTCGATTCGATCAGTAAAAAGTAAGGTTGAGTTCGAATGGTCAGCACAAAGAAGACCAAGCATATGCTCGCCACGATACATTAGCACCGTTCTCTCGCACGCCGTGAGAAAACATCTGGGAGGTCAGGAATAGTATCCTAAACCGATTTAGATACCTTCAGGAAGGAAGTATCCGGCCTTGGCGGAGTATTCAGGGGTCACGAGGGCTCCTCCGATCTGAGAAACAATATCGGTTCCGGAGTTGGCGTTTTGGCAGAAAAGACCGAAAGCACCCAACATAGCCAATCGGCAATGCTTGATTTCTTGGACTTGCTTCTCGTAGAATTGTTCAGGGGTGTAGTCCAAGTTGAAGGGGTTGATGCGAGGGCCAGGTCCTTGTCCCAATTGAAGATCACCAGGCATGCGGGCAGGGCCTTGCTTCTTGATCAAAGAAACACGACGGAATTCGATCAAAGAGAAAACCAAGACAAGCTGGGCAACAGCCTCACCGGGAACGTGGTCAAGTTCTTCGATGGGGTTGGTGAAGGAGTAGGCGTCAGCACCGGTCCACTCGTTACCAGGGAAGGTTCCGAAAAGACCAGGCCAGATGAAACCAACAACGGCCAATTGGGCAATGCGTCCGTGGGTGATTTCGGCTTCACGCAACCACTGAACATCAGACATGGACTGGCTGGCAGGGGTCTTGGAGTCGAAGAAGGATGCCATAGGGGTGGTGGAGAATCCAACAGGGTCGAAACCGACATCACCGGGAAGAGATCCATCGAGGGTGGCAGGGCATCCGTTCTCGGCGAAAGGAAGGGCAGCCGAAGGGACGGTCGAAAGGGACTCCGGCCAAGGCAGTGCTGGATTGCGCCTGCTGGGAAGGAGCAAAGGCGGATGCCGAAGCGATCAACATAGAGGCGATAACGAGCTTCATGGTTATATTTAATTGAATTAAAATAATGGCGTTGGCAGAATATGGGCGATTGGTGAAGCAGAATACCTGCTACGCGGGTACCGGAGAACAGGGTTCTTAAAATACCTACCAGCACTACAGGGACGCGTTGAGTTCGACTGCAACACGTCAAAAGATCGGGAAGAAAAGCAGACACAGCATTTCACCGCGGTGAAATACCGCGTAGAATGACGCACTGTCACCTCAACTTGAATTGAAAAGATCGGCAGTAGGAAATCTACTCCACGTAATGCCTACGCGATTAGAATGGTTCGGCATTTCCGTTTGCGGACGCCGGTCAGACGTATAAAAATGAACCCTTTTCGAGGATGAAAACCTTAAGAGACACGCACACGCTGCTTTTGTTTGATGTCCCAATCGATGGCTACTGAAGTGTTCTTGTGATCTTTATGGCAACGTTTCCATCAACGATCCAGGGAAAAGAATTCGAAGGGTCTGTTCAATACCAAGCTCTTGACCGGAACAGATACTATGTTAATTTATCGTTGTGAATTTGAAAAGCAGCATGCTGATTGATCAACAATGTAGAAACCAAATTAGTCATGCAAATCATTGAGTAGCGAACTGTAACTAAAGTAAAAGACGTTCGGACTTCGTAAATGATAAAATTGATAAAAATCTAAGTATGTTTGATAATTCGATTTTCATCAGAAATCAAAAGCCACTCAAGCGTAGATAATAGCTGTATTGTCCCACGAGCGGCTCAGGATGCTGAAGAGAAAAATGTAACCAGGTCACGTCTCGTCTTCATGTGTACAACAGTGGAATCGTTTGAAAATCATAGCGTGTAAGTTGTTAGTAGTAAAACAAAACCTTTACTGTTCGCAACGAAATCGCTTAGTTGTAGATGAAAGGAAGTCCAGAGATCAAGACATCAAGTCCGTCATCGTTTCCGGCCAAAGTTTGGGTATCGTGACGAAGCAATTCAACGAAGGCAAGCATGGCAAGACGTCCGTGTTGCAATTCTTGTGTTTGGCGCTTGAAGTATTCTTCAGGTTCCAAGTCCAAGTAACCGATGGGGAAGTTTCCGAGGTTTCCGGTGGTCTCGATGATACCGACGGTCCAGATAATTTGCAACCATCCCAACAAAGGAACAGCGGCAATGGCGGCGTATCCACTAGGGATGGAGTCGAAAGGGATTCCAGGGGCGATATCACCAGGGAAGTGGTAGGTCTCGGTGGCGACGTATCCCAAAACAGCCAACATGCAAACACGTCCGTGCTTCAATTCAGCCAATCGGTATTCGTCGAACTTTTCCTGGGAGATACCCTCGGAAAGCTTGGCAGGGTCCCAGAATCCAACAGGGGCAACAACACCGGCTTCGTTTTCGAAGGTGCTGGCAGCAAGAGAGGAGCTGGCTCGCGAGTTGGTGGAGGCAGGGGCGAAGGCAGCGGCCGAGGCCAAGATGGAAGCGAGAACACAGGCAGTCTTCATGGTGGAATATAAATTATTTTGGGCGCTAGAAGGAATTGTGAAGGTAAGGGAATAGACGCAAGCCCGGAGATGAACTGGAAATCCAAGCCTTCCTTGAAGCGCGGGCACGAGACGTTCTGGAGGCCCCAAGGCGCGTACGACGCGTTTACGTGTAGAATGACGATGACGAAAACTGCGAGAAGCATCCGATGTAGCGCACGGTTGACCTTCAAGAACTTCAACTCAAGTATCTTTGAGGCTGATAAAGTTTCTTTCTGACGTGACTGAACAAGTGACTGAAAACCTTGAGATATGAAAACGTATCTTTAGTAAATATACTAGGTACGAGTCTGTAGGTCTAACGAATGAAGAATAAAATTTCTGGTAAAAAATAGGAGGCAAAATCCCAATTCTTTCTTGCTGCACGAATCATACTTGTTGTGTTGCTCTTGCTGAGAAAGAAGAAATAGGATGCACAAAATCTATGCTCATTGCCCCAGCCACGGCAATAAACAACAATCAGCAAGAATCATCTAGGACCTCTCTAGTAATGGTCTAGATCCGAGTTAGTCAAGCTCGACACTATCGGTGACGACATGATGTTTTTAATTTATTTCGACGATTCAATCATTTTTAAGAATTGTCCTATTTCTTCTGTTCAGAATACTAGATGTAATATGTATTTAAAGCGATGCATCCCAATACGATGGACCTGCACCAGGAATCACACGGATGATGTTTGATGCACCGGGTGTGCCAAAGGGGAAACCTGCTGTTACAACCAACAGATCATTTGGATCATCAACTAGACCCTTATCATTCGCGATTTCACAAGCCGCTCGCAACATATCGCGGAAGTTATCTGGATCATAATCCTCGTAATCAGTAGCAAATTCACTGTAGATTCCCCATGAGAGAGATAACTGCCTTGACGTTTCCTTAACGGGAGAAATCGCTAAAATGGGGACACCAGGACGACTCTGAGATGCCTTAAGAGCCGTAGTTCCACCGCATGTAAAATTCACGATTGCCTTGGCGTTGACAGTGCGAGCAATTTGTCGTGCGGCGACGATGATAGCAGAAGCTGCAGTGTTGTCTTGATGAAGTTCAAACGATTGCAAGTACCTATCATAATGAGGATCGCCTTCGACACGGTTAATGATCCTTTGTTGCATCAAAACAGATTCTTCTGGGAAAGCGCCGGCAGCACTTTCAGCACTCAGCATGATAGCATCAGCACCATCATAAATAGCTGTTGCAACATCGGAAGCTTCTGCACGTGTCGGTGTTGGAGATTCAATCATTGACTCAAGCATTTGCGTTGCAACAACAACCGGCTTTCCTTGTCCTCGGCATTCGTCAATAATCTGTTTCTGCAAAATTGGAACAGTCTTCTGGAGCACACTCGACTCCCAAATCTCCACGAGCAACCATGATTCCATCACACAATTCCACAATTTTCTCAAGGGAGTCACCATCGAAGCAACTTGGTTTTTCAATTTTGGCCATGACGTGTGGCCGATGCGCACCAGTGGGATTATGCTCCAAAATCAGACGTTGGATTTCCACGATGTCTTCCGGGCGTTGCACAAAAGACAATGCGATCCAATCGACACCGATGCCCAACATGTATTCCAAATCAGCACGGTCCTTTGGTGTCAAGCAACTGATTTGTAAAATTGAATCAGGAGTGTTGACACCCTGGAAAAATATTCAAAGAAAACAATTCAAAATTAGAAAGTGAGTGCAAAAACATTTTGGCTGCAAAATCATTCGACTTGAAGCATCGCAAAAGTCGTACCTTTTTGTCCTTAATTCTTCCTGGAACTACCACTTCAGTATCGAGGTATCCCGGTCCTGTTCCAATCACACGAACTTTAACTTTACCGTCATCGATCAATAGTTCATGTCCAACCTCAGACGCTTCAATGATTTCAGGATGGGGCAATAGAACGCGTTCATTGGTTCCAAGATTGTATTCATCAAGATCAAATCGGAATACTTGTCCCTGGACGAGCATTTCTCCTTCGGGATTCGCAAATTGTCCAACTCGTAGCTTAGGACCCTGCAAATCTCCCAGAACGGCGATAGGGTGATCGTGCTTTTCTTCGACGGCACGAATGATGTCGAGCAGCTCTTTTTTCTGCGCATGCTCACCGTGACTAAAATTCAAACGAAATACGTCGGCACCTGCCAAAAATAATTTTTCGATCATTTCGAAGTCGCAACTTGCAGGTCCTAGTGTGGCAAGTTGCTTTGTCTTCTTTCTCCACCGCTGTGCTGCTTTGTCGCCGTTGCCAGCCGCTGCAGTGGCCTGCGGAGCAGCATTTGCCGCTTCTGCCATGGCTCTCATTTGAGCATCGTAAGCATCCATGACGCCGTACAAGGACGTATCGATGGCATTTCTTGTCGTGACACTCGGTGCCGTAAAGGCGAAGGCGGTTGGATACAATGCCGCTGCTGAAACGAGAGCAGCTGAAAGAGCTTGGGCTTGGATCTTCATGGTTGATTTTGTGTAGATGTTTGTGTTGTGACAATGCCAAGAAGAATCCCTACCTAGAATATTCGATAGGGGATCGTAGCATTTATGACGAATCTGTTCTACTGAGAGACAAAAAGCAGTTATCAACGTGCTAGAGTGTTGTTCAACAGACTAAATTGCATTTTCAGAAATACGAAGACGCGTTTTTCGTGTGACCACGTGATTTTTTGACATCCTTATTCTTCTAATGTCGATTTTGAAAAAAAAGATCGTTTCTGCTATTCTCCTTCGACATGTTGGAGGGAATTTGAACTCATTTTTCTCGAAACGGTGATCACTAGTACGTTGTTTTGTTGAGAAGGGATGACGTCATTCCAAAATGAAAACTTTCTCGATTGATGTTTTGAAAACGTGAATTCGCGCCATATTTTTTCTTTCTTCTAAAAAACTTGCCATGTTGAGTCGAATTTGTCGGATCCTACCATACTATGTAATTTATCCGCGATTGTTATGTAGCAAAATCGTATTCTGTGAAGCGTGCCTTCTACAATACAAGTACACCACAATAAGAAAGAATAAATTCTTTCATCAGCTCGCGGCACGACTCTTGGGGAGAAGAGCACTAATCTCCTGAGATTCTCCTCAGTTCACAGTATCAACAGAAGCCTTGCAATATTCGGATCCAAAATCTGGATCGACTTCGCCGGGTGTCGCCGGCTGTCGCCGGCTGTCGGCGAACTGTAGTCTTTTTTCATTCAAACTACAAGTATGTAGCAAAGACACCGACACTTCATCGTTTCTTCCATTGGCAAGGAAGACACATAAAAAGTAATTTGGAAGGCATCTAACAAGAGTCTTACGTAAAAGAAAAAACAAGAAAAACAACATGGGATCTGCTTGGTTTCATCCAATGACCGCCCAAAAAAGGAAAGACGGGACGTGCGACCCGTCTCCCTTCACCCTCTTGCTTGGAACCTCGAAAACTACGAAATACTCTCCACAAGAGTACGAAATCAAATACACCGGGACGAAGCCCATCCTTGTGGTCTGTACTGACGTCGGTGGGATGAAAATGAAAAATGGGGCAATCTTCAACACAGGGAATCACCCCGTGGAAATGTTCCTCCCAATGCTGCACTTCCGAGACGCTGGCTTTTCCTTCGAGATAGCAACTCCCACCGGGGCGGCAGTTCGTTCTCGAAACGTGGGCATATCCCACCAAGGATAAGAATGTCAAATCCCTCCACGATAGCCTCAAGACCCAAATGGAAAAACCCAAAAAATTATCCGATATTGTCGACCTTGTCGAAAATTACTCTGCAATATTCATTCCAGGAGGGCACGGTTCTATGATCTCCCTCCCCACGAACTCTGACCTGGGTAAACTTCTCAACGAGGCCCACGATAACCAGCTGCCGACAGTGACACTCTGCCATGGGCCTGCGGCTCTTCTGTCAACAAACCTCGAAACAGAATTCGCTTACAAAGGCTACAAAGCCGTCTGTTTCACTGATAAAACTGATGGAACGACCCCCTCCTTTGGATATCTTCCCGGACATATGCCGTGGAAGTGCCAGGAAGCCGTCGAAGGCGAAGGAATGATCATCACCAACACAACCGAGACAGGAGAAGTCTGCCAGCACCGGGAGCTGATTACTGGCGACAGCCCCAACGCCGCCAACAACCTCGGTGTATTCGCAGCCCCGATATTGGCCAAGCACGCGATGGAGTAAAATGACAAAAAAATGTATGGTAGTATGACAAAATCTGTCTGGAATGAAGCCGATCATCAGAAGGCTGAGAGTGTCTACAAAGTGTGTAAATGATGTGTGTAGAAAGTGTAACTCGAACAGAAAAATAATTAAAAACTATAGTTTTACAAAGTTTATGTCGAAATCCTTGCGATGCGAAAAAGGTGCCAGATATGAGACGTCTTTTTACTACGAAGTCAAACATCAAAAGACGCTTCACTATCAGAAGTCACACTGGCATTGCTAACGCCAAACTTTCCTTCGAAATCATTTGTCTGGCAACCAGAATAGGGACTGACATTACTCGCATTCCTAGCATCAGCCTCCGCATCGAAATTCTTTAAATTCGCGTGGCTTAATAGTGCGCTTTCCCGACGTTGGGCTTGCGAGTATTTCCGAATCCTTTACCCGCCGATTCTTTCCCGCATGATACTTAGTGTGAACCTTATCTAGCATGTCTTCGACTACTTCCTTTCCCCTTTCTTCCCATTCTTCGCGATTTGCCAAGGCGTACGCTAGATACTCGTCGCTAGAAACACCAAAAACGGCACACTGTTTGATCTTCTTGGCCAGAGGAATAATATAGAAATCGTAAAACCCAAGTTCTCCTTCGTACCAATTCTCTGATGGGTCCTTCTCTGCACGCCCTTCGATAAAAGCCTTATAACCCTCTTCAAAGAGGCGTTCATTCCAACGACGGTACATGTGCCAATGCTGCATGGTGTGAGAAACATCACTGAGTTGAATTAAATGCTCGATAACGACCGTGGCTTTTCGGTAGCTTATTTGACGATCCTCATTACCATCGGAATCTAAGGGCAATTCCGAACTGAAGGCCAAATCCCAACGCTTGTTGCGCGCCTTGATTAGATCCTTGTCGCAAATGTCCGTAGCCATAATACAATTCACAACTATTTGGCGGAAACAATTGTACTCAGCGACCGTAGTGTAGATGTGCCGACGGAGATTGGAATAAGTGGGCTCCATGAGCAATCCCCATCCAATATCGATCGAATTTTGCTCCGCGACCGACTTGTTCTTGTACATAGTTTGCCACTGGGGCATGTTCCTTGACGAGTTGAGCGTTTGGTACACCGCAATGGTCGACATCGTGAATCAATGCAGAAAAGACAATCGCAAAGGAAGTCAGCGGGTCACTGCAGATACCATATGTATGGTGGTTAGTGCTATCCAAGTTCTCTTCGTCGTAAGAAGCAATCCGATTCAAGAGTTTGATGCAAGACATCGACACATGAGATGCGTGTTCGAAGTTATGAAAGGGATTCTTTTTATACAGTGAAGCAATGCTGTAAACATAGTGCTGCAGCTCATCAATGACCTCTTTGTCCAAGGATACAGGGTTTTCGTCTCTGGCGGAGCCTCCTTTGCAAAAGCTTGGAAGCTTTAGATATTCAACAACTTCATCAATTACAGTTGTATCATCATAGTCACCCCTAGAAGTGGCACAAACGCTTCGGTTTTCCAGTTCTTGGATGGTCGTAATGCTATCTCGCTTTATACCGGTGAGTTTTCGTTTTGCTTTCATTTCCTTCAAGAGCTTTCCGAGCATTTCAACCACCCAGTCGGCCACTCGGTTTCTCTTTTCGGTTGTTTTGATCCCCTTCGAAGGAGTACCAGATCTCACTATAACGACTTCGTCTATTTTTGATGTAGATGCAGAAGTCGTAGAGGAACTCTTTTTCTTGACCGAAAGGAGGAAAAATGTCGTTAGTTCCCCCTTTCCTTTCGCACTGACCTTATCATGTCTCTTGGTAATCCAGTGCTCTTTTCCACTCGATATCAAAAGATCGGCCGTTGCCTGCGATAATTGGATGCGATTTGGAACGCCTGTGCTCTCCATGCGGGATGCGGTGTTCATTGTGTCGCCGAAGAGCTGGAAGCGCGATTTGTCTCCCCGTAGGACACCCGCCACAACAGGTCCACTGTGCAATCCAACTCGAAGGGAAAGGTCTCCAGTGTCAGGGCCGAGCCTGACCTCTAGCTCCTTTGTATGAACATGCATGGCAGCCATACAGTCCTGAGCGAACCGGCACATAACAGCATAGTGATCCCTCCGTGGATCAGGGAGACCACATACAGCAACGTAGCAATCCCCAACGACCTCTACTTTGAACACGCGGCGACGCTTTGCAATCTCGTCAAACGCCTGGTATATTGTTTCCAACAAGGTAAAAACGGCTTCAGGTTCTCGTGCCGACGACCAGGCGGTGAACCCTGAAATATCAGCGAACATGATGGTAGTGTTTGGAAACAAGTCAGCAATCGGTTTGCTGTCAAAGTGATCTGATTTTCGACTTTGATCTCTTTGGTTGTCGTTGAGAAAAGTATTAAGGTTTCCTTTTTTCGCATTTTTCATTTTGTCGCTTGCATCTCTCTTCGCGTCAACTTCCTCCATGAGTTTTCTTTGGATGTTCTTTGGAAAGAGCGAATTTACGATGGCGTTTTGTTTGATTGCCGTATTGAGGAGTTTGTTTTGCCGCTTCGTTACCATGAAATCAAACGTCACAAAAGCGCAGGACGTAATAATAAAAACCAGGATAATCACCATACTAACGAGAAGGGGACGACTTGACCTGGCCGAATCTTCGAACTTCTTTGTAGGATACATTGTCATATTGTAGACACAGATCTCATATTTGGAATCAACCAAGTAGTCTTCTCTGTTGTAATCCCGGGCAAAAGGGTATTCCATTTTCATACCGTCGTATTTTTCATCGTGGCCATCATACTCCCCAATTATTTCCACGCCTGCTGTAGTCACGTTCACAGAAAATATTTCCCCACAGGTGTTTTCCATAACGACCACCACATCCTTTGTTGTATCGCCCAAGCTGCTGACGAAAAACTCCTTCCAGGGAATAATTGCCGTGAAGAAGCCAACAATCGACGCCTTTGGCGAAAAATCTCGAAACACAGGAAATGCCACCACGCTTTGTAGGATATCTCTATGTTTGTCAACCAAGAACCATGCGGACTGATCACAAACGTTCAAGAGGACTGGTGCCCTAGAAGTTTCCATGTACTCAGCCGCTTCAAAAAACCGATTTCGATCCGCGAGGTTGTAGTTTATGACTTGTGCTTCGGCGGATTCGTCATTGATTATCGGAACAGGTGATAGCTGCCACACTGGAGTTTGGTATTCATCTGAGGGCTGAGCTTGAGATATATCAGCTCGACCAGAAATTTCCCCCATGTTGGAGTTCTCATCGATTCTTCTCCTTTCATCAAAAAGATTAGTTGGCAAGGTATCTGTTACGCCGAACTCGATTGCCGGAGCAATCAACAGGTCGCTCCAATATCGTTGGCTCCTGCGATTGCCCGATGGCACGAAGCCCGCTCCGAGAGGTGGCAATTTCCATCGGGGATAAGTTCCGTCGTTTGCCCGGGTTTTCTTGTGGAACTTCCCAATCATAGTTTGTGTATTCCCAAATATAAGGTCCTGATAATCGGTTCTATGTCTACCGGTCCATCAGGTTGTTCCTCTGCAATCCAATTCTTGTGTGTCATGGAGAAATCAACCCATCTGTCGTAATCTCCTTCCATAACTTTGGGCATGTATGCAAGAACCAGGGCCTTGGACGAGTTCCTTGCCAGGCCTATAGTTGTATTTAACGTCCGGTATAGTGATGAAACCAGGTGGCCAGTCCGTCTCGGCGCTTTGTCGCTTGACGACCGACGTCGTCGATGTGGACAGACCCCGCAGGGTTGCAAACGCTGAATCAAGGTTATGTTGTGTGTATAACCTTATTTGTTCCGCTTGTGCATTGAACTGTGTTTTGCCAGACGCATTATTATAAAATACAATGGAGTGATTCCACAGATTGTGTGTATTGAATTCATTGATGGATTGACAATAAAGAAAAAGTTGAGAATCAATCCAAGCTTTGGTTGTGGCCAATGCAAACAATAGCGAAGAGAATCGAAATGAAAGTCACACATGCACATGTTATTACGCACCTCTTTTTTAAATTGACCAGTTTCAATCGCCTTGAACAAAAAATACGCCGATACTGCAACGACGATTGCCGAGACGCCGATGATTGCAAAAAAGACGACTCGGGAGGTGTGGATGAACTTTTTCTCTCCTTTTGCGCTTTCTAGAAGACCACTGTCCGTCTTTTGGGTGTTTGATGCGGAAGAGCTCGACGAACTATCCGATCTATCTCGGCGGCCACTGAACAAGGGAAACTTCAAGGAGGATGAGCTCCTTTCATTCTGGTCAACAATTTCGTGGGTCGACGAGGTATGGCTTTCGCGTTCGGGAGAATCATCAAACACCCGTTTGTTTCTTGATGTCTTGACCCTTTGAGATGTATATCGCTGCTTCGTTTTGTTGATTTTCCCTTGAGTATCAGTCTTCAATGCTATTGTTGTTGCTGCATTTGTAGACCAAGATCGATTACTCGATTCATCCGTCTCGTCGATCGCCGACATTCTTGGTAAATATGATGCTTGTCCCGGCGAAGTCGTTGGCGATGATTTGTCCGACGGTTCGTCTCTGCCAGAATTCACAACCTCGGAGTCCTTATCAGATCGAGCTTCGCCTATTGATAATGACTCCTGCGGAACATCCCCGTTCCGCTTTTCACTCATGACGTCGATTGGCAGTTAAGTATCAATCTTTCTTCACTCTGTCTCTTTCCCCAACTTTCTTTGTACTCTTCCTTTGTGTCTTCCGATGAAGATTCTTTTCGCAAGGCAAATGACAACCCTCTTCAGGGAGGCTGGTATTGAAATTAAATTAAAATACTGATACAATTTTTCTTCTTCTTTAACTTAATTTAGCTCTTCTTCGAAGGTCTTGGTTGGATATAACGTTCGACGAGTTTACACAAAAGCCCCGTGTCGAAAGAATACATTCGACTTCATTAGTGGGCTCTCTCTGAAGATTTCTCGATGATGAACAAATTGCTCGGGAAAACTATTTCTATGGTTTGGGTGCGTGTCAAAATCGAACCGAGAGCAAGTCACGACAAAGAAGTGGGAGGTGATAAAAGTTTTTCCATATATGTACGCCTAAATTTGAAGGCTCTTTCATACGATGGGATTCATAATGCGGTAGGACCTTATGTTGGTCGTAGGAGCGAACACGCGTATCAGCTGATATATATGGAAGAATCGTTCAATACCGTCGCTGACATCAAGAAAACTAATGACTCGCGTATTTAATCAAATCCAGTCATCCTACCGAGAGAATCGGTTCGTTTTCATCATGAACAAATTTTGTTCATACCATACCATACTGCATTCGTTCGCGACACGATGACGATTCATTCATCCGCGCTCATTCTTTTACGTTTTCCTATGTCCCGCAAGGATTGATTCATTCACGCACGAGATTCAATTCGATACAGTGATAACACTGAGGAAAAAGAATCATGGTTGACTTGTCTAGTATGTTGAATTCATTTTAGCATTGGAACTATAAATAGTTTAGATATGATCTTCGTAGAAGTCGTATTGGTGCGGCTCTCTACTAGCTCTAGAAAATAGTACTCCTTGTTCTTGACAATATCTGTTCTTGTTGTCGTCCTCCTCCTTGTGACTTGTCAGCACCAAGAAGCACCGAATAGTAAATGATGGTTCGCTATTGTTTGAGAACGACACAGCGGATTGGCTTAGTGTTGGAATCGTGGCATAGTGACATGGTATGGAAGTACCGCACAGAGTTCGTGATCACGAGGAAGATAAAGTCCAATTCAGAACAGAGCAAAAGATTTCTTCCACTCGAACACTTTTCTTTTGCCAACACGTCCAGAACTATAGAAGCGAAAAATTACGATTCAAATTCTTCCGTGAAGAGACGTTGCGTCCCATGTTCACCAAAAATGTGATCTAGTCAGTGTGTAAGCGGCTTGCTCGTTGGCGGCCTATGACTTTTCGGTTTTAAGTTCTCATCGATCATTTCTCGGTTGATTCGTATTTTCGAAATCAATCAAACCACAGTCAAATTATTTCGCATGGGTTCATTTATCTCTTCATAATCTAAGGGGATAATGTGGCTGCTGGTGCTTGACTCCGGTTGTTGGAGCTGGAGTTTGTTCGGGTTGGTTTCGTGGGAGGTTTGTGCTTTTGAGAGGGTTGATGACCTTGCGATTTATGTGGGGAGAGCCTCAGCCGATTGAATGCCGCATTCCGATTCGATTGAATGACCGGCGCTTGCATCGTGATGGGAATCTTTTGAACGTGGTGGTTCGATTCTTTGCGCATTGGAATAGATGGTGCTTCGTTATTGAGTCTGGAAGCCGGTTTCATATTCCCCGAAGAATTTGAAGAGTACGAAGACGTTTTGCCCGAGCCCGATCGTTTCCGGATAGGGACACTGGGTAATCGATGATGGCTTGATGTCGAATTGGTAGGATGAGCTGCCGATTCACTATCCTGGGGTTCTTCTTCGTGCACAACGGATGGAATTTCGTCGCTGTCGTCTTCAAATGATGAAAACGTCCCAAAGGACGTAGGAGGGAGTTCACTCGAAGAGTTTCGACGTTCGGGGAGAGTAGGTGGCGTTTCAGACTCAATAAGAGATTCTTCCCGAGGCAATCTTCTTCCAATACCTTGGTTCTTACACACTGGTGTGTCTGAGGTATGTGATGTGATGGCAGTTTGGACTGTACGGACCTCCTCTTGATGGGACGCCGCTGCGGGTGATGATAGATAAGCTGCGGCTGCTGCCGCAGCAGCAGAACCATCCTCAAAAAAAGAAGGCTCAGTGTCATGAGAAATCTGGCTGCTAACGATGGATGTACAGGAGGCATTATAAATCTGGTAAACAATGGGGCTGTTCTTGGAGGAAGGCATCTTGCTGTTGTGAGACGAGGTTCGTTTGGGAATGGTAGGGGCAGCAGCATTGCCTCTGGCCATGGCGCGAAGAGCATAGGCAGGGTTTATCTTGGATGGTGAAGCATCGAATTCGTCATCTTCTTCAGCGGCAGCAGGTTTCTTAGTTCCAACCTTCTTGCTAGAATTGTTGTTCGCAGATAGTCTATTTTGTCCCCTGTAAAGTTTGGAAACACGCCTCCGAGGAATGACAGGAGCGGCGGTGGTGGCCGTGTTGTCTCGGCCTTGCTTAAGCTTCTCATGTGAATCGTGGTGTTCTTCTATGATGATTTCATTGTTGACTCTGTTGTTTCCACCGGGGTAGTAGTTGGGAGAGAAACGCCTCGAGGTTGTTAACAAAGCACTGTTGTTTGCCCAACTAGAATCGCCGCTTTCTGTTGTTTGTTCATCATCCTCATTATCATCGGATTCAAAAGTAATGTCTGATAGAAGGCTCGATCGCCGTCGGGTCGGATTGTGACTCCGATTGCTGTGAATATAATTGCTCATGCTGCCGTGGTTGCTGATGATATTGTTGGTCGTGTTAGACGTGTTGGTATTGGAATTGTTGATGTTATTGGTTTGACTGGTATTGTTGTTATTCGTCTCGTTGTGGAGATTGGGATTGATCATATTTGTTGAACTGTCTAGGTTAAGGATTGCTATATTGCCATTGTTTTCGCTGTTGTTGATCATGGACCACCATCGGCTGTTCTCTTGGAATAAATTCGACTCGCTAACTATGGTCAAGCTGCTCTGAGACACAAAGTCTCTATCACTTTGGCTTTCTCGGGATAGTTTTGATTTGTCTCTGAGGCACTCCAGCGTCAATGATTTCGCATCGTCTTCATCGCAAATATTCTCGGAATAATCTCCGTCTTTCAGCAGTTCTAGTCTACCATTGTGTGTAATGTTGTGTTCCACAAACACGCCAGCTTCGGACAACAAGGCCTGGTTGCCTTCACTCAACTTGTTCATTATAACCTCTCGCTTGCTCGTATCACCTTCGTCTATGGTTTGACTGATGCCTAACATGTCTGCTTTGGCGTTGTTCGAAATTTTAATCGAAACACAAATTGCGAGCGGAGAGTTCGAGTAGAAGACGTGAAGCAAGAATGCGGGCGTATGCTATGATTGATGATCGATTAATTTGCGACCCGAGTTCAACTTCGTGCATTGTGCCTTTCACCAGCGTAGGTTCGTCAGAAATTGGGCACATACTTTAGCCGGTTGAGTGTGACCATGACCTCCCGCGCGCTCAACATAGAGCTGCGTAAAATAGAATAAATAATTACGCTCAAGCAGTGTTATCGGCTCGGATCACGACTAGACCTTCGGTTCCGAATCCCGTTCGACTTCAGGAAATTGTTCCAGTATGTTTCGTTATTATCAAGAAAGAGAAGGGTAGCTACTCCAACCGCACAAAGGCGATAGCGTCCCATGGAAAAATGCTGAGAGGGGTTAAATATTTTTTGTTTCAGTGGCATTGGGCGTCATGAGACACATACTTCGATCTGAAATAGTGTTTCTCTTGTTGATGTCATAGTCTCATGATAATAATAATAATATGGGTAGGGTGAATCAGTGAAGTAATCTACGCATTACAGTATTCGTTTCAGATTTTGTGAGATGACGATGATGATCTATATTATTTCATTCTAAATCATCTGTTACATCTGTTCGTCGTCGCCGCCGCCGAAAGTCAAACATGTCCTTACTTCGCACTTTGGGTAACTGCGGAGGAGGAAACACTTTCGCGCTTAATGGATTCGATGCTTTGATTCTCTTTGCTATTAGTTTCATTTGGAAAGGTGAATGAAAGTCCTTTTTTGTAAGTAGATATCGAAAGGGAAACCGGTGCTCCATCGGATGGTTTCCAAGGAAGTCCTTCATACCGATCCGGATCTAGCACTGGTCGCGTTCTTAGACACACCCGAAGGACTCCTCCAATTGACTTCGAATTCACAAGGATTGGATAATCTCCGGCCAGGCAACCACGCGATAGCAATGGCTTGAGCTCGATTGTGACCTGTTCCACGAAACAAAACAACACGAGTAGAGGAAACACAGACTTACGTTAGACACAGATAACAACAAATAGCCAATTCAATGATAGCATAGGCTATCGTCATAATATCAATACCAACATACCTTGCCAAGGAATATGTCCTTAGATTCGCTCTCGTTTGAGTCAAGGTCACTTTCGCTTTTTTTGGCTTCGCTGCGTCCAAAAAACCATGATTTCTTGCTTGCTGCAGAAGCAAGAGCCGCCGCTGCTGCTTCTTTCCGTTTGTTTTGGTTGTGGAGGCAAAATACGCTCAATTGCAGGGTCTTGGTTTCCATTCGTCGCAGAAGGATTCTTTCGTGCTTCGGATCTTTCCGTGGCAGTGAAACCTGTTTCCGGCTGGAATCGCTTGACGGATCAAAACCGTATCTGAATGCTGCTTTTGTGGCGCTGGTTTGTACGGACGACAAGGATTGCTTTGAGATCGCTAGATCGGAAGGCTCGAGATCGAACAACAGGGGCTTGCTGGGGTCCTCGGGTTGGAATCGGCAGCTGCAATTTGGCTTGTATTCTCACATCAGGACACTCAGCTGATATTGCCTTTTCGCTCTTCGGTTTCTTAGAGAGAATTTTTTGGAGCTTTTCGTTTTTCTCCAACCCAAAGAGTCCAAGGATGGCAACCTCCAGGGCATTCTCTTCCAAGAAGCTTGGAAAACGATCACTGGCAGCATCTTTGTCCGCAGCAAAAGTTGTTTCATTAGTGCAGGACTCGACCAAAGACAGTGATATCTTCTTCTAAGCAGGTACAATTTCTTGCTGGAATCGGGACTTCCGCCATTAGCGGTTCCCGCCGCTACTTTCGATACCCTCGGAGCCATTATCACAGACGCCGATCCCTGAGTCTTGAGGAAGTATATTGCTTTTTGGCACACCTTCTCGTAAGTCCGTCCACTCCTGGTATTGATCAGTTCCAACCGCTGTCTCCTTCCCGAACCACTGATAGTATTGCCATAGTTGGCGCTGGGTGGTACACACCTCCAAGCGCTTTTGGATGGTGGAGGTCATTTTGGCAACCTTCTGTCGCTCGGCTTCTTCTTGTTCCTGCGCTAATTTTTTCTTGAACAATTGAAGCAATCGTGTCGCCTCCTTGACTTGTTTCTCGTTTTTTAGCCGTATCACCTCGGCCTTTATCTCAATAGAGGGTTTGAGAAGCCACGGGTCTTTGGGTGGTTCTGGCTTCTTTGGTGGTGGTACAGTCGCTTCCATCACACCCTTTGACTTTCCACCGTCAGCTAGGGCCTCGAGAGCTTCCATACTGATAGGAATATTATCCTCGCTTCCAAATTCAGTGTTTTCAGCATTTGCTTTGCTTTTCTTCGCTTCGAGTTTTCGATAAATTTCAGCCAGTCGCATTGCTAAGTAGTTTGGATTTTTTCGATTTCAATAGACTCGATTTTGCCAGCTCGATATTTCCCTCCTGTTTGTGCTTGAGTGCATTTTGTTTTTCTTGTGTGATTTTGGCCGTAACCTCTTCGACCGTCGGGAGAGCATCAGTTCCCATCATTTCTACCAGTTCCATTACGTCGTTGTCATCGTCCATCTCTTCCAGGTCCTCCAGAGTCAATTTATCTGTTGTTGTTACTGCTCCGAACAAATCGCCGCCGCCTGTCTGCTGGGACGGGGCGAGTAATTCCCCAAGCAATTCACTTTCTTCCGGATCAAGTGTTTCGAGCCAACTATCATCCTGAGTATTCATCGATCGTTCGCCTTCCGTTTTGAGTGCTAGTGCAACCTTCTCCAGTTGTTTTGCGAAGCGAAGGTTTTGAGTCGCTTTTGGAATGTTTCCCTCCTGTTTAAACTTGAGGGCTAACTTCTTGTAGGTCAGTACCTTGGAAGCATATTGTTCCTGAGTTGGTATACCATTGACACCACCCGCAGCGAATTCCAACATCATTTCCTCGTCCATCAATTCTTCGTCTGTAAAGGTCATTGTTGAGGGTGCCACAACAGAATCGATATCATCATTGTTTCTGCTGTCGGTGCTTAGAATGCTTTCGCTGGATGTTATGTCAGCATCAGTTTCGTCGGGACTTTCAATGTTTGCGATGGGCGGAGTTTGGGTCTTTCTACCAGCATTGGTACCATTTCTTTCTGGGGGCTCTTTTCTTTCCCCTCCTCCTCCTCCTCCCATTAATTCCGCAAGCATAGCAGCTTCCTCCTCGTTTTCCACTCCTTCGACCTGGCAGTTTTGAAGGAGATTGTCGTATGCGGGCGGGGGCGGTGGTGTTAAATCAGCAATATCGCCATACACTGGCGGGGGAAGGCCTTCGTTCCCTGCCAGTGTTTGCAACGTTTTTCTCGTGGTAGGAGTTCTGGTTAGGTGTTTCTGGTGATGTAGTTGGTTCTGCTTCTTTCGTTTCTGTTTCTGCCGTCTCCAATTCTTTCGAGTACACCAAGGCCTGTTTAGCCCGATCGATGTCTCCCGCCTGCTTGCACAAGATGGCCACCTTTTTCCAGAAGAGTGGTAGCGTACTGGAATACGGAGGTTCGTCGTCGTCATCTTCGTCATCGCCCTTGGCATCTTCAGCCTCGAGTTTCTTGGCTTGCTTCAGACATCCCATGGCTGTTTCGAGATCACCGCCCCTGCTTTGCTGCCAGCGCACGTTTTTTGAGGTCCAGCATTGTCAGCTTGCGGGCCTTTCCTTGCATCGCCTCGAGCTCATCTTCCGACAAGCTCCCCATGGTGGTTACGGATAGTAAAAGTTGACGCAGTTTATCAATAAATCGACACGATTTTCTATCTGTTCTATCAGTTCAGGGGTGCAGATTGCTTTTGATGCTCCAAGGGTAAGTGGTAGGGACAACACTTTCAGAATTGTTCGTCTTTGCTGGGCCACTGTGAAGCAATATAGATGTTAGCTTCCGTTTTGTGTATTCTTGAAATAATAACAAGACTAGAGAGAGGATTTTGCAACTGTGCCAGTTTGGATCATGGAGGAGAGATGCCTTTGAAACATGAAGGCAGGATTTCGGATTTGGATCGTGCCGGCATCATTCACGATTTGATTTTAATCCACGATTCATCTAGAGAATTCACGTGCCGCTGAGATTCAACAGCTAAAAAACGAAACCAGGAGGTTCGTCGTTGATATCATGACTAACCATTCTTAGTTCATAGCACAGCTATACTTTGTAATGACAGTCTGTTTTTTTTTAATTGCGGAATGATACCTGCCAACTTGCTACACTACACATAAACATGTAAATAGCTTTGCACACCTGGAGGCAACCAAGCAATCAGCATTACTTCACCAACAGAAGAAGAAGTAAGAGGAACGACGAAAGAACAAGGAAGCAATAATGATGAAACAAAATTTATTCTACCGTGGAAGCTAGAGTTTTTCTATTTTTTGTTCACCGACTGCTCTGCTTCAAAATCTCATTGGGTATCGTTGCGTTAGAGCTAACTGAAACACTGCACATTTGGCTCAAGAGAAGGGAAGAATTTGCAGTTCAAACTGGCGATGGCGATGCCTCTAAGCCGAACTATGCTTCATCGTGAATTTAATGAAATGAATCCAAATATCTCAACCGATATTAGCATGATCACTTGTGTGCAAAACGTTATCAGCTCACTCCTCGGTTGCTTGAATTTGTTCTTCTTCGGTTTCTGTCGTTCCCTTCGTCTTTGCCTCTTTTACTCCGACCTCGACCTCGTTACAGAATTTGATCAGTTCCGGCAATACGGTTTCGTTCCAGTACGTTTCGTTTCGCTTGACTCGAACGATAGAGTAGTTTTTGCCATTGGCTTTAGCGGGTATTCTTTGCAGCGGCTGCAGCCTGCTTTTTGCGTTTCTTGACCGACTTGCCCTTGCGTTTCTTTGTCTTTCCTCCTCCGCCTGATCCATCTCCGGGCGGGATAAAGAGCATCAGATCACACCATTCCATGTTACATATCGCCAATTGTCCCTGAATTTGATCGTAGAATCGGCTAGGACATCGGTCGAAGACAGGTAGGGATTTTTTGTTTCGTCGCCCCCACAAGGACTTGATTTCGAGCAACCCAACTGAGGTTTCGGAAGTAGTAGTTTCGGGTTTGAGATGGTGCTCTGTCACTATCCCATCCGGGGACGCACCAAAGACGTAGGTTCGTTTCGTGTTTGGATCAACGTGTTTCAAGAGATACATCCCTGTTTCTTTCACGCTATTCTTTGGTCTTCCTTCGTTGTCATCGTCATCGTCGCCATCAGAAGTGTTGGTTGCCTCTACCAAATCAGAGTATTGGGCAAAGGCCAAGGGTTCCATCTTGATTCCCCAAGCACAGGCCTTGGAATTCGATCTTGTGGGGTGTTTGAGATCCTCGTCGGAATCGCTTTCAAGAATGATTGCCTCGCTTTCTTCGTTCTCGATGTCATCACCGCTGTCGCCGTTACTATCACCGAAACGGGCCTTGATCTTGTCCTGCAACAATTTGTCGCGACTGGTAAAGTAGTTGGTTCCCAATACGACGCTCAGTTGAGATGCTGAGACATCAACGACGTGCTTTCGCAGGGCCATCCACAAGTCGAAATCGCTCGTCTGGTGCAGGTCCCGCGGATCGATGGTTTGAACGGTTTTTTCGCCTTTGTCTCCTTCAGAGCGCAGAACAAGCTCGACGCAAACGGGTTCGTCACTAGGGGAATCCATCAACCGAACGGATTCCACTGAATCGAACGCTACCAACGGATCGGGGAGCTACTTCGGATGTAGACTTTACTACCAACGTGCTGTAAGCATTGTTCTTGCTCTGCTGTTCCGCAGCATTATCGCTGTTTCGGATCCTATGCTTCCGGCGGCGGCGATTGGAAGAGTTCCCTCCGGCCTGACTTTCCATGAGGGAGCGAGCAGAAGAAGCAATGTCAACTTCCGTGGAAATAGCTCCCATAAGGAATGAATGGACGGTTGATGATCGCCCCGATTTGTGGCCCGGCTTGGAGGAAGACGGGGAAAGCGAAAAGGAAGAAACTATCGGCAGACCGAGAAGGACAATCCCAATCGTTCCCACAATAACCAGTGTAGCAATTAGGTAATGATGGGTTATCGTGACGAAAGAAGATTCGTTCGAACGATTCAAAGTGGTTGATGTTACCTGAACCATAGTGTAAAAATTGGTGTCGGTATTACTGCCGTTTGTCCTGCTTTTCTTTCCTGTCCTATCGTAGATCCAACGCACTGAGCTTTCAAAATAATTCAATCAAGTGGAACTCGATATGGTCTCTTTTTCAAAAGAAAATGTTTTGAAAAGGTCAATAATTGGATGTTTTGGAAGGCCGACAGCTGGGAATCCTCTCTACGAAATGTAGTTCTTGTTCTGGTGTTTGCAAAGTTTCGTGATGATGATGTTCAACGACGATTAAATTTTTCTGTGATGGAAACGTAAATACAAAAAATAATTGATGGCGGCGCCAATCGTTTGTGATTTTGATCCCAAAAGAGGAACGTCGCAATCCTATGAATCGTATGTACATTCGCTTATATTGATACGTACGCTTAGGAAAATAAGAAATTCTTTCATTATTTTTTGGAAACCGTGACTGGACACTCAATAGTGTTTTCTAGCGATCCACAGTATGTGTGACGTCAACTTCGGTTCTTTCCATAACGGACGATACATAGACCGCATTCACAATTTGGACTTACGCCATTGGCAAGAATTTTGGAGCCTCTGACGTTGTCGGTCAAAAACTGTATCCTTGTTTTTTACGCTAAGCATTCGATATTTGAGCGAGCATGCATGAGCTCCTTGTCGATTCACGCGAATTGCGCAATCGTCGTTGCATCCCAATCTTATTTTCCGTGACAAGAAGGGAATTTTGACACACGGGAACACCTATCCCTCCGACAAGCTGCACTGCCATGTCACAACAACATTCTCTCGACAAAAGTTAGATTCGACAGAACACCATATACTGAATTGAAGGAAACTTCAACTATACCTCACATCTGGATAGGTGCATTATAAGAATCTTCTCAGAACGCTTCGATAAAAAAGCAAACTAGGCGAGGAAACCAGCGATCATACCTCCTATTTCCATTCCCGTCTCTTATTTTATCCATCTATTCTCAAGTTCTCTGCTTTGTACGGTCAAGAGAAAATAAGGAGCCTCAATTTATTAGAAAGAAAAATGGCAAACTATCGGGCTTTCCCTGTCATCGTTTCTCTCGCCCTCGCGGCGGGTGTCAATGGATACAGCGTGCCCTTGGCATCGAATCCTACGAATGTCCGGAATCAATGGGATCTACCAGATTTGTTCGGGAGAGTGACGATTCCCGGGGCACGAATTACTGATTCCTCGATTTATGGCTATTACGATTACGACGATGACGAAGAAGACATTTTCTATTCACCCCTGCAACCCATCGATGCCTACTCGCAAGATGATTTCGACGACGACCACGGATACAGTGGCTACGAGCCATTCTGGAATTCGAGAACCAGAAGCCTTTTGCCGCTGTCTGCTTCTTCGACATCCCCTTTGTCTGCAGGAAGTGTCTGGAGGCACAATAGCAAAAGCTTTGGCAAAAATACCAACTCTTTTATTTCCAATCGAGGAAGCGGAAGTAGATCTTTTTCCCGCGGCAGCCCTGCCTTGTCAATGGCGAATTACATGCAAAATGGTGGTCCAACTAATGGCAGCAACCGAAACAATTACAACAATGACGATTACAACCGTAACAATTACAGCAGCAACAGCAACAACAACAATCGTGAGTACAATAGCTACAATCGTGACAACTATGATTACGATGACCGGAACCTAAACAACCGTGGAAGGCGTTCCTACGACAACGAAAGTTATGGATCTTCACGTGGTAGCCAGCCTCGTGGGACTAACCGCTTCAATACAGTCGGCAGTGTCGGCTCCGTTAACGGTTCCAATGTTTCGCGGGAAGGCCGCTCCATGCAATTCCAGAACCGCCGGGAGTCGAATACCGCCGGGCGAAGCGGTAGAATGATGGATGAATCTTTCAGTCAGTTTGCCCCCGATGCTACGACGAGATTCCAATCCAGGTCTCCCAACGATGGCTACGCCAGAGGCGGATACCGTCAGGATTCTAGAACTGGTCACTGGACGGATCCCAACAGCAATTACAACATCAACGAGAGCCCGCGTCCAACCTACTCTTCGGACAATCGCTACTCTTCGTCTTCGTCGTCTTCGTCATACTCTAATGGCGAGCGTCTAACTGCCCCAGATACTCGTGGAACCAGGGGATATGATCGTGGACGGTATGGAGCTGGTGGAAATGTTCCCTATGACAATGCCTACTACAACAACAATAATTACGAAAACCAAGACTACTACGACACCGACGGCGATAGCGACTTTTATTCTCGCAACGGAAATATCATGGACAACCGCCGTGGATCGCGTGGAACCCGTGGAACCCGTGGAAATTCACCAGGGATGGATCAGAACTACTACAACATCGACGCTCGGGACTCTAACCGACGAATGGATCGTGGTGGAGGCCTCATGAGGTACCGCCCGAACAACCAGAGGCCTGATGGCGGATATTACGGAAATGGCTATGATTACGAAGTTGGTGGGTATGACGATTTTTATGATTCGTCCGGATCTTTCTACAACCACGAAGGAAAGCGCGTGAGACGATTTGACCCATACAGTGATAGACCCGATGGTTATTACAACCCCGATCATCTGTCCAATGATTACACAGATCCGGATCGTATGCTCCAAAACCAGCGCCGCCGGGCTGGCAGAGATGTCCAGAATGGCGCCAGCCTGCGACGTTACGATCCCGAATGGGACAGCCAACAGGGGCTCTACGACGAAGCATCACTGTACGGAAGTGATGTGAAGGGAACAAGGGGTTACAGCTATGGATACGGTGATAGCATGGATAACCGAGTGGTCGCCCGAAGACGTAGACGCGGTGATAACGAAGATCCCTCTGTATTGGGTGGCGCATGGGGCGAAACTGGTGGCCGATACATGAACTCAAGGAGTCAACTTGGGGACTACCAAGAGGGCGAATACATCGAAGACGGATATGACAGGGGGCAAGCTCGCTTCAACCGCCAGGGAGACAACTATCGACGTGATTCAGGAAGAGATCGTTACGACTATGATAATTACGATGGCGATGATCGTGGACGAAGACGGGGCACAAGGAGAGGCCTTGGGCGCCGGGACATGGATGGTGAACGAGACTATTATCGTTCCGGAGATTACCGTGGGCCAGACCTTCGCGGAGATGATACCATGGAACGTTTCCGGCAAGGCAAGGATGTGAAAAAGACTGACCCATACGGGTTTGAAACCGCTAACACTCCCAGCAGCAAGAAGCGAATTCAGAGACGCAAGGGCAACCGCGTCAAGCCACGAGACGACATGAGAGAGGGACGAACTGTCAACGGAAGCTACAATGGTAGTCGCCGCGGTGGCGGCGGTCGCATCAACGGATCTGCGGGAAGGGACCGTGGTATGTCTCTCGATGACCTAAATGAAATGTTGTAGTCACGAGCAGGGCACTCCATTGCAAATTGCTAGACCATATTCGTTAACGCAATGCAATACGCGGACACAAACACCACCGGGGGCGGGGACAAGAAAGGCAATACATCAGGAACGCACCGTTCATACCTCTATACACGACATCATCTTCATCATTCACAAAAGTACATTTCACAAGAGTTTTTCGCACAGCTTATTTGTTAAACTAGTAACTCCATATTAAAAGGAAAATTGGATGGTTCGCTGTGGTAAAAATATATATTGATTGATATGTAGTTTCCTGCAATATGACGAAAGTTGCGATAAAATGTTCTTCACCTCTTCAGAAACATGTTTGTATTTGCCGGGCTTCTTCAACAAAAGTCCTGAGCCGGTAATGCGCAAAGTTCTCAAGTTAGATAGACTTACGAAGGTTACAGGTATTTGAAGAAGCTTTTTCGTGTTTCGGAGATCGAGAAGTTCCAAGTTCGATAGCTCTCCAATGGTGTCAGGTTGTAGCTCTGTAATTCTTGTCGAGTTTTCAAGAATCAGCTGTTTTAAATTATTGAGCAATTTACGAATTCGGTCAGGCACATACGTACACGTAAGTGACGACTTGTCCATTGCATTTTAGAAACACGCTACCGTACGACACGTAAACATACACGTTCAACGTAGTGTACGACTGAAAACTGAAAAAGTTGAACATGCTTGTGTCGTCATTTTTTGTCATTTTTTGTTTTTTCACCTGCCTTCGCATAAGCTATCTTTGTTGCCTCCTTCACCATGACAAAGCCTGATATCCCTCTAGTCCTCGATCAACACCAGGATTCGGATTGGAATGAACTTCCGGATTGGGTTCGGCAATCAGCCGAGACTCTCGGATATACCAAAAAGCTGTGGAACAGAGACAAGGAACCGGAAATTTGCGAGAAGGACTGGGAAGATTTGAATGAATTGCAGCGAGAGGCGGCCAAACGGCTCGGATACACCAAACAAACATGGGACGAAGAAGGTAGTAGCAGCGAAGACAGCGATTCTGATACCGAACCCGAAAAAATACCTGTCCTCGACGAATACGAGGATTCTGATTGGAGCGAACTTCCACAATGGGTCCAAGAAGCGGCCAAAGGAATTGGATATACGAGAAAGCTTTGGAGTAGAGACAAAGAACCAACACTTTGTGGAAAGGATTGGATAGAATTGAGTGATTCCCAGAGAGAGGCTGCCGTTCGACTCAGACACACCAAAGAAACGTGGGACGAAGAAGCTGAAAGAATACGTGATGCCCAGGTGGCGAACAAAAAGGAAAACACGAAATTAGCACCGCCGGTTGGCATTTCTCTCAAAGACGTTCACAAACATTTGAAATGGACAATCTATTGTATCCAGCTATACACGGAAACCAAGGATTACCAGTTCCGTGTCAATGAGGGCATGGGTCTGTCCATGTTCACTAATCGTGTCTTGGAAGCCGAGGAATTCATCGTAAAGTCACCTGTTGGTCCGCGTAATTTTGAGGAACTCTTCGAAATTGCCAAAAACGGAGTATTGTCAGACGAACGCCGGGGCTTCGCCCAGCGATTCTTGGAATGGCAGCGAACTTACCTAAAGATGAATCGAGTAGGTGCTCAAAATGCTCCGATCGACATCAGACTCGAGGACTTTTCTAACCCACCCATCACATCTAAGAAACACCGACCAATGCCAAGTAAAGAATTTCCTGTCTTTGATCTGGAAATATTTGAACACGAGATCGTCATCGTGGAATTCGTCCCTCCCCCTAACAAACCCGACTACGAACTCCCACCCTCTCGTAGGTTTGAGATTCTCCATTATGACGAGGGATTGGTGGGCCTCGACGGTGAAGAGGGATATGATCCCCGTGAGATGAAACGCCCTCCAACCCTCTGTGGAATGGAACAGCGTTCGCTCGAGCTACCGGGGCACTTCACCAACCACGCCTCTGGTGCATCTTCGACGGCCTTTGACTTCTTGAGTGGTGGATCTTCTTTCACTGATATGTTCTCGTCACACGTCGACGATATCCCAGAATGGCTTGCGAGAGAAATTGCCGCAAAGAAGCGAGCTGCTGAACTTGATCTACATGAACATCTCACATCCCGCCGCGCGCTCGAGCCCGGAACGGAAATCACCACTGACTACTCTCGATGGCACTGGTCGAACGCGGACTTTTTGTATTATGGAGCAAGCCGCCGAACGCCTCATGGATATTTTCTGGGCAATGCTGATAGAGACCGCTGTGAATGGAACAACCTGTCTCCAAAGATTCAGAGGGCTGCACGTATTTTGGGATACACACAAGCGCTATGGGAATCTGGGGAAACGCCATCTACCTTTGAAAAATCGTGGACGAAGCTTTCGCTCCAGGAACAGGAAGCGGCAATCAATCTCACTGGCCACAATGAAGAATCCTGGAACGAACATAACAATTTGGAAGCTGAAAGCGATTGTTCATCGGTGATTTCGCTGCTTGACCTCGAATGGATCGAGCTTTCTGAGGAACAGAGAAAGGCCGCGGTCTTGATCGGTCACAACGAGAATACCTGGAACGAAAGTGGCCATGAGGCCGTTGTGGGAGAAGACCTCTACTTTTCCAATTTACGACCTGAATTTCGGGACGCGATGGTGGTACTTGGTGAAACCGAGGCCACATGGGAGGATGATGAAAACTGGGACGGGGAGCACGGTGGTAGCGAGCCTTGGTTTCTTTGTCTATGCGGAGATATCGATTGCCATTCCTCGAAAGAGAAAGGTGGCTTTCGGGGAGTCAAATATTTTCCATTGGAAGAGCAACGCAAACTGGCGTACCCTCTGTGAACCATGGGTCCAGCAGCAAATCTCGTGGAGCATGTATCAGCTCGAGCAGCAGGAAGCACAAAATGTGAAGAAAAGGAAACAACAAGATTAACAACAAGTATTACTTTCTACTTTAGTATCTAATTCATCGCAAATATACTGCATTATTCTTAGTAGTGGAAGCTACATACGATCGCGCATTGAGAATTCTTTTGCGATGCCAGTCGTATTTTCATTTATATTTGTCTTCATCGACAGTATTACACCTTGGTGCCTTTGCCAAGATCTCATTTCGTTCAGTGAATGCGTTCAGATCACGTGTTTACTACTCTTGATTTAATCAAGCGACAAGAGGAAAGCATCCTATTTTATTTGTCGAGTGAAACACAACGGATTGAGATGACCATAATCGTCGAGGCGAACGCCAACCTTTTCACTTTTCGCAACCTCATTAATTCCTGTATCATTGGAGGATGATCAATACCAGCAAATAACTTTCAGTTTTTTGTCACGTGCCCCGACTTCACTGCTTCTAGATTTCTTGGCTTCGACATGACCAGAGTCAGCCAGGGCATTTTTCAATAGTAGCAAAAACTGATTTTCGGATGATTTGTTGTTGGATCAAGTTGACCAGTAGTTTCAAGATATAAATACCTTAGAATAGGAAACTATAAGTAATGCATATCGCCATTTTGACGTTCCAAAAGCTTGGAGCCCGCTATCTAGGTTTTCTTTTGTCCTTCATTTGCTGCTTTTCTTTTTTTCCTTTCCCTTTTTATCTTTCTTGGCTTTTTTACTCTTTTTCTCCTTTTTTGGCTTCTCTGTTTTGGGTTTGGATTCGCTGTCCTTTCTCTGGAGAAATCTTTCGCTTTTTACGTTTTGGAGGCTTGGGAGAGGAGGACGACGAAGTCGAAGATTCTTCGTCGATTACCGTTTTGGATTTTTGTTCCTCTTTCGCCTCAGACGACAAAATTATTTTCGGAGCCGCCATTCCGTCCCATTCGGTCTTTGCTTTTGCTTTTTCCTCTTCGTCCTTTGTGATCGCATCCTCGGCACGGTTCCATTTCCCCTTCTGTTGGGTTTGGGCCCGCATCCCGAATCTAGCACCACCTGTCGCTTCGAAGAGCTCCTCGTCCGTATACTCGATTTTGCGCTTCTTCTTTTCCTTTTTGCTTTTCTTACTCTTTTTCTGCTTTTTCGCTGCCGCTAGCCTCGCTAGCGTGTTGCCAACCGTCCCTTTCCACCACTGATCACCGGTGACGACTGGATCGATCTCCGTCGATGCTGCCCCGATTGCCTGGCCCTCTCGACGCTTGGTCACTCGAATGTGTTCCGACCTCCCATCCCTGTTCTTTCCAAGACCGGTTCCCTCTTTCCATCCGAGCTTTTCGAGCTGGGCCCTAGCGAAGGCATTCGGGCCCGTTGCGACCGACTCATTCAGGTCGGCCCCGAGTTTTGCCTTGTGCTTTCTGCCGACCAGCCGCAAAAGGGAGGACGATGTGTCATTGTTGCTGGACATATTGTTTGCAAAAGTCTTTTTTCTTCTTCAACACTAAAGGAATGAGAGGATGCACGGGCTTTGCTTCTATCAGGGCGTCTTTTGCTGGTTTTGTTTTCTTTTCATGTCATTCCTTCACAAAAATTCCTTCCTGAAAAAGTAATTCATAATTTTCTCTTTCTCAAAACACTGCGAGTTCACATTCTTGTCGAGCGCGAGAGAATGAATGGCCTGTGTAGATTCACCATGACGATACTGTGCATAAAAAAATTCAAAAATGGGTTCGTATGAACGCAAAACGTGTTCGTATGAACTTTAATCGAACTAATCAGTTAGCACATACAATTGTTTAGTTCGACTAAAATCATATTCGCAAATCATTGAGGATTCACCAGCTAGACGGGACTCATCGTTCTCTCAAGATTTTAAAAAAACGATACTCGTACTCGTATCACGTAGCTATTATTGCTCGTAGTTGTTGTTGTTTTTCCCTGACCTTTATTTCATCGATTTTTGATGCTTTTCTATTCCATTTCAATTTTATTGCCGAAGGCAATGACACTTGCTCCTTGTTCATGAAAGCGAAACAATGACCTTTGCCTCTTTTCTCAACGGGCCTGGGGAAAATTCTTACCGGGTATCCCTCGAACTGTTTCGGGAGAATCCGACGGAAGCTTGCCGAGAAGTTGCACATACGACTTGGGAAGGATCCTGACATCACCTACTATAACACAAAAAATAACACCGAACGAGACTAAAGAGAACAACGATGATAGCGAAACAAGAAGCTACATTGTGGTCTTGAGGGGAGGCCCATCGCCCACCCGATACGACACAGACCACGAACCTATCTTTCGGCAGGAATCTTATTTTTGGTGGCTAACGGGGGTCAAAGAACCAGATTGTGCCCTCGTCATGATCGTCGATAAGGACGACGTGAATGGTTGTTCTACGCTGGAATGCAACCATAGGTATGCTTTGTTCGTTCCGCGATTGCCGGAGTCCTACGCCACCATCATGGGCAAGATCCGAAGTCTCGACGAATGGAAGGATCTTTATGGGGTGGACGATGGGGTTCACTTCGTTGACACCCTCGAGGATTTTGTCGAAGCACAAGTTCAGGAAAGATCTCTCGCAAAGGTCTTACTGATGCGTGGTCCAAACTCCGATTCTGGAACCATGTATGAAGAGCTAGCGCCGTCATTTTCGAGGCTTTCGAAGAAAGCTTCAGTGAAAGAGAACAACGGAGAGAGCGATTTCGATTCCATTTTCGACGTCACCATTGATTATTCTATACTGTTTCCAATTCTTGCGAACTGTCGGGTATTCAAGTCACCCTCCGAGCTGGCTCTGATGGAACACGTAACAATGATAACCAGCTTTGCCCACGCCTACGTAATGCGCAATGTCAAACCGGGAATGTTCGAGTACCAGTGTGAAAGCCTGTTCAGGCATTACGGTTATTACAATTATGGTTCACGGTTGGTATCGTATACAAGTATATGCGGGTGCGGCCCAAACTCTGCAATCCTTCACTACGGTCACACGGGGGAACCGAACGCCCGTAGAATCGAAGATACCGATCACTGCCTTTTTGATATGGTACGTACGCAAGAAGTGAAGTTCCTTGAAACAAATGCTAAGAACACCTGGAAAAAAGCCTTGTCATCCGTACTGTTCTGTGTTTGCTACGTCATTCTCATGCAATACTTTGATGCTTGTTTGGTGATTTGATTCTCTATAAGGGGGCAGAATACCAGTGCTATGCATCGGACGTTACCTGCTCCTTTCCCGCTAATGGAAAATTCACCGCAAAATACCAGGCCATATATGAGAGTGTGCTGAATGCACAAAGGGCGGTTTATCATAAGATGGAACCAGGAGTTTCATGGGTAGAATGCCATATCGCCGCAGAGCTAGAAATTGTGAAGGGTCTTCACGCTATCGGTATTTTGCAATTGCCACCAGCTACAGCTGGCGAAACGTCTGTCGATGTTCTGGAAAAACTCGTCAGGGAGTATCGTTTGGGAGCTGTCTTTATGCCACACGGGTTGGGCCATCTAATCGGGATAGACACACATGACGTCGGCGGTTACTTGGAGGATACACCACCGAGATCCCCAAAGCCTGGCCTTCGTTCTCTTCGAACAGCTCGGATCTTGAAAGAAAGAATGGTTCTAACTGTCGAGCCCGGCTGCTACTTCATCGACCACCTTTTGGACGAGGCAATGGACGAGGGGAGTCCTCTCGCGCCCTTTCTCAATAAGGAACTAATCAATGCCGAATATCGAGGATATGGTGGGGTACGATTGGAAGACGTCGTAACAGTCACTGCTGAGGTTCCCTGTGGCACTGATAGGGGCTACAGCTGCGTCCGCAATTTCACCCTGTGTCCACGAACCGTGAAAGAGGTCGAAATGGTTATGGCTGGTGGCAAGTGGCCACCAATTGTCGACGAGGCACCCGAGCTAAGACGACTTTTGCTAACGAAGCCCTGGTCACCGCTTCCTCCTCCACCGTCGAGATAATTAAAAAGGGTAAAAAATAGTGTTGTTCCGTTCCTCACCAATTCGTTGGCCATCATGATAATTATTACATCTGCCTTCTTGCAGTTCGATAAAATGGTCACCTTGAGTTATTGGAAGATATCTTGATATGAAACTACTTAAAAAGATATTGATAGACTCTGATACATATCATTCGCCTAATCATTATTGTGATCTAGCTACTAATTCGTTACATAAAAAATTTGCAGCTTTTGCACTATCCATAATTCGAAATCGTCAACTAGCCATGCTGTATTTTCTCATTTCGTTCTTTTGAAACATTTTGCAATCCCCTCACTTCGGTTTCTTCCACGTCCCAGGGCGGTCAAACACAAGCGTGGGGTGTTCAATTTTTTTCTTTTTTGGTTTCGTTTTGCTTTCACTTGTTTGTCCCTTCTTTAGCAGGCTTTCGGCGCCACCCATATCATCAAAAGTTGACTGGTCGGGTTGGTAGGAATATCCCTCCGCGTCAAAGGCTTTGAGACCATCGACGGTCTCGATGTTGTTCAAGGTCGCATACCGGACCATCAAGCCTCTGGCACGCTTGGCATGGACGGCGATTGTTCGTCCACCATGCTTAAAGACAATCTTGACCATGATTCGATTCTTGTCCACAGCGGCCGAATATTCGTCACTCGCAAGGTTGACTACCAGAACAGTCCCAGATAAGTCTTTTCCATCCTCCTCTTCCTTCAAAAGACATGCCTCTATGCCTGGCTTCCAATAATCTTCCAGTTTGAGTTTCTTATCGCTGGAAAAAACACCCTTGCTCGCCATTTCGAGCCTGTAGGGCTCGATAGCATCCATCGGCCGAAGCCACCCATAGAGGGGATCGACGATCCGGAGATGGTCTTGCAAGTACTGCAGATTTGACTTATTGCTCACAATGGTATCTCCAACATTGAGACCGCTGTATGCCGCCCCATTAAAGGTCACGATTGCGGGTTTCGTGTTCGACGTCGCTGCTGCGTCGGCCGACATGGTCTTCCAGTAGCCCTGCGCAGTAGCAGTGATGGAGGCGCTGGTCTTGAGAAGAGCACCCAGCTTGGAGGCTGATTTTGCGTGTTCCTTGACTTCTGTGACGATTTCTGTGCGCTGGTCCTTGAGACTAGCCAGTGGCTCACTCCACGGAACGGGGAGATTGTCGGTTTGTTTCTCCAGGTTTAGTGTCTTGGCGGGAGAAAGAATCATGAGCATTTTGTAGGACTGCGACGACGATGGCAGGCGTTTGTTTTTTGGATTCGCCTTTGTGAACATCGATGTCCTGTGGGTTCTTCGTCAACAGACTCCGACTTTGAAGCAAGAGCATGGGCACGGGTACTCCTTCGTGTGGCCGTTGTAGAGACTCCCGCTTGCGACGAGGATGAGATCTTTCGTTTCTTTGCCATGGTATTTTTGAGGATGCTCTTTCTGGCGTTTGCGGTGTCAGCATTCGAGTATAAAAATCTGCGTATATCGCTGTTGCGGGTGGTCTTTATAGTCCTTATAAATTCCTTGCTCCGAACCGGCAGTTGTTGTCGCCTGCAAAGGTCGCTACCTCGTTGGACAACTCGAAATGCCGTGACGCTGGAGATACAGGTGGTCAGGGAAAAAGATCCGATGGGAGTTGTGGAATAAGCGGTTGTTCCGATTGCAGCTATTAGTCGGGATAATTGCATGAGGGTGTATTTAAACAGATTCTCTTTCCTCGTAAAAGCGCATCAAGGTCTAGGCTGATGAATCATTTGACACTGTCGGTGAAAAAATAATTGAAACGCACCTTCGTCAATTTTTTTGAATCATCATTCATCTCGATCAAGGAATCTCAACTCATCGATCATCGTTGATTCTCAAATTCATTCACAGAGACCGTACACCGTTTTTGTACGTAATCCTACTATGTTCCTACATAGAACTATACATATCCTATGACTCGTAGATTGGTATCATGAACTCAAAACTCAAAAAAAACGATTCTCAAAAAATAGAACCTCAACTGAAAAGAGGGCATCTCGATCTCTTACTCTGAGAGAGGCGACTACAGTGATATTTTTCGATTAAAAAATGTAGATACACACTTTGCTTTTTTAATTAGAGAGCTACTTATTCTTGAAAACCGAGCTTCGTCGCGAGTTTTGGTGTGGATACTCTCTAGAGCAAATTTCGCTAGAGATCGAAAATACATCCTGCTCTTTCACGGGTGCAAATTGTTGACATTGTGTTCATTGACGATGCGTGGTGGCATCAAGGTCAAAAATCGCATGGGTGGCGGCATGGGATCATCGTGGCTGCCTTCACAACCAGTATCAGCGAGAGGTTTGTTTGGATATTGATTCTCTGCTTCCAACTCCGATGACGATGAAACAGTAAATTCAACACGAGTGCAACGCCCCATGGATTCTCCAGAGTGCTGGACGGGAAAGCCTTCTTCTGTTTCATGGCGCGTAGTGGAGGCTTCGTCGTCATATTTGTAGCTCTCGTAGATCTCGACCGAGAATTGATGTCCAACAAAATCGAGGCACCGAAAGGTGTCGGTTGATTTATCACGAAAAGAGCCCTCAAAGATGGATGGAATCCGGGAGATGCCTTCCAGGGGGTGAATCTCTCGGCCGATTCTCAGGTGCATCCCACGAGGAGTCATCCGGGCAAAGGGAAACAATCGTAGCCCACCACCGTAATATGGAACTGTTCCGGTGGCAACGATTCCTGCAGACCCCCGATACAAGAGCGTGTCTTCCTCTTGGCACTTGCTTGTTGGTCCCTCCATCGCTTCCCCGACAGGCTGTGTAATCGCCGTGACAGGTCTCATGGTGTCACCCCTGCGGTGATCGATCCAGTAGGTCGATTCAGGATCGTTGGTTGTAATTTTCACGTCACGGAGTAACCTCGAAGCGTCCTCCAATTTGAGCAGCTTAGGCAGACTCCTCGTAAACATGGCAACCGTATATCCCACCACACCCGTTGTTGCTGCGTGCCAAATCCCACGGTGCCTGCTCTTGGCTTTTGTTCCCTTCCATTCTTGTAAATCTTTATAGTCTTGCAGAAGCAGGGAATCGTATCCGAGGCCAGCAAAAAAGGCGTATCGGTCGTCTTTGTTTCCATCGTCATTTCCGTTCGGAGATGAGTACCCGTTCGTAGTCTGGGCTGCAACCCCTCCCCGGCTTGTACGAACACGGATCAGGGGGAGATCCAAAACATCCACCTCTATCTTATTCGACTGTAGTGCCAGTAATTCTTCCGAGACACTATGTTTTCCTATCGCTGTGACTTTCGTTTGCGTTACCGACTCGATCAGTTGGGATAGTACGAGTCGAAAATCCTCACGTTTTGTCACTTGTGGACGAATGCATTTACGCAAGAGCCGGAGCATCGCCCTTCGTTTTCGTCGGTGCTTTCTTTGGTTTGAGGTTACCGGCAGGCATCCCACCACCGATCCCAACGCGTTTCCAGTTCCCATGGCCACATAACCAAAGACGATTGGAAACTTGCTACCTTGTTGGCTTTCATTGCTGCTGCTTTTGTTGAACATTGTCATCTTCGTCACCATTCAACCTGGGCAAATCTTCCATTTGCTGACCGATAGAGAGCGAACGGTATTCTTCCCACAAGAGGTTGATCATGGCCGTTAGGGTTCCGTCCCCACCCACCGGAATCACCAGAGTCGTCGAGCCGAATGCATTTGCGGTAGCCATTATTTTCCTCGAAGCACTCTTGGCTTCGTCATAGGTTGATGTTACCAAGAGGCGCACCTTAGGATTGCCCCCAGTCGTATTCTCTGTTTGTTGGGCAATGTTCCATTGTTCAACGACGTCTCTTGCAGGCTTCGATCAGGTCCTCCGTGACCCCCTTGGCGTTTGTGTTTAGGACAATCGCAACGTCACGGATTGCTGGTGTTGTTGTTGACGATAAGAGTGATTGTGTTGCAGGTGATGATGATAGTGACGGTGGTGATGAAAATGGCGAGGATGAGAATGTCGCACCAACAGAGCCGAGTGACTCCTCGGTCGAATGCAATCGGAAGGACCTTTTCCGATGACGATAAAGATCAGAACCAAAAGACCAACTTTTCGTCGTTGGTCTTTTCCCTATGGCGGTTGGAGAAGTCCAGGAAATCGTTCGCTTTCGGAAAGATAGCAATTGTGAAAAGAACAGAGACCACGGAAACCAATGCCATCTGCGGCACCGACACAAAGCGTTGCCTCCGTCGACTCTGATTTCCTGGCATCGGCATCGAGTCTGTCATGTTGATAGATGCGTTGCTCTTTCGTTTGTTCGACATTTTCGAATTTCGACTGATGGTTGTCATGCCCCGAAATAGTCTTGCTCGTTGCTTTCAGTTGCAAATGAAAGCGACTGGGTTCTGTTCTATTCTGTTCGACGAATTTTTATTTTTGTTGTGGCCAAGGTGAAAGGGAAGATGAAACTTAAGACTCAAAAATACTGCATGGTATCCAAGAGGTCCGAAAATTAAATCTCATCGAAAATAATGAACGAACGGTAAGAATTGTCTCATCGGAAGAAAAGAAGAAGAATGATTTCGATGACGCATCGACTTTGCACAAAGACACTGGCTGGCCCAGTAAATCTTCACATCGCCATCTGGCATGGAACATTCCCGTCAGGAGGCGCGCCAGAATCGTATTCATATGATCATGGTATATAGAGTGTAGGCTAGGATATTTAAAATACGATAGGTACAAAACTCAGTCTCAATAGAAGATGATGATGATGATGCGAAGTGACTCTACTAAAAACTTTTGAAAAAGATACTTTTTTCATCCGCGGTAGTATTATCTCACGTCGGTACACGACACACTGCCACCCTAGGCCTGATGGGTATAATCCTATCAGTGTCAAGACTAGAGCAAACCACAAGAAGTTTCAGCTCTATTAGTGGCATTAGCCGAAAATCTACGATTGGAGTTGAAGGCAGCCTAACATGATGATATGAATGTGGTAATAATTTCGGTGAGGTTATTAAAGTCCAGAAACGAGTTTCTCAAAGTCAGAGGATATTCTCAACTTCTCGTCCATAAGCTCTTCGTAATCTTCCAGCTGCAACATAAGACAAGCCGTGTCTTCATCTAGAGTAGTCACGTCGGAACATGCACAAGATCCGCAAAACAAATACTTCATTCTTGTCGACGCTCTCGCAAATAGGAGTATTTGTTTCTTTTCACCACTCTTTTGTGCTGATACCATTTCTCGGTATAAGCTTGCCTCGCTCGAACGACCCATCTGTGAAGTCGAGTTCACACGGAACGATAGCTTTCGCCCGTTGTCCGAAAATTCACTGAAAACCTTCTCCCCACCGAAATTACAAAACAAAATCCATGCATTGGATGTTTCGGCTACCCCCGCACGACGGTTGAATCCTATGTATGTTCCTTCGGGAATTGTTTTGAAGAGTTCGTGACCGACCACGCGGAATGCACATGATTCCTTCGTAAACCCGAGTGAAATGCCAGCGTTGGGAAGATTACCGAGATTTCCGGGCAGTGTCTTCAAAGGGATTGGTTTCGGTCGTTTCGGGATGTTGCCTAACTTATCAGCCCCAATCTTTCGCAAATGGGCTCGTTCCTTTTTACTCATTGTTCGTGCCGACGAATCGCCGTTCGGGATTTCTTTAACCTTAACTAGCTTTGGTAGCTCCGGAGGTTCAGAGTTCATCTTTGTTGGCCAGCTTTGACGAGCAAAGGCTTTCCCCAGAGTTGATTTGATGCTTCCATATGCAATCTCATAGGCAAATCCTTCTTCGCAAGGTTCCACGGGCAGGTAGCGAATGGTTGAAATCAAATTCTTGTGGACATTAAAAAATTCACCGTTGTAGCCCTCTATTACGGCACTGCTATCAAATATGGCACTGAGAAGCGAAGGGATGATTGCAGCATCTAACATCGCATACGATATTTGTTCCTCTGATAGCGGCCGATGCGACCAATCCGAAACTTGTTGGGTCTTATCCAATCGTTTCTTCAACAGCATTGCCGTCATTTTCTGCAGGCTAGCCATAGATTTTCGTTCAGACTTCCTTTTGTAGATGACGGAGGAAATTGACTGAAGATCGACGACCGAAACAAATTCTGAAAAGCATTTTAAATGAGGAAAAGATGCTGCCAACTTTGCCAAATCTTGGAGCACACCATATCCAACCAAAGAAATACTCCGGTTCATAAAGAGCTTCAAGAGTATTCTATCGAGGTCATTTTCTAAAGAGTAGTCGCCATCGAAATTATCTCGGCTCCGACAGATTGTCTGTACGTCTATCAGAAACGCCTTTCTTCTTGTCCCGAGTTGCAACGTTGAGACTGGAGAATTCTCGCCACAGGAAGGACCTGGTTTCCATTCACAGTCAATCCCCCATGCATACTTCAAAAGAAAGCTGTCGTCGTCGCTCACTCCACTTTCAAGGTCTTCATCCAACTCCGAAATCCAATTGTCAACTTCATCCTCGAACCAACGTAAGCGATTGAGAATCATCCACAAGAATACTATTGGTTTGGCATGAACGAGTCCTCATCGTTAGAACATTTTTCCATAACATCGTCAAAGGAGATGAGATCCAAAGAATTGATGTCAACCACGCTGAATCTTGATCTTTCGCTATTTTCCATTGATGTTTCCTTTTCCTTCCTATTTTCCTTCATGATCGGTAAACCGGCTTTCTTGCTTAATGGACGAGATTGGGTAAAAGTGATTTGGCCATCAAGAGATGTGTCATCGTTGGCTTTTGCTAATGATTGGTCATCGCGATTCCACCATCGTACTGTGGGTCGCAAGCTTCTCGGTGAAAATTGTGTTGGGATGCCCATGATTTTGCTTCCGACGGGGGCTAGTCTCACTGATTCTTCATACTCCTTGATTTGATCCGTGAGATCATCTGTCCGGTCCATGTAGTTGCTGTGGAAAACCTTGGGATCGTATCCCATTTTTCGGTTTACACTTCTTCCTCCTCTCGAGTTTTTTCTCTTCGCTTTTGCGGGAGGCTTCGTTGAAATATCTGTTGTCGTCATCGATTGGAAACCTTGGATCCAAATCTCCGTACAACTTTTGATCCGAGTGGATGCCCGCGCGGTAATTGGCAAACAACTCATCCCCCGCTTTGGCAGTCAAGCTTCTGGCCGCTAATTGTTTCGCCTCCGTTTCGTATAGCAGCTTGCAGGTTTCCTTACTTACGTGGCTTGGCGCGATGCTGCAGGGGGTCTGCCCCTTATTATTTACGATGAGCAAATCCGCGCCTGCCTCTCGCACAAGATATGTGACGACATCCTCTCGGCACTTGGGTCAGTGCGTAAAATAGTGGAGTCTTTCCGTAGTTCCCGGGTCCCTTTGATATAATGTTGACGACATCCAATTGAGGAAAATGTTTGGTGGAGATTTCAATCAGCCGCACGACGGTTTCAAAGTCTCCCCTCCAGGCACAAATGTGTAAGGCGTTCTTATCAATATTTGTATTGGGGTTCTGTTCGTCAGGGATTTGCATAAGTTTGGGGAAATCTCCAACGGCCAGGGCTTCTTCGATGAGCTCTTCCATTTCGTGAATTCGTCCCTTTTTCCTGGCAGTGGTTCGAAATAGCTTCGCCTTGGATAGGATATCGTTCGCTTTGAAGCTACGGTACTCTTGGAGCCTGTCTTTTTTTGCTTCGCGTTGCTGCCTCCTTTCTTCCTGCCTTAGCTTTCGAATTTCGGAGCCCGACATCATTTTGATCTCGTTACTCGTGGGGTGGCTTCCGTGTTTGCTGTTTTTGCTTCCGGCTTTTACAGTAGCTCCCATGCTGTCAGGAAAAGTTATTTCAATCGATGATGAAACAGTTACGATGGAGCCAACAAAACCAGCGCCCCCACCTTGTATTTCGTCAAGAGTACCTGTGTCAGAGTTGTTGACACGTGTGGCCTCCCAATCCACACCCGCGACACGGAGAAATTGGCGCAGGGGCAAAACCAAACTCTTTCCCGGAATTCCACTGCCAATGCTGGCAAAAATGTTTGTTCTGTTGGTGCTGCTCTGGCTCTGAATGACATCCAAAATAGACTTGTCGACATACAAGTCCATGTCCCTGTTAGTGTGACAGATTGGTGGCATGCATCCCGACTGAAATCCAGTGAGACCTTCAGCGATCTTCAAGGGTGCCAGCTGCATCGATCGGATCGTCGTCACGGCTCCCTTTCTGTGAATTGCTTTCTCAAGCACGAGATCTTTGAGCTTTCGCATTTCGATCTTGTCTTTCATCTGGAGTGCTGTGACTACGTAAAAATTATCCACAAATTTGGTAGGCAAATTTCCGTCCTTGTACCCTTCGGTGATTATTGCTTCTACTTCCCAAACCAGTGTTTTGATGTCGATGATTACATCGTTGTCATATTCCATTGAATCTTCTTTCTTTTCTTCGTTGTGATCACGGCTCGTCCACCACAATTGCATCCGACAAGGGTAACTTGTGCCTTTCGTGGAGCCGTCTTTGCAACACCGTTGGAGCAATCGACGGAAACGACAGCGTTTTCGCTTGTGCATTCGAATTCTTAGCAGTCATCACCGCAGTCGTCGAATTGACCGTCGACATGCGCAAAGCGATGCTGCGCCTTGTCAAAGTTCGAAATACGGGTAAAATCCTTTTCGTTCCACTTTTTGTAGATGGCGAGAATGCCACAACGGCCAATTCCAAAGCCGCAACTGTATGTCGTTGCGATATGGTTCCAAATACAAGACACGAACACCGTGACTGCAATCAATGCCAAGCTCTGCTTTCTCGATCTAGATGTGAAATTGGAAGCATTCGCCATCTCTGCAAGAGGTTATGAGTTATGAGGGGTTGTCTCCCATTCCAGCAGTCGCACGATCCTTCCCTTTCCATGCAACAAGTATTGTAAATCGAAGAAAAAGAACAATTCGCGGCTTCGTCATCGCGATGCTGTCTATCCATGTGGGATTGTGCTTTGAAGGTACAGTATACTACTTGAGGTAGGTAAGAAAATCGAAAAATGCGCTGAGTTAGGTGCTGTGGCGTGGTGGATCTTCGGAAGCATTTTCGGAAGTGGGTCTGAATGCGCGAAATTTAACGCGCGGAGTCAGTCCCCGTATTGACATGCTTCTTCATGATGACGTACCAATACGATTGGAGAATCATCCGGGACTCATTGGTCTACCGAGAATGCCAAGGGCATTATTTTCTCGTACGTAGATTTGGTACAGTAATCTACAGTACAGTACGTACTTTTCCGACGACTGACGTTGACGCATCATTGTTAAAAATAAGAATTCATTTTTCAAAAAATACCTTTTTCCGATTTTTAGAATAGTTTTGATGGAAAAGATTCTTGAACGCTTTGTCATCAGCCGTCGCCGACGCCGACCACATACTTTGCTTACTTTCGGAAATGCATGATATCGACGGCAACGGTCTCAACATACCGCGAAAAATGAATGTATGAATAGAAGATTCATCATTTATCTACCCTGTTATTGCACCCTGTGTCTTCATTAAATGTCACTTACGACGCAACCATGAGCAGTCTAGAAGTCGAAGAAAAACTTTGCGGGAAGCAAAAGCTGCACCCCATGATCACCACAACCCCCAGACCTTCATTAGTGTTTTCCATAACGTCCTCGTCTGACTCTTGTGCTGACGGCTCTTATAATGATCAGTGTGTCCAAGATGAGGATAAATGGATCGGAGAAAACTGCTACGACGAGAGTGAGGAGACACAATGTGACGAACAAACAAGAGAATCGCCCCGATACACAGCAGCAACAATCCCGGAGACAAAACGCAAGGTCCATTTTTGGAGGAGAATGGCAGAACTGTTTCTCATCCAGATGACCCTATTTACGTCAATTGTAATATTTTTTCACAGTAGCAATAGGTTGTCCCTCACGAATGCGACAATCGTGTCGAGATCAGGAACAATGACTTTGCCTCCTCTAAGTAATGTGGCAGCATTGACGAACAATCAAAGAAAGATTGGTGACGCGGAAAGTGGATCAGAAGACTGCATTTATGTTCCTGGTGGAGGTTTCAGCGGATTCTGGTTTTCCCTCGGACGTCTCCAATCCATTGAGCATCCCCACAACGAAACCTTTGTTTGTTATTCGGCAGGGTGTCTAGGCGTTGTGGCGACTACTTTTGCACCACGGTGCACTCTTGCAGAACGGAACCGTTGATTCGAATATGAATAACGAACACTATCATGACCTTTACGAAATGGCAAGATCCATCCAGGTCGAGTGGCAAAGCGGGGGAAGGCATCGGTATCGGGTTGTAGAAGCGTTTATCGACGGGCTTTTGAAAAAGCTGGAGGATCTTGACGACGATTCCAGAACACTCTTTTTTGACACGATTATAAGCAAATTGAACGTTGTGACAACAGCTTTTGAGGAGGACAAAAGCATCAGCAATACTGATAATCCGCAATTATATTTACCACAATCGATCCTTCCGAGAGCAATTGTCCGTCGACCATCAGACATCTCCAGCCTGAAACGATTGTTGCTACAGTCTGCCTGGATCCCTCTCGCCACTGGATCTTCTTGGACTCACAAGGGGCACATGGACGGCTCTTATTCGATGGCACAGCACCCAAAATGTTCTCGAACGGTAGGCCTGACGGAAGTGTCAGCAACAGTATCAAACGGAAGTAAAGAAAACTCCTCATGGTTGCGAAACCAGGTTCTTCTATTGGGCAATACCCTTAACATGGAACTCAGTCGAGAGGATGTGGGCAAATTATGGAAAATCGGGAATGAATCATGGTGTATAAATTTATTGTTACGACATCAGAACCCATTGCGACACAGCAAGAAGGTAGAGACTACATGTTAGGAATTTTTTAACACTAGCTTGGGTTGAACTGTCTACAATTACTTCATTAGTGCAATTGATAAAACATGCTCTAGCTCCCCAGCAAAAAGCCGTCAAAGTATGGCATTACCTTACAATCTTTCCCATCGTGCAATTATTCGAATGTCATCATTTTTTGGAAGCAGCAATTATGTCATCAACATCAGACTCGCAAGACTTGAAGCGACTTTTTGCTCGAAGGAGAAGACCCTGTGTTTCCTTTTTCTTTAAAATCAGACGGGTTGTGGAGATTTGAGACAATTCGAACAATGCATCGCATGCTTGGATCTGCACGTCACTATCCTCGCTATGATTTTTCATCGCTGTGAGAATCGCCTTCACAAGCTTTGGTGCATGGATCTCGCTTTTCCCTTCCAGGAGAAGATAACCAATAATTTGACAAGCAGCAACCTGCATCGTCGCAAGGTCGTCCATTGTTCTGCATAGCTTTCAAGATGATTTTGATTCCACCATTTCTAACAATTTCGTGAGCTATCTCGTCGTCATTTATACAAAGTTCCTTCATCACATTGAAGGACAAAATAAGGAACAATTCATCATCTGGGTGGGAATGAATCACAGAAAATAAAGCTTCAAGACCTCCGTTTTCGGCAATTTTTGTTTGGTTATCGCTGCTTCCCTATAGCGAGGTTTTTGAGAACTGTACATGCCGCTTGTTTCAACTCAAGATCATATTCGGCATTCAATGCTGAAATAGTTGCGCTTATGGCATCTGATTGACCAATGAGTTCCTTGGCCTCCTTGTCAATCGCCAAATTCGAAATCAGTCCAAACATTGGGAGCAAAATTCCCTTGTCCAAGTTCTCGGTTGACAGTGTCTCTACAATAATCGGCACAACCTGCGAATTCGATACCGAGCGGAGTGCATCAATAGATCGAGCGATCAAATTTTGGAAAAAATAGCAGCCCTCCATTAGTACGGCCACTTTCTTTGGAAATCGTTCCATGGCAGCTTCAACAGCCTGCAACCCACCAGCGTCCAAAATGTGTTTCGTAAAATTTTCATCGTACGAGAAGGCCCCAAGAACACCGCATCCCATCTGCTGAACCTTGGAATTATTTGAGCATCTGTGTATTGACGAGATGATAAGATTGATGACATTCATATGAGCTAGCTTCGTTGAGATAGCTGGGAATACCCAAAGCATTTCAGCGAGCGTACAGCAGGCTTCAGCCTGGAGAATGCTCTTATCCGGATGGTCTCTCATGGCGTTGCACAACATTTCAACGCCGCCAAAGAGTATTGCCGTCTTCACACTCTCGACCGATTTCATACACTTTCGGAGGCGTTCACAAGCCTTATCTACTGTCTTGGAGTCAGACGGATCTCGGAGGGCACTTTTGACAATTTTGCGGATTTTGACAGACTCTGGATCAGTGTATGCTGACTTGAATGATGATATCTTGAAACGAAAAACGTTGGGTTCAATGATCGATTTCTTGTCATCGGCTTCGACCTTCACGCGCTTTGATATATGTATTTCTCCGCTATCTATTGACTTTTTGGGTCTGCCACGTTTTTTCTTAGTAGCGGAAGCAACGGGACTATTTTTCATCAAGATGGTATCAGCTTCCAGCGACTTCCTTGGTCTACCGCGTTTTCTCTTAGCAGTAGTAGCAATTGGACAAGGATCCATCCCTAGATTATCACCATCGACTGACTTTCTTGGTCTACCGCGCTTTTTCTTGATAATAGCAGCAATGGGGCTCCCATCCCCTCCTAAACTATTACCATCGACTTTCTTTGATGGTCTCCCGCGCTTTTTCTTGATAATAACAGCAACGGGACTACCATCCCCTCCTAAATAATTACCATCGACTGACTTTCTTGGCCTGCCACGTTTTCTCTTGGCAATCGTAATCAACAGAACCACTAGTCACGGTTGAATGATTATCATCGACTGACTTTCTTGGTCTCCCGCGTTTTCGCTTCGTTTCAATAATGGTCAGATTTTCGTTGTCTACTGATTTTCTCGGCCTACCACGTTTCCGGCCACTGCCATTGATCGGAATGTTGTCGTTAAGCGATTTTCTGGGTCTCCCACGCTTTCTGACAGTGCCTGGAACCAGACTTTGTTCAGAGGAGGAAGGTGGAGCAAACCGGGGAAAGGGACAAACTTTATTGATGCACACCTGTCTGAGTTTGCTGGAAGCCGCCGAACTTAGGCTTGTCGAGGCAGTGTTTGCATTGTCCGCAATCGTCACGCGTACAAGCCTCACATTCGCCACATCGAGATATTCTCGTCCTTTCGACAGCCCTACACTCACAACACTTCCAGATTCCCTCGGGGACGAAGGGCAATGGAGGAATGTGACACTCGAGGTGATACGCCTTTTGGCAAAAGTCGCAACAAATCAACTCACCACCGTTGTAACACATGTAGCAGTTATCGTCGTGTTCCCCCTGGAAGAGTTTGTCGTTGAAAATTACTTTCCTTTTCGGACCACTCTTTCTTCTCGACCATTGTGGCGTTTTCTTTCGTGTACAATCCTTGCAGAACCATTCGCCCATAGGGATTTCTTTGATTTTTGGAAAGTGGCAGTTCGAATGAAATCCACGATTGCAGCCGTCGCAACAAATGAGATCACCATCTCCAGAGCAAAAGGAACAGGCACGAGGCATAACATTTTTTTCGCCGTTACTGCCAGGTTGATAATCTGTATCTACGATACTGTCAATTAACGCTTTCGTAGCGACCTCATCTCGACCGATTGCTTCGTTCGTTGTCGGTGCTACACTTTCAACTTTCCTTGCCTCGATTTCTCTACCGTTGGCCTCGTCTATTGCATCATTTACGGCATCTTTATCGTCGGTGTCGTAGGTTTTTGTCCCCTCATTTTTATGACTGACCAATTCTTTCTTGTTTTCTTTATCGTCCCCTTGAGAAATATTGATGTCGGCTGCGCTTTCTACTTCATTCTTAACAGTCAATGCAGTCGTGTTGCTTCCAACGTCGTTAGGCTTGATAACCACATCGGAAGCCCAACTGATTCGATTTGGTTTGATCCGTTGCTCTATTGTCATGGCGACTATCCGTTTCGTCGCTTTGGATTTGTTGTTCCCATCCTTATTCACATTATTTTTGTCGGTTTTGGGTGGTGGAAGAGCCAACAGAGGAGACATTGGCGACTCCTTCGAGTCTGCGGGTTTACCATTTGAGATCCATTCCTTGTAGCAAATCATTTTGGCAATTGGATGACGTAATAGGGACCCTTTGCGGCGGTCCTCGTATCGGCGTTCCATGGCGATGGCTTCTTGGTGGAGGGCCGACAAGTCCATTCCCAGGTGGATCTTGATGCCCTTTTTGAAGTGAGTTCCTTCCGGCCAAAGGTGATACGTAACGCCTTCCCCCGTCACAAGCTTGCAAACCTGACTCATTGTATTATCCGCGTTTTTTTGTCCGGAAACTCTATTCATCGGCCCGTGAGGAATAGTTGCCATAAATTCATGAAACTCGTCCAGCCACTTTGGTAATCCCGACTCGCCTTCATCCATCCGGTACGAGGCAAAATACTCCGAATTCTCTATTGGAACTTTTTCTGTTGCCACTTCTTCCGCTTTCACTTCTTGGCCTTTCTCCTCCGCACATGCAGAATCCTTCGTCGATTCTTCAACAGTGGTATCAGATTTTGGAAGCTGAGATATCTCTTTCGTAGCCTGATCATCCCCATCAACCTTTGTGTCAGCATCGGTGTCTATTTTTTCAGGGACGGTAGTATTATCCTTGTCTACAGTGCCCACCGGCATCGTCATTCTGAACGCCTTCCGTAGTGCCGTCTTCTTCAATCGTCTTATCGATCTCAGTTGAAGCTTCTGCACCGATCTCTTTGGTTAGAGCCTCCGCCTCAGTGTTCCCCTTCTCTTCTTCTTCTACTTCCACTTCTACGTCGACGAGGCGTCGCAAACACATCTTGAACAAACACCGACGCCGACATGAGGATGAAGTGCCCTGCCTAGCGTTGAAGGAACAAAAAGGGCATGTTTGACAATCATCCTGGCGTTTGCATGCCCGACATTCGCCGCAGTGGTATCGCTTAGAATACCGATTCTTGTCCTGGGATTGCTTTGGTTTTCTTCTGGGAGCCGAAACGATCCTTGTACGACTGCCGTAGGGGCCAGCTCCTCCGCAGATCGATCTTGCCGCCTGATAAAAGTCCGCCCTGCATCAGATTTTCCTTTGCCGACCGCTTTGGCTGGGATCGCTTCGGCATATGTCTTTCCTTGCTCCGTTTCTGACTCGCCCCTCCGACAGAGATTCTTTTTTTCCTTTTGGGTGCTACAAGTTTTTTGCTGGGATCAACCAGGCCTAGCTGCTTGAGCCGTTCCTCGTTACGACGGATACGTTCGATCCGCAAACGCTTCATAGGCAGAAATTCCGTCGTCTGGTTTGTCGCTGTCACTGTCACTATTGCCATCACTATCACTATCACTATCACTGTCGTCCCCGGAGGAAGTTCCATCCGAACTGTCGGAATCAGATTGGTTGTTGCTTTCGTTTTCGTCATTTTCTGGTGATGATAATGACTTGCCTCGAACACCGTTGTCTTGATCGTTTGATGGTGATGTCTTTTCCTCGTCCACCGAGTCACTCTTGTCATCAGTTTCATCAGCAGCCTTCATCGTGGCATCCGTAGCATCATTCTCGGCAGGATGATCGTCAGTGAACGAACCCGACTGTGCCAATCACCATCGCTCTGCCCCTTCTACAAGTTCGGTGATTTTTCTTCAGCCAAAACGTGCAGATCGGAACGTCCCCCCAAAATTATTGGCTCTCTTTTCCCTGGGCACGTGAAACAACAGTTCGATGGATGAATCGTCAACCGTGAAACCCACAGGTGGTTAATGATCGTAGCGTGACGTCCGTTGATGGGTACTTTATGAATGTTTTGTGCAAAAATCTCATATCGTCGTTCGGTCTTTCCTATTCATCGGTCGTGTATGGAATTTGATGATCATTTTCAAAAAATACTGGAAGCGCGCGGGGAGAGTTTCAAGTTCGAAAGTTGCGACTTATGTAGTTCTTGTCATTGTTTACGAGAGGGTCCTGACGACGGCAAGACTTGTCTGAGCTATTCGTGCCTGCCAGTCGTGCATGAGAGTAAGACAAAGTGAGAAAGATGAATTTTTTCTATTTTTATATCCTCTTTGTAGTAGGTTGTTTCTTCAGCACAACTGCCATGGTGGTTACTTTTCTCAAAATCGAAACAATTATAAGTCGGACAACTTGTGGAAATTGTAAGATTGAAACAAATCAGGGAGATTCTCAACAAGAGTAGGTCCTACTACTAGAGAGGTCAGAATGATTAGGTCAGATAGTGAAATGAGAAACTGTAACAAGGTTGGTCGTAAGTAGGTAATATATGGAATCTACTTTTTCCCTTCTCCCATTCAACAGCATTCTTCATCTAGTCGTAAAGATCGTCTTCTTTGTGCCTTTTCCTCGTTATAACCTGCGTTCACCTTTCAGATTTTGGATCGACCGAACCAGGCCCGCCTCCAATATCGTTAGTCGTTCTTCTAACGTTCGGACCTCGAGGAGGTTGCCACGAATTTCCAGAGACACACCAAGCGCTGGAAGAGGATTGATTAGGGCACCTCCCCAAAAGCAAAATCCTGTGGGATCAGTTCTGGGATTGGGACGCTCTCCCAGTTCTGTAATGACGCGTTTCAGGAGAGCTTCCGGATCGACATGTAGAACCGGTTGGTTTCGCTGGACCCGTATAGAAGCGGTGACATTTGTGTTGCGATAGGTGTCTGGATTCGAGACGAGATCACACCATTCCTCCAAGAGGGGAATAAGTGATTCCGCCTTGTCCAAATTGGCAGGATCAATATCCGACGAACTTTCACCTTCATCTAACTTCTGAACGTCGATGTTGACTGATGTCCATACTTTCGGATCTACAACCGTCTGCGCTTCAGTTTCCTCTTCCGGTAACGAGGATTCCAGAGAACGATCACTATCGTCTGAAGATGGAAGCTCGTCGGTGAATCGTTCCAAGCCCCATCCCAGCACCGATTCCTCTCCATTCTCGTCATAGATTCGTCTCCATCGACCTATTCTGGATTCCAGGCCTTTCTTTTTCCCTGCCAAACGGCATCGACGTTTCCCGACAATCACAAAGTCCACAGATGTTGGTAAGCGTGTTTTGGAATTGCTTTGAGAAGCCGCGGCATCCAGGAATTCAACCTTGCACAAGACTCCGTTCCGTCGAACCTTCCTCGATCGGTATTCCAAGGAGGTCATGGCAAACCAGCCACCCAATCCGGTTTCTTCCAGCAAAAATCGAATAAAGGTAGGATCCTCAGTCGATCCCTCCAACTTTTGGTTGGGGAGAATTGCATCGAAACAAATAACAGGGAGTGACAATAGCGAAGAAAGTGAATCCTGGTCATCACCATCGAATTTTTCTTCAATGGCCTTCGCCGATCGAAGTTCTCGCACGCGTTGCTCGAGTCCGGATGTGAATTTATCTGAGGCCTCCGATTCAGAGTCTTTGAGTTCCTGAATGCGTTTGGAGAGATTTTCTGCGTCAAAATTGGTAGCTTCATCGTCGCTGCCGTCATCGGCACCATTGCCGTCTAGCAGAAGAGTTGTTCGACTTCTTGGATTCAGATGACCAGATATGAGATGACGACCACTGCTGCATACAGAACGCACGCGAGGTTGGGGTCCAAGAAGCAACCCCTCACAAAACAAGCCATCAAGAAAACTATAGTGTAAATTCTCCCTGTACAACCGCGGGCCACTGGTGAGCTCTGTCGTTGTCACGAGCAGAAGAAAGTATTTGAAGATTGTTCTTGATACAAAGTTCACCCTCCTGCATCCTTTGATAGGACACGATGTCGTCGTGATCATCTAGATTCGGTTCAATGAAGCTTGAAGTTGATTCGACGATTAAGTATTGACTACAGATTGCTGATAGATATGAAGATCCTTTAGGACCTACTTCTTGTTCCCATGCTCAACGTTATTGAGATCTTATTATTTTTTCACAAACACAACAACAACATGATTTTTCTCGCATCATAAAAAGACGCTAACACAGTACCATTCTTAGCCTACGTACGCACTGGGCGGCAGATCGATCGCGCCAAAATCAGAAGTGCTTGGTAAGTGGTTGACCAATTTTTTAAAATCATCATACGATGTTCCTTTTGACAAGCTGCTAGATAGGAAGTAGCGTTCGAGTTGTGTCTTTGTTGCTTCCGTTGTTCCATATCGGACGGATTTTAAGCGGAATTCATTATCTTTTATTTTCATAGTAGCGTACACGTACACGAAGCAGGCATGCAAATTTTAAATCTCTTTTAGTTTTTGTTCACCCTGTTGTTGTCGTATGCCTTTTAGAGTTTCGTCGACGACGGACGAGGCCATGTTGGTGTCTCACTTGGTGAGGTTACAATCATCCCAAGATCCTTTACCAACTGTGTGCACTCATTTAGCAAAAGTTCGATGGAATTTTGTTTTTCTGTTGACTCTTCGCTAGTGGCAGACGCTTTGCATTTCTTCGTACGTTGTTGGCTATTGTGAACGGGTAGTTGGTAGAGGCGACGAATCTTGTTGCAGTCTCTTTTCAACATGTTTGACGTCATTAAATGACGACGTTCGTATCTCCTTTTTCGCTGGCGAGATACTGTTGAGTTTGTTCGGTCATGAGATTTGGAACTGCTCCTGCAATTATTGGGCTCTACGGTTGTGTTGTCGAGTATTTTCAGGTTGCGGATGTCACTAATACTCGATGCTCGTCTTTTTCTATGCAACGCGGGGCTTCTGTTGCGTCCTATAGAAACTTTGGTGTCTTCTCTTGTCGACTTATGCATAACTTCTTTCCTTGGTTGTGCTGTTTGATACAACGTGCACATTTTGTCTTCTACTTCAAAAAATCAAAGCACGGAGTCGGGGAACTGTTAATTTCTTGTCCAATGTTGGCTTGTTTTAAGAGATTTCTGTGTGCGTATTTATATGAAAGTATTATTTGGTTTTTCATAAGCGACAGGAGAAATTCTCAGAAGGAGGAGGACGTCAACATCTTGCCTTCGCAACCTTTCATTTCTATTTCTATGCAGCATTGTATCAGAGAAAAAGAAGACGTGTGAAATTTAAATTCGTTATTATCTGTGTCATCGTGTGAGCACATCAAATCACGTTGTGGAGCGAAGTCATTCTCCAAAAGAAGGTTCGGCCACAGAATTTAAAAAAGCTCACAGGCGAAAAACCCGTTCACAATCCACGACTGGCCATTATTATCGAATCAAATCATTCGATTTCTTACTTTGTTTACATACCATCGCTACCGCTTGGTACTTACATAATATGCGACCATAAATCCGTGTTAAAAATAGAAAAATATCCGTTGATGCTAAATGCAAAGGAAAAATTTTCTTCAAATCCAACGCTCGGCGTTCAACGCAAACACCAGTCGGCATCACAACTTTCATCAGGAATCCTTTCATAGTATAAGGTACTTTTTTCCTGACATCCATCGTCAATGAAGCAACCTGTTCAATTCGTCTCGCCTCGAACGGGATAACGAATGGGAAAAAGACAAGCAAATCGAGTTAAAGAAAGCGAAAAATAATGAAAATTCTAAGAAGAAACGAGACGAGCGATAACAGGGGCGATCTAAGTGGTGCCGAAATGAAACATATGAAGGCAGTTTCTCTCATCCAAGAATTCCACGATAAGTCGAAACGGCGACCAAGCGAGGATGCGAGAGCCAGAAATATAAGTGAGCTACAACAGACGTTGAATCCGAAACGTCTTTTGTGCTTCAGTAATAGAGCAAAGAAAGATCAAAATCCCGAAGAAAATTTGAAGCAGCCCCAGTGGAAACCTCGGAACATGACCGACGACAAAGCGGGCCAAAAATTATCGGTCAAGGACAGAAGACGGAATAATGGCGATCTCTCTGCCTTGTGCAATGAATTATGTCAAGACTATTACGAGATACGGAAAAAACTTAAAAATCGTCCTGTCGTTCTAACACCCAAGAAGCCTCTAATTCAAGACGCAATCGCTGGAAGTATTTCGACGACGTCTTCGTCTGTGGATGCACCACTACGCGATTTTGGCGGTGTCAAAAGAGGAAAGTCAAAAGTTCATTATAGCAATGAAAACAGAGAACTTCACCGACGTCAACGCTCGCTATTGGATGATAGTGGCTCGGTTACTGGTGGGAAAAACAAGTCGAGAAACAAATCCAGCGTAAAAAATTCTAGCCAAAGTAGATCGAGTAGTCGCAAAGCAAACAGTATTCAATCTAAGAGCAACAGATCAAAAAATAGCAACAGGTCTGACAAGAGTAAATCTAAAAGCCGGAAAGTCCAATAGTCTCAAAGCAAATAGCACGAGGTCCTACAGAGAGAGGGCGACACAACCAGAGATGTCAATGAGCGAATCTACATTGGATACCGTCCCTGTTTCCGTCATCGAAAGAAATGGTATTCAACCGGATATGTCAATGATTTCTACAATGACTTCGAAATCATACTCAACGTATAATGATTCATCTATTATATTGTCACCGAGGGGGGCAAATGACAAAGTGGACAAGAATTTGAATCAGAGTCAGGGCGGGTTGCTAGTTTGTTCTTCAACTCCTTGCTCCAGTCGTCCAGAAAGATCCAGGCAGTATGTCACCCGAAATCCAAGCAATCCGAGTGTCTCTCCCTTAGATCTTAGAACGATCAGAGAAGGCGACGACTACTACTCGTCATCGGCCTCTTCGGCGTCGTATTCATACTACAGCTCGTCATTCTCTGATAGTTACAGTGACTACAGTGATGGCAGCTTCGACGAAGAAGAAAATGATCCGTCTGACTATTACGTAAGAAATTCCCATGTGAATAAAAGGATCTCGAAGGCTGGCAAAAAGAAAAAGAAAAAAGATAACATCATCACCGGTTGCAGCACTGTCGCCAGTGGTGATGTTTGGAATGCAATTATGTACGATGAGGGCACCATAGAGGAACGGGACGATCGCTAGTTATTGATTCACTCACAATTCAAATGAAGAGTGAAAAAAGCATTTCTTTCGCTACTGAAAGGAAGAAAATGCTATAGACCAGGTCAACCCGCACGGTTTGTCATCGTCCGCGGCTGTGCAATGGTTATTCCCTTCAATAACAAAAAACCTAAATCTAACTATCCACTTCAAAATTACAACAGAAATCGATTGATATTTGATACGGTACTACTGTACTAATTACTTTACAGTGAGTCCAATCACCTGATGACAAGCAACAACTAAGGATTGATTCTTTCATGTCGATTAGTTCGACTCCATTACTTTTCGGATTTTGAATGCGGTATGCACTAGGGTTGAGGATTAGTATCCAGTATGATGTACGTAACTCAAAATGAAAGCCAATTAAAAATAAAAATCAAGATTAAAATAACATTGACAAATCACAACAATCAAGAAGGACCATGACGGAAGACAACGAAGAGATTGTTTCCGGTGCCCTGTCAAGTGTTGAGGGCATCCAACGCCTCGACGAAGACACTATCGCGTATGTTTCGGGCGTATTATCGGAAGATCCCTTCGATGAGGATGCCAGGAGTGCTGTTCGGGAATTGTTGGTCGATGCTCTGTCACAGGAGGACCTCGGTGATGTCGATGCAGTAGGCGTTTGTGATTCTCTTTTTGCCCTCCTCGATTTGAACAGCGAGGGTAAGAATAGTGGTAGTGGTGGTGTGAGCAATGCTTCCGCAGATTCGGACACCACCATGCGCAAGCTCAGCCAAACCATCACTATGAAAGAGCAAGACGTCGAAACCTTTGCCTCGGGATTGCGCGTCAAAGAAAACGAGACGGGGGAGCGCTTTGGTCAGCATTCCATGGGAGGTGGTGGAGACGAGGGGCCTAGCAAGATTGCATCCTTCTACGCAAATATGATCGATCCGCATGAGAACAAAGCCGCCATGTCGGAACGAGATCGCCGAAAGGCGCGACAAAAAGAAATGAGAATCAAGGCGGAAGAAGAAGAACGGCAGCGGGCTATCGACGAGGCGATGAACATGTTTCAGGAGGATGGCGATGACACAGATGAAGATCAGAGTGCCAACGAACGATTGTTGGGAGCCAGTGATGGTACAAAGGAAGGCACCATGTCTGAAGAAGCCCAGATGAGGGACGTCCGGCTTCTGGGCTTTGATCTACCGAACCTGCGGGGTGGTGGACAGAACCTCCTGTCCGGTGCCAATCTCATATTGGCCCGAGGACGCCGCTATGGCCTTATGGGACGGAATGGGTGCGGAAAGACGACCTTTCTGACGGCCCTGAGCCAGCGCAAAATCGATTGCGATGAACAAGACGGAGGGGTTCCCACCAGCGTCAGAATGCTGCTAGTGAGACAGGAAATTATTGGAAACGAATGGTCGGCGATCGAAACAGTTCTGAAGAGCGATGTGAAACGGGAATCCTGCAAGAAGTATATTTCATGGATAGACAAAGAACTCGACAGGCTGGATAATCCTGACCCTGCTGGTGATGGGAGTGGCGAAGAGCAAGGCGAAAACCCCGAATCGACGCAAGCACCGTCATCCAAGGGAAAATCCAAAGAGTCTGCAAAAGAACGGCGGCAGCGCCTTAAGGATCGAAAAAAGATGACAGTTGAGCAACGAAAGGCCCTGAAGAAGGGTACCAAATCCAAAAAGGCTACCGAGGTCGATGTGTCGGCAATGACAGAAGCGAAAAAGGAGGATAGACGCAAAAAACTTCGTGAACAGCTGGTAAGGGCACACAACCGATTGAGTGAGATCGAACAGCTGGAAGGGGGAGACCCTGAACCCCGCGCCAGAAAGGTCCTGGCAGGATTAGGTTTCACCAAAGAAATGCAAGAAAAGCCCACTTCGGCACTCTCAGGGGGGTGGAGGATGCGGGTGTCCCTATCATGCGCCCTCTTTGCCAACCCTTCTTTACTTCTACTGGATGAACCGACAAACCATTTAGATCTCGAAGCCGTCCTTTGGTTAGAGCGATATCTCACACAAAGTTACACCGGAACATTGGTGGTTGTATCTCATGACCGACATTTCCTTAACGAGGTCGTGACTGATGTCGTACATTTCCACAAGAACACTTTGGCAACTTACAAGGGAGATATCACCAACTTTGAAAATGTCGTAGCTGAGAACAAGATCCGTCCAGCAGCGCCAGCGGGAACAGCAGGAAGCAAAACGCGCACACCTACAGAAATATATTGATCTACACGCCCAGGCTGGCTGAAAATGGTGTCAAGGCTAGTCGACAGCGAAAGTCTAAGATGAAGAAACTCGACAAGATCGGAGTGATGGCCCAAGATGGCAAGAGGTGGAAGGCTTCGTATGATGGTGACGCGGAAGAAGTCGAGGAGGTCGACGAAGAAGAGGAAGTCGTTTTGAAATTCCCAGACCCGGGATCTTTTGACAAGGACTATGATCAAGCTAGAGCAAGTGAAATTTGGATACGACAAGAACAATATTTTGTTGGAGGACGTTGACATGACCGTCGACCTTTCGTCACGAATCGCTCTTCTCGGAAGAAATGGATGCGGAAAGTCCACTCTCGTTAAGCTTTGTGTTGGTGGCCTAAAGCCGTTGTCTGGTCAGGCCAAGATTGACCCCCGATGCAAGATTGAATACTTGGCACAGCATCAGCTAGAGCAGCTTCGATCCGGACGGGACACCCCTATCCACGATGGTTGACAAGTATCCTGGAGATCGTAGCAACACCCATATCGGGGAGCTCCGGCGCTATCTTGCGAATTTTGGTCTTGGCGGTACAGTCTTGCCTGTGCAAAAAATCCATACAATGTCGGGTGGACAAAAATGCCGCCTCTGCTTAGCATGTGCGATGTATCGAAAACCACATTTGCTTGTATTGGACGAACCGTACGTTGTTGAAGAAATCAGTGCTTCCGCACAAACAGATTTGTCTTTCATTGCCTTTCCCTCTCTTTTTCGCTCATCACTTTTACGTTTTTCTTTTCCACTCTTTTCATATATGATTACATTGGCAACTCTTACTCACAAAGGACAAATCACTTGGATCTAGAGACCACTGAAGCATTGATCGAAGCCATTCGCGATTTCAAGGGTGGAGTTTTGTTGGTCAGTCACGACCAACATCTCCTGACAAGTGTGTGTAAGACCTTACTGGTTGTTGAAAACCATCAGGTCAAGGTTCTACAGGGGGGTCGGTCGAATAAGGATGCATTCGAGGCTTACAAAAAAGCGGTTAGTGTCCGGAAGACGCTAATCCCAAAGTCGAATAATCAAAGGGTGTCCCAAAATACCTAAGGGAATTCGCTAATTATCTCTAGAATCTCAGTAAACTAATTAAGTTATGATTTTAGGCGCTTCTCGTGTTGATAAACTGACTGTGGATTGTGTCGTCTTCATTGATTCCATTCTCTCGTGAACTTTCCTTGAGTTTCGCATCTTGAGCGATTGAATCTTCGATGTGTTCTAAGCACTTCGTTTTCGTCTTGTGAATACACGTTTTGTTGTTGGACTCTCCGCCTTCTCATTGGTATTTGTTTGATTGCTATCAGCGAGAAGAGTGTCCTGGAAGTAATGCTTGCTCACAATTAAGGTAGACTTATCAGTACCTGATCGAATAGATAAAATGTTCTTCAAAACTTCGTCTTTTTCTACGAGCTTCTCACTTTCTGCTGTCGATAGGTTGTTAATTATTTCCGTTTCAATCGTTTCCCGGAATGGGTGAGCTTTCATGTTCTGATTTGGCTTCTTGAAATGTTGATAGTACCATTCAGAACTTTTTTCTTCAAAGCTGCAAGTCAACTCAATTCGAGCATCGAATTTATTCATCAATTCACAGTGCCAGTCGTCTGACAGATTATTTATATCTTCTGTGTGATCCGGAGGAAACATGCGCCACTTGCGGCATTTTGTACACTCGACCCAGTCGTCAACTTTTGCCAAAGAGTCAATTTCATCTTTCTCGAAGCATCGATGCAACTTTTTCCCGTCAATTAATCTATTCCCAATGCTTGTCTTGTTCATAGCCCTAGAGTATACTTTCTCTTCCATGGTCCCTTGTGTTAGGAGTCGATATGCAAACACATCTCGGGTTTGACCATATCTATAGCAACGAAAAATAGCCTGTAGATCGATTGTTGGATTAAAGTGACTATCGAACCTACGAATATCCGTGTTCGAAAAGCAAAATTGAGATTTAGTCCCATTCAAAGTCTACCGAATCATACAAGCATGGAAAAGGAACAATAAGAGTGCCGAAGATAACTTACAATACCACACGACTCGCTGATACGAGGTTAATCCCGATACCACCAGCTACTGAGCTGATAAGAAAAAGCTTGAGCATATCATCATCGGAGAAATCCTGTAGAAGCTCCCCTCTCTCAATGCCACTTGTTCCACCGTCGATCCTGAGGAAATCTTTTCCTTCAATCCATCCACCCATAGATAGCCCCGGGAACGATTCCTTCAAGGACGGACATAAAGCTTGCCAATCCTTTGACGATAATAGTTCCATCAAGAAGTCGAGGGTCTTAAATTTGTTGGCAATGCGTGTGATGATAAACAATATTCATGTGAGATACGCCTCTCCTCTTTCAAGTTTGAAATATTCCCAAAATTGTCACCGCCCCATACATACCTTCAAAGACTGGCTGAACACGACAGTCTTCTCCCCCAGTATAGATGCGTGGACCAGCATATGCAACAGGATTATACATTTGTTGCCACTATATACAACATCATCAAATTCGAGAAGACAATCGATTTTGAGTATAATAGCAAAATTCATAAAGTGTTGTGTCAGGTCATTACGACGCACGTACCTTTCTACATGTTTCATCTTTTCGTTGCCAATCTTTTTCGCTGGTTTTGTCCACCATTCGTTGTTTGAGTCGTACATTATTTCATCACTCTCATCTTCTTCCTCGTCGGAACTAAGAATTTCAATGATGGCATCGGGATGTTGAGGTTCTTGGGCGCTGTTGAGTTTATCAGTGAATTCGAATTCGGTTTTGACTGCAGGGGAATTTGGCCTCAATCGTTTCGATTTTGATGGCAGGAAATTTGGAGGTCTTTTCTTCTGGTTGATCCACAATATTTGAATCGTGCTTTTGGTTCTCGAAATCCTTGGCATTTTCGTTCCGGAGGAGAAGGGTGCCGGGGTGATTGTGTATGGTACGAAGGGCCGCATAGTGTTTCAGAAAATTCTTCTCGTTTGTTCGTTCTTGGTGCCCCCGAAAAGCCCGGTAGAATGCACGCTGGATTTTAGTGGGCGGTACATGGAGACAGACTTGTTGCAGAGAAGGGAGATCCTTGCGAAGGAGTGACGCGTCTCTCCGGTGAATATATGGCTCCACGGTGTTAACAAATCTTGTCAGACAATCGTCGGCAGAAGCTTTTTTCGGTGTCAGTAGCATCACTTGCCATGCCAATCTGGATCGGGTCGATGAAATCTTTTTGAAATTTATTTTCAGAGTTACCAAAAAGGTTTGGACGAATAAAAGAAATCATTCGATAATACTCCATCAAGTTATTTTGGAAGGGTGTCCCTGTCAAGCAGATCCGTCGTGATGTTTTGATTTTCATGAAAGCCTTGTAGGTCTTGCTTCCCTTATTCTTCAGCATTGTGTGACTAAGAACGATTGAGAGCGCACAAGCATTAGCTTCTGTGCAAGACGCGTAGATAGCAAAAAAAGATGCCGAACAAAGTTTAATATTTACCTTTCATCCAAAACAATCACGTCGGCATCCGAGACAAGTTCTCCAGTATCTTCTCTGTCTGCGATGGACCGAAATAACGCTATGGAAGTCAGAAGTACACCACCACCACTCGACCAACATCGAATCACCATCTCACGGTTGTACAGTTTTTCTTTGGAAACATTGAAGATCGGAAGCTTATTATACATTCCTTTCGTCCACTTATCGAATTCATTCTCCCAATTGGCAATCGTATTAACAGGGACAACTAGCAGCGCTTTGTGGATTTTCCCCGTTCCCGTCTCGGAATCAATCATTGATGGCTGCATCATCATGGCATGAAGAAGAGAAACGCACGAGAGTGACTTTCCTGTACACACGAAAGGATGAGCGATATATTTTCACGAACTTGATAGTTCAACTTGTAGACACGACATCAATACAAATACCGAAGAATTGTGGAAACTTACCAAGACCCATCGAATGCGCCAGGACACAACCCCCAATTTTTGCTTCATTGTCATTCCCCAGATCCGCGAAAGTGTTCTTGTACATGAACTTGATCCCCTCTCTCTGGTGTTCCTTCAAATGCTTATCAAAGTCTTTCGCGATACAAATAAAGGGATTTTCTGAAAGACCGAAGCCAGAAGGTTTCAAAGATTTAGGTCTTCCAACTAGTGTGTTGACATCTAGATCGCCGAGAGTTGCATCGAATAAAGTTGAATGACGGTCCCTCGAGGTTGACGCAGGCGTAGCCATCGAAGGACCTTTTCCAGGCATAGATAAACATCTCGTCGATAATCTTTTCCTCTTCTTTGTTTTCTTCTTCACTATCATTGCTGACGACTTCAACCCGGCATCCCATTCCTTGATTTCCTCCTTATCAATATTTTTGTTGCTACGAATCAAAGTCATTTTCCCCTCTTCGATCCGGCGCTTGTCTTCGGCTCTCAACGCGGCCTCGATATCTAGTTTCCGTGCCTTGAGTGGCGCGTTGCGCCATCCGTTGTCAAACGCGTCTGCCTCATCTTCGTCACTATTGTCCCCGCCTGATTTATCGTCTTCGTCCGAGCTCCCAAGCTCTTCCGCGTCTTCAGTGATTTCCAAGTTGTATTTCGGATTATTGCCACTCTTCTGCGCCAATCGTTGTTCTTTTTTCTTCCTCAATCGTTCCTCTCTTTCCCGCTTTGTTAATTCATAGTCCGCTGCAACCTTCCAGAGTGGTTCCGATTGCTCCCCGTTATCGCTTTCACCATTTTCGCCAGCGGAAGCATCATTCTTTGTTTTGATATATTGAAAGGCAGCAAAGGCCTCAATTCCGTATCCTGCCTTTATGCGATCATTAAGGATAGCAATTCGATCCATAACTCTAGTCTGGTGATGAGTCCATTTTTCGTAGCATTCCTGGTATCGATGTTGGACACGGATTTCAAATATTTCATCCTCGTCTACTTCGTCGGCCTCCATACCGAAAACTTCCAACAATTCTTCTCGTATTGTTTCGAGAAGATATTGTGGATCGTCCAAATTCAACTCACACTGTTGCCTTTCTGTTTCCAAAGTTTCCAGCTCGATCAACGCATCATCTAAAGTCTGCTTAATCTCCCTCGCTGAATGAGAAAATAGCTCTTGGGTGAGGCGTCGAAGTTCTTTGAGGAAGGGTGGGAGGTTATGAGAAGATTGTTCATCGCCTTTGTCTTTTTGTGTGTTGTCCTCATTACTCTCAGTAGCATCGACTATTTCCAAACAAGAACAGCAAATGCATTTTGGCATCGACATATACGGAGTGTGCTTTTCCGTGAAAGACAAAACCTGATCTTCGCTGTCGCTGATAGAATGACGGGCCTGCTGGTAACAGTATGGACAAACAGCTCTTGGGCAGATATCACAACGAATAAACTCTCCTTCATCATCTTGTAATGCCCCACAAGTACTGCACGTCGTCAACTTGTCTTTCCTCTCGTCATCTTCCATTGTCCTCGCAATATTTCCCTTCGATGTTTGCCCTTCTTCGTTGCTTGAGATGGTTCTTTCCGGCCGCTGATTCCGCTCCACTGCTTCGATGGTTTCGGCACAGACGACGCATACTGGGATATCTAAGATGGGATGCAAATGCAGCGCGTTGAAACATATTTCGTCGTTGTTTTCATCGGTTTCAAAGCCTGGATGGTCGATCCACAGGCTGCACGCCCAGCAATGATTCCTTAAAAACTCAAGAGATCGCAGCTCGTAGTGGTCGACTGAGTCGTTTTCATCGTCATTCGAATCCGAAGCAGCATCTGCTACAATCTTATCTTTGCTATCTTTTGTATCTTTGTGAGTTTTTGGGCAAGAATTGTGAACTCCTCGGGCTAGATCTTCCGGACTCTGCAAGGCCGTCGACTCCGAACAATGCTCTCGGCGAATGCTAGATTCGAAACTGCCTTCTGCCTTTTCGTCATCGCTGTTCTCCTCATCTGAGCTACTGAGCAAGTCAATCACCGTGTGCTGTTCCACGGGCATGGTGAAGTGAAATGAAAAATGATAATTTTGAAGACTCCGACCATCTTCAATCTTGATTTTTTGAAATCTGATTGTTGCCACAACCTTTTTTCATTTTCCGACCCTGACAAAAAATTGGGGGAGATTTCATGTATTTCATACGTATTGGCAACGATCAACGATTTTTTGCAACAATTATTCATTCAAATTCTGAAAACTTAAACAGTGGTGGGATTCGAATTAAAGGTGCGCGTTTTTGAAACCTTAAACCTCTTCCCGAAAGTTACTGTAGGACCTACGTACTGTACTGGACAAGCTGAAGCCATCGAAATTTTGAACAACATACTTTGATTCTTTGATTTATATTCGACATTACAACTGTCTATTTAGTAAGGGTGAACCCTGTTACAAATTGGCAATGCCAACGGATACAGAAGCATCCCTCGGAACGAACGGTTCACTTGTGTTTCTTTTCAACCCAAGGTTCCATGGCTGACGACAGATGATACGAACCAATTTACCACCACATATAAACCTTTTAATTTGCCGGTTCAGCACACCACCTACAAGATGTTCCCATAACTTGATCCCCAAAAATTGTTGGCGATCTGGACAGAAGAAAACATATTGGAACGCCTTCCAAGATCTGCGTACATCAAAAACTCAAGTGGGTTCGTTTGAGCTGGGATCGATAGTCTTGCCACTGGCATCTACCACAGCGGTAGCGCCAGAGGCAGCGCTGCTACGAGTGTTGACAGTGCGACCGGAAGCAAAGGGCAAGTGCGTGATCTGGTCCGAAGCCGGATGGTTGGGTGCCTGTTCTTGTTCGGTTTGCGAATTGAGGACATCGGCAATCCAAGGGTAATTCCATCGAGCCTTCCGTATCGAGAGCCTGTTCTTTTCTGAGATCTGAGTAAGTGCTCCAACTAACCGAAGGACCTCGCCTGGAAGGACGTCCATATTTCGATACTGGACCGATCGTTTCTGTTTGTCGCTTTTGTTTCCGCAGCAAAGGGCCAATAATCCTCCTCTTTGTAGAAGCATGGCATCCTCGACTGAAATCCCCGGTTGGACACCCGTCATCATGTATCGAATTGTGTGTCCCATGGAATAGGAATCGACCAACAAGCCGTACTCAGCCACAAATTGCGATATGGTTTCAGTGGTGTTTCCGTCCCCATCCTTATTTAGGTTGACTTCGGCTCTTGGTCGATACTCAGCAGAAGCACGGACCTGGTTTAGGATCTCGGGCGCCGCAAACATTCTACCCGAGCGAAGAGATTTAATGAGTGACATTGTATTCGATGCAGGATGAAAGGACGAAAACTACGAAAGAAGAACTTACCTGTTTCCCAGAGCTGACATAGTTCGTTTCATTCTATGGGAAGCGCTCTTCCCGAGCTCATCCCCCCTGGAATGAGTACTCCTGTTGAGCATTCGGTGAATGCTAGAGTCGATGATGCCCTGACTAATTCGTTTTTTAAGGCTTCCACTTCTAGTGGAACGCCGAGACGAACCCAGCTCGTCACCACCTCCACCTTTTTTGTCTTTATAAGAGGCATCATAAGAAATCCGGTGGTAACTCGCGAGTTCTGAGTCTTTTCGAACCGTGTCGCGGCTAGGTTTCGTGACATCGTTGGGAGTCAATGCCCTCGCAAATCCAAAATCGATGAGGGTGACCTTGTATTTCGATCGCAAGGCTTCCCAGTTTGGTTCTGGATTCTGATCAACGTCGATCACAGAATCGTCATCCTTCTCATTGTCCCAGATATAATCGTCCGAAGAAAGAGCTCCAGACACTACATTGTGTTGCGTTTGTTCGAGGATGAAAGAAGGCAAATAACGTTCAAAATGTAATTTTACGACTGGGAGTGAGTGATGTATAATTTTCGATATCTGTATCGAAATCGAAATCGAAATCGAACTGCTTACCTAAGATATTGTCGGGTTTGATGTCTCTATGTAAAACTGCACGGCAATGTAGGAACGCTAGGGCATCCATAGTTTGCGCAATTACAATCCGACCAAAGTTTGTGGACAAAGCCCCGCCGTGTTTTAGCAAGGCTTCTACGGTCGGTCCCTTGGCGTATTCTAGGACCAGCACCGCCGCCGTGAGGTCTTGTTTTTGACTCTTGCTACCGTCGCCAGATTCTGATATCCAGTGATCGTGCAATTGAACAATATTGGGATGTTTGACGTGCTTGAGGATTTCGATTTCTCGTCGGGCATACTTGACTGCTTTATCGCGTTGAAACTTGATCTCTTGAGCCGTTAGGCGGATGCCGACTTCGTTGACGCCACCAACCACCTTGATGGCAACCTTGTTCTTCTTGCTCACACCGTCGTTCGTTGTCGCTGTCTTTGCACGGGCCAAGACTACCGATGCGAAGCCTCCTGTTCCCAAGATTCGAATCGGGTCGTACGATTCTCGTATCTCTAACGGCCATTCTTCGGGAGGTTCCATCGTTGTCTATTTTCTATCGAGTTGCTGCAACAATGAGAGTCACTGGCTTCGTTCTGTTTGACTACAATCGTAAGTGAAACAAGAGTTCTCGTTCTCTGCTGATCAACGCACTTCAACAACAATGGGGATTCATTCCGATTATAGACCAATCGCAAGAGTTCGGGGCCGGTGTCAAATTTATCACTCATTTTTGTTTTCGCGAAAAAGTGAGATGTCAAGATGGGAATAGATAAAAAACCATATCTGGTCGTTTTCATCCGTGAGTCTGACATCATTGAAAAGAAAAAGAGTCATAACGTGTGGCGCGCGTGAACCGAGGCTTCTTCGAGCAAGCCGCGCTCTGTGCGCGACCATTAAGAAATCTAAATCGGTTTTGATTGGCGACTGCAATTTCGACCAAAAGGGGTTCTTTCTAAATCGGTAGGTACTTTAACAGACCATGATTACGTCATCTTCGATCACACGCAAAACCGTTTGCCACGGTAAACACGGTAGGCAAATTCTTTCTCCCGCACGACACAACAGTGGCGTGACAGATGAGAGAAGAACCGTCATAAAGAGGAAATACGCACCAACAATCGAAAGAAGACGAGTTTCAATTCCACTTTACTTCGCCCAAACATCACAACTTCAGAACGCTTTGCACCGGCCATCTGCCGCCAATACCGACTTCTTTCGCCAGGAATTTAATTTGCGCTCATAAATTTCTGTTGCAGATCACCGACTGCATCTACAATTGAATTTCCCCATAAAAAGAGACCCCAGAACGACGAGGACCATGCCTTGCTTGAAGCCATCACGGTCCTCTGACCGCAAGAGAGGAAACAGAGGCAATAGCAGTGCCAAAGGAAGGACACTCTTTCTGGCTGCCGTCTGTGCCTCGCTGTCGCCACCGACTTCGGCTTTCACGGTGTGTCCAGTTCGTGGGCCAGCCCACTCATCGACTCTGTCGTCGTTCCCCAACGACGAGGATTATTTTTTTACGGCACCATCGCAACGCCAAGACGACGACGATGACGACAAAGTCGAACTGGAAACAAAAGTAACGACCGCAAACAATAATGGAATGGTCTCGGCGGAACAGACCGAGCTGGAAACCATGGAAGTTGCTATCGAGGAGGAGGAAGAAGACTTGTTGTCTACGTCGTCAGTGTTGGCAACCGCGTCGTCGACACGGCCGCCGGCACCTGCTCCTGCTCTGTTCATGGATGTGGACGGAAACGGAACCGGCGCTCTAATGAAGCGATCGCCGTCAGCTGGAGGGGTCGATGCGCCCCTGATGGCGACAAACCCGAGCCTGGCATATCCCATCGATTCTGGAAAGGAGGGAATGCAGGCGCGCGACACCCGGGCCGTAACCAGCAAACCGTCCAACAACGGAATCGTCGATCGCGGGCAGCCAAAGACAAGGCTAGTCCGTTACAGCTTACCAGCGTCCGATGCACTGGAGCCAACTCAAGAGCCCATGGAAAAAAGGCTGGTTCTGGCACCCCCGTCGAGCAAGAACAGCATGAACAGCGAACTCCCTAAGCCTCAGAAATCTGAACTGCGACTGTCGAAACCAAGGTTGGTTCGTTACAATGGTCCGGATGTTGAGGATTCCACGGACTTTGATGGCATGGAGCTTTCATCCGTAAAAAGTAAACGTAATCGTGAACTTAAACTCAGTCGAGCGAACCTGGTGCGGTACAAGGGTGCTTCGCAACAGAAACGATTAACGGAAGAGGTCCCGCACAGCAACGAGATAAACGGTGCCGAAAGCGGCAAGAGCGGCACGGAGGACGACCACCAAAAGGGCCGCAAGACTCTGGTGGAAGATCTGGGATACGCGAACCGGTACACGGGGCTCTCGGACTTTAATCTTGCCCGAAAGACGGGGCTCACCGTCAACAAGCCCATTAGCTTGTGGGTCGAGAGGGACAAATTCTTGTAAGGCAAAAATCATTGTCTATTACGAACCAGCAGAAGCACAATTTTGTTCTTCCGTGGACGTCCTCGACTTGATTCAATCCGGTTTGAGTTCGATGCATTCCATTCAAAAAGCATGGAAGAGTGAAGCATGGCAGCAACAACAAACATAATGACGTCGTCCGGGAAAAGGGGCATGTTGGAACGTCATGCATAACGAACTAGTTGAAGAAACCCATATTTCATTTGCACTGGAGCATTCAATTGAGATTCTTCTGAATCTAATTTTATGCGCTTGGATTATGGATGCATTTCAAACTCGAAAAATACAGAACTGTATGTTAACCAGATCGACGGGATCGATCTGGCATGAATTGGGACAGAACAAATGATTGTCGATTTTGTGGAGAAAATAGTACGATAACGAAGCATAGTAATGTATAATATATAATATTACAACTCTCTTCTTTGGAGGTTGATAATAACCATGTTCGTTTTCCAACTAAATTAGTGCTCTGCTGAACACATTTCACACAACATCCGCAAGACGACTTTCGGAACGAATTACAGAATGGTATTTTAGTCTTGTTTGCCGAGTCTCGAGTTACATGCGGGTGCCCGTAACAAAAGGCGCACCATGTCAAAGATCGAAGCCAGAAATAATACTGCAATGATCCAATCTCACGACAATGTTTAATGTTCAATTGTGGAAAGCAGGTTCAGCACTCTATGGTCCATACTTTGAATCAACCATAACACATTCTTTTCCACACACGTAGCCGACAACAGAACTCTACGCTACGCGTGTCCCCTGACAAAGTCGCTGAGACTGCAAACCTCAAGAAGATTTGCATCCATACGTACAAAATGCCGCTGCTCAATTTCCGACCTTTGAGGGGGCTGAGTGCTTCTGTCAATTTTGCAGCAAACAAGAGATACAGAAATTGTGAATCTTACAAGAAGGACATTGCTCTTTGTATGAACTCCACGTTTCGAAGAAAATCCTTGGATATGGTGGGCAGGAGAGGTATACACAAACACGTTTCGATGGCACCGTCGTCGTCATTGTTGATGTCTAGTTCCCGGAGAGAAATGCCCCAGAAATCGTTGGTGCAGCTTTCGCAATGGACAACGTCACGATTGACTACCGATTTCAATTCATTGTTTGCCAATCATACTCGGCGCTCCTTGTCGTTTTACAACGACGCCCCAAGCTCTGGTCAACAATCCAACATGGGAGCTCCTGCCTATACAGTCTATGGGGAAACAATCGCATTTACCCTGAAAGCAATCCCGCCTGAATTCCGCACCCTCCCAAGTGGAACGACTATACTAGATGCCTCCAAGCGTGGTCGACTCTTATTGGAGTGGACACCGATGGCCAGCGGGCACGACGATGGCAATGGCTACGGTTCAGGCAACAGGCGATACCGATGGGATGCTTCGACCAGGTTCGCCCTCACAGCAGAGGAAGCGGGGAGTCTACTGGCCAAGCTAGATCGGGGTGACCCTAGTGTAGAATTTTCGAGGAGGGTTTCGGGGGATCAGATGGGGCAACAAAGCCTCGACAAGGTATTCATAGCAAAGCCTATCAAAGTGGAAGAAACGAAAAACGATGGCATTAGCTTGCTAGTAGATTATGTCGATCCCGAAAATCACCAGCTCGGGCAGGTGCCGCATCCGCAACGAAGTAGCGATGGCACAGGTGGTGGAGCATTTGGAGATGTAGGTTTGGTAAGCCTTAACGTCTTGTGTAAAGTCTTGAAGTTTTGGAGCCGTTTTTTCGTTGTATCATATCCTGACCTTTTCTTCACCCTTGCCTACTGACACCTTCGATTAATTACGGTTTCTCACTAATTTCACAGAAAGGGCCCTTTGAAATACAGCTTATGGTGGGTGAATACAAAGTCTTGCGAACGATTATCGAATATTCGATACCGAAACTCGTCGGCTGGTCGACGATGTTCGATCGAAATGTCGAACAAGCCGTATCCAAGAGCGTTGGCAACCAGCGAGGAGGGCATAGTGGAGGCTCGCCCCATAACTATCAGGGTGGTGGCAGTGGCTACTAACGCAAATGAAAGGAATGCATTAGCCAAGAATAATTGTATATGGCTTAGCACTGTATATGTAAACATGAAATGCTAGTAGACTGTTTCTCCGATGGTCTAACTGCTTCAATCGTTTAATCTTTATATTTCCTCTAATAATTAATTGTGACACAGAAGGTCACCAAACGTTTGACGTGGTACTCTCTCCGAATTAAATGTTATTCAATTCTTCCAACTCCTGTTCTATCAAATCCTGTTGTTGATTCATCTGAGCTTCTTGCTGCCGTTCCTTCAAATCGTTGACAGCACCCAACAAGGCTTCCACTTCGTACTTAATAGTTGCGGGCATTTGTGTAAGGAAGGAATCTTCAACTTGATGCAAGGCCACTGCCTTGGCTGCAGGTTTCTGTAATTTATTAAGGGTAGATGCGATTTGGGATGCGTCCATTGCCATGCATCCCAACGAAAACGCCCCTCCAACGACAGGAACGGTTTGGATGGAAGCGTTAAGCATCTGGGAATACGATGCTCCCATCGAAGCCGTGAGACCCTGTCATGGAGATATTAAAGCATAAGCGTAAAAGAATACGTAAATCAGAGGAATTTCCGAAAAGGAATGAAAAGGTAATGCCGAGAACGACAACCAACGATTGAAAAAAAAATACCGCGTCCTTTCACAACTTACCACTCCAGTTAACCCATTTCTTGTCGTGTGATATGTGCCCAACGCTAGTGTATTCAACACTTCCAGGGATTGATCCGCCGTGCTTTTCTTGTCCGCCCCACTCACGTGGCTTCTACTATTCAAAATCTGGGTCAAAAGCAAAGCGTCTTTTTCCTGCTGCTTCATTCTCTTCGCATTGGTCTCTCCGTTGTCGCCATTGTTTTTGTCGGCAACAACATCATCACCGATTTTGTTGGTAATAGCAAGCACTTGTTGGAGGAGCGTTTGTCTGAGTTGCTCCAGAGCGTCAAGAATTCCGATGCACAACCCATGCCAACCTACAATCCGATCTGCCAACTGATTGGCTTCTTTGAGGCTCATGTTGAACAGGGCATTATACCCTGCTTGACCACCTTGAATCGCAGCCGAACTCGCGGATGTTGCAACCGCAGCTAAAAGCAAAGCAGGTCCAGCGGGTGTCAGCAACGCAGCTGTTCCCGCCACTCCCAAAGCGGCACCGACAAACGAAATGCCTCCGGTTCCGAGGGAAATCTTTGCATTCGTACGATGCTTAGCAGTCAATCGTTCCGCCAGCTCTTTCAAGTTCGGGACACAGAATGTGAGATTCAGCGCCATCCTCGTGTAATACGTCAGCAATCTGTCCAAGCTTTGCGTCAGTTGCGGGATATGATCGAGATCGAGTAAATTGGAATTGATGCCGCTCTGTGTCATTTTGTTCGAACTCGTTGTTTCGAACATTTGTGCAAAGTCGAATTGGCAATCGACACACATCCGGAATTGATTACCCGGCGCAGCAGGTGATATGTGTTTTCGAACAGACCGGATTTCCGCAAACATCACAGAATTTCGTTCTAGTTGTTTTTCGCTTCTTTTTCAGCATTCCGTTGCTTTCTTTGGAAAGCGGGGCCGCCACTTTCGACTTTGACTCCACGGTTGAGGTTGATGCCGACGATAATCGACCAAACCATGAGCGCCTATTCCGTTTACTCTTTTCTATGGCTTCTTCTTTCGAAAGCTTCTTCGCATTTTGACTCGCAATTGTTGTGTTCTTGTCTTTACCTCCACTTGCGGTGTTGCAATAGGGTTTGTCGAACAAGCATGCTACACAAACCTCGTCAATGATAGGGACGTTCCATTGCTGACTTTGCGCGGCTAGTCCGAGCTTTCGAACCTCTTCCAGGTGTTCCATTGCTTCTTCGTATTGATCTGGCGAAATTATTTTATGCACCATTTCAGGTTGTCGGTGATACAGCTTCGCTCCAAAGGGCAATTGGATTTCCATACTCCCGTTGGCTCCGTTCCGTGTCAACAAAACTCCTGTTCCATACGCTGTCAAGACCTCATCGTTTTTCTTCACAATCGTAACGTCTCGAACCAATTCCAGGGTCATGCTCATCATTGTGTGGTACTGTTCGTGAAGTTTTGCATCGAAAGCGGCTTGCTGTGGTGAATTGAATGATTCCCGACTGTGTAGATCGTCGAATTCATCATCAAATTGCGTATCGTCTTCCTCGCTGCGACTTCCACCATCATCGTCATCACTGATGAAATGACTGTGTTTGTCTTCCCGGACGGTTTGGATATTCATTGGTGTTATGGAAGGTAGATAATATTGAGAAGCACAGAATTCTGGGTTTTATTCGTTCGCAGGTAAAGCGACTTTTACAACTCTGGAGATGCTTTCTTCCTTGAGAATTTTACAGGAAATACTGCTGTACAATAACCTGCAATTTCGATAAAGATGCACGGCTTCAATGGACACCAAAACCTAAAGAAGTATAAGGGATAATCAAGTTGCAATGATGAGGGAAAAAACTGAGATGCAAAATTATTTTAGTCGTCGGTAAGGTTAACATTCGACAGGACCGTTGAGGCGATGCGGATGCAAAAAGGACGAGATTCAAGATGACATCGTGCTTTTCATCTTCATTCGTGACAAAATTGGCATCTCCATTTTTCACGCATTTTCACTCCATTCCATAAAGACGATGTGTGTTGTTGTCTTCTCCGACCAAGAATGATGACGTGCTCCCATTCTACGTGCAATCTGTAGCTAGCGACTCCGTACGAGTTTGGCGCGTTTTTTAATGGTCATTTTTAATCGAATTGATCAGCTGTCAAAAACATTAGTCGTGTAATTATTATTTGGGCGCAACGTATCGTCCCCCCAATCAAATCAAAAAATTGACCGTTGGCAGTTTCATGATTCAGTTGTTTTCAACAAAGTTTTCAACAAAGCGAAAACTTTTGATGAAACTATGCAAGCGTCATCATGAAATCACAACATTATTTGATGTGAAGATTCATGTCTCCTGAAACTGTCATATATGTAACGTGTAAAGAGCTGTTTAACAACATGATGCGGCGACTTCCAGAACCCCTTCGATGGTTTGTTATTTTGCTCCCCCTATTCGTGGCGGTAGCAGGACTATCGGAAACAACAATAATCAATGACCGCCAGTGCAAACCTACGTCCTTTCGTCACCTCGTAGTTCTAGTTCATGGCTATATGGGATCCGACCGCGAGCAGGAATATTTGGGCGAAACATTGCTGAAAGAAAGCAATAAGTTGATCGACGGCGAAAGCGATGAGTCGTGTCGAAGCAGTCGCCATCAACTGGTGATACTCAGGTCAAAAGCTAACGTAAAGGTATCGACCGACGGGATCATCCTGGGAGGCAAGCGCTTGGCCGATGAGATTAACGAAGTGGATCGAGGAGCAAACCACCTGAACTCCAGAAGTCCGAGCCGCTTGGTTCGGAATCATCGACTGTAATGACATTTTCCCTCGTCGGGAATTCCCTGGGTGGGTTATACGGTCGTTACGCCTTGGCAGAGCTCGACTTCTTTCGCAACGATGGCGGAAAGAAAAAATTCGATACTTCCTTTGGTGTTTTGTACCACTTCCTCGCCTCATATCGGAGTTTCGCAGGAAACCTTTATCGAACTGCCGCGATGGGTCGAACCCCACGTTGCTACCGCCTTCCAACAGCAGACGATGGACGATTTGTTTGGAGTGAAAAATTCCACGATTGTCAGAGACATGTGCTTAAACCCGTCACCAGAAACGAGTGACGACACAAACAACTACTTGTATCCACTTCAACAATTTCAAAAACGAATCGCTGTTGCAAATGCCTACAAGACAGACTTTTTGGTTTCTGTCTCGTCGGGTGCTTTCTTGTCATTAGAGAGCGATTCGATTCACCACCGCCAAGAGACTGATACGTCTTCCATACGATTGATGAGAGATATGGAGCACGTGGCCTTGCAAGTTGTCACAAAGCCAGAAACAGTCCGACGGAACAGAATCGAGAGACGACGATGGCGATGAAAACACCAAAGAAGCTACTTTGGGAAAGTGCGTGGATTCTCTAGACAAACTGGGTTGGCACAAGATTTTCATCGATACCCGGAATATCCTCCCGGGTTTATTGAATCTCGAAACTCCAGAGTTGGAAAATCAAGCGGAGTATACGAGCAAGTATCTCAAGGAACATTTCGAAACCTATGGTACCTTGTTTCCAATTGCCCATCCCTTGAACATGGCAAACTCCAAAACAGACTTATACCGTAAAATGACGTCAAGTGGTCAGCCCATAGTCGATGCATTGGCGGAATTGCTCGTGCAAGACATGTTCGAATTATCGGAAAAGCAACAGCATTCATGACAATCGCCAATATAATTACAAATGAACGATTGGTCGTACACGTACCGACTTCATAAAAGTAATTTTTGTCAAAATATCAATTTCTTAATGTGTTATCCCTATTATGTCGTTTGATAACTCGAATTGAAAAACTGTTTCTTGTCCCCGCCGACAGCCAATGTACAAGTCCCTCAAACCCAATAGCTCTAGGTACATTCTGTTTCAAATCCCCATGCTACCGTAGATTCTCCACTGCATCAACTTTATCCCATGGGGCTTCCAAGGGCCTTTCGAATTTGCTCTCGGGCTAGCTTGGTTTCCTCGGATTTCTCGACTAGGATTTCTTTGGCCCGTCGTGCCTCGGTTTCTCCGGGGGTTTCCTTCATGGCAACAGCATAGCTGGCGGAATTGCGTCCCACCTGACACCGTTTGATAGCTTCGTCGATTTCTTCCTGGGAGCAGGCAGCGGGATCGTTACTTATTTCTGTCGTGGTCGTGGTCTCATTTTCTATTGTTGTTGCTGGTTGCTCCTTTTTCGACGTCCGTTCGTTTTTGCGTTGCAATACAGCCGCATATCGCGGATCGTTGTGGCCGATTCTTCCCAAAGAGCAAGAGCTCTTTGGCCGATGCAGCTTTAGGCCCGTCCGAATGATAGACCTGTTTTACGCGACTCTGGTAGTAGTCAATGATGATTCGCACAACCTTTTCGATACTTGCAATCTTGCAGATTTCTTTCACCCGGGCAAGCCATTCATAATGAAATGTGTGAATTGAAATCATCGTTTTCTCCACGTCGGCGGTTGTCTCTGTTTCACTAGCTTTGGTGGTGCCTAGATCGACCTTCTTATGTTGGTCGGCCCTTGCTCCCACGTGGCAATGCAAGCAGCGGACGGTCTTAAAAATCAGTTTCTTGATTTGCTTCGATTCCGAGTTGGCCAAATAAATCAAGTGCCGCAAGACTTCGTCGACGTTGTCGAATCCGTATCGTTCGGTACAGGAAAGTAACCATTCGTTGTGGATTGGCATCACCGGCCAGGTTTTCTTTATGGGCAGGCACATCCGAACTTTTTCTTGGGGGGACGAACTCGGTGGCAAGGGCCATCGACTCAAATCGCTGCTTCGAATCGACATGCTCTGCTGCTAATTGCTGTGGTCACCTTAATACTAGATCGAAGTGTGGTTCCAGATGGGAATGATCTGTATTCATTGATGAGCTCAAAAAGACTGAAAACCTCCGAAACTCATACATTGACTCATGTACAGTTGTTATGGATACTAATCATATGTAGGATAGGTATCTCACATATCGGCGGAATTTTCGTTACGTACAGAATTTTGGTTGAAAAATTCTTCTGTCTGTCTGAACAACGACCTCTCTTGAGATCTCTGTGTCTGTCCAAGAATACCGTACGAGTACTGTAATGATTTCTGCGGATCTATAATCAGTCCATTTTTAGAAACGGTATGTAGAATTTTAGTTGAGCGTCTGTTAAGTAACTCCAAATTGTGATGACATTTTAAAATTCCATCTTTCACTTGTACTTAAGATATTGACATTCCTAGTCTCGTGTCATGGAGAACATATGACGACTTCCGTCATTCCAATTCCTCATTCCGGCACGACGAAGGTTTCATGTTCTTTGAGAATACTGCAAGTGAAGACAGATTATTGCATTGAGTATGGACGATACACGATGCAAGATTATCGATGCGAGATTATACTGGAACGACAATTATTATCATGCCATAAAAATAACCGACAATACAAACACAATTGAACACTCATTAAAAATCTAAAGCTAAATAAAATAAAATGGACGAAGCTACGATGAACAGGCTTTATGGGTGGAAAGGAAGGGTCCACAAGGCCATCAAGGTTTTCGAACAGAGTAAGATGGAATATGTTCGAGTCTGCGCCCTTCCGAAAACGAAGAACGCAATTCTGAATACTGCCAATCGAACCACATGTAATCACGATGCGGACATTGCCCTGACGTGGGTTCTCCTGGAATCTTCTCGGAACATCGTCGATGCAACATGCGACGGATACATTGCTTCGATCAGGAGGTCATTCGACGATTACCGAAGGATACAAGCGGAGAATTCTCTGGCACAACAGACGACAGCGAGAGGAACACCGCCTCCCATGGCTAACGACAACAACGATATGGCAGACCCAACTATGACAATTTGGATAGAAGGAGTCGTGGAAAATACCATCAACAACCACGTAAAGTTCATAGAACAATGGAGAGATATCATCAGTGATGCTCAAAAGGAAGCATCAGGATGGAAAAGTGGGCACGAAAAATACCTATGCATGATATCTGAGGTGGACGAGGCCCAAAAACGATTAGACAACCCCGACTACAATGATGATGATGAATCTGTGAATAGCTATGATTCTTCTGATGATTCTTCTGATGAGGTTGAAAAAGATGACGATGATGAAACCGACGATAACGATGTTGAAGACGGTAATTCCGTCAACGAGCACAAGAACGACCAGCTTGAGCTCCTTCGAATGGGGATGAGGGTAGACGAACAGGCGGACCGACTCTTCCAGTTATCAACATATGTATCGGCTGGGAAGGTGTTGATATCATCACTGAAGATTGCTAGCAAGATCGAAAGTATAGAGACGGCGGCACAAGAAGCTGGCACCGCCTGTATTTTAGGCCTCACCCAGGCGAACTTGAGTGCTAGAGATGTCGTCCTGGGCAACATAGACCAAACAATCGCCCCTGTGAGTAGTAATGGTATTGGCGAGGAAACATTTGATTGTAACAAATCAGAAAGCGACATCGCCGAAGAATGGAAACAACAAACAGATACAACAAAACTCGATGCAGTATATTCTTGGTACAGAATGTACCACGGTGCGTTACCCTGTGTAAACATGGAACATCTGTAATACAATGGTTCCATGGAATACATTTCATATACGATTTAGAACATAGAAATAACTGTAAAAAAATTTAAAATAGTGATAAATGACTTTCGATTTTCAAACCAAACGCATAGAAAAGATGCAAATCGACTCCAAAAAATGGGTGAAACATTGGATTTGTGGCTGCGGAAAGTTCACTCTACAACCCTTTGAGAGGCCTGAGCTTCTTCGCAAGGACTTGTAACATGGACAGGTCAAACTCCGTCAGTCCGAGCGACCTTCCCCTGGTTTGAAGCATTTGTATGTCATCATAAGACTTGGTCTTAGATCCCGGAACACTCAGAAAGCACAAACGATTTTGTCTCATCCAATTGATAGTGACCAATGGATCCCGGTCCAGGATGGCCAATATAGTGGCCAGACTTAAAAGCGGTCGATGCGGTATAGTTGGAGTGAGAGGTCGTATAATAGCGTCAAGAATCTCATTTTCTGTCACGACTTCCTTAGCTTTAGATGATTCTTCCCCCTGGACGAGATCTCGTATGCAGTCGATATCAAAGGTCTTGTTCCTCCGTGCCACTTCAAGTTTCGCCAGGAGCGATAGAGAGAAGGTTCGAGGTCCCATCAGAAGCAGTTGAAGCGTCATCTCTTTTGGGGATTTGAAAATGGGGGTGGTGGGGTCCAACCCATTGAAGGGCCCAGGGCTAGCGGCATGAACAAAAACACATGTTTCGATTGGAGCAAAGGCCTCCCAACAAGAATGTCTGGCTCCGAATTCGACCACCACATTCGAGCTGCTTCGACGAATTGAGGTCACTCGGCCGCGTCGAATCACAGTTGTCACATTTCGAGCCAGCTGTAGCTCGTCCGGGGGAATTACCGGGAATCGAAATCGTGATGGCAAGAAGTTTTGATCGAGGCGGACGAACAAACCTGTGGCTTCGAGGGCCAATGCCGCCTTGTCAAAGTCATTTCCATGTTCCGCGAGGCATCGGGCCCAGGTTTGAGGATTGGCACTGGAATTGGAGTTCACCATCCATACGTCCCTTGAAACCACCCAGGCAATATCAATTGGATTGATCTTCATCGTTCGTTGTAAGTATACCACGCAATCAATTCCAGTCTTACCAGCACCGAGAACCACATACTTGTACTTCGGCAGGAGCGATCGTTTCTCATCGCTCTCTCCCTCGAAGGCGTCGTAGATTTGGTTTGGTGTCATGACTTTTACGTCCTCGTCCACCGGAAATTGCAGCGGGGAATCTGTCATGAAATAAGCGATACATTTCCAGAAGTCAGAAGCTGCGCAAGTTACTGGACTGAATTTCGAAAAAGTTTAAACAACCTACCGTGAGGAATGATGCATTCGCCCTTGGTTCCATCAACCAATTTCACATGAACCCTGACGCTGTATGATTCTGATCCATCCACACTACAAAAGCGATACAAGTCCTCGTCTCTTCCATTAGAAGGTGAATTATCCTGTTTTCTGGTTTCAAATTTGTAGACACAATTCGGGTAAAAACGCAGCTGTCCAGATGCGACCTTGGCGTCGACAAAACACCTAAAATAATCCAGTATCTCCTGTTTGTTGGCACGATGCTTGGGACTGTTCCCCTCTAATTTTGACGAGGAAATTCCATACCAGCGGCTGGGCAGGTGCAGCCGCACAAATCCGTAGGCATTTACCCAGTGGCCCCCAGGAGCTTCCTTTTTGTCAATTAATATCACCTTGGTTTCTGGAAGTTCCGTGAGCAGGGTGTCAATAAAGGCCAGGGAGGCAGCTCCAGCACCCACAACCAAATAGTCACACTCGAGTTCATGTTCCGTGCCGATTGTTTCCATAGTGTTCGTCTGCAGCCAAATAATTTTTGACTTGTTGACTGAGGTTACTGACGAAAACGCGTTTCGATCGGCACAAACGAAGCAGGATATCCCATTCGTTCTCTCGTCGACAACTTGAGCACACGCTTGATTGAGGAACTAATACATTCGATAACGATCTGAAATGTTCATATGAGATGAAAATACAAGACCATTGTTCCACAAGAGATGAATGTTATGAAGTGATGATGGCATCCAATTGAAGTAATTGTCAATCGCAAGAAGTTGAAAATTGACTAATCCGAATAAAATGATTTTGCTGTGTTTTCATTTTTATTTGGCTTCAGAATTTCAGTTGCCCAGCATTTCAGCAACAAAAGTATTCAGCAAAAGGAAACAACAGTGCGACTCTCTTTCATCAGGCAGTAATGTATCGATAGTATGACCATCGTATCAGTAGTATAGCTAGAGTTCTTCTCCGTTTAGGACCTAACACCAAGAATGATGTTTGGTTCTTGTTCTTCCTTCTCTAGTTCCTATACGGAGACGATGATACGATTCTGTTTCGCCAGAGCACTAGCGCTAGTAGAGCATAGAAGACATATTTCAGAATATGATCTCTAGGATAAATCCTACTACTTGGCAGTATCTGTTAATAATATTCCCTAATTTCAGTACCAAGAACTACAAGTACGAGAACGAAAAGAATCAGAAGTTTGAATTCATTGCTAGATCACGACCGTCCATCATGCAGTAAAATAGAGAACAAAAACGTATCATTTTTATGCATATTTTATATTCGTAACAAAGAATAGAGCATGAAGGCAATAACGCAACAGCGAATGTGAACGAAAATAGGAAATGGTGACCGTGTTGCACTTTTCTGTATCTCTTCAAGGTGATCAGTGATGAGGACAACGCAGCAGGCAGACCTTTCAGAGTAGTGGTGCTTGTATGATAAGTGGAGCAAAGCATCAACACTAACCCTACTAGATTGGGCCTATCGCATTCGTAAGAAAACCTTTCACAATTTTGCAACGATCGCGAAGAAGAACACCATGACGCGTTTGTATGGTTCTATTCAATATAATTATGCACAAATTATATCACAGCAATTATTTTTGGTGCTCATTCGTCGGAACCAGACAGCCATGCCATGCATTCAGTGCGGTGCAAACGAAATCGATCTTTTTCTCCATACTTTCATTCCCCCAATTTTACGACGACGGTGGTGGGCGGCACCTCCATCGAATCCCACGGGCCTCGAGGTCTTCCTCGATCTCTCGATCAAAGTTCCCTGTGATGCTCAAGGCATATACGCCCGGAAGATAATTGTCGACACGGATCCATTTCGCGGCCCATGACTCTCGGGGGTCCATCAGAGCCGCCATTCCCTCATAAAAGGCCGAGGTGCATTTGTTAACACGGTCCGAGCTTTCCTGCATGTCCAGGAATGGGCAGTTTTCGCAGCCTGGTATTTGTCGCGAAATCGACCCATAAAAGTTTCCAGATGGTTCGACAGAACACAGTGCGCGAAGTTAAGAACAAAATATACAAAAGACGTGAGATCGAGACGAATGAAAAAAGAGAAAGGGCGTTGACACGGGCATACACGCCAGCTGTGAAAACTGATCGGTACGATCTGTCTAAGCCTTCGACGACTTCGTTCATTAGATCGTCGGTCAACCGATTACATCATAGTAGTAGCTCCACTTCACAGTGACATTGCAATGAAAAGTTTACGCCACATACCTTGGTCGAGGAATTGCGCTATGGTTTTCAGAATTCCACAGCGTTTGCAAGCCCGAATTTCACGCATCGAATCTGGAACAGACGCATCTGCCAGATCCACGACCTGCTGCGGCAGTTCTTGTTCCTGTTCTTCGTCCATAATAAATTGTTGTGAAGGAAGGCTGTATTTTTGTCTTTCAATGGCCTTTCTTTTTGCTCTCCGGTGGCAAAAGGATGCTGTATGTCTCGTATCTGTCTGGTTGTAGTGTCGGAAAGGTTATCTCCGATTGTTGGACATTGGATGAGGAGTTGTTGTTTTGTTTCAGCCCACCATTAAAGAGGGGAGACTTAAATTAAAAAGGGGTTTTGTATTTTAAGGGGAATGAAGAACTCATCCCCATTCTGGTTTTGAGTGTCACGACATGACACCCAGTCAACGTCGTGTTCACGAGATAGGTATCTTTCTTCATTCTTCCATCTTGAAAGAGGGAGTATGTTTCGGACTTTGTCGAAACCTCGAGAACTTTGAACTTTGAACTTCGACTTCGACCTTTTATTCGCCTTGTAATTTACGATGCGATACTCTCTACCAATGTTAAGTCGGAAACAAAATTCAAGCAGAAGTTGTATCTAGAGCTGCCATTTCACCCCAAACCGCCAAGCTCACAAAAAGTTTGAGGAACTGTTCAGATCTTTCATAATATCCAAAATCGCAATAAAGAAAATTGACCAATCTAACATGGACGCAATTGTTGCCGGTATCGGGGCAGCTGTTAGCTTTGCCGCTCTCCACGTCGTTCACGACCAAATCCTAGCACCGCAGGGTCTCTCATGTCTGTGCCCACCCCTTGGAGCCGTTGCGGTCTTGCTCTTCTGCTTGCCATCTGTCCCAGCCTCACAGCCCAAAGCCGTTGTGGGTGGACACCTCATTGCCGGAATTGTGGGACTTATTGTCGTCGAGAGCGGAATAAAGTACGGGGAAGCCGTCGCCGTTGCGTGCACCATCGCTGGTATGACCTTCTTCAAGGTTGTCCATCCCCCGGCAGGCGCTTATGCATTTCTCTTTGTCAACAAGGGAATGGGCTGGAAGGGTATTTTTGCCCCGGGACTTGTCGGTGGAATTGTTCTCGTTTGTGTTCAGAAAATTATCAACGATACTATTAAACCAATGTTGAGCGGTTCAAGCAAAAAGGTGAAAGCAAATTAAAAACACATCTAACCCGTACGGTTTCACAGTACTGTAATATGCATCGGAACTTTCAAATTCAAGAAGCTCGATCCACAAGTGTCGCAAAAAGGAAAATAGCGGTGCAAGCCCTGGATTGTAAAAATTTAAACTAAGATCTTGACTGTGTGCTCCTCCATAACATCATTAAAAATATTATTGCTTCTCGAGTCTCCACACGAGTCTGCCGCGTAATTCAAACGACAATAATTGCCACTTTTGTAGAACCAGCTACTCCCGCAATCCCTTTCGTGTCACCTAATTGTTCATAATACAATGCAAAGTCATCTTCACACTAGGAGTGTAGGTGATGAAAAAAGAGAGGTCGTGAAAGGAAGTAAATAACATTGAAGTACTCTAAATAGTCGTGATTATGATATCAGTGCTATTTGTTTGCTGCAAATGTGACACCATCCACCATTTCTATTCTGTGTAAGATCGTATCGAGTTCGGAAGTGCATGGTGCCCTAATGCGCTTTGTAATTGCAATTCTTTTCAGTGTCGAATGTGGTCATCTCTTGGTCATCTATCTAAACTGTTTCGTACATGTATTGCGCGACCATAGGATCCAACTGCAATTTCACGTTTTCGAAGGTTGATCTCACGAATTCATTGTGTCTCAAGATCAAAGGCAATCGCGGATGTTCGTTCCAATCCTTGCCATCGGCTTTAGCTGACAAAACATCCAGCTGTTCTAGGAAGGTATCTACATGTTGCTTCAATTCCTTTGAAGTTCGGTCCATGTATTGTTCATGGATGGCATTTTTCGTTGCTTCATCACCAGTGACGTGTGCCTGATAAAAGGCATTCTTCGTCTCCAAATCATTTGCCAGGACCTTGGCGTAGAGAAGGACGTCCCATACCTCGGCCGTAATGTCTCCAGTGTCCTTGAAAAACAACATTCGCGAGAAATCGAGTCCGATCGTTTTCAATTCTTCAGTTGGTTGGATGTTCATGATTTTGCAAAATGTTGCAGGGCTGGTTTCGTCCAAAAAGCCATATGTGGCAAAGAATTCTGAGGGGTTGGTTGGACAGCCGTAAGAAATTCGGAGGGGAGATCCTGCGGGCACATCTCGAATAGTGTAAACGTTACAGTTTCCTTCTTCGTCATACGACACCGCGACATCCGTTTCTGTTCCGTGGTTGAACTAGATGTGGAATGAAAAATGCAAAAGTGAAAAATTCAAAAAGTCATCGCCACCATCAACAATCATCGTTGATAGGATTGTCATATTTTAGAAATTTCATTTTGTCGAATCAAGTCGGCGTGCAATGATGTAGATCGAATCGGCAAAAAAATGAAGAATTAAAAAGGTGATGAGAATGTGTAGAACTAAATTGTATTTGGACAATTTTTTTGTACCATCACAGTGGACAAGACAACATGTGCGGTTGTAATTCAGAAAACATCGATAATCAAAACGTACCATATCGGCAAATGGAACAATTCTTTGTTCTTCCCCACTAACTCCGCCTTCCCCGATACCGTTGCCATCGCCAGTCTGACCGCTTCTGTCACCCGAGAAACAACGAGTATGGACTACATTGAAGGCCCACTTAACGATAGTGTCCTTGTCCGTCTTGATTTCATCTGGAATAATTTGGGAATCAATCTGTTGTAGAGCATCGTAGAAATTGTCAAATTTGACGCGCTCCCGTCGTGACAAACTGAAGACAAGAGGTGGCAGACACTCATAGCAAAAATTCGTCATAGAAACGGAATTGTAAAAGAGGCGGGGCATACTGTCCAACCAAGGATAGTATGGAGATTCGCCTCCCTTCGAGTATTCGAGCAATACCTTCAAAAACAAATAAAACTTTGGTACAGTGTCGCCAGCACCCAATCGCGACAACAAATCGACAGACTTTCGAACACCGCCGTCGTCAAGGCCAAGGGAGTCACTGATCGCTTCCAGCTCCGCCTGGCTATTCGTGGATGACAAAATCAAGTTAGCCGGGACCCCCAACACGGGAGATCCAGCTGGAAGATCGGCATCTGTAGTGACGGATACATCGTCTTGATTGTATTCATCGTCGGGATTGGTTAGGAACAAACGAAGGCCTTCCGCACGTTGAACACCATAGGTCGAGGTCCATTCGTCGAAGGGGCCGATGTTACGTGGGGACTGTTCGTCAACATTTAGGTATCCGGAATACCCATCGGACATGTACAACTGCACGGATGCACTTCCTGTGGAATGGATTTGTGAAGGCGCAAAGGCCGTGGCACCATTCAGGATTGCTGCCGCCGACGTGAAAAAAAGCAATGCATTCATCTTTGCCATTTCAAAGCAAAAAGTAATCTTATGTCGAATTTTATGTCGTTGATGTCAATCTGTCAACGTTATGATTTATTTGCTATCAGGCGTGACTTCGAAATACTTTTCGTTGGTTCTTGATCTACCGTTTTCTTCACAAATTGCAAATTGTCGTGGTGGTTTGGCGATTTAGAGCTGTTCTCGATGTGACGATTGATCACAAATATAACGAACAACTGATGTAAGCGTGTTTTCTGTGAAATGAGAAAGACTGTCGTCACTCCAAATTCCAAAAATCTGCGTAGGACGAATCGACGAATCGACGAATCGACGAATGCCTGTTCGTCAAACGCGAACACTCTAGAGAGCAAGAGAGAAAGAGAGCCTACGTACGCGTTCAATCACAAACGTTCATGTTGTAATTATTTTGTCCAAAATCCCCCAAAATGGGAAACGTCATTGCCCCTTTTTTCTGAAAAATCTACCATCGACCGAAGAAATAATAATAATATGGTAATAATCAGGAAAGAAAAACCGTAAGTGTAATTTAAAGAAGAATTAAATTTATAGTCTACTGTACTGTCCGAAGAAAGAGTGTCGGCAAGAGCATTTGATATTGCGGCTCTGAAAAGAATGAAGTGGACGACTAGATCAGCAACAAAAAATAGGATGCGACTAGCTAAGATTCGTTGCAAATCAACATGTTGTGATGCCAAGGAGTTTGGAAACTGCCATCTTGCTAGTTTATTCGAGTCAATAACACCAATCTCCTCTTCGCATGTTTCCTCATATGGCTTCCACCTAGAGTGATGTTCACATCTCGGTCCAAACGCCATGTATCACTTCCACTTGCAAGGTCCTTCAAAAACTTCTGCGACGTTTCCTCTGATTCCACTCCCAGTATGATTGTTCGAAGACGAGGAAACAACGAATGGATAAGCGTTTTCGTCTTCGATGGCGACGATATGGATAACAATTCATCACACGACAAACAAATAAGCGTATCAAGTGTATCCAAATCGAGTGATGATGATTTTGAAGCATCATTTTTTCTCTTCTCCTTCGCATCAAAATCCACTGCATCCTTCAATGTGCATGGCATGAAACGATATCTTCGCGAGACAGTCGGATCAATCCATAGCGGTTTTGTTACCAAAATAGGATCCACCACGATAACATCGTCGAAATGGTCCATACTGCCAACGAAATCGTTTGTTACGAACCTGTCCGATGAAGGATGTGACAATGATGACGACATTAAAGAACCAAAGAGCAATGGTGAAGAAGGTGACTGTGTGTCATCATTCTTCGAATTTGGGATTTTCCAGGCACTGGGTCCTATTTCGATAACAGATCTTGGCATCGAAGATCGTGGGCGCTCCGGAGACTCTTTCGACCTAAGCCATACTCCCGCCAAATACAAGAGGTCGTGATCATCCTTGCCGGCGTCATTCTCGTCACCGCTACTAATAGGAAGGGCTTGTCGCTTCGCGCGTACTGCTTCGTATTTCGACCTCTGGCAGTTGTCTCCGGTTAATCCAGGAATGCATTTTTCGCATCTTCCGTTCACGGCGTGCCGTCGGAATCCCTCGATCGGACACGGGACGGCCATAATTCCATTCGGTGGATTGGAGGCTCTGGCCATTTTTGACTTCGCGAGTGTTAACTCCGTTTCGTTGTACCGCATGGAACATTCCATAAAATCACCGAGGGTAGGTAGCGAACCAACGCGACCGTTTTTGGTGAAACCATCGCTTGTGACATTGATAAGGTCCGCGTTGTTGACGCAGAAATTGATTCTTCGGTCTCGTGGAGTTTCCAAGGCAGTGGCGTGCTCCCGAAAAGCAAAGGCAATTCCTCGGTACAAATAATGGAGGTCGACAATTTGTAGTCCTCTCTTCTGGCTTTCGTTTCTGAGTTTTTCGATAGTTTCTGGGACACCCTCGGCGTGGCAATTTCGAGTAACGTTGTCAAAGCAGGTGTCGTGAAAGCTGATCACCGCTCGGTCGCTCAATAATTGACTGTAGTTGTCGAAGTCTTTCCAGCTTTGTTCAAAACCATGATCGGCATCGACGTGTAAGTAATCGATCTTGAAGTCGTTTGTGGGATCGTCGTACATAGGGCGAAAATAATTTGCGTATGCGTCATCTGTTAATTGAAACACATAGTGAATGTCTGAAAACTCCTTTCTCATCGTGGTATTTTCGTTCTCGGCATAGAATGTTGATCCCCACCCCGCAGACGCCAGATGTGCATCGACAAGGTACAAATCATAGGATGGCAAAGAATTGCTAGTTTGGCCACCTTTCTTGTTGTCGTTCCGATCGGGCCTAACTCCACTCGCTAGTAAGTCTCGTTGGGCTTGTCGGAGCATTCGCGGGACAAAACCACCACCAGAGCCCAGCACTACAATGGTTTGTGATCGGAAGGAGTATGCCATTGAATAATATAGCATTCCAGCGCCTAAGAAGGTGAGATGGTTTGCCCCGTGACTTTCGGCCCAGGGTGCTTCTCTAAGCAAAGTGTTGCGTATTAATGATAGATTCATTAATGATTCAGATGGGGTGGTTTGTTCGGTAATGTCACGTGCGTTTGACAATTCTGTTGCTTCAGCATCTTCATCTTCTTCACTTTCGTATTCGGTGGTTTTGGTGTGTTCGAGTTCGCTTTCGTCCTTTCCTTTTGACCTACTTTTACTTTCCAGTTCTTCTTGTCCCTGTAGTGGCCAATGTCAGATTTTGATTCCTCCTGATATCTATGAACACTTTTATCGACAACAACATGATATTGCTCGCTCTCCAAAAATATATGCTTCATCAAAAATAATTGCCAAAGTATACATGATCCAAAGATGACGACACCGAATCCTATGGCTTGGATTCTTCTTGTTTTCATCATATGTTTTCGATTTGATGTACGATGGGGGGTATACTTCTGTTAAAATGGATCAATATGGTGATTATTTTTCAATAACCTTCCGATGATCGGTCCTGATTGTGGAGAGCAATCCAGAATGGTATTTTGAATTTGCATCGAACGTGGTTGTTGATGGTAGTACACTAGTGCTGAGTGCAGTACACAATCACTTGACATGCTGAAAATACGAAAACTCTAGATTTTTTCTGGAGAGCGATCATTTCAAATTTCGCAAGCGAGCATGCTCGCTCGAGCGGGTTTTTTGATCGATGGTAGGCTTCGTAGTGATAGTACTACACGCTTATATCATTAATAGTTATGCTCATACTTTGATCCTTTGAACTCCAACCCAAACCCTCTAGAGTACTATAACGTTTGGTTAAGATTACACCATGATGCCGATGCCCAATACCAACAACAACCCTATCATTATGAATGTTTACATCTCCTCTACCATACTCAAGCGATTTCGATCTTCGTAATTTTTATTTTTTTGGCTTTCAAAAGTGCTTCTCTAAGAGCCTCAATAAGTAGAGATAAAGTACGGTCTACAGTGAATTGTTTCGACTCGATAATGTAGATACGCACTTTGCTTGTTATTATAAGAGAGCTAGTTTGTCACTGTTACAATTTTATTTAAATATTTATAATAGGAGGAAGAAAATCTTGTTGTCGTCGATAGCAAACGAATGCCGTCATGAATAATGTACCCTATATTTTCGCCGCACAATATTTTCAAACCTGTATTGAAACGATCACGATCATTGGAGGCTCACAAAACATCCTCAACAACCGTGTCACCTTTTCTCTTCCATTAACTAGAAAAGATCAGAAGTCGCTTCCTGAGCAAGCATCATGCGATTTCTCAATAGTCGTTTAAATGATGTCGTTTGCAGCAATATTCAAATTGGCCGAGTCATCATTTCCGTCAGACTTTCCGAACGATGACGCTGGTGGGGTCCTGGACAAAGACTTGCCCTTGTCATCGGTCAGAATGCCGTCGCGGACTTGAACCTTCGAACTTTGATTTTCGTCGGCTGCGAGAACAATATACAAGGAGAATCACCAAGATGATCACGATCAGGCTACCAACTACCAAGAGACTTGTCAATATTGCTGTCGAAATGCCCTTCCTTTGCTTGGCTGTCGGGGTTGATCAAGAATGGGGGAGCCGTAGTTTGTGGGCTCCCTGGCGTAGGAGCTGGCGCAGGGGCAGGTGCTTCTACAGGCTCCGATAAAACCTTTTCGTGCTCCACATGGGGCTTGTGTGACCCGTCCTTGTTCACTTCCATCAAAAACAACTCGTTCACCTTGCCGTCGAGTTCATTGTGATCTCGGTAAAAGTCACCATTAGTGTCGCCAAAGATGAGGACATTTCCCTCCTTGTTGATGGCCAAACCCCCATGAGGTGCCATGTGATCATTGCCATCCGAACCCATCTGGCGTACCCAATTGATTTCGCCGCTGGATTTTTGAAAACAAATCGATAAAAAGGACAATGGTGTAAGTGCGGTTAGATTCAGTCAGCAAAAAAATCACATTGGTATTGTTGTGGGTTACGTACTCATTAGTACTGAACGATCCCAACCAAACATCGTCTCCTCCGCGGCTGCTGCGCGGTCTTTCCTTAAATACAATACCAGCACCATCATCAACTATTCCACCTGCGTAGACAGTATCACCCGAAACGGCACAGTCATATGCCTTTGCAGTGGTGACATCCTTGCCGTTGCCATCAGCGCCCAACTGAGTCGTCCAAATGGTATGAAGGCTATCTGCATCGACCTTGAGCAAAAATGCATGAGTAGATCCAGGGGTCATCACTGTAGTAGTCGTTGCATCCGGCATCGTGCCTTGCGTTGCCCCAACAATATAAAACGAACTAGAGTCGTCTGGATCGTGACAGATTCCAAGAACAACATCATCTTCTGAAGTTCCCTCTCGCAAATTGTTCTTCAACACACCTGTAGCTAACTCCCCAGTATCGATGTCAAGAAGCGTGACGAATCCATCCTCAGTCATTGCCCCTCGCCATACCGTAGCCCTCGCCCATACCGCGCGTGCTTCCCGAAAGTGCCAAGTATCCCTGGCTTTTCTTCAAAATAGCCCCACCAAGATAGGCACGCGGAATAGTTCCGTCACTGTCGGGAGAAATTGGGAATTCTTTACTCCACACTGTTGTGAACGAAATATCACCCATTGATACACCATCGATCTTATTTTCTCTTAACGTGAGTTTTGTCACCGTCATATCGAAAGATGAGCCGTATTTATTCATGTTAATCCAATTCGGGGAAAAGCCATTATGACCACCATCTTCTTTGAGCTTTTGGAATTCGGCTGTGGTCTGCATGTCTGTTGATGTGAGAGATACAATGTACATGTCATCCCCATCGCTTACAACATCGATTGGATATTGGATTCTATTGTTCGGGTCTTTGGTGACCAACGCAGTTTCGTCAACTTCTCTCAAATCGAAGCGGTCGAGTGCAATCGCAAATCCTGCCATAGGGTATGCATTGCCGTCTTGCAAAGAGCTACCATTGTCCGCGTGTCCAACGGCCACCACTTCACCAAATCCGTGAAGTGCGACGCTGTTGCAGACCTCAAGAACATTGTCAGTTCCGATTACTTTGCCGGTAGCACTGCCCCAACCGTTGAACCCAACCTTGTTCAAAGGAAGTTTCGTCACCATACAGGACGACAGAATGTTGTCTGCTTGGGCATCATTGTACGCAATTCCAGTCACGTACACCGAGTCTTCGTTGTTATCGTAAACCATTCCACCCGCATAAACGGATCCAGAGGTTGGTCCGGATTGGATTCCAAGTGCTGCTGTATCTACCCATTTGGTTGTGCCATAGACTTCATCGTCTTTCCATTTGCCTCCGGAGAAAATACCAGTTTTTGGCTGGTCATCATTATCCTTTGAGCCTGGGGTAGGAATACTGGGTTCGTGAAACCATTCGCCTATGTGATCTCCCGGAACCGTTTCATCGTGTTTTCCGTGTCTCTTTGATAATGTCACCACAAACATATCCGAAGTATTGTCACTTTCATCCTCGCGCTTTCGGTACAGTGATCCTTTAGTGTCACCCACAATGACCATATTCTCTTCAGAATCAACAGCTACTGGCCCACTTCGCGCCAACGCCTCATCTCCGTCCGCAGAACCAAACTGTTTGACCCATTTGACATCTCCATCTGAAGTAAGTCGCATTGCTACAATATCGTCGAAGTCATGATTGAGTTGAACGTCACGGCTAACATGTGCGCCATCCTCGACAACACCGGCTACATAGATAGAACCATCGGAGATAACTTTACATCCGTATCCTGCTGTGACTGATTGCTTTGCAGCCACCCCGAAACCAAAATTTGCGCTCCAAGTCTTACCCCACACTTTTTCCAGCGTGTTGAGGTTTATTTTTTGCACAAACCCATGCAAACTACCTGGGTATGCATGGAGGACCGCCGAATTCGTCCGGATTTGTTCACCCATTCCGGCTGCATCACCCGTTGCCCCAACAATATAGAAGTGGTTCGGAATCGTTAGGGTCATCGCAAATGCCCAAAATAAGATCTGTTTCCGCCGTTCCGGGACGAGCGGTTGATTTGAAGTCGGGTTGGTTAGTAGGTAAGTTACGAAGTTCTCCGGTGTGGCCACTGAAAACGGCAATGAATCCGTCTTCGTCTGTGCTCCCGGGGACAGCAGTTCCGTACACTTCGCCCATTCCACTAGTGCTGCCGGCAACAATCAAAAAGTCCTTTTGTGCACGACGTTTCAGAATCATTCCGCCCACATATACATCTGGTTTCGCCGACGTCGTCGGATCTACGTCTATAGGATAAATTTTTGTCCAGGCTTCTTCTTCATCAGATTTCATATTCTGCAACGAAAATTTCTGCAGACTCAAGTCAAAGGAAGTTCCGAATTTGTAGTATTTCATCCAGTTGGGTTGGTCAGCACTTCCTGCCATCAATTCGGCGTTAGCAGGATTTTCATCCATATTGGTACTACTAATACTGGCAATGTATGTGATTCTTTCCCTATTGCTGTTGAAGCGATCTCCGGTGCCATCAGCGTCGTGCCCCCAAACATACCTAGTACTGACCGGATAGGAAACCATGTTGGTCTGCCCGGCCTCGTCGGTGGAGAGACTATTTTTGACGGGAAATCCCCCATGTTTATTTTCTTGGGAAAAAGTCACCATGAATCCAGATGGTTGATCTGTTGATCCGAAGCCCACTTCTGGATCGGATGTTCCACCGACAACGAAGGGTCTCTCACTCCCCACGCCTGGAGTCGATGGTTCGTGGAGGACACTGATGGTATGGCATGATTGCATTGCGGTACCATCGCCAAGGGCTGTCGAGGTAATCTCGGAGTGCAAACCGATCCCATCACTTGGCATTTTTCGAAACAAAGCATTGAGCCTCTTTGGCGGGAGAATCGCCGTTCGTTCCGTAGGTGATACCAGTGATGAAGATATCCGTGTTGCTGTAATCGACGGCGCCGGGGTATATGGCCCCGTTGATACGACCGTTCTGGAAAGATCCTTTTGCATGCACTTGATCAACGCTTGTTCCGACGAGGAACAATAACGCCATTGCCCAAGACAACGAACGCGGCATGGCAAGGACAGAGGCAGGACCGGAAGTCTCTTGGGTCATTTTTCTTCCGTTTTTAACCTTGATGTTTTTTGTACCGTATGAGTTAACAGTAAGTATTTCGTTCCTTCTTCGAGACTTTGCTTGATTTCAACTCTCGAAAGATATTCGAAAGATAGTGTACCTTTCCAATTTGATACAAGTGCTTACTTCGTTGGGACGGTTGCTGTTGTTTTGACCGTGAGGGTCTCGGGAGCGAGAAAGAACTTTTGGATAAAATTATTATTATCGTTCCTAATTTGAAATGATTTCGATTTCATTTACGGAGGGAGATGCGCGATGGTACTACCGAGTCATCTCTCTAATCTCACATGCAAGGAAACTGCACGCGTGCACTATTTCGCTGTGACTGGTACTGGCACGAGAGGCGAACCCTTTTCCGTGAGCAATGAAGAGAGCCGTTGGATCGTGTTTTGCTTCCGAACCTCGCATACCGTAATTTTAGTCCCGGAACATTGTCGATTGATTGATTCATGCCGGAGAACGTGACCAAAATTGAAACGGTATGTATGAAACATACTTTACGACAATACACGTATATGCGAACCCGTCATAGCCGTTGGAGATTTTGAAATCGAGTCTTACGGTATGTTTTCCGTACAATTTGTACTGAGGGCAATGCAGAATGCCCTAACATTTATATGCCTTGGATCGTGTGTGTTAAATCAAAATGATATTTTTGGCTTAATGATACATCGCATTCGGATTTATAAACGAAATAATGTCACTCTTGGACAAATATTTTTAGATAGAAAACATAACAATCACGGACGGTCGCAAAATTTGTCAGGTGGAGTCGACCTACACGTACGCAGCGTTTTCTATTTTACTACCAACTTGAGTGGAACGTCGCGTTTGCAGTACCAATAAATATTAAAGGAGAACTTCTCTGTCAAACTGTAATATATATTGTTACGCAATATTTTGATACCGGGTCTGTCCCTTAGGCATAATTGAAATTAGTCTTGAGAAGGGAACGAGAGTCGCATTATTCACGAATGCATATCAGAACAATCAAACGACCAAAATCCCGCTTAGGCCTTTCCGGCGGCAGTCTTCCAAATCTACAGTATTGACTTGAGCAGATCCTGCATATAGAATGGACCATACTTACCCTTTCGTTACTTTTCTGTTTCAGAGACAATCACAACCGAACGCAATTGAACTTTCCTTGTCTTTTGTAACCGTACAAAAGCAACCAGACCAACCAGAAAACACAAAGGTTGGAAAAGAAAGATCACTTTAGAGAAGGATTACATATCCAAAGAACAAGCAACGAGAAATTGGAAGGAAAATCCGACAAACTAGGTCATCGCTCTGTCCTGTCAACAAGCTAAAAAGAAATTCATGAAGGTTTCGCCGATATCGACAATGCCGTCGCTATGGCAAGCACTCGCTGTGCTGGTCGTGGCGATGAGTACTCAGCATACCGTCATCAAAGTCGAAGCCAGTGGAATCCAAAGTGGGCCATCTTCCGGTGCAATGTACGCTGGGGGCATGTTCTTCGATAAAGGCGATGACACTTTGTACTTTACCGGCATCCACTATAACAACGATATTCAGTCAAATAGCAATAATAAGCAATTTGCGGGCACTTCTCCTTCTACCGACAGCTCCTTCGTGTTTCGTCGCGTCGATGAGACTTGAGCCCGTTGACAATAATTACTCGAGTTTCGAATTCGGCGGAATTGGCGACTGGAGAACCAGCGTCAACGATGTCGATCAAGAATCATGCATGGCCCTCGCTTTGCACAAGCCATCACAAATTGTTGTGATTGGAACCAAGGAAGTGACTTCATCGGTCAGCCCACCCCTCGAAGGATCGCTGTCGGTCTTCGAAAGAAATGCCCTCAAGGACAAGAAACTGAGCGAAACAACACTGGTCGATCAAGACCAGACTATGACGCAATTGGTGTACCCCATGGCCATCACGAGTGACTCCAAGTCCAGCGACTTCATGTACGTGGTCGTGCTGGCATCCAAGGACGCACAAGACAACAGCGCTTCGGCGAAGTGGCACATACCCTGACTGGTTGAAAGTCCAAAAATACGGAAGTGCATTCGACATGCACGTATCCAAAATCAAGCTCACCCAAGGCGACGGAGGAGGTGCCTTCGACGGAATCGCCACAGGATCTATCATCGCCTCCAAGGAATGGACTACCGAATTTCCGCTCGATAATCCCAATGACCGCGTTTTCATCGGCGGTATCATCCACAAGCAAACCGCTGACAACAAGGGTTTGGTCATTGTTGTCGGGTCTACAAGGGGATCGGGTGACGGATACGGTCTATCGGACGGAAACGACGAAGATGGATTTGTTACCGTTATCGACCCATCCACTGGAAATATTCTGGGCGATGGTGCTTCGCGAGGGCTCAGACGAAGACGATATCGTCACGGGCCTTTGCGATGATCCCAACGACCCTGACCATTTCTTCATTGTTGGAGCAACCGAAGGAAAGATGGGCATGCAGCAGGGCAATCTAAATTCTGTCACTGTACCCACCGACACGCTTCAACCCTTCTTGCGTCAAATCAAGACTGATCGAAGCAGTTCCGACGACGATAATCTCTGGACCATGCAGTGGGCAGTAACAAGCGGATCGGTTTCCAAACCCGCCTACGGTTCTGCCATCGGATGCGCTGTCGACGGAAAGTACGTGTACGTAGCCGGAACTCTCGAGAATGGTGCTTCGTTGGTGCAAGGACAAACCGTCGTCGACTCGCAAGGTGGAGACGATGTGTGGATTGCCAAGATCGACAAGAAGAATCAACAAGTTCAATGGATTAGTCAATTGGGTAGCGATGGAGATGATCGATTGGCACGCTATGGTGGAATCAGCATCGATAATGCCGGCAATCCTATCATTTATGGTGACACCAACGGGGATATTTATCGATCCAGAGGCTCTTCTGAAGACGATTCGATCGAAGACATGTTTGTCATGTCATTGAACAAAGACGATGGCAAGATTTTGAACAACTCCGAAGGATGCAGTTCGTTGGAGGCATTTCTAATGTGGTGGTCGCTTTCGATGCAAATGACGATGATGGAACTGATTATCCCACCTATTACGGTACGGAAGCCCCAACCTATTATCCAACCGGAGAATTCGACCCAGAAGTGGATGATAATGATGGTCTATACGAACACTCCTACTCTCCCGTTGGACTCCAAATTCAAGGGCCAGCTCACGGAGGTGGAATAGAATATGACTCGGAAGCGAACACTGTTCTTTTGACGGGTGCTACATTTGTGGACGGTAACATGGGATTGAATCCAACCAGTCTTTGTTTTACGGGCCTTGTCGATTTGGATTCTGGCGATCTCTTGGAAAAAATTCCACGTGGGTCTGAAGGTTTTGGAGAAGCATGTACCTCCATAACTTTTGACACGAACCGAAATGCTGTATATGCTGTTGGTATGGCCGAAGCCAATAGCCAGGGGAAGTTCGAAGCAAGTGGCGATGGTGATCGTATCGGTGCTGCCGGAGGAGCGGCATGGGCGCAAGGTACATCTAATGCTGTATCTGGGGGATTAATTTTGCAACTGAATGAAGATATTGAATTGTTGGGTGGAAATCGAGCCGTCGAATATCCTACCGTTTATCCGGTATCAGTCGTAACGCATCCACTTGATAAAGAAGTCGTGTTCGTGGCATCCATGGCATCGAAGCAAACGAATGTTAATGGCGCAGCTGGCAGCTATCCAAATCTTCTTGACAGAGAAAAGCGCCAATATGGTTCTGAATTCTTTTTGATGATTGATCAATACAGAGTAACTGACGTGCCCGACAAATCCCTCCCATCTCCTCCAAACACCCTTCAGAAGACCTGGGTTGCTGATTTCAGTACTGATGGCGGTCATGACGTGTTGGTAGGCGGAATGGTCATGGCAGGAAACGGTAACGTACTTGTTGTCGTTGGTAGTACCAGAGGTGAGGGCGGTCCTTTTGACTCCAATGAGGGAAGCGAAGATATGGACGGGTTCATTGTGAAAATTGATCCTTTGAATGGACAAGTATACGAGGATGGGGGGAAGTTTTCGACACGATTGGATTCCGTCAACAAAAAGGATGACTATATTTTGAACGTCTGTAACGACAGGTTCGATCACGATGCAATTTATGTCGTCGGAAAGTCTGAAGGCCATATCAGAGACCTTTCTGATGCGGAACAACCCCCAGAAGGGTCTACTCATGCATTTATTGCCAAGGTCGATTTGGAAACTATGAGAGCACAGTGGTTGAAACATTTTACTATGAGTATTCCCGGTAATGGCATGATGCATGGTGAAGCACTGGCATGTACCGTAACTCATGACGATGACGGTGAAAATATTGTTTACGTTGGAGGAACTGTCAAAGATGGCGCCTCTTTAAATTACGATGATGGATCCATTTCATCTCGTGGAAAGGACGACATTTTTGTTGCTGCAATGAACGGTTCAACAGGACACATGAGATGGATTCAGCAATTTGGTACAGAGCAAAACGACCGTTTAGCGGTGGGCCAAGGTTTGGATGTCGACTCCTTTGGAAACGTTATCGTCTACGCTGAAACCACTGGTAACTTTTATGCCAAACATAGTGGTGCTTCTGATGCATCAGATTTGGTTATCTTGACGATGAACAAGTTGGATGGTGCCTACCTCTCGCCAAGAACAAGTGGTGAGGGTGTTGGTTCTACTGAAGTTGTTGAAAACGATACATCTGTGGTTGAAGTTCCGAAAAATGGCATTCCAGCCATTCAAACCAACAACGATAAAATCCCATCTTACGCAGGCGGCATGCATTACGATAAATTCACCAACGCGATTTATTTGACCGGTGCGACCTACACATCGGACAACGAGCACGTTTCGAAAACTTCTCAATGCTTTTTTGGTATTGCAACCTTACCCCAATTACAATGGAAACAAACAGAAACGTTGGGCACACCAAAAGCCCCCGAGGCCTGCAGTGCGATATCTTTGGCCAGCTACGATGGAGAATCGGAACCAATCATTGTTGGATCATCAGAGAAGTCGGGCCTACTAGACAATTTACGAACTTCTCGCGGCTCTAGTCAGTATGGCATGGTGTTGGACTTGCAAAACAACGGAGGATATTTCGACTTAGTCGGAGGAACCGTTGTAAATGACGACAAGGTTCAATTTCCGGTGAAAGTCTTGGGAGATGACGACAAGGTCTTCTTAGTTTCCATGGCATCAAAGACCGATCAAGTTCAGCCTGATTCGGAAAAAGCCGATAAACGAAGATTCCCTAATTTGACGACCGGGGGAATCCAGAAGTATGGTTCGCAATATGAAATTCTCGTAGAGCGACACACAATTTCTCGTGAGGCTGACCTTCCTCCTGGATCAAGGGAATCGACGATGAGATTAGACTGGCGAAAGCCCCTAGAAACTGCAGACCAGAGATCTATTTTTGTCTCGGGTATGGCGATGATCGATGGCGGGGATGCCTTGGTTGTTGTTGGTAGTACACAAGGCTCTGAGGAAGGTGATGACTTTGACGGAATAATGGCAAAAGTTTCCACTGGAAATGGATCTTTCGCATCGGAAGGAAGCGAATCTCGATCTGTAGCATACTTTTTCGTCCGTCTCAGGCGCCGACGACTGGATTTTGAACGTTTGTCCTGATACGGACGATGACAGATACTTTTACGTCACAGGAGCCACCGGGGGCCAGATGGACGATTCTGTCAACAAAGCAGATGATGATCTCACCGTCCATGCTGTTGTTTCGAAAATTCAAGCTAGTACGCTGAACATCGTTTGGACAACTCAATATGAAGTTACGCACGCTTCTGGCGCCACCGACCAAGAAGCTGCCTCCGTAGCTCTTGGGTGTGCTATGGTTCCCGACAAAGGGTTATCTCTATGTAGCTGGTGACGTTGAGAATGGGGCGATATTAGAAGGTGCGTCTCAGAGTGCTGGAGGAGATGACATTTTTGTCGCCATGCTAGATGCGAAGTCGGGAGAAAAGATCTGGACGAAACAGGTTGGATCTAGCGGTGATGATCGTGTAGCTCGAGGTGGGGGAATTATTGCCGATGCAGACGGCAACGCTGTGGTATTTGGTGACACTACAGGCAGCTTCCTTAGAATGCGAGAACGCGGTTCTTCGTTCACCAGCGATCTTTTCCTCATGACTTTCAACCAAGATGATGGTTCTCACGAAGAGTCAATGAGTAAACTGAAACCGAACAAGAAGAATACATCTTCCAAGAATAACCCATCGCCTGGTGAATGGTTCGGTACAGACTACAAGAAGGACATGACGTTCATCGGTATGGTTGCCGGTGTCATTGTTTCTGCTCTAGTCTTGATGATATCTTGCTTTGTCTTGTATCGCCGAACACGAGCGCGTCATGAATTGGCCAAGCAGAATGCCATTTTCACCTACTTGCAGCAGTTTTCTGTAGAGGACATCGATTTGCGCAAGTCTCCTCCCGGCGGATGGCATGGAACTTATCTGAACAAACTTGCTCATGGTGTCAACACAAAGGTTACCATGCCTGAAACACCTTACCGGGATGAGCACTTAGATGAGGACGAGGACGTCCTATTCGAGACAGCAAAGATGTTAAGCCCCAATGTCACCGACTCATTGTTTATGGATACAGCTTCCACACCAAATCTTGGTGGTTACAGCGATTATTCTGATGCGGATGACAATCCTCTGCAAACTCGAAATAAGGGCGAAAATAAGTTCTCCATCGTCTAGTATTGGTGTCTTGGAACAAGAAGGAATAGACATTTTTGTGGGAGTATGGTTGACGATAAAATGACCGTTGTATATTAAAAATTAAATAGGTATTATTTCTGAAATCCTTTCTTTGACTTAAATAGGTTTGTTCTACTGACGAGGAGAATGGGTAGACAGGCATTGATGTCCGACGTGCAACCGCGACGACGAAATTGTTGCTTCAAACTATAGTATTATAGGCTAAGACTGTGGGGTATCCAGAATAAAGACTACCTAGTGCTGTTGCTTGGTTTTTTTGTTGCTCTCGGATACACACGGTGACTTTCATCGGGGACCTTGTATTGAAAATAAGACATTACAGTCGGATTTCTTGAGGACCTTGGTGGCAAATTTTAGATCTTCTTTCGTCATTCCATTGGCGCGGTGGGAGTCGGAAAAGGGCCCCGCGTGCTTGGCCATCGCCCCAAGCAGGCCCACTCGATCCTTTCCGTGGATTTTGTCGACCATCTCCTTGGTCTTCAAGTTTTTCCCCGTCCGAATAGAAGAGTCTAGGGACAACTCGAGATTCTCGTCCCCGACGTATTCGAAATACCCCTTCCCGTCGTTTGCGTCAATACTTCCGCCACCACACTCACAAATCTGCCGAATGGTTTCGTGGGGATAAAAGACCAAGTCTTCCAGCCGGATCATTAATCGCGGAAAAGCCGCGTCATAATAGTCCTGGTACCAATCCATCCACATGTGTGCTAGCGATTCATGTTTCCAATTTTCTGAATGGTATCGTACCCACAGGGGAATCACTTTCTTGTCCAATGTATAATTAGCCTTTTCATTCACGTTATCAACCTTCCATGGGTCGGGGCCGTAGTGCTGTCTAATTTGCTGTTTCGTCTTGAAGAACCAGTTTCTTTCGACGTCGGTGGCTATAAAATTTGGACAGTGAATTTCCGCTATATGATACCAGTGAGCGGAATACCGTGTCTTGCACATGGATTGCCACCAAGTGAACGGATCGCGAACCATGACGACCGGTAAAACGCTGAGATTGTCTTCCAAGAGGTCTGGTGGGAGCTCTGGATGATGCATTTGTCCATTGTTCTGTTCTTTGATCGCGTCATTTTTTATTCCAATAGAGGTGCCCATATTTCTGTTGTGAACTTCACGAAATCGCGGACTCTGGTGCTTTCCCCACGGCACGTTGTCCCAGACGCCTTTGTTCTCGGAGACTTGCCCCGAATCTTTGTAGATGCAATTTTTCGACAGGACCTCGTTAAGATAATGAGTTCCCGAGTTAAATGGTCCAGCCACACCCAACTTCCGCTTGCCCTGGGGAATCTTATCCCTGTATACTTTGCAAGTATCGAGTCCCAGTATCCTCGGACCTTTGTCGCCAACTCGCTCGGCGACTTGCTCCCATGTTGGCAAAAGGCGTCGATCTTCGACCGACAATTGTGATGGGTCTGTGATACCAACGTGGCGGAGAATTCGCATCAACTTTTCGTCCACGGTATAGATATCCTCAGCGTCATGAGCATTGCCATCCATCGTTGGAGGCAATTGTCCCTTTGTCTTGCTGCTGCTGCTGCTGCTGCTGCCATCATGAGAGCCAATGACAGCACTAAAATTTTGTGAAGATCTTGCCATGTGAACATTTGTCACACTGTAGTGGTTTGTAGACTCCTGGAATGCCGGTGTAGTCAAGAGGGAAATGTTGACGAAAACAAAAAGCATAGCAGTGGCGAAAACTATAAAAATCAACAGCTTTTCGAGTTTGGACTGTGTCATTCTTGTCCTCCTTTTCGCTACACCATTCGTTCCGTTGTTCGATTCCTTCTTGCCCATGGGGCTGCTTGTCGATTTCATTGTTTGGATGGTTCTTCCTATGATGCTCGCACTATTATTTCATCTTTGATAGTACTTTAGTTGTTCGAATTCACCAAATAATGATGAAGGTCTTGTTTCAAAATATTATGTTAATGCTTCTAATTGACCACAGTTGCAGTCGCAAGTGTTCAGGTCATTGTGCTATATCGATTGGTTTTTGAACGAATGTCGATTATACGATTGAGTCGAACTAATCATCTAATTTCTGATTTTTTGGATGCCGATTCCTCATTCTCAATTCCCAGTCGTTCATTTTCAATTTTCAGATTATTTTCAGAAGATTATTATTCTCATTTCACCTCAAAAAATACGTACCAATTTTCAAAATTTCGATCTCTCAACATCATTGATGATGTTTGTCGTTGTCAGTTGCTACAGAAGCAGTCCTTGTTTCTCCACGATAGTATCCAATGACATCCACTACTTGGTCTCATCGTAGTCAATACTACAGCTGTTGATAACAGCAAACGTAAAGTCGGGAGCAAAAATTGTGATGATTCCTTTCCACTGGTTCCTGCGATATGTATAGCTATTAGCGCTTCTGCGTTGCTCGGTGTTCTGTACTTTTACCGCAGTCAAGATGACAATAGAGATCACAAAGGTGACGATAAGCTTCCTCGTGACGTCAATTTTGGCATTGATAATGTTGGGGATTGGGGTAGAAAAAAATCATCAAAGACTGCCGGTGGCAGCAGCGACAAAAACAACGACGATGACGATGACAATGCCTCCTTCGATCTTCCCCAGCACCTCCAGCGGGAGCTCTACAAGGAAGAAAGGCGCAAGGCGAGCGTCCGTTTCTTGGCCATGAAGAAACCCTTATACGAGAACATCGAAATGTATGCTCCCGATGGAGAAACCATGCTTGTGCACGATCGGAACCAAAAAGGCCAACTGGTACGTCCGAAAGAAGCTGGCGGTTTGGCGTGACATTCCGATTGCCACAAATCGATTCGGTTGCTTTTCGAGCCCAAGAATAGCAAGAGAAAAGAAGATAATGGAAACGAAGAAGAGGGCAACGATGAAAAACTGAGGGAATACAACTGCACGCACAAAGCTCAACATTTGCGTCTCCTGCGGAGCAAAGGATGCCTCCGAAAAGCGAAAGCGACGAACCCGCAGGCCTCATGAGACACTACGTCGTGCCATATGCGTACCGGAAATTGTTCCCGACCAAGTTCAAGACCCACCTGCCCCACGATGTCGTTTTACTGTGTCTGGACTGCCACGTCGAGGCAGAGCAAGCTGCCAAGATCCAGAAGACGGACGTCTACGAGAAGCTCTACCGAAGGGATCTTTCGACGCGCCTGGCCGTAGTTGTGGATCAAGACTTGAAACGAATCAAAAGTTACGCGAGAGCTCTATGGATGCACAGGGACAAGCTTCCGGAAGAACGAATACGCCAATACGAAACGGCGATTGAAGAGCATCTACTAGTATGTGATTTGGAACAGCTTCGTGGAACAAGTTCCGAGGGCAGCACTAGCTGCTTCGAGCGGAACATTCCTCAGGAGGTTTTGCGCGAGCTGGCCGAAAACCTGCAACCCGAACGAAAGAACCCAAAGTACATTCCATTGGCCGATCTGGTGGTAGAAAATTTGTGCCAGACGGACGAGGACGTCTCAAAATTCGTGGTCGGCTGGAGGAAATTTTTCATCGACACCCTGCGACCGCGGCATTTGCCGGTCGGCTGGAGCGTCGATAGCCCCGTAAAAGTCGATATCAACCCTGGTCGAGGAACACGATGGGGACACGGCAAGAGAGAAAACCAAACAAGAACAATAGCAGCAGCGACAACAGCAGAAGATACTTTGGAAAGGTGAAAATTTCGCAAGCGAAGCATTGACGAAATAGACCAAAAGTTTTCACTTGGTTGCGGTGGAATTTTTTAAATCTATTTCTTCGACTTTACAGCCTAACTTGTTGGAAGTGCACGAGAACTCGCGTAAATAAACACTAGCAGAGCCTAGTTTTCGTTACTGACTGCACATGGTGTTCGAACACGATTGCGCAAGTCGCGGGGTCAAAAACTTTTCCCGTTCTTATGCTACTTGGAAGACACTCTAAACATCGCACGGGATTTATCCGTGATTTGTTCACGGACAGCCATCATTAGAGCTGATTTCAACAGGGTGTGTATCAACTGCCAATCACATCCCTTGTACAAACCAGGGATTCCGCCGTCTCTGTAATAGGATTCTTGAAGTACGGACCACAGGGTTGGCGAGTACTCAGTTGAGGGAGAAGCCGATGTTTTCGAAGTTGCATTCGATTCGTCCTCGACGTCTCGATTTGTTGCTTTTTTGCTGGTATGGCCTCCAACCATCATCAAGACTTTCGCACGGATCAATGGGTAGGTCACGATGGTCGCCACGAATTTCGATAAGAGTCCTAGGACAAAGGCTTCCGATACCGAAAGCTGCCTGTGCTGGGCTCCTCCGGGATTCCGTAGCCTCTTCCACGCTAGCATCTTGGTTTTCAGCATGTCAAAAACGGTATAATGGATACTGGGATTGCTGCAAAGCAGCAAAGCGGGTGTCAATCCCTTCCAGAGCTTCGACCAGCGACGAATACGGTCGACAGCGTCGCTGGCGTTTGCCGCAGTAATGTTGTTGGCAATATTACGAATATTGATTGCATTGGTGATGGTTTTGTTGGAGTACTCTGCGGGTTTTCCATCACAAATCGTACTTTGTTGAAGTTGTCGCTTTCGGTGCAAACGGCGGGATTTGAGTTGTTCCTGGCGTTCCTTCCAACGCATTTTGTACTCCTCGTTGTTGGACAATATGCTGTTGTTGCTACTGGTGCTGTTACTGCTGTTCAAGCTGGTATTGTTCTCGTTATCGCGGTCTTCATTGTCGTCATGAAGAGCGAATAAGTCTTCGGAGCGCGAACACGCCTCGTGAAATACCATTTCTATCGTTGATGACGAAGAAGAAGAAGAGGAAGCACAAGTAGTGGAAGTTGCCAATCCTGGTGGAGATTTTTCTCCTTGTTTTTCAATAGAATTCCAAGTTTTATCCATAATCGCTTTGCTATCCGTCTCTGAGTTGGAATTTGCAGCCAAAATTGTTTTGTCCATTTCTGCCGTCTCGCCGTCGTTATCACATTCGACGGTCCGTTTCGATGACAAAACATCCAAGGGGAGCGTGACGACGGTATTCATCATTGCAGCTACCGCAGAGAGAACCAATCGTGTCGACGGACGAAGTGGTGATAATTGGATATGATTTTGGTCGGAGATGCTTCTTCCACTCTGCAGCCGGAGTCTTCGTTTGTTGTTGTAATACGAAAGAATCCAGGAATAGAAATAAAAGTAACAAAAACTCGAAGAAGTCGCGTGCATGCTTTTCGTCAAACAACCGCGGAATGACTGCTGAAGCAAGTCAATAAGAAGTTTCAATTGTCTCTGAAAGCAGTCGGAATCCTTCTCGGATGTTTCTTTTGGGGATGGCCATCCCGTCTGCGTCGTCGGCAAGGACTTTCCGGCCTGTAGATTTGTTTTGATTCGTTCGATGGGATAGAAACACCAGAGCGAAACCAGGGTTCCGACGACACCCGAAACAGCATCCGCCAGCGCTTCGTTGGACCCCGCCATTTTCTAGGAGTTCGCTGTTCGGAAGTCTTCTTTCTTTCTTTCTTTCTTTCTCAGGTTTGCTGTTGCCTTTCGAAAGGATAAGCTGGGCAATGGCAAATGACATTCGTCTTGCTCATTTCTTTGGTTTTCAGTTTTGAGGATACGTAGTGGGGGGAAAAGAGGTGGTGGATCTGAACGTGACACGGGACTTTTTGAATCACGTATTAGTTCATTCAAATCACCTGGAAGTAGTTTTGGCACAAAATGAAACAGGGAACTTCTTGAACTTGAATTGCCGGCCGGATTGGCAGAAAAATTCTTTGTTCGTCGTGACGTCGGCAGGATGCATACATGGACATGTACATACCGTTCCTGCCCCAAAACTGTTACAACTTTTGAACCAATCGCAGGGACAAGAAATGCAATTCTGCCGATTCGGCAACGGCATCCTCTCACGCACGACGAAACCACAACTTCATGAGAATTCCATCAACAACGGTGGTATGAATCCTTTTTGTGATTGAAACGTGTGTACACGACTTGCGAAATCGTTTGCGTACTAAAGCGCCGATAATTTTGCATAATACAATACTTTCTCGCTTTCTCGAATCTCCGTGTTGCTTATAACCTCCTTCCCTTTCAGTTCGAAGGAAGAGAGTTGTAGTTGTTGCAGCATTGAACGTTGATCGAGTAAGGAATTGCGGTTTCTGTTAACGATCCTTTGTTCAACTCTTGATCATTGGAAAAAACACGATTGCCTTCAGACTTTCGTCCCGCATTTCAAATCCAAAAAGTTGCATTTTGCAATAGCACACAAGCGCATAGCCAAATCTAGATACCGTGATGAGAAGCTACCATAAAATTGTCACCGCTGCCCACTGCCGATATGATCGGATGGTTGCGGTGGTATTCCTGGTGTCAACAGCCGCTGCTTGTCTTTTGAGTGTCTTCACTCCCGGCGATTCTTCGGCTGTGTTCCTTTCACCAATGACCGCGAATGCCCTATTTCTGATGACTTCCTCGCACCACCAGCGACGTCCTCCCTCTTCCCGGGCTCCCGGAAGCGGCCCATCCACGTCGGCATCTCCCCAGCCCGAGTCCAACACGAAACGGAGTTGGAGAGAATCTCGTTCGGCATCGCCCCTCATTGTCTTCTATGGGATGGTCTTGGGACGTCCAGGATACGGCACGGAGAGCGAAAGAGACGAACAAAAGTCGGAGGAGGAAACACAAGCATCGAATGCCAGCAAATTCGACGATGATTTCTTTTCCAAGGACATGATTCAGCGGAAACAAGAGTTTCAACAACGCTTAGAGAACTATCGAGGCAGAGGTCGGTGGGGAGGATATTCGTTGGCGGCGATTCAGCATGATAAACAACCCAAAAGAGCTCCCTTACCGGTTGTCTCCACAACAAAATCTGCCTCGACACCTACATCGGTTGCTCCAGCGGTCAGAGATTCGATGAAGGAGCGCCATCAAAGACGGCGTGCAAAACGAACAGCACCTATCCTTCAAATCGCTGACATAAACCAATACAAGGACGAAGTGGTGGACTCGACAGACTCTTCCCTCGTGGTAGTCCGTTTTTATGCAGATTGGTGCAAAGCCTGCAAGGCAATCGAAAGCAATTTTCATCGATTGCCCCAGGAATTTCCGTCCAGCGTGAAATTCGTTGAGGTGCCCCTGACCAAGGAGAACGCCTATTTGCACAAAGGCCTTGGTGTACCGAGCCTCCCATTCGCGCACATTTACTATAACGATGACCACATTGACAACAATGGCACGGGAGAGGCACTGTCATCGTGCCGCTTGGTAGAGGAATTGAAAATCAAAAAAGATAAGTTTCCCGAATTCAAACGAGTCCTCCGATCGTATGTAGACCAGGAATGCGACGTCCACTATCGTTCCGAAACAAACAACGGTACGGAAGGGAACGATGATGATACATTTATGGCGGCAGCAACCCCTCAACGTCGTCTAGATGTGCCAAAGAAAGATAACGAGGTTATCACAGCATCGATAATATAGTTATTGGCATTGACAAAGCAAGAAAAGACATTGGGGCAACTTCGACAGATCAACGACAGCAATTCACAAGATGATCCCACACCCGGCTTCCACTTGTTTCAAACAGTTTTTCCAACCTTCTCTTTCTCCCGTTGAGGCTTCCTAGTCGCCTGTCAACAGTGGAATATAAAACATCCGAGAGGCTTAGTGTGGCTCTATATTGAGACGCCAGGATTCGAAGACAACAACCAGAAACTTCGTGAACCACAACGAAGTCTTCGAGATACGAGAGATCCCCAAATACGAATCTGATCGCTTGCGAAAAACTTTGCGCACGAAAGAGATCGAATCTCAGTGGCGCAGGCTTCACTCATTTTGCTGATCTACCAGAGCACTTCTCTGCAAGCATCCTGTAATTTGAATATCCAAAGCTAAGGCTTGATAGACATAGATTAAACATGATACTCTTTGGAGCTATTAAAGACTATGAATTACGCATTGCAACCACATAGAGTCTCGCTAATTCAAATGTAGTACACTAGTGAATCTATTTATTATACGTACTGTTGAGAAAGTCACCCAGAAGAATACAAAATCACCTTGGGTCACATTCTTCTGTAATCGAGATTCTATTCTTATTCTGAAACGACTTGCTGCCCTTGAATATAAATACTATCGGGCGAGGTGGGACGAAAGACTGGTTCCAGGGCCTCTTCGAATGCTATTACCTCCGTGGAGTTTCCACCATAATGTTCCCCAATAGTGAATCGTGCTTCTATGGCAACATTTCGAATTGTTTCGACCAGGTCGGCAGCTACCTCGGGGGTGGTGGCACCAGACTTTTCTACCGTCCGGATTTGCACAATGGCGTTACCGATGGCTTCGCAAAAATCGGGGTGAGAGACCAAGGGCTTTGATGGCTGTCCGTTGTTGAGAACGATTTCCTTTCCGTCGGGTGAAGTGATTGTGGTTGGTTTGGGACACAAATAGTGGTTCAACTGGTTACGACGAATCGAATCGACCTCCGTTCGCAACAGCTTGTTGAGAAGGGCAGTTCCAGGATTGATGACTTTTTCGACTTCTTCTTGGCACCTGGTGTAGATGTGTTGTAAAATCTGGAATCTGTCCACTGCGCCAGATGTCTCTTCCTCGCCTCCGGATGTTGCTCTCTGAGCCTCTTCCGCTGCATCCCTCATGTTCATTTGCAACACCTGAAAGAAGGCCACGTCTAGTTTTTGGTTCCGTGCGTTTTTCCCAATAATGGCGTCTAGCTTTTTGATTTCCCCCGCGTTCATCAACTCCGCCAGCGTATCGCGCGCCGATTCGAGTCGTCGATCCGTCATTGTGTTGAGTGCTTTTGAAACATCCGAAAAGATTTTCAAGAGACGATCGTTGCCTTTGTTCTCCCTGGCGTCCGTCGGAACCAGATCTTCGCCAGTGCGGAGTTTCATGATTAAGGTCGGTGACAAAGCGGGCAGGAGTTCTTCTGCGGCAGCCTGAAAGGCTTCTTCCCCCTCGATATCACTTGCCTTCGTCGAGGCTTTTTTGTGAAGGTCTTGGATGATTTCCCATTCGTCGGTCTCCAGGAAGGACATTGATGACAGAGCCGCTGTTTCGTCGGCAACTTCTTCTTCGGCCATCCACAGAGGCCAACTTTGGCCGGGTACGTATGGTTGGATCGGTCGATTCGCGCTGTTGAGATTAGCGTAGTTTGTACACCTGCTCGAAATGGAATTCGGAATTACCCATGCGGCCACTGTCACGGCGATGTTGAGATCAACAACATCCATCGCCATGACCGTAATCATCGCAAGGATCATCGTCCCGACCACCCAGGCGTTGAGAGAAAACGAACGAACCGGCATCGTGTCCAGACAATAAACAAAGAGTCAATAGATTGGGGCGTGAGGTTTTGCTCTGTCACTTCTTCTGTGATTACTACAACATTGAACTGCAGATATACTCTCTCTCAGTACCAGTATGAATTCAGTGAACAAAAATACGATATTATTATGGTATGCTAATCGAAACCTCATTCCACCGTTATGACGTATCGTAAGCTCGAATGAACATTCCACGTGGAATCAAATTTGAACATATTATGATTTAATCGAACTAATCAACCACGAATTATAGATTGAATCGAACTAATCCTCAAGCACATACAATTTAACGGCTTTTTGATTAGCTCGACTAACATGTTTTCAGTTTAATCGATCTAATCAAACAGCCGTTAAATTGTATGTGCTTGAGGATTAGCTCGATTAAACTCAAAACAAGGTTCGTATGAACCAGTTTTTGAGAATCGAAGGTACGACCATGATTTTTTAATCGAACTAATCCTCAAGCACATACAATATAACGGCTTTTTGATTAGCTCGACTAACATGTGTTCAGTTTAATCGAGCTAATCAAACAGCCGTTATATTGTATGTGCTTGAGGATTAGTTCGATTAAAAACTCAAAACAAGGTTCGTATGAACTCGGAACGAGTTCATACGAACCCGTTTCTCTACGAGGACATTGGTGATTGGGTTGGTGCTGGTTTCACTCTGCTTTCCGTGAAGGATTTACACATCGAGTTCGGGTATTGTATCGTATGGAGTTTCGTATCCGAGAAAACAACTTTGCTCTGTTGTTGTTAGTTCACTTCTTTCGTTGTACGTACTTGTATTACCACCGGAGGAGACTCAATCGGCCATTATTATTTGTCGTCGAGTTCAATTTGAATTGAAAAATCAACTTCCTTTACAAGTTCGTTTCTCTGTTCAATGCCATCTGTCATGGTTAGTGGCGATAGCTCCGAGGCAGCATCCAGTAAGACTACTGGTGGCGAAGACAATCCCATCGAACTTGGTGATTCCAGTACTAACGTTAGCAGTGATACCGAAAGCGAAAATGAAAACGATACACGTCCGGAGCAGCGCACTGTTAAGGTAGAGAGTTTATGCAATGAGGAAGGGGAGGACGGTGGAGGTGAAATCAAAATCGACCGAAATGACGACAATGGGGAAGAGAAGGAGAACGACGACATTGGAGAAGATGGCGACCCAAAAAAATCAGAAGGCAACGGTGGTGACGAAGTAATGGATGTTGATATGGACCAGGGTGCCACCAAAACTTCGGAGGAGAATACATTAGAAAAAGAGGACAAGGGTGATGACAAGGACAAGGACAAGGACAAGGACAATGACGGCAATATTTCCGACAACAAAAATGACAAGGACGAACATGATAGCACGAATTCCGAAGACGCCTCTGCAAAAGCGCTCCGAAGAGCCAAAAGAATGAAGGTATCGTGGGGAAATATTAGAGTCCATGGCAGAGATCCAAAAATCTCCGTATGAAGGTAATGAGTGTGCCGAAGTGGGTGAAGATTGTTTTGAAGAATTAAGACTACTAATGCATTGCAGTGAGACCGATGGTACAATGAACCCCCGAATGGTAGCGTTAGTGGGAGACAAACTAGCCCGCGATCTATGCAACGCACATCATGAAATCGGAAAGTCTGGGATGCTTTACAGTGCAAACTGGAAGGAGGGAAAGATTCGAGACAGCGATTTTGGCTGGATTCCGAAGAGACAGCTGCTTTTATGCCTACACGAACACAGATTTGCCAAGGGGGGTGTTGTTGTCTTACAAGCAGTGACAAAAAATTTGGATTGCACGAAACTTGTGCTTGAAGCAATGAGATTGTGGGACTTGATGGACGAATATCCCAATCTGGCCTCGAACAAGAACGAGGAAACATTTTCGTTCGGACTCCAAAAGGTTAACTGTTACAAATGCCAGATATTTGTGGCAAGAGCATTTGCTACTCTACAAATCTTAAACAAGACCGAGGGAATCGAGCAGTCCCTCACCAAGAAGATCAAGGCATGCCTGAGTATAATGAACGAGCATGTTCGAGTGAATCAAATCGAACTCGCCAGAATGACAAAGAAGGCACAAAAGAGAAAGGCGTTCGAAACTCCGTGTTTGGACGAGCCGGAAGCGGTTAGTTCCAAAAGTCCACGCAGCAGAAAGTCCGAAAATTCTGGAAGCCAAGCCAAAGCGGCACCATCTAGAGGTCCCAAACCAAGAGGTCCCAAGCCCAAAGATCCGAGAAATTCTGTGAACGCCCCGGAGAAAGAAACACGCAAACGACGCCGAAAGATTCCGAAACGGGAGGAACGAGAGGAATCAATATTCATGCTATTCAATACTATGCACATGCAAGTGCAACGACTGAATCAGATGATGAGCTTTTTTCAATCACAATTGCAAGACCATCGAGGCATTCTGAGAGACGAGATCAAGGAGAATCTCGGGAACGGAAACACCAAAGAATGATAGAATGAACTTTGACTTGAGCATAGAACTTCTATTTCGCTGATTTGTTCGGCGCTCGCTCGTTCTTTTTGTTCAATTGTCGCCATTCACAAGCACTATTCAAGTTGAGACAGGATTCTTAGAAGACTACTGTAGTTTTGTCTCCAATCGTGCTTGACACTCAATAATTTTTGACTAATGGGAATAAAAATAAACTTGTTAAAATGATGGAGTGAGTGAAGTGGTTTTGCAAAATAATACTTTCAACTTCGATCTACTCGTACCATTTAACCATAATCAGAAACAGAAGGAGTCCATGGTCAACCGACCTGGGAAAGTTCGAGAAATGAGAAACAAGGAAAATTCACTGTAGAATAGTCTTCTTGATGAAAGGGAGTAAAGCCCATTGAGAGAAGAAACAACGTGTGACGTAATCTCGATGGGGAAACGGATATGACATGAAAAAGAGACAAAATAAAATCAAAATGGATAATAGCGTTGGTAAGTGACGTTTCCCTCAATGACGCGGATAGTAGCAATCGTTCCTGTTCTGATTCCAGATTCGTCTGATGGGAAGAAGGAAAGGGGAGAAAGTGAAACTCCTGCTCTATTGCACGAACTGATCATAGACGATGGTTTCGACGATTTCGGTAGCCCCAAGAAATTGAATTTGAACGAAGAAGGTGAGCAGTGGTTGCGCATCAATTATACACCTGATCCTCGTATCCAGGAGTACATCGACAAGCAGATCGTCACCAACGCCACCATCACGGCGCCTTCGCAAAATTCCTCTCGGGACGAAGAGAAGAAGGAAGAGCAACTAGCATCAACATGGAAAAGCGATACCGGGAAATTAAAGGGAACCGAGACTACATTTGAACCAACAATGCAAACACAAGAATTCTCCTCGTCCCAGAAGACCTTGACGCAGATACAGACGCAAACACAAGAAACCGGAACGCAGGACTCCATGTCGCTTATGGCGTATTTGAATCAGCCCACACAAAATGACGAGAACGAAGCGGATACCGTCACTGTGGGCATAGGATCATCGTTCGAAATCGTGTCGGGTAAAGACTTGTCTGCTTTGTACTCGGAATCAAAGCCATCGGCCCCATCACCGAATTGTTTACCCAATGCCTCAGCATTTCTTTGCTTTGAAGAAGTTTCCGCTCCTGGAGCAGCCGACAGTGATTTGATGACAGTAAAGGATATGAGACTGCCAAACGACACTCTATCTAGCTCGAACCTTTGCGAGGAACGAATCGACCTATGGAGAGCTAATCGAAATCAAGGTGAATGGAAACCACTGTCTCGACGGAAATTGACTATTCTCTGCCCTGGAGATCAAATTCGCATCACAACGAAACCCTCGAAGGCTCTTACAACAGCCATTTCTATCGATCCAGATATTGGTCTAGAAAGGAATACTTCGATTTTTCTGGAATACAGACGTGTTAAAACATCGATAAAGAACAAACCTAAACGCTCACTCGCTACAATGACTGAAAAGAAGACTTTTGATGCAAAGACTGTAGATGAAACTGACATTGGCATTGAAATGAACATCGATAGTGAAAGTCAACATGCTGACCATCGTGGGATCTTGAACGACAAAGTATCGGATCGAGGTGATAAGGAGGATTCGAATACCTTCGTTAGGGGTACAGCACGAGGAGCAGGGAAAGAGAGTGAACATGCGAGCGATGGGGTGCCGCAACGAAAGATTCTTTTCTCTCAGGATAGCACCGTCAATTCACAACAGGAATTTCTGCGATCATCCCGAATGAAACTTCTCAATCTTGCCAAAAATACCGACGATGAAAAGGCAGGAGTCAAAATTGCTGACGAGGCCAAGGACTCTTCTCCCCGAAATAAAAACGTTGTAGGCGATGTTAAAGGACGGGATGAAAACGTTCAAAACGATGTGAAGGAGACTGGGAAATATAATGGCGACGGAACGGATGATAATTCTTCGGATGCAACAATTCTAGACGAAAATTATAAGGCCCTTTTTGGTAACGACACCAAACAGCCTCCAAAAGAGAGTGTCAACCTTCAGAATAATCTTGATGAGAAGCGAGAACCTGTAACGAATCCGAACAACTCGTCCGATGACCATATTGGATCAGAACATTCTTCAGATGCAACCGTAGCACTTTCCGCCGATTCTAGTGATTCGGATGGTTCTTCCCATTCGAGTGATTCTTCTGAAGCAATAGTTCCAGATACCCAAGAGGTTGATCACACTACGGCGAAAGAAAATTACGGGCAAACGAAAAAGGTTTCGAATCGCGATAGTCCTAGCGCAGTTAGAATGATGGTAAGCGATATGGTGGCTGAGATGGGAAGAGAAAGTGATCATAATAGCGTTCTGGGTACAGTTATCACGATGCGCAATACTCTGGATTCGTCCATCAACTGTGAAGATGCGACACGTAGGGTTGAAAACAGACGTATTACGCAGGAAGTGGTTCTTTCCTCCAATTCACTTGACAAAGGCAATATTTCCCAAGACGTGCGAAATTCCGTCAACCATAACGATGATGTCGGTGAGGTGCAACAGAAAGTTGGTGACAAGGTGGAAGCATCAGATTCAACAGGAGACGACACCGGATTGTACAAAAGTTCCTCTATCGACAACGATGATTGCAATAACAAGAACGCGTCGCAGGCAAGGATGAAACGCAGGGCCCCTTCAACGGAAGATTACCAACCGGAAGGCGCAGCATGTAGAAACCAAAATGAAGCAAAAAACGTACTCTCGAACAAACGACGTCGAACGCTTGAGTCGAACAAGGACACTAGTAGTTCGATTCGAGCTTACGTTAGCGCTGCTGATGAGTTATACAAGAAACGTTTCAGCACTGCTATCGAAAGAAATGTGGTCAACATTTTGGTTTCAGGTTTCGAGCAGATAGCTCACGTTTCAAAGCTTTGTAAAACAAGGTTTTTGAACGTCAAAAAGGTCAAATTATACGAGACGGTTGATGAAAATCTAACTGCCTGTATTTTGCCTACAATGTCGAATGACAATGAAGAAGCAAGTCGCCGTACATTGAAGGCTATGCAATGCGCTCTGTTGGGCATACCGCTGGTACCTCTTGCGTGGCTTGAGCAATGCGAAAGGGACCAAAAGATCGCAATTCCAACAACATACATCCGTACGCTGCCAACAAAAATAGGAACAATCTCAATGAGTAATCGCGCACGATATGGAGTGGCAAAACTGGCAGCCTCGCGATCCAGAGAAGCTCGAAATCCTTGTATGATATTCCAGAATACATCTGTGTACTTGTGCGGAAAATTTGCACGTGACAGAAAGAGAGATATTACGAACTTGCTTAAAGAGGGGAACGCAAAGGTGGTAACTACATCGCGGGACGCAGTGGCAGTATTGGAATCCTTTACGGAGTCATCTGGAAAGGTAGAGGAAAGGTTTGTTCTACTCGTCGGCGATCGCGGCGCTCCAATCCCCCAGCTTTTGCAAAATAAAATAATCCCTGTTTTGGAAGAATCCAAATCACGATCTATATTTGTTGTTGACTCCAATTGGGTAAGTATTTCAATCGCGTGCGCCTCTGTGTTGCCGCCAACAAACTTCAAACCCAAGGTCGGAGTCGATTTGTGGCGACTAAGCGAGGGACTTCCGGCATAATTTGATATAATAAAATAATAAGCAAGCACTATAAAGTTATATTTGCAACCGTAATCTCTGTCCTAATAGCAATTTTTAGACCTCGCACTCTTTTCGAGATTGTTATCGTCCGTCACTAGGCGCACGGTCCAAGTCCAACAAGAGCGCAAGTTTCGGGACACCAGTCGTAGACAAAGTCGCCCTTGTGTGACCTCTGGCACTTCCGATTTCTTCTTTTCTTTAGGTACTCAGTGCAGTCTTTGCCCCTCTTTTCGAAATCAGGACGATCTTCGCAAACAGCATCGGAGGGGGTAGGGGCGAGGGTAGGCTCCTCAGTAGGTTCCCCTGTTGGAGCGTCTGTAGGAGCGTCAGTAGGAGCATTTGCCGGAGGTTCGGTAGGGGAGACATTATCATCGGCAAAGGGGATTCCGTTAACTGTATACGTCAAAGCTGGTTCATCAGTCTTTGGTCCCTCCAATTGACGAGTATGAAGCACATCATTCATGCAGTAAAGCCATGCCTTTCCGGGTTCATCTTCAGTTGCAATATTCACGTGGAATTTATTCATACCTTTGGAGTCGATGGATGTATCCAAATTGTAAACCACTTTGCCATTTTTTGTTTCGACAACAAGTTCGCACCCGTCGGAAGTACCAGTGTTCGACCCACCGTCATCGTTATACACAAAACCATACGCGCCGTGCAAAGCAGGATAGATATAGCTTTCCAATGAGCGGCTTCGATCAGGATCGTAATATCCCACAATGGTCGTGACAGGAACACGATGCAATCGGGGTACGTTTTGCCCGTTGTCGTAGTTGATGAATTCCTCCATCTGTCTAGTAGCAGGATTGTACTTTCGGAATCCTGTTGAAGACGATGGATCCCATATGGCTTTGTCTTCCAAAAAGTCTTGGATTTGTTTCGATACGTAGGGTGTGTACATTGTGAACCGATTTGAGCCCCAAAGAGGTTCTCCGCCAGCCATAGCGTCCGTACCATACTGATATTTTCCCAGAAAAGGTGGCTGGCATTGGCCGTCGTGACATTGACCTCTTCCTGTATCGGATGGAGAGAAGTTCGGAAGAAACATATTTGATCGGCTATCCCATGCCCACGAAGAGTTAATTTCATCCGCCCCTCTATGAACACTACCTTCAAACCCACCAACATAGTGACCCAACCCATAATTGTGCCCAACCTCATGACTCATTTCGTTGCCTACAGAATCCCACAAGGTGATCATACCATTTCCTCCGCTGAGACCATGAATAACTTCCCCGTTTTGATACATCCCAACAGTATTATGAGCTGCTAAGAGTGCGCAAGTGAATGGATGTGGTGACTCGGATTGTGCCAACGAACTGGAGATGCCGTAGTTCGCTAAATCAATACCATGTGACAAGAGAATTTTGCCGATATGCTGTCTCATATCACCGGAATAGACGCCACCCTCGTCATCACTAACCGAATTGTATTTTTTTCCGTCTGGCAAGACGATTTCGTCAAACTTCATTGTTTCATATTGAGCAACAACGAGACGACTGACCAACGTCGTTTCAAAATACTCAGTATTCGTTGTCGGATCATCACGGAACTGAAATTCGTTTCTAGGCTCTGTCAAAAATCCTGCATCCAGTGTTGTTATAACCAGTTCGGTCACACCACCGACATCGGCCTCAATAACGCCTTGTTCACCACTAGTTGCAGCAAATTCGAGAGTCATTCCAGGTGTTACCCATTCGCGATCCAAAATCGCGGTATAGAAATTGTGCCCGAAAACATACTCGTTGTGCTCTAGATCTTCTGAGGCTAACCACATACCGTTCATCACAACAACGACCATGACATCTCCCTGAGATAAAGTCTTCCTTCTCCAGCTGCCTGTTTGTGGGTTTGGATAATAAATGTTGGTATCCCAGCCTGAATTGCATGTGACTTGAACTTTGGAGTCTGAAGGAATATCAGACGCTTTAGGTAGATAAAAGTTTTTCTTCCACGAACCATTTGCTGTTATGATTTCAACTTCGTTTTGGTTGTTAAATAAGCTTGTGAGTCCAACCGACTCGGGATCATCCCCGATAGTATCAAGATTTGTTTGGCCTCTAACTTCATAAGGATTATCCAACATCGTGGGAAACTCGAGCTGCCCCAAGATGTATTCCTCTAAGTTTTCGGAGGTCAACCACTTGTTGTTCAAGAAAACAAGAATGAAGACATCATCCGTGGATAAACTTTTCGTTTTCAAGCTGCCCGCTTGCATGTAGTGGACATTGGTACCCCAGGTTGATTTACATGTTACTTGAATTTTGGAGTCTGTAGGAACATCTGAACCATTGGGTAGATAAAAGTCATTCATCCAAGCGCCATCGTATGTTCGGATTTCAATTTCATTGTTCTCGCTGTTCAACAAACTGATCAGTCCAAACGAATTAGGATCATCACCAATAGTATCTAGATCCGTTTGTCCACTAACAACATATGGGTTGTCTAACGATGTAGGAAACTGGATGTCGTCAAAGTCTCCGAAGTCGACCCAGCCTTCTTGCTTCGGAATATTTTCTGGAACCTCCATTGGAATAGGTTCACTGCCTGAAAGTGTGTTTCCGTCAGCATCGCGAACGGTCAATCCCATTCCCACAGATTGGTCAGTGATGTCATGGGGACGGAGCATAACCAAAGTTTTTTTCAGGGCGGTTAAATGAGGTTGTACGTCATTTTCGACGCCGTGCTTGGATGGGATAATTTGCGATTGCGCAAACAAGACAGTTCCCTCAAGTAGAGGAGAACCCGAGCCTGTGGATTCCAAATCGGATGGCCAATCGCTGTGATCCCAAAAAACTTGATCGGGAAGAGCGAACGCTGGTGTTGAAAAAGTCGCAAAGGAAATGCTCAACAGCAAGCCTGCGGAGACACTCGAAAGAAACATATTGAAAGGAACCATGGTCGAACGATATCAGATTATATCTTACTTCGGGACGAATTCGGAGTATGATATTTTTTATGTGAGGTTTTGTTCTGTGACCTGATATCGAAACGAAAGCTCATATATGCATTTCAAATTATAACAATAATCATTACTGACAGCCGAAACCATGAGCAAGTGGAAATAAAATAGCGGATGCAATCACATTACAGTAGAGGGGCTTGTTTTCGATGACCGTAGTCGTTAAGTGGTACGTTGGATTGATGTTTTTTGTTTTAGGAACAAAAATGAATATCCCCGAAATGGTCATTGACTGTCTTGTTTGTTCCTTCATGATCTATGGATTAACCGGGGAAATTATGGATGGTATGAATTTTAGTCTTACTGTTACGAATAGAAATTCACTCGGGCCTTTTTTTTCCGTGAACCCTTTGTTTTCTGTGAAGTCCAAGTCTTATGCAACATCAAAGAGACGACCGTCGAACATCACTTTTACGGTGGAACCCACAAGGCAAATGGATTTCTTTCTTCCAATATTGTTCAACATGACAATGGCATCCAAGTCTCACAGTCACATCTGTGATTCAAGCAAGATTAAAAGACCATTCAGAGTGAAGTTCAAAAGACCACTCAAAAAGCCTGCTTCCGACTGGTCACACATATCACGACTCATCGGGCCCATTCTCGCATAATTGTTTTGGATAGCGCCATCTAGATACTAGTTCACCACCGATTCATTGAGGTTTGATCTTGATACCAAAGAGAACAATGTCATCTCGATATTTTTCACCGACAATTTCTTCAGTTTAATTTTGATCTTGATAGCAAAAAGAGAAGCGACATAGGATGCTATGACTTGTGGATGTTCCATTGGTGACTGCTATAGTAAACTAGGTATCCTTTATATGAATCATAATGAGAAATTGTGCAGGAGACTTGATCGGGAGGACAACTAAAGCCAAATATGGTTTTTGACTACTGTACATGGTAAACAAACAAAGTGTTTTGTGGCAGTTACGTCATCTACCTAAATAAGAATCCAATTGGACGTGTAAAAAAGTCGTTACCATTGCGTGATGACATAGTGCTTCAAAAATGCCATTGTGGTTCTACTTCTGAGTCGCCTCACTCCACACTTAGAATAGAAGTATGCAATACAATCGGAACACCAGCGTTTTGCTTAAAATGGTGTTATTCTGCCTTAATTTCCTTTTTGGCGCTATCTACCGATACAGCAAAACTCATGACAACGTCCGACATCCATTTCCATTTGTTCTTAGTGGGCCACAAACCAAGGGACCAACCCACATGTCCACCCGCCTTCGTCAATAATAGCATTAGGTTTCCAGATCCGCTTCTCACTAGATTCTTGGGATGCATAAACCCCGAATTCTGAACTGTTGCGCGCCATGTGACCAGTGGATCGTCGAATGCGTGAACTACCAGCAAGGGGATCGATACGTCGTGGATCTTGCCGCTTTTGTTAGGATCCACCAATTCACCAGTATTTGGATCGTGTGGAATGTCTCCTAGCGCACTCATGTCTCTGTAATAATGATCGAGGTCATCGAATCCGTTCAATGCAACTATGGCATATCGATCGATTTCCTAACGATTGAGTGAAAGAAAGAGAAGTTGTGAAAAACCCATATCGCAATGTCACTCTGTCCAATTCGATAGCAGATAAGATTCGTCGGTAAATTAATTCCAGTACCCTCATCGCTGAAACCCGACGTATTTTAACGTACCGTAATGTGTGTCGCCCTCAAAATCTTGAGGTATTCAAAGGGCGTAAGTTTTGCCTTGGCGCGATGCCCAAACTTTCCTAGCAAAAACTCGTCCCTCAGAGTTCCCGCCAGCATCGGTTGCCACAGCCGCTGGGCACGGTAAAAGTGCTCCTGGTACCTCATGTCCAGCCCACCGCTCACGGCGACAGCTGCGTCGAGGGCGCAATCTTTTCCGGAGTTCGCTACGTAGTTGGCAATAATGATGGCACCCATGGAATATCCAGCTCCCACTAGGGTTTGACCGTTAGCTAGAGCACGATCCCTGATCACCGAGGCGGCGGTATGTGCATCGGAGGTTCTGGCGCCATGAAAGACGTTCCATCCCCGAATCGGTGTGTCCATCATTCCACGGGCAATCATGATGACGACGGTAGAATTTTCTGCATTTCTCCGAATCGTCAAATCTCTGATGTATTCCTCCATGCTGCCACCGTGCAATCCATGCAAAACGAAATAAATCGGCTTTGTTGGGTCGTGACCGGTTTTGGGAAACGAAATGTCGAGAGCGATGAATTCGGATTCGGGGTCCTTCTCGTCTTGAACTTCGAGAAAGACGCGCGTCCAGGTAGGATATTCATGAGGCTTGTACTTGTGAATGATGAACGGCAATCCCGTCCGAGAATCACCCGTGGGCATCCAGGTAGTCGCCCCGTGGTCTTTGTCGTAAACACGAAATGTTTCGGGCCAGCGATTGGCGATGCTAGACACCAATGAGTTTTCAGAATCATAGTACAGACCCTCTGACAAATGAACATCGTCAACAGGATCGCCGAAATGAATGTTTTTCGATCCATTTTCGTTTCGCGTAACCAGATGCGCCGAAAGCAACACCAAACCTGCGAGAATCAGGGATGTTGCTTTCAGATTGTGGGTTCGGCACAATCGAAAGGACATCACTAAAGATGCAAGAAACAGGCCAACACCGTATGTGGTTCCATTCTGCAAAACATATAATGTGTCAGTCATGAGAACCAAGGTAGATGCTACCGTCAATAGAATGATGATGGAGGTTTTTCTGGTTGCCTCTGGTTTCGTTTTGCTGTTACTAGTCGAGTCTGTATTCGAATACAGGAGATAGGCAGTGCCGACTGGTCCAATAAAGCCCGCAAAGAGTCTAACCCAAAGTTCTCCCATGGCTAGTAACGCTGGAGCGACCGAATACCAAAGGCTCAACAAGGCTTCAATGGAAAAACCTCCCGATTCGTTCCCAGTGCCGGTGGTCTGTATTTCGTGGAGAAAATCCAGCTTCCCCATGGGTGGAATGGAGGGATCGTTTCCGAATTTTGCAGGGAAGCTTTCGATACAAAAGGGATGCACCGTAGGTAGATTCAAATCGACCAGGAATTTGCGATTGCTTTCATGGTCATTGCCGCCAAGCAAGGTCGACCAAAACATATCGTCGGAATCGTCGGAGGGAATGCTGTCGGCATTTTGGAGCAACAAGTCCTGCTGCTTGGAGCAGTAATCCTCGATAGACCACAAACCAGTCATGCTGTAATGAATGGAAAATCCGGTTTGAAACTGATAGAAGAGATCTTCCCCTTGCGGTGCTGGCTGGAAGGTACTTATACTGCTGCAGACTTTATTTGGAGTTCGAAACGTGAAAGGAATGAGAAAGTAGATTCGAAAGCAGAATCATTATGAATTCTACGAAGTACGTAAGCTACGTGTCGCAAACGAAATTCGAAAATAAAAAATGATCGAAAACGATTTTGTGGAGTTCACAGTTTGTGTTTCCTGTGAGGACTTGAAAACTTCATTGTGAAGCAAAAAGGTATGTACTCTCGGTGGGGGTCGAACCCACGACCTTGGGTTTATTAGACCCACGCTCTAACCAACTGAGCTACGAAAGCCTTGATTTCACTGAGTCAGCATTATTGAAATTTTTACTTGAACCATTATCATTCAGTCACGAATTGCAATCACACTTTTTATCATCGTCGATAAAAAAAAGCGACTCGATTGAAAATTGGCGATTATTGCAATCATTTTTTATTTTTTACGTGAAGAATTTGCGATCGATCTACGACCGATCCTGAGGTTCTTTCTTCGCGGAAAGAGAATTAATATTACAATCGATCCGATATTAGAGGATCCCAGTTGTTCCTTCTTTCACGTCTAGTCAATCAATCATCGAAAGACGCAAGCTTCAACCTGCATTATCTTGCTTCTTTCGGGTACAAGTGAACTGAATAGCAAGGATCGATACTACATTGAACAGTGTGGGCCGATTCAATTTGCTTCGATTCAATCAAGTTGATAAACATCGGTTGTGTAGTAGTCAAGATACAATACATCGAAACTAAAGATGACGGACGTTCGTCGTGGATATGACGATAACGCTGAAGATGCAAAAACCTTCGTAAGCGTAAAAAATCTCCTCAAAGAATTTGGAGAAAAACCATCGGCCAATGATGACGACGACGACAACACGTTCATGAGTGTGAAAGAACGTCTGCGAAGATTCGATACTCGACAAGACAACAATGATTGCGACAATGACAACAATGGAGCACCTCATATCAGAGAATCTATAGGTAGCATTACCACTCCCGCGTCATCAAACACCCCGCGCAAAAAGTTTTCACAGATCAGGTCGCCGAGTTCGAAATCGATGCTTTTGGACTCTTTGGCGACAAACGTGACGGATCCAAAGGCCTACCCTATGGGTCCTCCTCTCACGGTATCTTTTCTCAGCGAGATGGAAAATCGATCGTCCTCGTCTTTGAAAGAGAACTCTTCTGGCACCGAAGGATTCAAATATGGTAACGTATTGCTGAAAAAAGTCGAGAAACCAGTAGAGGATTGGAGGAAAAGGAACATTGGAAACGAATCATCGACAGATGATCAACACAAGAGCGAAGAAGGGCCTAACAGAGTTTCATCGTACGCAACTCCATCCCCGAAAAGTTACAGGAAAGCACAACCATATAATAATCGTAGCATGTCGTCGCCAGCTGGTTTGAAAAAGGTGGGTCTTCCGGTGCAAGACAGATGGAAACCGACGAAGAAAGCCGAAGAGGAAGCTTCCGACCCGTCAAAACCCGTATTTGCTAACATGAAATTGAGAAGTGTCGGAACTCCGACAAGTAATACTTCCCAAGCAGCATCGCCTTATGACCTTGATGATAAAAAGTCTACTCTGGCGAAACGGCAACGAGCGCCGACAACTGCCGACATTGCGCAAACGTCAGCACTCTGTTACGGAGATCGTAACAAAGGATCAGCGGAGGGAACTAGGGTGTCAAATCTAGCAAAGACATTCTCTTCAAATATCAAGCTTGCGTCGAATGGCGAACGTGCCGAAGAGGAAAAGGTTATCGGGAGAGCATCCGGAGTACATGAAATCAATTACATACGAAGTTCCTTGAAGTCGTCGAGAACAGAACTTGAGGAGTTGAGGAAGTCTTTAAACTCATCTACTCGGGTAGCAAAACTGATAGCAGAGAGAAACAGAGCTGCTCAGGCCAATCATTCCGAAACTCGAAATATTTTCGGGTTGCCAGATGATAGAAGAAAATCTTACGGCAGAACCAGGTCCAAATCGGCGAGTCGCAATTCGAATACTCATCGCAGAACCAAGTCGATGTCTTCGACTCATACGAATTCTTCGGACGGAAATCCGTCGCACGATCAAGTAAGAAGGGATTCCGTGAGTAGCCTCGAAGGCTTCTCGAACATATGCTGGGAAGAGTTCAAAGCAAGTAATCCGTCGGCAGGTGGTAATATCTGGGACATGAATCTCGATGGTTCTTCTTTCTTTGGAGCACACAGCAACGCAAGATCGTGCACGGCTTTGGATGAACTTTCAGGGGGCAAAGACAACTTATTGCCATCAAATTCTACCGTATCCGAATACACTACCGACAGTGATGCCTATTATGATTATGACAATTATGGTCACAGCAGTTTTATTCAGCTCACGTTGAGTTCGGGTGGTATTGTCGAGAAATTTGAGCCGCTTGTCTGTATGACAGCGACGGACGATTCCTCGGCGGATTACCAAAGTGAATACGGCATGGATTTGTCCATTGACCCAACGACGTCCGATTCGAAACATAGCACACGCAAAGCTTTGAAAGGGGCAAAGAAATTTTTCTTTGGGAAAAACAAAAGAAAGACTTCGGCCGTAGAAGTCTAAGAAGAAAAAAAGAGAGAAGTTTTAAATTGTCAAATGCGTGAAGTTGACGATTCCGGAACCAAAATTTCATAAAAAAATAAGTGTAAAATAACCAAACTATTTTGTATAAATTCTACTATCCAATCCACAGAGTATTGTTTGTTCAACATCACTCCCACCCCAATCAAAACAGATGATGAATCACAAAGACAGTAGAGCGGCAGAGCAAATAACAAAAGTCATCGCCTCAACATCAGTTGCTTTTTCGGGCTTGGATCGCCGCCAGCAGCGCGCCTCGTCCACTCTGGTTTTGATTTTCATCCATCAAGCCTCCTCTGGTACATTCTTTTCTACCTACGGTCTTTGATTTCATCCATCAAACTTCCATTGCCAGGACATCGTCTACCTCTACTATTGTCTTGACTCATACCTGAAAATCCTCGAAGACCGAGACCTCCATTGAACCCGTGGCCTTTGATTTCAGTCACTAATCCAACTCTACTAGGACTTGGGCGGTGGAAGCGAGTCTTTCGTACGGGTTCCTTTGCTTTTGTTCGTTTGCTACATGTTCCACCAACTTCACTATTCGACTGGTCAGGGTTGTCGTAGTTGCTTTTATCGAAGTACACAAACTCTTCTGGATAACCGTAGTCTCCAGAATAGTTCATGGCTTTGTCTGCCCTCAGTGGACATTGTTTCCCGATCATCGGACACCCCTTGTGTCCAGACGAAGTGGCATAGGGATGCTTCCCAGGCGGTCCATACAAGTCGATGTGTCGCTCGTAAGCAAAGCGGCATTCCCTGAAATTCGATTTCAACGTTTCGAACCAAACAAGTTTTCGTTCCAACATTTTATCTCCGCCACCCGTGCTTCCTTCTTTCCAGTAGATGCCGATGGGTTTTAAGTGTTGGTGCAAAGCCCTACGTTCTGTTAGGGTCAACCCGGTAACACTCAGGTTTTCGAACATGGAAGGATGCCAAGCCATCATTTCCTTTGGATCCGTCCGTAGCAGTTGCAGACAATTCGTTCGCTTAAATTTTTTAGCAATTGAACGCGGCAAGACTTTACCGTTTGGTGTTGTATTTTCCATCAACTGGGCTTCACTTCGATTCTTGACATCCACTGGCATGTGGCGTAGCAGCATTCTGAGAGCTGCCTTGTTGTCTTCTTCCATTGCTTCCTCCCATTTCCGTTCTTCCTCTGCTTGTTCCTTTACCCATTCGTCAGTCAATTCCAGTGCGGTGACGTACTTTTCCATATCTTGTTCTAGTTTGAAATATTCCGCCTCGGCATCGCTTTGTTTCTTGCCGCTTTCAGAAAGATCGTGAGACATATCGTGGAGTTCCGACATTTTCGAAGCAATTTCAGAAACTTTTTGCTTCGCCACATCATAGGGTATGTCTTCGGCAATAAGTACACCTGCTTTCTTCAGCTGATTCTCAAGCCTACGCCGGAATTTTTCTGCTTCTTCCAATTTAATCAGTAATTCTTCAATCTTTTCTGTTTCGTCTTGGACAGATTCCCGATTTGTGATCGTTGATAATTCCACATTTGTTACTTCGTTTGTCGACGAATCATCACGTTGTTCCTCGATTGGTGAAAAACCATGATCCCGAGTGGAACCACTGCTCTCATGATCAGTCGAAGTGGGTCGCATTGATCGATACTTTCTTGGGGTTTGCGCAACGTGCGGTGGCAAAAGAAACGATGGAAAAGATGACGAAGCCGTTTGAGGCAGTTGTTGCCGTGAGAGATCGGCTACATGAATACTTGCGTCAACGGCCATGCGCACACCCTCCCAAAAAGCGAAAAGCTCTTTGTCCGCAATCGATTTTCGTGGTGCTTCCAAGCTTCGAAAGGTGTTTTTGTCGCCGATAAAATGGTCTTCCGTGGCTGTCGTCAACTTTTTGGTTGAATTCTCCTTCTCCCCAACACAACCGTTTGCGCAACTATTGTTTTGGCACAGTTCTCTATCCGAAAGATCCAAATTGGTCGCTCTGACTCTATTTGTAACGTAACGCGCAATATCATTCCGAAAAGGTCGAAAGGTCTCGACTATATTATTTTGTATCCGTTTCTGATGTTCATCTGCAGTGGCCAAGAACTCTTCCTCCTTCCCGTCCGGGCAATTTGTGTGCGATGCCCCAATCGTTTTCAAACTCTCGTCACGAATTAATTCGCACAGAATATCGATGGGGCTGAAAACGCCCGACCCTTCGCTCATAGCTTCTTCGAACACCTGGTCTTTTTTCTCCTCCTCTTCTGTTGCTGCGATCGTCGACGGGTGACTGGCGAAAACCGGCGGAGGCTTCCACGCAGTCGAATGCTGTCTTCCCGTTCTTCTTATAGACGTCTTGCCTTTTACCATGCTGGTCTTCGCGATCACGCTCGTTGCACCCTCGTGCAACACCAAGTCTTCCACAATCGACTTCTCCGCGATACTGTAATCGCCATGATTGCATTTCTTTTTCCCGCCAAAGATTGGCGGTGGTTTCCAGGCCATTCTCGATTTCATGTTCTATCTTGACGATAGGGCTACAATATGATTATTGTGAAAAACTTGTGTGAATTGAGACAGAAAGTGGTTGGTAAGCTCTCTCTTTATCACTTTATTGCACTCCGCCAATTTGCAACGAAACTGGTTTTACAAAAAGGGATGAGGAGTGCCAAAAAGAAGTGAAGAAACGGCATGGTTTTCCGTTTTAGCCCAGTCGTGCCCAAATAGATGCACGTTTGAATTAATGGATGACGTCTCTCATGTTTTCATTATTTTTCATTCTTCCATTGCGCGCTTCCTAACGACACTCTGCCATCTACTACAGTACCAACTTGGTCAATCTCTCCTATTCTTCTGCTTCTGTCTCGGCTGCAATGACCAAAAGCACCGCTGTTCCGATCAGCAACCCACCGATGTATCCATTCGGACCCAAACTTTCTCCGAGAAGGAAATAGGCCACCATTGCTGTAAAGATTGGTTGGCTCGAGTAAATCAGGTTGGCAGCAACTGCAGAAACCTTGGATTGGCCAAAGGATTGTGCATAGAATCGTATACGCGACGGTTACCGCACCAACCCAGACCGTTGCCAGCCCAACCGTTGGCCATCCACCAGAGGAAAGAAGTGGCCACGACGACGAAATCTGTTGCTCAAGGCCTTTTTCGTACAAAATTATGGTTTCCCCAGATGTCCGCGCCGCCTCAAATAGAGCGGGGATGTCGCCTGTTGCCACCGACGCCGCACAAATACAAGCAATGATCACACAGCCACTCAAAATCATTTCGGTGGTTGCTTTTGTGGTTGCCAGTCCTATCGCCGAGGCGGCCGACCTAGCGTAGTTTTCCAATCGAACGCAGTGGAATGTATAAAAGACTGCAGCCAAGATTATGTAACCATCGTCCATCGAAAAGACTGGCAAAGCTGAAAGAAGGTTGGGTGGCTTGTGCAGAATATCGCTGTAGCTGCCTACAGTATCGAGAATGCCAAAGGTTGGCCCGGCTCCTTCATTGTCGAGTCCAATGAGCGCAACACCCATCAAAGCGACGAGGCAGGCAATCCATGTTTGACGAGGAATCAACGTTTCTCCTTTGACACTTTTCAGCAGGGGCACAAAGATGGTCGTCAGTTGTAGCAAAAAGGCGGCCCGATCGGATGGAACTGTCTTCAATCCAATGACCTGAAAGGCATTCCCGACGAAGAGGTAGGTTCCCAATTCGATACCTCCTCGTGTTGACAATGGCAGGTCCGAGAAATATCCGGAATCATTGCTGTTTACTGTTGTCAAGGAGGATGATTCATCAGTATCACTTTTTCTGTCCCCGTCATTAGCATCGGACACTGCAGGCGATACAGCCGAGGAATACAACTTTCCAATCGTCAGCACACATGTCGCCACCAAATAATAGGCAAAGGAAAACAGCAGCGGGGGCATCAATGGCTCGTATTTGTATACCAGGCGAACTGCAGGCTCAAAAGTTCCCCATGCCACCGGAACGGTCGCAAGAACAAGGAGGCCCTTGTTGTATCCAATATCGGTCTCTGAATGTTGGGTGGAAAGAGTTTCAGCGTTCTTGTCGGCTTTGCTCCATCCCAATACCACTCTCGATAAGCGTGTGCTCGAATGATCTTCATTCAACGACCAATCTCTCGACAAAAGTGATCTTTTGTATCGAATCCGCGTTGTTACAAAAGCATGGCTTTTGTTTTTGCTTCGAGAAAGGCTCGAGAAGACGACAAGAAATAGAAATGCATTCGTGATCACCGATGATAATTGTAGCATGATTCGAATTGGAATCGTCCGAAAAGATGCAGGCTGGTCTGTATGGTCTGCTCTATTTCGACTCAAGTTCGGTGAGCACAGGTGTAGTTCGGAGTGGTGATTCCCATCGTGATCTCGTTCCAGTATAAAATGGAAAGATGGATATTATTGTCTTTCTTTTGGATTTGCCATTCACCATGCTCATCAATCCATTATTTAAGAGAAAGACGCGCCTATCAAGATGTATAAATTTAGGGGAGAGGGGAGCAAAAGTACAGTGGAGGGGAATCGAACCCCCGACCTCAGCTGTGTTAAAGCCGCGTCATAACCAACTAGACCACCTCTGCACAAGAAATCTCGCGAACCGGAATCGAACCAGTGACCGATGGATATCAGTATTAACCTCTACAGTCCACCGCTCTACCAACTGAGCTATCGCGAGATTGTTGCCCACTGATGCGAAATCATAATATATAAAGAACGTGGACAAGGTTGTTGCTTAGAATTAGTTTCCCTCCGCCTGTCGTCTTGTACTTTTTTCACAAAATTTGTGTGTCTGTTTATTTCCTTATATAAATTCACTTTCATATCTAAGACTTACTGATGAATTAAGCGTTACAATGAATTGGTGCTTGGGGTCACCAGAATCATAGCACTGCTGCAGTTTCACTGGCGCCGTAAGGATGCGGGAGGTCAAAGGAAGCAATCTGTAAAATATTAAATTAGCACGAGTCGCAAAAAGTAAATTGCCATGCAATATTGCTTGTCGGGTTGCGTAAAATCCGGTTTAATCGCCCTAGGCTGTTTTTCGGCTTCTTCTTGAACAGCAACATTTTTGCAGTCCTGATAAGAAAAGAAGAGCCGAATGGATTGACGTCTAGTTTTGGGGAAGCTTTCGCTTCAGCTTCTAGCTGGCACGGCCAAACTTGCGGAAAGTATTCCCCGCCCTTCCACAGAGGATCACCTGTCTTCAAATCCTTTTCATTCGCAGCCCCATCGAATCCCGCTCCATTGTTGAAAAAGGTCGCATCCGAGGGCATGTAGCGGATGGAGATCCGATTCTTGGTCTCACTCTTTCCATGGTCGGTGATTTCTTCATTAAAACTATCGGTTTTGTGGAAAATGTATCTGTCGTGAATGATTGCATCGCCCGGTTGGAGGTCATACACACGCTTGGATCGTTCAATGTAGTCGTGGCAGGGTGGATCCACCTTATCCAGGATACACTGTGTCTGCTGGCCCCTTGGACGCGATTGCCCTCCTGGCCTTTCGGAAAATTCTTCCGGCTCGACCCCTCCCCGTGAGGTTGTGCGACCTCGGAGCAACCGCAAGTCCGCCCCCTTCTTCTGCGGTCAACGTAGACTAGGGTGATCCAAACGTTGATTCCCGCATCTGCTCGTCGTTTCTGGCGCTTGTTTTCGTTTTGGTTGTCCGCGTGGGAATCCTCGCAAGGCCAAAAAAACTTGTCGTCCACATGCCAGCCGCATCCCTCGTCGCCCCTGCTGAATCCAAGGATGGCTTCTTTGAGCAATCGCAGCGATCGTGGTGGACTATCTGTGGTACTGATTGCACCCTTCCATTCTTCGTCGAGTCCCATGAGCTTGGCGCAGATAGTGGGAGCAGTGGAGTCAAAGGCAACTTTTTGGAGCGCCTTGTGTTTTCGATAGGTCTGGAAGTCCAGATTCCGGTACGCCGGGAAAATCTTGTGCACCAATCGTTGGGCCCAACCCCGAGACTTTTCGATCTTGTTGACTGTCTCGACGGCATCTCGCAAGGTTTCTCCATCTAGCAGTCCCCGAATGACAATGACGCCATCTCTGCGAAAGTCCGCGATTTGCTGGCTGGTCAACTCATATGGGGCGGGCACGGCGGCAACCACGATCGCCGACACGAGGTGTAGTAGCACAACTGCAATATGCGAAGGGTATTTCATTGTCGGTGACACTATTCAATTCTGTGGGAGAAGATGTATTTTGTTATGGCCATTGTTGGTTCAAGACAACAAATGCCATTTCACGGAGTTTTAAAAAAGAAGACGAATACATAACGAAGAACATTAACGGAATCCTTCACACACGTCTGACGTCCGCGAAAGGCTGACTCACTCAATCACAAACCCATCCATTCGTGCATGAAGGTCAAATCAATCAGTCGTGCAACTATTTAGACGAGGCAAAAAATAGTACAAGGCCGTAGAAGAAAGAAACACAGCTAATATCCATTAATGTACTTTTTGCGACTCCTGCTAAATCATTTTACAGATTGATAAACGAGTACTTTTGAGTTCCCGCATCCTTACGGCGCCAGTAAAACTGCAGCAGATCTATTATCATACATACAAATGAAAAGAACGACGATGAAATCTACCCTTCGGCTTCTTGCGAGAGTTATACTTCTTCAACTCCGCTCTTCTCTTTGGTCGATGTCAGCAACCAACCTTGGAGATCGGTAAACAAGAAAGGAGGGGAACGGATATCCGTCATCTTGGTAGGTTCCTCGTTGTTTTCCTTTGCATTGTTCGGAATTTCTTCGACAGCATCTCCTTCGTTGTTTTCCTCGGAAATGTTGGGACATTTCTCGACACTTATAGATTCGCCTACCTCTGGTGCTATTTGGTCGCTTCGTTTTTCGTTGGTTGGACCACAATCTTCCAGACACTGCTTGCTCGCGAGACTTACCACCGAGCTCACAACGGCCAAAATAATAGCTGCCACCAATAAGGCAATCGATCCAGGATCGATCGCACCCTGGACGCTGAAACACTGGGCATCGGCCGCCTTCAAAATTCCATACGAAACCATCTGGGCAAAAAAGCTATCGAGCGACCCACAATAAGCATTGAACATGTATTGCGATACGGGCCCGAGTTGCCTGTGTTAACTACCGTTATCAAAGAGAACAGTTTCGTTCAAATATATCACGAGAAAGCGATGATAATGAGACAGAAAAACAACATTTGCATAAACACCTATATTCATCAACGGACAAGGCAAGACTTACCAGCTCGCTACGAAGAGGGCAATCAGGTAGACCTCGATGTATTGCCATGCCTGCAAGATTTCATTGATCACCAAGAGCCTCCTTCGTCCATTTTGTGCCAGTGGAGTAAACCACTGGCAAATTAGGAAGACTACTTGCAGGACTGGAACAACCATCACAGTTGCAAGAACGAGAGATCCCAGAACTCCGACACCAATGTAGTCACCGATCGTGTCCAGAAATCTAGCTTCCTCGAACAGCATTTCCACAATCGACCACACGCTATGATGTGTGATAGCTTCTTCGAACCCCTGTCCCGATTCGACTGCAACCCCGATAATACCTAGGAGCTCGACAGAAAAAGACGGGACAAAGCTTCCTAGAACTACCAGGATTGTCATGCAGATGCTCGATACGAGAATGAAATGACCGACCCAGTTCTTAGCAACAAGCTTATCCGTTGATTCGTAATAAGGATTCGAAAAGGCATGCGTCTTCAAAAGAATTTTGCTTGTATTTTGTTTCTGCTCAGTTTCGGCTTGTTGTTCGCATCCTCCACGATGCTGTAGTTTTTCGGTCGCTTTGGTGACAATGTAACGATGGTAGTAGATAATCAAGTGCGAACTTATTTGTGACACAAGCTGTGCTGTCATGTTCGAGTACAAACCCCACATTGGAACTACCATAAGGTCGATCGGAATAAAAATTTTCAGGGAGAAAGTTAACCTCAGGACTCTTCACGGACACTCGAAAAGCTGCGATGCAAACAACAATAACAAAAATGTCGATCATCGACCACTTTGCCTAATCGGTCAAGCCATATTAAAAAAGCCCCACGTGTCGATATTGACATTCCTCGATGTCGGCATGAACCACAATGCCATAGTCAAAAATTGCTTCGTATATGGCCAAATTCCGGAAAAAAACAGGATCAGAAGCGCCGAGAGCTTTTCCACCAGGCCTTCCACAAATCGATGGTGGTGCGGGCAATGGCAAAATCGAAAAAGTCGTCCACTTTGATTGTTTCTCCGGCAATATTTGCCTCGATGTATACGGTGGCTCCAAGATTAAGATGTCCGCTCAGGAACAGAGCGACGTTGCCAAGAATAATCAGTGGCATCCCCCAGCGGAGTAGAGCTGGAATCTCACCACTCCGAAACATCGAATCAGTCGTAGTATTCAAGCCCTCTTCTAAGATGTCATTCTCTCGCTGCTTTTGGGAAAGGTGCATCTTTTTCTCACTTGAAAAATCAGGTACTGACAAGCCAGCGTCTGTGCTTGCGTCTAGCGTTGCATCTAACACCAATGGCAATTGAAGCGAACGCAACAATCAAAGCGACAGCGATACTGCCCCACAGAATCAGGTAATCGTACGAGTATTCGTGCTCTGGTAGCGAGTCCAAGCTTTCGTAAGTTACTGGAAGAATTGCATCTGGATCGTAATATGGGTTATGGGGGCACTGTATCGATGCCTCGTTCAGGATTCGGTCGATTGGGGTCTGCAATATGGCTCCGAATCCACCAAGCAGCGATGCCACATATGACAGGACCGAATTCATCGATTCTGTCACCCCCGCCTGAGCATCAGGTGTCGCCATGAGATCAATCCATTCTTCCATTCCGGGGCTTGTACAGTAACCCTCATTGGAACCTTCACTTGCGCTTCCAAGACACTCTAAGTTTACATTCATTCGAGCCAGGGAGGCCATGAGTTTTGCGATTCCTGCCGATGGGGATTCGGATTCAAGACGAATTCCAGTCCGACTGTTTAGATCGGGAATGCGCAGAGTTGCCAGCCAGCACTGGAGATTCATAATATCTTTCACCGGGAAGTCCATAAAGCTTCGACTCTACTACCTCGAGCAAAGCTGTTAAGACTATAGACAAAGCCTCCATGTTTGCATTGAGACGGAGATCGTGTTCGATGCTCCCAGTCATCTGTATGGAAATAATCCACACCATAAGATAGCAAGAAACAAAATTAAAAATGTGAGAAATATAACAAGTTTTAAAATTTGTCTTCGATTTTTGGACACCAAAAAAATACGCACCATCCGTTGCAATCGAAAGAAAGACATCGACAGACAATCCCATCGAACGTTCTATATTCTCCTCCAGGTCCAATCCCATGGTCATTGTGTTGTTTAAGTGTTGAGGCTCCTCCAAGACAGGCTGTAGGAGGTCGAGAGGTGGGACCATTGTGTCGAGGTTGTAAATGATTAGATCGCTCAAACGTAGTTTGACATCGGCGGAAAGGCCGCCTATGGCCAAGTTGGTGGCAACATCTACAAGAGCATCCTCACCGCTACCAAAGAGCATGGACGTTCTCCCACTTTCATCGAGGACAACTTGTTGATCACTCATTTCCTCCATCAACGGTACGATAAGAACGTCGTTGATCTTGGGCAATCCCGTATCGGGGTTGACCGCGATGAGCTCTTCGTCAAGCAGGTCAATAAGCAAGGCGGGAAGGCCCTTATCGAAGAAGGTACGAAAGTCGACGAGGTCCTCGCTTTCATCACGGGACTTGTCATTCTGAGAGGAAGAACATGGATGTTGGATATCTTTGTCGTCTTCATTTTCCACCAAATTGTCTTGCAGCATATCGTTCAAGAGGCCCCGGACGGTCGAGTTGAAGAAAATCGGAACGGAGGCGGGAATACCCACAAAAAGAGTGTTGACCACACCCAAAAAGGGCGAAGGGAGTGTCAGGGTTGCTGTCTGCCAACAAGGAATGGATTACCGATTTCCTCGAAGGTCGCCTCGAGGGCTAGAATGACGGCGTCATCTATCACTGTATCTCTCAGGCAGGGCAGTAGGAGATCGGTGAGGAACAGCTCCCACGGGAAAGTTCTTGAGCCCTTCTTCCCATACCGCCTAAAATCAGCGGCATTGCCGAGACAGCTACTCCCGAAAAGGGAAGGACGCACCGTTAAGTTCTCTTTGCGTTTGCCATTGGTGGTTTCGGTCAAAAACAAATCCAACACGAGCGTGTCCAAAACAAAGGTATTTTGGAGAGTCGTCGTTGGTGACGACTCATAATTGGTGCTGGTGATATTTCCATCATCGGTAGACACCATCGTGGGTTGTAGAAGATCAGCTTCCCGAAATGTATTGAGGCCTTTCACCCCGACGGAGGTGAGATTTATCGTAGAACCTGTTCCCAGGTCCAGAAAATAGCCTTCTGAAATCCCGAATTCAACAAATCCATCTTCATCGAGGAGTCCTTCCATGAGACCATTTATGAGCAAGTTTCCATCGTCATCCTTATTATGAATGTAATCCTTAAGCATCAGCAGACCATCAGACAGGAGTCCAAGGAACGGATCGGAGTCGCTTGCATTTGAATAATCGGGATCTAGGAGTTCGGTGAAATCGATGTGCTTGTTAGAATCGCTGTCATCGAGATTCCGATTGCGATTATTTTCCCCAAGAGAGAAAAATGTCGTAAACCGATCATTGGCTGCTAGTAGATCGTTGTCATTTCGTAATGGAGCCGAAAAAATCGATGGCAGGAATAGTATCAGCTGGAGCAATGTTGAAGATCTCGTCATTGTCATGAAAAGTGACGAGCTTTTCTTGCCGGCTCGGTAGTCGCTATGGCTATAGCAAAGAGGATATGAAGGCAGAATCGGAATGAAAGAGTGGAATGAGGTGTTTTGTTTGTGTAAACACTAATCAGATGGACGTATTGGGATGGCGGAAGGAGCATCTAATGTATGATTCGAAGTTGATTCTTTGTTGCATCTTGTCTTGACAGAAATAATTGCTCAAGGGAGTTTGAAGTGAGGGAAGACCCGCTAACAAAAACTACAAAGTACACCTCATACTACCATACTGTTCCTGTTCTCTCATTCGTGATAGATTACGTTCAACTTTGTACTGTGAACTCGGTACAAGTACGACCCAAGATCACGTGCAAAATTTCTCGTCGCGCCTGAGACTTTTTTTGAAATCCCTCAATCGTGCGTTCCGTTTAGTCGTGGAATCGAATTTCTGGGACGTCGTACTGCATTTTTTGTCGGAAGCTGGGAACTTGAGCATGAAAACGAAAAAATAATTGTTCTGCAATAAGCTATTATCATAAATGGTTGAGTTAATGCTATCTTAAAGCTATACCAGTTGTAGTCAACCCGTTCTCTTTGAAGCAATATCCTCTGCAGTTGAAATACCATTGGAAGCGGACAAAGCTCTGCTGAAGAAACATGGAGCATTCGTCACCAATGGGGTTTCGAACACTCCAAATCAGCACAAGTATTGTAGGATTCAAAAATGTCATTAGCAAGCTCCACTGGTGGACGATCTTCTTGTCGGATCTTCATGTGAGTTTCAATGGTTTTGAGAAAATCATTGATAATTCCAGCATCACCGTTGTTTGGAGTGCTTTGGTGGTATGTCTTGGCGACTCTTCTTTTTCATTACTTGTCGCGGATGTTGTCAAATTCATGATCGTATTAATGTGAGTTGTGTTCCCATACATTAACGGGGGCGGAAGGGGTGGTAGCTGGCCTGATGCTATGGCCTCATCTTCTTTTCCCTCTGGGTATTGTTCGCGGGGTATCTGGCCAAGAAGTAAATAATATAGAACGGCACCAAATGCAAAGACATCGACGGATCCATCAATGGCTTTCCCAGCAGATTGCTCGGGGGGCATGTAACCCCCTCCCCAGTCGGCGGGAACCGCATTCATGTACAACGGACATGGCGAATTGCTTGTGATATTCCACTTGCGAAGGAACGAGTTATTGAAATCACCGAGCTTAGCCACAAATCCCCATGGCCGACGAACCATGACGACATTTTCGGGTTTGATGTCGGCATGGACAATTGTGGTATTGGAGCGATTCTCCGGATAATCTAATCCGTGGAGATCCAATAAGGCTTTGGCAACGTGAGAGGCATATAACGCTCTGGTAGCATCCGCCAAAGGGGGGTGCTCTCGATGTTCATTTTTATCTCCTCGATAGCGCGAATCGTGATGAAGACTTGAGACCCCCTGCTCGTAAATCGAACTCGTTCCACAGTAGCCATATATGTCCACTACGTAGGGCGAGGCAGTCATTCTTTCGGAAATCAATGCATCGACACGGTGCATTTCGAAGGCACGTGGATCGAAGGGAATTTCTCTCTCCTTTTCCAAATGAAGGAACTTTATGACGACAACTTTCGGATCCTGAGAGTCTCTTATGGCGTGATGGTTTGGAATTAAATGCGCCATTCGCCAGCTTCCACTTTTAATATATTCCATTTCCGAAAGCGCCGAAGTCGATCCTCCAAGAACTCCCGTCTCATGCATTGAATTGCAGACGGGATAGCTTTTGGATTGCCATTCCTTCATGTCAACGCAATGGGTTTGGAAATCTTTAGTGCCTTGACCCGTTAAGTAGTAGTCAAGTTTATCAACGTCTCTTTCCCATGAACGCACCATATATTCATCGAGAATTGGGTGATATTCTGGTTCTCCCTGATCTGGCAGTGGCGAGCGTTTGGGGATCGAAGAGTCGCCGAAGGATGTGCCGATAGTCACAGTCCGGGGAAATGTTCGCTGTTGCTGATTTTGCGAGACAGACTTTATGAACTGCATCCTTTTCCTTTCAAACTTCGTTGCCCGCTCTTAGTTCTATTGAATTCTTTGTATCGGAGAGGTTTGGAAGAAGCTTTGTTGGCGTTGATCAGTTTCGTTTCTTTATCGTCGACATTGCTATTGCTGGTAGTATTGTACTGATTGCGGCCGAGAGGTTTCGAAGAAGTTTCATTCTTGGCTTCCAATCGTAGATTGTGAATCTGTTCCTTCCACTCATAATCTCCTCTGTATAAAGGTCCATCCGCGAATTCATCCGTTAAGAAGAAATCAGATTTAAAGAGGTAATCGGATTCGAAAACAAAGAGTGCACACCATGTCAGGGACGCAAGCGCCACAACCGTGACGAATCGCCGGAATCCTTTTCGGGAGAGAGTCGTGTTTTTTCGGATGGATCCTTTCCATTTTTCTCTCGCCCTCGACGTTGTCTATCGAAGTAATAAAAACAAAAAACAGATACTTCGCCAGAGCCTCAAGTCGGAATACAAGATAGTTCGTCAACCGGCACTTATCGTGTCAGAACGATGACCCTCGTCCGTATGATCTTCCCCCTCTGTTCTAGAGCTATAGTCCTAGTATAGAATTCTTGTATTAGAAAGAAGCAATCAGGTGGCCCTACTGTTCACGGAGATAAGTGTATGCATTTACTCTGGCTTCCGGAGGTGCGAGCGCTTCTCACTACAGAATGAAAAATGGATGTGCAACTTCCATGTTCCCTGAGAACTCAGCCGTGATTTTTGTTTCACCGTACTTCACTTGAGTCGATTCTGACTCGTGGGGAACAATAAAAATCACAGAAAAGTTATGTTCGCGCGCGCTGAAATCAGAAACGTGTCATGGGAATGAAGTTGTGGGCATCAAGTGTTTCTCACAAAAATCAACTATTCTACGTATTCGATGTCCGTTGGAGAGTAAGACTTCAAGATACCGGGACACTTTTTCTATCCTTACGGTATACGAAGAGTCCCAAAGACAAGATGCTTGTTCTTTTTCTCTCTCAAACATGGTAGTTGAACATCTAGTAGTTGGGTCCTGTTCGCACCACCATGCTGCTGGTGTGAACAAAGAAGTTGCCCCTCAAGAGATAAACTGACTGGTGCGACGTTCACAAGTAGTCTAATGTCATTCAAATATGGCTTCAATATGCCAGTGACATCAATAGAGCAGCAGCATCTGCGAAACAAAAAATACAGATGACAGGACGTGCGCACACCTTTGCTGCATGAACTGCGAAATGAAATTTTACAGCATAACAATGTACACTGCGTGTACCCAAAAACAGTTCACTAGAATTCATTTTAACATGTTTTTAAAAAACGCCAATCGCCCAAACAAGCTCAGGACGTGATTTCCAAAGGCATTCGCTACAATATGCAGAGGTCCTGCCCTCTCTTCAATTCGTTTTTTGGGCAAGCTCCGAGAAAAATGGTGACTTCTTTCCTGCCTACGCCGCGGCTTGTTGTGCTCGGAGCTCCAGAAATAATTAGGGTTAAAGGTATCCCATGCGCGAGATCTTTTCCCTGATTGATGATTGACTGATTCCTCCATCCCGATGAATTGAACGCAAATAGAAAAATAATAGTTGATCATGTCGAATCAACCCACTTCTAATCCATTCTGTCAAATGATCATCGCCGACGGGGTCGCCCTCATGTAGTTGTGCTCCACCAGAACAAAGGCTGTTAGCGACATACAGCACTGCCAGGATATGAAACAAACGAGACAAGCTATCCATGCTCATATTTCTGCTCCCATCGAACTTGAGTTGTCAAAATCAAAATGATTGCCCCTCAGCGATCGCCTTCCTTTTTGGCATACACCTACGAGAGTGACGAGGAGGAGGACGAGGACGAAGGCTGCTTGTCACAGCTATGCGGATGTCAAAGTGATATTATCGACGACGAAAGCGAAAGGGAAAGTCCATCACACATCGACGAAACATCATCGCTGGTGCTATCTATGGCATCCGGGAAAAGGGATGAAATCTCGGCGGTTCGAAGAAACAAAAAACATTCTATCCATAGAATCTCTGACGGCCGATGGGTTGTAGGCATCACTCTTCTTGTTTTGATCCTAGTCTCTTGCGAGTATTGTTTTTTCATTTGGCGATCGGGTACGAGTCCAACAGCTTCACATTCTCCCGATATCACTGACGCAGAAACAAATTTGTTTCATGCTGTCGATTCAATGTCCAGTAATACCACCAGTTCAATTTTCTACTACCGAATACGGCGAGGTCTGGTTGATCCGACACGGGGAGAAGGTCCCCCCCTCACAGGTCGGTTACGGTGGCACCGCCGAAGAGGAGCGAAACGAGAAGCTCCGTGCTATGTACGAGCTCAGCCCCGAGGGATGGGACCGGGCCAACCATCCTCTCTTCCCTGGTGAAGCAGGGAGACTGGCCTCTGTTTTCAGCCCTCTTTGCAAGCCGTCCGGCAACCGTTCTGGAAGCTCAGGAAGCCTATCCGGACTTTGTCCGAGACTCCACAGGGCAATCCATGGTGAAGAGAGAATATCAAACTCTGGTGCCCATATCGGAGTATCTACAAACCATCCACCATGACAACAGCAGCAAAAACGTCTACACTGACAACAAGACCTTCATTCGTTGCCAATTCACAAAATGCGAGATTGAAGAGGTAGCTCTGGAAATTGCCAAGGCAGCCGTTGAGTCGGCTTCTGCTTTGGGTGGAAATAGACGCAATCGCTTACAGAACAGCATCCAGCAATAATGAAATGGGAAAAGCCTTTGGGAGTTCCATTGTTTTGGTTTCCTGGGACCATTGTTCTCTCCCAACCTTGGTGGTCAGGGGACTCGGCTGTCACAGCAGCAGCACGAGTAACTAGCAAGAACAACGATCACAGGCAGCAAGAAGACCCCAGATGTTACCGATGTTGGCCCGACGATCGATTCGGGGATGTTTTGAAACTAAACGTAAGTCTCACGACCACCACCACCATCACCAGTACTTCCAAGAATCCACTTCAATCAACCAAGAAAAAAGTCCCGAAGGCTTCGACTGACCACACGGAAATCGAGAAAAGTATATCTCAGGATTTTAAAGGTGTCATCGACAATCCTTGCCATGACGGGAGAGGCCTATCCAGTCGATCAGTATCATAAGAAAAATAGCAATCCAACCAACAGCAACAATAATGATTACCTCTCAGCTGGGAAGAACTTTTCGACGTTAACGCCAATGTCGATCGAGAAGTCTACGCCATGTGTACAATCTTACTGTACGAGTAGGCCCGCTTCGAAAAAATTGGTTCGATGCTCATGTTGGGACGAATGACTCCTATTTTCTCTCCGCGGTTGCGATTGTAGCAAAAATGTGAGAATAGTAGATGTACTCATATCACCCGCAATCCCACGCAAACACAAAACGAGTTGGAGGGAGAAGGCCGAAACAAGAACAAATGAGCACCAGCAGCAAGAAGAACACTGATTCGATAGAGAGATTGTGAAGAGATAGGTACTACCACTCCAACACAGCAGCCAGAGCAATTTTTATGATTGTACATTATCATGCTTTAAAACTACACAGAACACTGTATTAAATAGCACAATCTACGTTTTGATTAGGATTACGGATCTACACAACAAAATTTACATTGAGTTCTTTCAGAAATGCAAAAATGCCACGTTTGAAACCAACAAATTCGGGACTCGATTCAGTCGCGTACAGAGTAGACGAATTCGCAAGAACTCATCAAAAAAAATCTTCGATCATTCACATGTTTCATGTTGTCACATGACATGCTTTTCCAAAATGGATATGAATACCTGATTGATGATAATATCCTTCTCCTTCGTTCGTGCGCAAAGAGATCCGTGAAGTGTACTCTACTAGCAACGTCATTGTCCCAATTATCGACTTGATCTTAAAGTGAAGCCATGAAGCAATTTCTGTCAACTACCACGATTTCAGTTTTCCTCTTGGCTTCTGCTGCGAGACGAGGCTCGGCAGAGCCCTTGTGGAAGGAAGTTTGCACCCAAGACGAAACCAAAGACCTCCCGTTTTGCGACGTGACATTAAATCTAGATGAGAGGGTCACAGATTATGTGAAACGCGTTCCTACCGAAGTCCAGATGTCCATGATGGGCCACAACGCATCGGGTTACGAGGCATTGATGATTCCTCCCTATATGTGGTGGTCAGAAGGCCTGCATGGCCCGTCGGAACCCTGCGTTCGCTACAAAGACAAGTTTGTCTGTCCCACGAACTTTCCGTCTCCCTCAGCCATGGGAAATGCCTTCAACCGTACCCTCTATAGCTTGGTGGGCCGTGCTATTGGTATTGAAGGGAGGGCTATTTCGAACCTCCGCGACCACAACCAACAAATTGGTGACGGATTGACATATTGGTAAGTGAATTGCTGGACTATCCAAACCGTGTGTTTTTGTTTGATCGACGTTGAACCGTTTGCATGATGATGACTAGTCCCTGATTATTGTTTTTCTTTATTCTTAAAACAGGTCTCCCACGATCAACATGCAACGGTAAGTGAATCATTGGAAGGTTCAAACCGTATGTTTCTGTTTGTTCGGTGTTCAACCGTTTGTATGCCTGTGGATAATCCCTAATTCTTGCTCTTCTTCAACATCCAAAGAGATCCACGTTGGGGGCGAAACCAAGAAGTTCCAGGTATGTCGACAATTAATTTACGTCGATAGAAATTCAGCTCATTATCTATTCCAATATGTTCTTCTGCCGTAACCTCATACCACGATCTGTTCTTGCTTCTCGTTTGCTCCCTTGGTTACAGGAGAGGATCCATTTTTGACGAGCCAGTATTCCAAGGCGTTTGTTCAAGCGTTACAAGGAACAAGTTTCCGTGACAATGAATATGGCAAGTCGAAAGATTCGACAGCAGATATCGACGACAAAGATTCTAGCCCGCTCAAGATGGGTGCCTGTTGCAAACACTTTCTAGGAAACTCGCTGGAACACTGGGCAGACTACGATCGCTATAGCTTTGATGCTCACATCGACCAAGAAGATTTACACAATTATTATCTACCTCCATTCGAGGAGTGCACCAAGCATTCTGTCGGTGTTATGTGCTCCTACAATGCAGTCAATGGGGAACCCGCTTGCGCTAGCGATTGGCTTCTGAAAGATGTGCTCAGGGGGAGAATGAACTTTAGTGGGTACGTTGTAACTGATTGTGGAGCTTTAGGTGGCGTGGTTTATGGTCATCATTTTGCCATTGATGATGTTCAGGCATCGGTAAGTCAAGCGAAGCAACGCCAAAAAACGAATGTATGTGTATTGCCGATCCAGATCTCTAAAACGTTTCTACTATCACTTTCAAAAAACAGGCAATGGTGAAAAATGCCTCTGTTGACATAAACTGCGGGAGCGTCTATCAAGCAAGCTTACCTAAAGCTCTGGAAGAAGGGCAGGTAGAGGAAACGACCATCAATGAATCGTTTCAAAGAATGGCAAGGATACAATTTCGGCTCGGTTTGTTTGATTCGAAAGATGAATTCAATCCTGAAATCGATTTTGCATCAATCGACTCGCCGCAGCATCAGCAGTTGGCTTTGGAAGCTGCCTTGCAGAGTATCGTACTACTGCAGAACAAGAACAGCCTACTGCCTTTAGACAAGAATGACAAGCAATCTCTGGCAATCATCGGACCTCACATGAACGCGCGTGGAGTATTTATGGGCAACTATCATGGCGATAGATGTCCACCCGATAGAGTTACCCAACTGCGGGACTTCAGTTGTATTGAAAGCCCTTTAGAAGCTATCAAGAGAACGGTGAAGTTCCCAGATCAAGTTAAATCAGTGAAAGGTTGCGATGTTACAGGTTTTGATCCCATAGAACTTGAAAAGGCCAGAGAACTCGCCCAGAATTCCGATACTGTGATTCTCTTTTTAGGTTTAGATGAAGATCTGGAGAGCGAGGGCCACGACCGCTATCAGACTACATTGCCTGATCTACAATCTACATTGATGGAAATAGTACTTGAAGTTGCGGGCGATAATACGATTATTGTGCTAATACATGGGGGGACAATCTCGCTCGGTGAAGGGAGGAACAAGGCTGGTGCAATTATGTCCACTGGATATGGAGGCGAAGCAGGCGCGGCTGCCATTGCTAGTGTCTTGTTTGGAGAATACAATCCTACTGGAAAACTAGCTGCCACGGTGTATCCACCGTATTTTGTCGACGAATTACCACTCACAGAAATGGGGTTAAGAGTCGGAGTCGGCAGAACCTATATGTATTACAGTGGCGAAGCTGAATATGTGTTTGGCGATGGCCTATCGTATAGCCAGTGGAGACTAGATTGGGCGAATGATGAAGGCGACAGAATTACCGAAAGCGATGACCTTCCGCATCTCCAGTTATCTGAATTCGAGTCAACACAATTTCATGTATCACTTCAAAATCTCGGCCCTCATGCTACTGGCAGTAGCCAGAGTGTTTTATTGTTTTGGCGTCCTGCTGAGACCCGAGACTCCTCATTCGTTGACATAGACGGAAAGCGAAAAATTCGTCAAAAGCTCATTGACTTTCAAGAGTCAAGCATGTTGCACGTTGGACAATCTGAGACACTGGAATTTCATTTGAATTGGAAGGACTTCGCATTATGGGATTCCAGTAGCAGCTCATCAACCGTATCGCCTGGAAAGTACGAGTTGGTACTCAGAGTGGCCGACTTACACCTCGTACGGCAACTGGAAGTAGTAACAGCTTCAAACCCGAGACATCCAGAAGCAACATCTTAATTTGGATCTCATTCATGTGCGGAAATCGAGAGAGAAAGATACCATCTCAACTTTCCCAACATTTTCTCTCTGTGCGGTTGCGGTCTTCGATAGAATATTGCGAGAATATTTCATGCACTCATAGTATCACGCAAAGTTCCACGCACATACGAAGTGGTGGGTTTAAGGAAGGCTGTATCCATACTAGATGACTAACGAATGAATCCACCTACTACTACAAGAACTGAATAATTAATTTTTATACTCTAGCTGTACTATGAAATTTTCTTCTTTTCGAAGAAAGAGGAACGAACAGATTCTAGCACGCTGGTCTGTATTTCCCCCCACTGGCCTCAACGAAATCAAGGTACAACACCCGGATGTTGATGAGCACTGTCGGAAGCAATTTCCCCAACTGTTTCGTGATCTGTTACTCGGATTTATGGGTTCTTTTCATTACTTTGTGGGGTGAAATGATGACCCCTGTTCCGAGTGAGGTGGTTCTTGCATTCTGTTTTTTGGGCATGCGAATTTTTTGCCGATGTGGAACCGAGTAGGGTACCATGCGGTGGCTTCAGATTCCGAACTTGAAGGAAAACTACACTGACGAGTTGTTCTGATGCCGACCTTCTCTGGAACATCGCTATCAAAGGCAGTTCCAACTGCCGCCAATCAATCCAGAAAACCCGATATCATGCTGTTGTAAGTCGTTTTGTCAATCGTTTTGCAATCCGTGACTAAGTTCAAACAACATCCCATTCGTGTTCGATGTAATCCCACTTGAGTTCGCGCTATTTTTTTAGCGCGGGAACGTATATGTTCTATCTTCATATCTGTATATACTTCAGTGATAACCAGAACCCTAATATTACACTTAATCCGATTAACGGGTCATCGAAATTTTTCAGAGAAAGAAGAGAACGAACAGAGAACACGAACATCATGATCATCTCTCAACCCGGTTGAAGCAGGAAACTGTTACCAGGGTTCCTAAAGCTGATAGAGATGATAGACTGCAAGAAGTCGATGGTCATAAATTAAAATCACCACAAAATTAAAGAACACTACTCGATCGACACTCTTCGAGAGCAAAAGTTTACACTAAACATTTCTAACTCATTCATCCATATTTGAATACCATCCACCATGAGAAATAGCAGCTCCTCCATCCCACGATCCTCTGCAAGCGTGACCCATCGTCCATCCGCAGCTCCTCGCCCACTCTGCAATTGCCGACGGCTACGATTTCAATCGTGCTCGAAGCTCCGAATCGACCGAGAACGCCTTGACAGCAAAGGCTCCCTCTGCTTCTTCTGCATCTACAGCGATTGATTCCTCATTCGCCTCTTCCGCTACTGCCGAAGACCGCGGGGTTCCTGTTTCCCCAAAAAAACTACCACCGACGCCTCCCCGTGACAGCGGGAGCCCGTACCGCCCACACGAACCAGAACGACAAGATCGGTTATTGCAGCCAAGGTCCAATCTTGGGCAACCCTTTTTGTCTCCTCGCTCGCAGTCTTCAGGACCTCTCTCACAGCCCTTTCTCCGGCCCTCTTCTTGGAGGCACAAGGAAGAGGACCATGGTTCGATCTTTCGATCCTCAGGCCCCGTTGCTACATCGGGGGAAGACGAGGGCTACTTCACCATTCAGAGGTCGTACGCCTTTGACGAGGATGACGAGAGCGATTCGGAACTCTAGAGTCCAGATAGCACGACTGAAAAGTAACCGATTGAAAGATTTCATCGCTCAAGACTCGGATTACATCACCAGTCTGTTTGCCTTCCTGTTTGCCTTCCCGCTACTCACAGTTGAATAAAAGACAGAGGAAGAATAGACAAACATCCTAACGATGGGACAAAGAAGGATTTCCAAAGGCTTTCCTCCTGATGAGCCCACTTCCATGAAGAAAACGGGGAAACAAAAAAGATATCCCAACCGTTATAAGACCAAACCTCTCACCAATTGAATTAGTGGGGCCGTTGTTTATGGTGAGGTGTGAAATGTGTCTAGTGCGGATAGCGAGAAAATCTACGCTTGCCACCACAACCGAATGGTCGGCTTAGAAACCTGGGACTTAATAGAACGAAATCAATATCTTCTGCTAACCACATAAAATAAAATATCCATTATAATGATCATTCCATTACAAATCATTTGTGCATCTTTCTGTTGGCAACAAAACGTTTTGCTTCTGTCACTGTTGCTTATTATCCAAAACTACAACAATCAACCCCAACGTGGTTTGTCTTTAGTTGTTCCCTAGCACTTCGAAGCATTCAAAACTAGGACCTACATCGTTTTCTAGCAATAACAACTACACGTAGCGCCATGTTGAAATGTTGCAAATTGAATTTTTTTACTTTTCGATCCAGTTTATTTTAGTTGAGACAGGCGAATGATCACTGCGGTACATTTCGTCTCAAGATTCTTCCCCCCGTTCCGAGGAAATTTCGATGCCTTCGCAATCAAGCTTTAATAAATTTGTTTTGCAACCTATGAGCAATGAAACGCTCGGCAACGTCCTGCCGAAATCACCATGTACAAATTCTTTGACGTAGGTTCCAGCTTGCGTACTGAGCTCCAATCGGAAATGGTGATCGTCAATCCTAGTAGCCCTCGCATGCAAAATGTTTCGTTCTCGGATAGAGTTTGTTCGACGGTGCAAGACCCGAAAGGGCGTTCTTTGTTGTATCGGAAAAGGAAAAGTGGTGTTGCTAAATATGAAATTCGTAAGATCGTCTTCATCGGGAAGCTCATTTTTCGACCAACAGTAACACCCATAGTGTTTTGTTTTCGATTCCGTGTCCTTCTGCAAACCAGAGAAAACAGCAGCAGGAACAGGTCGAAAAGCGTCCGGTGAGATTCCAACACCCATTGGATTTTGTCCGTAACAGATAGCTCCAGTACTGAAACGACCGTTCTCCCTGCCCACCCTTGACTCCATATTTGCCATTGTAAATGATCCCAATTTTCCATTATTAATGGTTTCGACCAGTCCTTGGAGTTGCTTCCGGGATACGATTGGAGTCAAGGCGTCGATGATTTGAACGCAAAACGGTCTTCCGTAACAAGTTGGTGAATCGGATCGGATCAGCATCCGCACGTCCATGTCTTCCCTCCCTGATGCATGGAACTTGATCATCCCATACAAGGACACCGCCACCATTACTAGAGGGAATATCTGACACTAGATTGTTTTGAATTGATATGCCCAACATATCTTGTATTGGGCCACAAATTTGTTCTTCAACCGATGTCAAACCAAGAGTTTCTGCTTCTTTTTTCAATTTTTTGCTCGTGGTAATATCTGCGGAACTAAGAAGACTGTTCCGATGGAACTGGCTTTTCCCTCATGACTACGAAAGGGGACTGCGAGACATCCCGCCGTGATTTGGTGTAATATCCATACAGAAATATTGGCCTTCGAAAGACCGCCACATGATATTCCGCCATCATCGACGAATCCTTGAAGGATTTGCAATTGTCTGGGATGATTATAGATGAAAGGGGCGTCGCCATCGTCGACGACGACAAATCTTCAGCAGTTGACTGAGAAATCCATTCGTATCCCTTCGACCGCAACCGGACTTCAAGGTTTTGTCGAGGGTCACCTCCCTGTGTTGTAAATGGACCCGCACTTCTGGCGCTTATTGTATTGTTTCCGTTGCTTCTTTGTCTTTTGACTGTCCTGACGATTACTAATGAAATTATTCAAGGCAGTGTTCATGGGGTGATCATTTGGCGGTAGACACAGTAGATGAATTCGATAATGAGCCCTGCTCTTCTTCTTCGAATATCTGTCGATTTTCTTTGGCCCATTCTTGATCGTCATCTTTATCCTTTTTGTCATTGTCTGCACCACTGTCTTTTTGGATAATATAATCTATACGAACATAGAGGTGTTGTTTGAGATCCTGAAGATATGCGGAAAAGGGGAGAGGCTTTGCCGATGATGTTGAACACGATGCGAGCCAATTGTATCGAAGGCACAGATCTCCCGACAACGAAACGGTATGGCTTTGGTTCACTCGCCGACTGAATCGATTGGGACTGTTTCTACCAATTCCACCATATGGGCCACAGCAATCTCTCAGGGCTCTTTCTAGGCACAATTTTGTTTCTGTTTTTTGTTTTGTTTTGTCGCTTTCGGCTTCCTCTTGCCACATCCCCAAGCACAGCCAACAACATGCTGGGTCTCTAGCCTTGGATTTTGCTGCGTCTCCTTTCGTTTCGATACTTTTGAAATACGAGCGGCATTTCGAACAGCAGTTCGATATAGCTGTCTCGTGCAATGATTGGTTCGCGCTCATCATGGGTGGATTCGCCAGTCACCGTTGCTCATAGATGCCAATTCTTTAAAAATGCTGTTTGAGCAAGGATCCCAAAGTCTCCCATATGATGTTCGAGTAAGACTTGTTGTACTGTTTTGATGGTCTATTTCATTTTACTCAGTCGGCAGATATGTTTTCACACTCTCAGTATCTGGGAATGGTACGATTGTACGGACGAACATCATATCATCGATATCGACATCATTTTTCTTTTTCAGCTTCAAACGTCGCATGATGTCCACAGAATTAGCTTACGACTATTTTAGTCCAACATTTTTACTTACTGTACGGACGGCATTTATCGAGGACGGTTTGTCCGAGTTGATATAAATTGTTGAAGGCCCTACATACACCTTCCCAAAAAATATATGGCGCGCCTCTTTTTAGCTCGCTATTCAATCCTCGTGAGTATCGTTGCGATCACGCTTGAAGTGCCGTTTGACTTTCTCGGAGAATGATATTTTCACAAAACAAAAATTCCCTCCACGGTTCTCTAAGAGAATAATGCATTGTCAGTCAATTCTTTTCTACTTAGTTCTCAAGAAACGAGAGAAGCTTAAATCAGATGAATTTCACGATTACATTCATTGTTTTGAGATGACTTCGCCTGGTCGAGACCATGTAAAAAATAAAGCTGGTACTTCTACTAATGAGTTGGATTGATTATGGAATGATTTATATGTCTTCCGAAGCGCAAGAACAGGAAGAAATACAGTATTTGAAAACCAAGTACGTGTCAAATTATGGAAGTACAGAAACGCGTTGCATAATTTTTTTCAGGGCCCACGAGATCCTTTTTCAGTCCTATAATTAAGCGCGATTACACCGATTGTTCCAAATAGTTTCTAGTATTGTACAACCATTATCAATTGCGAAGAGAACGAACAACCCCTCATCAATTAACTTAACGGACTAAATTGTCATTACTACATCCACATCTCTTCTCATGACTTTACTGCTACAATCCGATGTCCAAATCCAGCATACAAAGTTAGCATCAACTCTACAAAGCAAACAGGAGTTGTATTTTGGTTTGCAACCGCACGATTGCAGACATTTAATAATCAAACTGGATTCTTTCTCTTAGCACCTCGTGCCGGATCAAAGGCGATATCAAGTAGGAGGTTACAATCGATCCTGAACAAGTCATCGGTCGGACAAGGGTCATGAACGCATTGACTCTCCTTGTAAACGCCGCAAACGCGGAATCGCAATCTTCGGCCGCAACTGTTGCTGCCTCTGCTGTCGATGACGACACAAAGAACGGAAAGAATCAGACTGGGTCAACAGCAAGCGATGGAAAGCAGAAAGCACCTGCCGACGCCTCGGCTAGTTCAGGTGACTTGGTTTTACCTGGAGCGGGGAACACATTTGCTGCAGCTCTAGCGGCGCGCGAGAATGCAATGTATCAGCAGATTCATCAACAGCAGGGGGTGGCAGCGAAAGCCCGTTATCTTGAAGAAATGCGCAAGGAGGAAGAAAAATTATCGAAAGATCGACTGTCGACTATTATGTTACAACACGAAAGAGAACAGCATCAAGCCGCTGCTCACCGAGCTGCGATCATGCAGCTTGTGGGAAGAAACCCATCGGTGTCAACAATAGCTCCCGTCAGAGCAACATCTCCACAAGAAACCGAGTACTTGCAGCAACTTCGTCTGGAAGCCCTGGTCCAACAACATCGCCAAGAGACTCTTGCTAACTTGGCTATGTCTAAGGAAACGGAATCCTCAAATGGAAGTGGAACTATTACGGGGGCACCAATTGCAAAGTCTCTTCCGAAAGACGTCGCCAAGCATAAATATCAACGCCAGGACACAGCCCTCCAGAAGGCTATTCTCATGGCAAAGGCCGACGAAGAATTGCTTAAACAGCAACTTGAGAAAGCGCAAGAACAAAGAGAAATCGAACATAAGCTTGAACACCATAGACAAGAGCAACAAAAAGCTGCAATGCTACAGTTGATGTCCAATGGGGACAGCAACAGTGTGCTCGCGAAGGCTCTCCGTGCTGCGTCAGCGCCAGCAGGACCGTATCCTGGTAGTGGAGTCAGCGATGATAGTGCGATTTTGCAATTGCTGGAAGAACGAGAGCGGCAGAGACTTCTGGCACAGCACTTCCCTAAAGATCCGCGATCGTTTATGCCTCAACCAGTGGCATCATCTGCCGCAATTTCTTCCATGCCTTCTTCACAAATTGGACTTCAACAACGACTTCAGCACCATCTCCAATCGCAACAGCAAAATCATGGAACTCACGGCGAACGGGCGGATCTCATTGGTTCTGTCTTCGCCAAGGCGGCCGCAGCTGCTGCGTCTAAGAACCAAATCAATCACCATCCTTCTGTATTGTCACATCAGTCCCCGATAACATCGCAGGTATTGTCTGCAATCGTGGCGGCAGAGGAACAAGAGAAGCAAAAACTCCTACAGCTGCAAAAGCATCGTCAAAACAGTCAGGAATCGTTTCAATCGTCAGGAATAATGATGGATGCGAGATCACGACAACATCAACAGCACCAGCGTCTTCATCAACAGGCTCTAGCTCATCAACAGCAGCAGGCAGCAACTCTGGCGCAGCAGCAACAAGAATCAATTCGGTTGAAGCGAGAAATACAACAGGGACAGGACTCAGTGGAACGAGACGTAGCTTTTCGCGACTCCAAGTCGACTATCCTCCCATGCCGAGCTCGCGGTATGCCCATGGATCACAACGTTAAGGTGAGAAATTGAGAATAATGTTATCTTCTACCCGGAATATTCCTATATACTAACGTTTAATTTCTGCATCGTTCCTCGTTCGAATCCTCAGACGGCGTATTTTGTCATCCCCCAAAACATTAAGCACGGGACAGAGCTCTTATGCTCCTATTTTGCTTGCCGGAACGCCGGGATTAAATTTCGATACTGCGTATTTTGCAAGTTACCTGTCGCGAAGAGAAACTTTGCAAAACGCCATAGGCATTCAGGAAAAATTCCAGAGAACGATGTTTCGAAAGACACTGCATCAGACGATGCTGCTGATACCTCAGTCGATGATGAACCCTCATCTATGTGCACCTTGGCAAGTCCGCAACAGACTCAATCGCTGCAAAAAGTGCAGCATGAGCAGCCTGCTCTAGATGGGGATACAACGACTGACAAAAAGTCGTTCCAAACGCTAGAATTTGCAACAACTCCCAAAACTTCTTTCCAAACCAATGAATGTGAAATGGATCATAGCGAAAAGATAGCGTCTGCAACCTCTGGTAACGGAATAGAGTGCGAGGAGGCACCGGTCCAGGAGGCCGAACCCTCAAAATCCTTACAATGTTCCGATACGATGACCAAGAATCAACAGTCTACCGCGGCCAACCACATATTGGCTGCGAATAATCCTCCCTTGGTCTGCCTTGTCTCGAACATCAGGGGTTCCCACCAGCAAACGTCAAAAAGCTTGGGAGGAATTGCTGCTGCAAAGACCCAAAACGAAACGTCCGAACTCGGACGCCATGCTAGCGTGGATCAGAGACAGTCCTTCGAGTAAGTGATTTTGAAAAGGACATGGACAGCGAGGGAAGCTTCATAAGTGTTGGCGAGGTACAAACGAACGGAAACCATCCGATTGACGGAGTTATGAGTGGAATATTAAATGAAATGAGGCCTTCTTCATCAAAGAAAGCCAAGACCAAAGCACTTTTGTCAAGGAAGGAACAAGAAGATATGGAAGAAAGAAAATGCTATGAAGAGAGCATCGACGGAAATAGCAACAACGAAAGCGACGTAGTTCAACATGTTGAGGAAGATATTTCTGAGAACACGGGGAGGAAGAGAGATGCTTTCCCCTGACGATGTGTCGACGTCCAGCGAAGAATCGGTAGACTTGAGGGTTCGAAAGAAACCTCGAAGCTGAATTCGGTAGATAGAAAACGATATTTTGAAGAATAAATTAACATTTACGAATTTTTGCTTTAGAGCCGAAAGATAGTAAACTTGATTTGCAAAATAGAATTAGAGGATTCTATCGACTTTCTAGAAAGAGTATTTTTGTTCATCACCCAACTTGTTGTCTCTCTTTACTTTTCTCTCTACAACAAGAACGTTGCGAAACCTGGCCACAACTCCAACATCCTTCATTCGGACAATAGAATTGGGAACAAATCCATGATAGTACCTAGTAAGTGAACAAAATTCAAGTACTTTGAATTGGTCGAATGACTCGTCGCTCCCGCTGCACTTCCCGAACTCGCCAAGCTAGCCCCCTTCGAAGTCGAACGAATTGTCCGGGAGTAATACTTCCACCCGAGCATCCCATAAAACTCAAGAGTAGCAATACATATGGACACAGTCAGTATCCTCGGAAAGTTTTCAGGAGAAAAGACCGTCGTTCGGAGGACCTCGTCGACCGTTTGCTGTCGACTTCGGATGGCTTCGGCAGTCCTGTGAAAAGAACTCATCGTTCGGATTGTCCTCGTGAGGACCTTAGTGGCAGGTGTTCGAACTGTCATAAAAAAATTGCTTGTATCGTGTTGAAAATGTTTATCCAGAGATCGTCCACCGTCAGTTTTTTTAAAAATTCCGGTGACCTTCCTTTCGAATTCTTTCGTCAATCAAGACGCTTTTGTTCCTTGCACAGATCGGAAGAAACACAGGATGTCAGAGAAAAGGTTTAAATTTCGAATCTGAATCAACTTGTTTGATGGCGATGGTTAACCGGATAGGAGGAGAGCTGTTGGATATGCGTAGAATTGATATTGTGTTGAACAATAATTCTGTGATGGCCAATGAAGCAAACAATCCCGACGAGGTGTCAAGGTTAAGAAGCATCTAGAAAAAAGTCTTGATTTCAGGTTTCCTTCTGGACATCGGAATCGGAATGAGAACCAACGACGAGGGCTTAGCATGGAAAAGGAATTAGCCGTTTTTTCACGACATGGATTGTCATGCGTCGTTCTGATTTGATGATGTCATCTTTTCCGTCTAACGTACGTAAAATTGGAATGGAAAAAGAAGAACTGAGTCACATCCGTGATTGGAAAAACAACAGAGCGTGATATAGTTAGGATTGCATTTCGGTGGAAAAGTATGTCGTATGAGGATAATGGGGTTCTCTGTGCTCAATGAAAGTAGTCTGATCGTTGGTAGAGTAGGCATTTTAGTTGCTTTACTATTTTAGTCGCTACTGTACTAGTTTTCGAGATGCTTCTGAAAGGTTGAACGGATTTCGTCATTTCATTCTGGAAGAATTTATCCTATCCACTTCTCCTCCTTCTGTCATCTGATCGCTCTACATCGCACATACCTACGGCTACTTAGAACTAGCGGATTGTTCGGCCACCTTGATGAACGATTCGAGCTCGGTCAGGCCTTCGATCTGAGATTCGGTCAGGCCCTTGATTGATTCGAATACCTTTGTCGAAGGAACGGCACTGCCACCATCACCTCCGCTTTCTTCCTCTCCCGCCACTGCTGCGACTTCCCTGGCCTCGAGTCCAAAGAGAGCCAGGAGTTGCTCGTGGGTAAGAGAGGCCATGAGTTCTTCGTACTTGTCGACGTCGGCTCCGACGGCCTTGAGCTTTTCGGTAGTTTCGGAATCGAAAAAGGGAGACTCGTCGATTTCCAATCCATCCTCTGCTCCAATGTCTCCATCTTCGGTCCGATCGAGGCGCGACAAAGCCTCCTGTTCCATCGTTTTGATGGTGTTCTGAACGTGGGATTGCATTGTTCGAGCCTTGGCCTCGAGGTCTTCGATGACCTGGTCCAGATCTTCGTCCCTGTATCGGAATTCCCGTGGGACAGCCATAAGGTCCTTGTCGAGGTCCTTGTCAAGTCCCTTTTCCCAGTCCTCGTCGTCCGAGTCCCAGTTGGCATGAGCCTCCTCGTAGTCAATGGCCTCTCCAATTTCTCGATCTTCCTCGGCCAACAAATAGTCCTCGTCAGATTCTCCGTCTGCTCCCGCTCCCTTGCCTGCGGCTGCCCACAATCGTTCCTCCCTCTCCTGTCTCTTCTTTTCCTTTTCACTCCGCATATCTGGTTTGGGAAGCTTTCCGATCGGAATGGGGAATACTCTTCCCTGAGGCTTTCCTGTTCGAAGCGGATCACGCAGAGCCACTGGAACGCCTAGCGAGGTGCCGGCATATGTTTCTTTCGATTCGTCACCGTCAGCATTGCTGTGTCCGCTGTTCGATCCGTCAAAGACAAAGAACTTAGTGGGATCCTTGAGCAGTAGTTCTGCTCCTTCCTTTTCTTGCGCAGAAACGTTCCCCAGCACGCTGAGGCTGGGAATTGGTGGAGGCTTGGGTAGTTCCCCTTCGGCCGTCTCTTGTTCGGTGTGGAGATAATCCTTTTGACGCTGTAGAAGGGCCCTTCGGCCTGCCTGCCGGACGGTAGCCCGCAGTTTAGGCCTTTTGTTCCTTAGCCTCGGTTTCTCGGATTTGTTTGTCCGTCCAGAAATTGTCGAAATCAACGTTTGTTTCCACGTATGCCTCGTGTTCGAGTTCTTCCAAAAGGACTTCCGACCGTGTCTTGTAGGTCTTAGAAGCGGTCCCAGGTATGTCCCTCGTATGACCAGAAGTGCGAATCCAAAGAAGGATTGGGGACTCCCAGAACCCCCTGTGGGCGAGCCCAGAGCATCTGCTCGTTGTCTGGATTGTCAAAGGCAGCCTCAACCTCCTCGGGCGTTGTCAGCCACAAGTGGGATTCTTCCTCCAACTCATCGACCAAAAGCTGGCGGGCCCGTTGGTGGAGGACCTCCTTTCGCTCGCGGATGGCTTGCTGCACTTTGAGGTGATCTTCAAAGGCAGCCTGGGTTTGACGCCTGAGTTCTTCCTGGCGAATCGCGTTCTGGAAGCTCCGTTCGTTCTTTGCCCGCTGTCGCTCCAAACGACGCCGGGTGGTAGCCGCGACGGCAGCGTCCTTCTCGGCCAGATCCTGAGCGGCGTGCTTCTTGTGCTCTTCGAGATATTGGCGACGAAGATTCCCGACTTTACGCTTGTAAGATGCCTTTTGGGAATTGTAGGCCAGAGCAGCGGATCGGCGCATCGTGGCCTCTTCTTTTGCGGCAGCAGCGGCAGCCTTTGGATCGGGGGCTTCCGACCCATCTTCGTCAGGGCTAGGGAGGGTCGCAGAATATTGCCGGAATAAAGCACCGCTCGATGTTTTGTGATTGTTGTTGACAAACGCTTCCCCTCGGACTACGTGTACAGCATTCCTATACAATCTTCCTCGAATAAATGTCATGATTGGTTTTTTTGTGCTGCGCTTTTGCAAGAGATAATTTTGAATAATGTAATGGATATTGCCTCGTCGCTGTGTTATGTTATTCCTGCGACTTCTCCTCCTCCAAAACCTCGTGACTTTTCAGTTCTTTGGTACAATGCTTTTGGTGTTTCTGTTAGCCGATGATCTGTCAAAAGGACAGAGATGTTGTGTATCGTAAAGCGAATGTAGAATGTTGGTCTCCAATGTTACTCATTCACAATTGGAAAGATCGAAGGATGGTAATAAAAATCTGCTCCTCCGTCGGCCGCTTGATGATTGATTGAGCTGCTGTGGGCGCCTCAAAATCCATCCAATTCACAATTGGGCTGCTGGCGCACAGACGGAATCAATCGAATGAATCAGAATCATTCAGCAAATACACAAAAAATTTAATCAAGCTAATCAGAAAATAATGGTTATATCGAACTAATCAAATAGCGTCCACAACTCCGCGCTATGTTTTTATATTCGAATTCAAGCGCAGGCGCGTTCGCAATTTCAAATCGATTAGAAATACCAAGGAATTCCAACAAAATCCGTTTGCACGAGTGAGTGAGTCAAGTCGCCTTGTTCCGCAGCTCATCAAAATCGATGCCCTCTGCCTCCATCGTGGAATCAATCGACGCTGCTGAGACAAGAGGTGCGACTGCGAACGTGCGTCGAAGCACCGTCGACAAATCAAACAACGAATCACGAATCTAGAATCACCCTTTGTTGGAGGTTCCCAACCAGGCAATTCTCAACAGCCAAGTTCTAAATCGAAGAATCAAAGAACCAAGCAAGGCATATCGCTAAACATTAACATGAAATGGAAAGTGGGGCAGACCGTTCATGGTCCAGAGCCGAACATGGGCAAAGTAAGTGGATAATTAATTGTATCCGGAAGAAATAAAACGAATCGAAACGAAACTACGATGCTCACAGAGTCTTGTTCGCTTCCCTATCATCCTAATTCCTCTTTTCTTCCTTTTTTCAGCATCAACAAACCCGGTGGATGTGCCAAAATTGTCAAGGTTCACACAAACAGAGCGTACGACAATCTCGCTGACGATGAGAGTTCGTTCATTGAGGGACTGGACGTCAAGTATATTCTCAATGGAGGTGGGGAAAAGAACCTCGATCCTGCCATTGTGGCTCCTTATGAGATGCTCGAGCGGGGCGGAAGATCGAGACGTGGCCGTGACTTTTTGATGAAGCGAGAGGAGGATATTGTTGATACTGTTACGAATACAAAGACCAATTCTTGTCGACGCCGTGGCAGGGACAATGTGACCAACGAACCAAGCGGAATTGCGGACGCAAACGCTTCACAATCAAGGCCGACACAACCAATCGTTGCTGCCCCCGGAAAAGAAAACAAAAATCGAAAGCAAAAGCAAAAGTACAATTCCTCCTGCAGATCGGGAGCCACGTGCTCAAGCCCGGAGCCAAAGAAAGTCCAGAAAAGGCTTACCAAAAAAGGTGACTCCCATCCCCAAGGTGATCCGCATCAACACCGGCAAAGAGAAAGACGACGTCTCTCCCATGTCGATAGGACGCAAGTGGGAGCTTCCTACTCATCGTCTTCGTCGTCGTACTTCCACCAATACCAAGAAACAAAGACAGCTGGACTTTGACGAAAAAATGCCAATTTCCACTTCAGGCTTGCCACCAAACGACTTGGTTGCACCCAAGCGGTCAATTTCGACACTGCAGTCGAAGGGCTTTGTCCCTCAACAACAACCATACCCTGTCCGCATGCAACTACTACAAGCACCAAGCACGACAAGAAGCGAAAACGGGCGCTTCTATCGGAGGGACACGACAAAATAATATCGTCATCAAAGACAAAGAAACAAAGCTACGGAAAACATTCGAAACCAAGATTATCATCACAGCCACATGCGTCATTTTCGAGGGCAACTTCGGCATACAGCTCTGTTCAGAAGGCAAACTGCAAGACAACAAAATCGACATCCGAAATCCAACCAACCAAGAAAAAGCCTCTCCTCGATGTCTATCGGTCAGAGGTCGAGAAGGCCCGAAAATTTATGGACGAAATGGTCGGCATTAAAGATTGTCGAAATGACAATGCAAATAAGTCACGATTGCAAGAGCGAAAAGGCTCCAATATCTTCGTCGCCAGCAAAAACGTAAGTATTTTTATGGTTGACGAAAGAGATTGTGGCAAAGCTGATTCGCAGGTTACTATTTCCCAGACACTGTTTCTCACTTTTCCCTCTTTTTGCCTTGGCATTTCATTCCACCACTACTCCGTTTCGCAAAATTATTTCACGAAACAAACAGGCGCTACGAGGAATTCTTGTCGCACCTCCACAAGGTCTGGATCAAGATCGATGACGAGGAAGAAATCAGTGAAGCTTACTTTAAGAGTGTCTTCCAGGAGGTTTCGGGGGGATGCTTTCCGGAGGACGAGCTCGACACCCACCTGTCGGCCCTCTGCGAGGAAGGAAAAGACGTCATGCGGAGTGATGGAATGCTCTACCGAATCATTCACTAATGTTGCGCATTACTGTAGCAATCAATTTCGGAAACGAATTTCGGACGCCGCAATCATCTACACAACTAATCTCTAGTCTCTTGCACTAATTTTAGATCGGGAAATTTCATGATTTCCACCCTTTCGTACGTTTTTGTAAACTTTTGGGTCAAGATTTTGTAATTTTGAGTGCATACGGTACTGTAGATTAATCATGATTTATAGCGTTTCGATTGAGTCTAGAACATAGTATCACGATAATTTGAAGTTCAAGTCGACAATACGATTACTGATGAGAGGAAAAAACTGGCAATTTTGGCGCGAGGAGTTTCGTCAAGAACAGATATGAAGTAGTTGATTTCTCCCGATTCGAAGTTGTATACTGTATTATAGATCATGATGCCTCGTTTGTTGAGGATAGAATAATAGTCCTACTACCAATCGCAGGTTCTTTATTTCGACATTTACTACAAGACGTTCTACAATTCTGTAGCGCTCGCAATTAATTCGCGGGATTCCTTTATGGCATGCGTGACCAAGTTTCGCTGAATCGGAAAAATATTTTCACCAAAGATTTTCTAGCATTTTCAAGATTGCATACTTTTCGAAAGGAAAAGACGGTAGTCGTTCTGTAAGGCTTCCCAGGCACCAGAGTGTTCCCATAAGTTATACAACGTCCATGCATCTAGGACATCATCGGAGTCTGTGAGTGTCTCTGGTGGAGGCGGGCCACCCTCTAAGAAGGATACAGAACCTGCCTCACCTAAAACTTCTGTTGTTGGCAACTGAAAGGACGTCCTCGATCGCCTTCCGTTAAGTAAAGGAGGGCATACTTCACAAGTGGTATTTCCCAACAATTTGTGCATGCAGCTTAAACAAGTCAAGCGGCAAATCATTCTTGATCCCCAGAACCATTTGGGACCCTTCCTTCATCGTTATTTGGAGCAACGGATAGAAGAGAAGCCAATATTCGTGATTCCGATTGTCACCCTTTTGTGGCACTTCCGCAGTTCTACCACACAAAGGACACAGTTGCAATGACTCTACACCCGGCCAATCAAAATCTCCATTCGGTAGTAAATTCATATCTTTGGCCTGCTCTTTTGTACGCATCATGACACGGAAATCTTGAAAGTTTTCGGGCGTAAAAACACATCGACCTCCAACAGTGAGTGTTATAGGCATTGTTTGTGTTCGAATGCCTCGTGACGGTTCCAATTGTAGTATTGTGCATCCCTCAAAGTCCACAAAGAAATCCTCAGCCTCGTTTTCTGTATCGTCGCGACTTGCTACATCAGGAATATAGCCTCTGTCTTGATAAACGCGGACTTTTTGTTTGGCAAGCTTTTTCACTTGAGGGCGAAAATTATCAACGTCTTGTATAAGGAGGCTACACTTAGCTTTTCTCATTCCTGAAGTTTCCATATGAGACCAAAGCGGTTGTAAAGTAGACACCGTCTGGTTTGATCTGACAGCTGCTTTGTTGCGATGTTCACTGACACAAAGTGCTCTGTATGCCTTAAATGCCTGACTTTTCATAAAGTTTCTCCTCGCACGATCATCGTTTCGGATATTGATGGGAGTCGTTGCCTTTTTGGTAGCGGGTAATGTTCCGTCAACGAAAAGGGAGTGGTCTTTATACTTTCTGAATTCACTAGGTGTATTTCCGTTCAAAAATTGTTCGATGAGCAGACGCTGAACTCGTTCATTGAATGCTGCAAGCTGCTGCTCAAATCCTCCATCACGACCTTCCAGTAATCTCGACGGAAATCGAAAGAGCGGCACACATTGGTTTCTGCGGTGAATGATGCAAAACCCTTTCAATGGGACAAATTGATCATTGTAGGGTTTTATTGTTGTTCCAGCGGCATTGAGATTGGGTGATTCGAACGCTTTCATTCTTGCTAACATGATTACAGTCCCACCATGACGCTGGTTGGAAAAAATGAAAGGATCCGAGGAACAATATATGCCATCGCTGTATGAAATACCACTCTCACCCTTGTGTTGACTACGAGAAAAAAGACCATTTGCTCGGATTGATTCTAGATTCTCGCATCTCATATGGTGATAGACAATATCGACATGGCAAACAATTTTCCTACGTTGAAAGTCCGACTGGGCTCGAAAGAAATCTTTCACAGAGCTCAAAAGATCGTCCCGTACAATGGCCTGAATGTCTTTGGTCTGTAGTGATAGTGCGCAGTCGACAAAATCCAAGGCCTTGGCACGAACGGGACGGTGTCATTGTAAGCTCTTGCAATACCTTCCTCTTACTATTTCGAATTTGCTGCTGTTGCAACCAGCAATCCCTTATCAAAACTATTGACGTTACAAGATAGAGTGACGCCAAACTACATTGCAAAGCCACCGTAAACTTGAGATAATCACTGGCAATTCTTGGATTCCGTAGCAGGTCCATGGCGGAGCTCGTGGTAGTGGAAGGTTGGCCCACTGACGATGGCGGCGATTGTCTCGAGAAGTTGCTTTCTTCGGATGTACAGGAGCTTTTTCTTTTCATGGTCGGTACTATTGTTTGCCAAAACGACAATTTGGGTGAAATCGGGATTGACACGGTGGCAGGTGTATCGTCTATCACTACCAGCAAACAATATTTTTGGCAGAAGCGAAGCTAAAATTTCTCTTCTGCAAATTTGATGGATTTGCGCGGTTCGTTTCCGATTATATTCTACGATATCATTCACGATCTAGGACCTAAATTGGAAGAGGGCTTATCATTAGGTATGCAAGAATGACTGACAATCGGGCCCTTCAAACTTCAGGAAGGTCCCGAATAAAAAAATACTGAAGCCACAACACCTCACGACGATCAACAAACCATAAATGATACAACCAGCATATTGATAAGGCGCCCTCTACACGATAGAGAAACACGAACCCCTGATTAGGCCCAGTGGATGCTTCCGATTCGTGCTTGTTGTTGGCAATGAATCATCGTTAACATAATAGAGAACCGTAAAATTAAATACAAAGTAAAGCTACGATTAAAATTGGAACTTGAAAAGTAGTTGATTCGACCAAGTTATGTGCTCGCTATGTATTGAGAGAAAGAAATCTCGGTAAACACGCCTTGATCCCGACAACAACCGATGTCCGATCCCTGTATTGCTTGATTTGTATATTCGAGGAGATGAATCGTATAGATCCAGCGAGTGAATGTAATGCATGAAAAAACATGGAGTTCTATAGGACAACATGATACTCGGGAAATTAAATTTGAACAACAAAAACAACAACAACACCATCGACGACATTCTTGTAATTGTGAAGTAGTAGTTGTTCGTCCGAGAATAATAATCGTAGCAATAGAGCACAAGATACGAAAATTGTTTGTTCCAGGCGTGTGGTGTCATTTGCTATACGCAAAGCATAAAGAAGCTGCGTACAACTATTGGATTCTCCCCAACGGCGGGTATTCTGTATCTTTTTGGTTGGGTGGTGGCCAGGCCTCACCAGGCTTGGCCAAGACGCGAAAGATCTTGGGTTGTTGCTGCTGCTGCCGTCGTTGTCGCTTTCGTTCGTGGTTACCTCTTTTCGCCCAACGTTGTTCGAACGAATCGTCGATAGCTGTTCCAGGAAAGCATCCAAGTAACTCACGAACAGGCCCACCACTGGAGTTCTCGTCGATTTTGTTGGTCACCCTGGGAGCGTCGGTAAATTTCGAGTTTCCTCTTGCTTTTGAGTGTTTTTTTATTGTCAGCAAAACTTTCGAAAAGACGTCTATCCGGACGATGCAAGATCCGTAAAAGGCGCCATTATTCCTAGTCGGTAACCCAGTGGAGCTGCCGGATTGGAGTTTGCAGCCATTCTTCGATTTCGGATTTCTTCGTCGTAAGTGGCAACCGATTGAGAAAGAGTCGATCTGAGACTATTTTCATCGGGAGGCGCTCGGGTGGTTTCTCGTTGGAAAGTGTATCATTGCTGTGAGATGCTTGTTCGGAGGAATTTTTCACAATTGCTTTTTCAGCTCGTTTTCTCATGGCCACAAGATCGGGGTTCCCCTGGGGAGCCCTGTAGCCCTCTCGGCAGAGCTCGCAGCGAAGCTGTGGGTTATTGTTACTATTCGATGATACCGTAGTTGTGAGAGTCACATGACAGGCGTCACAGACCAGAACGGGAACACCGCACTGGATTTGCCCACACTTGTGCTGTCCGCGATACGTTGTCCAGGGTTTCCGGCACAAACAGCACTTCGCGTTGAGACTGGTAGCAACCTCGTCTTCGACCTTGGAGGAATCTTTGAGTTCGGGGAGCTGCTCCATCCGTTTGTCGAACAAATAGTTCTTTCCAGACCAAAATCCACCCTGAGGAAACTGTTTTGAGATAGCGTTCGATCCCTCCCCTCATGTGGAAGACACCTTGAGGCTGGAAGACTTTGGGAACCTCGGTTTTGCTTTTGTCGTCTGATGGTTTCAATGATTTTGCCTGTAACAGTGGCAGATTATATCGCTGTCCTTATTGGCGGTAGCAGTCGATACTGATTTCTGATTCAGACTTTGAGACTGTTGCCATTTGGTTGATCAGGGCCTGTTGCCCGCTCGCAACGAATGCCACCGGTGCAAAATGTCAGAATCTTCTTTCCGCTGAGTTTCTTTTGTGTCTCTTCGGAAGCTAGCCACTTGGGCCATTCCCTTGAGTTCCGCAGCTTCGGATCCAGGAGCGTAGCACCGCCTTTTGGTGGAACAATCGTCCCGATAGCTGTCTCGTATGCATTGCGAACATCAATGACCACCGTGTCCTTGTCCTTGAGAGCCTCGTGGTAATCAACAGCGGTAAGGTGTTCCCCTCCGAACTTCTCGATCGAGGGCGCCTTTTCTCCCTCGAGGCCATACGCCACTAGTTCGTTGGTTTTACGAATACTCAAGGACTTGAATTTCTGGCTTTGGGGCAAACCATCCGTTATTTTAAAGTCAGTAGCCTGAAACAAGTCCTTATCGCTATATATGTTTTCGTTTTCGTCCTCACTTTTTCCCTCGCCTACCACCACACCCCATTCGTCTCGAAGAGCTTGGCAGAACCCACGGACTTTCGCCGCAGAGGGTCCCGTTAGCGTACAATTGACACCCTCTGGCGCAATACGTCCCCGCCCCGTCATGGAGAATCGACGACCGATGCTCAAGAAAAGCTTGAGGGCTCTCTGGAATTCTTGTTCCGTCCATACCGGTTCCTTGTATTGATAAAAGAGGACAATACTCGCGCCTCCCCCTTCGCAATCAGAATTGCGCTCACCCGAATTGGCTTTTGTAGTAGGAGCAGCCGGTAAGGGGCGGCCGGCCACGGAGAGGCTCTGGTCAACCAAAACGGTTTCTTCTTCGTTCAAAGTCTTCCTCTTCATGCTGACCTTCGCCATGGTTGTGCTGCTGTTTATTGTGGTGAAGAATTGTCTTCAGATGGTCTGTTTTGTAACGCTATGGTGTAGTATTTTCTGTTTATGGGATGATTATGAACGAATATGATTTAGTGTAGATCATCGATCACGACAGAAGTGTTCAATTTGATTTTGATCGATTCGACTTGAGATTGTTGGTGATCTTTTCGTGATGTTTTCTTTTCACTTTTCATTTCCGTCCAACATCTTCACTATCACAATCCAATTTTCAATTTGTGGTTCTCAGTGAGAGATTTGACCCTGTTCTGGAAAATATGACTGGTACGATTAAAATAAAGCATTATCCAGACGTGGATAATACGACTCACAGTTGGAACACATGCTCGCGTGCGCCTGTTTCAGCGATCTGTGGACTATCTAAATATTAAACGTGATTTTCGTCAGTCGTGATCTCAACGGCAAAATAATTGAAATGAAAACAGCATATCACTCTGTCATACACATGCTTTCAACCACAGCCCTCTGTAACAAACACTCTTTCCACCCAAAACGGCTGATCACACTCCCGTACTCTTCATCCACAGCGCCATGATGGCTCGGGATGATAGACGGAACACCCAGGAGGTGGAATCAATCTCAGCTTCCCGCCCGTTGCTGATTTTCAACCACAACCCAAAGGCTGGTGGAGGTTCCATCCTCTCGGTTTTGAGGGGATTCAAGTCGAGAGAACTGAAGTGCAACCATAAACCAGAAAAAGCGGAAAGAACCGGGTCGGCGTGTAAGGCCAGTGTCTGGGAAGAAGCTTTTTCGGAAGAGCATGGTGGAGTGGACACGGCTTTTTTGCACTTTCGGGAATTTGCAAGGACGACGCACTTTGACAGACTCCATGGCTTTGTTATAGGATCGATCAGGGAACCCTGCTCGCAATATTTGAGCCTTTGGTCATGGGGGAGCCTCGGGAATGGTGCCTTCCGCAAAACAATTGTCACCAATTCCGATCTATATGGGGTCTCTCCACCCTATTTCAACACGACCTTCGATAAGAATCGTTTCTTGGCTTGGATGAAAGATCCTTTGGTGGTTGGCACGGTTGGAGATCGGGTCACGGATAGCTACGGAGAATCAGTTTTAGAAACAGTCGATTGCTGGGTCTATGTGGAAGACTTTCGTAATAGCCTTTTGGGATGCCTTCAAATGTACGAAGACCAGGGGGGAGTCGTCGATTGGAAGGCACCTGAGGTCTCTTCTCTTCTCGAACAACGAAACATAACCGACGAAGAAAAGAATTATCATCGTAGAGTTGCTATTGCTAATAAGAATGATTTCCTCGGTGATCCAAGATCCTAAACACCATGGCAAGTGCGAGAACATGTTTGACACCGAAACGGCAAAGCAGGTTGAAGAGAATACAGAATCTTTTATCTACGAGCTCTTTGGTTACGATGGATGCTGCAAGCCCGGAACGATCTTCTATCCTCGAGGGGGAAATGCAAAGAACAATACAACAGTCACCATCACATCGTTAAATCCTGTCGTTTCGAATGCCGAAAGTGGTTGGCAATCTTCCCCTTCAGTAATGGAGGGATACAATGGTCATTCTGTCGACTTCGTGGTAGCCGTGGCCACTATAATAGGTGCCGTTGTCATAATCTTCTATCGTTTAATCTGTAAGTCACGGAGTGGAATGAACTCATCGAAATCATTTTCAGTGGGAACCATCGGCACAAAATGACCTCCCATTTCCTGAAAAGTCTAATCGTCAGGACTTCTGGTCGAAGAGGATAAGCAGGAGGAAGTCATTTCAGACTTTGCGAGCAACGCCACTCCGACGTAACTAGACGTGGCGGCATATGAGATTGCCAACAATGGTATCTAATTCGCTGGGCTTACCAGCAGTCAGTAGAAAGCATTGATCACGTCCGATCCATCTTCTTCAGGAGACTAAAGATCTATTTACAATTTATGATTGTGATCATAGCTAGCTGTCTTTGCTTGCTACAAACAATAGCTGATCAGCTACTACACGAGATGATAAGATATCATTTCATAAAAACTACAACTAATTCATTACTGTACTAATAAATTCATGTCGCTTGAATATGGTCTCCATTAGATACACTGTACTTTGTGCTCGCTCTAAAGCTCGTCATTCAATTTTGTAGCCATTAGGGATGTTATCCACTCATCTGTTTTTGTTACCGCCTCGGCGACGAGGGATGTTCCGTAATACGTGATTCCAAGAGCCAAGACAACAGCCATCATGATTTTCCTCGAGTTTGTTACGAATCCACCTCTCGAACCAGGGGCGTCCCTCGACAGCTTTTCGGGATGTAGAGTCGCTTTGCCGATAGGCGCCCGTGTAAAGTTCTCTTCCTTTACATAAGGAATCATGTCTCCCACCAGTGTCTGTCCAGGAACTCGCTTCTTGTGGTATCCGGCTTCCTGCATGGCAAGTCCTCCTAACGAAAAGTTCTTCTCTCGATACGGAGTCGCGAAGGACTCCGCCAACGGAACGTCCTGATAACGGTCCTGCTTAAGGATAGGTATACGTAGGGCATACTTTCCGAACATATATTGCTTCATGGACTTCAACTTAGCGGTATTTTCTCGGGTTATCCGAGCCTGGATGACCGTTTCTGTATGTGTAAGTTTTTGTGCAAGTTTTTCCGCGTTTTTACGGCGCTCCCGCTGCTCATCAGTTTCTGGTTCGATTAGGCTAACGTAGAAAATATCTACCAGCTTCATCCAAGGCCCGAAGATTGTCCATACAAATATTCTCGATCCCCACTTGAGGCACCACAACCATGGCACAAACAGAGAGATAATCGCCAATACCAGACTACCTGTTGTGACCCAAAAGGATATGTATGCTTCTTGCCACAATAAGACGTTCTTGACGATTCGAGTTGCTCGTACCAAAATACCGAGCATCAGCTGGATAGGATAGAGTGCTGCCTTGACGGGATTGGGAGCAATGCTGGCCTGGTTTACCTTTGTTCCGATGTCATTGTCTGTGTTACCAATCTCGGCTAGTTCTCGCTGCCGCAATATCTCCGCCTCGTTAGCTTCCTCTGCATCGCGGGCAGCCCGTTTCTCAGACTCTTCAATTCGCTTCACCCATCTCTCAGCTTCTTTTTTGGATGCCTCATAATTCTCGAAGGGTTTAATCTTATGCGGTTCCGCGAAATCATCACCTAGAGCAATCATTTTGAAGATTTGGGTGTATGAATGACAGCGCCACCAGACATTCTCGGCACCCTGTCGCCAGCCACCAATGGCCAACAAGAGCCATGCAAGGGTACCGAAGCAAAAGGATGGAATGAAGGTTGGGTGTTCTACCAGAAAGGTGGAAAATACAAACGCCCAGAAGGAATGAGTGGGAAGCATCACATCTATATCAAAAAATGGGATCGTCCACTCTGTATGTCCACGCCAAAGGAGCAACGTCATCAGACCATCTTCAATATAGAACAATGCCTGCTGCAACTCAGCAATTTCATCGATGTAGGACTTTAAGTACTGCTACACTGTACATATCCTCGTCAACAGACCCGAAACATGTTTTTTTGATCACATCAAAGTCTTTACGGTTCTTTGTATTGACGTATATCGGAGGAGGAGGATAGAGGGCCGCCATAGCAAGCTTGCGTTCGTCGGGGACTTCCATCCTTAGCCTGATCATTAATTTACCAATAGATTTACGGCCTGAAAGGCGGGCCGATGGGCAAATATTATAGCTCAGGACGTACTCTGTAGCTGACCGAAGATTCGTAAGGTCGACAGAGACACGCCCAATCAGATCGTGGTCGGCAAGCTTGTCCACACCAGCGTCAAAGTCAAAGATTCCAAGATTCAGAAAGCTACTGGGATGGTCAATCCGTAGGATAAAAGCACGGTTGGACCACGGGAGCCATCGAGGAGACAAGCAATCGTCGATGACGTCGGTTCTCCCATATACGTCTTCGAATACGCATGCAACGAAGGTGTCCGTCTTGTTTCCATAGAAAGCACCGGTGTCCATGTTGGGAAGGCCGTCGCACCCCAAGATTTCAAGGTAGATTTTTCCGAGAGATCCCTCGCCTAGTTCGACCCATTCTTTGGAAGGCTGTAGAACTGCCTCTTGCAAAGCTTTCTTGGTCATCCACTCGGTTTCATCGGGAGGTTGACTTGGATCGGGAAAAGGGCGAATTTTATAAAGAGTCTCTCCGTTGGAATCTCGCTTCTTCACCTTCGTGGTCAGCGTCTTAAAAACACTAGTATCAGCTTCCGGGGCGGTGTAGGAAGACACTCCTTTTGCATCCTTTGTTTCCTGCTTGGAAAAATCAGCCATAAATTTCTGGTCATACGCGCTCGCCCTCCGACACCGGATCACGATGGTACTGTTGGCTGACTCGTTTGGTTCATCTCGGCTACCGGGGTTGCGCATATGCGCAGGAGTAAGTTTGAATTCCATTCTCTCTCCCTTCGCCTTGTATAAGATTTTAGGATTGACAGTGCAGATCCCAAGGACCTCATCCTTTCCGAGACTGTCGAAGTCTTTTACAACGAACTTAAGGCCTTCCTCGATGAAAAAACGCCTCGATTCGACATGCAATAGAAAAAGTGAGCCTGTGTTTAAGGTCCAGAATTGGGTTGAGGGTACGAGATCTGTGGCTGGTTCGGTGGACCTCCTGGTGTCCTAAAAATACTGAAACATAAGGGTCGCTGCTTATGATATCACCCACCGGCAGATCATACGCGGAGACGATTTCGAACAGGAGGTCAAGTTTCTCGAATTTAGGGAGGACAATCTCCCCTCCTAGTGCATACAAGAGGCGGTCATCCTGGCGGACGGTCTCGAGACGTTTCTGCTTTTCGACTTGCTTGACGAAGGCCCGAGCGTCATCTGTCGTGTCAAAAATTAAATCACGTTCCTGTTTAAACTCAGTGAAGGAGATAAGGATTGTCACTGTCTTTTTGTGCTGGCCTCGAACAAAGATTCCGTGCATTGGGAGAGAGTATCGAGGTTTCCATCCCTCATATTCTCTCCCTCCATGGTCGTCCAGGAGAGGGTATTTGGTGGAAGCCGTGCTTGAGGACGAGGAAGTACTATCTACCGATCCATCGTCATCGTCGAGGTTGAAATCAGTATGATCAAAACGGATCTGGCGGACACTGGTAAATGTATCTAAGCTGTTCTTCGTGCTGTTATTTGCCATGTCTTTGAGAGCATCGAGCTTTGCTTTTCGACTCAACTCTTTTGTTTTTGGAACCAGAATCCGTACCACGCATTCGTGGTAGGAATGCGTTCGCTTCTGAGTGCTGTGTCCGTCCTGTCCCTCATTTTCGGTATCCTCAGTTTCCAAAGGTGTCACACGATGGATCTCCAGGCTGCACTTTGCGTCGGTGTTTGTGTTTGACCATGAGCCTCGGGACGACTTTTCCGCTAAGGCTGTTTCCGGGAGGGGGAGACCAGACGTCCCAGGTTGTGGCGTTGACAACAGCACGGGAAAAAAGTTTCTCATTCGTGGCTGCTCGTTCGTTCTTGGCTTTCAGGACGGCAAGTTTGGCACCGTATCCTGCCCGTGCCCAGTTGTCCTCGGCAAGACTGTTTGTTGGTTTGGTGACGGGACTAACATCGTCTCGTTTCTCTTCCTCTGGGTGGTTATTCGTAACAGCAGCGGCCTGCAGCCTTCCATTTGTTCGTTGGCGAGATTTCCGCTGAAACGCCTGTTGCCACTGAGACAGCGTTCGCTGCCCTTTCTTCTTTTATGGCTCTCTCTATTTCCGTGTCTAATGTTTTCGACGACTTGGTTTCGCTTTCTCCGTGTAGGATTGACAAGGCCGCAGCGTGAAATTCGGAATCCTCCTGCGATGATACCTGCAAATTGCGATGCTTACTTTCCCCGTTTTTGGTGGACATTGTCATGGTTCTTAATGGTCTTGGAATTATTATCGAAACGGATTGGTGCTTAAAGGTTGCCGCGTTATTTCCTTGAAACTCGGCTTACTTCGCTCTCGAGTTTACCTCAATCTTTCAAATAAGAGAGAGAAAGGTGTGCGAAGTATGGGTAAGGTTGTCGTTCTCCCTGCCGACTTGAACTTGTTCACTCAAAAGAATTTCGTAGATGCACATGAGTGTGTTCAGGATTTTTTATGTTGTGTGACATCCGTAAAAAGAGAGAAGAAAACGTCCTTGAAAATGAAGAAAGAAAAAATCATCATCGATTTTTTTATAACGATCGCGAAAACAGTATGTTGCCCTAATATCCACGTTACACCGACCGGCATGCGCAATCCATGATTGACTCATTATCGCCAGTGTCCGATTGGTCGAGTGAGTCGATCAAGAAGTTGATTCATTCGACTAAATATCATCGACTGTCGGCGCGCGGAGGTCATGAAATTCCGTACTGTGCTTGACGAAAATTATTTACAGTGCACTGTATTATTTCATATTTGGGGATTAGTTTAGGCGGATGGCGGGACGGAACCGCGCCTACACAGTACGGGAAATAATCCTCCGTTGATTTCGGAATGGTTCCTTTTTCACGGAAACAGTTCGGAGCCTTCGTCTATGAGACACGATAAGGAATTGTGCATCAAGAACAACAGCAAAAGTAATACGAAGCATTACTGTTGAACTGCTTTACCATACTCGACTATCTCTTTTTCTAGCGACAGAGATAGATATGGAATGATTCTGACCATCTTATAGACGGCGAAACAAAGCATAAGAGATTCAGAATAGAAACGATCAGACCCGAGCAGATGGTGGTTGAGAAAAATTAGTGCTATGTTGGATGGGAAGAGATAAGAGATCTTCGACAGAGGTCTACACGACAAAAAATAAAACAACGAAGGGTATCGAAATATCATGTCCGATCAAACTATCGACGTAACTGAAAGTGGGAATTCCCCTTGTGGGACTCTTCAAGCTGGGGACGATAATGTTTATGGAACCATGAAGGAAGCTTCGCCGATAACTCCGACTCCGGTAAAGAAATCCAAGCGCCAGGCCGAGCGGGTGGCACGAGGGGCATTCGCTGCAACCTTACGAAAGGAAGAAGAGGAAAGCCGGCTGTACCAGGCCAAGAAAAGCAAAACAAAGAAGCGGCCAAAGCCAAGCAACGACAGCAAAAGCAACAACGAAAAAGGTAAACCCAAACCACCTTTATCTGATGGAGAAGCCTCAAAGGAAGATTTACAGGTGGTGACTCCTCAACCAACCAAATCGACGAGTTCTGCCACAATCTCGTCTGTTAAGAAACCAGACAAGGCATCTTCACCGGTTGAACATGGAAGTCAGAATGGAAAAAGATCGCGCGACAAGGACAAGATTGGTAGTATCAATCGCAAACGTCGAAAGCTCGTTTACAAGGCAATCTCTAACCCAAACCAACCAATTTATGGGTACGCCCTGGATCTAGTCTCCCTTGTCTGCAACAATGCTTACAGTGTGACGAAAAACAGCAATGGAACTCACAAAAAATCAACTTCGAAGACGTCGTCGTCTCCCAAAAACAATATTCCGCCCATCACCTTCAACAACGAAGACAGGACGTTGAAGTGCACCCAACAGCCCCATATGGTCCTCGATCGTCCTAGCAATGGCTTCACAGAGGATTCGGAACCTATCAAGGAACGCATAATGAGGCTCCAACTTAGGCAGCGATTTGCCGCCGCAACGTCAGTGGGAATGTCTCCAATCGAATTCGCCCGAAAACTTTTGAAGCTTTGGGGAGGAACGCTCGAACAGGTCTATGAGACGACAAAATTTGCCAACGACAAATCCAATAAACTATACAGCTCGAAAAAGGTGCACTTAAAAAACGGCGAGAATAAACTCTTCGGAGAGGAAGAACAACAACTGCTCTTCTTCTCCGACAAAGAAGAACAGACCGAGATCTTCCGAATTATCCAAAGAAGAAAAAATGAAGGCCTCAACTCAATCATGCGAATCTGTCAGATACGTCAGAGGCATCGATCATAGGAGTATCAACCCGGATACTCAGTTTGGAGAAAACAGGAACACCAATGGTAACAACGGTCTTCGTTGTGAAGTTGATCTTGCCGAAAATAATTTACTTTTCCAGCCGAATTCCAATGACACAAACGCCATCTTCGATTCTCAACAGAACGAAAGTTTTGGAGAATCTACTGACCGGATTAAGCGCTCCAAAAAACTCTTAGAAAGGAGGCATCGAAAAAATCTGAAAAAGGCTGAGGGAAAAGGGTTGGCATCGTCATTAGACGTTGATCCAACAAAAGCCAGTTACTGCAGCTCTAAAACTGAAAGAATCGACAGGGGAAAACCGATGATAACTTCCAATATGCCTACGTCGCCATTATCGTCGAAACGAAAGCCCGTGAAGAGAACTCCGCGGAAACTCACTGATGATCCATCAGTTCCAGTTCTTTTCAAAGACATGCGCCTTGCCCACCCAGATGACGAAGAACACCTCAACGCCCTCCACTGCTTTGTTCGTGCTAAATTGCTGGAGGTTTATGTCTTACAGGGTGAAAAAAAATCCAACGTAATGGGCAGCGGTAAAGGTCCACGCGGAAACGAGAATAAATACGAGGAGGAAAAGCTTTCGGGCGAAGAAACCCCAAATATTGTCGGAGTACGGTGCGTGTTTTGTGGTTCCCTCCCCAGGAAAGAGCGTGGAAACGGGCAGTCGATGTCGACCTTCTTTCCAAAGAGCATGGGGGAGATCTACCGCGGAGTCTGTACTTGGCAACGTATCCATTTTCCTGTTTGTGAACACATGCCTGAAGACTACCGGACCGAGTACAGGCTTCGGAAGGAAAGGGACCTGACACGGGGTAAGAAGGCCCACTGGGTCAGGTCGGCCTACGATCTGGGATTGCGGAACATTGACTCGGAGCGAAACGGTCTGACCTACAAACCCGGATCTACTTACAACCTCGAAGAGGTACTAAAGATCGAGGTTGACCCAGGGGGTCGATCGAGTAAGGAAAAAAGATCATCTTACGAGCGATCGCTGTTATCTTCCGAAAACAAAGCATCAGCGGTACCAACGGTCGTTGCTACCAGCGGGGATGATGGGTTCGAATTATTTGGAACCGAGTTTGATCGGAGCTTCGAGGAATCGACGGATGCGGTGGCGAACACGAAAAGGGATGAAATAACATTTTGAATATGATATTTTGTGCGAAACGAAACAGCAAAAGGAGGATGATCATTGCTTGGAATGCCACAATCGTTTCGAGGAGCATGGAACAAATTCCGGCGAATCGAGCTCGAGAAACAGCAGTCATCATCTTTGCTCAAATTGGTGAACGTCTACTAGAGCACTGCTGAAAGCAATCCTAGAGAGTACAAGAGAAGCGCTCTAGAGGTAAAGATACTGACTAGAGAGGAAGGAAGGCACTGAAATTTTTCGCAACTTGCAGAAAAAGAGTAGTAGTACAGACTTGTGATGTCGGTGTGCAGCTGACGAAGTTTATTTTTTGGGGTTTCACGTTCTATTTTAGAGTACTGTAAATACAGTAATCGTCGAATATTCACGACTTCCGATATTTTTAGCTTACCAGATTAATCTTGTACACATGAACATACAGTACCAGAATTTTCATATTTATAGAGGAATAAGATTTATCAATTTAGTCGGACGAAACGATTGATAGTGGAATTTATGGTGAATGTGCCCTTGGGAATAAAAAAGAAGAAAGCTGACATGCTACAGTAGCGGTTGTCAAAACATCCCTGTGAACATGGAAATCCGCAAGAGGAAAATACATGTCGGCGTAATTCTTTTTCGTAACCCAATTCAATCGAGAGAGGGCGAAGGAAAAAGTTTTACAGTTGCCCCTGAATGCTAAAGGAAGGCAAACTATCGAATTGGGTTCTTGTAACAGTCGGTACAAAGTATGGGTTCTCCAGCAGAAAGCATGGCGCTTGCCATTGCACCCAAATTCACAGCAATTCTTTCAATTTTTGGAAGTTTGTTAATCATTCTCAAGGTTCTTTTCAATGAAAGCCGTCGGAAGAAAACGATGCACAGAATTGTGTTAGGCATGTCCAGTTGCGATATCCTTGCCAGTATCTGGTACTTCACAGGTACTTGGGCAATACCTGCGGGAACATTGAGTTGGTATGGAGATGGTGAAACAGAGACAATCTACTGGGCGGCCGGGGATGCGGACGGGATCAGTTGCTCTTTCGCTGGATTTTTTAATCAATTCGCTGTCGCTACACCTTTATACAATGCCACTCTATCATGGTATTATCTACTGGTTATCAATTATGGTTGGAGTGATCGTCGTGTCGAAAAGATTGAATGGGTGTTCCATATCATCCCAATTGGATATGCCGTAATCACGTCGACGTTTGCGGTGGCGGCCAACCTTTATGGACACGTTGAATGGACTTGTTGGATTTTACCAGCTGAAGTGTTCGACGATACACAGGAACTTACACCCATTCAAAACAATTTTCGATGGATCCAATGGATTTTCCTTTTCGGCGTCGTGTGGGTATGTATCGTTGTCGTGACTATCATTTTCATTGTTCTATATCACAAAATGAAGTCTATGGAAAAAGTGATGTCTCGATACACCTACTCCACTACTACGACAGCCTCTGTATCGGCAAAAACACGAAGTGGCAGCAAAGAGGGCCAATCAAGAATCGTTTCAACGGGGGAAGATGGAGGGAGCACCGACTTGAACATGAACACTAGAGCCCAGTCGAGCAAGAGAGGTCGCAAAAAGCAAGAAAATCGCTGTCCAGGGAATGCTGTATATTGGGGCATTCTACCTTTCGTGGCTGTTTCCTACAATAACTCGAATCACAGAACTTATTGCTGGCAGAAGCTACTTCCCGATCCAGTTTCTCGACACTGTTTTGGTCCCTCTGCAAGGATTTTTAAATTTGATTATCTACATCCGTCCTAGATATTCAAAACTTCGAGGAGACAACGAAGAAGATGGGTTTTGGAAGACATTCATGATCGCCGTAACTGAAATCAAGATTGATTGAATTTTTCTGCTGTGGGTTCTCGTGCTCCAGGAGGATTATGATAACGACTGCTGCTGGTTCTAATGCTGGTGCTGGCAGTATAGTTTCATTCTCCTCCCCACTTGTTCTTCTTTTGCTCTCACCATAGGGGGTCTGGTTACTGGTATCACTGGAAGAAGAATAACAAGAGGAAGCCACGCTAACGTGGGATTGTCACTATAAGAAGGACTAATCTTACGACTAACAGGAGGTCGTCTTTGGTGCCATTGTTCTCTTCGCCAAGCAGCGTGCCGGTAGCACCACCAGCAGGAACACCACCGCAACAAGCAGCAGCTGACGGCACTGGTCCTAGGATCATCAGCGCCAGTAACGATATCAGGACCTAGGAGTACTACCACTAGGATCGAGGAAGCACTAGTCCCCGCGTCTGGCGGCGTTCTTTTCTTCTTGTTGTTCTTATGTTATACTGGTGGTGGTCGAGGTGCTGCTGCTGAAGATCGTGTTCCTCCCGCTGCTACGAGTATTTAAACAGGGGGAGGAGCTCTCCTCCTCCCATTATAAACAAAACTAGTAGTCCGGTGGCGTCCGAACAATGTGGAAGAAACGTCTATTCTTTTTGTTGTTAATTAGTCATATTGTAGTAGCTTTTACCTTGTCCAAGGTAAAAAAGAACAAGCTAAACGGGACTCGTAAAAGCACGAAGGTACGATCAGTAATCATCCTAGTAGCCAGGGAAAAATAATCTCAGAAATAAGACAGCACAAGTTTAAGTAGCCAATGGTGTTCCTGTTACCAAATAGGATTGGTATATTTACTACATTACTATAAGTAGCTCTAGAGAGGTCATGTCCTTACAAGCAGAACGTGGTGGCTCGACCATTGCTTTTCGTTGAAAATAATTGGTAACTGGAACCTGATTATTTGAGGTGCACCAATGCTGAATGCCAACCATTCACATACAGACCTGTTGGAAGGTGTCAAGTTAGATCATGACGATGTCCTTATCCCGGACACGTACCCTTTCCCGCCATATGGTGTTTGTTTTTAAAATTGATTTTTTGGCGCTACAGTATTGAAATTACAGCAAAAGGTATGAAATCGAGCGCGATCGTGTTTTGCAGTGAGATCCCCAAACCATTTTTGTCGACGTGGCCAGGTTTTTGGGTCCTCCTTCATTTTGGTTGGGTAATCGTATTTCCTTCAAATGGCAAATGAATGGGTTATCGGCCAACGTGGTTTGAAGCAATCCAAAGACGGTATGAGAACTCCACGCAACACGCATGCTGTGCATTTGGGGGAAGAATGGGAGTAGAACATGTGGAACACTTGCGGAAGCCAAGTGAATACGTTCACTCTTTTTCAAAGAGAAAGATACCTATTTCTATTTTAATTCGCTTGTTGAAGAATAATCGTACGAATTTACTACGTTCTCCAAACTCTCTCACCTCGTTCAGTTTCCAGTCTCTCATTAATTGTGGATAACAATCTCAACTTTCTGATCACAAACCTTCGGTTTCTATTCATCCACCAATCCAACCCTGTATAATCCATATTGCTAATTATATGTTGCTGTATCTGTTGATAGTATTCTTGTTCTTTCATCACACAAACGCACACGGAATCATCATGGACTTTACGCTCAATACAATCATTGGCGATCATGAATGTAACGATTATGCGAAATTGGTGATGCGGAGCTGTTTCTTTTTGACCCGAGCAAACAATAAGAAACTATCACTTGGTTCGTCTTTCGACAAGAAGAGACAAAGGAAAACTGAATGTGACAAGGAAGATGCGGAAAAAAGTCAGGAACACGAACAACAAGATGGGGACGAACTGTGTGTGGTGAGCTTCCAAAGAAAGGTATCCAACAAAAGGGGCAACAAGGTATTGGGATCGGGATTATTCACTTTTTCAGAACATCGCGATTCCGTTGTAGTGTACAAAGAGCACCAACAGAAAATACCGAGCAAGAGCTGCGACGAAGATGACGATGACGAAACAGCATCTACCGTTGACATGTACGAAGACGAATTCCCTGTATCAACATCTTCCACGAGAAGAAATCGTCCGCAATCAAAGCTACAACGCAGGGTGCAGTTTGAGGATGAATTGGTGACTGCCGTCTACACACGTCCAAGAACAACGAAAGAAGACAAGTATTACCTTCACTACGATGAATACGATTACATGGATTTCAAATTAGAATACCGAGACGATTTGTTGCTGGAGCAGCAACGAAAACGGGAACAATCGAACAATAGTGCCGGCAAACTCAAACAGAGAGTAACAAATTACAAAAGGAGCCCACGAAAGGTGTCGTTCAAGCGAGAAGTTGTCGATAGTGTCCACCCCGTGATGGACCGGAATCAACGAAACAAAATCCTTACGGATTTATTCTACACAGAAGAAGAAATGAGAACGTTCTTGGACGAATTCGTGGCATCTCTTCAAAAACAATCCGTACAAAAAGCAATCCCATCGTCATGAATGCAACGTTGACACTCAGAAAAGAAAATCCGAAATACCCACTGGAATGATAATTTCAATTCGCACAGTCGAACTCCTCGAACTGTCTGACCAGCAGCACCGAGTCGGCCCAAAGCTAAGTTATGGAATATCGTGCGACAAATATCAAAGCACGGATCCCGCACACCAAGGTGTAGCTGCAAGTCTTCGCAGAATATGCAACGTTTTCGAACATTTGCGAAGACGACGGCGACTCATACCAACTTCATTCTGTTAGTCAAAATATGGTCCCTCAAATCACGACCACGCTATCCGAGAGATGAGACCTGACCAGACGGCCACATGAACCTGAATACGCCAAAGTCTCTATAACTCTCTATGCTCGATCGATTCCAAAGGCAATGCGACAAACATGACCTAGATCGATCATACTTAAGAAGAAAGCTATTCAAGAATCGAGCTAAAACAATTTAAACTAAGAGTGATTTCTTCTTTCTCTACGCAAGCCTTTCTTTATCCCAGTATTTAGTATCAAACTATATTGCGGTAGTGTAGTCATAAATGAGATAGTTTTACAGTGCAGTAGCTTGAGTAAGTTGACTCGCCATATTGCTGTACTATTCTATTGCAATATTTTGCTACCCTATTTCCCTGCTTTGTCTTCAATATCAATCAACGAAAAGACAACAATCGCTCTATCAAGTATCTGAGCTCCTCGATCAGCAAAGCTTGTGTTTTTCTTCATCGTAGAGCAAAATACGATCGAATTACTTTGGATGGATGGACAAGGTCATTTACTAGCTATCCATACAAGGTGGCAGCAGCATACATCATCATTCCAACTGCATGCGGGATTAAGTAAGAAGAACGCAAAGAATTTGAAACATCACATCCGAGTGAGTCAGTCTTGTTGCTAGATGGCTTGACTCATGAAAAACTAATAATGCTGTTCGAATCGTGCCACGAGAACAGAAGGAATCCAATTAGATGGTGAAAATATTGAGATTGTGACATAGTAGTCTCAGGACGAGGATAGAGTCTGCCGTCTCTTTCGAGCGGTGTCAAAGAATGAAAATGAGAAGCTTTAATTCGCCAATAGGAAACATCTGTGTATTGGTGATGGCAATGACAACGACATCTTCCTCTGTCGTGTCGGCCTCGATTATGTGATACATTCAGTAATTGAGAAAACAGTTTATCATGGTGTCAACGCATTCCGGCAATTGCTCGAAAAAGTGAAAGAAAAGAGGTGTCAACAAGTCTGTTCGAATGTGATGACGACATCCTCTGCCTGTCTGTCTCCTCGCTTGTTGAGCGGTATTTTTTATGTTCATACCTATACGATCGTGTTCGACGATGTATTCTACATATGTTTCGACCCATTTTGTTGATCCTATGTTTATACCTTTCATATATTATTATAGTTTCGAAAACGTTCGTGGGACCCTTGCCTGTTCATACCAGTATTTTTTTATCAAACTTTCAAAACTTCGGTATTATTTCTCAAAATAGAAAGACTATCGGTACACTAGAGCACTTCATTCATATTATTTATATGGCCAGCATCGAAAATTGGAGCACCCGTCAATGGTTTTCGAGTGGACCACTAACGAGTCGTCGTCCTCGGATTTAAGTCTAGGAAGATGAACTTGAACAGTCAAGCCCGGCGTGCCGTCTTCTGATGTATGTTGGATTGTTTTGTTATATGACACAGGTTTCACAGGGGAGAGAATAACAACGTGTGGTAATTCCACAGGGCCAAATAGTCTTGGTCCTAGGTTCTCAGACCCACCATTGTAGAGTTTGGTGTTTGTAGGAACGGGGTAATCATAGTCATCCTCATCGTTTCTTTCGATACCAGTCAAGTTTTGCTCCTTTCGCCGCTGCTCAACTACAACCTCCCACGCAGCTTGAAGCGAGTGGACGTTTGAGCGGAAATGCATAAACAACTTCTGGTTCGCGGCAGCATAGTCAAAGAAGATATCTCCCGGGTACGCAAACTGAGTCCCACCTTCTATGCCAACCGAGGATTCTCCACCGGCAGTTGTCCATGCACTAAATGTAGCATAAAGAACGAGCCACAATGCCAATTGGTCCTTGTACCCACACCGGCCGTACCACCATAGCGCCAAAAAATCCCTCGACCACCGAGTGTCCCGAAGAAGCATCACTCCGCTGTTCATCATCATTTTCCCTTTTATGTTCTGGGTCGCCATCAATGAGGCTTGGGGCGAAAGACCGAGAAATGATTCAGGTCCGATAGGCCCAAGGAGATTCTCTCTGTTACTGCTCTTACCATAGAACTTATCGTTCTCGATTCGTTCGAAGGCAGTTGCTGTGAAAGCTGCATCGGCGTCTAAATAGAAAATTGATCTACTACTCAGCGACGAAGATGCCAGGATGTCAAATAGCGTCAAGAAAGCTATAGGCTTGTAGTAATGCATTGAATTCTTCAGCTCTTTCTCGGTACATCTAAAACCAAACGTCGGGGCAAATGATTCAATTTCTCTGCGGTTCAGCTCGTCTTCGTCGAGGTTTCCAATCCATATATAGAGCGGGCGGTTTGATCGGTAGGCATAGGATGCCTTGTTTATGACACCACTAAACGTTTGGGGTTTCATCATGTATTCGACGCTATCAACAATCATCAGCAAGGTCGACTTGTCGGAAGAATTAGTACTGTCAATAGTGCTATTTGTGATGCTTGCGCCGGAGGCCAACACAGCACCTGCTGCATTCCACGCTTCTTCATCCATGATTACTCTGCACATGTTTACGGTGTGGCAGAGGTCATCTTGGAGAATGGGGTTGTCATCGCCAAGGCATTTATATTGAATCCTGGGTGTCTCGTTCTGAATCTCCCAAGTCGGAAGAATATACATTTCACAGTCGGTGTAGACTTCCTCCACTATCGATTTCACAGAAGATTGCGCCTTTTTAACGAGCTGTTGATAGACGTCCCGATCCACGGTGGTAAACGTTGATGTGTTGAGCCAAGGTTTGGTCGCATAAAATGTCTCCCTTGTAGAACTCCAGAGTGCATTCTGCTTGTCTTCGGGCGAGAGCTCGTCCTCTGATTCTGTTCTGTTTGAAACGGTTAATGTGAGCGATGTATCATTCCCCGTAGCTTTCACACTCGTTCTAATACCTTTACTAGTATTAGTATTGGTAGTGTCGGGCCAGACGATTTTTGTCGCCGAACCAGTCCAATTCTTCTGGAAAGAAGTAGGATCACTGTTATTAGTATTGTCAGCGCCGAGCCCAACAATTTTCGTCGCTGAATCTGTCGAGTTCAGCTCAAAAGTAGCAGAAGATTCTGTTTCGTTGCGAGCAATCGCAGATCCAGGATGGGGCTCCTCGAAACCGGTGTTTGTTTTGACTTCTGAGGAATTATAGGTCGAAAGGATAGGAACGGTTACAGAAGAATTATAGCTGAAAGTGCCGCTGGTCACATTCCTATCGCTACTCGAAGATTTCAATTTTGACAATCCTGTAGTCGTTTCGTTGCTTGAAGACGCAGTTGTTGTTCCCTTAGATTTGTCGTCTTGTTGCTTATCCTTTTCTAGTTGAGTTCCAGTGCCGTTGCTCAAAGACACGGGTATTGTTTCCGTTTCTATCGAAAGAGATGAATATGTGACCTCTTCTTCAGTGCTATTACGTGTTTGCTCGTTGGGTCCTCTTTGGGTCTCTGTATCGTTGAACATCGACTCGGACGATTTTTCCGTTGATGTTGAGCTGGGCGGAGATATTGTTGTACCCTCATCTCCCTTATAAGTTTGGACGTCGGTATAAATTTCGACAATTTCTGATATCGATATTTCTCCATTGTCCGCATTTTGAGAAACTTCTTCGACGCCATGGATTGCGTGTACTTCACCGCTCCGTAGACCCTTCGTGTACCCATCCGAGTAGGAGGCCCCGAATATCCTGATTTGAAACAATGCAACCAGGCCGATAAATATGATGGTTTTCACAACATTTGTGGAGTGATTGTGACTATTAGATCCATTGCGATTCCCACTTGGTGTAGCCATTTTCCTCTATCTTTTACAAATTTAGCTCTCACTGCTTTTCCGGCGATGCAATTTGGAAAAGTGGTGAGGCGGAGCTGGGATACTTCCAAGGCAATTTCTATTCTATTTGGTTGATTCGATTTCCTTCGTTTTTTAATTGCACAAAAAGTTGGGTCATTTTCGAAGTCTGCATGCCATACGATGTTAGGACTAGGACTATGTCTTCACAAGATGTACACGACTGAATGTGACTGTGATTAAGATTTTTGGGGGAAGAACATTTTAGAGTATTAGGTCCCGTTCGACCCATTCGACTTTTCCACATAGTCCGTTCCACGACTCAAAATAAGGATAGGTGTTTTCATGCGCATCGAGCATTTTTTTCCAAGTTCCGTCAAAAACTTGCAGACATCGCGTCGCATCTCACAGCATCCAGCATCCCTATCTTTGGCTAGCTGCTCTGCCACCGTCAACTAGCTAGAGCAAGCGGCAAAGAAAACCGAAACATCGTTCCCTAGGATTCCTTGGAAGCAGTCGACCATTGAAACTGAAATTGCAAACAATGGATGGCCTCGACGATGTCTTCCGTTTGTTGGAGAAAGCAAAATCACTCGAGAAAGACGGGCAACGGATCGAAGCTTCCACGAAATATTACGAGGGTTGTCACCTCATGCGGCAGATCATTGCTAAGACACAATTAGGAGACATAGATCCTGTAGTGGTTCTCCTTAAGGAGAAGATACAATTTTACACGCTGCAAGCCCAGAGACTCTATTTCGATGAGGAAAGCGTCATATCACCGACGCGTCCAAAAAGACCAACTACACCGGCAACAATTACACTCTCAGCTAGAACTTCCGACGATATATCAGTTCTTACGCTTCCTGGGAATCAATCATCTGTTTTCACGGACATGCACAAGAAAACGGGAATCGGGAACGCCTGGCTGGAGCGAGCCATTCATCTCGAAGAAGAAATGAGCAACAACAAAACCCAATACAGCAACACGGAGACCATTATTCAATCCTACATGGGCGCCGCGGAGGCCTATCTCTCCGTTGTGAGGCTTTCCGAGGAATCATCTCTATCGTTACCGTCGATCGTCCAAAGCCGCTTAGTGGCCTGCCTGGACAGGGTAGAGATATTGAAGAAGCAACCTGCGGAGAGGAAACCAAAGCACCTGACGAATAAAGGAATAACGTAACACCAACCCGATGGAGGTTCTGAGCTTTCCATTGTATCAATACTTTATTAATTTTTCAGTTATCAATCTATAGAACGACACTGAATTTCGCTACACTACAATATATTGTGGATTATGGAGCCGAAACATTAAGTACTACCCTAACCACCTTGTTGTTGTAAAATAATCTACAGAGAAGAAAAATACTCTTCAATCCTGATAAGACTCTCTGTACTACGCTTGCTATGTGAACAGCAGTCTCAGCACCGCGGCATGAAACTCTGGATAGTAGTGAATTGAGTCTCCAGGTAGCATCCAGTGGCTTCCCGAAAGATACGAGACCTCGTAGAAATCCAAGAGTCGTACCTTGTCGTCTCCGGCAAACTTATTTTCGATAAATGCTTTCTGTTTGTGATAGAGTTTTTCGAATCGTTCCCTCGAGGCATAGCGGAGGGCCTGTACGCAAGATCCTTGATCAGAGGAGCTTAAGGGATCTGTAAAGCACTTCTCTGGAGCTACTTGCATGTGCTGTGCGTACGGGAGCTTCCAGACTAAAGTCACCTCCGGGTGGGCCTTTCGGAGAAGCTTGAGGAGGATTTCGACGGCCGTAAGGTGGCTTTCGAAATGTGGCCCCTGCCACTCGGCGGGCCAAATAATGTCCCACGCTGCCGAACCCAGTACGAGTGCTTTTTTCTTCACCGTTTTCGTAGAAGAATTCTGTTTTGTTGTATTTGTTTCTATTTGATTGTCGTTCAGGCCTCCACGAACCCATGGGTCTATTGCCGCCAGATAATTCTTTAGGGTAGACGGCGAAAGCGGCATATGCAAGATGATGGGGCCGTTCCCATTTGGTCGAGTAGGACCTTCCCAAATTCTTCCACTCTTTACCATTTCGGAGGCGATTGGATGATATTCTTTCCTGTTAAAGTCCCATAACATGTGGGTCAGAATGGAGTCCCCGACAAAAATGATCCTATCAAACTCTGAAAGGCTATTTCTGACCTTCGTTTTCGGGTCAATCGATTCCCAGTACTGTTTGGATTGATAGCGATCCGTGTACCAGTCCTGGATCCTGGAAGGCCTGCTGACATTTTCAATCGTCCATGTCACATTCGTTTGTCCTCCTGTCTTCCACCCATCTTTGAGCGGGGGATGAAGGTCCCCAATAAAGCACGTAGTGACGGCATGAATGCTCAGTATGCCTTTCTTTTCCTGGCCATCGTGCTTGGGCGGTGCCAGAAAGGGAACGGAGACAAAATCCAAGCCGTACGTGCCGTTGTAGTAGTCGATCGGGATTGCCACAGCCACGGGCGAAAGGGATTGATTTCCTGTGCCGGAATTAGGAGCGTCCGTCCCATCAATGTATTCCGAATAGATGATGTAAAAACTATCCCCGCCGAGTGTTTTAGGAATGCCGTGGGCGTCCAGGGTTTGGATTCGCCAGTCCTCCCAGAAATGATCCCTTTTTATCTCGAGGTTGATCCGCGAGGTGACGGAACAGTTGTGGGATTTCGTCCGAAAGGGATTCCAATGGACACCATCCGGATGGATGCGTATATTTGGACAGGCCCGGGAGAAATATTTCCCTGGATCTCCCCCATTTTCCCGCATAAACTTCTTCCACGCGGTGGCATTGTCTTTTTTGCAGGCGTTGTACCAAATTTCGTCATTTCCAAAGTGGCTTTGAACCATCTTTTCGATCGTGAAATAGTCTCTGGGATTTGTGGGTAGCGAATGGGTTATTTTCCGAACCTTGTATCGATCAGTTGTACCGCTTTTTGGTACAGCATGCTTCTTGGTTAAATTCTTTGGTCTGTGAAATTCTTCCAACGAGAGATCGGTAGGATTAACCTGGTGTACGGCCGAAAATAGGACCATTCGTTGAAAATTAAACAAAAAGAAGAGAAGAACAGCGACCAGTGTGGCGCTTCGGCGTGCATGCTTTCGTTGAAGCTGATTGAAACACATTGTCTGGTGCTTTTCTTTGTCAATTACATCACCAGAAATGGCTTGAATATCACCGTTTTCGTCGCGAGAATCGCTCCTACTGCCAGATGGATTTCCTCCCGAATCGATTCTATTTCGGATCAAGGTATTGTATCCGATGAAACGTCGGTGGATGTTTTGTAGGTGGTCCTGCGATGAAAGGCTAGCAAGTTAGCAGAGGTACATCCATTGTGAAATGGTATGCAGATTATTGATTGTGATCGTAGTGTGGTAATAGGTTTGTCCAAAAAGTGAAAAGAATGTTCATGTAGCGGGGGTCTTTTTTATGACCTCTATCTGGGCATCGACGTGATAATGGGATTGATATCAGTCATGAGTGCTCTCCAATCTTGGCAAGCTCACCATGAAGAAAAATATTCACTAACCAGCACACCCATACTTTCTATTTCTAGAGTTTTCTTCCATAATATTGAATATTATGGTTCTCAAGTTGTTGACAAATAGGACCATATATTATTTTACTTGTAGAGCGAGTAATTGGTGAGAATCAAACATCTAGTACATTACACCAACTCCTTCTTGTAGTTGCAGCAACAAGCAATAACAACGTCCTCCTGTTTTTCTTCTTTCGCCCTCGTCGTCAAACAACATTGTTAGAAGAAGTTGCTGTTTGTTTATTGTCAATGTCGTCCTCGCGGCGTGCTGCTGTTTATATTTAGTATGTAGGTGAACAATGGTTGCTCGGTTTTTCTTGGGCACACTCCGAGTTGGGCTTGCTTGGAGAAGCAGATTCGACTTGGATCAATATAATGGCATTCATACCAGCACACTAGGAGATCATAGTTCTTTTGTCGCTGCGTCTAGAATTAGCCATATAATTTGAATGACAATTTCGCTATATAATCCAGAGTTTGATGCATCGATATTAAACTATTATTTGCATTTGGGAAAGACACGTACAGTACAATATGCAATTTTTATTTGGTTTTTATATCCTGGTTTGTGGCGATCGATTCCTCATCGACGTAACTATATCAATGAATGAAATCGAAATCGTCTACTCCCTGTGGCCATTTCTTTCGTACTGTCCTTCTGACTAATGTGCCCTATACATGTGTGGTTTTCCCTTTCGATCGATTCTCGTTCGTTCAACATTATTTTCAGTGTAGGGGCTTGGCAAATGATTCAAAGATCGGAACATCGCGGAGGTTCGGGACGCTTTTGCCTTCAAACTTGTAAAACTCGACGAGTGATTTTCCCTTATTGGCAACGTTTTCAGGAGTGAACCCAAAGTGCTCCATGAGAGCACCACCCTTTCCAGAGGCACCAAAGCTTTCCATGCCGATCTGGGCGTGGGAGAATCGATGCCATCCGTGTACGGCAGAGGCCTCGACGGAAAGTGTTGGGACGTTTCCGGGCAAGACGCTGGCTTGGTATTCCTGAGATTGTTGCAAGAAGAGTTCTTGGCAGGGCATACTGACCAGAGCGGTGGGAATTCCCTGTGCCACCAAGGCTTCGACGGCCTTAGCAGAGAGGCCGACCTCCGATCCGGTTGCAACAATAATCAGGGCGGGTGGTCCGTCGGATTCGATGACGGTGTAGGCACCCTTCAAAGCCTTTTCGACGGAGGAACCAAACATACCAGTGACCGTTTGCCGAGTGCAGGCAATGACACTTGGTGTTTCCCGTTGCTCAGCGGCGCTCTTGTAGGCTGCCGCCATTTCGTCGGAATCGGCGGGACGCCAGAGGTTGATGTTAGGCATCGAACGGATCTGCTCGAGCTGTTCGATCGGTTGGTGAGTTGGTCCGTCTTCTCCGAGACCAATCGAATCGTGGGTGAAAATGTAAATGACTCCAAATCGCGAAAGCGCTGAAACACGAACACTTCCCATGCAGTATCCAATGAAGGTCATGAAGGAGGCACAGTAAGGGCGCATTCCACCGTAGGCAAAGATACCATTACAGACTGCTGCCATGGCGTGCTCACGGACACCGAATCGGATGTACTTTCCGTCGGGGCTCGTTTTTTGGTAATCCTTGGCACCCTTGGGGAAGGTACAGTTGGAAGGGGTCAAATCTGCCGATCCTCCGACCATTTCTGGGAGCTTTGGAACGAGGGAGTCGATGCACTTTTGGCTGAATTTGCGGGTCGCATTGTCCTTGTCTTCCCCAACCACGAATTTGGGGAGGAGATCAAAGGCGTCCTCGGGGAGCTGTCCGGCAAAACGACGAAGGATTTCCTTTGCCTTTTCGGGATTGGAAGCTGCGTAGGCATCCATGGTCTTTTGCCATTCTCCCATGGCAGCTTCTCCCTTCTTGGCGGCACCGTCAAAATGGGCCTTGACGGCATCGGAAATGGAAAATTTTTCTTCGGGGTTAGGCAACCCATATGCCTTCTTGGTGGCAACCAATTCTTCTTCTCCGAGCGGAGATCCGTGGCAACCGGCGGTTCCTGCCTTGCTGGGACTTCCCTCTCCGATAACGGTCTTGATGCAAATGATGGAGGGCTTTCCAGTTTCGGCTCTGGCGGCAGCGATGGCATTTCGGACATCATCTAGTTTGTTGACGTCGTCGATTTTTTGGACGTGCCAGTTGTAGGCTTCGTATCGCTTTGCAACGTCCTCGGAGAAACTGAGGGCGGTGTCACCGTCAATGGTGATGTTGTTGTCGTCATACAAAACGATCAATTTTCCAAGTCCGACATGTCCTGCCAAGCTGGAGGCCTCGCACGAGACACCCTCCTGAAGACAACCATCACCGCAGATGACGTAGGTGTAGTTGTCGAAAACTTTGTGTTCGTCAGTGTTGTAGGTAGCGGCGAGATGAGTTTCCGCCATTGCCAATCCGACGGCGTTGGAGATTCCCTGTCCGAGAGGGCCAGTCGAAACTTCCACTCCTGTCAGCAAATTCAAGAATCAAATTGTTGAAAAAAATCAAAAGAAAATGAGATGATTCAATTGAAATGCGACAAGACAAAAAAGTAATCCCAATGATCAAACGACAAGGCGAAAATCCTTCAATCATCGAATTCAATCGTCGAAACCGATTCGATGCAGACTTCCATTGTCGTTTTGCGCCTTTTGAATTTTTACTGTCTCTCGTTCCATGAAAATGATTCATATAAACTTCCCAGTAAAGCGTACCTTTAGTGACAAAATTTTCCGGGTGTCCTGGAGTAGTCGAGCCAAGCTGACGGAAATTCTTAAGGTCCTCCAGCTTGGAGGTTTCGTATCCCGTCAAGTGGAGCATTGTGTACTGAAGGGCACAGGCAGTGTCCGTTGGAAAGGACAAAGCGATCACGGTTGATCCAGTCGGGGTTGGACGGAGAGTAGTTCATGACCTCACTCCACAAAACATGGGCCATCGGAGCGCATCCCATGGGGGCACCGGGGTGGCCAGAGTTGGCAGACTGGACCATGTCGGCAGAAACGGCACGGATGGTGTTGACACATTCTTTTTCGAGGGCTTCGGAAGTCATTGTGGTGAAATGTTTGCTTTGGTTACGATAACGGTTGTTTAGGATATTGAGGTTGCAGCTATCTTTGGAATAGCTGCGAACAGAATTGGCAGTTGTTGATGATAAGGTTAAAACCGAATAAGTTCTCCAAAAAGTATTTTTGAAGAATTGTGAGCTACAAGTAGTAGTTGTGGATGTCTTTGTAATCGAATGATTATTGCAGTGACAGTGAGAAAGTATCCGAGTATTTTTGGTAAAACAGGATCTCGTTTTGGTTCGTGCCAATACCGATAGAGTTGTCTTCAGCATGATGTTTTTGGGAAGCAGGAATGGTGAACAGATGATTGGTGATAAGATCACGCAATCAAAAAATGCTTGAGATTCTTTTCTTCAGAAGCCAGTCGTTCGCCCATCCGCCGACATCGTCTTTTCCAGAAGATCCCACACTTTCTGTATTTGCACCTATCATACAAACCGTGATGGGCTTCACATTCCAGCGCATGCCTGCCTGATGTTCGATTTTTGATGTATTCATTCGCGCATTCCTCTTCTCTCACGCATGAATGGATTCGCCTTTTGAGATGTTCTTCTTCCATGAATGAGAACTCCTTCGTTGATAAACTACTGATTTCTACGGAGTCCTTCTTCGGGCAGAAGATCCGAATCTGCTGTGACGACGATCAATCAAAATTCATCCCCAAAATACCGTTTTTTACGTGGCGCGGTCCTCGATGATGTCATCTGAATTGGACTAAAAACGGAACAAATTCGATTCGAATTTTGTTTCAGTGGCTGTGAGCTTCCAACGGAAGGTATGGCAGACGTTAGTGTATTACTCAAGCAAAACAAAAGGGAACTACAATACAAGAACTGTATGATGTTGTATTGATTTTAGGGGTTGGTTCTTGTTTTGTTTTTCCAAGTTTTAGTATCCTTCTTTCCCAGGAGTTTTGTCATGATTTGCACCACTACTCGTCGTCGAATCAATGCGAAGGTAGAATATACTTTTTATCAAAAGAGGAATGTCGTTGGGATCGAAGAGAGGAATGTCGGTCAGGATTCTGAATCTCGGCGACGACATCATCGGGTGGTCTAAGATCTTCTTTGGGCATTTCCTAGGACAGCAACTGTAAGATCTTCCCCGGGCATTTCCTCTGTAACTGGTTCTTCTTCTCACAGGGGTTTCTGACACCTTCCTCATCTTTCTCTTCAATTTCAACTTGTGGCAAAGTGACGTTAGAATCAAGATCTGGTAATGTGAAGTTTGAAATGGGTGGTGCAAGATCATCTTTAGACCCACAATTCTCCTTCTGACATGCAAAGACTTTAAAAATTGTCGCTTCCGCAAACACACTGACTTTTTGCCGCCGACGCAGCAACTCAATCCGACGACAGAACACGCTGTTCCAGAAAAGATATCATCGGAGCATACAGAAACTGGTTCGATTTGAATCCTGGGGGGAGGAGGTGCCACCGTAGGAAGTGGAAAGTTCAACATGAGTAAGTTGAAGTCCAGAATATCAGTGCAAGGACCTGGTATTGTTCATTGGATTGGATGGTTGGTTGAAGGAAAGAAGTCGTCTGTTCTTCAGCATTCACGATGTTGTTCGATGATGACCATCTCAACAGCAGCTGTTTTTGTGGTTGACAAGGACCCGTCGATAGAGCCTATGATGTAGCAACGACGGGGTAATAAAAGATTGGAGAAGCGTCAGACTGTCAACTATTGATAGCATTCCGCTGTCATCGGCATCGATATCTTGTGATCGGAGAGTGCGTCATCTTTTTTTGAAATCAAGCGCTTCTTCATCTTCCAAGTTTCATCAAGGGGATTTTATTGATATTCTATTTGTTGTTTCTTCCACGGTCAATGACCAGTGGAAGGGTCAGATTATTACTAATTTCATGATGACTTGACCATGAAAGTGGAATGATAAGACGAGGGATATTGCCTTTTGTAATCGTACGGTTATGAGTGAGAATCTAAAAATATTACAATATGATGATGAGCAGCAGATCGGATCGAAGTCGAAAAATCGAAATGGAAAAATTCTCGCAATCCAAAAATTCCAGACACGGCATCTTCTTGATCTGGGAATGGTAAAAAAAGGCACGACTGAAATCTTGGAGAGCCGAGCGCTCATCAACCGTTCGCGAGCAAAACTGGAATTTGAAAAAAATCAAGTACTATTGACAGGAGATAGAATCACGACCGTTTTTCGCGCGGGGTGGTCTGATCATCCCTTTGGCGATTTCTTGTTTCAGGCCCTCATTTTGTTTCCCAACATCCTTGCCTGCCGCTAATGTCGCTGACATCAATAGAAGAATTGAAATCAAATAACCCAGCTAACCAAACGAATAGCATTATATGGTATGGCAATAGCCCGAAAAAAAGAAACTGGGCCTTCGTTACGCAAAGTAGTTCTTCTAGGGAATTAAAGACGAAAAGGGAAACGCAAAATATTCAAAGCGGGAAGGATGGTGTCGTATCGAAAAAGTTCCTACCGTATGTCTCCGTGCAGTGCTATTATGATTCCAGCACTCTTACTGCTATCAAGTCTGTCGTTGACAGTATCTGAGGATGTCGGTCAATTGCTTGTACTCGGAAAAAATGGACACAGGAACAATTCTTTATGACAATTGCGACATCGGACACATATTACAAAAATCACAGAGATGGGGAATGGGGGTGGAACCGTCTCGAAATCGCTTCGCTGTTGCTGGAAACGCATCGACAGGTTGTTCCCTCCGATGCAGTTTCTGAATTTCTGTCGGGAGGTTCTTCCGTGAATACAACGACACTGTTTCGCCAATTTGCTACGAATACAGATACGATGAAAGCCCTTGCGGAACTCGACGAGGGGACGGCTTATAAACACGGTTCACATGATATTTACCCAAACAGACATTCCCACTAGCGATAGTATTGCCACGGGATGGGAACCGGGATACCTTTGGCCGATGAATGATTTGAAAGACTCGTTATCGTCTGTCGAGGCAATCGAAGATGAAATTGATCACCAAGACGAAATAATCGCAGCGATCCATGATCTACACAACATACGGCCAAGACACCCTATTGTTCATCACGGTCAGCGCACGAATAATTGGTTTTTCGATGCTTGTCAGGAGTGCAAACTTGATCAGAATGATATAACGGTGGAGCAGAGCGATATTGTGGTGGAACAACGAATCGATAGTGGGAGGTCATCCAACACTCGTCCACAATGGGACGGGGTGAATTTCGACGGGAAGGAAGTTCAGATGGATGATGATAGCACTTTAGATGATGACGAAGGTAGTGATCACCTCTGTGTTTGTACAAAGGAGCACGCTCTTCAACCCCCGAAGATGGCCCGCGGAGAAGTTGCTCGGGCATTGCTGTACATGAACTTGCGATACGGGACCCGTGAAAGCCTTGTCGACAACAACTCACGTGTTTCGCCGTATCTTGATCTGACGTTGACGGATTGTCATCCCATAGCAAGTGATGACTATGACTGATGATAGAACCATAGAGCAGGGAAACAATGAATACCATAGGTTACTTTTCGCGTCTGGTAGAATGGCACTTGGCAGGTGAGTAGAATTTTGAAAACGATTGAAATGAATTCGACCAGGATATTTGCAACAAAATATATCAGCATTGCGTTGTGACTGACAAAATTTCTGCGACAAAAATTCAGACCCTCCGAATCAAAGGGAAATTGAAAGGAATAATGCCATTTGTCGGTACTATCAGGGAAATCGCAACCCCTTCGTAGATTTTTATGAGGAATCATGGGCTCTGTTAGACTTTGAGCAAATCGAGCGTGAGATGTGCGCCGGGGCAGGCAATGAAAGGGACGACGATGACTACGACGGAACTCATTTCACGAACGACAATGTCGACGATGAGGAGAAGGCAGTCGAAACGAACGGCTTTGGATGTGAAGGACTAATGCCTGGAGATATTTCTTTCTTCATGGTGAAACCTTCTTTGGAAGTGGATGGGACCATCGATTTGAACCAAATCGAAGACTGGAATCACAAATCCTTTGGCTTGGTTACGTTGGTCGATTTGGAGCCAGGATTGGTCATATACGTCGTTGGCGTCGATGATGATGATGTTGATGTTACAACTGCTGAGGGTGGTACTCTAAAGCTTGAGGTTCCCGAAAGGGGCATTCCCGCAGGATCCTTTTTTGGGTATGGAAATCGAATGTACTTAGGTAGCCAATGGGAGCCAATCCTGGAGGAAGAAGAAACTGATTTTTCGTTTTCGGTACACCAGTTGTACCTTTACTGCACTGATGAAGTAGAGGGGCAATCGGGGCTGCAAGTAGAATACAAAATCTTAGCTGCCTTGTCCACGACAGGAAAGAGTTTCGGCAATGAAGGTCTGCCATCATATTGGAAAAAATTTGAAGAGAAGCATTCCGGTGTAAAAGTTTCTGAACATTTCACCGAGGGTGTACATTATGGTCTCATTATTTTACCGGAAGATGCCTCAGATTCTGAAGGGAGTGGTGGATATCGATACGATGGTCCTACATACACAGAACACGACCCTTACGCTAAAGCACTAATTGATGAGGCTTACTGGAAACGGATAAACAAGCTCGATGGTGAAGAGGGCATCTACAAGTCGGATGATGAAGAACAAAATTCCAGTGGAGAAAATATGGGTGATGTTATTCAAGTACAACCGAGACTTGATGGGGGCACGATTGGGGGGATCAGCCGTGGCAGCGGAAGGGCTCTTCGCTCACCGGCATTTTGTGCAATGGCTTTCGCTACTTCTTTTTTGCCGTGCGTGATCCTTTTACTGCTTTAGATAGTAGTTAAAGCCAGTCCTTGATAGACGTACTTGTAGAAATAGGAATAAGAAGATTAGGAGGATACGTTTCAAGTTAGCAGCGACCATCTTCATTCCTGAAATGGTGCAGGTACTAGGCTAGTCTCTCTCAATTTTTGTTCTGGTTTTGAGAAAATAATGAACGCGCAGATCTTTTCATTATTTGGGAAGAATTGAAAACTTCAAACTCAACTTCAAACTCTAGGTTCTTTCGCTATCTCACAAAAGCGCGACGAAACGAGAATAAGAACCAATAAAAGAGGCAACCATGCTTGGCAGCTGCCAAAAGTATAGCTTCGAAGAATGTGTTCAGATCCACGGTTTGGATAACGGCAGAAATGCCACCGAGGATGAATTCGATGCGGAGTTGTTATGCGGTGTCAAGTCGCAGCAAGTAGCTGAACTGGTCTCGGCGGCTGCCGTCGCGATCGTTGCGTATGTGATAAGTAAGTTTGGATAACATCAAAACAATTCGCGTTTGTCGTTTCTGATTTCCACACTTATTTCGCTACCAGTTGTTCGTACTTGCCAGTGTCCACTCTAGAGCATTCAACTAATCGAACAATCGTTCCATCCAAACATTCCTATCTTTCCTTTACAGCAAATTTTTACATCCAAGTCGCCGAGTGCTCCGTCCTGCTGAAAAGGTCTCGAATCTTGGGGCAAGGACAAGCCACATGCAAAAGAAGCCAATCGAGCCATTGTTCATTCAACCATCCTGAACAGTGTTGTTGGATTTTTCTTATACGTCGTTTCAGTGACTGTTGTCAGTATTTTGACACACCCATTAGACAACCGGACTAACCAATTCGTGGTGGGCGTCTCCCAAGTCTTTGCAGCCATTGTCTTTTTGATGATGTCGATTCACGTCCCACAGTGGTTTGGCATCTATCACAGCAACAAAAACACCATGATCTCCTACTCGTCGGGACGAGGAATCCGCTTCAATCTTACGTGGAATCTGTGGAAACAGATATTGTCAATGTACTTTTTCGCCCTCTACTTTGCCTGTGCCGATTTTCATTTATCACTTGTGTGGGGTGCCATGAGTAAGTCTCGTCAGTTAAGATTGGGTTGACAAATTTCGGTCTTGTGATAGTCGATAGCTACAAGCGAAGTGTTTCGCATCGGTTTTCTCATTCCACCATGGCCTTGTCTTTTGCAATTGCTTATTATACTGGCGGAAACCAATCGAAACCATATATCTGGATCATTATTGGTGCAGTTGGATTCGTGGTTGGGGCGTTTTCCGTTGTAATTACCATGATGGCGCGATCTAAGAAATTTGCTCACCGGCAAAAAGTCATGGCTGCCATAGTGGCTATCTTCTACGTCGTCCTGAGCTGGTACGTATTGTACGCAGGCGTCTTCTACATTGCCGAAATCTGGTTGAGTAGTGAGGGTTGGAGCGATGTTACCTCCCTGCTGATATCTCTGGCCTGGGTCGCGGTTATGATCGTCACACACTTCCTGATGTTTTTGTGGACCAATAAAAAGCAGAAACAAGGCGCTTCGAAGCGCTTCACTTCCCAGGTTTTCAAACCAGGAAAGATAAAAAAAATCTACATTCGCGCAGGATTCTCTCCTAGCAACGATGCAGAAAGTATCGATGCCGAGGGGGGCGAAAAAGATGCAGTGACGACGAAGCAGCAGGGCAAGGAATCTGAAAGAGGAGACAAGGCTACAACTATTGAGAAAAAGCAATCTGGTGTCACTATTGTAGACGGTAACATTATCGATGAGGAAGAGACGGCACCCAAATCTACCAGTTATGTTTCACCAGAAGATGCTCCACCATATTGGAAATTGTGGATGAATAAAATTGCTGAAACTTATCCATATCTCTGCTGTTGTTTGGTAAAAAAACACGGTTTCGAGAACATTTCTCAAAAGCGCCTCGATTTCGTTGACCACGCTGGCGAAAAGAGCAAGACAGCAAAGTTCTTCATCGGATTTAAGCGTTTTTCTTGGTACCTCTTTTCGTTTACCTGCTTCTTTTTTACGATTGTCAATATCGGGGCTACCTATCAGCAGTGCGCAGCCAGGAACGCCCTTCAGGATACATTCGAATTGCTCTACCCACCGGACTATCTGAATTCTACTATGTGTGCGTGGGATTCACCATGGTCCGAACGCAACCATTAAAACCTTTGATAACCGTCAGGACGTATATGATGCCAGCTACGAGATCATTCACTGCGGTGCATGTGGTAGGTGTTCTAACTGGAATGACATCACATTACAATACACTTCAAGGAAGTATTTAGCCGCGATTACAAAAGTCTGGTAAGCAAACGATAATCACTTTTCTGTAGGGGGGATGTCCATGATTGTGTTTCGCTTATTCTTTATTTACAGGTTCTAATGTTTCAATTCGCAATTTGTTCCCTTAATGCTTGACTGTCGAAAAACTAACTCAAGCGCAAAGAAGTCGATCGGGAGATCTACCAACGTAAGCGACCCGAACGATCCCGTTGTGATGTGCAATCGCTTGCGGGTAGGTTTCACAACCCCGTGTGCAATGTCCTGGGCCTGGGACGAGGTTAATACGAAAAACAAGGCGATGTTTGTTTTCCTCCAGGCTCAGCTTTCCAACTTTGCCGCGGATATGGAAGTTACTTATCAGGACATTACAATGGCTACTATCGACGAGGCACTATCGGGACCGAGGTTTGTGAGAGAAGTCGGTGCGACGCGTCGCCGCATGAACATCATAAGCGACATCAGACGACCGATAACTCAACGTAAGTCTAGCGCGAATTGGATTGTAGTAACGATTACTGTATTGGCTAATGACCGCGTTGCAACCACCATCTGCTGTCCTGTAAATTGATATTTTTGAAATGAACAGAATGTACCATCATCAAGCAAAACTGGAGTGAAATCTTCGTTGAACCATTCAAGCCACCTATGGGTGGAACGTATCAAGTGAAAACACCGGGCAATCCCATGGAGATAGCAGTTGTGATCGGACAGGATTCGGATCCATCATAATGATCGTTAGACTTCTCTTTTTAGGTTGAAAATCGAGGAAAATTACTCTACAAAACCTGTTTCTTTCGATTTCTCGTTCATTGGAACTTTTTCGTCATCGTCTGTAGTCTTTTGTTTGACAATGAAACCCCTCTTCCAAAGTAAGTCGGGTGAGCTCAGCGCTCCCCATTCCCATTTTTTCATCAACATCTTTCGCCAGATCCATTTTTTCTTCGATATCATCGTTTTCTTTTTCCATTGCATGTCGAACAGTTTCTTCCCTAACTTCGTCCTCAAAGTGCGTCTGCATCGTGTTTTTGTGGATGGTGACGTGTTTGTTGTATCGAGCTTCCTTTTCCTTCGCATTATCGAACAACAAATCGACAAGAGAATTACAAATCAACCAACAAACAGTGGTGGAAGGTTGCATTCTCCGAAAATCCCCTTCGGCCCAGGACTCCACAATGTCATCGAACTCGAACGAGTAAGCAGTATAAGAATCAAAAATGACATTGATGTTCAACGATCCTGTGTGGGGCGATATGACGTCCTCCTTCGCGTAACGCTCCAGCCATTCCTCTTGGGTCGGCATGTCAGCTAGGTCGGACATGTGTGCCAGTACCAACTCCCTTATCCTAGTCCAGATTGGCTTGAGTCTCCTCGACACAAAATTTCTGTACATTACTGCCTCATAGGAATGGGGGTCGTCGATGAAGCCCTGAAGAAAGTCATCCCGCAACTGTGTCGTCCAGAAAGCCTCTCCCCTAATCCTGAGAGACTCTCTATAGTCTTCAAGGCCATGGCCGCTCCGTCTTCGATAGCTCATGATCATAATGATTTGTGTCTTCCACAATCGATGTAACGGTCCTATCAGGACGCTGAGCTGCTTCCTCGCTCGCTCGAGCGCTTGTTGTCTGTCGAGGTCTTCGTCCTCCTTCATTTTGGCATCAGCAGCATCTTGTCGGTCTCGGTATTGCTGAACAAAGTAGCCTATTATCGAACCCAAAACCGTAAGAACACCGACGGCAATCGCGAATTGATCCACTAGCTCAGCATCCTCTTGGGGGCAAACAACGAGGGTTTGGTTCTCTCCCGACATGATTCCTCTTTTCGGCAGTGCTTCTTCTTGAGATTGCTGTTTTCTTCCTTTTGGACCGACAGTCGGCCGAAGCTAGAGGCGTTCGACGTTGCGTTTCTGAAGCAGCTTGTTTGTATCTCCGATTGAATTTCGACAATTCATGCATTCAAAAATGCTCTGTTATTTCAAAGTTCGATAGGAATACATACTGTAATCAGTAATGGCGATGGCATCAGGTTTTTCCGTGAAAACTTTCAATTTTTGGCTTTAGCCCCCAAATTTGATACACGTACATCCATGATTCCAATTTTTGGCCTCTCCCTCCGACAGACAGGAATGAATCAATCTTGCAGCAAATCCATTCACGAACTGTGCCGACTAACTCGATTCGAATTTGGAGTTCCTACTGAAATTACGTCTTGTTTGCTTTCGCTTTGATTCATGAGAGAATAAAAATTGAGAATGACGGTTTCGTCTTTCATCTGTCACTGAATTTGAACTGCGGCATTAGTATTCACTGCAAAAAGTCTTGCTACTCTACCATCCTCGAATCTTCTCATTGATTCATACCGCAAAAGCAAACTGTTCGAAGCACCTCTACAGGACCAACAGCTGGCTCGATAGCAATTTGCAATAAATTTTGATTTCCGTCGCTTTCGGTTTTGAAAATGCCAGTGCTAAGAAATGTCGACGTCTTCGTGAAGGCCCGCGCTGATATCCGAACGCAATCGACGAGCGGTGGATTGATTACCCTCATAGCGGCGGCGTCTGCCTTTTTGCTATTTTTGGGACAGGTCTATGTCTACGTTTTTCCCTCACAGAGCCACACTTTGCACCTGGCTGAGTCGATGCAATTTCCAATGCTGGCTGAGGACATTGTCGATCCTTTCCAGAAACGCCGCTACGACATCAAAGGAAAAATTCCTCTGTACTTTAAGATAACTTTTCTCCACACACCGTGCGAGAGTCTCGGTGTGACCTTCAACGGCGAAGCCGTTCAAGGGCAAGCCTTTTCGGGTCACAGCGGTCGCACTACCAACAACAAGAAAACCAACCCGACTCTCACCGTAAAAAAATACAAGCCCCGTTCGGCCGAGCTCCGCACGATATTCGGATCGGAACACTCGGCCGAGGCCCGAAAATACCAAGGGCGAGGATGTACCCTGACGGGGAATATGAGAGTCCCCATCGTCGCCGGCACCCTTGCCATCACTATGACACGCAACGCCTGGATAGAGGCTCTCAATTTCCTCATGGCCCAGTCACGCATGCCAGAGGTGGCCAAGGACTCCAATTCGGATGCTTTTGGAAAGGGAATGGAATACAACGCTACACACTATATACACGAGGTTCGCTTTGGGAAAAAGAAATCTGCTGCTGGAAAGGGGCTGACCTCGAGTGGTTATGTTCCACCCCTTGAGGACCGGCTTAGGACTGTTGACAACGACTTCTACGGAATCGCCAAGGAGGAGATCCAAGTCAAGCTTATACCTACGGTTCACTCCAATCCCGGACTCTTGTCGCAGATATTTGGAGGGGGCAATAAACCATTTTACCAGATGAGCGTCGTCGAACACATGATCCAACCGGAAACGATGATGACCCAGAGCAGTGGGTCGGTACCGGGAGTCGTTCTGACCTACGACGTGACGCCGCTAGCAGTCCACATCGACGAGCTCAACGGGGATGGGGGATTTTTGGGCTTCTTGTCCTCTTTGATTGGGATTGTTGGCGGGTGCTTTGTCACAGTGGGATTGTTTGCTGGGTGTGCAGTCCGATCTGTCGAGGCGGTGGCCAAGAAAATAGATTAGCTCGAAACAAGCAGTGACCATAGAGGTGTACGCTGGAGTAGAAGCTGCCACTGGCAGTAGCAGTAATAGATTGACGTCGAAATGGTATAGCCAAGTGCATGGTAAAAAACCATGCCAGGAAAAAGCAAGGCGCAAGCGTTTAACTAACTTCATTGAAAATAGTAGTCATTTTCCGTTTATTTCAAATTCCAGATTAGATTGTTTCGGATTGATCTACACTACACTACTATTATTTTTTCACCATTATTGTTATCACAATTTATAATATAATTACTAGTATAGACGATATTTAATCAATGGAGTAGAATCGCATCGCAGCATTCCTTATCTCAGTAAAACATTTAACAACAACATATATTGCCGCCTACTCTATTTCAATGGCATGATTGACATCGTTTCCATATAAATTTGGGGTCTCTCCAGTAAGATCAACGACGGAACAGTAGCTAGAAGTCTCCGAGGAAACATCGGTAGCGGTGGTTGATGGGGTAGACTTTGATGTCGATCCGAGTGTTTTCCGTGGGTTTGGAAGTTTCGGTGTGGTGATTATCGATTGATTAGGGTGAGATGCAGTAGCAAAGGTAGTCGTCGAAGTTTTCGAAGGCCTTCCCAAACTGTAGTTTACGCGTGAAACGTTTCGCTTCCCGTGTCCACTGGCCATCTCCTTGTCTGCATCAAGGGAAGCCATTTCCTCGTTAATATCGTACGTGCCCCCAAAGTGCCCGGAAAGATCGATGGCTTCCGGGCAGGGAATGCGTTCCTTCCTTTGATTTTGCTTACAGGGGACGTATCCGAATTCCACCTGGGCATACTTTTCGCATGCGTGACTGCAATTGATGTAGACGTTGTGCTTGGTTGAATCGAAGCCGAGTTTGTCGAAACGCTCAAGCTTATCTAGGAAAGTCACTCCCTCATTCGGCAGACATTCTTCGCAGTACGAGTTGGCACACCCGTGGCATGGAAACAAGACTCCCCCCGCCGAACCTCGCTTCTTAAAGCATTTGCTGCACTGGTGATGAGGGCACATATGGAAATCCTTGATGTGTTTAAGTCCAACGCACGACAAGTGAACCGTATTTGGACAGAACGGGCAGCACACAAGGGAACCTCCGTCGCCACAGACCACACAGTAGTCGACATGATCGAAGGATGGTCCTTTCTGTCTCTTCTTCACTTCGAAATTGGACTTTTTACTCTGCTTCAGTTCGCGCTCAAAGACAGAAGATTCGCCCCCAAAGGTGTAATTGTTGGCAGCCAGAACTGGAACGAACGCCTTCCCATATCCTGATCCCTTGCCCGCAATCTGGCAAATCCGAGACTTGCGCTCTCGTTTCTTGTTTTCGAGAGCCTTGATCTCGTGCCACAAATGAGAAATCCCTTTGAGATTATTGGGAGTCTTCATTCTCGCTTCTTTGTCCTGTTGCTTCCTGATTTCCCGAAAGTCAACCCCTCCGAAAAATTGTGATTTGGAGAATTCCTTCGAGGCATCAAAAGATTTTGCGTTCAAGGTGATCCCACCCGTTAGTTTTCCCACGGTATCCGATTCCTTTCGTGCCCGATTCGTGATGGCAGAAATGTCCTCTTCGGAAGGAAGCTCGTTGTTGGAAGAATCCCCAAAGACGGCCTCGCAACCAAACTTGATGTCTTCCCATAATTCTCCGGCCGACAAGCCCCTAGCACCTGCATCGGTATCTGTATCTGCGGTATTCGACTCGCGATTTACCATTTCGAGCATCAATTTCTTTTCCGCCCGTTCGATCATCCTTTCCTCGACCGTCCCAGCCGTTACCAACCGATAAACGTGAACAGTCTTCTTCTGGCCGATCCGGTGAACCCGCGCCATAGCCTGAATGTCCGATTGGGGGTTCCAATCCGAATCAAAGAGGATGCAGGTATCGGCTGTTTGAAGGTTCAATCCCATTCCTCCCGATCGGGTTGACATGAGAAACAAAAAGACCTCGCTGTTGGGTTCGTTGAATCGCCTCAATAGGTAGTTTCGCCGGGCCCGGTCTGTGCTTCCGTCGAGCCGGCAGTATTTCCAGCCCCGCAGGTTGCAATAATCTTCGATTAAGTCTAAAAGCATTGTAAACTGAGTAAATAACACAGCGCGATGACCTTTGTGAAAGAGCGACCGCAGGAGCATGTCCAGGACGGAGAGCTTTCCCGATGCCCCAATCAGATCTTCTAAAGATGTCTTGTCTGGATTGGTTTCGGCACCATCGAACAAAAAGGGATGGTTGCTACACTTTCGCAGCTGCATAAAAAGAGATCGCAGGAGATTTCTTGTGTTTGCGTTAAAATTGGAGCTACCATCGTTGGTGTCTAAGGTGGCCAGGCTAGCGACGTCTTTCATGAGCAAGGCCTTGTACCAGAATGATTGGATCTTGCTGAGGGGACAGTAGACCTTAGTTTCGAGTTTTTCAGGAATCATTTTTTCGACCTCCTGTTTCAGGCGCCGAAGCATGAAGATCTCAAGCAGTTTCTGAGTCTTTGCCAGGAAAACCTTGTCGATAATGTTCTCTTTGAGATCGAAATGTTTTTCGAAGGGTTCGCAGATCGTAAAAATGTCGGGATACAAAAAATTCATGAGCGACCACAGCTCCACCAGGTTGTTCTGAAGCGGGGTTCCCGTCAACAATAGTTTGTTTCCGGCATGAATTTTGCGCATCGTTTTTGAGATTTGCGTCTCGTGGCTCTTAATCTTGTGACCCTCGTCCAGAACCAGGTAATGAAATTTTGTGCGCTGGAAAAAATTGAGGAGAGCTGGGGCCTTTGTCATTTCGTACGTCGTTAGGACAACATCGCATTCGATAGCGTGTTCCAAGAGGTGTTTCCGCTGGCGGAGTTGCTCCTCTACGTTGGAGGCGTGCATCATAAAGAATTTGAGTGTTGGAGCCCATTGTTTCATTTCGTTACACCAGCTTGACAGGACCGAGAGGGGGCAAACGATTAGAGAGGGACCTGAAATGTTTTCCCTTTCCTTGAGATGGCACAACAAGGAAATCGTTTGAATTGTTTTTCCCTGTGTGTACACGAACAATGAATATGCAAGCACAAAATGAGTGGTTTGAAACGCAAAACTAAGCGTCATGTCAACAGCGATGTGCAATACTAGCAGTCAATTGCAACCTCCAACGGTGATTATATGTAAAGATAGATGCATTCAAACGCTATCTCATCCTCAATCAACACAGCACAATACACTACCTACCAATCCCATTTCGTCTCCCAGGATCATAGCTAGATTCTTCTCGTGCATTCTGACCATAAAATCTAACCCTTTGAGCTGATAGGGCCGCAGGATTGCCTTTTCAATCATTTTCGGCTGTTGGACAGGCTTCCTTTCTACCGTGTTGCTGGTTTCGTTGCTTGTATAGTTGTCAGACGCTTTGAATTTGAGGAGCGAATCCAAAACTTTGTCTTCGACAAAGGGTTTTAACTTATCCAATCGTTCGGCGAGGAAGGATGTTCGGAGTTTGCTCTTTTGATTGACAGAATCCTCCACGATCTGGTTGTGTTTTTTTCTTTTCACAGCAGCCGGGTTGCACTCTCTTTGAACTTGTTCTTTCTGTTCAGATGACGACGTCTTGGGTTTCTTCTTGGAAGGTTCTTTCGGGGCATCTTCCTCGAACTCATCGTAGACGTAAGTCGTTCCGACGACTTTGTAATTGTTCTTGCGCAGGACGGTGTGGCCCTGGATTTGCATTGTCGTGGACAAACGGCTTCTTCCAGAACGTCTCGGGGACGTGACATCATTGGCAGTCGCCACACTGTCGGTTGCGGACAATTCACACGAGGAGTCTTCGTTCATCATTCCTTTATTACTTCTGAATGAATGTGTTCTTATGATTTGGACGCTTTCACTATCAGAAGAAACTGGCAACGGCCAATGCTATGAGGTTTATTATTACCTATACACATTTACCGTTCAGAAATGAAACCAATACTGAATTTTTCCCGTACCTACGTACAAAGCGGTCAGCGGAGCTTAAATGGATCCAAATTTTTGTCGCGCCTTTTTTTTCCTCCACCCTTTCGTGTACGTTTCTACCTGAGATCTACGGCAACAGAATCGAACAACTGAAATAATCATTCAAATCATTTTCATTGGCGGAAAAATTGCCGAGTAGAAGTACCATACCTGGTACTTGAATTGTAGCGTGGATTGATTCTAGATTCATTCACGCCTTCGAAAAAAGTTGGAACTCTAAATTTGAAAATTCAGTAGTAACTAGGTATTGTTTGAATAAAGTGTGAGCTTTTCGCTTGTCGGAGACAAAACGATAGGCTGTTAGTGTGAGTACATGTAAAAATATGTAAGCGAGTGTGAATTCTGTCAGAATTTGGTCTGACCATCAGCAACTGTGAACTCCTCGCATGGATCGTTAGCTATTAGCTGAGTAGTGAAGATATATATCATGCGAATGCGTTCGACAATGCACCCGTCGAGGCATGCTATCTGACTTGATTGCATGTTTCGCTGTCAGTGGACGATTCACTGGATATCATTTGAAGTTGTCATCAGCATTCTTCGTGTTCATCCATCCAAGGCTGAAGGGATGGATCGCGATACAGCGATCCGTTCCCATGGCTTTATACAATAGTCTTAGTTTCATCGTCCCGATTTTCCGAAGTAGAAACACGGGCGTACATCCGATCTTCCAATGCCCTCCTTTGATCCTTCTCCACCTCTAGCGCAGCCGCAATGCGGCGGATTCGATGCTCCATCAGCGAGATATCTACGCGTGTTTTGTTCAAAGAATTCAATTCGTCCTCCAGCCTTTCCTTGTTCAGGGCATAGTATTTCTGCTCGATTTCATGCCATGGAGTTCGAGTTGTTTCAGCAAATGGCTTAAACGGTTCCCACAGGACAGAATTGGCCATACACGACTTGTCATCTTTTCCATCCACTTCTTTGTCGTATTCCACGCTATTAGCAGCAATGCTTCGTTGCATTCTCTCGGCGTGCTTGAACATCAAAAACCAAAGGAAAATGGCCCAAACGAAAACAATCGCTCCTACACAAGTCAACGAGATAAAGTTAGTACAATTGTGTAGAACCGTTTACATCAACAAATGTCGAAAACTTACCGAAAAAGATGAAGGGCAACTTTTCGTCGATGCCAAAGAATATCGGGCCCAGAATCGCCGTAATCATGTTACCAATTCGACGCAACCATTGTCCAATCCCCTGATAAAACTTGAATTTGTCAGCGGGGATTGATGTCCCAATGAGCTCATTCATCAACGAAACGGACAAGTCATTCACGGAAGAATACGCCATCTGGCATAAAACTGCGACAAGAAAGTTGTCTATTGAGAATAACATGGAGCAACTACTTGCCACGAAAAGAACAAATGGAACGTTCAGTGGACGAGAGATAATCGTCGCCAAGATGCCAGATTTTGTTGACTTTCCGCGATTGGAAAGAAAGCTTTTCGAAAAGATGGTGAGCATGCCAAGACCTTCACCAATCCCGAGCAAAAGCCCAACTCTTGCGGCATCAATGTCAAATCGTGCAGTGTAGGAAAGAAGGGCGGTGGAGAGAAATATGCCGATGCAAAGAGCAGCGATAGACTGAGTAAGAACAACTGCTTTCATGTAAGGCCAAATGACAGTGACAGATGATTCTTGAGATGATTCAAACATCGATAGATAGACACGTGGAGCCCAAAAGGAAACGAATTGAGCTTCTGTGAGTGAAGATTCTCCCGACTTCATGAGGAAAAGAAGCAGCTTGGAAAGCTTATTCTTCCCAATCGCCATCACCAGCGGCCTCTTGCTTTGCAGAGAACTTTGAGTGTTTGTCTCATCGATCGAGTTAAGCATCGCCTCCATGGATGCAACATCGTCCATTTGCTGATTAAAATAACTTTGATACATCTCGCTCAGAGAGTGATTCAGCACGCGGTCACTCTTGGCTTTTACTGCAGCAGCAGACAACCCCGAAGCTTCTGAATTCAACTGCATTTTCTGTACCATTGGCAACGTCACTTGCGTACTTTGAAATTGCAGATACTGCTTGGAATTGGTAAATGATTGATCGAATCAAATCGTTGCCGCCAAGCTCGTCACCCTTTAGATTCTTCTCGCCAGTCTTCGACACCATGAGGTATGCCAGTGCTCCAATGAGGTGCGCGATTTGGATCAAGATTCCAAAATCGCAAACTGCAAAGTATCCGTATTCAGTGTAAAGCCATCCACCGAACACGAATGCAATAACAGAACCTAGTGCTACCATCGAATACTGTAAAGAAAATCTGTCTGCCAGAATGCTTTCATCAATGAGTCCAGATGGGGATTCTTTTGCTGTTTCAGTCATAAGTCCTCGTTGCAAGATCACAATCGTTTCACACAATCCAACAAAAAATAGAAAAAATAGCGGCCAGATGTCGCCACTTGCCGTCACCGAGATGAGGTTCGAAGGCGAAAAAACTCGGTCCGGCACCTCTCCCGTAAAGTGCCAAGAAAAACCAACCAAATAAAGCTGACAAGATAAGAGGGATCTGAAGTCGTTTGAACGGATCATGCCCTCCCAACACGACAATTATTAGATTGCCAAGAGCGCGGCTGGTCTGATATACTCCTAATACCATACCAACATCCCACAATTCTCTTCCTCTTGCAACGGTGATCTCGAGTGCAACGAAAATGAATGGTATGCGTGTGCTGATGGAGTAAATGAATGGCATATATATCATCAGTATGAATAATGGCAATTTCTCGAAGAAGCCCGACCGAGGTTTCCTTTGGAACAAAATTTTATGCATAACTTCTCTCGAGATTTCTGTGTCGCCCATTTGTCCGAGATTGTCACATACAATGGACAAGAGAAACGAACTCGACGGCAAGGAGCCAATCAAGGACTCTAATGCATCAACAGATATGGTTTCGTTCTCGCCAACACCGGCAGCAGAAAAAATCTTTTCAATCATTAACCACTCGTCATCGCTGCCGTCCAGCTTATATTTTTTCATCGATTCAGCGCATTCCGACAAAATACATTCGGCCTCGCCACACGTCACGATATTGACCGATTTCTTTGAGAGCTTCTCCAATGCAGTAGTGTGATCATCGATGGTTTTTGCAGCACAGCCATCCGAAATTACATATGTCAACAGATCAGGCATTAGTTTTGCTGCATCTGACGACGTTTGATAGACACAAACATCAGTAAGAAAGCCACTGTGTATGAAGGAACGATCCGAGAGAAGGAATTAGAAAATCGAACGCACTAGTAGTATCAAATTGCGCCGGTTGAGTCGCGGGATAGCAACTTACGTCACAAAAAAATGTTTAATATCATTTTCTTTGAGTTTCGCCGCGAGGTCTGTTCCTGCGAATGCACTGAAGTCAATTCGATCTGTCAATATAATATCGTCATTCCTTGGTTCAACTTCGTGAACAATCTCACAATTCCATGTGTTTTCGGTGAAGAGACCGTACTGTTTGGCATACTCAATTTTGCGGTTTTCAGTATCAACCCTTGTGGATTCAGCGGCAATCTTGCTGTCATCTTCTGTGTCAGAAGTTTCTAATTTGAATTGCCCTGTTTCCTTCATGACAACAGGCGAGTAGATAATCAAGGCATCCATTTTCCTAATTCATTGTTGGAAGAAATGCAGAAGTTGCAGGGCAATAAGAAAAGAGTTAGAGGGCAGAGAGGCAGATGTCGTGAAGGAGTGTTACTCGGATTCTACGCGAAAACACGGAAAAAAGCGAAACAAAGTGAAATAATCATAATTTCCTCTCGATTCGGTCTTACCGAGCATACTCAACAAGTTTTGGAACATTCTGAAGCACACCCGTACTTCTCATCGTCTGAGCTACATCTTTATGGAGCTTTCCTCCTTTCTTCAAAAATTCATTTTGAAAGTCAAGAAGTAAGATTGCCGTCCGTTTGCTCTCCGCTAAACGACATGGACCGGCACTCTTGTCTGTTTCATCCAGAAAAAGGACCTTCTGTTCCTGAGGAGAAAAAATGCTAGCTTTTCTATCCTGTGAAACCATTGTTCCGGTCGATTTTGTTGCCGCAACAGTTACCACTAACGCAATAATGTATTTCTCGGCTCTTTCTTTATCAATGAGGAGGCAATGCAATCACGCAACGCTCAACATTATTTGTTCGAGTATACGGTATGTGCAAAGAAACTGTTACGAATGCGTTGACACTCTACTACCAGAACCAGAGTCCTACCGAGGATCGAAATACGGTATCGGGTGTAGTCCACAAAGAAGAAAGAAAAGGAAAGAAATATCTAAAATCTCATTTTTTCGATCGAACTAGTGCGTTTTATTAGTCTAGCACGTTCTGCTTCGGTTAAATATTACGTGCACATAATGGTACTATTCACTACTAAAAAGAGAGACATCGCAGTCATCATATTTTTCATCAATTAGGGAAAGTAGACGGAATAATATGTAGTCGTGAAATAAATCGGCATACTCGATGACCTCCCAAAATAGTCCGAATCCCCGTGAAGATAAATAGCAACATATTATGTGTAATGTTTGTTGCTATTCTTTCGGTTACACGTGTGGCTTTAGCACCTTTCTTTTCCTTCATGTCATTGGTCACATTTATATCATATACGACTGTTCCAAAATATTTATTCCGCTTAGTAGATTGTCAGATGGTCAGTGAAGGTCCATGCGTATGATGCATTCGGGACGAGTTCTTGTTCTCTCTGCAATCAGCTAATTATGTCAGGGAACACCCAATACTAGAAACCTACATCACCTAACAAAAATCACAGCTAAGGAGAAATAAAATTTATCCATTATGATGTTATGTCTCTTAACTTAGGCGATCCACGTCGTGAAAAGAAATACCACAACGCGTTGCCAATTATCAACAGTCGTTTTGAACGAACATCTTTATTATTATATATTGTGAGTAACGAGTGCTATCTAATCTAATACGCACTCACATACCTTCGCAAACTTTCTTGTACTCGGTTTCAAATACTCCTTTCATCGTTTTTGCGAGAGTTCCCACGTCGCTCTCTTCACCATTGTACAAAATCGCATTTTCAAACACCAATTTAACATCGCGCTCAAATGAAGCCATATCTGTGTAGACCGCATTTTCGAGCTTTTTCTTAACCAAAAGCAAATGCATCGGATTTTTCACAACTTCGAAATAATCAGGAAGCCCAAAAAGAACAGGGTCAACAGCATCTCGAAAGACCCATCCATATGGGTCGTCGATGAGTTGCTGAACAATTGGCAAGCACTTGTGTGTAATCGTGCGCGACGTAAGATGCAGACCCTTGTTCAGCATCAAGAGGTGCTGCTCGACATCACCCTTCGGCAATGAAGGCTGTCCCGCCTTCTTGTTTCCGCCCGCGGCTCCGCTGCTCGTTTCCATGTCAGGAGATGCATCGTTTTTGTTCTTGCTAATCTCGTCGGCAGATCGCTTGATACCAGAAACAGAACCCGAAGATCCTCCTTCAGCCTCGCTGCTTAGATTTATCTTCTCGATCTCGCGTAGTCTTTTTCCTTTCCCCCCTCCACGACCTCTTGGACCCTTGTCAACAGCCCCTGACATTGTTTTTCGTTTCTTAGACTTCGATCCCTGACTTCTCTCGCTGTTGTCGTCGAGACCTTGATTCGAATTCTTGTTCAAACCCAAATCACTGCCGGTAGAAGTTGCCTCGTTCAAGGCCGGCGGCTGCGTATCTTTGTGTCCTTCGTCCCTACCATCATTAGAATCTTTCTTTGGAGAATCCTCTAGAGCTTGATCGAGAGAACCTAATTCTTCGGGTAGCTCGAGAACTTCTTGACTGTCGTCGACGTCGAGAGAAGCGTCAAGCGCATCCAACTGGGATAGTGGATTTGATTGAGCATCATCCAGAAGATTACCAACCAATGGGTCGTCATTCTTGTTACTGGGAGGACTGGAGCTAGGATTGGGGTCATTCATGGCCTTTTGAAGATTTTGAGACAACATATCATTCATGGAACTTTGCTGTTGTTGCGGTTGCTGCTGCTGCGACGGTTGCTGTAAACTTTGCCTTCGCCGTTGTCGGCTACCTTGCTGCGAGTTGTTGCTGTTGTTACTGTGATGCGATCGTTGGCTCGTGCTTAGCTGCTGCGAGTTATTCTGGTTGTTGGCGTTATTATTCAAGCTGTTCATGCTTAGTGGATTCATTTGATTCTGCTGATGCGAAAGCTGATTCTGCTGACCACTCATTCCACCGAGTTGTTGGGCTATCTGATTCTGTTGCTGCTGCGTGGCTTTGATCTTAAGTTGCATCTGTTGAATATTCTTGTGCTGCATCATCAGTTCCTGGTATTCAATGGATTGTTGTTGTTTGGCTCGCATTTCCAGTTGTTGCAACAATCGCAACTGGTTCTGAGCCTGTGGTCCATTTTGAGGATTCAGCTGCAGTTGCTTCTGCTGATCGGAGAGCTGTTGTTGCTGGTTTTTGAGTTTGTTGATGACGATCTGTTGCTGCTGGAATCGCATTTGCATTTGCTGGAGCTGCAATAACATTTGTTGAGGGTTATTTCCCATCTGGTTTTGTTGTTGCTGACGCAAAACTTGCTCCTGAAGCTGTCGCTTAGCAGCCGCAGCATTCTTCTGGATATCATCCTGACCGCCAAAAACGGACATGTTTCTCATATCACCTTGTTGTTGTTGAAGTGCATTTGCGTCCGCATCCTTGTCAGCCAAAGGATCACTGCTATCCAAACCATCCGCTCTCTCTTGGCGCTGAATGTGTTCCATTACCGGACCGCAGATTTCGCACGTCGCTGTTTTACCCTGGCTCTTGCAAATCCTGTAATGGGTCAACACACACCGGCTACTCTGACAGTGCCTAGTCTGACAGTCCTTGTCACGGCATCGCTTCATGTGCTGCCACAAAGGTTTCATCTGGGCGCAGAACCTGGTAGAACACTCGGGTCCCAGCTTGCACTTGGAAGCGTGTCGAAGCAAGAGGAGACGCTGTTGCTGCTGGCGAATGACCTTTTGAGGATCTCCGCTGCTCCCACCTCCGCCGTCACCGTTCGAAGAGCTCCGTTGGTTTAATCCCTGTAGATTACCACGAGCAAGCGCATCTATCTGTTGCTGAGCACTACGCCTACGGTCATTCATGTTGTTGTTGTTGCTGTTGTTGGCATTGCCGCCCATAAGACCTCCCATGGTGTTGCTTCTGTCGTCCATGGGATTCATGCCACCGCTGTTATTGTTATTACCTCCCTGGGCTCTAAGGAGTTCTTGGAGTTGTTGTGTATCGTTTTGCTGCAATCTGTTCTGCATCTGATTCGACGGGTTCATGTTGTTCGATTGGTGGGATTCCAAGTTTTGGGCAATGTTCTGCAACCGTTCCCTGAGTGTGTTTTGGTCCATGTACTCTTCCTTTGTCAACGCCGACCGATAGAGATGCTCCTCTAGACTTTTGGCCATGTGCGGTAACCTGATCAGGAGGGATTCCAAAAAACAGAGTAATGAAGAGAAAACGAAATTAGCATCCTCTTTCCAGAGTTGGGATAGAAACAATCAATATCCCTTTGCACTTACTTTTGCGAGATCCGATTGGTGTCAGGCCTCATCATACGAATGACCTCGAGAATGGAATAAATGACCCTCCGTCGATCGGGGAGATCGGCATTCGATTGCCATCCACCAGCGAAAGAACCTCCAAGATAATCATTTGAACCGGCTCCCCCCGACGAGTTCCCGCTGTTGTTTTTAGGAACTTTGTTCTTGTTTCCCGACGCTGACCTTGAGGAGCCGTCGAGCCCGCCACCGTTGTTGCTATTATTGTTCTTGTTATTCGACATGGACAACTCCGAAGAACGCCGACCCATCATATTGTTGTTGTTGTTATTGCCACCAACACCCATACCGATAAGTCTCTGCTGATCGAGCAAATGGCCTCCGTTGAGGTCGTTGTTCATTCGGTTCTGTTGCTGTTGGTTGTGTTGCTGGCCACCACCCATCATCGAAGAAAAGCGATCGTTGTTGTTTCCACTGCTGTTGTTGCTATTGTTCCCCAATCCCATACTCCCGCTGTTCGGATTGGATCTTTGGCTGTTGTTGTTCATACCTCCATCCATTCCGGACATGAAAAGGGAGTTTTGATTGTTGTTGTTCTGTTGCTGCTGTTGATGTTGAAAACTCGTTGAGTTCTGGCGAGAGAGAGGGTTGTTGTTCATGCCGTTGTTATTATTATTTCCTCCCTGAAACTGCTGGTTGGGTTGATTGGGCTGTTGTTGTTGTTGCTGTTGTTGTAGCTGACGCTGCAACATGAGAATTTGCTGCTGCAAGGCATTGGTATCGTTGGATTGGGCTCCTCCTCCTCCTCCGCCTCCCCCCATGTTGGCCATTCCTCCAGATCCTACGCCCATGCCACCCATGTTTGAACCACTACTATTGTTATTGTTGTTCGCATGGAAACCTTGATTCGTTCCTTGCGAGCTACTTCGCTGGCCCAGAAGGGCGTTGTTGTGCTGCTGCTGGAGTTGCTGCGCATTCATCCCGTTGTTATTGTTGGTGGCGTTGTTGTTACTATTGTTCATCCCTCCGAGATTGTTCATTCCTCCGAGTCCACCCATATTGTTGGTACTGTTCGAGAGATCCATGGGATTCTGCTGCCGTCCTTGCTGCTGTTGGCCTCCCCCGAGCTGCGCATTGCCCCAGTTGGCATTTTGAGCTCCCACGCCTCCAAAGCCCCCCATGCCCCCGCCACCGACACCAGCTCCGGCGAGGTTCAAGTTGTTCGAACTGCCCGTCATCTGTGGGTTGCTCTGGACGGCGGCCAGCTGTTGCTGCTGCATCATTGCCTGTAGTTGCTGCTGCTGCGGGTTTCGCAGCTGCATACCGTTCATGTCTTGAAGGCCCCCCATATTCCCTCCCTGGGAATTCTGTTGAAGCTGGAGCTGTTGCTTGCTGCTGTTGTTGTTGCTGGAGGTAGGCTTGCTGCAATTGTTGCTGCTGCTGGAGTCCGCCCATTCCATTGTTTCCTCCGGCGTTGTTTCCCATGTTGTTCATCATGAGATTCTGGCCCTGGGACGTCTGCTGTTGCTGCTGTTGGAGTCCCCCTCTCTGGCTTCCATCCCCATACTGGTTGAGCTGCTGCTGTAGCTGTAGCCGAGCGGCTAACTGGTGCGCGGCATTCATGGTGGCAGAGAAGTATGTATTGCTTTGCTTTGCACCGCAATGCAAACACACAAACAATTAATTCGGATAAACGAAGAGATCTAACGAGAAATTGAACGAAGATGGGGCTGCCAAAATCGGTACAAATCCAAATACCTTGTTCACTGGATGATCAGTAGACCCTGATAGTACAGTGAACACGCGATTTCTGTCGAGGACTAAACAAAGTATGCAGAAAAAGAGAGAATGCCAATGAATTAGTAATCACCCATAATGATTTCAAACTATCTTCACGTCGTTTCAAATAGTACATTTTCAGGTATGCAATTTTAGGCACAAGGCGCACGTGTGAAAATCACTCGAGAACCCCGGAGACGATCGATATCGATGCCGTGAATTAGGTTGATGACTCTAGGTTCTTGTTACTCACCGTTCTATCTCCGCGTTGCAGACCGTCTTGGATCAAGAAGGTCAAGAAGGGTTTATTGCTGAACTTTCGACTCGGATGTTACCGTCGACGAGTTATCACTTTGAAAGTGTTCTGCTTCTTTTCGGTCTTATCCCCTTCGGTAGGTAGGTTTAAATTTTGATCCCGTTATGTGCATGTATTTGTTTCGTTCCGGTCTGTAGGATTCACGTATCTGAAAGTACTGCCAGAGGGACTGAGGATCCTCGCGGTGTTCTTGTTAAAGCCGCACAGCTGGGGAGGGTTTTGTCAGATGGTGGCGCTGCGCCTCGACTTCTCGTCGTACACGAAACGCCTTGCCTTGAAGTGAGGTATTTTTCTTCGAGGGGTGGAAAGACTCGGGCAGTTTCCTTGCGAATCGAAAATCGTCTACGGTACTACTACAACTCTACTTGTTCTTCTTCTTTTTCTTCAGTAGAAACAGTACTCGTTGACACGTGGGCTTTTCACGAGATTCTGTAGAACTCTTCAGAGCTATTTTTGTCCCCTCTGATTTTTCAGCGTTGACGTTGAAGAACGCATAACAATTAATGAAAGCGGTATTCGAACACTAATCATATATTATACAGAAATGAATATGTAGATACGACTAAAAACCGAGTCTCTGGACGTCAAAACGTCATTGTGATGAGCAGGCCGGGTCATTCACGAAAATGCGACTACCATTCGCGCCCAACAATATTTGAGATGCGCGCTAATTACGAAAGCGCGCCATTCTCTCTAGTACGCGTGTCTCGTTCATCGAAGTCGAAAGAAAGCGTAAAACGAGACCAAGAGAAAAGTGGGTCGAATACAGCTGCCAGTTGGACAATTATTGCAGACCGACAATATCCTCATCTTTCAGTCCAATGTATTGCTTCATATCGAATGGTTAAGCTCGATCTTTGCACTCGTAAGAATAATCTTTCCATGCCATCCCACTTACTTCCTGAACAATACTTCATTTTGCGAAGAAAAAAATGGAAATGTCAATTTATTTATTCATTCTACACGTACACGTACAGAAGATATTGAAATTGTGATGAACTAGAAAAGTAGTTAACCGAACGTCTAATTTGCAGTATGTAATGTCGCTTATCGAATGCCCATGGCTTTCTCCCGAAACAAAGAAAAGTGCGAATCTCTCAATTGCAATCGAATCGGTTGAACGACCACCGAAATTGACCGTTCTATAGATTTCGATATCGCCCATTTCACGCATCACCACCGTCTTGTCCAAGATTCGTATTGTAGTTTCGGGACGGAACCATGCTCCCGTTCAAAACTTGGCCGTCGATGCGCCTCGTAATGTGTACCGGTCGCGGATTTGCATTGTATGGAACAGAAGACGAAGAAACAGCTGGCTCACAAGGAAAGCGTTCTTCCTGAAAGATCGGGATCCTCGTTGAATACTGAAATCCATGAACAATTATCAATCGAAAAATGTGTTAGGTTGCACACATGACACAAATATGTCAAAACTACCAAGTCCTTTTTCAATTCGAAATCAACATAACATCCAAAATCACACGAACCTTTCCAAACATGTATCGCTTCATGTCTTTGGATTTCAATGAATTTTCTAGACAAATCGCGGCGGCTTCCTTCCGCTCCATCATTCTATCGAGCAGGTCGACGAGTATTTCAATGTCGGATCGAGGGAGAATTTTTTCTCCGTCTGTGCAAAGATTCTTCCTTTCTTGGAAATAGAAAATGTCCACGAATTTCATCCAGGGGCCAAAGAAGGGCCATACAAACAACCGGAAACCCCATTGCATAAGCCATGACCATGGAATCCAAAACGCGACGAACGAGGCAGAAAAACAAAGGCTTGTGATCCAAAAGGCAAGATAGCTGTCCTTCCACAAAATCACGCTGCTGCAAATCCGGAGCACACGACAGGCCTCGCAAAAGAATTTCTGGAAACAAAAGATGACAGCTTTCGAGGGATCTTCGTTTGCATCAAACGATGCGACTTCATCCGTTGCTCGAGATGTTGTGCTATCTTCGGTTGGGCAACTTGTCGAAGAATTTTTTCCATCGTTTGAAACATTCTGTGGTGTCGTATATTCCTCTTGCTTGAGATATTTTTGGTGCTTCTTTCGTTCGGAGCTCAAAATCCGGACTCGTGCTTGCCTCGCAGCTGCTTGTTCCGCCTTGTCAGATTCGAATATCTCCATCTCTCCCAGTCGTTCGTTCGGGTGGATGGTCCTACGGAGGGGAGGTCGACCGAAAACTGCAAATTTGCTCTTGTGGAACAGTAATATATTCAGGAGCTCGATATAGGATCGCGGCCTTCTCCACGGGGAGGGATGTCTTCGCTGGTTTTCCAGCACCGCCAGAAAGATCCACCCGACAAGAAACAAGAGAAAAGAAACGCACTTTTCCAGATCAAAAGCTAGGATGGTTGCCCAACCAAAGGCGACCATTGAATGGAGAGGGAGATTCACCACGATTTCGCGGCGGCGAGCAGTACCGATAAAAAAGGGGGAAGAATCGAGGTTCAAAGCCAGAGGGAAATGGCCCTTCCACAGCAGGACAGTTATCAATGCGTCCGCAATCTGGTCGGCTACTTCGATATAATCAAGCAGCTCATTCGCATGGTCTGTGAAACTCTGAAGGTTCAGTGAATGGGGTTGATTCTGACAAGCAAAACAATCGTTCGTAGAGCGCAAGAACAATTATAGCGTGCAAGCATAAGAAAGTGAGAATTAGTGACTGTTGAATCAAAACAAATTCAAAGTAGATTTGATAGAAGAAACATAAGCGACGCGATATCACCTCAGCCTGGCGAACGGAAACTTACATTCTTTGTGATCGAATACGACGCACATCGGAAATCTGATTCCTTCACGGTAGAAACGTAACAGTAGTCCCTAAGACTCAACTCGGAAATGAGCGCTCTTCGTTCGTCATCGATGGCTAGACGCAACCGTATAGTTATCGTCCCACGAAATTCGCGATTGATGTCGTCTGAGTCGTACAGATTATAGGTCAGGGTGTGGATAGCTCGAGGTCGCAGCTTCGAAAGATTGATCACAGCTCGACCCAATGCATCGTGATTGAAGTCTGTTTCCCCCTGGTCATTGATTGTAGTCGAATACTCCCACAAAAACCTGTGACGAAAGATGCATCATATTCATAACAAAGGCCCGTTGCGACCAAGGCATCCATCTCGGGGAGAAACAATCGTGGATGACTTCAGTATTAAGTATAGAATCTTCGAAGACCACGTTGACAAAGGCATTAACTTTTTTACCGACGGCCGGGTTTGCCTTTGTGAGACCATCACAACCAATAATCTCGATGTAAAGCTTGCCGATGGATCCAGACCCTGCCATTGTCCAGGAAGTTGAATGGTCTTTCGAAAATTCTTCGATCTCTGTTTTTGTCACCCACTCTGTTCCAGACTCAGTCATCTGGATCAGGTGCGTGTTTTACCCGATAGAGCGAACTTTTGCCGTTCTCTGTAGCTTGTTTTTCCGTTGATTGGTCTGACATTGTTGTTGAATGAAATTTAGGGGCAAGAAACGATTCGTTTGCATAGACTCCTTCTTTTATGGGTTGATCGAAGTTTTGATTCGTCTCTTTTCGAAAGGTTTGCATGAACTCGATATCTTCTTCGGAAGCTTGTCGATACTTCAAATACAAATACGGGGCTTCGACACCAGTGTCAACATTTTTGAGAATCGTTCCTTTCAAACGAGAAGCCATTGGAGGTCGCAAAATCTGATAACAGTTGCGTTCTCCAGTTCCACTCAATAACTCAGTTTTATGTACCATGACAGTTCCGATGGTTTGGTGCTCGATGTCGGCTATAGCACTGTGGTTCTTGACCGTGAATTCCAGGACATTCGAACGATCGAAAAAGTTCACGAGATCCGACTGAAGCAAGAACAAAGATCCCGTCGACAGCGTCCAAACCGGATTAACAGTATCAGGAACGAAAGAAGTTGAGTGAATGTCTACTTTCCCGTCTCGTATCACAACATAGGGATCGCTTGAAGGTGGCACTTCTGGATCAACAATGGAAAAATCCTTTCCTTCTGCAACTCCGGTGTAATGTGGATTGATTCCGTCATGACTCTCCCTCGATCTCTCTCCGGATGCTGGTAAATTGCTTGCAGAAACGATTTCAACAAGAATACTAACTGCCTCTTCAGCTACTTCCTTTTCCCCTTCGGAATTGCAATTGTTACCATTGTTATTTCTGCTGTCATGATAATTCCCATTGCTTTCGCTCCCCTGACTATGAGCGTTGCCACGACTGCTTTCATCGATTTCTCCGTGCTTGAAGGAATCTCGTTCCGAAAGGAGACTGCGATGAGCAGCAGCAAGGCGCTGGGCTCGTTCTTTTTCGAGGCGTTTCAAAACCCTAAATAGTCTTGAAAAAGTACGAGCATTTCCTTCGTGCTTATTGCTCCTAGTACCGTAAGCATCCACTTCGTCGAATCGGAAAGTTTGTACCACGGTGCGTGCCCCAACCCCCATTTTCAGGTCCACCTCGTTCGCCTCGAAATCCTCTCGAACTAATTCGATGTGGGAAAGCCTCGTGCGGCTCGACTCTGTCCACCTCATGTGTTTTTTAGTGAGAGACTCTCCCGAGGAAAATGAAGCATTATCGTCCCCATCCCCTGCATCCAAACCTACCATCCACGACATAGTCCTGTCTGACATGGACTGTGATTCCCACTTTCGATCCTTGAGACCACTATTGATGCTGTTATCTCCGAGCCCAAATTCGTCATCGTATTGGGTAACAACTCTCGACTTCATGACCCTAAGGACCACAATATCTCGTTCGGCCAGCTGATAGACGCGACCGTCTGTGCTGTTACTATCGTTCGCAGAGCTATCTGTATCACTCTGCCAATCACCTTTTGCAATTGAAAAGTCATCGGATGAAGCCCCCTTGAAGAGCTCCCACGAGGGTTCGCTGAGACGGGAAACACCACCGCAGGAACTCCCGCCACTCGAACAATTGAACCCATTATTATTTTCAAGGTCTGAAAAATTTCGGCGATTGCGATTTCCCCACAACTTGGTGTCGAGATCGTGACCGAATAACTCTATTGTTAGCCTGCGCTTGGCGACCGGAAGGTTACGGTTTCGATCATTCCCATAGAGTGAGCCTCTGAATGTATCGACGAGTTTGCCATCGACGACATGTTTTTTGAGAGGAGGTAGGTCCACGTTCCAGTATCTCATGGATTGCAATAGCAAGGGATGCGAGGCCTTGGAACTCTTACTACTGCTGCTCAACGGCGTTTGCGGCCTCCCCCGGATGAGAGAACGATGTGGGCTGCTGAACTTAAAACCGGGTGTCAATCCGGAAGCAGCTGGGAAACCTCGATTTGTGGGCTTTTGTGTCCTCGTTCCTTCATCCCGCGTAATGCGAAGAGGAGAAGGCAAGATTAACGAAGTTAACTCGTTGACGGAACTATCGTCATTCGACTGGATGCTGCTACTTTCGTCGTGACCACGATTCTTTCGCCAAGGCAGGTCTTCTTGGTGTGAATGTTGAAGAACCTCTTTGCGGACTTGCAAACACATCTGTCTGCTCCTGAGAAAAGATTGACCAATAATTGGAGCTATTGGCAGCTTTGTCGCGGTTGTTCGATGGCGGAGAACGGGGAGATGGAGGGGAAGAAGGTTCCATGTTGTTGTCGTGTTTTGTGGCAAATGTGTCTTTTCGTCCTTAAAATCATCCGAAGGCAAAGTATAAGCAACCCATATCACATATATTCATTATGTGTCCTATTCACCATTGTCTTCATTATATAATGACGAAATTTCCAGAGTCAATTCACAGCTGATGGCAATACGTATAGTACACGTTCATTCATTGACAATACTTTTTTCAATTCATTCTTATTTTCTTCCGGTCGTCGTCGTGAGTCAAATTGAATTGGGGTGTCAAACTCGGCATTTTGAAATTTTGACGATGGCAGAATGAAGAAGAAGATGATGTTCGTCACCTTCAACCAGATTCATTCAGTCAAGAGTGAGACGGTTCAAAACCTACCAAAAATCTCTAGGTACGTATTGTAGTATAAATGTGTACTTTGTAAGGATACAATTCATACCCAAGATAAAAAGATTCGTAACTGAATGAGTCACGGGAGTCGGAAATTGAAGCAAAGTCTGATTTTGGGGTTACAACAGTTTCGTTTCATTACGTACTGAGTGTCAAGTGACTCCTGTCACATGACTTCTTTCTTCTAATAATAATATTGTTCATGATGTTGTGTTCTGTAGTGAGAATGCTGTATTGAAGATATCGGTTTCTGTTCTGTCGAATTACAATGAGTAACTGAAAATGGTCGAATTACTATCCTTTCTAGATTCAAAGATTTCGAAGCAATCGAAAAGCTTTATTGCAGGGACAATCATAGGATTTTTCTTGGGAAGCAATGTCGATACGGCTGTGCAACTTCATGTATCCTTTGACCCGAGCAACCCATACGCTTTTGATACACCCCGTGTCGCCGATACCACAATAAGCCTACCTAATATCACTATGGATCATTCTTTCGGCAGCAACAATCCGCCATCATCCGCAGATCGATTGACACTGGCAGAAATAACCCAAAATCCTCCTCTCGGTTCGGTGGAGTGCCCACCGTTTACGACGCCAATATACGACCGAGTGCTGCATGAGCAAGAAAATGCTACCGAGTAAAAATACCCAAAATTGTGCACATTTCATACAAAAGTCGATGCGTCCCAACCGATATATTTGCCGATGGAGTCCAAAGATGGAAGGACGAGCTTCCGGACTACTCAATTTATTTCCATGACGACGATGCTGTTGATCGATTGCTGCAGCAAGATTGGCCAGAATTTCCAAATCTCCACAGAATTATGCAGTGCATGAAATACGAGGGCGCCATGAAAATCGACTTGTGGAGGATGCTGGTCATCTACAAGTACGGTGGTATATATACGGACATCGATAACGTTCCTGCATCGGAATTTCAGAACGGGGCGGCCATCCACCCAGAGGATACGTTTTTTGCATCTTCCGATGGCACAGGCCGACCGTGTCAATTCGTATTTGCTATGGAGCCCCAGCACCCAATTGCTTTTTTCGCCATACAAAATATTTTGAGGAATGTGCTGGATCTGCCCGGTTTGAGCAAGCCAAAATTAATTAGGACTACGGGGCCTGTGCCCTTTGGGCGGGCCTACCTAACATTTTTGCGATCTACAAATCCAAAAGCAAATCTAGAGCCAGGTGTACACCAGGGGTTCATGAACAAAACTATTCGCCACGAATCTAAATGGAATTGGTTTCATCCTCTTTCCGACGAGATGGTCGAGCATAAAAACCAGACAATGTCAAGGAAGGAGCGTGCTCTTGCAATGAGTGGTTTGCACCATTGGTGGAGTGAAACAAGGAAAACCGACCAACCTAGGATTGAAACGTGCCCATGCCGGGAATATTTATATCGACTAGATCATCCCTCTGAAACTGAGAACCTTGATCACACGAAATTGTGAATCGCGAGGGTGTGCTTCTTCCGTAACTTGAAAAGGTTAAAATGATCTTATCATTTTTGTACGAGGAAAAATTGTTTCAACAGATCTTCGTACAGTGGTTTCTTGTCATGAAGCAAAAAGTGCAGAGATTTGTGATTGTTCATTGATTCTTGCCCCTTGCGATACGATAGTGCAACCAATGAAAAGAAAATCCCCCTGCGTCTTTCCCCATTCTTAAAACGACTACGAGGGCAGTGTGTACAAAAAAAGAGAATCTTTAACAGTAGATGCAGATCATTACGTACGTGTAAACAAAATGAATTCGATTTCGAATATTTCCAATATTCTTTTTCCCTAAGGCTCCATTTCACCTAGCAACTCTTCTGCATTGATTCATTCTGACAAGAGGTGTTCAGGAGCAAGCATTCGCTGTTCAGTTGCAGTTCGGTTGCAAAATAAACGCTCTGTGATGCTATCCTTGCTGTCATCAGAGTAACGAAAATTTCTACTCATTTACTCAAAGGCATTGCGGTAGGCCTTTGTGATAGAATCCTTCGACAAAAGAACGATCATGGCATGCGGGGCACATCGACCGTAGTAAGCCGAAAATCCGTTGTAGAATCCCAATGGGCCCTCCGATCGCAGCATCTTGGTTATGCAATCCACAACGCCCTTGTACGGCATCTCTCCCGTCATTGGGTCCGGTCGTTGCGCCATGAGTCGACTCTTGATCAGATCGAAAGGCATGGAAAAGAGGGCGGCCGTGAACCCAGCACTCAACGACGCCAAGATGCGCGTCGGCAATTGGGGTCCGTTTGTCATCGGATCGCCCAAAATCCCAGCGTACATTTCTTGGAATTGATCGTTACAGGACATCATACCTGTTGAATTGCGTTAAGTTTGTTGCATTTTCATTTTTCCCCCGTCGAGATTCGCCGCCGTCAAAAAAATTCGAGTTGAATTATTATTGCCAATAAGGTTTTGTTTCGGAAATAAAAAATCGATGCAGAATTTTGGTAAGTTTTGGACATGATTACATGAAAGTAGAGTTGACTGCCCGTAAAATTATTGCATTCTCATGCATTCTGACACAATGTTACGACCCAAGGCGATTAATGGATTTCATCGTTTGTTCACTTACCAACATTCATTGACATTCCTCTGAGAATGTTGGGCAAAACACCATGATAGAGTGCACCGAATCCCTCTTCTCTAGCTGTTCGTATCAGGGCGTCAGCGACATTCTTGTAGTTTCTTCTGTCTTCCGGTTTCGCCATACCGTCAGATTGCTGTCGCACAAGCGCAATATCAAAAGGGCTGCCGATCGACACGGCAATAGCACCACTGAGCATTCCCGACGCGGCCTTTTGGGCAAAGCTGATGGGCTGTCCGTTGTTCTTTTCCACAAGCATGTCCGAAAATTTTGTGTGCAGACCGATTCGGGCGGTTCCGTAGACCATCTGTCGGCCAATTGCAGCGTCGACGCCCCTGTACAAACTCGTGACGCCGTCGGAGGCAACCATGTTTTTGATAATGGTGGGAAAGCCAGGAATCGGCTTTCCGGGATTTACCTGCCCATAGATTTGCATTCGGACCTTAGATTGAATGGGTGATCATAACATTTTGTATCATAGATTCGTTTGTTTTTTCCCATTGGAATAGATTCGGCGACCCATTGTTATTTTTTATTTGCGACCACAGCAATGACAATTTATTCGGAACGAAGTTAATCGAATTGAAATCAAGGACTTTGAATTAGAAAGGTTGCGAATATCGGTAATCAAAATACAAAACCGGCACCTTCAAACAGACTGTTTGAATGAATCATCTCGACCTCGGTACGGAAAGAAATGCAAGGCGCATGCCTGGGCTTACCTTTGCAAGATCGATGGGGTGAATGCAACAACTTCCAAAGGTTGCGGCTGTTCCTCCGCAAACATAGGGTTCTAAGCTCTTAGCGATCGTCATGGTTTCTGTTGGTTGTTTTGAATTACTCTAGTTGATTGTTAATGCGGGTCTTTCAAATTTTTGAATCAGAGGTGTGTGTCGTGTGATAGAATAATTCTCGAATGATGACCGAAACTCAAAATTCAAGAAATGATGCATCTGCGTTTTTCGCAGATGGTTGTGTGGCTAGGCGAAGACTTGGTCGAGAGGATTGGAATATATTCCCATCGAAAACGAACGCTTTTGCGAAAATTCAAGAATTTTCATCCATCGTCATCGCGCGATTTCGTACGTGGGAAATTTTGGGATTGGATTCGCGTCATCCTCTCCAGAAGTAATGACATAGATATTCATCATATCCATAAAAGGTAATACCATAGATTTAGGTCCGGGCGTCGGGTGTTTTTCCTACCACCATTCCCACTTCGTGTGATTGATCGCCGAGAAGTGGTGGGTCAAGATTGCAGTGGCTGGATATAATCAATAGTGTGATACTCCCACGAGAAACTCCAACGAGAAACTCCAACGAGAAACTCCCACGAGAATGAACTTTGTAGGATGTTGTCATCGACACTTCTTTGTGGACTTGGACACCTCGCTTTCGAACCCACACGAATGATCTTGTCGCTCTTCGAACTCATACGACGGATGGATACTTACATACCTTCGTTGGTCGCTGTGTACTTTTTCTATTCCGGCAAGATTGTGCAACAGGCGGATTTGTGGGAAAGAGGTGAATCGAAAAGAAAGGGGAATAAAAACCGAGGTCGTCACAAGAATTTCTACAGGTAATGCAAATTCTGAACACAACGTCATTGATAATTACTGACTACACGTTTATTCCTATTCGCACACTCTTAATAAATTCTTCGTTTGGGTTCCCGAATCAGAAGGAAGTGCTTGACACACCAATTCACTACTGCTCGGATTCAACATGAACTTTGAAATTTGCTCCAATACTCCTTCGTAAGTAAAAAAATGTCGCACTTCTTTTATTTTCTCTTCCATTCGTTCGATTTCTGAATCTGGCATGTTTGACAGCTCTGTGATCAAGTCCGGCAAATTTTCGTTTGACACAGTATACGATATGTCCTTCATTAGATCTCCATAAGGAAGCCATGGTCGATCCCCTTCGAGATAGACATGGATTGGAATGAGCCCCAGTTGTAAGGTCTCCACAACATGATAAGATGTGCGACCATAGCCACGAGGGCAGAGCGAAAATTTTGATTCCGCCATGATGTCTCTCCAGTCAGTCGCTAATACTATAATAGTAAAAGAAGTTCTTTTGAGCAATCAATTTCTCCCGCACTCGATCGGGTGCATGTTTGTCGCTTCCAACGTAACTTATCAGATGTTTTCTCTCTTCCATTGAATTCTTTTGACGAAAATTTTCGGGTTGCTTTAATAGAGGGATAGGCACGTGTCCATACCCACCAGCGCTCAAGATAGTGATCTGATACTTGCTTTGTATGTCGTCAAATTCAGTACAACATCCTACAAAACCGTCGTCGTTTTGGCTCACTGTAATGTACATAACGTCCTCTCTTAAAACGTCCTTCAATGCCGACGCAAGCCCCTTCGGATATGTATACCCATTCGTTACCCATACATCCAACCATGGTATTAAGATGGGAATATATGGCCCAAAAACACCCGGGAGATAATTATTTTTTGATTCCAGTTCTTGTTGAAAATGAGTTATCCAATAGTTTTCAATCCACGGTCCACCGTACCGAGCAGCACGAAAAGGGACATGGTCTGTATGCTGTGCCCATTGTTGCAAACGATGATGGATTTGACGAAAATGTTGAAACGCGTCTTGTGGATAGCACAACTGATCCGGAAGGTTTGGTTTGGTCTGCCGGAGGCATTCCAACGCTTTTCTGAGTGAAGGCTGGCAACCTGATTTATCATCAAAGTCCAGCAACTCCTCATTACCTTCGGAATTTGAAACGTCCTCGAATGAACCGTCGGACTGATGCTGTTTGCATTTTTCTGAGCAAGTCCTTCGTGTTGTATGTTGTCCTCCTGTTATACCGCCCATTTGAGGGAAAATCACCAAAATTTCGAAGGCAAAGAAAATGATGACGGAGCAACCAATAATCGAAAAATGATGTTTCCGCTTCCTGATCTGTGAGAACCCTTTTTGATTCTTCATGGCAAGAATAGAAGAATTAAATTCGTTGTCGTTCAGATCTTGGCGAATATCGGCAGGATTCTGTGGTTCGATTATTTTTTTTTGTTTGTCCTGGTTCAGATGTGGAATCAATTTTTTGAAGCACAGTATACAGTCTGCACCATAGTGATGTGTCGAACAAAAAGAAGACTCAATTTTTAAGGTGGTCTTCGATCCAAGCATTGTTTTTTTGGAGGTGGTTCTTCAAAAAACTGATCATATTCTTCAATTTAAAGCCCTTGCAAAACAGTTTTCGGATGGAGGGCGGGAAGGCGAGAAAAATGATAGTGGGTTCGACGACAACGTGGTAGACAGATTTTGATATTATTAGTCGAGTGGGTCGATCACAATCTCTTTGGAATATGGTGAAAAGGTAGGAACCATCATAATGAGGAAAATATTTTTGGACGACGTTGTGGTCCGCGCCGGGCGGCAGAATATTTTTGTTTGAAAAAAATTCAATCGACGAGATTTTTGAATCGTTTCCGGCTCGGACTTTTTTACAATGTTTGACTGAATAGGTTCGATCCAATGTGGGTCAAACAAGCCAATCACTTGCGAACAGAAAGCACAGCATCCATTTTATCGTGTCCGAAAACTGTAGTCGGCAGTGGAGGAAGCAAAAGAGAACAGTGAGCAAGCAGCAGAGCACTTCTTTATTGACCCAACCGAAGCGTTTAGATCAATAAAAGTTCCATCCCACCATGGGTTCGTCGAAACCAAAACGAAATAGCAGCAGGGGTAACAATCCGCATTCGTCCGAAATGAATCCCTCGTTCAATGCGAATGCCATGGATGCTGCACTGGCAACTCTGCAGCCACTACGAGACCTAGCTCGTAATTGGGATGTTAATGTTGCGTCTTGGTGAGTATTATAGTGAACATTGTATTTTTGCAGCAGATCGATTGTTTCGTCATCGGCATGGACTGTCACAATCCTTAAAATATTGATGTCGCAAGAGAACGCGAATATTGTTTTCTCACTGTGTTTTTTCTAGTTTGGAAGAATACTTACAGGAACTTGCCGGCATACATCCTCAACAACTACAAAAAATCGCAGAGAGGGCAGCTGCCGATGTAGACTCTAAAAAAGATGGCGATGTTCCCAATTTTGCCCATGCAGCACTCATTTTGCAAAATTCTTCAAACGTGTATGGTCGAAAAGTTGAATACCTTTATTCCCTGGTTTACAAGGCACTGGACGAATTTTTCCAGGCGTCGAAGAACTCATCCTCATCATCCAATATCAAAAATGGTCGAAAAACGAAAGGGCTCGACGTAGATGTCGAAGAATTTTTTGACTTTGATCCAAACGAATGCTTCCTTCTTTTAGACGATGTCGTGCCAGAGGATCTTACTCCAACACATCGCAAAATCAACCTCAAGGAAGATCTGGACGAATCTGACGCTCAAGAGAGGCGAAATTCAATTGGTGGTCCTGTTTGTGCCCCCGGATCGGCTAGCAATCGCAGTCACATCACCACCAACAACAACGTCACACGACTGTCTCTCGGTGGCTTATCCGTCACGCGAATGGAGCGAAACAACAGCAGCAGTTATGGAGGCGTTACGTCCCAGCAACAACAACGGGCACTCCTCGGTATATTGAACAATGGGAGTTTGAGATTGATGAGTGGTCATTGCGATATTGGAGACGACGGCGTTTTGCTCATGCCAGGATCCCAATCCTCGAATGGTAGACGCAATAGCAGCGGTTTTGGTGATTCCACCAATAATCTTGATGCTAGCTTATGTGCCGAGTTAAACATGGATGGGTCACAGCCAGATGGAAACGTGGATGGTGGCCCTAGAAATTTGTTTGAAGACTCAGATGACCACGACGAGGGCCCTGGATTCAATATGAACGATGATTTCGACGATGACAATACTGATCACGCTGGCGCCATGGATGTAAACGATAGCCAAGTAGGTGTTGTAGCATTGGCTTCCTCGTTACCCTCGTCAAGAAAGCGAGTCGCCTTTGCAGACTCCGTAGAAGAACACCTTGAAAAGAAGCAACACAATCAACAAAAGAAGAAAAAGAAAGACCCATGGCAGTTACTGGATCCACATTCCGCCGGAGATCCATCTTATGCACTCAAGCCCCTGAAAAGAGGAAAGACTACCAGGTTGCCTGAGGGAATTCATCAACCACCTTCTGAATGTGTCACGGGTTCCAGTACAAGCTTTACAGCTCAGCCGGAACGTAGATCCTTGGCTCCACCGACATTGAGACCAAGTCTTGCGATTGAGACCTTTCGGGTGGCAGTTGGCAAACAATTAGAAGCATCCAATACAATAAAATTTCGGGGACTAGTCTATGGAGACGAATTTTTGTATATTGCCAAGGAAAATGCTAAGTTAAAGGCTGCAAAACGACGGGAGGAGCGCAAGAAAGAACAAGAATCGAGCGCTTTGACAACACATCGCAGCGAGCAGCTAACCGGGGACAAAATGAATGATGAGTACAATAAGGAAGATGGCTATGGAGATGATGACAATGGTGAAGGATTTGATTTCGGAGGAGGAGATTTTGATCATGATGATGGAGATTATGATGACGCTGTGGGAAATTCTAGATTGAATGATCTAGAAGACGCTTTCGGGAAGGGGTATGGAGACACCGAAGACGGAAGCCGACACGAAGGTAAGCACAACTGTGGATGAACGTATTTGCATTTTTTTGGCGCTTCTCTAACTATTTTACATTGTTTCGTGCTTGCAAAAATGCATTTCGTTGTCGTAACAAAATTACGCAGGTTGGAGATTTGGTAAAACCTTTGAGGAAATATGTCGTTCTCACATTCAGGCCTTTGCGAAGAGTGCTGAGAAGTTTGCCCTCACGACAAAACTAACCGATCGAATCAGTCAATGGCAAGCCCACCTTTCACCGATACTTGAAGAAGAGGAACGCAAGGCCAGTTTCGATATTCATCGTTACTCTGAAATGTTTTTGGACTCAGCGATAGAAACGAGGCACGAAAACAAACGCAATAGTGTGGAGGGGTCGAAAGGGGGGAAAACACGCAAATTCGAAAGCATTCATGGAAATCCAAATATTGTGGAATTCAAAAGTGTGGCAGAGGGATGTACACAAAGTGATATTTGCAGATTTTTCCTGGCCAGTCTCAGTCTAGCGAATAGTGGGAACCTGAAGATCGAGGAAGGGTCCCGAGAGTATCGCTTTGAGATAGTGTCTGACAAGGTAGATAAACCCATGGAAACGTATCGCGCACCAAGCGCCACTACTGTTGGGGAGTGACAAATATACATGTATTGTTGATAGATGCATCCGCGATTGCGTATATATTATTGTAATGGATCAAAATAGAAAGGTTCATAAAGTACACTCTATAAATTTCTATTTAAAAAGCCACCTCCTTCCCTTCTACTACTCATCAATTTGGATTTTTGACGTACCCTAATAGTAGGTAGGATAGGTACGTAAAGCGTGTATATATAAAAAAAGCTTCCTGAAACGATCGAAATTTTTAGGTCACTCTTTGTTTTGAGTTTGTGTTGATGTCATTCTCAATTCCGGTCATGGAATCAAGAACTCGCAGTGAGAATAAAGAGACCCGTCAATCTCGTATATGGTCTGTTACAACGAATTGAAGTAGTAAACAGGGAAATAAAACCATTATTGTATATAACGGCACATCGCAGCACAGCCATCCATCGCTTTCTGTGACCGAGGGAAAGTGATATTCTACTTCATCGATCCTTTTCATTGGGTTGTCACCGAACCGTCACGATAATGGGGAAATTATCATTGTTTTCGTCTCGACGAAATGGGACTTGGGCTTGGCTCCTCTTTGTTTTTTATCTTACCCTGGATATTAATACTCGCTCGGCTATTAACGCCGCAAGCGTGGCTTCGTCGGAGGGGTCTTGCTCCTCGTCACAAACCTGCGAAGGACCGAGTTGTAATGAATTGGGATCTTGCGAAAGAGCCTCTTCCAGACCATCAATGGAGGACGAAAAATGTGCGTTCGATGCCGAAAATGGGCTGTGCATTTCTAATCCCGGAGAAATGTTCCGGAAGTGTTCCCCCGACGACCACTGCCTGCATAGTGAAGACTTTGGAGCATTTGTAGTTGCTTCTCCAATCTACCGTTCCGGAGTTCCTGGGTCCTGTCAGAATGATCCCGCTGAGTACTGTGAAGAGTTTGCCATTGAGGAGCATGCATGCCTTCTGAACCCGGGCTTTATGTATGATTCCTGTCCCAAGAGCTGCTACATTTGTTTCGAAAACGACAGCGATGACGGCTCGAATACTTCTTTAGTGAAAGTCCCAATCGGGATAAAGCAGACAATGCCTCTGGAAACTACCGAGGAGGTGATAAAGAAATTTTACGAGGTGATTGCCGGGACAGCTTTGTACATGGCCAATGAGGTTTTTGCCAAGAAAGACCTTGAGGAGGCTAGGAGAGATTGCCGCAACAATGACGACCGTTGTGCCTATAAGGTCGCGTCCACCGGTGGTGCCTTTTGTGACGAGCCAACGAGCACGAGATTATGCGGACCGGCCTGCAAAGCCTGTGGGGAGATGATCTTAACGAACGATGAACTCGAGATTCTCGATAATTGCCTCACCAATTACAATATGGATATTTTTGAGAATGACGAGCTGGAGAGCGATGGCAAAATCGAAAATGATAACGACGACTACGACGATTCTCAAACACTAGATGCAATGTTTCGTCGTATCGTAGGCGAGCTCCCCTATCCCTCCCCCTCCGGGGAACCATACCCTATCGTTCCAGGGGTCAATTATACCGTTAAAGTCTTGTCACGGCCCTCATTGAATCCCGGGATCCACAACAATATATCATGGAACTCGATCGATTTTCACTACCGGCGGCCCGTGGATTGTAGTCCTGGACGACTTTTTGTCGCCGGAGGAGTGTGATCGAATGATCGAACTAGGAGATCTTTTGGGGCGTCAAAAGAGCACCATCCACGAAGACGACGACGAAGTCAACGATGATGAGGACAAATGATGTCAGCGACAGCATTGCGAAGGATGGGGATTGAAGAGGAAGAACCAGAATGGAGGACTTCTTCAACAGCCTGGTGCGATGAATTATGCGAACATGATCCAGTTGCTTCACTGGTGCAGGAAAGAATAGGCTTTACTACCGGCGTGGCAAGGGAATATTTTGAAGATTTACAATTGTTGAAGTATAGTAAGTGATGAAAAGATTGAGCGTTGAAAGAAGCGAGGCAAAAACGCTACAGTGAATGACGTGTCATCTACTTTGTATTTTCTTTTGTTTGCCTATCATCTCGCGTGTCAATGTCTCAAGCATCTAATTCAATTATTAATCGATTGCGATTGTGACCTTTCTGTATCAAACCATTTATTGTTCTTTTGCGTGGATAGACCCAGGTGAATATTACATGGAACACCACGACGAAATAGGTGACGTACACAACGACAAGTACCTACCAAGGGGGCCACGAATATTGACTTTCTTTTTATACCTGAACGACGTTGAAGAAGGTGGCGAGACACGTTTCACGGATTTGATGGGAGATGATTCGAACATTTTTCTCGATGTGGTGCCAAAAAAGGGTCGTGCACTATTATGGCCCTCCATGATGAACGAGGACCTCCTTGCCTTAGACGCCCGAACCTACCATGAGGCTCTCGTAGTGAAAAAGGGAGTCAAGTATGGGGCCAACGCATGGATGCATCTCCGTGACTTTCAGAACTATGACATTTGCGACGAAGAGGCCGCCGAAGGGTTACGTATAAAGTGGGATTTTTTTCAATAGATGTTAAATCAAAGTTAAATATCGATAATCTACTAACAGGGGTAGTATATCTTGATTTAAGAGGGTCAGCATGATTTGATTATAAATTGGATAACGATGAACATGCCTTGTTTGTTGAGGCTCTAGAGAAGCACTTTCGGTGGCAAAAAGAAAATATCCTTTTTTCTGGTCACGAAATACGTACTCTATAAAAAATGTTAGAATACCTTTTATGGCTAGGATCCTACGATAATTACATATGATGCTATTTGGAAAAATTGGGCTGGCCGATAACGCTGCTCGCGCGCGTGGGTTCGGTTTTAAAAATCCTCTCATCAATCTTTAAGTTTTTGGTTTTCATACCAACCTTTCGTCTCCTCTAAGGTATTTTAATGGCATTCCGATTTAACTGCACAACATGGCGAACAGACTTTACTGCAATTGATCGAAACATCATTTTTTGCTCGAAACCGATGGATTGAATCATTTTTAGCGGCGATACAACATTATCCGAAATGACTCGCGAAGAAGGAAGAGCGTTCTCTGATATTGCACCATTGCGGTACACACTACGACAAGGACGAAAAAACAGGAGGAACGTCTGGAATCGTCGCATTCGCCTTCCTACGTTGCTTGGTATCTTGGGATGTCTTTGTGGAGCTACCTTCTTACAGCAATTCAATATCCTTCGGAAACTCGTCCCCGACAACGTTGGGGAAAATCGCCTTCTTTTCGCACCCTTCGAGGATTCAAAAATCTGGCGCCATACTAACGAACACGAAAGCTTAAAAATCTTGCCTGTCAAACAATTGGCTCGAGAGGTTACGGGAAAAAATACTGATAGACAATCTGGCAAAATCCAAGAAAATGCTATTTTGGTGTTTCGGTTTCCAAATCATTCTGGACAAGGAACGGGGAACATTATGTCGGGAGCTTTAGCCGCTCAGCTACTGGCAGAGGAGTTCAATCGCACTCTTTGTCATACCGGGGTGGAGTCTACGAGCGTACACGCCTCTTTTCGTAAGGCCTTCGACTGGATAGACGATCATCACCAAGATTTCTGTGATCGAATGGTGGCACAAAATGAAGAAACAGTGATAGCTGTTGCACCGAAAACTTCGAAAACCATCGAGCAGAGAAACTACGATCAAACGAGCGAACAAAGTGAATGCGAAATGAGGGAAATGCTGTCAAATCACGCAGAATACCCTATAATGTATTACGAGGGTAACACGTACCCTCGTTGGCCAAAGAAGGCTGTCGCTTTGCCGAGGGATTACTTTCACGAACTGTTCAAGCCAACGCAAGCCTTGAGAGACGTCTTGCCATGGAAGGAGTCGGCTCCGCCACAAACCATTGTCCACTTGCGCGATGGAGACGACGAACGCGATGTCCGTGGTGGCCTTGATGATCTGACCCTGTCGCTGCTGGCGAAAAGTGACTTTTTGGAAAATTCTGATTCCCAGCGAGGCGTATTTCTCGTCACGAACAACGTGGAATGGTATTCACGATTCCCAGAGTGGTCCCATCCCGACTGGTCATCGGTTCATCATTCAGCGCTTAGACGGATTTCCTGGGGCAGAACCCCTGGCGGCATCAAAGACAGAAATAGTGACGGAGAACTACAGATGTGGTCGGACTGGTACACTCTCCTCAATGCCCAGAAGATCTATCACACATTCAGTGACTTTTCTCGATCTGTATCCCGATGGAATGAGAACATCCAGAGCTGGACGATATTAGGATCAACAGACCAAAGATCAGACATGGAAGATGGAAAAGCTGAAGCCCGAATTCTTCTCAGAAATGACATTCAAAATTTGACAAATAAATCCGACATAGGTATCTCGAGGTTGGTGGATCGCAAGTCAAATGAGCTTTGGTTCTGTGGCAGTCCGTCGCCCGAAGAACAGAAGCACATGCAAGAAAAGAAAGACCGCCAGCTTTTAAATCTTCTACAAGCTCGAAAGCGAAGGGGAGCCGCTGTGTTTCAAAATTCCAATAACAATCCACCTGTGGTATTCTCTTAATACAGGAAAGTACGTCAATGAAGAAATCGGGGCGATTTCCGATTGTTCACGAGGTTGTTTGTAATGCTTTTATGAAGTAAATATATTCTAGTCTCAGAAGTAGTGAGGAGTTCGCTGATAATATAGAAGTGATGGAATTGTTCTATTTGCACGGTTCGTTTGATAAAAATTGACCATTATTTGTTTCCCCGGTATTCTCCACACTACAATATACGAAGTTACGACATTAGTATGGTATATGACACAGGATGAGTTTTTGGCAGCAATTTTGAAATGATATATTCTATTACGTTTTCTCTAGTTCTAAATTATGAAAAAATGGTTTTGCTTTTGTGAACCTTCTATAGAGTAGTGTTGCAAACCTCGATGTAGGGTTGGTATCAGAGTCAGCATTATTTGATTACCGTGCAACCGGTTTTTCCTCTTGGCGACGAAACAAACGTCTTGCTTTGTCCCAACATTCTCTTGTCTTCCGTCCAAGTCGACGGTACTGTAATCCACCTTGATTCTTTTTCTTCTTCGACGCCAAACCCAGAGAATCAACAATTTTGGTTTTGGTTCTTCCTTGACTTTGGTTTTGAACGCAGAATTCGACGGGAGAAACTACCTCATGATGCGCAGAGCTACAAAAGGGAGATGTGCTTGGTAGGGATGAAGGAAGAGAAATGACCTGGTGATGGTGACAGGTATTCTTGAATTCGACGCCCTTTAAAAAGTTGGGCATGGACGATGACGAGCTTGAAATACTTGGAGGCGGTCCATCTGATGCCTTTCCGTTGACCCACTGCTTGGAAGGAGCATCCTTTTGAATAGAGTGTTTTGGGATTGATCGGTGGGGACGATCGCGTTTCGAATGCGAATTGGATGCTTGCATAGCCGTAGTAGGCATGCTACAAGCTTTATTGGAACTTCCGTAGTATGTGAAAGAGGACCAGGAAGAGGAGTACCAATGATTCAATTCATCTTGCGATAGAGACGGGTTCGTTGAAGGGCAGGTACTGGTGGCATCATCGATTCTACGCTGGAGGTTGGAAAAGAAATGATGGTCGTTATTTTCGGATTGGTAGTCGCAATCTTCTTTCTCCACGAGATCATCTCTGATCTCTGCGGCAGCACCAGCCGACAATGAACTCCGCTTGCGATGAAAGAGGGCATCAACTTTGCGGGTGAGGTCATCGGCATTTTTGTACGAAATAAATTGTCTTCGTTTTAACCCGAACGGTCCATCGTTATCGGAAAAGCTATGCTCGTCCGCTCCAATGGTTTCCACAGAACTGTTGTTTCTGCAGGTCCATAGTGAACCCTTTAGTGGCTTCTTAGTACAGGAAAGAAAATCGGTTGTAAAGACAATGGCCTCGATGAGATGACTGTCTTTGTCGTGGTCGGCGGTTTTCATGGTGTTTGGGTTTGCGTTGTAAAATGGGGCCGAAGAATTCCTTTGCTGGGATTTTTTGCTATTTGAGCGGTAGCAGCTATTTTCCCTCCGTTGGAGGCTTTTGAAAGTTCGAGCAACCATTGTATGTTTTGTGTGCTTTGTCTTATTTCATGATGTACGTCGAATGAAAGTGTGGGACGAACAAAAATCTTTTATTTCATCACCTGCTGCGATTGACTTTTCCTTGATTTCTTGTGTTTCAACTTTTACTAGCATGTGACAAGATCGGCCGCCGTGCTCTGGCGAAATCATAGGATAGATTGCTTTCAACTCTTCCGTTGGAAAGTTCACGACTGAAAAGCACGAATCGTTTCCTGGCGATGCCTGCTCGAAAATGATTCTCTCGAAAACCCAGGACTGATTGATTGATTGATTGATTGATTCATTCATTCATTGCAATAAAAGACTGAGAGAACCTTCGATGTCGGCATCAGTTTTTTCTCTCTCTACTTCCTGACAAATTTAGATGCGAATCTAATGATTTTTTTCAAAATAGCAGGAACATTTTTGTTGCCAGATACGTTGCTTCGGCTGCGTCGTGTGGAGAAAATAGAAAGTGTTGTCCTGCGGTTGCTTGTTTTCTTGGCGACATGAAATCATTGTATATCATCATCGGTGGAATGGGTGGCAACAAAGAAGTCGATGACCAAGATGCCCGTTTATTCGAACCTAGTGGAAGTCCTGGAAGATGAGAATCACAACCAGGACTCTATTAGCATGTTCGGAGTGCGAGCCAGAAATTATGGGTTTTCCATGGATATGCCAGATGTTTTCAAACGCTTACCAAAAGTGATTACGTGGAATCAACATGGATTGTTCGCCTTCTACTGTGACATACATCGTTATGCTTACCCGAACGTTTCTCTCAAAGATGAAGCGAAAGAACTTAGGAACCTCACAGACGAATTCTTCAATCTTCCATTGCGAGTTATCAAGGAGAATATTAGACTCCTCACTATTGACGACGTCTACGTGGTAAGCCTTGAAGCGATGTCTCGATGTATGCACGAGACGGATTACTTCCCACACTACGTTCAACTTGGTCTCGGCCTATATGTAAAAGGCTTTTACGGACCTGCCAAGAAGATATTGCAAGGCAAACCATGTGGTATGTTTAACGTCCGATCGTTTCAAGTCTCCAATTCAACTGATCAACTTTCGAAGTCAAATGAAGATGATTCGGATACGGAAGAATCTATAGCATCATCCATCGAATACATCATTGATGACTCTGATGCAGGAGAGTCGACGATTGTAGGGGACGAGATGGATGCTGATACTGTCTTGTCGATTTCTGAATACGACGAGGAAGAGGAACCAGAAGGGGACTTACTGAATGAATGACTTCATGGTTACATAGATTCGGTTTGCTAGATTGTTAACACGGCGATGTTTTGTATCTTCAGTAATTACTGTTCAGCTGTTGTCCCGCTTCATCTCGTAATACAAAGGTTCTGTCATGACGTGGCATGTTTTCAAGATGCGAAGTTCAATAACAGTACGGTTTTATAAGCATTTCAAAATTTTCTTGTCTCAGAATTATTGGTTTCATTATGAAGTTACAGTGTTTAATCGAGCATTCGTTAGTGACACAGGTTATATCCGATTAAGGAATGATATGAAACAAAGTTACACCTAAAAGGTACTTTGATTTCATTTATTTAGGCCTCGATAAGGGCAGGTGCTTCCATTGCGACCGGAAGAACTTCACCGGAGGCAAGGTCGAGGGGGAAGTTGTGAGCGTTTCGCTCGTGCATGACCTCCATTCCGAGGTCGGCACGGTTGATAATATCGGCCCAAGTGTTGATGACGCGTCCTTCGGAGTCGATGACAGCTTGGTTGAAGTTGAATCCATTAAGGTTGAAAGCCATTGTGGAGACTCCCATGGCAGTCAACCAGATTCCAAGAACAGGCCACAAGGCCAAGACGAAGTGAAGAGTACGGGAGTTGTTGAAAGAAGCGTACTGGAAGATAAGACGTCCGAAGTATCCGTGAGCGGCAACAATGTTGTAGGTTTCTTCTTCTTGTCCGAACTTGTATCCATTGTTGGTGGATTCATTCTCGGTGGTTTCACGGATCAAAGAAGAGGTGACGAGAGATCCGTGCATGGCAGAAAAGAGAGATCCGCCGAAAACTCCGGCAACACCGGCCATGTGGAGAGGATGCATGAGGATGTTGTGCTCAGCTTGGAACACCAACATGAAGTTGAAGGTTCCACTGATTCCAAGAGGCATACCATCAGAGAAGGATCCCTGTCCAATTGGGTAGGTAAGGAGGACAGCAGTGGCGGCAGCGACAGGAGCGGAGAAAGCGACAAAGATCCAAGGTCGCATACCGAGGCGGTAGGAAAGTTCCCACTCACGGCCCATGTAGGCGGCAACACCGGTGAGGAAATGCATGACAATCAATTGGTAAGGACCTCCGTTGTACAACCATTCATCCATGGAGGCAGCTTCCCAGATAGGGTAGAAGTGCATTCCGATGGCATTGGAGGAAGGAATCACAGCTCCGGTGATAATGTTGTTTCCGTACAACAAAGATCCTGCGACAGGTTCACGAATTCCGTCAATGTCGACCGGTGGCGCAGCAATGAAGGCAGTGATGAAGCAAGACATGGCTGCCAATAGGGTTGGGAACATGATTGTTCCAAACCATCCGATGTAGAGACGGTTGTCGGTGCTTGTGATCCAGTTCGAGAATCGCTCCCATGTGGCCAAATCACTCTTTTCGATGTCGGTAGGAGTGAGGGATGCAGCCTGAAGCTTGGTGGTGTCGATAGGGGAGACAGATGTAGTGCTCTCTTCGAAGATGTCGGTAGGAACAAAGTTCAAGGCAGAAGAAGAGCGTCCAGCACTGGTTCGACCAAACGAAGAGGCCGAACCCTGAGGGACAGTGAAAGCCTCGGTGGTGGATGCGAGGAGCGCAACAACAAGGGAGAAAGAGTACTTCATGATTCTGAGTTTTTTCTTCTTTTCAATTTGCTTCTTTTCGAGATTATGAGAACAACGTGAAATCTTTTTTTGCCAAAGATCGTCGCGATGTGTGTGCTTTACTGCGTCTAATTCATCGTTTTTGGCAACATTTTTCTCTTTTTGACGTGTTCCAGTTGATGGGTCAGTTTTCTGACCCAGTTTCGAGTTTTTGAGGGAATTGTTTTCTTCGGAGCGTCTGCCGATCTGTGTCAGGGTGAGACGAGAGAATCCTGCAACTGTTTCTGCTTCTAATGACACAGTCTAATGGAAAACAAATCTTTGGATTGTTTGGATTCGTAGAAAATAACAGCTGCTGCTGCCTGTTTTTACGTCACGAAAGAACAAAGAAATATTCTTTGGATTTCAAATGGAATGCTTTTTGAAGGGGATCGACGGAGAATGCTCAACGATCTAGCAATGTTGATTCAGAGTTGGAGTTTTCTAAAAACAGACTTCGGCAATTTCGAGATTCAGGAGAAGATAATGAGTTGGTAGAAATACTTGATTCGCGATTTGATGTCGCTTTTTTCCATTGAGCATGACTCACTCACACTTGCTAATCGTGAAGTGACGCGCCTACTTCTCGTTCTCTGTTTAGTCCCATTAGTCGAATCTCGTCCATAAAGTTGACCGAACATTCTTTGTGCTTTTCTTCATGATTGATGCCCAAATTTCGTACCAGAAACTCGATGTAAAGGTACGTACGTTGTGGAATCGTCGGCTGCTGATTTCTCGATTACGTATACTTCCTATTGAGTTCCACGAAGTCTTGATCGTAGTGTTGTATCGGTTTTGTTGTTTTGCCCATCTCGTCAATGACTATGATTCATGTATCGAAGACGCTCTTATCTGTTCTTCTCATCATCGTGCTGGGATGCCTGACGACATCAGTGTCCGCAAATTGCGTAGAGGAGTTCGGGCAGTGCGTTACAAATCGCGATTGTTGCGGTCATGAAGATCGAGCAATCGAATGCGTGACGGGAGACTGGGAAATAACAACCGATAGCACCTGTTTGTCCAAGCGGTCTCAAGATCTAGAAGCTATATCCAAAGAAAATGGATTCGACCACCAAAGCCTGACGGTCCTCTTGAAGCACCACATTTATCAATTTCCGGAGATTCGAGAGCAGCACACCAAGCGTTTCCGAGACAAAGAAATCGATCCTCAATTTTATGAAAAGATAGCAAAAAAATACCGGCACGAGTTTGCCAAACTCGTCGTGAGTCTCGAGCGCAAGTACAAGATTAGCGATTCAACGGCAATGCCAAAATTGATCGGGAAATTTCTGACATGGAAGGAAAGAGCTGATATTGCTGAGGTCTTTGCGAACGGACTTCATGAACAAAAGATAGCGCCAGATGAAAAAGACGGGAGTGGATCAGAATTTTGACCGTGCGGGAGGGGCAACATGAATGAGCCATCACATACGAACACGCACGTCAATCTGAAGAGAGCTTCTAGACTACAATATCACACACCTACAATTCAAGTCAAAATATGGTCGAATGTAGAGAAACTTCATTAAGTAACTGCATCTCTGTCACGACAGAAAGCTTCTTACGATGGTTGGGGACTCGATGTCTTTTTCAAGAATGTGATCTGGTTGTTGAGGTGGGCACTATCCATACGAATTACAACTTGGCGGAAGCGAAGACTGCCGGCACAAGTATTGAAAAAAGGTTCAAAACCCCCAACAACAACAAATCGAAGCTGACGTTCGAAGTTGGCGAGACGTTTGGGTGGTGGGATACGAAAATGCTTTTCCAACACAATCGGCTTTGCGGAGAACACTAAAACTATGAATCATACAAATCAGAGTGGTGTGATGCCAAGTAAAAGTCTCTAGAAAGCCCTAAAGAGCGAGCGTCATAATACGTGTGAATAAGCACATCATCTGTTCCTTTTGATTCTGTGAACAGTCGAAACAAACAAGTTGTAGATTCGGCCCTTCATGCCTAATGTCTCGTCAACACACTTTCGACCAAAATCATAGTATGAATAGTACTGGTATAAATATGTATAGTATGGGAAGTATTCGTCGTGTAACACACCATGATTCCATGATTGTTGACATGTAGATATACTCCATAAACTTACTCGTTCTGAAAATTCTCATTGAACGGGTCATCTTTCGAATCGGAAGTATGGATACTGATGATATTCCCCTCCGATTCAGATCCGTCCCACAGCCACGCAAGTCGAATAATGAAATAGAGACCAGGAGACCCGATCGAGATGACAGAGCAAGTAAGATTTTGGACGGTTCAATAGTCCATTGCGTCTTCCAGAAAGTCTGCTGCCGACATTCCATTGATGGTTCCTTCGAAGCTGTCAAAATTCTTCCAGTCAAATGATAGCTTTTTGAGTTTCTTAGCCACCAACTTGCTATCGTAACCATACATTTCTTCCAAAAAATCGGGTAATTTTTCTCTGATGATTCGTTGACCGACGTTCAGGCCAGCAATGTTGTCCTGTTCGTAGTGAACTCCCGCAACTGTGCGTCCCATTGCGACAGCATAATCTACACGAAGGGCCTCGAGGAATTGGTTGGGTGTGAGGTTGCATAATGCTGCCAGCCAAAGACTGCAGGACGATCCCGCTGAATGCATGGCCGGAAAGGCTGGATGGAAAGGTGACCCCGTTAGTTTATAGGCTGTGAAATCATGGGGGTCGTTCAGATCCATGGCTTGAATCTTTTCAACCAATTCTGTTGGCACGTTATCGTCTTCAGTGAAGTCTCCACGAAAAATCTTGTATGCCACTTCTTCCGGGCGGGGCAAACCGAAATGCCACTTCAACATAAAATTGACTGGAGCTACTGCCTCAAAGACCCAGGTGTTAATGACGGCCATGCGGACTGGCTTTCCGATAAAATCGTTGGCACTGCGGATCGGTTGTCCCAACCCAATGTCGAGTTTTACCCCCTCTTTAAATAGCTTTTTGATCAAGATCTGTTGGTGGTATGCGGGATATTCACCATTGACGGCTTCGGCAACATCTACAAGCCCCAAGCCCTCGTAGGATGTGCCGGAACCTGGCCATGGGCTAAGTCTGACTACATTCCTTTCTTCCCAGGTCTTGGGCCACCCATACACACCAGATGCAGATTCGCCAGATTCGCGAGCAATCTGGGATTCCAGGACTGTCATCATCTCACCCCAGAATCCTTCATCACCTGGATAGATAGGGTTGATTTCTGCTCCAGTTACTGGATCTTTTAGCCAGTAGCTAATGTCTTCCTGGACATAGTCATAGAGTTGCTTGTCATCGGGAAGGACCACCGAGTCTGCCATGGTTTTACTCGTCAGAATTTCCCATTTAGTTTTGTTTTCTTGAAGAAAATCGTCGGGCATCAAAGGGAATACGTCTCTATGAAGACTACCGACATAATCAGGGCTCGAAACCTTCTTTGTGTTGTCAATTTCTTGTACACTTGGACACTTGTTGAATCGAGTGTCCTTGAATTGAGCTTGTTCGACTGAAGAGGTCATGCAAAAGCCTGTTTTCGTACATGCTTTCGAGGCATTGTTCTTTTTGGTTTTGCAAATCTTTTTGCAGCATTTGCCACCACAAGTTAGCATGTGATCCTGAAATTTGGACTTGCATTGGCTTTTGCAGTCGTCCAAATGATGAACCGTATCATATACGTCAATGCATATTTCGCATGAGGATGGTGCTCCGTGAGTGACCACTCCCTAACGTTTTTAACAATATTAGCAATCTAAAACGTTAGAAACGAGCAAGCAGTTAATCACAAAATAGTTTAGAATGTGTTCTCGAACATACCAAGTTGGCCCAACAAAAGGCCAAGAACAACAAAAGTTTCATCGCGGACTTGTTGAAGAAGATTGCAAGTATCGAAGCTTGTGAGATTATGGTGCCCTCGATTGATTTCAAAAGAAGAACTCGGTTTCACCACGAAACTACCCGCCCCGAAGGGTAGAGATCTATGGATGGCTTCAACCTTTCGCTCTTCCGCGACGAATATCATCGGCACTCCTATCCATTCATTCCACTTTTGACTCATAATACACTTTCATGCATCCCTAGAGTTGTTCTTCTCCGCATATATTTTCCGTTACCTGATTACGACGGCAATACTACGTTGTTCTACCAGGACCAATGCTGCCACATACTTTGGAGTTGTCATCCTGCGCGCACTGCTCACTATTTCTTCTCTGACACTCAACGGTTGAATGTTGACCGCTGGTTGACATCCAAGCATAGTTCAAGCAACAAACGGAAGGTTAAGAATAATTACGAAAAAATGCCAAATCCCTTATCAATGGAACCATCAGTTTTTTCAAGTGTGACTTCAACCAATTCAAAATATTGTGAGAAAAGGATTTTCGGCGTGCGTATTTTTGGGTCCTCGTTGAGATGGCGCAATCGACTAACTCGAACACACTGTACGTTTCTTCATCAAAACAGGAAAGTACAAATTTGATTTCACCTGAGGGCAGCAATGCCAATAAGCATTATTTCAGTTTCAATCTAATCCAACAGGTAAAGAATCAAACTACGGTGGCGCTTGAGGATAGAACTGCAATCTTAATGAAATAACGCACGATTATATATCGAGAAAAGCACTCGCAAGGCACTATAATCCTTTTGGATTAGGGCCATCGAAACAATGGAAAACAAACACGAAAGGAAGGATGTCGAGGCCATGATGAAGCGACTCCAAGAACAATTTGGAGATGTCGATCTTGACTTAGAGCTTTTGGGTCTTGGGGACGAGGAACAGGTTGCCTTGGAATTGGAAAAAGAAGAGCAGATGTCCGATGAATTCCAACAGCCAGCGGCTGATCCTGCTGCGATAGCAAAAAGGCAAGACGATGCAATCACCGACGCAGAGGCAGCCGCACTGATGGCACGTCTGGGTGCCCAGTTTGGTGACCTCGACATGTCCAATCTGGGACTAGGTGTTGGTGTTACAGGTGGCGATGGAGGGGACACCAAAAGCAACGATAATAACCAGGATTGTTTTGGAGGAGATAGTGATGAGGAGTCGTCCATAGAAGATCCCACGCCCGAAGAACTTGAGGCCTGGCAAGCTTCTCAATTTCTTAAGGGTCAACAGACCCTAACACAAAAGAAAGCTTCAAGCGATGGAATAGGAAAAGCCGTCGATTCCATTCCGCAGCGACGAAGGCTTCTGAGGGAGACAAGAGCCCAGCAATTGACTCGGGAACAAGCTCGACTCCGCCTCCAAAAACATAGCGAAAGCTTTGACGAAGCCGAAACCAAAACTACCGCCGCCTCGGTCTTGAACCTTTTAGGAGAAGACACAAGTGCTTTTTTCCATCCTTCCACAACGAGCATTCTGGAGGAACTCGTTGCCGAAGAGGCTGATGGTGACTCAGAAATTCTGCAGACCTCGTGGAAGCGTCTCTACGCAAGCTACGAAGAGGGACTAGGCTTTTGGAATCTGTGGAAATCTCTGAAGGGCTACGATGGGCCAACTCTATTAGTACTACGGGGTATCCCTAGCGAATCGAAGAGACTCGAGGCTGGAATAAAAACTCTACCACGAACGGCGTGCCTCGGATTCTACACCACAACGCCTTGGAAAGATTCCTCTGACATGTTTGGTGGAGACATCGGATGCGAAGACGGCGACAAGGCATTTTTATTCTCAATCGACGAAAAGGGCCACAAAGAAAAACACGAAAACAACGTCAAATTCTTCCCCGTCGAAAGAAAACCAGGGGCGAAAAATTCGATGGCTTCTCTAAAAAACGGGTATATGTATTGCCAACCCTCGTCCAAGAACAGTGGGGATGATGGAACAATGCGCAAGACGCTCGCAGTCACCGGACTTGGTGTTGGTGGAAGACCTACACAACCACGCTTCCATCTAACGGAAAACTTTGAGGACTGCTCCTGTCTGACCTACGACTCTGCCCGGGTTAGCCGAGACGGGGATCTCTTTTCCTGCTTTGACGACAAAAAACAAAAGAATAACGAAGACAACAACAACAACGGAAACGCTTCACTTTCTGCCGAGGGCCATGATTTTGCCAAGACATTATATTGCTTCGATGTGATTGATCTAGAGGCCTGGGGCATTGGCGGAAGAGACTGGATCGATCATGCTTTGAGAGAACGAGAACGGGCTCGGAAGCAACACATTTTGCGATTTCAGAAAGTTGATAAACAAATGATGTGGGACCAGGGAGCCTTTGGTAAAGGTAGCAAAAGGAGCAGTAGCCGACAACATCTTTGAGCCACCTTCTGGGAATTGTGATGGCCTTGGAGGGAGGGGAAGAGGAGCTGGTGAGAAACACGTGTATTCGAGCTTTTCATCGGTAAACATTCTTGCCTGGCATCAGTGTGGTTCCTCAGAACTTATCTGCAAGTTATATTTCCACTAAATATCGTAGTTTGTATCGTACAATTTACTTGGAAATTGTTGATGAGCCATTGTCTGCTGTTTTTCTTCTTTCTTGGATTTTTCATGGAACTCCCCTCATTGACTTGGTCACCGCTAGCACCAGTGCGTTTCTTGTTATCTATAGCTCCTGCCTCTTTGCCCTCGTCACCACGTGACCATGAAATATTGTTTTGTTATCTCTAATATATCCAACTTCCATTTCCTTCACAGTCGGAAATTGAGAAATCATAGAGTTAGTCGTAAAGCAAAAACGAATCCAGAAAAAAAGCAACTCGTACGTACGAGTGTGTGCTCACAAAAGCGCAGTGTAGATAGGCACGAATGAATAATCTGAATTGTACGTAGGTCTACGAGACTTGTTAGTCCTGTGGATCCGGGACTCGTAAGATGAACGACGATGATGAAACCCCAAACCATGAAAAAATACGGATTAATTTGGTATTTTGTTTGATTTGTGACCGGTAACGTTAAACAATCGAATCATCACCATCGATGGGCAGAGGCGAAAAGTCCAAGCCAATGGAATTATTGAGTGCCATACTGAAAACAGACAACAATCGAAAGAGCAAACATACCGGAAAGCGCTTCGTGGTCGTTTCACAAGAATCCCTGGATTCAGGAGCAAGAGAAAGCGCATAGGATCGGTTAGAACTCGCATCTCTCAGTCAGGACTACGACCACTCGGTCGCATCAAAGGATCTCGAAGCAATCTTTCTTGCCCACAAAAATGGAAGACCGTCATTCCCTTTTCGCACTGGTGTGCTCGTTCTTGATCAGCACGTTGTGGTTTCCTGGACCATTGCTCGTCGTTGCCGACGCTGCGGCGGGCGATGAAGGGGGCACAGCGATAATGTGCCGAACGGGATGGAACGGCAATTCTGAAATGGTCATACCAGAAAGCTGGGTTAATGACCACTACTGTGATTGCCCATTTGATGGCAGAGACGAACCTGATACAGACGCTTGCAGTGGTTCTCTCTCTTGGGCAGGCGTCAATACGATGAACAGGTACGTGACAGAAATTGATAGTTGCAATATTCCTTTTCTCCGAACATCGACGAGATGATTAGATTTCGGCCTTTCCAGGACACCTTATTCGCTGTATGTTGGAATTCGTGTCGATTGATCTTTGTATATTGTACAAGCATCAAAATTTCTAACATACGATGTCGATGAATTTGGCTACACTTTGAAATGTCTGTTGATTCAAACAAAATGGGATGGAATCAACAAAACACGATAAATTCCAAAACGACGCAATAAAAATGCAACTTTTACGTAGCAATCAAGCTACAACCGAACCAAATTTTGTCTGTCCGCAACAACCCAATTTGATCTTGCCGTTATCGCGGTTGAACGACGGGATTTGCGATTGCTGCGACGGAAGCGACGAACATCTAGATAAGAACCATTGCATCGACAATTGTGACGAGGTATTGAAGGTCGAGCGCGAAAGGGAGGCCAAAATCCAAGGTGACTTTCTGGCTGGATCGAAGAAGCGGGAACATGATCTTTCTGAGTTTGAGAAACTTCGTGCCACAAAAATTGCCGAGGCATCCGACTTGGATCAAAAGATCGAGGTCATCAGAGCAGAAATCGAGGACATCGAGGGGACCCAGATCGTGGGATTGAAAGAAACCTATGTTTTATCCCGTGTGGCTACCATGAAGGATCTTGTTGCAGGACATTCGATGGCTACCGATTTGCTCACCGGTCTCAAACTAGAGGAACTAGAAGCCCTTCTTGTTCATCTCTGTCAGATAGCAGGTGAAATTTCCAAATCTGATAAGAGAGATAATGGTGAAAGTACTTGTTTGGCCCTTCGTGTGGCGGCCCTGGACCTTGGATTGACCTGGAGCGAACAAGAAAACTACGATGATGGAACCACAGAGACAACCTTCCACAATGCCACCGATGCAGAAATTGTTCAGATCGTCTTTGAAAATGCTGAAGAGGAATCCGAGGGCCTGCCGCCGCTTCGCTGGAGAAAGTCACCACCCAAGAAAAATGGGCGGCGGCGCCTTGACGAAGTCGACGAAGAATTTCTTCGCTGGCAAGAGTCTTTGCCTCAGGATCCAAAGTCGGGCGACTTTGAACCCGGCGACGAAGTCCACGATGACTATCTGATGCACGACGACGAGTATTTGATGAATGACGATGAGTATGGAGAGTATAGGAATATCGAAGAATCGGAGGAAGATCTCATATCAAGCAGCGAAGAAAAACCTGAGTTCGGCAAACATTCTGACTTCATCAGTGAGATCCGCACGTCATCATTTTCAACTAGCCGTGCGACGTTCTTGAAAGAATCGCAAGAAATTCTCGATGGAATCGATAAAATCTTGGCCGACGTCGAAGCGAGTGACAACAACGAAGAATCCAGCGAAAGCGACAATTCGCAACCTGACGACGGTGATACGAACGAGGATGTTGGCAGCGGAAAGGATGCCATCGATCCAATCTCTTATACAACGCTCCGAAATGATCTACTCGAAAAGCGCGCTATTATCGAACACGGGTTGCAATGGGGTGCCTCTGCAAAGTTCTTACTAGGAGCATCATCATTTTCGTCGAGAAGAGCAATTCTGGAACGTCTGTTGATCGGAACTATATTTTACGGTCAGGTCAGCGCCCTTCACGTATGGCAAATTCTCCAGGCCGTTCTTCCAGAATACAACGTTCTTTCGCAAGAATTCATAGAGGCAGAAAGAATCTGTGCATCGGCTTGGGCCGGAAACTGTCCGCCGAAGCATGTGTATCGCGAGCCCGGGGATGTCGGCGCCGATGCGACTGCTTCTCCCGACAACATCGAATATCCTCCATCCTTTCTTCTAAAAGTTGCATCAGCCTTTTGCGACGAAGAATCGTCTAGAATGGCGAAGAGAGGGGATATTGTCTGTTATCGAAATAGCAGCGATGACAATATCGAGAATATCATCGAATCCCTCTTATCACTGCCATCAAGAGAGGGCCATTCATATTTTGGGTATGGAGTGCCAGCAAGAAGGAACGAAAAAATTGATCCCTTCCAAACTATGTTCGATCCAATATTAAAGCTTCCTATCGATGCACAGGGCTTGCACTCCCTGGAAGACAAAAGAGACGCCAAAGAAACAGAGCTGGGAAACCTCCAACACAATATCAAAGCTTTGTGGAAGGAAATAGGCGGCAAGAGTGGTAACGCCCTGGGAAGAAACGGCGAATTCCTTTCTATCGCCAATCAGTGCTTCGAAATCGATTCTGGAAAATACACATACGAGTTGTGTATATTCGGCAAAGCCTCCCAAAAGGATGGAGGTTCCCATACGAACTTGGGTAAATTTGACAATTTCGAGTACGTTGAAGAAGAAGGCAAGACCACCCGTGTCCTGAAGTGGATTGACGGTGCCAAGTGCTGGAACGGCCCTAAACGTTCGGCAACCATTTATATGACGTGCGGACTGGATCACAAATTGGTGTCTGCGAACGAGCCTGATACGTGCCGGTACGTCTTCGAGATGGAATCCTACCTTGCCTGCGACGAAGCATACAAGCTCAGCATGGGGCTGTGACGCACCAAACAAACACCACAAATCTTTAAATAAAAACAAACAAATTAAGGTGACCCCAGAAAATATCTATTGCAATGTCTTTTGTTGTAATAGGATATCCCATGTCATTTCTAGTACAATGTCTTTTTGTGGATTACGAATCAAAATAATGGAATCCATCGTTCAAGTTCCATCGTGCAGATCCGTGTCAGTCGTTGAAACAGTGCACTGCTACGGAAAAAGAATTTTGTTGCGTTTTCTGATTTGGTGCTTGGTTTCTTCGACGATATTTTCCGTCAACTTTATCATTCCATATTATTTGTATTCCACCGGCAACTCAAAGGTCGACGTTGTGTCCTTCTCTTGCTCATCCATGTAAACAAATCCCGTGATGGGCATGTGATCCCACATGAGCTTTAGGGTCACGTCCTTTCCACGCAATTCGTTTCCCTGATCCACCAGGGCGTACTTCACAAAGACATTTTCTTCTTGAATGTGCTTGTCAGCATCACTGTCGATGTTTTCGATAATCTTGTCCCATATGACGACGTCATTGATGACTTTGGAGGATGTCTCATAACTAGCCACAACATATACAAAAAGCTGTTTGACATTCCAATGAAAGGCTGGTTTCATGTCGGCATCAATGTCGAAGCTGAGAAGGGCCCGATCGACCCCTCCGTGAGATTTCAGTGATCGAAGTGTGTTCAATTCGAGCTTGTGTATGACTGTTCGGATGCAAATGAATTGCCAAATGAATTGCAATATTCATTGCAAGAGGACATGCACAAATGTAAGACACAAAATCATGGCATATTCTTAGTGACGATAAACCCACCGTAAGGCGAATGGATAAAAGCGGTGAAGATTCTCAAACTCATCAGGAACACATCTTACCCGGTTGGTGAATATATGAGTGACCAATCTTCGAGAATGCCGCGAGGCAACTCAATCCCAAGAGGACCGTCAACCCGAAAAAGACGACGGCATTCAATCGTACCCAGACCGTATGCATCTTTCTTTCTTCTTTGTATGAGTGACAATGTTTGTTGGTTGATATTCGGAGTAGTTCTCGATTCTGATTCTCCCTTTCGACTAGCTTTCAATTATTTTCATTGTCTCTCCAAACGATGTCTTGTCTCCCCGTGTCTTGCGAACGGACGAAGATAAAGTTTTACTACATCCCTCTTCTGTATTCGTACGTCTGCGTCCGTTTTTGGAATCGTGGCATTCTGTGATGTGCTTACACGTGGATCACGTGAACGAAGACAATGCCATCGACAAAAGTATGAACGTATGAATCCAGAAACTGGAAAATAGGAACATATGAACCCATATATATCGAACAAGTTGAACCTCCAGAACCGATGATATTTTCATCCATGATTCGATATAGCCTTCATATATGCCAAGAACTGACATTCAAAACACACTATAAGTCTCTGGAACGGAATCTTGAAGAACTGTTGAACATTCGATATGTTCGGGCATATACAAAACGAACAATCCAAAATTCCTCTAGAAGAAACAAGCCTTTCGTGTTTGAACCTGATCACCAAATGTGTGAAACATCAACAGGAACATGACCTCATTCGATACTTTCCGAGTTTGCCACACCAATGCAACTCCAATCTCAAAATTATATTCACAGCTAAAAAGTTTGTGGAAAGAATCTCGTTGATCATACAAAGCAGGATACCCGTCTGTTTCAAACACACTGAAGAAGCAACCCAAACGCATCAATATTTCATCAGCGTCGACGAGAACAATGTCAATTACAACAACAGGAGGAGCCAAACGAGTCTGCGAAGTAATTGCTACTGGCCAAAACAATATTCGATTGAAGATATTAGCAACAAGTCAGGCTGGCGGGCAGCAACGACGACGTGAGGGGATCATTTCAAAATCGCAATCAACGAAAGCAGCTGAAATTCCCAAGCACAGCTCCCGAAACAAGAAACGAACCAAGCTATCAAGACTTCGGGAAAATCGACACATCCATAGGGCGGTCGCTGCCATAGAAGAACAGTTAGCTTCTTTTGAAAAATCTGCACAGCAATCCGATTCCACCTCCACATCGTTTTCTGCGTCATCGTCCTTTTTTTTCTATGTCGGTAGCAACCATCGCGAAGAGAGCGGCAACGACGATGTTTCAAGGAGTACCAGCAAAGAGTGTTCTGGGAGTGAGGAATTTGAATTGACAGCATTGGCAAGATCATTGCGTCTCGAGGAATCCAGTAGTATTGGCAGAAAACCACGACATCGACGCAGAGGGGCGATTTCGATTGTAATGGCCCCGCGACGCTAGTCATCTATTCATCCAAACCTTCACTCAGTCAAGTACTTGCAGTGTAGTGCGACGACGGAACAGAAACCAAAATTTTGAGCATTTTCAAAGACTAACGACCACGACACAGTGAGTCATTTTTGATCATTCAGAGAAAATAAATGCACGACATACATGTTACATAAAAAGTATAATAGAAGAAACTAGAAGTATTCCGAAAGACGTTTTTGTGTTCCCCCTGCCTAATCGAGATAAGATAGGGCAAAATAGATTGACAATCTAATAAGAAACGGTGGTTCGAAACTCTCCAAATCGTTTCTACCGATGATCGTATTCCTGATGCGTAATACCATTCTGGTCGAGCCGAATCAAACAAGCATGTTTTTGTTAGAGTAAAGTAATCCATCGAATTGATTTTGATCGCATTTGATAACTTCGTCGTGCAAAAGAAACGCGACTTTGTTGACAGTTGATCAAATTTTGAAACTCTCCAAACATTCTGATTGCGTATGTCTGCATTGTACAGCTTGTGCCGAAAAAAGCAGAAACAGAATCATAGTTATTAGCCAACGAGGTAATTGATACTTGCTATCGTACTTTCTTGTGGTTTAAATTGTTGTCTATTTTACAAGATTGATTGACTGTTCTGCTTGAGGGAATCACGGAGTTGCCTTTGGCGCAGATCAGCCAATGCATAAATTGGTCTAATACCGGAAGGATCCCCGTTCGTCATCCCAATCATCATTATCAAAACTTTCTAGCGAAGACGAGGACACAGCAGACGGATCCCGATTTTTCTTTTTGTTTTTCTTCTTCTTGGCTATTCGCGTAGATTTTGTTTTTGGTGCACCCATTGGTGCGTTCTCGTCAAAGTTGTCCGCATCCGATTCTTCCGCCCAGTTGCCGCTACTCTCGTTGTCGTAATCGCTGTAACCGCTCTTGCTGCCGCTGTCGTAGTTTTTGTCTCGGTCGTCGTAGTCATTGGCCACCCAGTTTCCGTCGTCGTCGTAGTATCCATCGCCGTGATCATTATTGCTGTTATTATTGTCCCAGTCTCCGTAATCGTCATCCCGATAGAAACTGTCGCCGTTGCCCTCGTGGGGAGTGCGGTTGCTGAGGTAGACGTCCCCCATTTCGTCGTCGTCGTCGTCATCGCCTTGGTCTCGATTTCGACGATTTCCCCTCGTCCGCGGTGGAAGGGCCTCGGGGAAACTTTTGATCATGTTGGCAGCCCAGACCCACATCATGGCCGCCGTGAGGTTCATGCCTGTCCCAGACGACCAGGTACATTCATACTCGTCGCACAATTCGCTCCCCCAGCTTAAAAATGTGAGAGCCTGGGCCACGAAACAAATTGTGCAGGTCCAGAAGAGACCATCAAAGGTCGGGAGCTGAAAAGCGACGCAACATGTGCAAAGGACGGTGGACATTACCACCTAGTCCTAGGATACATGCGATGAGGGCCATAGCGAAACCTGCGTTCCACATGGAGTCAAAGTACAACGAACGCTCTTCGGCTGTGTACCATACACACTGTTTGCCGTAAGCAGGTTCTTGCATCACCTCAATCTGGCGACTCATCCAACCAAAGCCTTCCTTGGGTTGTTCTGCCTCCCCCTCCTCTGGGATTGGCCTCACCGAGATGTAGAAGCAGGAGGTAAGAGCGAGCATCGAAGTAATCCAGGAACCGATTGCAAAGCCTTGTGCCAAAACCGTGAAGCATCTGCCATGGGGACATGAGCATGGCCCATAAACGTCGTAGATGCACATTATACGTAGTTTGCTGCTTGATTGTACGGTCGCCAAGTTGTTATATTCGCCTCAGTTTAGGATACAGTTGTGACGGGGTGATTGGGAACGCTTATTGAATGCTGTTTTCTTTGAGTGGACTTGTAATTTCTTTGATATGTAATTTGAACTAATGGTTGCGTTGACAGGAATGCGATTGTTTCCACGTCGGAAAGGATAGGTTCTGTTTTGGGATTATGCTTATGATAGATCCGTGGTGACTCAATCAACGGAGTGAATATTAGACGACCCTCCAGACTTTCCCTGAGGGGAGGATGAAAGTCGAAAGGGGCTCTCTAGTGCCTGCTAGCTTACTAGCATCGGCGGAAGGAATTTCATCGTACACACTGGTTTCCTTCGTCTTCTGTGATTCGTGAAATTTGACCTTACACGACACGAAAAAACAAAAAACAATAATTCATTGTAATTTTACAAGTCATCATGACCCTCAGATGACTTTCGAACTTATCTCTAACCGTTACAAAGTTACAAACGTGTTTGAGCGGATAGACTCACGACTGAACATTCCAACAACAAAATATTATCTTCGTGGAAAAGGAAGTCAGTCTTGATGTTTGGACTCTGGCGTAACTGCTCATGGTCGAGCTTAATGGTGTGGGGGTACGCTATCAATCGAAATCTGGTATAAATTTTCGATGAAACAACGATGCCCCGTGGGTGATTGCTGGCTTGAGCACTTTTCCGCTTTTGTTGATCCTTGCAAGAATTGCAATCGAGAGGATATCAGCAGCAATGCTCGAGAGATTGGAAAAGGAAATACCATAATCGTAACCCTTCTGGCGATAAAAGTTCTCAAATATAAGAAACACTTCGCCGACCAAATGCATAATTGAACGCTGACGAAAAAAATGATAAATAGTCACATAAACAAACTTTTAGCCTGTGAACAGCTCTCCCACGATATTGATTTGAAGTTCTAGTACTACTAGGTGGATTCTTGTGTTTCGATTTATACTCGTGCTAACGTTGATTCTTACTCATGCTCTTCAACGGGCGTTGTGGTCGAAAAGGATCCAAAGGCGAGCCCGGCAGCGAGAGCTGAGACCGCCAAAACCCTCCAAACGGAAGACCAATCTCCAGAGTTTTTTTGGATAAGTGCTCCCACCACAAAAGGTGATAGCACCGCAGAAAGGCTTGACAGACAATTCCCGACTCCTGACACCAAACCGACGTGCGTACGTGTCACGTCGAGGTAATTTGCCCTAAAGGATTCGGCGTGAAAGCCCGTTCCGGCCAGTGCGGCCGAAAAGAGACCGGTCGAGTACCACGGAGATGATAACGCGGGAGCTGCTTTCGGTGGAGCTACCATTGGGAGCAAAAACAACGGAAGTGACATGACTGCAAATCCGAGATATCCCATGAATCTTCGCGAAAACAGAATCACGGAGGGATCGTCGCCACCGGCCTTACTCTTGGTTGTATTATTCCGAATTTCCCTGACCAGTATGGCGAATTTCGAGACGCAAAGCTTAACCACCAGCGCTACGAGTTGTGGCAAGACAATATGCAATTTGGCATCGTTTGGATTAAGCCCCAGGATATCGTTGTAATATGTCGGCATCCAGGAATTAATGGACAGAATCACGAAGTTGTACACCATATGTACGAAAAAGAGCGTGAGTATAGAGGGATGAAGGAGAATCCTCTGCCACGGCAACGAGTCGTTCTTGTTTGAATCCTTGCTGCCTCGATCTTTGACACCTTTGCTTTTTCTTGGGGCGCTCTTTTCCTGAACGGAACGTAACAGGGCTAACTCTTGTTTTGAAATATACGAACACGATTCCGGATCGTTTCGTCCCAATATATTCCAGGTTAACATGTATCCAAAGCAAGCCAAACCCGTAATATAGAAGCCGTTTCTCCAGCCAGCAACAATCTTTGATGCGGCGTCTACTGCCGGCTTTGCTGTATATTCCGCAATAGACGTTACAAACAGCGGAACTCCCATTGAAGCAATTGACATGGCGATTTCCCCGTATGCCATGGCAGACCCACGTTCGTTTGGCGGCAACCATTTCGATAAAAGTACCGTATGCGCTGGAAACATTGGCCCGAACAAGAACCCCTGCATGGACAGAAGAGAAAAGGCCAAGCCGAGCGGAAAAGTTGTGGAGGACGGTGATGCTCTCGAATTTGAAAAGTCAAGCGCCAGGGGCAGCATCGTGCAACCCGTGGCCAGGCCGATCAGGGCGATGGTAATGGCCGTTTTCGTTCCACCCGGAAGATATCGAAGGAAAAGTCCTCCAAAGGCCTGTGTCACCATGTTCCCAACCGATGGAGCGGCAATCAGCTGGGCTTGCTGGCTTTTATCCATCGTTGCAAATTCTTTGCACATAAAGACCGACAGGACGGCAACCGTTTGACGGGTCGCCTGGTACCAAAACAGGTTCGAGGCTACCAACACCGCGTGGAGAGTTCGAATGTTGATGCCCTGGGGCATCAACGAGATAAGGAAGTTCGCGATAGCATCCTTTGAAGTCGCATCGACTACCACTTTTGCTGGTAATGCCAGTGTCGTGTTGGCAGCGACTGATCCCGCCGCCAAAGATATTTGTGGCAAAATGCTTACCGCATCTCTCAATTGCAACATCGGCCGTCGATGCTGAGAATGAATTTGAAACTATCGTATATCACTGCAAACAAAGAACGGTTGAGCGCGATTGCATAATAGAAGCCTGGTATTTGCGCCCCAACAATGAGAAAAACATCAATAGAGGAGGCGTGTTCAATTATCAACCGTGATCGAAGATCGAATACACAACATCATATGACATGAGAACTCACGAATGCTTTACTTTTGTTCTCTTGCTCACCACAGAAGACAAAGATATAGTATTATTATTTTCAAAATGGCATTCTTTTTTACTGTTGTTGTCGTCTGCTAATTGCACACTTATGTGACACACAATCTGTCACCACCGATCAACTAGACAGGTTCGATATCATTGGGGCCAACCCGGTTTCTGACAGACGCAGAAGAAATTTGTTTCAGAAATTTCGAACTGGAATTTGCGCTCATAATTCTCAATTCCAATCATCTGACGTTCTTGAACTGTGGCTCTTGGTGAGCCTTTTTCACATCCGATCATAAAAATTGCTGAAGATACCATTAGCGTACACAGGACAGACGCAAAGTTTCATCTTCGGCATGTTTTTAATGCTAGAAGAAAGTATCCCTCTCACTCACTTTAATTAAACCCATAGTTCTAACAAGATAATTTTGTACTATTGTCGGAATCGTTGGTAGACCAGATAATTGTCTTCATTTGCGGAAATGACTGTATAGAGCAGGGGTATGACGAGAGTGGGAGAGGCGGGACGCATAGTTCTGTAGCTGTTTAGTATAATGGATTCCTCTAGATTACGCCCGCATTATCCTATAGTTCAGAATATGTAAACCATATATGGTTATCGCATCGATGCTTAACACATTTGTCGACAAGATCCGAGTCGCGATACAATTCGATGGGGCGAATTCTTGGTTCCCTTTCTGTTCTTTCATTCATTATTGAAAGGGAACGAGAGTCAATATAGCCAACCCGTAGCAAACGAGTGCGACAAAGATCCTAGAGAAGTCCACCGAATCCTGTTCATTCCGAGCTGGAACCTCGTTTCCAGGTTTGAAAAGCCAGACAAAATGAATAGTAAAACAAGAAGAGGTCGGATCCAAAGAGGCCGGCAAACAAAAGGGCCGAAAGGGTCAGGGTTCCGATGGACATTTTTTCCGCTCGGTCAAAGAGTGCCATGGTCAGCCTTCCGCCATCGGTAGCTAAAGCAAAATAGAACAATGGGATGGCGCATATATGAGAAAAATCGAACCAGGTAAAATCACCACCAAAACATTCCAGTTCATTCAATATGCGCAGTGGTATTTTCCAAAAGACTTACTTCCAACTGGTAAGAGCGCCAGGGCATTCACGATGAGACCAACATAACCGGCAACAGCGAATGGGTGAAGAGGAATCGTGATGCCGGCTGTGGGCGCTCCCTCAGGCACGTACAGGGATCCAGTAATAACATTGTCGATGATCGCTCCCCCGAGCGTCGACTGCCTGAGGATGTCCAAGGGGAGGGCGGGAAGTGTAGCAGGGTCACTGACTAGCGTGAGCTTCGCACCAACGGCCAGAGCCGCGGAAGATACGACTGATTCCTGCCAACGGACCAGCGGCGGCAATATCAAACATATCGTTTTTATTTTTGGGAAGAGTCTTGAACGTTGTAACAGAGCTGGTGACTCCAGTGATCAAGGATGGTACAAAAACAGGAACTGATAGCTTGACTCCCTTCGACATGGCGACCAGCCTGTGGGCTGCCTCGTGGACGAGCTGGATCCCGATGAACGAGAGAAATAGGGGAATCGAGAGGTCAGTGAGGTAGGAAAGATCAGGCTGGAGGTTGGCCTCGACTAATTGTAGATCAGCATCGATTCGGTTGGCGATTTGTTGGTTCAGCAAAAATGGATAGACAGAAAGGTACCATGAGGTTGCCAGACCTAGAGCAGACGTGAAGGCCAAGGCAACACCATTTGCATCCCGGACAATGTTAGGACCGGTAATGTAGAGAATGGGTTCCGAGTCGGCAAACATTTCGAGGACATCTGGATCGGCCATTATTGAATTCATGTCCATGTTGGCAAGATTTTCCATATCACCGAGTTGCGCATCGTTCATTGGTCCGTAGCTCGGCGTGTAAAGGACCGTCAGTTGGTCCTTCAGGTTTCGGTCGGGACTTGGCGATTTCATCGTCAATGGCCTGAATTAGCGAATCCCCATCTTCGAATTTGTGGCTTCCTGTGATCACATATCCGCCAGGGACTTTCTTGGCCTTGGAGGACGAGGAGAATTTTACAGCTGGGAGTATAGTCTGCGTTAGAACCTCGATCTGGGCCTCGGTGGGTTCCTCCGAAACGTAGTCGTCACCCTTGTTTTGTCCCCGGTCATTGACACACTTTGGATACATGGAGCTGAAGTAGGTCTGGTTCGACAGAACAGAGGAAAAATCGACGGCAAAATTCTCAATGACGTTGTCAACATTATCGTACATATAATAATCATACTCGAGGCTATAAATTGCCAATTGAGTTGCATTCCCAGCCGCTTTCTCGATCATTTTCGGTGTCAAGTTCACATTTGGGTTCTCCATAATGTCTGACATGGAATCATTTACGATATCTATCTTGCGAATATTGTCCTTTTCCACATTCAAAATTTGCAGCTTTTTCTTCCTGATTGCGGACTTATCAAACGACGGTGGATCCCTATCAAAGAAGCTATAGTCGAGTTCCTCAACCATTTTCCCCCGCCTTTGAAATTCGTCCCTGTCGATTTTTTTATTGCGTTCAAGTTTCATACCATAGAATGGCGCTACGGTCATGAGGAGAATTTCGGACGTTTCGTTCATGGATGATTTGGTTATCAAAGAGAAAATTTCTGTTTCTTTTTCTGCAATACGAGCCGCAGTTTCCAAGACCATTGCATCGTCAATCTCGGCGATCGCACCGGTTCTTGGTACTTCAACTTCCATTTTCTCTACCGCAACTCGTATCACCGATTGATCGTTCGTCGTCGAAGAGGATTCCTTCGTCGATGTCGTTGTTGCTGACACAGCTGTGGAAGCTTGTACAGTAGCCTTCCTCACCGGCGCAGGATCACCCTTAAGCTTCGCCTGCAGGACATCCAGCTGGTATTGCAAGTCGTCCACGACGTCCCCGTTGGACTCCGGTCCCCCTTCACTTTCCTTCTTCGATTTGACAAGCTGTTTCTCGAGTTTTTCGATTTTCGAAAGGGTGAGTTCGGCATCCAGACGCTCGGCTTCCAGCCGGGCGCGTTCAGCCATGAGCTTGAGATCGTCTGGGTTGGGTGGATCTTTCTTCTTGGGTTTAGGAGGCTTTAACCCTGAAGCAGTCGTGGCAACTGCGATAGGTTCTGACGGTTGTTGGTTTTGCTCTTTCTTTTGTTCCTTGATTCCATCCCTAGACCTCGTTAGGCGCCCGAAAAAAGGAATCTTCGACCGCTTCTTTTCGCGATCATCGGATTCGCTTTCCTTGATGCTGCTGCTTTTGTTTTTGCTTGCATCTCCGTCTTTGTTCTTTCCGAACAAGTAGAGAGGATCGTGACGACCAATAACCCCTTGCACCTTGTTGTTGTTGCTTACGATGCCATTGGAAGGCACCTGTCGAGTGAGCGTAGTTGTCGTCTGAAAGGATTTCGCGACCTGAAAAGTAACAGCAGCGTATCCGAGGCAGAACCAAACGAGTGTCATGAACGAGATAACCCTGACCCGAGCCAAGGATTTCGAGAATGAAACAAGATTTCGTCCATCAGCATTTGCCTCTGTATCACTCCGTATTGACACCATCCTTTCTTTGTGTGAGCGTATGTGAGAGATGAGTATTTTCCAATCAGCTTTTGATGGCGTAAGTATACAGAAAAAGTTCACAATGCTGTTGAAGGTGATATACTTTTTTGCAGTCCTATTGGAATTGGATTTACGAGAAGCTCTCTCGCTCTTTTGAGAGGAAATCAGGATGCTGACTCCGCTATTTCATGTCTCGTACAAGTCCTGATTATTGATTATTCACAGAACACTATTATTGAATCTAAAATCTTGAGGTCGTTCGTACACGCGCTCTTGACTCTCTCGACTTTCATCATTCTCATTCGTTCAAAAGAAAGATTTTGCCGAAAAAACCATTACTATTTCACCTGGTAAAAATTCCACGTGGTAATACCGTACGGTGGGAGACGACATCACAAAACAACTTTTAGTCGTATTAGTCGTTCTATCTTTCTCAATCGATTTCATACGAACCCGTTTTTTGGTTGTATGAATTCTTGAATAGATTGATTAGTTCGATTCAATTTGCTCAAATTCTCGTCACAAAGTATCTGTCTGGTATGTACGTATGCATCGTATCAATATTAACAAGATATGGAACGAGGTACACACACCTACGGCAAGATTGATTGATTGTTTCATTCCGTCCACTCAAAAAATAATGAAAACAAGATGAAGTAAACGTGTAGTTTTCCATAATATTTTTTCTTTTCCTTCTGTCGAATTGGTATGAACTTGACATATCTTCAAGGAGCAGACTCCAGTTGTTTATCATTTTACGTTGTCGACCGTAGACGAAGCTTTCTCTACAGAACCAACGAGGAAGACCTGAATGTACGATATCTTAGACCTTTCGATTTCCCGCCATGAAAGAAAAGCGAAGAAAATTTCAAAAAGTCGAAACTCCCTCCGACATTGACGGTGGCGACAAGAATACAAGCAATATTGACGAATCGAAAGACGATAACGAACCCAGTCCATTGTCCCTCTGTAAGAAGGCCCGGACTTTGTGGCTCCAGCATGCTACAAAACACGAAGACTTGGACGCTGTTGAAGATCTCTATCGGCGCGCCCTGAATGCGAAAAAGGAAATACTGGTCAAGACCGAAAAAAGCACGGCCAACCAAAGCAACAAACGAAAACGATCCCTCACACGGAAAATGGTCGCTGTCCTATCACCGGAGGAATACCGCAAAGCCGGGGAACGTCTTTCCCTCCTATATCTACAATCCGGGAGACCCTACAAAGCCACGATGGGATTGAAGTACCTGGGTTTCGAATGTCGCTTGTCCGAGAAGATATTAAACTACCCTTCGAGTATTTCCTCTAATCCCAAGAAAATTAACAAACTAAAGAGGAAGAAGAACCGCAAAGACAATTACCATAACGACTCCGCTCTTGAACAACCACCCTGCTGCGTGGTCGACGATTTTTTGTCGCCGATCGAACTCAAACATTTACGAATGGTGTTTGGAGACGTTGAATCTTCCTATTGGACATCCCATAACTACATTATCGATAAGGAGCCACCGGCACCGTATTTCTCCTATGTAATCGAACTTAAGCAACATCGAAACAACAAGAGCGAGAAACAATTTTTTCTGCGGAGGATCATCGACAAGATCTTGCGGTCAACAAACGTTGCGGAAAAATTTCCCAACCTCCGCAGGGATGCCAGATACATTGAGATGTGGGCCCACAACCGCCCGCACGCCTCAGGCCACCAGCTCCACTTTGACTCTGACGATGAGGGACGCAGCCGCCAGCAGGGATTTCCAAACCACCCAATCTGCAGCTTTGTGTTGAACGTGTCGTCCCACACAAGAGTTGGTGGGCCGACTCTGGTGACCAACCAACGCTTGCGGAATCCAGAGACGACCCATCTCCAGGGCGTAAGGGGTTGGCTTGTCCCTTCCAGACCGTCACGACTGGTATGCTTTGACGGGAGCGTCCTCCACGGGGTGATTCCTGGAAAGGGATGTATCCCGCAGCTACAGGAGGAAGACATGGGAGAGATCTCCAACCCCCGAAGGGTCACGCTCATGATGGCATTCTGGAAAGATATCAAGGTCCGAAAAGGATCAGGCCCTGGATCGGCGCGACCGTGGCCTTCTCCCGAAGCATCTCCTGACGAGCTGCCAGTCTGGGCCAAAGAGTTGAACCGTACCGACGTGTATTCAGAAGGATCTTCATCTTCCACGGTTCATGCACCAACAACGCGCCGAAAGCATTTGGATCATACGCAAATAATCCCGGTCCAACGGGTATACGAACTCCTCGATGGGTCACCGGTCCCTAAGTACTATGACGACGAAATCAGCGGCGGTGAAGTGTATTACATGCCGGAATACGACAAAGTCTTCCAGGGTTTTTGAAAGGGCCTACCAGAAGAGAAGATATGGATTGGTGTGAGGAGGACTGCCGACGACGATCTGCTACTTTTCTACTGAAGACGAAACATCAACGCCACCATCGCCGTCATCATCGTCAGCAGCAGCAGGATATTTCTTGACCGGCGTGTGATAAAGGAGGATAAACAACAACAATGATGATCTATTTTCCTAGCTATAGAGTAATTTTAATCACTACTGTCCCCGCGTAGAGACGGACCTACACGTTTTGTTCGCAACAAATAGGAAGAATCGATGGTACAAATAATTTCACATGTTCCAGCTAGTAAGCACTTTATTTTGTGTCCACGTACCACATCACCGAACCCAATCGAAATAAATGGCTTTTAATGAGGTAGAAAATTGAAAGAAAAACTTTATTTAACCTAAAATACGGTATTTTAAGTCAGTGAAGATAAGGTTTCACGAATACTATGACTATGTTGAGACTGATAAATAAAAATAACTAAAAGTTGAACGTTGTTGAACGTTTGGTTCCTAACCGTAAATGTTAAAAACAAATGAGAAAGGTTTCTTCATTCTCCATCGGTCGATTGAACATTCCATTTCCAAGAACCAAGAACCATCGATCATTCGATCATTCACAAGTAGTGATACAATATTATTGTAGATCCGCAACCATTCTCTGTCAAATTTGCTTTCCCACATCTGACATCCAACAAGAAAGAAGACGCCATTAGGATAACAAAAACTACGAATCTCTTCCATTTAATCGTCAGACCAACCATACACTGTTATTGGGAAATCTGTGTAATGCGTTCGGTCCTCCTCCATTTCTTTGCCGCAACTGCTCCGGTCTAATGCTAGACGTCTACGAAATATTGAAATAAGAAATGGCAGTGAATCCGGACGAAATCGATCGGTTACTCGTCGATGAGCTCAACCAGCTCTCGGATCAATGACCGCGAACGAGTGATGGAGGAAGTCCACGGTGTTTTTGATTTCAACACTGGCAGTGGAGATCATGCTCTCGAGGAGGCCTTGACTCAAATGCAACATGAACTCGATCTACACTATTACAGCACTGATATTCACGATTGTGGCACATGTGTCACAGGTCCTGTCACGGTCAGCGACACGGAACGAAATATTCAATTTCCTTTTTCGACCTTCAAGTCTTCGTCGATTGTATGCGATGCCTATCGTGAGGCTCGATCGAAGAATAGCTCCCTCTTATCCGATATTTATTTCTTGCGCGGTCTTTTGGTTGCAGAGAACTTCAATCCTAAACACGCAGCTCATCGTTTGATTCTCTATCTGGAGCGAATGAAAGAGCTTTACGGAACATCGGATGTTTTGTACCGTCCAATTTTCATTGATGATTTGGACATGAAAGCAAGAGAACAACTCGTGATGGGCTCCTATCAGATATTACCGGATCGAGATTCATCTGGCCGCAGAATATTCGTTTATCTTCGTGATATATGTCCCTCAACGGTGTCAAATGTTCATCGGGTAAGCAACTGTGACATATCAATGGTGTCTATTGTTCTTATGGTGAACCACTTTATTCTAATCACTTCTTGAACACGTCTCACATTCAATATTGTCTCTAAAACGCCAATGGCGATGCGGAACACAGTCGCAGGTTTTCATGTATTTTGCACAAAAACTCGTTGAAGATAGGGATGGATTTGTGGCGGTGTGTTTTTTGCATAACTCGACCCTCTTTACCGGCATTGAGGAAAAAGGGATAATTTATGAACAAAGCAGAAAGCTCATCGAGTGTATGCCATCGAGATTTCACGCTATTCATATGTGCATGCCGAATGAACCTTTTTATCATCTTGTGAAGTCAGCCATAATGCTGGTAATAGGGAGGGTAAATCGATTACACGTTCGAATACACCTCGGGTCACATCTGGAATGTCGATACAGCCTATCGACCTTCGGAATACCCGTAAATCGCCTCCCAATGGCTCTGGATCTGAACACAACACTCCGAAAAGATAACATCACATATCACACGAAATGGTTGCGGATGCAAAAAGCAAAAGAAAGCGCCATTGAAAAAATCCATTTCGAGCGTTGCCAAATACCTGCATTTTCTGGCGATCAAAAGACAGGAAGGGAGGATTGGAATCGGGATCATGGCATTGGAATAGGGGATCTTACTTGTAACGAGGCCGTCGCTGTTGCTCCTGCAAGCGGTGTTTCTTTTTCGCAAGTCGTTGGGATGGCAGCCGTGAATCTTTTCCGATCAGAATTTGTAGAATGCCCGCGTCATGAGGATTGTTTGTTCGGGAGAGGGAGGAACATAATGAAACATCCTGGAAATGTTGCCATGCGCTCTATGCTTGAGGGGAAACGGGACCGATACGCGTGTGCAGCTCATCAAAAGAAATCGGAGATCGCTTGGGAGGTTGTAAACGAAATCAAGACGGGGGGCGGTCGCTTTCTCAAGGAATTAGACACCGGGCTATATACACTTGTGGACGATGAGACGGCCAGGAAAAAAATATCGATCGCCTTCCGCGATTTGAAAAACAAGGTGGGCAAACGTACTCAGCGAATCGAACAAAAGCAGCAGGAAGAGCCGCAAATACAGAAACAAGAAGATGATCAGAAAGGAAAATCAAAACGAACAACAAAACGGCGGAAATTTTTTCACGATTGTAATGATCATTCTTACGTCAGTTCTGACAGCGATAATGATTGTAGTCAAAGATGCTTCTAAAGGATGGAATGTAGCGTAAGAAACGACCAAGGCAATGATGAAATGACGTACTATCAATTTGGGTTAACTACTTGGGGTATCGAAACAAAATGGAAAAGTTCCAATCTACAGCAGGAGTAAAAAATATCAAATATCATTGTCTCTTCCAGAAATTAAAACTCTCCTCCTCACTACTGGCTCTAGTACTGCTGGTGTCCTCGTTGGCCACGTTCTTCTTCGCCCAGCATAGAGAATAGCTACTAGGGCTAACGCTCTCCTCTCACGCACACACATACTACACAATTCTTTTGCTCCTAGGTCCTCATAGCTACACAGAATAGTAGTCGGTTCCACGACCTTGAAAATGATTCTAACGATAACCCTAAAAATATTCGATCTCATTCCGCTCGAAAAATTTTGTTTCTTCGACTGGTTCGATCCGTTTCGGTTTGGATTGTAAGAGAACGTGGAAAGTCGCGATGCAACAAGCAACAACACCATTCTGAATTCGCACACATCAACATCACAACATTCCACCGAAACAAACAAGGATGGTTTGGACCACATTCCCTTCCGTATCTTGAAAAGTGGAATAATTACTTGGTCCTGGTATCGTGACGTTTGTGTTTTGTCTTCTGATCGATTCTTTTTCCAACGAAATCGGAATCCATTTCAATCTACCGTCGATTGATAACTCGTTGAAATGGGAGTTAAAGATACACCTTGGATCCCGGCGTTCTTTGGGATTGTTGCTAGTCTATTTGGCCTTTATTGGACAACAATCCTCGCTCCACACGTATATCGCCTTTTGCGACCTTCCATCGTGGAATATCCCTGGGACGAATGCAGCAGCAAAGAATCAGACGAGTTGGATGAAACCGTAGTCTTTGCGGCGTCCTATAATCCTCCCCACCACGGTCATATCCGGATGCTGGAATACCTTTCGAAGAAATACAAGAGGGTGATCGCGGTCGTAGGATTCAACCCAAGCAAGAAATATCTTGTGTCTCCGGAAGAGCGAGCAAATCTATTGCGGGAGATGCTGAAGTCCCGAACACAAAACGTTTCGGTAGAAGGTACGTCTCTTTTTTGCGAGTTGCTCTTTCTGCACCTTTCTGAGCGCAGTTGTCCTCGAAGTCGCTGCATTGTTGTGGCGGATCATCGTCTTCTCTAAATAATTTTTATCGTGGTTTGTTTTTGACTCAATGAATTTGTTAGTGGTGGAAGGATACATCTGGCGTTACGCCAAACGCATTGATGCGACCCTATTCTTTCGCGGGATTCGGAGCTGGGAAAAGGATGGGAGGGATGAGCGCCATTTACAGATCCTCAACACCTGGGGACCACTGTTGTACGGACCACTAACAAAACCAATACCGACCATCTACATCGAGGGGGATCCGAGGTACAACCACGTCTCGTCCACACTGATCCGGAGTATTTGTGATAGGAGCAGTGACAGTGACAGCAACAGCGCTGAGCAAACCAAGAATACCGAGGCTTCGTTATCGGAACTAGTACCCTCGGAGGTAGCTGGAAAAGTGGCAAAATTGTACGGAGCAAAACGATGACACCAAAAACAATCCGATTCAATTCTAATGAACTGGAACGCTCTTTCTTCATCCATGAATTTTCGTCATTATATTCGACCGATCAAGAATGTTGCCGGTTTTTGTTTGCGAACACAGGCGAATAACACTCGATTCCTGCTGCCACTTTATGGTTACCGAAAATAATAGAGCTGCTACTGCCTTCTTTTGGATGAGCGACAACAAGAATGATGAACATCTGATTAGCAGTTCAAGATTCACTTTGGTACAAGTAGTATTCTCACTATCAAGCACAATTATATACATATTGCTGCACTGTTGAACTAACTGGTTTTCGTCATAGGTAAAAGATATACTATAGTAATGAACACTATTTCGTCCAGATTTTACTAACAATAAACAAAAAATCCTTCTGGTCAATTTTCATTTCTTGTGATGTCTGTGATCTGTGCAATTTTCATTTCAGAAACGTTGTTGCCCAGGGTTAAGGTTAGCAAGGGGATCATTTTTTTCAAATTTGAAATTTCGTAACAACAACAACAACATCATGGCAACAACATCACCATCTGTGTTGTCAAAAAAGCGAAACTTCTTTACAGTCATAAAAATTTGTAGTCCTACGTTAGGAGTACGCCTTTCTCGGTAGTGGCGTATCGTTAGCGGAAGGGATGACAGGGAGCAGCATAGAGATGGAGACGACGACGCAACCAAGAGGGGCTGTAGCAGCAAAAGATACCGCCAAGACTAATCTGCGGAGTATGGACGATCCACCATCGCCATCAGCTCATAAACGCTCGCCGTATTGGCGGAGACCGAAGGAAAAGATCGAGGAGATTTTGGATGGCTGGCCTCGCCTTGTGGCCATAACGAGGAAACCAATTACTGTTCATGCTCTTGCTGGCGGTATCATTTATTATGGGAAACATCATCAGCAAGATAGAAGGCCCTTCGGAAATTGAATTGAACGACTCATATATGAGGCGTGTGTACATGACGAGGCAGCTTCCAATTGAGGAAACCATTTATAACTTGATAACATTGCCGGCATCCTGCATGGTGCGATTGAGAACAAAACTCAACGAAGCGGAACAAGAGCACAATAACAACACGACCAACAATGAAACAGAATTTTCGTCATGGAACAATGACAATTCTACTGTTGCTGCTGATATTGATTTTACCATCGAATCGTACATCAATAGAGCAATATCCGATCTGAACTACCTGCGAATGGACGCCGTACTACTCAAGAATACAAACACTACTTGGGAAGAATTCTATAAGTTCGCCAACGTTTCATTCGAGGAATCGCGAGATATTTTCGGTGAAAACAGCAGGAACTGATTCTCCAGTTGCCACAGCTGACATAACCGATACTGATTATTTCGACTATTTGGACGAGATCGATGCATCTAATCCGTCTATGGAGCAAAAGATCCTCGGCTACGCAAAAGCGTGCCGAGGGATTGCTCAGGAGCTGGTGATGTCCCTTCTAGACTTCACAATAGAGGTTAATAGTGTGGAGGAAGAGAGCAAAGTGGGAAGCGATGGGCTATCTTTCAATTGGATCCGGTGTTGGGACCAATCGTTGTACGGCAGAAAACAGTTCAACATTCGAGCGGAGGACCCGCGGCGAAACGCAAGCTTCCTCACCAGCCAAACGGTCTACTTTGACCAGCAATGGAACAAAAACCGTACAGCATTGTTTGACTTATATGTGGCAGAAGGTAAATGCGACGAGCAATCAGACGTCGAGAAAACCAATAACAACAGCACATCGGATAAGATATTTAGAACAAGCAGCAAGAGTAGCTGCTACTGGAATGCGACGATGACATCTGTGTCGAAGGCAACGGGAGCCGAGGGATGTATGCCCAACACTGCCTCAGCATCATGGTTTTGGTTCACAGTCATGACGAGTACGTTTTCGTGGTGCTTTGTATGCTAAGCAAGGTTCAAATGTGTCAACGAATCGTCGATTTTAAAATCTGCAAGCGAGTGTGCGAATTCCAGAACTTACATTGGATATGATTTGTTTTTTATTTTTGTTAATTTTTTTCTCTTGCCCTTTTGGCCAAATAGCTGTTGGATACGGTAGGTTCAACTCTTCTTTTTCGACCAAGTAGTGATCTCATTCGACAAACAGTAGGATGAGAACTCTTATTTTTTACAATTTTGTTCTAATCCGTCCCGCTTGTTTCCTCTCACAAACTTTAATTTGCTTTCAACGCTTTTGTGTACAAACACCCACTAGGAAACGCCACGCCGAACACTTTTACGAGCCGCTTGTTGGTATATTGCTTCGGATGGTTGATGATCGTTGCCTTTGGGGGGATTATGATTGCCAATGCCAACACCTTAACTGCACTCCTCGATGATTTATTCAGGCGCACGAATCTGAGTTGGCTGAAGAGGCCGGTATATTCGACGCCCCTCTGGGCAATGACTAGCTTCTGTTACATCATACTGGTAGCATGGTATGCTCGTCGTTATTGGGATTTATACATTCCACACGACGCTTACACTCTTGGTGAATCCTACTGGTTTTCGTACATCACCTTACTGACGGTCGGTTTTGGTGATTTCTACGTCCAGCCCCAGGGTCTATTTGCCCCGGACGTCATCATTTGGACTACCCTCCTCCTGCATGGCTTTGGTATTTTAGCCAGTTTTCTCGATAGATTTTCAGATCTGATCGAATCATGGCTTCCGACGCGCAAAGAACCCTTCGAATACCACCTGGCAAGAACCGATATCCTTGGGACTGGAATCAATACCCCTTACAGCAAGTCATTGGATGTGCTGAGAGAGCTGGTGGAGGAACACTTCGGTGAAGATGATCGCGATGGGAGAGCTGACGATCCACTACAAGCGAGAAAACGAAGCAGTTTTTCCGGAAGGGACGATTTCGCGTTAACTCCTGATGGACAAACTATTAATCTACACCGGATTAAGATACTGACCGAAAAGAAAACCCTCTTAATCAAGCTGCTTTTGGAAAACCAATCGGAACTGGAAGGAACGGATGGCCTCGAGCGCCGCTCATTCTTGCGCCTACAACAACAAGGGGCAAGAAAGGAACTTAAGCAGCATGTTTTTAACTGCGCATGCCAGTATATTTTATAGCCGGGATGGCAGTAGCGTGTCTCTGCCGATGCCCACCGCCGAGGCACTAGAGCAAGACGAAGAAGTCTTGCGTTCGATTCTTTTTCATACTCAGGAGTTACGACGGCACCTCGACAACACGAGCATTGAAAATGACGAGAAAGGTGGTCCTTGAGCGTGTGTGCAACCGCAAACGGGCCCAGGAGAAGAAAAGAATCATTATTATTTGTTATATAAGTTGACATTCTCGTAATACAACATACAACATACCCCAACCTGAATAAAATTTGATACACATACTACGACAGCTACGGAGGAACGGAACAAATTGCATTGAGTTGAATCAAAAACTTTTGGGATGATCTGATCATCTAGTAGTGCCAATGACAATAAAAGATGGAAACTAGCTACAAGTAGAGTATCTTCACGCTGAATCCCTTCTACGAGAAAGCTAAATTTGAGGTTTTCCGCGTCGAATTTCAGTCACGGTAGTCAGACACCAGTTGCGCATGAGCTTGTACAATACTATATTCGTACCAATACCAGCATGTGACATGAAAGCGGGTGAAGTTTTCTGGCGTGAAATAATTATTATTTTGTCAGATGTGAGAAAAGACAAATCAAATCAAACTTCACTAACACTTCATTGTGTTCCGCCAAATGAAAACACAAGAACGAACCAAGAGGGCAGCCGATAATCTTATAGCATCGTAACGATACAACCAACCCGCAATATAAGACCCACAGGATACGAACATTCTACGAAACAGTCAACGAATACATCGTAACAATACCATGGGTTTCTTGTCACGAAGGCTGAAACAGAAACGCAACCGTCGCCGGCTGGTGCCCCGTTCGGACGAGCCTTCCGACAGTTCTTCCCCCGCCCAAGCCGGCAATCAAATCTTCCATATACTTCGTGCCGCTGGGTTCTTGGCGTTTTACATAATTTGGTCATCCTTAACGTTTCCGCGAAGTTCGGGGTGGAGGGCTGATTTGAGAGTCGCGATCTTGACACAGATGGGATGGAAGCCTTTTTCGGTCGAAGGGAACACCGAACCAACATCGATCCTCCAAGACGCAGCAACGTTGTTCAAAACTGATGATGATGGCTTGAAAACTCCAGGAATAACTGCTACGGAAAGTCATCAACAGCACCGAATTCCCTGCGGGTTGATTTTCATCCAAGACGATACAGTTCCTGTATCTTCTTCTACTACTTCTTCCGAGGAGGACGACGAAGAATTACGTTCTCCCGTTGGCAACTTCTGCCATTGTACCTGCCGGCGATACAAGTCAAATCTCGTCAGTATCTAACTTTGACACCCCTTCCACGCTTCACGCACGCGCGCTGGCAAGATATCCTAGGCTCCAGAGCCATGTTGTCATGGTGCCACCATCCTCATCCCCAAGAGACGAGGCAACAAGAAAAGACTTCCGAAGGATGATTCCGCCTGGAACTTTTAGATTACGCATGGGGAGTGAGGAGAGCACGATCGAGGATTCGCCTCCCCTCTGGATCATTGAAGACGACGATGAAAATAGCGGAAGCGGCGCAAATACAAAGATAGATTTGATTTTAGGGACCACCTTTTGGAAGAATCATCAAGCGGAATTTGGTAGTGACGAAGTGTATTTGTATCCTAGCCCCGCCTTCGTCAGAAACAAATAGTGGTGACGAAAGGAAAGGATCCCGTGTCATGGTTCCCTATCTCAGGATGCGATCGAGACCGTCGTTTGGCATGGAAGATTTGTGATTGGACCGAAATCAGTCTATTGGCCATGACTTTGATCCGCATATAACAGATTTCGCAAATCATACTCGTCGAAAGAAAAAAGGTTTTCCTTCGCCCTCCAATGCAAACAACTAAGATTTATTTCCTCGACTGCTCCTCGCCTGACAAGCAGGGATATGATTTCAGACAGAATTCTATCCTTTTGATATTTCAGAGGTTTGAGCTTATAGTTTGCACCAACTTGTGTGATACTTCTGTCAAATCTACAATATATCATTTTGATGAAAATAATAATAGTATTAAAAAATACAATCAACAAAACCACATGAATCATCATCGTCTCTTCCTTATTATTTTTAATCGAATGAATCAGAGGTGATTGATTCATTCGATTCGCAATCGACAATTCGAACCTCAACTGTATTCTCTCTGTTCTGTGGATTGACTTAGAATGGGGCTTCTCTTGCCGAGTGAGAAAAATACCGTGCAAAGTTAGCGCGCACCTGTCTGATGTCCCAGCGCAAACTCAACGACTGTCTGATCTCAAAAAATGCTACTGTCGCGAGACAAGGATACGTTGATGACTGAGGAGATACGTTGAACGTGAAGAACCTACACTGTAATGACTCGTATTCGATTTAAGATGTTTGTGCTCCCAAAATCCACAAACTTTCTTTTTTTGGTAAATCTCCAACGACGCAAACGTTATCATGACCACTAGAATACCAAACAATGCCGAAATCCAGCCAGGACGGGGCTTTACCAGAACCCATTTTGCTTTGCTGTTCCTGGGCGCCTTTTGCGTGCATAGAGTCTTTGTGGCAGAAAAACTGCTGAGCGATAATTTGTCGGATTTTACTAGTTACTCCTCGGGCGGCCCCCCCTCCAACACTGATCCATATCCTTTTCACATCAACCCGCTTTCCATCCCGCAAGGGAAGGCCCAAAATCTTCCGTCAGAGAGAATTGTCGAAGAAGAAGAAGAAGAAGAAGATTTTGACCGCAAAATATACGGTGGCAAGGGTGACAAGAAGCATTTGGGAGGTTTCACAAATATCGACATGCACGGAATTTCCCCAGCAGTATGGAAACACGTGGTTGCCAACTGGACTGTCCATAGCATCCCTGGACGTTGGATGCGGAAAGGGGACCAGCACTTCTTGGTTCGTCACCCATGGCCTGCGAACCGAGTGTGTCGAGGGGAGTCACGACGCGGTCGAGCAGAGTATGGTTCCAGACAAGTCAATACTGACAGAACACGATTTCTCCAGGGGTCCCTGGTGGCCCGAGAAGACATTTGATATGGTCTGGTCGGTGGAATTTCTAGGAACACATCAGCCTCCACAACCATTTCAACTACATTTCAACATTTCGAAAGGCTGCAATCATTTTGGTAACCTCGAGCAGATGGGGGGGATGGCACCACGTCGAGGTGCACAAGGATGATTGGTGGATCAGGAAGTATGAATCCTACGGGTTTCGATTCGACGCAGAGCTCACTAAAGAGATCCGGGACGTGGCAAGGGCCGAACGCGATAGCGATATAAAATTTCCCCCCAACGGCCAAAAGCTTAATGCACAGCATATATATTCGTCGATGAAGGTATTCATCAATCCGGTACGTGCGCAGTCATTTCCTATCCAGGCAATTCGAGAAAGGATTTCCTACACGTTTAATCTCTTGGGGAAATTTTATTTTATTGTGTTGGCTTTTGCTTTTGCTTGACTCACAAACAGCTCTCCGCCGTCTTCTTCGCTTCCACGATCGATGTACCAATCGTGACGATGTAACCCTCCTTTCCCACGCTCTGATGGAAATATTTATTGTACCCTAATAGGCTGTCGCGGCGCTGCCAGAACACAATCATCTATTTATGGAATTGGGATGCTTCCAGAGCAATGGTTTACCAAACCGGGAGTGCGGAAAGGCCGCAACAGTACGTCAGAAGAACACGGCCAAGGTAGAAACGCCGCTAGATCCATCCTATTACCCGCTAGAACTCGATGCGGAACAAGATGAGGCTTGGTACGAAATTGTGAAGGCGAAACACCCAACAATCTGAGTAGGACAACAGGAAAGCAACAATCAACGACGGACAATTAAAATTTTTAAACACTGAAGAAAATTAGAATTCCACAATTTGTTTCAACTGTAATGTTTTTTTAATTGAAAACTATGCTTGGATGCCACTTCACTTTCGCATAAAGAAACATTGAATTCCATTTGAAGGGTTCTAGTGGATGGTCGATGGTTTACCATCCTACTTGCGTACATCGCGAATCGTGATTACCGTTGTTTCCTCCCACCGGGTATTTGATCTTTCATCTTCCCGCGCGGCAATACTTCCTTCCGGAGATTATTCCTGTAACTTTCGTACAATTCATGAAATGGGATCCCCCCTCCGTTGTGAGAAGACGTTTTGCTACCTCGGTGATTGCTCTTCACTTCGGATTCGACTGCTGCTGCTAGAACCCTTCGATCCTTCGTGATCGTCCAGACCTCTTTACAGGTTTGTGACAAAAAACTCCTGTGATGCGAAACAACTACCACGGCGCCATCAAAGTCGGACACAGCTCTTGCAAGGCTCTCGAGACTCTCCCCATCGAGGTGGTTTGTTGGTTCGTCCAGAATCAGTACGTGAGGAGGCTGGTACAGGACGGTGGCAAAGGCGAGGCGGGCCTTTTGGCCGCCGCTTAAACTCCCTATGGGTTGGAGGGCCAGAGAACCGACTAATCCAAAACCGCCAAGGAACTGACGAATCTGATAGTCGCTCGAAATTCCATCTCCCCCTTGCTGATTCCGAAAATATTCGACAGGGGATTTCCCGAGGTGAGCTCCCAAGTGCTCGATATGGTGCTGCGAAATGTGGGCAATTTTTAGACCCGGATGGCGCTTGAGAGCTCCCTGTTTGGGATCTGGCGATAATTCCCCGCACAAGAGATTGACCAGAGGTCGACTTTCCAGAGCCGTTCTTTCCTAGAATACCAATGCGACTTCCCACCGACACACCAAGCGTCATGTCTTGGAGCAACCAGTTGTTTTTATTGTCATATCTAAATCGACAATCGTCCAAGGTGATGAGGGGAGCAAATTCGCCAGTGGCCCCTTTGAGGGGAGCAGCAGAAGGGAATTTGAAACGGAGTCGTTGTTTCTCTTCGCCGAAGGATTTTTGGGAATTGTCGACGAGATAAGAACTAAACCCTGCCGCGTTTGTGTAGGTCCCATTGATGTGACTGGCTTGGTTGACGCCTTTCCGCTCAGAGAGGAGCTTGAATCGCTTTCCGTCAGCATTGTAGAGGCCAATTCGACTTAGCTTCTTTTCCCTCTCCTTCGCTTGGCGCTGCTTATTATCATCTCGGCGCTTGCTCTTGGACATGGACTTTTGCTTCTGGATGAATTCCATCGCCTTTTGTTCCTTTTTTGCAACTGCCTCCGCGATGTGGGTGTTAGACTTCCATAGCTGTTCTTCACGATCGCGAAAGGTCGAATAATTCCCCGCGTGATATTCTAGTGTTTGGTTCTCGAATTTGATCATGTCTGTGCAAATGGCATCGAGAAAGTCCCCATCGTGGGAAACCACCACAACTGTCAGATCGTTCTTTAGGATATAGTCTTCTAAGAAAATAGTTGCGGAAGCGTCCAAGTGGTTTGTGGGCTCGTCGAGGAGGAGAATGTCTGGATGAGAACAAAGAGCTTTGGTGAGGGCCACCTTCATCCTCCACCCACCACTCAATTCACTCGTGCGAGTCTTCAGATTGGAATCGTCGAAGCCAAGTCCTCTGAGAATAGAGATGGTAGACGTGTCAAGGCCATCAAACGCATCATCCTCATCAACGGGACAACCACTTCTTTCCGAGTTACGTTGCTCCTTCTGCTCAATGTCCTCCAGTTGTTCATAGAGCTCTGATATTCTCATTGTAATTTCTTCGAGAGCCTCGGCATGTGTCCCATCGTCGGCAACTTCTATCAGCCGTGTTTCGAGGTCGTTAAGCTCTTCCTCAAGAGCTTTTTTTCGATCGGCAATTTTTCCGTTCGTCTTGGTGTTTATCACACATTCCTTGACCGTTTCGTCCGTTGCAAGAACTTCTTGTTGAACCATCTCAACGCTGAGATGGAGAGGCCAGCCCGGTACCCTGCCATCCGCAATGCGACGGAGGAGGGTGGATTTTCCGACTCCATTCTTCCCCCACAAGCCATATCGATGGCCATGTGCGATGACCAAGTGACTTTCCCTCAAGAGCTCCTTCCCGTCGAAGGCCATTGTGAGACCCTGGACGACTGCATCTTTTCCGTTGTATATTCCAAGCCCACGGTTAACCCCCCGGCCGCCAAAACCACGACCACCCCAAACGCGTCCTTCTTCCTGAGCTTCCTGCCAAGCCGATGCAAAATCATCTGTTAGCGTCAAGCTCTTGAGCGGATGCCTCGTGAATTTTGTTGACAACCTCGTTAAGACTCTGGTCGGTTGAGTCAGTTTTCTCTCCAGCTTGCTGGTTGTCAATATCTTTGGATCGAGATGCCTTCTTTTGCCGTCGTCTCCCCTTTTTTGGAGAACGAGATTTGTTCTTTTTTGGAGAGGATAGTATAGGCTCTTTTTCACTGATGACCATCGCTGCTTCTGTCGCATTAGGTTGGGATGGTTCCGTGGTGGATGGTTTCTCTATCGCTATCCTCACGCTTTGTCCGAGATGGGTGGCCGTTGTTTTCGTCACAGGTTTCTTAGTATGAGACCTCCACAGATCCACAAGCTTCTGAGAAGCCTCGGGATTTGCAAAAAAGCCATCGACAATTTCGAATAAGTCGTCGTCGCCGTCATCATCATCATCGGCTGGAGCATAAGCATTTTCGTCCCTTCGAGAAGAGAGGAGGGAGACGAGGTATTCTTGCGGCTCTGCATAATCTTGATCGTTGGTTTCCCATGGTGCACAAGATGCAACAAGATTTTGAATTTCTGCAACAGAATTATCGGAATTGAGACTGTTTGTAATCATAGGAACTGGTTCGTATTACATGAATTTTGTTTTTGTGAAAGAAGTAATTGAGTAATGAACGATCGATTGACGATGGATTTGATGTTTCATGTTGTTCCTGTGTTATTACTAGTAGAAGTATATCTTTTTCTTTCATGTCACACGTTTGACGTTTTGGTCGTGTTATGATGTTGAAATGGCGCAGGTTTCCTCATCAATTGGCGCAGGTTTCGAACAAAAAAGAAGAATTCATTCTCGAGTTCAGTGGGATTGATTCAAATTGAAAATGCGTTTAGATGTCACATGACACATGCATACTGGTAAATTAAATCTTAATTCAAAAATGAAAGATTCATTCACGCGATGGGAAAAAAAGAGAACGAGCCTCGAAAGCTCTTTTCAATGACAACAACACTTTGCAGGTAGGCCCATACGATAATCGAATTCCAGAATCTGGACCAACTTCGCCGAGAGAGTTTCTTCAATTGGGAAGAAAGAAAAATCGAGTGTTCATAACTTCAACGTACGTGTAGTCGACGAAGATTTCTCGTACCTCCATTGAAGTTCGGTTGCAGTTTGGTATAACTTTACCACTGCATTACCCAACTAGCGATGACAGCTTCCACCGTTACCAGCAAAGCCAACCACGGAGAGGGCAACAAAGGTGCCAATGATTCCGCTGGTGATCCTCCCAAAGACAGTCGCCGATTCAATCCATATGACGGTATGGACCCTAGCGATCCAAACTACGTGAAAATTCCGCCGAAAGAGTTCCAAGAAATGATGAGCAAGAAGAAAGCCATGGGAATCCCTTCCCTCGAGATCCTCAAAGAAAAGACAAAAACCTTCAATCTACAGTCGGATGCTTTCGTCGTTCACAACGAGAAGAGCGAGGGAGGTTCAAACATCAGAACCGACAAAATCGAAAAGGAAGATGAGAACAGCCCTCCCGCTGTGACTGTCGTTCCTTCCAAGTGGAAGAAATTTCTCAAGATGCAAAAGGCGGGAGTTCCCAACGAGGGAATACTTGCAAGTTGGCCAAGGTCCAGCAAAAGACGCCAACCAAGGCCGACGTATCCGAACTCCGAGAACTCCTGGGCATGAAAGCCCTCGAAGAAGACGTAGCCGACGGCGAGGGCATTGTCGATGCAAACGATCACGAGAATGACGCGGGATACCCCCCGCGCTCGCCACCCCCGCTACTTTCAGAAATTCTTGAAAATGCAAAAGAATGGGATTCCCAAAGAAGCAATTTTGCAGTCGGCAAAGATTCAGGGACAAGATTGTTCCAAGCTCGAGCGGTGGCTCAACGACAGTCCCTCAGCGGGGGAAAGTGTTCGATGCAAACGATCACAACAATCGCGGCAAAGATCAATCCAGGTTTGCCAGTTACATCAAGATGCGAGAGAAGGGGATACAGGTTGCCTTTGTCTTGGAAGCTGCGCGGAATCAATTTGTGACGACCTCCGAAATTGCTGAACTCGAACAGATCCTGGCGGAGGTACAACCCACAAAGTCGACGAGAGCCATCATTGCTCGGCACAACACGGCAGCTCCAACTCTTACTCCCCAAGAGAAGACCCAAAACGAACCGATTCAACAGATGGTTTACACCCATCCAGAAGAGGGAGGATAAACAGAGCGTTGGAAGATGATGAGGACGACGAAGATGATGAACAGGTTGCTTTTCATTGTGAGCGAACCTCTCCTCTAGCATCGCTGGTGAGAAAAATGGTCCATACAGGTGGACAAAACACGCCGAAGTAGCGGCCCAAAAAGACGAAACAAAAAGGGGACGGCAACCGTTGCAAACGAAGATCTGGTGGTCAATTCCAAAACCCTTTATCATGCGCTGGGGTCATTCAAGGGGGTCCAAATCGCCCGCAATAACTACAACGAGACCGTAGAAGCTGCCAGGAAGAGCAACAAGAAAGCTCGTGATATTGGGTGGATCCGTGCCAAGCGCCAATCCTTTCGCGAAATTGCCAAGAGCATCGGAGTCAAGCTCGCTACCTCTAGCACTGCCCAAACCAAACACGATCTTCCTTCCGTGGTAAACGTTGAAGGATTGGACGCTTTGGTCCGCTACATTGAAGATCGCTACAGTGATGACATTCGAGAAAGCCTTTCCCTCCTACGAGAGGAAAAGCTGTATGACTTTGATTCCCTCTCCGCCCTTTACGTCCCGGGAAGCAAGGTGGTGGCCAAAAACATTTGTTCCGGTGGTATCGATATGATTTGCAAAGTGGCATGGAACCGAATCAAGAGCGGGAAAACCATAACCGGGCAAACCAGCAGTCACTTCGAGGTTTGCTTTGAATTCGTCGTGGCGGTTGGTACCAATCAGGCAACGATTGCCGAGGTTGTAGAAGGCATCGACAGCTTCCAGGGACGTCGAAACATCTTTTCTTCGAACGGGTTGACATTTATCCCAATCATAGCCTATGACGAAGAGGAGCAAGAACTTCTCTTGGAAAAATACCGCCAACGCGGTCGCGTCTACAACGATGTAGCCCTGAATCATCGTCCAGTTGAAGGTGAGAAATACCACTCCCCAAAACAACGCCCAACCTATTCATACAAGGCCTATCGTAAGGGTTGTTTCTTTGTCAAACGCGGTGGATTCGGTGGTACGGTCAATGCTTCCTCAGCCTCCAGGGGTATGGCAACTGGTGGAAGGATTGTCATTGACTCCCAGGGCGCATATGAATACGGGAATTCTTTAGGCGTCGGATATGATCCCATGATCACCGGGATCCACTACAAGCTGAAGGAATATAGACTTCACCAATCGAGGAGTGCCTCTGATCAACAAATGAATGGAAGCAGAAGCAAGACGAATCAGATTGTCGATGCCGCTGGAAATGTCTACCGTTCTTCTTCTCAGCAAAAAAGCCGGCGACATTCTGCGGTTCGAGACGAAGACGATGGCAGTGGGATGGTTCTCTTCGATGTCATTCCTGACGATTTTTTGGAATTCGTTTGGCCCTGCGTGATTGGATTTTCTTTGTCAGCAAAGGCCTGGGGAGATTGTCTGGTCGATGGATTGCAAGACATTTCGTTTTCCGAAGACGTCTTTGATCGCCTAGTGTTACCCGAAGATCGGAAGCGGTTGATCAAAGCACTGGTAAAGCACTCGTCGCCAAAGCCCGAAGGTCACAACAGGCACAACTTCCAGGATCTGATAAAGGGTAAGGGAGAAGGGACTGTATTTCTACTTTATGGTCCACCTGGTGTCGGAAAAACTCTCACAGCCGAAGCAGGTGTCAGAAGTCTTGCAACGTAAGTGCAAATCGTTTACATTACACACATTGGATGATTATCTAAACAAGGAGTATGTGTATTGGATCTTTTGAACTCGTGCTCATCGTTCGGGAATTTCTTTTCTGAAAATTTGCTTCATCTTGCAACGCAGGTCCTCTGTACTCTCTCAGTATGGGGACACTCGGAACAACAGCAGACGACCTAGAACGGCGCCTAACGGAAATTCTCAAGCTATCCGCCAAGTGGAATGCCATCATTTTGTTGGACGAGGCCGATTCCTTTTTAGAGAAGCGCTCGTCTACCTCCTCTCTCGAGCGGAACGCGATGGTCTCTGTCATGCTCCAGCTGGTGGAAGTACTTTACTGGAATTCTCTTTTTGACCTCCAACCGTATGGATTCCCTTGACCCTGCCTTTCAAACGCGGATCACCCTAGCCCTCCCTTACCATGATCTTACCGCAGACGGTCGCCAAAAGATTTGGGAAAATCTTTTGCACAAATCCGGGATTGTCGGTGGATGTGAGGAAGCGCACGAAAACGATGCTTCTTCTTCTGCTTCAATTACCCGTCCGATCGATACAAGGGAGCTCGCCAAGCAACCTTTGAATGGGCGCGAGATCAAGAACGCCTTGCGCATGGCCCTTGCTCTTGCTTCCGAGGAAGATTGTACCCTCAGCCTCAAATTGTTGATGAAGACGTCTTCCATGGTCAAACCCATATCTACCTTTGGGAACAGCTACGAAAGTGGCACTAGTCCACCCGCCGTCAACGTTACCAAGTCATCTATATTCTGGCGATTTTTCGTTCCATCATTGCTTTTCTTACTCCTCATGCTACACTTTGGCTTGTTGGCGGTGATGCTCTTTCAAGATGGGATGCCAGAAGGCGGCGAAGACGTTAATATCCAGAGCCGTTCGTTCTTCGGTCGGTTCAAAAAGTAGGATTGCCGTTGAGTACGAAATTTAGTCACTTCTAGGCTCGCTTAGAAGAAAGCTTCCGTGATTGGGTAAACGAATCTCTAGCCAGCAGGTGCTTTTTGGTCCTATCTAAAGACGCATCGGTATCGGACAAAATGCGAAATGCAAAATCGACGCATAGGAAAATTATGCAACTAAACTTTAAATGACATAGTGTTATGAGTCAATAGAAAGAAACTTTCATATTTCAATAGTGATCGCTGGAATGACGACTAGTGACTTTGTTTTGTGAAACACCCTCTTCCAACCATGAAAAAATGATGGCGTGAACAAAAATGTTTAGCCGTACAAATTTCACTGCTGAATTACGGAAGATTCGCAATACTGCTTCTTTCAGGTGTGATCGAAAAAGATTGTTTCGGCAAGGATAAATTGATCCTTATTCAAAACGCGACAGGTTAAGCTGATAACACTAGCTAGAGGAATACGATATCAACATGTATATTACTCTGATTTATGGATTACTATCCATTCCTATTGGTAGTCATCAGGAAGAATTTTCTTTTGGTTACAGCAAACAGTAACAAATAAAAATCATTTGCCTCGTTACCATCTAAATGCAGATAATCCCGATTTTGCCAATCCCTCAGCTTTACCAAGGGCCTCCTCAGCAAGATCCTTAGCAAGTTCCTCAGCTTTACTTTCAGCAACGTCCGTTGCTTTATTCACAGCTCCCGCAGCTTTTCCAAGAACCGGGACCTCAGCATATTCCTCAGCTTTACTCTCAACCAATTCCTTAGCTTCACTTACAGCTCCCGCAGCTTTTCCAACAGCCGAGTCCGCAATAAATTCTTCAGCTTTATTGACAATCGCGTCCTCAGCGTTTTTCGCGACCTTAAAATTCTCCTCAATATCCTCGTCGATGACATACAAGCAAGCGAGTACCAAGATCGGGTCCATTCCTGGAGCGATACGAACCGTATAGTGGTCAAACGCGGGGAATGCGATGAGTTGCTTCTTAATCTTGGCAACATTCTCGCCCTTTTTGTTTTTCATCAGAAATCGACGATTGATAAAGTCTCCAGAGAGCGTGTAGACTGGCTCTGTACTGGCCAGCAAGGCTGTTTCGGAAGATACATTGGACGCGGTTGGGGTTTCGAGGTAAAAACCATAGTCTTTGTTACCAACCTTTTCGACCCAACCAACTTTCTCATCCGACTTGCCCCGATACACGTTGAAACCACGAGTTTTGCGAGTGTTGTGGATTTTACAAACTTCTCTTTTTTCCTAGATAGAACCTCATGTGGTCAATTCCCGAGATAAGAAGCTCAATCCCTTTGATGGTACAATATGGACCATCTGTTCCTTGTACATCCATCTTTTGGGTGATGAATAAGTCTCTTTCCTTGACGGCTAGGTACTTTACGTCTTCGGTAAGTGAACCTTCCCCGGCGAAGGGTTCTCCGTGTGCCAGTTCTGTTTGCGCCACCAAAGGCCCTCCAGAAACCCACTCTTCAATCATATCCGAGACATGTTTCAGAAAGGCCAACAGACGCTTGAGAAAGTCAATAATTGCACTCATTGTGATTGTTTGTCGATGGTCACCTTCTTGTTTTATGGTTACCTTTTGCTTGAGGTAGAAAATTGCAGAAAGATTTTATTTTATGAAGTTTTCCTGCGCTCAGCCTGTGCAGAATCCATTTTCCCTTCGCTTCGGTGGGTAGAAGTAATTCTAAGTGATTAGATTCTCACGAATTTTGTAGCGCATTCTTTAATCTTCTTGATTTGATTGGTAGACAAAAGTCGGAATTTCCTAAGTAAAATGAATTGCGGAGGAATAGCCCCGACGAAGAAATTTCTTTCGTATAATTTTTAAATTTGATTAGGAGATTCATTCAGAATTAGGGAGCCATCCCAGCCAATTTCTTGCTTTTGAGACGATAGTGGCACGCGTCCCACCGACTTCTTCATAGCGAAGAATTTTCCTTATGAAGAACCCTGCTTCTCCATTGAAAAATGTGTGCCACCGATGCACTTTCAGTCCGTACACGTCGCACATAAACGATTCTATTGAGAGAAGATTTTCCGTGTGTGCATAAGCAATGCGAATGAAGTAACCTCAATCCTAAAAATTTAATCTTGAATCTGTACTCCCGATTTCACAGAAGGGCCAAAAAAAGATGGATCTTCTAATTCAATTTGAGGCTTGACACACTACCATACTTCTTCATCAATTGTGTTTGTACAAGACGTCTGTTCGGACCACGTATTTTCCCCCTTTGGTCACAGCCGATCCTTCGTGCAATAGCGAAGCCGTATTTCCCTGCGGAAAAACCAGGACCGACCCCATTGTGGGAATTATGCCTCGCGCCACTAGCGTACCTGTTTCATCGGGATAGAAAAACCTGGTTTCTCCTCCCTCAAACCCGTCGTTCAGATATATCAGAAAGGTCAGGTAACTTCCGGGTGCTTCCCGATTTGTCGATTTGGTAGGATTTACCGTCCTCCGATAGAGATCCTGCCGGCCATGATCCATCGATGTGGGGGCGATAGACGCAATCCTGTCCGTATCGGAAGAAGCGCCACCGTTTGTTAATCCCACAAAGAGCATTGATGTTATTGTTGTTGTTTTTGTTATTCTTGTTTGCGTCATTGATGTCATTACTGCTTGCCTCCCCCATGGATAACGGAAGATGTTTTTTGACTCGATCGTAGACCAGATCATGGATGGAATCATCGACCAGCCACTCACAGGAATCGATTCCCGTGGGCGAAGGAAGATTCGAAGGGTGATCGGGCCTATAGCCAAGGATGGAGGCGGCATCTATGAGCCTGGAGCACTCGTCTTGTGAGAGCACGTTTGTCAGACAGAAGGCTCCGGTGAGAAAGGGAACCTCGTGTTTAGTAACCTCACCTGAAATCTTTCTTCCCCGAAGTGGCAATACTGCAAAGGGTTCGGTTGCATGCAACATTAGATCGTAATGATTGGGAGGTGTACGTTCTGAGGCGGCTTCTCGGTAGACGATTCTGGACTCCAGCGTTTTTAAATCCAAGTGGTCGCTGTTTTTGTTTTTGTCGTCGTTTTTGTTGTTTTGGGAAGAGTAGGATGGTATTGCCCATCCTTTCAGAACTTTCATCTCGGTGTTCTCGTTGGTTTCTGAAGGCTCCACTCCCATCTTCTCGCTATTGCTGCCTGTTTTCATTTTCTTGTAGTTCTTTTGCGCCTCGAGCAGGGCCAGGGCTGGATCGTGTTTGTTCGTGTGGTCGATGAATTCGATTTCGGCTTTTTGTTCGTCTTCATTTTCACCATTTTGCGAGAGACTATCCATGCCATCACCACTGTTATCATCATTGTTGGTGTGTTTGTTTTTGCAGCTCAAAATGGCAGTGAGTAGCTGAATTTTTATGGGACCATCTTCGCAGAGATCGACGTCTCGAACCCATCGTTGCACGGTCCCCTGCTTTGGGATTTGTTGAAAGTCTTTGGCGGCACTTAAAGAGGACAGAGCGGGAGACCACCGCCTGTGGGATAGATGAAGGGTAACCCTTTGTCTGTAGTCGATGCCCTTGTCGTAAAACTTGAGGCGTTCGGTGATGAGCGGGTGAAGGGCACCCCTGAGTTCCTTGTACTCTTTCGAGTGCAAAAAGGTATCCGGAAATTTCGCCAAGTGCCGTATGGTGCGGAGCGTGGTAGCAATATCGGACGGAGTAGGCTGTGCCTCCAGTGTCACGGAAGGGGTAGGAGATCCAATCTGTAGAAGCGACTCCATCGGTTCCTTATTGCTCTGTGTCTCGTCGTGATTGCCGGAAGTGACGGTTTCGATTTCTGTAGCATTGTCGCCATTCTTCTCGTCTTTTGCCTGTAGCATTCGCCGTTTTGCGGCTGCTGCGGCCTCATATAAAGCTTTGGTTCGATTTCGTTTCTTTGATTTGCCCATGATGATGTCGAACGCCTCGATGATTGAGACGAAGGTTGAGTTGGAATTTTGAGAAAAACCTAGAAACTACTGTAGGATGGAACAAATGAAGGAAGTCGTAGTTTCGAAGTCGTTGGTTGCTGAACCTCGGCTTGATCATTAATGGTCAGGCCTTCGTCGATAAAAAGGGGAAGCAAAAGTACAGTGGAGGGGAATCGAACCCCCGACCTCAGCTGTGTTAAAGCCGCGTCATAACCAACTAGACCACCTCTGCACACACTTACGGCGACATCGTTCTTGCTATTACAAAGAATTGATAGCTCTGGAAGAGGATATCCTTCATGACTTCATCCAAAACAAAAAGCTGAAGGCTTTGGGCGGCGTCATGATATCCAATGTTTGACGATGTGGGCTATTCACTATCAATGACAACCTGAAACAAAAAACCAAAGTAGAAGACAATTTAAATCAAGACCAAAAAGACATCCTTCGCATCAAAAGGAACAACCAAAAAAGCAAGAGTACTGTAATACGTATCAAAACAAGACAGCCGAACAAAATGGGGGGTAGAAGCTCAAAAAGCAGCCAGCCATTACCTCCTTCCGAACCCACGCCCGATGAGGCCGAAGGGCAGCAAGAAGGCTTCTTCACGCTATCGGAGTCCCTTCAGGAGCAAATGGCCATGGAATTTCAGAACGAACAGGTCGTAAAAATGTTTGGAAAACAAATGGAAAAGATTGGCGAGCAACAGGCCACCAATTACAAGGAAGCCGTGGAACAAAAGGCTGTCCTCGAACGCAAGATGAATGAATTCCGACAGCAAAACACCTCTGTGCAAGATCGGCTCAATGCGGCCATTGAGGGATTCGAGGACAAGTTTACCGACGGGGCGAACGTTCTGGAATACGATATTAAGAGATTGGAAAAACAATACCTCGGGAAAATGGCCGGAAAAAGCAATTCAAGGATTCCGTGTTTTGTGGAACAAATCGAAATCGCGACTTGCTATCGCAGCAAAAGCCAGAGTGAGGAGTCAAAGAACGATCCCTTTGCTTGCGATGTTTTCATAAAGGCCCTTGCCGATTGTACCGACAAAACAATCACTTCGAAAAGTTCCCAATAACAAAAACGACGAAATCGAGGCGCATAAACACTAATAAAATATACCCAACACGGTTTCAAAAACACTTTTGTAGAATTGCTTCTTGTCAAGATGAGGCAATTAAAAACGTAGCACATACCAAACAATCTTCTCTCAGCTCATGAAGTGAAAAAGATAACAAATGAAATACTATTCATTCAAAATTGAAAAAGGAGAATTAAGATTTGATGTTTTGCATTTTTACATTTTTTGCTACTGTTTGAGATTTAACGTCTCTCTCTGTCTCTTCGTGATCCTCTATCATGATCACGATCGCGATAGCCGGGAGGTGGATGGTCACCGCCGGGAGGATAATAGTCCATTGGCCTTCCACCACCGTGTCGAGGGCCTGGATGACGTCCCGGAGGGCCACGAAAATCACCACCTCCTCCCCGAGGACCTCCGCCGTAAGGGTCACCTCCTCGTGGATGGTAATCGTTGCGGTGATGCGGTGGAGGTCCTCCGAAATCTGGGTTGCCACCAAAGTCACCTCCTCTCCGCTGCATTGCCGGTGGAGGTCCTCGTGGGCCCCAGTCGTCGTGTTGGTGGTGGTGACGATCATTTCTGGAGCGTCTCTCTGACTCTCGCATATCTTCGTTGTGATGGCGTCTTTCTCGTTCGTGTCGTGAATGTTCTCTGTCTCGACGTTGGCGATGATGCCGATCGTCTCGGCTTCTTCCCGGGCTTCCCTCGGGAGATCGAGAGCGGGTTCGGCCTTTTCGTTTCTTGCTGTCTCTTCGTGTGCGGTCATCATCGCGAGCCCTTCCATCTCTCTCTTTCGAAGAACGCCTGCGTTGACGGTGATCACGGTCGCGATCTCTTCGATCTTTCCGAGACTCGTCATCTCGAGATCTATCCCTAGATCGATCGCTACGCTTTTTATCACCGCGCGAGGATCGTGAATGGTGATCATTGCCCGGTTGCTTTTCTTGATCGGGCTTGGATTCTTTTGTTTCTTTTGGCTTATCGACAACGCCAGTAGCATCTATTGAATTATCCTTGTTAACGTTGTTTGGTAGAGATTGCGACTTTTCGACGGCACTTTCCTTCGCCTTATGAGCGCTGTCGGCAACAGTGGAATCCTCCTTTGGCATCGATTTTGCGTTTAGGCCCTCATCAGTCACAGCAACTCTCCTGGATCCTTCTTCTTCCCTGCTAACTTGGCTGGTGCCAGTCATTTCTGTGGACTGGTGGTAATCGCTTTTTTCTTTGTTTTCAATGGCATCGCCATCGCTTCCCATCTTGGGAGCCTTCCGGTGTTCCCGGTGACGTTCTTTGTCTTTGTCACGCGTGCTACGAGAGGATCGTTCTGCGTCCTCCTCTCTATGTCGCTTCTTTCGTCGTTCATCCGACTCAGCTCGGCGTGATGTACGTGTTCTTTCCCTGCTGTGTTCACGATCGCGATGACCACTTTGCGCAGTGCCAGCAAAGGTGCCCGATACATCTCTATTCTTCTCCTTATCGCTCTTTTCACGGCTTCGTTCTCTGCCTCTGTCTTGTCTGTTGCCACTGGTTCCAACTTCGCCTCGATGCTTCTCCCTGCCACGGGATGATGAATCTCGATAGTCTTTTTCGCGAGTAGATCGACTGCTTCCAGCCCGTTGTTCTGGCGATCGATCGATTCTGCTAGAACGATGCTTACTTCTAAGGCGATCTTCGTTGCCATTGTAGTCTCGTTCCTTCGCATTGGTGTTCTTTTCGTCTCGTACACCTCTGCTTTCTCCTTCGACTCCTTTTTGATGGTCCTTTCCGTTATCAGTGTCGCTTCTCTTGTTTTCACTTTGGGCAACCGTAGCCGACGTGAGACCCTCTTGCGCGATTTTTTCCATGATCCCCCGGTAACAGGCATCGAACTCCTCCTGAGCTTCTTTCGCCGTGTGACCTCCATCCAATGCGGCCTGTTTGATCTTCTCGGCTTGTGCCTTGGCCTCCTTGCGCTTTTTCTTTGTTTGGAACTCGTGAAAACTCCCACCTTCCGCCAGCTTCATTTCTCCCAATTCTTCCGGTCGATCCGGTGCACGTGGTTCCTGCAAAAAATACCTGTGATTGAGAGCTCGAGAAGCCGTGAGGCGTTTCGATGGATCGAGTTCCAGCAACTTTTCAACGAGATTGATGGCTCCGGGAGCGATATTATTCATCTTTGTTTGGTAGCGTTCCCGTAGCTTGGGACGTTTTCGGCTGCTATCCCCATCAATAGTGACGTCCCCCGTCCGCAACAGCTTGAGTTCCCGGACGCCAGGCCAAGATTTGCTGGTGGGTGTTCCCACCATATCGAAGATGAGTTGAAGCTGATCCATTTCGGTCTTCCCCGTGAAGAGTGGGCGTCCGAGGACAAGTTCTGCCAGGATGCAACCCGCGCTCCAGATGTCTACCGCAAACCCGTATCTTGTAGCACCCAGCAGAAGCTCCGGTGGCCTATACCAGAGCGTGATCACCTTGTTTGTAAACTCCTGCGAATTTCCCCGGCTGAAAAAGGCAAAGAAGGAAGGAAGAAGGGAAACAAAAAAAAGGGAAGAGTGAGTTGATGATGAAATGAAAAAATTCGAAGACGAAAAGCACACGCGACACGTTGGATGTGTCGCTGCCAATAAAATTGGCAAAAGAGAACGAGAGGTAGCAGCTGCTATACCGTGTTGCAGTTTTGCAACTACAAGTATCGCATCCTACTACCATCGCAAAACTCTAGTAATTTGTTTTTGTGTGTAGTGAAAGAGTATGCAATAGCGTTGGTTGTATGATAAATAGTTGTAAGTACGTACTCGTGTAGATTATCTAGTAGAGGCGGTTCGATCGATCGAGCCAGACCAAAGTCAGCGAGTTTCAATCGAAAATGTCGATCGATTAGTATGTTGGAAGATTTGATATCCCGATGAACGTATTTCTGGTCGTGCATATACCGAAGTGCTTCCAGCAATTGCCGAAAGACGCACTTGATTTCGACTTCGCTAAACTTATACGCAACATCCAGCAATCCCGTTAAATCGTGCGGGACGTATTCCAAAACCAAAAACAAGTTCCCTTTGTACCCCTCCCGGGCATCGCTTATGTCGATTTGCTTACTATTGGTATTGTTGCTAGTATCGTTTTTTGTTGAGTTTTTGTTGTCCTTGCCGTTCTTCTCGGCATCCCCCCGGCTACTTCCCGATTTGTGTTTGTGTTTCTTTCGGCTTCGATCCGACCCTTTGTGATAATCGTCGGCATCGAGGTGTTCTACCCCTTTGGAACTTACCACCTCGAGCATCCGAACTAGATTCGGATGAACGAGTCGCTTTAGAATTTTGATTTCTCGAATGACAGTGGGAGGCATCCCCCAGTGAGCACCATGGTGGACCCGTATTTTTTTCATGGCCACGATTTCGTTCGTATCCTTGCACCGGGCTCGGTACACCTGTCCATATGTTCCCTCCCCGATTTGTTCGATTCGTTCGTAGTGCCATATTGTCCGGGTCATGTCGGACCATTTGCGCAAACGAATACGAGGAGGAACTGGTGCAGATTTACTAATATTGTAATTACCATTTGTGTTGATACCGTTGCCGGGTGGGTGTTGGTTTTGCACTTGTATTTGCATTTGCCCGTTTTGCAACTGTTCGTGAGGATAGGAGGAGCCGTGTGGAGAGAAGGATTGGTTGTAGAGGTGCGGCTGACTTTGGTACTGTTGTTGCTGCTGTTGCCTTCGACGTTGGTAATTATACTGATGAGACGAAGAATCGCGATCGTTCAACGATTCCCCTCCTTCTTCAGATCGTCGTCCTACAGATGCCATCGTAGGACCACTTGACAACGACAATGACGCAGCCTTTGTTGCACCAAAGACAAGTTTTTCTTCAGAACTTTCTTTGATCTGTCGAAAGATCACGAAAGAAAGGAAAATCGTATTGGTGGATAGGCTTCAGACGTAGTTCTGGTACTGTACGTACGGGAAAATCACGTAGAGAATGCTGACGAAAACAACACGCTTCACAATGATCATCTGATCTTCTTGTGAACCGGCTCGAACATGGTAGTCCTATGTTTCTACATTCGCGAGACAGCACATAAATTTTTGCACGGTTGGATGCGCACATCTGCGGTCGTTTCTTAGTAAACCAATGAAAAGGCGAGAATGAAATAGGTAATGAGCCAGTACGAAACACGAATAACTTTTTAGTTATCACTATTATTTATGGTTAAGGTTTTATGTCATCTTCTTACACACACGTTCGCCAATCAATCATTTACACGCATAACAACCGACACGAAGGAGTATTTTTTTACGAACATTCCAGAAATCGTGCGTTTTCAATAATCAATAACCTTCTGTCTCAGAATCCACTTTTTCTATTGCATTCCGGAAAGAAGGATGGGACGGACCATCGGAAATAGTCTCACCTCTCCGTGTCGTTGTTGCAGATCAACACAGCAACCCAAAAAGAAGCGACAGAACAGGGTGGATAGTGGTGGACGCCGTTGTCGCTGTCGCTACCACTGTTCGGTTCTTCATCACAAGTGCTCGGCAATATTTGCGACAGCGAGCATTACCGCTCTGTTGTTGCTGTTTCCGTTCGCAACAACGACGTTTTCCCACGCGTTTCGATCGAGCTTCCCGCGGAGGGGGTTACCATCGGTGTTGGAACCTATTCCCTTTGTATTGTGTTCATTCAATCGCGGAAACAAGCACGGCTCTAATTTCTGCCGTGGCAATTCGCAAAAAAATCGAAGATCCTTCACATTGCCTTCTCTGCGCCGCGACATGTCGACATCATTGTCATCGACGGCTCCGTCGTTCTTTTTCACAAAGCCTTCCTCCAAGGAAGAAATGGAAACCGAAGAGGAACTTTATACGATGGAATCGCTTCGGAACTACGCCCAAAAGCTTATTACCAAAAACAGCAGCAGCCCAAGTCAGCACCACCAATTCTGCGTATACCTGGCGGGCGGTGGTTCCATGTCGGTTTCCACGCTGGCAGCCACACCTGGGGCATCCTCCTTCTTGCTTGAGGGTCGAACAACCTATGACCGTCACTCCTATCTGAATGCATGCGAAATTCCCGATCGGGACACCAAGGGGAAGGGATTCTCTTATGGAGGCGAAGAAGCGGCGGGAATTGCTGCTGCCGCGGCCCTCAAACACGCCCTGAAGCTGGCCTCGATGGATGATGATCTACGGCGTATGCCACTGACAATCGGCGTGGGGTGTGCATCCGCTCTAGTGAGTGGTGAAGGGAGCTCCTGCGGCCAGGGAACCGTCGTTGCGAGGGCCGCCGATGGCCTCGTTCTGACACTGAAAATCGAAATGAAGGAACCAGAGCGCTCGCGTTTCGACGAAGAATTGGTTCTAAGCCACCTTGTACTACGATCGGCAGAGCAACTCATGCTGTACCGGGATGAAGAAAGCAGTGTCGCGACGAACAAAGAATTCATCACACGGGCCGGCGACGTCATAACGGAACGATGGGAACTGCCATCATCATCCATAGATGAAAATACCGAGACGACTACAATTCTAACAGAAGATATCGATGCTGTTGTGGAACATGCTGCAAAGCGGGTGGTGGACGGAGGAGAAGACGCTGTCGTTCTTTTGCCACTATGCGGTAAAACACAGACGGAGACGTCTCTTCAGATTCGGGCTCTCTCCGAGGCCGTGTTGCCAAACAGATCTCTAATCTTCCCGGGAAGTTTCAATCCAATTCACGTGGGTCATCTTGCGTTAGCAAATGCTTCTATCAGAACACTCGAAAAGCACGAGCCATACGTCCACCCCCGAAGACACAACGACAAACCGATTTTCTTTGAATTAAGTCTGACCAATGTGGACAAGCCGAGCATCGATCCAAAAATCGTCGCTGCGAGGGTGAAGAAATTCATCGAACTTGCGTCGTTGTCAATGGACAATGGCGAGAGCGATGAATCGTTTCCGCAACAATGGGGAATTGTGCTGACCAGGGCACCTCTCTTTGAAGAAAAACTCAAGATTTTGCGCTCGAAGGTACTCAATCGATTGGAAGGTCCGGGAGATTCTCCCAGGATAAATTTCGTGATTGGGACTGATACCATGGTACGAATTTTGAATCCCAAGTATTATCGTGACAAATCTAGAGCGAGCATGATCGAATCTTTGTTGGAATTGAAAGCAAGTGGAGCAAGCTTCATTGTTGGAGGACGCCTCGAACAATCACCAGCACAAACACCCGATGGTTCGTCCGCGGCTCCGCGGTTTGTCTCGGGAAAAGATGACCTGGTGGGCCTTCCAGACGAAGTTGCTTCCATGTTCATAATTATGGAAGAATCAGAGTTCCGTGTTGATTTGTCTAGTAGTGAGATTCGTAAGGAACAGGAGAGAAAAGAGAAAGAATCGGTGTCTTCCTGAGCAGTGCTATTCTTTCGCTTAGACGACTTCTCACCTCATCATATACCTGCTAATACCACTACTCGTAGACGACTGGCCGTTGTGCACCTTTCGAAGGTATTGCTGGAACATATGTTTTGGAAGATTTCACACGAGGAAGTGAAAACGTAGATAAAATAAATATCATTATTTAGATCATAATATATACAAGCACATTCCTGGTTTGACACAACAAACAAAATACTTCGTGTAACAACCAACTGCTTCTTCTGACCTTTCTTTCAAATTTCATTGCCAATGAGTGGACAAGAAGACCTAGAGAACGAAATGTAAAAGCAACGTATCAGTAAGAAACGATTGTTTCCGAATTTATTTTTTAAATCTAAAAAGATTTGTGCGACACCGACAGGACTCGAACCTGCGCGGAGGAACTCCAACAGATTTCGAATCTGTCGCCTTAACCACTCGGCCACGGTGTCTGATCAAGTTGCCCTGTTAGCCACAACCTCACAATTATAAACTTTCTACAATGATCAGATTCATCAGCAGGAAGTTACGAGCGATAAATTTCTTTTTTCGCATTACTTCAGCTGTCAAAAATACCAAAAATAAGTGACCGAAAGTATAGACGATAATGCCAAGAATAAAGTATGACGAAAATTTCGATAGATTTTGAGAGCAATGACGTTGATGATGCTTCATACATGACTGAAAGTAAAAGCAAAGATGTTATGGTAGTGGTGATTTGTTTCTTGTGCTGTGTAACCACAACTCGTAGTTCTTGTACTGCTAGTCGGCTATATACGAAAGCGAGAGAAGATCCAGGTGAGCATAATTTGGGTATTAGCAACTAGAGACGTGTTTATGAAGTAGTCCTAACTATCGATTCGAATACGATCTGCAACTACGCCGTGACAAACTAAATGTCATGGAGGATATCATTGACGCAGAACATTCATCACATCCGATTTGATCAAGGACTAGTAGCATCTCATACACTCAATATTTGTGCTGAGTGGGAAAATATGCACATACGGAGGTTGGCGAAAAAGTTTCTATGTCGACCTGGTTTTCTATTTCGTATAAAATCGCGTTCGCAACTTGTAAAGCTAATTTATAAACAGACAAATCGATCGATGACTGCTGTCAATCACTTCCATTAGTATTTTGATTGATTATGCGGGTGGAGGCAGCGATAAAACGTTTCCCCGGTAGTGCATGAATCCGACAGCTCCAAAGAAAATCCAAAAATCTTTTGTGACAACCGCAAAAAAGGCGGTTTTCATCAAGATCGAATCCGGTCCTGTAACGCGCTTGTACCATTTTTTCACGCCCGAAACGAAACTCTTGTCGTCCTCCTCTTCATCCTTTTTGCCACCCTTATTCAAGAACCCGGGCTTTACCGAGGGTTTGGATCTCGTGACAGCGGTTGAACCGGCCGATGCTGCGCCGGCTCTCGCCTTTTCGATCGATCGCTTGCGCAATTCTGACAAAGCCATGGCCTTTTTCTGACTTGTCTTGTTCAACAAGTCGTACAATTCTTCACGCTGATCTTTCGAAGATGGTTTGTAGGTAACTTTCAACGTTACGGAACAGATTGGAGTTTCGGCTTTGGCTTCTCCTTCTGCGGTCTCGGATTCTTTGTCATCGGTTTCGGATGCGGCTGCAACGATTTCGACTGGGACTTCCGTTACGTATTCGGCCTTTGGTTGCTTCGGATCTTCGATAGTACACAGTGGTGCGATTTCGATGGGATTTGTCGACGCGCCTAAGGGAATGTCAGCATCCATTGCATCCACCGCCAATGTTGCCACGGAAGTTTCAACGCCTTCAAAGGTTGCCTTTTCAACTCCAAGCGACACCTCGCGTTCTTCAATGGGAGACGACAACTGCAACTTCAGCGTTGGCTTGGCAGTTTCGGGCAATCCTTCCGCCTGGATATGATTTCAAAAACAGAGAAGGCGCATTAGATAGAATTCGCACAGAAACAAAGAAAAACAAAATCATATCGACCAAGGCCAATCCATGCAGTGGCGTGGAGCAAGAGGGAACGTACCTTTGTGAATTCGATTTCCAATGAATTTGCTTCGGGTGAATTAGCACTACCGATCCCTCTCAGTGCTGCTTTGATAGATTGTATTTCGTCATCGCATTTCTTAACTTCATCCCGAGCTTCCTCTAACGTCATCGATTTTGTTGCTGTGGAATCTGACATGATGAGAGGAATAGTGTATTGTTGTTTTTCGTGCTGGCGTTGTATAATTTGCTTTAAGGTTTCGTCCTTCCAGCAACCTTTCTCGCAATATCCAAAAGACTTGGGTAGAATTGGTCAACTGATGTATTTCCTGAACAGAGAGAATGTTATTGACTCCGAGTAATGTACCAACAGCAGATGGTGATAAAGATGATGATCTTCTCACTATTTTTTGTTTTATCTTTTTATCGTTCTGGTTCTGGTGTTTTGGAAATTTTTACTGCTACAGAGCATTTCTGAGGCAGTCGCGGTCCGTACGTCCTCCCGCTCGACCAAGGTCTGTCCGTCTACCTTTATGAATAAGGTTACGGTTGTTTTGGGCCTTCGTTTCCATAAAATAAGACTAACTCCGCCGAATATATTTTTTTGGAATGATACGTAGTTTGATTTGTGTTTTGAGTGTATTGTGACTTGCTTGGGCGTGATGTATATTTATAATGTATGTCTTCTAATGAATTAGTAATTTAGTTGTATGTATGTATGTCTTCTTGTAATCTATTTCTTGTTGTAGGTTTGGTTTTGTATCGTCGTGGAAACTGGTGGTGAATGTGTTCTCTTTTTGTAAAGTTCCCAGAATCCATTTCTTGTATTGTATAGTAGTCTTTCTAAGTCTCGTTGATCGCTGGTCATGCGATCGCTTTGTATGTAGATGATCTTGCCCCGGCATCGATGTGGTCATAGCCATTCTTAGCCTTGCTCTTTCCCTCTTCGAAGTCGACGTGCCATAAGCAATCGCTCAGGAGCGAATACTTGGATCGATTCTTGTACAAGTTGGAAACGGCTTTGCTCAACTTGACCTTGAGCTTGAAAAAGATGCCTTTCCCTAAACGGAGAGAGCCCAATTTCCCGAGGATCGGCGTGGTCCATTTCATATTCTTTTGTAGGAAGATGCCTACGGCAGGCAAGAAGCCCGCGATGCCAGGTGGAAGAATGCCAGTCATTGACGCGATATTGCCAGCGAGAACCAAAAATACAATGGGGTTCTTCAACACTCGGACCGCCTTATTGCATACGGTGCAGCTTCCTTCCATAACATTCTTGCTCTGATGCTGGACAATGTCAACATTCGCTCTTCGTAAAACTAGCAAACCGTTTTCATCATCTTCGTCAAGGTAGGCTACCTCGAATTGGAATTCACCACTTTTTTCGTTCTCTCGATTCGTCAACTCAATCAGTGTCCGACTACTGCCTGCGGCCATAGTTACCATCGCGGTGCGACTGGATCTTACAACATTGGAGGACAAGGCAGTGGTGGCTACAGCAGCCGAAACGGTTCCATAATTCGAATGAAACTCGCGTTGTTGATTAGATAGAGCCAGAGCGAGACTGAGTATTACCAAGACGAAGAATGAGAAATTCGTCCTCGCCTCGGGTATCTGCCCTTTGTGGCGATTACCCCTGGCATAAAAGAGCGTTGTAGAAGTAGGGTAGACTGTGAATAACGACATTGATGTGACGACAATTTTGATGTTGACCGAGAATGTTGGCAATTGTTATTTTATGTGTTGTCCTTGTTGAGACTGTGATGCTTGAAATCAACGCGTTTTAAGTACGATTCCTTCTCCGTCGATGCCCTTGATCGGAAAAATGGATGGACGGATCAAAAAAATTTCGCGGTTGTGCATCCGTCAGATGGGTAAGTCTTGTACAACACAGTGTGGGAACACTCCGACATCAATCGATGACTTCGGAGGCGAAAGATAGTATTTAACACAACTGCATCCGAGACGATCGATTGGTGACAGCTGATGTGAAGAGACGACGTACTCCGACAAAAAATGAGGACTTCATCAAGATTAGTCGGAGAGTCATTATCAACGGCCGAATCGAGATTCGCGGACTGAAACTGCGAATCGTGTATGATAAGTCGACTGAGTCGAATCAGAACGAATACATACCCCTGAATTGGCTCCGGTGCACTTCACTCAACATCACTTCTTCACAGGAGCCAGTTAATGAATAGACCACTTCACTGCAGATCTACCCGCGCGAGAAACAAAAAAAATACGTAGGAAATACGTAGCTTTGGTAGCAATTTTACTAGGAATATGTTAGTACCTCTGCGTAAAAACAACAAACACGCGCATGGAAAAAACAAAAACAGAGGACCAGAATTAGATCTTCTATATTCCTCCCAAAGCGCCCGGTCATCCCTGTCATGGCAATGCACATCCATAACCTCCCTCATACAACAATTGGCTCCGGTGCACTTCATTCGATCTGATTGGTTTAAGAGGAGCCCGTTAGTTAAGAGAGCACTCTCATGGAGATCCACCTCCGCGAGAAACAAAAAAAATACGTAGGAAATACGTAGATTTGGTAGCCATTTTACTAGGAATATGTTAGTACCTCTGCGTAAAAACAACAAACACGCGCATGGAAAAAACAAAAACAGAGGACCAGATTTAGTTCTTCGATCTTTCAACCTACTCATAGAATTTCCCCCCCGAAAGCGCGCCGAGGAATTCTCGCACTTTAACCCTAATTCATATTATTGGCTCATTGAGAAGTTGATGTTATTGTTCTAAACTGCTTCCGCGACAGCTTCAAAGTAGCCCTCATTGACCCACCATTACGGATGTAACTTCTCCGCCATCCAAGCGCTGACCACCAAACACACCAAACACAAACAAGTATGATTTGTGGTCAATTTGAGGTTTTTGTTTCGCTTCGTTAACTCTGTTTTGACACTAAAGCTTAGCCGAGGCGCTACGGTTGATTAAGATCAAGACGCCAGGAAATGAAAAATCCCAACTCGGCGCGCCCCAACTTCCTTTGCTCCGTTTTCAGTAAACATTAGTAACATGCAAACAAGGATACACTTACCCGGAAAAAGATAGTCTTATTTCATATTTTAGTACTGGATTTTGGGATTGGAGTTCATGTCACTCTGAGAAATAAGCCAACAATTCACAACGGACTAGACCCTCCTCCCCAAGGTCTGATGATCTTTTCTTCACCCCTTTCACGCGTTTAAAAAAACGATACCGATTCTTTCTCTTAGCCTAGGCATGGAAGGCCAGCCTGGAGCAAGAATGAGGACCAAAGCTTGAAAATTGACCGAGATATGACTACCCTTGTGGCAAACCATGAAAATGTCTCAAAATGGATAGGTGCTAAATCAGTAGACCGAATTCGCCGGGTCAACGACATCCACTGTAGAGACGATATCATTTGGCCCTCTCAGAGTACTTATAGAAGGATGGCCTGAAGCAAGAATGAGGGCCAAAGCTTGGAAATTGACTGAGATATGACTACCCTTGTGGCTGACCATGTAAATCTCACAAAATGGAGAGGTGCTACATCAGTAGACCGAATTCGCTTGGTCAACCAGAAGGACTGCAGAGACGATACTGAGTCGCCCTCTCAGAGTACTTGTAGAAGGATGGCCTGAAGCAAGAATGAGGGCCAAAGCTTGAAAATTGACCGAGATATGACTACCCTTGTGGCAAACCATGAAAATGTCTCAAAATGGATAGGTGCTAAATCAGTAGACCGAATTCGCCGGGTCAACCACATCCACTGTAGAGACGATATCATTTGGCCCTCTCAGAGTACTTATAGAAGGATGGCCTGAAGCAAGAATGAGGGCCAAAGCTTGAAAATTGACCGAGATATGACTACCCTTGTGGCTGACCATGTAAATCTCACAAAATGGAGAGGTGCTACATCAGTAGACCGAATTCGCTTGGTCAACCAGAAGGCCTCCAGAGACGATATCATTTGGCCCTCTCAGAGTACTTGTAGAAGGATGGCCTGAAGCAAGAATGAGGGCCAAAGCTTGAAAATTGACCGAGATATGACTACCCTTGTGGCTGACCATGTAAATCTCACAAAATGGAGAGGTGCTACATCAGTAGACCGAATTCGCTTGGTCAACCAGAAGGACTGCAGAGACGATATCATTTGGCCCTCTCAGAGTACTTGTAGAAGGATGGCCTGAAGCAAGAATGAGGGCCAAAGCTTGAAAATTGACCGAGATATGACTACCCTTGTGGCAAACCATGAAAATGTCTCAAAATGGATAGGTGCTAAATCAGTAGACCGAATTCGCCGGGTCAACCAGAAGGCCTCCAGAGACGATATCATTTGGCCCTCTCAGAGTACTTATAGAAGGATGGCCTGAAGCAAGAATGAGGGCCAAAGCTTGGAAATTGACTGAGATATGACTACCCTTGTGGCTGACCATGTAAATCTCACAAAATGGAGAGGTGCTACATCAGTAGACCGAATTCGCTTGGTCAACCAGAAGGACTGCAGAGACGATATCATTTGGCCCTCTCAGAGTACTTATAGAAGGATGGCCTGAAGCAAGAATGAGGGCCAAAGCTTGAAAATTGACCGAGATATGACTACCCTTGTGGCTGACCATGTAAATGTCTCAAAATGGATAGGTGCTAAATCAGTAGACCGAATTCGCCGGGTCAACCACATCCACTGTAGAGACGATATCATTTGGCCCTCTCAGAGTACTTATAGAAGGATGGCCTGAAGCAAGAATGAGGGCCAAAGCTTGAAAATTGACCGAGATATGACTACCCTTGTGGCAAACCATGAAAATGTCTCAAAATGGATAGGTGCTAAATCAGTAGACCGAATTCGCCGGGTCAACCAGAAGGCCTCCAGAGACGATATCATTTGGCCCTCTCAGAGTACTTGTAGAAGGAGGGCCTGAAGCAAGAACTAGGGTCAAAGCTTGAAAATTGACCGAGATGTTACTACTCTTGTGGCGGACCATGTAAATCTCACAAAATGGATAGGTGCTAAATCGGTAGACCGAATTCTCAGCCTCAACTACTAATAGAGTGTTATCTGGCTATTGTCTGCAATATCATTATCAAGCTGTGATTTTAAAAACATTTGTTACAATATTGTAGAAAAGTAGAATGTGAAATAGCATTGTTCATTTACTAAAATAGACAGATGAGTGACGTAAAATCCAGAAAATATTACCATATTGGGTGCGCTTTGGTCTGTTGCAGGGAGTACGTATAACCCTAACCTCATGTGAGTTCAAATTTTTACACAACTTCTTCAGGTACCGACACCGGAGTCAGCCCGTGCGTTAGCAGCCCAATTTAGGATGAGGGCGCCCCAAAACAATCAACAAGGTCATGGTATTCAAATCAGTATCAAGTAAGTGACACTAACTCAAACGAAAATTCAAATGGCCCAAATCTTCTTCCGCAGGGGAAGTCAGATTTTTTAGAGGTTCCGAACAAAAATCTTTGGGAATGAGACGACGTGAAGGCAACTCATCAAAGCAATATGAAATCCGAGCGATACGCTTTCATTGCCTCTACAACCAGGAATGTATCCTGTCATCCCGAGATCTATTCTAATATTGAATGAAAAACACTTGACTTCAAGAACTTGTACAACGAAGATAATACATTGTCTTATCACTCCAACGCCAGCAGCTCGCGTACTTGTTCGATCATCTCACTAAGAATCCCAAATTTGCTGCCGACCCTCTCCTCCCACAGCGAGGATGAACAACTTCGACAAACTGATTCAATCAAACTCGATAAGATTCAAAAATGTCGGACTTTGTGGACAAATACTTCAAGATCACCGAACGGGGCTCAACCATTTCGACTGAAATTCGGGCTGGCACGGCGAGTTTCTTCACCCTCAGTTATTTGTTGCTGGTCAATCCTCAGATCATGGCCAAAGCGGGTGTTGCGCAATCGGATGCGTTGGTGGGAACCGCGCTCTCGAGTGCTATCTCATGCTTCATGGTAGGATTGTTTGCCAATTTGCCATTCGGGACGGCACCGGGAATTGGATTGAGTGCCTATCTGAGCTTTTCACTGGTACAAGCGAATCTAGCGACGCTAGAGGAAAGCCTGACAGCTGTCTTTACCAGTGGTATTTTGCTATTTATTGTGGCTCTTACGGGATTCACGATATTCTTGATGCGGATCGTGCCGGAATGTGTCAAGTATGGCATCGTAGTGGGCATGGGACTGCTGATTGCCATGATCGGTATGGTTTTTGTCGATCTGATTGTTGCCAACGATGACACTCTTGTTGGGTTGGGAGATGTGACTGGAGACATTCTTTTGCAATTAACCATGTTTGGGGTTATGCTGGTGGGAACTTTAGTGTACCATGATGTTAAAGGTGGAATCTTGATTGGGATTGTAGTGGTTGCCCTAATGCAATGGACCATCACGTCTTCATTTCCAACACAAGTTGTCGAGTTGCCACTTCTCAGAAACAATAACTTTATTCAGCTCGATGTCATGCTCGACCCTTCAAAAGCGGCTGTCTTGGTGAGTTTCTTACCTATGATGTCTGACAATCTTCTTTCGAATCATTGGTTCGACATCTATGGTTTTTCGGTTTTGAAAGATTGTACATCGATGTCACTTTCTTTTGACAATCCTACATGCTAATATCTTCCCCTTCGTCAATTTCATTATTTGTCGACATAAACAAAATTGCACAATCGATTGACAACAATCGCAGTGGACTGCTGTCGGATGCTTCTTATTGATTTGCATTTTCGATATGAGCGGTGTAATGTTTGGGTTGGCAACGTTAGGAGGATTAATTGAAGAAGACACGGGTCACATTCCGGGAAATCTTTGGGTGTTTTTTGCTTCCGCGGCTGGAACGTTAGTGGCAGCCATGTTTGGAAGCACTCCTATCATTTGTTGCATCGAAACAGCATCGGGTATCAAGGAGGGCGGACGAACAGGATTGACCGCCTGCGTGATCGGGTGTTACTTTCTATTGGGTCTGTTCTTGAGCCCTTTATTCGAAGCAGTTCCAAATGCAGCCACTGCACCTGTACTAATTTTAGTTGGGGTTATGATGATGGGGGAATCTGCCAAGGTGGAATGGCACGACATGTCCCAAGCCTTACCGGCCTTTCTAACTGCCATTTTGATGCCATTGACCTACAGTATTACGACCGGTACGTTACAGTCTGTGCTAGACCAGGCATTGTCAAATCGAGCCAACTGTTTGAAACAAAAAGTTTTCTAAAATCCCTTTGATCGTTGAATATTATTGTTGATGTTATTTTTTGAATCAAGGTATGATTTTTGGACTAGGTGCCGCTTCCATCTTTTATGTTACAACAGGCCAATGTTACTTCGACGTCACGTCTGCATTCGAGAACATATGCTGTTCTCGCAATAGCACCAATCCTGATCGCGCTGTCAACTCGGATGAACACCACCTGCTTTTGGAGGAAGGCGACTCGATGAGCGGAAAGAAAATGTATGGAACGTGATGTTGCAATCTAAATTTTAAAATTGTCTCGTACAGAAGTGTAATATGTAGGATAGAAAGTTTATGTTTATTCTCTTTGTACTTGAGTCCGTTGGAAGCATAGTAGTACAATTTCAATAATTGTAGATCGGATGAATATCTCTCATTTTATCGTAAAAGTGAGGTTGTCTGTTTATCCACGCATATATTGAATTGTGACAAACGCTGCTTCAATCTCTTTTAAAATTGCGTATCAGTTCTGCGACGTTTGCACGTTGGCCTTCTACCGTCGCAATCACGGAACAACCTCAAACAATGACATTCGATCGTCATCAGCCATTGTCATCGTTGCGAAAACCCATTTTACGTCAACGGCGTGGTGAACAAGTGGCTTTTGTCTGATTACAAAATATCTTGGTTTTTATGACCCAGCTGTGATCCTACAGACCTTATCTACCTCGCTTGGGAAATTGTTCTTCGCCTTCTGATCCCAATACTTTACAAAATTTTTCGGTTTTAAGATTTCTTTTCCTTTTCCATCGAGTTCAAAGTTGTGAGCAATCCCCAAATTGAACCCATGCATTCGCATGTCGATCGCTTTTTCGGGCGCATATATTGCAGCCGGGATAGTGACGGCAAGTTGATCGTCAGGACTCCTACACAAGAAACAATCTCCCAATAAACCCTTCAATCCATTGAGGACCTTTGGCTGTCGATAAAAATCGAGATCGGTGATGTGCCCAAACCCATGGATCATTTTGACGCGCAAGTCTTTGCATTTAACGGTGCTGTTCCCATTTGCACGCATCATGTACTGCTCACGGGTGATCAGGTTTCGTTCTAAATGCCCCTTTTTGCCTAGATGAAGATCACAGGCAGTTGCATTGAAACTATCCACGATTGCTTTTGTATGCTTCCCATTATCTGACCCTTGTGGAAAATTTTCGAACATTATCACAGCCTTGTTTTCAATAAAATACTCGATGGGATCTTTCTCAATTGGTCTAGTAGGAAAGCCATCAGAGTCCAGCCAAAACATGTATCTGTAGTTATCTAGCGCAGGATGTTCCCAGACCCGGACCGATCGGAATTCCGCTTGCCAGTTGTACGCCAACCGGTTCAGGTGTACCCTTTTCCTTGAGTCTAGCTCTTTACATTCCGACCACCATGTCAAGTTGACAGGAGAACTTACCCCGCACCTCTTTAAAAATAGTTCGCGTTTGGCTGGAGTGAGCGCCGCAATCTCCTCTTGGAAGCCCATATTGTCGATGACAATATCAAACTTTGCAGGAGCGACAATATTTCGTAGTTCTTCAATCTTCTCGTTGGGAACCTCTAATGCTGAAAAGGCGATTATATCATAGTGAACCTTGTTGTTGTATGCAAAATGTAGCAGACATATGCTTTGCTCTAATAGAAGCCACTGGTGTGGACCATGGATTTTTGTGACAATGGCAACTTTCTCGTATCGTTTAAAAGCAATTGCGCCTGTGTGATTGTCTTTCGCTATCGTTGTTTCGACTGCTTTTTGTTCCATTGTTGGTGTTGCGCTGGAACTGTTTGGGTTGGCAGCCTCTTCGGTTTTCTCGTTCTTCGCGATTTTCGTTTCGTCTGGCTCTTGCTCCACTGGAGGTGTTACGCCGGCATTGTTCGACTCAGCCGGGTCCGAGAATTGTTCTGCTTTTGATTCTGTTGGAGTCCAAAGCATGTTCGAAGTCGGTGAAAACAAAAACGAATCGGAGTCCCCTGCCATATAAGAATCCAAGTTCTGTGAATAGAAGGCCTTCATTTCCCGAATAGTGAATGAACAAGAAATGAAAATGACGATTAAGAAAATCAGTTTAAGGGGCCGTCGCCCCGCCGTCGCCGTCACAGGCTCCTCATTTGCCATGGTGCTTATTCTCGTCCTGTAGAAAAGTTGTGAAAGACAGTTGCTATTTCGGAATCACCAACGAAATAACTTCGATGTTTCATTGCTGTTTTTGGGCAGAAACGTTACGTGTAGGGTTCGGACGACCTCTGGTAGCGCCTTATCAAAGATGGAAAGCGTTCTCTCTGACCTCTGGTAGCGCCTTATCAAAGATGGAAAGCGTTCTCTCTGTCTTTCTAGCGATCCAATCTCTTCTCATTTTTCATTATTTTTCATGACCGAAAGTGATACTCGTAGTGATAAGAGTGGAAATGTGAAATGTGAAGTACCGTAATGACCATTTTTTATTCGAGCTGGTCGAACACATTCGTGACTCAATTCAAACGACTAAAAACCAAAGTTGCGCCCTGCGCGCTCCGGTTGGACGGGTCTAGGATTCAAAAACATCAAAAACACAACAGAAAAACCGTGTCATGCCATTATTTTTTGAAAAGAAACAGGCAGTAGTAGTACTTCTTCTCCTCGTGTCGTTGATTATTCAACTCACTATTTCAAGTGCCTCATTTACATTGAATCGCCAAATCACAAACAAGGAAAGAAGATGGTTGTCATGAAAGACTTCCGAGCAAGGTGGGCTCCGGTGGGCAGAATCGCCTTTGCTTCGATTGCCGACATCGTCGCTGACTTTTTCTACTGGTGGGAAATCCGTGGAGACGACGACCCAGCGATCGAAAAGTATCAATTGTATGTCTTCATCTTTTTCATTGTCTCGGCTGTCGCATGTGGATTGACACTGTTCATTCTGCTCTTCACAGGGTGCTGCCCCAACTCCTTCGTCGCAAAACAAAAGAAGAAGATTTTGTTTTTTGAGATGTTGTTTGGAGATGTGCCACAATTTGTTTTGACTGGGTTGATCACTTATGAAAAGGGATTGTTGACCCCAGAAGCCGCCCTCAACCTTGCTACATCGGCATACAACTTCGTGTTGGACATTCTCGAATCGTGCGGAGACTTTCCCGAGGAGCCCGAAGTATTGGAAACTGAAGAAGTAGTAGTTGAAGAAGCTGACCCTGAACAAGGTGAAGAAGAACCTCAGCAAGCTGAGGTTTACTAATAGATCGAGCTCGACGTTGTGTTCGATTTTCTTCACCGAGGCATATGTCCTCAATCGAGAATCAAAGTAGAACAGACAACATATCGATTCTATTTGTAACATAAGAGTCGCCGCGGTATCTTCAAACTGTATGGAGAAACTAGTAAATTCATCCGCGGAAAGTAAATTTGCATTTTCAGTGTCAAGAATGAAGCAGTGTGCAACAACGAAACCTATATGTATTACAAGAAATAGTGAAAGGATATAACAGATAAACTATAACAACCACAACTTCATTGTGCGAATCTTCAAAAGATGAATGGTATAATTACTTTACGATCGAGCTGCGAATAGTCTACAATCTTGTCACAATCATCGTCGTCATTCATATCGACATCCTGATGTTTGCCACCATTTCCTACAAACGTTTCATTGTACCATTTGTGCGTATGAATCGCTCTTGGAACCAAATTGGCTGCCGTCCAAACAACAAAAGAAAAACTCGCCAGCGAAAAATCATTGGCAATACAAAATCCGGTCCATTCCATCAATTCTCCGAAATAATGTGGCGAACTTACGTATTCAAAGAATCCGCCATACGGTACTGCGTAACGAGAAGCACCTCTCTCCTCACGATCACTGCTTGCTTCTTCCTGTTGCTTTTTCCTCTGGCGCATCTGTCTCAATGCTATTTTCTGTTGCTTTTCTAGCTTGATTCTCTGCAAAATTCTGTCGGATGTAAAATTGATGTAGAACCCAATCAAGGTGCACAAAACTCCTAACCAAAATTGGTATTCGTACTGGGAGGACGACGAACTATCATCGTCGGTCGCAACCATAGGAATGGAAAATTTGGTCAGCTCCCGTGCTTGTAGATATCCATTGACACAACAGTAGGACCAGGCAAAGAAAATGATGCCGAAAGGGATTCGTGCCGAAGTCGTTTTCATCATAACCAAGGGATACCAGAGCGATCGGTAGAGATAGTGAAATGAGAACCACCCCAGTAATATCTGATTGTGGATTGGAAGGGCAGTCTTTTCTTCGCTCTCATCCTTCTTCCAATAAAAATCGCACAAACAAATAACCACCCAGATCCAGCAGGGTGATTCAAAAAATACCCACGACCACCTAGCCGGGAAGAGAGGGCCGAGCCAGTGTCTTTGTTCTTTCTGCTGCTTCTGTTTACGACAGTCTACAAGAGAAGTCCTCTGGGAGTTATCATCAAGGCTCGGCCCTCGTCGTTTCCTCAACAACGATGTGGATTCATGCAAGGAGTTTGAATTCGACGAATCATCGCCAGTAGCAGACGAGGTTGAAGGTTGCTGTTTACTTGTATCTTCTTGCTCCGTAAGCGTGGGTTGCTTCGATTTGCCGACCGTAACATGCTTTCCGTAGGTTGGAGGAGAAAATCCCATCAAAATGGAAACAACGACCGGCGAGAGATATATAATTCCCAATGACAAATTTCGATGAAATAAATATTCCTCATCATCGTTGTCGAAACCCAACATTTCTCAATTACTTGGCATTATAATCCCATGCTGGATATTGTAGAATTAATGCAAGAGCTGAAGGCAAGAAGAAGAAGTAGTACTCGTACTTATTTTCCAGTTTGGTTCGTTCGGAATTGCGAACGAAGAATCATTCGTGCTTTGAAAAGAAGTGACGCAGAACGCGACGATCGTACGAGTACTCGTACAAGCGTTCCCTCGACATGAAAACATGGACGGGATTCGAGTTTCGAGCCATGAATCTCATTCGTGTCCGCTGTCAATTTCGGAATTTTTGTACGAGGCACATTTGAGAGCTACGGAACTAGTACTCTCTTCACCTCTATACTCTCTCTAGAGTGTATTCTGTCGGAGCGATACTACACGTATAGCACCAAGTTCAAATATTTTGATTTTTAATTGGAAAACTAGTATGCTTTTGGAATAAATCTACAGTTTGGTTGATACGGACGACTGGTGACATCTCTTGTCTTGATTAGAAGTATTTGTTTAAGCTTGAGGATGTCATTACGCCGCTGCTTGGGGGACGGGTTCTTCTTTCTTGGCTTCTGCACCGTTAGCAGCGCCATTGGGGAGTTCTACAGGCATGTCGACCCACGCCTGGAATTCGGCTGGGATGACCAGCTTGGAATCTCCGTTCGCCTCCTTCCATGCCTCAAAGCTTTGTCTGAAGGTGAGAGATTCTCGTTCCACCAAGGTATGGAACTTTGCATTCGCGATCCAATCCTCGATTGTTGGACCCTTGGCGATTCCAGCCTTTGCAGCGGCCCGTCGCTCTTCAGGCGTCATTTCGTTTTCGTCCTCCCCGAGTGCGTCCCAATATTCCGGCAAATTGATCTCCGGTGGGTTTTGTTCGTAGTATTTCCTCACAATCAAGGCCTGTGAAAGCGTGAAGAAGTTACTCGTGAACCAGTAAATGGTAAGAGCAGCAGGGACCTGCAGTGAAAAGAATCCGATGAGCAGTGGCAAAAACTTGAGAACGGTTTTGGTCGTTTCCAGCGATTTCTTGGCCTCTTCATCCATGCTGGAGTCGTCGGCTTCGGGAGGCTGCAGTGCCTCCATGGTGAGTTTTTGTCCCAGTACCAAAAGGACTGGCATGACGCAAAATGCCAGCGTGGTTTCCCATCCAAGCTGTGGTGTCCAGGTTCCATCAATCTGCTCCCATCCCTTCATCAGCCAATCCATTCCGCGGTAATCGGTTTCGGCCGTCACAGGCCCCTGTAGACTTGGAATCCAAAGGAAAGGTTCGTCGAGCTTTCCATCCAGCGCCAAAAGACGAACACCTCGGTACAATCCTAGAATAAGGGGTAGCTGGAGGAGGGACAAGAAACATCCAGAGAGGGGGTTCTGGTCGGCGTCCTCGTACAATTTTCCGACCAATTGGTTCTTGCGGCTTTCGTTGTCTTTAAATTTGGCATTAATTTCGTCCATGTAGGGTTTCAAGGCCTTTTGCATTTCTGTCGCTTTGGTTTGTTGGAAACTCAAAGGAATCAACAAAGATCGGACACCTGATGGTATTTTTGTTGAAATTTTGTTGTGAGAAAGTCATCGCGAAAGTGGTTGATTGCGTTGTCGTCGTCGTTGGGAAAGTGAAAATATGAAAGTTTTGAAACAATAAAATGAGTGAATATACAAATAGAGGCGAACCAGTATTGTCTTGCTTCTCGTGGCAACGGAATTCGACCATCCTCGGAATGTTGTGGCCGACACCACAATCCATTCCATTCCGATTTACAAATCCATCTCTTCAAGACTTACCGGCGGTAAAGATTGCAATAGAAAATCCCCATGTTCCCCCCTCCCATCCGAGTTTGTGAATTGGCTCATCGACTTTGGAGTGAACCAAGTCTAGCGTTGTTTTGAAAACGTTCAGGTAGGCCTTCCACCAGCCCTCGTCCGCAACGACCGCAGCTTCGGCCGCCTCGAACTTCTCGAGCGCTTCCATGGGATCCATGTCCGCTGTGGCCACCGCCGCATCCGAAAGGAGCATGCTAGTGTGGTGTTGCAAAAATCCGTGCAACGCATGGGCATGGACGGACAATTCTTGCGGATCGAGTTGATCGGCTTGCAGAGGAAGCTCGTGGAGGGGTACCGCCTCTAGGTGGCTGCGGCTTCCCCGGCTGGTGCCTACCGAAAAAGATTTCGGAGACATGGTCTGGAATGCGTCTACGCCCGTGTTCATGTTGGATCCAACAATAAAGAGCATCGGCAGCAGAACGAGCGCCGAGCGTTTTCGATCAGAAGCATTTCGAGAAAAATTCATGGTTGTCCTTTTTCTTTCTTTCCCGCCGAATTCGAGAAGTTGTCGTGTCGTATAAATTATTGTATGAAGAGCTGTCTACTAGAGACGCTGGTTTTAGGCAATCAGCAAGATCTAGTCAACAAGCGAAGTGGTCGAGTGAAGTATGCGTCGAAGCAATTTCAATCACTGCCTGCAATATTTTTTGGATTCTGCCTTGCCAAGTTTTTGTGGAGATCAAAATAGAACGGAAACGCGGTTGTGATGAAGTAGACACCAAGTTGAAGCTATTTTGAGTGATGTTTTTCGACGCGAAGAAGTTGTCTTCTTCTGTCGAATCTGGATCTCTCAGAGACTCCGCTAATGAGTATTCAACGTGGAAGCAGGGACTTGAAGTCGAATTTTGATTGGGTCGAATTGATCAAAGTATGTTGGGTAAACACGACTGACAAAGTTCGTGACTGATTGGAAATTGCGCTCTAGTCTTGCCGCCATCCTGTTTGCCCGGGATAGCCACCCAAAGGTTCCGCAAATGCTCTTTTTCACATGAGACCCATCCTCAATCCAACGAACGAAAACGCCAACCGAAAGCTCAAGGCAGAACCGAAAACAGATTCAAGTTTTCTCGATCGGTTGATCTTGAACAGAATATTGCATCCCCCACTTTCTGCCAAGGGTACAACCACGCTCGATACGAAATCTTGACGACGATTCCGATAACTGGTGAAGCGCTTGCAACCAACAACACTTCATTCCGTTTCCAAGTTCATTGTTTGTGAAAATAAAGAAAGCAAAGCGTCAAAGCAAAAATGGTAGATCACGGGAAAAGCACGAAGAGAAAGAAGTTCCATGATAAGGACAAGTACTACAAGCGTAAGTATGAAAGAAGCAAATGGGACTTAGGGTTGAAAAGAAAGGGAAGCGTTCGATGTAGTTTCTGAGAGACAAGGTGTGTCAACATTTCTTTCTTCTATTTCTTACGTTTCTCGTTGTTTCTGCCACAAATTACAACAGTCGCAAAGGAGCAAGGACTTCGATCCCGTGCGGCTTTCAAATTGTCACAAATCAATCGTCACTACCCATTGCTCCATAGCAAAACAAATGTTGTTCTCGATCTCTGTGCTGCCCCCGGTGGATGGACGCAGGTCGTTGGCCGAACCTGCGGGCCTCAAACAGCAATCATCGCGGTCGATATCTTGCCGATTCGGAGTTTGGGAAAACGGAACATCACCACCATTGTAGGAGACATTACGACAGACAAATGCAAGGCCGATATCAACAGAGCTATCCAGGAGTCTACGGCCTCGTCCTCTGGTGAAAAGCGCAACCGGAATGAGGGAACTGTCGACGTAGTTCTACACGATGGTGCCCCAAACATCGGTGCCAGCTACGACAAGGATGCCTACGCCCAAACGGAGCTTGCGGTACACGCCCTTCGGTGTGCAACACAGCACCTGCGTCACATGGGTAGTTTTGTTACAAAGATCTACCGCAGTAAGGATTCCGCATCCTTTCAGTGGGTTGTCAAGCAGTTGTTTCGAGAAGTCACTACCTTCAAGCCAAAGGCGTCGCGTCAGCAGTCCGCAGAAATCTTTTATGTTTGCCAGGGATACTACAAACCCGACAAGATCGATCCCCGTCTGCTTGATCCAAAGCATATTTTCGAATTCGTCGAAGGTGATACACAGGGCGGAGGCAAGGAAAGCGTCGGTGCTGCCGACAAAAAATTTAACGTCTTCCACAAAGCCTGGGGTCAGGCCAAGCGGCAACGCGGTGGATACGATACCGAGCACTTGGACGGGACTATGCGTCACATCGAATCTGTTTGGAAATTTGTCTTTGGGTCGTCCAACAACATGGACGCTATTCAGATACTGAGTAGGTGTACGGGTTTGTCCTTCCGAGCCGATGATGTCGATGAAGTGAACGCCATGACCAAGGAACAGTGTGAATTTTTATTGAACCATCCGTTCACGACGAACGAAATCAAAACGTGCGTTGTTGATCTGAAACTTCTCAACAGAGGAGATTTCAAGGGGCTCGTCCTGTGGAGAGAGAAAATGCTATCCGTTTGGAAAGCGCAACAAAAGAGTAAGGAAGGTGACAGCGACGACGAGGACAGCAGTGACTCCGATGACAGTGACGGCGAGAGTGTTTCCGGAGGTAGTGCCGGAGAAGATGACGAGGATGCCATCCAGAAAGAAATCCAAAAGGCTAGAGAACGAAAACTGAAGGAACGCAAAAAGGCGAAAAAGAAGGAACGAAAGTTAATGGCCAAGAAACGGCGCCAAGCAGCATTCGGCATGGATTTGAATGCGATTGAAGTTCAGGAACACGATCAGTTCTTTTCGCTGAAGACGCTCCAATCCTCAAAGGATCTGGAAAACGTAGCAGAGGTCAATCTTGACAAGGTTACAACAGAAGAAGCCTTTGGACGAGAAAGCGACGAGGAGGACGATAGCGATGACGAATACGGCGCAAATTATCTCAAGAAGAAGGGCGTCCCCGAAAAGGACGAAGAAACGGGCTACTCCTACCGTATGGAAAGCGAATTAGATCTCGCATACGATAGGTTTATCCAAAACACGAAGAATGGCGAAAACAAAATTGGAACCAAGGCCGCCAAAAGATCCAAAAAGCTCATGCGAGAAAAGATGGCACAGCAATCCCATGAAGATCAAGAATTGCTCTTGAGCGGAAAGAAGGGGATCAACCAGGACACAAAGGCATATGCGAAACTATTGCAAGGTGGAAATGATAGCGATAGTGAGGATATCGATAGCGATGATAACGACGAAGAAGGAAACTACGATGAGGACGATGGATTTAATGACGAGCCCATGACACCGGCAGAACACGAAGCGAAACAGAAGAAAAAAGCCGCAGCAAAAAGCTCCATCGGCAGTGGTAACACAAATCCATTGATTCACGAATTTCCGGACGAACCCACTCCTATGAAGACAGCACGTTGGTTTAGCAACCCATTGTTTGCGGAAATTGGAGAGGCTGTTAACGCGGCTGCGGCTTCCGGTGACAATTCGAAATCCTCCTCGAAGAAAACAATTGATCCACTGCCCGATGATGACGACGACGATGATAGCGGAGAAGAAAGCGACTCAAGCGATGAAGCCGAGAGCAAGCCTGCATCAAAGAAGTCAAAGACTGAACAGAAAGAAAAGAAACTCACAGCAGCTGACGTGTTGGCAAGCATGCCAAAAACCGATAAGCAGAAGCGTCACGAAAAACGAATCAAGGCCAGAGAAAGAGACGAACGCCGTCAGGCTCGCAGGGCGAAGAGAATGGGAGAACAAGAAGGTGACTTTGACCTGGTTCCCATGAACAAGGGCACGGATGACGGTGACGAGGATGAGGACGATTTGGATCAAATGGAAGGCATGAGCGAAGAAAAGAAGCAGAAAATCAAGGAGGCTCGAAAGTTGATTAAGGCTGGAATGGGTAAGGGTGCGACCTCCAAAAAGGGTGAGCAAGATGGCTTCGAAGTCGTCGAAAAAGATCGGCCACTACCGCTCAAAGACGATCGAGCATACAATTCTGAGAACGAAGAGTATGATAGCGATGACTACGCAGAGACAATGGCATTAGGAACCATGATGCTTCGGCACTCGAAAGCAAAATCACTCGTAGATGCCTCGTACAACCGTTTCGCATGGAACGATCCATCAGATCTTCCGGAATGGTTCGTCGATGACGAAAACCGACACTACCGACCGCAGCTTCCAATTCCTCCTGCATTATTGGCAAAGATGAAAGAAAAGATGGTGGCCTTGTCAACGAAGCCTATCGCCAAGGTTGCAGAAGCCCGTGCGAGAAAGAATCGCAAGGCCAAATTGAAGCTTGCAGCTGCCAAAAAGAAGGCGCAAGCGGTGGCAAATTCGTCGGAAATGTCGGAGGCAATGAAACTGAAAAGTATCAGTAAAGCGCTCCGATCGAACGATAACAAGACCAGTCGCAAACAGTATGTCGTGGCCAAGAAGGGCCAAGGAAATAAGGGTGTTAAGGGAGGAGTTATGGTTGATAAGAGGCTTAAGAACGATAAACGCGGAATGGAGCGTGCGTCCAAGAAGAGGAAGAGTGGCAAAAAGGGAGGCATGACTGGATCCAAAAAACGAAGACATCACAAGTAGATTTACCCAATATAGTACAACACCTGGTAGACTATGTTTTCATTCTAGCAACTAGATATCGCTTACCTCTAGTGCCTCGAACAGAACGCACACCCCACACACCCCACACCCCACTCGCCCCGCAAAACGATAAATTCTCAAAAATCGCGCGCACCTAAATAACACGGAGTTTTACACACAAATTGGAAAAAAATGCAATTGAATGGTCGTTTTCGACCATGGTGCAACTTTGATCAGATCCGAATCACAAAGTACACTGCACTTAGTATTTTTATCGATGACACACTGTAGCGCTTTATTTACTGTAAACATTTATACTAGTAATCGATTCAGGGACCGACTGAAACTCGAGTTATGCGTGTTTTACTGCCAACAGGGGTATTCGGTCTCGAACTCGTTATCGACGATGATTTTCTTTATCTTCGAAGAATGCTGCTTCAACCATCTCTTTGTGTGCTCCAATACACTTGGTTTTGTCATGGTAGTACCAAGCTTTCTTTGCTCGGTCAAGGGGCTTGTCAAGGGCGCACAAGTTGGGCAATACCACGTAGATTTGGCTTGGCAAGCTCGGCGATATCCTCGCCCTCTTCTCTTCTTCTGATCGCCTGCAACCATCTCTACCCTACTATTGCGCTCTGGTTTTTTCGTGTTGGAGTATTGTAACTCGTCATTTAGTTGAAGAGAAGGCATTTCCAGCTCATCCTTGAGACTGGCTTCCTCTTCTTCCGGATTAGGCGCGGATGTGAATGTGTTAATGGTGAGCGCTGAAATGACAGACTGCTGATCGAAATTTCCACCACTCTTTCGGACACGCTCTTAAGCCAATTCAGTCCGTACCCTTGTTGGAGGGCATTGCGGCTGCGGATCGATGGAGAAAGCAACATCGGATGGAGATTGTTGATTAGACAGTCAGTTGCCATGATACTGCAGAAATCTTCAGAATTCTTCCATCGTCTACCCCATGATGAAACTTCAACGCCTTCCAAGCATCAGTAGCACAAATTACAAACAATGTAGCAATAAACCCGAAGTACCCATCGCAGGTCATCCAAGGGTCTAACTCAGGCGCTAACCCTCATTCCGACACGGATCTTTGACGGCATGGTAAGAATGTCGATCAAAATACCGAAATTCGATCAAAATACCGTTGAAATACTTCGTTTGCGCCTCAGTCGACTCAATTGACTCAATTGTCATTCATGAATTTATGCTTCTGACCAATGAGAAATCGTGAATTTCTCAGCTTCCAGAAGCTTCCGGAACTTCCCTAAGATGTTACCGGCTGGCTCTTGTAAAGACCGATCAAGGCCGACGAGAATTAGAGCTCTAACTTTGAAAGCTGCCGATTCGGTTCAGTTCAAAGCTCTCACATACCATATTCGACGAAAATTGGCGAGTTTTTGTCGTTTGGGGCACGTAGAGGTACGTAGAAAATGTACTGCGCGCGTGCCTGCGACCCACCGCGCCCCGCAACGAAAAAAACGAAAAAAATTTCGGGCTTTTTTGCTTAGTAGCTTCCTTCAAGTAGCAATAACTTCTAAAGTATCAGTAGTCATAGGTTCGTGGATGGCCATCTTCTTATTTAGATAATAAGCTTGAAGTTCATGTCTTCAGATGGCGGCTACTGTATATAGAAGTTCTTAAAAGACTGTTTGAAAAAGGACTAATTTCGCCCCACAAAACCCCGAAATGGGGCGTGTGGGGTGTGCGTTCTGTTCGAGGCACTAGATATTGGAAACCGGGACTGGAACCACGACTGCGTTGTAATTTTGAACCAATGGATGAAAAAAAGACATCATCGTAACAATCCTTTACATTATTATTTCATGTGTGATATTCGACTTTTATCTGTGGACAAAGAGGACAATATTGTATCCAGTGTTGCCAATTCCATTCGACTCTATTCGCTCAAAATTTGGAATGGATAATACGAACAAGTATTGCTTTTTGGATCTGGATTTGGACGACTCCCGGAGAAAGCTTGCGACATGCGCGGCTTTTGTGGATAGCACCGACCTAACGTATGGGTTTTCATCAAAGAATCTGTTAGCACTGGGAGGATCCGAGTTGTCTCGTCTGAAAGAGTTAATTTCCACGGACCACGAATGGTCTTCGAAAGATGCCGATTGTGGCGGTATTGTTATCCAACCTCCCCCCGAAGGTAATGCGGTGTCTCGTTTCTCGTCTATCATTTGTCTTGGTTCGATTTGGACTGCATTTCTTGTAAAAATCCAACGAAACGATCAAACAGCTACTAATCTTTTTCGTTTCCCACTTTCTTAGGCAATCGGATTATCGTAAAACTATATTGGGACGTCGCTCCTCTGGCATGCGAAAATTTTTCAACCCTCTGTTCGAATGGATCGTCTCCTATCCAAGCGCCAGGTCAGAAATCACAGAAACCAAAACCAGCGCCGATCGGGGATTGTGGGAAGCCCCTCACATATCGAGGATCCAAGGTTCATCGGGTTATCCCTGGCTTTGTTTTGCAAGGAGGAGATTTTGTCTTGGAGAATGGTTCCGGAGGCGAATGCGTATTCAATAACAAAAAGACTTTCAAGGATGAACGAGGTGGTTTGAATCTTAAACACGATCGATTTGGTTTGTTGAGGTAAGACCTTTTCGCTACTATTTATTAGGTAGAGGAGTAGTTCATCTCACGTCGTCCTTTCCCCAATGATTTGCAAGTATGGGTAATTCTGGAAAGAACAGCAACTCCTCGCAATTCTTTTTTACACTTGGCAACGCCTCGCAATGTGATGGAAAGCATGTCGTGTTTGGGGAAATCGTATCTGGTGGCGCTGTCGTAAAAAAAGCCGAAGAATTTGGTACTGCGGAGGGAAACCCAACAGCGCCAATACGTATCACCGATTGCGGCCTTTTTACCCCATTGCAGACTCCCGGGGCCGGATATTGGTACGATAAACCGGACGCAGAAAGTTGGAATGGCATTTCTCCCACGTTTATGGTTCGACCAAGAGTAGCCATTTTAGCACCTGACGCGGCTATGCAAAAGTTCAAAGACTCAGTTGGTAGTACTTGCTCGATTGTCCTTTGTATTGGCAACAACGACGAGGGAAAACCAGCTTGGAAGACACTGCTCGAATCGCTCTCATCATTTTCTGCAGATGTTGTAGTGATTGCTCCGGCATACAATGCGGCGAAATCGGAGATGGGTGGACATCTTCCCGAATCTTGGAATGGCAGTGGATTCGCTTTTGACGAAGTCGTGCTGATCTCAAAACCACTGGACGTTCTATCATCTATACACACGCAATCTTGGCTATCGAAACATCGGCATCATTGGCAGCTAGATGGTCGATGTTGATGCTGAAAAGATAGTCCCCGATCATGAAGTGAAACTCATTCTTTGTTATCTCCAATGAAGCTAGATTACAGTCAACTAGAAACCTAGACAATTATCATCGCATATGTTTCTCCATCTTTTGTAAGCACTGGCGTAGTACAGGCATTCCGTTGTAGTTAACTAGGAGGGCCAAATGTTGCATCGGATAAGAACCAAGAATGAGTAGAATGCCCTTGTTAGTTTATTATGGCATGATTGTCCTCGCATGTAAAGTCAATATTTCGAATCGCCGGTACAATTTCTTTCGACATACAAGGTTCGCTCCCTTGGTTCGTACGTTCTTTGTTTCTATTTCTAAAAGGGTAGTTATTTCTAAAACATCCCATTTCTTTTCCAAAAATACGATCGAAAATTCGTCAACCACGACTGAATGAGCGAGAAATCTACACGAAACACAGTTTTGAGATTTCAGGTATTGGTATGTTATCACTTTTGAGAAGCTTCTCACTGATTCTTCTTCTACTTGATACTACTCTAGCGATTTCAGCTCACGAAAAGACCAGAAGCAGATTAACTCTCATATTGCTCTGTAGAGACGGTACCGATAGCATTTGTTGCAGATTCCAGTGTGAGTAGAGACGAAAAGACAAAAAAGCAAGTGGATGTTTCTCACACCTAACGAATACTGTTTGCATTTTTCATACTTTAGGAATATTGAAACAGTCCTTAGGAAATCATTAGGAAAACAAGATGAGTAGCGGAAACAAGGTGAATTTCGAATACGAAGACGAGAGCGGTGATCCTTCGGGATATTCGTATGTTACTTGGAGAGGTTTTTCCTTTTGTTCCGGCGGCTATGATGAAGAGTTACAAATTGGTCGCGAATCCAAATTGAACGACAGCCAAGAAGCTGATACAACATTGAGCGATGATATGGAAGGAGAAAGTTGTTTGGAAACGTTTCGAGATGAGCACCCGGTGGAAGGCAAACAAGGAAGACTACAACGCTTTATCATTATTTGTTTCATCTGCCTTTTTGGTACCTACGTGTTTTTTGTTGGCAAGAAAGCTTCCAATGACTAAAGCGGTAGGCAATGATACTCAAAATCCCACATATGCACCAACTGTGCCTCCATCTGCCCCTTCGACAGTTGACTTTCTTCCCATTGAAGAAGAACCTTCGTTGAATACGACTTGTTTCATTTGTGGGTCAGCAGATTACTCGGTTTCAAATCCCGACACAGTTCCGCTGTTTCAGAGTATTCTAGACTTACCAGAGAACACGACGTGTTCTGATCTAGATTATATCAGCCGAATTGATGGCAGTATCAGTCCAGATAAGTGCGCTGCTTTGCTGTCTCAGACACAAATCTTCCAGCAATGTGGTTGCAATAGTACCAAGAATGGCATTGGAGAATATGGACTATCAGTTGCGGGAAAGCCTTTAAACCCCAACTTCCCGAGCTGCTCAATATGCGGATCTGGGAAAATGAATAATCCCTCGGCGACTGTATCCGTTTCGGTTCCGTGGGGATATTTGGAGAACACGGTATGCGAAAATCTAGATGCTGTTGGACTCACTGGGTACATTTCACCTCAAGCGTGCTCGGATATTCAGTCAAGCAATCAAATCATCGAAGCGTGCTGTCTTGTACCGGATACTGCTACTATCCCAAAAGAACCCGAAATTTTGCTATTCCCGCAATGCTTCTTATGCGGATCAGCAACGGATGCAAATTTCAAATCCTGATTCGATTCTGGCTCTGCCTACCTTTCTTGGCTACCCAGAAAACACCACATGCGCTTACCTCAACAATATTGGAAAGGATGGAAAAATCAGACCGGAACATTGTTCGGTTATTCGATCCAAGACAGAGAAGATAGAGCAATGCGGTTGTTCGAACTTTTTCGATGTGTAATTTGAATGCTTTGAATTTCCCACTCACTACGAAATGATTGAGGACAAAGAAAACAAAGCAAATCTAAAATAGTAGTGTAATTCATCTCATTTATTGATTTGTAATTAAATTTTATTTTAGCGGTCTATATCGCCACGAGAAGGACGCAATCGGAGACCGACACTCTCAATCGATCACTGTCCGTGTGTACACGAAGATTGCATCCACGTTAAAATTCCCACGCAAGACCAACAGGTTTTCGTCCAGGTACAGTATATCAACCAATTTGATGGGGCTTAGTGAATCCCATTGTTCCGCAGGGCTCGTAGTTGGGCCATATGCAATGGTTTCCACTTCCACCCGAAGGGAAACCGACGGACGCCCTGTTTTTAACAATCGAGTACCAGTCTCCAGGAGCCACTCTCCGGTCACTTTAGCTTCCAGCATGAACCGCTTCGCCATCGTCTTCTTCGTCTCCACTACTGCCAAAGGTTTCTAGGAATTCAGCTTTGCCGAAGTAATAGTTCCCGCTCAGCTTCATTTGCAATCCTAAGTTCCGGGCCATTTCCGACGTCGATCTTCCCAATCCGCTCAAGCTCTTGTTGATGATCATCGTTCTCGAACTGGTATACTTCAAGTCCCATGTTCCGAGTAGGTATTTTACCAGGTCCTTTGCTGACATCGGTAGAACCGTTGTTGTTGCTTCTACCTGCAAGCATGTTCGAATTCTCGTCTTTTGTCACAAGATCGATCAATTCTGAGATTTTGTTCCGCTCCTTGTCGGTACAATCCAAACCCCATGGCCGCCTTTTCCCAATTTGGACGCCTTCGGAATCGCATTCTTGCTGTTGCACTTCCTCAAGATACGAAACGAGATCTTGGTTGGCATTTCTCTTTTCACTATCAGGTTTTGGGGTTACTGGGGTCGCTCTCTGCCTCTTCTTCTTCTGTCGAATCGACTACATCTAAACTATCGTCGTCGCCTTCACCGTCATCTTCGTCGTCGTCGTCGTCATCGAATAACTCGTCGATGGATTTGTAGAACCTCTTGAATCCTTCCAAATCCAATCCTTCTCCATCGTTGATCATCGCAGACTTGTACAGAGCTTTCACTTCTTGTACTGATAAGTCTCCATCTTGGATGATTTCGTCCAACTCATCCCATCGACCTTCATCGCCACCATCTGTGGAAGAATAAATGTCTTCCAGTCTCAATAACCCGTCCTCTCCTTTCGTCAATTCACGAAAGACTTTGTTTGGTGATTTTGAGAACACCGAAGTACACCGCCGTTGCACTTGGAGTTTTGCTGCTGTCACTGTCATTATCGTTTCCGTCACTGGCATATAATGGTAACGCCACTGGCATCAGTTTTGAAGCCATCCACTCATGTGTTTTATGGCTTTGGGGTTGTCGTTGCCAGCGGAACGAAAAGTTCTGTTGGAACGGAGAAGGCGTAGGTGTAAAGGATTGGACCCAAATTGTTGGTACCTTGCTATCTGCAGCATGGTTGCAATCTCGGAAGTCACTTATCGTCTGGCAAGCGATAATGAAAACCAATATCGTGCAATAAATGGAGAACGAGGAATGTTTGTTGGTTTTCCGCCACCAGTTGGGCGATGATGAGAAATATGAATGTCTCATTGCAAATGCTTGTGCTCGCTTCTTCGCAGTAACGAGACTATGATGTTCTAAACTCTATCCGCAATGTCTGTCCATTAACTGGCGCAGGGACTCATCAGCTATGATGTGTTCAGCTTGGCGTTAAAAAGGTGAAAAAAGATTCTGTTTCCATCGTAAGATCATCTCAAAAGTGATGTGTAAACGTGGATGATGTCATTCGTTGAAGAATAGTTTACATATAATTATACCTTATGTACATAATCTAGTCCTATTTTTATACGCACCTTATGTGTCAAAAATCTGGAATAAGCTATGTTCATACCTTATACTCATACGTTAAAAATGCTTCCGCACCGATTTTGTTAACCGTTGCCAAGAAGCTTTCAAGTCCCCGGCAACTATTACTATAAAAGCTAGAAGCACAGCTGGGAGTCTCGTCATTGATTGCATGCGAGATTATATTGAATCCCTTGCAACCACCACATCGGAAGACAGTTCGGTGCGTAGTAAGTTAGAAATTTATTAGTATTAAGTTTATTCGGCATTGGCATCTTCATCGTCGTCGGTAGACTCTTCGGCCTCCGGAACGGGATCTTTCATATCAAGATACGATTTGTCAAAGAAGTGCAATCGAACGTATCCGTCCTCGGCACCACTAGCATAGTTTCTCCCGTTTGGATTGATTGCGACTATAAAGTCCCATGAATCATCAAGTCGAAAACAAAAAACAAAAATTACAAGGAAACGGTTAGAGGGAGAGTACCAACACGACACAAACAAAAGGTATTCCATGAATGTTTTCTAGGCGGACCTTTGTCTTCTACACAATACTATAGAAATTCTCGCACTGAGTTCACTTACTGGCATTGATGGGACCGAAATGTCCCTTCACGGTACCGAATTCTTCCTCGTAGACCATCCAGAAAAACCTCGTTTCGAACTTTCCGACCTTGCCAGACGTAGTCGTCACAGACATGGCTTCCTGACCACCACCCAATAGAATGTGATCTTTCGTCTCGCTGATTACCGCATCATTGACGGGTCGATCGGTCGTATACGTCTTGAGGTGTTTGAGGTTGACCGCGTCGTACAGTTTCGATGTGAAATCTGCGGAGGAGGTAATAAATAGTGACTTATCGCGATTGAATTGCAACCTATTGATTTTCTTTTCGTGGGCACGGAATTCCTCTTCGATATCACCGGTTTGAGGATCATAAAGACGGATAATACCATTGTCGAAGGAGACCATCAAGTGCTCGTTCAAATAGGTCCACCAGATATTTGTCATCTGCACGCGTTTGTTGTTTTCTTTGGGGACATCGATTTCCAAGACTGGATCGATGTGCTCGCCATCGTCTCCGCCCTCCTGGCTATCGAAAATGGAGATTTTAGCATTGTGTTCCACAAAAGGGTCGCTAATGGTAGCAAAAAGCTTGTTGTCGTCGGACCAACAGACTCCTCGGACAGGACCCCGGTGCGGGAAAGTTCGAATCAATTCTCCAGTCTCGCAGCTCCAAAGTTTTACCGTCGCATCGGCACTCGCAGTCAGCAGATAATTCGAAAAGCGGTCGGGATCAAGATCCCAAACGGTACCCTTATGTCCATGGAAGGTACCGATACGTTCTCCGTTTTCGACTCTCCAGATGCAGGGAACTTGATCCTTTGACGCACTGAATAGCAAGTCACCGTCGTGGTTGTACTTCACGACTGTGATGGGACGTTCGTGTCCTTGTAATAGGTAGGGGCGCTTCGCGTTGTCGGAAAGAGAAACAGAAAACAACAGTATTTCGTGAGATATGAGATAAAGGAATTAGGGATGTGATTGTCTCTCAAAAAGCACAGCACGGAAAGGCCTCGAATCCAGCTTCAATGCAATCATTCACATACCATCTTGATAAGTTTCTATAAGTTATCACAGTGATAATAGTTTGGCAATATCGTGGACGTCGAGTGGTCTCTTTTGCCTTGCGTCGTTTCTTTTTCTTGCAATAGTTTCAGAGAGGGTATCGGTCGTTCTCACTGTGGAGTGAAAGGAAAGGCCCGCCATGGTCGGTGGTGTAGCGCAACTTCGCACACACACACGCGCGTTCTTCCGCTCGGCAAGTTTGAAAAAAATCTACGAAAGCGTTCTTATTTTCCCATTGATCCCTTTGGTTGTGAGGTGCTCGTCAAAGTTGCAGCGACCCATAACCTATTAGTGCACGTCTCGAACCACGTGCGGCATTGATTGGTTTATGAATCAGGTATGCACGTTTGGTTCTTCTGAGGAGGCATTTCCATGGCATAATTTTAGGAATAATTTATTCTTTCGATGTTTCAGCAGGTGGGATATCGGAGTTCCTCAATCGTAATGAGTTGTGCTGTTTCCACTGTCGTTGTTCTATTAGGACAGCTGTCAGCACCAACGGCAGGAACGGGAGAGGGGCAGGCAGGGGGGCGACGATGGGGGGGGAGGAGCATTAGAAGGAGGAGGAACAAGAGGGCCGAGGACGAGGAGGACAATGTACCAGCTATTGTTTCTGGTCGTAGTTCAAATGGTGACACGTGCGATATGTTTTGGCATCAGAACGGTTGGATTGAACGATAGGCGCCGTTCCGGTATGGACAGTGCCACCAATAATAGATTTTGCTTCAACAATGCTTGTCTTATCATTGTCGTTGTTGCTAGCAAGTTTAAGAACCATAGGAAAATGTTTCATAACAAAACTATTTCAAAGCCGCAATCTATAAATCAAAGGACGATGGATTCCCGAAAACAAAAATCGGTTAACACACCATCGTTGTGGTTTTACGATCATTCGGTTAACAATTTTCCCATCAACTTGTGTCTCTTTTTGATATTGAAACGAAGCATATGCCTACTTGGAAGAGCGGCTTTGCATTTGAGCTTCGTAAAGCGCAATTAGACATTTGCGAGTTTGAGAAAATTAGCGACTTCAAAATCCTCGTTAAAGTTTCATGTCTCAAATTAAAAGACTTCTTTTATTGGTGGCTTCCATTCTTTTTCTCCCGTTTCCTCGAGTCGTTTCCGCTCTTCTTCCGCCTCCTTTTCTTTCTTCACTTTACGTCTTTCTCGCAATTCTTCAACAGTATAGCCAAAAAGATCTTCTCGGAAGAACAACAGCCAATTCACGCATTGTGCTCGTCGAGTCATGTTGGGAACCAATTCGGAAAGCTTGTACCCATTGAACCCATAGGGTTTCAAGTAGGTCTTTAAGCTTTGTTTGAACTCTACCGGTATCGAGTTCGTGAGACGCTGATTGTTTTTGATGAGTTCCCCGTCGATTTCCTTTGTATAAATGCGTTGCATTCCGATTACATCGGGAGGAGTCGGATAGCGTTCTTTCCATTTCGGAAAAACTTCTGGGGCTCCCCACTCTTCTTTTTCGGGATCGAATCGGTAGCCCAAGCACTTCCAAACCAGCGTGTTCACTTCTAGATCCGTCACATTGGATCGTCTCTCAACGATTTGAATCAGATTTTCGTTCGTGAGTTCCTCCGCTGTTGGTCCGCCTTCCCGCGTCACTTTGAAATCGTTCCCACCGATGGGACCTTTGACAATGAACGATGGGTCGGCTGCCTCTGGGAAGGGAGCTAATACAATCGCTGGATAACCTGCCTCCTCTGCTAAAGCATTGTTGGATACAACGTTGTCTGGTTGTTTGTATGTCACCGAAGGACCGTCGTCGCCTGCCGTCATCTTGATTCCTCTCGTAACGGCGAAAGGAATTGTGCTTCCGACATCTTTTGTAGTGAAAGCGAAACAGAGAGCTTCGCACGTCAGAAGGAAGACAATCGCAAGGAAAACGGTTGATCTCGTCATCGTCCGACCTTAACAGTTCCTATGAAATGACAATTGAAAATGTCTTTGGTTAGGGAAACCAAATCGAAAGTGGACTCTGGTGAAAAACAGAAGATGATGGGAAATAGAATGAAGAATTCCCATCAATCTCAAATCTACGTACTGCTTGGCCCTACTGGTAGTTCGGTACCATTTCCTACATCATCGCCCATCCGTCTTCCAACAATTTGGAGGTTGCTAACGTCACGGCGTTTAAGTTTTTTACGTGAACTGACTGGCCAAAGTGAAAACTCGACTCAAGTAGTGATGCGCAGAAAACATTTCAAAGATGTCTGGCTGCCTGTCGTCATCAAATTTCACAGTACGTACTTTTACACGTACGAGTGGTGTAGTTTTTGAAGTTCCTGTTTTGTGAAAGAAACAAAAAGGCCGCAAGTTATTCTGAAGTTGAGAAAGCATTTGGGGTACTTAAAAGATTGGAATGTTAAAATCAAGTCCTTTTAGTTTTGAGAACATCGAACGTTACCACAACGGGTAAATACAGATGATTCCGCTATGAAATAATCATCGAGGGTGATCGTAAATAATTGACCAGAACCTAAATGCCCTACGAGGTATGTAAGTAGTTCAAAGCACAGTAATGAAACGAAAGAAAAAAAGAACCAAACGATCATCTTGACCTTCTCCGTTACATTAATTCACCACTGCCAGGTTGATGATTCAAAACCATCTCTTTTCGATTGAAACAAAGCAATGCCTGCCTATAGCGATCCTGACGTGACCATGGCCACCGATCTCGATGCAATGGAAAAACTTTGGGCGAAGGAATTGTACGAACTAAGCCTCAAAGAACGAGAAACAATTAATAATGAATTGCATGGTGTGTTGTTGTCAGATATGTACACCAACCCAGAGAAAGAGTGGTCAGAGGAGCAGTACTGCTTTTACTTGGATGCCTTTCAGAAAGAAATTGATAACAACATTTCTTTCGCGGACAAGCAATCCTACCTCAAGGGTCTGGAGTTAGGAAGCTCGTATATTTTGAGTAATGACTTTCGAATGGGATTTATACGGACTGAACGCTATAATATCGAAAATGCTACGAGACGATATTGCAGGTGTCTGGACTTTTTATTGGAATATTTTGGGAAGTGTGCTCTAATGAGACCGTTGCTCATGAGTGACTTGACAAAGAAAGAAGCAAAATTTCTTCGAGAGGGATACGTTCAAATATTACCTTCCCGAGACCGTCTTGGAAGAAGAATTCTTGTTCAGTTGGGATCCTATGGTGGAAGCCAGTACTCCGAACTAGAAAAGTTTCGAGTAAAGATTTACTTGTGCTTTGCTGTTCTCTCTGTTGATATCACAACCCAACGTCTCGGAGTAGTATCGATTGCATCGTTTACTCGTGGGGCAGAAGAGGCCATGAGGGAAGAGGCACGGACGATCTCAAAACTTATAAAACAGTTTTTCGCTGCAGTCCCGTTGCGATGGTCGGCTGCACACTTGTGTATTCCGGACGATCCTTTATTTCGCATATTGAAAGCTTTGGTGATATTCTTTCTGGGATTGAACGGAAGAAAAATGCTGAGGATACACACCGGCACTCCCCTGGAGTGTGACTACACACTTCGTAGTTTCGGAATACCCACCGATGATATTCCAAGGACCCACACACATACAATTAAAGTGAAAAACCACAACAGGTTTATCAAAGTACGGAGGGCGATCGATGCCTTTGTGGAAAACGCCATCGCATCGAACGAGGTCGCGTTTATGCGATTTCCAGGAATTGAATGCCCAGAAGTCAATTGCGTCCTTTTCGGAAGGTATGCATGGGATCATCCGGGTAATATTGAATTCAGGGGACTCCTTCGAGAAATGTTTGTCGGAGAGGAAGGAAATGTAGACCTGTCGGATTATATGCATTCGATGGTCAAAGATGTGATCGATGAGTCTCTCGCTCGAAAGTTTCGTTTTCTAATGTACGACAGAAAAACCTTCCTGTACAAGGAGGTAACTGAATATGGAGAAATTTGGGGGCTCACTGAGCAAGCACTGAAGGAATACCGGAAACGGAGTAAAGCCAAGAGGGTGATTGAAGAGACAAAATTCGTAATTGAGAGGGATAGGAACAAATTCGTCGATGTGGAAAACGCAGATGTAAGCTTGATTAATTCGGTGGGCCAGCAAAGGAATAATTGTGGGAAGTTCTTGAAGGACTGCAACGGCCGCCGACGCTACGCATTCGAATAGAACGTAATGATATAGATTTTTGAAAATAATTTTTGCCTCTCGAGTTTTCATCTCATTTCCATTCTGCGCAACGCAAGGTCAAACAGTCATAGCTTATCATGTTGACGTTGTCAACCCAAGAACCTTAATTCGATTCAAATGCTGGCATTGTCGACGATACGAATACTTGCTTCTATATTCATTCAAGAATGGTGAAGTAAATGCGTTGACGTTAATTCTTTTTCCTTACAATAAATCTTGGGTATACAGCCGAGGAGCGCTCCAAGTTGTGAGCAGTGCCTCGAACGTGCGTTCCGTCAACCCGTCCGTCCACGAATTATACGCGATTGCGATCTTTCTAAGCTTCTCATTTATAAATTTCAAGCAAACACCTGGATCTCAGAATCAACGAACTGGAACTTTAATGGTATCCGGAAACGCGTCCGAAATGACCAGCCGTTCGGAATCGATGGAGGTAATTGAAGGCTTCCTTTTCGATAGGAGTTGCTTTGATTCCAAAGTCTTCCATGGTAAGAATCTTGCCTTCTTCTGGTTGATTTCTGTATTCTTCTGCAGTCATGGCCGGGAGAATATCTCGGCTCCATAATTTGGCCATATCTTCGTTGAACGAAACAAAAGATTGAAAGCTCAATGCCTTCGCCATCATCATGTAGTACGTTTCGGGGACATGCAAGATCGTTTTGTCTTGCTCAATAAGATCCAAAACAAATTTCCCAAGTTCTTCGTAAGTGTAATCAGAAGGACCGAAGCAGTCAACGGTACGCCCTTCGAATTTCTTCGGAGCATCGGTGATTCTGGCAATTGTCTTGGCAACATCGGGAGCCCAAACGGGTTGGGTCAGTGTGGAGCCATCTCCACAAACTGGGATCACTTTGTACATCTTCGACATGTTCGCAAAGTAGTGAAGGAACTTGTCTTCACTCCCGAAAAGCTGGGTAGGACGAACGATCGTGGCCCAAGGATAAATTTCGCGGACGGCTTGTTCTCCGAGGTACTTCGTACGGGCCCATTCGGAGGGATGGTCTTCGGAAACGCCGAGGGCGGAAACGTGGATGAGGTTATCGACTTGCATCTCCACGCACAATTCGGCAATTTGTTTCGCAATGCCTACATTGACATCCTCGAGAGAGTAATTGGTTTGCCAACCAATGTAAGGGAACGAGCTGGTCTGAACCGGCTGTCCCGTGGCATGAGTTTTCGAGATGAGATTGATAACGATGTCTGCGTCGCCAATAACCTCTCTCATCGAATCCACGTCTTTGGGACTGTAAAAGACAAATCGGGTATGTCCCAAATCGAACATTGGTTTGATATCACGATGTTCGTGCTCGTCACCGCGGTTGCCAATGTACGCGTAGGCACCGTTGTGGCCTGCGGTGTATGTTGAATCAACGCGTTTGTTACAACATAGTATACAATCGGGATGGCGAAAACAATTATTGTTAGGGCGAGTAATCAAAAACAATAAATTGGAAATGAAGCAATCGAATTACGATTCACAAAATTCCTTTAGCATAGAGTCCGGTTTTTCAGATACCCATACAAGTGTGCTACACAGTTTCGAAGCAATCCGAGGTTTAATGATACGTACCGAGTTGGTGGCAAAGATGTTTCCCAATGAATCCTGTGGCACCAAAGATTGCGACTCTCAGGTCGGCGTTCGATTGACGACCGCCCGGACCACCCTCATTCAGTCGTCGTTCGGTAATCCGAGGCATGAATAGATCGGGCTTGTCGTCCCCGGGAGGAGCTGTGGTGCTATTGGTCGATGTAAAGGCCCTACAAGAGCGAGATGCGATAGGTCTTCGCTGGGCGAGACGAGCGGCAGCGGTTCGTCCCAACATCATGACTGTGTTTCTTCTTATTCTATTTCAGATGTTATTATTATTTTAGAATCTCGCTGGAACTTCTTCTAAAGATGATTTCGGCTTTGGATACCGATGAGCACTGTCAGTCAATCAAGACCTTTAACAACTTAACGGGGCTCACAATCCAACTCTCTTGCAAGATGAGAGAGATGCATGCAAAAGCAGTTTCTTTTTAAGGTGATGTGCTCGGTGCTTCGTCGTAGATTACGGAAGGTAGGCTCCCACACGAGTTGTGGAAGTACGTGTAGGCTACAGAGCTTGTAGTACAGGCTACATGCCGATATGGCTGTTGACGCAAGTTGGTATGTAACCCAAGAACTCGCACAACGTCGTCACCGATTTCTTTTCTAACGGGAGAAAAGAACGGATCGATTATTTAATCCAATGAGTCAATCGCGTCGAAACAATCGTAAAATAAGGGTTTACGCCCCCTGCTTCTCCTCCCCCTTTATTTGTCAACACGTTGTTTTCCCATCAACAAAACTCTGTTAATGATCGAATGCATCATTCAGAATCTACAAACAATAGTCGAATGAACAAGTATTATACCAATTCCTAACATCAAAAGATAGCCTATATTTTCAAATTTATTAGTTTTTGGTTTCCGTTCGTCTCGAATTCATAATCGATACAGAGCGAACATAGTCAGCGCTAAAACTTTCGTTTCAACAATTCCATTGTTGCCTCCCATGATTGTGTCGCAGCTATCTCGTTGTACTGGAAAGCTGGATTCGTATTAAAGTCCTGGGCCGGATTTGTGAAACCGTGCTTGGCTCCATCGAATTCCATTATCCTTACGGCGTAATTTTGTTCTCCCATGGTTGCTTTAGCGAATTCTAAATCTTCCGGAGACACAAAAGGATCACTCTTTCCGGTACAAATAAGGACTTGTCGATCCGGAATATCGCCCAAGACTTTTCCATTTTCTGCTGGAATCTGCTGGATTTGATTTCATTGTTCCTCGGCGATAGACTCCGTGGTACGAAACCAAGACGTTTGCAGCAAAACGCGAGCGCATCTCTTTCTTTTCCGACTGTCTCCTTGTCTTGCTGGTGTTGGAGGGCTGCCAGTTCCAGTATCGGTTGGGCACCAAAACACCATCCCAAACCTGCGAGGCGACTTGGATCCACCCCGAAACTATTGCTGATGAGTGTCCGGACAGCCGCCTCGACCCTCGACCGCAGCAGAGCCGCATTCTCTTTCAGAAGCTCCTCTTTTACGCTGTTGAAATCGTGTCCGATCCCCATCGGGAGTCCACGCCCAGCCGTCTTGATCCGAGAGGACGTCACAGATGAGGACAACACAACCAAGATCCGAGGTTGCCAGTTCTGCTGCCTTTTGAAACAAAAAGACGTCCTGGGGCCCGGCCGCTGTGTGAAACAATAGAATTCCGGGACGAAGCGTAGAAGCCTTACCATCGGAATCACTCGGTCGAACGACTATGGCCGTATAGGGGAGTTCCGTTGTCATCGTGGTATATCCAAGGAGAAAGTTTCGACTCCTTGCTGCTTGCGTTGACAAGGCAGTGCTTGCGTCTTGTTCCCACGAATCCAATACCGCTCGGAGGTATTCATCGTCCTTGGCATATCGGTATCCATCTTCCGGTGACACGGGGCTCGTAAAACTACTTGGCCCCAGCGGTTTCCATTCAAAAGACATTGCTTTTTCGTTGGATGATGCGGACGATGAGCGCATCGCCGAAGAAGAAACCGAATTTGGTGTGCTGGAATACTGTGACGAAGAGAAGGAGTGGACGCGGACAAGGATACAGAACCCCGCTATAGACAATAGAACAAGAAGGGTTGGTGGTAACTTGGAGCGCGGCTGTGATACTGCTAGAGGCATTGCAATGACGTTTTGGAGTTTCCCCTTGTTGCTTTGTCTCTCCTACTGACAGTGTTTGTTCACAAGCACTCTAATGACATCATGTCGATCTTCGAATCAATCTTTATCGAAAAGAAGCCACAGAGGTGACAAGGATCAGAAAAAAAGAGCGCGGAGAAAATACGTACGTGAAGCCAAACGATTCATTCGATTCAATCAGAAGCATATCCAAAGATATTTAGGGATCGATTCTTATTTTGACTTCGACAAAACAGATTCCTGATTGTATGAACAATACCATTGACATTCCCATTAGGTAGAGACAGAGAGAGACCAAAGCAACCTCTGCAATAACTCTACACAACACGAATTTCTCAGCCATAATGAGGCCAACCAGGAAGAAACAACAGATTCTTACTTTAGCATCATTGTTTCTGATCTTCCTCTCGTCTCTCCAACCAACGAATCGCCCTTCTTGGCTTTTCGACAGCAAGGCAGCGAGTGGACAATTCGCTTCCGACAGCAACGACGACGACGATGAGCGCTGCAAAGAGCAGTGGCGAGGAAAGCATCTCGGAAGATGCTCCGGTTCAACGTGTTGTGATTGCTGGTGCTGGTGTGATTGGTGTCTCTACGGCATATTATCTCGCCAAAGACTTTGGCGTTGCAACGACGCTGATCGATCCGACGGGAACGATTGCTCCCGCAGCATCTGGAAAAGCGGGTGGCTTTTTGGCACTGGATTGGAATGATCACTCACCAGTGGGTCCTCTGACACGAAGATCCTTTGCGCTTCATCAGGAGATTGCAGACTCTCTCGGTGCCGAAAAAATCCAGTACCGAAGATTGGAATGTGTCGCGATTCCAGTGGGAGACAGCAATCTTCGGCGGCGTCCAAGCGGGCGAAAACTGGAGGGTATCGAGTGGGCTGAAGGAGAAAATGCAATGGGGGACGCATCGCGTCTCGGTGATCGCTCGACCATTGCTCAGGTCCATCCAAAGAAACTATGCGAAGCCATGTGGGAACGCATTAAAGAACTAACTCCGGAGAGTGAGCTGGTTCTTGGGAGAGTGGTTTCGGAAGTGCACGGAGGCGAAGAGTTCATCGTAGGCGCTCAGCTGGAAGACGGGAGCCTAGTAAAGGGTGATGCCCTACTTTACTCCTGTGGACCCTGGACAGCGAATAACATGTACGGTACCAAATACCATTCACTAGTCGTGCCGACGACAAAAACTCTCAATCAGTGCGTGTTCTTTTCGGGCCTCGGAGATCCGGAAGTCTATGTCCGCAACGATGACACCGCATATTGCACAGGATTTCCGGATCCTCCTGTACAAGTCACGGAACTCCCCGGGGAAGAAAAAGTTCGACAAGATGTCATCGATAAGATCAGAACATCCGTAGAAACTGCCTCCTCCTACTCCGACGGTGAGACTGTCAACTATTTGGTATTCTCTGACGACAATGACAAGAAGGCGCTGAAACAGGCGTGCTACCTTCCGAGCACCATCGACGGGATCCCCATGATGGGAAAGGTGCCTGGAAAGGATCGATCCAAGACCTACGTTTCTGCTGGGCACACCTGTTGGGTAAGTCGACAGAATCACCTTCGTTACGCCGATGCTGTGTTGTTTTTGCCGTTGTTGCTGTTACTACTGTTGCTAATGAAATTTTACTCTCGTCGTTTTGCGCAGGGAATCCTTATGGGCCCGGCATCGGGTGAAGCCATGGCGCACGAGATCGTTACGGGCAAATCTCCCCACGTGAATCTTCGTTTGTTTGCACCGGAACGATTCGGGGGCTCTCTTGAAATGGTACCACCTCCTAGCAAGCAATGAAGTGAGCGTGGGATATAAGTGGAAGAAATCAAGCAAGACAAATCATTCGCAAAGCGAAAAACAAAACGCTTTGAAAATGTTCGTGCCTAATAAATTTATTGCCGTTGTCAGCTATCGTTACAGAATGATTATTTTATAAAATGTAGAAATAATAAGATTCGTGGTGGCCAGAGAAATGAAAAGAGATTTCAAACGAACAAAATCTCCGAGGTCTCAGCCTGTTGCTTCTAAATTTTTGTGTTTCGAAATGCCTCTAAGAAAATAGGGGGGTGTTTCCTCCTCGCATTGCAAACTCCATTGGATTACCTCCAGCTCCCTCGTCTTGGTCTTCTAGTGGCATGTATTCCGCGAGAATACCTCGGACTTGTTCTCTCATGTCATCGCGAGTCTTGTTGTAATGCCAGTACCCCACTCCAGCAAACGCAGCCGCCATAAAGATAATCGTTAAGCCAAATGTATGGGTGGAGACTTGTCCTTTCGCAGCGGATGCATGGACCCCAGATGCGCACTTTCCACCATTCTTCACACATTCGACGGTGTCGGAACAACCGCTGCACTGATCACAGATGAGAGGTGTCGTTCCCTCAGAATATCCGGCGCAGATAGCAGTGAAGACAGTTTTAGCGCTGAGTTGACCACGCATAGCGGCTGTGTTAACGAAAGTTGTGGGCATGATAACCACGCCTTTCTTCTCTCGTTCGTCGAGTTCTTCATCCAACAGTTCGTTGCCCCCTTTTTCCAATCCACCGCTGTCGTTCATACATTCTTCAATTTTTTTTCCGTCGACCTTGGCGTGTTTGTAGCAGTCTTTGACGCATTCTTCGTTCATGAAATAGTCGGCGTTGTTGCATCTGTCCATAAATTGTTCAACGTAGTTCCACCAGATTTCACCGACTCCGTCTTCTTCCCCATAATGTTTCCAAATGCACATACGACGGAGTGATTCCCTCACGACATCAGCTCCAGAAATTCCCTGGTCGAGGTCATTGTCGGGATCGGTGGCGCAATATTTGCCATTATTAGTACAGAGTGTGTAGCAGAAATTCTCGCCCTCCGAGCTCTGGCAACGAGTTTTTACGCCATCGTAAATGTAGTTGTGGGGTGTAAAGTATGCACGATCTCCTAATGCCTTCGCAAGGGGTTTGAACTCCGATAGAAATTGCTTGCTGACTTCGTCGGTGGGGGTATTCCATAGCTCGTATTCTACGCGATCATCGGGATTGGGCAAGGACCAAGACATTTCGAGCTGAACTGGTTGATCTTCCTTAAGTTGGTCTTTGACTTTATCGGCGTCGTGTTTGAACATGAGAAACGAGGGAATAGAGATATCAGCACCGGATCCGTCGTCGGCCATGATAGGCTCGGTTGATTCGCACGTGAGCTGACCATTCACGGCCTTGCAATCAGTGTCACTGCAAAGGCATACATTATCTGCGATGATCACACCAGCGGCTCCTGCATGTTGAGCGTTGCGAACCTTTGAGATGAAAATGATGAGATTGAAAACGAAAAGATTAGCGAGGACATTTCAAGACTTCAGCAACGACGTTTTGACTTGGATTATTTTCCCGGTATTGTAGATAGATAAATGACTCACCTTTTTGACAAAGGTGCAAGAACCTCGATCAACCATTAAAATAAAAGGTTTCTCCCATTCCTTCATTGCACCGTTCGCATCCGTTTCGCGACGGGGGTATCCCTTCTTCGCGTCGACAGTATCACACAACTCGTCGTCAGCGTAGTAAACATTTTGTGCGATCGATCCACCATATGGTGGGATTCCAAAAAGAGCCTCTCTGTGATCGTATCCCTCCGCTTTGAAAAGATTATGGGGGATCTATCGAATTCAAAGCAAAAATAAAACAGGAAAGAGAATATGAGAAAAGATGCTAAACATGCAAAGAAGCTCCGTAATCCGCTTTCATTCATGGCTTTCGATGTGATGAACATTGAAAGGTATGGCACTCTTGCATATCGGTCAAAGGAGGTGATGCCTTTTTCAGGCACTGCAAAAATCGAAAATTCTATGACCCGAGTCAAGTGAGAAGCTTCTTTTGCCTCTCGACCAAACGCAAGAAATCAAAACACAAGGTCAAGTAACCCTTGCGATAGAATTCAATGACTTGCGCATGGTCGATTTGTGAAGCAACTCCCTTTCTCCTCGGACATTAGCAAGGAAGACGCCCCTCTCTTTCGTAGTGACGGAGCCATCTTCCGTATATTCAATTCCTCGTACAATCAGTACTGATTTGTACGTGCGCGCCAGTGTCGCATTCATGCACGACTTGACAACAACAAATTCTGCACTCACATGAATCATGAGGCGGCTCGAGACATTGTTTGGAGCCGTATTCTCACTTGCCGCGAACGACAATAAGAAAGGGATTAAGGCCAATCGAATGGATGGCATCATGTTGTTTGATGAGTTATTGATTTCTCCTGTTTCAATGAATTGTGCTCTCCACGAAGGACAGAAGAATTTTATGAGAACAAAAACTGTGAGTAATTTCTATCAGTTCTGAAATATTCTCTGTAGTTCGAGCTCGTACAGTTTTGACCGTTTCGGAGGAGCACTCAACGCAAAACTCGTAAAAAGAGCATCGCAGCAGTCACATGTGCGACCGACCCCGTCAACAGCGTGCTATTTTGTTCAATGACCAAAAATTCCCCCTTTTATATTTGCTCGAGAATCACTCTACTCGCGATTTTTGAGCTCCTGTGACCCCGCAGGAGCGAATGACGAGTGGCAAAAAATCACGACTCAGCTGATTCTCTAAAAAGGAACTATTTGAGCTCCTCCATGCTGGTTTTAATCTGACCACTCTTATGTGAAGCGGCTTCAAAGAGAGATGATATATCATTCGCATAATATTTCATATTATCTTTCATCTTATTTTCTACATGTTCATTCATCCCAAGATCACAATAGGAACGAAGAACACCCTGAGAAACCACTGGGATAGAGTTATCGTAACAACGGTTTGGTCGCAGGAATTGTCCAGACATCCAAGTTTCCTCGGCGACGGTCGTCGGAAAATACCCGATACGATCTGGGGAGATGTTGAATTGCGACTTCTTTGCAGAGCGACGCTCCCGCTGCTACAGCGTATACGGTCCAAATCGGGGGGAAGAATGCGTTCACGAGGCCTTGACTGAAAAGCGGTGTCTGAGTGCACAGCTCTGTCCCAGGCAAGCTCTAGAATATTACGGAGTCAACAACCATGACGAGTTTGGCAGCAGCGGCGGCGATGCTGCTTTCATCGAAACGAATCGCATGGGCCATAGCGCCGAACCCGTGTATCAAAAAGCTCTGTGTTCTTCCTGGGCCGAGTCTTTTGTCTATGCCGACAAGGAATTGGAACACGGAGAAGAAGTGGCAAGGCACCACCGGGAAGCTCGTCGAATAGTCTCGAACGACACTAAGCTGCGAAAGGAATGTCGTCAAATTGCACGTGAGCTCGCGGAGTGTTTGCGTGCGAAGAGAAAGTAGGTGCTGGATGTTGGAGTGGCAGCACAAACCAAAATGGAGTCAATCCTGTTGGTTGTAATAGGGAAAGTCATGGTCGACCAGCTGTAGAAGAACGTACCATCAAAATAATCAGGCATAACGCGGTGGTATACTGTTGGAGTAAAATCGTGAACAATCCTCGAATGAGGTTCCGACGGAATGATTTACTAGGAAAGTACCGGTAGTTCTTCACAAGTACGAGGTCTACAAGTGTACTGGAACAGAATCAAAACATTAATTGCTGCTTTTCTGATCCAATCTGAAATCCGAATTACGCCGTTGCCGAAGACAACAGGGAAACGATTTAACCTTTTAGATCATTGCTTAACACATCACCAGAACCAATGATGTCAATTGTAGAATCTATTTGAAATTAATCATGCGTATTGGTTGACTTTTTGAAATTCCTCGTCCGCTAGCAGATGATATCAGTCAACACATGGTGTCGCCGTTTCAATATAAATCGCTATCTTTGGTATGATGAGAAAAAATAAATCAAGGAACGACTTATTCAACTTTCTCCTTTCCTATCGACTCTCGTCAAAAGTCTAGGAACAAGGTGTGCCTGGAGCCCTGCTTCTGCTGGTATCAACAGAGATGATGTAGTGGGTTGGGCTAGTCAGATTGAAGTCGACACATCACCCGGCGCTCACTTTTTATGCGCGCTTTCGTGACTGAGACGACGTGACACGTACGAAAGATTTTCTCAACATCGTTTGTGATTCAATTGTGTCGGTGGAATGTGAATGTGAATGGGACGACAAAATCACATCATCAGGGTCGCTGACTGTTGTGATTGCCTTTCTGCCCATTCCGAGTTTCTCTTCTTCACATCATAAAACGACAACTTCAATCCCTAGCCCATACTCATTTATCACGATGATTCGAATTTGCCTCATTCTCATGTCTTTGACCGCTTCGGTCTCGGGCTTTCTAGCTTCCACGAAAGGCCCTCGCCACCACCTTTCCTCCACCGAGACCTTTCTATTTGACAAATTGTTCGAAGAGGAGGGCATGCTTGGCAAGGGTATCACCGTAGGAAAGGTCCAAGTTTGTCTTCGCGCCAATGACCGATCTGCAACTTCGATTTTTGGTCTGTTGGAAGACCATGCGGATCTCGATAGTGATGCGAACGAAGACCTGTCGAGAATGGCCAACGATGTTTGTTTGGATCTCATGCGGAAATCTGACGACTGGGTATCGGCATGCAGTTCAGGAAAGTGGTTCAGTGGGAATGATGCCGGAAAAGCAGAAAGCTACTACAACGAACTCGCGAACGAAATTGCAACCAAGTTCGATAAGGTACGTAGAAGATGACATGGCAATTTTTCACAATATCGACAAGTCGATTTGGCTTTTTATGATATTTGTTCTTTTAAACATCTACCAAAGATACCAACTTGCTTCACTTCAATGTCACATATACTTTCCATCAGGAATATTTGCCCGATGTAGATTCTGAGGAAGTTGGTGGTCCCACTCTGGTCGTCGTAAGCCTTGTGTTGGAAATTCAAGGCGATTCAACGAGGTAAGTTACCATTGATGTTGCTTCGGTGTCATCGTTTGCGGTATGGTAGTCGAAAAGAAATGAAAATTGTTCACTGATCGATCTGTCTTTGGACTGCGAATACTACAGCTTTGAAGGGGCGGGTTACTCCATTGGCCAAACAAAAGCAGTCTTATCGAGTATTGCGAGCGATGTCTTAATCGACGATGGATATTGTGTTAACGCTGTGGAGGCCTTGTGGACACCAAGTGAACGAAATGAGGTTTTGTCGAAGAATGATATTATCGTCGACTTTCCTGAATTGATCGATCTATAGAATAATCATCTTTCCTTTGATTTGATTCCCTTCAGTAAGAATGGTGGAAGAAACTTCGAGAAATGTTGACCTTGAGATACCTGTTCTAATTGCTTCAATTTCGAACAAGATTAAAATCAAAATTAAACCTTGCGGGATGAGAAGAAAGTAAGAATGGCAGATTGATCTAGTTTTCAAAAGATTCGATATTTTCTTCACTTAACTATCATCTAAACGAATGAATTTGATCCTAGTCAAATTACAATAGGGGAACGATACAAGCCTGATCTCTCTAGCCTTGAATCGGTACATTTCAGCCCAAATACAAAAGAACACGCGCAATGCCTGGTGTGTTACTACCATGGTTTGTCGCTAGCGTTTCCTAAAGAGTTTCCAATCCATCCAAATCAGTTCAGGAAACAGCTCTCTATGAAATCTCAACCTGTAAATCCAAATCATCGTCCTGAGGAATCCCAACAGATTCGGCGGTTGCGTTCTTATCGATCGGCATGTATTCGGCCATGATTCCACGAACTTGTGATCGCATCCGCAACTCCGCTCGACGGTGTTGAGCGATTCCTAGGACAACGAAGAGAAGGCAAACTCCGGCTATTGTTCCTGCAAATACAGGCCAAGATACCTTTTCCAATTTTCCTTCACCGGGACAATGTCCAACCGAAACACACTGTTCGACGTCTTTGCATCGATTACATTTTCTGCATACCTCGGGTTCGGCACCTATCTTAAATCCTGCACAAACTGCATCGAAAACCTCGTCTGTTGTCGGGGCACCACGGAGAGGGGCATTGTTAACATAGACCGAAGGAAGGATGATCACGCCATTGTCATTTTGCTCTTGAAGTTCCGCTTCAAGGATTTTATTCTCCACGTTCCCTTCGAGTCCTCCGGAATCGTCCATACAGATCTTGATCTTGCTGTAATCAATTCCAGAGCGCTCCATACAATCCTTCACGCAATCTTCGTTCATGAAAAATTCCTGTGTATCACAACGATACATGAACTCGTTGACATAGTCCCACCACGGCATACCAATACCATCGTCGCCGTATTCTTTCCAGATACAAATCCTTCTAAGACTCTCTTTAACGACGTCGGCGCCCGCAATACCCTCGATCTCCTCATCGGAACCGGTCGAACAGTATCGTCCTTCGTTGGTGCAGAGTGAATAACATTGGTTTTCACCATCCAGCGTCTGGCATCCGGCAAACAATCCGTTATAGAGGAACATGTGCGGGGTAAATTTTGCGTTGTCACCCAATGCCTTTGCGACGTGTCTGAATTCTCTCATGAGGGGACGGCTGATTTGATCTCTGGGAGTTGTCCATATCGCGTATTCGACTTTTGCATCGGCTTCGGGCAACAACCACTCCATTTTCATCCTCACAACCTTGTCTTCCATCAACATTTCTTTGATCGGATCCGCATCCTGTTTGAACATGAGATACGAGGGGATTGTCACATCCGCCCCGCTCCCGTCGTCGGCCATTACGGGTTCCTTCGTTTCACAAAAGGTGTCGCCCTCCGAGACACAAGTATCACCAGCAGAGCACAAGCAGGTATTGTCGGCGAGGATGACAGCGGCTGCCCCTAATTTTTGCGCGTGACGAACCTTCTTGACAAAGGTGCACTCTCCCCGATCGACCATGAGGATATAAGGTGATTTCCAGTGTTCCATCGATCCCGTATCGTCCAACGGGCGGGTTGGGTAACCTCCACGCGAATAGTCCACGGTGATGTCGCAAAGATCCGCTCCGGCGTAGTATACATTCTGTTCGATGGATCCTCCATAGGGTGGCATTCCAAACATAGCCTCCCTGTGGTCGTATCCTTCAGAGCCCCTTCGAAGACTCATTGGGAAGCTGGCGCAATTCATTGTGCAGAAAATGAACATTGAGAAAGTCGAAAACCCAAGGAGAGAGAATGAAGCGGTGAGTACAAGTATGGAAAGACATTAATCAGAAACGACGTCAAGAATCGTTTAATGCCATGCTGCCTATCAATCATTTCGTTTCGTACCGTAATTTGGAGTTTCGACGTCGTAATACCTCCTGCTTCCACATTGAATTTCATCAACATCGTCAAAGCGAAGAATCGAAAGAACATTGCTGACAGTGACTGCGATTTCGTCATTTTGTCAAGGATTTTTTCTGCTTGATATGATCTTCTCGTCTGCGCAAGTCTAGAGTGTCTATCCAATGTTGAGGAACAATTGGAGGCCTTTTGTTGCGACTATTCTTCAGTGGCATTCAGAATGAAAAAGTCACGTTCTCCGCAGATTATTTTATTAGAACTTTTTCCCGGTATTTGCGTTGGGTCATAGTGATTGATGCACCTTTGTTAGGCCTGAAGCTAAAAAATACCCTTCGACGAAAGATCTGCCTTTCTCAAAAGACGGAAGACGTTCCTGTTCCAGTCGGTTTTCCTTTGAAGGGGCCATTGCGCGGTTGTTTTCGTGAGTCCCGAACGGGACTAATGAAAGATGATAGTGAGGTCGACGATTGCCGACCGTATTGTAGCCCAACAACTTCATTACAAAACTAACACAATCTAATTCGTATTATTTATTCTAATCATTCGTACTATTTTTATGTTCTTTTGTCGTTCCATCCGAAATGTTGAAACTGTTTTCTGCAACGGCAGGGAGGTATCCGTCTCCCGTCATCTTGAAGAATCGCGGAGGATGCGGTCTCTGCTCAAACTGCTACAAGCATGGTGACGGTGGGCTTCTTCTTGAGGCTTGTTTGTTTTTTCTTACCATCGTTGCTGATATTGCTGTCGAATAGAGGAACTTAGCCGGTCGTTCTATCCTTTATCGAAGACTCTCGTTTCTTTCGTTGAAAGAGAGTAACAAGGACAGTTGTTGTTCTGTAACATCTGGGCCTTTGACGAGTAAAGTCCCATTTCTTTGGCGTATTTCTCAAGCAGGATGACGGGACAAAGAAGGCATAAACATCTAGATTCTCATTTCCTTTGTCATGGAATTGACAATTGGTGAGTTCTAGATCTCATTACTACGTTTCCATTCCGAAAAGCAATAAAACAATTCAGGAAGTTATCGTACATATATTTTTCGAATTGAAGGGGCGTGGCGAATTTGATTTTAGTAGGGAAGAGCAGGAAATAGCAGTCGACGGAGAAAGAGAAAACAAGTTGTAACAACTATTCCCACAAAATCCGTTTCTATCCTCTCATTCCCATTCCCCATTAAGGAGTCTATACGGCCTGTTAGATGCATCGTACGATGAATATGGACAACACATTGACTCACTATCGATTTCGTTCTATTGCTAGGGTTGACGTAGTTACAAAAATATTCTATTGATAGATTCGATTCTTGACCTCCAGTACCAGTAACTCCTTCCGACTACTGTATGGTTTTGGAAAATTAAATCGTAAAATGCAGTATGCTCAATTCTTGTTGCGAAGTTTCAACCAACTACCTACTTCGACTCGCAATCATTGCTAGGACTAGTAGCAGAACTTTCTTGAGATTATGCCTACATTAGTACCACCAATTCTATATCAGAGTAAGTAGGAAAGAATTCACATATTCGTGCTTGTTGTTCTTGGAACAGGTGGGGGTGGGAGCGGGGGTTCTATGCTCCGCCGACCTGAGAGAATACCGCAAGAACCAACATCCTATTACTCCTAGTGATATATTTATCATCGGTAATTAAAAGGCTAAACACAAGAATCATCGGACGTAGTTCTTCCAATCCTAGTGCCCTAGAGTGGAAGTACAGTCCCACGGTGAACATCGATTGAAATCGATTTTCGCAAGTTTTATCGAAAATACGACTGAGTTGAAGAATGAGTTCTCGGCAAAAAGATCGTCTCGCCCGGCGAAATTTTATATTGCACCATTATTCATTATCGTATATTTTGGTAATATCGTTAGCGAGCTCGCGCGACCATCATTTAACAAAATCCATCTTGAAAGTGCGTCACACCGTTAAAAATCGTCGTCCCCCAACAAACTCTTCAACGAATTTCAAATTTGTTTGATACCCAGCGGTGGCAATTGGCCTTCCTCCTTCCACCATCACCAATAAGAGCACCGAGTACTTGTATGGAAGGTGTTACAAACTATAGAATCAGTACAAGGATAAAGAATACGACCACCATCTTGGTTGATATCAGACCCTGTTAATAACCGCTTATCGAACATCCAAATTGTATCATGGTAACCCCTTTGATGATGAATAGTGTAAACCGAAGGGGAGAAATCCGACGACATACTAATAATACAAAGTATACACCGATAGGTATGACAGTTGTTTCACCAATGGGACCTATGTCTCCTATGAATACTCAAATGACACCAATTCGAAAGTCTCTCTTTCAAAGACGACGCATAACGTCAAGTAAACGAAGAAAAGATTCCTTTGTTCCACACGTCGAAGAGGACTGCCGAGATGATTCTACTGAGATCGAAAGTTTGAAATCAGCCAATAGAAAGAAGGATGGACACCTAAAGGCTCTACAAGAAAGATTCTCTCATATACAAAAGGGTTTGGGGTCCATCGATGAGGAGCGAAGTCAACTCGTAGAGAAAGCGAAGCGACTTGATAAAGAGAAAAAACTTATCCAAAAACAGTTGGAACTCCGTGAACGTGAGATTCTTACTCTCATCAAACGGTGCGCTTCCCAGGAAGAAAAGATGAGGGAAACGAGCAAGTTGCGGGCAAACAATCGAGACTTGCACAAAACCTTAGATTTGATGGCAACTAAATTAAAAGTTATCGAAGAGGATACGCAAGATAGACAGAGCCTTCAGAAATTGCTACAGGAGTCGGAGTTAGACAGAGAGCAGTTGAGGGATCGTCTAGTAAAAGTACAGAGAGAACACGATGCAATTGCGGACACACTGCAAGAGTGCTTGGGAAACATTCGAAAACTCACAGAAGAGAAGAATGTTATTGAAGAGGAACGTCGTAGCGAAAGAAAGCGGGCTAAGATGGAGCTCGAAAAACAACATTTATCTCATGTAACTGATTCGAACAGTTTGAAGCAGAGCATCGAAGAGCACAAAAGTCGAATTCTTGAAATGGAAGGTATACTTCAGGACAAAATCAAGTCAAATACCGATCTGAGACGCGAAAAGGCTCTGATGTCTCAGGGACAGCATGAAGAGGTCAATGAAGTTGTTGAAAAGTACGAACGACAATTAACACAGCTTCGCAACGAAATTAAGGAAACAATGGAACAGAAAAACAAGGACCAGAAGAGTACTACTCGAGATGTAGAACAAGTGAAATTCATGAAAGAGAAACTGAGATCAAAAGATGAACAGATTCGAGAACTAGAAAAGGAATTCTCTGATCAAATGGTGACGCTTATGTCCAAGCAGAGTAGTCTGAACGAAGCTGAGGAGGAAAGGAAGAATTTGAAACAGAGGGTCGAATCCGCAAAGAAACTTGAAATTGAGCACGCGGCTTTGTTGGATTTTGTCGAAATATTGGATTCGAATTTGGCAGAGTTGACATCAACGAACGCCCATCTCGAGTTGGAGAAGGATGAATTACGTGAGGAGACTGACGAACTTCGTAAGAAGGCCAACACGCTACAGCAACTATGTTCTAGTTTGCAAAATAATCAGAAAGCTAAGGAGAGCGACTTTCGAGAGCTTCTAAATGCTGAAAAGGACGAAATTCGAACCGAACTACAAGAATCTTTGAGAAAATCAAAGTTGGAGATTGTGTCGCTACAAGCCGAACTTGAAAACAGAAATGAGAGGATATCGATTCTGGAAGTTGATCTTCAACAGGCTCGAAAGGTGATTTCTGATAAAGAAAGAGAAATAACCAGGATTATGAAGCAGATGGAAAGTTTGCGTTCGACCCTCGGAACAGATTTAAGAAGGGCTCGACTTCAGGCAGCTCAATTCGAAGCTGAAGTTTTCGCAAAGAATCAAACTCTTGCCTCTTTGGAAGGGCGTTTGGAAGGAGCGAAAGCTGTACGGGAAGCAAGCAAGAATATTGAAGAGAATGGGACAAGCACGGGAAATCAACAAGTAGAGATCGACGCATTGAAAAGCGAAACTCACTCTCTCCATGAGCAGATGAATGCGACGGAAAAAGACCCGAAAAATCCCCGAGATCTTGAACGAACGATTCAAGAAGTTCGAAACGAAGCTATGTTTCTACAACAAAAAATTGAATCTCTTTCGAAGGAAAAGGCGATAATAGAAGAGGAGGTGGAAAAATCTCGAAGTTTGATCAATGATCGTGACGAGCAGATTGTTGAAGTGCAACACATGTTATTGAAGCATAAAAAGCGAGCACTCGAGCTCGAACGGAAGCTGCAGGAAACAACAAAAGAGCTAGTGGATTGTAGAGAAAGCTACGCACAAACGAATCCGAGAATACAGAATTTGCTGCAGTTTCTACAACGAATCAATCGACAAGTCACGTCGAACTTGAGAGGAGAATTCGTGACTTAGAAAAAGAACTGTTCGAAGCAAAACTTTCCCAGTCCGAATCGATGTCAAATTTAGGCGAGGCTCACAAAAGAATTGAAAAGCTCGAAGGGCCAACTTACTGGACAGGATGCAGCCCATCAAATCACTTGAAAATCAACTAGAGAACTGCTACGAATGATCTCTTGAAGGAGCAATCAAAAGTATTCAATACTGAGAACGAGTATCATTCAACAACACTACTTCAGACTGAGCGAGAAGCCTACAACGAAGAAACAAGGTCTAGAATTTCTCTCCTGGAGCAGACAATCAAGGAAATGAAGAAAGAGTCAAATGATCTCGGTGTTGAGATTCAAGAGTCTAGAAGAGAAAATGCGGACAAGGATGAGATAATATCTTCGTTGAAAGTTGAACTTGTGGAAGGACAAACAGAAACAAAAGAGCTCCGTTCCAAGCTTGAAATAAAGTGCACTGAGATGGAGAAATTGGAACGATTGTTGAGTGAGAAAGATAAGAACGTCGAGTTGCAGATGGAGACCACAAACGTTTCTCTGAGGAGTAAAGAGGAGCGCATTGTTGAACTTGAAAAGATCATTTCGACGAATGACGACAAATCCAAAAACCTCCAGGATTCGTTGTCGAAAGCAAAGGATGACATTGCGCGGCTAGAAGACCGAATCAGGTGTGAACAGGACGAAAGAATGAATACAGAGGGGGAAATGAGAGAGGTCGACTCCAATCATGCAAACACGGCAGCTCCTGACAATGACTTCCTGCCATCGTCTGATACGAATGCTTTAAAGCAGAAAATTCATGCCCTTCTAACGCGACAGGCTGACTTGAGCACCGAGCTCGACAAAACCAATGCCAAGTTAGAGTTAGAAAGAAAAACATGGATTACCGAGGAGCAAAACTCATATGAAGAGCTTTCTATCTACAAGGCCAAGCTCCTGGTGTTACAAAATGTGTTGATTGAGCGAGAGAGAGTGATTTCGTCGTTGCAAAATGGTGATAATCAGAACGTGGTTGCACAAAAGCGTTTGGTGGACCAAGAAGAAACTATCTCGGAGCTGAAGAAAGAACTTCAGTCAAAGGCAAAGAAGATCGATGATCTTAAGCGCCAATTCATGAATAAAAAAGAGGACGGAATCCAGTACGCCTTCGTCGAATCTGATAAGCGAAGACTCCAAATAGAGGATGAACTCGCCTGTGCCCACGAAAAATTTCAGAAATTGGAGACAAGTGCGAAGGCCAATGAACAACAACTTGTAGAAGTTGAAGAAGCTTTGGAACGATCACAGTTCGAAGTTGCTGAGAAGAAGAGAAATATTTTGTCGGCGGAAAACCGGTGTAAATTGCTAGAAGAAACGGTACAGTCTCTGAACGGGGAACTTCGAAGGGGAAACGAAGAATTTTTGAAACTCAAGAAAGACTTGAAGTCGATGAAAACCGAACTCAGAGAAAAGGAGAGAGCCATAAAGAAATTCAATTCGTCGACACTTACACTCAAAGAAGTCGCCGATACCGCGTGCAACGAAGTAAATCGCAAAAATGACATCGTGGCAAGCCTCACAAAAGCCGCCGACGACTTGAAACTCGATCTGGAAAAGGCTAGGAGCGAGATCTCAGTCAAAAGACGAAACAATCAAGTCTCTTCAAAATGGTTTGGAAGACGAAAAGACATCCCGATTGAAGCTGGAAGATGAGATGTCTGCGACAAAAGCGTACATGGGTGAATCTGAAAAAATCAAGGAAGCACTAATAAAACAGATCGAGGAGAAAAAAGGAGGGGAAAGCGCGTCAGGAGAAAATCTTTTGGAAGCACAAAAAGCGTTGGAAGCACTCAACCTGTCAAGCAAGTGAACAAATTGCAAGACTAGAAAGTCAAATTTCCAAAATGACATCGGACTTGACTCGCAAAGATATTGAAATTAGAGACTTACGCTTTCAGGGGCTCTCTATGAAAAAGGATGCGGAACGCACTACCAGAGACGGAGGCTCTCATCTCGCAAATTGAATCGTTGAAGTCAGAACTAGAAAGTAACGACGACGATAAGAATTCCTTGAGAAAAGTTGTTGAATGCCTGCAATCTTCGAAGACGGAACTCGAGGCAGAGCTCGACATTTTGGTTGACGGAATAAATGAACGTGATCTGTCAATCGAAGAATTAAAGCAAGAACTGTTACAACGTCGACATAACGAAGCAGAGGTATTTAAACAACGCGATGCTGCCCAAAAAGCTGAGCAAGAAGCGCGAGATCAGATCGAGGAAATGAAATTTGAATACGAGCATGTAGCAGCTCGTGATAACGAACTCATGAATATTCGACTTCAAAAGAAGGATGCCGTGCACAAAGAGGAGCTTGAAAAGGCACGATCTGAACTTGAATCCACACGGAAAAAGTTGCAAGATTCCGAGCAACTGCTTGCTGAAAGAGGCAGTCGGCTTGGCGAAATAGTAGGTCACAACAGGAATATTGAAGTGGAACTCGAAAGAGAACAAGCAAAACGTCTTAGCACGGAAGAAAAATTTGCCAAAGAACAAAACAATCTTCAAACGACGAGAGCAGACTTGAAGAAACTTCAGGCGGAGCTTCGAAGGAAAGAAAGTGCTCTTCTATCGCAACTCAAGGAAGAACGGAATCAGCGGGAAAATGCAGAAGAATCCTTGCGTATTTCGAAAAACAAGTACAAGGAAGCATTAAAGACGAGAAGAAATGTGACTGACTTGGAAAGGGAAAATGGAGAGCTGAAGGATAAAATTCGTCGGCAAGAGGCATATTTGCAAAGAAAACTTGAGAAGGAAAAGATGGATCGAGCACGTCTTACTCCGAGTAAGGTCGCTGGAAGTCCCAGCAGAAGAATTCCACGAACGCCAGATAAAACAACTCCCACTCAAAGATCGACAAAAAGCACAAGTAAAGAACTATCTCAATCGTCAACAAGCTCGAGATCCAGGTTCCAAGCACCATCTAGTATTAGTCGTGGCGTTTCTAGTGGCATGCCACCGACTCATAGAAACAGATTGAAAATCTCTCCAACAGCAGCAAGTACCCGCTCGGCAAGAAGTACGAGAAGCGTATTTTCAAGAAGCACGCAGCTTCAAAGTCCCTCGAACCAGGTATCGCCTTTATCCGCGCAAGATATTTTGCAATCGGAACTCGACGATGATCGATCAGTTTCATCGGAGCTTTCTTCGATTCTGCGTTCACCAAATGCAAAGTCGCCGGGGGTAAAGGCAACGAATTGGGAACTAGAACCCAGGGAATAAAAAACGGGATGTTCGCATTATTTACAGGGGATCAAAATGCATCAAATAGCAAGAAACATACCCACACACGTAGTATTTGTTAGCTAAATAGTACACGGTCATTATCATAGAATAAACTAAGTTCTAAACCTGCTTTTCGAATGTTACGAAGAAGCAAAATTCTAGTCGCGGTTATTGAAGGCAAAAATTACTCTTCTTCAACCCTGACCCTAATCTAACGTTGGCGCGGAACGTTTCGATTTCGATCGTGCCGGGAATGATGGATGAGGAAAGCTGTCTTCGAAGCAAACATCGACCATGGCCTTCATTCACGGGAGATCACACCCAATACGGCGCAACGGCGTGACAAAAGTAACGGAATGATAACCGAAACGGCCCTAGATTGGTTTGATCGTTGCCAAAGGAACAGCAAGACAAAACGTCGTCGTCGCAACGGCTCTGCTGCTGGTTCTTCTCGTCACGACGACGAATCGTCGGAAACATCAGACGTCCATGTCGCTGCCGACCCTACGACGGCAGCCTGGAGGTTCCTGCGATTCGGTAAAAGCGGTATCGCTCCGATCGATGCCACATGGAAGCGTTCGGGTGATGGAAGATTGGAGCAAGGGCGAGAACAAGCACGTTCAATGTTTCTGCCCCCCGTGACGGTTCTGGAAGGCCCGAAAGATGTTGGGAAAACTTGGATGCTGTTGACTCTAGCGGCACGATTTGTTGTTGCTACCAGGGCTTCTCGATTCAAAAACTACGGGGATAGTAATGATGACGAAGAGAGAGAAGCCAACGCGGGAAACAAGAGACGAAAGTTGAACCCAAATAAGAATAGCAACAATGACAAGACAGACGAAGATGGCAGTAGCAATAGAAGCAACGAAGATCGACCGAAGGTTTTGCTACTAGATTCAACCTACGACTTTTCCTTACCACAACTAACGAACGTTGTTCGCTTGACCTTGCTGAGAGAACGACAGAAAGACCGGCATCGTATCCGGGGAATTCAGAAGCGAGGGAGAGGATGTCAACCTAAGGGGCAACGACAAAATGTCGGTGATGACAAGGTTTCACAACACATCACTGGGGGATTTAGCGAGGACATAGACAACAGCTGCCAACAGCAGCAGGAACGAGGCACAGAGGAAGAGCTCAAGTCGCAAGAACGAGAAAAAATGTCGCTCGAGCAAGATATGGAAGACTGCCTGAGTCGAATCCACATCATCCAATGTGACAATGGACCTACTGGATGGGTTTCAATCTTGGAAGCATTGACGTATCAACTATCCGAGGATCGCCGTCCTCGGAACAAGTACAACAACGATAGCAATAGCATTCGTTCCAGGGGCATCGAAATTTCTACTGCTGGACCACCAACTCTTCTTTTATGGGACGGATTTCTTTCCGATATGATGTCTCCCTCTACAAACGCCATGATGGCTGAGAAAACATCCGTTGTCCTTGGCGAAAGCATCGGAAACTATAGCAGTTCCCAAGTCTTGTTCGACAGCCCTAGCACTCAGGAACTTTTGATACAGCTTTCAAGGTTGTTGCAAAAAGAACCCGATGCCCTGTGGTTGGTCCTGACAACGAGAACAGTACCAGTACCTGGATCTGTTACCACTAACGACACTGCTTCTGACAGTCACACACCTGCAGCAACCGAACAAAGCGGGATCGGTTTGAAGCTGACGGAATGGATTCGAAAAGACGAGGAAAAGCGGCGACGAGAAATTGATTCTGGCTTTAAAGAGAAAGACAATCCTTGACTCGGCACCAAAAGCAGCAACAGCTGCAACGAGCCTCGTACCGTATTCGTTTGGATCGCCGCCACGAGTGTCGTCCGACGGGGGAGAGGAGCATCCCGAGCACAACTGCGGCCGCTGCGGCTCTATTTGCAAAGGTAGTGGGTTGCGGTGGTGGAACAGCAGGTTTTGTTGGTCCCAGAAACGATGGCAACCATACAGGAGATGGTGGTGGTAACCGCAATGCTCCTGTGAACGATGAGAAAATCCCGTATTCTATATCTTTAGGAGGGATTTTATCGTAGACCATGCGGAGAGCAACCATCGTTGCCATACTCCTCAACAGCACCTGTAGAGCTAGTTCAAATGACACACTCTAACTCCTTGTACAGAATTTCGTAGTCTCTGCGTCTCTCTAGCTAGGAGTAGTAGATTTTTTATATATTGTCAAATCGTATTGTATGTATTGCATCATACTATGAATGGCATTTTTTGAGACGAGAAAAAGGGGGATGGTGTGACAATTCCCAAAAAGTGATGAAGTAGGCCTTTTTCGATTTCGATCCGTTGAGTTCCGTTGAGGCTGATTTTGTTGAGAGCTGGCAGGGCCTCATGCGCGTAAAACACTTCCACGCGCTCGAATCATCGGTGAACGAAAATGTAAGAGTGGCGCGACCGCGGTGATGGAAGGAAAAAAAAAATCCACGATAAAGATAATAAAAATCGATTCAATCGTTCCAAAGCGCGGGGTCATTCGTAGCCAACGTGGGTGGATCATCGATACTAGTCCTACTTCGTACTAGCCACACTAGAATCCAACGCGTTTTGATCAAAATCAAAATCTAGAGTCATCCTTTTGCTGCCGCATATTGCAACAAGCTCGGAAGAAGATTCATTCGGCAACAGCAACTATTATCTCTGCTTCAATTGTTTTTGTTGTATTTGAAAACAAATTGATCGCTTTGCACTCTGCAAGTTACAGAATTGTTTATCTCTCTTTACGAAACTAACACGTATTGTACACTTGCAACCATGAGCAATCCTTTCGACCAATTTGCGGTGGACGTCCAAGCTGCGTTGCCCGGAGCTCCACCGCCTGCTTCCGATCAAGGAAATCCTTTTGCATCGGTCTTTGCCGACGCCCCGGCTGCACCTCCTGCTCCCACCGAGAACAAGCCGGTGATGAATACCTTCCAGCCCCCACCGCAGCAACAACCGATGGGAATGATGGGTCAACCACCTCCACAACAACCGCCTGCCATGGGCATGTACGGTCAACCTCCGGCTCCTCCTCCACAGCAACCGCCGGCAATGGGTGGCATGGGCATGTACGGTCAGCCACCTGCTCCTCCTCAGCAACCGCCATCTGATATGTATGGTCAACCCCCGGCTCCACCTGCCCCTGCCAATCCACCACCACCCGCTGCCGCAGCCGATCCATTTGCCGGATTTGGCGGACCTGCGCCAGCTCCTGCTCAGCCCCCAGCAATGCCACCAGCTGCAGTTCCTCCTGGACCTCCCCCTGGATCTCCTAACCCCTATGGTGCTCCTGCTGGGGCTCCTATGGGATATCCTCCACCTTCGAGTCCATCGGCCAATCCTTATGGTGCTCCTGCTCCAATGCCACCTGCCGCCCAGCCGCCCAATCCTTATGGCGCTCCTCCGGCTCCGGCGTTGGGCGGAAGTGACCCATTCGGTGCCGCTCCTGCAGCAGAAGCTCCTGCGCCATACGATCCATTCAATGCTCCGCAGCAGCAGCCTCCTGCCGACCCAGGTATGGGAGCATTGGTTTTGTCGAATCAACAGAGCAATCCATACGCTCAGTCGATTCCTCCTCAGCAGCAGCAAATGTACCCTCCTCAGCAGCAACAAATGTACCCTCCTCAGCAGCAAGCTCCTCCTCCGCCGGCAGCCGACCCTTTTTCGGTGTTTGAAAGTGCCCCGGCACCACCTCCGGCTGCTCCTGCCCCTCCTGCTGGAAGCAATGCCCTAGTTCCCTCCCAAGCTCCACCTCAACAACAGGCAGATGGAGATTTGTGGGGTGATATGGGATTTGATGCTCCTACCCCTGGAGCTGGCGCAGTTGTTGAAGAGAAAAAAGAAGGCGATCTTCCTCCAGGTGGAGAATTTTACGATGCGCGCATTTTCACTCCCACGTTGGGAGTTATGTTCTTCAAGCCCCAAGAATTGACTGATTCGCTCTTTTTGAATACGGACCGTGCTATTGTGGATGGATTGAACGAACGTCCCGTCGTAGCCTTTATCGTGGAAGGGTCTTCGGCTCGATCTGCCGGTGTCGAGTTGGGCCATGTACTCTTGAAGGTGAACGGAGTTGATGTGAAGAACCCCAAAGAAGCTTCTCGCCTCATCAAGGAGGGACCTCGTCCTTTGCCTCTTTTGTTCTACGTTCCCAATACCGACGTTGTCGTTGCCGAGGGAGAACACATGGTCAAATACGACACCAAGGAAACGACCGCACCTAACTCTTCCAAGGATTGGAAACCAAAGTACGTTGTCATTGGTGGAATCATTGCCCAACCTTGGATGATGAATATGTACCGAAGCAAATCAGAATATGATATCGCTGTCATTGAAACTCAGGCTAGGCGTCCTGTGTCCGTCAAGGTCAAACAGTTTTCTTTGCAGGGAGCACGAATTCAAAATGATTGGCAGGGGCCGCAAATGGTCAAGTACAAGAACAAGTTGCACCCATGGAAGTACATTGTGTGCTTACCTGTCGCTCGTAATCCCATCAAGATTTCGTCGCCCAACCTCGCTCAGCTGAAGCCTGTCCACGAAGGAATTCGACGAGTTCTCTTGGCTCAACAACGTTCGGGAGGACGTAGCGGCGGAAAAAACCGAAACGGGTCGTCCAGTCGAGGTCAACCGAAACACCAGGATCCCTACAGCCAGCCTCCTCCCCAGCAGCCGCAGCAACATCAGCAGTACAACCAGCCTCCACCCCAGCAGATGCAGCAATATCCGCCTCAACAACAGTATGGCCAGCCTCCACCCCAGCAGCCACAGTACGGCCAGCCCCCTCCTCAGCAGATGCAGCAATATCCGCCTCCGCAACAGTATGGCCAGCCTCCGCCCCAGCAGCCCCAGTACGGCCAGCCTCCGCCTCAGCAGCAACAAGCGTATGGTGGATATCCAGGATATTAGACGCTGCCGAAAGAAAGGCAATAAATTCTATGATTTTGGCCCGTTTCTGGTTCTTGTTTTTTTGTCGGCTGACATTTTTACAGGCACTCGTAAACAACTACATTTGTTGGATGTTCTTCCGACATGTTCCTTCTCTCATATTGCACAATTGTACAACGAACCATCATTTATATTTCGCACAAGGCATTTATCGTGTAATGCCTTGCTGCCGATTCTGATCTTGCCTAAAATACTGGAATGGTGAATTAAAATTAACTGAAATATATTTGATTTGAAATCTTTCACTGATCGCATTCCTTTCGAGAGTAATCCTCTACATCTCTCTTCGTAGTAACTGTAGTTATTGTATCCTGACTATTGTGAGAAATGGGAGCATAGCATATTCTGTCGCCGATTTGGTATGAATCCATTAAGACGGTAGTTATGACGTCAAAATTTTTAACGCACAAGCGCCTTGCGAGGGATCGATCCATACACGATGGGATTTTTTTCAATCACACTTCGGTCGAAAAAAACAGCCACAAAAATTCTTCTTTTTCGATTCTTGGCAGCATTGCTGCAAATGAGGACACTAGTACTGTACTTGAGAATGTCACTTCTCGTTTCGTTCGAAGCTCTTCCTTCTCTCATAATAGCGTTCATCTCCCCTTGCTCTCCTGTGTCGAGTAGACTATAATTATACTGTGATTTCAATATTCACGACTTTTCCATCGTCGTCGAATCTGGCCAGCACAACGAACGAGAAGGAGGCTTTCAGAAAATAAGAATAGCATTGCCGATATTTGGAGATATCTCACCGAACAAAGAGCATGAACAGGAAATTCTTTCGTCAACTCGAGCTTTTATGACAGCGGGAGTGACGACTTGTGGAACGACTGATGCGAACGAAAATATGATGACGGCGTTTCCCAGCCGAAGCCTCCCTTCCATCATCTTCATCATCGGATGGAAATATCGAGGAAGACTTTGTATGTCACGGACGATAACCACCATTGTTCGAACCAAGAGGAATCATTTGAGGAACATTCTTTCGAGTTCAACAATACCAACAACTACAGCATCGACAACTACAGTCATTTGCCTTCCTCTCCATTATCAAATGCTGATAGTGATTCCGAAGACTACGATTCAAGACGCGAGCGAATGTTTCGAACCATCAAGTGTGATTGAAAGGATTGAAGATTTCATCTTGCAAACAGTGATCGAACCACTGTCCGAAGAACCATATCCGTCCACACCAGAAATCGATGTCGAAGTCGATGAAATCGGATTCAAACGAAAACTTTCCTTCCATCATCTATCCCAAGCACGATCACTGACATCCATTATGATGGTCGCTTCTTTTTGCCATAATCTGTTGTCACCTCCAGCAACGGGACACAGACGATAACGAGGAGGAAGAAGGATCAATGGGTAGTACCTTTCACCAGCGCAATCATCATCGACCCATTCATATTCGTAAGACAACGACAACGAGAGAAGTGTATTACTTTTACGTCACACATTTCCGTGATCAACGAGAATGCGACAAGGCCATCTGGGATTTGGTTCGTATACTGAATCTTCCGTCGAGGCAATGTCTGGGGCTGATTGCATCACCCAAGGGATGGTTCTGTGGCTCGATCGATGTCTACAATGCCCGCACGAACGAATTGAAATTCAACGGGAGAGAGCTTGACTCACATGGAATGGCAATCACTCCATCAACATACGATAATCCCTTTCATAGCAACGATCAGGACACCAATACAATCAGGATAGAGAGCGACGCTCGATGCATATTTGTTATTGAGAAGGAAGGAATTTACACCAGACTTTCGGAAGACAAATTCTTTTTGAGGTATTTTCCTTGTATATTGGTCACGGGGAAAGGTTTTCCGGACATTGCGACTCGTCGATGGGTCCTGAGAATGCAAAGGACACTCAAAATCCCGGTTTATGGATTATGGTGAGTGAATTCCATCTTTTGGATTTTCTTTCATCTTCGTATATCGATCTGTTTTTTAAATTGACTGGTATCTCACCAATTGTTTGGTTGCTTCTCTTTTCGTTCGAGTCAGCGATTGTAATCCTTACGGCGTCTCAGTCTTGGACACGTATCGTCACCACCAGGGCGTTTATGCTGAGCGCCAAACATAGCAAACGAAAAAAGAAGGGCAGAAGAGTAGATACAGAAGAGGAAGATTCCTTCGAAATAGAATGGATCGGATTGCGCCCTTCGCAAGTTGAACAAATGAATCTCCCATCCGAGGTATTCCAAAAACTTACAAAGCACGACATGAAGCGATTGAATTCTCTATTGAAGCCAAAACTATCTGGTTTCGAATCATTTGTAGACGGGGGACGCAACAAAGACGAACGGCTATCCGAGCTCAACGCGATGCGCAAGTACAAGGTAGAGCTAGAAGCGCTCCATTGGAAGGGCGCGGACTATGTGTCTCAATTTGTGTACGAGTCTGTCGTGAAACACGAATCGCAACGGACACTCAGAAGGCAGAAATCTACAAGCGATAGCGATGACGATTGGCATGACGAAAAGATCAAATCACAGTCATCCTACAAATAGCACAGAAAAAATATAACTAATGCCGAAACTATTACTAGTATTCATTCTCGTAGCATAGTGAGTTGCGACTAGCGGTTTTATTTTTATTTTGCCTTTTGGTTGTCGTCAACCGCGAAAGGAAGAACTTCCTGACAAGGAGGCGAAAATCTCATCGAGCTCCAGTTGAATCGCTCAGTCAAAGACCGCCATTGACATAGTCCCCCACCAATCTTCGGGTCGGAAAAATCGATGACCGCGCTCGAGGCCGTCGATTTCGGATAACTTCTTCTTTGGAAAGTACGATGGGATTGGCATCGGTAGAGGAGGAGGATTCCAAGTTCTCTTTTTGTCGTTCCGACGAAGCACTTTTGACAACGACCGTCGTCCCCCTCTGGAGGGCCCAAACGAGGCAGAGCTGTGCTACGGTGATATTATGCTTGTCTGCTATGCGTTTCAATACAGGATCCTCCAACACGGTTGGTTCGTTTGCTTCTTTGTATCCCGAAGTACCCAGCGGGCTATACGCCTGAACATGAACATTTCGTTTCTGGCAATAGGCCAGCAGCTTCGATTGTTGTAAGTACGGGTGCATTTCTACCTGATTGACGACTGGGGGGAATTTTGTGGTTCCCCGCCATGAGCTCGTGGAGCAACGAAACTGGAAAATTCGAGACACCAATGTTCTTGACCAATCCTTCCTCGACTAGTTCTTCCATAGCCGTCCAGGTTTCGTGTATCGAAACGTTGGGATCGATGTTTGCACCGTCGTTGGAATCGTCAATGTATTGGGCCTCACCATCGTAACCTCGTACTTCCGGATCGATATTGACAAAATTGAAGGCCTGTGGCCAGTGAACCAAGTACAAATCCAGGTAGTCGAGACGCAAGTCGTTTAGCGTTTTTCGGAGGCCGATTTTGACGTGTTCTTTTCCGATGGAAGGGAGATGCAAGTTTGGATACAACAAAGAGATCTTTTCGATAAATCTTGCCATCGTTGATTTCGTTTCCCTCTTCAAGCGATGTCTCCAGCACTTCGGACAAAGCATCTCCGATCTTGTCTTCGTTGAAATACACAGGGGCACAGTCAATCCTTCGGTATCCCAAACGAAGAGCGGAGGTGATTGCAGCTGTAACATCGTCGGGGGCAATTTCCATTGTGCCCAATCCGACGGGAAAGTCGGAAGGATGCGGATTGTGGTTGTTGTTGTTCATGTTCCGAATACAGGTATCACTTCTTGCGTTGCCCACACTATTGCTGTGGCTTCTCACACTCAAACACGGTTGCCAAAGAAATAACGGAGCCAACGAGAAGACCGGGACTGCCACAAACGACGCAGTCCGTAGAAGGCGGAATCGAGAACACGACATTCGCGTTGCGATTCAATGGTGCCAATGACGAATCAACCTTTCCGGTATCATCTACTCTTGTTCTCAAGTCTGCCTTTCGTATCAATGGTGATACCGAAGATCTCGATCCTTGCGTGATCGATTCATTCATTCTTTAGATTTCGATTGATTTGAGATTGATTTTAATCGAACGAATCAAATATCACGCAATATTTTTAATCGAGCTAATCAGTTGTCACATACAATTTAACGGCTTTTTGATTAGTTCGACTAACATGTTTTCAGTTTAATCGAGCTAATCAAAAAACCGTTAAATTGTATGTGCCTGAGGATTAGTTCGATTAAAAAAATCATGGTCGTAACTTCGATTCTCAAAAACTGGTTCATACGAACCATTTTCGAGTTCATTACGACCATGATTTTTAATCGAACTAATCCTCAGGCACATACAATTTAACGGCTGTTTGATTAGTTCGACTGACATATTTTGAGTTTAATCGAGCTAATCAAAAAACCGTTAAATTGTATGTGCCAATTGATTAATTCGATTCAATGTCAAAAACGGGTTCGTATGAACCCGAACTAGGTTCATATGAACACATTGGTGTAAAAAAAACCAATGCTTTTTGCGTGTAAAATAATTAGGCGCGCCAAGTTTCATCGATGGCGCGCCGCTTCAAATGCTGCTGTTCAAAAAGCAATCATTCTGTTGCGACGAGGAAGTGCATTCCTAGAGTTTGGAGTATTGTATCCTCCGAAACAGTTACAGCAACACTCACAGTAAAACTACTTCACTTTAGCAGTACATCCCTTGTTTCGTTGACAGCTACCTTCGACGTTGCAGAATAATTGATTTACGACAAGGTTAATCATATCATCTGTAACATCCACATCTCATAATCATGACCGGACCATCCGACGCCAATGCCAGCACGGGCCCTCCTGCAGCAGCCACTTCTACGAAGGAAGGTTGCGGACGTACTCGAAGAACGTCTGATTGATTCGGAATACAAGATTTGGAAAAAGAATACACCATACTTGTAAGTTCGAATGAAATCGATAGACTGGCAGTCGCAAGAAGTTCTGGTATCTCTTTTCGTGTCCATTATGATTGCGTATTTTGTTAACAACCATTTCTTCTCTCCCTCCCTCTTTTTCACGATGCGATACAATAATAAATAATAGGTACGACACAGTCATGACCCACTCGCTCGAATGGCCATCGCTGACCTGTCAGTGGTTGCCCACCAGCAAAATTCTCAACAAGGGAAATGAAAACAAAGGTGGGGGAGTCGCATCCGAACTCTCTCTATTGCTAGGAACGCACACCGATGGAGGTGAGCAAAACTACATGATGGTTGCAAACACCGTGGTTGCTACCTACGATCCAGTCGTCGCCGAAGGTAAAGAGAACGATCAGCCTGTCCCTCCACAAGTTGCTTATGATGAAGAGAAGGGGGAAGTTGGTGGATTCGGAAACACAGCCGGCGTCAACGGTAGTGGTGGCAGCTCTGCCAACAGCGGATTTACAATCGGAAAAGTTGACTACAAAATGAAGGTTCGATTCCCGGGAGAAGTCAACCGAGCTCGTGCGATGCCACAAAATCACTTTGTTGTCGCTGCTCGAGGACCTGATCCAAATATTTACATCATTGATCGATCCAAACACCCACAAAGACCCGTCGAAGGTGGAGACTTTTCCCCCCAGATCACCTGTGCTGGGCACACGGCAGAAGGATATGCACTAGCGTGGTCGAAACTGAAAGAGGGACACTTGCTGAGTGGTGGAGATGACAATGTCGTGTGTCTGTGGGACGTAAACAAAGGGATTACCAGCAACAGCAGTAGCATCGCTCCGACAGGCATTTTCAAGGGCCATACGGCAACCGTCGAAGACGTCGATTGGCATGCCAAGGACCCAAATCTGTTCGGTTCGGTATCGGATGATCGTTCCATTCGACTGTGGGATGCTCGTGATCCTTCGTCGGGCCATAAGCACATTGTCGAAAACGCACACAATGCCGATATATACGGAATCGCCTTCAACCCAAAACTTGAAATGACCTTTGCGACGGCATCGTCCGACCACACGGTCGCGATCTGGGACATGCGCAACCTCTCGAAAAAGGTTCACACGCTGGAGGGTGGGCACACCGACGAAGTTTACGTCGTTGAGTGGGCACCCTTTGATGAAAGCATCTTGGGATCAGCTGGTGCCGATCGTCGAGTCGCAATCTGGGATCTAAGTCGATGCGGGAGAGAGCAATCTCCCGAAGACGCAGAAGATGGTCCACCGGAATTGTTGTTTGTGCACGGAGGACACACGGCGAAGGTCTCCGATTTCAGTTGGAACGCTCAGCATCCCTGGGTAGTAGCCTCTGTCTCCGAAGACAATGTTTTGCAGGTTTGGCAAATGGCGGAAGAATTATACGTGGACGATGATGAAGACGAAGAAGAAACCGAGGAAGATCGAAAAAATGATCAAACGTTAGGGGACGACGATTTGGAATAAAGAACAGTGCACACAACTTAAAAAAATTAATACATAAAAAGCGAGGATTGTTAGTTCAAAATTTTAACATATAAGCTCAATCGTATTATTGTGCTTGAATTTGAATCCCTAAATGGATTAATATCCAAACCATATTTCTATGGAATCCCAATTCTGATCGTAACGTAACATCTATTTTTATGTATGAAAGGAGATATCATTCTTCATCTTATTGAAAACCGGGATATTCGTCTTGACCTTCGTCATCAATCTCTACGCTTGTCGTATCTATCACAGAGGAGTCACCAGTTGATTCCTCTTCTTCATCGTCAACGGAAATCAAAGACACTGTGTCCTCGAGGAATCGTCGCATCTTATCTAGGTCCGCTGGATCCAACATTTCTTCTTCGTCGTCGCCTTCTTCATCATCGTCACTTAGAGGGGTAACGAAGCGAGGTACTTCTACACCAATTGGCTCAACGTCTGTGAACTCAAATCCAAGTTCTGAGGCTAGCAACTCCATCTTGTTAGCGTCCTCGGACTTTAGAATCGATAACACCTGACCACCTGTGCCACGAACACTACCCGTTTGTCCCACGCGTCCAACACGGCCAGCCAAATGAACATATTCTCGAGGATCTTCCGTCGGAAGATAGAGCGTATAAACGTGCGTAACTTGCGGAAAGTCCAACCCACGAACCGAATTTGGGGTTGCCAACATGACGGTTGTTTCGTTGTTTTTAAATTGCTCCATCATCTGCAGGGGGTTCACACCCGTTTTGGGCAGTAAAACACATAGTTTGTGTTCGCCCCACAAAGCATCTCTTAAGGGACTAATCGACTCCTTAGCGACGGCCTCGTCGGGGAAGAAGACAACCACACGGGGTGGTGGCCCGTCGGTGTCTTTGTTCAGTTTCTCATAGTCCTCAAGTTCTTTGCGCAAGAGACGGGTCAGAACAAGCAGACCAGTCGTTTCATTTACCTACCACAACTCGCTGGTGCTTCAAACCCGGGTCCAGACAAACATCGAGATCTTTCAAGGATGCCTTCTTTGTTTGGTCTCCGGAAGCAAAGTTTGTGTCAACATTGTCGATACCGTCATCATCGGTAGACTGCCCCTCTATTGGACTGTTGCGGGTTGCGGTTGCAATGTAAGCTCTTGCCTTCAGGTAATATCCGTGATTTCACCACAAGACTTCCTAAGGACTCGGTGACACTGGCGCCCACCATAAAGGTAAGACGCTGTTGCAAACCACGATCCTCGTACGGGACGTAATCCCCGTCGTCTTCACCATCGCCCTTGGCAGATAGTTCACGACTTTTTGTATCGAAGAGGGTGGTCAGAATATCAGGCGAAATCATCTCAAGCGCCAAATCCGCCTCGTCAAATGCAACCACCCGAAGCGACGATGGAACCAAATCACCATCGGAAATCAATTTGCCCACGTACTGTGGCATGACAATGGCCACGTCTGTCTGAAGTTTCAATCCGAATTCGGCTTCTTCGTCGTCCAATATACATCCCACTCGAATTCCCTTGGGGCCTTTGTATTTGAACATATTGGCCTTCTTTCGGATTTCTGTAGGGATCCTTCTTGATGGACCCACCCACCAGTTCGTACAAAAGCATGGCAGTTTGGATTCCAAGTTCTCTCGTCGGAACAACCACAAGAGCCAGGGGGCTTTTGACGTCCTTGACAGCCTTTGCACCCGATTTTCCAAGTGTAGGATTCGGATTGGAGGCGCCAATAGCGATTGTACCTGCTCTTAGGGGACGCTTCGCGTTGCTTTGCACGACGGGAGAGGTCACGACGGAAATCCGGCTGACTAAATCGCCCGAAAAATCGCCGACGGATTCTTCGGCTCCAATCCGAATGCGTTGCCGGGCAAAGAGAGAGTCGCTCAGAGTCGACAGAAGTGGGACCAAGAAAGCCAGGGTTTTGCCGCTTCCAGTCGAACCGCTTACGACAATCCCCATGTCTTTTCCTGTCGCCTTTATTCGCTCTTCCATCGATTCTTCGTATTCATCTTCCACGTCATTGTTTTTCTCCGAAAGGATCTGGTTTACAGCCTCCATCGCATTGATTTGGATTGTGGTGGGGAGGGTATAGTTCAGTGCGTCCAATCGATCGACAAGCCACGGCGCTGCCCCTTGTCCTCTCCACGACATGCGCCTCCGCTTAGCTTTTTTCTCCTCCGGAGACATGGCAACGCCATCATCGCTTCCGTAGAGACGGTCAAAGAGTTCATCAGAAAAGGAGGCCGCGTCAAGGAATTCCTCCTTTACAACAGCTTCGCGAAGCAGAGTCTGCAATTCGTTCAGACCAAAATTCTTGAGTTCTTCTGCATTGGAATCGCTGTCCGATTGGAAGAGGCGCGATGAGAAAGATGTCTCGGGCCGTCGACCAACGATGAATGCAGGGTGATGACGGTGAACAGATGAATCTCTAGCCGGTGGTGTAACATAAGCGAGACAAGACTGTCAGTCTTGTTGTTCGCGTCGAGCAACAGCAGCGCTACGCCGAAAAACATGATGGGTTTGTTATCTTTTTGTGAGTGAGTGATACTCTTTTAAGATCAACAACATTCAGAGAATCGTTTTCGAATCACTCTACAAGAAGTGATTGACGGAGAAGATGAAAGAACGATATTTTTCACAACTTTCTCATTTTGAAATTCGCCACGTGGAGGGACCAATCAAATACAAAGAAACCGTACCACGTACAGATCGACATCTGCTACAAAAGATATTTCTCATCATGTTCAGTACTAGTATCCAGAATGTTAACAAATAGCTATGCAACAATGCAGATTTTCACAACAACAACAACAACAGCGTAAGCTTTTCATATAATCACCCTTTTACGTTTAAAGAAGAGGACAAAGCTCTATTCCTACACTCGATCTGCTCATTGCAACCTCTAACAAGTCTCGAACCAATTTGGTTCTTTCTGCATTCCTTGCTAGAGAAGAACGACGATATGATGGCATCAGTCAATGCTGATGATGTCGACGAGGAATAATACATACAATAGCAGTAATTTCTAGTCAGCAATGAGCTACCGAAAATGCTTGTGTCTAAAGGACAGACTGAATGATAACTTCTATCTAATAGTTATTTATCAATGTTTATACAACTGTAATGTGCTCCGCTCAAAGGCCGATCAATGGTTCGTGAATTCTTCCGAGTGCGGAGTGCCGACAAGGAATCGATGATGAGACACGATTTCAGCATATTCGTTTTTGGATTGTCTCTTTATGCAATGGCCTCTTTTCTCCAATCTGATCGGCCGGTTGGGTGTTTGGAAATCCAGTAAATCGAATCGATTCTGTAGAGAATCGAATAGGGCTCGTCGGCAACAAGAGTAAAGAATTGTTTAAGATTTGCGACATCCAGTTGGATCCGATAATCGATAATTCCAGAGGCCCGCCTTGTCAAAAATTCGAATGTTTTGCTTCGAACCGAAAGAAGGTAGCCAAGCTTTCAGCTACTTTTTCTTTCTTCAAAAACACCATAATCTTTGATACAATGATCGACGTTACAAGAAACAGAGGAAGGAAATTTCAAAATATTGAGTGAATGATGAAAGCTCAATTTGCAAAGCAACTTCATTCGAGATTTGTAACAATCAGGTACAGACTCCACGAAGGCAAAAAGGAGAACGGGACAGAAACCATTTTAGTTTCCACCGAAATCCATATTCCGTGAAAGTCTTTATATCGTTCCAGATTGTTAGACTATTTTTTCGTTCTTGCTCGGTTAAACGGATTGGGAGGTGTGGAAGTAGATATTACTACCCAATTAGCTGGCCTAGCTTGCTTCTTCTTATAGAAAAATGGTGTCGGGTCTCTGAAAAAGTATAATTTCTTACCTCTGGTGTTGTTGGTTCTTCACAAGTGAATTGGCGTGTTTCGAAGATTCAGCCAAAGCTCGATTGTTTGGTAAACCAGTTTTCAAATTTAAAAAAAAGGAGAAATTATCGATCGATTCACTGCGATGAGACAGAAAGTTTTTTCATTGCTTGATTTACATCGGCTTCTTCATTTTTGTCGGCTGAATTTTCTTTCACGATGGCGTTGTCGACACTTTCATCGTCGTCATCGTCGTCGTCCTCCGGCAAGGGAGGCAGATCCTCTTCGTCGTAGATCACTTCGATGTACAACGTACACGACTCGCATCCTGCTTCGTCCTCTCCGTCCCACAAGTCGAAGAGCGAAATCCGAAAGACATCTCCGCAAGGACATGGGTAAGTGTAGTTCTTTTTGACGGGATCATAGATCATATCTTCGATCTCGATTTCATCGTACAGCGGCATTGTCGACACTTGACAGCACGAGGCAATCAATGATGCGTATGCGAATCACAGTGGCGACTCCCACCCTGTCTCGTGGAGTTGTATGATTTCAAGTGTCAAAAGTATTTTGATTACAATGCCACCATCAATTCTTCATGGGAATAGAAAATTTCGGCAAGGACCAAACATCATCATCATCATCATGTGTCATGTTTCGATTTTCTGGTCCGAGAAAAATACCTCCAACCTCCTCTCTTCGAAAGGAAAAATGCAAACACGTCGGAGCCAAAAATGCGGAGTCTCGCTTCGCCAAACGCAATGCTACCAAAATGAAAAAGACTGAAAATCCTTGGTTGTAATGCATCCACGTGGAAGTATCACAGGCCATTGTCGACGCACGCCAATCCTACAGGCTCAAAATACCTAATTATGAGCAATGCGTTTTAGCCAATGGATGTCATAGGCCATGGTCTGGCCATTACCCGTTACCGCCACGCAGCCTCGCAGTGAGAACACCAAACCCAGCATTTACACCGTAGACATGTGCACCAGCAGCCTAAACTCTGTACAAACATGTTGGCAGGAGGAACAGGAAGTTAAGACATTGCATCCGACTATTGCATAATTTATCCCAACCGATACATCTCTCACCTTAATATTAAAGAAAGAAGAAAGGAAAATGTCTGACGAAGATTACGTTATCGAATCCACCGATGCCGGTGCCTCCGCCACCATTCCTATGGAAGCTGGACAGATCAAGAAGGGAGGGTAAGTCTTCTGAACGGTATGCAACGAACGGCGCGGCGGTATCTATGCATCGAATGGTTCGAGGAGAATGCATTTGTCTCGGAAAAACTTCGATCTATGGTGAAATTTGAACTGTTCTGTGAAAGCATCGATCCCCTAATTTTTTTGCGCTGCCTATTTGAATTTCTCAATTTTGATAGACACATGATGATCAAGGGAAAGCCATGCAAGGTTCTTTCTATCTCTGTTTCCAAGACCGGAAAGCACGGTCACGCCAAGTGCAACTTTACCGCTGTTGATATTTTCACCGGAAAGAAGCTTGAGGATATGATTCCTTCCACCCACGGAACCACCGTCCCCATTGTCAACCGTTCCGACTGGGAGATCATCGATATCGATGGTGACGAACTCACCCTCATGGACGAAGCCGGAAACCAAAAGACCGACCTCAACCTTCCTACTGTCCCCGCTAACATGGCTGACGAGATCCGTGATAACTGGTCTGATGGTGAAAACACCGTCATGGTCACCGTTCAGGCTGCTGTTGGTATCGAACAGGTCATTGCTTGGAAGAAGGTTGACAACTAAATTCTCAAGTCGTAGATACGACTCGGGTATCATCACCGAGAAACCTTGACGATTATTGTGTGTATCCCTAGGCTGCTTTTCTCTATATCGCGATGGAAAAATGTAAAACCTGTTCAAGGGGCATGCGAATGTGTCGTTCGGTGACGAGTTTTGTTGGTTGGGATTTCTTTCGGGGGGTCTCATACTACTAGGCGGTTAAAGGAATGATTTGTAGCAGTGTGTGTTTGATTGTCAGACCATGCTATTGCTTACTGTTCTCGAATAGATAGATATTATTTCTTATCCTTTTTACAATTTTCTGTACATTTCCGTTATTGTGAATCCTCTCCGAATGAGTCGATGGAAGATTTATCTTGGAAAGTGGAAGCTAATATCTAATAGTAGTGGACAAATTCTAGTTTGGATCAAGCAGTCCTTGGAGTTCTTGTGCCAATAAAATCAGCTTTCAACCTCATCCATATGGAAGACGTTGAAAACCTTGACATGCTGCTTGCATGCGGGTAGGAAGTTAATGATGAGTTTTATTCTGTTTTTTCCTCATTTTTGTTCGCACCATACAGATTCAAAGCTACAAACTCATCGGCTTCGGTCAATTTCGTGGCGACAACGTCGTGTTTCCTTCGTCGTTCTTCTGCATCACTCTCCAGAAGGGCGTCAAATGCTTCTTTCTCTCCGTCGCTCATTAGGTAGGGCGAATATTCTTCTCCCGGGAAAACACCTGTTTCTACATCTTCTTTGAATTGACTCAAACCGTCCTGGATGGCGTGACCAACTTGTGCATACTTTTTTGCAGAATTTTGGAACGAATTGTTGGTGGTGTGGATGGCTGAGCATACCAAGCATATCGTGGAAGACCAAAACTTGACCGGAGGTTCCACCTCCGGCTCCAATTCCAATGGTTGGAATTTCCAATGTTTCGGTAATTGCGGCAGCTACATTAGCAGGGACGCATTCCAACACAATAGAAAAGCATCCAGCGTCTTGTAACCGAAGGGCGTCGTCTAGCAATTGCCGGGCTCGAACAGCTGTCCGTCCTTGTGCACGAAAACCACCAATGACACTAATCGCCTGCGGAGTAAGGCCTACGTGTCCCATCACGGCGACTAACAGTTTCAAAGTTTTTACAATAGATTAGACCATACGAAAAAGTTTGTTGAGGCATGCATGATGGTGGTCGATGTTTCGCATTTCGTAACGCAAATTGATAACGGAAAAGCAAACGCTAAGAACTCACCACCACCTTCAACGATCTTTTTGGCGGTATTGGCTCGATGAAGACTGCCTCCCTACTCCGTCGCATTACAAATGTGCGATTGAAAACAAAGTTGGGACGACGAGTCTTGGAATTAGAAAACGAGAAAAACAATTCAAAAGGCATCAGCCTGAAACCCCAATCAAGCATTTACATACCTCAAGCTTCACGGCGTCACATCCCGCTTCTTTGACGAACCTATAAGCGTTCTGCAGAGCAATATCTGTGTTCTCGTATTCATATGTTCCAAATGGCATATCTCCCACCAAGCATTGATCCCGAACCAGCCAATTCGAGACCTCTCTTGACTGCTTTACAGTGATGAATCATGCTATCAATGGAAACATCTTGCGTCGTCTCGTGGCCCAGCTCCACCATTGCAACGGAATCTCCTACCAAAATCATGTCGATCCCAGCCCTTGCTACATGAGCTGCGGATGGAAAGTCATATGCTGTTACCATTGTAATTTTCTTTCCCTTTCGTTTTTTAGCGTTCAGGGATAGAGCCGATGTCTTGCTTGCGAACGCACGTCGGGAGTACGTCGATGCAACAGGTTCGACTTTCCGGACAAACCGCCGACTGGCATATGGAAGCCTCTGGAGAAAATCCTTGCTCACGAGAGAAAGCGACGAAAGCATTGTTTGTCGTGTGCCCGAAAATTATGAGCAAAGGAATTAAATACGTAAAATCGTCCAGAAGGTTGGTTTGTTGTGAAAGTAATCACAATCATAAAATACCTCAAAGATTTTTGCGAAATGAAACCCGCTACAGTGAAACCCGCAACTTTGATTTCGTTTGAGAGCATTTTTTTGAACGTCATTGTCACGCTGTGACACCTCTCATCGCAACTCTATCACAATGAAAAGTCTGAGTCACGGACGGATCAGCCATGAATCTCATTTTTTCTCTACTTGTAATGCAACTTCAGCATGGAAACTGCCAACTTTTTTTCGACAAACATCCTTCTGCAAAACTTTGTAGATCAAATCTTGTTCTATTAGTATGTATTAGTTGTCCGTGTAGTTTAAAGTAGCGACTGTAATGACGCAACTCGCTCGGAATTAGAATTGTTGATATAGAAAGCGACACGCCTAGAATAGTGATATTCAATATACATTGCGCATACTAGTATGTGAAACATAACGCATGTAGATTGATTCCCATTTGTCAAGCCTCGACCTGTATGTTTATTCTTCCATTCAAGAGGACATGGACATCAATTCATCGATTCAATCCGGCCTTCAAAAGCATTTTCCCATTTTCGTCCTTGATAGATACCCCTTTAGACTGAAGGTAGGCTCTCAATACCTTGACAGTCTTTTTGGATGCGGCGGATTTAGCTCAGCCCACTCAAATCTTCTACGCCATCTTCAGTTACCTTCTTCGGCACCAGCAACAGTCTTTTGGCTCTTCTGTTTCGATAGCTTCTTTGTTGAAGTCTTCTGTCGCTTCGGAGATGGCTCATCGTCGCTGGATGAATCAGAGGCGACCGGTGGTGGCATGGAGGCGGCAATTTTGTTCCTTTTCTTCGTTCGGGATGCGATAACTGGGGTCAACTTCCGCCCGTAAGGCGTTCTTGGCCGCCGGGGGATATTTTTTGACGAATTGGTCAACCTTAAATTTGCGCTTGCACCCATTGTAATTCATAAAGCGAATCTTGCCAAAGATTTCGCGTTCTTTCCAGCCCATGTCGTGATTACCAAAGATGCTCCAGGCAACCCCGCAAAAACCATTTGGATCTCGTCCATCCAGATGCGTATTTATCGTTGAGGTATTGCGCATAATGCAAAGCATCCGACGGGGACGATGTCCATTCCAAGATCTTTTTAGCCCAGTACATTCGCAAAAAACCATGCATCTTCCCCGTCTTAATAACTTGGAGTTGTGCCGCGTTCCAAAGATCGTCGTGGGTCTTTCCCGATTCGAATTCGTCGAGTGTGTAGATATACTCTCGGGGGTCGCGTCGGTGCAACTCGAGTGAATCCTGGGCCCATTGAGCGCCGGCCTCGATGGTATCGTAGGTATCGGGTGCGTACCATAAGAAATTGTCTGACAACTCCCTTCGAACGAACCCTTCCTCGACAAACGAAGCCTTTCCCTCGGCGTCTCGATTGTGCGTTTTAAGAATTCGCATGCACGTTGCAAAGCTCAAGTGTCCATGGTTGAACCACGGGCTCAAGCTTGAACAGATGCCTTCGTTGTTGGGATCGTTTCGAAGCATCGAAAAATGACGCAGACCTGACTTCATGAAATCTTGGAACTTTTGAATACCAGCTTCCGTTCCTGAACTCTCTTTGATGACCGATTTCACGGACTCGTCCCAATTCAAAAATTCAACGTGAGAATCGTTATCGAACTCTTGGTTTACTTCCGATTTCGGTACTTTCAGGTGATCATTGCCCACAAAATCGGGAATCGATCCATTCTTGTATTCCTTGTTTTGCAAGCATTCGTCGACTAACTTATGGAGTTTTGAACGAAGTGTACGAGCACCTACTTCTCGTTTCGGGCTGGCATACCAGATCGGCACAACGTTGTGCGCATCGACCTGATAGAGAGGAACATCGATGGCGTCGAGGGATTGTCGGAGAGCCGGTGATTCGTTCCAGCGGCGTGCATGACGCAATACACTCGTGTCGCAAACTACTACGCCCGGATTGTGTTTCTCGATTAAGTCTTTGAGGACATGGGGGTTGCCGTCTTCTGAATCCAACGTGTAATGAATTATGTCGAAGGGGACGCTTTTCGTCTTGAGTTCGTCATGGACACACTCCAATCCTCCCAGTAGAAATTGTCCGTGGCGTTCCGTCATCCGCAAGCGTTCTAGTGGAGGTGGCGTATCGTCGGCATCATCATCATCGCTGCTTTGAGGGTCGGATGACGACAGTGGCGATGCCAAGACGTGCACGACGCGCAAGGGCAGCTTTTTCTTGTGGGCCAGGTGCTGAGCGAAAAGCAATCCCCAGTTGTCGACTGTTCGCACATCTCTCTGCATCCAATACAAGACACAATTGTCATCTTTGGCGGTTTTCTTGTCCGAGATGGTCTCTGTCTCGGTTAGCACACGGGTTCGTTGCTGGTAACATCCACGATGGTAGTTCCGACGAAGGAACGGAACGATCTCCGTCGAAAACGTAGGAAAAGGGCATGCTACTATTGTCAGAGAAATCGGTGCTGGTCACAGTTGGTATTGCCGTTGTGGTGGAAAAGACGGCTGTATTCGATTGTGAAACGTGGGGAGTCGGGCGAACTTGTGGCGTGAGGGCGGCCGAAAATGTCCTTGTCGAAACCGCTGCGAACAAACAGCAGTAGGTAATCGAAAGGCTACGGTAATACTGCAACGGGGTCAAGACTGCCGCGCTTCTTACAGAGGTTCGGGGGATAATGAAACTGTTGGTATTGATGTTTTTCTTGCAGTTTGATATCGTTTTCGTTTGCAGTTGTTTTCCAAAGAATCTTCTCGTCGTCGTCGTAATTCCCATTCTACGACCTAGTTTCAAATTCTTTCTTGTTGATCGATGTTTGTTTGTGAACGTGCTTTTCCAAATGCCAATGACCGCTCGCTCTCTAACTCAGAGTTCCTTCGCCAGTAAAACAATGCTAACTTGTCGAATATTAGCGTGATGCTGTCACTGTCACATCATGATGCTGAAGGTGATGGATATGTGGTGACATGATGATGATAGCTCCTCCTTACGTACAGAAAATTAAAAACAATGATGAGTCAACTTGGTCGAGAGTGATGAAGAATCAAGTAAAGTGCGACCACGTAGTCGTAAAAATATGAATCACAGGATTCGATTAAAATGCGGGAGAAAGAATGTCAGGTGTGGAAGAAAAAAATCGAAGGAAATAATCATCTACAGCTGATCGATTTGGTCGGGTTTTGTTTCGTTATAGTAAAATGCATTTGAATATATAGTTTTCGATTTATGTAGATTACTTGCGTTTTCAACCTGTGAGGAAACCACCACTGGTGTTTCCAGTCTCTCATTCAACAATTACTTTACTGTCTAATACGACAGTCTCGAGTTACGAGATCTGATATGATTTCTTGGCAGCTTTTTACAGCGCGGGAGACGTGAGGACTACGGTCATGAATGTTGCTTCGGGCGCTTCCGTCGATGCCCTTTCTATTGAGGGGGAAACCTCTCCGCCGTTTGGTCTCGAAGAAGAATTTCTGGCTCTCGCAACAAGTCTAGCCCTTTGCCGTCTGATCGAACCATTACGTCTACGCGATGCTGTTGCTGGTTCTGGTTCCAATACCACTGGATTAAGATCCGCGACTCCCGTTGCTTGAGCTCGAATCCGAGCGTGAGATTGAGCAACTGCTTGTGCTTGTAGTCGTGCTTGTGCTATGGCTCGTCGAACACGGGTTATAGCCGGTACTTGTGCTTGCGCTTGCGCTTGTACTGGTACTAGTCTTGGAGTGTCAGCCAGCTCAGGTCGTGGAGGCCTTCCATAGCGAGTCATTCGCTGCCGATCAAAAAGCCAACGAAATGGTTCTGAGACTCGTGAAATCCTACGTTCTGGTGATTGTGAAGCTAAACGTCGCCCGACTGAAGAAGGTTCTGGGGATCTTTCTCTAACCATACGTTGTCTAGTCAATGCTGGTACCGAAGAAGGAGCTGTTGGTGCTTGAGCTAGTGCTGGTGTAGATACTCCTGGTTCTAGCGCTGGTGCTGGTTGCCGATATCCTACTGAAGAAGGAACTGCTGGTTCTTGAGAAGGAAGTTGCGTTGAAGCCGGTTGTGAGCGTCTTGCTCTACGGGTACGTCCTACTGAAGAAGGAACTGTTGGTTCTTGAGAAGGAACTTGTGCTGAAGCCGCTTCTGGGCGTCTCGCTCTACGCGTGCGTCCGACTGAAGAAGGAACTCTTGGTCCTTGAGAAGGACGTAGTGTTGGAGCCGGTCTTGCTCTGTGCGTGCGTCGTCTACGTGTACGTGCAGTAACTATCGATACTGGAGCCGCTGGACGAGGTGCTGTCGGGGGATCTGCTGCCGGCGGATCTGCGTCAGACGGCGGGGTTCCATGGGAGCTGACACGATGTTCAGACGAGTCAACCGATCGATCAGACATAGTTCTATGGTAATGGACATGATTCGAGACGACGAAGCAAGAAGCAAGCGAGGTTTAATGTTATTCGAGAATCAAACGAAAGTCAACAGAAACACAATCCACAGTAGTAACGACACTTACGACAAACTTTCTATTGATGATGTAATTGTTGTTCGTAATGAAGTTTCAGTATAGAATCGTTCACCGTAGTAATGTCACAGTCGATAATGATTATGGGGAGAGCGAGAAGGAAGTGGATTTGTTGTATTGAGAAGCTGCAGTTTTCGTTTCGCGGAAAGAAAATGTGAGCTGAGACGCAATTTTCACAGCGTAAAAATTGTCAATTGCACGGTCGGTGTCCGGAAAATTCAAAATCAGTTTCCTGGACCGACTTTTAATCGAACTAATCCATTGGAAAATTCAGTTGAAAAACGGGTTCGTATGAATCCAAAACACGTTCGTGATGGGTTCGTATGAACGCATCTTTTCACACGAAAATCCGTCTTCACGTCTACTGTATGCATCATTTTTTGATTCATCAGGTGATGATATCTCTCGATCTCTGATCTCCTCATCTGTATTTCTGATTCTATTTTACCGACAACGACGACGACGACAGGAGGATCTGCGATGAGCGACACAAGCACTGTCTCCTCTCCAGTTACTGAAAGTAAGGATGCTCGACGCAGCAGCACTATTACTCCTACACATATTTCGGTTAAGCTCGTCAAGGCATTCGTCCAACCCGATGGCTCCCACGGAAACGGAGCAGGTGTCGTTATTCTACCAGGGCTCCCCCATGCCGAACCCCAAAACGGGAGCAGCGTAACACAAGAGCCCGGGACCTCCAATCGTCCTATTTCCATCCAGTAGCGAGTGCCTAAAGATAGCCAAACGAGTCGGTTTACCAGAAACAAGCTTCGTCGTCTTTCCACAGAAATGACGAAACAGTTTTGTGAAAACAGTATAGTTCTCGATGACGAGGGAGGACAGAAATACAACGAGAAAGTCGACTTCCACTGTCAAGTGGTTCACACCTGAATGCGAAGGTTGACCTAGTGTGGTCACGCCACTGTTGCACTGGCTGGTTATATCCATTCGATAATGAAAGAGGGAGCAAACTCGAACGTGGGTGTTAACTGCGATGCCGGAAGCCGCCAACCGAATGAATATTTTTGGAAAATGCAGTGCAAGGCTGGATTGCTGGGGATCGAGGTAGTGGAGAGTACATACAAGATAATTACTGCTGCTGATCATCCTAGTATCAACCGATGCGCGAGCCAGAGAATCGAACCAAACGAACACCGTACATCTCGGATTCTCTCCCACGTGTCGTCATGGAACAGGCAATGCCTGAATTTTGTGGAATCGTCGATTGCAACGAAATTGCAAGATCCCTAAATATTGATGTGGAAAGTGACCTAGCCATCACTGCGAATCAAGACAACAGCGAGGAACAAAACAGAGTCTTCCCCTTTCCTCATTGTGAAATCGTATCTACCGGTGGACGTGATTTGATGGTGCCCGTACGTTCTACGATCTTGGACGAGCTGAATATACTTGGAGACTCCAACCCAAACGACGGAACCAATATCATTAGTGACGACATGCCAAAGACAACAACTTTGCCGTAACATCGATATCGTATCGAAACGATACAACATAGTAGGCTACCACATGTTCGGGGTTGAAGATATTTTGTTCCGAAACAATCGCTACTCAGAAGGAGACGATCCTGCTGGTTGAATTGAGAGCTAGAACCCAAATTGAGACAAATATTGAAGCCATAGAAGGTCAAAATATAGACGTCGAGAGTCCCGTCAGTTTGAACGAACTGATTCGAATTTTTCAGATTGCCAACGAGAGGGGAACTTCGGGGGAAGAAAGTTGTCTGGAAGCTGTTGGTATCAACCAGGAAGGTGGGCAAGATAGTGCTGAAAAAAATGCAAAGATAAGTCAGTACGCTTATAATGATAGAGCAACGGGCGCAGTAGCAGTATCTGCTGCAAGAAAATCGCGGATCATTCTTGTGACAGGGGTTCGGAATTTTGCTCCGGCCGTTGGTATCCCAGAAGAACCTGCAACTGGAAGCGCGAATGGGGCACTCGCGTGTTATTTCGTGAAACACCTCTTCCTTGGTGCGCTTTGTGGAAGCAATAGTACTATCAGCAGTAGCAATGTCGATAAACGAAGGAATTGCCTCTCCCTCGGTAGTCCTGTCATCTTTCGATTTTGCATGGAACAAGGTAAAGCTATGGGGGAACCGTGTTTGATCGAAGCCGAGATCGAAGTCGCGAATGGAAAGATTGGAACGGTGAAAGTTGGCGGGCTCGTTAGCGTCACCGGTGACAGCTTGGATTTGGATTTGACGTCGATATGACAGATGATTGAGCTGGGAGCAACACTGGCTTAAACAGGAAATCAACGTTTTCCATCCTTACGAAGCATTCATCGTCCTTGCGGGAGTGCTATGTATGAAATGAGTGCGAGGATATAATTACGAAGACCATTTTCAAAAATATAAAATTTTCTATTTTTCGCCTAAGACATTGGAAAGGCATCTTTAGACATTATAGGAGAATAATGTAATTCATTTCTAGCTGTTATCTCTTCTCTACCATGTCGGTGTCGATTTTCGTCACCCACGATGCAAATCTCGATGGCTGAGAACAGGACGTTATTGATCTACAACATGATATCGCAGCTCATTTTCGGAAACATTTGAAAGGGAGGCATAAGACATGCATTCACATTCCAGCTGTTTCGTCATTCTCAACATTCCTGATTTCCCAAAAATCAAAATATCACATCGTCGTGAAGAGAACTTTCTTTACGCCTAACTTCAGAGAGGCATTGTGACGTTCTTACAGAACGATGTTGTTATTCTTTCTTCAAAGACAACAATATCGAAATTTTCGTGGCAAGGACAAGCTGGTGTCGAAAAGAAAGTATATACGTAGACAAAGCGCTTCGACGCAAAATATCTTCTTATTCTTTCTTTTGTCATTCCCAGCCTCGTCCTACCAGTCATTGCCAATATTGTTGTCTCATAATTATCAGCGTCCATAAGACAAAACCGCCCCAATGTCTTCTATCACTTTGTCGTCTTTGATTTTGATTGATCGTTTCCAGTCCAACTTTCAACGGTGTTCAAATTTACTGATAACCTCTACGCCTGACTGATGTACGACAAACCAGCCTTGGTCAATGGAACAATCAAGTCCTCCGCCTTGGGCATTCGTCTGCTAGACATTTTGCTAAAAATCACATCGCTTCCATCCAATATGACCTCGAAAGCACCCGTAGCCTGGTATCCCGCCAAATATTGGGGAAGGATAAGATACGTCAAGATCATGATTGGAACGGCGTTTTTCACGAAAAGGTTGTCAGTACCAAGCAGGTACTCGCTGGAACCCAATCAACCGGAAGGCGCCTTCTCCCATGACCACTAGAATGATCCCAACGAATTGAATCAAGCTCACTAATTTCATCAAGAGCTCGATGATTGGCGGAACGGGAGAATTTCCTACCCGTCACTTGGCCTCTTAATTCAGGAAAGGAATGTTCCAACCAACCCTTCACCTGAAGAAAGTTTTGCCTTGACCCTCAGCTCACGCAGTACTCAATATGAACCGAGTGGGCCAAATCATCTTGCGTCATATCTCGAGGCTCTGGTTCCATGACAGTCTTTTTTATGGAAATGGCATCAGTGACATATTTTCCATTTCGAGTTGTTAGCGCATTGAGCATCGACAGGCAGAAGAAAGAATTATGAGCAAACGACAACAAACATGCGATCCATTCCTACTCCGAGAAAAGAATAAGAAGCATTAGCATTTGTTCATCCGATCCTCACCTCAACCTCGCTTTGGGCCATGGCGAATTGCATCAATCCGAGGCAAAGAGCCAGCGCCAAAGCAAGCTTCGTCGCACGGGAGACGGAAAACTTCCAGGACATGTCTTTTAATTTATTGGTTTCGCGTTGCGCTATAATATGAAGAGGATGGGCAAATTGCACCAACTGCTGTTCCTCTCTTGGAGTCGTCGAAGTTGTGATTCCTCAAACAGCACGAATAGAAGTCTGAAACTTGCCGGAAAAAACTTCTGCGGTATGTTGCATGAACTTCGTGCAAGGTTTCAAGGCACGGTACAATACTCGACTCACTCGACGAAAGTGAAAAGTTCCGTCTTGCGAGTTTTCCTCCCCCAAAACTGAAACTTGGCATTTTTCTCTTGTAAGTTCAGAGGAGAGGCGTGACTGCGCCGTGTTCAATCCCGTCGATTTTTAAAACAAGGAGTTTATCGATCTTTTTCGGAGAAGGGAATGGCTGACTGTCCCTTTGGCATTGACCCATAGGTGACTAAAGGGTTCTCACTATTTTCATCTCGGTAAACTTTGTCGTGCCTCTATCGATAAGCTTTCCAGAAGAGATCACAACAGCTGCATCGAACAGTTTACGAATTACTTGGTACTCTGGCTGGGCTGGTTTTTAGTTTTGCAAACAATTGTTTCAGACAAACGACACCAAAACAATGGTCTCAGTTCAATTTCAAGCGACTGCTCGACGCGCAATTATATCATCGTCGACCAGACGAATCGGGACTAACGTGTCGAATCAATGCCGCTCCGAGCACCAGCGACAACTGTATTCGTCGTTGATCACGTCAAGGAAATCTGGTATTACAAATCCTTCATTTTCAAGGCAATTTCTCCGTCGACCGAAAAATGATGGTAGCAACAACAGATTCCTTTCGTCTTCTGCCCCACCATCGTCCAAGCCCCCAACGAGTGCATCCTCCGGATCAAAATCCAAGCAAAAGACCGGATCAACGGAAATTGTTCCCAACGTAGTGCTGGCATCTGTCTTGGGTGGATTTGTGACCTTTGTCTTTTTGTACTCGATGAACGCCGTTGGCCGCGGAGACGGAGACGCCTCCGAGGGCAACGATCCGCTTGCCCAACTCAAGGCAGAAGCTCAGGAAGCGCGAGAACACCGGGACCGAGTCGAGGGTGGTGGAAGAATGACGGAAGACGAAATTCGGGCCCTTGAAAGCGGTATCATGAGAGACGATGGCCAAGTCGATGGGAATCGCATCATAACGGAAGTAGCTGTTGCGGCTCCGGCCGACATTGCAGCTCTCGAAGAAGAAGCGAACCTCAAGATTTTCCGCAAGAAGCAAGGGGAGGGCGAAGAACCAAAGCCTAAGAAAAAATGGTGGAGATTTGGTATATTTTGAGTTGAATATGGCATAAGGTTGCTGCCATACGAGGATGCAAGAACTGTGTTTCGAGAAGAAGAAAAAAACTAGATCGAAGGGCAGCTGAACACAAGTATAAAATCAATTTATTAGAAAGGCAACGATTTTTATGAAGTTTTGCTCGACTGATAAGAATATCATCCTAAATGGAAACAAGTTCCGAAGAGTCTCTATTGTGAAAGACATGGGCTCCGACAACTCTATTTCCAAAGAATAAAAATTCATATTTCTATCGACGACGCCGCACAACAAAGAATAGATTGTAACTACAAGAAGTATCTTTGAAAGTAATCATTTTATTCATTTAATAATGCATCATCATTGATCATAGTGTATGTATTTTGGTTCATTTTACGTCAGTATTCAAATTGTTTTGACCTTCATTGTTCAGTTTTCCTCCTTTTCCGGTGCATACCACTATTTATGTTTATCAAACGCTAACTAGTCTTAAGCCACGGACAAGATACCAAAAGAAACGCCGTATATCATTACATCCGTAAATTGTACCATGATTCCATGACTTATCGCAGACGAGGGTCGTCTTCCTTGGCGTACTTGCACCAGCTCTGGGATGGAATTTGCTTGTAAGGGGCAATAGGTCTTCGCTCTCGGGCCGCTGAGATGTTAAACAGAGCAACCATAATCGTAGCGATGGCCATGCCGCCCATGGCAGTATTTCGCTTCCACTGAGGGGGATTCACCCACCATCCTCCATAGGGTGTCCAAACCTTGTTGTTGTTGTTGTTGAAACGACAAAAGCGTATTTGTAGAGGCAGTAACATATCATCAGCGAGAAAGGTTAGAATTAGAAGTGGATATTATACAACGATGCGTTTGGAATAGTGGTGCTTTGCTGCTTTGATGAACAAGATGAAGGTTCCTCTTCCGATCGTTGCAGTCGACCATTGGCAGCCCATCGAGCTCGACACAAACCGCGTCGGGAGACGAACAAAAAACATTTGACGGTTGAGCAGACATACCTTTGGGACATAGAACCAGCCGCCGCCTCCCATTGTTTCTTAGTTTTCTATTTGCGATCGATGTAGCCACACCGAAGTTCAGTTTGTAGAAGATGTTGTTCCGATCGATCGATTCGCTGTTGAGACCGCTGTAACGTCTGTTGTGATGTATGGTACAATACGCACTGTACGGTTGTTTGTGCAACCCGCTGTTTCGTCAGCCGTTGCTGCTCTACGCTACGAGGATCTGCTGTGATTAGTTCGATTAAACTCAGAATATTTTAATCGAACCAATCGTAAGTTGTATGTGCTACCTGATTAGTTCGATTAAACTCAGAATATTTTAATCGAACCAATCGTAAGTTGTATGTGCTAATTGATTAGTTCGATTAAATGCTTCTCCCCCTGCCGATGCCGCGGGCCTCACAGCCAGAAATATCTCGGATATATTTCCCGCTCCTGGCACAGCGAAAAATGCGAGCTGAATGGTTGTGGCCAACACCTTTTACGCCTGTATTTTTTGTACCAACAAAGTGCGTCCAGTCGCAGGAAGAGGGTTTTTTGAAATCCTGATCAGCTCATCTGACACTACCATCCTGATATCAATACATTTCAGTTTGTTGCCTGAATATCTAGAAGGTTTGCAATAATTGCTTGCAGTTTTGCAAATTAGGTCATTGAGCTAAGAACCATGAACGGCGGATCGTCGTTTGCGCCGTCCTTTTCGAGATCGGCACCGGCCGATGCCGATGTAACCATGGCCGATAGCAATGGGGATGCCTTTTATTCGGGTCCTGCTCAGGATCAACGTTCGGAGTATTGGAAGGACGACTTTCGTCCGCTGCGTGATGCCGGAAAGAACGTCCTGCAGATGCTTCGCCGTGACGAGACAAGCGTCCACGGAGATCTTTATCGCCGCATCATGTCCACAAATCCAAGCGGTCGCATTGGGATCGGTGGTGGAGGCACTTCTTCTACGGCATCGACCATAACAAACAATGCGGATTCGAATCCAGCGCATCGATACTTTCCCAGCGAGGAAACCGAAAACAGCAGCACCGATGCCAACGATGCCGATATCGACGTTGCTGGCCCCATCAAACACAACCAAACGATCCCATTGCCACCATATCTTCTGGAGATGCGGTCAAAGGCGAAAGTCTCCATTTTGATGGGATTGTTTCCGGAAGCGGAACTGGCATGGATGACCACCGATGACACTGTTTATTTGTGGACGTATCACCAAAACAGTGGCAATGCCAATGGAATCCGCAGCGGGGGTGGGGTTGAGAACCAATTCTTGGAATTTCGGGTTCCGAGCCGTCAACCAATCATCAGCGTAGGATTGGCTCCACCAAAGAAAGGTGCGTTCGAAGTTTGGTGTCTTCTCAGCCATCTAACGAATCCTGGTTGCCAAGTTGGCTTGTGTACATTATTTTTTTACATTCATTTTAACTGACATTGGATGGTTCTTTTTTCCTTGTGTGCTTGTGAATTTGTCGTTTTGGATATTCGAACATCATTGTGATCCAATCTTGGAAAATTTTCAGGAGTCTTCCGAGAGGTGGTAGAATGGTGTCTTGTTGTGACCACGAAAGAAGAAGCTATGCTTTGTGCCATTGCAAAGACAACCGAAAACGTTGACGAAGTTGGCAATAGCAACGGAACTTCGTCGTCATCGCCTTGGACGGTTGTCCCTACCAAGTTTATCGTACCGTCCGACTGGATATCTTTCTTGTGTATTGCGTCCACCAAAAGCGGGAGGGTCTTCTTGGGAGGACAAGATGGCAACGTGTACGAGTTGGATTACGATTTGCTTGTCAAGCAGCAACAATCGCAAGCCTACAAATCAAATGGCAATGCCGGCGTCAATGGAACTGGATCCGTTCGGGAACGCCTAGATAACTTTTACGATGGAAGCGACGATATCAGATGCGGTGGAGGAACAGAATCGTCATCAACTCAATGTCCCGATGTCTTGGTTGACAAGTCATTGTCGATTAACCAAAGCACTGCTGAACGAATGTACCAGAACGGAAAACGAGTCTTTGAAATTGTTACCGGCAGTGACATACAGCGGCAATATCAGCGACAACCACCTCGAAAATGCCGCAAGCTTAATCATTCTCAGAATGGTATTCTTCATCACGTGCTTCCCGATTTTGTCACCAAAATCGGAAGCGCGTTGTTTTCTGGAGCTGGATTTGATTCGGCGTCCACAGCAGCCGGAGGAGCCATCACGCAAATGGTCGTTGATGACGAACGCGAAGTTTTGTACACGTTGTCGAGTCCAAAGGGTTGGATTTGTGCAATGGATTTGTGTCCATCTCAGCCCACCGACAGTAGTGCAGGATCTTCTCCTCCCGCGCCTGTGTTGAAGGCTGTCCTAGATGCTCCTTCAACCGCACGCCTCTACTTGGAAGCTGTTAGCAGGGGACGGATCAATCCGCCACATTTGTCTGGATCCAATCTGGGAATTTTGCACTTTTTGGGAAGCGGGGAAGCTGCACAAGCCGGAGTTGGTGGAATGGATGGTGCAAGAAAGATGCTAAAGCTCGTTGAGCAAGCCAAGATGCGGTCGAACAATCGAGGTCGGGGAAGTACTAGCGGCCGTTCAAGGGGAAGATTTATGAATCTTTTGACGCCCGTTTCGATTCGAATTGTTCCCAATCGAGAAAGTACTCGAATCACACTGGTTGCCGTTACTTCCGGTGGAATCAGGTATTATCTGTCAACGCTAGATCCTAAACTATTTGGAATGGGACCTTCCACTGCTCACGCTAGAAATCCTCGAAAATACAACCCTTGGAAGCCCCACAGCCGATTCACTCTATTACATGTGAAGTCACCTCCTCCGGTAATCGCTGATGATTACTATTATCAGAATGGCGGTAACAGAAATGCAGGAGGTTCCACTTCAGCGCCGGGATCTTCGTCGTCGTCAACTCCAAAATTTCCTCAGGGTGGGGTCGCCCCTACGGTGTCTCGTTCTTTGCGGGTCGACGCTTCTTGTTACCTTAACGGCTCATTCCTCGTGGCTTTCCAGCCGTTGGGATCCGTCGAAACTAATGGCACTGGCGCAACTAGTTCTACACCGTCATTTGATACAAGAAACGATGTATTGATCGCGACCACTCCAGATTCAGCCAAACGGATGACGGTGAAACGAATTCGAGAGGAGAGCAACACTATCGAATCATCTCGCTTTTCCCCCGGAGGTCTATGCGAAGTTGTGTCGAGGCACCTTTCACAATCAAACGGTGTGTCGGGAGGAAGGGTTTGGGATATCGAACCAGCATATTTGGGTCGGGGTAAGGTGTTGTATCTTGCATTGCATTCGAAGACACCAACGGATGCCGAGCTAGGCGTCGGTATGGTGCCTGTCTATATTTCAAAATCCAGCAGCGACCAAAATCGAAGCAAGGCATTGTCGTCGTCCAAGTCAAATACGGGAAACTCGATTTCTGATTCCAACCGCTCCTTTTCTTCCACGGGCTTCAAGGTTTTTACGAACTTGCTGTTGGGCAGACACGCTGAGTACGGCCTAGATGTCCAAAAGCCAATAATCAAGTCGTTGCAACGCATTCCTTCCTACCGAATTTCTCTGCATAGAGGCAGCGATGGATTCTCCTTCACCTCAGCAGACATGGTCCCACAGACAAAATCAAGATCCATTTCTCGTTCTGCGCGTTTGAGTCCATGGTTGTTGCGTCCCGATGTTGCACCATTGGACCCATTGGCTCTGCAGCATTTGGAACGTCACGAATCTACCTTCTTGGCTTTGAACAGTGGAGGTATCCATTCTTACCAATCTATCTCTTTATTGGGAAAGCTATCTGAGGCCATCTTGGCTTCTGGGATGAACGTTCGCACGGATTCAAAAATTACCAGATTTTTCGAGAATTATGGATACGACGAAGGATGCGCTATGTGTTTCATGTTGGCGACTCAACCTGGCGCAAGCCAGGATCTGAAAGAATGGGCCATTCGGGCGGCCATGCAACGCGCCTACCGCCCGAAGCTTGTACCCTACGTCACCAATTCCCAGATGAACATTCAACAGTCACAATCGTCCAGAGAGCATTCTTGGATACCGAATGGTTACAGCTTTGAAATGTCTGCTCTTTGCAAGGGTTTGTACTTGTCGGTGGCACGACTCTTAAGACCCATCTGGTACAAACCAGCGGTAGTTGTGACCGAGGGAAAAATTGTCAAGCGAGGGTTGACGTCCGTAACGACGCCCACCAAAGTTGAGCTTCTTCTCGACGATGACATAATACAAGAGATCAACCAACCGCTGAAAGAGTTGGAACAAGTGATCACTTCGGTGTTCAAGAAAGCGACGGAATCTGTTCCTGTGAAAGCGGGAAGCTCCTCACCAGTGCTTACAACAGCGGAGGCCGAAGACCTAGCAATACGAATCGAGGAACGAAACATCCATTCTATCTACCGCCTAATTTCCAGAACAACTCATCTATTGAGCCTTCTGTCGTGCCTCCGACGGGCTCACTCGATGCCTGATTTGCCGGAAGTTGAGTGGGGTCTCCTCCATGGTATCATGGTTTCCCAGCTCGTGGAAACGAGCCATGGGCAAGAGCGTATCGAGAGTCTCTTGAATAAACTCGTGACTTCTGGATCCGACCAGAGTTCGGCTATTGCATCTGCGGATGCCAACCACCTTGCTAACATGCTATCGCAACAATGCTATCACTACTTTTCCCCCGGGAATCGATACTCGTACTTGGGCTTTCAAATGGCGAAAGAAGCTCTTGCGTTTCCCCATGGCCAGTCGAGACGTAATGTCCGGGCAAATGAAGCCTCTTCCTACTTGAAGAAAGCTGCGAAAAACTGGTTCAGCCCAAATTTGATCACCGGTAGAGTGCTTCATACCAGAGAATCAGAAGGGTATGTCGAGATCGCTAAACGTGCTATTGAATATAATAGCCCTCTGGCAACGGCTGCTTCTTTACTCGTTGAACTGGAGGATGTTGAAGGTTTAGTTGATGTTTGTCTCATCACTGCAGCAAATTTTCGGCTGAGGGGAGCAAGCAATAACAAGTATGAAATCAGCGATGATGGCGGTCTTTTCGCTTGGGAAAATGGACTATATCATAAGAAAATGGAATTATCCAGCGGAAACAATTCAAATGGTACTTCGGGGAAAACAATGGTGTTAGGAACCAATGTTACTTCACCAGACGCTATCGATACGTGTTATTCGATCATCTTTTTCTACATGTCAAAGTTCCTAAACTCCTTCGACGAAAGAGAGAAGATGATGGGAGAGCAAATGGTCTCTGTGTGCTCATTCAAACAGTCCGATACGGTGTTTCTTCACGCCTTCTTCGATCATATGCTGAACAATAACCACAAGGACGTTCTTCTGCGCGTTATTAGCCCCGAGCTTGAAAAATGGCTCGTCAGCAAACAGAAAGATTTCCCCGACCTCCTAATGAATTATTACCAAATCCAAGAAAAGGGATTCGAGGCTGGTCAAGTTGCTCTTGGACGTGCTAAAGAACTTTCTCCGGGTCTGAAACTGCATGATCGCATGGAGTACTTGGAAATCGCTATCGTCGCCTTTTCAGGATCTCTTCAGAATAATCCCGTGCAGTCTGGTGAAATCGAACGTCGAAAGAAGGAAACCGAGAAGGTTTTGAGCATTGCAAAACTACAAGCCCGTATCTTGAATTCAATCGACTCGACTATTTATGTAGTCGAGCAGGATGAGATGAAAGAGCTTGAGTACACACTCTTATCTGCAAGTGATCTCTTCAACAAGTTTGCATACGCGTATGACATGCACGAGATTTGTTTGTTATTGATACACGCTTGTCAATTTCCAAATCCTGACGTCATTCGAGAAGTATGGAAGAAGTTGTTGTGCTCTCTCATCTTCCCATGCTCTACACGAAACAACGATATCTTTCTTGGGTTGGAAGCTTTCCTTGAAGGCTTCGCAACTGAAACTCAGCAAATTACTTTGTTGGACGGAGGAAGTTCTGGAGAAGCTCCGGTCTTCGAGAATGGTTCGTGGATAAGCAATGTAGAGGAAACAGTTGTTCGTTTGGGAAAACAAATTATTGGCCATGGTGCCGATTTCGTTTTCCCCGTTGAATTCCTGAGTGGGTGCCTCGAAGGTACGTGTCACGATTTGTCTCGATATTTAAAAGTGATGGCATGATGGTTTGGAAATAAGCTAAAAGAAAAGAAACTGCTCTAACCATGTTTTTTGTTTTCGTCACAGAACTTCGTCGCATCAACGATTTAGCTCAAGCATCGACGACTCAAAATCAAGAATGGACATTTTCGATTTTGCTCGCTGTTGGTGTTCCATTCCGCGAATCGTTTGACACTCTCTACAAGATTATTGAAAACGAGAATCGTGGGACGCTCGGAACTACGAGCTCTAGTACGCACCTCTCAAATCTTGAAGCCTTGGTCTCTATGTTGGAGTCATATCTGAGTGGCATCAGAACTGGTCGTTTGCAGGAGCACCAGGCAAATCGCCTCGACTTGACAGGCGCTGTGGAGCGAGTCAAAATGCAACTGCAATCCATACCGGAAAATATTGCAGATGTGGAAAGTCGCATTTTCGCTGTGGAGCAAGACATGTCGCGAATTGTACGGTAAATGATTTATCACGATAATCATCAATTAATTTAGCCGATTGATTAACGCAAAGCGCATGGACTATTGAAGTATAATAATGCCATTACATGAGTGTTTCAGGCTGGATAGGTGCTCAGCTAATGCAAGTAACTTCGCTTTAGAATGAGATTAGCAATAGTAGCAAAGTGTCGTCTAATATTCCAGTGTCCGTGAATGTATTCGTTTCTGATGGGATGTTGTTGAAATTCGTGAATGTAACGTTAAACGAAAAAAAATGTAACGTCGCAAGGGACACAAAATCGAATCATTTTAAATAATATACAATGTATTAATTTAGAATGTCTCAAAACGTTTCTCGATGGGCGGCAGCCAAGAGTCCCAATCCAGTAAATATAGTTGCGTAGACGCAGAGTTCACCCAAGTATTTGTGTTTCCGTCATCTCGTACATTTTCTTTGGGTTCCAGAACCTTCGAAAGGGTGAACGCTGATCTCTCAGCTATCCTTAGGTTTTCCGAGAAAGGAATCTTTCACGGCCATCATTCCGAATTCGTCATTGTAATCGGAATTCGTTCCTTCTAAAATCTCCACCCCTTCGTTGTAATCTGTCCAGGCTCCCTTCAGTCTGGGTTCTTTTCGCGCTACCTTAACTTGCTTCCCATTCAACCCGCAGCCAACCCCACAAGGTTCTCCGTATGATTTCTGCAGATGCAATGACGGGGTTTAAGTAAGCAGACAAATCACCGTCAAAAGTGTCGCTCAAGACCCCTGCTCTATTCAAATAATGGGGTGGCAGAAAGCTTAGAGTCCAACAAAATCTCAAGACGATGTTGATGCCAAGAATACTCCAATATAGCCAATTCACTGTGTAAATTCGGGTTTTTCGCAATCGCAGTGACATCGGTACTTGATATCCTGACATAGGATTCGAAAATGTTAAGATTGAAAGTCTGCCATCTCACGACCTGTAACAGATTCCAATCCATGAATACGTCCCACCAAATTTGATACAGCGTCGCCTGCAACGAATCCCAGCAACCACGGAGTGGTTTGTCTTTGAGATTGCATGTAGACACCAACAATTCCAACTTCGGCGGCAATGAAGTATTTCAAAGCGTTTCCCAGGATACGGCCATCTGCTTTTGTTCTCGTAGGTTTGTCGTAGATTTTGGCAAAAACGATACCACAAAGGGGACATCATGCACATGGGTAGAATCATGGTGTGCAAGACCCAATTGGACTCGAGAGGGAGATCTGCGGCATCTAAATTGTAGGCCTGTTGCCACCAACCCTGCAGTCCCGAACACAAGTAAAAAGTGGTAAACTGCAATATCTTGGAGGGGACGTACACTGCTGGTCAAAATATCTCCGATGAATCCGTCTCGAAAGGTAACATGATACAGAGGTGCCCCGATGGTATAACCCAGAATTTGCCACTGCGACCGCCGTTTTTCCTTCCAGGGAACGAAAAGGGCCGCACAAAAGATCAGAAACAAGATCAATGGGAAGACGGGTGCTGCCACACCGGCAATGAATCGAAACGTGTGCACCGATTCCATCCCATCCACGTATCGGCCACCCTCGGCACTGCTCAGCGTGAACAGGAACAGGGTTATCAGAATCAATACTAGGAAATCCGATGCGGCATAGGCGATAGAAATTGCAGAGGGCGGAGCAATTAAATTCGAACCCGCCTGTCTCATTGCTGAAATTTTCATCGACTATGAAATCGTCGTTTCCGCCGATCCCATCATCGTTGTGCTCTCCGTTTTCAGGCGTTGATAACGGATCATCAGTCTGCTCGTCGAAGATGTTTGTTAGTTCCACATCCTTTCCGTCGTGATTTTCTGTATCACGAGCATCATCAAGGTCAACGTCATCGTATTGTTGCTTGCTGCTGCAGCGGGCGGTACCTCCCCAAAAAGGATTCGGTGAAGTAAACTCTCTCGTCCTTTTCTTCGTTGTGATCAGCTGGTTGAAACAGCAAGTATCCCGTCATTTTCTCCCCAATTGTGCCTTTCCAAAGCCAGAGTGACAATGCTAATCCCCATAGCATTAGATCGAATTCTAGAAGGGCGCGGTATATCCTCAGACACGGAGGATGTCTGTGCAGTGCAGTCCAAACGGCCAAGTGATGGCGATTGTTTGATACCTTGTTGTTGTCGCTGCCGTCAAGCGCAGTGGATTCATCGTCAATTAACAACCATAGCGCAAGCAATAGCAACGCGACCAAAAGGATTTTCTTTGCGAGTTTGTTTTGGATCATGGCTCGCAACTGTTATCCTTAATGATCCTGATATATTGGTGATGAAGCAAAAACCTGTTGCGCCTGGTGTCCGAAACTTTGTTCGGAATAAGCGTTGCGCTGTCGGTTTCTGATGGAACTCTTCGATGCTTTCGCTTGTATTCGATTCGAGGATATTTTTCCCTCGCTGGATGATCACCACCGATGAATGTTCGAAACGATCAATTTATATTGCAATCGTTCAATGAACAATCGTTTTCCTGGGGAGATGGCACCTCTCCTGGGTCCTCCTCATGAATAATGACGAAATAATAATAATTCTTGAAATGACAGTTTTTGAAGCAAAAGGCGGATTTTCAGTTGACCAGTCTTTTACCAGAAAAATTGAATCGAACTAATCAATTCATTTTTCCTAGGTTCATACGAAGCCGTTTTAGGTTCATATGAAGCCATTTTTGAGTTTAATCGAACTAATCAGTTGGCACATACAATTTAACGTCTTTTTGATTAGCTCGATTAAACATGAAAATATGTCAGTCGAACTAATCAAACAGCCGTTAAATTGTATGTGCCAACTGATTAGTTCGATTAAAACTCAAAATGGCTTCATATGAAGCCAAAACGGCTTCGTATGAACTCGAAGTCGCTCTAACATGCACGTCTCAAAAAAAATTCTCGAGGTCTCAATTTTTGAATCGCGTCATCGCAATTGGCCTTCATCCTCTCTGAATTCTCGTTGAAGATGTTGCGTTGATAGAAGAATTCTGTTCGAAGTTGTTCTTTCACCCGAGGTTTCCTTAATCGAAATGGGAATCCACGGTTTCTCACTTGATGTTTGAAAATTCTGCTACGCCTATCTCTTGAAGTTACATTAATTTCCTCCGATTGATTCACAGGCCACTCTTCATTCAGAACTACAGTACCTTGTAATTCACTCTTCATCAGTTTCCGAGTTTCATATTCCGAGAAATAGCTGGGATCAAACGCTTCAAAAATCAATTCACCGAATATCGCGTCTTCTCATTTCGCTGAATCACCAACGCCGGAATCAACACGACAAAACACGAACAAAACGAGACAACAGTATCATGATTAAAACAACCGACTCTGCTTCAGCGGCTTCGCTTGCCTTTCAATCGATTGCCACAGTAGCTGGTATCGCTACTATTCACGCATTCGTAAGCACAGGTATGTTTGGGAAGACGACCAAACCAAAGGAAGGCAAGACTGATAAAGGATTCGATGTGGAAGATAGCAAGGAAGAAGAAAGAGAGGAAGATTCGGATTTGTAAGTCTTGACGTTTCGATCACAGATGATTGGGAAGGTGTTCACGATGGTATCACTTACTTGCGCATTCTCTGACTTTGCAACTTGGTTCTTTGCCATCGCTCTGGCTCATTATCGAATGTATTTTCCTTTTATTTCACTGACGGAACTCTTTTACCGCGATTTAAAAAACGTGCGATCATTTCATCGTCCATCTGTAGTCCAACATGTGTTGTTGTGACGTTGCCGGAATGGACCACCGAGTTCTACAACCAGCGCAAGAACAAAGTTTACACAACAGACAAGGAAATGATGGGAGTTCGCAATGGAACTATCAAAAATAAACTGCAAAGCAAAAGACCTGGCTGGTCCGTTTGGGACGGCGATATTCGAATACGATCCCCAAACAAAAGAATCAAAACTCTTTTCCATCGGCGTCAATCGGGTCGTCCCGTGTTCCAACTCGACATTGCACGGAGAAATGACCGCCATCCAATTCGGGCAACAAAAGATCAAGGATTTTTCCTTCTCGGTCGCCGGAGCGAAAATCTCCAAGGAGTATCATCTGTACACGTCTTGTGCACCCTGCTGCCAGTGTCTGGGCGGGGTGATGTGGTCGGGGGTTTCGAAGCTTGTCTGCGGTGCAACCAAGGCCGACGCCGAATCGATCGGCTTCTCGGAGGGTCCGGTGTTTGATCAATCGTACGTAGCTTTGGAACAAGCCGGTTGCAAGGTCGTAAAAGACGTCCTGCGGGACGAATGCAACGATGTCTTGCAATGGTATGGCAACAATGGCGAAATCTACAACCCGTAGACAACAAAACGAATGCAGAATAAATTCAGACGAAACCCTTGGAAAATTGCGGCAGAGATTTCCGAAGGAAACGAATATATATGAACTCGCGATTGATCTATCTCAAGGAGTTTCGCCGTTTAGCTTTGCCCAGAGAGAAAATCTTGGGATGTTAGAACTTCTCTCCAATTGTGAATTTTGAAAAAAAAGAAAATAGCAACTACATAATCTAGATAATTTTTGGCACAGACTTATTTTTTTGTTTGAGAATGAATGCAGTGTTTTTTAATATTTGTGGCATTTGGTGAAAATTGCAGATCCATATATACAAACGGCATGATGAATGAACGACATTCTTCGCCGTTGACCACATGGATCAGTCCTTACTGTAATACAAATAGTCGTGATTCTTCTTCAAGTCAAAAACATTCTTGTTGCATACCTAGATTTGAATTTCTATTTCGCAACGGCTGCCTTGACGGATTCCATAATATCTGCGGAAACATCGGCAGGGGCGCGGTTTCCGTCGATGGAAACCATAATGTCCTCGTAGGATCCCTTGACCGCGGCGACGTTGGCATGGAATTGCTCAAGACGAACAACAACCTTTTCTTCGGTGTCATCACTGCGGTGTTCCAGTCGGTTGATAAGCTCTTCGTCATCGGTGGGAGGAGGGGAAAAGGTCATGTGGTAGATCTTTCCGGTCTCGGGATCGGTTCGGCGTCCAACAACACGTTCCACCAAGACTTCGTCGGGAACGTCGAGGAACAAGAAGCAATCGGCGGAGCATCCAGCTTCGGCAAGGGCCTCGGCCTGGGCAGCGGTTCGAGGGAATCCATCGAGCAACCAACCTTGTTCCTTGCAATCGGATTCCTCGAGACGATCACGGATGATACCGATAATGACTTCGTCGGGGACGAGTTTTCCGCTGTCCATGTATTCCTTGGCCTGGACACCGACTTCGGTTCCGGCGGCGACAGCGGCACGAAGCATATCTCCGGTTGACAAATGGACAACGCCAAATTCTTCCTTGATGATTTCGCACTGGGTGCCCTTTCCACTGGCGGGAGCACCGGCAATGATAATGTTCACGGGACCGCTGGCAGAAGCATCGTCAGAAGAAGCGTCGGCGTCGAGTCCTCTTCCTTCCAACCAAGCTTGTTTCTTTTCCCACTTGGTGGCAGACTTGGAGCCCATTTCGAGGACAACAAGGTTGCACGGAGACGAGGTTGTCGCGATCCGTTGGGCAGCGGGATGAGTCGATGGGACGGGAAGGAAAGCCGTAGTCGTGGCGATGGACGACAAGGCGACGAGCAAGACTGCTGAGAAGTTCATTGTTGTGTTTGTTTTTCGTATTTTGATTCTACTATTACGGGGTTTTGTTGTGTTCACTTGTGTGAGACTGTAGATTATTATCTATTCTTCGAGTGAGAGATGATGATGATGATGTTGATGGTTGTTTTCCAGAGATTACAACTTCCACTTTACTCGTACTCTACGTACCATATGATCGGAAGGTCTCGTGTCAACAGTGAGAATGACGACATACTTCCACGCCCACACAAAAAAAATCTCGAGAGAAGAAATTCGTCAGTGCCTCGTACTTGTATCGTCAATCGTGTGGCTCAAAGAGGATCTTTTTGTTTGAGTTCTTCTACATGTCTGAAATTGTTGCACGACCCAAACCTTCCGAAACACGATGCAAACGTCTGATGGCAGACTTTCGTGATTCAATTATTCTTCGCTCCTCTGTGATTGGCTATCTCTTTTTCGTTCTGATCGAATGATTCAGTCGATTCTCTATTCATCTTCTAATCAAAAGAAAATAGTTCTATTTCCCCCCTCTCTTGAGACTACTATTCCTGCTTCCTGCAGAGTAAGATGCAAAAAGGCAACGACTTTCGAACACGACCTACTGGACATCGCTGAGACGCTAGATGCCGGCACAAAGATTGTCGATATCTGTGGGATGTTTATAGTTAGTCGTAGTAACAGTATAGGGGATCTTGGGCTCCTCGTCCTCGTTCTTGACTGATTCTGCTGTCTTGTTCTTGACACACTAGTTTCTTACAATTAGCGTTGGCATAGGCTTTCCCCGCTCATGGATCCCCTCAGCGCTACGGACCCTTTGTTGCCGTTTCGATTGCAGTACACATGACGGAAATTACATTTTAATGGAGACAATAAGTTGTATATTGAAGACATCAGCAGCATCTAATGGTAATAGCGTTAGTATAAAATTAATATTCGATATTTGCGTCATTAAGTTCTCTTCCTTTTGCGTTTGAAGTTCAAAGAGTAGTAGTAGTGTTGGCATTCTGTACTACAGAAGACGCATTTATTCTAATGGCTTGCTGGTCAAGTCGATCACTTCATCCACGGTTATACTCTATTTTGAAATCATTCATAATACACAATCGATTGTAGAAAAAAAGCCGTGAAAGAAGAAGATAGAAATAGTATTGTGAGTGATACGAATCGTTAAAGCCGAATCTTTGCTGTGCCGATGCAGCCGATGATCCATATCCATTCAAACAATTCCCTCTAGGCTTTCAAACAAAAACGAATAACACACCTGTTCTTTTCCCGCAAAAGCGTTGTCTTCTGTCAGAAAGAGCATGCAATGGCATACTTTTTCTTCCCTCATTGGAACACAAGGGACAATTCCAATAGCCATCTTTAACAGATTCCTCTTTGTCGTCGTAGAATCGGCAGGGGCATAGGGGGGCTCCCTAGATCGACCTTGTGCTCTGCCAATCCCTTGATGACAACGGCCGGGATGGATTTTTGGTCACACAAAAAGGTTTCGGTATTTTGAAGGTATTTGTTGGTAAAAGCCGTCATGGCCTTGGTGGCCTTGAGGACCTTCTCAGTCTCGTTCCTCGGGCGTTAGGCCAGTCGCTCTTCAAACCAAGTCTTGTCGGAAACGACCGTTGGTGAGTGTGTGTTAAGCGATTGGGATGGAGCCGTAAAGCCTTGACAAAAGGATCTCCCTTGTCGCAACTGTCAGCACCAATGTCACCAAAAGCATGTGTGGCGACCAAAACACCCGACGCCGGGGTTCCTTCGAACGTGCATCCGAAGATCCATTTTGGATATTGCTCAAATTCGACATGATGTAAGTAAATTGGATGGCTAAAAGTTGTTGTCTCGGCACAAATTGAATAGTTCAGGGTTATCGGTGGCTGAAACAGTGGTTGAGAATGCACACTGGTTAGTTTCTGGTTGAAAGACAGCTCGAGCTCAAGTCAACTTGGAGTGAACAAAATCGGAGAATGATCGTAGAACAACCGCGTTGAAAAAAAGCTCCTTCCGAAGGTTCGTAGCAGGATGTCACTTTTGATGTGGTGGGTGTTTTTACACCTACTTTTCATACCGTTTGACCATCTGCCTCTGGATCACTAAAAATTCTTGGTGCGTTGTATGAATCTTCAAAGAAACTAATGAAGTCCAATTGGTTGGTGCATCGTCTGCCCGGCTGTCCAATCCAATAATCCACAGAAAATGTGAATCACCGAGAAAACTAACACAATTATTATTTCTTTTGGAAGACAATGGAGCGGAGTTTGTGCTTTGGGCATTGCATTCCTTTCTCCTGACACTCACTCGCAACACTATTGGAACATCTTCAATCTACATTGGCTTGTGTCAAACGATCGATTAGTTCATTCTTACCATATTCGAGAAAGAAAAGTGAATTCTAAAGGAAGAAATATACAATGTGGAAGGTTCCCGACTTTGAAGAAATCGAGGAGACGTTGCGAAATCCTTCGTCTCCCATCGGTATGCGAATGAGGGCCGCATACTACGCCAAGCAAATGTTCGTCGACCTCAAAAAAGAAGAAGAAGAGGAACAAAAGGACACGAGCGTTGATCGATCCCAGAGGATGGAAGCTGTCGTCAAGGTTTTGTGCGAACAAGTTTTTGTGAAAGAACACGGAAGCTTGCTTCGCCACGAGTTTGCATACGTTTTGGGACAGATGAAAACCGACCAGGCTTGTACAACGCTCGAAAGCTTGTTGGCGAAAGAGGACGATTGTGTCATGGTTCGTCACGAAGCAGCGGAAGCTTTGGGTGCCATCGGATCGCAGAAATCAAAGCCCGTATTGGAAATGACACGCTCCAAGTATCAGGACGAGCTAGCGGAATTGTCGGACACTTGCCTATTGGCTTTGAATCGCTTGGATCACGAGGCAAAGAAAGCCAGTGGCGAAGCCGATGAAAACAGCCCTCCTGCCGTTGGGTGTGCGTGCATGTTGGCACCCTACAACTCGATCGATCCAGTCGAAGTGGATCCGGCTCATGCATCTCTGTCAACCGCTGAATTAGGAGATATTCTTCTCGATGCACACAGATCGGAAAGCTCCTGATTCGAATGGAAAGAATCCCGCCTATAAGAAACGAGGAGATTTGATTGAACGGTATAGAGCAATGTTTTCTCTGCGAAATCGTGGCGGAGAAGAATGCGTGAAACAACTCTGTCGCGCCTTGGTGGAAGACACTTCTTCTGCACTGCTTAGACACGAAGTAGCCTTTGTACTAGGGCAGCTTCAGCATCCCTCGAGCATACCGGCGCTCGAGGAATCTTTGTCGAGGCTTGATGAGCATGCGATGGTGCGTCACGAGTCGGCGGAAGCACTCGGTGCCATCGAGGGAACCTCCGAAGACTGGGAACGAATCGAAAGTATCCTGACCAACTATCAAAAGGATTTCGACCAAGCTGTAGCAGAGTCATGCGTCGTAGCCCTGGATGCCGCTGATTACTGGGGTCACGATAAACCTAACGATAACGTTGGTGGAGGTGATGATAACGATGCCTTCCAGGACGAAGAGAAAAACTTCGTCGGTGACGACAATGGGATATTGGAGGAATCGACAGAAGGAAGAACAGGGGGCGCTTTTGGAAAACAAAAACATGATTCATCAGCTGTGGCAACGTGTGAGGTTAGGAAGCAAATATTGGCTCAACATTTCAACGTCGTACAGTCCTTCCTGAACACGTTTACACCGTTTAAAATACTGTTTTAGCTAGCTTTTTCTAATCATCACTTTTATTATTGATTCTATCTTGTCTAGTTGTTCTCTTTATCGCCGTCATTGAATGTCGTCAACGACACAGTATTTTTCGCTGCGCAGATCTTAGCTTCTAACGCAGACACTGATTTATTGGCTAAAGCTCCATATGCATTCAGTAATGCACAGTCTTGAATTTCGATTGCTTCACTAAATCCTTGTAGATAAACAATCGCCCCAGAGCCCCAACGATTGATGTAGCGCACCATTTGTTTTCTTGTTGTTTTTATGGCAAAATGAGAATTGGCTCCATAGTAAGCCTTGCAATCAATCCAGTGGCACGGTGTCCCATTGATGGACACCTGATCAAGAAGCAAAAAGTCAGGAGTCACAATTGCCTTGCCGAACTCTTTTTTCTGCTCGGTTTCCAATTGTTTTTGACGGACGAACCGAATACCTTTTTGCTCTAACCAGGCCGAAAGAAGATCTTCAAATTCCTCCGAGTGCTCGTGTATTTCACTCTGATTCACCATCGACGTTAAATCCATAGACTCGGCAGCCAGGAACTCGTTTCGTTCCCGCGATTTGAATTTCTTTGGATTGCGCAAAGCTTCTTTGATTGCTGCCTTTGACCATTTCATCTCCGAAAGAATGAGTCGAAAGACGTTCATAGGAGGTTGGTCCGCCTTCTTCGCCAAGTCTAGTAGTGCACAACCGTTTTTGTACTCTTTGCAGAGTTTTTTCGCATCTTTTCGAAGTCTTTCGTGACGACACATAGCTTTTTGCGAAAGAAGTGCGGATCGAAGGGACAATGCCTGAGAAATAGTCATTTCAGTGGATTTGATATGAGTTTCAATATCACTCATTTGTTGCGCATCCAATGGTCCATAATAAGCTTTGGTGACAACCTTCTTGGCAACTATTGCCTCGTCCATTTTGGATATAGATTTGGAAGGCCACTCGAGTTGGATTGTGTTTTTTTGGGAGCAAGGGATAGAGTTTATTCTTCCTTTCAGTTTTGATTCGATCACTTTGGGATCCAATTGCGGTTGTTTCTTTTTAGCTTTCCTTTTAGCCGCGTTTTCTTTTGTCGACTTAACTTTTGCTGTTGATCCTTTTTTCTTCGCCGTAACCTTTTTCTTGTTCCGTATTCTGCTCTTCACTGGGTTACTAACTGGATGTCGAACTCTTTTTGCTTTCTTCCGAGGTGGTTCATCATTTTGCGATGAAGAGCACGATTTCTTGTCCATGCTTCGGATTTCACTTCCGAAGAAGTAATGTTGCAACGGGTGTGTTGAAAGCCCTCGAATAGGACTTATGGATTGTGTTTCTCTGGGCCTTTCGCATGTCAAACATCTAGATGATTGCTCGGCTTGAGGATTGAGAATTGAAGCCTTGGTGTTCATGAACATGATCGGCAAAAAATTTCAAATTACATCATAAGAAACTTTTGAATGTCCACGTCCCAAAGAAATTCTGAACTGAATTCTCGCGCCCGTCCGATCCCCTTTTTGATTTTTGTGAATTTATTCCCCCATAATTTCCCCCTTTTGATTCGGGGCAAGACTTGACGGTCGCCATTTTTGGGCCTCGTTAGCAGACCCAACGTATCTGCATGCCATTTTAAGGTGAAGCATTCCCACATCGTTTGGTCGTGTACGACATGTGATCAGATTCATTTTCGTCCATCCGGATGTCGAAAAACAGATACTCATGGATAATGATATTGCCATTTTCCTCTCCGCGTACTATCTTTGTGGCATACTACTTCGAGTATGTTTGGCATTTTAATTCCCATCTCATCTAACCACCGAAAGAAGGCTTGTACTGTTTGATTCATCTCAATCATTTCATCAATATCGAGGTGATACGCAACCTCGTTCGAATTGTAAAGGTTACCGCCAACATGCCTACCCTCGTAAGGAATACGCCGAAAAGCCACCATGTCAGAACCAAACTGGCTATGGAATCTCCGGTAAAGAGTAACGGGACACATTCTATGACCTCTAATAGGGAGGATGTTTCTTGGAGCTCATCCGAAGGATCGACCTACTATTCCGACGACGGAACATCGTTGCGACTTCAAGATTCGGAAGCGTCGACAGAGTATTCAGAGGACGAAGTATCGTTGCAGCAGCGTCAGCAAAGCCCCCGGGTCTCTAAACAGAGACACGATGACGATTCAGGTTCTCATTCTACGAAATCATATGATGAAGACGCTTACTATCAACGCTCAAAGGATAGAAAAGAAACGACTCCGAGCACCAACGACTTTCGACCGAGAACAGCGAAAGAACGACCGCAGAAATTGCGTTCGAAGAAAAGGGATAAATTAGTTCTGGAAAACGTGGACAACTTTTCGGCAATAGATATCGCAACGGGCAGTGAAGATGTGTCAGCGGTGGCTTTCTTAAGTACGGAAGATACAGCCGAAGTGTTTTGCAAAGCTGCTGGTATTCCAAATGTCATCACGGCCAATAAGAAAATTTATGAAAAAATTTCGGCTATTTCTTCCGCGTCAACTGGTGACTCTAGCGCCGAGTCCAGTGACTCTAGTGATTCCGAAAGTGACGAAGAAAGTCGAAGACATCAAGATAAGCATACAAGGCATGAGGCCACGGACACCGAACGTGCCGAACGAGCTACAGTCAGAAGTCGGAGGTCTGAAGTCAGCACTGCTGAGATCTCCATGGCGTCGAATGATCGTCACGCAGTCGATTTAGTCTCTGTTTCCTATCAGGACCCCGTATCTTCTTTAGAATACACATCGTCTTTGGATGACTTATCTCTCGGCAGTGACACCAGTGGAAGTAGTTCTGTCGAGAAACCAACAGTGCAGAAAACAACCAAATCACCCGTGCAAAGAAGGGAAACAGTGACATCGCATCAGAGCAGGATCAAGGAGATGAAGCGGAGGAAATCTGATTTGAAAACAGACGAGAGGATCAGACAACTAAAAGCAAAAATCAAAAGCATCCAAGATTTGTCAGCAACCCAAGTGACAGTTTCTTCAACCGAAGTCGAAAGCCATCTCTCGTCCACCTTTCAGTCGAAGGCAATGGAGACTCAAAAGGAAGCTGGGCATGAGAAGAAAATGGATAGTGGTAAACTCGAAACAGGTGAACCATTGACGAACCGGTTCGAATCGCAACAGCGTAAATCGGCATCGGCCAGAAAAGATTATCGACAAAGTTTCGAAACTGTCACTTCGATGGTTGGCACAGTGATTCATGAAGTGGAACGAGAAGAAATATCTGTTCTGAGGTTCGATGCGTCGGCACGAGCGGTAGGACAGGGCGATATCGAAGAAGGAAAAATGCGTTTTTCAAAATCCGAGAAGAGGAGGACTTCAGTCACCGAGCGTACTGCTGCTTTGAGGAATTCAATCACCGAGCATACTAAAGCCTTTGTGGTAGGCGTTCAATACAAGGCGATTGCAGCGTACGATGAAGTAGTACCCATTGTTGCGAGGAAAAGATCCGAATTCCTTCGAAAGCCGAGGTATGAACAAATCCTCATCATCGCTATCGGTTCATTATTTTCCATCTTTCTGGTTTTACTTTTCGTAATGATCGCTCAATAATGCTTTACAAGATAATAGGTAACAAATAATATCAATTTGTACTTCACTGGATCATAACATGTCTTCGCTAGATTTCGATTCGAATTTTTTGAGTTCAATTAAAAAAACGTAATTGTTTAAAATTATTCCATCAATTCACGACACGGTATCGTCCCGTTCCCCCCGTTAAGAGAGCACACTTGGCCTGTCGGATCATCCTGATTACCAGGGGAGTGCATCGCCATTGCACCAGCGAGTCTGTACTTCTTTGCTCTCCTGCGTGCCAATTCTCGAAGCAACATTTCTTCGCTTGCGTCTTCCAGATTCGTCGTTGCACTACTAGAATCATTTGCTGAACCATTTGTGACTGAGCTATTGACTTGTTCTGCACCACCATTGCTTCCCCCATTTTTCTTGGTGTTATCAGACGGTTTCCTCTTGACACCCTTTCGTGACTTCGCAATAGCTTCTTCCGTGTACGAACGCATAATAGCCGTAGCATCATCGTGCATTAGAGGGAGCATAGCACGTTTGATATTGTCATAAAAGCTAGGGTAGAGAGCCTCCTCCTTCGACAAGAGCTTTTTCATACGAGCTCTTTCCTTCGGTTCTTCAAAGCATGCAGGGCAGTTCTCATTGATGATTGGAAAGTTCGCGGACTTTGCGAATTCGGTCATTAGAGACTCTCGGCAGTATGCTAGCGGGCGGATAACAGAAAGATCTCCGGCGTTAATCTTGTAATTAGCTTTCATGGTTCGAAGGAAGCCATTATGCATAACACTCATCATGAAAGATTCTGCTAAATCATCTAAATGTTGAGCGAGAACGAGCTTGTTGCAGTTTGCCTTTCGAGCTGTACTGTACAAATTTCCTCGCTTCATGCGAGCACAGAAAGCACAAAGTGAAGAGACCAGCTTTCCATCCTTTCCTGCACTTGCAGCACGTTCGACTATATCATCGCGAATATAGTGATACTTTAGTCCCAATGACTCCACATACGGTATCAAAGGAGAAGGATCAAATGATGGAGTCATCGGATCAATTGTGCAGACTTCAATTTCAAATCGAATCGGAAGCTTTTTCTGGAATTCAAGAAGAACGTGCAAAAGACTCATGGAGTCTTTTCCACCAGATAGACCAAGCAGCAGTCGATCGCCATCTTCTAACATGTCCCATTGAATCATAGCTTGAGTACAAAGGCGCATAAGCTTTGCTGGAGGTTTGGTATGCTTCGATTTTTTTCGGCGAGAGATGGGTCCTTCTGTTGCTGTGCTCTCATTTCCTTCAGTCTTCGTAGTGAGAGGTTGAACTTGCCCCTTTCCCCATGCTGATGTGTCTCTTTTGGGTTTCTTTCGATCGTTCTTACTGACAGGTTGATAGTCTTCGATCGGATCAATCTCCATTGATGGAACATCGTACGAAATAGCTTCGGGAGTGGTCGCTTCTTCATCTCCGAAGTCGTCGGACACCAACGGCTCCTCTTCTTTCTCCATACTTGATGCGTTGTCTCCATCGACGAATGTGCCAATTGCGATCCAATTGTCTTTGGCTTGGTCATAAATTAGACAGCGATCAGAAAGTTCTCCGTCATCGTGGCCTTCAATGATCTCTTCAAGAGTGGCTTCCCCGTTGTGTTCACCATCACGAAATCGCAACATCGTTGGATGCGTTTTTTCCTCCTTTTCTTTGATGATAGGGAACTGGGTCCAAATTCTCGTCGCTATTTGATTCGATCTCAGCATCTGCACCTTCACTCGTGCCGAGAGCAATTGGTCGCAATGCTCCTATAATATTCTGAAAATCATTCGTGCCTGGAACCTCTTCCAAAGAATCCCTAGTATATCGAGCCACATCCTGAAGCAATCCAATTGTGAGACAAGAAAACGTACGATGATAATCGCTGTACGAACATACACTCAATCCGAAAGAACAACATTGCCTTCATTTGCGTTTTCATTAATACGATTTCTTTTGATTTTCTTACCTTTGGATATACATACCAGCGTAGAGATGAAGGCGATTCTTCCTCTTCCACCATTTTTAAGGCTTGCGAAATGCTCGACTGATCTTTAGTGACCAGAACTAGCATTTCATTGGCATTCTTCATAGCGCTCGTTAACGACGAGACTCCATTCTTTGAAGCGGTATCTCCATTGACATCTTCATGGGGCGATGTATTCATCCTGTAATGCGATAACCACCGACGATCGTGAGCTCCCAAGGGCGATCCTTGTCGGGATTTGTGCCTCCATTCCCCGCTCCTGTGGTTGCATCTGTATACGTGAAGAAGTTTCCATCCATGTGTTGCCACCCATCGAATGGCCTCAACAACGTAATCTTCTTGTTCAACGGTCGTTCCCATGGTTGGAAGACTCAACCGGGTAGCACCTGGTCGCATCAATTCGTCTTTTGTGTGAACAAGCCAGTCTTCCACAGCCTCGTTGCTCCCACAACCTCTGGTCGAAGAGCAATTCTTATCGTTCATTCCCAACAAGTACTGAGAATAAGGCCCAGCGCACTGGCATCCACCTCTTGATTGGATGCCAAAGAGGTCGTTCAAGAGGGCACAGACGTAGTTGTAGTGGAGAAATCTGTTTCCACATCGAATCAAGAATGAATAAATCGGAAGCTTTTTAACGCTCGATGAAAATCTTCCATCCAAGAGCACGAGGTTCGGTATATCGTTCAGCCGTTCCTGAATGTTTCTGGCGCGCTCAAAATCGTGTTTAAGGAGAAGAGAAGATAGATCTTGCTGGGTTTGGATGTTTTCGTTATTGATCTCTGTTCCGGCTTTGTTGGCTAACAAAATCTTTCCAGCCGCAATCTTGAGTGATAATTTGAGACGCCATACCAAGCCGAGTCTCCAAATCCCGACAACATTGGGAGTCCCACCTTCGTACCTCTCGATTCGATCGGACAAGAACCGATGGCGATCCTTGGTGACGTAAAAAACCGGTTCCACCCCCGCATGCTTGTCCAGGTGGATTCAAGGACGAAACCAGCCGTTTCTTTACAATCAAGACGCCGGGGGTTCCTACTCCCACCTCCTAACAGTTTGTGCCCGCTAAAAAAGACCGCATCTTTGGCAACATCGGCAGCCTTATCGCCCGAAGACAGCGAAGATGGATTTGGATTGACGTTTACGTTAAGATAGGATGCGCCAGTGGCGTAATCCCAAAACGACAACTGCGCCGTGTTTGTGCAGTAACTTTGTAATGGCAATGTCATCGACAACCACGCCAGTTACGTTTGAGGCGGCAGAAAAACTACCAATCATGAAGGGACAATCAGGGTTTTTCTTCTTATGGTCCAACAAGATTCGTTCCAGGTCTTTCATATCGACCGTCGATCCGTCACGCGTGAGTCTTGCTGTTTTGATGACGAACTTGTCTGCGCCGAGTTCTCTCCAGGGTAGCAAATTCGAATGGTGTTCAAAGGGTCCCAGGACGATCAACGGCTTTCGTCCCCGCTTTTCATTGTTACTTCCGTTGGCACTGGTATTCTCATTGGAAAAATGTTTGAGCCCGAGGCAATCAATGAGCAATCGCACCGCACCTGTTGTTCCGTTTCCAGCGAACAGCACTACGTCTTGCGAAGCCTTTCCGGTAATTTTTGCGTTGCAAACTTCAGGCAATTATCTGCCTGGCCTCGGAGACGAACGCCGACGATTGCCCACCGGTGACAGAAGTGTTGGTGTGGGTGTTTCCGTAGAAGGGCAAACACGTTTGGCGAATGTAGTCTTCGATGCTTTTCAAGGGTCGGTGAGACGCCGTAAAATCGCAGTACACCATCGGAACCCGCAGCGGTACGTTCGGTTTCCATTCCAATGCAGAATTGAAATAGAAAAATTCAGTCGTGGTTCCCGCTCGAGGCTCTGTCGGTGAAGGTCATGTCGTTTAGGATTTGTTGCCGCAATTCGGTTATGCTTCCGAGGTCCTTGCTGTTTTTGCCGTTTAGCAAGTTACCGCCGGAACTTCTGCCATTAGTACTGATGTTTGCATCCGAAAACTCTTCACGTTTCATTCGCTCAAATTCTTCTTCGTGGGCCTTTTCGCGAAGCGAAGAATTTTTATTGTCGTCATCGTCGTAATCCATGATGAAGTAATAGTCTTGCGGGGATATGCACGCAGGTTTCACCTAAAGTCCAGAAAATTGAGGCCTCTTGTAACCAAGACTTTTTTGCAATGTGTTGCTGTAGCTGCAATCAATGAACTACTGCGGGTTAGTTGTGTTCTTGATCAATGATCTCTCGCTGTGGAGAATGATTGTTTTGTTCCCACTACTATTATTTCTTCAGGATCGAAGGCACCAAAGAAAGGCAACAACAACATCAAAGAAATAATCTGAGAACAAACCTATTGGAAAATTTTGGGTGGCAGAAACTGCTCGAATTCAAGTCACGCGGGAATCAATTTTTGAATGATCGAGATTGGATGATTAATTCGACTAAATCTAGAATTCATATTGATGGAAATGGATTAACTCGACTAAAAAATTGTGCTACTTAATGTTAATTAATGTTAACGCGAAGGGTTTCCCCGCGAAAAGTGTGGTTACGGCACTGTACGTGACTTGTTTTTTCTTTTCTGAAATGAAAGGGGAACAAAAATTGGTGACCCCGATCTGCCATTAACACCACTAGAATCATAATTCTAAAAGTACAAGTAACTCCAACCAACAAACAGAAACATTAAGAGTTCAGAGAGATGACGGTTTACAGCTTGTTGGTTTCCTTTTTCCTTGCGATAGCGCTTTTTTCCTCGAGCATCGCTGCCGGAGAGGTCGTCGTCGAAAGCCTTTCCAAGACAGACGGTCCTTCCATTCCGGTTACCAAGGACTATCGTTATGTAAGCGACGTGACGCTCTACATCGAGAAAGACGACGGGACACGTACTCCATCGGGTTGGTCGACCCGTGTGGAGGACGGTGCTGCGCAGGAGCGGCCATTCGCCTTCCAGCCGGGTGTCAACCTGATCGAGGGGTGGACGATTGGTGTCTTGCAGATGGAAGAAGGAGAACGAGCCCTGTTGCATGTTCCTTCGGAGCTCGGATACGGCAACAAAAAGATGGGTAGCCCCGTCGATGGCTTTTATATTCCCGCGAATTCGAATTTGTTGTTCGATATCAAAATTCTCGGAAAAGTCGAAGACGCCGAGTAACAAACAAGTAGAAATGGGGTGGGCATAGGAATGATGCGAGGCGGGATTGCAAGAACCTCACAATCCAAAACATTAAAGGAGAGGAGACTCGATTGTAACTTGACACATGGGCTACCTCTGCTGCGTTGCTTTTGTATTGGAATATTGGCATTCGTCATGTTTTCCATTCAAATGGTTTTCGGAGAAGGATAGATATGATGGTCACGAAGACAACGATTTCAATTATTCGCATCATGTTGGTAGGATTGTAACCTCTGCACCTGAACGAATATCCACGAGAATAAGGATCGGCTGTTAGGACTACTAGTTCTAGGCTAATCGTTGTTCTACTGTTACTATGTATTGTTTGTCCACCACGGAAACAGTGGTGCAGGCTACACGACATTAGGATCACTATTCATTTCATTAATTCGTTTTTAAATAATAGGACCTAAATGATCAGACTGTATGTACGAGGAAGTTTGAAGTTATAGTCATGATCATGACGAACAGAATGAAGATGCATACTAGTACATAGTCTTGATTTCGGACGAAATGTAGAAAAAATGGAAAGAATTTTCTTTTTGTGGAGTGATTTTGAGATCGAGATTAGTGATTGGGGGATCATCCGTTTGGACCCTTATGACCATTACGTGTCATTCGTTGAACGTACAGAAAACGCATGACCGCGATTTTTAGTTTTCAAGTTTGGCACGAACAACCTATGTCTACCGTTATCCATCGATCAAAGATCCCGACCGGCACTTTCGAAGCCGATTACAACAGGTACAAATACCAAAAACGTAGCGAGAAGAGACTGCTTGATGAATTAATCCGCCGTTCATTTTAGTTACTTTTGATTCGTGCTTGCAACCAGAACAGAAGCAAATCGACACATACCATTACCGATTTATTCCTATATCACAAAACAACACCATGAATAACTTAATGGGCGATATACCGGCGTGGGCCATGGAGGACTCGGATTCGGATGGCGCTGATGACGCTCCCGACTGGGCCAAGGACAATGGAAAGAAAAAAGGAGGGGGCGACATCGAGATGCAAAATCAGACAGACGAAAACAAGTACATGACGACCTTTTTCAAAGAGGTGGATGGCATCAATGCCGATATCAAGGCCGTCTCGAAAGCCTCCAAAGACATTGCAGTGATCAACGAAAAATCGATGCGCGCTACGACAACTGCCGAGGAGAAGGCCCTCTCGGAGAAACTCGGTCCTCTCATTTCTACAACCAACAAACGAGCCAAGAGAACAAAAACATTATTGGGACTCCTCAAAGAAGAGACCGAAAAACTCAAGGGAGAAGGCAAATTGAATGCCTCCGATGTGCGGTATGTTACGAACTTTTTGTGATACTACTGGCGCAGTCTTTTGCTATTGAATCTCTGAATGTTTCTAATCTCTAATTGTTTGCTCCATTGCCGTACCGCTTTGTTTTGCCTCGGACATTTTTTATTTTCGTTTTGAATCGATGAAACGGCGACAGTGTCCGTGAAAACATGAATACCACGTTGACGAAAAAGTTTATCGACGAAATGAAAACTTATCAGCAGGCGCAACAAACGTATAAGACAGACATCAAAAAGAAGGTAACGCGGCAGGTTAAAGTTGTCAGCCCCGATGCCACCGAAGAAGACATCGACGCCGTCTTGAAGAGTGAGGGAGGAAGAGATGCCCTGTACAAAAAGAAAGTTCTTGCCGGAAGCATCAACGATGAGATCAAGTACGTAGCAATTTTGCATTTCGCTGTGCCTGGAAACATTTAGAATCTTCCAAAACAGACACGTGTCGGTGACTCTCGAAACAATCTTGTGTCCACGGAAACGAGCACCTGAATTTGAACCATTTCTTATGCATTCTAACATTTTTGTGCCTCGGGAATTTGCTCTTGTCGTTCGACGCTTTGTCTCGTTTTGTTTTGATGCTCAGAACAACATACGCAAAGGTGGCAGGAAAGTACCAGGATGTTTTGACGTTGGAACAGTCGGTTGCAGAATTGCATCAAATGTTTTTGGATTTTGCGTTGCTAACAGAACAACAGGGTGAGTTGTTGGACCAAATCGAACACAACGTGACCCAGGCAACAGATTACGTCGAGGAGGCAAATGTCGAAACCCACACCGCCATCGAATACCAAAAGAAAGTTCGAAAAAAGCAGTGCTGGGTCATCATCATTGTATCTATCGCAACGGCCCTTGTGCTTATCTTCATTTTCAAATAAAAGCAACGGATTTCGGAGCCATCACGTCACTCTTCGCACGCTCAAAGCGGAGTAACCACCACCAACCCCCCCTTCCGTCCTGCAACATGGCCGAATGTCTGTGGCTGCGATTTATCAGCAGTATATAATAACGATCTAAAAACTTGTTGATACAGTAGTGAAGAATTCCTAACAATTCATAGTTCGATTCATGTTTGTTGCTGTTTGGATATTTTCCTACGTGTATCTAAAATTTGAATTGTAGAATTTTTTTTGGTTAATTCGAAGTTACAAAGATTTTGTTTGTTAGAAGAAGTAAAGAATTGAATGTTGAGTTGCAGATAGATTTTCAGATTGGAGTTTATCCAAATCTGCCTTGAGTTTTATTGCTTCTGGGTTGAAAGCCGGTCGATCCCCCAATCCCCATCAAACTTATTGCCTCGATGTCGACGTCCTGTTGGAAGAGATCGTCAACATTGAGTGTGCCAAGCATCCCGGAAACGACGTCGACGTCATTCATCGTGTCTTCTTCGCCGTTATCAACAAGGTCAAATAATCGTCCACGTCTTGGCCCGGTTCTACGAACAGCGGAGGACGAATCTTGTCCGAATGAAGTTGGCAAGATTGGAGCACCCCCAATGGCACCAAGTCCAAAATCAGACGAGATGCTTGTTTGAGGGGGTGTTGGGGAAGCGGGAAGGTTCGCAGGAGTTTGAAGGAAGCTCGGTCCAGTGATCGGTGCGTACGTGAGCGGAGTGGGGAGGGCAGGTTCGGGCATCCTATTCACGCGCGTTTCCGATGACGCAAGAATTTCTAGGATTCCAACATTTCGGATAGGAAATCGATTCTTACCCAGTGAGTTCTGCAAGAGCACAAACAAACTAGGAGTTGTGCTGGCTTGAGATCCACCAATTTTGTCACTGAAGTAAGAATGGGCACCCTCAACCAGAGTTTCCACGCGACTGATGTAATTTGTGCGATCACGCAGTCTTGGTTCGAGCATGTAGATATCATCTGTGGACGGTGGGGACTTCTGGTTCACGAGGCATTCAGAGCGAAGGAACACAGCAAAAGAAACCGCCACGTTTGATTGGTCGCAAGAGGCCAGAATGTCCATCATGCGGTTCAGATATCTCGACGCAAGCATGCTGTCCGGTGGTGCAAGTACCGAAACAGATCCACCCTGTTTGATAAGGAAATCGTCGCTCGTCCCGAAAGGTCTCATGCCACCAAACATGCGATCAATTTCTGCAAACTGTCCCCAAAAGGAGTTTCTGTTCAAAGCTGCAAAGGGATCTGACCACACCTCGGCGCTCACAGCCAATTCTGATGCAAGACTCAAACGGGCGTTCGGTGTCAAACTGTAATCCATCGACGTGTCCTCAACAAGCAGTAATTTTGTGTCGTAACATGTCTTGCACACGAAAATCGAACTTAAAAGTTGAGTCTGTACGCCCTGAAAGCGTTCCTTCAACTTCAAAAAGACGGATCCCGACAAAGTGACACGAGCTTGATTGGCCCAGTTGATGACAACCGTAGATTCCCCGATATTCGACGGGATTTCAGAGACAGACACACCAATGGTTGTATCGTTCCAATCCGCAGGAAGTTGATCGAGAACTCGTCTGTGGAAATCGGCGACTTCTTTGGCAATCGCATGACACAGATGTGCAGTCACAGTACCAGCTTCCTTCAAAGCCTCCATGCTAGTGGAAGCACGGAAAATTTTTCGGGTCTCAGAAATAAATTGCCTTTGGAAGAATACAGTAAGCTTATCAAGGTCATCCCAACTTGGGATGATGAAGTCAACGTATCCATCAGAATCATGAGCCGCTCTCATAATCCAACGGAATAAGACCTTCTTGGCTACAACCAAATTGACAGACCCCAAAGCATCAGTTGTAGCTTTTGCAGCGGAGAATCTGTGCAGCAACTCCGATACCTTCTCACGTCGAAATACCGAGACAGCCGGTGGTTCAACTCGGAGAGAGAAAATATTCATTGGGTCCGTTGTGACGTCCGCCGAAGTTCCAGCTGTATTATATCTTCCAGGAGTCAATGGGGCATTGATTTGTTGTTGTTGATTTACAACAACTGCATCTTCAATGGCGCTGCCATTTTTCATCATGCTTTCATTCACATTGAGCGGTAACACATACGGTTCCTCCTTTTGGAAAGTCGTCGGTGTTGCTAGCGGAATCTTTGGCTTTGCGACATCATTCTTGCTGGCGACATTTACTGGTTCTGCGACAGAATTCTTCGACGGAAGAGACTCCCAGCCTCTTTTGTTCATATTAGCTGAAGCGTTACTTTTGGGAACAGAAGGCTTAGCCTGGTTGGAAGATTGGAAAGGTGTTTGGCGTTGAACTTCGCTTGGTTTTGAGGAACCATTACTGCCAACCGTTTTGGCATTGTTCTTCTTAGCAATTTCGTTCGCCTCTTTCTGTTGCTTAAGCTTCCTTCGTTCCTCTTCTTCCTTTTGCAACTTTTTACGTTGTTCGCGTTCCTTCTTTTGCTGTTCGCGCATGGCCTTTTCCTGCTTTCGACGGTTTTCTTCCTCTTCTTTTCTCTGTGCTTCAGCGAGACGTTGCCGCTCCGCTCTTTCTGCTGCCTCTTTCTCTTCTTGAATCTTTCGACGCCTTTCTTCTTCCTTCTTCTCCTCTGCGAGCCGCTTTTCTTCCTGTTCCTTTTTGAGCTGTCTCTCACGCTCCTTCTTTTTCCGTTTCTTTGCTGACTTTTTGTTGGCATCTTGTGCTTGCTTGGTTCGCTCAGCATCCTCTTGCTCAAGTTCCAACAAGAGTGCTTCTTCGGCTTTTTTGGCATTTTGCTCTGCCGTGTTCTTTTTCTTCTTTCTACTAGCACTCGAGTTCTTCGATTCACCGCCCGATTGTTTCAGCCTCAAATTAATCAACAATCTCGCACGCTGTACCTTTTTACGATCTCTCGAACAGCGAGGAATACTTGCTTTGTATTCAGTCACCATATTAACGGCCGCATCGATGAGGTTTTGTTCTACCAAGATACTGAGCGCCGTATCTCCCTTTTTCGTTGTCACAGTGTGGTCGGCGTCGTGCTGGAGTAGTAGCTCTACTGTATCTGGAAGCCCTTTCGTCGCAGCCTGCAACAAGGCACTGAGTGTCGGATCTGCTTCTTCTGTTGGTGCTCCAACTTCTAGAAGCAGCTTCACAACTTCGTTGTGCCCTTTGTAAGCCGCAATGCTCAGCGGCGACCAACCTGTGTCCGTACACTTGCAAGGATCCGCACCAGCTCGCAACAAGTACTCCACTGCACCTGCCTGGCCATGGTTCGCGGCCGTAAGCAAGGGAGTCTCACGCCACTTGTTGAGGGCATGGACATCCGCGTTGTTCTCCAACAATAGTTTTACAGCCTCAAGATGACCCAGCTTCGAACCAGCACAGGCTTTGTGTAGGGGTGTTGACGAATCTTCCGTGACGCGACAATTTACTGGCGCGCCATCATCGAGAAGAAGTTCTACAATGTCGCCATAACCCTGAAATGTAGAGATGACAACAAATAGCAATGACGGGGGGATAGAAAAGCAAGAAAAGAAAACATGAGAAAGACATTGTCGATGGCAAACAACACGAAAAGTTCCAGAATGCCACCAATACTAACCTTGTGTGCTGCGAAAGTCAAAGCTGACCACCCTGCTTCACTGCAAAGCGATGGATCGGCCCCGTGTTTCAACAAGGCTTCAACAGCTGCTTTGTGACCGTTATTAGCAGCAATCAATAGCGGAGTTTCTCTCCACTTGTTACAAGCGTTTCCATCTGCTCCCTTTTCTAGCAAAAGTTCAAGAACTTTCATGCTTCCTTCGTGAGTAGCGATGGTATTGTTGTTGTTATTGTTGTTGTTCTTCGATTGAGCACTGTTAGGCTTGTTGTGTTCGCCGCCACTACCAAGTGCCGCATTGACGCCATCTTCATTTGGCGACGTGCTACAAGCTGTATGCAGAGGTGTGTATAGATCGTCCTTAAATTGACAGTTCACCGACGCACCTTGATCCAGACACAACTGGACCGCATCAGGCCTGCCTTCTTCAACAGCGCACTTGAGATACAATTCTGCATCATCAAGATCGATGTCGACAGGAGCTGCTCTTGACAGTGACCGATGCCCGTACCACTAACGAATCGTTACTCACGAAGGATTCTTGTTGAATCCTGTCGGAGGTTATAAACTGTGACCACCCCCAATCGATCGCTTTCGGACAGAGCTTGAAAGTCTTGTCCGGGTTGCGTTTTGCGTATGAGAGACCAGCCCCCACATGAGGATGCTCCAACGTTAGAACGTACGACACTGCCTTCTTCCACCCAAACGGCAGATCGTCTGCATCAGCTACTTGCAGAAACAAACTCAGATGGTTGTTCGAAGCTCGACCGTTGCCATTGACGTAGACGATCAATCTCCATTTATTTCCCAAGTTGTCGACTGTAGTGGACGAGTATTCCGCTTTCTTACAACCCGAGTCACGTTTGGCGCTGTAATCCCTGATTGTATGAGTGAATTCGCAAACCGACTGGGTATCCTGTGGTTTCCAGATGGGAACCTCGTGATCGGATCCATCGTCATCATCTTCATTATCATCATCTTCGATATCTGTTTCGTCACCGTCTTCGTCCGGAATTGAATCATCATCGTCATTACCCCTTACTCCGTTGCTTCCATTAGAACGTTTGGAGAATTGCTTCCCTCTCTTTCGTGGTCGCTGTTGATCACTTGATTCGTATTCATCACTATCCACAGGCTCGTTCGACTGCCCAGTCGCTTCCTGCCCGTAGTTTACTGCGTTTGATAGAGGAAGTGCGTTGCCATTGGTATTGTTGCGTTTCATATTGTTGTCTTCGAAATCAGGTTGCTGTTGCTGATCGTGATGTTGAGGAGACATTAAATCTTCGTGAGATAATGAATCGTCTTGTGGCAATCGCATTTGTTTATCGTTGAGCTGTTGAGTAGTCGCATTCGCTCTTTCGGGCAGCATCTTCTGAGCCCTCATCTTCGTCATCATCCTCATTATCGATGTTACTAGACGAGGAATTGCGATGGTGATTTTGTTGCCGCTTTGGTAAGAGTTTATTGCTCGAGCTCCCGCTGTTGTTGTGGTTCTTTTTACCATTCGATTTATCTTTAGCACCACTGCCGCAGCTATTGTGGCCGTTGTTTTCATATGGTGGGTCTTCTTCTGTTTCATAGTGTGCCATTAATTCTGCCATGTCACTAAGGGAAATTGTTGTTGAAAACGCCTGCGAATGATGTTGCTGCTGCTGTTGCTGTGGGGGAGGAAGAGAAGATGACGAAGAAGAGTCGTCATCATCGTCTGATCCTACACTCAATGGAGACAAATCGTCACTTAGAGAAGAACTGCTGCTGCTGCTGCTAATATCACTAGTAGCTGTGATAGAGCAATACGATGTCTCTCCAGGTAGCTGTTGTTGTTGTCTGTGCTTTTGTTGCCCCCTGTCCACCACCGAGGTGGAGTTCGTTGATTCCTCATCGGTATCAAACGAGACTACATGGCTGTGGCGATTCGTATAACGCCATCCAAGCCTCATTGTCGAGATTATTGTTGAGTTGTGTTTGTATTTCCTTCCTCGTTCCTCCTTGGGTCGCGGCTCTGTATCAAAGGAAAAAAGGAACTATAGCTGCTAGCTGCAAGCAAAACGAAGCAATGCAAGATGTGTCAGAGAAACTGAACTTGAGATCAGTATGATAGACATTAATATTGTCAGAACCACAAGACGAAGACCAAGGACATTCACAAAAAGAGGAAACCCTGTTGTGGTGAAAACAATTTTCAATTTTGCATCCATTCCAGTACTATTCACCACGTATATCCTACTTGATCAAGTCAGTCCCGACCGAAAGCCGATTAGGTACGACCGATCCCTTTAGGATGAGTGAAAGAGCCTCCTTGGTCTCCGATACCGACAAACAATTTAGGAGAGCTATAACAACTTACCACCCTTTGATTGCAATGAAGCAGCCGCTTTGGATTGTTTTCGTGAGATATTTCTTGACCTCTTACGATGCATGCCTTGTATCACGCGTTGTATCGCGTGAAAGTTCTGATGTCCCTGCTTCTTTTTCGGTCGCTGTCAGTCCACGCTGGTACCATAGTGAATTTAGAGCCTGAGAGAGAATCAGAGCCTTTTCCTGTCCTCCAACAATTTCTTACAATTTCGAAAAATCTTCCCCGCACAGCACACATTTATTATTGCTGGCCTATGACGGTCAATTTCAAGGCGTCCGTTCTTCGCACGTCAATAATGAGAGGAGAATACTGCCAACAACCCTAAGTACAAGCAGTAAACGAATACTAACACGTAGTATTCAAAATTTATTCGACATAATAGATTATCCCGCATCCTCCTCGAGCAGCAACATCATCATCATCACACAAAACCACCTCGAAACGTTTGTGGATTTCGTGGAGAGAAAAGAATTTTAGTTCTGTCATGTGATGTAATAGTTGATGTTCCACAATCCGAAGGTGAACTCAGCGAAGACAAAGTGATAGCTTAGCGGAAGCACGATCTGGAATTCCAAATTTCCATTGAGCTTGTCAGTCCTGAATCGCCTTTGTCGTCATCACCAATCAACTTGCAGTCATGACGAGGAGAGTTAGCAAACGAACGACGTCGTTGTCCTTCTTATTTCCTTTTCATCATGTCAATATCGAAACTTTCGTCTTTTGCGCGGCTTTCTGGGAACACGGGTTCCCTGCTCCCCACTGCATCGGCATTTGTGAACGGAGGTCATGGATCTCGGTGTGCGTCGGCTAGTCGCTTCATTGCTACGACAACCAAAGCCCTCGTATCAAAGCAATGGGATACTCTCATCCCTCTTTTCGTCACCCCCTTCCAAGGAAGAAGTTGACCCAGGAAAAGTCGAGGGAACCGATTACACGATCGTCAAGTACCCACACCCTTCTCTGCGTGCAGAAAATGCAGAGGTTGTTCTTCCCGATGAACAAGACAGCATCACGGACATTGCCAAGCAAATGCTTAAGGTTATGTACGCAGCGCAAGGCGTTGGGTTGGCCGCACCACAAATTGGTGTCAACAAACGGCTCATGGTGTACAATCCGTCCGGAGATTCCAAAAAATGGTTGGAGGAAACTATTCTTGTCAATCCCACGATCGTGGAATATTCCGACGCCAAGGACGAAGAAATTGAGGGATGTCTAAGTTTTCCAGACATGCAGGGAGAAGTCGTGAGGTCCAAGTGGATCAAGGTCGAGGCCATGACGCCAAAAGGCAGAAAGATCAAGAAAAAATTCAAGGGATGGGAAGCACGAATCTTCCAACACGAGTATGACCACCTTAGACGGAACAGTCTACACCGATCGATTGTCTGACGAAACGAAAGAAAAAGTACAAGGGAGACTGAACGAACTCATCGAAGAATTCGACGGAGACGACGCTGCTCCATGATTGTAATGTCTCATCATCGAACAAAGGCTTCAATTTGAATGATGGATTCCACCATTCAACACTTCAATAATAAATGTAGCTGTCAGTGAAAAACCATCTGTCGAAACAAGAGATGTACGCACTGTAACTTTTGAAGTTTTGTAATTTTGAATGTAGACATTAAAAATCGCCAAACCACGACAGGAATAAAGTATCATAGTTCTGTCTAGGACGAACAGAAAATACTCAGAGCGCTGAACAAAGGTTTGGTCGTAATGGTATCACATGACCATCAGTTCCGGTACACGTTCTCTTATAACGACTATTGCAATTCAATAGATGGCAGTATCCTCTGAGCCATTCTCCTCTGTACAAGTATAACTTTGACTTAAATGTGCAATAATATCCTAGATGTTAACACTGTTTTGAAGTAAACAACGTCGAAACTGATCTCCGCCTTCGGAAGATTGGTCAGTTTTTTTTCAGTCGTTGTATGATTGCTTTTACGGAAAGGTATGAACATAGACCAGTACAGATTTCACACATCATGATCACCAATAAAAATTCGATCATGAATAATTCCCAAATGACAAAGTGCTTCACGCAGAATCTTTCTATCTTCTGGCACAAACAACCTTTTCTCTGATTCTGACCGTGTAAAACTTCAAAATCCTGCGAACCATCACCACAATCTAAACATCAAAACGAAACGCGGCATCACTTGACAGGCCTCCTACGTTCAGTGAAAGATATTGATATCAGCTCTTATCATACAAGTTTCCTCTTTATTAATTTCACAAAAAGGATCTATTTTCCCCGAGGGTATTTTCGTCAGATTCGATCAATAGACCAAGCGCAATGATATTGAAAGTCAATCTACTTTCTTGGGGGGTGGCTCTAATTTCGGCTGGTGTTTCCTCCAAGACGGCTATCGCCTTCGTTCCGAATTGTCAGAATTTCCGACGAGGTCAAATGTCCTGCTGCAACTGTTTCTTCCGGTACTTCCTTCTTGACACCACTCCTTGTTGTCGAACACAAACCAAGCCGAAGACGCCGACCCCGATTTGTTCGATTATTTCGACCCATTGTTATCCCCACATGCCTACCCATCGGGAATTTCACCCGAAAAGAAAACACAATATCAAAGCAACGACGAAGTTCAAGAGGAACGACAGCGCAGTCCACAAAATTTCGGGGACAGTGCATCTAAGGGACAGTTTGGCTTCCGACTCTCAACGGAGGAACAGACCGACGAGGAAAATACATCTCCGCCGTCGTCAACGAAAGGTGACTTTGGCTTCAAAATCCGTTCTAACGATCCGACGGATAGTCCAGTGATGGAACAAGAAGACTCCAAACAGGACGAAGACTTGTTTGATTATTTTGATCCTTTGCGAAGTCCGCACGAGTATCCAGATGGAATAAAGTCGAACAAAGAGCTGGAATCGTCTGTGGCGACACCATCTGCACTCGAGGTCGTTGACGATTCTCTTGGAAGAATTAGCAGGACCAATACAATAAGCAATGGCAAAAAGAAAAAGGTGGGCGTTCTTCTCATGGATCACGGTTCTAGAAAGGAGAAGAGCAATGCTCGACTCCAGAAAATGGCGGAGCTATACCAAATGACGTTGGGAACCGACGATGATGAGGTGGACGAAAACGCGCCGACGATTATCGTACGGGCAGCTCACATGGAGATTGCGTTGCCATCTATACCCGATGGACTGAAGGATTTGAGAGATCAAGGTGTTGATGAAATAATTTGCCATCCCTTTTTCCTCAGTGCCGACGGACGACACGTCAAGGAGGACATTCCCGAAATCATTGGAAAAGCGATCGATGATCTGTGGGGAGAAGCAAGCGGTGCCACACCTATTCCAGTCGTTACCACAGCACCGGTTGGATCGAATACCCAACTGATGCTCGGAGCTATTCATTCGCTGGTTCGTGAAAATTCGCAATTTATGAAGACGACACTCCAAAACGAGTGAAAAAGAGCTTGTCTTTAGCAAATGCGCTTTGTATTCTCCAAACGGTCAATGGCAGATTGTTCTAGTAAAAACATGATTGAAATTTCTGGAACTACCAAGGCTTTCGTATACGATGCATTTCGTAGCTTGTGGCAAACGGCTCTTTTGGTGAAAAAATCCGAAAACACGAGTTGACTTTTGCGAAATACCATATAACTATTGAATTAATCTTTTCACTACTACATCATTTACTAGGCAGGGATTGTTGTTCCATCAGCAGCATCCTCAACCCTCATCTCCTTTGTCATCATCATCGCCCGCACGACCAACTAGTCGGATGCAGCAGCACAACGGCGACGACCACAGCAGCAATGAGCACCATTCTTTCACATCATGAACGTCAATAGCGACAATATTCGAAGCTTCTATTTCTTAAAGGGAATTCAAAAATACGTGCGTATTGCTTGTATGTTCTTTAAGGATTGTTGTTAAAGCTAAACTTTTCTGGCTTGTAAGATGTTGTACGTTCTGCCTAAATTATGAATCCCGGATGAGAGGGCATTCAAACGGGGATAATATTAAGGGGTAGCGTGTATTTTGATCCCCCGGTTTACAATACACGTGTAAGAAAAAAAATCTCTTTTCGTTCCCATAGAAAATGGACTTCAACATGACGAAAAAGCACGTAAAAACCTGATCTTTTCCCGTCACTCAAAAGGAACCGCGAACGCAATACCGTTGTTAGTTGTTTGAAAGACAAGGAAGACAAAAATTCCAATTCGACAACCCTAGACATAGTCGAACATCTACTCTGATAAATTTCAATAACATAGCAAGATGAGAAGCTCCACACTAGTATTGATTTCCTACCACTTTGCCGCTTTGTTCGGCGCTGTTGAAGCCTTCTCGACGCCAGCGTCGTTGGCTGCTCCCAAAACCTGCATGTATTCCACCGCTACCGCAGACGACGAAACGATCCCGACCAATCTTCCAAGCGACTGCGGCATGGATTACGTTCCTCTTGCAACCATGTTGGCAACGGAACAGTTCGAAGAAGCCGATCAGGTGAGAGAAGATACTGAAAATGCCATCGATAGGGATGAATCAGTAATTACGAAGAATACCAACAAATCGTTCCTTTCCGTTCGATGACTTACACGATCGAAATTTTTGTACCTTTCCTTCTCCTTTATTCTCCATTTCACGCTGAAAAATCTGTACGTGTCAACTCTTTCTTTTCTCTTGAACGACTGGTATTAATAGTTCACTCGTGACGCCTTGATCACTATTTCTGGTTCCAAGGAAAAGGGACGGGATTTCGTCTACTTTACTGATGTGAAGAGAATCCCCAACACAGACTTGGCTACTATTGAGCGATTATGGAACAAGTATTCCAAAGGAAAGTTTGGATATTCTGTGCAAAAGAAAACAATGAGATTTTGCAAGGGAGACTTTGAAAAGTTCTGCCAAAAGATTGGATGGACCACCCAGGACGGAGAAGTCGAACGCAAAAAGCGTTGGTTTGGTGCTTCGGAATTCACCTACGACCTCAAAAAGGCACCCAAGGGACATTTGCCACTCACCAGTGCGCTTCGGGGGACATCCTTGATCAAGAATCTTCTGGAGCATCCTGTCTTTGACAATGAAGACTGGAAGAAGGAGCCCGAAAACTAAACACGACGTATTGGATGCAGTCGGAAGAACGAAAGAACACGGTCTTCTTCCGTCTGCTGTCTTTTTTCAGGTAGTATAAAATTTAGACTCTATTTTCAGACAAATTGCACAAGCCAGCTTTTCGGGTTTCCTCTATTTATTTTTTGATATCCCTTGTGTTCAATGACGACACTCACAAACTTCGGAAGGGACACAAATAATATAATATGTTGCTGATTCATGGTATCGACTACGGATTGACACCTCGTTGAGTTGTTTCGCTACTGCCGTAAAGAATGTTCATATAGCAAGTTATTTCGCGATTCTTAGATGACTAAATATTTAACGTAATAATCGCCACGATGAGTAACTAAGCAGCAGCTGCTTCCGCTTCCCCTCCCTCGTCATTTGCTTCCATAGCTTTGTTAAATTGACCCGCAAGGCTGTTCGCTGACTTGATCCAAGAGATAACAAGTAGGGATAGAATAACTCCAAGGTACTGTAGCAATGATTGAGACGAAACGGAAATATACGAAGAAAAAAAAGGAGAGGTGAGGCCTACGATCTCGTCATGCAACGGCAACAAACATCAAAACTTGTCAATCTTTTCTTCTTCACATTGTGATACGTACCGGTGTTGCTGCCGAAAGGCTACCAACGCCAAAGATGAGAATCTGTTGAATCAAAGCACCACCAGATTTTCCGAGTGGGTTTCCAATGACGTCAATGGCAGCTTTACCCTTTGTCTTGGATTCCTGATCGAGAGGGATGTAAGCCATTTCCTTGCACGGATCGAAAAGGGAGTATTTGGCACTCTTGCTCAGAATGTTTTGTATCGCACCCACAATGACAGCAAGCATCAAAGGTGTGGTTCCCAGAGCAGCCGTCAAGGGAGCAAAGAAGTCACTGAAAATACTGAGGGCGAAGAAGGAGAGACCGGTGATACCCAAGTTGATTGGAGTGACCAATGCAGCAACCCTCCAACCAAACTTGGCAAAGATCGTTCGTCCCAGAAGCATCATAACTAGCGTTACAAGTCCCGTAGCCGACGAAAAATTTCCCATAAAGGCAGAATAGGCATTTGGGTTGGGGAAGGCCTGCTTCAACTTGGCTTTCCAGCTGACTTCGACAATGTTGATGCACATTCCATAAGAAATAACGAGCATGGCGAGGTTTCGAATGTAAGGAGAACTCAAGAGGAACTTGGCTGATTCTTTCATGGACATTTTCGGCTTTTTCTTCTTTGCCGGCTTTCCTTCTTTTCCCTTGTTCTTTGGCAGATTGGGGACGATGTTTCGCTGCATGTGTCGGAAGGTTCCCAAAACGACTCCACCTCCAGCGAGGATTGCCCCCATGAGGTACCTCAGACTGACCGCCCACGCATCAACACCAGGAGCCAATGTAGATCGCATGTTTGAAACCCATCGAACGTATTGACCCGAAAAAATGAGAGCAACATTTGCAAATAATCCAAAAAGAGGATCTAACAAATCCAGCAAGCACAAAAATACGACCAAAGCAAGAAATGTGAGCATTTAAAAGATTTCATGGGGAATGGAAGGTTACAACATAAAAATGTTCAAACTTACAGTACTTTTTGGCTTCGTCGACGGTTGTCACCTCGTTGGCAAAACCCCAAAACAAGAGAGATGCCACAACACTTCCCCACATTTCGGCCATGACGTAAAACATGGCGAAGGACCAGTTGCGAACGATTGCCAAGGGAGCCGAAAACCCAGCTGGCAAGAACGAAGCAAGCATGTCACAGAACGCATGGGGGTGCAAGATAGCGCGATTGGGGTAAATGACCACTGCAAAGAGGGAAAAGAACGCCAAAAAGGGCCAGACACATGTGTAAAAGACGTCCCGTTGTTCCATTTTGTTTGTCAGAGATGCGTAGATTCCTGTAAACCCAATGGCGGCGGGCAAGTTAACGTAAGTCTTGATAAACGGAATGACCTCGGCTCCACTCTTTGGAGCGGTGACCATCAAAACATCCTTTGTGTCTCGCAAGATGGTGTAATTGAACAGAATGGCAAAGAACATCAGGGCGAGTGGCACAAGCTTTTTGCGTTCTTCTTCGGGAGGAACGACCGATTTGATCTATTTCGAAGAGCAATATAGGTTTCGAGGCAGAGGTGCGTGTGGATTTGAGAGAGAGAGAAAAAAAATAGTCCAGAAAATTCGTTGGAACCAAAAAAGTATTGAGATTTTACACATGCAAATGGATCTTTGACAGACCCACATCATATTTGGTGTCAAAAAGTTCGACCATGCCCTACTCGTACCTTGTCAAAGAAACCTTTCTTCTCCTCCGGAGCCGAAGCCGCCACATCTGCCAGTAGGGAACTGTTTGGCTTTTGGTTGCGATTGTTGCTCCACCATACCAACTTGTTCTGCTGCTGCTGCCTCGACAATCTACCTCCAAAACGTGAAAACTGATTGGTGGTAGAAGCCAAGTGCAGAGACTTAGAAGATCGACATCCCGCGGAATTGCAAGGAACGGGTCGCAGCGGTTGTTGCTGGAATCCGACGCAGGGTGCGACAGCGAAACACAGCAAAATCGAGCTGAGTGCGGCAACGACGGTAGCAAGCTTGTATGAACTCTTCATGATTGTAAATGGAGGGAGACTATACTTTTGATGTGTTGTGATTCCAAGATTCGTGGATACAAATGTACTTTTTGTCGGTGTCGTACTTGTACGTAGCCTTTTTATGATTTCAGATTTCTAGTTGCCAAAAGAAAATCTGTGTCAACGAGAGGTCGAACGTTTGTGTTCGCAAGTGGATCGTGATAAGAAGAATAGTTTTTTGATTGTGTCGATCGTGACGACGAGAAATTTTTTGATGGGTGACAGATGATCTTCGATGTGTGAGCGAGCAATCGGCGAGACCAAAGGGATTCAATTAGTTTTTCGTCAAGCTGATGGATGATGATCGGCATTGCGCAAGTTGGCACCTTGATTTTGATTGGACTCCAATGCGTGATTTGCGAATCTCACACCGAGGGCGGGAGGACCCATCGAAGGAACCATCGAACAAGAACGCTTTCTTCGCATTTGTACGAATTTTGCCATCGGTAAAATAGACCTCCACTTGGATGAAACACGTGGAACATGCCTTCTTTTTGTGAGACCAAAATTCTGCCTGTGTCCCACCAACACGAAGTACGTATACATACCACGACTATATCCTGTGGTATTATACATATGTAGAGTATGTTGACACAATGTACCAGGAAGAAGCTCGTTGTTATCGTCTGATAGAGATGTCTACAATCTTAGATCTACAATACCGTACTATATGATATACTACCTTGGAGTAGGCATGAAAACTCTAGATAAAAGTCTGACAAAACAATAGTGAATTTGCTTAATACAATTAAAACAGAACAAAGCTCTTTCGTCTGTTTTTACCCGTGTGACCGACACACAGGTGCTTCGAAGTGGTGGGTCTTCTCCATCCGTCGAATGGAACTTGCGCCAACTGAACAAGAGCAAATCACGAAAAAATATCCACAACAAGATGCATCGCCTTATGCAATCTCTCTCCATATAGGACACGCCATTTCTTAAACCCTAAAACGATTCTGTCTTAATCAAATTTGTAAGGGTCAAAGCCAATGTTGTTCGCCTTGAGTTTCAACTCCAACGACTCGATGTGACTCTTCATCTTGGCGGCTTCCTTGGTCAGCATGGGGACAGTCACAAGTTTCGTCTTTTTTCCGTTCGAGCCACCGCCAACACCGGCTGCTGCCATAGACTTGGGGTCAAGCGCCATCGTGTTGGGCATCTTGGAGGATCCGCCGACCCATTCGGCACAAGTGTGAGCAGGGGTAGGTGAGGCCGTGGGCGGGAAGATATCGTCCTGGAAAGCTTCGGACTTTCTTGGAACGATAAATTTGAGGGGGTGGATTCCTTCCGTGTTAGTGAGTTTGAGTAATCGAACGGTTTCACAGTCCATGATGTCGAGCCCGCGCTTGGGGACCATGCAGTATCCCTTTCCTGGCGCCGTCGATCGGAAACCGTCGTTGAGTTTGTAGAGGAAGGGTGCCTTGGCATCGTCGTACTCGTACAGACGAATTTGACCGTCACCCTTACCGCACAGGTAGATGACCTTAGTGTCACGATCGTACATAGGCATAAGAGCACCCGAGGCCGTGTCGACCGATTCTACGTGGAGAGGCTTGGAAAGGTTCTTCAAATCCCAGACCTTCATTTCACGCATGGATTGCTTGGAGGCACCGGTCGTGAGAAGCTTGCCGCTGGGCCCATCGTCGCACAACCATTGAATCTTCGTCGATTTCGATCCGTCGTGGGCAACGTCGATTTTCGAGCTTTCCGATGCAGTCCTTCCGTCGACGATTCTGACAGTTTTGTCCTTGTTCGAGGTTGCGTAATTGTCTCCTCTTACATCCCAAATGATATCCTGTGTTAGGTTAGAGGTTTCAAGGGAGGAAATCGCTGTGCCAGACTCAATGTCCCAGGTTTTGACGGTGTAATCCGCCGAAGTACTCAGCATGGTATTGCTGGCAGTGGGGTGGAATCGAATCAAAGTAACTTTCTTTCGATGTCCTTCGAGTGCAGTCAATGCATCGGAGAAATCGTCACCCTGCTGACCCAATCCCTTTTCGTTGGTTGGCTCCCAATCATCCGGAATAGACCAAAGCTTGATGGTGCTATCTTCCGAAGCGGTTGCCAACATGGAATCATCGAACGGACTCCACTCGGTATCCAAAACGGTGCCGCTGTGCCCCTTCAAAATTGGGGAAGCTCCGTCCTCAAATCTTCCCGGTCGGTCGTGACGACCGACAACCAAGGGACCACCTCCTCCAAACATGGCTACAGACCAGTATTTAGTGGACGCCTTGATGTACTGTTGTTCTCCGGTCGCCGTTGCGACACGAAAGCCAGTGTAGCACATCTGAGAAAATCAAACAATCAGTAACGAGTGGCAAATTGACGGATCCGAACAAGAAGCGAATAGAAAACAAAATTTTATTTCGATTGCCAAGCGATGTGCACGGGCATGTCATTCGTAGGGGGAAATGCCATCAAATCAAAAAGACGTGAGAATAGGTCGACAAAGGTGAAAGGAAGACATCGTCCAAAGTTATTACTATTCTGGACCAACCGTCGACCAGCGCAAGTGCTTCACTTACGGCTTGCTTGGGTGCGTCACAGTACACATGGCGGTATTTCGATTGTCGGATCTTAAACATTTTTGATTTCGGTTTGTTCGTTGAAGTCTTGTTCGATGATTTTTGGTAATGTCAATGAAAGCAGCTTTGGCGTCTGGATGAAACAAAGTGCAATAGATGTGAATTATCTTAGGCTTGTAGAATTCTGATTATAGGATTCTGTAGGGTTGTAATCTGCTGTTGAGTTCAATTGCTCTTCGGTAGAATTACTTCTGTTGTATATCCAAAAAGGTTTTCGAGCTCAATACATGAGGTTGTATGGGGGCCTGTCGTTTGTTGAAACTGCGGCCGCAATGAAAAATTATCATATTTTGGCGGTTGATTTTTAGATTTGGTGAGGCGGTCATCGTCAGTCTGTCACAATTGAATATTGAATGATGCGAAAGGTTTCCAACCGTGGTTTTGCGTGTTGTTCATGATTTCGAAAAGTCATCGTTGCGGATCGGCATCTGAAGTGTTAGAACGGGATGCGCGTGCGCGATCAGATTCTGTCACCGTACTGTTTTGACGTGAGAATCTACGTACTAATTTCTGGGCTTGCGCGCGTTCTGCGTGCAGTGCCTCTCCTGTGCTAACCGAACCCTCCGGGAAACCGAAAGGGCCTTGGGGCCAAGCGTTGAGCGCGATGGTTTCGCAGTCTGTGACTCCTTGCCTCACGCATATATGAGGAGGACGACAGACGAGGTCTTGATCTCTGTAATAGGATATATAAATGATTTGCATCATAGGTATGATAGCCCTACAATGTAGGTCAAATTATAGTCCTACACTGCTTCGAAAAGTGGAAAGGGAAATAGAACTGACAAAACAATGAAGAACTTTGCGACAAGAAATGACATGAGCGATTCTAGCTTGTAAATTCTGAAAAGGAGAACAAGACAAAAGCTCCTATAGTCATTAGATAGTAATATTACGTGTTCTAGATTTCGGTTCCTCCATCGTGCTGATCGTGCCCATGATGATCTTCGAACGAGGAAAAAATATCTATGGTGATACTATACCTCCTCCTTCGCGATTCATAAGCATGGGTGTTGTAGAACATAGCAGATCAAACCGATGAATAATTTGTTCAAGGTTTCTTCGTGTTTTTAGAGAGGTTTCTGGTGATCGGGGAGGCCATCGATCATGCTTGCTCGGACCGCAGCTACCAATTCCTCTTCAGTTTTGTCATCGGACGCAATAGGTGGGTGGACGACAACTTCCGCCGTTCCAAAGGCCGGCTTCATGGCCATCATCCAACCTACGGGCATGACTTGATCTGCGTTCGCGATCGAAATAGGAAAAACCGGAGCTCCTGCCTTGTGAGCCATCTTGAATGCTCCGGCCTTGAATTCCTGCATACGGCCCGTCTTAGATCGAGTTCCCTCTGGGAAAGTAGCGAGGATGAATTTGTCCTAATAAGAAGTTACCAAACATTGTAAGAGAAAATAATTAGTTCAATATGTTCAATGCCATCGATGATTTGTACACTTGTTCCGGAGAATTTGAACAACTGGTTGTTTTTCGAAAATAGTGACACAAAGGAAAATGAAACGAAAAAAATTAAACTTACATCTTTCAGATAGTTGATTCCTTGTTTGAGAGTCTTAATCTGCGATCTGCGATCGACTCTGTCGACCATGATGTGCCCACCTGCGTACAGGGCATGTTCCCAAGATGGGGACAACGCCCAATTCTTTCTTCGAAACGATCTTGTAATTCCTCCATCCCATAACAGCTCCCAAAAATGGAATGTCCATCCAGCTGCAGTGATTGGCTACAAACATGGCGGGTTTCGCTTCCTCGCCCTTGTTTCTCTTAAAGTATTCGGTGATAATCTCTCTGTTCTTAATCTTGGGATAACATCGAGTGAGTCTCATGAGAGCCATACCCCAGCAATGGCCGACAGTAATAGGAATTCGACGCTACGCATTCCAATAGGAACAAAAAGCAGGAAATGGATCGAAAATTTTTCGTGTTAGCCACGGAAACGGAAGAAGAACGACTCCACGCATATTGCAGAAATATTTATTGACACTGGTCAAAGGGAAGAGAGATAGCACTTCTCATACGGAGCAGATTCTTTCGATCCCACTGCATTGCCTTTTTTGCCACTTGTCATCCTGTAGACCATGACTTAGTTTCCCAAACCATGGCTTCCATATTTCACATTCCAGTGCCACGACTTTCGCAATACGTACCCTTGGATCAAATCGACCTCTGGAAAGCCAATGCAACAATTGCCAAGTTTTGCAAAGACAGACCCATGGGAGCCCCAACGCGACCGAAACAAAGAAATAATACAAGGCGTAGGGGTTGAGAGCTCCGATCGGTGTGTTGACGGTGAAGATTCCGCCTTCTGCCCGCAACTCCTTCATCGTCTTCTTCTTTTTTTGCATAGATGTTTTCGGGTGTCGAATCCGTACTTGCCAGCAAGGTTGTTGCCGAACTTGACGACGCACGATCGAGAAAGAGCGGCGATTTGTTCGCGGTTGCTGTGCGTGTGCTGGTGACAGAAAATCCATGAACAGTAGTGGTGGCGGTCAATCCCAAAATAGCAGCTGCAACTGCCGCAATAGCAGATACCCTCGCAATCTTCGTCATTGTAATCCTTCTCTTCTGCAACACCGCGATTTTGTTCACTGATAAATTTCGAATAAAGCTCTCAAGCTTTTTGTCACTTTTATGTGATTCGGGGAGGGTTTTATTCAGACAGAGGAGTAAGACCTACTGATGAACAAAAATGGATTTTGAACGAGAGAGAGTCGACCGTGTCATTGATTGCGAATCAATCGTTTCCTGTTCAAATCTTGCTGCTTTTGCCGTCGTCATACACCGATGGATGAAAGATGATCGATGACGATGATGACATCACATGCGATGGGAAAACAAAACAAACGGTATTTTCACCATGCTACTAACGTACGGATTTGTGTTCAAGTCGATGCGTGATTCAAAAAATCAAACAAGACTCTGAATAGAAAGGAGGGGAGAAAAGTTTTGATTTCCCTCCTTTTTCATGAAGACACGTCATTGATCATCCACTACACCTCTTTCCAACAAAATGAGTTTCCTCATTCCCATATCTATTGCTTATCCACTGTTTGCCTCGATTTGTTTTCTGAAGAGCAAATAGCTAGCTACCTTGCAGCTTCAAAGTATAGGAACTGCACAAACCATTTTGGTGAATACTACCGAAGATAATCGTTCGCTATATTTTTCAAACAGGACAGCAGCGACCCGGAAAACATCTCAGAATGGCGTTGCGAGGACAAAGCAGATTCTTTGCGACGATTGCACTCGCGTTGCTTGTTTCGTTATCAAAAACGAACGTAGTTGTCGCATTTTCGATTGGAAATTTGAAGGGAGGTCTCTTGTCTTCGGGTTCCTCCTTGTTTTCATCTGAGACCACAGCCGAGTCTGCCGAAACCGAACCAATTACCTCGAAGGAAACCATTTCCGAAGTACCGGAACGAAAAATTGCCGTCCTTCTATGTCCTGCTCAATTTTGCGTGCCGGATGATTACGCCGAGCTCTGGGACACACTTCCTTCTCATATTGAAGTCAACGACGACGGTGACGGAATTTCTAGAAGCGTTGCTATCAACAAAGAATTGTCGAGAGTGGTCCCACTTTCTCGAAGGGACTGGATTAAAGTATCGAAACAGCTACCAACACAAGATTTTATCGATGCCAATCTTCGAGTCCACAAAACGTTGGATTGGTATTTTGATGCAATCGAGGAAGGCCTGAGTGCAATTACTGATGCTGGGGATGATATTGATGGGATTTGCATCGTGGGACATAGTATTGGAGGATGGGTTGCTAGAGCCTATCTGGGAGGGTTGGCCCGGTAAGTGTCTTTTACTGTGGAGTGAACTTCTTACATGAGGGTTGTTGGATGTGCTATGGGTCTCTTTTTTTCACCACATTTCTCTCACAACACATTAAAATGTCTGATCTCCAATAAATCGTCTTTCACGAAACATGTAGATCTTCCACTGCCGTTTCAAAAATCGCTCTGGAAAAGAGCATGATATCTTCCTTTATCACACTGGGCACTCCCCACGAGTCCCCCGACACGGCGCTTGTGGATCAGACGCGTGGTTTGTTGCGAGAAATTGCAGAGACACCATCGTGTTCATCCAATACTCTCGTGAACGAACGAGGGATCGATGTTACCTGCATTTGCAGCTCTAGCTTACCGGGCAACTTCCTGACCACCAACGTCGAGGAATTTGTCGCAGCGAGTTCTTATCTGCCGTTGCTCGGAAAAACCGATGCTAGTGTGAAAGGAGACGGAATTGTCCCACTGGATCTGGCTTTTATGGAGGAACCAGCCCGAAGAGTGGTATTGCCGGAATGCCCCAAGACAGGCCGACCGATTCGACACATTCACGTGCTCCCGACGCCGTGGAATCTTTGGGATCCATCGGCCAAGTCGATTGAATTGGATGATGCCGATGCCACATCCTATGTATCGCCTGATATCGTTGCAGAGTGGTCTCGGTTCATTCGATAATGCCGTCATCCACTGTGCAGCGGATGCGGGAAACACTAAATGTAGTACAAGATGATCATCTCACGACTACAGGACCGTCAATGCTGAAACTATGTCAATTATAATACTTGTATAATATGATCAATGGAAATTCAGATCTATCATTGTAGTTTGTCAAAATTGAGCTCGAGTGAGGAGTAGATCACTTGATAAGGCCCTTTCATGTTGACCCACTCTATGTACAATATGCATGATAATCAGTGTGCATGCTTTTCTGCTTTAGTTCGATTTATTCGTGTTCGGCCCTGAAAGACGATCGAAGGGGATTCGAGTTCAAGTTCGACGGTGAAAATTGAACGGGCAGAGGTAAGTTTTCGCAATTGTCACCAAGCCGTGGTAAATGCAGATACGCATCTAGCCCATACCCCTCAAGGCTTTTTAGCGTCAGTTCTCCCCCGAGATATCGTGCGTAAATTCGGGCTAAAGGCAAGCCGAATCCACGTATAGCCTCGCCGGTGATTTCGTCGACGCCAAAATCTGTCTCGTGTTCGATTTCGTCTTTTAAAGCCGTCGAGTGTGCAAACCTCCAGATTTCAGCCATTTGGGAACGCGGTATTCCGCCACCCCGATCGGCAATTTTGATCGTAACGTCTTCTACCCCCTTCACAATCACGATTTTGATGGGAGGAATTTTTTCATTCGTATCGCCGCTTTCGAGGTGTCGTTTCACAGTTGCACGACAAGAATTTTTCAGCAGTTCACCCACCATATAATGCAAATGATGAGGAACATACGTAAAATTGTTTGTCTCGTGACGTTTCTTCAGTTTTTGTTGTTGCTGTTGTTGACTACCAATGTCACCGTCAACGATCTGTATTTCGGGACAAACACCGTCTCCGTAGTAATCCATCGTCTGTCTTCTAACGGCTTCAACCACCTTACGAACTTCTCGAGTTGGACAACAATTTGGCTCTATGCACCCCAAAAAAGAGTCTTTGTCGGCATCTTCTATGCTTTTATCGACAACAAATCCTTGTTCTGCTCGGGTAGGGCTGCTCAAAATATGATGCTCCGTTAGGAACCTCAATCCAACCCTTGCAGTAAAAAATCGATAAAGTGCATCTTCCATTTCCTTCATACGCCTTTTCCTTTCTACCCCATTCGCGCTGTCACCAACTTGTTCGTTTTGTGGCTGTGATTTGTCCGCATCGTCTGCATTACTGTTCTTGTCTCTCATCCATTCGTCAACGCCACGTGCGATTGCGTTCGGAATCGAGGATCTCTCCAAAATCATGCTCTGCAACATATCTGTAAAAGAATCTTCCGACTTGGCATCGGTTGGGACTGGACAATCTTGGAACTTTTCGAGATACAATAAATAGACGTGAGCCACCTGTAAGACGGCCGGAATTTCGTTTAATCCGTGAGGCAAAGTTAATAAATCGACGGCACGTTGCGCAACTCGGACTGGCAATCTGAAATGAACGAGGATCATCAAAAGAAAAAAAAGAGGACGAAGATGATTTGAAAAATGAGTGAGTCGAGTTGTCGTCCAATGCCCTCGATATGTATGTTATGTGTTTTCATGACGCAAGAATGATTTTCCTGATGATACGCCTAAAACACAACAACAACTTACTCTGAATGTAAAAATTGCGCATTTCGTATCCGCTGCTCGCGGTTATCTGCATCGACAATTGCGTACTTGTACATATCTTTCAGCGACAACGGTGTAGTTTTCTTTGATGCCAACTTTAGAAGCTCTTCCATATCGACACCCACAGTGTTTTCAGAGATCGAAGCAGTAGTCTCCAAGGGGGTAGATAATATTGACATAGTTTCGTCCGATGTAGACTGACGAAGATTCACTCGGATTCGTTGGTTCTGCATACTGATGAGAGGGATAATGATGACGAGACAATGGGTTTGTTCCATCCGGAAGGCGGTAGGTTTCTTGTTTCCAGACATCAGTGGATGAGCGGCAGCATGAGTGTGCGCCTGTCTGAGTGCTCGTTTGCGACCGTGCTTCTGGTGGAGAGGTTGTTCCAGAGAAAGAAGATTCTGATGATCACTTTGATTTTGGTTTGTAATCAAAGGTGACATCAATGATTCTCGTGGGAGATGACGTCGAAGAGGACGAGGACACCGATGACGGAAGTGATCTTGTGCCGATTCCTCTCTTCCTTATTCCCTCTTTGGTCGTCGATGCTCCTATCAACGATTGCATAGAGCGCCGGCGTTGGCTCGTCCCTATGGTTGCCAATATCCGCGAGCAAGTCATGTTGATTTTTTTCTTCTCACGTTGAGTTACGCCTCTTTAAACCTTTCTCAATTGGATGAGCGCTTTCGGCAGGTAGTTTCAGACTTAGATTATTTCAGAAAAGGTAGGGATAACCTGTGACTTGAGTTCGCAATGCAACCGGGTGTCATGAAAGACAGAGGTGATACCCGTTCCAGTGTGAAAGGAATCGACAATCCGTGATTGCTGATGTTCCCAAGATCTTTCACGTATTGGGCAGGGGTTGATGCCTTTTGAGTTTTGTTCTTGATGTGGTAGGAGGTGATGGAAAATTGCATGCATCATCGACACTTTCTGTCAGGATTATGCCCAGCGTAGAGCTTCACCAGACGAGTTGGGAAGAGCTGAGAAGAAAGCATCTGTTCCCAGCTGCGCGAGGGAAATCACGTACTGGCGATTTTTAAGCGGGAAAACGCGGCCAAACGTGGACCGTTGCGGCGCGAGCAGGTCCGAAACGTCATAAGTTTCGTGTGATGTCATCGAATAATTTTCCGAGACTCAATTCTAATTGGTCGTACCCGTCGCACGTTCGTTTCAATCGCGATCAATGACGACTGTCCGGGAACACGGAGAATCCGTTGAGTAAACATGATTGAAGCGGTTGTCAAGACTTGTGTCACCGAAAGAGACAAGGCGAACCGACAAATTAAATTTGTGATTGGATTCTCTTTCTGGCGATTCCTCTACATATCACTTTGCATCAATCGGAGTTTCGAATAGTTATCCTTATTAGAATTTCCATAATCGACATCATCGATATTTTCTCATTTCTCCCCACGCAAACACCGCAGACACATAAAACAAGAACCCACAAAAAGAAAAATACACGATCCCATATTCCGAAAAGAATGCTACAACAACATCAACAATGACTTTCGCAACGAAAATAGCATCCAAGTCGTTAACACAAGCTCGCAACGCACGAGTTACCAATCGATTGTGTTCGATGGAAAGCCGTCGGGGAAAAGCTACTACGGCGATGGCGAACGCCCTTTCGATGGAGTCGGCTGGCACTACGAAAACTTCCCCGCTTGCAGACGAAGCCAGAATAGTTCTTCGACAGTTTTACAGCAAGGAACAACATCTCAAGGGCCGCTTGACCATCGAGGAAGTGAAATGCGCCCTGGAGCCACTCACACGAGCAAGAGAGCAGGCCAAGTCGCTCCAGAGAAGCATTCCCAAAAGTGACAAAAAGCCTCTGCGCCTGTAACTATCCGTTGGATGAGCCAAACAATACCATCGTCGATCCATAGGCCCAATCGTTGTACGGCCGGTTTCCGTTTGAAAGTGGAAAAGCTTGGCCAACAATTTCGGGCCAAGAAAGCACACTGCGTTTCCCCTATGACGCGCAACCTTAGATAGAATAGACTAAATTAGACAATTTCGACGCATTCACCCAGCAATACTCGACTTCTAGTATTTCTTTTGACCCTGGAAGCGTCAAGATTGGTCTGCTCTTGTTTCTTGAATGTGGCCGTGATATGTTGCAGGTGTCATTGGATCCCCCAGAAATCCATGCATTGACTTCCACTTCGTGAAACTGGAAGCATTGCGGTAGATGGTCATAGTTGCGCAAGATCCATAGTTAAAAATAGAATACTAGATTACAACAACAAGAACAGCAGGGCAGCAGCACTGATTGATGATTGAGGAGGAGAAGTCGAGAGGAATAAGAATGAGCAGGAGGACACACTGAGGAAGAAGAGGATGAGATCTTGAACACCTGAATCGCAAGAACAAGTCCTGCCGATGATGGTGTACTTGGTATCTGGTTAGGCGATTTTCTTCTCTCTGAATTTTAGTTGTTACGACAGATTTTAAGTTGTTGGTTTCGAAGAAATTGAAAAGAAAGTTCCGTCTTCGCTCCTTGAACAAGGTGGACTGCAAAAATCGAGATCATGGTTGTGTCTCGGTAAAAGAATTCATGAATGAAATGAGTCCTCAATCAGTCACATTTTCTCATTCCCGCAACGAACATTCCGTAGCCCATCAGATTTCAAAAGATTGAAGCTGATGACATCACAAGGAATAAAGTAACGAGATAACATGACATCAGGAAACACACCAAAACAACTCTCCCAGAATCTTCACTGTGACAGCCATCAGTGACATTCGTTTGTCAGCACTACCACAAACAGCAACAACGAAGCAAAGTTGTTGTTGTGCACGCCTATTATTGATAGTTCCGTCAAGAAGACGCAGAATTATCAATCGATGTTGCTATCCTCCTCCTTCTCAACAGCTTTTCTAGCTGTCGTCCTAATTTTGCAGTACTCGGTCGTGGGCGCAAGATCTCCTCATTTCCATGAAAGGCGAGCTCATTCGAATCACCTTCATCATGGTTCGCAAAATCAAAAACGCAAAAAGATTGTATCAATAACGACGTTCAATGATGATGGTTCTGAAATGTTCACCCCGGATCATCCGCAGCGCTTCGACCGAGACAATACTTCCCCGGAGTACATTCTACAAAAACTCCGCGGAGGCGACGTGTCGACTGCAGCTTCTTCTTGTAAGGTCAGTCTATTGATAGATTCATTGGATATATTCGGAACAGCAGTGTTCGCATTTTCGGGAGCTCTAAAGGCGGGGAGAAAAGGCATGGATTTGATTGGGATGATGATCATTGCTTGTATAACCGCCGTGGGTGGAGGAACCCTCCGTGATGTTTTGATGATGGGCGGTGGCAAAGAACATGTTGTTTTTTGGATGCAGACACCAATGTATCTGGAAATATGTTTGGTTACGGCGTTGTTGACGTTCTACTTTTGGCCAAAACTCGAAGCAAAGTTTGGTTTGGAAGCCGACTCGGCTATTCCCATTTGCACTTCAGGTACGCAATGTGCTACTGTCCAGCCAGGCAGGACAATTCCACGGCTTACTTTTTAAGTCGATCTCGTTGCATCATATGAAAGCATTTTGTAATCGACTTAGCTCACCATCTCCTCGGTTGCGATTCTCCAGATGCATTGGGTCTAGCAGCTTTTTGCGTCGTGGGTGTTCAGGCAGCTGCGAGACGAAAGTTGGCCCCAACACTGTGGGTGGTCTCTGGTCTTATGACAGCTACTTTCGGGGGAATCATTCGCGATGTTATTTGTGGAGAGCAACCTCGCATCATGTACCCTCACAGAACGTTATATGCGTTGGGACCAGCGCTTGGTGCGCTCACTTATGCAGTCTTGGACAACCTCGCAAATACTGAATCTTTGCCATTGACAAACTCGTCGATCACGCTGGTTTCTTTTCTAGTTGCATTTATTGCGCGTGTGCTTTCGTTCAATAAGCCGTGGAGGATGCCACATTGGGACATCAAGCAGAATGAATAATATTATAGGTTGTAGTAGTGAATATTACTGCCAATGATACAAAATTGGAACTGCGTTGACGCAAGCTTTAGGCTAAAGCGTTTTGAAGAAATCGGAACGTTGTTGAAAAAATGATTTAGCTAATAATCAAACTAATTGAGTAGTTTCAATCATTTGAAAAATTGTAGATCTAAGCTGCCACAGAGACTTCTTTCAAAACTCCCACAAAATGAGACACTTCGTTAGTCTCTTCGTCATAGAGTGGCCCAACACTCAGCCGATTTCGAAACTTCCTCCCGTCTTTGGTGTAATTGGTGATAACTGTTGTGGCTTCCTCTCCATGAACGAACAGTTGATGAATGAGCGCTGTCACGGCACAGGCATCGGTTTCTTTTCCACCCAAGAGCGTACCCAGGCTCTTTCCCTTCGATTCGACGGAAGAAAATCCGCATAACCCTTCCCATGCTTCATTGACGTCGTAAACTCGAAATGGCATTTTCGTTTCTGTAATCACGATGGCTTCGGAAGTCGGAAGAAGGGCATCCTGTAACGTCCGAGGCAAAGGATGATTTCGTCGTCGTTGTTCCGGGTATGTTGTGCATTTTGGTTTCAATTGTTCCTTACTGATTCGAATCTGCTGAGATTCACGTCTGCTCAACGATCTCGTCAACGATGGAAACGAGGAATAGGAGTAGGCCGTGGAAAGATTGTCATTGCCGTAATCCTCGATATCGGCATCGAGAGATGCCGTGTCACTATCGATTACTTGTTTCGCCGTAGATTTGTTTCGTCGCAAGGACACGGTTGCGCTGTTCCTTTTCCTTGTCGTTTCTTAGTGAACGATTCATAGGTAGGAATTCTGTTTGATCGAGATCCATTGCCATTGCAAGCGAGTATGCCATTGAATTGTGTATTTCGCGATCATCCTCAATGACCCTAAAGAGAGACTCCCGGTCTTGTCGACGTAGCTCGGCGGTGTTATCGTTTTCTTCCGCTGCGACGGCAAGGGCACCATCACTGCGAAATTGTCGTCGTTGGAATTTGGCTTATTCGGAGCTGTTCATGCTCACGATCATTTAAGCTTCTCGATAGTGGAGGAAATTTTGATCCATCCAGGGACCCCATCGCGAGAGAGTAAACCATTGAATTGCGAATTTCATCATTCTAAAAGTGGGTTCGGCAACAAACAATGAGAAATCAAAGATGACGGCACAAAAACCTTTCTTCATTCATTAATTCAATTTCTTTCACCCTTCTTTGCACTCACCTTCAGAAGTGTATTGAATAATTCTAGCTTGTCACTGTCGTTCAAATCATCACCATCACCGCCGACAATGCCAGAAGTATTGGCAAACAGTCGTTGTTGAATGTTTTTCTGTAATGCACCGCGTCTACATCGCGAGACGAAAGCCCTAGGCTGTGACTTTGGAAATACAATCGATCGAATCATTGCGATACAAGTAGCTGTCGTTGTAATACAAATGACTTTATGGTTTGGCACTGGTCTTGAGACTTTTGATGTTGAAAATATTTTGATATTATGTTCTTCTTTAGGTTGGAAGGTACGCACGGAGATGCCGAGCGATTATTAGGTTCCACGAGACGGGTCTGATCGATTCAAAATGGTTTTCTCCTGAAAATGCATCTTCGTCTCTTCAACAAGAATGCGATGTTACAGTACATCAAGAAGAAAAACCGAAAATATTCGAATATGGTGAATCAAATTGTCGGAATCAGGGTGTCATGTGCTGGAAGCTGATGGACTTCGGATCATTTTTAGCGGTTTTATGTTTATAGTATATATCCTGCCATCATAAGGATTCGGATTCTTTGATTCTTTCTGTTCTTTCTGACGCACGGAAATTAGTGTTTTTGGCAATTGCAATGAACAGATGGCAGGTTTCACGATCCATCAAAACCCAAACTCAGAACTTTTCCATTCTTTTTCGTTCTTCGTCGGAAGTTCTCTTCCAATTTGTTTTTAAACCTGCTATTTTTAGACATTTTATGGGGACGAGAATTTGGGGGGGTTATTCAATACGTTTTGTACACCCTTTTCAACCATCTATGCTCAAGGTGAAAGGATCGATCGATGTCAAACAGGAGTTTTTCGTGAAACATTCTCTATTCAGAATTGAGAATAATAGATTGCGATACCTTGAGGCACCTTGCGACAAATTGCAACGATTTGGCAACGCTTGGGCAAGTGGGGAGCGTGGTATACCCTGTAGATCTTCTTGCCAAAAAGCTTTAGCCGTTGTCGAATTGTGCAAAGTTTCGAGCGAAGAACTCCAAAAAGAAATACACCGGTGTTTTTCTGCGGGGCATGAGTTCAGAATCTTGACAACGGCCTTGAATTGTTGCACCGAATGAACTATTGTACTTTAGAGTCGATAGAAGTAATAACAGACTTAAGTCATTGGATTCCGATGCGATGATTCGGATTAAAGTCCGTCTGCAGCGGCGAAACTAAGAAGAAATGTTCTTTGGTTCGACGAGTCGATTGAGTTTCCTATGTTGCTACGAAAAGTATGCGCAAAGCTCGGCGTGTCCCACGAAAGGGATATCGAGGATTTAGATTTGTGCGAACTTTACCTTTTGAGACACGAAAATGAAGAAGACGAAGATGCCTGGGTGCAAGAAACGAATGGCATCGAATACGGCGACGAAATCGTTTTGGAGAGAAATTTCGAAGATGACATTGAGTCTAAGATGCGACGCATGTACAGGATAGGATCAGTCGTCCGCAAGAAGTTTAAAGGTAAATACTACGAAGGCAAAGTAGTGAGTCATGACCCCATCAATAAGTACTACCACATAAGATACACGGACGGCGACGAAGAAGATTTTGATGAGGCGGAGATGAAGCTCTATAAACACGTCCAGAGGTATTCCCATGACGACCCTATAAAAAAGGAGGACGAAGAAGGTAATGATGCCAATGCACACCCTGTAAAAAAAGAGGATACAGACGGCGACAATGTAGACGACTCGGACATTATTTCCATTAGCTCCGACGAAAATGACGATTATTCTTCTAGCGATGGTCCAGAAGAAGAATACGATTCATCCTCTTCAGAAGTCGACTACATTGCTGAGAATGAACAGCGTTGCAAAAGAACTAAACGAAACCCAAAGGCAGCTGTGGAATCTCCTCTCGAAGTGATAATGGAGAATCGCGACATTCCCTCTGCCCCTGGAAAACCCGATCACCGATCGGAAAATAATGAAAGAGATGATGAAATGGAAGAAAAATCCATGCTAGTAGCCGGTGCAGGGAAGAAGAAAGCAGAGCAGGAAGTGAAGCATCGCATTATTAAACTTCCTGAATACCGGTTTTCACGACCAATCCAATGAACACGAGGCGAAGAATGCCATGAAGCTTGCCCAACGGTTGATGCGGAAACACAATTTGTCGCAAGCTTTGTTGCTGAAAGAAAGGGAAGCAAAGAACTCACAAAATGGGGAAGACGACGAGGTATTGAAAGGCGGTATGGTCAAGGTGAAGATCGTCAACCGAAAAACTGGTAAAGCGTCGCTCCTTGCGCGATGGCTGAACCGACTATTGGATCCGGTGTGTGATAATTTTGGAGTTAATTGTTTTATACAACGCAGACGTGGTGTATCTTGCAAGATAACATTTTACGGAATCTACTCGAATGCTCAGCTTGCTGGTTACTGCTTTCAAGGTTGCAGCAGAACGTGTCGCACAAATGATGGTTGAGTATAACCCCAAAAGAGGTTGGAACAGTGCAAGTACTAAGAGCTCACGATTGAGTTACGCCATTGGAATCGTAGATGGCATTTACGAAGATGTACAGCGCAATCTTGATATGGAAAAGGAGCAACGAAAGCGAAAGTTAGAACGTGCTAGACTGGCCGGCTCGAGAGGTGAAGCATACGCAGAAAGTGACGAGGAAGACGTTGGTATTGATAGTGAGGGCCCAGGGATATCTCTTGTCAAGGAAGAAAATTCAAGTCAACAATGTTGCTTCTCGTAATCCATTGCCATCAAACTATGACAATTCACAGTCAAGGTCGATTTCCGGCATTGATCTCCATAACCGCGTCGAAGAATTGGAAAAAGAAGAGCAAGCTGCTCTCGTTTTGGTTGACCACAATGAAAAGGTCGCAGAGGAAGTGCTTAAAGAGCACGACATAAAACTTTCAAGTGACAGAAAAAGAAAACCAATTCAATTTGATCGGCACTCGTACGATAGGGGGGTCGAAGACTCGAAAGAAATCGATATTAATCAAAGGGCGATCCGTGACGAAGTCAAAGTGAAGGTTGAAAAAAGTTGATCACATTTTGGAACAATTTAGAAGTCCGATTCGTTGACACAACAAAATATATCTTTCCTCAGTTAAATGAACGAATGGTTCACCACAATGCTCTGAATAGATTGGTTTGGTATGAAATTCAGTTCAGAGTTGCTTTACATAAAGAGTTTTGATTAAATATTTGACTTTTGATTAAATATTTGACTCGCTCGATTCAAACATAGTAAGTTCGACTTTAAAGTTCGTTCACGTGGATAATATTATCTTTTTCGTCTGTAAGTCACTGCAAGTTCTTTGAAAAAGGATACAAGCTTCAGTGTTGGGAGAGATAGAACAGAAGGCAAGCTCAAGGCAAGCCAAAGGAATCAAGCCTTTCTTGAATAGCCTAATCATGAAAGAGGATCATAGCTACGGATCTCGAACGACGGCACGGTCTTCGATGATGATGTCGTTGCGCAATCTTGTCATCGAGGAAGACAGCAACGAAGACGAGGACGATAATTTTGTCTTTAATGATCACATCCACCAGAACCAGGAGTTTGAAATCTTTTCTGAAACTTTGAGAGGATTCGGTTTAATTGGTGATGGACGAAACTGTGAAGCATGAAACAGAGATAACTGCAGAAGGGCCAGAAACGACCCCGCTTTTGCGTCAAAAAGAGACACCCAAACCAGAATCCAAGTCACTTGTCTACAGCAAAGGCCAAAAGGAATTGTTTCTGGAGGTATTGGACAAGATCGATGAAATCCAAAGCACGACCCGAAAACAGAAGGGGTTCAAGGGCAGGAAGTTTGCTTTCGGTTTAATCAACTGCTTGTTGATTGCCTATGTGTTCGGGGCTCAAACAGCACATTTTTGGATCTTGTATGCAATTGAAACGATCTTTTGGATGTCCTACAAATTTAGAGGCATGTACTATGCGAAGCCACTGTCTGAGGCATTGTATTACTTGGACTTCTGTTGGGTCATGAATGTTATGGGTGTAACAATCATAGTGGTGGTAATCGCTTTGGATAGCAAGCTTGATATCATTCCTCTTGAATTTCGGAAAAACCTCTTTTTGGCTTGCTTCGGCGTGTTCTGTGGCCCGGTCTTCTTGGCCGCAATGGTGTTACCGTTCGTGGCATTTTTGTTCCACGATGTCAACAGTAAGTTCGCATCTAATGTATGCTCGGCACAGTGAATGAAAGTGCCTTTTCCTTCTTGGTTTGATACAAACAGCCACTAACAAATCGTTCCCATGATTTCACCCTTTCTGCTTATAGCAATGGCTAATTTGATCATCCACTTGATGCCATCGATGGTCATGTACAATTTTCGATGGCACGCAATCGAAATTAGCAATGCTTACCCAACCATTTTCCGTCATTTGGTAGAGATGACGGAGCAAATGAACAGCAGTGAAAATCCGCATAGTATCGTTCGAATAACCTTGGCGGTGTACTTTACTTGGTTTACCCTGTACTGTTGTTGGATGCTCCTGTTCGGGTTGAAACTACCTGCCATTTCGAAAGATGAGGGAAAACCTCCCCCTAAATACGACACGGTCTTCCATTCAACTTGGAAGGGCGGTCCGTGTGAGTTGATTGGTACTAGCGTTTGGAAACGCCCGAAAGAAATCAGCCGCGATTGCTCCGATCGAAACGATTATGAAGTTCGAGACTTTCTCTTTTACATGGCAGGCCATGCGTTCGGTTCCTGTTGTGTTGGAATTATTCTTGTTGGCAATATTTTGTGCTTTCATGGCGGTAAAATGGTTCACGCAACACTCATATGGATAACGACGATACTTTGTGCCAAACGGGGAGCAGATCGTTATACATATTATGTCACCAGTATGTACGGACAAAAACTAAGGAAAGCATTTAAGGAACTGGAAGTTCAAGAGGAACAGCAGAAGCTGCCGAAAATCGCCGAGGATTGAATGTCACTGCCCCTCAATCGAAGAGAATAACGAGGACATGGATAATGATGATATTGAGAACAACAAGTATTCGATTGTGTCTGTATAGAATATGATGTCAAAGTAGTCTATTTAATGTTAGATATTTTAAGTATATTTCAATCTATGAAGTGATTGAAGAGTTGCAAAGGCTTTGGCTTACAGACTTGATAGCTTTCCCAGCCACGTATTGCGAGAGAGCACTCAATGCTCTGTCAAGATTTTTACTCGTAGAGAAAGTAGACACAACCATCCTCGAACGTTTTACAGCTACGAATAACTCATCGTTTGTTGGATGGTTTTCCATTTTTCTGTGAACATCCGTGCTTTCATACACACTTGCGGTGTTTTGACGGCGTTCAATGAAGAGAAGGGCGCAATATGCTGCAAAGGAATAGAAATCAAGCGTGAGTTGTGCTGTAGCACATATCCGAGCTACCTGTTTTCTTCTTCTTGACGACAGTTTTCCTTGCTCGCTTTCGATGGCTGTAATTCCATCGTTGATATCTTGAAGTGACGAAGAAGCAGCCTCTGCAATTTCAGACAAAAGAAGCTTCGCTGCACCGCAGTCCGAAACAATTAAATTGTTCGAGCTTTCTTGGAAAAAATTCTCGTCAGTAAAGTCGTCCATGCCTTTTCCAAAACGCGAGCCAATTTTCTGTTGCATGCCAACAATGACTTCAAAACTCGGAGACATTGATGACATTTTTTGAGCTGTTCCAATCTGTTTCTGATCCCGATGAGACGAATTCCTCGCATATTTGAGATGATGGCCGTTACAAATCAATTTATGAAGCGATTCCATTGAGTTCGTCATGTTGCGAATTTCCGCAAGCAGTGATGCTGAATAGGAGAAACATGGTTGATATGATCTTAGAATACTCTTTCCAGTTCGAAATATTTTTGATATCAGTATCGGTTGTTTTGTTGTGTCCATCTTCGCACAAAACACTTAGAACTACCAACAAAGATTTCGTGACGTCCATAAATTCGTCAGTGCTGATCCCTGTACCACCTGCTTCTCCTTCAATCGCAACCAATTCTTTGAAGAGATAATCATTGAATGAGCCATGGGCGACTGTTGCTCTGATATTTGGACCACCGGAAGGTGACGTGAACATGTCCATCAAAAAAGCCATGGTGGATCCCCCAAGTCGATACACCAATTTATTTCTTACTCCTTCATTAACGCCTTGCTGACTGAAGAATGGCATGACGACAATCTCGTGTTTGTCTTTTTGCCCGTGACCGTCCAACGTTACATAGTACGACCCGGGTGTAGCAACGCGTTTGTCCTGGTTATTTTCGTGACACCACATAAGTCTGAGCAAATGCTCGATTAATGGCCCCATCACTGACGCGAATACGACAGGATGGTGAACGTATTTCAAGGAGACCTCGAACAACTCTGTGTGACTTTTCGGAATGATATTGGATCGAATCATGGTCTCCTTCAACGAATCCAATTCATCGGCTGATTCAAGAATCCCTGTCCCGTGATCTAAAATTGTGACAAGAGCGTTGTGTTTTCTCATATCTGCAATTGATTTCGCATTCCCATCCAAAGACGTAGTCTCAAACGGACGACGAGCCTGCCAGCTTGTCGAGGGACAATGTAAGCACTATGGAAAGGGACAGCCACCTTCGGGGAATAGTCGGCAAGAATCCGTGCCACACAAGGTTTCTGAGATTTAAGCCATTCTTGGGAAGCAGAAGAGTTCTCAGGACGGACACTACAGAATTCGGAAGAGCTTTTTCTCCCTCCCGTGAAGGCCATCATCTCGATCATAGTCTTTAAGTAATGGTGCCTTCCCGTTCCTTTTCCCTATCAAATGTCGTATTGAATTCTCCACCATGTTCAAAGCCAGCAATGTGGAGATCAAAATATGAGCGCCACCCTCTTCACCCACGAGATGTTGAGGATCGACACATAATTCCTCTGGTAGTATTCGTAGCAACCCTCGAGCTGGGGGCGGGGCCTTTGACAGAGCCTGCTGATTACAGTCATTGAACAGGGCGGCGTCGCATTGTGATGCAAGTATAACAAGCTGTTCCATCGAAATAGAATTTTGAAATTCCTTTGTTTTTGTTTTCGACGTTTCGTGCAAGAGAAATTTCTCTAGGACATCCCATCGGATTGTAAGATCAACCTCGTTGACCAGTATGCTATCGCGGCCATTCTTCAGGTCGCTACCACGTGGTTCCATCAATAGTACGTTTCGGATGGACGGATGCACGTAGGCATACTTGTAAGTCTGGCTCGGCGTCAATTTCGAAACCATCGTCTTTGTTACAGTGCCGCAAGTGCAAGTGTGTCTTCCTTATGCCACCACAGCCTTCTGCCATTCTCACGGGACGTCGAACGAAACCAGTGGAAGGGCCAAGCAAGTGAGTCGGCCAGTCTAAAAACCGAAAACAAGAATACACAGACAACAGCGATAGTCTTCAATCCCCGCGGATGATTCCGAGGCCCTAGTGAAATCAAAACCATTCACATGGAATTGACGAGGCTAAACAGGACAGCGTTTCAAGCTTTGTTCTTTTGAAAAGACTTTGGGAAGTCTGGGTGAATCATTTGGCTTGATGAATATCTCCCCTTCTATGGTGTAATATCTACACTTCCAACAATCTCAAAATGCAACTACGAACGTCGAGCTGATTTGAACTCGTTTTCTTGATGGCTTTGGAAGATGTTTTGCTAACGGGACTCATCAGTTCGTGGCGCGAAATGAGAAAACTGAACGACATCACGCGGCATTTTTTCTGCTTTTCACATCGGGCCGATAGACAACATAGTTTTCTTTGAAGGTCTTTTGCGGCCAAGGCTTTTTAATCGAGTTAATCAGTTAGCACATACAATTTAACGGTTGTTTGATTAGCTCGATTCAATGTTTAACGGCTGTTTGATTAGCTCGATTCAATTCCAAAACGGGCCCCCGATTTCTAATCGAGTTAATCAGTTAGCACATACAATTTAACGGTTATTTGATTAGCTCGATTCAATGTTTAACGGCTGTTTGATTAGCTCGATTCAATTCCAAAACGGGCCCCCGATTTCTAATCGAGTTAATCAGTTAGCACATACAATTTAACGGTTGTTTGATTAGCTCGATTCAAGTGTTTAATGGCTGTTTGATTAGCTCGATTCAACTCAAAAACGGGTTCGTATGAACCGAAAATCGGTTCGTATGAACCGAAAATCGGTTCGTATGATAGGGTTAGCGATCGCAAGAATTGGCCCCTGTGCTACTGTAAAGATCGTATGAAGTGCACTGGAGCCAACTTGAACTCTGGCTAGGAGATTGGGGAATGTTGAACATCATACTTGCAGTGCCAATCTGGCTAGACAGTGCTATTTGCTTTTCCGTAATGCGCAAACGAGTTTGCATTGGACTTCGTCATGTCCGAATTTCAGAAGCTTCCGATATAGATCCTTTTGTCTTCGAGCTCATTTGTCTCCTCCGTCCTCCTGTAAGGGCGGTATCGTCATACCCGTCTCGACTAGCACACGAGAACCTTACTTCTTTGTATCCATCTCCGATCCAGAGATGGAGGAACCAAGGGAGCACTGCTTCGGCTACGAATAGTATTTGCCTCTATCGTGGGTCCTGTCGATGAACGATAGTTTCGACCACACGCATGGCCTCGACAGAAATCAGAAGACAAGAATATATTTATCGCTGCGATCCGTGGCGGCAACCCAGATTGGATTTCTAATTGGCATAATAGCTGTAATTTTCTATCTCTAAAGATGTGATCGGATTCTGTTTCGCATTTTGTGAATGTTCTTTTGGTTCTTGACCATTAGTCCGTTGAGAACTGCCCCACGATTGATGTCATTGGGAAGACAAATCGAATGAGTTTCTCTCTCAGATTTATCGATGATGATTATCCCGTCCAGTCGTGGGTCTCTCACTTTCTCACTTCCGAATTTCCGTGAAAGCTGCATTTACAATACATCTGAAAAACTAGTGGCGCGTGACGCATTTCACTGTTGGGGAGTGCGACGTGTCAACGGGTTTAAGTCGTGGAAAACTAGTGGACATTTTTGTGACACTCCGTCTAACGGTAGGTGTGGTATTTGTTTTTACCTCCACCAACCAGTTCTGACCGGCTGTAAACGGAAGAAGCAACGTCTATGTAGCGCTAATTACACATCTTCTTCCGAGGGATGGAAAATACCGTCTGGCCAATCGCTGAATACCACGCGAGATTCTTGCTTCACAAAATACTTCCTCCATACCTTTCTTTTTCGCCGTTCCGTTTGCCAACTTTGCCGACCTCTCAAATTCCGTGAATTCTTGTTCGTTCTTTTTCACGTGTTCAACCACGTTTCATTTCGCACCTGACTGTAATTAGACAGCAGATGCTTTTAGTCGGAGACGACAACTCATGAGCACAATACATTATCTCCATCCGATATCATAACATACTTTGTCTTTTCATACACAGAGTACGATACACAGGTAACGCATAAGTTGTAGTATCATCGGATCCCATTGCAATATGAATTCCTCCCACCACCATGACAACGATGATCGAATGAACGTTCTGAGGACAATGAGAGCCTTGGAAAACTCCGTTTACAAACGCCCGCGAGCGCAAAGTATGCCAGAAATCTTCCGCGGATTATGGAGAAGACAAATAGTCGAATGGATGTATGTCCTTATCAAATATTGTAAGCTCAAGCACGAGGCAACAGCCGCGGCAGTCTACTATCTGGACGCCGCCGTAATGTGCGAGTCGGCCTCCTTGGTGATGACCCCCCGAGATTACCAGTTGTGCGCCATGACGGCATTACATCTCGCACTAAAGGTCTACGATTCCCCGACGGTGCGCGTCATAAAACTAAGCTGTCTCGTCAAGCTCGGAAACGGGGAGTTTACGGTAGACGATATCATTCAGAAGGAACAAGACTTGGTTCGAGCCTTGGGCTGGAGGATAAACCCTCCTACCCCAGATTGTTTTCTCCAGCGATACATGGAATTGCTACCATTTCTGGACGACGATGACGAGGAACGCGATGTTGACTCGAGTGAAGACGTCACAGAAGAAGATGACCAGCTGAGTCCGATTGAGCGACGTCGCCTGAAACGGCTGATGAAACTCGAAGAGCTTGCCTCAGAGTTCATCGAAGTGGCCATGGCACGCGATCGCTTTCTCTCTGTTCCTCCTTCTGTAATTGCATATGCAGCTCTATTGTCCGCCATGGAGCTTGCTACTGCCGAACAACAGAAGCAGAAACAAAACTGCTATTACGATTGGGCCACCTTCTTGCGGAATATGACAGAGGTCGCCGAAATGGATGACATATTGAGTGATTTCGGTGCCGAGAGCTTGGACGGAAATCCCAACGGGAAAACTGTTTCTCGTTCGGTCCTTCGAACAAAGATGCTTTTGGACAGAATCGTCAAGGGACTTGATCTTCCTTCCGACGAACAGGACGATGACTTCTCCCTTACAAGAACAGAAAGCGATTCCAACATTTCGAACAAGACCAGTGACGGGGATGACGAAAGGGGCGACTGTGAACGATCCGCGAAGTCAGCTCCACCATCGCCAACATCGACAGCGTCATCTGTCAATAGAGCAGCACCACTCGCACCACAGCTCTGAATTGTCACGAAAAATTCAACCGTGGGTCCTAAAAATATTACACAGCACCTCAATTATTCACATAGATCGGAGAGTCGTCCAAGGCGCACTCTTTCAATAAATTTCCTACATACTCCCTAAACTAATAAATAAAAAGATAGAACTTAAAAATGGCTTTCACTGGTAGGTAATACAGCATCTACACTATTGATTCGAGCATCAAATAGACTCGCTTATTCACCTTTCATCATCTTGTACGTGACCAAGAGGAACGATATTAGGTGGTTGATGATTTACATATTGTCAATACCACTGCCGCTGTCGCTGTCGCTGTCACTGCTCTCAATCTCACTCTTCTTCGTCTTCGCCATCTGACGCTTCAAAGACGAGATCTCTTTGTTGAGGTGTTCGAGTTTCAACTCGAGTCGCCCCTTTTTTTGGAGTCGCTGCTTCAACCGCATATCAATCACAGCCGAGACAGAGTTGTCTTTTTTGGTGAGACCAGCACGGTGGTCCATCAGAGGGACGTTCAGCTTCTTCGGAGCCGACCCTAGCTTGGAGTTGCTCTTCATGAACAATGGAGGTGGAGCTGTACGTCCGGCAACCGGCTTCAAAGAGGAAACACCACGGTTAGAGGAGACAACAAGCGACTTTGGCTTAGAGTTGCCCTTCAGGGAAGATGGAAGTGGAGAAAATAGTTCTCGGTTAGGCGCTGACTTGGAGTTGCCCTTCATATAAGATGGAGGAGAAGGTTTGCGTTCGGCAACCGCCATCTTTAAAAGAGGAAACATCACGGTTAGAGGACACAGCAAGCGACTAAAAGTCATTTTGGAAAAATATACTGGTTGAACCTACCGATCTTCCTCCGGCACTCTTGATTTTCTTGGAGCTCGTAGCACAAATTAGTGGTGGCTGCGTACGCTTGATGATGGTAATTGGTAGTGATTTAGTGTTCCACCCTGGGTTGGAAAACTTTGGTGAATTGCCGGTGACAAACACCCGTCGAAATACCGGTGGACCAAAGATGCAAGAATCCGTCGAATCATCGTCTGAGAGATTTGCACGATTGTTGAGCGACTTGTTGTTTGCTACTAGCTTCATGTTGACCGAAACTTTTTATTTGAATTCGTTTACAGACACTTGTAGAATGAGATGAAATGGACTTTATGAAAGTAGAAATGATGTTTGAAAAGAAGCAAAACTTTCTGTCGTTGCTGCGAATAACTAGTGAAACAGATTCGCAAAGAAGAAAATGTCACAGACAACTGCTTCTTTGACACTCTCCGTTGCGAAACGGAGATCGGAGTGAAGATTAGTCACGCTAGTAGCTCTCTTCTAAGCAAAACCAACGACAATCTTCTCTTTCGATCGTCATGGGATTGATTTTTGCTATCGACTTTGTCTTTGGAGAGGGCATCGTTTCAGTTAATCTCTTATAACCAAAATGGGATCGATTTTTGGTTCTCGAAATTTTTGTTCGTACTGGAGCCTCTTTCTCAACTTCGTTTCACCTCTGTCAACCAACATGGGATTCATTTTTGGTTTTGGAGCTATTGGTTCACAGCTCTGTTCGGCACTTCAGTTTTTTATTCCCACTTTCCAGAATTGATTAAAATATCCTCTATTGTGAGGTTGGTAGCCAGTCAAAGTGAAAGTGACAATGAATAGGGCCTCGTTTCTGTTGACGACTCTCGAATGCGAATCGGAGAGGAATCGACAGGATTATTATTTCGGGTTTTCGAATGCAAAGTTGAAAGTGAAAAACGACATCGCTATTTCGACACATTCGACCCGTTCTTGATTTTTGGAATCGAAAAGCCTAATTCTGTCTTGTATGTGTTTCTTCCATGGATCTGCCCATGTTTCAACATCAGTCATCAGGCGCCCCAACAAACGTTACAATTGATTGCTTCGATCATCGAGTAACCAACAGAATCGCATTTGGAGCGAACAATCGGAGGAACAACCACAAAAAGAGGAAGATATCTTGAGCACACTCTTTCTATTCCCAATTCAGTAGCCTCCGACGTATTTTCGATAATGTCTGACTTGACCGTCTTTGCGGAATCCTTGATTGCAACGGTCGCTCGAGCATTTTACGATGATGAAGCTATTTGTTTGATCGATGTTCTTATCAGAGACAAGTTCCTTCGAGACGACGACATGGCACCGCGCCTTAATATGCCAGCAAAAAAGCTTCGTTCTACTCTCCAATTCCTGCAAGACGAGCATCTTGTAAAGTCAGAAACCGTAGATGATTTGAGTCAGGGAGGTTCCCAATCGACAAAGTTTTGGTATGTGGACTACAACCACGCGGTTCACACGATACGACTGCGGTTGCATCTGCTACGAAAAGAACTGGAAGCGAACGAGAGCTCCAGCCGGAGTTCGTCCTTTTACCTCTGTCCAGGATACGATCAGCGAAGATGCAACGGACGGTACACCGAGGAGGAAGCCCAACAAATGGTCGACATGAAGACCGGTGTGTTCTTGTGCCAGGAATGTTTTCTGAATTACCAAAACGACCCAAACGGTCCCAAGGTCGATACATACACACTGCGACTCGTGGATAATGCCGATGATTTGCGGCTCGCTGTGGATAACATCCGGAGGGGTAAGTTACCAGAAAATCTGAGAAGCGACCCCGAATCGACTATGTCTAGTCGGACTCACACCATTTGCCTTTTTGTTTTCCAGTGAATGTTCAGTTGTCGGGGAAGATGATTGGGGGCCAACAATTGAGAGCTGGTATCTACGACTTGATTCAAAAGGTCCGAGGAAAAGGAAAGGCGCCCATCACAAGCAACTTGCCGTCGGAAAACTTTGCATTGGGGCGAGGATCGAAGCGTTTGGCCGGGTAAGTTTTCTTTCAAGACGAATTTCTGAATGATGCACTTATATGGACGCAATTCGAATTGCCTGCATCTCAACAAAACTCGGTCGCTCAATGGATTTATTCTTTATTTTTGTGTTTCAATTCTGGTTCTACTCTCGTTCATGATAAAATTAATAGAACCGGTCGTACGGCGGGAATCAAAGCTAAAAAGCTGAAAGATCAGGGAGTAGCGGGTACGGCAGAATCTGCCCGCAATATTTTGGTAGGAGGAGGTGTTGGTGGCAAACGTGCCGGATTCCAATCTGACCTGACGTTCTTGAAGAACGCCATGGGAGATGGAGTCCATTTTTGTATCGAAAAGGGAGGGAGCGCTCGAGCCAACCTGTTGAGCCAGCAGCACCCAAATCCCCAGCGGAAAAAAAGAAAATTATTAGATGCGGCGGCGACTCGAATCGGGACCACCGTCACTCTCCTGGAGAAAAAGGAGAACGAGGAACGCGAACGACGCAAACAACAGCAAGAAGACGAGGAGCGAGAAAAGCAACAACAAGAAAACGGAGGTGACAACAACAGTGACGAGGACAACACGAACGGCAAAAAGAAAAGCAACAACAATAGTGGTGGTGCAAATGGGGCAGATAGCAATGGAAAAAAGAATGGTTTGCCTGGTACCACTGGCATGGATTGGCTGAACAACAACATATCACGAGAAGGATTAGACCGGGAGATGGAAAAGCTTCGAAAACAAGATAGGGAGCAAGAAGAACTTTTGATGAAGGCTGTCGCAGAAGAAAAGGGTGAAATCGAAAACCAGACCAAGATCATCGTCTTGTCGGATTACATAGATCCCGCATTACAAGCTCCTAGTTTATGGGACGAAAACACCCGAAAGGTGACCTTCCAATCGCTGTACAAAAAAGAAATTAGAAGACAGACAGACATTTTGCACCTTCCGGAACACAATGAGACGGCCGGAAATTTCTCCAGTCCACCCAAAGGATCCTTTAATGCTGGCAATATCAGTATCACGGACGACCGATCCATCACTTGGGAAGATGGTTAGAATGCGAGCGACAAGTAATATCGCCATTGAGGACTAACTCGTCGCTCTGCTGACGAGATTTTAGAATAAAAACATCAACATTAGAGCTAATATTTTTCGACTAGAAGTAGTTTCTTTGCATTCGGCACTAAGAACGGAAGAGGCACGCATATGTATAGTATTAAAATTGCGATTGGTACATGTCCTTCCTTGTTGGATTGGAATTCATCAAACATCTATTTCTTCTCATCTATATTTCTTCACGACAAGTGATGGCCAGCAGCGAAGAAAGCATTATTTTCTGTACGGGGAAAATCTATCCCTCAATGACACTGATCTTTCTGTTCCGATACCTTCATCTCACCTTGCCATGCGATGGAATCATTCTCTAAAATGTTGTATAAGCTGTCATTTTGTGTCCACAAGTGAAGTGGGTCTCAATGCATGTGAATTCGCGACTAGATTTTGGTAACGCGTTCAAGCGTGTCTGTCGCGCGCCATTCGAACTTAAATCTCGTGATTGATTGCGAATGATGTCAGAATCAAAAGTCCCAAGAAAATTGTAAAATTTCTCCTTTCGCGGTATTTTGTGGTGACAACCAGTGAGAATGATGAGAATGACAGACGAAATCGAAAGAACAAAAAGTTCTTGCTTTCCTTTTGTTCTTTTGCTCTCGCAATTTACTGAATGCCGACCATTGGTATGATGTTTGTTGTCGTTGATGCTGTATTTCAAATTTCTGACAACCCTTCTACCGATTATTCATATGGCGATGCAAGCAAATTTCAGTGTCATACGCACCTAACTGGATAACTTCTTCCCATCTTCGCCATTCCCCATCAACGAACAAACAAGGAACTCGAACATAAATTATCGCGACGGGCTTAATCAAGGATGGCGTTTCAAAATAGCCTCGTCGACGACAGAAGGATCCCACATTGGCTCAAAGAAAATTGTTATCGACTGAAGGATGAGGGAGAGAATCTGCGGAATTTAAATTTGAACATCAGGCGACTAAATGGTGCTATGATCCTGGTCTTGTGCGAGGCTCTCAGAGACAACACGAGGATCGAAACAGTGAACATGACGTCTTCATTGTCAAGTACGCAACGAAGCAAGGATGCTGGGAGGATACTGATTCCACTTGCCTATGCCTTGCGACGACATGTTTCATTGAAAACCATTCATCTTTCGTATAACCAGCTGAAAGATGCTACGTCATTGGGAGTCACCCTCGAACTAAATCGATCGTCGTTGACGGAGCTCCATCTCGATCACAATCGCTTGGATGTCAATACAGCGATTGCCCTTGCTCGTGCGTTGCGGAGGAACAACAAACTGTCTATCCTCCAACTTAACTCCAATAGATTGGGAGACGAAGGAGGAAGAATTATTGCGGAAGCTTTACGAGACAACACTGGTCTGAAAACACTAGGGGTTGGCACGGAATTCGTTGAAATCAAAAACTGCCAAGGCATTTTTAGAAACCCTAAATTTTCATGGAAATGTGAGTCTCGCACATCTATCATTGAGTGGCAATCCCGACCTTCCTCTGTTGTCGGAACGCACCATTTCATACTTGGTTCGAGCCAATCGTGCTGGTCGTTATCTCCTTCGAAACGATGCCATCAGGAACACAATCCAAATAAATGATTGTGAGAATGCTATCAACATAAATAATGACAATACGAACAAATTTTTGTTTCGAACTATGGGGGGTGCGACTGCAAGTATTTGTCACTGCGACATTGTTAATAGCAAGGAAACGAATAAAAATGGGAGTAGTTACAGACCGAAGCTATGGCCTCTGGTTTTCGAGGGATTGGATCCGGACATGATATATTTTTTTCTTCGGGAAAAGCCGACATTAATTCATTCTAAATGACGAACGGAATGATGAACATCTGAGCTTCAAGATAGCCATTGTGATTCGGAGAAAATTGAAACAGCCATCCTCGTATCCAGCGTGTTTGCACACTATGACCATAAATTCGGTGCTGGGACAGCCTAATTCGAACTTGAAACTGCTATGCAACGAAGTAATAATAGATCCGTAGATGTAGTGCTATATGACAATTCGGAAGGGCAGAATACAATATTAAAGTAGTTACGCTAATTCACCGCTACCGCCGAGTCCCATGAATCCCTCACCACCGCTGTTATTGCTAATCCCGAAAAACTTCTTTACAACCCTCAAGGCCGTTTTCCGCCCGTACGGGATGTAACTCAAACTATACCAGATGTTTGCCCCGAATTGGGTGATCAATAGGCAAACGAGGGTCGCTAGTTTGAGAGCCCAGGGCAATGGAATGAAAACTACCACCAGCGTACATGCTAGGCACGATAAGTAAACAGTAGACACCGTTTTTCGCCGTTCGTCGAACATGTTTTTGAATTGTCGCTTTGGGCCGCAGAGAAATGTAGACGCACTCAAGGCTAACGTATTCCCGACGGTATAATTCACAGCAAAAGGCACTGGATTTCCCTTCGATCAATTTGACGAAAAATTTGAATGACATGAAGGTAATCAAATCTAGAATTTCCAGGTTGAACGCGAGAGAAAGAAAGAGAGTTAGAAGACATGATATGAGGACGTACGAGCGTAATGAACGAGCAAATAATGATCGCATGTGCCGAGATTTTCCTCCTTTTCCAAAATGACCATGTCCGCACAAACGGAATGAACCTGTGCGTGATCTCGAATATTTTTGTCAACGCCCACCGAACGAAATGGATGCAGTTTTTCTGTTCAACAATGTGCTCGAAAATCAATCCCTCCTACTCTTTTTGATTGTCTACTCACATGCGATCGAAAAGCACGAGGCGAAACCAATCAGTCGTTGCTGAAAGGTTAGCTCCGGGCACAACAAATCCGCAGCTTCCTCGACAAAGGTCGAGGACTGCTCGCTGTTGTCCATGGACCCTTCCTCTTCCCCTCCACGACCAAATAGTCCGCGAAACGAGGAAGATCTAGTGGCAGGAACTTCGTCTTCATTGCTTGGACTCGACATTTCCACGTCCATGGCATTCCCGTCATTTTGGTTTAGGCCCACCATAAGCTGAGCCTTGCTCCTGAAACTGTTCAACGATGATCTCATTTTCCTTTTTTGTGCTGTCTCTGTAGACTTGTTCAATGATTAGAATTCTTTCTCGACCCTCGTCTCTAGGTCTCCGATCACTTTACAATGAAAAAGAAAACAGATTGGCTCCGATGATAAATAAATAATGATGAGTGAATCTCAATCGTGAGGCTCCATCCAGTATTAGCACCTCTGTGAACGGAGCTGTATCGCAGTACACGTTTTGCGTTGAAATGCTGCAGGGTTCGAAACTTTACGTGCTCGCGCATGCTCAATCATTTTATCCGTTGGCTTTTTCTGCATGAAACTCTATTCATGACCCATTCGAATCAAAATGTCGCCGTTGACTAGTTCGAATCAAAATTTCAAAATTAGAAGACAACAATCTTTTTGACACAACTTTTGAACTTGATCTTGTTGATGCAAGATGGGAGAAGGCCAATGGTGAAGTTTTCTTGACACTGATCTAGTTTCTAACAAGTCCCAATAGTCCTCCAACCAGAGACGCATTGTTGAATAAGCTGCTCAAAATTTGAGAAGCTGGTGGATCATCGGTGTGGTTGCGCGACGATGGTCGACACCGAAGCCTTGCCCTCGGCGAAATTGGCCTCCTCCAAGGTTGGCGCTTGTTCAGGCGAAAGAGGAACTAATAATGCAGAAATCATTCGGTTTCCTCCCTTTTGGATCCAGTAGATCCAAAGATTGTTTCTCTTTCAAACCAGGGAATCGAAAAGATTGAAGTTGACGGATGTATCGAGAGAAAGAATTCAGAATTAACGCAGCAATCACGAAATCCTCGGATACCCTTGTCGGTGACGTTACGCAGGGCATTGGCAATTGTTCGGTTGGATTTGAGCAGAAATAAGCTCATGTCGTTGCCGAAAGAACTTTTCGGCGAATAACGCAGTTGGATCGACATCGTGTCCAATGCTGGAGTATCTTGACGTAGGTCGCAACCAGCTCAAAGAACTACCATTGGAAATAGGGAATTGCAAACAGTTGAAAACATTGATCCTTCTATCGAATAAGATCAGACCGAGTGGCTTCCCTCTCGACGCAGTAGTTTCTTTACCAATTCTGGAAACAGTGGATCTAAGATGGAACCAGAAAATGAACAATCAATCCTCTCGAAACCGACTGACGGAAATATTCTCACAAAGCGGTTGCAAATTGTTGTTGTCTGACGACAACTTCGACCCAAATACAAAGAAAATGTCCGCGTGCGACCGAGATGCCAACGACCTTCGATCACAGCTCGAACCACTCAGTACACCGCAATTGCGCAAACGCTTGCACCGGACATTTGGAGTAAGTTATGAAGACAGCGACGAAAGTGCCTACGATCGGGAGAAAATCATGCGACGGCTTCTACAATGCTACAACAGCAATAGTGACAATCCCCTTCCACAACGGACGGTTCGGCACGAGCGCTGGTGTACCTTTGGACCCCACTTTGTTGAAAGAACTTCCTAGACGAAATGGAAGCAATACGATGGCCTCGAACAACCAGAGAGCGTCCTAAGATTGCCGCACAAGGGTACGTGATTCTACAACGACCACCACCATCGACTTTAATAATCGAGCCGGAAACATCTACAAGCGCCAATACCAACAAGGCGAAAGCGAGAAGCAGAGAAACTAAAGCGTTTTATTGGCATCTGGGACAAGGCCGTGGAAGCTATAGAATCGGTTGATGAGGAGTTCTCGCGCAGTTTTACGGCCCTTGCCGTGACCAAGAACTTTACGGGTAGCCCTCATATCGATACACTGAATATCGCACCCTTTTATGGCTTGGCACTCGGAGACTTTTCGAACGGAGGAAAATTGTGCGTTGAGTGTTCGGCGACGTGCGTGGCGGAGATCGATACCAAGGGACGATTTGCGAAGGTCGATGGGAGGATTTTGCCACTGGGTATCAGACTACGAGGGAACTAGGTATTCGTTGATATACTACGTCACTCACGGCAAAACTATTCCACAAACGACAGCCATATTCCAACCTCCTTACGTTACGACTGTGGGAAACGACGAGGAAGAAAAGGACTGGTGGTCCTCTGGAATGGGTTCCGCCACCGGTGTTTTTACCTTGAGCAGTCGAAACAATTTTGATTCGAACGTTTCGCTAACACCAAAGAATCAAACGATATGTAATGCCATTTCTACTACTACAAAATTCGTTGCAGTGATTCAATGGAAACCATAACGTTGTCGAGAACGAACTGCACAGCGTCGCACAACAATGCCATTCGCATTTCTATGGGGGTGTCATCAATCATGTCATTTAAAGAGCAAAATCAAAATCTGATAACTCTTGCCCATGTTATTAAAATCGTTATTGCGCGTAAGGAAAGATAATTGGACATTTGCTCGGTCGTACAGGATCTTTTGTATTACGCAGTACCACAGCCTTTTCGTTAACGCCTCGCGGACGGTTTTCGATCATAGTCTTCGTTATAATAATCGTTGACCTGCTGTGCTCTGCCCGACGACGACATGGCTTCCAGCCTAGACTCTTCGAGGACACGCCGCAGAATCTCTTCTTCCGTTTCAACGTTGCCGCCTACGGTACCCGATACAGCCGCAACACTGCTACCGTAACTCTCGTCCATCGATCGCCTGATCGCCTCTTCGAGCTGTCGGTCGGCAGCACTCCTCGTTGTATTCAAACTAGACTCTGGTTTGTACCGGATGCGTCTGCCGGTACTGACGCGTCCACCGGCACTTGAGTTCTCGCTCAGTAGGTCCACCTACTGCTAGTAGTTATTTCCCTTGCGCAAGAAGGACTTTTTCTTCTTGTCATTGCTCGTCCCTGATTTGTCGTTTTCATACAAGTCCTCGATGCCGTTGGAAGGCGTCGTCTTGACGTACAATTCACCGAGCTGTAGTTCCGCCATGCGGCGCATCTCTTCCGACGCGGGAAGGATAACCGATGCTCCCGAAGGTGGCTCGTCCCAAACCTTCCTTCCCGTCCGCAGGTTTTGGAAATAGCTCCTTATTATAAGGTTACTACTATCGTTGCCATTCGTAGTTCCTGTATTTGATGCGTTTTGTTTGTTCTTGTTCTTCTTTCCAAAAAGAGATGAGAAAGCCCCGCCTCGTTTGGATCCATTCGAAGTTGATGCGGTCGACTTTTCCGATACAGCCAGGATATTCCTGCCAGGTGTCTCCGTCGGCACGGATTAATTCATCTGTGCGCTTCTTTCCGAGTCGATTCGTTACAGCGGGACGAGGAGCATCGAAACTCGTGCTTCCTTGAGACATTATAATATTTGATTTAAAGCTGTTTATCAGAGCCGGTCTATAATTCTATGCGGATAGGGATCGAACAGTGTTTCCTATAATAACATAAAAGACAATCGCATTGCCCCGCTCAAATAGAGTGAAGAGAGTTCGTCGGTATTGTTGTAATTGTTTTTGGAATTTTCATGGACCGAATTCAATTCGAAACCCCAACGGGTGAATTACCCAACGGTTCTAACTTCTTCATGAGAATCAATCAATCACGATCGACCACTATCCGTTTTTGTTTATGTGACCCGACTCGAACAATCCGCGTACGTCCTTCAACCGCCACAATTTGAAAGTCCCCCTATTTCGAAAAAGGGAATTACAACAACATTGAACATCTCACATCATCATCTCCAAAATGAGTCAAATTTTCTTTTGACTCATCATCGCGAATGACGGAAGTACGAACGAAGTTTCAGATCAGATTCAAGATCCACATGCAAGTCAGAACACACATCCAAATAAAATATTCATAAAACTCACTCCGAAACCAGGATTGACTCTTACTTCTCTTTTCCCTCCAAATCAACATTCCAAGTACTCTTGATACAATGCCGGCAGGCGACAAAACACTTCCTTGGAGCGCTTTTGCTAGTAGCAACCTCGGGTCAGGTATCGCCGTTTCAGCCCAGGCATTCGAGGGGTCCTATGCCATCACTCTCCCTTTCCAAAAATCGGGAACAATTCGACGACAATTCATCGCTTGGCAGCAGTGTTGAATCGTCGGTCTCCTCCTTGTCGATGGAACAACCACAAAGCAGACGTGATGCCATTGGAAAGGCTTTTTCAATCGCAATTGCCGGAACGACGGCGGTGGCAATGGGCATGGGGGAACCCGCAAACGCCGCTTCCTCGGTTCCGACCGCCGCCGAGCTTGAACGTCTCCGAAAGGGACACGCTCGGATCCAGTACATGCTCCAGAACTGGGAAGATATCACGCAGGTTTGCAAGAACAACTCCGACCAGGCCACGAAGCAGGTTGTCAGGACCGACGGAGGTGACAAGTGCGAAAAAACGCCACTGAATGTTCAGATCTACATGGGATACAAATCGACCGAGGATCCCCTTTACAAGGCCGACAAGCTCATGGTCCGCTGCGGTACCGCTTGTCAAGGACGACTTCGACCAGGCTGATTATCTGGAAGCCGTCGAAAACTACAAGGAGAAGGCCGACAACACGGCCATGATGGCCTACACCAGTTCTTGGGGAGAGGCGAACCCGAATGGTGGAAAAGATGTCATCGACGACTACCTTGAAAAGACGCGACTTCGATGTTGTTTCGTCGGAAAAGTCGTTGCGTTCTGATTCTTAAGTATCTTGGATTAGAGCCCCTGCCGGCTAGCAAGAATCCTTGATTATGACTCTTTTTGTTCGTTGCATCGGCTGGGACAAATCTAGAAAGGGTGGGAAGAAACAAAACCATTCTTTGCTGGAAGAATATGAGAAAATACTCTTTTATCTGCAGTTTGTAGTTCTTCAAAAACAGATTCAACTTATACTGGCGGCTACGAAGATAGGACTAATAACAAAGATGCCCCCCCGGTAGCAGCACCAGCACCAGCGCTCGAACTGGTTTTCGCAACAACGATAAGAAATCATAACATAAATTCAGTCACATTCTAGTTTGCGAAATCATTTTCACAGCAGTACTGTGAGATTCAAAACGATCAGAAGGGTAGTACTAAGCTGAAAGTAGATAACAAGGAATATAGAAGAAGAAACACAACAAAAAATGGTAACCTCTAGAGTCCTAATATCTGTAGATACGTATCATACATATGAATCTTTAGGTTGACAGTATAAAAAATACCGTTACAACACACGTTTCCATGATGAAGAACATACTTTTCTTCGAACATGTCTCACATGACGTGCTCGATGATGAATGACAGTTTCGAAGTAAAACCATGAATCCTCGCTTGTGACAGAAGTCAATTAATTAATAATGCCTAAAACAGGATCACGACTTCAGTTTTTTCCTCTTTCTGAAAGCATTGCATTCAATTAGTTGCTGCATACTTGTACCAGTAATTCAAGAAGGACAAAGCAACAAAAGGATAAATTTCAATTACGATGGTAGGTTCCAGTATTGGCGGTGCTCGGGTATGTTTGGACATTGTTATTACAAGTTTGTTGCGGGATGTTTGGACGTTTTCTAACAAGTTCCTTCTTTCTTCCTCTGGATTCTTGCGTTCCTTTTCCCCAACCACGGTAGATCGGTGCTGGAGGTGGAAATGGTATCGGCGGCAATGGTATCGGTGGAGTTGGTCGCTCGTCATTCTTTCAACGTTTTGTATATGGGCCGATGTTTGGCTGGTTGGGATTCTTTTTTCGGGTGGCCTTTTGGCCCCTCCTGCGGGTCGGCGATTTACTGATGCCACTGGGGGACTACGAGGGGATGTCTCAGACGTCAACAGAGGGTGCCTCGAAACAATTTACGACATATCTCAAAAACACCTTGTTAGTGAACGCCGACACCAGCAACGATATTGTGCAACTCTTTTCGACCAAGTCCTATTCGGATTTGCAAATAGAGGCGACGTCGACCGAAGCACTGATTCTCGTTTTTCTGCATTCTCCGTATCATCGTTCAACCAATGATGTTTGTCGGCGACTGCTGTGTTCTCCATCTATGATAAGGTTCTTGACGGAAAATAAAGAAAGGATAAAAGCGATTGGTTCGTCGACATCTACCTCCCAGGGCGCGTCTCTGTCGCATTCGTTAGTGGCATCAAGCTTTCCTGTTTTGGCATTGTTACAACCGGTCAAGCAGAGTGGGAGCAGCAATAATAATAACAACAACCCTGGAAGCATCGCACCTGGACCAGCCAAGCTGGTCTTCAAAGCAGAAGGCCCGGCCCTGATGAAACTTACAGCCCTTCAGCTCACAAGTTTGGTGACAGCGACCTTCCAAAAGCACGAACGAGTTGTTCTGGAGGCAGCAACCCGAAGGTACGAACAGGAACAGGCTACGGCTTTGCGTCGCCAGCAAGATGAAGAATACCAAGAAACTCTGCGGCAGGACCAGGAGCGGGAACGACAGCGCAATGAGGCACGACTCCAGGCGGAACGGGAAGAAGAAGAACGCCGACAGGAGGAGCAACGAAAAATAACCGAAGAAACCAACCGCATCGACAATGCACGTGCACTCCTTCGGGATGAGCCTCCTAAGGGCACGCAGGGTTGTGCGAGAATTCGCTTCAGGTTGCCGAATGGGAAACAACTTGACCGACGATTCGAAGCCGATGAGACGATTGCATCTTTAAAGGCATTTTTGATCTTACATTTTGCCAATGAGCTGCCCGAAAGCCAATCACCAGCGACGGCAAAGAGTGGAAACGATGCTGTGGTGAAGCGCGTGGCTCTGTCCACGAACTTTCCCAAACGAATCTACTGGTGGGGAGGGAAACGAAGATGCCGACGACGATAAAACGCTGAAAGAATGCGATTTGTGCCCCCAGGCGGTACTGATGGTTCAGGATCTAGACGCGTAAAAAAATTGCGAAGATTATCCAGTATCGTGGCTGCATTGGTTTTGCCAGAGATTGTTTTGAAAAAAATTTTACTTTCACCTGGGGGAGCAATAGAATCATTGGGTTGGAAATTGGAAACATCGAATACAGCAATTATTTTGCGTCTGGTCGCACTTCCTATCAGTTTGTACATGATATTTAGAAGAGAGTCATGATTTGAGTTGTAAGGATTTAATAAGTGCTTGCTCTTCCCGTAGAAACTAATTCGCTGAAGAACAGCATTCAAAAAACCTTTGGGCAAATAGAAATAAGTTTTTGGCACGTCGCTTTCCTGAGCTGCCATTACTAACAGAAAAGTAGAAAACTAGTACTTGTTTTCATCGCAAAATCAACTGTGGGTACAAGACAAACTAGATTACCGATAATTGGTCTCTTGTAGAAAAAGTGGTTTCAATTTCTCTTACTTATGTAGCTACATCTATGGTAATGCCGAAGTGACTACTTCGAACAAGGAAGTAAACATACGAACTCAATTGCAAACAAAATTTGATTCTTTGCAATCGCTTCCGTAATCCGTTCTCGTCATAGTCTCTGTCGTCATCACCTTTCACCCTCGCTCTTCTCGCCATCTGATAAGATCCTAGTAATTTTTCAACAAATGATTTACAACATCATGGTCGCCAAAATGAATGCGGCAGATGCTACAAAGAGAGATCGAGTGCTGCTACCTGAGCCTACGGGGGAAACCTCCGAAACAGGAAGAGGTTCCTTACCAACAGGTTCGTCGTCGACAGGCGTGTCCGTTGTAACGGCGACGGGAGCATCCGTAGGAGCGACGACGGGAGCGTCTGTAGGAACGATGACCACAGGTGCCTTGGTGAAAGTAGGAGATTCGGTTGGTGCCATCGATGGACCATCCGAAGGCATGTCGCTGGGGGAGTCCGTGACAGGGATTTCAGCGACCTGGTAGGCCGTGACGACACCGCGGCCAGTTCCAACGAGCAAGATATCAGGAGCGCGGGGTAAGAGCCATCTCTCCGGTAACAGTGAAGCCCATGGATTCGGTCCACAAATCCTCGGAGGTCAAAGTCGGTCATGTGGAGGGTACCATCTTCTTCAACGTAGTACACAGCACGCTCTGCGCCGTCCACGATAGCGGCAGACTTGACGTAGCTTCCGGTAGTAACGACCGTTTGATCCTCGAAATCGAAGCTCAATTTTACAAATTCGCGAGCGGCAGTACCTCCAAAAATGGTGGGTTCAGGTCCGTCGTTGCTGAGTGCGGGTTGTGCCCAAACGGGTTGTCCAGGGAAGTCAGAGTTTCGGGAGAATCCAACGGTGACATCTCGGGCTCTGCTGAATCGCTTGGGGATCCATCCACGGAATCCGCCACGGGAGACACCCCAGTATGCCGACAAACCGCCGTTGGTCATTACAGGAGGGGTGACGGCCTGGAAGTCACGCTCGAAGCTTCCCATTTGGAAGTAGGTAATCTCGGATGCATTGCCAGCGAAATCCCGAGGGAACTGGAATCCGTAGAGGAAACCATTTTCAATGGTGGCGTCAGTAGGTTTGGGGGTTTGAGACCACATGAGCATGTCGTTCGTGTTGAAATCTCCTTCGCTGACTGGGGCACCGCTGGTGATGGGATCGTAGTTTCCTTGAACGGGAGTGTGGTAGATTCCGATAGGTCCGTATCGCTTGGTGGGAATGTCACCAGCTTCGCCACTGGAACCTCCGTAAAAGATAGAACCGGTTTCCCCATCGAGAACGGTGAAATAACCATTGGTCAAGTCATCGGCATTGTGGGTCAAGTAGACGTACGAACCATCACTGGAAACTTGAGGATTGCCGGCGGCAACTCCCTCCAAATCGTCGGAAACCCAAACTTCGGCTCCGGTCATGTCGATTGCGATGACGCGGCTGTGAATTCCAGTTTGTTTATTCAATTTTTACCCAATGCGACGAAAAAGAAAGCAAGCCAGCAAGAAGTGAGAAGCGTGAAATAAAGCACAAGACGAACGAAAATCAATTGAAATTGTATAGCAACTTCTCTCGATATTTCGATATTCGTTTACTTACGAGGTGGGGCTCAAGCTGTTCTCGTTGTCGACGACAGCATAGACCATGTATTCGGAGTTGGGTCCAAAGGTGACACCACTGTGACAACGGGCGATATTGTCGGTCAATGCTTCGGGCTGGTAAACCCAGGCAATCTCACCGGAGTAGGCGTTGAAGGCGTAGACAGAAGCTCCAATGGTTGTAACAAGGGCATGCTTTCCATCGGGGGCCATGAAGACACCGTTTCCAGCTTCGATTTCGACCGGACCAAGTTCGGGATCGGGGAAGAGCTGAGCAGACCAGATCTTGACGGGCGTTTCCAAGAGAGCCTCGTACTCCGATCCAGTATCTTCTGCAGAGGCAGAGAAGGTAGATGCCAAAAGGCAGAGGGTGCTTAGAATACTGCTGAACTTTCATTGTTGCTAGAGCGAGCGTATGGTAAATACAATACTATAGTCTTGATAGTATGATGAATCTAAACAAAGCTTTGCTTTATGAAACAATGCTTCTGCCTATTCTTGCTCGATAACAATATTTCACCAAGCAATGACTACTTGTACGAGAAAGTACACCGATGTTTTTGAACCGCAAGATATTTTTATCGCAAGATTTTTTCTGCAGGTCCCACCCGACACCAGATTCTCACACGACTGCCTGACCGGCGTAACCGGAGTATCTGCGGATTTTCAAAAAGAGAACTTGCGCGCGTCTTTTTCTCGCAGGGACTCCAGCATTTCATCGACAAAGGTGCGATTCCGTTCTATGTTGAATTTACTAAGTAACCCAGTCAAACGATTGGCATACTCGGTTGCACGAACAGCACATAGCATTTTTATCATGGGAGTCGCCTACACGAGCAGGGCGAAGAATTTTCCTGATCCGGAAGTCGATCCAATAGTGACACGAAAAATAGTTTTACGTATTGTACCATAATATTATCCATACGACAGTAACAGAAGTAGGGCTCTCTGAATCCCTCATAGGCTCTACTAATCATTACTGCTTAGACAACGTCGAAGAAGATCTCTAGATGCACGTAGTGGATCGAAAAGGAATCAAGATTATCTTTAAATCTAAGTTTGCAATCTATGACGTCATGGGAATCAAGACCAGACCGACGAGAATAGCTGAAGTGATTCCAAGGAGTCCTCGGGAAAAATCAAGTTCGTCGACCTCGTTCCGGATTGGCGAATCAAGTTCACGCTGCCATACCAGAACAAAAACGGCATATGCTAGCAAAATATTCATGTTATCGAAACCAACCAATCCGGAAAGGACAAGAATGAGAGTGGTAAAAAGTTTCGTGACAAATGCACCTCGCCGACCAAACATTGTCAAAGCTATACGGCCGCCATCCGTATCTACGAGATTGAGAAAGCAAATAAGATTTCCAGAGAAGAAATAAAAAAATAGGTTAGCTCTCAGCTTGATGTAATTTTGCATAAAAACCAGCACTACCCATTTCCCGACACGAGGTTCAAGAAATTATCTTGATGGATGACTTACGACCGAGTGGTAGGAGGGCAAGAGCGTTAATTATACAGCCAATCCAACCGCTGATTGCGAAGGGATGCAATTCCACATAGGCCTCGGGGCCCTGGCCAGGCAGCAATGCGTACTTTCCCATAAAATACTGAATCATCCCACCGCCGAGGCTGCTTGCCCGAGCTAGTTCAACAGGAAGGACTGGCAAGTTTGCATCCATACCGATTTCCCGCGTTAACGCCAAACCGACGAAAAGCAATCCTATTGATACAGTAAGGCCTGCAAGAGGACCCGCAATGGCAAAGTCAAACAATGCTTTATTGTTGGGGGGTGGCGACTTGATGGGGGTGATGGCTCCTGCAAGACCCTGTAGTGGCCGATGGCAGTACATTTGGAAAGCCAATATCGAACTAATTTTGACATCATAATTATGAATGAAGGCAGTAGATTGATTTGAGGGTGAGCGATTCTGAATCAAAAAGCAAACAGTGTGGCCAAACCGTTTTCTCGTGTAAAATATTCATACCTTGTAATTGAATGCAACTATCCTATGACCGAGCTCGTGGGCAAGGAAGATGCTCATGAAGGAGAAAAAGAGAGGCAAAGTCAAACTGTAAAACCATGTAACGTCGATGAAGGTGGTTGTCGAGCCCGTGGATTGAACATTATCCAATGTGCTTTGTATGTTGGCGTTTACTCTGGGGTTAAGGACGCAAGACCCAACCGAAAACAAGAACGTTGAAAGAAACCCAGAAATTGTGATCGCCGTCTTCGTCAACGGTGACGACAACCCATACATTGTTTTTGGGTCCTTCGCCGTTATCAGAAAGAGAGGATTCAGGCCAACCTCCAATTCCATTTCTTCGTCCGTTGGAGGAGATGGGTCCAAAATGTAATAAAATTCGATTTTGTCTTTCAGAGTGGGATGGTTCTCTAACCGCTTTGAAACTTCTTGTATTAATCTGTCGTTTGCGGAAGTAGAACTATCCGCATCAAACCCCAATTGGTTAGTACCGCGAATGTAGTATCCCCCAACAACGCGCTCGGGTTTGCTCGTCACCATAAACGGCTTGTTACCCGGCCCTGACAAACAGTCTGTCACGAAGAGATCGACTTCCTCGGGAAGCGGGCGGGCGTCTTCCAATTTAGCGACTGTTGGAAAGAATTCTTCCAAATACCTTGATCGATCGATGAATTCGACGTCGTTATACTCCGGCGGTTCAATTGGCTGTTCCTTCCCTGCTTCCTTTTTGTTTCCACTGAGATTAATGAAAGAGCCGAGGGAAAACTCTTCGTCTAACTGGTTTCAAAATTTCTTCTAGGACGGATTCCACGTCCTTCTCTTCGTCGGAGGCAAGTACTGATGCTTCGATTGTGTCGATTCCGAGACTGTTTGTCACATATCGTTCCCGAACCCGCAACGGTAGCGATCGAAATGCCGCGGCGTAATCCTTGCGGACTTCTTCGGGCATCGGACGAATCGCAAGCGCTTGGTTTAGCAACTGAAGTTGCAAGTCGTAATAGTCCAACTCAATTGCAAGTTCGAGATTTTCATACAAATCGAATGGGGTGTCATCCTTTGTACCAGCTTGCTCTTCGTCGACTTCGATGCTGCCATCGGACTTGATTTCTTCTGTGTCGTCCTCAGCATTGGCGTTGGTAGCAGAATTATTGACTGTGTTCATATTGACACCAATCCCGCCGCTACCTACCTCGAGCTTGATAGTAGAGAAAGCAACCGGTAGATCGTATAGCCCGTTTCGCTGAAGGTAGACAGCAACAAGAATGTCGGGAAGAGCTTTAATTGCATCGTACCTTTCTTTTAGTTCATCCTTCTGTAAGGGGTGGCAATTTATCGGGGGGCAAAAGGATGCTTTTGCTGTATCCAACTCCTCCGGGATCGTTGATACCACCATTGGCATTCATGCCAATATCCTGGTCGTCCATCTTGGCTTCCAAGCGTTTGATTTCTTTCAACAGTGATTCCTTCTCCCTTGAGGACGTAGATTCAAAGTATTGCTGTTTTAGGGTTTCCAACTCTTGCATTTCTTCGAGTGGACCTAGCAACAAATTCTGGATTTTTTCTTTGAAATGAGCCTGGAGTTCCGGTGCATCACGGAACAACCCGATCCTTTCATCGAGTGTCATATTTGGTGCCATCTTGTTGACATCTTCAGCTACCGGAACGTATAGGTTCAAATCCTTGTCGTCGAAACCAGCAAGCGGCGGTAAATTCGGATTCGTTCGCTTACTGTCGTTGTTGAATCTATCGCTGCTGCTTCTTGAGTAACTGCTGGTCTGCGGAGGTGCGGACAAAGATTCTTCTTCTTGTTTCGGGATCTCGACGTCCATGTTGCGAATAGTGGAGTTCGGACGAGAAACCTTCTTTTCAAGCATTCTCAATTCTTCGTACAAATCTTTGACAGTTTGCCCCTGCTGTTTTTTCAACCAATCATCGTTCGACAGTTTCTCTTCGAGATTAGCAATCTTCTGCAAAGTCAGCGTCGCATCCATCTGCTCCGCCTCTAATCGTAGTCGTTCCGCATCGCGTAACAAACGCTTGGCTTCACTGTTTTCGTTCTCGTCGTCTGCATCCTCGTCTTGATCCGATTTGTGCTGTTGCTGTTCTTCGTATTGTTGTTGTTGTTGTATTGAGTGCAAGTGAAATGAGATGGGTCGAGGAGCAGGTCATTGGATTATTTGTTTTCGATCCAGAGAGAAGACCAAGATGCGAGAAAGCCTCGCTCTGTTTCCGGACATTGAATGATCGTGTCACACCATTTCCTCCGCCTGGTGTCACAAATGCCTCTGCCACTTTTAGTCTGCTCGGATCGTCGCTTGTCAAGACCAACAGCAACAAAGGAAATGCTAGAAACGATATGGTGGCAGCGGCCGCGGCACCAATCATGTTTGAAGCAAGATTCCTTGTGCTCATATTTTTCGAATCCGTCACGCCACAAAATCTTTCTTGACAGTGACTTTCTCAGCTGCCTTTTTATTGGTCGTATCTAAAAGTATCTGAGACAACGACTTGTTGATGCGTCGTCGGAAATATGTGGAAGTGAAGTGGAGAAAGACTTGGAGTTTTCTCCTCTGTCGAAAAGTGACGCTATCTTTTCACAATCTTTGTGTTGTTCAGAAGAAGAACTAAAGTACTTTCTTGCAGCATTTATTTTTTTGACACAAGATGTTCCTTCCACCGAAGAGTTCCGATTTCCTATGGACCGGTTGTTTCAAAACCTGTGACATCGATGATTGGTTCTGATCCTCGAAATAACGAATTTGCTTCTTCAATCTCACAACCACGATCACAACGATCAACTTCAATCACAAAGGGATTCACTCGTGACTGACATTTTTTGGTGATTGAGAGAGTGAAAGTATGAACGTATGAACTCAAAAATCAACGTATGAACACGATTTTTGCGATAGGCGTGATGCGTTGAGAGTGGTGTAACATGAAACATGATGTGAAACTTGTGTTGGCATGAGAAAAAATACGTATGGTAGATTCAAGATTCAACAAAGAACATTATCTCCTATGGGGACATGAAAACACCACAGCCATCTATCAGACATGATCATTGATATTACTTATTGCCACCATTGAAAGAATTTAAACGCAACCCAGCAACTAAAAGAAAGAAAATGTCTTCTTCGCAACAGCACGAACGCAGAAGACGACAACGGCGCAGCACGGCATCTGTTGTGGCAACTACCTGCAGCTACGGCAGCGGTTGCGTACGGCACCTATCGCTTGGCGCAATGGTATTGGGATGAAGACGAGGAATCTCAAGAAGGAACCGAACATCCACTCGAAGAAGATCTGCCCTCATTTACTGCTCAAGAACAAACGGGAAGCGATAATAGGAACCAAAACGGAGACACGAGATCCTCGAATCATCGCTGCAACAATGGCAACAATAGTAACTTTTCGTGGTTGTCCTCAGCCGCCGTTGGGGTCGCGAGTTGGTTGGCCGATGGAAGTTCTTCGTTCCCAGAACCACAAGGTAATTTTGGCAACAATAGTGGTTTTGCTCCGAGAACTTCAGCTGCTCCAAGAACTTCAGCTCCTCGTTCGAGGCCGCAACGTACACGCCGGCAGAATTTGATTCGGTGTCGCTCCCAGTCCAGGGCTTGCTTTTCATACCTGTTTCCAGACAATCAAGCCTGTGATCGAAAAGCTTACTGATTCTTCGCGCCAGACAAAGGAGCTCAAGGCCTCGCGTCGGCGGCGACAGGCATTGAAACAAAACGGACAACAACCAGAGGAAGAAAAGAAAATCGGAGAGACACCTGAAGGGTTGTGCACAAGCCCTGACGAAAAACAGCACGAACGAGAGCTACGATATTTGCAAGAGCAGGAAGAAGAATTATGGCGCGAAATTTTGGTGGAAACGACAACCAGAATGATGGCTTCGTCGTACGCCTATGCCTTGCTCCTGTTGAGTTTGACAGTGCAATTTCATTGGTTGGCATCGACCTCGGAGTTTCATCCAAACTCTATCGAAGAGCAGCAACGCGAACAAGAAGCATTGCTAATGCAAAGCCATCGATATTTCTTGAATGAAGGAATTCCCTTGCTGGTATCGACGGTTCGGCGATCTGTGGAAAAAGTATTGTTTGGCGACGACGATGACGACGAGGATCCATACGGCGAAACCCCGAACAATTCGTGGAGGAATCCGTCAAGCCAATTTGTCTCGCCGGACGATGTTGAGCAAATCCTATACCGCCAGCTTCCACGTGTCTTGGATGACCTCGGTATGGGGAAACGGCAACGCAGTCGCCGTCGAAATTGGATACGATTTGTTTTGCCCGACGAAGAAATCTTCGACCCAGTCTGGGACATTTGCAAGAGTCCAGTTTGGGAAGACGCACAAGAACAGGTATTGGGATATCTATGGTATAAGGTTTTGCGTGACGGCGAAGGCAGCGGCAACGCAAACGGTTGTGATAGCGTCCGTGGATGGGGGAAAGTATTCCGAACGAATGGAACTCACTCGGAGAACAATGGCAATGGAACAACAACCACTAGCGAAGGTAATGACACACTTCAAAAAAGCTGCATCCGCCCTCTTCGAAGAGACTGTAGATAATGAAGACGATGGTCTCAGCAAGGATTTGGTGGGGAAATTGCAAACGCTGCCGACGGTTTTGGAATTGGGGGACATCACTTTTCAATAAATCTCTTTAAAAAAGCGTGTGAAACAATCATTAAATTAGTATGGTAGTATTCATACGTTAGCAGCTTTACTTGATCAGCAAATAAAAGCACCTCAATCTTGTTTTTTGATATTATCGTGTCCGACGGCTGGCGCTACTACCGGAATGGCTCCCATGATCCATCGAATTCGACAGGGTACTCCAAAGACGCTCATCCGACATGCTACCAGAAATTGAATAATTGTGTGGGCGCCGAATCCTGCCGTAGCATGCCACACTACATGTAGGGTACATCCCCGCAAGAACGAGGGCAATGAGTCGTAAAAAGGTAAGAGTCTCGAGCACCACAACTGATCGAGGAACCAAACAGGTGATGCTATACCGATGTAGACTAGATAGTGCCATGCATAAAACCGTAAGGCCAATCGAGCGTTCTTCTGATGGACATCCTTCAAACCTTCAATGCTCATTTTGCCCGTCGGTGACAATGGTGCAAGCATTGCTCTCCGTTGTTTCAACGCAATTTTGATGTGGAGGAAGAAAGCAGCCACGGTCAGAGACACAAACGTCAGGAGAAACACAATGTATATCTGTTGAAATCGAAAATACACAAAAGTGTTCAAAACCACCGAGCAGAAGCAAGATGTGTGGTAGCCAAGGATATTTCGGTTTACATTGTGGGGGTGTCTCGTTCTCGAGGCAACAGTAGAGGGCGGCGATCACTAGATAAATCATGGGTAGCTCATCGGAGGATTGGAACATCCAGTGAAGCGTCCCGTGAAGCGCAGCCGATCCAAATCCAATCACCATCAAGACTAAATACACAATCTTGAATCGTAGCTCGCCCGTTGGATTTCCCCAATACATGCCAATGAATCCCAAAAGACTCAACCCCCAAAGGCTGCTCAGCACATTGTGAGGTTCAACCACGTAGTGCGAGAGAAGATAGTTCGTTTCGCAAAAGTCGATGGAACTCGAGTGCGGTTCCCAAGTATCCTCCATCCCGGGCCCCGGTACTCGTATTAGATAAAGTAATCTTCAGATTGCATCGGTCTTCTCGAAAGTCAGATTTCCTTCGATAGCAACAATCATCTTCATTTCGATAATGCTGTATCTCAAAAATCCAACTCGACTTTTTCACCATCTAAAATTTCAATTATTATTTGGTCGAATTAATCAACCTTTGTCGATATTAGGTCTTTGACTGGTCCGACTAATTCTGATACGTTTTAGTCGAACTTATCAGTTAGCACATACAATTGTTTAGTTCGACTAAAAGTCCAAAAATGGGTTCATATGTTCATATGAACGCAAAACGTGTTCGTATGAAGTCGAAAATTGGAACGATTGAACTCTTTTATTTGAAAATTCGATTAAAAAAAATCGTTGATTTGCGTTCCGTTGGGTTTCGGTTACGTTTCGATACGTGCATGGCAGGCTCTGAAATTGATCACACATCCCTCGACAGGAACTGATCGGAGTTTGTTAAAGGTGAACGACAGGATTAGACTTTAAAGAAACACCATCGAGCCCAGTAATAGGTCTTCTTGGAATCAACATTGGGATTCTTAATTGCAAAAGCTGAACTAGAACGTAAAAAAGCAAACCGCTTCTCCCGAGATGGCGACCAAGGGAAACAACAAGCACCAGAACAATCACAGGGACAATGGGATCATGGATTCGATTGCCGCCCTGCGGTCTGTTTTGATGTTGGATACTCCAATCAGAGATGCTCTTGCCGTCGGAAATACAGACAACAACAACTTTAAGACGCAAGAAGCCCAAAAGCTCTGCTTCTCTCCAGCATCGATGACACAGGCAACAACACCCGCATCAAGAAACACGCACATGAACACACCCATGTCGAGGATCAAAACATCTTCAAAAAAGAGGTCGCCCTTCTTCAAAACACCAACACCATCGAGGTTGTCGCGATCTCCTGAAGTCCAGCAATCGGCAACAAAGGTCTTGGAGAAGAAGATTCAGCTCTTGGAGGCGAGCCATGCCGAATTGGAAGAACGGTTGAAGGGAGAAATCGACCAACGAAAAACACTCAAAACCGCATACGAAAAACTATCGGAAGTTCAGACCAAGCAATCCTCCCAATTGGAACAAATTACGGCGTCCCGGGATAAATTTCGGAGTGAATCGGCTTCACTGAAAGAGACTCTCGAAACGGAGCGGAGCAATCATGCCAGAACCATCTCTTTCCTTCAAAGCACTACGAGCGATGCGATACAGGCTGAGAGTGTGAGGGAAAAGGAATCATTCAAAAGCGAATCAGATCGTCTTACGAAACGTTTGGAGAGATCAGAAGACCGATACGCCAAATCAGAGTTGCTTGTGAAGGAATTGACCAAGGAAGTCGAGCATCTCAACCAAGATTTGAAGAAGCTTCGACAAGCTCACGAGTTGGCTATGCAACAAAAGAAAGAAAGGCACGCAAAAGAAGTCGCCACCTTGAAGGACAAAATAGAGCAAATGGAATCGGGACTGGTGGAACAAATCAACAAAGAGAGAAAGAGCGCCGAAGCGAACTATGAAAAGGTACGCTTTCACGAAATATTGCGTAGCAACAGAACCAAAAGTAGATGGTGTTGGTGTTTCGCTCAGCTTATCTAACATTATTTTATTTTGCTTCAATTTTCCTTTTCCTCTTGAATTTTGTTTGTGTTGTTGATAGCTGCAAAAGTCCCAAAGACTTCGAACGAAACTGAGAGAAGAATATTTGTTGGAAAAAGATAAGATGAAAGGTGAAATGTCCGAATTGCAAGAATCTTTGAAGAAAGCGATCGAGGGAAGAAAAGAATCTGAACAAAAGGTGCGTAAACTACGGCATTTAACTGAGAGAAATGTGGACAATAGTACGTTACGAACAAGTCTTTTCTAACCGACAATTTGAAATGATTTTGAAAACCATTTGACACCGCGCCAATCAATTCTTGCACATCGTTTGCAGGTTGAAAAACTGAGTGTAGAGTTAGATTCTGTAAAGGAGAAACTTGATGTCTCGGTGGAAAACCAAGCACTGCAACAACAGTTGAAGGATATTCGAGAACACCGCAATCAACTTCAAAGCGAGCTTGAGGAGACTCGGATGGAATTGGATGGTTTGAAGCAAAATCTCGAAGAAGCAGAGAGAATCGAAGTCCAGAACGAACAGCTACAGGAAGAGCTGCAGGGATATAAATCCGCGGCGAGAACCAAGGATGAAATGGTAAGAAATATCCTTTTCCGTTCAACATGAAATTTCTTTGCTGCTGGCATTGTCTCTAATCGTATGTTGTTTTTCTACTTTTCGTTGACACGGTAGTTGCGCAATATGGAATTGGAAATGAAAAAAGTCGAGAATGGAAACCGGAACTCGGGAATTATCCACAAACTTCAGCTTGAACTAAGTAAACTGAAAGAGGAGCTTGCAGATTCCAAAGAAAAGCTTAGTAAATCTAGGTTATCGAACTTGAACCGCTTAGTCGAAGTCGCCACCCATCGGGAAAGAGTTCGTGATCTAGAAGGTGACTTGGAAGAGGTACGTTGACTTTTGAATATATTGGAATCAGATTTCAATGTTGATAGCATGCCGAACTCACCTCGTGCGCTTTTACCACTTTTTGCTTTTGTGTCGTAGCTTGAAGAGAAATTGAATGAGGAAAACTCATTAATTGACGTTACTGATGACAGGAAACGAGATAACGAGGACGAGGACGTTCCGAGGAAAACGCTTGAAAACAAAAGATGATGACAAAGAAAAGGGCGAAGCAGAAGTAGAAATCGTCTTATAAGAGCACAAAACGAAACACTTCGAGAAATCTATCGCGAGAAGAGATTCTGTCAACAAAGAATTTTACGGAAACTCCGGCTTGAGGATTAAATATTTTAGGTGTCATTCTTCTGTACCGTGTCAGAATTGTTGACATTCTTGGGCGTCAGACCTCCTGTAATTTTGTCCTTTTTGCAGCTATCAAGACGCCAGTGTCTCTCGTCGGACGGAAAGGAATACTGTTACACATCACACTATATTGAATGCGCTGATGACGATCTTGGTCTGTTTCTACAGAGTTTTATCAATTCGAAACGAATAATTGGTCGCACAAACACACAGATACATGGGGTATGAAAGCTCTTCGAGAGCTTTTTGTTTTTGAAATTTAGGACTGCTGCACTGCTGATCTGTCCGCATGGTATGAGGAAAGGAATTCAATACTACTACACGTTTAGTACTTTCGTGTTGCTATTGCTGCTGGCTTGAAATCGCTCATTCAGGAGTTCGAGAACTCCCATTCAGTGCAACTGCGAGAAGATTATAGCATAATGGTATAAGAATAATTAACATTAGAGCAGAGTCCGTATCTACATCGTCTAATCGAAAATTTGAATGTAGTCGCCTCTGTCAGAGAACGAGATGCCTTGTTTGTTGAGGCTACAAGCACTTTCGAAGGCCAAAAAATAAAATGTTCGAATTCGCTTTCGTATAGTAGTGTAGAGGAGATGGAAACATTCATAATGATATTATGGTTCTCGTTGGTATTAGTCATTGGCATCATGGTGTAATCTTAACCAAAAGCTATAGCACTCTAGTAGGGTTAGGGTTGGAGGTCGGTCGTGCGTACGGACATACGTACGTACGATCGAAAATATGTTGTCGTTTTACTCAACGAACATTCATCATCAATCAACTCCTGTCACACTTTGGATAAAGGGTGTTGAATTGAATTGTATGTGCGATGGCGAGGATGGCAAGGAAGCTATCAGTTGATCTTGATAGACCAAGGATATCCGCACAAGAAGATAATCATTTCTCCAAGCTATGATAGAAGTTTGAAGGACTTTTTTGATCAACCATAATTTTCATTCATCAATCGAGGAAAAATGAATCGTGATTTCCATTGCTGGATGCCGCCGATATGGGGGCTCGTTCTATTGGCATCGATTTCCGCCAGTCACGTGGCGAACGCATTTTCTTTGTTGGATACAATTGATCCTCCTTTCGATTCTGTCGTAAAATCGCCGATCGCTTCAAGGAGTTCGTGTTGGTATGCTACCAGAACGGACCAGGAAGATCTCGTGACACGGTTGCCTCTGGCGGAGAAATCTGCCGATGAAGATGTTGACACTGTCTCTGCTGGCATCATTTCTTACCGTCGGAAACGAAGGATATCTACTTCTGCAAGTGAAACTTTCGATAATAGATTTCATGAATTACTGGAATTCAAGGAAACCCACGGCCACACCCGAGTTCCTCGAAGACACGGAAAGCTTGGCGATTGGGTGAACAAACTTCGGCAAAGAAAAGACCGATTGGACGAGCAGAGACTGGACCGCTTGAACGAAATTGGGTTCTGTTGGGATGCCTCCGATGATAAGCGAAGAAAGGAACGAGAGAAATGGTGGAACCGATTGGAATCTTTTCGAAGACTCCAACAGGAGAATCTACTTACCGTAGCAGGAGCAGGAAACCAAAACGATGCTCCTCCTGATGCATCATTCTCTACTAGTGTAACACACCAACAACCGACAACTCTATCTTTTGACAGTCTACAGGATTCGGAAAAGAAATGGCTGCGAAGGCAGCGAATTCAATACATTGATTCTGGTCGCAAACCCTCTCCAAAATTAGACGAAAAGCAAATACAAGCCTTGAATGAGATCGACCCAAATTGGTGGCAAACGGTAGGTAGATCATGGTGTGGTGGATAAGTGCAATGTGTTTCCATGTTGATTTACGAAGCAACAGCTGATGCATGCTGATTACTTCTGCCAATATGATTGTTCTTTTTATTTTGACAGACCAGAGAGCGAAAGTGGTATACCCAATATTCTGCTCTGAAGGAGTTCCGAGCGAAACATGGTAAGTCACCGCAGAATTTTTCCTGAGATTCCAAACAAAGCCCATCTCCCATCTCACATCTCACATCAATAATGATCCGAATGAATCTTGTCCGTTTCTTCACCACGCTTTTTTTTATTAGGCCATTCAAATGTCACAAGTGCTCACGAAGACAAGAAATTGTTTAACTGGTAAGACAGTCACGTCCAGCATTCTGTACAAAGGGAAAGCCATTCTAAATCGAATTTGCTTGTGACATTCTTCGTAAAGTCTTCTTACTTTTCTCACCTATCATCCTGATTGTTTTACTGCGTATAGGGTGCAAAATAATCGCAAGAAATATAGAGCCTTGAAGTTGCAACGCGAGGATGGATTTCGCAGTGACGGCTCACCAAAGCTGACGACAGAGCAGATTGAATTGCTCGATAGCATCGACTTCATCTGGGATCCGTGGGGACATTACGAGGATCGCTCTTGGTTGCCTTAGACAACAGGTTCGGACAACAAATCGGCATCTCTCTAGGACTACAACAGCTGAGCCGAACGAATAGAATGGTGGATACATCTTGCAGCAATTCAGATTACGTGTAGCGATAAAAGTCTTCAGAATGAATTTTTTTCCTTGAATAACATTATTTATAACTTCATTATCGTGTATGTGATAGCACCTAGGAAAATGCAAACGGTGCGTGGATTCTGTGTATCAATGGACAATAAATGATATGAAGTGTACAATCCAAAAATTCTCTCTGTTTACATTCGGATCAATCATCTTTTGATTTGTTGCTACGGGTCAACCCATTGGCACATATATCGCAAGATTTGCCCGTACTAGCAGAGACTGGCGACATTTCCGTTTTGTTCCGGCGACCAAATCGTCTTCGTGGTCAATGTTGACGATAGTCTTCGAGCATGTTGAATTGATGCCCGCCGGATCATTGTCCATTCTTGACGAGACATGAAAGAAAGCTGCATAAAGCCTGAAAATGCCATTAAGATGGCAATCGCAATGAAAGCAAATTGTTCTCTGTAAAAAAGGAAAATGCAATAATTAGATTTCCATACAAGAAGACCTTGAGATAATCGTGCCACACAACCACTAAGATTCACTTACGGAATATATCTTGTCAAGAGTACACCTAGTGACACAGCCAAATTCACAACCATTCGAGGCACCATCGTCATTGTCGCTCTACCATCCGATGGCAAATATAGCGATCGGAGTACTCCTTCACATGGCATGGTGACACCAACCAAGAACTCGTACACCAAAAATGCCGCCAATGCGATTGAAAACGACCCGGGAGATGATGAAGATAGAAAGAAGGGGACTAGGAGCATTACCGCGGACAATATGTAGTTCGCGCCAACCAAAAATTCCAATTCCATAGGTCGAACGCTGATTCCTTCCGTCTCCAAAATAATCGTCTGGCCAGGTGTTTCTTCCCTGCCTGAAAAGAGGAAACTCACTGCTTGGCGAACATGCGGCGCACAGAGCCCTCCGCAAACACCAGCGGCCATGAATGCACCAAATATCAATCCATACGCGGGATTATCAGTACCATCAATAGCCCAATCGAAGTATGGTTGGAGCCACATACTGCCACCACTTATTGTGCCGACCTCGTGGTTACCCGAAGTAAAACTCTGAAGCGTAGGTGACCAAAGAAAAATAAAGATTTGAAGTGAACCCACGCTGAGCCCTTGAATGATCCCAAGACGCAAAATTTTTGGATCGGATCGAAAGATGGCGATCGCCTCTTTGATATAATCCATCACGCTTTTTGTATCACATTCTCGAGGCCCGCTAGAGTCTTCTTTTGACATCTCGTCCTCCTCACTATACGTTGGTGTGGAGGAAACTCCATAATTCTCTGTCCACAACAAAGATATCACAATCAAGGCGATTCCAGTGCAAGATACGGCTCCCTGGAATGGACCAACAGACCCGTATTGTTCGGCAAGTAGATGTGCAAGATAGCCAGATGCGATGGATGCCAAATTGCTGACAATGACTGAATCTCTCATAATCAATTCATATTCATTCTTGGCGGCATCTTTCTCTTCATCCGCACTCGACGTTTCGAACGTAGTAGTCGTATCCTCGTCACTATCTGATGAGGTATCTGTGCCGCAAGAGGGTTCACGACGGCGATTTCGGAATTCCGTATCCAGCCATGTTTCAAAGACCGAAGACAAGAGATTCGTAGTTATGCCCCCCACCATGCGACTTATCAAAAGTCCAGAAAGGAATGGATATTGCTCCAGCAGATTAATCCACATCTCCAGTGCGCAGTAGAGCATGGCGGATCTCTTTCTACCAAATCTATCGATGAGGGGGCCGGTGATAGGTGTAGTAATCGCTCCCGTGATAAAGCCCAAGGCATACAAGGACGCCACATTGAATCCATAACCCTCGTACAAGACATACAAGTGAGTTCCTAAACCAGAGGAAAAGAGAAGGAACGCAATATGAGCACAACGGCAACCGATCTTGACCGAGAAAGACATACAGATATCGGTATTCGCTTTGTTTCAAGCAAAATAAAACCATCATCATTGTCGTCACATACCTTGGAGGCCGTCAGCGAGCATGACAACCAAGTTTACCGAAAGGTATTTCAAACGGAGGACTGCCAATGGGGAGAGAGAACTTGACAGCTCGAAGGTAGAAGAATGCTCATCCTTTGAGAGCGATTTAACGAATTCAAACGTTGGTTCGATAGATTCCGAGCACTCGGTTTCCACCACGGACCCCGTTAAGAGTGTTGCTGAAGCCGAACAATTGTCCAAAGATGTATCAGACAAGGACAGCGATCTCTCTTTTCGAATGATTTGGTTCTTCTTCATTATTTCTTTGTAGTCACCGTTGAAGAAAACCACAGCTTTCTTCTCCATCGAAGACGACGACGATTCCATTTTTATGTCGATTGCTTTGCGTTGAAACTATCAAAGAGTGAGACAACTTCCGAAAGTATGGTGACAACTCTCTTCACTCTTCATTGTTACTTTATGGTAGCGTTTAGAGCTTATGTGCGCCCACTGTTGCTAATGGAAGAATCTTTGATTATGACTTGCTGCCTGAATAACGTTATCGTGTCAAAGCTCCAGAATGGGAACGTACAATATTCGTCATTCTTTCTTTTGGATTTTTGTGCGATCCCAACGAGTACCTTCACTAAAATCAAAGAAAATAATGGTTTGTTCTTTCGAGAAAGACGGATATCCAGGCTCAGTGCACGTGCGCAGAAGCGTGAATCAAAATTCATTTATTGATTTTCCAGATGGTGGCGGTCACGCACGTGCCCCAAGATCCAGAACTATGCACGCCTACAATAGTTTACAGTTACAGCCCTTATCATGGACTCGTGGACAACACCTGGTCACGTGCCCAAACTAACGACATTTATGATCATCTTGTCCTTTTGGGACTTCCCTTATGAAAGTAATAGAGTACAGGCAGGAAGGCAGAGCTACCCTAAAATATCAGGGAACGAACACCAAATGGGAATGAAAACGAATCTCTCTTTAGTATCGATGTAAACTGCTAGAAAAGAATTTCAAGTTCATGCGATCATTTATTATTCGCGGATTCTCTCCTCCGGGGAACGTGTATGCTAAACAATAGGGGTTACGGATTGGCTAATAGAGGTCGTGGCAAGACTACGTTTTATCTCAAATTTATTCCAGATTTCGATTCAGCACGGCACTGGAACGATCTTGCACATGTATTGTCATGTCAGAGTCAGAACAGATAATTTAATCAAGATCGGGCATCTCCTCCATATCGGGAATGTCATCACCGTCGCCTCCAGAAGGCATTCCTCCAAAGCCTCCCATGCCTGGCATACCGCCCATTCCTGGCATGCCACCGCCGCCCATCATTTTCTTCATCATCAAGTTCAGAGCCGGTCCAACTTCGGGATCCGCCATGAGTTCTTGGAGTTTTCCGGGGTTGCTTAGCAGTCCCATAGGTCCGCCGGGACCGTTCATTATTTCCTGAAATGCAGCGACAACCTTCGGATTTTCCATTGCTTTCTTGATCTCTGGGTCGTTCATCATTCCGCTCATCATGTCCGGACTAGGCATTCCAGGCATGCCTCCCATACCACCTGGCATACCTCCCGGCATACCTCCCATGCCAGCGTTTCTAGCGGCTTCTGCCTCCTCTCGCTTTGCGTCTTCCCGTGCTCGTTTGATATCTTCCGCCTTCTTTCGGAGTGCTTCTTCCTTTTGGATGCGTTCCTGGGCTTCTTCCTTTTCTTTCGCAATACGTTTCTTTGTCAATTCTTTCAAAATGTCAGCAATTTCAGGGTCGAAATCTATCGATTGTGCCTGGCTCAGATCCCTGGAAATTCGTGCACAGTTTGTTACCGATCAGATGTTGCGTCAATACGAGGGTAGGGAAGAAAATGAGTGAAAATTCATTGGAGAAAAACAAAGCGTGTGTACGACATTGTACCGATTGTTCATTTCCAATATAATGCATACCCACCATACCAGCTAGAGCAACAGTTCATACGTACCTTAGAGCACCTTCCCAATCGTCGAGATGCTTGTATCGAAGTTTCCCCCTGGTCTTGAGTGCTTTTGCAGAATCCGGATTTTGTTCCAAGGCAAGCTTGCAATCAATTTCCGCCGCCTTGTAGTGGCCGAGCTTTTCCAGGACGATGGCACGATTGGCATACAACAAGGCCGACGGGGGAGCGGCTTGAACGGCAGAATTGTAAAAGTCCAATGCCTCGTCGAACTTTCCGCTGTTCTTCGCGTCGGCGGCCTTGACCTTGAAATCGGATTGTTTCTCGTAGTCTTCTCCGGATTCGTATTGGGGAACACTGAATCCATCGTCTTCCATTGGTTCTGCAGATTCCCCAGAAGCCTCTTCGGTGTCCGCTGTTTCATTGCCAATATCACCCCCGAGATTCTCGATTTCGGCGTGCAAAGAAGCAATGTAGTCCTTGACGCGTTCTGCATGGGTCACAGCAAAGAGTTGTCGACAAGAGACACGACGGTCGGAAATTCAAAAAATTGGAATGAACATCGTTAGGAAAGAGTATCCAAACAATCCAAATCAATTACATTGCAAACATAATCGACACGGAAGCAAATCAGCAAAATGAGAACACCACAATCACGGCGTTTTCGACCTTCACTCACGACTTTCGGAATCGCCGAGCGACCCCAATATTTCTTCGATTTCTTTGGGCAATGGCATGGTTTCTATGCTCAATTAGTTCTTGGCAATTGACAAATATAGAATGTTTGGTTCAAAAAGAGCAGACTCTCTTCCTCTTGTGTATGTTCCTCTGTCGAATGGACGATGGCACCAATGGGTTTGGATTTTGCGTGACCACACGCTTCGCAAACGCAACGCAGACGAGATTTGCAAGAGTTTCTCACCCGCTCGAGACAAGATCTTCGGAGAAGACCGTCGAGACGTGACAGCTACATTCTACTTTATATGGTATTATGTGTATGTATAGTACCTATGTCATAGTACACATTGAGCGGTGCACACAAACATGAAACTTGAACTGGAAAAAGCAAGTTTAATCGAACTAATCAGTTGGCACATACAATTTAACGGCTGTTTGATTAACTCGATTACACCGAAAATATTTTAATCGATCTAATCAAACAGCCGTTAAATTGTATGTGCCAACTGATTAGTTCGATTAACATTTAAAAAATGAGATCGTATATGAACTCGAAATGCTAAATTTCAAATCATATGCTTTATATGTATTGATTGATCATATGTGGTAAAGATCGACCACAAACCGCTTGCTTCTCGTTCTCACAGGTCAAGGCTCTCATCGCCTCACACGAGGAATATAATCGTTACAACATCTTCGTTGAAACCATAGTCTCCCCCTACCTCGACGATAGTTCTAAAAGTGACCAATCTCCCGATTCCATCATGTCAGAAACAGCTCCTTTGCCAGTTCCTGCCCAATTGAAGGCTCAACTCCAAAAGTGCAAGACCGTTCGATCTGCAGATGTACGTATCAGTATGACCACAAACTATTGTGCCGGTGGCAGCGATGGCAACGGCGACGGCGACGGCGATTCTTTCCGGAAGAGAGAATAGAAAAGGGTTGAAGTCATTTGTGCAACGGCAGAGGATATGTGGTCATCCGTCGGTATCACACAGATATGCGTCTTTTGGCTCCCGCTCGTTTGGAATGACCTTTTGATTCAAGAGCCTGTAGGAGGCAATGCTGGAGACTATATGGATACGCCGACGGAAATACGGAACCCCTCCTTGATTGACCACACAGATGACGCTCGCGTTTGAGTGCCACTGGATTTGCTTTTCGAGCCAATGATCTCGTTCTCACCTCTTCCCCATACATGTTTTTGGTTTCCACAGACGTATTGCCAACCACGAGTCAAGACAGCAAAAGTGAGTAGTTTTGCGGGCTAGACATCGCGGTAGGTTTGATTATATGGGTTCACACAAACAAATCGCTAACGCTTGCTCTTTGCCTGTTTGTTTTCGTCTTGGTCTCTTTTATCATTGACATTTTGTTTCGATTTCTCCATCGGATGGGTCGACAATCCATAACCTGCGATCAACTCTTAGGAAATGAAGGAGTCCAAATCAAAGCTACCACCATTGCCTACGGTTGATTCCAAAAACTAATTCCCCGCACAAAAAGACAGAACCGTAGGAATTTGAATGCTTCGAATGACACGGGTTTCGATTGACGAGTGGTGAATAGATGCAGCATGAGATCGATATGGTCGAATCCCAAAATTTTAATGATGTATTTGTTGTTTCAGGGAAATTGATTCTTACTTTTGCATTGATATACTAGAAAATCGTTTCCGTGTATCGGTTTCAATTGTCGTGCTACATATGACAAGAAACTGTGATCCTCCTCATTGCATCTTGTGCTTGTCTACGTACAACAACAACTGTAGAAAAGAATTGAGTTGGTCAACGTTGTAATTAGTTTGTTCAACGACGATGTGGAAATTCTACTCATGGCTACAACCTCCTCTGTCCACCAGCATGGGGATTATCACGATTCTTGATATTTTTTCTTAGTTCTTATCCTCCTGCTACTCCTTCACGAGGCATTCTGCTCCTCGTTGTAACGGATCATCATAGTGGTCGCATCCTCCTCGCTCCTGCTCTTTGAGCATGATTCATGCGAAATCCTATTGGTATTGCTTCACCTTCAGCCTGGCTGGAGGTTGGTATCTATCCGTAATGTATCTGATTATACGTCTATGCTGGGACTACCTAGAGTATGATGAAAAAATACTCATTTTCGCACTGCCACCAACTTAAAGTGAAAACTACGTGAAAATCAATCGTTTCACATACGTAATCCATTCGTGCCGACCTACGTACGAAAACTATTAAATGCCTATCGTTCGACGGCATAATTCTTTGGAAAACCCCAAAAATCCACTCAGCATTTTTTGTTGTCAGAGCTAGAAGGATCTTCGGTTGAAATGCCTCTCGAACCATCATCTCCAATAACGTAGCTAGAGTGCTTCCATATGACTAACAATACTCGAGTAATGCTTTCACAACTTCGTCGTTGCCAATTCCAGAATTTTCTATCACCCATTCTTGCAAAAGGTTTTACTCGTCACGCTTCATCATCCACACCACCGTCAGTGACAAAGATGCCAAGAATTATCGGCAAGTCAACGAGAGTCGTCGAAACCGACGGTTTCACCATCGACGAATACGCTGGAAATGTCGGAAGTAAGGACGATACCATGTCGCTTGCTGTTGTCAAGGTTTCCAAACCGTACAGCGAACCATGGCTTACCCTGGATTACGACGAATGGATTGCCGTTATCAAGGGGAAAGTCGATTGCCACGTAATGGACGAGGCTACCCAAACCGAAACCAAGGCTGTTTCCGCCGTAGCGGGGGAAACCATCTTTGTCGAAAAAGGACAGCGTTTCAGGCCGGTCTTTCCGGTTGCCGACACCGAGTACATTCCCGTTTGCATTCCGGCGTTCAAGCCCGAACGGTGCAAGAGAGAAGAGGAAGGTCGCGACATTGACGAAGAAAAAAAGATTACGGAGCGGCTCCAGGAATTGCACACCCAAGAAAGTTCCGATGGTGACAAAGAGAAAAGTGCCGACCTGTCGGACGAAGCTGGCGAACTCGATAATGGCGCCTTATACCACATGTGCGAAAAATCCGCATGGAAGGCAGCGGTCGATTCCGATGCCGCATATTTTCCACCTACCTTTCAGCAAGACGGAGGATTCACCCATGCCACGTTCATCCCTGAAAAACTGATCGGAACAGCCAATCATTTTTATACCGACTCGAAGGACGATTGGATTTGCCTGCAACTCTGCAGCGCCAAGACCTTTAGAAACAAGTGCGGTATCGCCACAATATTCGAGGAAGCCAAAAGCGTTGGTACAACCGTTGTGAAGGACGAGTGGAAGGGCGACGTATTTCCCCATATTTACGGTGGAATCCCTGTGTCGATTCCGGGCATCGTCACTGAAATCTACCCTATGAAGCGTGATCCAACGACTGGAAGGTTTTTATCTATCACCGGATTGACAGACGAATAAAGTCTTGAACTATCTCAATTTGGATTCTTTTGTTAACTTCAATGAGTAATTTTATTCTTTGGTCTACAGTGCATGTGCAATCTACGATGATATTCAATCGACGGAAGACACAAAACAAAACCATAGATGCTGGAACAACTATCGCGGTAGAAAACAAAATATAAAAAGTTCTATTCTTGTAGGTTGGAATATAACCAATATCCTATCTGTTATCCTGAGGTTGGTTGGTGGTTTTGGACCTATTTCGTAGAGTTGTAAGAGTCGATAACAAAACTAGTCGTAGTGATGCTGCTCGACTGCATTGTTGAGCTTTTATGACAATTTCGTTCAGATTTTCCCGCAAACCGTAGTACGTGCATTCGTACGGATGAAACGTATGATACAATAAACGACAAAATCAGTCGTACACTATTCTGTCGTCAGCGACGTTTCCGACATGATGATCATGATTATTTCTCTGTTTGATGTTGTAGTGATAACGAAAAGCTACAACACTTCTTCTGCAAGGGTAAACTAATTGGTTTTGGAAACTTCATCATGCGTCTGTTGCTGCTACTTCCGACGCTGCTGATAGTTTCCCTATATTTCACAACATCTACGGCGTTCTCGTCAGAATGTATATCATCGATAGCCACTCGACTCTCGACGTCGATGGAAGACGTCTCTATCGGCATCGGTGTCACGGCCTCAGAATGATTCCCAAACTGGTGATTCTTCCGATATCACAGCACCGAAGATTTCGTATCGGACTGCAAAGTTACAGGATGTATCCGCTATATCAGGCCTATTAAATTCCGTCTTTGAAGACGATGATGGAGAGGAGCAAGTGGATGCAGATGATACAACGACGACCAGTGAAGGCAACGATACCGATAACAACACATTCATGTGGGATAGTTTGGAAGAGAAAAGTAGCGAACCTCAATTATCACCAGAGCAGCAACTTGCACTGATCGAAAGAAAAACTTGCTGAACGAATGGTAGACGCGAAGAAGGAGGAATCGCTCCCTCATTTGTTCCTTGTTGCAACAATCCCATCGTCTTCTGAGAAAGAAACCACCAGCGAGCAGGACGAAGATCGTGTCATCGGGTTTCTAGAAATGGGAACTCTACCTCCTCCGATTCCGAATTCACCCATTGGGAAAGTTGAATTGCCATATATAGGGAATGTGGCAGTCTCAAACGATGTGCGGCGTCGAAGAGTTGGATCAACCCTGGTAAGACTCGGCCACCAAGATTGCTGCAAAGTGGTGTGCTCCTTCATCAGAGACACCCTTTCCCCCTTTTCTATTTTTGTCTGTCGAACGCGACAATCACGATGCCTTGAAATTTTACGACCGATTGGGTTTCGAGGAATTGAAAGCTGCAAAACAATCTATCGAGAAAATCTATCTCGCACAGGAACTCTAATAGTTTGTCATACAAGTGCGACATGAGGTGCTTATCCTATAGCATACGACGGCTGACTTTCGATGAATATATTATGTTACCATGACCAGGCATTTGAAACGCAACGAAGTTACGAATGGAATGGGTGCGAATGTGCAAAATCTTTTCCCATACAGCAATTGCATCAAAATTGTATACCGCCTTTTTTATCTATTAATCGTGGTGCCTGGATAAATTTGAAGAAAGTGAGAAACAAGAGTTCGTTCTTAGAATAATTTCAGAATAAATATATTCCCGATCGTTTCTTTCTTCGAAATTTGGACTATACGCAAGTTCCATTTGTTGAAACTCAATCAAAAGCCTCTTCCCATTTTCTCTTGGACTTGACAACATCGACGTAGGGGCCGCTGTTTTCGATGCCTTCGCATTTCGAAGCTGAATTGTTGAACCGTCCAGTTTTCGGACAGGGGCGTACTTCCATAGAGGGAAAGTGCTTGCGAATTGTACTGGCTATAGTTTTGTAAACAAATTTATTCCCGGTTTTGCTGAAATGGAGACCGTCGTAGAAAAATCGACCAATATCATTTTCGTCGGAATTTCCTTCGGCAGTCCTCATAGCGGTAAAGATGTCCACGCACGGAACTTCTTTCGTTTTTGCGACTTCCCGACAGGCCGCTGCATATGTTCCCGCAATTTCGGAGGTTCTTTCCAGGACCCCTGTAGCTTTTTCCCCATATCGTTTCTTTTGGTACGCCAAGCGTTGCGGAGGATGAACGGGAGGGGGTGCAATGATCAAAATTTTTGCATCTGGGTACGACTTTTGGGCTTTGTCGACCAACTTCTCTATGTTGCTCTTATATTCGGAAAGTGGAACATGTACAAGAGGCTCCATCTCTTTTTTTGCTGCGTCGTTTGCCCCGAAAAATATCGTCACCAAAGCCACTTTCCCAGGCTCTTCCCAAATGCCATTGTCTTCAGCATACCGGAGATACCACCGAGAATTGTACCCACTCATTCCCCTATTCAACACATCGGCTCTACGCTGGTACACGTCCGCCAATTCACTGCCCCATCCGTCGAGACTGAGTTGTGTTAGAGAATCTCCCAATAGGAGGAATTTTTGGCGCTTGAATGCGAGCATAGTAATATGTTTTATTGCGGCCGAGTATTATCAATCGATTGTTGTAGTGGATTGTCTTCTGTCGAAGTCGCTTCTGCGCAATGTATTATGTCGGCACGGTCATATTCGGGAATACAGATCCTGTGGAATTGAGAAAGATGCCGAAAGCGTACGTGTACGGTCAAAGGCTGGGTTTGAGGTTTTGTTCGAAGCTGACGTCCATTGATCCGAATTAACTGTCGCTTTTGGTATCTTCCGCAACACTCCGACGACCGTTGAAATGGCTACGTGTTCAGTACTTCGTACCGTAGCTAATACGTAAAGAATTTTTTCGTCATTTTTTTCGGTGCTCCTTCGAATAAGTAAAAAACATTCAGAATCACTATTCTAATCGCCACTGCCTAAAAGGCAACGAAACCATAGTGTAAAGATAGTATATTGTGACGCGAGTAATAGCTACTTAATTTTGAGCAAGGGCAATCGGATTGAAATTTCTAGAGAACTGGAAGATATCGTCGTCAGCCTCCATTCCCCTCCCATTCGATCAATTATTCTTGTTTGCTACACTATGATACTGCAATTTCTTGTTGATCTTCGTGGTACCAACCACTGCAGGCCCACCGTTCTCTATTTTGTGTCGCCAAGACCTCGTGTGGCAAACTTACGGAATCAAACAAGACCAGAGTTCCACCCAGCGGGTCAACGTCTTGTAATTCTTCTTCAAAAATGTTCTGTGGAGGCTCCCCTTGCCCCATATACGCGTCATCTCCTTTCAGAATGTCATTCAGTTTTGATTTGGGTGGCTCGATCAATCGAAATCGACTTGCGACTTCTGGAGAGTCGATCAACAATTTCTGTACCAATTGTTCCGATCCCGCAACGTACATTATCGGATTCGTTTTGAAAGGTTTTGTGACGTACACACGCCTGTTTTCACGCGTAATCAAGTACATAGCACATTCTCCGTGGTCATGATTTTTGGCATCCAAGTAAACTGGAACTTCTCCGCTTGGTTCGGTCACCCATCCTATTTGCAAATCGCCATTCATGGTGGCACCGATCCGACCCATGGGTCTGCGTTTGCGTTCGAAACATCGAAGTCTTCCCCCATCTCTTGAGGCATTCCAATCCGGTTCGTTCAAATAAATCAACCATGATATTGACCGCCGGGTAGGTTTCATCCATCCATCTCGTCCCTTCAATTCTTCATGGTGTTCATCGACGTGTCGTTTCAGAAAAGCCCCCGGTCCAAACCGCGTGTACGAAATTTCTGTCGAACCATTGCCATATTTCTGGACAGCTGCGCTGTTGGGGGCTGCCAATTGAGGGCGGTTCAGATTTATCGCCAATTCCTGTCTCACCGACGCCATCAAATTAGCGAAATTGTTGGATCGCAATTCGAAATTTCCATAATCGGATCGTTTCCATTGGGACAATTTAAGAACCGCCCGATCTTTTGTAGGATCGAAATTGCCTTTGGAGCCATATCCCGCAAGCGCGTCTGTTGAAAACCTGTTGTCGAGCCACAATTGTTGAGCGTCTTGTCTAAGGGGTAATACGTCGGCTTCGTTCAAAAAATTTGGGACAACCGCAATTTTTCCCTTCTTCGATTGTTCCGTAAACGGAGGATGGTAACAGCCGATTTTCCGATTCGCTACTGAGAGTTGCATGCAATCGCGATGATGGAGGCCCTCGTTTTCTTGCATGTTGCAACAAACCTCGTGTTCCGGGAAAGGTGTTGGGACAGGTGTCATGTAACGGAGTATGGCCATTGACACTGGGTGAACTGATGCCGATCGCTAATCCAGAGCAGCCCGCTGGAAAGATGATGGCGATAACAGGTCCAAATTTCAACAGGCTTGAATAGGTCATACTGGGAAATATCTCTATAATTTGTATGAACTTTATACAACGAGGATTAACAATTCACAGGTTTCCGATGCAACAGAATAATGCCGAGGATGAACGAACAGGAAACTCGACTCACATACCCGCCACAAGCTGGTATCTTCTTCATACTTGAAGGTTTGATCAGATGGAATTACGATGAAAAAATGAGTCGTACGTATGTCTCGTACAAATCTACGGAACACAGTACATTTGTCAATATACGAATGAGCACAAATACGACTGAAAAAAATTTATTGCTCCAACATAGGTAGGACCTACTATTATAATACGATGTATACATACTACATCTAATCCCATACATATTTTAAAAATCGTTTGAAAAACTTTAGCTGCACCAGATTGAACAACTCGATGGAACCAAGCAAGAAGGACAACATGAAGCATCGAGAAACTGCTCCGTCGAGATACCAGCCTTCAGACCAGTAGATTCATAGATCGACCCGCAATCCAGGATCCAGTGTCGTTGACGAGATGATCGACTGAAAAGAAAACTTTGATAATCCAACTAAAATCCAAAGAATAGTACGTAAATTCTAACTCAAGAAAATTTGTAATATATTAACGTAGCTAATATGTATGCATTTAATATGTATCATAAGTTTCTCAGCCGAAGAATGCAATTGTCTGCGATTCACAAAACAACATTTATCCACCCGCAAGAGAAGAGATTTCGAACAAACAGGCCGTCGTTTTTGACCCAAAAGTGAAGTCGATCCATCCGGGATCACCCCGTTTCCCCTGACGACGACCCATTCAAAAGCATCACGCCCTGTGATGACTGGATAAAAGGGCTCTAATTGAAATCGCTCTTCATTCGCAGCTTCAAGCGCTTGAGTCGCGAGCCACCACGAGAAACAGAAGTAACTGCCTCGGTTTTCTCAACTTTCACGGCAGCAGAAGTCGATAACGACTCGCACGACGACGTTGAAGACGATGTTTCACTCCCGGTATCCGAAACCACGGCCGTATTCGAGGTAATTGATTGAATGTCAGACGAGGTGGAAGAGACGGGTCGCTTCTTCAGCTTGATTCGTTGTTCTTCGTTGGGTGTGGACTCCTCTTCTTTCTTGATGGCAGAACCAAAACCCTTGAGTCCAGAAGAAGCGGCAGCCTTCGCCACAAGTAGATCACGGTACATGCTTTGCAGATCAACATTCTTGTCAGCTTGAGACGCGGCAAACTTGCTTGCAAGAAGCGAAAGTGCGTTATCGGGTTTCCCATCCATGCCCGCTGGAGCTTTTGGATTGCTATTGTTGGTATCCGGCCAATAGGTACCATGCACTGGAGGATAAAAGTGATGCTGGCCGTGATTGTAGTATGGGTATTTATGTGCAGGGTATGGTTGGCGATGTTGTTGTGGCTGAGGAGCCTGCTGTTGTTTCATAGCTGCAGTCGGAATCATTGGCGATGTTCGCCCTTGTTCGTGTTTTGCAGATTCTACCGCAGCTCTGGCGTTTTTACATTCATACATAATTGCTTCGTACTGTCGTGCTTGATCGAGCTGATGAAAAGCTGGGTGCTGCATCAGCTGAGCCGCTGCCTTGGTAAAGAGCTTCATATAGGCTTCATTCTCGGTCTCTGATGGCGCCGGAGACGGTGAAGAGGAAGCATGTGATACGGATGCGGAGGAGGCAGACACCTGTGGCACGGGTGAACTGGCTGCTTTCGCAGCTTCTTGCCATTTCCAACCCATCATAGACTGTAACGCCGTGGGGGCACTTGTTGCAAGAGCTGGGGTTGATGAGGAAGGAACGGCAATGCTTTCAGCTTGGTCTGGAACTAGAACCTGTCTTGCATTGGTAGCAGCAGTGTTGTCGTTGGAAGCAGTGCCTGTGACAGGAGGGTTAACATTCTCGCGCAAATTTGGTGCACCTTCTCGCAAAGCTTGAGACGTTTTTTCTCTGGCCTTGACGTTACCCACATCGACCCACGCAGAGCCTTTGTTTGCATTCTTGGAGCGCTTGAGGAACCGTCCCTCGACTCCACGTACGCTTACAACGATGCATTGAGCAATCTTGGGTTTGTCGCGACGTTTCGCAAGTAAATACAACTTTTGGTATGCCTTGACGAGAGAGCGATATCTAATATTACCCGGGTGATGATTTGTCTCACCTCCTCTCCCACACAAGACATCGTTGGGTTGGACAACGATTTCCTTGTCGCTAGTGCGATCGACCGGAGGCAACTTTGCAAACAAGTTCTCGGTTTTCTTCAACCATCCTTCGGGATCTGCAAGAATATGAGAAAAGTCGGCGGACTTATCCGTACAAGGAGGACTATCGTCCATGGCCGTTTGAGATGGAGGGGAGGAAAGCAATGGCGAAGAGCGTGCGCTTGAGCTTGTTCCAGGTGCTACAGGAGTAGAACAAGTAGTGGTATCCGAGAGTTTCTCCGAAGAAGAAACTGTTTCTTCTTCCTTCACCTGTGGTGGATGTTCTAGAGGTGTAGATTCGGTGTCACTTTCACCAATTGTGTCTGTCGAAACAACTCGTCTCGCCGAGTTCATTCCGTGGGGAATTGGGGGAGTGTTAGTCGAGGTTGTATCCTGAAAGTTACGAGTCGGAACAATCGGTTCTTTCTCATCGATATTCCGTCTGGGTTCTTTCTGCAGTGCCTGAAGAGCTAAAACAATGGTTTCAAGACCGCTTGTGGCAACACTGGAACTTTCGCCGGAAAGAGCAGCGAATTTAGCCGTGGATTCACTATTGGCGTTCGACATAGCCGAGGACTTGCGAAACGAATGTGCTAATCGTGAAAGAGCTATTGGAGCTTGATTGATGTAGTCTTGATCAAAACAATTAAAAGAAGCAAACTGCAGCTAAGATCCGAGGTTCGTGGCTTGCTGGTAATAGTTCGATAGCAGGATACTAGTGTTGGGATGTGGATTGGAATAATTATTGTTCAATGGGGACGATCAATGAGGGATAGTTTTGTTGGTATTGTATCGTATTGCGAAAGGCACGAAACAAGCGTAAATTGAAAACACGAGTAAAATTACTTGCTTGTCTCCATGCTGGACGTGGGAGCCTATGTAAATTTAGTACAGTCTTTTTCTACGTGCGGGGGTATTCTCTGTGCACCTTTTCTGTTACTCGCGTTATATTGGTCACCGACCGGCCCGTCTGTTTTCACTCGTGGTGAATGCGTTAGGTTCTCTGGGTTACAATTTCATTCGTATTTAGCTAGAATGCCAGCAAGCGATTGCAATCTCTGATCGGAACGGAACAGGAACATAGCACGATCCGATTCTTATTTGGAAGACTGATGTCGAAATTTGACAAATGCCTACGAGTCAGTACATACGTGTCTGATAGGGGTTATATCTCCTGTGCAGTTCCAACGTGATCCGATACCACATACCGGTATTTAAAAATAGTCATAAAAATAAAATGCTTGGCTCTCACCTATTCGTGTGTTCCCCCGAGTTAATTCCTGTCGTGTTTCAAATTGAAGAACGACTAGCTAGAACATTCCTCATTGTTTGTACTTCTTCTTCTTCGGTGAATTCTCTCTCCCTGCGACTTCTTGCAGTCGCGTAGAGAGACAGACGGACAGATGATCTAGATTGGTTTTTCGCATGCCACAGATTTTAGATTGGTATTGTAATCGTATGCAATGTTCTATTCTATCTGCTCGACTGATAGGATTCATTGATTCGATCGAGTCATTGGGGTATTTTTTCTTGCACATTTTGCCATCATCATCACTAACATCATCTATCATCATCACATCCGTACCAAACCTCGACGATCTCTCTTTTCATCTCACAACCGACTTGATCTGAGAAATAATTTACTGCAGCGAGTCTCCCGATGAAGACATCGAACTAATGTCTTCTGTAGATTCAGAAAAGAACGTCGGCAATCAATCACAGGCGAATTCATCAACATTGGAAGGAGCGGCAGTCGCATCGAAACTTGAAGAAAGTTCATCAGGGTGGACAAGTGACTTCTTTGAAAATGGGAAATCAATAGCTTGGATAACCAACCCGGGGAACATCTTATTGCTCACTTCCGTTCCGTTCTTTGCGGGTGCCTATTTTGGATATCGAATGCCGACGGAGCAATTGGAAGATCTGATAGGAAGTGTCGGCGGTACTGACAAAGCCAATGGTATTGACGAGAGCAGTAACAAAGAATCTCGAGCAAAGACAACATCCGGAAAACATACAAGCGGCAAAGTAATAGAGCCGAATGAAGTTCGAGTTGTTGCAGCACGGACGGCTTCGAGGGCGTTGAGAATCGCGACTCTGGGAACGGTGGGCACTTTTGGTTTTCTAGGTGCCGTTGGATTCTACATGAGCGGGTATAAATCCCTCGAGGAAGCCGTAGCTGGAACGACCAGGTGGGCATCTTCTTGGGGAAAATCATTGGAGCATGCGATGGGAGGGGACCAAGCTGTGAGCAAAACCCATCCGGATGTTCTGGCTACAAAGGATATGAAAAGCGAAGATGAATTGAGGTATGTGTACGACAAGTATATAAAGGAAGCCGTCGGCGACGAAGACAAATTATGGGGAGATGGTGATGGAACGAAAAAGGAGAAAGACCCATCACCGACGTTATACTCGGTATATGAGAAGTACTTCAAAACGAAGGAGGAGGATTAAATTGAAAGCAGAGCTCCATCGTCGACGAAATATTGTTTCGACAACTTCTTTTCAGCATAATAACGATAATCATGATTCCTATGCGAAAGGCACTTTACTATGATGAAGTACTGTAGAACTTTTAATCTCGATCTTAAAAATGAGTAGTCATGCTATATGGTCTGAGCCTATGATTCACGTTGAACAATCTCGTTCGTAGTAGTGTACTCTATCAAAATATTTGCAATTCATGCGTCACAAGAAGAGGACAATGTCTCAAGGTGAAGATATTGTTCATCTCGGTGGTCGGGTTCTATCCTTTCTACTCGAGCTACTGCTCGAGGGCTTTCGAACTGAATGTCGCCCATCGTCTCTGTCTGACCGGTGTGACCTCTCTCTGTATTCACGTCGATCGTCGCGTTGTGGAGGTGGAGGTGGACCACGCCCCTGTGGCCCGTGTGGATCTCGATGTGGATAATCCCAGGGAGGTGTACCACTGCCCCCGTGCATCGGATACGGCCTGCCTCCATCTCGATAGTCTCCAGGTCCATCTCGATAGTCTCCAGGCGGGGGAGCACCACGGGGATAAGGACGTGATTGAGGCCCATCTCTCATGCGATGAGGAAAAGGTTGGCCACCCCCACGATGATGAGGATTGCGAGAGTCCGGGTATCTATTTGGAGATCGTCTATTCAGATCATGATCATACTCAAAATCTCCACCGCGGTGCTGAGGAGGATATCCACTCCCAATACCGTCATGAAAGCGATCGCGACGGTCTTCCCAGCGAGGGTAATCGTCGTAGTGTAGATGTTCGTCTTCGTATCTATCTCTCGAAGGTCGCTTACGCGAACTACGACTATTGTCACGTTTATGCCGATCCCCACTACCTTCTTTCCCGTTATCTGGCTTCCCACCGGATTTGTCATGTCGTGACTTGGAATGTGATTCTGCATCGGTATTGGTTTTTTGTTCTTTTTTTTCTTCACGGTTCTTCTCTTCGATGGATGGTTCAACAATTCCCCACCACTGATTCAGAAACGAAAAGAATGAAAAAAGTCAATCAGTGAGTATCGCAAATATTCACCCAGAAGAAACAGACTCTTTTCGACGCAATATGGGAATGTCAAACAAAGCGGATATGAAAAATATATGCGCTCTACAATTTGCAGTCATACAATTGATATATCTCACCGACAAAGGCCATTCCTGGACACCTGCTGGAAAATCTTCTGGAAAAATGGGTATCTTGGGTTGTAGGATGATGGTTCCCGTTGAATCGTCTACATCGAAAAAGTCATACTGAAGGTTGTCGCTGCTGCTGTCTGTATTGATGATATTGGTTTGTATTTTTGGATTCAAGTCTTTGTGTCGTAAGAAGCTCGCAAACAAATCAACGCCGTGTCGTTCTGGAGGGTTTTCGAAAGCATCTTTGCATAAATCTTTGAGACCATCGAAAACCAGTTGTCGCAAACCTGAACCAAATTTGTCGTTGTCCCCCTCTTTGACTGTTGTTCCGGGTACTGCAGCATCTCCTTGTTGGCCCGGCATAGCAGTCGGATTCGGATTGGCGGGTGGGGGAGTAGAGGCCAAGGCCGAAGATGATTTCAACGGAGGATCGCTTGATTGAAATGGTTTTGTCTTACTTTTAGCACTACTCTGAATGCTTCTTGTGCCACCGCTGGTACCTTTGCTGACATTGGCTTTGGGCATCAAAGGCTTTTTCATTCCCGACAAGAGAGAGGGGGTATCTTTTTTAACTTTGTCTTCCTCATTCATTATCCCATTTTTGTCATCGTTAGATTTTTTGGGAATGCTTTGGTTTATCTTTTGTTTCTTGGGAATAGACTGTTCCTTCTTAACTGTTTTGTCCAAAGATGACGGTGTACTGCCATTGTCTTCCGCCTCTTTCTTTCGTTTATTTCTCGCCTGCGCTTGTTCTACGGATTTTGCTGCTCGACGCTTGAGACGGTCCACCATGTTTGTTGCAACAGTGGATTGTACCCTTCTCTTCAGCGTCGGTGTTCATTTTTGGATCATCATCACCGTGTGAATTCGATTCGTCCTCGCCGTCTTTGATGACGCGTCGTTTCCGAGTCACCACCATGCCTCTGGTGTTAATCAGTTCTCTCTGCCCTTCTCGACGAACGATTAGTGCTATATTTCACTATATGGTCTTCTGTTGGCGACGAGGAGCGAGATGGCTTTCAAGGGAGAAGATCTGTCCTCTCGGTATTGAGTAATGCTGAATACCAATTTGTAGCTGTCGATTGAAATAATAATTGTTAAGATCGATTTCCAACTCCAACGTCTGTCATCATTCAGTCATGAACAATCAAGAACGTGTTTTTTCATTGCTTGGGTGGGCATCGCCATCGTGATTCAAATGAATCGAGTCGAATCCCGACAAGAGGTTTTTGCTATGTGTCAACGAGACCTTCAGTTTTGCTGGTGATACTATTGTCTTCTATTCGAATCGTTTTACTAGTAGAGAATTTAAATTTAGTCTCTTATTGTAAAGTGCCTAGAATCCTCTCGAGGTTACCGGCTAATTTAGAATTGGTGCTCCTTGATTCATCATGTTGTGCTGCGACGTGGAATAACAACCACTGCAGCAACAGCAGCTCCTGTACGTGTACGTGTACGAATACTCGCGTCGTCTTCGTTAGTTGCTCTCATGGCGGCGAGCCTTCACCACTACCTTTCCTTCTTCAATTGAAACGCTTTCGATGCCACTGATCATGGCCCGAACCAATTTTGCATCGACATCATCATCATCATCTTCGTACAAAAATTCCAACAAATTTTCGTGCTGGTCGATAAATTCTTGAGAAACTTCTTGTCCAAAGACTTTTCCTCGCTCTATAAACAATTGCATCATGTTTTCCCCTTCATCTTCTTTGTTCTTTGTGATCAGATACTGCAATTGCATGAAATACAGAGGGCCATCAAACAAGTCTTCGTGAGTTGCTTCTGTTTCCATTTTCATCTCCAAAAGATCTTTCTGCCCGTCGCTCTTTAGCGCAAGATAGTCATTTCCAACGAAGTATCGATCGTTGTAACCCAAGATATCCATTGGAAAACTATATTCCTCAACGATGCGCTTCTCGTGAAAAGTGATCATATAGTTTCCTCGGAGGTAATCTGAGTGTCCAATGAAAGCATTGATTTCGTCTTGAGTTAGAACCAAATCTTCAATCTCTTCCTCTTCACGGTCGATATCGGTGATGAAGTCTTGAACGCGATCGACAATCCTCTCAAGTTCCGCTTCGGACATTTTAACAATCGGAAATTTCTGCGGCGAATCTGTTTCGATAGTGAAATTTTCCACCACCTCGTTCAAGTAAGAATAGGCGTATCCCAGAGCCAAGACGCCGAGCAAAATGAAAATTACCATCGTGATGACAATACATTTGCAGCAACAAAGAAGATACCCCCTGCGAACGGGTTTCTTCTTCTTTCGGGAAGAGGTGTCGATGGCAATTCCTTTTACAATCAAAGGAGGTCTTTGCTTCTGCACTTCGACATCCTCAAGTTCATCATCATCGATCAACTTCTTCAACAATTCTGGATCGTTACTCATTTTTATTACCTTTCTGTTAGGTCTCATGTAATTTGTTTGCTTTGATTGATTGTTTTATGAGCTTTGAAATCAATTCGTGCTTCGTACTTCTGGATCCAATACTGCTTCGAGATCTGCAATAGTGAATAGAGTTTTCTTTTCTGTGCACAAAAAATCTCCTGAGACACAACATTCGCGAAAAGATCAGAGAACAATAATTCATCGCTTGAGCGCGGGGACAAAGCACGATTAAAAATCTATCGTGCCTTTTCCGTGCCGTGCGAGGTCGTTTTTTACTCCACGAAAGACATCAGAGAGTATGAGCGTAGGAACATTATAATTGATAGGATACTAAAAAACATACTAGGAACCCAAAAACTGAGATGCTGTGTCAAACCTTAAAATCCTCGAAATCCGTCGGATCTTTTCTCATTTCCACCGAAAATCAAAACTTTGGAAGCAAGGCACATCGACATTAGTTCAACACTTTCTGATATTTCCGAAGAAAGAGAAAACGATTGCCGCCATTGCGAACGCCGTTTTCATCATGGAGAAAGAGGCTGCCGACTTCGCCAAGAAAATATCGGATCGATTTGATGTAGTGTGTTTCGATCTTGATCAGTGCGCAGTCCAATGTCATTCAAGAGGAAACTTATTGCGCGAGAATCTTGACGACTTTGCGAACCAAATATCACGCGATTTCGTTCTTGCAGTCCCGGCCTTGCTAGAAAATAACATCAAACTCGCCATAGTTACACACTCTGATTTGGCGCAGCATGGGGTTTCCAAGCCGAGGCGTGGGCCGGATGCAATTGTTCTAGGCGACGAACTGGTTCACGAGGTACTGCTCCGCGTCATACCAGAATATGCCCATAAATTTTTTGTCGTCGCGTGGAGACCAAAGAGTAGAGGCGGTGAAGGGATAAAAGATCCAGGGAAACTGCGGCACATGCGTACTTGTGCAGCTTTTTATGATGTACCATTGGAACGGTGTGTCCTCTTTGATGACGATGCGACGAATTGCAACATGACTTGTGGGGACGGGGGCTGTTTTTCTGCATACAGGTCCAACCCTGATAAAGGATTTCGCTTCACTGATTTTCATGAGAAGTTCGATGCTGATTATTTCGTCAAACGGCCCGATGGAAGTATAGATAGGTTGAGGAGGTGGGATAGCAAGTGGAATAATGAATATGAAGGAAAGCCCCGTTTTCATCTATCAATCCCCAATCCGAACCTTGTAAAATTTTATGGTGACGAGTTCAATCCTCCCAAGGATATGCCAATCTTATTGCCACTTTGTGGTAAAACAATTGACTTACGGTGGCTCTCAACTGCTGGTCATAACTGCGTCGTGGGTGTTGAAGGGGTTCAGCAAGGCATCGAAGAGCTGAGGGATGAAATACTGACCGATTTGCGACCGTTAAATAGTGATTCCGCTCATATTTGGACGACTGCGCCCGACGGACGGAATTGGTTATATTCCAAGGATTCGTCGAATGGGAGTTTCACCGAGGAAACTGAGGGGAGTGCTTGCATATCGATTGTGTGTGCTGATTTCTTTGAAGTGTCACCGGTAACGTTCGGTGTCCAAAGCCCATGCTTTGCTGCAATCTACGATAGAGGCGCTTTGGTTGCAGTCCCACCACATAGTCGACACGGATATGTTGATGTTATCGATTCATTATTGATCCCTGGTGGTCAGATATTGATGGTCACTGTGGATTCTGGGCGTAACACTAGACCGCCGTTTCCGATAACTCCGGGTGTTATTGAGGAATTATTTTCTACTCGCGACTATTCCACAAAGCTGTTAGAAGAACACGATGCACCCTTCGGTGAAGGTTCCAAAGAATACGTTTTTCTTCTCACGAAAAACTATTGAGACCAAAGAATACAATTAAAAAAATCATAGCGATTGTTTATGAATTTAGTTTACACTCTTACACTAGTTGGGATAGTTTTGAACAGCTTGGTAACTGCATGGTTAAATTTGGGTTGCATGTTGTCTGACAGGACTGCTTTGGGGTGATCTCTTTCCCTTCTTCATGTCCCATACAAAGCCGATTGCTTCGAGGGCTCTCTGACGTTCGTCTGTCATGCAATTTGGCAAACGATCTAGTTTGTTTTTCCATTGTCGTCGTTGTCGCTTAACCCAGATTGCCAATTGATGGTTTGGCTTATAGCGACTGGGAACGTTACAATGCTTGTATCGTTTCTTGAAGTCCTTGAGCTCCTCAAGTCGCTCGGCCCAGACAGCCTTGTGTGAATCCCAAACAAATCCAGCTTCGTCCAGGGCTCGGACACGTTCGTCGGTGATCGTGGATCGCTTGCCATCTTGTTTGAGTTTGTACTGGTAGCGCTGTCTCTTGGTCCACTGTGCTAAAGCTGGATTTTCTGGATGGCAGTTGGGAACAAGGCAGTGTCCGTTTTCTTCACGGAATCGAAGCAGTTCTTCGAACTTCTCAGTCCAATTTTCGGCCTGGTATGCACGAAATTTGACCTCTTTCAATCTTGCGTCCTGTTTTGGGCTTGAGCTTGGTTTGGATTGGTTCTTCGGTGGGGAAGGAGAGCGGCTTTGAGCCATCTTTCTGCTTGCATTGTTGTTGCCGGCGACAATGGAATCCATGCCTAAGCCGACATCGACATCCACGTCATCTACATTGACACATGTTCCATCGAAGCCCTCTACTTTCAATGATTGAGATCCGCTCGTGGGCATCATCGGAACCATATCCGAGAACACGAGATCGTTGACATCCATAATCTCAATATTTTCCTTGCGTTTGTGGCCGTCGCTAATGGTCTTTTGCACCCCGTTTGCATTCCCATTAGCGCCACCGCCATGACCGAAGGATGTATCTTGTTGGTACGAGTCATCCAATTCGCGTTCCATGGCAGGTAGAGGGGCCAGTCCGATGTCTCCGGATGCCCTGATTCCATCAATCTTCAGTTCGCCTCGAGCAGCCGCTGGTCTCTGCATTTGCTGTCGTTGGGCTTGGTTCTGGCGTTGCTGCATGAAAGGAGCCTGGTTGGGAAACAGTTGCCCGTTTGCTTGAGAAAACGCGAGTGGGTGCAACGATTGTTGCTGAAGATGAAATTGTTGCTGTTGAAAAAGCTGTTGTTGCTGCTGTTGCAACTGCAATTGTGTCATATTCATTCCCTCCGACAAAAAGTTAGATGGATCCAGCATATTTCCTTGTGGAAGACGTGACTGCATCGCCATCCTCGAAATCCGATTATTGTTCAGAGACGTTGGAAAGCGCACGGGGGACTGGCCCACGAGGAAAGGATTATTGCTGCCAGAAATGTTGGCTCTATCGTTTCCTTGCATTCGTAATGCTTGAAGTCCTTGCTGCTGCTGTTGTTGCTGCTGCAGCTGTAACATTTGGTGCTGGGGACTCTGCATACCACGATGCTGATTACCTCCGGAAGATGCAACTTCTCCCAGAAGTTTTAGCCAAGACGCTGGTTTTTGGTCCCCTGGTGTTGCCGGAGATAGGACCGGCGTTGAAGTTGCCGCTGCCAGTGAATTCCTTGTGTTGTTGGAAGGCATTGGAGATGGGGATGGTACACCCAAATCCGTAGTTGGAGACCTCATTTTGACAATGTTGTTGTTGATACTGTTGCGCGAATTGCTAGCGTAGCTACTATTGTCGGAACTGATGTTCATGTTTGGAGGGAGAACGCTTGCAGAAGTGATTGACGTCGACATTAGGTCTCGAAGTTGTTCGTTTCCTTTCTTCCACCAGTTGTTGGCAGCGAAGGGGACATTACTGTTCATTGCCTGGTTCGCTGCGTCGCCGTTGTTGATTGTATTTGAATTAATACTGCTGTTGGAACTACTGATAACACTGTTGTTGCAGCTATTGCCATTAGCAGTGTTATCGGCGTCGTTCCGTGGCAAAGACAAAGGCGATAATCGATCGGATGACTTCATTCGCTTTCTGCTGCTATGATTGCTGCTGCTGAGACTGTTACTGATAACGTGACTGTTGTTTTCTGCAGCACCGTTGCCCCCCTCAAAGAGGAACGTACGCTTGCTGCCGCAAGCCTTGTTCCTGATGCTGGTGTCACTGGCCATCTTCGTTTGCGGGCTGAAACTATCTGGAGTGATCACTGTCCCCGCTGAGATTTCGGCCAGTTGCCGTTTGAAATCGCTGTAGGTTTTAAGCTGCATGGATCGATCGTGCTCCTATATAAACAAAAGAAAGAACGGTAAGAGGTTCGTTCAGAATGGAAGTATCGAATGAAGGACTTCGTGTTGCTTATTTTGTGACAGAAGATTTGATTGTGAACGCACCATTCAACAAGCCGATTGTTTTATCGTTTTGTGTTGACAACTCGGAAAGATAAAGTCCTCAACTAAGTCTTTATAAACACGGTATTGAAATCTCTAAGGTCTTGTCCGGTGGCACTTTTGTTGTTCTTGTTGTTTGTTTGGTGATATACGATGTAGTCGCTGCTTAGAACACTGCTCAGTCGTACCACTGTTGATAAAAGTTACCAAAAGAGAGAACATGCCATTCCCCAACAGGTTCGTTTTTGGCCGTTTGATCACTTTGAAGTGGTCGGGTTTTGTGACTCTCACCGAACTCTGAGAAGGATTTCCATAAACAAACCGGTATGCAAGTTGATGTGATAATTATTGCAAACAGCATGCGCCTTTTGTATTTTTTACTGTATGTATGATATGTATAGGACATCTTGACTTTTTAATCGCGCAGTTTTAAAAGAGACCTTCAAGGACATTATTATATTCTTTTCTTTTTTCCGACTCCGAAATGGCATTACGAGTCATATTTAATTTATCAAATAACAAAACACAAGATTGATTGAATAGCCATCACCTTGTAAGCGAATTCGTCGAAGAGCAACAAAGACCAAATCAATACGGATATAGCCCATCACGACGACGGTCGTACTAATTTTTCGGTCCATGGATCATGGGAGGCAATTACAGTGTCTTAGGTCCCAATCCCGTTAGCGTCACTTCGGACGACGGGATTACCTAGGCTGTATTCCGGTCTACTCGTGATTCTGTGACTTCCAAGAGAGGGTTCTCTTCACGACCAAAAATTTGATCGTCGTTTTGCAATTCTCCCAGTTTTGGTTCTCCTCACGCCAAACCCAAAAGAAAACATTCGAAGGTGATTCGGACAATTGAAAAATGAGATGGTTAAATACATTACCATCTCCTTGGTTCTCTCCCCTATGCGTAAACTATTAACGAATTTCAAACGCAGCCACCGTCCTAAATTTGGGTTCTCGTTCTTCCAGATCGTGAAGCCCACCATAGGTACCAAAGTAATAGCTTGCTACTATGATCATTCTTCTTTTACCATTTCGTGCTAATTTATAGCCACATTCTATCGTGCTGTTTTTAAAATCAGCATGTTGAAAAGATTGCTTTATGACTCCTGGCACCGTTCTCATTTCATCGTCACACGGAACTGGGATAGTTTTAAAAAGCGGCAAATGAGAATTTAGCGTGATTGAATGATACGAGACTAAATAGACTGCTTTGAATAAAATTAGAATGTAATGTTGAATCGAACGATTCGGATCGTCCAGACGTGTCGATGAAAAAGACGACAAGGGAAACTCGTTCATCTTAACGGATAACTAATAACGGCGTTTCTACGCAGGCTACCACTTCCAATTTTTGAAAACAATGCTGGGAGATTGTTGAAGATTTCAAATGACAACTACAATACCAGAAATGCTCCAAGATCACTTTCAAAAGCAGAGAGAGAGGATCTAATTACTAGTATTCAAAACAATATCCATTTCTTTCTATTGTCGTCTGCTTTTTGAGTTAGCCTGGGATGGGGCTTGGTTGGATTTGATTGGTTGCAATCTCTTCTGAAACCCTCCATTCAACACTGAGTACATGTTTGTTGCTTTCGGATACATTGCGTATATTGAATACGAACGTCTGCAAAGAGAGGAGAAGCTGTATCAACGAGAAGAAGTTGACAACAGAGGGAAGGAAACAACTGGTCAAAATAAAGATTCTCAACGAGATTCTCAACGAATTCGGCATCAACGAGAAAGAAGGCGATTAAGACGAAATTTTCGATCTGGCCGACGAAAGGAGCCAGAAACAAAAGACAACAGAAACGGGGTAGTTGAAAGCTTCCATTGTTTGTCGGAATTACCATTGTGTGGCTACCAAACTACTGAATTTACACCAATCAACAAAAGCAACTTTCCTTATTCTCCTGCGATCGCCCGAAGTATGGTGGAGAGCGAGGCATACGATGGCAACATCGATGGAAAGAGCAGTCCGTCATCGACGAAGAAAGTTGTCTCACTTGAAAGCGACACCTTTCGTGAAGATGTCCGCGCTGAATGGATCCGTGCCGTCTTCGGAAATGAATTTCCACAAAGAAAACCAACGGGAGAGACGACAGTGACAGCAACCGATCCAAACAAAGCTGTAACCAATAAAAATAATAGCTGGAAAGGTGTTGGTCTGGCTGGGATTTCCTCATATGTTGCATACACTGCTGATCTGAAACTTCCACAGACATCAAATTCAACAACAATGATGAAAGGGAAGAGCCACTCTGACAACGATGTCGGCTCGAAACAAATGCACTCGACAACGTCTCAGACAGAGTCGCAACAGCCTTCGTTGGGCATGACCCTTTCTCGACTCTCACTGGGTTTGTACGTTCGAAGTGTGCATCCAGGATCGGAGGCATGGTGTGCAGGTGTTGAAGTGAATTCAGTTTTAGTAGGAATCAACGATGGAGAGTTAAACCTGCTTGCAGAACCATCCAAATCGGCGCTCGAAAGGATATGGCAATACGAAGGATATTGTTGTGCTAGCACCGGTAATACTCTCTCTGATAAAATGAACGCAGGCAGTCGTGGTAGTGACGCTCCAACAAGCAACGCGAACGCAAAAATGAAAATTCGTGATCCCATTTCGATGACGTTCATACGACGTGGGAAATTGTATAAGGTGTTATTTATGAGCGATCCACCTTACGGAATTGACTGGGGACCTTGTGGAAAATTTTGCTTGATACAACGCGTGAAACCCGGAAGCATTGCTGATCGTGCAGGAGTAAGGCCATCTACTATTGTTGCGAGGATTTTCACAGAAGGAAACGATGACATAAACGAAGTTGAAAACAAAGGCGAAAAGAACAAGAACACTATCTATCATCTAGATCATTCCTCTGTCGCTTCAATTTTAAAGGCAACCACCACGCCTTGTGTTCAACAAAAGAAAATTCGGGACGGTGATGATCACAACACCATACGGATGCTATTGTGTTTTCCTCCATCAGAAGCTCGAAGTGGTCACTGGGAACGGAAGCAAGACGATTTAGAGGAGAATAGATCAGGTAGGGGGAATTCGGTTGGTAACGCCAATTTAGCACAGAGCAATAACAAAAAAAAACACCTGCCTCAACAGCAGTTGCCACGACCACGAGTTTCAGCAGAAATCGACGGTGTCCAGGTCCGAATCCATCCTCTACTACGCGGAAGTGGAACCATGCCTAGTGCTGATAGATCGTCTAGGAGATCACGATCGCCAAACAGGCACCGAAGTAACCAAAGACCTCGTTCCGGTTGTGCTGTGCCGCCATCATCATCCTTGTCGAAACTGGCAGAGCGTGTCGCAGCAGGAGAGAACCTATCCGTTTTAAGAAAAAGTGACAATTGTAAACGTCACGACTTGTCTGACGTCAACTCTTTGTCGAACACAGGGGTAGACTATGGTCGATTTTATAGACCCTGCCCGGTTCTAAAGAAGTCATCGTCATTGTCGGAGGTAAATACCAATACGCAGCAATCTAGTTCAAACAAACAATCACCACTACCATCTACAGTGTCGACGTCCATTCTTGACTGCTGGGACGTCGAACAAGCCTTCATATATGTCTTCCGACACCACCTGGCGGGATACAACGAAGTGCAGACAAGAATCCGCGCTTCCGAAGATACAGATTTCTATAAAGTCTTGAAAGAATATCTACAGAGGTCACAACAGAAGGGAAGGAGTAGTAACAATGCGGGGATTGCGTCTGTATCAGATGTTCTATCGATCTTTTTGATCTTTTGGTTTGGATGGCTGACTGCGCAAGACAACAAACCACTTAAGCTAACGGAGTATCTTTTGAAGATCGTTCACCAAAACCAACTCATCATGCATGACGATAGTGCTCATCATGCAAATGTTGGTTCTGGATCTTCGTCGTATACATTGGCTCATCACATGGAATTTCTTGCTGGAGCATTTGATAACGGTGATATCAAAACATCGTTGCGGAAATTACGAAAAGAAAGACAACAGCAGCGACTTGCATTGAAAAGCGCTAGCCGAACTGTTCTACCATCAATACGAGCTGTAACAGGGACAACGCCAACTCATCACGGAGCAGTTCAAACGACGGCACCAAAAATAGACGGAATGTTTAGTGAAAATGTCTCCAGCTCGGATAATCCAGGTTCCTCTAGCCCACCAAAAATACAACCCCGACGTCGTCGATTTCGATTCTTTCGCAAGAAGAAGCTACGTCTCGACAAAAGGAAACATTCCAAAAACTCGAAAGTCAAGTCCGCTCATACGAACATAAAAACTGAACAATCGCCGTCTTCAAAAGAGCAGATGAGTCGTTCGTCGGATGATACAACAGATTCGTTGCCGTCCGTTCCGTGTAATGAGAAGCTCGATGCACCGGTGCGATCAAAATCTCCCATTTCATCAAAAGGGAAACCTTCGTCAACGAAACTAAACGAATCGAGGGAAAGTGATTTATCACAATCAGCGGATTCTCTCTTTGGCAATACTCTTTGGTTTTTGGGAGAGCTTGAAATTGTCTGTGCTGACATCGAAAAATCACTGATGCGATCGTTTTCGGAGAAGTTTGCGCGATGGGCGTTACAGCCATGGACTGCAAACAAGGAAAGCGCCTTGGCAGATGTCACAAGTGCGATGAGGAAAACATTGGAGAGATGTAATCAAAACGTTTCTTCGATGCCTCTCTTGGATCCAATAGACTCATCACCCCTCTCGTCGATTGACTCGAGTGAATGCTATATTTTACCCAGTGCACACTTTCCCCTTTTACTGACATTCGACTCTGAAAGAAGGCGTACTGAAGAGAAGCAAAAAATATTCAGTCGTAATGGTAAAAGCAAAGACAATCGGGATTCTCAGCTGTTGAATTCAAGTACAACGTCAATTTTGTTCGGAGAAGAACGCATCTATCGCACAACAGTTGAGCTAGTTGCTCTGAGAGGATCTAGAGTTACCGAAAAAAATGAGAAGCTACCAGCTCGCGGATTTACTGTACATGGATCGGTATCTGGTTCTGTTGTTGAATCTCAACAGAGTGTTGAACTTGATGAGGAATCAAACAATCACGTTTGGAACAAGGCAAATTTCATGGTGTTTAACAGTCGATCGACGTGGGGACCTCCACAAACATTGTCGCTAAGGTTGTCAGAGGCTATTATTGAACCACCTGAAAAGGAAGGGAAAGCACCAAACGACTCGACTACGACTCAGAAGGAATCCGGCTATTGCTGGGTCGACTTGACTCCGTATTGGAACGAGTCGTCGAACCAGCGAGATTCCAAGGATCGCAGGAAAACTTTAACGAAGCCAAAAACCAGGAAGATTGTTTACAAAGCTCAAGTAGTACCGTGCGATGCCTACAAGGATTTCAATGAACATGGCGATTTGCTGGAAAGTAACATGCCAAAAAATATGGAATCCATAGAAATCGAGATCCATATAACAACAAAAATCTTGGAAACGAAGAGCTCCATCAAACGCAGTCTTCTCTACAAGCACGATGACGATGTTCGTCAAGAGATGTTTGCTATAGAGTTTGTCAAGTCGTGCGATCGAATTTTACGATCGTGCGGCCTCGATATGAAATTGCTCATCTACGGATGTATTTCTGTCGGGAAACGAAGGGGATTCATGGAATGGGTGCATGGGAGTACACAGCTTTCGGAGATTTGCCAACCCTTCGCTGGTTCTATTTTGGCGAAAACTAGGGACAATAAAGGAAAATCCAAATCAATCAGCATAGAGAATGCTCTTTCTTCAGAAACGATCGATGAGGGTGAAGGCGATGACGATGATGACGATAACATTACTCTATCATCCGTTGCGAAAGCAGGAGTAACCAAATATGAATCACTCAATAGACTTCGCAAGGATAGCAAACCTTCACCAAAACATTCAAATACGGGTGCCGAATATGTTTTGCCAAACAACAATAACCCCATTCAAGACTTCCTCCGGTCGCTCGCGTACGATCCTGACAGCTCATACAAAATAAAGAGAGAGGTCATGGATACGTATGTCAAATCCTGCGCGGGTTACAGTGTTTGCACTTATATTTTAGGTGTTGGTGATCGCCACCTCGATAATCTTTTGCTCCACGAATCAGGCCATTTCTTCCACTGCGACTACTCCTTCATACTTGGTAAGGATCCCAAGAAATATCTTCCCATGAGGATCACCCAGGATATGATCAACGGTATGGGAGGCTGGAAAAGTGACAACTTTTGTCAGTTCCTTTCATTAGCTTGTGCAACGTTTTTAACATTGCGACGGCCCGAGAACGTGCGGCATCTCCTGTCGTTGATTCGATTGCTGGAAGGTTGCGGTTTGCCTGATTTGGAAAGCACCCAGACCATCGATACAGCAATTCAAGGTGTTCGAGATAGACTAAAATTGGATTTGAGTGATGAAGATGCAATCATATTCATGGAAAAACTCATCCAGGATAGTTGTTCTTCAAAGATGTGGATTGCAGTGGACGCAATGCACTCTTTAGCTCAAAAATTCTAGCAAAAATTAATAGACTACGGTAATTCAGAAAAAGGGGTCGAAATGAATAAAACTAGCATTATAAGTTTAGACTGCAGAATATCGTTTCTGAGAAATGAAAACAAGTCTACTGCAAATTGGTTGCTTTGCGTCCTCGTTGCCGGATTGATTTCGTTTTGGATATTTTGTCAAGGGACTTTCTTCTCTGACGAGATTGCTCTGGTGATTAGTTGTACCCCAGACAAATGATGTTACTACCAAGAACTTAGATCAAGAACAAGGCGAATCGATAAAGAGAATTATAATGCTTCTCAACCTATACGTTACGACATCGTCGGAGAGATGGGGCGAAATGAGTGAGTGGGCATCGAAGGATTTTCCCTCGTGTAAATGGTCGTTTGTAAAGTCTTCTTTTTCAGAGAGAAGATTACTCGCGTATCGAGTTAGTTTCACTGAGGCCGGTATAAACAAACAAAATAAAGTCCAGCCGCTCGAAATCCCTGTGCAGGTTCTTTTCATCATCATCAAAGCTTCTTTACTCATCAATAAATTACGTTACATACCTCCAAACCCCGAAAGTTGTACATGAAAGTTGTACATGATACTTAAAGCGCCGAGGCTTTTTCTGCACTGGGGATCTCATGTTTTTAACATCCTCTCATATCCCATCCATCTATGTATTTCGAATGCATTCTGAGGCCAGAATAGTCCGTCACAGAGCACTTGCACTGTAATCGATTTCGCGTTTTGACTTTTGAACCGCAGCCATCGAGTTTAGTTGTTGACCGACCAAGTGTGTTTGCAGGCCGGGCACTCATAGAAGACTGTTTGTCCTTCATCGACACTCCTCAGTTGGACTGTGTAATATCCAACCTCGTGTGTTCCGCATTTCGGGCAAGGTTCTTCGATGGTTGCCCGAGTGGGCTCCTTGCTTTGTCTTAGAGCTTGCTGTTCCGCATCTGTTTTCGCCCAGAGTGGTGTAGCTCTCAGTGCGGAGTACGTCAAGGACACGGGGATTTCGGACGGAGCGAGCTCTCCAAGGTTCGACGTGTACGGACACACATTGCATGAAATCGATCCAGAGCTATCGACTTTCAAGGTAGAGCGGCAAGAAGGGCAGAAAGGCCAAGTCATTTTTGGGTTTTCGGTGAAGACAACAAGAGGAGAATGGGCTGCTCAGAGTGTTTGTTTTGGTCAAGATAATGATATTATCTCGAGATAATGGAAAATTGTCAACAAAGGGATGAGGATACTATTGTTTGACTTGAGATTTTTCACGGCAGAACAAAAACGAAAAAACTTGAAAGAAAAAATGAATGATGGTGACAAAAGGTGACGGCCAGACCATCTTTCAATTTTTTTTGATTCACGACTGATTCATTCGAGTCACTTTTAGGACTCTGCCACCACCCATTCCTTCGATTTTCACGAAAGCGTTTTAGAATCATTAGTCACTCCATCGGAATCAACAGAAATTATGTTGTTTCATGTTGCTATCGAAAGAAGAAGTAAGAAAACACAAGGTATCCACTCCAAAATTGTCAAAGAACGAGCCTTAAGATAACTTAGAGACATGGCCAAGAAAAAAGTATCTTCTTCAGCTCAACCCGAGGCGGAAAACCCGACGGTTGATGCTCTGAAGGAAACACTGAAGAAAGTCGAAGCTTCTTTACTACCCGCCGTCGACACGTTTTGTACCGGATCAAAAAGCAGTGCCAAAGAAGGATTGCCGTCTTCCTTGGGTCTCGACTTTTTACACGTCAAAAATACTCTTCTTCTGTCGTATATGATCGATTTGTTGGTTCATCTTCGTGACACCGTTGAACCGCTTCCTTTGGGGGCTGACAGCGACGAAGAAAGCAAAGAAGAGGAAAGCGACACAGAAGACGGAAAAGAAGAGCGACAGCAACAGCAAAGACGCCGATTGCTCGAAATGAGAACAGTCCTGGATAAATCCCGAGGACTAGACAAAAAACTGCGGTATCAGATCGATAAATTATTGTCCTCCCTCACTGACTCCTCGGCATTTGCGACTGGTGGTGAGGACTCCAAAATTGCCAATGATAGTGGTGAAGAAGACGATAGTGCGGATCGACAGGCTCCTTCGAACGACCACGATGATCCCTTGCGATATCGTCCCGATCCTAAATCAATGTTGGATGATAGCGAAGACGACGACAGTGTCGAAGACGACGACGATGACGACGACGACGACGATAGATCCGACGAAAACAGTATTAGTGATGACGAGGACGAAGACGAGGATCTAGCAGCCGCACGAGCAACTCTCTCAATCTCGAAGCAGAAGAAGTCAAAGAATAAAAAGAGCAAACCCGAGGATGCCGAAGACGATGACGACGACGATGAAGATGAAGGATCTAGCAAGAAGTATATTGCGCCAAGACTGACCGCCGTTCCGTACACACACGACGTCGCGGACAAGCGATTGGAAAAGGAGAAGCGACAAAGACGGAAACTCCGCGCTTCGGAATTGGCTCAAACACTTCGTCAACAATACGGTGACCAACCCGAAACAGAAGATGTCTTTGGCGGCGGAAATTCCGAATTGTACGGAAAGCAACGATCGGCCTCCAAGGCTCTGGCGCAAAGGGAAGCCGAACGTATCGAGTTTGAGGAATCGACCATGGTTCGTCTCACAACCTCTCGAAAAGAGAAGAAGGAGAAGAAGCGAATCGAAAGAATGGCGGAAGGTGGGAACCTTGCACAGATTGCCAACCTTGGAAATCTTGTTCGTGAGACGGAAGCCTTCGGAAGAAACGATGATGGTAGTGACGATGAATACGGGGAACGGGAAAGAGCTTTACAGACGTACATGAGCGGAGAGCAAGACAAGAGCGGCGGCGCCGGAGGTAACAGCAGGCATGCTAACGGAAAACGAAGGCGAGAACCCATTAGCGAAAATTCCAATGGTTCGGGAAGGCGGTTGAAAATGGGCAAACGCCCGAAGGCCTACAATTCTGCGCAAGCAGCGTTGTACGGAGGGAACGTATCAAAAAAGTCATCAAAGGGAAAGAAAAAGAGCAAGCGATAAGAGGCCGAAATACTGATATGCAATACTGTTTTGTGGCACATTACTTGCGAAAATTGCTTTTGAAAAACGACTACATTGTAACAATAGATACATTGACAGCAACAATGAAGCTTTATTTATGTACAAAAATTTGTTTCGTATATTATGGCGGCAACAAGTTAGATTGGGGCTGTATTTTTATTTTTTCCCGTACACGTTCATTCTCTCCACGGGTGATATTGACTGCAATGTTCGACTCAAAGAGTCTACCTTTTCGTAATTCCCGAGCGAACCACCCGTGTGCCAAAACACGACGCGACTATTTCGGTAAGATTCTGGATTTGCTTTAACTTCATTCATGAACTGGAACAGAGCTTTTCCGGAGTATACTGGATCGAGTGAAATGCCTGTCTCAAGGGCAAATTTGATAATGAAATCTAGTTCTTCCGGAGTACTCGATGCGTAACCAAGCCCCTTGCCTTGGTGAACTGTCACGCCATTACGAACCAGGTCTTCGACTGAAGTTTCGCAAGCGCCGTCTTTGGATCCCGATGAAATAGAACTAATATCTAGTCCCATTTCTTGTGCGATAGTTGTTATCGTGCCATAGAAATAGTCAGGGTCGTCACAGACACCAACCGCGTGCACCGTTGGTAAATTGTCAATGTTGTTGCTCTCACGGTACGCTAAGGACAGCCCAAGAGAAATCCCAGCTGCCGTTCCTCCACTTCCACACGCAAATACCACATGGTCAATGGTACCATCTTCCCCCTCGATTTGATTCATCAATTCATCTACAGCTTCAATGTATCCCCAAGTCCCCAATCCATTCGAGCCGCCAACCGGTATTTTGTATACCTTTTTCTGTTCCTTTTCCTCGAGATCTTCGCATAGCGAATCGATAAGACCCGAGCTTCCAACACGACCATATTCACCAGGCGTGCAAGTGTGTATAGTTGCGCCAGCCATTCGGTCGAAAAGAATATTTCCAACGTATCCGAAGGTGTCTTCCTCAGCTTCTTCGACCTGGTTGGCTCTTTTCGTTCGTAAAATGAGATGAGGCTCAAGTCCTAACATGCGGCATGCAGTAGCCTAAAGACAAGTGAGTAGTCATGTTTGCCGGGATTACGAGTTGCAAAATCTTCCAAGGCGTAAAAGAGACTTGATATGAAAACTTACCGTGGCACGACAATGATTGCTCTGTTCGCCTCCGATAGTGATCACAGAATCATACCCACCGTCGAGTGCTTTGGCAAGTAAGAATTCAAGCTTCCGGATCTTGTTTCCTCCCAACTCTACCCCGGCGGTCATATCGTCTCTCTTCACTAAGAATTCAATATTCAGATCACGAAGCGGTTGTAAGACGCTATCGTCTATAGAAGATACTGTATTCGACAGCTCAACATTTTGCAGAGGCGTTGGAAGGTTTGCGAGCTCGAGACGGTGCTTTGGTGGGTTCTTGAAATGCCGAGCAAAACTCGGCGCTTGATATGGCAACAGTGATTTTGGTGATTGGATTTTCATCGAAGAGACCAGGCGCGACGATTTTCTGCTGAAATTGAAAGCTGCTTGGAACATGAATATTGTTCGAAGTGTACCTAAACCTAGGACTCCTTGTCGCATAATTGTTGATCCCCTCCTACTGTTGCGGTTTGGCTCTTGAAATATCGTTCCTCCCTTGACATCAATTGAAGAAAACGATAATCATCAGTGTTGCTTGTGTTTCCGAAAATCTTTTTGTTACACCTTTTTCTTTTGACTCGATGTTCGAAATCTTGAATCAATCACACTGCCAAACGATTGCCAACGTTGAACCACTTTTAGTCGAGTTAATCAATCAGGCAAAGTGTTGGAGTATGTGCTAATGGATTAGTTCGATTAAATTCAATTTGGTATTAATTAGTTCATATGTATTAAACATATGATAGTATGATTGCAAAATCGCGTCAATAATAGGATACTTCGCAGCGTGCCACCTGGAAGTACCCACGGTAAACTGGGAAATTCACGATCCACGTGTCGCTATTTTTATCCTCTCCACACATCAACAACCAAAAACGTTTGCGTACTTCTTCTTCGACAGACCAAAATCCCAAACATCGTACCTTCCTGTCAACGACATCGTCTTCAACGCGCGCTTCGTTAGACCACTACTTTCTTTCCCATTCTCTACCTTGGAACCTCGTCCTTGTTCGGTTAGAAAGGAAACCAAGGAGGAAACCTCTACTATCTTTTTTGTTTATTTCAACAACACTCATATAAACAAACTATAACGATGTTGTTTCGACCATTGGCAACACCTGTTGGGGTCGTCCTCTTGGCGGCCCTGATGGGCGACAGACACAGTGAAGGCGTCCAAGCAAGATCTCCTGCCTTCTTTTCAAAAGCTCCAACTGTATCCTTTGGAGTGACAGATGTTGCGTCGTCGCACAGTTCGATCGCACGATCGATAATAGACAGCTTCCCCCGAGGTGGAGCTGAAGAAGAAAATGACGAAGAGGAAGGTGCTGAGACCGAAGTTCTTTACCTTCCTGGGCTGTTGGAGGTTGAATTGATTGCATCGGATCAAGTAAGTGATCGTCGAGAGTGAGAACAAAGAGAAGAAACAGATCTTTGCTATCGTGTAGTAGGGTGTAGTTTCTTCGTTGAAGAACATTATGATGCATTTATTTTGGTCGGTGCTATTCTCTAACACATTTTCATTTCTTTGTTCACAATTTGTATTCGAATCACTCAGCCGACTGCAACATCGGACTCTGCTGTTATGTTGTCGGCGAAAAAAGCAAAAGAACTTGGTGTATCAGATGGAGAAGTTGTTGCTATCATCGGACGAAGACGAACTGCTTGCTACGGAAGAGTCTCTGTGCAAAAGAAGAAAGTAGCCTCTTCAAAATGCAAAGTATCCGAAAATCTTGCCAAGACCCTCAGACTTCGAAAGGGAGATGCGGTCAAGGTCGTTGCGCTGACAGACGAGAGCGCTTCTGATGGAGGTGGTCACAGCGGTGAATTGTTGATTGTCGAATCTGACTCTGCCCCTGTTGTCGAGTCTGTTACGCTTTCACCCATTGATGATTCTTTGGCATCGTTGGAAGCACTCGAGGGAGGAGATACTATTTCTGACGAAGAGATCCACGAAAGATTTGTCGCCCCATATTTCGAAGAATCTGGAGGACTCTTGAAGAGTGGACAGGTTTTGCTTATTAAGGACGAAAATGGAAGGAAACTGGAATTCTTGGTGTCCAACGTAATGATCGAAGGAGCCAAAATCGATGAATCCGAAGAAGCGTCGGGAGACGACGTCGCAGCTGGAGAGATGACCGGAGAGTCGGTTTCCGTTATTGGGGGAAGCACTCCTCGCCCAGTAGTTGGAGCTGGATATGACTCAGTCGGTGGGCACGAAAAGACTACCAAATTAATGCGAGAATTGGTTGAATTGCCTCTTCGCTTTCCTGAACTTTGGACAACGACTGGTGTTCCCACACCCAAGGGAGTTTTGTTGCACGGTCCTCCCGGTAGCGGAAAAACCCTAATTGCTAACGCGTTGGTCGAAGAAACCGGAGCTCACGTTGTGGTAATCAACGGCCCTGAAATTATGGCACGAAAGGGTGGTGAGTCCGAGGCGAACTTGCGCCAAGCTTTCGAAGAGGCTGCCGAAAAGGCCCCTTCGATCATTTTCATGGATGAACTCGACTCGATCGCACCCAAGCGTGACGAAGCGCAAGGAGAAACCGAAAAGCGTGTTGTCTCCCAACTTTTGACGCTGATGGATTCGCTGAAAAGCGACTCTAATGTCATGGTTATTGCAGCCACCAACCGCCCCAACGTTATCGAATCTGCTCTCAGACGACCCGGACGTTTCGATCGCGAACTTGAAATCGCCATGCCCGATGAGGATGGAAGACACGAGATTCTCAAGATCAAAACGAAGGACATGCAACTTGATGTCGATGTTGACTTGTTCCAGATCGCTCGTGATACTCACGGATACGTAGGAGCTGATCTCCAACAGGTGACTTTGGAAGCTGCCCTCCAATGCATCCGAGCTAACATGGGACAGCTTGACATTGAAAGTGACGATCCTATTCCCGATGAAGACCTTGAGTGTCTGAAAGTAACGAACGAACATTTTGTTCATGCTCTCAGCATGTGCGACCCTAGTACGCTTCGAGACAACAAGGTTGAAGTTCCTGACGTAAAGTGGGCTGATATCGGAGGATTGGAACAGACCAAACGTGAATTGCAAGAAATGGTTCGGTATCCTATCGAGCATCGCCACTTGTTCGAACGATTCGGTATGCAGGCCTCTCGTGGTGTCTTGTTTTACGGTCCTCCCGGTTGCGGAAAGACCCTGATGGCTAAGGCGATCGCAAATGAGTGCGGTGCTAACTTCATCAGTGTTAAGGGTCCGGAACTTCTCAACATGTGGTTTGGAGGTTCAGAAGCCAATGTGCGTAACCTGTTCGACAAGGCTCGAGCTGCCAGTCCTTGTATCTTGTTTTTCGATGAGATGGACTCCATTGCAAGAGCTCGTGGTTCAGGAGGTTCTGGAAGTTCCGACACCAGTGATCGTGTTATTAACCAAATTCTGTCCGAAATCGATGGAATGGGATCTGGAAAGACTCTGTTTATCATCGGAGCGACAAATCGTCCCGATATTTTGGATCCTGGTATCATGCGTCCTGGTCGATTGGATCAATTGATTTACATTCCCCTTCCTGACCGTGAATCCCGAATTTCGATTTTCAAGGCCAATCTTCGAAAATCTCCCATCGGTGATGACATTGGTATCGAGCAATTGGCTGACGCAACCGAAGGTTTTTCGGGTGCCGATATCACAGAAATTTGCCAACGAGCGGCCAAGAATGCTATTCGAGATTGCATCACTGCCGACATCGAGCGCCAAAAACGAGTCGAAGCTGGCGAGTTGACCCAGGAAGAAGCGGATGCCCTTCCTGATCCTGTCCCTGCCATTACGAAAGCACACTTTGAAGCTTCTATGAGCAAGGCTCGTCGATCTGTCGGTCCCGAGATCATAGCACAATACGATGAATTCACCGCCAAGCAAAAGGCATCATGGGGCGCCAGTGCAGGTGAGGATCAGTCTGCTTATGACATTGATCAAGCCGCCAAGGATCAAGCCGCAGAGGACTCTCTTTTGGATGGTGCTGAAGACGACGAAGAAGAGGCAGAAGCTCCAGAGCCAGTTCCTGCGACTGGGGGAGACGAAGAGTAATTTAGTCTGTAATTACACAAAAAAAATAGCTGCTTTGTATTTCTTACGGCCTTGGTATGTGGTAAAAGACATGTTCTAGTTATTTGCAATTTCTTAGTTTTTCTTTTTCGAATCGATGGCAGAGCCTGTACTGTTCTTGTTCGTATCATTTCCTGCGCTGTTGCCCATAAATTCCAGTAGCGCCCCCATCATATTCACGTTGGCAAAAAAGTACAACACCGATGCGAGCCACACGATCCGATGAAAGGCCATCCCCTGCATTTCTAATCCGTATGCCGAACCCAGCCACAGCAATATCGAGACTACCAGCAAAATAGATGCCCTAACAACCTTGTTCGATTTCATGCGACCACCGGTTGTGCTGTTGCACAATGGCAGCAAGCATAGGTACCACGTGAAGTACTGCGCTGTGATAACCTTGTTGTGCGTTACGAAAAGATAGGTCTGCACAAACAATGTCAATCCCAATTGACCATTGTGTGGCGCCATTCCGACACTACTGAATGCCAACAAGAACGCTTGTGGTATCAGTAAGAGGCGGCCCAAGGTTGCAAGCGAAAACATACCAGACGTAGTGGCTGCTGCATTTACGAAACTGGCCATCGCGGCATCTGCCGTTCGTGCCCGGGCAAGGTAAATCCAATACCAATACATCGAATAATTATGCCTGTGATCGACTCTTGAAAAGTGGTACACTAGACCCTCTTGCAGCGCAATTTCCCCGTATATGTGAACAGCAAGCCATGTCAAGAACCCAAACGTGGCCAGAAAGGTAACCAGGAAGAGCAAGGGCTTTGGTGAAAAGAGCAACCGGACAATCCACAATTTTGCAAGACGAAACAATTTCAAAGGGTTTGTCCATGGAAAGGTGGATGTTTTATTCGCAGGAGTTCCTGTGCCAATTCTGGGAGGCGTTGCGAAATACGCCATGTATGATAGTGAATAAATCACCGGGTACAACTTGGAATGTATGGCAACACCATGGCATATTCCAGTCAAAAGAATCCGTTGATAAGTTACGGTACCATCACGAGTATTGCCTTGCTGTCGTTCGTTTCCGGTAGCAACCCAAAACGTCAGCAAGACAGGCAAAAGTACCATGAGCGATTCCGACGAGCCCCTTGTGCAAATATTGATTGCGAGTGGATTATAGAGCCACAAAAAGGCATCTACCAACTCCGCAGACAGCCAAGGCGATTCGGAACTTTCGTTATCATCGTTGTCACCATCCAAACGCTTCAGATTTTTCTGCTGCTGCCTTCGCCGAGCACGTCGCTCGTGCAAGATGATGTACCCGCACAGGGCATCTGCCACACAAAACAAATGCCTTCCAAATTCTTTGTGCGGCAATCTGGACAGGAGTTCCGCGAGAAAGGGCGTATACCGATATGTATGTCGATCGTAGGGAGACATCCCACGCTTCAAATATTCCGCAGCGTCCGTAAAGACAAGGAAATCAATATCTGTGTAGCTGACACCTGGCAACCAGCGTCCATCGTCTAGGAGCCAGGGAAGAAACCAGGCCAAGAATAATCTCAAAAACAACCCGATCCATGGTGCATAGTCCGGATGCGACAAAACGCGGATCATTCCTCCTGATACCGGTGTCGATGTTGCTGTCATTCTTTCTTTCGTCATCGCTTGTCTCGCATCGTCGTTGCGAGGTACTGTTCGTTTCGCCTTGTGACTGATGGTATGAACGAAATAAAAGGCTTTCTTGAAAAATTCGTGCCGATTTCGCGATTTGGGTAGGTTTTGTTTTTGGAGATGGTAGTCATCATGTTTTCATATCTTTCTTTTCAATTATGAGTATGTTGGTAGATACAATAGATGGTATGAATCGGAAGAAATAAAAGCATTCGGATTGTTTCTCTCATCGTTTGTTGTGGTTCGCCCAATAAAAGATTTTTTCAAATTGGAAGTTGTGTAAAAACATACTTCCTCCTACGTACATACGGGTTAGGTATCCGGTACATCAGACGCATGCGTGGTTGGTCGCTGAATCTCAACCGATATGAAACTTCTCCTACACGCAATGTCGAGGACATGGCAACGGCAACAACACGGCACATTCCCCTTAGTCAGTCTCGTGTTCGTTCGGTAATAATTAGATCTAGTCTGTAGCAATCAATCAGTCAATCATTTGGATAACCCACTGATAACACAAATAAGATCCTAAAATGAAATTCTCTATCGCAACCGGACTTGTGTTGGCTTTGGCCACGGCGGACGCTTTTGCTCCGTCGAAAATCCACAGCAGCCCTCAGTCGACTGCTCTCTTTGCGGAAGAAAACAACAACTTCCTTCCCAAGTTCGACGGAAAGGCCGCCGCCTCTATGGTTGCTGCATCCGTTCTTGCCTTTTCAACGGTCGGTTTCACTACCACGGCGATTCCATCCTTTGTGGAACCCGCCCACGCTGCCAAGGTCGAAAAGGTTGTGGAGAAGAAACTTTCCAAGGAAGAGAAAGAATACAAAAAAGCCAAATCCAATGTCGACCTAGCCAAAACAACTTTGTCATCGTACGAAAAATTGAGTTCCGATGCCAAGACTGCCAATAAGAAGGCCCAGAGTGCCTTGGAGAGTGCCACCAAAAACGAGGCATCTGCCAAGAAAGCATACACTTCGGTTGCCGACAAATTGGCTTCCGCCAAGAAACAGAAAATGCCAGCTTCTGCCGTCAAGGAATTGTCCGCCGATGCAGGTACGAAAATCAAATCATAGCGTGTTTGTGTGTGCATCAGTTGGGTGGTGAAGCAACCTACCTTATTTATTTGAACAGTAGGAGGTGGCAAAAGAATTTTCGATTGTATGGGTCGAAGACAACTCGATCCATTGTGATGTTATTTCGGCTGTCATTCTTGTTGTCCTCCGGTTGTCCGGTGCGACCTTTCTTGTAATGTTGCAATGAACATCACACTGACGTGAATTTTGTTTTTTCTCTTTTTGCGCCACAGCTGCCCTTAAGGAAAAATTGACCGAAAAGCAAAAGGTCCTTGCCAGTGCGTCCAAGACCGCTGAATCAACTTCCAAGCAAGTCACAACCGCCGATAAGGGTATTAAGGAATCAAAGAAGGCAATCAAGAAGGCTGACAAGTCCCTCAAGAAGGCTGACAAGGTCTTTAAGAAGTACCAAAAGAAGGTTAACAAGCAATTGAAGGCACAGCAAGCCAAGCTTAAGAAGCTTCAGGGCCAGGCCAGCAAGTTGAAGTCTATGAAGGAAAAGGAAGCTAAGGAACTGAAAGCAGCGGAAAAGGCCATCGCATCTGAATCGAAGGAATTGGAAGCCTTGAAGGCGAAATAATGTGTCTGCAGAATTGTGTGATGTACAGTATGTGTGTGTGTGCATGTGTGTGACTATGTGGGTAGCAGATGTACTTGCAATAGAGTCGTCTATGATGACGGCCGCGACAAGCATTACACGCATGGAACACTACCTTCCAAACAAAAACGAGAGGCAAAATTCGCGGCTAGGGACATGCAGTTCCCAAGGGATCCAACAATACGAACATATCAGAATATTACTATGTATTTGTATTGTACCTAATAACTTTTAATAACCAAATTCAGAAATCTACTGATTATGTTATATTCATAAGCATCACTCAAGAATATACATTTAGTCTAATTCTTTGTTCGCTTTAGTCGGAGATAGTACCGTCCACTTCAGAGGATTGTATCGATTCATGAGGGATAAGGCCTAAATCGTCGTGCATGTAATCCAAAACTTCCGTAAAAACAGCTGCTAGAATGTCAAAGTTTCTATCCCGGGAACAGCGAATTACAATTGACGAAAGGGCGTTGTTAGAAATATTGCGGAATTGTGACGTATGGTATCCTCGCAGCCAATCTTCGCGTAGTCTCTCTGAAATACCAATATAGTAACTTACCTTGTTGTCTCCTTGTGTTCTACACCTATCGCTTCAATGACGGTTGTCGAATATTCGATCCCTGTTGTACGCGACACCCCAATATTGTGAAATCGTTTCATCAAAGGCTTGTAACGCGTGCCGTGGGGGTGGCTAATACCAGTATCGCTATCTGGTTTTTGGTCATCACCACCAATAATTGTTATCGATTCTGGTGGAGGACCTTCGATCCACTCGGTTTCTCCCTGGGGTCTATGACTAATGTTAATGTGATCTAATGCGTTTTTGGTATCACGATCCAATTTCTTTTCATCTTCTGTAAAACGTCTAGCTCTTGCGGCATGCAGCAACCACGTCTGAGCCCAACTAAGTGAGAGGTAAGGCACCGAACCATCACCACAGTGCTCCAAACGAGCCTCTGGTACGGTGAGTTCGACTGGTTTCCTCTTGGGCTTCTTCTTGATGAAGTATTCACCGAGACCGCCACGAGCAGGCTCGACTTCTTGTTGTGTAATCTCTCCTCTAGGATTCTCCCACAATACGCTCTTCAACTCCGGTAACACTGTTTCATTGCGATCGACAACTCTAGTCTCGCCATCTTCTGACTCGACATTGTATTTCTTTGAGTAGACGTACCCCACTTCCGTAGGAATATCGACGCCATAACTCATGATCACATGCTTGATTAACGGGCGACTGGAATCAAAAGAAGGCACGAAGCGATAAAAGGATGTGAGGATACTGAACCGAGAGTGGCAATCAAAAGTGTGAAGCGAAAATACTTACTCCCAGGTTTGATTCAAAATATTTTTGACCTTGGAATTCATGTAAGAATCTACTAGCTGGTCTTTCTTCACAATGAGCGGTGTCCCTTCCTCCTTCCAAAGCCCGTTGAAAATTTCAAATAAATTTCCATCTTCGACATCCCTCGGGCCAATTTCTACTGGATTTCCGTGGGTTTCACAGGAATTTTTGTTTGTAGTATTGCAATGAGCAATTTCGATGTCGATCATTGTTTTCCCAGTTGTCCAGTCAACTCGATCCCGTACCAAAGCCTTCAGTGACGGAAAATTTTTCCAGGGATCACGCTCCATTGAACTATACTCGATGTCATTCGCAATATCATCCTGAATTACAATTGGAAGATGAGGATTGAACAGATGAGAGGCTTTTACTTCCCATCAATATTTATGCACCTGGGTGATCCTCAAAAAGGCACTTACCAAACAAGCCAAAGTGGATTCGTTTTCCTCGGATTCAGGCTCTTCGCCCCAATCATTCACCTCTCGTTGGTCGCAAAAGCCACTGTTTGTGGACAAACAATTCAGTGTATTCGTCGATCCGAAACCTTAGGAAAAATGTCGATGAGAAATATTAGTAAATAACGAGTTGAAAATTCAGCAGAAATGGTTTCTTTGTTAGAGTTTGCGAAGAAAGAATTTCAATAGCTTTCTTATATCAACTGTAATACTTACTGAGCTCCATTTCTCGCGCTATATCATCGCTTAATGGCAATCTAATCGAAGCAAAACAACACCGTAAGATAAAGTAAGTTGCAAACAACGCTCGACACAAAGATTCAAGATCACGCACCCCATGTTTTCCCCGCTAATAACAGCACGGATAGGATTCAATGCACCCAGCATCGGAGCGCTTAGACCGACATACTACGCGGAGACGAAGACAGGATGAAACGAGTGTTAGTTGAAACAAGATTTTGTTTTGTACGAAAGAATGTATTATGCAGAAAAACAATAATGAAACTTACCGTCCAAATATGTGTTTGTAGCCATTCTACCCATTTCTCGTCCCCCTCCAGTTTGGCGAGCTCCCAAAACTGCGTTTGTCGATAGTCTATGTCATCTTCATCGTCATTATCATCACTATTATGACCTTCTTCTTCTGTCAACCAATCGTACCACTCGTCGACCTCAGCAGTAACATCCGCAAGGGTTGATCCAACGTCCGCAATGGTTGATGTCACCCATCCAGGTAAGGACGCCGTCCAACTGGATTCGCCTTCCGCAGGTTTTTTCTCTTGTTTCGAAGGATTATTCTGCTTCTGCTTTTGTTGCTGCTGTTGGAGTTTTTGCTGGTGTTGTTGCTTTTTCAAACTCTGCGCTTTTCGTTTGGCTCGTTTCACATAACCTTGGAAAGCTTCCTCTCTCAATTCAATTCTCAGCCACTCGATGAAATATCGAAGGATCACATTTCCCCTTTATTGATTGATCAAAAGAAATTGAAGCATATTAGATGTGATCTGTGAGCTGACAAAATCTACACTGTAGAAAGAGAGGAAAAACGCGATCGAAATCTTTTTCCAGATGAACTTCTCGTGAACGTTTGAAGCGAACTTACATGGAATGTGCAACCATTATTCCTGGTTGTTTGCTAGTAGCTACGGCCCCTTCAATCCGTTTTCTCATCATACTAAGGAACCCATCTCTACTTTCCATAACAGATGGAGTAAGTCTCCAATCGTATGGAAAAGCAATCATATTCGTTACGTCATATCCCAAATTATCCGCTAGCCATTGAATAAGCCACGAGTAAACTGTATTGACTCCACCAACGAGCAAATCGGCACCGATTCCACCAGGAGCCAGAGACGCGATCGAATCCAGACCTTCGTCGGGACGGAGCTTGCATCCTGTTTCCCAATCATCCGTATCAGATTGATTCAACCCTAGTGAGAGACACTGCTTCAAGCAATCTATGTCGATTGTTGTTCCCATACGTAGCACGAGGTTAATGTTGAGCCAGACATTGTCTTGCACCTTGATATCCGACGTTAGGGCACCACATTTTTTGAATTTCCATGCAACTAACCGAGTAGATGCTAAACCAGGAAGCAAAAAGATTGGTGGACGCTTATCGTTGATGCCATCTTTAGATTGTTCCCGCAAATGGTCGCGCATGGAAATCGTTTTCGGGTTGTCTCCCCAATGCTTGTCGCGTTTCCTGGTTGTTTTGCCACCGGATGCCGCGCATTGTTGATGTTTGTTCTTTTTCTCCGGACTCCAATCTTCTTCGGGGTCATTGTCACCGGAGCCCTTGAAACAGGTCGGATCGAGCATTTCTATCTCTTCTTCTTCGATTGTCGATCGGGGAGGAGCATTGCAATCGTCTTCGTCCGTAAGACTACAGGAAGGATCAGCCTGGAGTGCATCGTACATGCTGTCCTCGATTGCATCCGAAGAGTATTCGTTGACGTACTGCTGTTGTTCGGCGGCCAAGGTTTCATCTTCGTCATTAAATCCTTCCTCGGTTGTTGCGACTGTTACGAAATAGCAAGATGACTGGAGGGCCACAAGCAAGAGGAGAGTGACTAATCTGAAAGGATTATAAGAATTTTGTCGTCGTTGTTGCTCCTTTCTCTCCTTTCTCGTGACTCGCCGAACCTCGGGTTCATCTTCGGAAGAAATCGAACTCGACGCGATGGAAGTACGAGGAAAATACCTGCGATGGCATTGCATTCTCATGATCAAATAATAATGTCTTGTGAAAATAATGAAGATTCGATTCGTGTGTGAATGATTCAGGAAAACCAATGCTGCAATGATGATTCTCAATCAGCGAACGTCGTAAGGAATGGGCTTGGTCTTATGCAACTGTCTGTTGTCAGTTGAATAGATCAGTCTATCCTGCAATTGATGGTTAAAGGCTTATCGAAAGCGTTGATGCGGTTGTTTTGTGATTCAAGTAAGATTCGATGAAATTGAGAACGTTCTTCCTCAGTTTCGGCGACATGACAACATGATGAAACGACCATCAATCGACGAACAAACTTTGGTTGAAATTCGTATCTGATTTCAAAATTTGGGAAGACATACGGCAATCAAAAGGAAAGCAAACGTCATCAATCCACGATCCATACGAGAAACCAGATACCTATCCAATGATGTTGCTGTATCTCCCCAAAATTTCATTTTTTCTCACGACAATGGTACTCCGATAGTCTTTTGCTATCACGATTTATTCAGGACTCATAATTGTAATCGACTGATTCGATTACCGTTGCGCGCGGAAGCGCGAAATGCGAATCCCAAGAAAAATGTTGCGTGGTCAAGCGCGCAAGAGAAAATGCAATGGTTGTTTTTACCTGATTTTTCATACCGATGCCTACTGTACGCAAACCGCAAGCTGCTAAATGGATGGCGCATCCTGCTCCAGAGAATAGAGATGCAAGACCGCGAGAAAAAGCCAGGAAAACCGGAGTAGCTACGGCGACCGACCATGGACTAGATCCTCTTCCTGTAGCCCGTCTCTCTTCTTCTTTGGCACACCGTCCTCTTATCGTTGGAATAACAAGCAAGGTTATATTCCAACATGACGGAAGAGACCCACCCACTCCAAAATGGTAAGTTCTTTAAGGGGTCTATTTGTGTATGTGTCTGTGTCATTCCAGACTTGTGAAGCTGCGAAACGAAAAACATTGGTTGGCGGGAAACTACGAGCTGTGTACTCTTGTTACTGCCCTTCTCTAGTGCTCGAAAAGCAAAGTGAAGGATTCAGACATGTTCAAAATGAGTACAGAAACTAGTCTGTATCGTCTTCCCATACGCATGTCATTCCCAATGACTCGATCTTTGTATTCATGATCCCCAAATGAATACGACCGATTGCGATTTCTTTCCGACGGTGTCTAATACTTCGATTTCTATCTTACCAATTTCTAATCACCTCTCTGAACACAATAGAATGGGTAATGTGGGAACACAAAGCCAATCAGGGTTCGAAAGACCCTGATAAGTGGAAAGAAAACATGAAGCAGCTGTTTAAAATTAGTACGGTAGAAGATTTTTGGAGGTATTTCCAACACGTGCCAAAACCCTCGCAGGTATTCTTCGACGGGGATTGTCGCAAGTTGGTAGGAACAGAAGCGAAAACGATCGAAGAATACTCGTTTTTCAAGAATGGAATCGAACCGGAGTGGGGTGATCCACAGAACTTGACCGGTGGAGAATGGTTTTGTCGGCAGTACCTGGAATTAGATGTCCTGGATCTGTATTGGCAAAATCTTGTTATGAGTTGTGTTGGCGAGACAATCAACGACGCTGTCGCACCCGATGATGGAGAAACTATTCAACAATACGTTAATGGAGCGCGGGTGGTAGACAAATCCAGACATTACCCCATGTATAAGCTAGAACTATGGCTGAACACGAGGGATCCTGATATCAAAGAAAAGATCAAGGCGAAGTTGTTAGAAGTCATAACAGACGGTCAACAATCGACGAGAAAATTGCAACCAAAGTTCGATTGGAGAGATCACAGTAAATAAATAAACGAAATTTATAGGCACTGAACATTCCTTTCTCCCTAGAGACGAGACACTCAACATCGTCAACCTTTGTGTGCTATGAGCATTTAATCGATTCATGAAGATCTGGCCTCGCATGAAACGATAATGATCATTATCGGAGAGGCCATTACGAGGTATGGTTGTCTATCATTTGCAACAATTGTTAGAAATCAATTGAGCTTTTCAGTAGAAGTCTTATTGGTTCGCCATCAGGGAAAACGTAGGAATGTACAATCTTGCCTATTAGGACAGAGACGAATGGTATTCGTTCTCTTTTTGCGACAGAAAAAAGCACTTGAAATCTCTACATTTTATACTAGGTGCAATGAATTGATGACCAGCGAGGAAGCTAATCGTTTTATATTCCTGTCTATAATATTATGGTTATCATTTGATTCAAACTCGTACGTATTCAAAACAAGTTTCATTCATTAAGCTCGCCCTGCACGCTTCGTCTTTCTTCGATTCAACACTTTCGAGACCTTAAGTTTCAATTCCTTTCGTTTTGCGGGGCTGTCTCCGTCTTTCTTCTTCTTTTTTGAATCGTTACCATCCGTTGAGGAGGCCAAAGCTTCAGCGTCTAGGGTTGTTCCGGACAGCTTGATAGCATTTTGCGCTCCCTCGTCAGTATCGAAAGATACATATGCTTGTCCGTTGCACCGCTTGGTGTCCTGGAATGTCACGAGTCGAACTCCCGCTACAGTACCGCAATTTCTGGCAACAGAAAAAAAGTCTTCCACTGCTTTCGCTTTGACATCAAAAGGCAAACCCGACACAAATACCTTTTTCGAATCCGGATCATTGAAGCCTCGATTTTTTTTCTTTTTCTTGTTGGTGCCCCGAACAGTGACCTTAAAAGGACAGTCGTAAATCCAATGCAATGGCTCGTGACTATTTTTACAAGCAAAGCATACGTAATCAGCGGGAACGGGTTTGTTTTGTTTGGGCTTTTTCTTCGGTGTTCCATCCTCATTTGTCACAGGCTGAGCTGGTGTACATATGTCCGTAGAAGCAGCAGGGGATTCTTTCGTTTGTTGATCATTTTCATTATCTTTGTTGTTTCCGGCATCCTCAACTTCTTCGTCATCCGCATCGCTGTCATCTTCGTCGCTACCGGTTGCATTTCTGGTGCTCGTTAGACCTGCCAATTCTGCTTCTTCTTCACGACGGAGCCTAGCCTCGTTTTGACGCTTTTCTTCCAATTCCTTGGGTGTCGCAACCGCTGGTAAGCCTCTCTTTACACGTTTCATCATCTGACGGATCTGAAATTTGGTGTACGCGATTCCATCTTCGTTCTCGAGAGGAATCTTTTTCATCAATTCCGCCTTCTCTTCCTTTTTTGATTTCAAACGAGATTTGGCATCTTTCTTCTTTTTTTTCTTTGGAATTTTGTCCTCATCTTTTCCTTCTTTTTTGGAATCCTTTGACTTGGTGCTCTCCAATGGTGCATCGCTTTCACTACCGCTGTCATCATCGGGTTTCTTGCGCTTCTTGCTTTTTTTCTTTTCTGCCCTTTTCCGTTCTTTCTTTTCTTTCTTCATCTCCTTCGTTATCGTTTCAACGACTGCCGATTCTTCTGCTGCCATCTTTCTAATGTTTGATGCGAATGATAGTCACCGAATACAATATTTTTGCGTTTACTTTGTCAATTCGATAGAAAGCTTTTCTGTATTTTTTCTTTGAGGAATGTCAATGAAAAAAGATTAAACCTTTTTCATTTCCAGACTTCGATTGGTATTCACAACATGCACAACTCACAAATGGCAACAGTCAACAGTAACAAAAGAAAACAAAAATACCTTTTCGTAGTGGTGGTTGACGGGTACTTGTATCGTCGACCCCTACCGGATGATGCAAGACGGAAATGAGAGTATTGTACCCTTTAGTCGAGGGAGTCATAGATTTTCGATAAAAATATCTTTCTGCCTTTGCGAGAAGAATTCACAAATCTTCCGCGACGGGTCACTAACGAACATCACCGAAATGTCACACACAAGTGGTGAGAACGTGGAAGATCTGGAGGCCTCGAACAGAACCCATCGTTTCACGACACAAATGTTGGCCTTGAATGCATCATACCACCTTGGAGTAACGAGAATATGCTTTGAAGCAAAAACACTCTGAGAGCCCAGCAATAGAGATGATCTCGGGCCTCCCGAACATGGAATCACCAATCCAACACTTATAAGAAAGGCAGGTTGTTGCCACTCGGAAGTGATAGGATGGCGCTTACTTCACAAGGCGATACCGTCAATAAAGGCCATCGCCGGGGTGCCACATTGCCCTCTAATGCTGCCGCGAAGTCAAAACTAGTTTCTAGCGGTACGGAATCGATATCAAGAACAAAATCCACTGTGATTCCTTGGAGACGCAAATATCATTATAGTGGGCACACTAGATTTCAACCTTTGCCACCCTACTACGCAGGACCACCACATCCAAGTTATTATCACCCTTACTATTACCACTACCCCATTATCCCCCGACCGCATCATCCCCATCAGTTGCCAAAAGCATCAGTTCCCAACGATCACAGTTTCTCCTCAAACCCGAAGGCGAAAGCGACACGCAAAACAGACGTCAATACCAGACCGCCGAAACACAAGCATTTTCAAAATTTCATGAGAAAACAAAATGATGGCGCAAATAATATCGATGCAACAAACATCAGCAAGGAGGATAGCACTGATGCAGCAGAAACAAAAGGTTGTGATTCTCGTGACGTTATCCTGACTCATCCTATTCTGCAACCTCCCGAATCCAATGATAAACCCACTCTCAGTAGCACCAAAAGCCCACCATCTCCGATAAAGTCTTTTTCATCCTTGCTCATATCATCAGCTGCATCATCAACAATAGAAAAAGAAATTATCAATGAAGAGAAATGTACGATCGCATCTCTTTCAAAAATAAATGAGCTGCAAACCGATATTCCTTCTGATATTGTCACAGACAGCTGTGCACTGAAAGATTCTTGCCGAGAAGAGGACAGCAAGTGGACAAGAATGGAAATAGAGCAACTCGCAGATGCATTAGATTCGGAGACAAAAATGGAATCTTGCGATAGTCCTATTGCGAGAAAGCAGGAATATCCCGATCCGAATGAAGTCGCTGATCCGGTTGACTTGGAGTTGATGTCATCCGCGCAATTCGTGACATTCAAACATATCGGAGCCGGACTGGATAGCAGCGGCAACCTATTACGGAAAGAAAAGACTGATCGAAATATCGATTCTACCCGAAGTGAGCCAAAGAAATGTGGTACTCAAGTTGGATGTCCTGACATTCATCTCAACCCTGATAGCGACACGAATCCAAACACACCGTTTCCTTCACAAGGATCAAGTGCACAAAAACGGAAAAATATAGTTCACAGTACCATTTCATCAAAATTGACTTGCTCGGAAGATGGCGAGAGTGGCTATTGTGCTTCCGATCCTGTCAAAAACAAAGAAAAAGGAGTTATTGCAAATCATGAATGGATTGAGAGCCGGTTTGTTGCCAATGGAACCTCTGAAAAGCTCTCTGATTGCAAAATCGATAACAATAGAATGACGAAGGTAGAAAATCTCGATCGAAGCAAAGATGACATAGGTGGGCCCGGGGATGAATATGGAGTCAATGCAGACTGCAGAGAAGGAAATATAGTTAACAGAGGCAATACGAAAGATGTCATTTATGATACCAACCCACCATTTCCGATGGATGATATGATGGACAATATTCGATTTCATTCCGGACGTCACACGGGAAAGAAGTCTACACGAGCGTCGAAAGACGATAGTACCGTGGGCGCATCTGATGCAGGTGGTAGTATCTTTCGAATACCGGCGTCCTTCTTCTTGGAGAGTCATGAAGAAGAAGAAGACGTGATCACGAAATCCTGCAATATGGATGATACAGTTACAAAGCCAGTAGACGAAGTTGACAACACAGATGACGACGCATGCTTAGACTCGCTCATACGTTCACTCATAAGTGAAGATGAAGAAGATAGTCTTATCCGCCCCTCTGCTGCTCCTCCTCAAGAGTTTTCTCCCACTCTTCTTCCAGTGGTTGAATTCTTGGAACCACCCATTTCCTTTTAATCATCGGGTCCATAACAGAGCCCTCTTGCCCCCTGACACTGCTACAGACTACACGAATCTTTTTCGAAATCTCATTAACATAGCAGCGCACAACGCATAAACTAGTTCTATCAGTTAGGGTAATCTCAAAATATATTTGGAGCAATTTTACGCCTAACCCAAACTCCAATTCAGATTTATTTCCGAATCCAAGAAGCGCGCGGTCGCATATTTGTTTCGGTCTGTCCTTCTGTCTTGTAGGCTTCGCGACCAGTAGACGAAGACAACCAAATAATTTTCTGATCGAGATTTTTGATTGTGAAACAATAAAATAATATCGCATCCTCCGTCCTCTTCGATCCGACACCAACAGAAAAACAGTAACGAATAACAACAAAGAAATAGTAGAAGGCGGTGTGGCGCTTGACCTCTCATAGGAAAAACTGAACTGTCAAGCAATACAAAACAGCTGTCAAAGTCGAACAATTCCTCTTTTATACTTGGATTGATCATGGGTACTTTCGAGGCCGCTGAGAAGGCCGCCAAAGGCAAGGACAAACAAGTGGCTGCTTCGACCAAGTCCAAAACAAAGCGTCAACGCAGAAAGGATCTTCAGAAAAACAGCGACAAAAACAAATGGTTGATCCAGCATCCAAAGATCCAGTCGATGGACAAGCGTGAACAAATCTACATCAAAGATGCAGGATTAAACGAAACCAAAGCTGAAAAACGACAAGCGCCGATCGACCCAAAGCTGGATTTGATGTCTCCCGAAGTGAAGTTCGGCAGGATCTTGGCTGGGACGGATCAGCGGAAGCGACATGCTGCAGTCAAAAAGCTGAAGGCCTATCTCAAAGCTCGTTGCGATATTTCGGCGTTCATCGATGGAGATGGTAGTGGTGATGAGAACAACAGCGGTGGAATATCCGAACTAGATTTGCTCAAGTTGTGGAAGGCCTTGTGGTTTACCTTGTATATGGCGGACAAGAGACCAGTCCAAGATGAGTTGTCGAAACACATCTGTAAGCTGTTGTGGTGCGTTGTTGGGACGGAGGAGGAAGACGAATATGCTGGTCGCTCCTATCTTGAAGTGATTGAAGCGGAAGAACAAGCAGTAGGGGATGAGGACGACGATTACGAGGTAACACTGGAAGAAGTCGAGAATACGCTCGAGGACAATGAAGATAGCGACGACGATCATGATGATTCCAAAGAAAGTGATGACAAGATGGAAGATGCGGAAGGTAGCGAAGCGGTGGCGGATGAGGATGCAGAATCTGAGGAGAGGACGGAAATGCACGATAGCGAAATTCTTCATTGCCGGGGAGCGCATTTGGCGAGACTCTTTGTTAGTACGTTTTTCCGAACCATCAGCAGAGACTGGGGCTCGATGGATAAATATCGCATAGACAAGTTCTATACATTGATTCGACTGATGATGCACGAAATCTACGAGTACATGTCTGTCCGATCTTGGAGTCCCGGCATTGTCCTTCTGTTGAACGATGCTATCTTCGAAGAAATACTGAAGCAACCTCCGAACGGACTAAGATATCACTTGATCGACTTGTGTTTGGAAGAACTTGCAAAAGTCAACGCCAAGGCGAAGATGCCATTGACCGAGGCCACATTTATCGAAGTGTTACAACCATTCTTTGCGTTGAGCCAAACTGGACAACACGACGACACAGTCCAAGAACGCGTGATGGAAAAAGTGCTAGAGAAGTTTCTAAACGAATATAGCGTAGTGAGCGATAATGCTCTTCAAGAAGAAGAAGAAGAGGACGCCGACAAGAATAAAGATGAGGAGACCTCTCTAATTTTCAAGAATGTGCACGTCAAGAGCGTTGGAGAGTTTCTTTTCACCTTGGGAAGTGACCCCGAGATTAAGGATAAATATCGCAAATCTTTGTACGACTTGCACAAAAAGTACATGCGTCGTTTGAAGAAAATCGGAAAAGATGTTGATATAACAATGGACGAAGATGGAAACGAACTTTACGAGGACGAAGAAGAAGGCTTTGATGATGTCAACTTGAACAATATTGACGAAAGCATCCAATTCCTGGAATCGGAAACGAACGAAGAAATGCCCAGCGATTCCGAAGAGGATATTGGTGAGGCAGGTGCTCATGTCGAAGACGAATTAGAGGAAGATGAGGCGCCAGTCGAGCAAGTCAAAAAGGATTCGAAGAAGAAAAAGAAGAAGAAGAGAAAGTCGACTGAACCGGAGGCCGATCCCGAACCCGAGGTGTCATCGAATGACAAGGAGACAGCAGTCAATGATAAGAGAAAAAAGAAGAAGAAAAAGAAGAGCGACGCGGTAGAAGCTGATGCAGAGGAAGAGGTTGTCATTACCTTGACGGAGCAGCAGGATGCCAAGAAGAAAGACAGGAACGCAAAGAAGAAACTCAAGGAGCAAAAGGAAGCAGAAGAGACAGCAAAATCAGAGAGCACGAAACCAAATGACGGTTCGAAACATGTCTCGTTCGGGAAGAAAAATCGCGCAAAGTCTCACAAGGCCTCGATGAAAGCTTTGAGGACAAGTGAACCTCCGAGCACCAAAGAAACTGTCCCCGAGAAAAGCATTCTTCGGAAAGTCCCGAGACACAGTTCCAAGAATAGCGGGAAACCTTTGTCGAAGAAACAGCGCAAAAAAGCAACAAGCTACTTTTAGCTAAATACGAAATATCTTATATTTTGCTACCAACAATCTCTCGGGCTAAGCTACAATGGCGGTATATAACATCAAATAACAACTTAGGAACTAACAGATAATTAGAAAACAATGAACATCGGGATTAATTTCTAGCTTGTCAGTGTTTCTTGGCACAATAAATGAACGAGTTGTTCGTTGGCCAATAAGTGACTGTGACTATTGGTATGTTTTCGGCAGTGTTCTTGGATGTTGCTGAATGGAACTTTCTCAAAGGCAACAGAATGACTGACAGGAGAAGAGGAGGTTCGCTTGAAAGTTTCAAAAAAGGTGGATTGGCCCTTCGAAAGTGACGATTCGTGTATTGTCGAGTCTTAGTTGGTCGAATTAGTGATTCGCAATCGTGTTACGAACACTGGCGACCCTGGCGATCGCCGAAAGGTCACAATTTTTCGTCGCAAGACAGGCATATAGATGCTTTCATTTAACGAAGAAAATTGGGACATCCCTAAAAGCGAACCTCCCGGCGTGACTTTAATAAGCCGTTATTATGGAGTCAGTAGTACTCTATCTCATTCATCCAGTATCGATTATGTCCATTCTTGTACGTTTAAACCAGTATCCATCGTCAGAGGCGATCCACAACAACGCCTTCTTGTAACACCGATGTTCTCTTCGACTCTGGGCCTCGTCGAAGTCAGAAACGAGTTTGTTCCATCACTTGAAGAGTCTTGGGATGAATTATGACAGGTGACCTTGTAACGAACGATACCACAACAAAGCAAGACCACTAGCTCAAAAGAACCAAGAAGCAACCCCCTGTTCACTATCCCACCAAAACTAGTCTCACGAAGTTCAGAGAACAATATAATCTCCCAATCTCTGAAAGACTCTCGACAGACATTTCAGATTAAATTCTCCATATACCATTGAAGGATCTTCAATCTGGTTGCATCCAACTTATTCCAAGACAGAACAATCGATCAAAATGCATAGCACGAGGCCACTTTTGAAGCTCCTTTTGCTTCTTGCTCTATCGACGGCGCCTATATCGGCAGCAGAAACGACAAGCGCAGGATTACAGGCCCACTTTGGAGATGTCTCCTATGCCGGAGGGATGAGCTACGATCCCGAGCATCAAATCATATACGTAACGGGACAGGTTGGTCCCCATTCCTGCTTTGTGGGAATCTTGAAACGAGTTGCGGCCGCAACGACAAAGTCTCCTCACCCGACACACTTGGAATTCCTATCGAGACAGGTATTCAAGGAGAGGGCGATCTGCCAAACGATTGCCTATCGGAAAGACGTTTCGCGGCCGGGCAACGCCTTGTTGCTCAGCCTTTCGGAAAAAGGCGGGCTACTGACGGATCAACGTGAAGAAGGAAGCCGAAAAGCACTGCAATACGGTGGTTTGCTCTCCCTGGAATACACTGCAGATGGATCGTCGAGCGAGTTTCATCCCGACAAATCGGTTCTGATATACCCAGCTGCCGTTACTATTCCACGTTCGATCGCAAACGATCCCACACGGACAAACCGGGTGTTTATTGCTACCATGACATCAGAAAATACCCAAATCCGCTATTCAAACGCCCTGGGAAGTCCCCACGAGTATGATGGTGGCGGCGGTGGCGTCACAACGCATCCCAATCTGACACCCGGCGGAGGAATGTTGAAATACGGAAAGAATTTCGCCATGACGGTGGAATCCGTACGGTTGGCGACAGACTTTTCGAGCGCAGAACCCCAGTGGAGAAAACCCTTTGGGACAAAAGCCAAACAGTGACAAGGGAAGAGGAGTCACTGTCAACCAGATTCTTTTCCGCCAGGACAAGCAGGACGGCGCCGACGCAAAATCAGACGATGCCTTGTTCGTAGTTGGATCGACTCTTGGATCCGGCCTAGCATTTGGACAGCCGGAACTTGATAACGACAGAGGGTATGGTCTTGCTGCAGGGTTTATTACAAAGCTCGATCCAGATTCGGGTGGCATACTGACTTCACGACGGTTTATTCTAAATCTTCAAGAATATGCCGAAAGTCCCTGTACAGGAAACATACATTGAGGCTGTATGTAACGCAAGCGATGACGAGGATGCCATATACATTGTAGGGAGTTACGACCGTTCCGATAGTGTTCGGTAGGAATCGTATTCTCGAAAGCCAGGAAAAGCCAGCTGATGTCGACGATTCGACGTAAGTCCTTGATGACGACTATATTCAATGATGACGACTGAATTCGAGGATAGCCAGGAAAAGCCAGCTGATGCTCAAACTGCCCCCCCCTCGGTTCCTGAAGCTTTCGACGACGATTCGACGATGACGAAGTCCTCGATGACGACTATATTTGATGATGACGACGAATTCGACGATGACGAAGTCCTTGATGACGATATATTTGCTGATGACGACGATGTCGACGATGAAGATGAATTCTTCGATGACGACATATTTAATGATGATGACGATTTTGACGGCAGCTTTAAAGAAATCAAGTCAGACGTCATCGCAACGCCCTTCGTTGCCAAACTCCGTGCATCAACGCTGGAGACAATTTGGCAAAAAGATTTCGAGAGTAATCAAAACGCTCGTGCACTGGGATGCGGAGTTGACCCTAAACTCAACGCAGTCTACGTCGCCGGAAATATGGAAAACGGGGGAAACCTAGTCGGTCTGACCACATCGATGCAAGGAGACGACGTTTTCCTCTTGCGACTAGATACTAGCAGTGGGGATGTTTCGTGGTCTAAACAACTCGGGACTTCCAGTGACGATCGATTAGCATATGGGGGAAGCGGATTGGTCGTTCTCGAAGATCAACAAGGTGTCTTACTAATGGGAGATACTACAAGCGACCTATTTTCAGTTTCGAACAAAGACTCGGAGGTTTTCATTGTAGAAGTAGATGCGGATGGAAATGTTCCCGCTACAACTGAAACGACCGGTGTCGACAATTCCCCTGATGAATATTTGGTAAAATTGTCAAGCCCTACGACAACCGATGGCGGAGAGCAATCGGATAGTGGTTCTGGGAAGAATAAGAAACCAGATGCCCAAACGTCAGATAAAGACGAGAATTCCGTTGTTTCCGTACACGAACACGCCCATAAACTTTATATCGTGGTCGGTGTTGGCCTTGTTGCGTTTGCTTTATTGGGATGCTATCTCCATATGTCGCAAAAGAAAAAGCGCGAAGCAACGGAACGAGCTCTCGTTTTCAGTTACCTTCAAGGCTTCGATTTGGAGGACATTGACGTAAAACAAGCTGCGACTGGAGGATGGCATGGAACATACGTTGGAAGCCTAGCGAATGGTGTCAATCACTTAGAAAATAATAATGAAACACGCTCAGAAAGTGATGGTTCTTGGGATTGTGGGGATCAAGAAGTGGAACAAAAACTGAGCAAATTGAGCCATTCCTCAGTAGTTCGGGATATTTTGTTCATGGACAACTACGATGACTCGGTATTCTCGAGTGTGAATGCCGACAAAAGCAAAGACAGAGCGGACCAACAAAATGATGGCATCATACGGGATCCTGATGATATAGCACAAAATGACGAAGATGACCGGAAAGTTGATCCATGGGGGACGGAGATTATATAAAGAATAATTCATTTTCATTTTTCAAACAAAATTATTTTTACTATTGACATTCTGCTCTATAGGGCTTTTAGACTTTTAGTTTATTTCCAAGACTTGATACTGCAAAGTTATTCTTCACATGGAGTACAGTACACACCGTTGCAGGCAGAGTCTGTGAATGTCAAAATTGTGAAGTACGGGTTGGATTCGGCAAGCTAATCAAAAGAAAAGTCAGTAGAATGAATGGACGAAAGTTAAAAATAAAAAAACAAAATTCAACAATCGGATATTAACGACCTCTGCCTACCTTTTTCAGCCATTCGTTGCATGCACCACAAGGACGTAGCGGGTTGATATCCTGTTCAGAATGAACTACAACAGCACGTCTCTGTTTCCGAGTGTGATTGTTTGGTTTGCTGTATAATAAAATCGTCCGCGCAGGGCTTTGCGGTTGTGACAAGTCGATGCTATTGTTCGATTGTTGAAACATTTCCGGCTGCTGCACAGTCATGCTCGAAGGAGTCTGAATGTTCCATTCTTCTTCCTCTCCCAAACTCGACTTCCTAGACGGAATGAATGGCGGCTTTCCAACAACGAATTCGTCTTCTGAGGTTGCTGTTACCAAACTCGAAATGCTGTTCATGCTCTGCACTCGCTGTCTAACGAGGCTTTTGTTTGTACTTTCTGGTTGCTTCGGGTTGGGAATAGCCAACACTGCAATCATCTTCAGATCTTCGCGTTTCAAAGAAGGATTGTCGGCTGGAATAATTAAAGAGCGACGGTGATTGAGTAAAAGAAGTCAGCATTACTACATCTCTCTGCACACTGTTTCTTACCTAAGGCAGTTCCAATCACGTTTCGCTCGGCGCAAAGAGATCCTGTTGGCATGCTGACTTCCATGTTCGTACCCCTGTAGAGCTTCACTTTGCCGGTGGGTGTTTGTACCGCAAGGATGGCTATCACTGGTTTGTGAGCTTTTGGTATGGGAAAAACACATGCGGACAAATCGTGTTAGCTGACGAGACTTAACTTTCAAACTTTGTCATATTCCGATATTCGGTCAAAGTACTTACTCTTGCGCAACCAAAAGGCGCGGATATCGTCAGAACCCTCGGATGCATTCGAAAGTACCTGGGTAAAGTCATCCCGGAATCTTTTCATTTCGTCAACAACCTTTTTCACGAGAGGTCGTCCATATAGCTGATTCGTTTCTACTGGCGGCAATGTTTCCATTTCTTCAAAGGAATGAACCTCGATGTCACTATTTACAATTTTTGATTCGTGCCAAAAAGTTTTGAAGCTGCCAGAAGTGGTAATACATTGGCTTGAAGGTTCGAAGAGCGGCTTGAATAGCGTGGTTCCGTGCGGGCGATCCATCTGCAAAACTCAGCGTGACGGAGAAGGACTTTCTCCATTCTGTAGAAAAGGGGCGATTTCTTTCATTACCGACAACGCGACTCAGAAGAGGGTTCGTTACTTCGTCTGGATATGGCAATCCCTTGGCATGGGCATCTCTATATTCTTGTATCCGAGGGAGCAATTCGTTTTGAACAAAGTTGATGTTTTCATCGTATCGAAAAATATTTGTTTCTGAATGGATATGTACAACGATCAGCTCGGGATAGATTGTTTGCAAGAAAATTTTCATGAGCTCCGCACATTGTTGTGTTGAATTTCCCTTGACGGAGTGCGTCCAGTTCCGAGGTTGGCCTACGCCACTCACAAGAATGAGCACCTTCTTCGGCTTCGTGATAGACGAAGGGTTCGAAGATGAAACGTTCTTGTATTTATCGTTGAGTTTGGCCATCCACAAAGGCATCAGAGTCGCAAGCAGTGGGAAAAAGACCGCATTGATTTTCAACGAACCACCTGGCGAAGAGGAGGAATGCTTTATAACCCTTTGCGCGTCTCGACCACGTACTCGCAAATCCTTTAGATCCGACGAAGACACGGATAAAGGATGATCAGTGCTATCAGTTTGTACCTTGTCTGGTTGCTCCTTTTGATCTGCTTTGTTTCCCAATCGGAATCCTATAGGGATCTCTTCTCCGGTCTTCTTTGATGAGGGTTGTGGTTGTTGAGTCTCGTCGTTCCGTTCATACCTAGGAAATTTGACTATTGAACTTCCACTTTGTTGCCCTGCATTCTTCTTGAAAGAATCCACCAACCTCTGAGAATATGCATCAAAGGCGGAGAAACGAGGTCTACAAAGACAATACGAATCAATACCATCTGCTCCATTGACGGGAGAACCTGGAATCGATGCCGACGGCAGCAAAGGTGCGTCCAAACTCAAGACGAGATCCGTGTGTGAAACATTGTGCACAAGTAGCTCGATGTACCTTTTTTGGTTGCCATTCTTGTCGGATGATATCGTTGGCGACGACTCGATCGTCCCCAATGGCGGTTGTTGTCGTTTTACATGGTTAATGTCAGAATCAAACGGCAGCCCCATTGCTCTCTTCATTTTTGGAGAAAGAAGCTGCGAAGAATCAACACTGTGTTGTTTCAATAGTCCTCGCAATTCATTGACCGAATCCGCTTCTGTTTTTGTCATTTTGCTTTCGCTTTTGGTCGATTTCGTATTCGTTTTGTCATTTTCGTCGTCGGCATTTCGGTCACCACCGCGATCGTATAGTTGACGATATTTTTCCTCGCAAGACTTCTTGTAAACCAATAGGATCCCCAAGACGACGGCATCCACAAGAAGATTCAGCGCGTTGCTCTGATGTTCGTTTGCAGTCGATTTGTGGGTTGACGACAAGTTTTTGTCAGAAGGCATTCCAATACTCTTTTGTGGTTGCTGCTTCCAGAGAATCCAGATGGATCCAATCCATATTGGAAAATCCTCTCGGAATGATCGACGAAAAATATCAAAGGATCGCTGCGAAGTGCTTTCACTGATTCCGAACACCGATAGAAGCCTCAGCGGCATCCAACTGCGTCCACGCGACACGCCATTTTTTCCGTCCTGTTTTGTCATACTTCACTTTAGCAGGAATGAGACTCCTTGAAATTATAGTGCGAATTCTCTTTAGCTTTCGTTCCTAGGTTGCATTCTGGATCACTAAGCTGGAAAGTTCGGATTCACACCATTGATCTAAGATTCACCTAATTGTAATCAATCACAGGATTTGATCGACAGTCAATCCATCAGTTCTATTCGTGAGAATTTAAATTGAAGCAAAAGTCCGATTCTTTTTGGAGTTTCTTCATTCTTGATTTGAATTTACGTATTCGATCGTCAGCACCGAATGAATCTTGGAGAACTCTTTTTGATCCTCAACCGAAGGCGATGATTTTCGAAAATTATCAAACTGGCGTGTGCGCACGAACATACTCTTTCACTCGCGCAGAGCGCCAGGGGAGCTGTTTTCGAATAACATGATTCATTCACATTCACATTCCATCACCAGAACCAAGAAAAGTCAACGTTCTACTGTACTCAATCTATTCAGCGATGCAACTCTTGATCGAACTTTACTATAAACTATATGGAATTCCACTTCGGCCAAAAAGTTGCAGCCCATCGCCTTATTGACTTTGTAGAATCATTTGAGGAATGCATTGACTAAAAGGAGTTGATATGCCGCAGCCAGCTTTCACTATCGACAGCTATTCTAATTCAAATAAATACTACTTCGTACTACTATTACAAATCATATTACACATAGTAGATGTACAAAGAGAAGATAGTATGATGCAACCAGAGTTTCTATTCTACTTTTTGACAATGACCGAAAAAATACATAACGCATGCTCTTTCAAAAGCCTCTCAGTCTCAGGCCGTCTCATTTCCTCCATTTCCTTCTCGCTTCTTGGCATCAATATATATTTCCAAAAATTCTATGCTCATTCGGAGAGAAGTTATACACAAATCAAATCGATCGCGATCGTTCCGGCAGGCCAAGAAGGCTGGACGCAGTTCTTGACTCACCGCAACTGGATACCTTCGTACAGGGTTTAGCAACGCGGCTACCCAAATGGCTCTCTCGGTCTGGCGTCGCGGAGGATAAAGTGCGTAATTATTGTTCCGACGACGGATGCGGTGATGTGGATCGTCCTCAACGTGTAGGAGCTGCTGCTGTGGCTCTAGCTTCGTGGTAGCCACAATCTCTTTCTGCGCGAGGGCCAAGGATGCGGGCGTCGCCAAACCAGCTTGGAACATTAACCCCATCCACTGTTCTACCAAAGATGGGATTTGGGCAAAGAGCTCATCGGATTCGATTTGACTAACTCGTCTTCTTTTTCCGCGAGGTTCATCATCGAACTCTCCCATCGAGAATCTCGACGTGAGCCATGTGAAAGGATCCACTGGGATCCATCCATGGATCAGCGGCCAGCTGAAAGATTCGTGCCCCCTTGAAACTCGTCGTAATGGCTCTATCGCCATTTTCGGCAGTGAGACTGTACACGAAATTTTTTGTCTCAACGCGAGCCGTTACACCATTGTGAGACACGCTGCCACTTTGTTGATCGAATCCTAAAATACCAATCTCAATGTTGAGCTCGACTTTTCCGTTCATAACTGTCTCTGCATAATCTTGTTCGATCTGTGCAATGTACTTGATCAAGTTTTCGAATTTCGGGTCGCCACTTCGAAAGAACAGTCGTTGCCCCGGAAGAATGGGTTCACCCATTACTATGATTGGCATTACGCGACCTCGAGTCTTCATGTGATGGAATTTTCTACGATCGAAAGAAGATAGGGGCAATAAGTCTGCATCCTTTCGAGTTTGTTCAGCTGCAATGCTGCTTGAAGGAATCCCTGTACTCTCTCTCGTTTTCAATATCGATGGCGACCTTCTCTCGGGCAGGAAAGAGAGCGCAGGAAGTATGGCCAGGAATACGATCAGTATTCGATAATGGTAATTTATAGAACCGATTTTCATCTTTGATGGGATCAACTCTCTCTCAATAAGGAAACGAAGCAATCGTTGGACACCACCGTCATAGCAGCAACCGAGATTTCTTATTAACGCTTTGTGGATTGTGGAATGTATAAGAAAGAACCAAATATTGTTATGACATTTGGTTGGAGTCAAGAATGATGTCGTGACCTCAGTCAGAATTCACGAAGGAAGGAAGAAGGAATATCGTCGCTATTTGTCATTTCGCCTTCACTTTTTGGTTCTCATTTCTCGCACATCATCCATGGAAAGCCAACAAAAATTGTCAATCACCCATCACCAGATGGTGGAAGGAGAAGAGGCAAAGTTCTTTCGGAATGCATTGGAGAAAAAGTCAGAATTATTTTTTGTTGAATCGTGAGTTCGCTTTTCGTTTCAATCGAACTAAGTCCAATATTTATACGCACTTAGTACAGACCGTTTCAATGAAAAGCGCGACACACATCACATCATCATTCGAACACACCCATCAATCTCAAATCACTTCCTGATTCACAATATTCCATCACACACAACATACCAATCTTGCCTCATAAGCTCTTTCATTTCGTGATCTCTTTGATATTGGATCCAATGGTTGGCGGAAAGCGACAAAGAGTGGCCTCGTGGTTTCATGTGATTCCTCCTATCTTTGTCCTCCTTACCATTCTACTATCATTTGAGCACTTGCTACCATCATCCTCATATTTTCACTGTGATGCGTTCGCAACCCCATCTCTGACTTTTGAACGCCATCTTCCTGATACTTTCAACACTATTCAGAAGAATAGACGATGTATAGGAATATCAAGACATGCAACAGCCGAAGACTCACAGCCTCAACGCACACCGGAACCATCGACGAACACTGTCGACGACAACACCGACAAGGCGGAAAATATTGCCGGCCCCGACAGCAATGTTGAATATTCGTTTTACGACGAAGTCACTATTTTAGTGAAAGCGGGGAGTGGGGGACAGGGTGCATCAACATACAAAAAAGGAGTCGGTGGCCAAAATGGTCGTCCCGATGGCGGAAATGGTGGAAACGGGGGGAATGTTGTTTTGGTGGTCGATGACTCTCTCAACACTCTAGCAGGTTTATCACCAAATGCTTTCAAAGCTAACGCGTTTGGTGGAAGTGGTGCCGCCGTTTCAGCTGCCAACAGCAACAACCGACAGCCGCGGTACAAATCCTTTCGCGCCGAAATTGGGGCAGATGGTGGACGGCAGATGAAAAGCGGAAGATACGGAAAAGACGTCATGATACGCGTTCCTCCGGGCACCGTTGTCCACAAAATTGTAGAAGACGAGTTTGATGATGATGAGTACAGCGACGACGAATATGAAATCGAAAAGAAAGAAACTCTTGTCGAACTCGGGACCTTGCTTTTACCCGAACAGGGGGGTGAGACCACTACTATCAACAGCGAACAGGACAATGCAGGTCTCACGCGGCGAATGAGGAGCAGCATTTCATCCTACACGCGACCAACGACGACGCTCGTTGTAGCGAGGGGAGGTGAAGGTGGTGAGGGATCGGGAATCAATCACAAGGGCCGTGGTTTGCAACGGCCGCGCTTGTCACCGAAAGCTGGAGAAAAGTTTAAACTGCGACTGACTTTGAAGCTCGTTGCGGATGTAGCACTCGTTGGTGTTCCAAATGCTGGTAAATCTACATTTCTATCGAAAGTAACGCGAGCGAAACCGCGCATTGCGGATTATCCCTTCACAACGGGTAAGTAGGGGCTGATAGTCTTGGTCTTGTGTGGGTTAGCGAAAACACAATCTGACAGCCTTTTTTATGCTTGTTAATTTTGTTCCAATGGATCTTTCTTTCAAATAGTCATTCCTAATTTGGGGGTTTGGGTTCCCCCCGACTTATTTGACACGGACGATGTTGGAGACAAAGGAGGAACAGGCGGTAACGGTTTGGTATTATGCGACGTCCCGGGGTTGATCGAGGGTGCCTCTCGTGGAGTTGGGCTCGGGCACGCATTCCTAAGACATGTGGAACGATGTCATGTAATATTGCATTTAGTCGATGCGACATCTGAAGATCCATTAAGGGACTTCAAGATGCTTAACGGAGAATTAATCAAATACGGAACCGGCCAATTGGCTCGTATGCCTCAGGTTGTTGTTATCAACAAAACAGACGCCTACATCACCGACCACGAGTTAGATGGTAGCAGCAATGCCAAAAAACCGAATCTTCCTCTAGAAGAACTGGAAAGTCAATTGAAAGAAGCAATGAGCCATTCCAGGCTCATGCGGATGAGCGCAAAGGAAGAAGATGGAGTCGACGATTTAATGATTCGATTGTCGGCGTTTGTAAAGAAAGTAACCTGAACTACAGTACTTGTACGTTCACCACAAGAAAAGGAAGACGGAGTTTTATAAAATTTCAGTGGTAGATGGTGATCATCATGGTGACGATTAAAATTAATTTATTTCTCATTCACTAATTATTACTAATAACAAGCAAAGTGCGTACCTACGTTAGTCGCCTCTGTCTGAGATAGAGATGCCCTGTTTATTGAGGCTAGAAGCCAAAAAATGGCCCAAAACATTTTCCCCTTCAAACACGAAAACTAGCTCTCTAGTAACAAGCAAAGTGCGTATGTACATCATCTAGTCGAAAAACTTCACTGTAGTCGCACCTGTCAGAGTTCGAGATGCCTTGTTTGTTGAGGCTATAGAAGCCCAAATTTTTGGACTTAATCGTAACCCAAATATGTACTTCTATTACAGTATGGTACTACGTAGTATATTTTTTAGAGTCAGGGTTGGAGCAATTTCAAGCCTAACCCTAACTCGTATGTTTGGTTTTAAGCTGCGATTAGGGTTCTGTCTTTCTTCACTACGATACTTAACATTATTCATTATGGCGCACCTTCTGTGAATCTTGACATGATTTCACATTCGTCATCGGCTTGAAGTTGCGTGCACAACAGGCCAGCCCCGTCTATTTTGCGGGTCTCCAGTGTTACCGATACCCGAGTGAGTCAATCAATAGCAACATCATAGTCGTATCCTTTGCATTGGAGAGACAGAATTATCACAGCTGCAAAACTAATACTATCTCTATTGGACGCCCTTGAAGTTCATGTAAAAGAAATCGTTTGAAACAACGTAACGTGTTCACGAGAAAATAAAGTCTGCGACGATGACCAATCGGGAAGGAAGAAGGCGAAAGTGTGGAGACGCTTCGAGGGTTGCTGTCATATCTTTGATGATATTAGCCACAGCATCTGTCGTTAGTGGCTTTACTGCTACCACAGCATCGATGCCAAAAATCGACAAGAATGTCAACCTTGATTTCCATGCCAGTACCATTCGACGAAAACGTCATCATCAACAACAATATAAGCTTTCATCGCGTTCAGGCTCTTTGGTCCTGACTTCTTCGAAAAATGCAGAACTGGATGGGTCCACGGTCAATGAAGGTTCCTCTCTTTTTCAAAAAAGGAAAAACGTTTCGCAAGGTATCTCAAAATTGTCCGCAACCCTGTCGAAAATTGGAATGGTGGCATTTATTGCTTCCATGTGTTTGGCTTTGCCTATTGCACTCTTTCCGCCGTATTTGTTGCATCGCCTCAAAATCATTTCGCTGGTCAAGCAACAGAACATGGCGTTGGCGAATGCGCAATTTTGTGCTCGGTGGTTGTTGCGGCTGATACCGTTCTGCAACCTCTCGTGTATCAGTTCTCCTGAAAAAGAGACAGATCCCCAACCAAGCGTATGGGTTTGTAACCACACATCCGCTTTGGATGTCTTTATGATACTTGCAGGAGATCATAAAATGAGAGGGAAGAAAAGACGACCCATTAAGATTGTTTACGTAAGTAAGAACATTCTCGAACAGAATGAAAATCGAAAAATTGATATCGATATTATTCTATTCCGTGTTGTCGTTTTTTTATGTCGATATCGGAGCGAAAGAAATCACCGCGAGTTCTGTGATTGTTCCGTTTCCTGATCTTACATTATTCTGTTTTTCTGTTTCCATTTGAATGAACATTATAAATTATCAACCAAACGCTCACCAGTGGAAAGGACTTGAAAGTAATCCGATCACGAAACTATTGTTCACGCAGTGCGGATTTATTCCCGTTGATATGGAAGCAAACGATGCCGGCCAGGACAATAATTACGATATGAAATCCTTCAAGAAATTGTTGAAAATGAGTAAGCAGGCATTCAAAGAAGGCTTCGATATTGGCCTTCTTCCTGAGGGCCAACTGAACCCACACCCGGAAGAGGGTTTGTTGCCGTGCTTCTCTGGTGCCTTTACATTGGCAAAAATGTCGCGTCGACCCATTCGCATGTTTTCGATTCACGGAACCCATCGGCTTTGGCACGCGAGAGAAGATATTGGGATGACTGTAACCGGTCGTGATGTTAGTCTCCGCGTTTATCCCTGGCGAGGGACGCAAATATGGATCGAGCGAAGAGTTCCTAGCAACCTTCGAGGCTGTCGTGGGAAAATTCGCAACAACAGGAAATGATTTGGATGACGATGAGTTGAATGGTTGGTTAGATGGGAGTAAATGGGAGGAGGAAAGTAAGAAAGCTGATGAAAAGAACTAGAAAGTTCTTTGTCCTTCTCTTCGTTAGCGTCATCGACTACCCGGTGAAGTTTCATCATCATTTCTGGAATGTAACACTGAAAAGATTGAAGTTTTTCGGACCGCTTACAGAGAAATGGAATGTGAAACAAGGCAACTCCAAAACTCTTTATGTTTGGAAACGTTTCATTCGTTGAATTCTGGCGCAGCAGTCTCATTGATACTATATCATTTCAATACGTGAGATCATAAATGATTTTCGTACACCGTGATATTTTGCTACAACATGCTAAGTGGCATACGACACAATAATCGCTATCTTTAAGTTTTATTGCCAACTTTTTACAGTAGGGGTGGTGTTTATCGTGCCTAAGACTCTACAATACGGTTGCGTAACTAAGATCAAAGAGTCCTTGTAGGTAAAAAATCGATGAACGTACACTTCGATCATTATTATTAGAAACTCATTTTCCGTCTCTCGCAAAATCTGAAAAAAGAAAGCGGACCGATTGTCCCGTGACTAATAATTAGATTAGAGTCATGAGTGATGTACGTACTTCACAATCAACGGTGCACAAATAATAATAGATCGGTACATGTTTACTTCATTCAAGACACCAGTAGAGTAGATGATCGTATTGCGGGTCATGGATTAAAATGGTTGGGAACCGGTTACTTCGTATACTCCTTTTCATCGTCGCCTGGTTATTTCCGGTTGCCTCTTGTATCGCTTGGTCGACGACGGCGGCGACGACGACGGATCCCGCTCGTGTAAGAAGTGTAAAAGCATGCGACGATAGCAGAAGCAAGCTATGGGGGGTGGTTGGCAAAAGGGGTGGATCTTGCGAAAGCAATGTGGTAGAGAAAGGGTCAACGCATCGTGTATTGATCTTGATGGATGTTTTCTGTGATTATCACGGTCTTTATTTGACCGATATGGCTCGTGTCGTATATGGCGTTCGCTGCGTTCACGTGCTCAGTGACTACATGGCAAATTACTTTCTGTCAAAGCAGGAACAACGGAGGGAACTTATGGGCGATAGAGAAGGATTCGAAGACAGAATGCCGCCTCTACCACCGCGAATGCCTTTATCACCCGAAGAAGCAAGCGAATGGCACCGTGAATTGGTCGAAAAACTTTTGGATGACCAAAAGTCGATTGGCAAGAACTACAACGACGTCGAGATCAAAGGATTGATTTGCGAGTCTGACCCGGGATTAGACGATGCAGAGCAACTTTCTTCCTGGTTGAATGTCACAAATCACAACGGATACAACGAAGCCCGGCGGAACAAATTCTTGACCATTTCAACCTTGGCCTCCAAAGGGATTCCGACCGTCCAACAGAAACTCTGCGATTCGGTCGAAGAAGCGATCGAGTTTGCAACGAACCAATTTTCTTCGTTGTCTGCTAAGATTGTGGTGGTAAAACCAGTTCGTGGGTGTGCTTCAGACGATGTATTTTTGTGCGACGACATAGAATCAGTGCGATCAGCCTATGAAACGATCAGGGGATCGACAGTGCTGGGGTCGCCCACCAAAAAGCACGAGTCCGTCTTGGTTCAAGAATACGCGGCTGGTCAAGAATATGCCATTGATACCGTTTCCAAAAATGGAAAACTCAAAATTGCCGCGGTTTGGAAATACGATAAACGACCCCAGCCACCTACAATAGGAGAGGAAACGAAGGACGGCGACAGGACCAATGGAAGACATCGCCAAGTTTATTACGCCACAAGGCTATACGACGATGGCATAGAATGCATCTATGACGAAGCTGTCGATCCTCTACTCCCTGTAATTTACCAATATCTCGATGATTGTTTGAATGCTTTGGATATTCGATGGGGGATTACCCATAGCGAACTAATTATCACAGCCGACGGCCCGAGGTTAGTTGAAGTCAACTGCAGGCAACACAACATGGATTTTGTCCCATTGACTGACAATGCGGTAGGATACAATCTGTACGAAATGCTCTTAGCAGCGTATTTCGGCGACGATCAAGATAATGAAATCGATCCCAATGTCAACAAGGATGCACGAGTGGACTGGGATCTAATCCCCGACTATCCATCAACTCTAATGACTGCCGCCATGGTGCACTTAGTAAACGATAAGAAAGGAATACTGAAGCGGCTGAACGAAGATGCCTTGTACGAAATTCAGTCGATGCAAAGCGTAATGGATTTGCAAGTTTATCCAGACTTTTTGGAGCCGGGAATTTCAATGCTCGAACCAACCGTTGACATCAAATCTGATGCAGGATGGATACAAATGCTTCATCCCGATCCTCAAGTATTTCAACACGATTACGATCGAATCATGGAATTGATGCCAGCACTATTCGAAGTATAACGAGAAGGCAACCATGAAGAGCGTAGAATCATAAGGAGAAATTAAGCTTCAACACCACGCTATTTCGTCACGTCTCATATGATATTGAAAGAGATGTCTATGAAAACTTATTTTATAGCGTTCTTCTTGACCATGAGGTTTTCTATCCCAGAGACAAGAACTGCCCCTTCGGCGAGACATGATTTGGCAGTAGCTATGCAAACTCGTTTTAAGTTCTTTTTGACCATGAGGTGTTTTATCCCAGAGACAAGGCAGTCGGACCTCCTCCATGCTGAATGTCCAAAGAAATGCTAGTATACTTCTTAAGAAAGAGGAAGAAGAAGTTGCAACACATAACAATCCCGCCCCTGTTGGTGCTCCCCATCGTCCTCCTCCTCGACTTCAAGATGCGTAGAAGTACCTTTACTATCTACTAAAACTAACCAATAGTCCTCTAGAGTGATATTATTTCTTACTGTTACAGCTAAATTCTTCTTCCCATCATGATGACAGAATTCGTTTCTTTTGTTCTTCTTACCATATATAATTATGGTTCGAGGGCCCTATCTCGCCGACTATTATTTGTGTCATGTGATCCAGTAAGATTGCCTCAAGTTACGGGAGAGAAAGAATTCAATTTATGTTCTTTTGACGCGATCAAAAGAGTATAATATTAAACAGCGGCGACCATAATGTTAAATAGATTTGCTCACTTAGTGCTCTTGCCCTCCCTAAATCATAAATAATTATCGATGAGATTAACCGTCTCGTTTCGATGGTGGTACATTTTTTATTCGCAATTTCTTTTCTCTCCATATGTTTTTGAAATGGGCTATTGAAAATGAATCACAGAGAACAAGTGAACTAGTGATTCTTGTTGAAGTTCTCAACCGATCACAGAATTCGCGCAGAATGGACAAAGCCTTTTCTTGTTATTCAAGGAAAACTACTGACACAACTCGAGTTCTTCTTCTTATTTCTCACATTTCATTTGCTCATAAACTAGCGATCAACGTTTTCCATCACAAAACGATTCTTACAAATACTGACAAACTAAGGTAAACCCAGAATAGAACAAAAACTACAATGTGCCGTCCTAGATCTCAAGATGGTATCGAAACACCGATGATAGCAGCTAGTCAAGAAGCTGTAAGCTCACTTTTCATGCCTCGCGAGAAAGCTTCGCATCAATTGGCGAAGAACAAGTCACCATCCTGTGGCGAAATATCCCCGACTAAGGTCCTTAGTTGGAACCATTCTACATCAGTTCTTCCAAAACATTTTAAGTCTCAAGCACAAAGTGGTGCACCTGCGAAGATGTTTGCCAAGATTGACAAAAACGGGAAAAAGAGCCGTCCAATCATTGTCGTCCAACACGACTACCATGACTACTCACAAGAAGAAGAGATCAATCATCCGGTCCAACAAAAATCTCGCGGAGGAGTTTCCACCCCCTTTCCTCTGAAACTCCACGAGATGCTCGATAAAGCTATGGCCGAGGGCTACGGTGACATCGTCTCATGGCAGCCACACGGGCGCTGTTTCGTAGTTTACAAGCCACAAGATTTTCAAGAAATTGTCCTTCCCAAGTTCTTCAAGCTCAGCAAGCTCTCAAGCTTTCAGCGACAGTTGAATCTGTACGGATTTCAACGGCTAACTTTCGGGAGAGATAGAGGAGGCTATTACCATGAACGCTTTCTCCGTCACAAGGAGTTTTTGGCCCGTGGCATTAAGCGGGTTCAGGTCAAGGGTACGGGTGTTCGTGGTAGATCAAACCCCGATCAAGAACCGAATTTCTGGACTATGAAGTGGTGCGATCCTAAGGTCGTCGCCAACAACGGCAAGAGCGAAACAAAAGCTGTGCTATCGACCTGGAATCATTCCTTTTCTAATCAGAGTCAATCAACCTCTCAACAAGACCCTACCAACATGTGGAACATGGAATGGTGTGATCCAAAGTTTGCACTTTCGAGCAGCAAGAATGGAAGCATGGCATCGATGAAGAATGCCTCCTTTTCGTATGAAGGCCAGCCAAACTCTGAGTTAGAGCCTAATGATGTTTGGGCCACGGAATGGCGTGATCCTAAGTTTGGTGCTCCAAGCAGCAAAAATCCTTGCACTAGCTTTGACGGCAGCAATGGTGGAACCTCATCAATGTGGAATGCTCCTGCTTCTTGGCAAAACAGAAACGGGCAGATGACATCCGCGCTTCCCATTCTAAAGGGATTCCAATCGATTGATACTACGAGACAATACGATTCGACACCTTTGTTTGGAAATTGTGGTGGGTCACCTAACTACAACAGTAACGGTAAACAACAAGGTTCCTACGGAGGTTCTGTGAGTACCAAGGCCGAGGAAGCGTTCGATAACTTGGATCCTCTCCAAGTTTTCGCCCTTGAAGAAAACACCAACTATACCAACACCGGGATTCCTGACGATCTCTTCGCAAGAACTTTCGAACAAGTGTTCTAGAAAGAAGTTGATTCTTATACTTGATGTGAGAAAGAAACTGCCACAAGATTGTATGGCAGGTTAGAATATACGATGGACAATAGAAGCTCTGGAAAGACGGACGCATACGCTGAGAAGCTAAACAGTCCTCTTTCCTTATACGTCCTAGACAATACATAGATAAGAATGCATGTGATAGATAAAGACGATTTTGAACAAGATATGATATGCTTCGGAAAACTAGTGTATAGGCAATGTGCACTGACAAGAGTGCATGTAATAGATAAATTAGACGTTTGAACAAGATGTGATATATGTTGGAAAACTAATTGCAATTACTATACCTGAAATGTATACTCAATGTCTCAGGTGAAAATAAAAACCGAATCGATCGTTACCAACTGAAAGAGATTGTGCTGTGCGGTGATACATAGATGGCAGTATGATACGTACCCAACTATGCTATGGAATACTCTATTCCCATGAAGGGATGTGTTCTATTGTTGCACAAAAGTGCGAACCATCTTCAGAACTCCCTTCATTCCCAAGCGTGGTTAAAAAAAAGAGAATCAATACTCTTCGGATGATGAAAAGCTCATCAGGTGATGGGCTAATCTAGTTGAAAGCGTAACGGGACATCTCCAATGTAACGGATCCATCAGAAGCGGTAACAACATTATCGACGTTGAATCCATCAGCGGAAGAAGAGTCAACAAGGTGGTTGATTGCGTAACGTTGGTTGACTCGCTCCATGAAAGCATCAACAGGCATGGCTTGTTGCCAGAATTGAAGATCGGTGACCAATTCGTAGCTCTCTCCGTTGTTGCGGAAGGCAACATCGAAGTTGTTCTGTTGAGGGATGACAATATCAGCCATGATAGTTTCGCCCTTGTATCCTCGTGCCTCAATTTGTTGACCATCGACATCAGCAGCCTTGGTCTTGATTCCCATATCGTTCAAGGCCTTCAACAAAGTGACTTTGTTGAAAAGCTTGGTCTCGATGGAACTGAAGTGGCTGTTCAAAGAGGTGGAAGCACGAGCATTGCTGCTGGAAGGAGCGAATGCAGTAGCGCCGGACGCGGCAACGGCGACAATAGTAGCAGAGAAGGCCTTCATCTTGACAATTGAGTTTAATATATAGATGTATAATGTAAGTACAAGTGATTGAAACGTTGGCGAGGGAGCCGACGGATGATGTCTTTCTGGAGGTCTTGCAAACGATGTTTCGATTGCCTTCTGTTCTATGGCTTTGCCAGAAATGCTTCTCGATTTCTGCCAGCACAGAATTTCCAGCGAAGAAGAAAAGCTTCGTCAAAATAGATCGGCAAGTTGAAAAACTTCGTGTGAAGAACCCTTTGCACGGGGTCATCGCGTGCTGAAGGACTTGGGTACGAACGTACTTTTCTGTTCTGGTTTCTGATAGGGGGAAATTCTACAATCGAACACAAGATGAAGAAGCAGCTGCCTGCTTTCCGCTTCTTTGATTGGCCGACGGGCGCGTTTAAATGCGGCATCATCCGGAACCAATGGTTGAAAATTCAAGAATTCCGGGATGGAGTGCGTGATTTGCGCGTCACAAGGCCGGCCTCTTTTCAGTTAAAAAACGGATGTGACCCAGCCCGAACCGTAATATTGATCAAGTCCAGTCGTGCATATTCTTCCTCAAACTGATCTGAATTTCAAAAAATGAATGTCAACGATTCGACTTGTCAATCCATCATCTTTTGATGGAAATTAGCTCTTCTCACTATTATTTTGTGATTCTATTTTCCCTTCACAACAGAATCGAAGACAACAGTAGAGCAGCTTTTACAAGATTGCCATTCATAACTATTGAAATATTTTCTTGGTTGACTTCACATGACTTACCAATCTATGTTGCCGTTACGAGGATCAATCACGAAAGCAGTGTTCGCGTTTGCGTCGATGCTGATTTCGATCTTGATCGCGGCTCCTTCTCGATCCTACGTCGCTGGCGACACTAATCTGCTAATGAAAACCGAGCATCATCCCAGCACACTCGTTTCGACAATTCAAACAGAGAGTAAATTGGAGCGACATCTCTTTGAACTCGCTTCGCCTTTTGATTTTATCAACGATCAATGTGCACTTGCCTGCAATTCTCAGGAAGAGCAGGACGAAGATAGCGTTGAAGGTCCTTTAATCAACGCATGTCCTAAGGTGAGTTAGCAAACTTGCATATTGTTCTTTCCTTTCAACTGTGAAATGCGAAATGAGAACCGTGTCCGGGCAGCAGGATGAATCAATCAACAACAAATGACACCGAAAAATGTCAATGGTAGAGAGACAACCGATGAAAAATTCCACACGGAGTAAACTATCATCGAAAGCCAAACCTTTTCTCTTCTTCTCATCGATGCTGTGGTTTGCTTTGTTTCGTTTCTCCGATCCAAAAGTGTAATGGTCAATACACACCTTGTAACTTTTGCTGTTACGAAGGCGCTTCTTCGTTGAAGCTTCGTTTCTTCGGGTGTCCCAGGATACACCAGTATCGTATTTGACGATGCTCTCGCTGATAGTGGATGCGATGACGGGACTACGAGCAGCAAGATAACCCCGACCATAAACTCTAGTGTCGCTTTCGTTGACTGCTGATTGTTTCGGTGATGCAACCGACGTGTCTTCGACGTCGTTTGGGGACATTTCATCGTGCGCTTTGTTCGATTACGAGGTTTTGGGCCATGCTTCTTCCCATGTTGCTACCTCTTCGTTTGATCTATGTCTGGTTTCAACAACCGATCAGGGGAATGGGTATGTCGCAAATTTTTCTCATCCCATGCCGGAAATTATTGGCCTGGAACACCTCCCCTATGGAAACACTCCCTTTTGCGATTCCGTCACTTTTATTGAAACTACGTGTGACGAGAGCGGCGATTGACTCGCTCGGAAATTTTGCGTTCCCTCTATTCCCGGGATATGGTAAATTCGCCGGAACCTGTCCCAACAATGGTAAGCCCGAAGCGAGGCGCATTTGTCATTTTGCTATCGAGAAAAGTCGCCTACAATTCGTGTTGCTAACCTTTTTTGTGTTTTTACATTCGCAAAACTCTACACGATTTTCTACTCTATTGACAGGGTTCATTGATTTCGAGAATGAAAATTCGAGGTTACCGGATGACATTGTGTTCCTTGGACAGCCACCATCGACATCATTCTTTTACCAATTTATTGATGGAACAAGCGTTGGCTTCTGGCCAAATATTGACAGCCACGGCGACCGTATGAGTGTCGGCGATCGTTTATTTTTCGATCCAACCTTTGCTCGTTGCGATTGCCTCGACTGCAATACTATTGACGCCATGACGCCGTCAGATTTACCTTCACCTGCTCCCACATCAGATCCGATGAGTCCAACTGATGGAACTCCTCAGCAACCTGATTTTGGAACTAACGTAACCGTCCGCTAGTTTCAGCAACGTTCCTTCTCGGAGTCCATCCACCAAGCCTTCTGTCGAAAGTAGCGGTACGCCTTCTACATTGGATCCAAGTTCTTCATCATCTTTGAAACCATCTGTCTCTCCTTCGATCAATCCATCCGAACATCCAACTGAGTCTCCGTCCATACATTCGAGTCTTTCGCCGAGTGAGAATCCCTCCGAGTCACCATCGGCAAGCTACTACCCCTCTATCGCTCCAAGTGATAGCCCATCTGTAAGTATGACACCATCTGTCTCTCCTTCGATCAATCCAGTCCGAACATCCAACTGAGTCTCCGTCCGTACATTCGAGTCTTTCACCGAGTGAGAATCGATCAGAATCGCCATCGTCAAGCTACTACCCCTCTATCGCTCCAAGTGATAGCCCGTCTGTAAGCATCACACCATCTGTCTCTCCTTCGATCAATCCGTCCGAACATCCAACTGAGTCTCCGTCCGTACGTTCGAGTCTTTCACCGAGTGAGAATCGATCAGAATCGCCATCGTCAAGCTACTACCCCTCTATCGCTCCAAGTGATAGCCCATCTGTAAGCATCACACCATCTGTCTCTCCTTCGACCAATCCGTCCGAACATCCAAGCGACCATCCAACCCAACCACCGAGTGAAGTAGCCTCTTCGAATCCATCCACATCTCCTACAACATTTCAACCGATAACATATCGCTGTCCTCCAACCATTGTCCCAACTCATGTCAACGGTCCCGTGACACCATCTCCTGTCGAAATTCCTGTTACTCTTGCGCCTACTACCAGTAACCCTTCTTCCTTTCCGACGAGCCTACCCACAGTTTCAACTGAGAGCCCCACTGAAATGATTTCAACGGAATTTCCCACGGGTGTCTCGACTACATCCATTCCTACTGAGAGCCATACGGATGCGGGCTGCATCGACGAAACGGAATGTTTTATCTTCGCTGTTGGAAACTGCGTTGACAAACACACAAACACTATCTGCATTCCGCATCTGAACGGAGGCTTTCGCCGATATTTGGAAGATCAGATTCGATTTCATCAAGCAGCTTTGGCCGAGGAACTACTACATCGCAAATAGTGAGGAAGAAGCATAAGAACACCAGCATCAACATCAAACTAAACGTCGTCCTTGTTCGACTGTTATTTACATAATAACCCTACTACATATAATACATTATTATTACTGCATCAGCACTATTTGAGTTATCATTGCTAGAATAAGGATGCTTGACCGAAGACTTCTCGTCGAAAAACGTACAGTGCGCTGAGTCGAGTGAATCGTTTTTGTCCAAACGGTTTTATCATCTTTCGCGCCATTTTCTAAAATGGCGCGAAGGTTGTTGTCATTGTTCATGCATTGTCACTAGGACTACTAGTTTCACAGAGCGTTAATAATTTGCATGTAGAACTTCGTACATGAAAAGAAGCAGGTAGGAGATGCCGTATCTCGCGATTATCAACTGCATGTTGCGATTCCCTTTTACATCAATTGGCGGCAAACAAGCAGAAAGAAAGTAGCCATCACTATTGTAACTCGAAGAACGTATTCGGGAAATTCAAACTCTCGGGTGGTAGAACGCAAGATATAAGTATCCGATAAGTACAACAACAATGACAGCAGCTGCTCCATTGGCCGTCGATGGCAATATCGGCAACAACGATAACGATATGAAGGATGCTAATGACGACATTGAGGCTTTGAACGCCGTCGCAACTACTACTGATGTCGCCTTTTCAGAAACTTCGGTGAATGCTGTCACGCCAGCCAAGAAACAAAAACAAGAAAACGAGGTCTTTAGTCCAGCGCTCCTCAAAATGTATTACGCTCGGCTGTTTCCGTATTCGCTATTGTGTAAGTGGTTGTCCTACGATCCATCATTTGACACAAAGGCTGCCAGCGCCAAAGCTGTTAACAATAGCAGAAAGAAAGTCTTTTCGCGTCGTGAATTTTCGTTTACCTTGGAGCCCATGCCCGGTGAAGAAATTTATATCCGATACCAATCCTTTTCGGATCTTGAGGGCCTCCGTTCGGCCATAAACCGAAGACAACCCCGCAAAATCGATATCGGTGCCGTCTTCAGCCACCCACCCAAGGACAAAAATGCATATGGCGGCGGTTCCAACAGTAGTAAGAACACAGGATTCCGTCCCATCCAACGCGAGTTGGTCTTCGATATCGATTTGACGGATTACGACGATGTTCGTCGTTGTGGGTGTTCCGGTGCCCAGATCTGCCGCACCTGCTGGACTTTTATGGCGGCGGCCCTCAAGGTTATGAATCAGGGGTTGAGGGAAGATTTCGGCTTCGAACACATTGCTTGGTTTTATTCCGGACGACGTGGTATCCACGCTTGGGTCTGTGACGAGGAGGCACGAAACCTTTCGGACGAAGCGCGATCGGCTGTTGCAAATTACTTCGAGGTACGTTGTTTCACTTGTATTGTGTCGGAACACGAATTTCCGCAATGAAGTTGCGAAACGTTTGAAGCGGAAGACTTGCAGTGTTTTTTTAATCGCGTGGAAAAGGTTTAATATGTGAACCCTGAAATAAACTCACGTTCCATTCATCGATTTATTGCAATGAACTCATTAATCTATGATAAAACTTTTGAAGATTTCTCTGAACAAGAAAAATGGTGAAGGACTTCTTGGCAGCAATAGCAGTGGAACCATTCACCCCATGCTTACGCGATCATACGATCTTCTCGAACCTTATTTCTGCCGTTACGTACTGCCGAATGAGAGTGATGTCTCTGACATCGGAGGACATGGATTGCTAGCGACGTCAGATGCCTGGGAAGATCTGGTCCTAGATAGCCTGCCCTATAAGGCAAAAGAAACGGTGGGAAAGAACCTGAAAAAGAAGTGGTCGAACCCTGACTGCGAACTCACTCCCCTCGAAAAATGGCAAACCTTGCTCCAGCACTTGCGGGTGAAATTCGGGTTCCCGTCGTCCTGGCCGTCTCCCTCGTCCTCCTCAAGTGCCGATGGAGACGAAATGTCGAACAAGCGCAAAAAGAACAAGAGCAACTTTTCCTCGTCCACGCTCGATGACGAAACGCTCAAGATCTTTATGTGGCCTATGGAATTCGTCTTCAAATACACCTACCCGAGATTGGATATCAATGTTTCGAAAATGCAGAATCACTTGCTGAAATCTCCCTTTTGCGTTCATCCCAAAACAGGTCGGGTTTGTGTCCCGATCGATCCGGACGAAATGGATGCCCATCATCCCAGTGGGGGCTTCGATCCTTTTTCCGTACCAACCCTGGGGCAACTGGCAAAGGAATTAGATGAGTATCACAAAGGGGAGAGTGAAACAACCGAAGATACCAGCGACAAAAAGTCTGTCTTGCAGCACGACTGGCAGAAGACAAGTCTCAAGAAGTACTTTGATGTATTTGAAAAGGGGTTTTTGGAACCAATCGAAAAGGAGTGGCGACGCCAAGAACGCGACTTGGCTGAACAGCATGCGGCCATCCGGGGTGACTTCTAATTATGAATCGAGGCTTTCGCGGAAGTAGAGACTAAGTGTGATCTAGAAAAAAGTAAAAAGAGAGACTATTGATGGAAGCGATCTCACTGGTTCAATTAATATGGCAATAGGTGACTAAACTAGGTTCTTTTGAAATTCGTTTACAATAATCATCGATAGTTCAGCTGAATTAAGTTCAATCGTATCCGCAGTCACGAATGGATCGTACGTATGGTCGACACTGCTTTTGTTGAAATCTGTCTAATCGTACAAGTCGAAAAGGATCAATCCCTAGTGCATTAATCCCGCTTCTCATCTTGAACCTTGAAATCTCCCGATCTTCTCGATTTTCCTCATGACATCACACGTCGTGTTGAACCACGCGTGAAAACAATTCGAAGGAACGAGACGATACGGTATGTATTCTGGTAAAGATCAACGACCTCTTGGAGCTGAAAAACAGTAGAACCGATATCTCGTTTCGGGAAGCCTAATGTATGTCTACCCATCGTACACACCCATCGCCTTCTTCAATTCATACTCCATTATATTAGAACAACCATGATGAAATCAGCTGCAGTTCTCGCCCTTCTTTCGGCATCGGCTTCTGCCTTTGCCCCTACCGTTACGCAACAACAATCTTTGGTTTCGTTGAACGCCGAACGAAGCAAAGCGCTTCCTTTCATGAACCGACCTCCGCTCGTAAGTTCCTCTTGGCAGTCTAGATTATAGCAGGGAAGGATTAGGAAAAGTCATTGATGGGGAAATGCGAATGAATGTGCAATGATGAAATCTGCAATATCTCGCATTAACTGAAATCTTGCTCACATCATTTCTCTCTTTCCTTTGCAATCAAACGATGTGCTCTTTTTCACTCTTTTATCGACAATATATCAACTGATTGTACATTTGTCTATCTATCTCTCCGCTCTGTATCATATCGAAAACCTTTTGTTTCAATGCGTAATACTAGCTTGATGGATCCATGGCCGGTGATGTCGGATTCGACCCCCTCGGTCTCTCCAACATTGACGGTGTTGGAGTCGATTTGTACTGGCTCCGTGAAGCCGAGCTCAAGCACGCTCGTGTTGCCTATGTTGGCAGTTGCTGGAACACTCCAGGTTGAATTGTTCGGACCTGCCCCGGATGCGAAATGGCCGACGCTCCTAACCAAATGGATGCTTTCTGGCAATTGTGGAACGCCCACCCCCAATACATTGTCGCTTCTTTGATCTTCATCATGTTTGCTGAAGCCTTTTCGGGAATTGCTGCCACCAGTGGACGAGAATCTGGAGAACGAGCGCCCGGTGATTTCGGATTGGATCCTCTTGGATTCTTGGCCGGAGATGCCGACAAGGCTGAACGATTGAAGGCACAAGAAATTGCCAACGGCCGTTTGGCTATGTGGGGAGCCGCTGGAATCATCATGCAAGGCATGACCACTGACGAAAGTGCCACCGGAAACTTGATGACTGCCCTTCACGACAACGGATTCTAAATGCAGTTTCTAGGATAGCGAACTTATGGGATCAATCAAACGCATAGCAACGACTGTGGTATGATGCCCTACTACACACATAGAAACATGAGCTACTTTTGTTTTGCCAATGGCGAGGACTAGGGAATGATGATGATTGTCATCTCCTTCGAGCTCCCCACATATTTCTTTTTTGCGCTTTGTTTTCGTGGAGCCTGTGAACAATATAGTAATATCATAATAAAATTCAAGTTACGCGAGCAAAAGATTGCACACCTAGCAAGCGCATAGACTTCTGATAGAATGAAGATAACTTTCTCAATAGTGCGATTTGCAACCGAAGGCTATCCGGAACAGTCACTTCCAACTTACGAACTTAAACACTTTTTCTCCTGTACAGCAGCTAACCGGCACATGGGAGACGTGAAACCTATTGCGTCGTGAAACGCTTTCCTATTCAACTATTCATTCCAGACTAATCTGATGCTAGACGTATATATTTCGAGTAGACTTTTACATGGTGTCTATTACAAAATTTCTATGTGTCTAAAGAGAGAGGCGCTTCCATCCTTCTCGCTGTTTTGTGTCTTGCGAATGACGCATCGCAAAGACCATGGGGCGATCAAAACGCTTTCCGAAGTACGAGCGGCCGTCTTCGTTCTTGGTATCACAGTGGTGTTTCAAAAATGCCATTGAGGCTCGAACATCCTTGCAAAATCCCGCTTCTTCCACATCGGGAGAGGTTGAGGTGTACTGTAACAAGAGTTCATCGGGCAATCCCAACAAGACATCGGCATCGGGGATCGATCGAAATCGAAAGGGTTGCACCCAAAACAAAGAAAACTCTTTGCGAATGTCGTTGTTCGAGTCGTAGCCAAAGGATGTCCAAAGATCATCAACATCCTTCGTAGTGTGAACTACACTCAATCGATGCGAGTGACCTGCTTCGCTGGCACAGCAACGGGACCACAATCTTGTTGATCGCAGAACCGAAACGGGGCCATTGCTGCTAGAATCGTCCTGGGTATCGGTCAAAAAGACATCGCCCGTTTGAAGATTGATTCCGAGTCCACGCCCAATTGGGCAGTCGTTTTTGCGGCGATCAACTGTGTTGTTCGAAGAAGATACCACAAGGGTCTTGATCACCATTTGCACTCTGACTCGTTGGTCTTTGAATTCCTTGGCCATTCGTGCCAACAAACGCAGCAACCAATCCGTAATGCTAGAAGAAGAAGAATCACTATCGTCGAATCCTCCCATGATGTGGATATCAATGGTGACATCTTCCCCAAGGCTGTCCGAGCGCTCCTCGTGTGGTTCGCGGCAGTCATCCGATTTCTTCTCCTCTTCCACGTACTTTGCTCTTTTCCTTCTGTTTTCGTTGTGGCTATTATCACGACGGTGGTGATCCAGATGTTCTTGGACCATGTCGCGAACGCATGCTTCGTATTGTGGACCATCTAAATGGGTCAATGAAGTCAAGGGAAGATCGCCCTTGCTATCGCCAGAGGTCTTGCTCCGGAAGGCTAAGATGTGGCATGTTGTGGCTTTATCGCTCATTACCACATCGTACTGCTCGGAAGTTGCGTTAGCTCGCTCGCCCTGGGCAACGTACAAAAGTCTATCTTGTCCTTTGGTACAAACTTTCCGGCGTTTGGAGCTCAACAATTGTTCACGAGATGCTTTCAAAATCTCAGCACCCGGCAACGAAGGGGATAGGTTGTTTCCGTAGTCGTTGGTGTCGATGTTGTAGTAGTTCCTTGAAATATATTGGTCGATATCCAATGCGTCTGACGATTCATCGCGCTCGTGGAGTGGTAGATAGAGCGGAATGTGATCTTCGTCTGAGCTTGAGCTAGAACTATCTGAGACAGAAATCAACAATTCTGTTTGGACTCCTCCATCGGAAGAGCAAGTACTGTCGTCGGAAGAGAGAGGTGTTGATGAAGAAGCAGAAGGTTCTACGTATCTAAAGAGTCCAGAGTCTGCATCAATTACGATCTTCTGCTCGCTGGATCCATGGTGTTTATCGTCACTTGCATCATTGTTCAAACTCACAAGAGTCGTGTTAGAATCGGAATTGGCAATCACCATCTTTTCTTCTCTTCGTTTTTTCAAATGCTGTTGCTGGAAACGATTTCTTGTGGTTTCCTTGCGTTCAGCTCTGCTAAAGTTATTGTGTTCCAATGATTGTTTTAATGATTGTCTTGGTTATAATAATAACCGCAATAGTGGTGTTGTGGTTTGGAATAGAATGCTTATCTACGTGAGCAAAACGTGGGATAGATCCGTTCATTTCAGAACTCATTCGGGAAGTTAGAACTTCGCATCGTTTGTGGGAAAGAGAAGAATAAAAAGAAAGACGCGACTTAAGGACCACGCAATTGGAGTATTGAATCGTTGAATTTGGTTCTCGATTCTTCTTCTTTTTCTCGCTCCTTTCCCACAACTTCCAAAAGTTCTGAGGCGGCGTGTTCCATTTGGGTCATGACACGTACGATGGGAACTGAGGGCTTTGATTACTATTTTCGCAACATCAATAATAGAACAGAATTCCTATGTGCGTGGCGAAAATAGTCCCAACCTTTGCTCATTATTCCGAGTTCCTTCCGGCACGATCGGATGGGATTGGCAAAAGTCGGCCGGCAGCAAAGGCACGGGACTAGGAGTGAGTCACGGGGCTAAGGTCTATAGTTTCTGCGAACAACTTCCCTTTGTCGATTTAATCGACTTTGACGACGTATGGAAAAAGAACACGTTCATACTTGTTCGTCAGGGGAGGTTTAAAATATCTCGGGGACTTTCTCGGCGACGCAGAATTCTCATACTTTTGCAGCATACTGTACTCATCATAGTGACATTGGATACGTACCAAGAGGCCTCCGAGACTACGCAGATGAGAAAATAGGGAGGAACGAATGCAGAAGCTACTTATCTCTATAGTTTGGACTAGAGAGCTCTAATTTGTTCACCAACATATAAAATTATTTATTATACGACGATCTAGGATGATACGAAGATAGTAGTAACTGCTAGTTATACTCTGGAGAGTAGGACTATTTATGAGTTTCCGTTACCACCAATGAGCAAGGTCGCCTTCGAAAGCTGGATCAGCACAAATGTAGTGCGCTTTTTTCATAAAATGTTTTGATGGTTTTCTACTCTACGGGATCGCCCCTTCTGTCACCTTCCCAGTGGTAAAAACCCTTTCCGGTTTTCCTTCCCAAATCCCCGGCGTCTATCTTTTCTTGGAGGCAAGCAGGAATAAAGAATGCGGGTTCGTCGGGAAAATTCTCGGTCCATCCCTTGACGATGGAGTGGCAGGTATCGAGCCCGATGTAGTCGGCCAGATGCATGGGTCCCATTGGATGGCCACATCCCAGCTTCATCGCAACGTCAACATCCTTTACGCTAGCTTCTTTTCGATCTACGAGGGCCATAGCCTGCATAAGGGATGGAACCAGAATTCGATTGACTATGAAACCTAAAAGCCGGCAATAGAAAAAAGGGGAAAGGTTAGCATCGCGGAGCTTTTTTGGGAGGACACAGTGTTGGTCCAAGACTCTGATAAACATACCAGGTGTGTCGTCGCACAATACAGAAACCTTGCCGATTTCTTCGACCCACTTGACACCTCTTTCGAGAATGGCAGGATCTGTCTCGTTGGTTCTAATGACCTCCACAACTTTCATCAACTGTACAAGGTAGGTTTCCGTTTTCGCGAGTCCGCGCAGTTCAGAAGAAAGAAATTATCGTTAGTCAGAAAGCCTCAAATCTCGTCTGTCGTCACTTTTGGATACCCATAGTTGCATCGTCCCGTCTAGCAGAAAATGCTTCGTTTGGTTTGGAGTCGTTGACGTACCTGAACCGGATTGAAAAAGTGAACTCCAAGAAATCGATCAGGTCGTTTCGAAAATCCAGCCATTTCTATACCCGTTATGGTCAGAAATTGATCCAACAAAAAAGGCGGAAAATCAACAACACCGACAACAACAAAAAATAATTAGTTATCCGAAATTCCGCGCACATTCCGGAACACTCATGGTCATCATTCGGGACGTCCACGATACATCTTATTCCAACAACTTGCTCCCAATGCACAGTTTATTTACAAGTACGCACCACCAATCGACAAGGACGACGTGTTTGATGCAAAGATCGTTTCCGGTTTGCAGAGGTCACCCAGTGTCGTGTACAAGTCTCTTTTGAGGTCGATATTTTCTATTACGGCCTCCACCACAAAGTCCACGTCCTTCAATGCATCGGCATCCGTGGTAAAGACAATGCTTCCCAGTGCGGTTTCCGCCGACTCTGACGTCATTTTTTCTTTTTGAACAAGCTTGTCGATGGATTTCAGGATTCGATCCTTGCTGCAAGGAAACATTCAATGCGTTTTGTCAAATGGTTAGAAACAAAAATCAGCAATGCGGTCGATGGAACAAGACGACGAAAACATTTAAACAATAAAGCACGACAACAGAAAATAGCAAAACGACAAAATGACTTACCCCGAGTCCAGGAATCGTTGTTCTTGTTCGAATGCCACGACCTTGGAGTGAACTCCAGATGTAGCGGCAACCTGACAAATACCATGGCCCATGAGACCCAAGCCAACACACGCAACCGTATCAAATCCCGATGACTCGATGGGCGACTTTGGTGTTGTGGAGAAACAAGCGGCGGCATGTCGTCCTCCAGCACCAGAACCCGCAAACAAAGGCGACCGACGTCCGAAGTTTTTCCCGGTAGACACGATCGATCTGGAAAGAAAAGACATTTGGATGTGACTAGAATTCGGTTGGATCTTGATCTTTTAGTGCTAAGAGTGTGTCGAACAGTTTGTTTAGTTCTTGTTATGACAGAAGGGATGATGGTGGACGAAAAGGAAACTTATCCCAGCTTGCTTTCTCACAGTCTTTGATGTGAAAGCCAAAAAATGGAATTTCGGTGTCATGACACGATCCATCACGAATCCTATGACGGTTGATGGGAAGACTATTCATACCTATTATAGATATAAAGGTATGATGTCGAAATTTGGCTTTCTTCATGGTCACAGTTTTTTAATCGAACTAATCAATTAGCACATACAATTTAACGGCTGTTTGATTAGTTCGACTCGCACATTTTCAGTTTAATCGAGCTAATCAAACAGCCGTTAAATTGTATGTGTTAATTGATTAGTTCGATTCAATTCGAAAACGGGTTCGTATGATACCAAAAGAGACATATTTTGTTTTATCGTATCTATAGTATGTATATTATATATGCATTGTAGTGTGCAACCATCCTGGAAAGAGATGCGCTGCGCGCGTGCACTTGCATTCGTTGTCGTGTACGTTCCACCTTCTCTTCAAGCCGTGCAACGGCAACGAGCGGCAACAATGAGCCACGAAGACCCTTGGATCGGCGATTTCTCTCGTGTTGTGTCCGTCTATCCGTGTAGCGTCCTTGGCAGCAACAGAGGTCTCTTGTTAATCCCGATCCGATCGTATCTCAATCCTTCGTGATTTATAAGAATATACAATGAGTGCAACATCCGCAACAGCACGGCGTGTTGTCCGTAATCTTGCTCACCGCAAGATCAACTGGTAAGTACAAGCTCTGCAGGCACAACAGACGGGGCGCTCTAATAGCTGGCGAAGCATTTCTGGATCGGAATGATGAAACTACATCGGCATCTCCGAATATATTGAGAGATGCATCCAAGCGAGCCTTTATTACATCATGTCCTGTTTTCATTCAATAAAGCTGGCCTTTTATATCCATGCTGACCCCTATCTTTCGGAATTTCCTTCTCTTCTTCTCTCTTTGAAAATTCGCCTGCTACAATCGCATACGCACTCAACACGGCTTGTGTAAAAATTATATATCGATCGAAACAAAACTACACAGGAACGACGATGTCTGGAAGGCGGCTCCCATCGTCCAAAACGTGAACAAGTTCCGATCCTGGGTCGCCACCGCCGACTCCCAGGCCGAAAAATACGCCGCCCCTCCCGGCCCCGTGGATTTCGCTTCCGCCAAGGAAGCCGTCCGCGACAAGGAGCTCGTCGAATTTATGGAGGCCTTTTACAAGTCCGCCGAGATTCCTCCTGAGACACACGAGTGGGACAAGGAAGACAAGGACTTCAAGCTTGCCCACTTTGAACAAGTAAAGGAACAGGCCGCTGTCTATGCCGAGCTCAAAGAAGACACCCTCAAAGAAATCGAGTTCCTCAAGTCGACCAAGACTACCGAGGAGACTACCATCCACGATCTCATGTGCAACAACCCTACTATTCACGAAGAAATCGAAGACGAAATCGAACGCCGCGAATGGTTCAAGGATCTCGTTGCCGCCGACAAATAAGCATTCAGTATTATTCAGTACTAATTTACTTTAGTTTTCGATTTACAAAAGTGTTGTAACAAGGTTCGAATTCGATTCGAATATCATTAAATAATCCATCGTTTTACTTGAGCATTTTGGTCACTGAAAGAATTGTTTTATAGTTCCGCGATCATTGAGATTAAAAACGTTGTCAAACAATGAAATAGAAACTGTCTTTCCGAATTCGTATTTTGTTCAATACTAGTTTGACACAGAATGCAGTTATACGCATGATTGGAATCGTGATTGTAGTGTGCAGAGTTGTACAAGTCGGGAACGAAGCGCTTCAATAGTTCGGAATTCATTGCATTAATAGGAAACGTTACATCTTCGATCCCTTTTCTATTCTTGAAAATTATACAGATTGCCAATCAGAAAGTTCTCTGGTTTTGAATACGCAGATAGTACTACCGGTAGAGCTCCTATTGCAGGAGATAAAGACCGAAGAAACCAATTTTAGAATTTCCTTCGAAGATTCGAAGAATTGATCGAAAACGAATGAACTAGAAACACCGTCCAGTGAACGACATGGATAACGGAGTTTTCTACTTTTGACACTTATGCATCTTGTTATTTGCTGGTTATTGAACAAAATGAAGACGAGGTAAATATGGAGATGAGCGCAACGTATCTCTAGAAGTACTACCTGGTTCCATACCTCTAGAGTCGAATCCTATTGTTCGTTTGATCCCCCTTGTCCTGCTGGTGCGACGTCCTAGTCGATATTCGTCTTCGTCTTAAAAAAAAGGCTTCCAGGCCGTTTCCTGGCACATCGGGCTCCCGTTCAGATACGGACAGGCCCTCTAGGAAAGTCCGCCGTCATGCCCTCCGATAGGACGTTCGTACCTTGGGTACCATCTGGAAATTGGGAGTCGAACCCTCGACAGCGAAAAGCGACTCCTTCAGGCGCATTACCAACTGAATTAATCACTCAACAAACCCCACGCTAATGTTATATTAAAGTATGTAAACAGACGATATTCTTTCGTTTATTTGGCCTTCTAGCTTAGGACCAGAGACGTATTCTGTTGTATTTTTCCTTTTCTCAAACCACCTTAATAATGACTAATACGAGTGACTATAAAGTAGTGGTCATCATGCTTTTTTCATCGTCTCCTCTCGACATCGAACATTAAAAATACCATCGTTCGATGATCGCAATACTGACTCGTGACTCATCCCGAATCGTGACAAGCAATTCCCACATTTCAAAAAATTGGAACACACCCCAATCTCATTCATCATCACTCAAATTGAAAGAAAGTGAAAAGAAACTACTTCTTGTATAGTACAAAAAATGCCGCGATGTGCAAAATCTTATTTCTGCACTCGACCGCGACCGATGCCGTTTTCCAAACTCAGCACCACCACCAAGCTACGAATGAAGACCGAGGAGCACTTGAGGAATTAAAAGACTGGTATTCCCCATTGCTTTCCACCCAACTGTCTCAGTGCCAGCCAAAAAGCACACCAAGATTCGATGCAATAACATTCCTCATTATCATTATTTGATCGATTGATTTGCTTGAAGCGGAACATTGGACGCTACGTACGGACCACGCACAAAAGTAAAAGGCATCATGCCAAAACGACAACGAGCTCCTCGATACTCTACCGTCGCCTCCCAAGCGGAGGAGCAAATCTCCGGAATTCGCGAGGCGGATGTAGATGTGGACGCCAATACCAATCAAAGCGTTTCTCGAAAAAGATCATCTCTGGGTTCAAAAGATTTTTTGCTGAAATTGTTGACAGTTTGCGAAAATCATCGAAACTCTTGTCATCCCGATTACGATCCTACAAGCGAACGAGATGATTCCGAAATCCCTCACGACAAATGTCGGAGTGCCATTGCACCGCTTCGGCTGTTCATTCCAAAACTGGAAAGAACCATCAGCAAAAATAGCACGATCGATTCCAAGGATATTCTTCAATTGTGTGGATTTTACGATAACGTAGTCCGTGGAACCTATTGTCCTCACTTGCCCAGTTTATTCGGATCCGGACCAGAACCTAGAACAGACCCCAGAATAATATTGGAGAAGGTTGCATATTTACTCCGTAATTCATTGTATGTTCATCTTGATTGGAACGATGTTTCAACCAATAACGAAAAAACCGATCGAGGCAATGCTATCAATCCTGCAATCGCGTTCTTTGACGTCGTAGGTCGGGCCATATCGGGGTTATTTGGTTCGGTGATTGATGATTCCAGGGATCACATCCGACGAAAGCTTTTTGTGGATTGGATTGACTTTTGCGAACACGTTGCACAGTTATCCATTATGAGAGAACAAGACGTTACTTTACCATTACAACTTGGCCTCTTTGGTGAATCCTCGTTTGCCATACAACAACGATTTCGAGAAACGCAACACCCAGAAGACGGCAGGGAACAGAGCCTCGGCGATGACGGTGGGATCGAAGAATTCCATCTCGATATTGATGACTGGAATCAGGTGTTCGTGTTGCAAGTCATTGCATTCAAAGTTTTGAGCTTCATGACATCCGATGTCTCTGCTTTGGAACGCATGAGCCTACAACCGGATCGACTGTGGGCAGAACCGTCGGTTCTGTTGGGAGGGGATATGGACATTTTTTTCCCGTCTGGAATAGTGCTGGACTATGATTTAGTGTCTACCTTGTTGGCAAGTCTCAAACCAGCCATGTTGATGCCGTCTAGTCGAAATGGCGATCTAAGTTGCAACGAATTTCCTCACGTCCTTGCGACCGCTGTACAGATACTATTGCGATTGTGTCTTGACTGGCATCGTTTGGGAATAGCAACCGTAGCAATGCCCTTGCTGCCGTGCATGATTGATGCTGCCGTTTTGACCGTCAGAACGGTTCAAAATGTGTTGCTGGGACGCCAAAAGTTACAACAAAAAGATTTGGACGAGAAACAGCTTGCATTTCTACTGGATCGAATGGTTTGTCATCCACCCGGTCACGATACAAACGATTTCGACAATGTGAGTTCTGTTGCAAAGGAGGTCTACTCTACAGTTTGGACGACCTTGTTGGACTGTCTCGAGGGCATTGCAGCTCGACGGCGTCTGCGTCAAGAGAGAAACGCAAAAGACGATGACGAACATCAACGCTCGGCAGCAGATAGTCGCAATACAATTACACCACCGCCAACATCTACATCGTCGATCGTACTGGATCTCGCAGTCCTTGATACAATTCACTATATCGCAGCAACTACGCCAGCATTGGCACTTGAGGGATCCAATTACTGTACGGCACGAGGAATCTTCCCTCTTCTATTTGTCCTTTCTTCGGATACTACATGGCAGAACAACCACGATTGGAACGATCATGGTTCTTTGCTTAGAGCGGCGAATCAATCTCTTGCGCTATTCATACGTGCATCAATCGCGAGGGATGCGGCAAGCGATTCTATGCTAGACAATGTTTGCCGTGGGGTATTGAAAGGCCGTGGTAAATCGTTCAGTGGGGGAGTGGGAAGAGGAGAGCAAGGTCCAGATGGCTTGGATGAAGCAATCAGTGGAGTCACAACGCCGAACAGCAAGGGTGACGGTGGGAATGATATTCGAAATGACGACTATAGCTTGAAACGAAAGCGTGAATTATCAATGTCAAAACAGTCATACGTATCGGCGTCGACAAAATGCAAGCATTGGGATCTCAACGAAATATCAGGTGCAACGACTCTCCCAACAACATGGTACAGTGCCCTTCGCTCTTTTTTGGATCTGGCCGTCGATGCTGGCGACAAGCTACGGGATTCCTTCAAAACAGCAGCTTCACAGAGCTGGGAGTGTGATGGGTCAGCAATGGGACGTATCCTCGAGCAACTTCGATATCTCTCGGGGGGGTTTCGTCTTGCTTTGTCACTATCTAGAACACTGTCCATAACCACCAATATTGAAAGTGAATACTGGTCGGCAACTGGACTTTCCCGGGTGGCGCACGAGTTGTCTATGCAGTTAGTATCTTGCTGCGACATGTTACTAAAACAAATTGACGCATTTCAAAGACCGCTCGGCTACATGATGACGGACGTTGTCTTAGAATGTGGGCTCTTGATGCATTTTTCGAAGGAGGAAGCGTCGAACGGATGGGACGATGCCTTTACAGCATACATCGATGAATTTCTCGACGCTCTTGCTTCTTTTTGTGGAAAATTTCTGGAGATTAGACCGTTACCACAGTTCGATCTCTCCTCCCGGTATAAATTTGCTGGCATGCCGGTATATTTTTCGGGGGCGGAGAATCATGATCATTTTGGTCCTCAGTATTGCTTCGACTTTACGTCCCAGTTACACAACTCTGAAAAACAAATCGAAGACTGGTTATTTGACCGGTCGATCACAACCCTAAGTTCACTTCCTCTTTTTGTCCGGGCCGCTTTGATGTTATCTCTGCGTCCTGTGGAAGTAAACGTGTTTTCAGATCAATCGAAAGAAGAAGGAGAGGCTTGTTCTCTTGTTGGTCATTACTCCCTTGATTTGTTCGCGGAGTTTTTTAACCGTTACGCGGAAGAAGTTGATAACATTGAATTGGCGGAGTTTGATTCGTCGAGAAGGGTTGCTTCGTTGTTGCATTTACTACCTTTGATGACGATACCTCGAGCAGGAACAGGCGGAACACTTTTCAGAAAGTCGCTAGGTATCCTTTTTCAAAAACGATTTAATCCTCTGATACAAGCTTTTCGAAGCAAGGACACCATGATATTCCAGGGTCTGTGTTTTGCCCTCAGTAGCATCCGGTTGTCGAAGACGATTGGGGTTGCCACCAGCAATCCTGCTGGAGTTCTACAGATTATGTCGATGAGACATCTACCATTGAGATCCATCGAGAGCAGCAAAGATCAGTTCCGACAAATGTCCCTCGATGTCGCAAATAAAGGCGTTAGAAACGACGAAAATCCTGTATCAAGATATTTTCTGTGGATGTGTGGTGCCAGCTACTGTATGAGTGCATCGCCATCGGAAATTTTACATTGTGCGCAAAATATCAAAAGTGGTCAAATGGTGGAAAAGGTCGATGAAAGCATCCTTCCACACAATGGCCTGTTGCCGTGGCTTGTCGCCGCCCCGTTTTCTGATCCTGATGCTTTTCTGAGGAAGTTTGTTTCTCGGGAGCTATCTACTTTATTCATGTCAAAGGATTACGGCTTCCTTTTGTCCCGATTTGCTTCTAGCGAAGAATTCAAAGAGTACTATGCATATTCTGCTAAAGAAAGGAAAGAGAAAAGCGAGAATGTTATGCACACTTTGTATCGGATGTCCGATCACGTCATCGATGGACTTTTTGAGGAAATCGACGGCCTTTTGAAAAATGTATCTTTAGCTGGAGAGACGGAGGGAATGAAACAAGGTGGACCATTTGGTCACTACCGACATGATAATGAGCTGGTCATGCAACAGGTAGTATCCAAAACCTTGGCATCGTTGTGTTTTAACGCGGGGTTAAATCATCCCATTGGAAGAATTTTATTCGAGAAGAGTATTCAAGAATTGATCCGTATGTGGGCATCAAGCTCAACCAAGACGACACAGCTTCATTGGTATGATCCAAAGCTGTCGAGCACACCAGCCGGTAGAGCGCTGACATTCGGAAGCCTACTTTGCTTATCTGGATCTCGTGATCTAGCACCGGGTCTTTCAGGGGACGAATTGTGGACTCAGTTTCCTTCGGCTCCTTTTCGCATCGTTCAATCCCTCGGTGACAAAACTCGGAGGGAACAATATGAACTGCTGGAGAGAATGGTCAACTGTTTCTTTGTGTATTCAGAGGATTCTTTATACCAGAAAGAGACTGCACGACGAGCACTCAGGGTTGTGAGTCAGTCAATTCCGTCAACTATTGCCCAGCTTGTAAACGAAAAAGACGAAAAAACAATCCAGCTCACAACTGGCTTTTACATCTCTTTAGCGGGCAGATCTGGTACGACGCAATATCGGGCACTTTCGATGGGAGATGATGAGCTTCAAAAGGAGACCAAAAGAGTCTGTCTAAAATATATTGAACACATGCTTCCTCTTATCCTCTCTCGAGGTGACGAAGAAGGCGCTCCGCTTTCGAAGTTCTTTCAAAAATTAATTGCACCCGAAACTCTACCTGGCATGATAGTCGATCGTGGAAACTTTATCCTGAAGGGAATAGCATGGGAGCTTGGACGTGATCCTTACCGATTGGAATCCGCGGTTTGTGCTCTCAGAACTGCTGCAGAAGCGTGGGAGAAAAGTTCTTTGAATACATACGAACCAGTGGTAGAGGCTTTCAAAGGCACGAACGCAGCCAAGCTGTGGGTGACGAAACAGTTTATGTATCTAATGGTCAATATGGTGCAACTGAACTGGCAATCGCGCACGACAGCTCACAAGGTACAAGCTCTGCGATGTCTCCACGTTCTTTTGGACTTTTTGAACGCTTCAGACGCATGTCAATACCTTCCCCAAGTTTTGTCTACGGTGAACTCCGCAATAACTCCGAATAGAGCAGATGGCGTATATGATCCCGATGGCAGCTCCCTTCTTCTCTATGCTGTGCGATGTCTGTCAAAATTTACTCGACTCGCAGCACAAGATAACATTGAATCAGTTGTGGATAATCTTACAACGATTGTCGTGTCATTGCTCCCGATTCTCGGGGAGGACAGCGTCGATAGGGACGGGATTCTATACCAAGAGGCTCAGAATGAAGCTGCCACAATGCTCGAATTCCTTACTAAGGCGGAATTTATTCGCAAGTATCCAAAAGCTTTCTCTCAAATTCCATTTCTTCCAACAACCGCGTTACTTACAAACGTCCACACATCTCTGCGTGATAATGGTATAAACTTCGGCAATCTCTTGATTTTGTCAACGGGTACGTCGGAATCTTTGACTGGCGAAAATTTTGGCGCGTCAACTTCTTCGGTATCGTCAAGCAGCGGAGACAGTGTTTTGGCTCTGCAAAACAGGAGTGGAGACAATGTTTTGGCTCTGCAAAACAGAATAAGTCTAATTTCTTCTCTTTTATACGATGAGAAGGCTAGTGTTAGAAAAGTTGGGCTAAAGCACCTTGTGGATTTGCTTCGTGCGAACAGGAACTTGTTTCACATTCTTGTCGAAAATGAGGGAGGATCATCCGTGAGAAATTTTCTTACATTGGTCTACGAGCGAATTCAAAATGGTAGTAACGAAATTAGTCGAGGATGTGCAAACAACGCAACGAGCGCAACTGTTTCAAACACTATTGACATACTCATGCAGAGGTGTGTACTTGAAACAGATGAAGAAGTCCGTCTCGAGTTGGCAACATGTTTAGGAGAAATCGGAGCGATCGGAGAACACAGGCTTGATGACATGTCCCTATTCAGACCGCAAGGGAATGGATCTATATCAATGTATGAGTGGAGATTAGATCAGCCTCCATGGCAATCCCGAGCTACAAAATATGAGCTACAGCTTGTCACGAAGCATCTAGCTACGGCTCTTAAAGCGGCCTCGTCACAAGTAGAACAATTTAAAATTGGATTCACGATTCAACAATTACTTTTGTTGCTTGATGCTTCGGTCGGAGAAAACAACAAAGTCGAGGAAACAAATCAATTGCACAGTTCAAAGAAGCGCGAAATGAGCAAATGGCTTCTAGACAGATTAGTAGAATCTGACGTCCATGAGTCCGTCGGGCCATTCTGGTTATCTGAGTTTCATGCCAAGGTAGGTGCACTGCAGTTTATTCGTCTTCGAATGCGATCATAAATTTTAGTCCAACTTGTCCACTCACCCACTTACGATGGAATTACAGGCCGAGAAACCTAGTAACAGACAGCCTCCGTTTTTTAACGAATCGAAATCATACCACCACTGGATTGGGGAGTTTTGCCGTTGGATGATTTGGAAGACGAAGGACTGTCGATTAAGTCGATGGAAAGACTTCTTCTTTGCTTGTCGAATTGCTGTTCGGTGCGAAATAGGTTTAGAAGCTGCGGAATTCATCCTTCCACTTCTGGTGCTGGACCGCATTTGTTTTGGTTCCAAGAAGGAATTCGAGTCAATATGCCAAGAATTTCTACTTATTTTAGATTTCGAGTCTGATGATGTTTCGATGGATAGCAGCGAGCGCCAGAAGGCAGCTTGCGGCTTCTTTTCCATTATAGAAACATTGGAGCACTGGGCTGAAATCGAGGCTGAGCAACGATTTAAGTCAAGAAAAAGTTCCGATTTCAAAAGATCTAGTAGAGGTAGTGCCAGGAAAAATTCGAGCAGTGGGAGAGATGATACTTCGTTATCGAATTGGTCTGCAGACGAAGCTATAACACAGATCAAAGAGCTGATATCTTGCATCCCTCTTGTCAATCAAGCAAGGGCTGCCACGAAAGTCGGAATGCACGCGAAGGGATTACGACTTCTTGAACTGGTAGCCAGAAAGAATATTGTCAGAGACTTCTTCGAATCGTCGAGTGAAGAAGATAAAACTGACGAAATTTCATTATCTGGTAATATTTTTCAGCGATCTTTGCTGAGAAACGTCAACATCGATTTGATGAAAACCGTGCTGTCGAGCCTTAACGACTTTGAGACCTTGAACGTGATCGGAGAGACATCTTACCTCGTAAATCCATTGCTTCAAGTCACTCATAGCATCCAATGGAAGGAAGCCTCTGGAGACTTTGAAGGTGCCCTTCGGGATTATGATCGCGCAACTCAGGCCAGAAGATTTTGCCATCCAACAGTAGAATCAGTTATTGAGAACGGAGAACTTGATTGTATGTTAGAACTAGGTCGTTTCGAGAGTGTACTGAGTTTCGCGACTGCCGAAGGAAGATATATCGATGAATTATCTACAAAAGCGATTGCCGCGGAAGCAGCAGCTCGTCTTGGTCGATGGGACGAACTTTCTAAGTTTGTTTCGGAAAACGAGACTAACGGGGTCGTGTTTTCTCCACGTGATGCATACCGCCAGGCAACTGGTAAAGCGATGATATGTTTGCGGGATCGCCGTTGGGAATTACTAGGTGCATCTTTGCGGACGGCCAGAACTGCGGTCATGGACAGTTTGTCCAGCGTGGCCAGAGAGAGCTATTCAAGAGCATATATAGATATTGCAAGGTTACAATCGATTAGAGAATTGGAAGATGCTGGAGCATTCTTTCGTTCTGGGGACGGTAGGAAAGGTCCCCCTTTGAGAGAAATAGTAGAATCGACACTTCCCGACGGATGGGCTTGGGAGGGTCGTCTAAGGCTGACTACACCCCGTGCAGCGTCGTCAATTATGAATACACGCGTGGCAATTGCTAGACTCGGAAAAGATCCAGTGATGGAAACTTCGCTTCTGCTTGACATCGGAAAGCAATCATGTGACAATGGTATGCATACAACCGCAGAGAATTTCTTTTCGCAAGCCGAGGCCGTTCTGTCGATGATTCCTGTTTCTCGAGATAGCGTGAATTCAAATCTCGACAGTCTGTTGAATGATGTCCGGGTGCAGTATGCAAGTTTGAAAAAGGAATCCGGAGAGAATCTTCTAGGACTAAAGATCATTGGACATACAATGGTACAGAATGCTCTCGTTGAGATGAACCGCAACAAGGAAGACATCGGCTTCATGGAGAAAATTGCGGTGAAATATGAGCGAGAACGAGTTGAAAAGGCCTTCGGGAAAGTCATCTCTGTTGGGAGCGATAGAAAACTAATCGACCGTTTCACAGATCGACTTCTTCGTCTCACGCAATGGACCGTGGAAGCAGGAATGCAGAGCGGAAACGAAATAATGGAGAGCTTTCAAGTTGTAATCAAACTTTCACCCCAGTGGGAAAAGGGTAAGTCGCCGCGCGTTCGAAATGTTGCGTCGTCCTATTGCGGGTGCTAACATTTCTCTATCTTTTCTCTCCTCGATGTATGGCCAGGTCATTTTGAATTTGCAAAATACTTGAACGATTTGGTCGCTAGGTTCTTTGAAAAGGATTCTCCGCATGGTATGGAAGAAGATCTAATACGCTTCCATGCATTATATCGGGAAAAAGTTTGTCACAAATATATTTTACTCGCTATCGAGCATTATGCAACTACTCTGAGGCGTGATATGAAACACGTCTATCAAGCTTTACCCCGTTTGCTCTCTCTTTGGTTTGATTTTGTTTCCGTTCGATGTCCTAGTTCTGCTGACGACGTACCGTCTGTCGAGTTGACGCCCGACTATCTTGGTAAGTTTCGACGTTGCCTATTTTTAAGCCTGCCAAACGCACAAACTCCTTCCACTCACCATGTTCAATTTGACAACAAAGATTTTCTCGCCAAGAATCAAGACCAAGCAAACGCACTAATGGTCAGCAACACAAAAGCGATCCCAGCGGCCGCGTACTATACAGCAATGCCTCAATTGATATCGCGCGTGACTCACGAGGATAAGGACACTGCAAATGTCGTCAAGAGGATTCTAGAAAGGGTTCTTACTAAGTTTCCTCTTCAAGCAATGTGGCACCTCGCTTGGTTGAAAGGTTCTTCAAACGCCAAGCGCCAGAATATTGGGAAAGACATTTTCACAGGTGCCCAAAAAGCACTGATTAAAAATCGACAAACAGAAAAAGTTGCAAACCTTCTGAAAGAGTCAGATTCGCTGTTCAAATTTCTGCGAGACCTGGCAAGGTGAGTGTTCCGAAAAGTCAAACTGGCTCGAATTCAAAAAAATTGCTTCTCCTTTCTCTCGTCTTAACCAACGTCCCCTTTTGGTTATATGCGTTGCTGTTGAATACAGGTACACTCCACCTGAAAAGAAAAAAGATATATCCGTCAAATCATGGAAATCAGAAGAAGGACTGGTTGATCTCAGTGAATTCATTCCTCCTGTACAAGCTGCTTTATCGATTTCTCCCTTCAAGCCAGTAAAGAGTAGCTCGAAGGAATATTTTCCCCGCGTGATTCCGCGAATGAGGGCAATTTCGTCGAAAGTGGTAATTATGCAGTCACTAGCCAAACCTAAAAAGATTAAAGTGTTCGCTGTTCCCGGGACCTGGAAGCACACGAACGTAGTAGGCAGTACCAGTGGTAGCGAAAGGAGTTCATCATCGAGTTCTCTCGATTGTGACATAGGCGAGATCCACTTTCTCGTGAAGCAAGAAAAAACGGGCGATCTTCGCAAGGATGCGCGAGTTCAGGACCTAAACAATGTGATCAACCGATTGATGGCTTCATCGAACAATTCAAATAGTACCCTCTCTAGCAAAAGCCGACGCTTGCGAGTTCGGACATTCGCTGTCACCTGCCTCTCCGAGGACACAGGCATACTGGAATGGGTTCCGGACACCGAAGCGTTGAGAAGACTTGTTTCTAAATCATACAATCCCCAAGTCTCCTCGTTGAGTGACCGCCGAAGAGGCTCCAAAATGACCAATTTTGCCAACCCATCATTGCGGCGCGATTTCGTGAAAGCACAGAACCAATTTGTGGAGCATGGGGATTTAGCCCAAGCCGTCAAGTTGTACTATTTGCTGCTCAAGCACTGTCCACCCGTTCTTTCATGGTGGTTCATTCAAAACTTTCGATCAGCAACAGACTGGTATGAAGCACGGCAAAAATTTGCTCTTACAGCGGCCGCTTGGTCTGCAATAGGGCATGTTATTGGGCTTGGCGATCGTCATTCGGAAAATATTTTGGTGGAAGTCAAAACAGGAAGAGTCGTCCACGTTGATTTTGACTGGTAAGTTGCCGGTGCTGAGACTCGGATTCTGTATTTTATAGAAAACCTAGAAACTCTCCAGTATCTCCTTCGTAGCATGCGCTTTCAACCTGCACCTCACCTTCCAATCTATTGCCAGTATTTTCGATAAAGCGCTGCTCTTGAAACGTCCAGAAGTTGTACCATTTCGGCTGACACCGAACATGCTGGATGCGTTTGGCCCTACAGGAGCCGATGGGGTTTTTCGAAGCGGGATGGAGTCAAGCTTGGGAATTTTGCGCAAAAATCGCGAGACTCTCCTCTCTGTGTTGGAGCCCTTCATCAAGGATCCCGTAATCAATTTCAAACGGTCTCGATCGCAACGGGGGATCGTGCAGGAAGAGGAGGCCAACGTTTCCCACAAAGCAAAACGGTCAATCAAAGTGATCAAGGAACGTCTTTCTGGAATTTGCAACTTGCAGAATCCAAACTACAAGAAACTGCCCGAGGCTGTCCCGGAGGATGTCCGAAATCGGCTAAACCAAGAGAACACTATGAAAGAGATTCTCCCCCTATCAGTAGAAGGCCAGGTTGAAAAGCTATGCGCAGAGGCATCCAAAAACGAAAACCTTGTCCAAATGTATGTTGGTTGGATGCCTTGGATATAAACCAATTCTTTCCCAAAATAGAGTAATCAAATAATGATAATCATAGAAAAAGAGTTAGTTATTGTACACTATCTTCGTTTGACATCATGATCGTGTAGCATTTAGTTCACGTTAGTCAAAAGTGGCAAGGAGCATCGTATGACATCATACCTTCCTATAATTTATATACATATGAAAGGCTCTTCCCCAAAGACACAAGACGATGATGGATACAATCAACGATCCGCGATCAAAATGACAAAACTAGTGAAACAATGAGCAAGAACTTCGACTCTGGCAATTTCATTTTTTGACATCAGGCTGAAGATAGGCCATGTGTCTTGAATCTTTTGAATCCATCATTCGATCATTGCACTCTTCGTTGTCAATTTGATTCAAAAGCTCTACAGATATCAAGGAATAAAGAATCGAAAAGACAACAATGGTCGGCTTCGGTTCGAGTTTGCGGATGGGCCGAAGGACGGGATGGGAGTCGGCCTATCTCGATTACGAAACACTGAAGCTCCTTCTCTCGCAGATCGAGGCTGTCTACGAAGAACGTGATCTGGGAACCGGAGCTTCGGCGGATGGTTTCTTCATGAGCATGGCTGGAGGTGCGGGAGGAGGCATTGCGGAATCCGAACGAAACGCCAATGCCAACGACAAGAACAGCGCAAAGACCACAAATTATCGCGACGAGCTTTTCCTCGAATCCAATTCGGACCTGGCATTTGCCTCGGAAGTGGACGTGAACGCAGCCGACGATGACGATAGCGATGAATACGGGAACAGAGACGTCGATGTCGATCGAGCCATGCTGGAAGAGTCCTTCGAATACAATTACACCGGCATCACCGTTTGGGAACAACAGGGTTTGGGCCAGCACCACATGCACGTCGATCCCCACCAAGCCGAGTCTATGTTGTCTTCCACAACGATGACTCTGGGTCACCAACACCGCCAGCAAACGCCTTCTGCCTTTTCCGTATCGGCATTTCCTAGCAAGAACAGTGTCTACGAATCCTCGAGCGACGAAGACGACGAATGTGCTCCTTGGCCGGCTGCCCAAAAAAGCAACAAAGAGAGACACCAGCAATCATCCTCAAAGACATCGATCATTCGGAACATGATCGGCAGGAGAAAAAGCAAAAAGAACCGGCACCACCGTGCCAATCATCTCCAAAGGACGAATTCTGGCACTGTTAAAGATGCCTTCATCGTAGAAAAGGGAACATTCGGTAGCGATTACTACGACGACGATGCCAATCACGGCGGCGATGTTGGTTCAGGGAACAATTACTACTACTACAAGTTCAGTGGAAACGATGACGACGATGAAGAGAACGGAATTGGCACCAGAGGGAACACCATTAGCAGTTCTGTGTTTCGAAGTGTCGGGGGCAAGGAAAGCAACACGGAGAACAGATCATCGGTTCCTAGAGAAGGTTCCCCACTGCTTGGAGGTCGACCATCGACTCCTACATCTAAGGATGGCACGGGAAAATTCGTCTCATTTCCAACACCCGGAAGAGTGGCCAGCAATGCCCCGAAATCAGATGGCTACGGGAGTTTGTTCAACCCAAACACGAATCCTATCACACCATCAAAACCCATGGCAAAGAATTCAGGAACCTCGACGATGGCAGATACCAACGCTGCCAACAATTACAACAAACAGGACGAACGAAAAGCCCGCTATGACCGCGAGCGCCGTTACGAACGAAAAGCGCGCCGGAGACGGCGCCTCATCCGCCAGCGCAGGGAACGTGAGAAGACGGTTCCCCCGCACATCCGCATAGCGCACGAAAAATCGCGGGCCATCACGGAACGCTTCCTAGGACTCTTGCGTGCCGAGGTCGAAAAGGTCACATTATTCGCCCAAGCGAGGCTGGGTGAACTAGCGGACACCGCCGGAAGTCTACGGTTTTTGTCCTCGGACGAAACTATGGGAGTGTCTGCTACCAACACGGGTTCCTACGACTACCCGTTGTCAGACGGAGGTATCCATCCATCGGCATCCTCTTCATCGGACGAAGGCGCCGGTAATGGTTACCACAGCAACAGCAAGGGAGGCTTTCCCTGGTCGGATTCTTCCTCCGAAGATGACGTAGGCAGTAAGGCTAGCGGATCCGGGAGACTGGACATTGCGCAGACGTTTTCGTCGACGGATGGATACTCGGCACGAACTGATCACCGAGGGAATCTTTCGGAGCAAACTGCCTTTGCTTCCTTCCGTGCCAAGAATGCACGACCGTCCGAAGGACGGAGTCCCGGACGTCCTGCCTTTACGGAGACGCAAGAGAAATTCGAGGCTACGGCTAGGAAGATTGCTCATTTCCAGGAAATCCGAAGAGAGAGGTCTATCTTTCAACGAAATGATTATATTGTAGGTGAAGATTTGCTCCTTATATCGGCTGTTGACGAGGCTGATGCCTTTAGTGCTGTGGGTGTGGAGCTTTTGCATATTCTTAAATACATTTGTGTAAATCTGATTGCCGTGCGCAAAATTTGCAAGAAGCACGATCGGCTGCTGATGAATCGAATGTTAGGGGGCTATTACCACCGAAAGCGAACAACCAGGTCACAAGAGGATACCACGCTTGGTGGTTTGATTGCTCACGTTGCCGGAGACATCTACGAAGCGCATCCCGACCTCATCGGCCTCGTTAACAATGGGAAGCTCATTGGAATTTACGATTTGAAAATTCAGCAACTCGCCAATTCGAGGACAGTCAAAGTGGTGTCGTCCTGTCTGGCTTTGGCACTGTCGGAGTACGAGGTCTCGAGGTGGAGGGCAGATGCCTTGGGGAAACTGAACCCTGCAAAAAAGAAGGGGAAGAAAACATCATCTTCGTCTCAGGATCAAGGAAGCCTGATGTGGCCGTTTGGCCTCGGAGCTGACAATTGCATGAAACATCCAAACTCATCTCAGCAACACGAACAATCGCAGTTGTTGCAAGATCACGACGTTTATGTTGGATCTGATGACGAGAATGGTGCAGGACCCCCTTCCACAACATCTGCTTTGTCTCTGTCGAGACTTCGGTATACAGTTCTGTCTATTGTAAGTGATAGTGCCGTGAGGTTTTCGTTCTGAATGTTGGAATGTTACAAACGCAAACAACCTTGTGATTTCTTTCACTTACCTGCATTCGTCTCATCCGTTTGTACACTACCACTTGAATATGAAACGAAAAACAATTCAAATAGGCGGCTCTCCGCGAAGCATCGCGTATCAAATCGAATCCCTTTTCAAGCTATTTGTCTCGGTCGTCTCTAGCGTTCACCGGTCATGCGATCATTGGAGAAGGTCTTGATGGTTGCTCTAGGGATACTCTTGATGTATTGCTAGCATACAACCCTGATGCTGCCTTGTTGTTGGATACGTCTGCTATCTACGAAGGTCTGAAATGTGGACGGTGGCGAAAAGCTTCTATAGCGAGTGTAATGACCTCATCGTTAGCCGTCGCTCTTACTCTGCCATCGTCTGGGAAAGCACCAGCTCCCCTAACTATATCGCCACGAACTTTGCAAGAGAAAGAGCTTGCTGTTTCCAACGCCTTGGGAATCTTGCCTCGAAAATCAGAAGAAATCGATGCGAAATCTCCGCTTGATGGAGCCGGCTTGCCTCCGTCAATTTTCTTGCGCATTAGTCGATTCACAGACATTCCCCCCTCTCTACTACGAGCAAATCGATTTTCACTCTTCCTATACAATGTAAGTTCCAAATGTCATGGTGGGCTCTCCCTGCTGAGAATGAAATTTCTAACGGCTTTTCTTGTCACAGGCGAATTATTTTATCGCGCATCCTACATCGGTCACTTTGGTACTGGATTCGGATGAAAATATTGCCTACTCGGCACTTGTGATTGGAGCTCCCACTCTCGCAGCAATAATCATTTCCATGTTGCACTGCCAAGTTCTTTCTGGATATCCCACGAGAAATGGATCAAGCGACGAAAACATTTCAATCTTTCGGAGCATGCTAATATTTTCGAGTTTGACTGCGGTTATTGGAAACATTGTTGAGGTCTATGGTATCGAAAATACGTCTATCGAATATACTGTAAGTGGAAAATTCAGCTTGAGAAGCCTCCGTGATGCATGAATTTGAATGTGCAAGAATTCGCATTGTTTTGTTGGTGTCATTGGTCGACTAAATACAACATGTCATTTTTCCAACTCCTTAAATCAGATCCTGGGGAGATTCCTTTTGGGGTTTTCTGCGGTAGAAATTGTAAATCGTCAGTTCGTGGCATGCTTCCTTCCTACTTGTTTGATTGTTGCGGAGTCCGCTCGTCTGGTTCAATTTCAGGTCACTGGGCAACTTTTGGGTCTTTTGATTGGGTCTACGGCAGGTAGTTTCGTTCAAACAAGTTCGGAATTCAACTTGGGTTTGCCGTCGATCGTCATCCAAAACACCGCGTCACAAACTACCTCAACCATGGAAGGGAATACTACGTCCACAAACTCATTTTCCGAAAACGATCATAACCAAGTTGGCCGATTAACTGCTGCAAATTGGTTTATGGTGAGTCTGTGGTTGATGTACCTCATCTACATTCTTTTTGGGTGGAACTTTTCCAAGAGAGTGCGGGTCACGAAAAAGGAAGAGACCGGTGACGCCCATAGTTTTGACTACCTAAGCGATATCAACGAAAGCTACAACAGTACGGATTCTTCTGTATCGGATCAAGAATCAGGGCGTGCAACTTTGCTCCAAAATTCATCAAAATTTAGGGATATCAGTGAAGATGGAAATTTCGAGGAAGTTGAACCGGGAAAAATACCAGAAGACACGAAGCGTAAGCGAAAACGAGACAAATCGAGAAGCCCAAAGCGAAAACGCCGTCAAAAAATCAGAACGTTTACCAAAAGGATTCGAAAGCTGATGGTGTACAGCGTAGCGATCCCCGTTTCGCTAGTATTCATCTGCTGGACTGTTTTTGCGCAAGAAGTTCTTTTCTCATCTTGTGCACTAATCACCAAGTCTTACTTCAGCTGGAGAGGTTCAGTCACGGGCCTATTTCTGGCTTCTTTATGGGTAATTCTTTTACCGATGGACTTTTTCTGCGAACATCTAGCAAGGAGATACGAAGAGCGGTTTACCGTGAGGGTGAGTGTTTTGCACGTTTTCGCGTGCTTTTAAAAATTCATTGCAACGGTTGTCTCACACATATTTGAAACAAATACAGCAAAGTATCTTGCTCCTTGGACTTGGACTCCTCGTAATGGTGAACTGGGGATCTTTATTTGCTCTCATTCCGAACATAAAAAACCTTCTCAAGGAAGATCGGAGCAATCGTCATCATCACTATGATTGGATGCTGGGAGTCGGGCAGTATATTGTCGGATTCATCATCACTTTTACTGCATTGCGTGCACTTGGAGTAGGATCCCGATCTTTGCTCAGTAAGGTGTCGCCTCCGAATTTGAATAACGTGGTTGTCAATTTGGGAACTATCGTTACGTTCATTACTCTCTTTTCGCAGATGTTCGCCAACTTTTACATCTCCTCCATCGTTCTTTCTCATCGAGAAATCAATTCCGATATTTTGAATTCTTTGCTCATGCCAAGTTTGATTGCAGCGTTTGTGATGTTCTATCTTGCTCGAAAGCATTACTTCTTTTTGATGTAAAAGTTGAGCATCAAGAATGGTTAGGACTCCAACATTGTAATATTGATATTTTAATTGACCTACGTAGTCATTTTTCTGTGCAGTCTAGCTACTTTTTAGTTTCTATTGTTATATGTTCATACGCGTGCATACGTATGATGCTCTTCTGGCACTTTGATTGACCATTATTCGGACCAATCGTACCAAACTATTGACGAAGAACAACTTCAAAGGGTTCTGTTTCGCTAAGTAGGAAACTACGTGGTTCCATGGTGTCAATCAATACATAGTTCCTTTCAGACACAAAGAACAAGCAATCAAATACCGCCGGCATCGAACTATTCTTCTTTCTAACGAGAAGCATCTTTTGTCCCAACGACTAAAACGGAATTAAGAAACAGCGATCTCAAAGCCGCAAAAGAGGCAACAAGCACACAACTTTTCTCAACCTCAATGACTCAAGAAGAGGAACAACACAATCAACAACATAATTATTTGAATCGGTACTCTTACAACGCGCTAGGAAAGAGACACAACAACATGAAATCTATTGGGCAATCCATCGTGCTATTTACTTCCTTTAGGGTATCTTCGGTCCTTGCATTTGGACCGCGCTTGGAGAAGCTCTCCAATTCACACTGTCGCAATTCGCAAAGCCGCGGGCACACTTCGCAACTACAAGCCTCCGACTCGGAACACAACGAATCTTTGCGATTGCACGCACCTGAGTTTGATTTTGTGTCTACTCAATTCGATAGTCTAGACGACTTTTCGTTCTTATTCGAACGTGATCTTTCTTGTGCAACATTCCCGCTTTTAAAAGAACAAGCCGATGCATTGGCTTACGAAACATTTAACGAGAACGAGACATTCGAACTCGATGCATGGGATAATTGCGGTGACGATTGCAAAGAATGCGAAATCCCGATAGATTGGGGTGAGCCAATCGAGACAATAAACGTCATGGAGTATCTAGGCGTTACCAGAGTGAAACCTCTGTGCTGACATGCAAAACAGAGCAAACCATCATTCACAACCAGGGGGCTTCATTAACCCTTTTCCATTTGCATAACCGTTTGGCAAAAGACAAACGTTCCGAAAGAGAAGCATTCGCCTACAAACAAACCCAAAAAAAAAGCGGAAATCTTCTTGCGGAACTGCCATTCTTAGAAAACCATATGATACCGTACAGAAGAGGTACATGACCAATGACACAATTTTATAGACTGAATACATACACTAAAGCACATTTTAAAGACATGATTATCTAAACTTTCCAAAATTACTGGTCTTGAATGACTCGGAATACTATTCGATTGAAAAAAAGGCAGAAAACTCGACATTACGTACTCTTAAGCGCTTGAAGGACATGATTCTATATTACCATATTGTTTGTACACAATTCGTTGAAAATTACTATTTCTTGTAGCAATTGATCTCACTACTATTGATTAAGATCAATTATGCGATGGCGGGTTCCGGCTCCTTCACCAGACGATTGAGTCTGACCATGCAGAATGTCGCCAATGCCAAGGCAGATGAGCTTACGGTAAGTGCTCCATTGACACCCAAGTACTTGACGAACATAAAGACGCTGACAACAAGAACGTTCAGAGGAATACCGAACAGATTCATGATGACAGATCGGTGTGAATCTGGAATGTATTTGCTTCGCAAGGTTCCGATCGAGGGAAAGTACATTCCAACACAGGCTTCAAATGCAAAGAAGGAGGCAATGAGTGCTGCCAAGCCGCTTCCAGCCGCTGAGGATACAGTGTATGCTGCTGTCGACATGGCAATGGTAGCGATAGCCAACATACCAGTCGTGACACCTTCGGTTGTGGGTCCCTTCATCTTTGCAAATTGACCAAAAAGAGTTGATCCGAACAGACAACTCGCCATAAAACACGAAAAGACCGTTCCGTATGGTGTTCCGGCACCCTCTCCAAAGGTTTTGACAACGGCTGCTGCAATTGCTGGTGGCCATTGGAGCACAAAAATATACATTGCGGCTTCGAACAAACTCTGAACACCGCCAACCATCATGATTTTTGGATCATCGCGAACGACCTTAATCGCGTCCTTGATCGAAGGTTTGCCGCTGCTGTCATCGCTTGCTGATTTAGCAGCTACGTTTTCTTTCCACAAAAGGGCCGCTAGGAGACCACCCGCCATTAGGAATCCCGTTGACAGCTCGAAGGGTCCCGTAGGGCCTCGCTGGGTTGCTGCCAAACTGGCTAGCTGACCAGCAATAATAGCGACGATAGAATCACCTGCATATGCCTGCAAAGAAAATAAAAAAAGAAAATGAGTGAAAAATGTTTTCGATCAGATACAACAGCGCTGAGGGCGCGATGAAACCAAAATCAAACGTTATTTCCGTCGACTTCCTTAAACGTCATTTTTCAGCATCCGAACATTTCACTTTTGTGTGAAGGGCGAGGAGAAAATAGTGAACCGCAATGAATGCAACTTACCAGTCCAAAGGTTTCTCCGAGGTATTCTCCATCTGGGTCGTCGCCACTCTTTTGGGCTTCACCGACCAACCATGACTCGGGTGCACTAAACAACAAGCTGGTTCCGATTCCGGACATGACTCGACCGAACAAGAGAACCGCTAGAAGAGGGCTCTTTGTCGAAAGGGCTCCCACAGCGTACAAAACAGAAAAGGCAAGTGTTCCCTTCTTTCGTCCATAGCTATCAATGGCTCTTCCGACAGACGGTCCGAACAATGCAGTAGACGCAAATCCCGTCAAAAACAAACGACTGATCATGGACATGGAAGCCGGAGCACCCCCGAAAATCTTGGAAGCGTAGACTTCGTAGAAGTATGGGCCCTGCAACCAATCGGCACAACGCAAAAGCCAAAAGACCGACAAGAACCGTCGCTGCAGGGCCTTTACGCTGTCGGGTTTCTTTTTCGCAGCTTCGGCTGCTTCTCCCGAGTCGTTTTTCTTGCTATCGACCGCTTGCAAAACCTTGAAGGTCGTCGTCAGCATGGCAACCGCCAAGAGACAAGTGTTGAAGAGTTTTGCCGGAGTGACGGCAGCAGCTGCAGATCCAGCAACAGCACCTCCACGGATTTTCCCAACGACATTGGATACCACCGACATGGACGGTGCCGAAATGCCCCCAAACATATTCAAGTGAGTTCCGGTCGGCCTCGTTTGGCATCCTCCCGCTCGCAAAAAGGGGGAAGACGAAGAATGACATGGTGCTACCGTTCGTGCCGCCGAAGAGAGAGAATGTTGTTGCTGCTGCGTAGCGAAGGCTGTTGCCGGTGCCAGTCGAAAGTGACAGCAATAGCAAGTGGATGGTGAACGTAAACTTGGCCATTTTTACAAAGTTCGTATTGTGAAAACAGGACGGAGTAATGTAGTTTCTTTTGTAACGACCCTTGTCAAGTACAGAGATCAAATCTTTCTCTGCCTCTACGATCGATACCGTTCGTTCCCAAGGGTAATGGAAAAGTTGAAAGATGCAAATCGATTTCGATTGATCGGAATAAGATTGACGGCTTGGTCGTTTTCTGTGGACTGCTGCATCGGCGGAATCAATCACTCATCAATTACGTACTCGTACGATACTCGCGTCGTACATCGTACAATACTTTTGGCAACTTGGAAATTCGGCAGGTTGACACGTTGAAAAATCTTTTCTGTGGACCTGAGACGAAACTGATAGTGCAAGCGCCAAGACGTTCCCCGACTCGATTGACCGTTCCATGTGGAGATATGAGTGTTTTAGTCGAACTAATCAATTACAACGTACAAAATGAATCGAACTAATCAATCAACATATTCGAAATAAGATCAAAGAGGACAAGAAAAACCAGACTCGTTTGAAAATCCGCGATCGAATACACGGAATTATTGCGTGAAACAAAAAGGATCAAATTGTCACCCTCGCATCGTCTATTTGAAAGAGCTCAGATATGATTTGGATGCGAAGCAAAACACCTCATCACCAGGTAAGTGTTATCCCTCGTCACCATGGTGATGCCGATGATAGTTTTGGCCATTATCGATGGTGCTGCTGCTCGTCGGCAATCGAGCACCATCGGTAACGACGCTCATCGAACGACGCTCATCGAACGACGCTCATAGCCATGCTTTCTCGTTTCTCTGTTTTCCTCTCTATTGCTTCGAACAATGATGTAGTGCGTAAAGTTTCGAAGTCATTGAGATCATTCAGAGTTTAGCAAAGATGCAACGTTCGTAAGTAGAAAGTTTTGTGGCCAGTCGTTTTCCCAGTGTGTCGATTTCATTTCATTTCATTTCATTCGACCTTGACTCATACATTTCTTCTTCCATGTCTTTTTGAATTCCTTCTTTCACGGATAGACCACGAAAAAAAGTGTCCCAGCTTCGTTCGAGAAGGAGATCCCAGCGTCTAGAGCAGTCAGAAAAGGACACACTTTTGTTTGCAAAAAGTTGAGAGTCCAGAACACGTTTCGTGGTCCTTCTTGGACTTTCTCTACGAAAGTGACTCGGAAGAAGAATCCTCTGAATCCTTCAACGAGATTGTTCGATATCTACAGCCAAAGTTCGAATTGCTGGCATATGATTCGATTCGGTGTCCTCCACAGGAGGAAGGATCGGATTGTCGGTAGGATCGGATGATTCTTCGGAAGGTGCTGATCCCTCCCTCCTTTCACCCAACGATTGTCCAATGTTGGAAACAGGCACCAAGAAGCCAAAGGTAGAAGGCAACCATCGGATTGGCACGATTATCAGAAAACGTTTCGAAGATGGAAAATATTATGAAGGAGAAGTGATCACATACGACCCACCATTCTACAAAATCCAGTATCTTGATGGCGATCAAGAGGAATTTGACGAGGATGAAATGAAACACTATTATAAGACGCAACAGGTCTATAGTCAGCCCTCTCTTCGCAGCCTCACCGCTCAGGACTGTGGGGAAAAAGACCTCCAAGCCACCGCTACAGAGAACGACACAGTAGAAGCTACCCAAAGACGGACGAGAACAAAGATTATCAAAATTCTCCGCCGTTCCCGTCGTTTGCAAACTGTCGAACGAATGGGGACGATTCAGGTTACCGGAGTTCGCAGATCCGCGCGGTTGACAGGGAAAAGCTAGTCGAGGTGGGCTCGAGCCTCTAGACTATAGGGTATTATTCGTTAAAGTAGTGTTTGTGAATGATTATAATCGTATGTTTCTTTAGTGTAGAATGCCATCTTTGTCGCTTTGTGCGGATTCTTTCAGCCAAAGTTGCTCTTGTTCTTTCGCGTTTCTCATCAAATACGTAATAGGTTCGCGCCCTTTTTTCAGGCTGGATTATTTTTTTTTCGAACGAAGAAACTCAAACTGTGACTGAAATATATTCCAACAACGGTCGGAATTGCATCAACGCCTTTTTCAACTTTCGACCGTTGCATTGACATTGGATTTGAATAGGAATCATCGCAAGCTCAGTTTGTCTCTTGACGAATACACAAAAAGATGCACGAGCTTTTTTCACCAATCTCACTTCTCTTGTTGTTGTAACTCCTCAAAGACCAAACCCTCATGAACAGGTACGTACGTGACCAAGATGATGATGTTTTTTATTGAACGATGACAGTTCGAATCATCGGCAATGTTCATCCCCAACGGTGATAATCGACAGCTCACCACAGCTCTTCTTCTCTTTTTTATTGACCACTCGACAAAAAGACCCAACAAAGATTAGAACGAGAGTACGAAGAAGCGTAGAACACGACGGGATGTCTTCTCTCAAACCACCAACCGATCAGCTCGAGTCATCCATGACAAAGAGACTGAAGCGTGATCCCAAGTCGGAGCGGAAACGCCCTCCCCAAAGAGTGTTTTCTCCAGCAGTCATGGATAACTCAAATCTATCGGATGCTGTTGCAAAAGTTGGTGAAAAATATCCGGTTGGAGGGTAAGTCTTTCTATGTTTGCTGGCGCCTGTTGGTCAATCCTTTGCGAAAATGTGCTTTGGATTCCTCTTCCGACATGTTCAATTCATTGCGCTCCTTTTTCGTCATTACAGACCACGAGTCCAAAAGAAGAAGAAGAAGTACAATAACAAGATGGAGTTTGAAGCGATGCATGCCCGGAGGACTCAACGACGCGCCAAGCCTCATTGTTTTGAAGAGTTCCGACAAGATGCTCTCAACACACCTCCGTTTGAACGTCCCCCAACACCAATGCCCAAACGAACCACGAAAATAGGCGGGTCACCCCTCGAATGTGCGTTCGAGACTCCCTCTCGAGTCTATAGATGCCATTCTTCCTCAAAAGACGACGGCGCAGGTAGCAGAGATTCCTGTGCCAGAACCTATCGAGCAAGGTAAGGTTGCTGCTGACGACCTTGCGTAGTTTCTCGTTCGGTCATGGTCGATTCGACTCACACTATGTTCATTCTGTTGTATCTTTCGTGATTACAGAGATGCAACCTTCGATTAAAGCGACGAGCAAGCGTACAAGTCGGTGGAGCAACCAAGAAAAGGAGACTTCTGCCGTGGGAAGAGCGCCTACTTTGGAAGGGACAGAATGTGGTAGATAGCGCCGGAGTCAGGCATATCGAAGCTTCAAATCTACCCGAAGAATTTCATGACGAAGCAAATATTGAGGTCAAGGAGGTCAAGCTAGAGCGAAAACTCTTCGCTTGATCTAGCGATCGAGTGAAAACTCTCAATCGATTGGCAGACCAAAGAAACGTGGGGAGAAGTTATCGTAGAAAGTCTCTAGTTTACAGATCCTTCGGTGGCGACTACATCTCATCCAACCTTGAAGCATCCTATCGTTTCCAATTCGTCCAAACACACACTATCATTTGTTTTACGTAGTCCTACATAAAATTATAGTGAATTGTTTCACTTCAATGGATTGTTCTCCGAATTAAATTTTTTGTTCCTCATTCCCAGATCGCTAAAGCGGGATTCAGTCACATACGTACTCGGTGTACTTGTTCCATCAACAAAGAGAACTTTGGTCCACCGATATTAGATGACACTTATGGATTTTATTCTACGATCTTCTTTCCGAAGAAAAGAATGCTGTGTTTTTGTGAATCATGTCAACAGTGAACAGGGTTTGGCTTCGCACGAGAGTGACACTGAAGCCGCAACTTTCGAAGCCTCCCACTATTTCCTGTTAACACATAGTATTATACCTCACAACTCTCAAGAGCAACAGATAGACTCGATTGGTAGAATGGCAAGACTTGGAATCCGTTCGCTCCTCCTGCTGTGTGCACTAGCCGTAGTGTCGCGGAACCGCGTGGCTTCGTTTCGGGCATGTCAACAAAAGGCTTTCGTTCGGAGCTTTCCAACGGTACCGTATCCTTCGTACTACTCAAGGAGCATCTCGTAAAACAGCAAGGCCAATTCTCTTGAAGGCTACAAAAGATGATGTTCCCGAAGACCATCCGTACGAATACGATTTGGCCGTGATTGGCGCGGGACCTGTGGGTGTTCAAGCGGCAATCGCAGCAGCCGGCAGCGCGAAGAAGAGAGTTGTTCTGAATCGATGCACCCCGGGCTTCTGGACAGCTGATGAACGAAGAAACCAACGAAGATTTATCACTCGGTGGCCCAACCGGTTTGTTTTCCAAAGCCCTGAGAGATGCGGGAAAGCGAATCAAGGTTTCAACCCTTCGTGGGATGGGCTTGAGGGAGGACAGCATTTGGAACGAAATTACAGGTGCGTGTATCGAACTCGCCTCCTTCAATGCGCGTGACATCAAACGTCAACTGGAGTACGCAGGTGTGACGTTTATCGAGGGGTATGCGAAATTCGAAGACTCTGGCGGGTCGCACCGATTGATCGTATCGCAAGACGAAAGCTCGTTTGCAAAACCAACAGCGGTGACAACTGTCTCGACCGATAAGGTGTTGCTCGCAACAGGCTCGAGACCCTTTCAACCGTCCAACATACCCTTCGATGGCGTCCGTGTTTTCGATTCGGATTCGATCAATGGATTGGGTTATTTGCCGAAATCTGTGGTCATTACGGGAAGTGGAATTGTTGCCATTGAATTCGCGAAAATATTTTCGAATTTGGGATGTGACGATGTTACCCTCCTCATCCGTGACAACAGCCCGAAAAATGCATTGATGAAAATCGGACTTGGACAGAGACGTTGCTGCCACCCTAGTTGCCGACTTGCTTCGTTCTGGAATAAAAATCGAACGTGGGTGTGAAGTGGGGACTCTTGACGTCCCCCCACCCTGGGCATCAAACAGTAACTTTATCGCCCCCTTGAAGATCAGCTTGAAGGCAAAGGGTGGAACATGTGACCGCCCAGGGAACTGTGTACAAGAACTCAAAGCCGACGCCTATGTCGCTGCCGTGGGACGATTGGCCAACACCGATCGTTTAAATCTAGAAGCTGTGGGGGTCGAGATCGACAACTATGGTGGAATCACCGTCGATAGCTCTCTCAGAGCCAAAGGACCTATTGACGGCAATGTATATGGTGCTGGTGATGTGCTAGGACGCCCCTTTCTGGCATCGACGGGTGTTGCGCAAGGAATTGCCGCCGTGAAGAACATGTTTTCATCACCCGATTGCTCGGACGATGGCAGTACCGATATTCCTTGCGTTACGGACGAAGATGGCAGAAAATCGTTCGGGGTTGAAGATCAGCTTATGAACGAGTTGACATCATTTGACCCTACCAGCCTCGCTGCGAATCCTGTAAGTACATCTTTTCATTGGATTTCAGAGTTTATGCATTACAAATTGCATGTCCGACTAATATAATTTTACTATGCGTATTCTCATATGCGATTCATCCGTTACTAAAGTTTGCCTTTCCTGTAGGTATTTGGTCTTCACCGGAGGCTGCATATTATGGTTTATCAATAGCTCAAGCGAAGCAGATGGGAATCGATGCCGGAGAGGGAATGGCATTGTACTCGGAATGCCTTCGTGGACTTGTTTTCAGTCCCAACGGACTCCTGAAACTTGTATTTGAGAAGTCAACAGGAAGGGTGGTCGGTGTTCACATTTGCGGGGATGATGCCTGTGAATTGATCCACTACGGAATGGAACTCGTCAAAACCAGGCGAACGATCACAGACGTTGTTAACACTTTATACTCTGCTGTCACATACCATGAAATGTATCGAATCGCCGCACAATCGTGCATCGATCCCAAATCGGCACGAAAAAGCAGAGCAGAAGCTGGTAAGGCATTGGCCCTGCGACGAAAGAAGAGCGCCTAGTCATAAAAAAGGTGTTTGAAATGTGATGAAGTCTCGGGTGGTAAATTGAATAGAAAAAATATTGAACACAACCTGGATGAACCGTTTTTGGCCTAGTTCGTTTTAAGCTATTCAATCGAAATATTCAACAAAACCTGTTTGACTTCAAATTTGTCAGGATCTGAGTTGTAGTTTGTATCGAAGTAATAATCCATCACCGAGACTTGGAGGCTCCCATCTTCAGCGCTAGAGTTACCGCTTGATAAAGACAGTGAAGCGGTCGCCTTTGTTTGTACCGCCTTTCGAAACAATTCTGTCACAACAAATCGATTGAAGTTGGGATATAATCGATATCCTTGCTCCTGCAAAAGCATTTGCGATTGAAGTGTGGCATCTCCATCTACGCTCAGCGTAATGACGAGATTCGACAGAGCGTCGTCAACAAAATCTTGCAGATCATAGTTCGATTCAACACTGTTGCGATCCACATTCGCTACGAGTCCCAATTCCCTTAGTCGCTGACCCAACAAATCCGTCTGTTCAAGCGCAATAAGAAGCTGGTTTTTCAGGACTGAATTAGCTTCTTGCTCTTGATATCCTTTCTTCGTTCCACCTGCAAGCTGCAAAGTTTCGATCAATCGATTGGCCAACACCGCGTTCGTATTCGCTTCGGAAATTCGCAAAATTGATGCTGCTTCCTTTCTCTAGGATTAAGTCTGAATAGGCCTTGTAGTGTGCATAGACGACAAAATTGAATTGTTGCGCGGTTTGAAATCTCATCACGTCGGTGTTGCCACCATCTTCCTTTAGCGAGAATACCACGCCCGATCGTTCAAAAGAAGGCATGGACAACTTTGCAACCTTTTCGATGCTTGAGGTCAATTTTTGTGGCGACACTGAGGGCATCAACTTCAAGAAGACTTCGTCGGAAATGTCGAGTATTTTCTGTGCGGCATCAATGTTCAGCGGCAATGGATCCGGAATCGTTTTGTCGTTTGGTCTCCTCGCGACTTGTTTGTTTCGTTCCGAACCTAGCCCGTATTTGTCACTGAACTTTTCCCATTGTCCGTCCATCTTGTCCGCCAGCTGAGCTCCTTTGACAACAGAGGTTCGCACCGATATACCAAGATCACTAGTCGTGACTGCCTTGGTGATCCGTGCTCCCACCTCTCCCGCGTTTGCAACCGATGGTCCAGAGACACTTATCAATACCCCTCCTGTAGCTCGGATCAACCCCTGCAAAAGCTCACGTCGTTGGTGACTCTCGATAGCTGAATTTCCTTCTGTTGTTTTTTCATCGCCTTCTTTGTCGAAATCGCTGGCAGAAAAATACAATGGTCCTCGCCGATTGCCGCCAACACGGAATAAGAAGGACTTAAAGCGAGGAAGAGAAGAAACTCCGTTTCGTGAAGGCAGAATCGACAAGGCGACAGTCGTCCTTGAGGTGAAGAAAATACACAGAAGCGATAATTCAAAAATAATTCTCATAATTTCTCCTTGAAATCATTGGCACGCTCTACACGTCCACGTCGCATTCATTGATATTTGAGGATTAAGTGAATGGAAGAATCGAACACAAGGTTCCTTCAGTGAACATCTGGGTTTGTTTGACTACAATTGCCAGTACCTGCAATCAAATTTTCTCGTTCCGATATCACAGATTGATGAGTTGGTAGAATTCAATACAACGAAAATACTTGCATCTGTGTTTGGTTTTCGATTGCTTCCGTTCGATGATAGCGACAAACGTCATCCATGATTGGAGTGAAGTTACTCGTGACTGGAGATAATTCCCAATAGTAATGGCTTTCGTATGAACATACGTTCTCACTTGCCGTCAATTTTTTGAAAAAATCTCGAGGTTTTTAAAATTTGTTGTTTTCATTAAGGTTAAAATATGCTAGAGTGATAACTATTTGATGATCAGAAAGATCTTTCCAGGTGTTGTTATTGGCGAGTCTGAATTCGTTGTCTCCTCCTTTCATCCTAGGCGGCTCCACGCAACCCCCGCATCGCCCGTTCGTCTACTTGGTCACAGGCCGTGGCGCAATTCACAGCCAGTGTGTAGCAGACGGTATTCATTCCATCTTGATCGGCGCGGCAGCATTGTGACATCTCAGCGTCATCTCCGAACTGGAGTGCCTGATCGTCGATGACGCAGATCCTGAGTTCGGCAAACGGTTTGCGGTGGAAGCAGTCGATGGTGATTTCGTTGTAGACTCTCTTCTCCCGGCACGGTAGTGTTGTGGTAGCACTTTGTGGTAAAGTCATCGATCTTGTATTGGTAATAGATTTGATCGATGCTGGAGGCACTGTCAACCCACGAGTTTTTCAATCCGACCGTTACGGTGCTCGTATCCTGAGAAATGATGTGGACAGAGTTCTGTACGTCCATTTCCGTGACTCCTATCTTCTTGATCAATTTGATATCTTCGGGGCACTCGGGAAGAGGAGGAGTCAGCATCGGAATTTCGGTGGGTGGATGAGTAGGAGCCACGGTGGGTGGATGAGTAGGAGCCTTGGTCGGTGGATGAGTAGGAGCCACGGTGGGTGGATGAGTAGGAGCCACGGTGGGTGGAGGAGTAGGAGCCTTGGTCGGTGGATGAGTAGGAGCCACGGTGGGTGGATGAGTAGGAGCCTTGGTCGGTGGAGGAGTAGGAGCCTTCGTCGGTGGTTTCGGCACGGTTGGAACAAAACAGGTGGAGTCGTCATTGATGATCTGTGTGGATTCTCCAGCAAACATAAAGTTTCCTCCCCAGTAACCCTTGCATCTCGAAGCCGACCCAGTGTATCCTGGTTGATCGGCGGGACAATAATGATCGTAGGTAAAATCCCAACAGCTCGTATCCTTGAAGGTAAAGGCGATGGATCGCTTCATTTGCCTCTCGTCTAGAGTATTGGGATCCCTTGGGTTGTCGCTCCCAGTTCCACCGGTAGATGATTCAAAGATGGTTTTTGAAGAACAAGGAAAGGTTTCGCTGGGATTTACACAGGAAACATTGATCTCCGATTCGATCATGTTGGGATAGAGAGCAACGGATTCTGCCTGGCTAATATCCATCAACATCTTCTCCCGGATGACATCTCCAATGTTCATTTCATCGTCACCCCGCGAATCCGTATCGTAAATGGTCCAGGAAAATTTCGGGATCTTGACTGGTTCATTTGTTCCATCCTTGACAATGCAAAAACGAAAGTTTCCCTCCCCACTCTTGGGTTTCCCTTCTACAGTCTGGAGATTGATGACGCCGAACTTCTCCCGCTTTCCAGTTAGGTTTGGAACCGGTTTGTTTCGTGCTTTCCACACGTCTTCAATGTCGGTGTAGTCACCGCTCGTAATCGTGACTACCAAATCGAGGGGCTGATCTTTGAAAACACCAACGTCTATAGAAGAGGAAAAAACAGAAAAGGTCAAGGTGAGATATTGCAACGAAGCAAAAAAAGATCTCCGACGATCAAAATGTTTCTCTACTCACTGTTGTAGCGGAGTTCACCATTCTCTTTATGCAATTCATTAATCTCCACTGTCGATTCGAACATGTTCAGCTTAGTGAGAGTCTGTTCCTCAACACTCGGCAAGCAGTTGATGGGTGGATGAGTAGGAGCCATGGTGAGTGGATGAGTAGGAGCCACGGTGGGTGGAGGAGTAGGAGCCACGGTGGGTGGAGGAGTAGGAGCCTTGGTCGGTGGAGGAGTAGGAGCCACGGTGGGTGGAGGAGTAGGAGCCTTGGTCGGTGGAGGAGTAGGAGCCTTGGTCGGTGGAGGAGTAGGAGCCTTCGTCGGTGGTTTCGGCACGGTTGGAACAAAACAGGTGGAGTCGTCATTGATGATCTGTGTGGATTCTCCAGCAAACATAAAGTTTCCTCCCCAGTAACCCTTGCATCCCGAAGCCGACCCAGTGTATTCTGGTTGATCGGCGGGACAATAATGATCGTAGGTAAAATCCCAACAGCTCGTATCCTTGAAGGTAAAGGCGATGGATCGCTTCATTTGCCTCTCGTCTAGAGTATTGGGATCCCTTGGGTTGTCGCTCCCAGTTCCACCGGTAGATGATTCAAAGATGGTTTTTGAAGAACAAGGAAAGGTTTCGCTGGGATTTACACAGGAAACATTGATCTCCGATTCGATCATGTTGGGATAGAGAGCAACGGATTCTGCCTGGCTAATATCCATCAACATCTTCTCCCGGATGACATCTCCAATGTTCATTTCATCGTCACCCCGCGAATCCGTATCGTAAATGGTCCAGGAAAATTTCGGGATCTTGACTGGTTCATTTGTTCCATCCTTGACAATGCAAAAACGAAAGTTTCCCTCCCCACTCTTGGGTTTCCCTTCTACAGTCTGGAGATTGATGACGCCGAACTTCTCCCGCTTTCCAGTTAGGTTTGGAACCGGTTTGTTTCGTGCTTTCCACACGTCTTCAATGTCGGTGTAGTCACCGCTCGTAATCGTGACTACCAAATCGAGGGGCTGATCTTTGAAAACACCAACGTCTATAGAAGAGGAAAAAACAGAAAAGGTGAGATATTGCAACGACGCAAAAAAAGATCTCCGACGATCAAAATGTTTCTCTACTCACTGTTGTAGCGGAGTTCACCATTCTCTTTATGCAATTCATTAATCTCCACTGTCGACTCGAACATGTTCAGCTTAGTGAGAGTCTGTTCCTCAACACCCGGCAAGCAGTTGATGGGTGGATGAGTAGGAGCCATGGTGAGTGGATGAGTAGGAGCCACGGTGGGTGGAGGAGTAGGAGCCACGGTGGGTGGAGGAGTAGGAGCCTTGGTCGGTGGAGGAGTAGGAGCCTTGGTCGGTGGAGGAGTAGGAGCCTTCGGTCGGTGGAGGAGTAGGAGCCTTGGTCGGTGGAGGAGTAGGAGCCTTGGTCGGTGGAGGAGTAGGCGCCTTCGTCGGTGGAGGAGTAGGAGCCTTGGTCGGTGGAGGAGTAGGCGCCTTGGTCGGTGGAGGAGTAGGAGCCTTCGTCGGTGGATGAGTAGGAGCCTTCGTCGGTGGTTTCGGCACGGTTGGAACAAAACAGGTGGAGTCGTCATTGATGATCTGTGTGGATTCTCCAGCAAACATAAAGTTTCCTCCCCAGTAACCCTTGCATCCCGGAAGCCGACCCAGTGTATTCTGGTTGATCGGCGGGACAATAATGATCGTAGGTAAAATCCCAACAGCTTGTATCCTTGAAGGTAAAGGCGATGGATCGCTTCATTTGCTTCTCGTCTAGAGTATTGGGATCCCTTGGGTTGTCTTTCCCAGTTCCACGGGTAGATGATTCAAAGATGGTTTTTGAAGAACAAGGAAAGGTTTCGCTGGGATTTACACAGGAGACATTGATCTCCGATTCGATCATGTTGGGATAGAGAGCAACGGATTCTGCCTGGCTAATATCCATCAACATCTTCTCCCGGATGACATCTCCAATGTTCATTTCATCGTCACCCCGCGAATCCGTATCGTAAATGGTCCAGGAAAATTTCGGGATCTTGACTGGTTCATTTGTTCCATCCTTGACAATGCAAAAACGAAAGTTTCCCTCCCCGCTCTTGGGTTTCCCTTCTACAGTCTGGAGATTGATGACGCCGAACTTCTCCCGCTTTCCAGTTAGGTTTGGAACCGGTTTGTTTCGTGCTTTCCACACGTCTTCAATGTCGGTGTAGTCACCGCTCGTAATCGTGACTACCAAATCGAGGGGCTGATCTTCGAAAACACCAACGTCTATAGAAGAGGAAAAAACAGAAAAGGTCAAGGTGAGATATTGCAACGAAGCAAAAAAAGATCTCCGACGATCAAAATGTTTCTCTACTCACTGTTGTAGCGGAGTTCACCATTCTCTTTATGCAATTCATTAATCTCCACTGTCGATTCGAACATGTTCAGCTTAGTGAGAGTCTGTTCCTCAACACTCGGCAAGCAGTTTCCATCGACAAAGGGGACAAGGTAAGTCAAGTAGAGGGAAAAGACCGCAAGGAATTTCATTATGCGTTGCAGTTATCGATTTTACTAAAGGATTTGTTTTGATATTGTGAGACAAAATTTTTTATGAGAGGAGTCTGTTTTCGAAATTTGAGAGAAAAGATGAATGTAATCGTGATACTCGCAGTAAATCAGTTTTTTTTCCATCGAAAGGTCTAAAAAATGAGAAACTCCGGGGCGACCTTTAAGTTGATTTGCATAATTGTTGGTCATCGCCACTTTTCCGCTACCAAACTTTCATTATATATATTTGGTTCGGCATTAAAGGAAGGCCATAACAAAAGGAGAATGGAATATTATCCGTGAAAAAACTTCAAGTAGTGTGCATTGTATTGTGTAAACGTGCTGGTATTCTTCATAGGATCCGATTGCGAATACCAGATTAGGTTTTGGTCGTGATTATTATTTGATCGGTTAGCAATTGCCAATCCTGCATGAAGGCTTGTTTGGGCTTTTGAATTCTGGTGGAATATATATATTGAAGTGCAACCTGAGAGTATAATCTGAAAGAACATAGTGCGAATCCTGCCAATATTTCAGTTGAACCAACCCACTGTTGGTACGAGTACCATGATAATAAAAGAACTAAGGTTCGGCATTAGAAACGAGGGTCACTACAAAAGGAGGAACTCGAGGGGTTCGTTTAAAGTTGATTTGCATAACTGTTGGACATAGCCACGTTTCCGCTTTGCGGTACCAAACTTTCTTATATATAAAGTAGGGCCACTACAAAAGGAGAATATCTATAATTCCTTGAAAAAATCTTCAAGTAGTGTGCATTTTATTGTTGTGCAACCGTCCTGGTATTCTTCATAGGATCCGATGTTGAATACCGGCTTAGGTTTTGGTCGTGATTGTTTAAGGACTCCAGTCGCAGACGATCGGGAACAGTCACGAACGACGGAGGCTTCCAGCACATTCTTCACAACGACTTTGGTAGATCGGAAAATATTATCGACAATCGGCATACCCCAATCCTCATACGTCTTCCTATTAAATGGATTTCCGCATTCGCTGGTTCATATAGTTCTCTCCGAACGATTTAAAAAATTCCTTAATCGTTGTTCTATGATCTTCCTATGTCTTCCTATTGAACTTGTTTCAATGCATGAGGTATTATGTCGTTCTCTCCGAACCATTTAAAAAATTCCTTAATCGTTGTTCTATCATCTTCCTATATCTTCCTATTGAACTTGTTTCAATGCATGAGGTATTATGCCGTTCTCTCTTCGTGTATGAACATACGTACCGTCTCCCGGAAAATCTCAAAGAAAGATTCGGCACAACCCCTCCAGTGACCGGAAGTCCCACCGCAGCCTAGCCTACACCCAATACTTACATACTCTCGCTCTAAAAGGTTTAATTTGTTACTTTCGTAAGGATTAATAAAGGTATGCTAGAGTGATAACTATTTGAGGTTGCACCTTCGATATCTTCGGCTACAACGACATGAATTTGTCGAAGGATTCGTACTTGGGTTTCCAGTTCAAATATTTGTTTGTATAGCTTCCATCGTAGATCTTTCCAATTAGGATCTCCGTTCTCTTTAGAACCCAGAAATTTCGGTATTGTTCGACCCGCATACTTCTTGTTCTTTAAGCTCGATTCGCAAATTTGTAGACGTGTCATTGGATTTCCATCGCTGATAAGAAAGATCTTTCCAACTTCCGAATCATCACCGCCGGTGCTGATGGTCTTCTTCAATGCCGCCACAACCGACCCCGCGGCATCGTCGTAATGCAACAAATTGATCATGCTATCGCTTCGGCCCGCAATTTCCGCTTTGGTCAGCTCTGCCGTATCACCTAACCAAAAATTGTGCGCGCCACGATCCAACAAGTACAAGCCAGCCAATCTCAAAACCGATCCTCCCTTCTGCTTCAGAACCTCGTTTTCGGCATTGATCAATCGCTCGATTCTGGGAGTTGCTGTGGTCGGTAACGGACTCGATTCTGTCACGATGGGTGAGACATCGACCTCATCGCCACCGCTGCCGAAGATCCCACCGCTAGAAGTAAAAACAAAGGCCCCGTTGGTATTTTCCTCCGTTTGCCCCATCCAAATATCGTCGATTGCACCTTTGACGGCCGATGGGTAATCCTCAAATCCCGAAGGTGGAGCACAAAACACGCAGTGGTTGAACTTGTTGTTATCTTTGCTTTCGCATTCCTCTGCTGTTATTAGCTCAAAGCGCTCAGACAACTGATCGTCTCCACCCAAAACCTCTTTCAATATGTCGTCATGTCGCTTGGTGCTCTTTGTGATTCCGGTAACTGCAGAATTGGTGCGCGTGGGATGAAAACAGTGTTAGAATTTTGTGTGTTCGTAAACCCTGCCGTGTGTATTTCAACGATCTTTCTGCCGTAAATCTCAGTTGGCACAATTCCAAAATTATATGCCACGAATTGCGTACCTTTCAAATCCTTCAAATCGGGATCATGCAACAATTGCTTGCAAAGACTTGTTCCGAGAACCCCTACACCAACCACCGCGCACGTAGACGACGTAGAAGCGGAGGCAACGCTCATCGCCGAGGAGAAAATCGATCGGTTGTCGTATCCGATCACAACGATGAGCTGCAACAACGACGACAGAGCAAAGAACTCTCGGAAACACCTCCCAACCATGCTGATGTTTTCTTGCCGTATTTCGACTAATTAAAGTACACGTAGTATATTGCAACAACCCAGAATGTTTCGGATTCTGCAAAATAATGGTGTTGTTTGCCGATCAAGAGTAAGTCAATGGGAATATTTATCGTATCGATGACGGAACACGTTCAACGTGTAAACCAAAAAATGAAAAACATCGAAACATTCCTCTCTCGAAAATTCCAAAAATATCGCATGTGTAAAATACATTTAATACACGTAGGGTTAGAGTTTTCAAGTCGTTTTTTATTCCGTGAACGAGCAACGATTTACGACATGACGGTATCTTGAAGGTTCATGTAGAGTGACTTTATCGCAACGTTTCTAGAGATATTAAAAATACAACAAGTATATATAAAGTACGGAGATTGCGAAAGCTTGTACTACTGTTAAGAAATGACATCGTCTATTTTTCGTGGTGGAAATTCGACTGAATCGAATTTCCTTGCTATGGATCGAATTCTCCGAAGCAGGAAGTGTATCATCACTTAGTTGCTTTGATCTTGCATGTCTTACCGGTTGATGTAGCTTTCAATAGTGGTGCGTCATCAAATGGTATTCAATAGAATCAAAAGTGGAAGGTGTTCCGTCCGATAGATTGATGTCGTTCTACTGGCATGAGGTATCCCATCGAACCGTCGCTGTATTGATCCTTGTTTGAAGAATCGATCGATTCATAGGTTTAGATGGCGCAGGTCATCATACACTACCGTTGTATGAGATTTTATTGTTTCCTATTTTTTCCGTCGCTAACGTTAGTGACATTCTCGATTCTGGGATATCCAAGTGAGTTGTTCAAAAGACGCAATCAGTAATGATCGTGAATGCTTTCTAACAGGTTCTTTGTGCTCCGAAAGAAAGTGAATGAAAGGCCACTGCCCAGGGTTGTCTTCAAGACCGACGGGACCAATCCGCGATACAATCCAAAGATTCCCTCCGTGCGGATCGTCGTCGCCAGGCAGTCCCACATCCCGTCATAGTACACTCCGGTGCTGGTTGGTGCACCAAACACCGATTGGATTTGAATTCGCTTCTTGATCGTATCCATCGGATATACAATGATCTTCGACACGGCGCCACTGATCGATCCGGCATAGCCCGATAATCCGACGCTCTTACTGCTTCGATAGTCGTCTCCCTGTGTGATCAGAAAGTCGTAGATGGCAAAATTTAATCCCATGTAGGGCACGATTTGCACCACCGCTGGTGCGCAACCAGCGTAAAAGCCACGGAGGCCACGCTGTCGGTACATGGATATCGTACTTTCTTTGATGGTCGACGGCGGTCGAAAGCTTGTGGCCGAGGCATGTGTTTGTCCCTTTTGTTGCTGGGCACCTCTGGAGGCAAAGACCGTGCGGGTGATGTCAAAGGGATAGGTTGCAATCGTGGCGCATATTCCAGCTCCGGCACCCGAAAGAAAAGCAATGGCAGTGGGATTCGTCAACAGGTTCGAGAGTTGTTGTTGTTGTTGTTGTTGTTGTTGTGAGAGTTGCATTTCTTCTTCGCGATCAACACAATAAGCATAATCCTCCAGTCGCTCTTTGATTGTTCCATAGACCGAAAACTGAACCGTTGTGTATCCAATCCACAAATACGAGGCAGCGAGATTCCCACGAAAGAGTGCCGTGATTCCACCCTCGCCTTGGTAGACATTGACCATTCGGGTAAGGATCGAGGGGCGCGGATAGACGTCTCTGCGTTCGAGCTGAGCACGTATCCGGACCAAGTCAAGCGGAGCCGTAAAGAGTCGTGCACCCGCACCGGCCACTCCACCCGCGACAGCGTTGTGCCATTGCGGATACTTGATCGTCACGGTTTGTATCATGGACGTAGTCGATCGTCGGGCCAAAAGGGGGTGTGGAGTTGTTGTCGCTGTTGCATTTGAATCTTCTTCTTTTTGGTCCGATAGTACCATTGCGCGTTGGTTTTCGTTGCCATTTATACCACTTCCTTTTGATGTAGAGGACATCATGGTCTGCGCTAATGGAAAAATCCAAGAAAAGAATCAACAACCAATTTCGGGAAGAATAATTAGTACATCAATAATCCTCTTGTCTTTTTGCAAAACGGTTTTATGATTGTTGTGTCACCGACTCTTAAGATTTTGTTGCGTATTCTTTCGATGCCGATTGTAGATGGGTTATCGCTAAACGTGTACACGTAGTCAATCTTGAAGGAAAATGAAAAGAATGAAATCAGAATTGAGCATTGAGCATTGGCTTTGGCCACACTTTGTCAAATTTTCCCACTGGAAAAGAAGAAGGAATGTTTCTTTGGTTCAGTTTTGAGAAAAGAGGTCAAAGAGAGAACTTTCACATACCTCGACAGATGCTTTTTGTATCGTGATTCTACGATTTCGAAGAATGACGTTCATTTAAGTATTAACCCTAATCTAGATGCCTGTAGATATCTCTACCAGCATGGGAAATGGCGTAGTCCTACTATAGAGGCTACAAGTACGTACATTGTTACGTAGCATTGAAACATACGAAATTGTCTGGCCTTCGACCGTTTTTCCTCCAGTAATATTCTTTCGCTTCTTGCGTCATGTTTGCATGGAAACGTGCGGGCACCAGAGAGCTCTGAGATTCTGGCACCGATCGTGCGATGCAGTGAGCAGATACGATACGACACACATCAGCATCGTGATTGAAGATGATTTCACTGACAATGCATGTTTGGCAGAGAAACAAACGAGAAGGATAAGAAGAGATTTCTCTCTACTATTTCTTCTCCCATAGTCGAAAGGAACCCCGATTCATTGATCGCCGACTGATACTATTCACAGACTTTATCCTTTGCTGTGTACAAGCCATCACATTAAACAAACAATAGAAACTCGTACCGATAGAAAAAGAGTCGAAAAATGATGTTTGATACAAGAGCAATACTGGCTGGGTTGTTGGCGACCATCTCCTTTTCTGATGCCTTTCAGCCCATCTCGGTTGGGAGTGGCCTTGGAAGAAAGTACCGATGTTCTAAGCAGCACCAGTCTGCACATGTCCACAGAGGCTGCAAAGAAGCTACCCGGGACGGCCAAGATGGATACTCCTTGGGAAGATTTGGGATTTCAAATCCGACCAACGAATTCACACGTGAAGATTACGTGGAAGGAAGGCGAAGGATGGTCCAAACCTGAACTTGTTGAGGTAAGAATTGGTGTGCAAGATGAATGCGTTCATTTCCATGAAGTGGCTCGGTTGTCTAAAAAAACACTTTGAATCATTATTTTGTGATTTGTGCGGCATATTATTTTTCCTTGAATTCGGATATTGAACCTCTCATCTTTTGATCGATATAGGAACCTTACGTGAATTTGCACATTGGAGCGACCGTCTTGCACTATGGACAAGCTTGCTTCGAGGGTCTCAAAGCTTTCACCCACGAAGACGGAGACGTATACTCCTTTCGTCCGGAAGAAAACGCAGCGCGAATGCAATCGAGTTGCCGCAGAATCATGATGCCCGAACTTCCAACGGACCTTTTCTGCGATGCCGTTCAAGCTGTCGTCAAAGACAACATCGAATACGTCCCACCCTATGGATCGGGCGGTGCACTCTACATCCGACCCCTGCTCTTCGGATCCGGTCCACGAATCGGATTGCAACCCGCCGATGAATACACCTTTGTCATCATGGTCATGCCGGTTGCCGATTACTACGAGGGCGGCTTGTCCAAACCCGTTGACGCCTTGATCATCAAGGATTACGATCGTGCCGCACCTCAGGGTGTGGGAGCCGTGAAAGTAGCGGGAAACTACGCCGCCGATTTGTTGCCGAACATGCAGAGCAAGAAAAAGGGATACCCCATTGGTTTGTATCTGGATGCCAAAACCCAACAATACGTCGAAGAATTCAGTACTTCGAACTTTGTTGGTATCGATAACGACAACAAGAAATACGTAACTCCCCGTTCACCTTCCGTCCTGCCATCCATCACTAACAAATCATTGATGCAAATCGCAGCAGACGAGGGATACACCGTTGAGCAAAGAGACGTTAGCGTAGAAGAATTGAAAACTTTCGACGAAGTCTTGGCAGTGGGAACGGCCGTTGTTGTCACACCCGTCGGCTTCCGCAACCATATTGGGCAACGAGGAAGAAGGCGTTGAGGACACCGTGTACAATTTCGGGGTGGAAGGAGATATTGGCGAAACAACAAAGCGGTTGTACCACAAGGTCCGAGCAATCCAGTTTGGTGACGAGGAAGACACACACGGATGGAACATGAAGATAAACAATGATTAATCATTAAAAAATCCAAGATTTACCTCACACGATTTTATGAATTCGAGCTTTCGACAATCGAAAGTGGCCTAAGAACCATTTGCGAATTCGCATGATTCGCCTGTAGCAACATCGTTTTTCACTATTCAACGCCTGAAAATATGCCATCGTTCCTAAAGCGAAATACGGGACACGTAGTTCCTCAAATCTCAAATCTTCTGAACCCTAGCACATTCATTGGTATTGAGTGACGTCGACGTTCAGAGCGTCAACGAGGGCAACGAATTCAAACCATGAAGCATGTATCGAAAGAAGACCTAGGTTGTCGTCACACAGGTCATGATTGGATCCGATCTCTAGTAGTAGCTGTTGAAAAGAACGTAAATATGCGTAAAATGTCTGTAAAATATAAATTCAATGACTAATATACAATTTTAGTTGTGATCCCATTACATGTTGTTGGCTTTTCGTAGCAAACTTGCATGGGCTGATTTGGGCACATGGATAGTTTTTGCCTGCGGCCGACGTTTTCGTTGCTTAATTGGGTACAAAAAGGACGAAATAACAAAGTCGACGCAAAGGAGCATAGCAATTGCTTCTCCAAACATAACAAACGTTTCGCTGTGGCGAATCAAGAAATCAAAGATAGTTCTATCCTTTTCGCTGGACACGAGGCTCGAAACAAATGTCATCTCAAATTCAAACAGCGATACAAGCGCATCGTGTACGATTCTGAATTCGTTGAATGCCCATGAGGCAATTACGAAGAATGATTTGAAAGGAGCGATCAAGCGGGAGAAGAACGTCGTCGATGATAATGCCTAGCCATATGCCGTTCACCAAAAATCCAACCAAGTCCACGACGACTCGAAGGATCGTATACAATGAATAGTCCAGCCACCGGAAGAAAGAAAACGATTTTTCTTGTGATTTCTTTTCAGTTTTCTCTTCAGAAGTTTCCTCGAAGTCGGTTGTGTGGTTTTCAACCTCTTCCGTCTGAACTTGAGGCTTGACCTGTACGTCAGATTGTCTTACCTTCAGATCTTTCATAGCAGCAGCATACTCTTTCTTCAGCTTCGAAAACTCCTCCTTTGTTTCGTCAAGATCTTTACCGCATTGCTGGAAAGATAGATCTTTCTTCTGAAGCTCAAGATTTACAGATTGAAATTCGCTCTTGTGCCCTTCAGATTCACGCAGGTTGCGATTCAAAGCATTGTTTTCTTCTTTCACCAATTCATACATGTTCAAAATCTGAGCGGATCTCGTTTCGGTGGCATTGAGTTGCAACCTAAGATCATCGATTTTGCGGCTTGCAGCATTGTATGACGAAGTAGATTCTTGGAGTTCGATTTCCAACTCTTGCGCTCGTTCGATCATCTTCTTCTTCTCAAACTCCAGTGTTCCGACGTCTTGGTCGACTGCTGATCTTTCTGTCATCTGTCCTTCGAGGACCTTGACCTTATTTTGGCTCTCCTCCAAGGCGAATTTGGCGTCGAGTAGCGACTTCTGCAAGTAGGAGTTCTTTTCAACCTTCATGTCAAGTTCTTCGGTTAATTCTTCGACCTTTTCTTCGAGTTTTTGGACACTTCCCAGGAGCTTCTGGACGTGAGCTTCACTCTTCTCGTGCTGTTGCATGGTTTCGAGTAACTTCTTTTCGGAACTTCCCATTGTTTTCTTGATGTCTTCGTACATCTTCAAAAGTTCCTTGTTTTCAGCATTCAGTTTTTTCTCGATTTTCTGGCTATTCTCAACCTTGAGCTCTGCGTAATTCACTTCGTTTTGGAGCTCTGCGTTAGCCGCAGCCTCTTCTTCGATTCGCTTTTGGTATTGTTTGACCTTCTCTTCGGATGCTTTGAATTGGTCCGTAATGGTTTGGAATTCCTTTTCCAAGCTCAAATACTCCTTTCGCAACAGTTTTAGTGTCTTGCCTTCATCCTGAAGCCGTTTGAGGGCTTTATGATGTGCGACTGTAATCTCTTCAGTTTCCGATCTCAAAACGGTTGTTTCGCTCTGACTCTGTTCCAATTCAAACTTCATGTCAACAAGCTCGTGTCGGAGGTAAGTGTTTTTCGTTGTCAATTGCTCCAGAGCTTCCGTGTACGCCTTGGTCATCTCAGCTTTTTCTTCAATTGTCTCCTTAGTCTTCTTTTGACTGGTTTCCAACTCGAATTTTAAATCAACGAGATCGCTTTGGAGTTCCTTATTTCTCTTAGCGTTCCTATCTCCTTCCGCACGAGTATTTTCCAAAATAAGCTCAGTGTCTTGGTGAAGGTTGCTTAGGTTTTCAAACCTTTTAGATAGTACCGCATGCTCCTTCTTCGCTTGAGAAAGTTCGCCAGACGTAGATGTCAGTTCTTTCGACATCTTCTCAATGTCAGCAGTAAACTGAACGATCTTGGCTTCATGTTCTCTAACCGCTTCATCAGACTCGGAAAGTTTCTCAAGAAGGGTCAAATGAAGCTTTTTCGCTCGGACCAATTCAATTTCTTTAGCTTTATTATCCTCGTACAAGTCTTTCGATTCCTCATTCAGTTTCTGGAGTCTCTTTTCCCAGCGGCTAGCTTCGTCCAAGCGTTTTCCTGATTCTGTCTGAAATTGCTCGTCTTTCGCCTCTGATTCCGCTACCGCATCTTTCCATGCCTCTTCAAAGGATTTGGACTTGCGACTCGCTGAAAGATAATCTTTTCTTGAGATCTGCAGCCTCCTTTCGTAGTTTTTCTTCTGACGCACGTCTCTTTCCTTCGCTCTTTTCGTGTCGTTTGGATTCGTGGTCTAGTTTCTCCTTCCAGTCTCCTTCCAACACGGAAAGTTCATATTCTGAACGGCGAAGCTTTTGAACGAGTTCTTCGTTTTCTTTCGCAAGTCGATTCCTCTTTTCAATCAATTCAGCGGCGACCTCTTCTTCAAATGTTGTCTTTTGCTCCTCAAGAGCCTCTGCCAGTTTACTTTCCATACTGGTCTCTAGTATTTCCTTTTCAGAAGCAAGAGTATTATACCTCATGCGTTCCTCTTCAAGTTTTGTTTTCGCAGTCTTCGATTGCTTTCTGAATTGCTCTGCTGCAGCATGAAGAGTTTCGTGCTTCATTTCGAAAAGTTCGAGTTGTTCTTTGAGAGAAGTCATCTCACGCTGCAAGCTTACAGTTGCTACTTTCACAGCTGTTTCGATCTCTTCATCGCCAATTCCTCCTACTCGAGCCCCTGTGAGCGCGAGGATGATTCCACAGAAGAAAAGCTTCCTCAGCACCCGGTGCGATATCGGGAATGCCACCATGTTGAACAGGAGACACTATTTTACTTTCAATTTTTGATTACTGCTGGTATGTTTGTTTAGAGTACACCTCTCTCATGTGACGAAAACTGTGACAGAAACAGGTGCACTCGATCACATCGAAGTGTGCTTCGAATTCCCTCCACTATTTCAGCACCGCAAGCAGCGATCACAAGCGATCTTCGATTGTAAGTAGAAGGGAATTTTAGCGATGGTTATGGGTCACATGGCAGCCCGACGAGCTCGCTCAGTCACGGTTCGACTCCGCTCGCGCGCAAACAACCTGACGAATATCAGACGTCTTAAAAACAAATAAATTAATGCGTTCACCAGCGTAATAATGTTACGTACGGTGCTGTATGTCCTACGTGAACTACCAGTACTAGCAGCTGGACTAGAGTGCTGCAACTATCGTGTCCATAGAGTTTGATGGTAACTATACCACTAATCTTAGCTAATCGCTAAGCAAATCATTCTTTAACCACTCCTAGAAGCGACGAGAATGAAATTTATCCCAATTTCCTTAACACGCACATATCGTTTTCATTCTCCTATCCAGGTGAGACGAAGAAGAGATAATGATTTTTTGGAACCAACTGAATGAATCTTTCAACATTTAACTTCCACGTTAAAATCCAAAATCCGATGAGGGGACTTGCTCCGCCCATCTCCTTTTCCAAATAATTTTGTTCGAGTTGCTTCATCAAGTCTCTCTCCGCATCGAAATCTACCGTCTGTTCTACAGATTGAACTTGTTTCCTTGCATCTTCTCGTGCTTTTCGTCGTTCCTCTTCTGCCTTCCTCTCATTTTCTTCCTGTTGACGAGCTTCCTCTTCTTCTTCTGCTTGTCGCTGCGCCTTGATCTCTTCCCCATGCGCCACAGCCTGTGCCAGATTTTGGAGTTTTTGCTGTTCCGCGTCTGCCTTAAGCTTTTCTTCTCGCTTTTTCTTATCTTCTTCACGAGCCTTTGCTGCAACGGCCTTTTCGCGAGCGGCACCCCAAGCGTCATCGACATCCCCATCTTTCTTCTCTGTTTCTTCTTCGAGCTTGGAAATGTTCCAATTCGTAGCCTCTCCGTGATCGCTATCCGCGTCATCCTTGTCCTCGTCGTCGTCATCATCGTCGTCTCCCAATCCAGCGAGTTGAAAGTCCTTCGAGCCGTCTTGACCGCCCTCTGAGGCGTCGCCGGCTGCGGTCCCCGGTTCTTCATCAATCTCGCCTTCTGATTCAGAATCACTGTCTTCTTCATTGCCGAATGAAAAGAAAGAGTCCGATTTCGCTTTTCCTGCAGGTGCAGCAACCGGCGACTGGTTGCTTTGACGCAGCCGGCTTTCTGGCCTGAGAAGTTTTGTTTGCAGCGGGTGCTTTGGTCTTTTTGGCCGCCCCCTTCTGTCGTTTCGGTTTGACGTACTGAATCACAGAAGAAAAGGCACAAGTCGGGTTGAGTGTTTGTACATTTGTACATTGGGATTGCTCTTATCCATTTGACATTTCTTACCTTCGTTACATAGCGTAAAAGCTTTCGTTGGGTTGATGTATCAAGTTGGTCAATTTCCAAGTCGATTTCATCTTCTTCGCCTGTGAGCTTCGCCGCTTCTCGAATAATTTGAATCACACCGTGCAAGTTATCGGGAGGCAACTCTGGAATTGTTTCCGTGAGAAACTCTTGTTCCTGCAACGTGAGAGGCAAACTATCATCCTCTGGTATAATTGGCTGCTGCGGTTGTTGCTTCTTTGGCTTTGGTGCCTCAGCTTTCTTTTTCGCTTTCTTTTTGGCAACTGACGAACCTTTCGACTGTGGGATGCAGTCGAACCCGCAGACGCTAACAGATCGTAGCCTCCAAGACCTGAGCGAGTGCTACTGCGTCCACCACTACCAGCTTCATCAGAAGATAATTCAGCAAGCGCTGTGTAGGTCTGGACAACTTGATGCTGCAGTTTCTGTATCATTCCTAGCATGATATTGAATTCTTTTCTCGTAACACCGCCATCAATCGTCGATGGATGTGGTGCTGCACCAATAAGCGACGTCATTGCTTGACTAGTTGGCCATAGCCATTTCGTGAGCTTCGTCGAGACGCCTACGTTTCATACTCTTCAGTTCATCCTCTTGGCCATGAGCTCCCATTCCGTTTCCGCCTCGTTTCCGTTTTTTCTCGCCCTTCTTGCCTTTTCCATCCTCCTGGATTCCAACGCGACGCAAATTAGCAACTTGTCGTTCGATATCACGATATTTTTGATTGAACAAAATCAACAATTCCCGTGCAGCTTGGTGAACAGAATGCGTCGGATCAACGTTGAACATGACAGGCATTTTCAAAGATTAAACGACACAGCCGGGCGAATTCTTCAGGCGATTTCACCTCGTTACCTTCCATTTTTCGATGCAAGGTGCGTAAATCCATCGGTTCCTTGATAACCTGGAAATAGGTAGGAATTCCTAATGCAACTGGATCTACAGGCTCGCTGAAGAAGGCGCCTCTTTCAACGTCCTTTTCTCGAATTATGCGCAGAAGAACATTGCATTTATCCATAATCCTTGAAAATTGGGCTTCAGGATCTTCGTCTTCAAGTCTTGAAGGAACTTTCACAACGCGAGTCGATTCCCTTCGGCTCATTGTGCCGATTCCTATGCTATTTGCGCCGCGGGGTGGACCGGGCAGCATCGTTGAATAACCCGATGAACCAATATTATTGATATTTTTGGCTGCCATCGGTGGGAGATTCGATCCCCCGGGAAGCCCAGATGATTTTTTGCTTTTGCTTTTTGGAGCTGTCTGTTGTGGTGTTGCAAGCAGTTCTGGACGGTAGATTCGGTACAACTCCACTTGTCCTCCTGTTTTGCCACTGGCAATGAGGGTCCCCGTCAAATCAAAAATCCCGATTTCGTTGACACCTTTCCCATATACGTTGAAAGTCCCAGCAGTGTTTTCCCTGAACTTCATCACGACTTGCGTATCAACAATGGTTTGATACCTTGATCCGCCCTTCTTCAATGAAAAGGAACCCTTGTACGTGTCCGAGTCCAAGGGAAAGGCGCGACCATTGGCATTGCCTTCGACATTTTTCATTGCGTCTTCCGAATGATGGGGCTCCAAGCGGAAGTTGAAATTGCTAGTTTGTCCGTTGGTAAAATGCTCACGCGTCATAGCCCATTTTCCTTGGCAAGAGTGGGATCCATCATCGTTGACTCTCAACACTCCACGAGATACAGCTGAATAAAGAGGATGTTCTGGTGGTTTCAGGGGCTCTGCGGGTTGATCATTATCATCTCCTGGAACGACAATATCGTCCAAGCTCAATGTTTTGGCTGCAGGGCCCAGCTCCAGACGAACCGTAATGAGGGGACATCTTTCGTGTTTGTCCAGGGGCATTCAATGGCGGAGGCGCCGATGTCACAGACAATTTACTGCTAGTTCCGGCTGCAGCACCTGCCGGCGCCTTGATTTTTTTCGGTATGAAATGACGAAAGATTGTCACCACATTGTCCTTCGTCAAGGTTCCAGTGATGGTATATTTTCCAAAAGCATTGCTACCCTTCCCTTCAACGTTGTGATATCCTGCATTATTTTTCCGAAAGCGAAGAGTAATATCCTTTTCGTTGATTTTCGTTTTTCCGCCTTGCTCATTGTTGAGATCAAACCAGCCGCTATACCGTCCAGATACAGGAAAGGAAGCATTGGGACTAGAGCTCTTGTGTTCGTATTCAAAACGGTTGCACAATCCTCGTGTGTTGTCGGGGTCTGCCAATAAAAAGTCGAGGCCCGACGACCACATCCCAGATATTTTGTGGATAAGATTTTCCGACGAACCCAAGAGTTGAAGGGGATCGTTAAGCCCGGGAATGTCGTTCTCCCCCTCTGCACCGCGAGTTAACTTTCCACGTAGGCAAACCACATTCTTCTCGTACGAAGCAGAAGGTGGCGGCAATAAAGATGGATCCGTACTTTCGAATTGGCCCCCACCTTTCGAGTTCTTTTTCTGCTTTTTTGCCTTCTTTCCGGCAGCACCAGCTCCTCCACCTGCAGCAGCAGTCGCAGCGGAGTCGTATCGCTTCCGTAATTCAATGCTGTATTGTCCGTCTCCATGGGGGGTTGGTTTGGCGGTTCCGTTGATGTGGAAAATACCGAATTGGTTCACACCGGTTCCATCCACTTTGTACTCACTGCCGTGTTCGGATTCGCTACCTTCTATTTTCGTGAACTTAATCTTTACCCCCGATTCGGCGATCACTTTCGATCGTTCCTTTTGCTTGCCCTTGCTTGTTGTGTGATAATATGCTAGACTAAACGAGCCGTGGAATTCTCCGTCTTTCGGAAGGGTTGTCCCGTCCGTTTCGTCGTCACGTAAATTTCGAAGCAGTTCAAATTTCTGGGCCGGAAAGGCATTGGAATTTTCGTAGTTCCACATACCTCGGATCAAGTGCTGTCGTGGCTCTGCATTATAGGACAAAGTACCACGAAGTACGGGCGGGGGAGGGCTTGCGGTTGTTGCTGCAGCAGCAGGTGCTGGCGCCTTTGTAGACGCAGCTGAAGTGTCGCCATCAGCCTTCCCTTCCGTAGCATCTGCCCCATTCGACGGTACAGCAGAGCCAGGATCATCCATTGTGGTGTCTTCATCCTCTGCCTTCACAGCACTAGCATCCCCCATCACGATATCCTCCTCATCGTCATTTTCAGGGTTGCTGTCTCCGCTGTCCGTTTGTTTGTCCCGCGATTCGTTTTTAACTTCGTTCTCCTTTGCGGACGAAGAGTCGCCTGTGTTCAATCCGTTGCTGTTACTCATAGCGCTAGTTGTATTTGGTGGCGTTGTATCCCCGTCTATTTCCATTGCATTATAAAATAATTCTAATCCCAAATTTAACTTGCTGGTTTTGTTGTTGTTGTTGTTGTTGTTGTTGTTGTTGTTGTTGTGTGAAGAGTCGGATCGGTTTAGATCGGATCAAATGAGTTGCTTCAGCGAGAAGATTAAGTTGTTGCGTGTGTAGTATTTTTGTTGTCTTTTTGTTGAGTAATATGATGGTTTGAATAATATATGATAATGTAATGAAGTAGCGTTGAGAGTGCAATAGTGTTGTAGCTTATTTGAATCTGAGGTCGTGGTTGTGTCTTTGGTGCATTGTTATCGGGATGAGAGTGAAGTGCCTTTTTCTCTAAGATCCTAGCAAAAAATCGGAGCTGAGTCTGGATGGTAGGAGGTTTGATAGGAAAGGTGAGGTTACACGAATTGAGTCGAAAGCAGGCAAAGAGAGGCTAAAGCATAGAGGGCTACAAGAGGTTGCCTTGGAGCCACACGCAAGATTGAAAACGAAAGCACCGAAACAGGTGCATAAACGCAACAACAGCACCTACAAGGGCCGTAGCTACTGGTGCTACTACTACTATAACGTGTTTTCTCCTTGCACGAATGGATGGCAGCAACGCAAACTCATCTGCTCTCCAATGAGGAAGAGGAAGATAAAAGAAAGGATGCTCGACATGCGCGCTCTTGTCGGGCCACGGAAATTTCGGGGGATGTAAACAGAGGATTTGGTAGTACTAATCAGGTCGTTTACATCCTTTCAATTCGAAATTATCGAATCACGCGCGTATTTTTTTTCGATACGTCATCTGCGCCAGAATTCACGAAAAGGTTTGACAACCAGTCATCAATCGCACCCTATCGAGCGCAGGACGGACGTCATCATTACTCTCTAGACGTCTTTTTTAACAAGAGACAAGAATAATTTAGGATTCACCTATTTTAATAGTATCTATGCTAGCTAGCAGGGGATACGTCATATGAATAGAGATCCAACTTAAATTAATAGGAAACTAGCTACAGAGGAAGATGTTCATACGTAAGACGGTGTTATTGAAGACAGAGGAACAGGAGGACGGGAGGACGGGAGGACGAGTGGTCGGGAGAAGCGGCGAGGAGTGACGAGGAGCACCAGAACCACCTCGCCGCGGCGAGAAGGAGGAGGAGTGCAACGGCAGTCGACGAGAGGAATTCTATCAGTACTATGAGCTTCTAGAAGGCGCCGTAGTTCATGAGAGGAACGACGTCATCCGCCCTATTCTTCCGACAACGAATCCGATCAAATCAAACTTTCCATCCCTCACAAAATCTAGTCGTCGACAGCAATAGACATGACTATCCACTAGCTAATGAAGTCCTCCTCCTGCTCGTCGTCGGGAAAGAAGAAGCTTGTGGTTAGAGTCCGAAGCCACGACGAATTCTTCCCCATAACTGAAAATTTCTTTTTTGCGCATCAACAAAGCCAGATCATTTCCGATGTAAATGCTGCATCATTCGTCGGACGAAAACGAACTAAGGAGATGGTCTTGACATTAGGCGAGTTTGTAAAGGTTCTTTTTTAATTCGTCTTAACAATTGTAACGACATTTTTCTTTTACTGCAACGACGAGAGAATGGTTGGACAGTGAACTCGTATGTCACAGTTGGGAGCTCGAGTGCGGCGATAGTGATGTTGACATCATGTCGAAGGCGCGACAGCAGGTCTGTTGTACAAATGCAATTTACCACTGAAGCATGTACTATGTTCTATTAGCGTATGTTTTGCTCTTTGTTACACTCTTGCAACTATAAGGGTGGTCCTCGTGGGGCTTCTATTTGCATTAACGTTGCTGATTCCGTTTGTTCCTTGTACACCCTTCACATGGTTACCGATCGGACTGGTGTATCGATACTTGTACTAATTACTTACAAGCTCCACGAAATTCATATAAACGTTCACGGAAGAAAATCTCCGACATACTTGACTTCTGTCGTTGTCAACCAAACAAAAGAAATCAGTCATAGAACACAATTAATTTACGAGAACTAGTAGTGACGATACGGATTCCTCTACAACAAGATGAGAAACAAATGCTCATATCAAATCGTAGAAGGTGTCTGTTTGGGTCCTTCGTTACATAGTATTTATTCCCATAAATCTTGCGCCTGGATCATTGTTCCCTCTTGTTTTCCTCCGTCTACATATTTTTCAACAGCTGTTACCCAAATGATTTTCATGTTTGATGATTGTTTGTTTGATATAAAAAAGTTCAAAACCATCTATCCCCTCTGGCTTGTTTTGTTGTTGCGTTGAAAAAGTATTTTCTGCTTGTTCAATCCAATGTTTGCTCCGTACTCGACCTGCGTTCCAATAAATTCAAAAACTTCCGACACTCGACACTTTGTTTCATCTTGTCCAATTTCGGGCATTCAATGACCTTTAATCCGATAAATTTAACCTTCCACGATTTCTGTGGCTTCTGTGTTGTAATTCAGCAATTTTTCGATCAGATCGACGTGCGTCAACATCATTCGACGGCAGCAATATCTCTTCAAACCCAGTTCGTCAAGGGCGTCTCTGTTGGTGCAAAAAGTAAAGATGAACAAAAGGTAGGAGAAAAAATGGTAAGGACATGACTGATACAACATGCAAACATTGCTCTCGCTTCCTTTCGACAGTTTAAAGCGGACACGACGACACAAAGTCGCAATCACGACATTCCTCGAATGCATCCAAAAACGATGTTCATCGTACCCTTCCGAAAAGTCGGCTTGCAGCAAACTCAAATAGGTTTCCCATTTGTTTGCAATGACCTTGCCACAGGTGAAACAGCGCACAGGAATGATCATCTTTGTTGGTGCGTTAGGTTTCTATAGGAAGTCTCAAGAAAGAAACAATTGTGATTTGCTTTTTGGCTAATGTAGTTTGGCGTGATTGGATTTGGTGGTTGATAGTTACAAAAATCATGGATCAGCTTCGCGTCTTGGGATGGTTGTCGAATGGGTTTCGATCCCTCCACAGTGATTCTTCATGATTGAAAATCACGTCTGTCCTTTGACAGAAAAGCCAATGATTAGGAACGACCCATTCGTTTCTCATTTCAATATTCGATCAACTCGACCACAATATTCTTCATCATCATCATAATCGTCAACTCAACAACGAGCGATTCCTTTAGTTGCAAGACGAGACACAATCAACGAACGAACAATTCTTTGGAAACAAGAGGTTCGGATCACAAGCACACGACAACAGAATTGCATTAGCTATTTCACAAACGAAACGATGGCACAAGGCAGTGGAAAGCTCGGTAGAGCGGGAGGACGGAAGAAATCCGCCGGTTCGCAACGCCGAAAAACCGTCAAGGTTGCCAAGAAGCAGAACAAGGGATCGTCCAAGGTGGAACGAAAAGACAAGGCCATTGTTGCCGCAACGAAACAAATCAATCGAAAGAACGAACGAATTATTGCAGCAAAGGCTACGAATGCACACACCAAATTCTATTTGAAGGACTTGACTCAAAAAGGTGCGGTAGAAATAAAAGGAACGGGTTCTTTCTGTGTATTCCGTTATACGGTGTTTTGTTTTTCTTTATTCTTGCTTCGGGCTAACCTTATTGATCCCATTGTCCTTGGTCCAATTCGGTGTATTCTCCTAATTTTATTCGAAATATTAAATCCACAGGAAAAAACGAAAGTCAACGACAGGTATCTACCCGTAATAAGAAACAGGGAAAAGCGACGAAATTGTCGGAACGGTTGCAGGTTCAAATCAGCAAATTGGGGGCTTAGAATGAAAAGGAGTTTGGTGTTGAGAGAGCCTTGTGAGGACGGTTTCTCGCTTTGTTACGACCAAATTGTATGGTCATCTTTTTTTGGTGTAACGATGAGCACAACCATTCGACGAAGTAACAATAGTGATGATCTAGAGTATGTGCTGGCGGCCACAGAATCCACCGATGGATGACCAAGGGACGTCGATGTGATTTGCAAGAAGCACGCACCAGTAAGGCTTTGATGATAGAGACGATAGAGCTTTGGTCTTCCGGCCACAGCATGTACATTATTCTTGGTTCAAACTGCTTCTGTGCCATGAACGGGATCATCGACGCAGAATGAAATCAGCTGGCTTCCCCGTGTAGCTAATTCGGGGAGGACATGAATATGTTTAATTCGAAATAATGGACAGTTGTTAAACATTTTTTATCGTCGTGTATAGTGATCCCAGCATGCATCACCGTTAGCGCTTGCCTCGTGGAAAAAAGGAAGAATCTTGAAAATAGCGTGGTGCTTTGAGAGAACCAGACAAATAAAACGGATTCTATTTTTCACTCTCCTCTTCTAGCTTTTTTTGGGCTAGAGCCGCGATTCGAGCTTTCATATCGTCAGGCATGCCTGGTTTGTCAGACGGCTTTTTGTCGAAAGGGTCGCTGTTGTACTTGGATCCACAAGGATCTCCACCTATGTAGGATACACCCCATTCAACAGCGGGTTTGCTGCCATCGATGCCGACAATATCTGCCTCGTCATTTTCTTTCGTCGCTTCCGACTTTTCTGCGTTTAAGGTTGTAAAAGAACGACTTTTCAAAGACACAAAGGATATCGGTATCGTTGTTCCCGTGCTACTGGTCCCCATTACTGTCGGTAGCATCCACGCGCTGGTGTCCCGGCACACAGTCAAAATCACCGCGGAAATAATGAAAGAATGAAGAGCGATCATCATTACAGAGAGATTTCTTTCTACGCTAAGAGTTTGAAGCTTGTGGTGACCTATTGTGTTTCATACTTCGGAAGTTGTCAACTGGAATGAAAGTTTCGCAATAACACAGAAGGGAAAAAGTACGTACAAGTACCTCTCCAGTTTTGCTCGCGCGCATTTCTCACACATGCACATCATTGAACCTCAACTCAATCGTGCGCGCAAGGACAAGGGGACCGAAAAGCATCACTTTCTTCCTGGATTTTGCTCAAATACGAGAACAATGCTCTTGCTAGTAATACAAAGAGAACTAGATGGTGATTCTACTATGGCAAAGATATTATTCGGCATTTTCCTGAAAAATAACTCGTCAGCTGTAGAGGTGGCGAGGATAGTAGCTATTTGTTCTAGCTAGTCCTTCGTTTCTTAACCGCAGCAACAGCAGCCAGCACTCGCCGTCTCATGCTGTAGAAGTGGCGTAGTATGGTAAAATTACCGTTGCCCCACTCCACCGATCCGCTCTCTTTTTGGACGGAATTTACTCAGTTCTCCACATCAACAAGAATGAAAGATATTTCTTTTGTGATACTCCCCGAACATTTTTCTCCCGTAGAACATCCTCTTTCGTCTCGCAGCACGCACGGTAGCTGAACAACATCATTCTCTGAGCAGTGCAATAGCAGATGAAAGTCAATATTTTCATGAACAGCAGCATTCCTGTGGAAATTCCTTAAGTTGGAACAAAAATGTGCTTTCGGGGAGAAAACGAGATCATTCGAAAGGCAGGTGCTGAAAGTACTACTTCTTGCTCTAATTCAAGCGGCAACAGTGAAATGTCGTTTTTCCGGGTTAAAAAGATTTAAGTACATACTTTAATTATTCCGAGGTATTGAACAGGTCTTAAAGAACTTAATCGTTAAGCTGAACCTCGAATTACATCTGTTACATAGTTGACCATATCGATGCACTCTAACGATGTTTCGCTCAGATAAAAAAGTGAGGGGTGAAGCAACATATGGGAAATGCTGCGCGTGCAATCGATCATCAGACATACAATGTCGGCTATCAAATACAACACACCGAAGCTGTGACTTCCGATCCAATTCTATTACTAGTATACAACTTTCAACATATAGTTGGGAATATACTTCGAACCCTACTTCTTGGGGCTCTTGATCTTGGCCAAGATTTTCTTTTGCGCTTCCGTCAATTCTTTCTTTTGCTTTCCCTTTGGTTTCTCGTTAGTTTTCTTTGGAATCTTTGTTTTGTCGTCAATTCCCATAGCGGCTCTCGCTTCTTTCATGACATCACATATTCCGGTGGTACCTTCTGTCTTGTCGGCACTTTGGTCGAGAACACTCGAACCGGTTCGTGCCAGTCGATTGATATAACCCGGATACGAGTTCAGAGATCGCTTCTTCACCAAATCTTCTTTCGGTGAAATTAACGCCGTTGCGAGTGTCTCTGAAAAGTGATTGCAATTGCGATATGCCAAGTGATATCCCGTAGGTGTGAAGAAGTGCTCACGAAGATAGTCTAGGCATTTCTGGATATTCCGTGCAATGTCACTGGATGAATCGGTGGTGGAAGACGAAACATACCCGAGATCGATCGATTCGATGAAATTTGCTTGAGGTGGGAGGTTCCGATGCTTGTTAGCAGCAGACGTCTTCGTTATTCCTCCGACGGCATAAGCATAAGTTGAATTCCCCACATCGATGGATGTGTGATAGGCACCGAATCCAGCCGAAGGGAGGATCCGACAAAAAAATGATGCTATGCCAGCGTACGGCCGCGTTTGATCATTTTCCGGAGTGCTCATCGGCAGCTCGTATATATTTAGAACGACTTTTTCCCCCATGGTAATGAAAGAAAATGGCAGTGATAGTATCTACTTCAGGTCTTCGGTTAACGTGATATGTTTCTGATTCTTCGCCATAAATAGTACGGTGATGAAAACCCAATTCCATACTGTTTTGAGAGAATTTAGATTCGTGCGGCACCCTTCTCCTTGCCTAACATCATCATCATTGCTCTCTGACGGTGACTGTTGGCTATTGATATTTGCGTTCTGATTCGATTTTTGAATTTTTTGAATTTATCTGAAATTGAGTCGAACTAATCGGGAGTTGTATGTGACAGTTATTCGTATGACCTCGAAAATTGGAACGAAGCGTTTTAGTCGAACTAATCAGTTAGCACATACAATTTAACGTCTGTTTGATTAATTCGACTAGCATTTTTTCAGTTTAATCGGGCTAATCAAACAGCCGTTAAATTGTATGTGTCAACTGATTAGTTCGATTAAATTCCAAAATGGGTTCGTATGAACGCCAAATCGTTGACATGCACGTCTCAAAAAAATATTCCAACAGGCTCAAGAATAGTCGAGTAGTTGATAGTCGATTGGATAGAAAGAAGGAAATTATTTAGGTTACTGAAACATTCAATGAAACACTGAACAATAACTCCCATCTATTTGTCGACACTTAGAACAATATGCAGTCTAGTAGTATCTACCAAAACGTTTACGAGTTGACCAACGGAGCGTAGGTAATGCGTTTGATGCTGCTTTCACCGAGACGTTCCATGCGGTTAGCTTCATATTCGGCGTAATTACCCGGGAAGAAATGCCACTTGGAGTCTCCTTCGCATGCAAGAATGTGCGTACAAAGCCTATCGAGCATATAACGATCGTGGCTGACAACCAATGCACTTCCCGCAAAATTCAGCAGACCCTCTTCGAGACTTCTCAGTACCTCAACGTCAAGATCATTCGACGGTTCGTCGAGGATAATCATATTTCCTCCCGCTTTCAGTAATTTCGCAAGCTGGGCACGGTTCCGTTCTCCTCCACTCAAATTACCAACCTATTATCGTTATTTTTCGTTGCAGAATAAATGTGAAACGATGAGTAATCAGAATTATCAAAGATAGGAGCAGTGTTCAATACAAAAAAATCTTGGATAGAAAGAGAAAATCACTATTGTCACTCGAAGTATCTGGTCTTACCTTTGATTGTTGGGACTGTCCCTTGAAACCAAACCAAGAAAGATAGGCTCGTGACATAATGGATTGCGTTCCGAGTTCGATTTCATCCAAACCTTCGGAAATTTCTTGGAAAACCGTCTTGTCTGAATCCAGTTCGTCCATTCGCTCCTGCCCGACAGATACCATTTTCACCTACAAAGATGTTTCAAGATCAAAAATGACTTTCCCGTCAGAACATGTTATTGAAAGCGAAAGCAATAAGGCATAAGAACTTACAGTTTCGCCAATTGTAATCGTCCCGCTATCGGGTTGCTCCTTTCCGATGAGCATCTTAATCAGAGTAGATTTTCCAGCACCTTGATATTTAAAGGAGGTAATTTGCAGAACGTAGAACGATATAGAATTGAGAACAATGTCTTTTCATTCTCGAATAATCCCCCTTATCTCTTGTTGTCCTTCGTATACTATCAAAAACGCTGGTCACTTACCATTTGGTCCCACAACACCAACAATTCCTGCTGGTGGCAACGAGAAACTCAAGTCGTCGATCAACAAACGATCGCCAAAGGATTTTTTCAGATTTACAACTTCCACCACTTCATTTCCCAATCTTGGACCAGGTGGAATATAGATCTGCCCGGCATTTCTCAATTCGGTAGGGGCTGCTGCCTGCAATAGTTCTTCGTATCTATTGAGACGAGCTTTGGATTTGTTGCCTTTAGCCTTGGGGTTTGTTCGGATCCATTCCAATTCGTTCGCCACGGCCTTAGCAGAGGCCGTTTCTTGTTTCTTTTCTTCTTCCAGACGCTTGTTCTTCATTTCCAAGAAGGTTTCATAATTTCCTTCGTGAGGATATCCTTTACCGCGGTCGAGTTCCAAAATCCATCCCGCACAGTTGTTCAAAAAGTAACGGTCATGGGTAATGCAAACGACGGTTCCTTGAAATTTGTCAAGATAAGTTTCGAGCCATGCAATCGATTCGGCGTCAAGATGATTGGTTCTGTAAACGGAAGACGTGAAAGAAAACGTTTGAATCGGTGAGACCCATCGGCGACGTTTCGTCGTCATTCGACAAATTCATTTGGATCGATTCAACCGTGCTGCTATGGGGGAACACTTCACAAAGAACTTACGGTTCATCCAACAATAACATATCATGGTTCTCCAACAACAAGCGACAAAGAGCCGTTCGGCGCTTTTCTCCTCCACTCAAATTCTCAATCAGTGCGTCTCCGGCAGGAACTCTGAGAGAATCCATCGCTCGTGAAACGACTCTCTCTAACTCCCACAAATCACCAGCTTCGATCTGATCGTTCAGTTTTTCAATATCCTCGAGGATTTGGGTCATCTCTTCGTCGGTGATATCGGGATCGGCGAGTTTCATGCTCTTTTCATTGTATTCATCGAGAATAGCTTGGGACGATTTCATCGCTTCGTCAATATTTTCTTGTACTGTAGGAAATTCCAAAACTGGTTCTTGCGCCAAGTATCCGATCGAAGCGCCTGGCAATGGTCGAGCAAGTCCATCGTATTCTGTGTCGACGCCTGCCATGATTTTCAACAAAGTCGACTTACTACAATTTTCAAACAAGAAAAGTTTTAAAGTCAGGGGGAGGAAATCAACGAAACGATAAGATTTGAAAAGGAACAAGCAAGGACTGAATGGTCCATAAATTCAATTCTATCGTTCTGCTTACCCGCTTCCGTTCAATCCAACAATACCGATTTTTGCGCCGGGATAAAAACTCAAGTGAATGTTGTCCAAAATCTTCTTCGATTTGTCGGGCAACATTTTTGACAAGCCACTCAAGGTGAACATGAATTGTCTCGTCGCTGCATCGAATCGTTGGTCTTTGACGGATTGTTTCTCTTGGCGAGGCTGCTGACCTCCACCACCGCCGCCACCGCCTTTTCTCTTGTTCTTCTTTCCATTCAACACGAGAGACGACGCTTTTGAATGCGTTGCCAGTGGCGAAAGGGGTGTAAAGGACTGGGCAGGATGCAGCAGAACAGACGCTGCCAGCATGAAGAGCGACAGCAAACCCAGGTGAGTGGGCGAGTGCGACGATACCATTTTGACGTTGGTTTTGATTTCTTCCTTTGTCCTAAGCGATAATATGATATGCAGTAGATAGAATTTGTCTGAGGATTGAATTGCTGCAGTACAAGAAGAATTTTGACAACTAGTAGTTGCCGATAACCTTCTTCGAGCGTCAACACTTCCAGTTTCTATTGTTTTGATGTGAGTTGATGTGTGGATTCTGTGGGCATCCTACATCCAAATACACGCGATTGACGTCAGTCAGTGTTTCTGATTTTTTGAATGTATTGGTACGGATCATACCTAAGACACATTTACAAAATCAAAAAAATTGCTTGCCAAGAGAAAAAGATAGTAGAATTTTATTAAAGATATAATTAGTGCTCATCCAGTTCAGGTTTGGAAGGTTGACTGTATTCAACCATCGATTTCCGCGCTAATCTATTTGTATGGGTTGCGGATATTCTTTTTCTGCGCCGAGTTTATGCTGCTGTTCATTTCTGTAAGGTTGCTCCAAACGCGAGCATTTTTGCTTTCGTCGATTGTATTGCCGTAAACGTTCGTATTCAAACTCAAGCTGGTAGCTCGACCAAGCGGAATTCGGTCACGACAGTTGATTTCGCCACTTTGCGATTTGTGTAGATTGGATTGTGAACTTTGACTCAAACAAGATGCCGAATCAAATTTTCCACTGGCAACGTTGTTGACGGTTATGGAACCGTTGGAAGGCTTCTTTTTATAAGGATTGTGAATCGTTGTTTCTTTTGGAGATTGTGATGACCTGGGCTGCGTCAAAGTCCTTGGCTTATTCGGGACGTGGCTACCGATCGCAAATGATGTAGTATTTTGAAGCTTCCTTTTCTTGTCTGATTTATATGGATTGTAGACATGCATTTTCTTTTTCTGCGACAACGGATCACCAACCGATGATTCAATTTTCGTTGAATCACCACCAGGCGTTTGTGCGAGAGAAGTTTTTGTATTTTCATCATCGTCACAACTGGCATTTATATTGGCATTCCTTTTGGGGCCATCATGAATACCGTCGTCGTCGTAGGTTCGAAGACCAACACCTTTTCGAGGTGAAGAACGCGACCAGTAAGATTCTTTTTTCATACGCCTGCGGCCTTGAGCGATGAGCTCGGCGAAATTTGATTTGAACTTGGCATCAAAAGTCGCGTTTCCACTGCTAGTGGCGCTGACTGATTTATCGTTTCTCTTGTTTTCGTCGTCGAGTAGAGACGAGGTCAATTTCTTCATGTATTTTGCGTCGTTGATCTTTCCGGTCATTACATCGCGTGATCTTTCTTCTCGAAGCATTCTCTCTTTCTTTTTGAATTTCGCCACCAACTCCGATGGTGTCAAAGGTGTGTCGGTGGTATCAAGTTCGGCATTCCACATGCATTCGAAACAACGCAATCGATCAACGAGCTCTTGCTCGTTTCCAGATGCAGCTAGACGATATTCTTTGCAAATTCTTTGTAGTTCTTTTTTGCCATTCCTTTGCATTCCTGCATAGTTTCTGGACTGTATTCTCTTTTGGATGGGCGGTTCATTCGTTTTGTTTCCTATCTTCGTGGACGGCGGCGGCGACAGAGATGCAGACTTGAATGCTTTCACGGACTCTTGTATTTCGCGGTTGATAACCAAAGCTTTGTCGACATTATGACCAACAGGTGTTCGACAAAGGGGACATTCTTTTTTCGATTGACGATGAACCCCAGGACGCGATGTGGTAACCCAGTGATTTCGTATACAAACAGAGCAATAGGTGTGCCCGCATGCTTTTAGCGAAACAGCTTTGTCAAATATGTCTCCGCATATCGAGCACTCCAAGTCCTTCGGGACATCATTGTCTTTCTTGGAAACTGCAATCTTGCTCTCCATTTTGATCTCCTGATTCTTTATGAGTCGAAAGAAATTGTTGTAATGACAAGGTTGACAGTTGACATTGGTGGTAATTTTTGAAAAGGTAGATGAAGGACTTCGCGCCATTATTTCCGAAGAGGATTGTATTTCTCTCCTTGTCATTTTCTTTTTTGAGGGAATTCATGATGTATCTGCAGCAGTACAATATTCCCCCAAACAGTTTCAGAAAAAACCCAACGGACGGATCCATCAGTCCAACCTCACGCGCATTCTTCGTGCAAGGAGGGCTGCTTGGAAGTCCGGGCACGTTTGACCAATCAAAAATAAGGAGAACATGCAGTGAGATTGGGGTTCAACGTGCTACCGCGCGACGCCTCCGCGGGGAACGAATGAATGAATCAATCAATCAAAATCATGAATCAATCGCGTCTTCTCATCTCGTGCGTGCGACGTGCGTGTACAGTAATCGATAATCGCAAAAAGGAAGAGGTATTTTGCAACTTGAAAAAGGAAGGAAACAGAAACCATTGAGTCAAAACAGAAGGCAGGAGATCCAATTCGATTCGATGATAATAATAATCTGCTCGGAAAGCATTCTCGCTGACACGAAAGGTATTTCAAAGAAGAATCGAATGACCAAACCTACTTTCAACCATCTGGTCTTTTCTTAATCATCTCCATAGTTCGAAATAGAAGCTGAAGAAAGAGATCTTTCTAAAAGATTTTAAAAGGCAATCAATCATCAATTGAAATGGCGGAGAGAAGAATACGGCCCGGAGTTCCAAGTTCCCGCATCATGATCTCTTCGAAAATGCTATTTACCACCAATGCTCTGCTGCTGCTAGCGGCCATCATTGGTCTGGTCTCGGCCTATTCGCCACAGCCTGGAATCTCGATTGCTTCACACCCGCCGGCTCGACTTGCCAGTAGGAGGATACCATCGGCAGACTTCTCGGCATTCCCACGACACCAGATGTTGTCATCGACGACAAGGACAATCAGACAACGCAACGAACACCTAGAAGGAATGTATTCAACGAGCACAACCTTGTATCACATGGGTCACTCTCACAGCCACCATGATCACCTCCACCACGATCACGATCACGACCATTCGGCTGAAGCCAAGGGGTTCAACAAACAGAAGATTCTTCGCAGGCTGGCTCTAATCTTGTTTTGTTGGGTGGCAACTTGTGGTACGAAACTGGTGCAAAGGGCTGCCCTTTCGAAAAGTGATTGGATTTCCTTTGTCATCACGACGTTTGCTCTGACATCCGCACGGAAAGTCACGAGTGCCGTTCAGCAATCCGTGGAACGACTTCGAAATTTCGCCGAAGGCATCCGAAAGCACTCTTCCGCGACAGAGGTGCAAGACGATTATCAGAATCAATACCACACGCAGGTGCTTGCCGAGGACAAGGCCGATGCGGATCGAGTGACGTGGATCGGAGTGGCCGTGAACCTGCTCTTGTCGGTTGGAAAACTTGGAGTCGGAATTACTGCCCACTCGAGTGCCTTGGTTGCCGATGCCGGGCATTCTCTTTCCGATTTGGTCAGTGATTTCATTACGCTGTGGTCCGTCAACGTAGCGCGATTGCCACCGGACGAAGATCACCCGTACGGGCATTACAAATTCGAAGCGATTGGTTCGTTGTTCTTGTCCTTGACGCTCTTGGCCACCGGAGGTTCTGTTGGTCTCATGGCCAACAAACAACTGATGGAGGTCTTGCAATCAGCGGCATCGTCGACTGTTCCGGTGCAAGTACCGGGCCCACTCGCTCTGGTAATGGCGGGCTTGTCGATCCTTTCAAAGGAGTGGCTATTCCGCATTACGAAACAGGTTGGAGAACGCCTCCGAAGCCCCGTCGTGATTGCCAATGCGTGGCACCATCGTTCCGACGCATACTCATCCGTCCTAGCCTTGTTCAGTATTGGATGGGCAATGGTCGGATTCCCTGCGGCAGACGCTGCGGCGGGAATGTAAGTATATACATCAGAACCCAGCTTTTGTGCAGCATGCTGTCTCTTTTCTCTCCATCGATATTGAAATACCACTGACGGGTTTCTTTCATCTTGTATTCTTTCGTAAAAACTCAGATTGGTTGCCGGAATGATTTGCATGACGGGTGGGGAAATCATGCTCGAATCCGTGAAACAATTGTCCGACAGCGCTGATTCTGATTTGCAAGCCGAAATCGTCGAAATTTTGAACGAACTAGACGATGACGATGTTATCGCCACGACAAGCGTACGCGCGAGACAGATGGGATCGGCAGCTTCTGTAGACGTAACGGTGGAAATCCCGTCCGTCTTGAGCACTACGGCTTCTAGGGCCGTAGAAGAAAGAGTGCGTCAACGGTTGCTTGGAGAATTGTCAAAGAGGCGTGGTGGTCGCCGCAGCGAAGGTTCGTCGTCGGGAATAATAGCGACTGTCAATGCCAAACCATTTCTTGAAATATCTCCCCCCGTCGAAGACGAAGAGCCTATATTTGCGAAACTAGCCTTCGAAAAATTCGATACGGACGTTGACGGAAAACTAACGGTCGATGAGCTCAAGTCGGGACTTGAAAAAACGCTGAACATTGAACTCAGCTATGATCGCGTGAAACAGCTGATAGAGGAATTTGATGTGAATAACGATGGATACCTTGAGTTGGATGAAATGGTCTCAATCGATAAATTTATATCGAAAATTGAGGCCTTGTCGAGAGAAGAAATGGAAACGCTTGACACTATGCCATCTACAACGTATATCGAACAACAGGTTCGGGACCAAGCCCAGTTGCTGCATCCCAAGATTCAGAGCGTCGAAGGCGTTACCGTGCATTACACCTCCCGCAATTCTGTCAGGGTGGACGTGAACATCGGAATCACGGAAGAAAATGGTCCCAATGCGTTAGGAAAAGTGCGGGAGTATGCAAGAGAGCTGAAAGACAACCTCGAGACCGAATTACAGGAAATCGAATCTGCTAGGGTCTACCTAGACCTCAACACACATGACGACAGCGAAGAACGTTCGTCAAATCTGAACATGACTGCCGTGCCTTCTTCTCTCGCTCCGTGAATGAAGGAAAAGATACTGAATGTATTGAAGTATGCTCTGCTTAATGATCGGAACGAGAATTCGTTCTCGACGGTTGATCTCATAGTTCAGCAACGAAAGATGACGAGTCGCACAAACGAAACGTTTGTGTCTTCCAACTGATTACGCTTCTACGCAGTTCAATCGATCACACCCTGCAAAGTAATAACGTCTCTTGAGACATGCTAAAAATTAAACTTTCGTTAAATTATAATTCTTCACATCAAATGACCAAACACAGAGCGAAATGCGAGTGCTATTTCTTGCACTTCGTGAATAGGGGCTATCCCTATGTTATTTGCCCGAACTTTTTGGACGGCCTCTCGAAACAGGCGATCGAAGATTGGCAAAGGTGCCATGGGACACCAGAAGTGATAACCTTTGCAGGGTTTGATTGTCGCAGGGAAAAATGCATGGAAAGCGCTCGTACACTGGTACTTTGCGAGGTACAGTATTGTTCGATAACAATCGATGTTCCCTCCCCGACGCAGAACAGATTCTACAACCGGACGAAAGTCTCTTTTGTCGCATGCTTGCACCAAAGAGACCAAGATCTCCGAAAGATCCGGATGATCCCAGACATTTGAATAATAGCCCGATAAGTTGAACTTGGATAAAAGAGGAAAGTCATCAAGAGATTCGATTGATTCCTCCGACCCAGAAAGCAGCGTGTCTTCAGACGGCATCGCATCAAGAAGAATCTTTGCACAACTGTAACAACCTCTCATGGCAACTTGCCGATCCCTGTTTTCAAATTGGACGATGAAAAGTTAGGCATCATTGCTTGTCATTGATGCACAAGTCATATATCGAAAAAGAAAAATTGGAAACTTACCACGAAACAATGGCACAGCAATGCTGGGCAACGACGCTATCGTCCTTGGATACGGAAAGTGGCAATGGTAGCTGGAATCGAGCACAAAACCACCAAAGATTGTAAAAAATATCAGGGTACTTTTCACGAAGTTTTTCTCTGTCGAGAATTGATTCCCCGTGCTCATCGACAACTCGTTCCAGACTGTCCCGAAGCGAGGAGGGGCAAATGTACGTCACTGCCGTTTCGGTTCCGTCGTTAGGGTCAATGTCAGGACGAATTTGTGGAGGCAAACCGTCTGTCTCTTGAGGAATGTTTAAAGCATCGTGTAATGACATGTTCTTGTATGCAAGCTTCGGGGTAAGCAAGAATCCGCACCTTGCACAACTTACAGCACCTGGGAAATCATGTTCACCTCCTTTGATCGAATCCCATCCTCCCTGAATTTCTTCTTCGAACGGAATATAGCCACATTCTTTGCATGCGACTGTACGAGACCAGATAGCAGTTAGCTCTACTTTGTTGGCGTTCTGAGAAGCATCATTGCGAGTAAGATCCTCGGCATTTGTTTCAACAAAAGAAGTTGATAGTTTAACTGGCAGCCAGGATCTGTTACTATTTCTTTTTTTCTGCCGATCGTTTGTTTTCATGTCGAAACTCGCTTTGTCTTCGATTATTGTATCGTTGACTCTGTCGCTGCTAGTCTTTTGACGCCAGCGGCGACCAGATTCTTCGAGAGTTGCGAGGTTCCTATCCAGGACATTTAATGTAGATTCCCAGCTTTTCCGAACATGACCTGCTTGTAAGTCCATGCAGGTCGATTCCGCCGTTTCAACTTCTCCAGTATCATCATCTGCCGTTCCCACCGCCCGTTTGGAGTAGCCTTCGGCTAGGGCACGTGTGTATTGTCCCAATGTGACTGCACTGGGGAAAATACCGTCTGAACGAAGATGACCAAATAACTTCACCAATTCTGTTCTTCGGTCATTCTTGGTCCTCCCGCATGCCACGATGAGCGCCCTGTATGCTGCTTCGTCGGGGATGATCTTTTGCCTACTTCGAAGGAGTCGTAAAGCTCCAAATGCTCGAAGAAGGTATGTCGATTGGCGTTCGTGCGAAATATTTGGCTGTGAAACTAGTGATGGGATACACAGTAACCATGCTCCTAGGAAGTGGGAACCCATGAGCTTTGGCAGCTGCCACAGACATTTTCTTTGACTATGAAGGCCTCTGTAGCTCGTTGAAAATCTCCGCCGTCGTTCTGACTCTTCCCTCTCTGGTCCGCTTCTCGTCAGCATGGGTGTTGAAGTCGTAGACATTTCTACTAACCAGGATTCCGGCTGTCTGGGGACGTAAAAGCACTGGTTCAATCTGTCTGGAAAAGTCGGATTACCATCCACGCAATACGTAAAGCATGAATTACTTGGTATGTCTTTTTGAGATGGTACTGTTACCCAATCACCAGTAGCATTGATGCCAAACTCCGAGAACTTCATCAATCTATCTGTTACATCTGAGCTGATGCTCTTGCTCATGTGATGGCCACTGCTATTATCAGTATCGCTACCCTGGCCTTTAGAGTCTCCGTCAAAACTCCGACTAACTGAAATTGCACTACGCGACTCCTCTGCTGCTTGATCTACAAGCAAACTGTACAACATGTGCGTTTTCCCGGTTTCTTTGTTCACAACTGTTTCTACGTCGCCGCCAAGCCTACCGTATGGAACCGAAGATGAATGGTACTCCTGAAGACACTCGTCGAACAGTAGCAGATGAACATCACTCGCCTCAGTCCGCCTTTGAATAAATGATTGAAACAACTGCGTAGAGACCAGCGATCCCAAAAATACAGCCTTGTCCTCAGAGGCAGCATCGAGAAACCCTTTTGAATCGAACCACTCATTCCCACTAATCAAAAAGTCAACGTCTGGAACCACCAAAAAGCGTTCGTATCCAACAAGAACCGAACAAAAGAATCTAAGAAATGCATCACGAATAGCTCGATCGTCAAGTGGTTCCCGATCTTCGTTGCTCAACGGAATATTATCTTCAACAAGCGAAGTTGGTGCAGATGCTTCGAAAGCAGGATCCAGAATGCCATCTAACGGTTCCTGTCCTGGCACGATCGATGCATCGCGGCACAAAGTTTCGATTTCGGATACAAGAACGGATCGTGGCCCAGGCGGAATAATCCCCCAAGAACTATTCAGCACACTCATGCGATCGCCGCTACAGTCTACATTTCCTGTATCCAGATCAATAATTGTGCTGTCTTCAGGCATCTGTTGCCGAACAATTGCAGCAAGTCCGTCCGGTGTTCCATCGTCATGAATCCCCGCAAAAATAGCCCCCGGAAATTCCAAGCATGACATGAAAGGTTCTGTCAACCGAGGAACGTATGGAGCTACCAATTCGAATGGAAACAAAAGAGCCCTCACGCATTCACAAACATCAAGGACCAAGGAGGGTCGTTTCGACATCACAATTACTTTTCGCTCCAACGCCAAAAATCCGATCACAATTGTAACAATTGTTGGGACATCTAGGCAGGCGAGTAGTCTCTCAAAAGGCAAGTCAACCAAAGGTAAATCCTTTTGTGGCGGCGACGAGAACATCAGAGGTATATTGAACGTAGGAAGAGGTATCAAGATGCATGGCCCGCCGGGTTTCGGAACAGGAACTGATAGCAGAAGATGAGATATGTAGCGCTCCAACGGGAGATCAGACGAACATCCCGAAACACTGTGAAGATGAGAAAGGAACCTTCGGAATGCTGTCCAATATGGATATCGGCTAACCAAACAAATCGTTTTGTTTTCGTATGTGGTCATTTGATCAAAAGCCGTAAGTACAGAATGTTCCTCATCTTCGTAGATATCGTCTTTCTCGTTCACCGTGATCCAGTCAGATGGACTGGCTACTGACAGTACCGATAAGTTCTGCTCATTATCGTCTTTGTTTTGTTCTCTCCTTTTTCTCAGTAGATTTCTTTGATGCCTCTTAGCCCAGTAAATTTTGTGTGGGAGGGAGACCCGACGTCGCTTCTCTGACAGTTTTGACAGTTGCTCTTTCTTCTTGTTTGTCAAAGGTTCCATGAAGGAAACACACGAAACGTAGATAGAATCACCCCGCTCATTCTTGACCACAAAACCATAATACTGAGGAAGAGGGGCATCGCTATACTTTGCACGGTGCAATCGACAACCAGTGGGATAGCAGAACATTGGTAGTTCTTCCTCTGGCAACGGTAGACCTTTGTAGTTTTTGTAGGGAAATCGATCCAAAACACGGGTTGAAAAGGCAGCATCGCAAAATCCCATGGGAACGTTATGTCTTACTATCAAGCACATTGTACCCAGCGTGGCTGTATCTCTCTGCTCTTTGCTCTGGTGTTGCATTCTTCTCCGTTGCTCTTTCGATAAATTTCGTTCATTGAAACTTCCACGCTTCCTTGACTCTATCCATTTTGTTTTATGAAGGAGTTTCTTCCCAATCTGCTCCGCGTCACCGTTCTCATCTTCCATCATTTCTTCTTCCGTCATGAACTGATATTCTTCAGAAGGTAAGACAGCTCGACCTTTTTCGTCAAATATACTCACTGAAACGTCAATCAACGCCGGATCTTCTGAGAATCGTTCCTCTTCTCCTATTCGTTGTCGGCGGACAGCGAGCACCGGAACGTAAATGTACTCATTCCTATCGAGAGGATAATCCTCGTTCATTTGCTCGTCAAATGATGGAGAAGCGCCGGTGACAATCACGTTTTCACCATGCTTTCCAAACTCGTCACCATGATTACCCGCTGCTCTCGATAACAAATCTTTGTCCGAAGGATCCACCAGACGAGGCATGAAGCGTTCTTGCCATTCGTCCTTATTTTTCGATAATAATCCCCTTCTTATACGATCGGGTGTTCGATCTACTGCCTCTACCCCTTGGTTACTAGTGGTGGAAGTAGTTTCGTGTTCATGGCTTTCAGGAAACAAAACGGTTGTAGTTTGAATCGGACGCCGATAATCATTTTGATGATCGCCGTCACCATGCTGCTCAGGATGACGCAAAGTATGTTTGCGCCTCGGAAATCTCAAACACGAAAACGATTCTGGAATCACCCATTCCTCGAAGTTCTTCCCATGATTGTCGGGCAATGGCAGAAGAGATTGCAAGGTCACGAGTGCTCCACGTTCGTCGAATTCCTGCTGGTGAGAATAGTCGTCTCCCCAATGATTTTGACTGACTTGTCCGACCATCATTGAGGTCGCTTCGTCTTTCATCCCACTCACAGCTTGCGGACTTTGAGCGTTTGGAGTGTTCCATCGACTTGTGACAGCTTGCCTTCCGGCGCTCAACAAAGCAGCGGAGGCACGATACCCCACTGCACTCGCAGCAGCTGCCACAGCATGTGTTCTTGATGAAATTGGTGTCGTGTTAGCATTTCCAGGTTCAGGACTGCTGTAATTAGACCCACGAGCATTGAATCCGCGATCGAAAGGATCGGGGTTGCTTTCGGAGAGTGTAGAGACTACAGTAGATTTATGGATTCGAGCGTAGTACAGCGCCAAGTCTGCTACTGCCGGGACATTGGGTTGGTCGGGACTGCGACGTTTGTATGTCAAATAAAATTTTTGTCGTCTTTTCTGATGGTGATCATAGTATTTGGATTGAGAAGATGAAAAAGAATTTTGATGATGAAGCCATTGTTGCGTTTTGCTCTGAAATGTAGACTGCACCCGTTTTCTTAGATCTTTCAGAGGCGTTTTATCGTTGCCTCCAATTCCTCGACCTGTTTGCTTCTCTAGCGTAGCTTTGTATTCGACATCTCGTTGTTGCTGCGCTTTCAGAATCCCCCCAGTTATCCCATTGGCGGGATCCAGATTGGTGTCCCAAATCTGTCCTTTCTTCCAGAGACTGGGCAAGGGAGGCTGTCGTCGTTGTTGTTGGGAACCACCAGCACTGCTATCGCCGGGATTGCTTATCGTAGCGGCCGGCCGTGTCTTTCGAACCACTGTCCAACCTTCGGCAGCTGCGGCTGAAAGACTTGAGGTGTTGGTAAAAGATGTGCCCGTTTCAATCGCATCAAACTCGTGATCGTCTTCTACCACAATGTTACAGGTGATAATTTCCCGATAGAATCGTTCCAATAGCATAGCATCATCTTCTTCTGGAATAGACGGCTTTTGATTAGATTCCATCTGCGTTGCTTGTGTCGATTCTTGATCCTGCCCTGAAGACGATGGGTGAGACGAGTGCGATTCGCCTTGCTCCTGATGTCGTTCCTGCTGCTGTTCATCGTTCTCTTTTTGTTGGGCATGTCTCCAAACCAAATCTTCTCCCACTCCTAATATCGCAAAGTAATCAGCTACTCCTTGTCGCGCATTAGCACTTGGTGCCAGTGTTTTTCTTTCCAGACTTTCCGTTCATTTTTGATAAGTTCCAATCTGTTTGGGGACATACTGTAAGTGTCGAACTCTGTCAGCAATGTTCACAAGGTGTGTGTTGCCTGAATCGTTTGTGTCATTGACAATGAAGAAAAAGCTGAAGAGGATGAATTTCAAAATATTGCATCCCAAATTTAAATGAAGTACTTCATTAGCTTTTTAATAACAAAACTGAACTCCAACCCTACAGCATTGTTCCACCCAAATGCAATACCCGCGCCTTTAAACGGGCGCATTTGGACGTTAAATAATTATAAGATGACCTCCAACATTTAACCATAATACTTCACTTGCGTTCCGTAGAATAGAATAAAAATAACGGCATGTCACTTCGCTCATGAAAAAACGGCCACACTTTCGAAAAATAATTCGACTTTCACACGATTCTTTTTTCAATTCACAAATCATCGCCATCTTTAGAGATATGAAAGCAGTGTGACAGTGTAGAGGACGTTTCTGAATATCAACACTCTGAAACTTCTCTATATCGTCCAAGGGGTATTGTAAAATATAGGAACTACGGAGAAGATTGAAACATCTTCAAAACCTTTCATCGTTCCAAGACAAGTATGAAGCAAGGATGAGCGCAGTTGATACGAGAAGGAAAGACGAAGATGATCATGTCGGCAGGACAGTTGATGATATAGATGATGAGTGCAATCGTCTTCGCCGAGACCTTGAAAGATTGCGCAACGATCGTTTACAATTGATGACTTCCCGTTCCAAGGAGATCAAACAGATGGAGTACGAATATCGAAATGCAAAAGAAAAACTTCAAAGAAAATTGCCAGAGCACGCGAACATTTCAACGTATAGACAGTGTCTCCGCTATTATCAACGGGATGATTGTAAAAATCATGCGAAAGGTGCTCACAGTATGAGCTATACAGCTCCATCTTCAAATTATATCATTCAACAGGAAACACCACTCATGTCGGCGATGCATCGATCATTTTGCGTATTGCCTCACCAAATGGAAATGTGTGAAAGACAATATGAACGCGAGATTTATCCATATTTTCGGAAGGAAATTCAAGATCTTCATTTAGACTGCCAGGAAATGACGGACAAATGGATGAGTCGTTTGTCGGATCAAGCCGAAGAAAACGACGCCCTATATGATTCATATAGAACAGAACTCGAAAGTATCGAAACGGACATTAAACGACATAGACGCATACTATTTCAGGAGACGTCCGGAAAGACTTCAGGCAAAAAGAGCGAGGAAGGTTACGATGAAAGCAGTATTTTGTCCGAAACAGACCATTCTAGTGATTCTGAAGACGAAAACTCATCGCGTGGGAAGGATGGGATTGGTTTTCTAAAAGAAGCTCTTCATTTGTTTTCGGCATCGCCGAAAACAGACACTGCAGCACCATCCAAATTCGACACTACTTCGGATTCATTTCATGAACACCTATCAAAGGGTGGGGCGGTGTTTCAAATTGCTGCGAACAACTTTCGATTACCCTTTACGTCAAAGGGTGATTAGACGATGCACAACAGGAACAATATAACAGAACTCACGCGATGGACGTGGTTTCAGATCAACACAGTCATTTGAAGCGGGATCGAAGCCAAAGGGAACTAGCGCACTACAATCTAGTTTGTATCGATATACGACGTGCAAACCTTATGTCTCGTGTTATATACATATTTCATATGTCACTTTTCATCGTCGCATCCTGTGGCGTTGTGGTCGTAAGAAAACCAGTTTCAATGCAGCAATAGCAGAGAACGAGTCCTAGATCAACAACTAACTTCAACGAACGTGAAGCTAGACTATAATTTTATTGACTTTTCTTCTTTCATATAACATTATTCGTTTCTATTTCGGACAAGTTAGAACTATCTATCACTCGTATTATGCTCTCTTTCCCTCAAGTTCTAGAACTCGAATCGTTATTGCCTCCAACTGCTTTTTGGAGTCTTCCTCGAGTCGTAGCAATTCCACTCTGTGCCGTGCTTCTGTTTCCTTCAATTTCGTTTCCAGTTCCATTATTTGATTTGATCCAGCCTGTTCTACTTCATCCAATTGTATTTGCAAATCGTCGCATATAGCCTTCGATGCGTTTAACTCAAGTTGTGTCTCCAATAATACGGATTCTACTTCGCTTAGTTTTTTCTTCAAGTCCACATCGCCGGCCTTATCATCCTTCGAAGCAGAATGGGATTTGGATTTAGATTTGGATTTATCGTTCCGGCTTTGAAGTTCTGCGGTCATCTCTCCGAAGCGATCTGGCTCTTGAGTAGCTCGCCGAGGTCTGCCATCCAATCGTTCTGGCAACTTTTCCTTTTCATTTTGACAGGGTGATTCTTTCGAAGGACCATTTTCAAGAGCTGATGAAGGAGGAGCACCATTCGTCAGATCATTGCTGTCCGAATCGTGGTTTTCGGCCCTGGACAAATCAACAGCCTTGCGTTTCCTTGTTACTACTTTCTTCTTCTTCGGTATGGGGTCAGATAATGAGACAAGAGTATGAGGACCATACGTCCATCTGGTTAATTCGGTCTTGTAAGGACGGATCGAATCTTTCACACGCTCTCGGCTGAAAGATAATTTTTTAACGGTGCTAAATTTTCCGAACCGGAGTGTCGGCAGATCAGAACCCCTCTTCCCTTTTAGCTGGATCACACGATGATTCTGATTTCTGACAGCGTTACCCAGTGCTCGCTTCGTTTTGAATACGTTATGAAAGTGATTCCAGTAGATGGTTGCTAGGGCACCCAACCAAGCATACAAATTTCGCTCGTGGACTTGCCCATGGTCGTCCATACCGAAGGCCAGTGCTTCCTTCGTTGGAGTCAACGGAAGGTGCCCTTCATAGTCGTCGACGATTATCGTCAAACCCTGACAAAAATTCGTTCCTGAATTCGTAAGACGCAAAACACCTCTGGCATCGTCGTGCTTTAGAAATAGACGGCCGCTGATACGACTAAAAATTAATAGCGAGCATGCTTGTCCCCCAATGAAGTTGTTCGATTCGCGGTCAGCGCGAGAGGGATCAAACCCAATCGAAACCTTTAAATCATAGGTGTCGTCGTCCCTCTCCGGGATAAGCCAATCTTCTGCCGTTCTAAAATCGTTTCTTCGGTCAACGACCAACGGAATCTGATGCAATTCCACCAGCTTTCGTCCGCACGGATTTTGAGGTTAGAGAAACAATCATCACAACGGCACACGAAGTAGAGAATACATTGAAATTCATCAAGAGATAGAAAATTCAAAAGGGCACACAAAGAAGGACAATGTGGTGAGTTCTTCCGGGAAACTCCGAATCACGATTGCATTTTCATGTAAAGGAGGAAATGCTGTCGACATGAAAAGTATCGATTGATGCTAAGAACGCTATTGCAATCAAACGTGACTAATCGCCAGCGATCTAGACTTGTGCAATTCATTCAACCGAACAACAGAGTACGTACGCTGCGTTCCCAATATTGAAACTTCAGGAGCTTCTGATTCACTCTGAATTTGAAATAAGGCGCTGGAGGAATGTGTAGATAAGTCCTGGGCACCTCGTACGTTAGATCTCGCAATAAGTTATCCAAATCGTTTCGCGCTTTGACGATCGACGCGTTCCTATCTCCCTCCTTTCGACTGGATTTGTGCTTTCCAAATTTAGTGGAGTAGCATGAGATACTGGTGGGGATGAGGTGGCTTCACTTCTTTGTTTTTCTTTTTGAACGACATTATCATGAGTTCGATATGTTTCGCCAATCGCCGCATTGCGTACAGTCTGCGGTTTTTTACTGAAGCACGTCCAAATTCTTTCATTACTTTCTTGAACAAGTAACTGCTATCCGTGATTTTGAACAATTCCCGCATCACGACCGGCATGCAAGAGTTTCCGTCGAAATGTTTTCCCAGTTCCCCCTCGTCGTCCACTCCATTAATATTACTAGTATTCTCCTTTTTGCGCTGTTCGTCGATATCGAACTGTATCGGTAGGGTCCAGCTCGGAATTATGCAAGCATTAGCGGCTTGCATTTTTTTGGCCAACACCCCAACGCTGACCAAAACCTTACGAATCCTTTGGTTGGAATGATCGGCGTAATCCATCAACAGAGGTTCTTCGTCGATTCGTGTGGTGAACCACAATCGAAAGATCTGACATGGCGGCTGCAGGCTTGCTTAACACCCACACCGTTTTCGCCAATGGCGGAATCGGTCTTGTCCGAGTTGTAAACATCCAAGATCTTCCGCAGCTCCTTGACGGGTTTGACGCAGTCGTTATGTAAGCACAGCGTGTTTTCGTCGTCGATCAATCGAAAGTCACTGATCTTCTCGCCAGCGTCTGGATCCTCACTATCGCTCCCTAGTGTCCCAACGGCATCGTTGCCTTCCACGTCCTGCTGGTGGTCCTCATCGGTTTCGTCGTCGTCGGAATCGTAGTATTCCATAGCCAATCGGTGTTTTTCCGTGGAAATGTGAATGTTCCCCGATTGCTTTTTCCATCGCTCTCGCTCCGTCAGAGGTCTTCCTCGGAGTTCTCTCTCCTCTTCGTCTTCGTCATCCGAATTCCAAAGTGCCGCATCGACGGCATTGTCGACCAGATCCAAACACGCCTTGAACTTGTTGGAAAAGTTTCGTTCCCAGGCCGACCACATCCCCAAGCCGTTTACCCTCGAACGATGCTGTTGGACAGCGACTTCCGACTGCTCGTGTTCTTGACTGACGTCCTGAGATTGTTCGAAAATTTCGATGCTTTCGGGAACACCAACCGCTGTGTTTCCAACGCCATTCGAAGGCGGAGCCGCATCCGGCATCAGAGAATCGGGTACCCCATTGTTGTCGTCCGGATTCATTCTTTCCTTTTTGTTCTTGTTTTGTTTTCGATCGAGAATTGTGAGTTGCTAGTTCACTTTTTGTCCAGCAAAGCGCAGAGCCTTCTATCACGAAGTTGCGTAGAAATAATGATCACGATCTTCTGTCGACCTCAGTATCAATCAACGGTTTTGGTTATCAAGTATCACAAATGACAAATAATCTAAAGTATGTATGATGTAACAACGTCGCGGAATATTTTCAGAATATGAAACCAGATTTCCAAAGTACACTTTTTAATCGAGTTAATCAGTTAGCACATACAATTGATTAGTTCGACTCAATTGTAAAAAACGAGTTCGTATGAACCTCTAAACGGGTTCGTATGAACCCAGAAAAAGCGCGATGTCACGACCTGTGTGCATTGTAATTTTTTACTGCGAATTCGAATTCACGAAAACAGACGGTGAAAAAGCAAGAATCGAAACTGAATTCGAAAAGATAGCCATTGCGTTCCTGTTGTTCGGAGCAACAACACCGACTATAACTTGCACAAGTACACACTATCCCCTCAACCACACCTCTTTCAAAGCGAGAACGATATGCACCGTTGATTGAAAAACGAGACGTGAAAAACAAAGAATTCCTTCAAGAGATCAAACCAGGATGGCGTCCTCTGAGAGTAGTAGTCCTAATCCTGCCGACACAACCACCAACTCGGTGTCATCGACGTCTCCTTTGATTTCGTCCTCAACAGCACTTGTCGATCCCGAGGATGGATCCATACACACATTATTGGAATACGGCGGCGTCTCCAAGTCGCAGCGATCGTCCGTCACGTCCCTCGCATCCACGGAAGAAAGCGAAAGTGCCTCGCTGCTGCTGGAAAATCCACACGCAAAATTCAATCCGAATTGTGTCTTTGAATCCGAATCTTGGGGTCAGAACGGTGTAGCGGGAATCGGCGACGAGATATCCAATCTTCTCAAGAACATTGTCGGAAGCGGGGGTCTGTCGATCCCCGGGGGCATTGCCGCCTTTGCAAATGCACCCAGCGCGATGTGGCCTTCTGTAGTGGTGATCTGGATCATGGGAATCGCGAATGCCTACAGCTTTTCGCTTCTTGGACGGATCTGTGCCATTACCAAGAGCCACTCCTATAGCATGGCATGGGAGCGGACGGTGGGGCGCCGATATGGAAGCAAGTATCAGCTATTTGTGGACAGCGTGGTCTTTGGAAAAGCCATCCTTGGCACCTGGTCCTTTTCGATCATCATCGCCTCCACCTGCACTCCCCTCTTTATGTGGGTGGTGGAAAATTCGCCAGGGCTCTTTGTCGAGAGCTATGACGCGGAAACCGTGTCCCCGTCGGCAGTTTTGGTTGCGATTACACTTTTTGTCTTGTTTCCCATGTGTCTGTCCCAGCGGTTGGCTTCATTGTCGATCTTCAGCGCCATTGGCACCCTCGGAACCCTTGTTACAATATCGACCATGATTCTACGGTATTTGGATGGAAGCTATACGGAGGGTGGGATGTTCTATGATGATCTGTCGTTGAATCAGCGTCCGAGTTTCGGAACCGACAAGGGTGCCTCCGCATTTTTGTCCTTCAAGTCGCTCACGCTGGTTTCCATCATGACAACCGGCTACATAGCTCACTACAACGCACCAAAGTACTACTATGAACTGAAAGACCACACAACGGGGCGGTTTAACATTGTGGTGTCCTTCGGATTCTTGTTTGCCGCAATGACATACACTATCGTTTCGACAATGGGATTCCTGACCTTTGGGGAAAATTCAATGGGATTTGTACTTGACAACTATTCTTACCGAGATCCATTGGCGACGGTTGCGAGATTTGGTGTTGCAGTATCTGTCATCTTTGCGTATCCGTTGCTCTTTCACGGTGGCCGCGATGGCCTGGTTGCCTTGCTGAGAACTCTGTCCACAACTACTACAATCGGCAGTGCTGCAAATGGCAGTACGAGTAGCTCTCCCACCCAAACAGAATCAAACATAGTAACGGTGCTATTGCTCTCTACCGTCACAGCGTTAGCGATCTACGTCAACGATTTGACGTTCGTCTTGAGCTTCAGTGGTGCCACGATGAGTTCCTTGATCATTTATATCTTTCCACCCTTTATGTTTTCGGCGTTGGTCAAGAACTGCTGTTGTTACGTAAGCGAGGACACCGATCGAGAAGTGAGACTTGGTTACGCAATGATGGCCATAGGGGCAATTTTGGGGGTTGCTGGTGCCTATGTTTCTATCGAGAGGGCCTTCTTTTGACGTTGGTGGCATGGATATTTCGAAACATGGAACAACGGACAGGAAGGGATTCCGTTCAAATGCAGCAAGCAAGAAGCTGAGTGACGTCAACCACAATACTTTAAAGCAATACTAGCGGTTATCTCTTTACATCTTGGTACTTGAATGAAAAAATTACTTCGTCCTCGGGAAGGTGGATTACAATTATTATTTGACCATCCCTCTATCATCTTCGGATTTTATTTTACTCTTGACGCGCCATGGACAAAAAGTTCAGTCACGATTGTTGAAATTCAACCGGGACCAATCAATCGAAGAATTGATTGTTTGTCATGAATCCATCATCCATCATCCATCATCCATCATCCATCATCCATCATCCATCATCCATCATCCATCATCCATCATCCATCATCCTCAATCTATTCACTATCATCCATCTCCAAATCAAATCTTTAAAGCGATGCATTATCTTTTGATGGGTGCCAGAATTCACAGAAACATAGACGCCGTTCGATAGTCACTACGATGACGATGAGCTCCGTCTATTTCTACAAATACAATGGCGGAAAAATCCAGGCAAGGGGGAATCCATTTCCACTTGTAATTTTCCTGCTGATTTTTGTTTTTCTGTGTACAAATACGGGATCACTAACCTGCTTTGACGAAGGTTCGAATGCTCGAAATGATAGAGGGCGATATTCAATTTTCGTTGAGGCCTTTTCTTTGGTTCCAACGAGCTTTTTGACGACGTCTCGGTCGTCATTTTTCACTGCTTGTACAACGAAGCGAAGAAATGATTATCGATGATGACAATTCCTTTGCTAATGATACCACCGTGCACTACTCGGATGTCATCAACATCTTGGCCGAAGCTAACATGGACGCAGAATCAAAGAGACTTTTTGTTGAATCACTCAAGGCTAAAGTCTTGGATGCTTCGAAAGACGTTGGACAGACGAGGGAATCAAACCCTATTGCTGCGCCTACAAAGGGGAAAAGAGAAGGACACGGCGATGCCCTCGGCAAAAACCACGGCTGGAAATAATGGAGTGAAAACGAAAGGATGTCAAATTCCAACCATCGAAGGCTCGTGGAAGGATGACGGTGAACCATTTCATGCCACTGGAGCTTGGCAAACAACGCCATTGCTCATGAAGGGCGCCTTTGTCGACGATATCGACGACCTAGGTAGCTACCCGTTTCCGAGCTGGGAAGAAATCATTGAAATTGCATGCGATGGGGGAATCGATAACGATGATCACAACATCCACGACGAAGTTATCTACAAAGAAGATTTTTCAGACAATCAAGACATCGAAGGTGAATACGACGAGGCTGTATACGAAGAAGGTTTTTCAGACAATGACGATAACGAAAGTGAATACGACGATGACGATGATGATTTTGAGGATGGAGTCGACGATTTTTACCTCTGGGATGATGGGAGCGATTATGACGAGGATGGAGAGCACAGCGACAATCCTCCTTCCCGGCTCATTCAGCACTCGTGGCCACGTCTTGACGACTCAAACTATTATCACAGCGACGTAAACACTAATTGGTTGGACACTTTCGAAATCAAGCAATTCGGACCTTTCAACGATCCCGATTCTCTAGAAGCACTGCTGCGGACGGAAGACAACGACAGCACAGAAAAAGACCTAGCTCGAACTCTTCTCGTGAACGATGTCGACCGATGGTTCCCAAAGTTGTCTGATTGGATGGATCGACGATTCAACAGTCACCAAAATTCCGAAGGAGGTGTCCTTCCCGCAAGATGGAGACGCGATGATGCCCAAATCAGTCTATCGTATCCAAAGGGTGGTATTGGTCCGCACGTCGATGATTACGATGTGTTCCTGATTCAACTCGAAGGAGAACGCACCTGGGATGTGCTTTGGGAAGAAAACTCCTTCGACGAAAAAGATCATAGGACCGGCTGCCACGGGGAACTATGCGAGCAAAATATCCGTGCGTGACGAAACCGATTGCATGCTACCAGAATCATCCACAAACGGGGTTCGGATCTTGAACATAACCAAGCTGCAGTCCTTACAGGAGCATCGCAGCGGCACAGCAGGGACGAGACTGACACGATTGCACTTGCGCCCTGGGGACTGTTTGTACCTGCCACCCCGGGTGCTACATTGCGGTACCGCTGTTGCGTCGTCTGAAAACTGCATGACACTTAGCGTTGGATGCCGTGCCCCATCGGCTTTGGAACTCCTTGATGGATTGTCCAATTTGATGAAAAAATCTGCAACAACCGGAACACCTCAAACTATAGATTCGCCAGGTTTGACATTTCCTTCCAGCGCCTCCTTACAGGCCTTTCACAGGCGGTATACAAACGCAAAGATAAGTCCCAACGAATGCAACAGCAAAAATGATACTCAGCATTCCAACGACGAGGTCGACGATACATGGGATGTATCATCACCGCCATTGCAATCATCGTGGTTATCACCTCAGGTAAAGGACGAAATGAAAACCCTTGTCTTGAAAGCCGTTGAAACGGCTCTAGATGACGATGCAAACATTTTGGATCCACTGGTCGGAAGGTTTGTGACGAAATCGAATCGTTTGGAAGAAGAACAGTTTGACCCAGACGGTGGTGATGGTTCTTCCTATTCTTACCCAAAAGCACTTCGAAGCTTTGAGGGGCACAACGAGGACGAAGAAAACGACATGGATGAATGGGCCAACACAACAAACGTTTTGATGAGTGTTTTCGGCAAGCCAAAAACAAAAGAAGAAAACAACGACTTCGTTTTAAGAAGAGCGGAAGGAATTTCATTCGCTTGGTCATCCGTTTACGACAAGGATCAGCAAATACGACGATACCGATTATACGCCCAGGGACGCCCTCCATTTGAAGTATTGGATATAGTGGAAGAAGAGACGGACTGTTCAACCAAACAACTCGATTTGGCACCGAACTCAGCAATAGGAAGATTGATGGATCGAATCGCAAATGGATCGCCTCTGAATAGGGCCTTTGTGGTCGACGAGCTACAAATTTTGATTGATTTCAACCAAAAGGATTCGGAATCTACAACTTCACGATTATTATATGATTTGGTAGAAGAGGGTCTTCTTTACGAAGGACCCAGAATCCTTTGAGGGTTCTTTCTGTTCAGGTCAGGCAATGATTAATTCAACATTACTTAGTGCGCCCAATTTTTTTTATAGCTTCGTTTGTCGGGATGACATTAGAGGAGTATCAGCCTCCGTTTGAAAATGAAAGTATTTGTTGAGTGGCATTGCTTTCCCTTGTTTCCTGAATCATGCTGTTCGGACTTTTTTTTGAACCGTCCAGCAAAATGATTACTAGTATGTGAAACCTGCATTTGCAAAACTCAGAATTGGGTTATCACCCTGCGCGGCAGGATGGTTCAATCATTTTTCATCGCGCTCTTCGACGGTCATACAGACGGCATAATTAACATAAATACCGTAACGGATGACCACTATGACCGAAATCTGGGGGTGTTGTCACATCAAACGTGTTTCGAGCGCAGAAGTTTTCACATGTACAACAACATCATTTATCACGATCTTTGGAGAACACGAGGTTCGACGTTGAGATAGGTGATAGGTGAGAGGATGCTTTTCGGTGCAATGAAAATGAGAACCATTTCGCACGACAAGATTGTCTGATCGGAAACCAACCTATTGTATACGTGAAATACAGGCCTACATTTTATCTTTTGATAGACTTGTATTTACCATGTCGAAAGTAGAAGAACTTCTCAATGCGGAAGATGCAGCTTGCCCTGTGAGTCCAGGCACAGATTCCAAGAAGAAGAAGAAGAAAAAGAAAGACAAGAAAGAGGATGGCGAGTCAAAGAAGAAAAAGAAGAGCAAGAAAAAGGCAGTTGATGATTTGGCTGACTCTCTTGCTGATTCCGACTTGCTCGAGACGCCCTCAATTCCAAAAAAGAAAAACGCAACAATGGATCCTGGATTTGTTTCTCCCATTGGAATAAATCCAAAGTTACTCGAATCTCCGGGATTGGACAGCAAACGAACGTTGACCCTATCTAGCAAAGAGTACGATAAATGGGGCGTCGAATATTTCGAAGCTCTGTTAGTCGAAATTCGTTCCAAATGCGAGCGCAAACTCAAGATCAGGGAGAAAGATAGAGAGAACTTTGTTGCTGCATGCCAAAACTTTTACGACAGCTGGAAAGACAAACAAGAAAACGACCAGTATATGATGGAGCTCGCGGAGGGAAACAACAAGAAAAAGAAAAAAGGAGGGCCGTCGACAGAGCAGGTCCTCGAAACTCAAACACAATATGCAGATGATCTCGAAGTTTTGCTGAATCAACGAAAAAGAAAGAGCATCAAATCGGCGCTCAACGTTTTTATGGGATTGAACGAAGATTCGCTTACCCGAATTCAAGAAATTTTGGTCAAGGGAGCAATCATTGCACAATCGACGCCCAAAAAACTAGCCGACTTTGCCTCCAAAGGCAAGAGGAACAAAAAGCTTTTGAAACGATTGTTCGGTGACACTCAACTGATGAAAGAAATGCTGCTTCACGGTGGTGCAGCGAAATACGAATACGGCGAGGCTATCCGAATCTTCGTCGACTGCATGGAAGTTGATAAGAAGTCCAAGAAAAAGACGGCCGAGAAGACAGAAGAAGAAGTGGAAGACGAAGACTTTGAAGACGACGATTGGTCGAAAATTCACCGGAAGATTGCTCTGGCATGTGCGCTGGAATTGGCATCGCCAATGCGTGAATTCGATACCGTCATTAACATTGATCCTGTTGCAAGATACAAGCACTTTGTGGACGCGCATCGGGAGGGAGAACTCGATCCCGCCTTTCCGTATTTCTCGATTTGGGAGATGCGACAAATCGTCAATTGTGATGCACCCAACGATCAAATGAGTTGGTGTAGAAAAATGGTGGGTATTTTTCACAGCGGGTGAAAGTGATTTGTGTCGTGAAAGAATTTCGTTTCTCACCCTCATCTTTTTTGTTTTTTCAGGTTATGAATTACGTACCACATTTGACGTGTCTGACAGACCTCACTCTGAGATATGTGTATTTGTTGCATTCCGATGTGCGAATCCGCAAACCCGAATGGACCGGTAGTCCTCGAACATACCAAATGGTCTTGTCGGGAGGAGGCAATGTAAGAATTCGATCATGGATAGAGATAAGTCTGGTTTGCTTTTTCGAGTCTTTTCCATCGCTCACAACATTTTTTTTTGTTAATGATGTCGCTTTTTTTTGTTTTCCATCATTTCTGGAATTGACCACGCGCCTAGGAATCGGTGAATTCTTGGTTTGGTCGTTTCATGTTGAAATCGTTTGGTTTGCCTTCTTGGGGATCAAAGTTTCGACGCAAGGAGGGCTACACTCGCTGGACACCGGATGGATGGGTCGCTCTGAATGGAGCCGATTGGAACAATTGCTCGTGGCAAGGAAAGACGGGCAAAGATTTCAAGACGGAGTTGGAGGCGCGAAACAAAGCTCCACCGGAGGAATATTTCAAGCGATTGGTGACCCTCCAGTGTCTAGCGGATATCGTCGACGGCGACCCAAATGAAATTCCTGATGACGAAAAAGATGTCCTCCATCCCGAGCGTATGTGGCGCTCCATGGCGATCGTATCGATGGAACTCTTGTTCCAGACAGAGCCAGAAGTAGTACGCACATTCAAACGAGAAGGTCCCGGTCTTGTGGAGACAAATTGCCAAAAATACTTGGAAAAATACCAAGAAGACGCGGATGACAAAGACATCAAGTACAGCAAAAAGCACGACAGACTTACTGTGCCCGCCTGCAGACATGGTTTCAAGGGCGGGAACACTCTTGTCATTGAGAGTTACGAGGGAGGAAAACAGGTGAACTTCGTGGCTGATGGCGCTATAGAGTATGAGGTACCAGATGATGTCCCAAGCCAGTCTTATAACTTGATCTGTGAAGTTTGTACTGTCTCGTCGAAGCAGGTACCCTTGTTCTTGAAGACAAAAGACGACGACTCGGAACCTATCGAAGTTCAAGTTCCGTACACGAAAGGAGAATGGGAGAAAACAGAAGGTGTTGTTGTTGACATCGAACCCGGTGCCACGCTACGATTTTCCCGCCCGAAAGGGAGCTTGGGTCTTGCCGTCAAAAAATTCGTCTTTGAAGCAATTTAGACCAAAAGAAATGTGCTGTATACAACAACAACTTCGTAGAGGTATATTATATGGATTGTGTGTATTTGAATAAGAAGATAAATATACTTCACATTAATACGTTGTACTTACTATACTTAATATTTACTGGTACCATTGAAAAAGAAATGAACTACTAAAATGCTCCTGTACACGAATGTGGTACTGGTACGTATGATGAGTAGATACGTTGTGTACAATCACACGAAGTTGCCTCAACGCATGAGGATTTTTTCTTGATTTCCTCAGTCGTGATGTTTTTCTCAACAACAAAAAGAAATGACCATTGCGACCATTGCAAAAGTTCAGTCTAGTTGGAAGTATTGCAGAGCATTACCAAGACGACGATGGCTTCTGTTTCTACCATGACGTCTTCTGATGCAGAGTCGATTCCTCCGTCAACACCGACAAGGGGAGCGAATGCTAACGCTAGTGCGAACGCTAGTGCGAATACAAATGATCCTTCAACTCCGGACCCTTCATCCTCTTCGAAACGAACTGTCGTAACAGCAAAACGGAAAGAAGAATTGTTGCTCAAGGCCCGTGCAGAACGAAAGCAATGGGTCGGAAGCATTCCCCTTCCATTCGATCCCGAGCTGCTGCCGAATAACCAAGAGACCAAGAGGGGTGCCTCGAATCGCTTGTGGTCATCTCGGGAAGGCCTAGATCAGTTTCAAAGCTCGCTGGTTTTCCACGATCGGTTGTTGCAAGGCGCAACCTCGGTTCTGTCAGAACTCTATGGCATTGGTAGCGTTTTGGATGATGCAGAAGAAAAAGATGAGTGTGACGGGACGGATGCCGGAGAGGATGCAGACAATCGAAAGAAAAACCTGCCAAATCGTCCCTTGTCGATTGACAATGTGGCTGAGCGTGTTGGTAAACTGGTGAGTAGCAAAATGAAAGACGTTGGCCACTCTGCATGCTAGTTGTTTTTCAAATATCGTAGTTTTCGGAAATCTCTATACTCACTTCCATTTCTCGATTCACTGATTTGAAAGACAAAACCTTTTCTGGAAGACGAGGCGAAAGATGGACAGGAGCCACTAAGTTCCGCCACAAAACCAGATGTTTCGGTCGACGAAAGCGATACGGCTCGAGGAGACGACGGAAAGGCTTTTCTGAACGACAAATATAGAGACATGAGCGCTGCTTATGAGGAATTCACAGCCGCAATGATCTTGCCAGAATCGGCAGTAGCGGTACAGGGAATGAAAAATTTCGCCCGACAATTCGCCGCCACAGGGGGTTCGAAAAAGAAAGACGAGGACGACGATAAGCTGGTACGAAACATGGCATCGCTAGTGAACGGTCAGATTCGGTCCTCGTATGAATCGCTTCCTACAAAAAATAATAGCAACAGTGTTGCGAATGAAACGCAAGGCAATGGCCATCCCGATTGGGATCGACGTTCCCTCGAATCGTTCGTGTATGGACAAGTGAAGACGGTGATAGACTCGACGATAGATCGAATTCTTGGAAATGGAACAGAGCCACAATCGCCGGACAGTCCCTTTCCCATGACACAGACGTCGTTCGATTCGAGATTGGAAGAATTGCAATTTTTGCAACCTTCTCATCTGGAACTGAAATGCTTGAACGATGACAACGATTCTTCGACGCCACAAACAAAGCTAGAGACTTTGCTGGAGGCACCAATCAAAGCCCTTCAATCGATCGAATGCTTTTACTCTCCGTACGAAAAACTTATGAAGGTGCTAGAAGTCTACCACGGTGTTAATACCGTCTTGAAGAACGCTTCAAAGTCCCTGCCAATGGCCGATGACGTTATCTCGGCCATGATTCTCGTCATCGTCAAAGCCTCAGCAACACAGACCAAGGCGTCGCTGAAAAACTTGTTGAGGGATTTGCATTTCGTTGAAAACTTTGCACCGCAGGAATACAAGAGACTCGGACAAGGAGAAGCGGAATATGCATTTACGTCGTTGTACGGGGCAGTTTATTTCTTGCAAGGTGTTGAACTGGATTATGATGGAGAAGATAGCGGCAGCGGCAACAAGAGCAATCGCCTTTGCATCAGCAACGAAGATCTGCGTCGCGGATTGGAGAAAAGTCGGGCTCTTGCGGCAAAGAAAAATGCAAAATTTGGTGCCGCAATTGGTGGAAGCAATGCCGATAGTGATAAACCGAAAGGACTCATATCTCGCGGTGTCGACCAGCTCTTGGGAGAAAGCGATTCTGGTGGTGCCGGAGCATCGTCCTTTGTTCCAACACCACGCCAGCTTTCGGTGAGAGAAGTTCGGGCCGCCCGCCTCCGGGGAGAAACCCTAAATCTCGAATGGGCACTCAATAGACAGGACGGGCAACCGGGAATAAAGTACAGTTTGGGAGACTCCTCACCAACAAAGTCACCGTCGAGATCTGTCTTTACGCCACAGCGATACACATTTTTGGGGGTTCGACCAGAAAATATCAAGCTGTCAGATTTGCCAAGATTACTAGACGAATATCGGAAATTGGTATTGGCGAACGAGCAATTGCTCGGTGAGCACCAGCGGGCAAACAGCAAGATTCAATCGGAACGGAAACGCCTCCGTGACGAAAAACACCGACGCACTCTGGGAGAACAGGCCTTGTTGTTTGGAGATGCTGTAGCGAGTTGAGGAATGCTTCAACGAAAAGACGAACTAATCTTTGGATGCGTTTTGGCTCTTTTATAACTTAAAGCTATTCTTATTATATCTTGAATGTGACTAATCTCTCATTTGATTGTGTGCCTTTAGAGAACGAACGAAAGTCGAAGTAAAATACCGCGTTTAGTCGCTGCTTTTCGTGACATTGTCAAGCTCCTTTTCGTCAACGTTTAAACTTGGTATGACGGGGGATGTTTTGGATTCATCTGGCGAGAGGTGAGCGTCCTCAGTGTTATAGATTGATCTCTTCGGAATTCGAAATACGACAGGACTAGATGTTGGTCCTCTAGAAGTATCTGAACCTCTTCGGAAAGAGTCATTTTCCGATGACACTTTTTGAAAAGAATCCAAAGCAGAAGACATGTCGAATCTGCTTGCATTCAGACCACGAAGGAAAGCATCTGTCTGCATATCAACCGACGATGTACGATTCAAGCCTCCACTGTTGGTCTTTGTGTCTTGCGCCGATCCTTCTTGATGATCCCCTTCAACTGGAAGATCGACTGACTCTTTATTTGCTGGTGGTGGTTTACTATTCAATTTGTCGTCTAGCGGCACCTGAAACGACTCGAAATTAAGATCACTCTTCGCAGAGGCTTCGGTTCTTGGTGATTTGAATTTGTTTTGGGTGCCGGGAGAACTGTCGTTAAATTCGTCACTCTGCTTCATGTTCCAGTAAGCGTCAGGATGATATCCATAAAACATCACCATTAACCCTTCGTTGAATTGAGCTTGGTAATTGTTTAACGGAACATCGTTCGGGACGTTTTGAAATGGATTTTCTATTTCTCGTGCAACTTCGTGTAACCCCGTAAAACACAAAACACTGAACAAATTCAAGAAAAAACCCAGTGTGACATCCGTCACAAAGGTCGTCATTAACAGGGGAGTCACAAAAAAATCCACAACCAGCAAGTACAGAGTAGTGATTTGGGCGTGCGGAAAGGGGAAGGGAATGTATGCAATTTTCCTAGCTTGGTTGTATCCCGCCAGTCCCTCCGAAGCAAATTGATAGAGCCTGGTTATGATGGGTGGCGCAACATCTCCCGTACTACCCGCTTGATACTCACGCGATATCAATTCCAGAAGCCACATACTGATCAAGGAAACCTTTGCCAATGGTCCACGTGCTTCCTGTAGTTTTTCAATTTCGGCATCACTAACATTTCCGATGACTCGAAATGGTCGAGCCGCGTTATAAAGAGTCCTAGCATGAACGTTGCGGCTCCGACCCAGAGCAAATTGAAGCACACTAGTAGAAGCGCGATTTTGATGTCCATCCTACACGGACCTTGGATTTGTACCCGTCGGGATCTACCAAAGGCCAAGGCAAACCCGGTTCAAAACTAGTCAACGGAGATTCGGCTTCGGGCAAATCGTTTCTTAGCGTTGAAAACGCAACCGCCGACATCAAACTTAAAAGATGCGCACATTCTTCCAAAAATAGCATCGGTGGGACATCATCGGGATCAAGATGCCCTTCGCGTAGATGTTTTCTTGAAAATGCGGTGAAGACAGAATACGGCTTTCCGGTTTTGACATCAAAGCGATCGCGGTATTCCAATTGTTCTTCGTGCGATAGACCGGATTCTTTTCTGGTTCTTGCAATCGTCTTTCGTTGCTCGAAGAAACGCGCTGTTGCAGGCTGATGTCTACTTCGACGCCGTTTCATTTTTTGCTTTCCTTGGTCTCCCTTTCGATGATTTCTCGATGAATTTACATTGCCAGATGCTCTATTCGTTGTTACAATTGCTGTCAAAGTGAACAGAAAGAGCATCTGATAGACGACGGTGTTTCTCCACTTTTTTGGCTCTGCGTTCTGCTTTCACGTCGGAGCGCCTGTCTCTGAGTTTGCGTAACCATGATTTTTTCTTTTCCCCCGTAGCTTCTCTTCCACCTTCTCCCAACTCGGAATCAATTTCATCGACACTGTTCTCGGAACTGGGAAACATGCCAGCGTTGTCGATATCCCCGTCCTCATTCTCCTTTGATCTTTCTGAAATCAGGCTCTGTCGCTTCATTTCTTCTTCTTCTGCTTCAGCGGCATCCATTTCTTGAATTAAATTTGTTAAAGTTGCTTTCCTCGCGTGACGTGTTCGTGCGGTTGGCGACATCATAGGGCTCAGTCTAGTCTGTTTCCTTGGTGACGATGGTGGTGTCAGCGCGTTGCCTTCTCGAGCAACATTTCCTCCAGCACTAAAGTCACTGGTCCGATGAAAGTCATGTTGACTACTTCGGACGCTCGCATCCCAAAATGGGGTCACATGAAAGTCTAGACTCTGCACACTCGGATTTGCACCAAACGATGGTGGCTTGAACCGATCGTATCGCCTCGATTGGTAATGAAATGCTGCAATTTCTGTCGCCAGATCCAACCATTTCGAATGCATCAAATACACAGCCGTATAAGCTTCCCACCAACGATTGTAGCTACGAAAACGAATGTCGCCAAAAGCGAATGAAAAAGGAAAAGCGTGGTTCATTTCGAGTGAGTACTCACTTCGTTATGTTTGCCTCCTTTCTAGTGTCCAGATTCGAATTTCTTTGGCGGGTTTTTAATGACCGACTTACCTATAGTTGGCCCGGAATACCAACAGAAATGTAAATGCCGTAACCAGAGCCTGCATTGGATAGGGATGGATGAAAAGGTCCTCCATCTTTTCTGCGTCTGTTGTGAAAGCTATCCCGAGATATATCACGGTAGACGTCAAAGCCGGCAACAAGCTTTTGTACAAAGCGCTTCCGTGAACCCTTGTTAAGATCTCTATCCCGAAGGATCTGTTGACATACGGGATCATGTTTGTTTCGTCTTTTCTTTCCAATCAATTTCGCGTGAATTTGCCTGCTTTTCTTTTTGCCACTTATTCGGAGCCTTGTATCCACCAGCAATCTATCAATTGCAAATCAAAGTTCCTTCTTTTTTGCGTTCTCTTTCCTAGACCATATTCAACGAACTCAGAAAAGGAAAACTATTAACCGTCCAGGTCTTATCCCCTCTTTATCGCGTCACCGCGTTACCGTCCTGCGAATCAAGAGAAGGGCCTCTGGTCACCAAATGTGTTTGTCGGCGAGTTAGGCGTGGGTATCCTTGCGCTTCTTGATACTTTCTGACGAGACGCTATTATCTTTGGTTGTGGAGGGGACCGTCTTAGCGTTTCTTTATTTTGTTACTGTATCACGTATTATAATCGTGAAATAGCTGGCTAAAAATTACTGTCGTCCATTTTGATTGATTCACGACGGAAAGAATCCCGAGTGAAAAATTCGGAAAAAGAATCTACGTCTTCGTACTATTCCTGTTGATGATACGTACAAACGACGTTCAATGGGTACGAATTGAGATTCATTATTATTCACCCGTATTTTGATTGATTCTTGTTTCTTCGTGATTTAATGATTCGTGATTAAATTATTTCTCAATCCCGAATTCATATCTTCTTTCTCCTCATTTCAGAACGGTGACGCATTCTGTGTCTATGATCAAGCGAAGGAGTGCATTCCAAGTGTTATTGAAGTAGAAAAACGCGATTCTTCACGAAACTACACACCACCATCTTTTTTCCGTGAAGCCAATGATAACAGTATCTTCCACACGTTCTCCGTCGACATCAACGACTTCACGACAACGACGACAAATAGTCCATACTAAAATTCGAATCAATCAACGACGGTCATTTCTTTTATCCAAGCCAACGTTTTGTTCTTTCTCTAAAACACAAATATTCGCAACAATGAAGTGCTCTCTCTCTTTCCTAAGCTTCCTTCTCTTCGCTGCAATCGGAGTCGATGCGTTTACGAACCAATCGCCCCTGTCGTCGTCCTCTTTGTCGACTGCGTCGCCCGTACGAGCCGAAGACACCCGACTGTTCTTCAATCCCATGTCAATGATGAAACACTGGGGCAAGAAAGTAAGCGCCTCTCACATCTTGATCGGGCCAGCCGAGAGTGTTACAGGAAGGGGAATGAAGCAAGATGACGCCACGGCAAAATTGCTTGAGTTGAAGACAGAAATCGACAATGACCCCGAAAAGTTTGCCGAGTTTGCCAAAAAATTCAGCTCCTGTCGTACCTCGAAAGTCGGTGGAGACTTGGGAGAGCCATTTGGTGCCGGAGTCATGGTTGACTCAATCGACAAAATCTGTTTCGAGCAGGAAGTTGGCGTCGTTCACGGCCCTGTCTCATCCCCTTATGGGGAACACCTTCGTTCTTGTCCGGGAAAGAATGGGTGACGAATAGATTTCAGAGTGTGATTGAAAATAGAAAACTTATTGGAAATTTATACATGGTTCTTTTTAATTCAAGAGAAGGTAGCAATCGACAACCGCTTCAATCAGAGCTATTGTTGTGGCTTGCGGAATTTTCGTACGATATCGTACAATCCGTATACTAGAATAATATTTATTCCTCCACCCAAACAACTTTTTCTAAACTTTAGATGAAATTGATGTTCCGTCGGCTCGACAAGTGACACCTGAAACATTTTCGATGCGCGAGCTTTTGTGGCACATTATGGAACAGACTCTTTCAGAAATTCAAGATGGAAAATTGGTGACCATTGATTCGTATCGAAGAAGAAATTGCTGTTGTTTTCGAAGGAATATATCGGAATTATCTTCGGCTGTGTAATGTGCAACTATTTGTTGTTGCAGCAATCGGTCATTCGGTGAACTCAGATGGTGTCAATTTTTCTTGTTTCGCCAAAAAGCACTTGAAGAACAAAATGAAAGGACCACCATCCACAGTTCGGAATGCGATGCCTCACGATAATCTTGCGAAGTGCGTCCACTTTCATTACCGAAGGACCCTATGAAATGAAATATTATGTCGACGGAAATGGTAGGTCTTTTTTCGACCAAGACATACAGAAGTGGTTTCGACTATTTGTTGCTTCATGCAACAACCACGCAAGTCAGGAAGGTCTCAAAGAATATGGGATGTACGAGCAATCCAAGTTAAAGGGAAGAAAGAGAACCAATATATCATCTGAAAATACGAAGGCAAGTTGAAGATGCAAAAGAACAATACAAAAAACCGCGAGAAACCTATTTTCCCACCGCGGATTGATGAAGTGCCGACGACGACTCTGTTTGTGTCGATCATCTTTGCATATTCAACTCGAACCGAGACCTGCAAAATTCGTCATCTGGCTATAGGAAAGTTTATCAAAATCAAAAATTCAAAACCAAAAGTGCGTACGTGTATGGTATCTTCATAATCTAGTTGAAAAATTCCACAGTAGTCGCGTCTGTCAGAGATCGAGATGCCCTGTTTGCTGAGGCTCTCTCTACAGTACAAGAAGCACTTTCGACAGCCAAAAAATTAAAATAGAAACATCAAAAATCGCTTGCGTATGGCAGAGAAGATGTAAACATTCATAATGATATCAACAAGAACTACAATATAGTTCTTGTTGAAATTGGTCATCGGCATCATGGTGAAATCCTAATCTAGAGTTAGATAAGTCTACCCCTAACCCCAATCAAATTTTTGAGTCCTTTGAATCGAAGGTCGTCACAGACAGCTGGTTCCTTAGAGCCGCTGCGTGAAAACCCCTTTTTGCGTTGTTGTTCTTCTCCTATCCACTCTCGAGCTGTGGAACACGTCGTTCCGTCGATCGCGGATTTGTTGTAGCCAATAAAAACAGTCGTGATAATATTCTCACGACCCTGAGAATTCGAATTTTCCAATGAAAAGACTTCTTCGTCAGCAGGAGGACGCCGCAGCAGACCTTCCGCGCACACAAGATACCATTTTCAGAAGCGGTGTCAGTCAAGAAACAGTGTGACACGGACAAACTGGCTCACTCAGGCCACGACCACGCGCTTTCGAAAAAAAAAAAAGTCTGGAGCTGTTCCTGCTGCGATCAAACACCTGCCCATCAAAACTAGCAATGCCGTGCTTTTGTCTCTCGGAATGAACCTGTCAATGGTGAGGTGTCAAGTGAATCGGAAAAAAACAAGAACCTTCCCAAAGACGGTCGAAACCTTTGGGTTTTCCGACAAGTGAAACGAGAAAAAGACTTTTTCACAAGAAGAAGAACATTTACTTCATAAAACAAGAACTGTTCTAATTCCTGACATTGTGATTATTCCATTATTTGAGATAACAAATCTCTTCAAAAGAAGGAACAATTACGAAGAGACTCTCCTTCTCTCGTTTCATTCTGCTTCTTTCACGGCTGTCCACCCTCCTGCGATGTTTTCATTTCCACAATCAGTCCCTTTCCTCCTTCTCTTTTGCCTGGGAATTCTTCCATCGGCGTCCACCTTCTCCTTCGTTGCGATACAAGAAAGACATCCCTTTCCAAAGAAGCAATACCTGCATCCACAACGAGAGCATTGTCGAGTGACTTCCATTGGAATATCGACCTATCATCATCATCATCATCATCATCCATCCACACTCTTTTCGGTTCTTGGCAATGACGGCGGTCAAGAACAAATCGACAACGAAAGCAATTACGAAAGCAATTACGATGGCCAGGATTCTATGCAAATGTCCCGAAGGCGTATGATGTCGTCGATCGTTGCAGGGGTTCTCACCAGTGGTGTTGTCAATCGTCATTTGAAACACGCCTTTGCGTCCACATCAAATGCCAACGCTGCCATGATTGAAGAATCAATCGTCGGCACTCCCGACAAGCCAGTGGTCATTGTTGGTGGATCGGGAAGGACAGGAATGGCTGTAGCGGAGGCAGTTGCCGATCCGGGCTTTGGAAACATGCACGCGGTCACGCTTTCCCGCAGCGGAAGGGATCCCTTTCAGATTGTCAAGCTTCCCAAGGCCACAAAGGATCATCTGAAGCATCGTGACGAACCTTTTGACGTCCGAGATTCGCAAGCGTCCATATCGGCCTCCCTCCGAGCGCTTTCCCCGTCGGTTGTTGTCTATGCGGCATCGGCCAGCAGGCAGGGAGGAAACAGCTTTGAAGTGGACGATGCCGGAGTCGAAAAGGTTGCTCTGGCCTTGCAAGGAGATTGGAGCCATTTTCGTCTTGATATCGGCCTTGGCCGTCGATCGGCCCGATTCCAAGAGCTTTCAGATCACAAACACTCTGGGAGGAAATTACCAGGGTATTATGGACGCCAAATACAACGGGGAAGTCAAGACACGAAAAATATTCTCCTCGGGCAAGACCGATTACGTGATCATTCGACCGGGTGTCCTGCTGAACGGGAAAACTACGGCGGGGCCAGCGGGATTGGAATTGAACCAGGGCGACACAATCGGCGGAGGTCTTTCCAGAGACGAATTGGCCGGAATTGTGGTTGGGGCAATTCAGAGCAGAGCTGTGGCCATGAATAAATCGAAACAGGGAGGACAGGGAGTCACGGTAGAGGCCTATCGGAAAGCGACCGCCCAAAAACTGGAAAAGCAGTTTTCAATTCCGAGTGGGAACGAGCTTACCATCGATCCCTCAAAGCTCATGGCATCGTCATCGCCCAACGCCTTGTACCGAGAACTCTTCGCGGTCGCCAAACTAGACTGAAGAAAAATCATCGAACAACCAATTCACGCGCAATCCGGACTCAGAGGTCTCTTTCTTCACTGTCGCCCATTACTGACCACAATAGTGTACACTTATAAATCATTCTACTACATTAATCCTAATTTTGCTCAAATTAATATACCAATGAAATAGATTCATCCTAGTGCAGGAGCGAAAATGTTCAGATTCCTTTCGATTGCTCAACTAAAAGTGAATACGTACTAAAATTGTTATCTAAATCACAATATGAACCTTTTGTCAACCTTTCCGATTCGTTGCATTACATCGTGATTCTTGATTTCACCAAGAACCAGCAGGCTCCGAAAAAAGTCGACCACAAAATCGCAGTCAGGGTGTTGGCCTTTTTCATAACTCGATAAAAGCTCATGTTGGGATTCTGGAATGAATGGGGAAAATGTTAACACGACGTGAGTGAATCCTCAAGATTCGCAAAACAAACAGTTTCTAGGTGAGACAAGCGCGGAACACCAAAGGAAGGACAACTTACCATTTGTAACATCAATGCCGGCTTTGGAGATAACCCATTAGTGACCTTCTTCAAGACAACTCGCAAGAGAATGTTTAGGCTCCATAGCACTTTTTGAAACTTCCTTTTCATTGTTAGTTGGGGATATGGAAGGGTGCCCCGCATCGGGCCAACGCGATGAGAGCACGGGTTTCACGACTGTTCTTCTCTTGGTAAGACTTGAGTGCCCTCAACACAAACGATATTGATGGTTTCGAAGTGCCTGCTTCGGTGATGCAAGATGCAGCAGCATCCTCGAATGCCTCTCCCAGCACCAATGCATCGCACATAGCCACATTTACACCCAAACCCAAGTCGGGTGGAAAAGAGTGGAGTGCATCGCCGACGAGAACGACTCCCGTCAGATTTCGTTCGTTATCAGCTCTATTAAGGCATGTCTTGGAATCCAATACAAGGTTCCCAGATTCTCTTTTTCCTCACCCGTCATTAGTGCGACAGAAGGATTTTTTCCATCGAATATCTCTTGTGGATTAGGTGGAACATATTGTACGGCGGATTCTGTCGCAGGGGTTCCACGTTTACTCAAGTCGATGTTGTATGCATTGGTGAATTTTTGTCCTCGTCCATTTATGTTGAAGAAATATGATCGCGATGCATCGTATGTCACTTCCGATGATTCGTCCAAGAATGCTGCTCCCTCGTCATCGTCACTCCCTGGTTTCTTGACATTAGATAAAACCAATGCTGCGGCCAAGCCACCTGGTCCACCACCGACAATAACCGCTGTTCTCTTTCTCTTTTCGTTGCAGCCAACGAACATTTGCGACGCCGCAGTTGCCACGCGGAAAAACGACGACGATCTACATAGTCTTCGTCATCATCGTTGTTCGGAGCATCGTCCGTGCTTGCAGGAGTTTCCCGGACAAGCGTTTTCAATTCCGACTGCGGTTGAGTTTGAGAGCATCATTCGATGATGCTTTGGCGTGATCATTTTGCTCTAATTGTTGTGTCATCTTCTGTGTGATGTGGGGAATCTCTCTCAAAAAAGATGTGACGGCGTAAAAATCCCGTACAACAAAACATACGTGTTATACGTAGGAAGAATATGAGGTTCCTGAAAGATTTCTTTCTGTAGAATTCATCGAAAATCTAGATTTTCAGAGAGTATGGTACGTAAAACTTCAAAATTGTAATTATTTCTCATAATTACAGTACTGTAGTAGTTGTTTGCCACGCCAATATGTTCAATTGCGGGCATAGTATTTTTTAATCAAAAAGTAAAACGATACAGTGTATCAAAATGTCTTCATGTAAAAAAAGGGTCTCACTTATCAGAAAGAAACGCGGCGATCGAAATTCATTTGTTCATCCCGGCCGTGAAATGAAGAATGTTTTCGAAACGTCACCTTGAGGTAGGCTTCAGAAGCTTCAGCATCGAGAACCGCTCGCTTGTTGGCCTCCAATCTGCTCCGTTTTGTAGAATACATGTAAATAGTTGCGAGGGTTTCTTCGTCAAACTCCCCATCTTTCCGTTGGAGAAACTGCTCGTTTAAAACCGAATCCCACGCTTGATGTTTCTTCACCTCATTCGCTTCGGGAGACATAAACTTCTCTAGTCCTCTCGTACAGTATTTTTTTCCGTCGACAACGCCGGAAAAATGGTCAACGCGGTCCAACAAAGCCAGGGTTTTTAACTTGATCGTTTCGTATTCGTTTTCTTGGTACCACAAGGATTGTGGTCCACCAGCAGCGAACAATCGAACCGGTTCGATGTACTGAATATCAATGTTATCGTCGAAGAAGATCGACCGCTGTCGCTCAATTGATTTAGTTTGACCTGGAAGGAGAATGTAGTACTTTTCCCTGTGCGTCTGGACTGAAGCCCGTCTCTCTGATAATGGCGATAGCACTTGTGACCCATCCGAACCCTTCATGGAACTTCGTTGGGGTATACGGTCCGGAGAGAAAGGTTTGATGTCTTCTTTTGCAGGCGAGTGTGGTGTTGGAATATATGATGAATTCGATGTGATATCACATTCATAAACGGTAGCACAACCTCCGATTCCTATATCACCTCCGGTATCGATAATCATCGGCGCAAAAGTATTTTCGTATTTGCATGATGTATCATCTTGCTGCGGTACATTTTGTGCTACTTCTGGTGATGCGCATTTTTCTCCGAGTTCGTTCATTGCACCCAATGAATTCAATTGATCTTCGGCTTCAAGCGGTTCATTTGTTGTTTCGTTGCTTTCTTCAAAAAATTCATAGTCGTTGTTTGCTGTGAGCGAGACAAGTGCGACCGCCACTTCAACAGCCTTCATTCGAGGGGAACTTTGTACATCTTTTCCGTGGTTACCAAGCTTTTTCCGAAGACTGGAAGGGCTGGTAAGCCTTGAATTTGGTCCGCATCGATGACTCGATATCGATGGTATCATATCATCTAAAGAAGGGCCCTCTTGCTTCTGCCTTATTTTCTGCATCTTCGTCTGTCGGTAAAGCGCTTCGGAATCCGTAACTACCTCACCATTGGATTGCCTTCCTTCGTTGTTATTGAAATTCGACCCCATGAGTATAATTATTGTGCGTTTAGAAATTGAAATGGTACGTCAACAAAATTTTGAGAGTCTCAACTGTAGCAAGATAACGGTTCAGTCCTCATTCGGCTCCTTGAGTTCCTGAGAAAAACGTCAAAACTACTGTACAGCACCACCAGAAGTGACACCCCAAATGGTATGGGGACCAACAGGGATTCGCACATGTTCTCAAGTGCGATGACCCAATTTCGTATGCATTATTTCAAAAGAATTTCGTCTGTTTTTCCGATTAAATCTCCTCCCCATGATTAAAGCTATATTCTAATGATGTTGAATTTGACTGAATCATTATTCCCTCTACTTCAAGATTAAAGTCACAACGCTTATACCATTTTCATTCAAATAGCGATGACGAACTTTCACATTTAAAACTGCCTTCAACTTTACCGGTAAAGTTACTTAACGAAATGTCTCACGATCAAATAAATCTGAATTATTATTTTTTATCACCTTTTTTATAATATGGGTATTATACGTTGACAGTCAGAGAACAGTTGAAGTTTGTACTTTTATTAAAACATGGTTAATTAGATGGCAGTTCTTTTGAAGAATGTTAATCGGATACGCAACGCATTATGTGGGACACTTATGTCATTCATGAGCAATTGAACACCGAACATATTTTATTGGTTGACGATTTATTAACGCGCTCAAACGATGAGAGAATCTTCAAAATGGAACACAGTACTGGTATAATACAAACCTGATTGTTCCTGCGCAAGACAAGATGGCATATTAAGAAAAGAACGAAGACATAGTGCCGGATCAAGAAGGAGAAGACCAGGAGATATAAAGAAAATTAGGACTACTACAAAGACGACTAGTACAAGGTCGTGCTTCGTACTTGCTCGCTGGCGGTGATGCACTGAAATACAAATTAGTACGACACCAGTCGTTTCGGCTTGAGAAAGCCAGAAAATAGTTAATTTTATTGTCAAGACGAATCCATTCGCCACTTTCTGGCTATCGTTCGATTTGCTGCTTGGTTTTTGTCACCTGCTCTCGTTGTTTTGCATTCAAGAATCCCGCCGCTCTTCATTGGTTTCTTCCCTTTATTTCAAACCGTGAAACCGATTCGGATCGACTGTAATAAAGGACTGTTCGCTCTGATATTTTTTCTGGCTGATTTCTTGGTAACAACTAAAGTGCTGACATCCCAGAAGAATTGGCCTATTTACCTGCTCCAAAATTTCGAAATCAATCGAACACCACCATCTGTTCTTGTCGTCGGGACGACAAAACAACAACTCTAGTGGAAGAATCTGGCGCCCAGTTAGTTTTCATTATGTACACGTCATGTATACATATTAGGACAAAGCGACAATGATACAATTTGTGTATTTTTAGAAGAGGAGCTATCACTATTTGTAGTGAGAGAAGATGAAAATTGTTCTCTATTTTCTTTTTCCGACAGTTTCTCTCGCTGATCCTCATTCCCGGATTGTACAGAATTTCGCGATTCAGTTTTTCACGATCAAAAATGGCGTGAATGAGAACCTTGTCAGACACTACTGTAACAGGTATCGTACGAGGTCGATAATATTTTCTCATCCCACCCAAAGGCCGTAGGAATGATGGGAATAGTTTTTCACTCGGAAGCACTCCAAGCACAGCCGCGTGACCAACGATTCTGGTAGCAGTCGATATCCGTTTTTTTGTGCAAATTTGACTTCTTCTCCGACGATCTTTCTCACCCATCGGGATTTAGACGAAATAAACAAATGCAGCGTCCGAGTTCTCATAATAAGCCAACCCTCACTAGCAACAATCCTTGCGTTTAAATTTGAATACAACATACCTCTACCAACAAGATGATGTTCTCCCACACCACTACCCTTGTTTTTCTCTCCACCCTTGTAGCTTCATCTACGGCCGTCCTTTGTCCTTTCGATAGGCCCAACGCTACAACCACATGCGAATTCAGGAACCAAGATTGCCGCTATGGTCAAGATGGGTGCGCCGAAGGTTTTGTGTGGCAGTGCCGCTGCGCAAATGAGAAAGATCCGTTCGTCTGCTCGTGCCGTGGCGACCTTAGATTCTCATTGACCAAGGACCTAGAGACCGATTTTGACGTCAATTCCGCGGAAATCAGCGGTGCCGCCTCCTCCACTTTGACTTTCTCTGCTGTGCTCTTGAGCGGCATGGTGGCCCTTCTCTAGTGAATGAACGAAGGATAGTGAACCGTAGAGAACAAGCTTTTTCTCGGACCGTATTCGCTTGATTTCGATCTGCATGGCAGAGCGTTACCCAAAAAAGCATCAGCATGCCAATCTATATAAATGATTCTAAAGTTTCCAATTCATGAAATTCGAAAGCCATAAATTGCCTGAATCTTGTAACGTACGGGATACTTTTCGACACTGCAGTTTAGCTTTGCCAGCAGTATAAGAAGAACCTTAACGCTTTTTCATGTGCTGCTCCGTTGTCCGGCTTTAAGGGTCACACTGAAAGGACGAAACCATCGCTTCTATCTGGACCTTGCTCCTTCCTTTTTGGCTTTCTCCCATTTCCTCCTTTCGATTGATTGACTCTTCTCATGCTCATCATGGATGGTACAGAATTTCGATGGATCAGTTTTTCACGATCAGAAAAGGAGCCGAAACGTGAATGCTTTAAGTCCCGCACAAAAAATGAGTCAGCGTTCATCTTTAGATTGAGATAGAGCGTACGCATCAAAAACGGTGATGCTTTCGTTCATAATTTCGATTGATGATGAATACATTAACGTAGAACGAAGCATTCATAAGATACTGTTACTTGTGTCTCTTTTCTCAGTCTGTTACTGTTAATAAATCATCCGACGATGGCATTTTCATCTTTCAGCTCCGTTATTGTGGTTTGGTTGGCGCTTGTAGCCAGGCCCAGGTATGTATTCAAAAAATGTTTTAAACAAATAACGAATTCGCGTCATGTCATCTTACAATCCCTGTCGGTATCATTTATGCATTTCGGATCGTCAACTGAAACATCTGATTAGTCATGGTGTTTCTGCCTTTCTGCCTTTTCGGCTACAGTCGCACCCGCTGCATCGAGTGGTCTTCGAAGTCCCCTGGCTGACGAGGAAGTTGGCAATGCATACAACAGAATAGTAAAAAATGTCGATTGCCCCGGACTGAAACGCGGAATGGATTACGTCAAGTTGGGCGGTGACAGCGACTTGGTGGTCTCCAAGGTCTGCATGGGTACCATGACGTATGGCATCCAGAACACTTTGGAGGAGGGCGTCGCCTTGTTGGATAAAGCCTTCGACGAGTATGGGATCAATTTTTTGGACACGGCCGAGATTTACCCAGTTCCACCTAACGCCGAAACACAGGGTGACACTGATCGTTGCGTCTGTGAATTTCTTAAGAAACGAGACCGAAAAGAAGTCATTCTAGCCACGAAGGTTGCGGGAAGAAACCCAATGTTGACTTACCTCCCTCGCGGAGAGAACTCAAATCCGGAGGAAGGCGCTGATCTAACCCGACAACAAATTTTAGATTCAGTCGAGGAGTCCCTCAAGCGATTGGGAACTGATTACATCGATTTGCTACAGATTCACTGGCCTGGTCGATACACTGGCGGACGCTTTGGCACTGACGACTTCAAACCATCCGAGTACGAAGATGCATTCAAAAAGCAAGCGCCAGTGTCACTGAAAGAACAGCTCGCAGCCATCAAAGAATTGATTGACGCTGGTAAAGTCCGATATTTCGGTGTGTCAAACGAAACACCGTACGGAATCTGCGCTATGGCGGCTCTTTCGGAGCACTTTCCTGAATTGTATCCAAAATGCGTCTCGATTCAAAATTCTTATTCGCTTGTTGTTCGAAAAGACTACGAGGCAGGAAATGCGGAAGCTTGTTATCATCACGACGTGTCACTCTTGCCATATTCACCATTAGCAAGTGGGACTCTATCCGGAAAATATCGAAAGGAGCTCTCGGTAGACGAGAATGCTGTTGCACCTCGCTTGTCAAGATTTCCGGGATACATGGCACGATACCTGGGAAGTGAAAACGAGGGCGCTGTAAACGCCTACTGTGAATTGGCTGAGAAGTATGATATGTCTCCTAGTGAACTCGCTTTATCCTGGTGCTATCACAATGAATTGGTCGCTTCCACTATCATTGGAGCGACTTCCATGGAGCAGCTCGAAGAAAACTTGAAAGCCTACGATCTGCGACTGGACGAAGTTGAGGTGGAAGGCAGCAGCATGGACGAAGAAATTAGTAAAATCTACAAACGCTACACCGATCCAACAAAAGCCAAAAACGATCCTCCAAAGAAATGAATCAATCGGAAGGAAATTTTTTGTAATACTGGTAATATTTTGAAATCGCTCCATAACTTTCGATTAGGCAAGCAGTTTTCTCTCCATTCTCCAATTAAACCAAAAATTGACATTGTTATCTCAGGGAAATTTTCCTAGCGCCCCTTCTTTCAAACAATACCGTACGACGGCTGGACGCCCGAGGTTTCCGTACCACTAACAGACACCCCAGTGCCATCAATCACCATCGAAAAAAGTTCATGAAGAATGATGAAAAAATGGATCTCGACCACCGACAGCATAATCTTTCCCTTCCCACCAAACAAACATGGAAGTCGCGGCCGGATAGTCTGCTTTCCGCACAAATACAGCGGAGCTGTAGTGGACGGCAATGCGCCTGTAATGCTGATCCTTTTCTTACTTCCTTTCTAAAGTGGTAGAATGGATGGTTCGTTCCGACCGGTCGAGATGGGCAGACGCCTTCTGTACAGCGAATGTTCATGATTTCGACACTCTAGCCACCGTCTGATCACCACCGACTCCCAGCGATCCATTCTGCCCTCATAACAAGGTAGGTTCAAAAGAATCCTCGCGATGCTAAGATTGAGGCGAAGCAATATTTCCGATGACGTTACAACTGTTATCCCTGTCTGATTATCAAAGGATTGACAAAAGCATATACGTAACTTTTCAATATACCATCCGAGGAAAATCATCGAAAGAAATCGGGCAAAAATGCTGGATTTTTTCGACTCTTGTTCTCAAGACGCAAACGAATCTATTTCTATAACTATTTTGATGAATACTTGACAACAACAAAATCTAATGAAAATTTTATCATTTCTTTCTGTCGGTCAGGTGGAACAACAGCAACGTCGCCTTTCTATCCCTCACGCGAAGTTTCGTTTAGAACACAAAGTCTTCGACGTTATCAATCGAGAAGAAGAATTCCGCAAGAAGACAGCATAGTTCTCAAGTCTATGGTCTCCGTCTTCAGGGAAAAGAACGAATGTGTGATTTCTCTTCAAAGAGTCCCGAAGAATACGAACTAGCGATGAAATCATTTCATACCCGCAAACCTGTGGGAATCGAAAGTATGGAAGCCTTCACAGCACCATGAATTGTCAAAGGAACCATGACCCGCATCATAAATCGAACGAAATTGGCGGTTTTGGTGCAAATTTTCACCGACTCTAGCAGGAACTAAGTAGGTGCTGTTTAGGTAAAGTTCATCCCGAATGTAATGGTACTCTATTATAATTCTGATAGACTAGTAGTTTAACCCAAACAGTTTCAGCCGTCGTCCTCATATCGAAAGGATAGAGAGGCATGATCGATACTCTTCTTCCTTACCCCAACCCGTTGCTTGATTGATTAACTCGACTAAATACGAAGAAGTAATCTCGACGACGAATACTCCATCCATTCATTTACGGGACCAGACGTGAATCAATATCAGTCGTGCTCTATCGCTCAAAATTCGAAATTCAGACGTTAATCTTGGTCCTGGCAAATCTGATCACGGTAATGAATGTCGATTTCGCAAAGAGTGAAATGGGGGCTCGCAATGCCAGGATATAGCCAAGAAATCGTTAATATAGGTCCTACATCCCAAACAACGACGGGACTCTTCGCCGAACTCAAACGGAAGCAACAACGAATACAGGAATGAATAGATCATGGCCGTGCAACAAGAAAACGGCGGACAGATTGGTGACAGTGAGGAAGTTACATAATATTCCCATCCAACTTCAATTGATCGCTTATTTCTTACTTTCTTTTAGAACGAAAACATGTTCAAGAAGTTCTTGTCAGCAACTCCTCAAGCTCCAGCTAACTCGGCCGTCCCGTCACCACCGTCGCCTTCGACCTCCCCCAAGCCAGCAAAGAAATCTCCAATGAAAGCTGCCGAGGATATCCAGGTCTCCTCCCCGGGGCAGATCCACCTCACCGAGCATGAAAACTATACCAATGTCAATGAGAACAATAGCAACGATGACGTTCCTGATCTCATTCTTCCCCCATCTCCTTCCGAGATTGCTACGCTTTCGGACGCAACCAACGAACGAAACCCTTCTTCTGGTGAGAACCAACGTGGCCACACCCGCGATGATTCTCTCGAGACAACGATCAGCCAAAGTATGGACCTATCTTCTTTCATCAAGTTTTTGGAATTAGAAGAGGAGGAGAATCAGAAGCAGAAGAAGGAGCTTGGATACGGTCACAAGAAACAAGTTCCAAAACGCTCCGATAGCTCCCTTGATGGGTCTTTGTCTCTTGCAGCCTCTCACGTGGACATTTCATTGGCGGAAGATACAGAAAATATCAAGGCAGAAAGTGAAACTAGCGAGTCTGAAAACAAGATTCTTGATAATGTTACTGGTAATACCAACAAGGCGACCGAAAACCCCCCGAAAAATATGAATGATTCTGAGCTCGTCGTGGCGAAAGAACCAACTGATCCAGTTTTGGTCAATCATCCATCATCTCTGGTTCCGCCACATTCTACGTCTGGAAAGAATAGTGGTCTCGATTCATATACCATGGCCCACGTTGGCGAACAACTTTTTCGTGAAAGCATGAGATCCGGGAAAGAGGAAAACAATCCGGAAAAGACTCAAACTGTCACCGCCGATGATACCACCGAACAACACGCGTCGAAAAGCGAAAGCGCTACAACGACTACGACGAAGATGCTGACGACAATGTTCTTCGTCATCGTTACCATTCTCTTTATATTCCGCAGTGAGGGGAATATGAAAGCAGATCATGTCGCCAAGACCGCGACCCTTTCGACTGGATACGATTTCATTATTCAAGAAAGCAACGAACCCTCAAAATTAGACGCACAAGTTCAAGTCATTGGCCCATCCAAGAAAACTGATTCTGACAAAGTTTCGTACAACTCTTCAGACTACTTTGTTGAGAAACTGAATGGGCAGCCGAATTCGACCGAATCAACCGGGAATGGTTCCTCGGACCACCTCTTTGAAGATGGAATGAACGATAACACAAGCGAAGAGCTCAATTCCTCCAAAGCAAGCGATGACGGGTCTCATGGGTGGATGAGCTTTGTCTTTTTGAACGCCTGGCCGATGGCCCTACTTTTTGTGACATATCGACTTCTATCATCGTTACGATTCCGTTTTGTTTCATCGCCTTCTTCGACCAAAGAAAAGGTTGAAACGAAAATCCGAATGGAGACCGAGACTCTACGAACTCCGACCCGCGCGTCTTCGCGACGCAATAGAGATGGCTTTCTCACTCCACCTCTGTCTTGCGAGAGCATTTCAAAGGAACCTACCGAATGGATGTCCCCATGCTACGGAGACGACGCCCTTGATATATCTGTATACAAATCTATGAAACACGCTGAGCTCCGGAAGTTGTTGCGTGATCGCAAGGTTGACACCAGGGGCAAGAAAGAACAAATGATTAAAATGCTCGTCATGTCGTACCAAAACGAATTAGCATGTCTAACCGTAACGCAGCTCCGTCCAAAATTGCGCAGACGCAACCTGTCTCTCAAAGGAACCAAGAAGGATATTGTTCGTCGCTTGGTAGAAGCAGGTCCTAACATGCCGACGAAGGCATGAATACATGAATATCTGTAGACGAACAATTTAGGACGCTTCTCGTGGTGCATCCTCCAATATATGTTGAAAACGTAAATTACATAATGATAAAAATAATAATTCAAATTGATTCCGTGGTAACCAATTAAAGCATTAACAACTGATGTAAACTTTCAAAAGATACAACAGCAAAAATGTCGGAATGCATGATTTCCGATTCGATAGGTGTGAACTTCACCGAATCGATTTTGATTCGCTAGTCACCAGTGTTTTCTTCCGTCCTCTTTTATCTGATTTTACCAAGGACGATCGTAACAGAATGGTATTTGTGCTGTTGACGAATTTCGAGATATGACGCAAGTCCAAATAAAATTGTGATGGAAAAATAATGTCAACCCAAGGGTCTCATGACACCAAACCCAGGACTCAATCGTTGATTTCTTTTCAATCACGTTTTTGACTGACGTCATTATTTCTTCAATCACTTAATGACATTGAAGCAGACAGACGTTGAATGTCGTGATCTGTGACGAGATATCGTGTCTTTGAGCATGCTCTTGAAACTGGCAGTTTTCAGGTAATAATTGTGGTGACGAAAGGTGAGTTGAATTCACGTTCTTCGAGTTCTCCATTTTCTTATTATCTTTCATCGGATGCCAACATCAACACCGTTTAGTTCCCCTTGAACGCATATCTGCGTTGACAGAGGAGAAAAAACAACTCTTGTGCGTTGACATTTGAATTCTGAGCAGCAGATCTTAACACCCATCAAGCCAGCACATCTGGAACAAGCGAAGAATCTTATTTCCAACGACGACGACGACGAAAATGAGGAGCAGCAAAATTAAATCAAAACGAAACTTTAGAACAGAGATTCAGATGGTGTTGACACTGTTGCTGACAATACTGATTTCACAAGCTGTCGAAGGATTTGTCCCGATAGGAGTGTCTTCATCTCGAGTGCCTTCCTTCGTCACACCAGCCTCGAGGTCAGCGAAGCTGCATGTCTTATCGGGCATTGACAAAGCTGTAAGCAGTGAAGACGATACAGAAGTAACAACAAGCCTACATGTTCAAGCTAAAAAAGATACAAGAAATCCGTTCAAGAAGGCATATCGGATCTATACGGGGTACGCAAAAAGATTATGGAGAGAAACCGATCCATCCGAACGATCGAGAATCGCAAATGACAAAGTAGCTCAAACCGCAAGGGATATGCACCACGTCTTGACAAGTGAGCACGAAACGATATCGTCGTCCAACAGCAGCAACGGCGACAAGAAACGTTTAGAAGCCAGTGCACAGCTTTTGAAAGCATGCGAACACTTGCTATCGACGTTGGAAGAGACGTCGGAAAAATCGACGCCGGAGATATCGACAGCTGTAACAAGCAGCGATAAGTCGAAAGCACCCCCAGCAAAAAAGGAAAAGAAGCAGCGATCAATATTGTTTGGTGCACTGATGGGAGCAGTGGTTGCCTGTTGGGTTTTCAGTGGGAATTGGATATTTACGGGCCTGTTTTGTTTGCTTACAATTCTTGGACAGCTCGAATATTATCGCATGGTCATGAATACCGGTGTTTTTGCAGCTAGAAGAATTTCGGTTATCGGAGCTACAAGCATGTTTGTAACGGTACGTAACACTATTTCTGAGATTCGTTTCTGCTGGTATTTTCGCGTTCTCTGCTGTTAAATTTTCCTTTATCGTTCCCTAATATTTTTCTTCAACAATTTGCGACACCCCTAACTGAATTAAAATTTCTCTCAAGGCTCTCTGTGCTCCCGACTTCCATCAATTGTGTCTCCCAATGTTTGGAACATGGGCCATGATATGGAAACTCACCATGAGAAGAAAAATTGCTACGATACCAGAAATTGCTGCAACCTTTACGGGAATGTTTTATTTGGGATACGTACCCAGTTTCTGGGTTCGGATAAGAACTATTGGTCCAGAAATGATGGAACCCACGCGGTTGTTCCCCGTAACGCTAGCAATGAGGAACTTTCTCGAACAGAAATTTGGGTTCTTGATCCCGAAAACGCTAGTCCATCTACCCATCACCAGTGGTGCCGTTTTCATTTTTTGGTCTTGGATTAGTTTGGCCTTTTCGGATGTCGGTGCCTATTTTGTGGGAAGGAAATACGGAAAAACCAAACTTGGAAAAATATCACCGGCCGCCGGAGCGACGTCTCCAAACAAGTCGGTCGAGGGTGTGATCGGCGGATGCATTGCCAGCTCTCTCTTTTCCATCGCAGGTGCTTGGGCACAAAAATGGCCGTATTTTATTCTTACGGGTGCCATACACGGCACAATATTGGCGATGTTGGGTTTGATCGGAGATCTGACCGCGTCGATGCTGAAACGGGATGCCGGCCTCAAGGACTTTGGGGATCTGATTCCAGAACACGGTGGGATTATGGATCGCGTTGATAGCTTTGTGTGGACCGCACCCTACAGCTGGTTAGTCTGTGCATACGTCATACCTTGGTTGAAGGCGGCATCCGGCGTTCCCCCTTAATACCTCAGTAGTGTATCGAGATTTCATAGTTTTGGACAACCACGATGAGGATCCGAACTGACTGAGACTGTTGTCGAAGACGAATCAATCTTCTATCATCATGCGATGAGAATTTGTTTTGGTGTATCATCTTACTAATATTCTGTTCTCTGTCGATTCTCGGGAGATAGAACAGAGGACCACTGCTAGAGTAGCACGATTCTTGTCTATATTTCACGACACAATAACGCTTTAATGTGAATAAAGAAACACGACGAGAGCACTAACATGATTAGCAAATCAGCATTATCCTACTCCTCGTCATCAGAGAATTCATTAGAATTTCTTCATAGTTTAGTTTAGCCCCAATAATTGCTAGTCTGTTAGTACTTGTATCAATGTTTAGCAATTATTAGAAAGTACGAAGAGTCTCATATTTTTTTAAAGCAATAGTGTGGCGCCGTTAGGATTTGTAGCACGTGTTTAGGATCAATACGGCGATTCATTTCTGATGGTCGCACGCGCGTACTCTACATCACAAAAATGCAGCGCTCGGGGGCTATCGGCATGACTCGTTTTTCCTACGGGATCTAGGGTAGGATTCGGGTTTCGCACGTGCTGGCATGTAAAAGTATATAACCGTAAACCGTTAGACGCACGCCGGAGGGCGAGAATTCGGATCAACGGTGCCGATCTACCACCATTAAAATGACGTACTGACATGCCGCTTAGGCGCTTGGATACTTCTGCTGGAGTTGAACGGAGACGTTTGAAATGGGCCAACGAATATTTTTTTATGATCTACATGTAAATCTGTGAATCGAAAAACGAAGGCGAGAAAGATAGAAGCCGCTTCTTCTTTTCCCTCGCTTTTCCACGAGTCCCACTCCGAAGAGAATCAATTGCAAGCACCTCTCTTGTGATTATCATCCTATTCTTTTTGACAAGTCGATAGAGGTAACAGCTAGACGGGATTGTACTCTAGAGAAACAAAGAAGGGTCTAGAATCAAAATAAAAACACAACCATGTCGAACAATATCGTTGGAAAGAACGAAAAGACAGAAATCACCAAGGGGCACCTTCGATGGGCTGCCCTTTTTCTTGGAGAGCTCCGTGATGGTCTCACCATGGTACGTTTCGTTGTAGCTACATTGTATCATTATCATGCTATACGCATGCTGCCAAACCAGTTCGCTTCGTTTCTCACCAAATTCTTCTCGATTTACGAAACAACACGATGTACGAATTTCAATTCATAGATCAACATGCAAAGTGCCTTTCTGATCGTCGCGAAGGGCTACACTGAAAAAGCAGGTCGGAATCTTGTTCTTCGTCTTTGGAATGTCTCAATTCTTGTTCCAAGCACCTGCCGGGTATCTTTATGATTACACCGAGCAGAAATTGCTTTGGCTTTCGACGGCTGGTGTGGCGACTACCTTTCTGACTGTCTTCACGGCAATGTTTGCTAGTGACGATAACTTCATCCTCATGGTGTTCATCAAATTCATTCAGGGAGGAGTGACATCCTTCATCCCACCAGGTTTGAATAGCATCACGCAGGGTATTGTCGGTTCGGTTGGAATGACGTCTCAGGTGTCCGTCAACGAGATGATGAATCACTTGGGAACAGCCATCTTGGTACTCAGTGGTTCCGTCCTTGCGTACTTCTTGTATCCCGATATCGGAAGTCTTTTCATTGTTAGCCCCATTGCATGCGTTCTTTTCATTTACTTTTTGAACAAAATCAAGCCCGGCGACATCGATCACGATGCCGCTCGCGGTCTCAAGAAGGAAATTCACAGCGAAGAAAATTCCTCCTATGTTCCTCCCGGAGAAGTCGAAGGTTCTGTAGCTACTTCTAAAAAGAAGCTCAAGACCAAGCCAAGTTATGTGTTCGGTTTTGGAGAAGAAAGCGAGGATCCCAGTGGGGCACCGAAGGCAGACACCCCCCTTCAGATTCTCCGAGATCCTATCCTTCTACTCTTCATCGCAATTTGCTTCCTCTTCCACACTTCAAACGGAACTGTCCTTCCATTGGTCATGCAAACCTTGGCGATCGGCAACGGTAGTGTGGGTATGTTGATGAGTGGCTTGTGTATTACCATCGCGCAGGTCGTTATGGTATTCGCAGCCAAGATTTGCGGTACATATTCTGGAAAGTACGGTCGTAAGTGGTTGTTCTTGGCCGGTCTTGGAATTGTTCCTATCCGATGTGCAATTTTGGCCGGATTGTTGACACTCAAGGGCGATGGCGAAGCAACTCTCTTGTGGCAGATCGTCACACTTTCGACGCAAATTTTGGATGGTGTGGGTGCCGGGGTCTTTGGCACTATGTACATCTTGGTTACAAGCGACATCAGCGGAGGAACGGGACGCTTTGGACTGACCCTCGGATTGACGACTGCTGCTATGAGCATCGGAGGAACGGTTTCTGGATACATTGGCCAGGCCTTCGCCGAAGACTACGGATATCTACAGGCCTTCTGGATCCTGTGTGTCATGTCTACCGTGCCTGCATTGTTGTACTTTTTCTGCATGCCCGAAACCCTCGCGCAGACCGAACCTGCGATTTCCATCATTGAGGAAGACGAAGAACAAAAAATTGGCTTGGAAAACAAGAGCTACGTGGAACTGACCTAAGCAATACATACAACAACGACAGCAGCAGCAAAGCTCTGCGCATCCTTCGTGTACTTGATGGTTTTCACCAACAGGTCTTTCATACATTTTTACTCTCGGCAATGGGCTAGGTACCTTTATTGAATCGCGAGCGTTCAAGGTATTTTTTTTACGTCCATTGTCTATTATCGATAGAATTTTATGTCTATTGTATAGCATCGATAGAAGCTCCAATGTTAAATTTTCTACTACACTTATTAGATGAAACGTTTGACAAACAATGGTATTACTGAAATTTAGATGAGTGCAATACAATACGTGTAGTCGTTGTCTAACGAAAAATTGCCTTGCACAAGATTATAGTTGGAACGAAAAATTTGAACATTTACACACGTATTCGCATTTATAATAGCCTAACAATAAGACATAAAACTGGTATGTCCCTCCCTCGTTTACAATCGTCATTCATTGATTCCTTCTACAGCTCAGTCACATTTCACGCCTTTCACACCTTTTCGATTTCTATGCAATTCGACATGTGCCATCTTTGTCGGTTCAACCTTTCTATGTTTGGTCAAAAATGTTGCTGTACATGGAGATCTTTTTAAGTCCTTTCATTTGACCAAACTTTGAGGCCATCAAGGCAACGCCCGCTCCCGTGATTTTGTTGTGGTTTAGAGTGAGTTCCTCCAGGGTTTTGTTTCGACACAGGGCCGTAACGATGTGCCCCAGGTGGTCGTCGTCCAGGGAATCGTTGTCAAGATCCAGTACATTGAGTGTTTTGTTGCTCCCGAGGGCTTCGCAGAACGACGAGATAGTCAAATTCTTCGTGAGGCTCAACGTGCTGGAAGCTCAGGTCTAAGATTTTAAGGCTATGCCTCGATTTTGTTTGCAGGAGGTTCGTGAGTGAGGCCAGCCCCTTGGCTCGACACTTATTCCCGAAGAGGCGCAACTCTTCAATCCCCTTCGGTAGCTGCCCCAACAGGACCCCCAGATGGTCATCTAGAAGCCCACATCGACTTGCAATCAAACAGGTGATGCTTTTGTTTCCCGATAGGCTCATTGCCAGTGCTGGCACATGATCGGACAAATCGATAAAGTCCAGTTGAAGTTTTGTCAGGGATTTGGAAAACAACATCGATTGCAGCGCAAAGGATGTTGAGAGCGACCAAGTGACACCCGTCAAGTGGAGATGCGCACAGTTGTCCACGTTGACGATGCCAGATAACACCAAATCGAGATACGTTGCGGTCTTATTGGTGCCACCCATGACACTCTCCATATCGGAGAGGGAGTCGTCAAAATTCTTCTTTTCAGATTCGTTGGTGTTGGAAGAAGTGCTAGAGCACGTGTCCAAAATAATCGAATTCCACCGCGCCTTTTGTCGTAGAATATCTACCGCCATGGCCTCCCACGACTTATTGTCTCCCCGGACCAATTCCAGAAAGTTCGAGGCAATTTTCTGGTCGATGGCCACGTCTTTGGCAAAAATGGACACCTTGGTAATGTCGTTGAGGGCTCCCTCTAGATCTTTCCTGGCAGTCTTTGATCCCACGAACACCTGGGTCGATCTCTTGCGGTTATCATCGGTGTCGGAAGCAGCCGCTGGTGTTTTTTCGTTTTCGTTGGACTCCACAGTAACGGTTGTATATTCTGAATCCGAATCGTCGCCTTCGTCGCTGTCTTCGATAATTTCTAGACTCGAGTCGCTGTCGTAGCGCTGGATATTCCGATTTGAACCTAGATTTCTTCTCGAAAATCTCCCGAAATAATTCCCGTTCCCATCGGCGCTGCTGTCCAGGCCAAATCGCTCGCTCAAACTTCGAATCATGATTGCTTTTGGTTGGGAATGGGAGAAAAGTTACAACTTTTTCGAATCCGTTTGAATCATGTGCCTTCAATTCCGAGGTCAATGGTGTCGAAGCGTCACCTCAATACAAAAGCGTCAACTTCGCGGTGCTCGTATCAAAAGTGGCGAAGGCGCAATGTGTTTGTGTTCGATCAAGGGTAATCGTAGGTTCAATGCTGTGGCATACTGCTTCTCAAAAGTGCCATAGTATCGAGAAAAAGAGATGCGGAAACTGGCGCGAAGAATAATCCACAACACAACATGACACGGCAATAGAACTCGTTCGCATAATGGTCTTTGCGCAAACGAGTCACGAGATGACTGGCATATTCCTTTTCGACTTTCTTTCCGACCAAAATCGAATCGTAAAATATGACCCTAACCCTACCGGGATTAGTGGATTTTCGACTCATGTCTACTGGCTTTCTAATTCAATCGAAGTAATCAATCACCGATATCCCGGTTGGCTGGCATTGGTGGTGTTCTACAAGAAGTAGTTGTCCGAAGTAGAATGAATTTCAGGTGTTATTTTATAAATTAGTCGCCTCAATGAGAATGTAGCGTTCCATAGTTGTCCATGGAAGATGTGGATAGCGTCATGGTCTCGCTTCTTCGTTTGTATCGTCATTGCAGCCAGTCGCAATTCCCAGTTGCTGTTCGACTTGCTTTGTCTTGAACCGCCAGGCAATGATCTGCATGGAGGACCTGAATCGCCTTGAGATGCAAACTATACTGCTGTGGCAAATAGTTCACACCTTGGACCATCCCACTGGATTGCTGCATCGGCGCCGGATAATCGCATTCCATCCGCAATAGCTCTTGAATCGTCCGAATTAGCCGTGGGAATGGTCACTCTATTGTTGCTGATGCCGTTGTCCTCGTTACTTTGATTCATCGTACACTTCTTATTGATGGAAAGTATTGTTCCCTGGCAATTCTTGGTAATCCGCTCCCGTGAACGATATTTGAGTTTTTGGAAACGATTCGCCACCTTGGTTTGAGCTTCCTTGTCTGAGATCTCAACCCATATGCCTCCTTCGCGAACCAAAAATCGGCTCCCGTTTTCGATCATTTCTGAGACAATGAATTCCAACAAAGCTGTCTTTCCAAAGGAGTTGGAGGCTTCATATTTATCGTGATTTGCCTCGATAAGGCGATAGAGGTCCCGGTTGCCTTTGCTATTTTTCTTGTTCATTCCTTTGCAAATCATCACATCTTTCACACCCGGCACAACGATGACTTGTTTGGGTGTTTCCGAAGGTTGGTTGACCACTACTTTGTTGTTGTTCTTGTTGTCGGACAATGATGTTGTATTCATCGTGATTACTGCTTCTTTCTTGTCGAATCGTGGTCGATGCGAGAAGGACATGAATTGCGATTTTGAGAATCATTGTCGATGAAAAAAACAGTCTACAATCACGGCTATGACTACCTTTTGCAGTCGTTTTAGCAATTCATAAATGGAAAGAAAGAAATGAAATCGAACAAGCGACAAATCGGATTGTATTGTTTTGGTTGCTTTCGATTTTTTGTATCAAAATATTTTCGGTTTGAAGAAAGCTGTCGCTGCTTGCTTTCGAATCGGCTCCTTCTCGAAGCGAAGAAGCGAAATCCCTCGCATTGCGAAAAATCAGAATCGAAAAAGGTCGCAACGATACAATGGTCCATCGCATTTTTTTCTGTAGCAGATCTGACCGGCCTTCGAAGTGTGATTGAATTCATGGGGGAAGTGCTTCTGGATGTAGGTATTGGGGTGAAAAACCGGTCAAGAATAAATAATTCCGGAATGGGAAAATGTTTCCTTCCGTTTTAATCGAACTAATCAATAGCCGGTCCCCTCTTTAGTCGAACTAATCGATCACCGATCTATTGACTTTTTTTCCGTGTGATGGCGTCGTGTTCTTGCTCCACTACTTTTTACACGTACGAGGACGTCAAGCAAAACGACGAGGACAGACGTATGACTTGTACCAGAACTACGTAGCTGTACAGGCAGCAGCAAACAACCTGAACAACGGTTAACCAGACGCTCTCAGCACCAACTTTAGCATCGCCCATCGCTCATCATCGGCATCATCTTTGCACTTGCTAGGGTGGTGTAAGAAGGTTCCGTCATAGGGATTTCAATAAAATTGTAGCAAGACTACTGTTTTAGTAATCTTTTTGCACAGCGGAGAAAGCGCAACGTTGCGAAGGTACCGCAGAACGCAGCTACTATCGAGAGTGCCGATCGGAAATAATAATTTACCATGTTTTCCGCATCCCGAGCTATTGTCCGCAGGGCTGCTGTCTCCGCCCGGAGATCTCAGCAGACCCGTAAAATGGGTTCCGACATGCCCGTTCCCCAATCCCAAAACGCCCCGCTATGGCACGGCCACACTGTCAAGCACGAGGGGTGGGAGGAGTACATATATTTCTACTACTTTGCCGGCTTTGCTCTCCAGGCAGCTGTCCTGCTTGGTGCGCCGGAGACCTCCATCGAATCCTGGGCGCGACCAGAGGCCCAAGCTCGTTTGTACCTAGCCAGTGAGGCAGGTGGCGGGCACACCGAGTTCGCCTTCGGAACCCACTACCAGGAATTGATCAAAAATGAACAGGTCGAACTGTGGGACAAATTCAACGAAAAGTCGATGAATCCAGGCGATGACGACGACGACGATGAAGAGGAGGAAGACGAAGAAGAGGAGGAGGTATGTAGGAAATAACCCGGAGAATTCATGGAGGAGGGTGTCTTGTCCTGTCTATATGGATGATATTCTGTTTTTGATTTTCGAATGTTATCCAACATCTCACGCGCAATTTTCGTTTCTATTCTTTTCATGTTGTGAATTTGATCTGGAAGGACGACGAGGACGAAGACGACGAAGAATAAACAAAAAGACGGGTGGCATGATGATCATCGTGTGCACAAATTCGCCTATGTAGACTTTCGCTCGCTTTCGCTCAAACGAACGAAGCTCTTCTCTCATTCCATAAGACAAATGTATAGAATTGCAGTTTAATCCAAAACACCAAATGCCTGTTCGATTTTGAATTCGTTTCCTCTAAATCGGAAATGAGCGTTTGCAACTAGAATGACAACGAGAAGTTCACCGTCCACCTATCAAATTGTTACTTCATGACGCTTTTCTAGTCGTTGTATCTTATGTTGCCATGGAAGCTTTCAACACATTGTTTGCCTCGTTCATCGTAAATGGACCCTCGTCGCTGAAGCTTGCGGTCACTTTAACACTCAGCTATCACGCAACAAGATATCAGCTTCGTCTGAATGAATGACGATTAGCAAGATATCGCTTCGTCTGAATGAATGACGATTTTCTGCTGACAGAAATCCGTCACAGTCAATCTGTACCCCTTTACGGAACGGGTTCTCTCTCCAGAGTCGGTTGATGGCTACCCCTCATAGCTTATCGGTGAATGTTTGTATCCGTAACGCATCGTACGGAAGTTCGTGCTATTATGATGGACAGTTGGCAGACTCTACCTTGACTGGAAAGCTGATGGCCAGCCTAACGAAGAGTATACCCATTCAATCCGAAAATGACGAGTTCGCCCTTTCCCAACGTATTTTGAAACAAAAGAAGAACAGAAAACTGATCCAAAGTGATGAATGGGGGAAAAACGTTGCACATACTCGGAAGGTTCGTCAGACTTTTTCTTGACAGAGTGACGACATGCTTGACTTTCTATCGAATACACATTTTATCAATCGAACGATTACAAATTGCTTATGAACCGTCAACAATAGGCGTATTTAGAACTACTATTTATTTTGTCGTCGTTTTAAACACTTTTCATAGTTCCTCGAAAATAATGGTGAACGAATACATTGGTTACAGGAGGTCGTAGATTCAATCTTGTTTCTCGAACGCTTCTTTCTCCTTGACTGGAGAGCTATGGTGTTGATTTTCATCTTCCCTGCCTCGATCACGTTGGTTAGCAACGTGCTTAGACCCCGTATCAAATTGCTCTTGAATTCCTTTCATTCGATAGCATGTTCGGAGACAGCATCGACTTTCAGGTTCCGGAAAAAATCCTGTCACTGTAGTCCGTATGGTAAGACTAAAAAGTAGCTTGGGCATCCGCGTGCACATTATCTTCATTTGGTAGGACCTTGAGCGGATGAGCGCTCAAAGCGGATACATATTACTACTATTCCTTTCATTTAATCTCTTTCCCCATTATATATAGACGTTCTATAACAAAGTAGTTTCTATTCGATCAAAGAGGGAATAACATGGTTAAATGCAAAGTTGTGAATCCTCGATGAACAAACTCTGTTCTCTTTGTCATCGACAATATTTAACCGCTTCGCCATCGAAATAACATATGGATGCGTGCTGCTGCTTAGTCCTCAGACACGTCAGTTTTGGTTTTGAGACCTCAGAGAAGATTGAACATCTTGGTTTATACCGGTCTTAGGTTTGGGATTGTGTGAGAGAATAGAATAATGATAAGCGCTCAAGAGCGCTCATCTTTTGTATTGGCAGTCATCATAAGTGAGATTGATTTCAGCAGTCCAATGTCAATATGGGGACGCGGGCGTTAAGTAAGAGCCTACTTCCGATCTTGTTCTTGAAAGCCTTTCAAGTTCCATGTATTAAGTGAAGAAGAAGGCTTTGGATCCTTTCAAATGGCAAATAAAGCGCATGCAGGAATGAAAGGCAACATGGAACAAAACAAATTCGAATCACACACAAAACTTCAAAATGAATTCTTATATGTTCTTGAAAATGTGAAAGATAAAAACTTTTTTGGCGTCCTACTTCAACTGGGAATAATGTCGTTTCGACGCGCTTCCATATTTCTTCACGTCAAACTTAACCGTTGAGTTCGTGGCAAGATGGTAGGTAGGATCATTGTTTGTTTTCAGTTCTCTAGGATCACCCATTCCCGTATTTCATTATTTTTAGTGCTCATCCAGGAAGTTCGCATGAATGACCGGGAACCTACAGAAGTTCAATTCACATTTTGAGAAAATATCAGCACTACACCGTTACGTAATTCCAAGACAGTTGTTCTCGTTCCATACGAATGACAATAATAGCCACTATTCTTGTTAAAGGGAACTTTATTGGCTCGAACATCGCGGATGATCGAAATTACAAAATCGATGATAGATGCTAATGTTCACAATATTTTTCAGAAGCAGCAAATGATCACAATTTGTTATTTCCGAGAAACCACACAATTTTTTTTTCGAGCAACCAAACCAACTACTTTTCCGATCTTGAAACAAACATACTTTACCGTAAACTTACGAAATGATTGATATTGATACCATTCGAAGCATGAAACGCCCAGAGTTGCAGCGGATACCACTGTTCCCATCGAAGCGTCTCGTTCCGGGGCCTTTTGATGTGATTTGTGCTCGGGGCAAGCAAGCATACAACCACCAAGGTGTAAGTTCGAATGAAACAAACAAGTGACGAACTGTTGCAACCCCGACGTAAATAATGTGTCGCACCGATAAACTTTCACTCACGGAGATTCATCTCTTCCTTTATCCTTTAACAATCGCAGAATCGGTACTTCCGACAAATCATTCACCATGCCACCGAGAAATATTCGAAGGTCGAAAGCAAACTACAGCGATCGATGATCGTAACAGACATTGTCGATGCGATCCGAGCTAAGGGGAACGGCTTCCTTCGCAAGACCAGCAAGGGGGAATGGGTCGAATGTTCCGATGTAATGTGCCGCGAAAAGGTCGGTCAGCACTTTCGCAACGCTTTGGGATCAAGGTACAAGTCGAGCACGAAATCGAAGAGACGCATCAAGGAAGAATCGATTCCGCGCCTTGTCAATAGCCTCCATAAAATTGTCTTTTCGAGCAAGGCCGTGATGGAGATTACAGAACGTCTAGAACTGGATATCGTATTCATTGACGAAACCAACGATGATGAATTCTACGAGAAGGCATTCGAGGCAAACATGAATCTACTGGACACATTCAAAAACGACAACTCTCTGGTGCAACAATTCCAGAATCAGTTTTCACTTGGAGAACAACCAGAACTTTTACCTCAAAGAAGTAAGCCAGTGAGCTATATGAATGCAGCAGCGTGATGGAAATACAAAACTCTCTTCAGAACACTCTCCAATTTATTTTCGGGATGATCAAGGGACCAAGAACAGGCTGATGATTTTAGCAACAACGGGAAATCAGCCCTCTCGAATTTCTCAATAATTCCAACTGTATATTATTTCAACAATCCCGATCGTACTACATTCTTCAACATCAATAGACTAGAGAGAAATGAATTATTATAGTAAGCAAAAAGTCAAGAAAACAGTCCCTAATGGTGTGACTTATGAGAAAAACTAAGTACGTAGGTAGCAAGTTAGATTGTGATGAAGGAACCTTGGTCAGTCATACACTTCATAATGACTGCTCGCGTTTCATGATGAGATTGTTATGCCCTCAGTGGTAACTCCAGTTGTTCCTGTTTTCGATAACTGTAGACCCAAGCAGCCAGTACGACTGCTTGAACGCCAACAGCATTGGACATGACATCTGGTGAGGCCCCGGTCATGCCGCTGCTGAAAATTGCACCCAATATTTCGACGATTCCGTACAAAATAAGCCCCGCATCTGACTTGTTCAACACAATTTCAGCGTCCCCCAAAACTCGGGAGGGCGCGGTTGTGCTCATAGAAAGGTAATATGCGATTGGCCCAGTGGCACACCAGATCAGTGCATACACTTGTCCGGCCAGATCGAGGTCTTCAAAAGAAGGGATTCCAATCACGGATGTAAAGAGCTGCGACCCACCTACGAGAAGATCCAACAAGTGAGCCATTCCAGCGACCCCGTACAAGATACCCATTAGTTTCCGAAAGGAATCAAGAGGTTTTGTGTCAACAGCCGCTGGCAACAAAGCATTCAGGGCCAACCAGTTATCGACAACAAGTGCTGGTGTCGCTAAGACCGCCAAGGGGGATCTCGGAGTGTATTCCATAGTCAGTTGAACCGAAGCATCGTCCTCGATAGCATTGAATTCGAAGTCCATAACACAATCCGTAGCAATACCTGGAACTCCGTCTGGAGATACTACCACCAGCCGCCCCGGTTCGTTTATCGTACAGGTCCATTCAACCTGAAATTGGTTCAATGCGAAAAATTCCACAACGGTGTCACCAACTTTGAGTGTATCGGAAGAAGTATTGTCGTCGTTCATAGAACCATCGGAAGCAGCTCTTCCCGGATTTTGTGCTGAAAGAAACGAGAACGGCTTGAATGTCTCTTGCGTCGAACGGCCTTTGATCACCTCCACACGATTTGAACTCAAGACGATTTTAGGCCAGTTCACTGGGCGCGAAATAAAACTTTGCAATGCATTGGCGTTGCTGGTTTTTCCGCCGCCACCGCTGACCCCCACCAATCTCGAAGACGTTGTCTTGAGCTGAATCGCGTGAGAGACCTCCCGATATAAAGCAAGACACAAAACCAGATGGGCCGAGAACAGCCGAAGGATCTTTGTTGTCATGACGATAGAATCTACGAGCAACAACAATCTCCCAACTCTAGAAGGTTCGATCGCAAGTATCTACTCATGCTGTTATTCTTCATTCTTCTTCTTGAAAGACAGCGAGAGACGTGAACGGAGATTGGAAGCACCACTATCTCAACGTGTGCCAATTCGGGGGAACTTTCAAATTTTCACAACATGTTGTGATGACGATGATGACATATTATGATGTGTTCCTGTTAGCGCGCGTTGAATCATGCTTGAATCATCGCGCATCGAAATGGTTTTTTATTTATTTTTAGTTTCTTGGCGGGATCGATTCTCGTTCTAAGCTGTGTTTTGTCTCAAGTCTTATTTTATTGCCCCAAATGAACTTCTAGTCGTCCACTCTTTGCGGTACTAAAATTAATTAATGACTGTGACACGCTTGGTGTCGCAAACATAATTGCGATCCTACCAAGAATTTCGGATGCCACTCATTGAACAACTAATACGGTACTACATACCTCGTACGATACACGGGATCCGTAGTGTTCAAAATCAATCCCTACCAACCGTCGTTACAGTAGTAGTTTCTTCCACTACGTTTCTGAACTAACTTCAAAACCGCAACTATTAACCGACTCCGTGAGCAGAGAGGCTGTCTCTCTTTACCCGATAAGAACACTCAGAAGCATCGAGCAACAGAATATCAATCATTGATAGTTGTAATGCATCACGGAAGGATTTAGACATTTGATATTGAGCATTATCAGGTTACAGCGAATCAAAACCTTCAGTTCCTTCAATCATGGCACCGTCTCCGGTCGCTTGTTCCAGCAACGACCACTGGGACGCTAATCAGATGGAGGAACACATGTCGGGAGACGAACTCTCGCCGCTTCCGAGGTCACCGACGACTCCAAACGCGAAACGAAAGAAACGCCCGTCCAAGAAATCACCGAGGCCGGTGTCTATATCTCCACCCAGCACCGACGAGGAGAAACAGAAAACAAACTCGCCTCGGAAAGAGAGAAAAGAGTCCACTCCGCCACCGCCTCCTCTTTCCAACACTCCGCCGACTCCTAATGGTAAGAATTCGACTCGTAACAACAGATCAAGCAGCAAATCAGTCAGCATATCAATAAGTCATCGTAGTCCTGGAGCCGAAATGAGATATCGCCAGGTGGCAAATGCCGCCGCCGAAGCTGCCAGTCTGCGGAGGTACCGTCGTCCGCGAAAGAGACTTCAGTGGAAAAGCAGCGTTCGGGTGAAAATAATAAACAATCTGTCAAATTATACTGACCAAGAAAAACTCGACTCCTGGTATTGGCCCGACGAGTATTCGATGATGGAAGACGAGTGCGAACTTACGAGCATATACATGGACGAAATTGCATTTGAGCGAGAAAAGCGTGATACAGGAAGAAGAGGATGGTAACTTTTATGAAAGGCACCTGCCCGATGGTTTTTGTGAGCGCGGATTGGAGTCATGGACAATGCAGGGAGAAGAACTGAAAGAACAACAAGTTCAACTCGTGATCGATACGGTTTGGCAAGCACAAATCGATGCCTGGGAATTTCTTGGAAATCACCCATCCAAAACCACAGCCAAAAAGGTCAAAGACGATACTATCCACGACGAGTGCTGGGAATTCATTCGAGAGCGAGCTTCTGCCGTATCGAGGACCTCACAATTCAGGGCACGGCAATTCGCAATGATGGATCAACAAGCGGTGGACGCATATTTGAGTTCCGTCCGTTCCTTGGAACAATCGAGGAGGCGAATTTCCAGAATGCTTGGAGGAAAGCAGTCTTCCAGTCGCAGCATTACCAGATCTAGTCGAAACCTTACAAAATCGAAATCGTGCCGAACTCTATCAACCTCGGAAGGCAGTGGTAGCAGAAGTATATGTGATGGTGAAAACAATCTCAAATCAATTCTCAAGTCACCGCCAGTGATGAGACTAAGCTATTCCGATACGAGATCTCTGCGGAAATCGACGTCGCAGTCTCGTATCCCATTGCCTTCTGGTTCAGAGCACAGCAAGGACAATAGTATGACAAGTTTCAGAATTCGTTTGCCCAAGATCTGCGACGACAACAGGAGTTCGATCAGCAGGAGTCTGCGAAGCAACAGTTTACGCAGCAACAGTTTACGCAGCAATAGCCTGCGCAGTAACAGCCTTCGGAGTAATAGTCTTCGAAGTAGCAGCCTGCGCAGCAACAGTCTTCGAAGCAACCGTAGCCAGAGTGTAGCGCACCAGCAGTGCGCGCAGCAACCACTCACGTGGCAACAGTTTACGCAGCAGCAGTTTGCGGAGCAACAGCGTTCGTAGCAACAGCGTGCGCAGCACCCTAAGCAACAGCAGTTCGCTGAGTAACACCAGCAAGAAGATCCGATATAAACCCAAAAGCAAAACTAAGATCCCAACGTCACCGGTGGGAAGCGTGTGCAACAGCGTGCTCAGCAACTCAAACCACAACAGCCTTGCTGACGAGGAAGATCTGAGTATGAGAATGATGCGATCGCATATGAGCTTGAGTGTGGCATCGGAGGGATCATCACGCCGAAGAATGCTCCGAGTATCCCCGAAACCACCGCCGTTGTAGCTAAATTACTCCTGCAAGCTTCATCGCTAGCGAACATTAGTGAATCAGAAGCAACGGAGCCATAATACGACGAAGTAAGCGAGCAAGGAATCATTGAAAGTCTAAATCGAATTGATTCAGAAACGACATGGACTACGGTCAAGTGTTATACAAAACATTGCTGAAGAATGTTGTCAAAGATGAATATTCAACCCGACTCGCAACCAAAAACAAAGCAAGGCACGAAGCACAAAGACGTTGATTCTGATCTATACACAAAAATGGCAACAATTTTTCCCGGCGTAGTATGCCTACAAATTTCGTTGAGGAATAGCTTTCAAGATTGTCATTTCACCAGAACAGAAACAACGAAGGGGAATCGCGTTCCTTTTAAATCATTGTTTCTATTACAACGATGGTATTTTCGAAATCCATGAGATTCTTTGTGAATTGACTCGATCAGTAGTCCCAATCATACTTTACTTAATTCTATGCTGAATTCTTTTTCAATGAGAATCTGACGACTGAACTTTAACATCACAGCTAGTTTTCTTTCTTTTCGTCGTCGGATTTTCCCCTCGGAGATATTGATGCTGCTGTTCATCATGTCGATTGTGGTTTCCGTTTTCGAATCAATGGCGTTCCAGAGCAAAGGAACCGCTCCCATAAAGATTGAGACGGAGATGATCTGCTCCGCTATCGATTCCATCAATCCTCCTTCCGGGATGCTCTCCATCGAATCGATCACTTTCTTCGAGAACCAAGGGACGTATAGGATCAGGACCAAGTAATAAACCAGCATCCGCGACAAAATTTGGGCACTTAGGATAGCCAAGATGCTCTGGAATTCGGTCTTGCATATTCCTCCTGATTTGTCGGCATCGGCCGCCTCGAACAATTGGTCGCTAACTTCTCGGGAGGGTGGCTGATTCCAAAAAATCGATTGTCCGGTTCATGGTGGAAGAAAATAGAGAGGATCAAGAAATAGGATATTGTCATGAAAGCAAGTTGAATATCGTTGAGTTTATTGTCGATCGAGAACGATTCATACACGTGTGATGTCCTTTTGGATATTGTAGCACTCACAAAACAGGCAGCTGGGCCAGCATATCGAGCAAGCGTGATATGAACGGACAGCAGCCCGACATACAATTCGCTTTTCGAGACACTTCCGGTTTTGCTTGTATCACATGCCGTAAACACCTTATCGACCAATTTCTGAAATGGTTTGCTTCTCGTAAGGATGTTCCCCTTACTGATTTCGTTTTCAGCATTGGATATTTCTTTTTCGTTTGTCATTGTCCTCTTCGTGTCACTTTTTCAAAAGGAAAGGATACAGCGCAAAATCTAACAGCACGTTGAACAGGATCGGTTTCCAGTCTCTTCGGAATTTCACGCTTTCGTAATTTGATTGCCTTCGAGAATGTTGAGAAAGGATAGCATATTGGTTGTCCAGTAGTGTAGGATGCGCATTCGTGATCGAAGATCAAAGATACCAAGCAAGTTGTCTTCTTGTCGAATTTCGAGAGAGAAATTGAGAAGAAAAAATAATTGTGTTCCTGATTATTGACAGTTGGCAATCCCGCGAATGGAAAGTTTCCGGGTCCCTTCTAGCCAAGTCTTCTGGGTGCCATCTGGACAATTTTCTAATTGTAGTCGTGTTGGTCAAATTAGTTTTTTCGCGAACACGTCATTTCCGAATTCAATTGTTATTCCACGACTTGCTCCCAAAAACTCCAAATCCCTACAGCAGTTTGCGGTAACCACCCAAACGTTTTTTTCTTCTCCATGCCGATGGAAAAAAGACACATCACACGAGAAGTCTGACACAACATCCTGAGTATCTGGCAACTAAGAATTGTTTTTGCTCTTTTTTTTCGTACCAGTTTTTCGATAGACGCAAGAGAAAGGTCTAACGGAATCTTCTGTCGGGTCGCATTCAATTCATTGTATACAACTAAGAAACGATGAATCCAAAAATCAACTCCTTTCTTGCCCTCGCCTTGATCACCGCATCAACCCAGGCGTTCGTCCCAAATGCTTTTCTTTCGAAGACAGGATCGAGGACGGAAAATGGAATGCCAATTCACATGGTCGGGACGGCAGTGAAAGAAGGGCCCCCGACTGACACAGAAGAAACCTACGGAACGGTCGTCGGAGATACTAAGGGTGCTGCCCTGCGCCTGGACGGTGTGGCCATTTCTCGAGGTGCTTCGCCGCTTTTGAAAAACATTAATTGGAGCATCCAGCCAAACGAGCGATGGGGAATCGTGGGGGTCAACGGTGCTGGTAAATCGACACTTCTGGGCGCCATTACAGGGACTGTTCGAATGGACGAAGGACACGCCTTTGTGCATGCTAATGCCCGTGTCGGGTATCTGAGACAATCTGTGAGTGTGTTATGCGTAGAATGGAGTTCCTTCGTGGTTTGCTTTATCCGGTTTGTCGACAAATAATTTGCACTTTGCTTGATCAGAATTCTAATCTTGGAATTCTCGTCATTTGTTATCGGATGTTCTGCACTTTGCATCATGTTTTTCCATATTCATTAGGCCGTAAGTGGGTCAACAAAAACAGTTGCCGAGGAAGCAAGGAGTGAGATGACCTATATTGAGCTCGCCAAAGAAGATCTGGAGGCGAAAACGAAACTTGTTGAAGATGGAGACTATTCAGAGGAAGCCTTGAATGATCTAGCAGAGGCCCAAGAGCACTTTGAAGCAATCGGGGGTTACGAACAGGAACAGCTTGTTGATACCGTCCTGAAGGGATTAGGATTTGAACCAGAAGACTCGGACCGATTATGCAGTGATTTCAGTGGTGGTTGGCAGATGAGGATTGCCCTAGCGCGCTTATTGTTGTCGAAGCCATCCCTACTGTTGCTAGATGAACCATCGAATCACTTGGATTCGTCTGCAAAGGATTGGTTGGGAAAATATATTGCGAATTATGATGGAAGTGTCGTGCTTGTATCGCACGACGTGAGTTTGTTGGACGCCGGTGTCAATTCGATTGCAGAAATTGTTGGAAATACCATTGTGGAGTATCGATCTTGTTCCTACGAAAAATACCTTGAAGAGAAGGAATTCCGGGCAATGACTGCCCAAGCCGAATACGAACGCAATATGGAAGAAGCAGCACGTCTTCAGGCATTCGTCGACAAATGGGGAGCTTCCGCCAACAAGGCGAAGGCGGCACAATCGAGAGTTAAGATGCTTGAAAAGATGAGACAAGAGGGAAAACTAGACCCACCCCCAGTTGCAATTCAGGTGGGTGGGCGAGATCCTGAGTTGGTTCTCCCTCCACCTCCTAAACCAAACGGAGAATACCTTCTCACCATGAAGGACGCTACTATTGGATATGATCCTAACGAAGCTCCTCTTCTCAAGAATATCAATCTCGAAATTCCGCGTGGGATGAAACTATTATTGCGGGGTCCAAACGGCGCTGGAAAGTCGACCCTTCTCAAAGCTTTAAGGGGGAATGTTCCCGAAATGATCCAATCTGGTCATCGAATTGAAAACGATAGATTGCGCCTGGGAACTTTTACGCAGGATCTTGCCCAGGAACTTGACCCAGACGCTCGTGCTGTCGACCTAGTCACTGAATATGCTCGGTTCGGGAACGACGGTGATATTACCGTGACCGATGAAACAGCTCGAAGTGTACTGGGCCGCCTTGGTCTCGGGGGAGAAAAACCTCTGAGAAAGGTTGCCGCTTTGAGTGGAGGCGAGAAGGCTAGGGTAGCCCTGGGAATGTTTGCGTTGAAAGCAAGTAACCTCTTGATGTTGGACGAACCAAGCAATCACTTAGACGTCGGCTGCATATCTGGACTTGCAAAGGCCCTAAGCGCATGGGGTGGTAAAGATGGAGCGTTGGTAGTGATTAGCCACGACCGCAAATTTTGTGAAAAAGTCGGTTTTACGCACGTCGGCACCGTTATGGATGGCAAACTTGTGCTTGAACAACGATCGCTGAGAGACAGCGACTGGGACCAATACGACATTGGCGCAGCGGCAAAGTCAAAATTCGCCTGAGCGCCAATGCAAATCCTAAACAGGAGCGTGCACCCTCAGTTGCATATTACTACGTGGGAAATCAAACCGCTCCAATTGATTTTGAAACATAATTGTATCCAAAAAATAAATTTGCTCTCTAATAACATGCAAAGTGCTGATGTACATAAAATAGTCGAAAAAAGTCACAGTACTAGTACACGTAGTCGCCTCTGCCAGAGAGCGAGATGCCTCGTTTGTTGAGGCTAAAAAGCAAAAGAATTTTGACCAAAATTTTTTCTTATGAAAACACGAAAACTGGCTCTCTATTAAAACAAGCATCTGATCGAAAATTTCGATTTAGACGCGGGCATTAAAAAATTGCAGTAGTCTAATTGTGTGTGAATTTACTCTATTGTTATCTATTAGAACCGGAGCGTTGATATGGATGTTATCAGAAGGCAGCAGCCTATATTTTCTCAAATGATTCTGAGTTTTATCTCTCAAAAATCGTTCCCCACTCTCTATAATGGCGAGTCCTCGGACACGAAAGGGGAAGTTGTTAAATCATGCCGAGTTTGTTTCGATGCCGTCTATGCGTCGAATTAGTTGAGAAGATCATTATCACCGAGTGAGTCTCCCTCGAAATTATATTCGAAATCCGTCTCGTTACCCAGAGCCAATGGCGAAGGCGGTGTGCAAAATTTGTGAATTTTCTTCTCTCCCCAGGCGCCATCTTTCCTGAATTGTCGTTCGGAACCGAGATAGGCTTGATAGTATCCAGTTGCAGCTGTTGATTCGCCAACAAATCCCATTCCGTCTTCTGACGTGTCAAAGATCTTGAAGAGATAGCACGAATCATATTCCAGACAATATGAATTCTGTTGTGATAGAAAGTTGAAGACAAAATGAAGTTAGCGAAAGTGCGTCCGATTGTGACTTCATAGTACATGAAGTTTACAGTGTCGCTCCTTTGAAAAACAAAAGTTCTTACCGTATAGTTCGCGAACGGTGTTTGATAGGTAGCTGGATCTATCCTGTCAATATCCTCTCCGCCTATCTTTCTCAATATCCACCAAGTTTCCTCGGGGAAATAATCCGTTCGAATATCGATGTTCAAAAACAGTTCATCGTCACAAGTAGTGGCATTTGCCGTCTCATTCGTCAAGAAGGCTGCTGCTGTCCCGTTTGTTGTTGAGGGTAATGGGATCGTTTCTGTCACGTTTGCTGTTAATGTTGGCGTCGTTGATATCGTCTCTGTCTCGTTCGTTTTCGTCGTTGGAAACGTTGTTGTAGATGTGATCGAAGTTGTTGTAACAAATGTGGTTGTCACTGTTGCTTGTGTCGTTGGTTCAGCGGAGGGGCTTTCTGAAGGGGTGGAAGTTGGACTGAAGGATGGGCTAAAGGTTGGGCTGGAGGTTGGGCTGGAAGATGGACTGGAAGTTGGACTGAATGAAGGACTTGTTGTGGGGCTGTTGCTGGGCCTCGGGGAAGCGGTGGGAGATTCACTCGTTTCCGGTGTAATCTCGATGACGGCAGCGTTTGACTCAATGCTAGTAAATGCAACAATCACCGATCTTCCCGAATTGTCGAAGTCGTCGATCACGTACGATTCTCCGACTTGCAACGCTGCCTTCTTCCATGAATTAACTGATTCATCGACAGAGCCATCCTTTGTGAAGACGATGACTTTATCACCGTCGTTTTGCGTTCCGGAGTTAATTCCTTCGGCCTTATTGTATCCAACGTAATAATCGGATGCCATTGTTTCTTGCTCAAGCCTAATTGTCACAAACGTCGTAGTATCGCTAGGATCGTATCCGTCGACACCAGTGATGTAAAAAGTACCACCTACGTCTTCACCCGTCGGTTTGATAGAGAGCTTCGAATACCAACCCAATTGAAAATTGTTGACGGCGTTGAAACACATCTTTGGATCATCGACCTCTGAGTATCCCATGTATCCACTTGCGTCCCCATATTGATAATCCCCTTCCCCCGAGTGTTCAAGACCCAGATTATGGCCGACCTCGTGCATTAGAACCATCGCGCTTTCAATAGCACTGTTGCTGTAAAACGAGAAAGGTGTCCTAACGTATGCATAAGCTGCAAATGCCGGAGAAATTCCCGGCGGCATGACAAATAACACAAGATCGAATTGTGCCTCCATGTTTCCGAAGACGTAGGATGCAGCATAAATGGCATCGTTTTCCATCCGCTTGTCGTTCTTTCCGTAAGGGTTAGTCTGGATTCCTATTTCGACAACTCCCCCAATGATTTCCTGGTTGAATTTCCCACCAGTCGGTCCAGAAAACGGTTCAATGACGAGCTGGCCATGGGAACAGCTCTCAATTTGCGATTTCAGACTGGTTCCGCTTCCGAATACTTCCTCTCGAATCTTGGCTAGGGAAGGCGTTGGGCCAACACCATCCCCGACGACACGAATGACGAGAGTCTTCTTAATTCCTGTTGTAACGACTTCGGATTGAAGCTTGCGTTTACTCGTTTCTTCGTCTTCGCCTTGTTCCTCCTTTTCGTATTCGTCCTTTGCTTCGATCCATAACGAATCTCGGTCTTCTGTGATATCGGAGTTCAAGATGAGCAAGTTATCGTTCTCATCAACGTCATTAAGGGTGACCATTTCCGGATCATTCCATCGCAAAACATGGGATGCGCTTACAGCCTCGGATTTGAGAAACTTTTCGAATTTCTCCCCTCCTCCGGAGACATAGAATGCACGCGGAGTAGCAATGTTACCGTATCTGCTCACATAGTTTTGAACAATACAAACCCACTTTTCCTCGACATCCTTTTCGTCTTTGCTAAGGTAATAGAGATCCTCTAAATACAAAACGCAACTTCGATATTCTGGTGTTGCGGGCCTTAGCCTCCTCGATTCGTCATTGTCGTAGTCTGTGGGTCGAGTAACCGATATGCTGAAGAGCCCTTGCTCTAATTCTCGAGTTTCAATACTGTGGTGTTGGTTTTCATTTACATTGTTGTCTGACCGCCGCAGAAATGATTGATACTGCTCTCGATCAAACGCCGCCGTGAACCCAATGAAGGCTGCACTGATAAAAACGAAACACGACAATATCTTCATTGTATATCGATCGTCAACAATTTGGAAGGTATGGAATTGGACTCTCAAGCTGCGGTTCCCCGAAGTACTCTTTTGCGCAGCTTTCTATCTTGATTTTGCTTGCTGATGTATTGTAAAGAGTTCAATCTTGCAAGATTTGACAATAAAGCCGTTGTTGTGAGGTCACACTGGGTTGTCCTTTTCAATTTTTAATGACCAACATCCAACAACACATCAAAACCTCTCGTGTGAAAAGTTGAACACGTGAAAAAATCGAAGTCTCAATATTATTCTCGCTTTCATATCTCTTTCCACAGTTTCAGTAGTACTGGTATTGAACAACACAAAGTAAAAATTTGAAGGCGAAGAACGTTCTCAGAATCACTATATATCTGAAGTTTTTCTTAAGTAACTCGGATAATCGGAGTTGTTATTGGTACATAGTCGTGGAACGTTAACAGCCCGAAAATTGACGGGATCACTTTTATAGCACAACAATGTCTAATCAGGTATGAAAGGGTCATAATCAAAATGCCCCAGTCATCTAGGCCCATACGTAATCATTCTACGCAGCCATATATAATTTTGGTGATTCGCATCGAAATTATCGGACTTCGATAATCGAAAGGGAGAGATTATGGAGCGAATCCAGCCCACGATTATGGGCACTTTCGAAACTCCCGCCAATAATTCTGTGGTCGCGTGTGCATGTGATAATAAATGCCAGTCGCGCCTACCTTCGTTTGATGCCGAGCCAACACCGTGAGACAAGCAGTATTGTAAAGAAACCGTGACCCAGCCATCGCCCGGTGAGTGAACCATTCAAGCTATGCAGCACCGCCCTTGATTGGAATGAGGGAGCATTTAGAAAAGTAGCGCGTGATTGAAAAAGTGGAAAAAGATGCAAGGCTGCTTTTGGGATGAGGGACAGACAGACTCTCTTCATGCCCAATTACCACCATCGGTATGTTCGTACGTGTGAAGAATGTTTCGATTTTGTTGATGTGTTGATGTATACGAATCACCGTCAGAACATCAAGGATTATCTCATATCAACTTCCATCTGTTTTTGGAAATCCCTGAAAAAGTCTCGCATTTACAGTGGCGAGTGCCGTCTTTGATTAGAGGCTTGAGATACCAATGAAACCGAGAACCAGACCTAAAATATCGAGATGATCAGAAGAAGGAGCCAACTGGGCAGCGGACCTTTTGGTTGTGTTTGCGAGTCTGCCCCCAAAAGGACAAATTTTAGGCCAGGGGGCAATGCCGTTAATGGCAGCAATCAGAGACGACGAGGCCAGTATTGCCGATTGTTGATTTCTGGCTACTTTCTCTCGCAAGCTCTAATAGCAGCATATGTGTTCCCAGTGCCACCCACAAAAACGATAACACCGAGTTCTTCTAAATCATCTGGGCCAACTTCCGTCTTTTCATCACAATATGTTCCGCGATCATCGACATCCATATCTACTGCATTATTCGAGAGCAGTTCAACTTCCGCAACCAACGTTACTAGTGAAAAGAAAAGATATGATGGTGAAGGACTGACACCACCATCTTCCGTCGAAGAGCTCCTGCGAATCTACGACTACGGCGAACGGATCATCAAATTAGAATTTGACAACTCCGATGGACACCTCATCGGACAGCGGGTCGTTCGTAATCCTGGAAAAGACTGATGAGGAATCCTTTGTTTTCCAATCAAAAAATGGGATTTATGCCGAGGTCCAAGAGGGGGGGGAATCTAGAGTCTGCCGTATCCTCGGAATCAAAACTAATTCTTCGGAAAAATCAAAGAAAAAGAAAAATGTGGAATCAGAAACAGACGCCAACGCTGAGGTTTTGACACGCCCGCCTCGACTTGAAGTTGCCTTTATGAATGATCAAAATAAAGGCAAAGACAATGATCCGAAAGAAGACGTCAAAACGATAGACATGGGACAGATCACAACAATATGGGCATCGTCGGATGAGAACAACATCATAGAAGCGCCGTCGAAATCACCTTTATCGACGAAAGATATTTGTGTCAAGGTGGAGCAGATTCTTCCCGTAGATTACGTTGATAATGTTTTTGAAAACCGATACAAGTACCATGTATCACGGGGAAGGAACATCCATGGCGGCGGTGCGCTGACGAGAAAGCAAGTGCAAATGATCAGCGCGGCTGCATCCGTCGCGGCCTCCTCAAGCGCTTCGAGCTTTGAACAAACCGAAGAATTGCGGAAAGTTATCGACCTGATTCTAAAGCAATGCGTGCGTTGTGGTTCCAAGTACTCACGCTTGATTGATTCGGAGGCATTGGAAGAATGGATGTTCTACGACGAGGTTGAGGGTACCATCACCCATGACTATACGTCTGGCAGCGACACGACTTTGTACGATCGTCGAATCTTTTGTGCTTTGGCATTGGGACAGGACGCCGAAATAGCCGGGAGGTTCAAGCGAATGTCATGTATGTGGTTGCCCATACCAATGTCAGAAAATGACGACGAGAGCGCGTTATCCCCAGCATCCTCGACAACAACCCTCACTATCGTCAATGGTGGATGGGTGGTAGTCGATCAGAGTGTACGCGCAGCGGCAGAAGGGCGTAGATTTGCTGCATCGGCGACGGCATCCGGGGGAAGGTTTAATAATGATTCAAACAATGAACGAATTTTGTGCCGATTGGAGTCACTGGCGTGTGGAGAAAAACTCCAGCAACAAAAGCGCGGTGGAGGCGCAGGCATCCGTCTCGAAGTAGACGTGAGGACAACCCTCGAGGCGATGGACCTTCCCTTGTCGTCCGAAGGAGCACAAGAAGCCTTGATTCGAATGGGACGATGGACCAAAAAAGAATCCAGTGGTGATGATGGGAAACAGTACGAACGCTGGTCGCCGTCGGTATTGGAAGCTGCGAAATGGTACGTCCAAATGGATCGTATTCGGCGAAGGGACATGAAATCCAAAATTTTAGAATTGCGATCCCAAGAACCGAAGAAAAATGAAAAACAACCCAAGAAATCAAAAAAGAGCCAATCTCATGATGTATTGGAGGGGCGTATTGATCTGACAAACCTTCCATGTATCTGTGTCGATGCCGAACGAACATCCTTTCGTGATGATGCCTTTGGCATCCGAAAACGTTCCTCGACCGGTCGCAAGGTCAACCCGAAGGCTTCTCAATGGGAATTGTTGTTTCACATTGCAGATATTTCCGACATCTACGCTCCAGATCCGATGGTCTTGGGCAGCCCGTGCGCCTCCGGCACTGCTGATGACCAGTCCACGAATCCGAAGACGTCTTTGGAAGAACAAAAAACGCACCTCCAAGAACTGGAGAGGGCCGCTCGAAGTCGTATACGGAGCGAATACAACTTGCCACTAGGTCCTTTGCATCTGCTACCTACCAATGTTCTTGATTCTCTTTCGCTGGATGCTTTTAAACAAGATTGGACGAGTAATCCAAGCACTTGGCAGAGCTCTTGGCACACTATGGACAAAGATAGTGGAACAGCGAATCGCGCTGTCACATTATGGGTATACATCGATGAGCGAAGTGGCTTTGTGATAGATATTGGCCTCGAGCGGAGCATCATTTCACGTCCCCTAGCATTGACTTTTGAAACAGCATCAAAACTCCTCAACGCATCGGAACAACAACAGGAAAAGTTTCCTCCGATGCTGGCAAAGGCAAGGGTCCTGCTTAGTGTCGTGGAACGAAACATCGAAATTTGGAGCGACAATCGCCAGAAGAAATCAGGACGAAGCCCGAGCTCGTGAAGAAAGATTGGCTGCTAGAGAAATGATTTCAAACCAGGTCTTTGGAGGGAAAAACAACCGCCATAAACGCCGAGACGATGGCAGGGACGGTGATTTCCGACGAAATCGTGGCCACAGGCTAGTCGATTCGACGTTGCACCTATACGAAAATGCATTGCGGATGATGCTGCAAAGGAACAAGGCTATGATCCCCCAACATCCCATTTCTGCGAGTAAGAATCGTGGGATGCGTTCTGCCACTGCTCCGCTGCGATACTATTTGCAAGGACTCGCCCAGCGTCAGGCACTCGCCGTCCTATGTGACTATGGAGGAGCCCCCATGTCCAACGAGGAATGCAAAAAAATTGGGATCACAATATCATCGGCGTACAACACCAGGCGGAATTCCGGGGGCGCAACGAATGGCCCACGAGCAGTGGCTCCCCGGCAAATGGCAGCGGTTCGGTCACTCAAATCACACCTTCGAAGGCATTCATCGTCGAAAAATAGAGTCGTTCCTGCAATTAGCACAGGCACAAACAGCGAGGTTGTGATACAGGGTGTAGGGGCCGTAGCAGTTTTGCAAGGAAATTCCGGGAACCATCAAACCTGGTGTGAAGGTGATGGTGAGAATTCTAAATGTCGATGACAAGAATGGAAAGGTTGTGGTTGCCCTTCACACCAAGAATTGATCTAGATCCGAAATCCCGTTTGGTCGCTGACAGCAGTCGATGATCCTAAAGGGGACGACACAATGCTGCTTGGCGAAGAAGAAGCTGATTAGGACTAGTAGTAGTGCCAACAGGAACAAACTTTTTGATTCCATTTTATTCTTTTCACTAGAAAATGATAATGGTGATACGCATGAATGCTTATCATCACCAGTCCTAGTAGTACTAGGATACATTTTATTTTGTTCTGATTTGGCCACACTGCTAGCTAGAGATACTACTACAACTGGTATGACCACTGAAGACTCTAGGAGTAGTCCTTTGGACCATATTATGGCGGTTTTAAGATATGAAAAAATATATAGATAGATTCAAGAAGATTCTGAATCGAATTCATGCCACGGGCGAATGTCGTTCTTTTCCCGAGACTAGTGTATCGTCAGAATAAAGTGATGCGGCACTCAAAATGAAGTTTTGGTCACTCCGCGCTGAGCGCATTGTTGACGGACAAAAAATATTTTCGGAGGAATTCCTATTTATGGTACGTGTAATGGGGATGACTTTGATTTTTTAGGTTCGATGAACAAATAGGAAGACGATCTACTTAAGGTTAATATGTTATTTATGCTTTACAACAACAAACGTTGTAATTCGTTCTTTGCGTTTGATCGAGTCCCCATGACTTGTGTCGTAAACATACTAGAAGTACATCATTACAATGCGTATTTTCTTGCGGAGGTGACCTTCGCCCGCCCCATGCTCCCTTCAAATGTCTCATAATCTTTGTAAACCTCCCTCCGATTCTCTGTGTCTCTCTCACTCTCTAGTAACACCAGAAAAATAAAGTATTGCATCCCTTTTCATTATCATTCTTTGACTTGACGGAATTGAAGTGACGACACACAAAAGAAATGCAGCGAGCAATAATATATTCTCTCGGCCTACTCGTCTCGTTAGGACTCCTATCGATTACGATTGAACGTTCCGAACTTAAGGTTCGCTGACGTTCAAACCACAGTATCAAAGCACAGCGGTGGAAGTCTCAGAAAGAACAGTGCATGATGACCTGAGTGATGATGATCTTAGTGATGATAAACTCTTTGAAGTTGACGTGAGTATCAGTGACAAAAGTGATACGAGCCAGTCTGACGTTGAAGATCACCCAGCTCAAGTTCAAGATAATTCAAGCTATTCTTCGCTTCTGCCAAAAAAGATCATATCTGTTATTGGTCTTGAATCTTCCGGAACACGATTTGTGACCAGCATTCTTGCCAAGGCGCATGGCATCCCAGAATATAGAGAAGGATCGTTTAGTGGTGGTGGGGTGAAAGATGGGCTTCAGGTGCAACATTTTTCACTACCATGGGTAAGTATACAGTTCCTCTTGACGAAGTTCGTAAAGTCGTAATATCAAACTTCTGTAATCTGACAACCAGATGGAATTATTTTCTTTCTCACATAACTGGCAGGGTTCTACATGTCAAGCTCATCCACGACATCTCATTCAGAACGTGGTACTACCCGGTCGTTGTTCAAAGCCGTACGATTTATTGAGTCCTGCTTGTAAAGATATGGTGCGAGATGCCAATATGACTCTTAATGGCAAGAACATTTACCCCGAACGTTACAATTTGGACATTGTTGCGAGCAAAGAGTGGTATGAATCTAAAGGAGTCGAGCAAGTTTTCGTAATCGTCCTCCGCGATCAGAGTATTTCCGCTGAATCGCGACTGGGACACTGTAACAACCAAATACTGAAAGAAGAAGAGGAAGAGATTGGAACCGAAATTATTATTCGTGCAATCAACAAGTACGTAATGGGCGGTGGTCGAAGACTTTCTGCTTCTTCGTATGAATCTTGGTACAAAGAAATTTTCTCGGAAGAAACAAACGATATCGATGACAACGACAACAATCTCGAAAACGGTAGGCATCGCAAATTGTCCGCTCTGCCGTCCGGCAACAATGTTTTCCTGGTTTCTTACGAATCGCTGCTAAAACTGAAGGAAGTATATGTGAAAATGATGTACGACGCCTTAGATATTGAGTCGGATTATATGCCAGCGTTCAAAGATGGGAATGCAAAGTACGTCAAAGTCACCAAACCACGTCAAAATGGGCAATAAAAATGGCAATTGGCCAGGTATTGGGGGCAAACCACACAAATGAAAGAGAGAAATATTTTCGCGAACTGTAGATTTTCATGACGATCACTGCAATTTCATTGATAGTGTCTATATCGACTGTACGACTCTTTGTAGATGGGAATGCTAGGATGTAAAACTTTCATTAAGGAAAGGATTGAGTTTCGTGCAGTTACGGAATTTTTTAGCCTTTGTCTATGTGTACATGAATGTTATTTTCCTATGATTCCTTTTGCCGTAAATGTTCCTACAACCGGTCTGAACCACCTGTTCTGATTGCTGTTTCCGACGTTCAAAATTTTGGATAACTTCCACACGTCAGGACGAACAACTTCGAACCCGTCATTACTTTCGCCTTCGTTTCCTTCTGATAATTCTTCAGGCCATACTGGAAGGATTGACTGAGTAGGACGATGTTGTAGATTTCCACCAACATTGGATGTCTTTTCCTCTTTTGTTTCTGGAAGAGAATGGTTCCTTGGGTAAGCTTTGGATTTGATCCGAACCCATTCCAATGAAAGTTGTTCGCATGCAAAACGAATTCTGTTTCTTCGTCAATAAGATTCATCTCGTTACTTTCCTTCGAATCCAAAGCCTTCTTCCCGGCACTATGCCTTGTCTCGTCGTTATCACCATTATCTTCAAAATCGGTGGCATTCACGGAAGTTTTTTGTGCAAACAAAGGCCTCACTACTATGGTAACGCCCCAGGGACGCTTCTTCCATCGTCCTATTGCCAAGACAGGCGAATCGGAATTGTCTGGATTTTTGTCGTCCATGGCGGAGGTTTTTTCATAGATTCGACAATATCCTTCGGGATCGAGTTCCAGTTGAATGATGTTTTCTCTTTTGTTCGTTTTCGATTTCTTAGTGCGGGATACTAGTTTTGATTTCCGGGAAAGAAAGGACCATTTGAGATCGAGGTCCCATAAATTTGTTCGAAGGGGATGTTCGTCTTTATCATCTTTTCTTGCGTCGAGCTCGTTGTTGTTTTTCCCTTCGAATTTTGACAATTGATTGATTTTTCCAAAGTGAAACAAACCGAGTCGATCTTTCGTATCATGCTCCGCTTTTGCAAAACCTTCCAAATCGTCACGAGAATTTTGGATAATTCAAATCCCATCAACGATTTCCTTCCACGATGAAGAATACTCATTGCTGTGTCGGTCCTCGCGAAGAAAAGCTGTTCCAAAAGCCCATCTTCGTTTTGTTCCAGTTTCGCAATCGGTGTTGGCAGCTGTGAGCACCTCGTCGGTAGTGGCTGCATTAATTTTCCCCGCCGCAATTACAAATAGAAGGTTCACCAACAAAAGAATTTTCAGATTGGACCCAACTTCCTTTACTCCGTGAGGGTCGGAACGAATAGTCAAAATCCTGCAACTGCATTCTTGTTACTATTGCTCTCGGTATTCTTCGATATTGATGTGGTTCGCCGCCTTTCTAGCTGCAATTGATAGGATTGCCGAGGGAGATAACTGCACGTCGAAAAACGTCTTTCGTCGATTTTGTATAAAATCTTTGGATTGAATTGGTCTCTCAACCCAAAGAACAACCTACTCTTATGATGAAACTCCGGAACAGGTATGATTGTAGTTACAGCATCGAGTATGATGTCAGAAGATTTTGAATTCGTGGAGAAAATTCAAAAAAATCAACGATAATTTTTTAGAACTGTATTCTATCAGGTGGCCATCAATATAATCATATAATAACCTATGTTACGTATGATAGTATACATATTATTACGACCTACTCCTGCAAACGTCCATTCACAGCCATCATTTTGTATTGGACCAACTCAAAATCAAAAAAAGATGAATTTTTTTCCGGATTTTGACTTTGAATTGAAATAATACTTATGAAGATTCATTGTTCGAAGGGAAGGAGTTCGTCTGTGCTTTGGTATCAGTCGAGCAACTTGAAACGAGCTGCAAATATCCAATCTATCTATTCTCACCATGGCACCTCAAAAAGAAAATTGTGACGACAATGATGGCATGGATCATCATTCACCGTACGTGTCTCATATTGAGACGTCGTTCCAACCGTTGGATATCTCATTTCATCCTAAACGGGACAACTTGGTGGCGGCGGCATTAGTCGACGGAACCCTGGAGAGTAAGTCTTTTGTCTGAGGATCAATGAAATCAGCAACAAAATTGTTCATGGCTTGTTTTACTCATTTCAATTCTTCCAAATACTACGTTCTTCTTTCTACTTTCTTCGGTAGTTCACGACTTTCGAAAAGATGACGATGTCGACCCGGAAGACAGCGACGACGAGTACGAATCGCTTCTATCTTCTTTGTCCCTTCATTCAGCATCAAATTACAATGACAAATCACCGTCAAAGAAAAGGCCCTGTCGCATCCTGCAAGTGTGTTGCATTTTCCCCAGATGGTACCAAAATTTATACCGGCGGGTCCCCGTATGGAGATTTATGTGCCGTCGATGCCGAGCGGGCTTGCACCTTTTCTACGCAAGACAAAAGCAAACCGCTCTGGCGCATAAAATCAGCAACAGCGTCGACGGAAATAAGAGATAAGAATTGCGAATACAACGCTGGTCAAAGCAAGAACAACCCGCTCGTTGCTTTGTACCCCTTCCAGAAAGATGGTGAAGCGGGCACTAATTTGTTGGCAACAGGGGATGACTGTGGCGGAATCAGAATTTGGGACGAACGACTCTGTGGTGGTAACAGCAATTCGCAATTTTCAAACAAACGTCCAAGTGGCTGTGTTCTTGAATGGAACCAACAGAAGGACTACATCAGTGGGATTGAATATTCGCCTCACAATAATGGGAAGAACGCCGACGGGAACAATATCCTCCTTGCTACATCGGCCGATGGGTCCTTGGGTGTTTATGATTTGCGAATGAATAAGGGTGCTGTTTCAGATACAACTCGCACGTCGGATCACCTCGACGACGAATTGCTTTCTCTGTGCATTTTGAAATCGGGGAAGAAGGTTGTTTGCGGCACTCAAACGGGCGCCCTTTCAATTTTCAGCTGGGGAACCTGGGGTGATATCAGTGATCGGTTCCCGGGACATCCCTCCTCGGTCGAAACATTGTTAAAGGTTGACGAGAATACAATCTTGACCGGATCATCGGATGGGTTAATTCGTGTTGTACAAATTCATCCAGACAAACTATTGGGGGTTCTTAATGATGGAGACACGCGTACCGGGGAGAGCGATTTCAGCGGTCACGGAGGATATCCCGTCGAAAAGCTGGCTTACAATTCGAATAGAGATGTCGTTGGTAGCGTCAGCCACGATAACTTTGTTCGGTTATGGGACGCGCGAATCTTGAAAGACGATGACGATGACGACGACGACGATGAAGACGAACAAGAAGATAGTGATGATGACGACGACGAAGACGAACGAAAACCTGCTGCTGTCGCTAGATCTACTGGAACCAATCAGGCAACTGCTAATAAAAGCAATCAAAATAAATCTTACAATAGTGATGACGAATGGGAAGACATGGACGATGACGACAAAAACAATAATGACGATGACGACGACGACAGTGATAGCGATAGCGATGAGTCCGAACCTGAACCAGAAACCGCAAATGATCGAAGAAAGAAACGCTTGAAAACAGAAAATGAAAAATTCTTTGATGATTTGTAATAGAAATGCATTCAAATTTGAAGCATAGAAGCATTGCAAAGAAATAGACTTTATGTAGATCTTATCTTACCAACGGCTTTCGAGAGTGAATCGCAAAACTCCTATCGTAGACTCTGTAAATATCGATTGGTACCATCACCTTGCTTAAAAAAGATGAATAACGCTTTGTCGACTTGTCAACGGGACAGGCATCTCCACCATATCTTCCCTTTCATTCTTTCTTGGTCTTACTGTTTGTTTCATCATCCTTTCCGGAACCCTTTACTGCGATTTTTATTATTTTAATGTACCAATGGATATTCAAACAGTAGAACACACCTACTCCGATCACAGCGGGGTGTGATGGCCCCAGCCCATTGTTTAGCAGATCTCTTATCATCAATGGTATCCATATGATTCGGCACATCGTGTAGATCAAAGCAAAAATTCCGAACAGCCATGGTTTCCGGTATCGTTTTACGTAAGGTAACACAAGACTTGATGTTTCGATATACGACGCTTTGGAGTTCATTCTCAACGAACGGAGAATTGGAAGGTTGTAATTCGCCAATCCAAGGAGCAAAGCAATAATCCCGTGTAAAACATATGTGAGATGCCCCAACAGTAGAGCTTCGATGGAATCAATAGTAAAATATGAAAGCGACCACAAAATGGGAACCCGTTCGTTTACAATGGAGTCGTCGCCATAGTACAAACTTAAGGAACCCAGAGTGATAGCACCGACATGGTGGAGGAGATGGAGTTCCGTCCATTTAAAGAAATCCTTTTTCGATAACTTTGCGTACAACCAACATCCTCCCCAAAGAGACAGAGGGACATAAAATCCATACCAGTTTGTGTCGACATTGTAGGAATCGTACCAGAATTCCTTTGCTTTTTGTGAAATCGAACCATAAATTTCCGACATGGTTGTTGGTTTCGTAGGCCGTACAGTAATTCTTCAAAGAGACAATTTTCTTTTCCCTCGAATGGAGTTTACTTTCAAGTTATAAAAGGGACAGGATCAACTTAAATATGATTTTGTTTTGAATTGAGCAAGAACGTTCTTGCAAGGTAAAGCTCAACGCTGTGCCAGCAGAATCCGAAGATAATGAAGTGTTTCAGTTGATGGGTTGGTCAAGGAGGTTCATGCATGAACTACTTTGACATCATTGATCTTTTGACGTGTCAAGAAGTACGAGTACTTGTAAGTCGAAATTCAAAAAAATACTGTAGAGGTTGAAGATTACGGTATGTAAAATATGTTTCATAGATACATAAAATACGTAGGACTACGTACGCGACATCCATTACTCACCAAAACCTGAAGAATTATTTCGTACGACGTCGGAACAATGCAATGATTCAACAAGCAACAATGATCTGGCCTGAATACTATCGATGCCCTGAAGTTGAGTTTGCTTCCACGGAAGAACAATTATTCGATGTGTTTCTTTCTTTCTTTCTTTCTTTCTTGTAGTACGTATAGTCGAATCGTAGTAAGAAATAGGGGAGCATGAAGAAACAGAAACAATACGTAATGCATAAGCTCCTTCGAACCGAATGGGATCGATTCAACCATGGCGCCGTTCAGTGCTTTAACTACAAATCATCTTCGCATTGGAAGTAAATAATTACAGTTCTACATTTATTGTTCCCGGAAATAGATATCAAGGAACGACATACGTGACCAACAAATGGCGGTTCGACCGACGTATTGATAGCGTTCGTTGTACCGTCTCGATAACATCTGGCTGTGTCTGATGTGTTGAAAAGGCGCGCTTTCAAGTGAACCGCATCGGTTAACAAAGTGTTCCCGTTTCGATACATGATTAACGCAATGAAACGCGAATTCGATACATGATTAACGCAATGAAACGCGATGATCCGAACGGTCGGCGAACAATGTCTGACGCAAGAGCATTTGAAATAGCTCAGAGTTAATGCTCTGTTTTTGCTGTTCTCCATTTTCTCTTTGAGATTGGGAATGAAAAATAAATAACGTAACCGAGTAACTTTCAAGCTGGCTTGTGAAAGTGAATAAGTATTACGAAATTACATATACCCATGTTGTGGTGCAATTAATATGTTTTAGCATAATTAAAATAACGTCAAATACTCACGAACAAGAATAGAGGCATGCCATATTGAGTTTCTCTAGTTCGCGAATTTCCTTTCTTAAGGCGCTGATGTGTTACTTATATCGCCGACATGGCTACTTATATCGCTGAACTCGGTCAATGTCAATGACGTATTTATTAAAAATGTAACAATATTCCTTCACAGTCTTGAAGACGTTAAACCTATTTAAAGGAATGAAAGTTCTCTGAAAGTCGGGGTTCATAACTGTGAATGAAAGTTAATTATACCGATGACAGGGACTTCCCCCTAAAATCGAGAATTTTTTTCACGACCTACGACTTTTCTTGCGCATCAAATTGAGGTCTCCGGAGATTCGTCTTCCGAACCGAAACGGCATTTTCAACCTGAGCTGAACATTACATCAAAATATGTCTTATTGCCATACGTTTCCCATAAAATTAATATTCTCATTTAGCTCAAATCGACGCATTCATCAACACAATTCGATTTTGGACAGATGAGTCAACAGAAGAATAAAAATCAAACAATGGGTATTCACGAAAATTCCACTTCGTCGTTCGAAACATCCTCACTCGATGATGATTCAGCAGTTCTCGATAAGGAGGAATCTAACAACTGTCAGAATGAAAACGATACTCTTGAATTCGTCTTTCAAGAACTACCAGATGTGACATTTGTTGTTGACGGAATCAAATTTCCTTGTCATCTCAAGATATTAGCCAAAGAATGTACTATTCTCCGTGATTTCGTATCCGCTAATGGGGTTCAGCAACAACTCTCCAAGAAACAACGAAGGATCGCGAAAGCTCGACAGGGAATGTGCAAGTTATCGTTGCCATCAACCACGACCGTAGTGGAATTGCAGAATATCGAGCACAAGATCTTCCGAGCTATGTTAGAATTTTTGTACTCGGGTGAACTTCCCGCTGAATTTTATTGGGACCAAGATGATACACCTGCTTTGGAGGAAGAAAGCAGTAAGGAAGGCGATGACCCTTCTGGAGAATCGCGAGATCGGTCGCTCCATCACGCCATGGGCTTCCTCCAGAGATTGTTGATTGCTGCCGATCGATATGATATGGTTTCCCTGAAACACGAAGTCGAATACAAACTTTACGACGAATTTCTATATTCCTTCACGTCTGCAGAATTATTTGTTTGGGCAGATTCTCACTCTTGTGCCTTTTTGAAGGAGAAAGCTATGGATCGAATTTGTAAGAAGAATGGTTTGATCGACAACTTTATCATTTCGAATGATGGATGGACCATGATCCGCCAATCAAAAAGACTTTTGGAGGAATTGTTTTTGCATGCAAGGTATGCTCCCTATGGAGGCAACAATATCAATAACGATGACGACGAATCTGGCTACGAAATCGACGAAGTCAATTATTACAAGGTAGAATACTTGAGGTCTCGGTTGTCACAATTGGGATTGGATATCGATGGAACACGCAAAATGTTAGAGGAACGTTTGAGGCCTCACCTCGATGCCAATCATCGTCGCTTTCTTCCGACCAAGTTGACCAGATTACTATCGCAACGAACTTTACAGGAGCAACAGATTCACGTCAAGAGCATAATCTGTTGTTCTTTGAACAAGCAACAAAGTACATCTCCTTGTTCCGAATGACTCGCACTTTACTATAATATATACATTTATATCTAAAAAACAATATTTCATGGGGTTAATCGACCACAATTGATTGTGTTGTTTTATCCTCTGGCGCGCCGCATTATGCTAAATGCCGTTCCCATGGGATTTTCTGATTTTTTGAATTCCTTCCGAAGATTGCTTGCGCACGCGCGATCGCGCACCCTCTTCATTTTTTCTCGGAGTACACTACTCCAGGCTCTCAAGCCGTTGTGTGTCTCTCTGTCGTGTCGGGTTCTCCGAACTGAACGCCCTTGCGGAGGAAGTCACTCACTTAGTCTTGCAAACACACGCAGAGTAGCGCGACGAAACTTTCTGAACGTTGAAATTCTTGCCTTTCGACCTTGGACCGAATTGAAAATGTCACATCACCATTTTCTCCACAACTATCACTATCAGCATAGTCTATTGAAAGAAAGCAGTATTCAAAAGAAACATTAATCATGGCACAAGAACCTAAGGTATGTCAATGGTTTCTCCTCTCTTATTGTTTGCTTTTACACCGAAAGATTGGATTGGCTGTTGCTTTGCTGCGACGAGAGTCTTCGTTGCAATAAATAACAATGACCGCAAAGATATTTTTGTGCAGAACTCTTTGTGCGATTATTCTTTTTGTTTTGCTTGGATTTCAAAGAAGCGAATGATGCCTAACGATTTGACGATTGTGGCGTTGCTTATTTGTAATTTCGGCAGACATTCGATTGGTTGCCGGAAGGAACCGAGGCTCTGGCCGACGGCGAATACGACGCCATTGTTTTGGGAACTGGATTGAAAGAATGCGTTATTTCTGGTCTTCTTTCGGTCAAAGGAAAGCGAGTTTTGCAGATTGACCGAAACGGATATTACGGTGGTGATGGAGCTTCCTTGAACTTGACAACCTTGTTCGAAAAATTCGGTGCGGGAGCAGCTCCCACCAACCTTGGTGAAAACCGTGACTACAACGTTGATTTGGTTCCCAAGTTTATCATGGCGTGTGGAAATCTCACTAAGATGCTCTTGCACACCAAGGTCACTCGATACTTGGATTTCAAGAGTATTGCTGGCTCCTATGTGTTCAAAGCTGGAAAGATCCACAAAATTCCCACTTCTGGTGTTCAGGAGGTTCTTGCAAGTCCGCTCATGTCTCTCTTTGAGAAGCGTCGCTTCCGCAGTTTCATGATTTACGTCGACCAATACAAGGAAGAAAACTCCGAATCCTGGGAAGGAAGAAACCTTCATGTCATGACGATGAGTGAGCTTTATAAGGATTTCGGATTGCAGCCCGATACGGCCCAATTTATTTCTCACGCCATGTGCCTCAAACTCGACGAGAAACACATGCACGAACCAGCGTTGCCAACCCTTAAGGAACTCCAAACCTATATGTACTCATTGATGCGATACGGAACTTCGCCTTACATCTATCCATGCTATGGATTGGGAGGATTGCCAGAAGGATTTTCGAGAATCTGTGCCATCCACGGTGGTACCTTCATGTTGAATCGTGACATTGATAAAATCTTGTTCGACGCCAACGGTAAGGCCTCTGGTATCGAGTGCACTGAAGATGGCAAGAAACAGATGGCGAAGGCACCTATGATCATTGGTGATCCATCTTATTTTGGCCAGGACAAGATCCGACCCACTTCCCAAGTCGTTCGTTGCATTTGCTTGCTGAACCACCCTATTCCCAACACGAACGAAAACGAAAGTGTCCAAATCGTCATTCCCGGTCCACAAGTTGGACGAGTCAATGACGTCTTTGTTTGCTCGATGGGACACGGATTGCAAGTCACAGCTCCTGGAGTTTATGTGGCTATCGTTTCCACAATCAGTGAAAAGCACGACCCAGACCAAGATTTGGTATCTGGACTTCGGTTACTAGGACCTATCTTGAAGAGGTTTACAAGTGTCTCACAACAGTACGAACCCGTGGCTGATGGTACGACCGACAATTGCTTCATTAGCAAGAGTTTTGATGCCACTTCTCATTTTGAGAATGATTGTGACGATCTTTTGAGTTTGTACAAACGAGTTACCGGAGAAGAGCTGGATATGAATATCAACGCCGACAGTGTGGAAGGCGATTACTAAAATCTAGATCCCTAGTTGTGTTCGTGTCGCAACAAGGTAGAGCTGGATAGAGAGCACCATCAACTTTGTATCGCAGAAATGTGACACTTATAGTTTGGTGAAGAAATAATTTTATCGTTGATACAATTTTTTAAATGTCGAATAACAACCATAAAATAACCAAGTTAAACTGAAGCGAGACGATCATCGAGTATCTATGAATACTATCACCCTCCTCCTTCTGCTACTAAAAAGGAAGCACTTTATCAAACAGCTGACTTGAGTAATTGTTGCTAACACAATCAAGAGAGACAACATATCTGTAGTCTCAATTGACAAAAAAAGGGTGACCCGTGAGAGACTTGAACTCCCGACCTTCGGGTCTGGAATCCGAAGCTCTACCAACTGAGCTAACGAGTCGTAAATCTTTCCAGACATCGAAAATGCGCAAAATTACTGTTCATAAACATTGAGTATTTTCTCTTCATTTGCTTTTTCGTTCCATTCTACGAAGTACACTACTTCGTACTTCGTATTATTTTGTTTGTTTGTTTGTTTGCTGACCATGGATGAGACGAAACAGTCAACCCCAAAACCATACTCCCTAGATATCGTCGATCCGGTAGATTCAAGATCCAGTAGATATCGTGAACTTTTGGTTTGAACCATCCATGCACGTCGTGATGAAGCTCTTCACTCGCCGTCAATGATGCCCCACGAGTCGTGCCAATGCTCCTACTGAATCTGCAGAACCGTGGCAACAGCATTTTGTTCTTACTTCGATCAGTGCCGATACAGTCATATTCTTCATATAAACAACAATTGTTTATAGCGTTCGTCGAAGCTGAAGGAGGCGAATTTTATGCTCGTCTTTGCACAATACAGCCAAATGAAAAACTGTCGTCGTATTAACCGCATTTTATTTACAACATGAGTGGGCAATTCGATACAAAATTGAATACATTAATTTAATTGACATTCTGTAAGAGACCGCCGCCTCCCCCCAATCGAAAGCGAATTGTAGTTTCACGAGGGTCTCTTCACTTTTACAAACAGTACTATCGAGACACCAAATGATCTATAAAAGTTTCTGCTATTTATATGTACCACCAACCTTTCAGATGATATCCTTCTACTCCTTATCATCCTTATTCTCGTCTTTCTTACTTACATTTCTTGTGAACGGGGACACCGTTTTTTCTTCCAATCTACCACTCCCTTTTGGTCTTAGATTTTCGTCGAGCTTCGTATCACCTCCTTCCATGGTGAAGTCCCATAACTCCTTTGGCTGAGAGTTACTTCCATCGTACAAAAATAACTTTTTGGCCTTTTGTTCATCAGTCAAATCAGAACCCTCTGTGTCGTCTTCAACTGGCTCCAAAACTTCCCCCCGGAATAATTGTCCCTTGTCCTTGGCGCTGCTAGAAACTGTGAGCGGGATAACTCCTGTTGGTCGGGGTAAAGCGTCCGGATCATAATTTTCCATCGAGCTGTACTGAGGAGTCGTCCGCTTTTTAGTCTTCGGTTTCTTTTCATCGGAAGGGCTTGCCTCCTCGTCCGAGGGAAAGTGTGCCTGAGGAGTCCAGCCGTCCGACGAACTGCCAGCAGCATGCGCAATTTCGGCAGGAAGTTTCGTTTTTGCGTCTTCGTCTCCGATTGGCTTTGCTCCAGCTGGGTTTTCCTTCGGAATTGATTGGACTTGCTTGTACTCAAATGGAGTATCGGCAGGAGCAGCACGACTTTTCGATTGAGCTTGCCCATCCATGCTCGACGAAGGCGGACGCACGAAACGCTTTTCTTTTCCGGTGTTAACGATTCCATCAACACTAACAACAGATGGGTTGGCGGTCGAAATTGCTGGTTGAACTGCATCCCAGTCTGGGGTACTATCCATCATCGAAGTCGAAGGCTGGACATACTTTTTCTTCTTCGGCTTCTCGGCTACGGGATCACTCTTCTTTTCTTCTCTCTCTTGCTTTTTCTCGATACCGACAAATACCTGAGACGGATTGGATGTTGTTGTAGCGGGCTTTACTGCATCCCAGTCTGGAGCACTATCCATCATCGACGTCGATGGTTGAACATACTTTTTCGTCTTTGGCTTGTCAGTTACAGGATCACTCTTTTTCTCTTCTGCATTATATTCGTGTACTTCCTTCTCTGAAGTTGGCGCATCAACACTGACAACAGCTGGGTTGGCGGCTGACGTAGCGGGCTGTACGGCATCCCAGTCCGGAGCACTATCCATCAACGACGTCGATGGTTGAACATACTTTTTCTTTGGCTTCTCGACGACAGCATCGCTCTTCTGTTCTTCCGAAACATATTCGTGTACTTCCTTTTTTGAACTTGGGACATCAACACTGACAACAGATGGGTTGGCGGTTGTTGAAGCGGGCTGCACGGCATCCCAGTCTGGAGCATTATCCATCAACGACGTCGATGGTTGAACATACTTCTTCTTCGGCTTGTCAGCCACAGGATCACTCTTTTTCTCTTCTGCAACATATTCGTGTACTTCCTTTTTTGATTTCGGGGCATTAAGACCATCAACACTAACAACAGATGGGTTGGCGGCTGTTGTAGCGGGCTTGACTGCATCCCAGTCGGGAGCATTATTCATCAGCGACGTTGATGGTTGAACATATCTTTTCTTTTTTTCTGTGCTTTCTACCTGCTTTTTCGCTCGACCGGTGCTTCTGACAAAAGTCGGATTCGTTGTGGTGCTCGTGGGATTCGCTGCATCCCAGTCTTTAGCACGGTCCATCGCAGAAGTAGAAGGCTTCACGTAACGTTTTTGTTGCGAACCTTGACCTTGAGCGGCATTCGCCTGAGATGCACGAACAAGACGAGGTTGGTTGACCTCCTTGCGTTTGTCTCCATCGGGGTAGAGAGTAGTGGATGTCCCAGAGTCACTTCCTTGTGATGAGTCTTCTGCAGAACCGAGGGTGTCTCGTTTGACAAATTTACCTGGATTGATTTCTACTTTGACAGCCGTAGGGGATGTAAGAGCACCTTGGTATCCGTACATGAGATCATCCATGACTTTAAAATCGGGGGATGTCTCGGCATTCCCTTTAGCACCAGCGGATGGCTGCGAAGTTCCAGCCTCAAGAGAGTCATCAGACGAAGCTTCGGGTCTAACGAACTTTTTCTTTGGCATGTTAAAGGCGACAGCTGTAGGGCTTTCCGTTGCTTTATTCGCTCCATACATTAAGTTGTCAATGTCATTGTCGAAAGTAGAGTCACTCATTTCAATTGGATTTTTCGCTTTCGAGCTTTCTATGGAAACGGCAGTGGGACTTGTTGCAGCCTTCGACGCGCCGTACATCAAACTTTCCATCTCATCATTCTCCGCAACATACATGTCGTTAACGTACTCTTTGGGTTTCGAGTCAATAGAGACGGAAGTAGGAGATGCAGATGATTTTGTCGAACCATACATGAAATCCAATGAGTTTTCTGCATCTTTCGTACTGCGATCACTAGTGAAAGCAGGCTTGACGAACTTTTTGGCTTTCACTGCTAGTGGGACGCTCACAGGGCTTGAAGTAGCAGCATTTGCACCGTACATAAGATCATCCATGACTTTAAAATCATCCCTAGTTTTCGCCGACGAGCTTGGTCGAACCAAAGGTGGACCACTAGTTGACGCCCTCTTTCCAACATCCATACCATCAGCTGCAATTCTGGGTCTTACAAGATTTGATTCTGGACGTTTTTCTTTTTGGACATTCGCTCTCACAAGTTTGGGCCCGTCTGGCTTGGCCCTACGGACATTTGGTCTCACCAATTTAGGTCCTTCAACTTTAGCTCTGACAATATTTGGTTTTACGAGCTTTGGCCCTTCCACTTGCTCTTTGACAATATTCGGCCTCACCAATTTCGGCTCATCAGAAGCTGGTGGTTGGGACATGGGAACAGCTCTAACTAGTCGCTGTTCTTCTTCTTCAACCGGAGCATCAGATCGAGTATAAAACTTGAGCTCTTCCCCAGTGTCCTCTTCTGGTTCTCTTACTATTGAAGATTCCATTCTGACTAGATTCGGTTCGTCGCTATTGTCATCTGGCGGTCGGACGATCGAGGAAGTAAGACGGACCAAATTCGGTTCTTCCGCGGCATCAGCTTCAGGCTCTTGAACAATTGAGGATTCAAGTCGAACCAATCTAGGCTCGCCGTCGTCGTTATCGTCTTCAGGCTCTTGAACAATAGAGGATTCAGGTCGAACCAACCTAGGTTCGCCATCGTTACTGTAATCGTCTTCGGGCTCTTGAACAGTAGAGGATGCAGGTCGAACCAACCTAGGTTCGCTATCATTACTGTAATCGAAGCCATCATCATTGACATCATCTTTCTTATATTTCACGCCGTCGTAGTAGTAGTAATCTTCATCGTCTACGTCCTCTCCGGCGAGTTCCCTGCTTCGTTTTTCCATGAGTCGCTTTTCCTCCGCAAGATCTGCAGCGGTTAAGGGTTTCGCTTTCGATCCACCTGAAATCAGAGCCTTTGCAGCATCTTGGTTTCCTGCAGTTCGTGCCATTACTAGACGTTTCTCTTTCGGTTTGCTTCTCAATTCTACTTTAAGGTTTTCTCCGTAAGCTTCTCTTGCAATTCCCCCAGTATTATTTTGTCTATTTTTATGTTTTTTCCTGCCAGAACTCCATGGCTTAATGATTTTCTTCTTTTTCCCTTTGAAATCATCTACCCCATACGCCGCAGAAGCTGTTGCGTGTCTCACCAATTTCCGTTCCTTAGGGTCTTTTAATTCCATGTTCACGCCAGCTGTGGTTGATGTGGTTGCCTTCCGCTCGTTCCCCGCTGAGGGCGGTTTGGATGGCCGTACGAGCCGCGGTTTTCCTTGTTCTTGCTGTTTCATCTCGCCTTCAGCTGGAGAACCTGATTTTTTTTGTTGGGGCGATACAAATCGCTTCTGATTTGGAACAGCATTTCTTTGTCTACGATCTTCTTCCAATGGATCTCCTTCCATCCCAAATACGCCCAAAGCGGTTGTGCTGAGACTAATGGAAGTTCCAGCGGAACCCGATGTCGTCAACAGGGGCAAGGATCTTCCAACAGCATTTCCATTGTGAATCAAATGGCCGTGAAATCCTGATGCGACGTCGAGTGAAATCAGCACCAGCAAAGAACATGGTAACGAAACCATCATCGTTTTCATCCTCAACAATGATTTGGACCTTGTCATGCCTTGCTGGTATGACAGCGAAAGAACCTGGAATGCTTTTTGATTGTTTGTGATGGTAAGTGGGGCGATCTTAGAGCTCTTCTATCTTTATAACGAGCTTGGCCGATTCAAAGCATCAAGTAGTTAAAAGAATAGTATCTAACCTAGCAAGCGAGGTGCTCATTGAAGCTTTTGTTAGATCTGTTGTCAGGCAAAAGTGGCGAGACACCGCGTGAACAAAAAGGGTATTTTTCTGTTCCTCGGAAATCTCTTCGTCACAATGCGTCTGGGATGGTCCTATTGGTTCTTCGGTGTCTCACCGTTGGGATCGAAATTCTATCGAATAGGAAGTGAGTGTCAACATGAAAAAGGAGGACCACGATGACGTAAGCAGTAAAATGAAATTCCTAAAAATACCGTACCCAAATCCAAAACAGGGTCAAATGAAAGGGGGAAATAAGAATGTGCATGATCTGACTGACTCCCCCTTCAACTGATTGAATACGGGACTGCTCAATCCAATAATTCAGGAATGTTTCATTTTTTGAGATTCCTTTTTGCGGATCATCATCATCCACCCTACACGTAGAGGCAAGTACGATTGTGTTCTCACTACAAAAATTTGAAGGATAGTCATTTTTTCCGCGACGCAAACCGCGCCACGCTGTCTTCTCCGTTCAAACGTGATAGACAGCAAGACTTTCCAACGAATCTTGTCCACCCACGTTCTCGAATCTCAGCAATGCTATGATGTCTGTCCATCTTTCCAACACGATTGATTAGGTCACAGCCAACCAGAAAGGAGTCTTTTCCTTTCTTCAGACGACGAAAGCCTTCTATTTCTCTGAAACCCAGGGTACCAATTACGCATTGTCGCACTATTTACTACCACGTCGCCAGGAATGCTTTTTTCACGTGCACGAACCGTAGCCACGAAATTTTCAATGCCTGAATTTGCATGGGAAAAGCAGGTTCTCAACCCATCTGCACGCTTTTTCTGTATAAACATTACATCTCGATTGAAGAAGTCATAATCTTGTTTAATCGCAATTTGAAACCAAATTTAATACAAGCTAAATAACTAATCATGTCTAAGGAACATTTGTCTTTGGTTGTCTGCGGACACGTCGATGCTGGTAAGTCGACCACTTGCGGTCACTTGATTTTCAAGATGGGAGGAATCGGAGAGCGTGAGATGGCCAAGCTCAACGAAATCGCTGCCGAGAAGGGTAAGTCCTCCTTCGGATTCGCGTACTACCTTGATACGTGCAAGGAAGAACGTGACCGTGGTGTTACCATCCAATGTAACACCAAGGAGTTCTTCACCGAGAAGTACCACTACACTATTGTCGATGCCCCTGGACACAAGGATTACATCAAGAACATGATCACCGGATCTGCCTACCGCTGATGTCGGTATGCTTTTGGTCCCTGCCGAGAAGGGAGGTTTCGAAGCCGCCATCGCCAAGGCCGACCCCAAGCTTGGTGTCGATGAGGGTCAGACCCGTCAGCACGCCCGTCTTCTCTACCTTTTGGGTGTTGAACAGATTCTTGTCGGAATCAACAAGATGGACGCCTGCAACTGGTCCCAGGATCGTTTCAACGAAATTAAGGATGAATTCGTTAAGATGCTTCAAATGATTGGATTCAAGCCTAAGAAGGTCCCTTTCATCCCTTACTCTGGATTCAACGGAGACAACTTGGTCGAACCTGTTGATGCCGGAAAGTGCTCCTGGTACAAGGGATGGACTGCCAACCAGACCCCCAAGAAGAAGGTCACTGGTATGACCATTGTTGATGCCCTCAACAACTACATCACTCCCCCCAAGCGTCTTCCCGATGCTCCTCTTCGTCTTCCTGTTTCCAACATCTACAACATTAAGGGTGTTGGTCAAATTATCTGCGGAACCGTCGAACAGGGAACTCTTCGACCTGGTGACCAAGTCGGATTCGTCCCCTCCAACCTCAAGGGAAAGAAGATCTTCTCCATCGAACAGCACAAGAAGGTCCTCGAATCCGCCGGACCCGGTAACTCTGTCGGTCTTTCCATCAAGGGTATTGCCAAGGACGAGAAGGTCTCCCCTGGTGACATCATCTACAACGAAAAAGATGGAGAGCTCAAGCCTATCAAGTCTTTCACTGCCTTGGTCGCTGTCCAAGAGCACCCTGGTGTCCTCAAGCCTGGATACTGCCCTGTTGTCTTCTCTCGTACCGCCAAGGTTGCGTGCAAGATGACCCGTATCTTGTGGAAGATGGGAAAGAAGACCGGAGGTGCCAAGGTCGACAACCCCCCAGAGCTTTCTCAGTTCGAGAACGCCGAAATTGAGTTCGAACCTACTGCCCCTCTTTTCGTCGAACCTTTCGCCAAATGCGCCGCTCTTGGGCGATTTGCCGTTATGGACTCTAACCGATTGAAGATGCTTGGAAAGGTCTCCGAAGTCGTCTACGCCGCGTGAACAACTACATGTACGTCTCATAGTGGCATGTTGAGAGAAACGAAGTATGGATGGATCCAACACATTTATGGACACATAATACGGAACTACAGCATCTTTCTAAGCTAATTACTGCCATGTAAAAGGGTTTTCAAATTTACTCTGTAGTTCTAAACTACATATTTAATTTTCTAATGCATAATACTATTATCTAATCATGGTTTACGATTTCTTTTCATGAGAAACAGCAAGCGTCTCGTTTCATCTTGTTCGTTCAAAAACAGTGAAGGCCATGGTCATTTCTTTTGGCTGCGTTTTCCTTTCCGAGAAAAGTAACTGGTATCCATTACATTTGGATGCGGTGAAAATGGTTGACGGACATACGGCTACTTGTAGCATCCCTCTTTTTCAATCGTACGAAGCAATCGCCACTTGCTATCATACGACATTATACGTGCCAAAAATTCTTGCCTCTTTTCGTATGAAACGACATACTCCTATATGTATCACTTGTACTCTAGTAAGAGTAGGCCTCCTACGTATTCTCTGAGCAACATTTGGATTTATCCCGATGCTCGATTCATTCGAAAGCAAGAGAAGGGGGATTTCGCCGCCAAAAGAGAACAACAGTCTTGCATTTGATTTTTGGGGACGGAGACCTGTTTTCATTCGTTGAGACCATGAAAATGGCAATCGCTATAATTAATATTTTCTGATTGTGTCACAGTCCCAAAAATTTTAAGTCAAAAGCCCACAGTTGGAATTTTTCTTACTTATACATGTCAATTTTAAAAAAAGCAATCGCTATAATTAATATTTTCTGATTGTGTGACAGTCCCAAAAATTAAGTTAAGAGCCCACAGTTTGGAATTTTTCTTACTTATACCTCTATTTGTCATGTGCTAGTAATTCTTCATGCTCTTTTGACGTGTATTCGCGAAGGAGCCTCTGTGCTGTTTCTTGAAAGAAAGTACAACCTCCAAGGAAGAGTGAAAATACATAGCAAGAAGGCTCTTTAAGAAACAATTAGTTTCCGAGACTGTAAGTGCCGGTCAGAGGTGTCTGTTCCCTTCAGAGAATACAAAGTCGCTTTCTCTGAGAGCTTCGATGCAATTTGCTTCCGACATAATTGCGACTTTCTATCCGAGCGCAAGCACTTGGCTGCACATACTAGCGCAATATTTGAGTGACTACAAGTATCATACATAACAAAATGCCCGACTTCCTGGGTCAAGATTGGTTTTCTCCGGAACACAGCATGCAAAAAAGAGAGGAAGAGGATATTCTAAGCATTAAAAATAATAATCATGTCGACAACTCGAGCAGTCTATCTGCCCAACACGACCATCATTACGATTTTGACGATCCCTCTGGCGATGGCATTCGGTCCGACCTTCGCACTATCAACGAGTACTCTACTTACGCGACAAACAATTTTCCAGATAATAAGGGGTACGGTGGTAATGGCGATAGTATCTTCAATCCTTTTTCAATTGCTTGTCTCAAGCCATTGTTTATGCCACGTTCGTCAAGCTCTGAAAGTGCGAGTAGTTCGAGCACGTCGAATAGCGCAATGGCTGGTATCAACCATCAACAGCAGCAATCACCACAACGGGGCGATTCGTCCTCACCCTCTGAAGGAATCCTCTCGGTAGACGATAAGACAATGCAAGCCGACTATTTTAAATCATCCATGCTAACGTCTGACACAATAAGTTTATCGGCAACTCCTTCCGGATCTGGAGTAATTACTCCTACGGAAGTGGATTTGGAAATTACTCCAACACCGATCAATCCGGGACACAATAACCAAACTATTCCACAAGAATTCCAAAACGAGGATACTCGCAAAGAACAAGAAGAATTAGAGGATCCGAGATCTGTGGACGAGTTATTGGCAAAGGAATTAAACAAATTGTCGTTTCAAGAGCGCGAAACGATTTATGAAGAAATCCACGGGATCGATGTACGCAATACGACAGAGGAATCTCCAGAACTGCTGTCAAAGTCGTTTCAACAGCTCGATTTCGAACTTCAAAAATTGAGGCCAGAATGTGCTGCATGGGATAGGTGCCAGCGGTTGTTTGGTAATACAACGTATCTCAATTCCGAAGAAACGAGGATAATATTCTTGAGGTGTGAACTCTTCGATTGGAAGAAAGCTGCCATTAGGATGTGCGATTATGCTGAGTGTGTACTCGAAAGCTTTGGCGACTTTGCCTTGCAGAGACGCCCATATATCACCGACTTGAACGACCTCGAGTTACGAGTGCTAGAAGCAGGAGGCTACCAATTACTTCCAGGCAGGGATCGTGCTGGTCGTCGGATCTTGGCGAACCTAGCTTTTGATTTTCCCAAAGAATTCGGCTTTGTTTCAAGAATACGCGTGGGTTTATACTTGATTTTGGCAATCTTGGATGATGTCGAAACACAACGGAAGGGAGTCGTTGCATTGTCCTGGTGGCACAATATAAGCGTCGACGACTTTATCATTCGAAAGAAAGTTCATGCAAAAGTCAAATGCGTACCCATGAGGGTGGGGGCATTTCATTGTTGCATCCCGTCGGAGAATAAATCGGCTCGGAATGGCAAGAAAAGCAAGGAAACCGATGAAGGCCTTTCAGCGGGAATGGCGCAAATTGTGAAAGCGATGTTTGTCGTGTCAGTCGGTTCCGAATTGCGACCTCATCTTCGGTTTCATACAGGTGAGATCAACGTTCGAGTTTGAAGAGTTTTTTAAACTAACAGCCGGCGCATTTCATGCTGTCCAGTTTCCAACATTCCATTGATTCTCATCAACTTACAATTTATTCTTCATTTTTGACTTATCACAATTGAACATAGGTTCTGTGGTAGAATGTATTTATGCACTTCAATCATTCGGAATCGATTCAGATCAAGTACCAATAAGTAGTTCTTCCGGAAAATTGAAAACCAAGCAACATGCGAAGTGGTTAGAATTCCGCCGGCTGAAAGAAGAGTGTTTGAAGCAGCACGGACACAAATTCGATCGTATAATTGAATGCCCCAAGCACACTGATGTTTTGTTTGGGAGAGGCAGACCTATAATGAGACATCCAGGAAACGCTGTGTTGAGAAGCATCGTTCAAATGAAACTGGAAGAATACGCTAGTGCGAAGTCCAAAAAGGAGACAACGGATGTAACATGGGATGTGGTAAGAACTCTTAAAGGAAAATATGGCGCAAGATTTCTGAAAGAAGAAAATATAGCAAATAGTGGTTTAGGATGGGTAGAGGTGTCGAACGAAATAGCGCGACAGAAAGTCCGCATAGCCTTCCGCGATTTGCGAACAAAAACAATAAAGATCAACGCGGCGGAAACGAAAGCAAATTTAACGAATAGTCACGAGGAAGTGGACGGAGCAAGTGGCAGCATTGTAAATGTAAAACGAAAAGGCGAATCTGCGTCGGCTATTCCGATACCATCTTCGACTGAGACCTCGACCGTCACAGAACCACATGCTCAAAATTGTTGTGAACAATGCGATAGCGGTACATCTGTGTTTTTAGGAATGGATGGCAGTAACATAAAACGTCAGCGCAGATACTTTTGATCAGTTTGTTACGGGATCAGGAGGAAAGGGAATATATCCTTCAAATACTTATTCTGTCGACTGCAATTTTATTACGAACTAATCTTAAGATGAATTGCAATAATCTAGCATACCGAAGAAAAAGAATGGCATCAAACATCAACATGCGTTTTAAAACAGATTATATCATTGACTATGCTGCTAGGTGATGACGCCCGTCTTCTGAAGGTCTTCAGCGCGCTTTTCGTCGGGACGGTTATTACCGGCTGATGTTTTGTCATTGCTTGGGTCACTGCTGTTTGTGGCAGTTGGATTCTCTTCATCGTCTTGATCGTCAAGAAGAGATCTCTTGTTTGAATAATGGTTCCTCCTGGCGTTACTATCGAAACAATTGTCATCTTTTTGAGAATGATGGCGACGGCGATGGCCTCGGAACTTGTGCCGTCGCATACCGTGGACTTTTTGTCCTTGTTCCCTTCGACGTACTGTCGTCAGGTTGCCTCTTAAATCTTTTCCCGACACGAAACCAAATACCGTTCTATCGTCTACTTGCTCGATATAACCACACGATTCGTCCATAAATGGAATTGATTCGTCTTGCACTACAAACCTGTAGATCCAATGATATTCTATGAAGATTATTGATTGAGGAGGAATTGGAAAGGGTGAGTTGGGACTCAATGCAAGTAGCACATGTAACCACATGAAAGCACTTGAAACCTGTCATAGAGAAACTCCATGTCATATACATACCAAAGTGCAAGAAACGCCCTTTAAGCTTTGTCTTTTGGTGCCAAGCTCGCATGTATTCATCGTTGTCGACATTGATTTGAATACCCAACCTATCCATGAGTGGTTCAGTCGCTCCCCCCATTAAAACTATTGTTATTACCACAATTACCATCGTTGCGTTGATGAATTCGTTCCGGTGACCATAAACGTCAGGGAACTCCCTTGCACATGCATAAGCGACAGCACCTCTGAGGCCTGCAAACCACAGCTAAATGAGCACATCACAAAACGAAAGAGAAAAAGTGAGTTTGAAATATCACAGATTGACGAATTGTATAAGCGTCTTTGGATATTCTGTGTGGTCCTCGTATACTTACAAGATGCATAAATTTCGTGGGAATAACCTTATCTCTCTTCCTTTGAGGCGTTTCGCGTTTAGTCACGACTGTCGGCATCATGTTGTAATAAGATGTTGATAAAACACTCATGTCAGTGGAAGACATGTTGGAAGATATGGTTGATTCGCCTGCAATCGAATTCTCGGCTTCCCTTTCTAAGAAAGATGATATGTTGATCGCGAGGGACTGGTTCCTGTTTTCAGCTTCTCCCTCGGAGCCGTTGTTCGTAGCATTATGATTTGAATTCGTCATGTTGTCAGCCTGTGGCGTTTCTATATTGAACTGCACGTTCTCTTGCTGAACTCCACACTCGTGGTCTTCTGTATTTCCGTTTGCGTCTTTCGATAACTCTCTTTCACCACAATTCGCACACTCGGCCTTGGCCATCATTTCCACAGCTATGGTTGCTGCTGCGTTCGCATCAAGCACTGGTCTCGTCAAACTTAGATTGAAAAGGAAACTCAAAGGGTACACACCAATAGCCCTTCCCAGCAAGGCGGCGACAAATGCCCACGATACAAATGCCAATGAAAAATGCCCTTTGTGCATCCCGCAAACAGAAAGCCCAAGTTCTAAGAAAATGCAAATTTCAGCCAAGAAAGCCAATAAGCTGAAAAGTATGCGAGCATATTCTCTCGTTTCTTCCGACACATTAGGTTCCATATATCTTCGAGCAAAGATCCCGGTGAAGAAAATCGTTATCATTCCACTTAACTCCAACAGCTCGGCGAACATAAATGGCATGTAGACGGGTATGATATACAAGCTTAGCTCTAGAAGCCTGTGCTCGGCCATTCTTCCGTGTTTGAAAGCCAATCCCATCACACTTGCGAAGATCAATCCTAACAATGGAGACACTGCGCATTGAACTAGTAAATCGAGGAGATATTTTCCGACGTCCGTATACACATTGGTGTGGTTGTCGCCACCATTTGCGCTGTTTATCGCATTCTGTCTTAGAAAATCCGCCAAAGTTTTGAAGAGCACCAAAGCCACAGCATCATTTAATGCTGATTCTCCAAAAACTAAACTGAAGAGATGCGGATCAACTCTTTTTCTTTGCAAGACTCCGACAACGCTCACGGTATCAGTTGCGGCGATCAGTGCTCCAAATGTCAGCAGCTCTAACGGTGTTGGTTCGAAGGCATCCCCCAGCCAGCCTCTTGAATTCAAGAACCATAGAAAACAACCAGCTCCAAAGGCCGATAAAACAGTTCCTCCGATTGAAAATAATGCAATCGCACCCAAGTGCCTGTAGAATAACTCCCTTTGAAGTTGATATCCGGAGTTGAATAATATGGGTGGCAATAATGCCAGGAAAAAGATCTTGCTAGGAAACAACAAAAAGAAATTTGGCAACGCTCTCAAGTATTTGCTTGCGTATTCTGATTCATCAAATTCTTCTCCTGCATTGTAGTATTGATCGTCATAAGCGTTATTGTACTGATCAGAATAGTGGTTTTGATATTCTTCGTAGTCGGATTCGTTTAGCAACCTAACTATAAGGGAGCAGAACATTCCTACGAGAAGTACCATCGCTGGCTCGCTGATGTATGTTCTTAAACGTGGCGACTCTTCCAAGAATCTTGATAAGAAGAGAACCACTACAAGTATTGTCGAAAAACACAAGAAGAAGATTTGTGTTGTTCGTTCGTCGGAATAGGAATGATCGAGACCTCCATTCGCAGAGCTGGTTGACGTGCCGTTAACATTGCTGGTCATGGTTCAAGTTGGATGCCAGGTATCCGTTTTGTGTTGATATTTTATATGATATCGCAATCACTCTCGAGCGAAGGTTTTTTTGTGAACTCCCTGTTCATAAGAGGCTGGCTTTTCGTACACGTCAAAAATGCATTTAGAGAAACACCTTAGAATAGAAGACCGTATTTGAATTCCGCCCACGTGCTGGTGAATAGTCGCGCTGTCTCTAGTTATAGTGAATGGAAGTGTGCGGTCATGGGAGGTTTCGACAAGTTCGTCATTCGATGTGGATTTGATGTTGATAACAACATACCGTTCGACCATTTTCGAAAACGAACTCGGCACGTGACACCGAAACATGCAAACTACAATAATTAATTCTTGCAAATCATGTCATGATCACCAGGCGCTTAAGCTTCCGTTGTGAATGCAAGTTATACGCCCCTCTCCAAATTTTATATTGATATGACTCAAAAAAGGTTATATTTATGCACGTGTCTGGCGGGGTCCCCTCGGCAAAATGGCAGTTTTCCACAAGACAGCATGCCTGATAGGCGGATAGTAACTGTTATTGCGTCCTTACAATCAAAATCGCCAAAGTGGTGTGCGTTGAGCGTGTTAAACCCCGTGCGTAACATTTCTCATTGGTCTTCATTTTTCTCACTAAAAATACGTGTTTTCCTACATTTTGAAAGTAGGGACGTACAATACTTCTTCTTTTGAATCCCAGTTTGTTCACCTACAACATTTTTCACACCTTCAAACCCGAAAACAAGAACAACTGGATTTGATCTCAATCTTTGACACTACTGAACAATACGGCAACCACAATAAGTAATCGTACCCTGTGACAAACTGCTATCGAAATAAAACGATTTTGGGGCTCTTGACGAATCATTTTGAAAAAATGACAAAATTGACTTCGACATGTTTATGTTCTTACGTTCTCTACTGTTACTTAGTTCACCATTTTTCGCTCTTGCCCAATTTAATTGAAATCGCAAATTTGTTCCGACGTGGTGATGATCGGGGAGACGTTATCGCTCCTTTTGGAGAGTCACGAGGGCTCTTACCGCTTGACTTGCCGAGAGCGATTTTCTTCACCTTTCCCGCCTTCTTCGCAAGTTTTTCTATGTTGATTGTCTTGAGATTGCGACCACCTCCAATTGCTCGATCCGGATTATATCGCATATCACGATTTTGTCGAACATAATTTTCGCCTATCATCTTTATTGACGCGTGCTTAGCAACCTGTAATTTTGTTGCGTGATTCTCTTCAAGATCATCAACCTTAGCGATCGCGTTCCATTCCATATAGCTTTCATGAGCTCTTTCCATATATTCTGCAGATAGCTCCTCCGCACCGACAGCTTCTAGTCTCATAGAAGCACGTTCAAGACAAAATGCCTCCATGTGTGTGAGTTCCTGTTCCTGAGCCACTGAAATGGCGTCGTCGTAGAATTTTTTGATTCTTATAGATGGCATAGATTTCTTCTTCCCTGCGGAATCAGTCACCATGTACTCGGCATCGATCAACGATACCATAAAGCTGCAATTTACGGCACCTTGATCATACCAATCTTATTATAAATCCGGGAAAAAAGATGAAGTTGGTTGCGGCTTTGGTAAATTATCAGTCAAATATTCGCCAACAACAATAATATTAATCTTACCTAGCAGTTGATCGCGTTGACGGTTGATAGTTTCCTCCAACTCTTTTTTGTCCGCCTTTTTCTCGATTGTGGGAAGAGAAGCAATATCTGTGAAGCACTGAAAGAAGATTATCCAAGGCTTCCAAAGCGATATCACGTTTTTCTTTTTGATTTTCTCAAGGCAAGACTTCGAAAGCGCGAGGTTGTGAAAAAGGACAGAGTTAAAGAGTACCAAAAAGTGCATCAATTGGACCGCGTCATTTTCTCCCGCTTTCTCCATCTGGCCAATTCGTTCGTTTTGGTCTTCGATGGTATTTCCATATAAAACAAATGGATCGGATGTTTCACCAAGTAAATTCGAAACAAATCTTTGAGGGAGTTGGATCGTCCAGTGATTATCCATCTTGTAGTCCTGGTACAGGGCATCGAAAAGCTGTAGATTGTCATCCAATTTAGACAAGTTGTGTCCACTAGCTAAGTGGTATTGGACGTATGTAAAAGTTGTGAATGGAATGTGAAAATAGTCGCCGGACTCAAGCTGTGCGTTGTATATGCTTAGGATTTGTCCTAGAGAACGGCGGTATGTTCGTCTCCAATGACTGATGTAGTGATGAAAGATGGCTAGAGAATGCCCACCTAACAAGAAGAAAGGAAATTTGATTAACTTGAAATTGAAAGACGTTTCGAATATTTGCTCGACGCCTACCTTTCGAACGTTACGGAACGACTTACCATACAAGCTTTTTACACGAGCCATCTTTTCACTAATCTGTCCCATTCGGTATCCCTCTTTTGTCATATCCAAATCGTCCGTCGTCAGAGCTCGCTCGATCAAGATAGCCCCATAATGAGCGAAGGACGTAGAATATTGCGAGGTATGTCCGGAATCCAAGCATATGCTCATCATCCGAACCGTTGCAGCTTCCTCGTAGGCCTTGCTCTTACACAAACGACTTATTTTGATCAAGTCACACAGCAAAACCATCACATCCAATGTTTTCTTGTCAGTGCAGTGACCAGGCTGAAGAAGACTATGATTGTCCTTTTGATGAATTTGCTGCCTCAAGTTTTCAATCACATGGGAAATTGTTTTGGACAAGTCGACTTCCAGAGGGGGTTTCTCTCCTAATAATTCGAGGGCGCTCAATACTTGTTCAAGGGCATACTGATAGTTTTTCTTCCCTATTGCGATTCCTGTTTTAGCCTGATGAAGCATAATTTGATCCTTCAAGTTCTTTCCGTTTTCAAGGACTTCTCGGAAAGCTTCATCTGCTTCATTCGTACCGTGGCCACAGACAGAGTGGAGCCTCGCCAACAAGAGATACATTTGAATGCATATTCCGTGGTTATCAGATGTGAAGCGTCCCCCATTTCTTTCCAGCATTTGAATCCCTACCCTGAGGTATCGAATCGCTGCATGAAATGTGGATTTCAAGATGCACATTTGAGCTGTTTCAAGAAAAAACAAGGCAACTTTGTTGCAATCTTTTTTCAAAATTTCTTCCGCTAGTGCCAATTGATCTGCTGCTAAGAATTTGAATGCATTGTGATTAGTGTTTGACACATTCGCGTCTTGTTCGCTAGACGCCGGGCCGAAGGCTAACGCCGAAGCTTTCGTTCCCAACCTAAAATGGATTTCCAATCTCTTTTTCTTCTTCTTTTTTGCAAAAAGCGAATACGCCTCGTCGCGGATCATGGTGTGTGCAAACGCCCAGCGATAATTACTTTCGTTACAATCTTGCCGGCAGAGCACACGCTTCATGAATCCCAGGTCTGAAGCACGATTCAAAGCAGTTGCTAGCTCCGAAGCTGATTGTAGAGGAAATTCCATCTCGCCTTTCTTTTTTGAGCCCTTTTCCGTATACGCTGCGCTGAGGAGGTGAAATACTTCCTGGGTGGAAAATTCGATGTATGTTTGACGAAAGATTGCCGCATTGATTATAGCGAATCGAACAACTTTAGGCAATCGATCAATCCGAGCAGCCGTCAACCCAGCAATACTTTTATTCCATCTATGTGACTGAGCTTGTACTTCGCCAATGTTCAACTTGCAATTCGAAGATGACGTAATTGCTCCTTCCTCTTTCAAAAATTCTACAACTTGTAAAATGTGAAAGACCTGGCCTCCCGTCCACTCACAAATGAGCCCTGTCAATTCTTGAAGCTTTTCACTAAAGCTACTCGTTTCGTTTTTTTGCTGGATTTCATTTTCTTTCGTTTTCAAGAGAAGTGAGCGCAAAATATCTTGTACTCTGTTTCGATGAAAGGGTTCCATATGAATATTGGTTAGACAAGGCTTCGCTTCGGGTTGTTCTGATGGTTCGGCCTCGTGATCTAGCTCGCCTTGGTGCAAAAGTTCATCGTGATTCTCGTCGAAACTCGATATTTTACTTCGTTGAAAGGAATGTGCCAGCGAATCCAGCATATCATTCTGATTATTTGGGTTCCCTTCGTAGATTCCTATGAACAAAAAATTATTCAATCGAGCAGTGGTGGTGACTTCGGCTGCGTCGCCTTGGTCTTCGTCGGTGTCTACGTTTCCTCCTCCAGGCAACTGATTTTCATCAGAATGAAAACCAGTCAAGAGAAAATTCAATAGATTGAACGTGTCTTTGTCAGCATGATGCAGATCGTGCAGAATCATAATCACCGGATGATGAGATTCTGAAACGGCTCTTAGCAAGTCTCTTATAGCTACGCATGAGCGATGGAATTTGAATGGTGAGTTCCAATCCCATGTTGGTAGCGGCTTCTTTTTTTCGCTTAATGTTCGCGATCCCGGAATATCTAACAGGTTGCCTAGCTCAGGAAGAAGACCTGTCGATGCTAGGTGAGAGGCCTCGGTGACACCTAATGCGTCCTCGATCCGTTCCTTCCACATTCCCACTCCATCGGAACCATCATCGTTCGTTGTAAGCGAACGAATTAAGTCATTCAAAGCTTCGGTGATTGCATGCATTGGAGGTCTACTGATTCCACAACCATTTTCATAGAAAGATCCCTCCTGTGAATCAGATGTCGAAGACGACTCACTGGCATCCTTATCGATTTTATCATCGTGATCACTCTGGATATGAGGAGGAACTTCACATGTGCCTCTGCAAATAACGGGGAAAAAATTAGAACGATCTTCGTCGATGCCTTCTTCCGCTTCTTCGTCATCCTTATCCTCCTCATCTTCCCGCATATTTAGCAGGATTTTTTGTGTTTCTGATTCGATCCAATGTGATTTTCCAACACCTGGGTCTCCTCTGACCAAAAATAGCTCGATCGGGTTTTCCATCTCGGGACTAGAAACTCGTTTCACTGCCTGTTCCAATAAAACCTCGTGACGTCGTTCTTCCTCGTCTGGACGCTTTTTCATCTTCTCTTTTTTCCCTTTTTGTGCTTTCGATTCTGTTTTATCCCTTTTCTTTTTCTTCTTCTTCTTCGGGCTGCGTGGTGTCTTCCTTTCATGCATGTCTGTATCGTCGTCGTCGCTAACAATGTCCTCCTCATTCAGAATATCATCACCAATTGATGTTTGCGAAATGATGTCGTCTTCCTCATCTGAATGTTCATGCTGGTCGCTATTTCGACTCGAAGGAGACAGACTTCCCATTCTTTCTCTTCGATTTCTTCTTCTTCTTCTTTTTCTTTTTGGCTTTCTTCTGCTTACGATCTTCTTTGCTGTACTCGTCGACATCTGAATCTACGTTTACGACGTCAACATCGGCAACTTCAATACCATCAGATGCCGTCATGTCTCAAGTCGGTTGAGTTATTTTGTCTCGATGGTACAGTAATTTCAAATTTTGATTGAACTGGAGACGGTACTTTTTGATCGATTTTCTTTTTATCTTCGCAGTACGAATTACTTCTTGTGCAGTAAAATTGTAATCGATACTTTTCAGTGGTATGATAACACATCTGTGGTAGTTTTTGTAGTTCGTGAATCATAATTCTTTTGGATGTTGTGACATGGGGCGCGACGAAATCCGAACGCCTCATACAAATGACTTTCATGAAGATTATTTTGTAAACTCCGTTTCTTTTATCACACACGAGTGAAAGCAATCATGAGCATAGTGCATTCATCATCATACGAAGAATAGGCTAACAATCATAGTGGGATCACTTCACGTTCCGGACCTACGAATCGTGAATGAAAATACTTTGCCACATGGAAAACCGCCTCGAAAATGTGCCTCATATACATATACGTTTCTGTATACACTATTCCGTTCTTCCCAATGATTTTTTCAAAAATCCACGAATACTCAGTCGCGCTCGCGCCAACTCCGAGAGAACCGCCCTTTCTACAGGTTCAACGAAACGTGTATTGACAGTCGTTTTTCAAAAAAGATGGTTGGTTTCAGTTGTGCCGCCACGATGAAATAATTTTGAATTCGTGGGAAGCAACGGCATTTTTGAAGCACTATTGTACATCATTATTTGACCGTAACCCGTGTGGATGTGTTACAACGATCTTTTCCCCTTTTAGTAACACAATTATTTGCATACTTCAAAGTTGATCGAAAATCTGAACAACCTTTCAACCATGAAGCTAACTGTCGCCGCAACTGCCCTTGCTTCTTCTATTTCAGCAACTGCTGAATCTCTTGTAGAGCCTTCCGGAAAATCACTGCAGGATGTTGTCGACGATTCGGAGAGACAAAGACATCGCAACCTCGCCGGAGCAATGCATAGTCAACAAGAAATCACATCGATTTTGAAAGGACGTCGTGCTTTGAGAAAGGAAAACGGTGGCATCCTCCGTGGGATCCAAAGAAAACTCAAAAGTAAGAGTTTGGAGCTTCGCAACCAACATAGCGACGTTTCTGACTCGGGCGATGCCTTCGATCTTGGCTTCTTTTCTCGGGACCTCCAAGCGAATAGCACTGTGGTCGAAACAAACTCAACTGTTCCTAAACCGCAAACAAACTCAACTGTAAAAGAACCCAAACCAGAGAAGACTATTATTGAAGAACTACTTGAACTTTGTGATAAGGGAAATCCAGGAATTGGCCTTTCTTGCGAATGTACCAACGTTAATGAGACTGCCTACGAGATCAATGTCTTTTGCTCTTACGATGAGACTGACTGTTACGTCACGGAGAACGCTTGTGGAACGAATGAAACGTTCTGTTACGATTACACCTCCCATTTAGACCTCAAATCTCCGGGAGAGGGAACACAAAAGATCTGCTATGATGTCTCTTCTCCAATCGAATTCAGCTACTGCTACGAACTCGTTTACGGTGGGCAAAGAGTAGCTGCATCAGCGTGCAACTTTGAATTCAACGGCGACCAGTGCAGCTCTTGCATATTTGCTGAGGACGATTGCAGCACGTTCGATTGTACCAATATCGATGATGCCGTGGGGACGGGCACTACGTGTGGAAACGAGACTCTCTGGAGGATGAAAGTTCAGGATCACCTCCTTTACGCTCCGTTGCCTTGTGAAGGCGGATGTAACATTATGCCCGGGAAATGGAGAGATGACGAATCTTGAGACCATTGTCAGCGTGCCTACTGGTGAATTTTATTACTGCTATCAGTTAAATTTGGCTGCGCTTTTCGGATACCTACAATATGTCCCTGGTAATTTGTGCAGTGCTCTGCCACCAATTGTAAGCGAGCCTTGCGGATGTACCGGTGGCGTGGTTGATCTTGGAGATATTTCTACTGGTGGTGGTTCTTCTGGTAGTAATGGTAGTGGCAAGGAATCAAAGAGCAGCGCTGCGATTTTCTCCGGGATTGGAGCCCTTGCCACAACCGCTGTGGCAACGTCTATCCTCTCATGGATTATGGCATGAGACAACTGAGTGAGGTAAAACGGCTTCAATGAGAAGTGCTATTTCATTCCCCAATACTGTACCCGGATGATATTTTTGGCTACTATGAAAATACCGACCTTGAAGAATAGGTTGCTCTCCCTTTGCGAAATGGGCACCGTGATATTTTTCGTTGTCCACGCTTTCTATTATTTACGTCGTCTGTAATTTTTACTACATTCTTTCCCCCATCGATATTGTTTGAGGAGCTCTGACGGCAGCTTCTCTGTCGAAAAATTTGCACACTTTAATTCTTAATGAACTATTATTATTCAAGATAATAGCTGTAGATAGAAGTACCACAACACCGTTAGCAGTTGGTAAGTAAGATGCTGTCTCCGGTTGCGTCATCATTCTTCTTGTCCGGATCATGATTCGCGTGTTGATTGCTAGGAAAGAATTAGTCAGAGGCTATAGAGTTATTGCAGTCTCTGATGGAATTGGTTATTGTAATGCCGTAGGGCGTGGTCTAACAGTGATTTGCTATCCTCTCTGGTTCGTCCTCGGATGATGCTCTTAACTCCTTTTAAATTGCTCGCATGTTGTATTTTTTGCCATAGATCGTAGACGACTCATTTGAATCAAACTATCTATTCCATCGCCTCGAATCCAAACTCTAACCCTATCATTTCTGAAATGCGTGAACGAATTCCCATCACTGGATACACGTATGAAAATTGTAAAATCGGTCTTTTGGAACAACAAATAATGCGCAAAGGACGAAATGCCAGTCATTTTGCTGATGCATGCCTATGTAATAATGTGTGGGATGACAGATTTTGGTGATAAAATATTTGATTTCATACCGTCATTCGTGGAAAGAGAGGCATCTTCGTTTTGTCCGGAATCCTACTATCATTCGTGGAAACACAGAGCTAACGGATATCCTTTGTTCTTTCAAATTAAACGATTGTAACGGAATGCGATGCTGCACCCTATCATTTTCAAAATAAGGTACATCCATTGTTCATCCATTAACTCCACAATAGTTTCCCGACGCCAGTGCCGTTCCCTTCTTCTCAATTAAGAACGACACTCGAAGGCGCAGAGATAATTGAAATGACAAACCCTCGGGCAAGAATAAGAACCATTGGCAAAGCGGAAAATTCGAGAATGTCCGCTCTATCGGTTCTTCTTTCGTTAATATTGATGTCCTCGGCGACGAGGCCGACAATGGCAGAAGCTGTTGATGCTGCTTCGAGTCGATCGTTACGCACAAACTCTATCGACAGCATCGACAGCTCTATCCCTCAACAGCACGACCATCGTTTTCTGCAAGCATACACGAATGAAACTACTAGCTATGAAGACGGAGCGGCCGTGAATCAAGACAGAGTAGTGGATTTTGAGTTTTGTTATGGGGCCCTGCAACGTGCTGACACAAATAAAGACGGACGTCTCGAAACACGCGATTATTTATCTTTCGTGCAGGACTTTGGATCGAACACTGAATGCCTGGGCGATTTGCTATCTTTGCCTGTCATGCCCATCGAGCTCACAGCATGCTGGAATCAGTTGAGTTGCGAGTGCCGAGCCCGCGGAGGTGCTCCTGATTGCTGCGAGAGAGAAAACGCCCATTTGCCTCTAGGCGGAGTCAACGCCGTTTCTCCAGCACCGTCAGCACAAACCCTACCACAGCCTTCGAAAGAACCGTTCATAGACCACGAACAGAACTTTTTGAAACAGACCTGCTTGAGAACTGATCAATGTATCATTTCCTATTGCGGATATCCCCCACCTCCAATACCGATTGTGCCACCACCCGCCCCGCTGCCTGTCCCAAAGGTAGAGGAGGCCAAGTTTGAGCCCTTGTGGTTGTTGTTTTTGCTCCTCTTGCTTTGTTGCTGCTGCCGACGATGGTTCTTGTGCGCTGCTGGAAAACTTGACGACGAAGAAGACGTCGAGCAGGCTCCTCCAGTTACTACTACTATGAACAATCTTCCCGCGGACGAGGAAAGTGGAGTGCCACCCGCTATCCCAAACAAGCCAGGTGATTATGGAGGCGATTTTAATGATCCTGATGCCAACCGAACGACTTTGATGTCAACGGCTGTGAATGAATTTGGCGAAGGAGGCGGTGTCAGATACTACCGAGTGGTTCAAGAACCAGAATACGAAGAGCCTCCTCCGCCACCTGAACCTAAGGTAATTGATCAATATGATAAAGGAAAACCTAAAGGTGACGACATGAAACTCAAACACGTGGAGAAGAAACCACCCCCTCCACCCGAAGAGGATCCCTATGCATTGGAACATTATGAACCTGAAGGTGGTATAGTTGAACACGAACGCAAAGGGGAATGGAGCTATGAAGCCGACGGTGGCTATCAAGAAGAGCAACGAGCCACGAAAGAAGCTTCGGAATGGAACCGCCCTGGCTATGACCGTGCTGAGCAGGTTGCTGCAATAGAAACTGACGACCGTCGAGATCGGAATCTTGACAAGTATGGAGGAGGTGCTATCTTCGACCATTTGGATGAAACCGACGAGCCTCCCAAGGGAGGTGACTCTGGCAATCTCTTGCAGTGGGTCTTTACGAAGACGCTCAACACTCTTGATGATAATCAAGATGATCTGCGATCAGAGACCTCAAGATCAGAAACCTCGAATAGATCTCGTTAGGAAATATTTTATATCAAATCTTCACAATGAATTTTGAAAAAGGTACCGGCGCAGATTCGAAATATCTTTGTACTATGCTTATCCATCGCTACATCAAATTGTGTTGAGTCGTATACTGTGTATGTTGTTCGAATGAAGGTAACGTATACGTGGGGAAAACGAAGATCAACAATGAAATAACAAATTTCCGATAAGTGCAAAGTAGCCTGCGCTGCAAGGAGCTGAAATGCAATACTGTATGGTCACTATTATTTTTTTAACAACTTGTTAATGTATTGCTAAACATTTACTATGGGTCAAAATAATTTCGATGAAGCGACGAGTGTAGATTAGGGTCAACCTTTGAACTAGGTAAGGGGATACTATGCAGAAGATTGAGTTCCTTTGCTTCGCATTCGTCCACGAATGCTGTAATCATCCGGAATGTTCGTGGGCGAAACAACCTTTGCCGTTTAGGATTGGGTCAATAGATTCCAACCCTAATCGTAGAGTAAGGGAAGTACAAACTGAACGTTCGAAATTTTCAACAAAATATGAAATACGATTCTTTTAAATAATTCAGGGTTGGGGTTTAGAAAAAGTATGAGACGATTCCTAAGTACAATACGTACAGATGATAATATTCTCCATTCTCAGGTTTTCGCATTTTTGCTGCTGTTTTTGGGAGAGAACTTTGTCTTACCCCCTCCTTGTCATTGTTCTTTTTAGTTCTTTAGTTCATCTTTCCATTCGGATGGGAGTGGAGTGTGTGCAAATGACAGCAAACTTCCTATCGTCACCCGAGCACTACTTATTGAATCGATTGTACATATGTTCCACAGAACATATTTTACACCTTGATGGAACACATGAGATGAAATTGGGGAGACTGACGACGTTTCCTCGAAGATGCATAATTGGAATTACGATCAAAAATTTGCTAATTCGACCCGCCATCATTTTTTACTTATACTAATCTGATCTCTTTTTTGCTTCTTTTGTGTTCACGGGAACGGTTCCCGGGTTATAACTTCCAATCCTGAGAGCGATAACAATCCGAATTTGTGACAATAATTACATTATTCTTCCTGGCTTCTCGATTCAATCTTAAAAAATCCATCGAGTTCGTTGAGGGAATGAAGAGAAAAATTGAAGAAGCAGACATCGTTCGATGCATGCATGGCGTAGTAACATGGGACTTCCGACTATTCAGTCTTTTTGCAGATAGTGGTAATTGAATCTAATCTTTTCTGTAGAGTGTAACAGCTTACATTTCAGAAGTTTAATAAACACATTGTATGTATTGTACATGAGGGTTTCTCATCGCGTTTCTCATCGCGTGGACTTGTGGTCGTAAAGTGTGAATTTTCGTGTTCCTGTCGAGTGAATGGGACTGCGGTTGTTCTTGCACCCTGGCTCAAGGAAATTGATCCGATGTTTTCTTGTGCCGTTTACGTGTTGTTTTCGTACATCGGACTTCATAAGGCAGCATAATTCCCAACTTGGTTGAGTTTGTAGTTACCAATCGAGCTTTTCTTGAAATAAGATGTGTAGGAAGACGAGGCGGTGCCATCAACGGTCTTCCATTTGGTAGAATAGAAGTATTTTTGGGTAGAGTGTAATCTGAAAGAGGAGATAGTGTACGATCGTCTGATGGAATCCGATCAGCAGAATCCATTCCCCTTGTGTTCGTAACTGAGGGGGTTTGTGAAGTTGTCGTTGATGCCCCTGCTGAATTATTGTTCAAAACAAGATTACGATACCTAAGTTTGGCGCCCACTGTGTCGTCGTCCCTTGAATGGTTTTTCTTCTCCATAACAGCTAGTAGAAGGAGATTCAAGAGGCGAGCATCATCTTTTCTTCGATAACCATCATAATTATTTCTCGAGTTACCTCCTTCGAGTTCTATAACAACAGGATTCATCCGAGTGCTACTGTCACTATCATCGTCGTGAAGAGAAGGTTTTCTTCGAAAGTCATTGTAAGATCGCTTCATGGTATGGTTATTCGTTTTGAGCATTGGTAGAAAAGTATTGTGGTCTCACTGACGAATTTCTTGTGTCCGAAAAAATTGTGTCTGCCGAAGATCAGGTGCACTTTCGAGAATGCTATACTAAATTCGATTTCTGAGAAGAACGTTCAGAATGGCGTGTCTGTCCGATGACGGAAACGAAGTGCCGCTGATTGGGAGATACTTCAATCCATGTGAATCCCAAAAACAAAAGGGGAGACAAAAAAATAAGAAAAATGACCCAATGCCGTCATTTTATGGGCACTTTCTGACATATGGACGTGATCCTTTGTAACATGCCCTCTATACTACTTCTTCTAGTCCAAGAACTTCCTCAAATAAATTTTGACATGATTCTTCGCCTCAGAATTTAGGTGAGTTGCTTTAGTGTGTTTTTGTTCTACTAGTTCCTGGCTTATCCAAAAAATCCGGAACAATTCTACTTATTGGCAAATACCTTTTCTCGTCGTAGGTAAATAGAGGTATCATCGGCGCCACTAGATAGTAGACGACTGGTGGATTGTCGGAGTCGGAGGTGTGTCTCTGTCTCCCAGAGCACGACTAGCTAGGATTAGTAAGAACAAGCTCTTTTTTGCAACGATTTTCAGCATACTATTGTTTTCTTTTTTCGTCGGAGGACGATGGCTTCATTACTACATCATGGTGCCCCATTCATCGTAGCTCGCCAGTTGATCGTTTCCATTGAGTTTCATATTATTATTTCTCTCGTTCGAATGCACAATAGATGCGAATCGAGCATGGACTGCTACCACTCTTCGTCCCCCCTTTTCTCGGATCATTCGAAAGACGATCATTCGTCCTCTGCTTGTCCTCGTCATTGTTGCTCTTGTTGACCAAGCCCAACATTCTTGACGGGGGCAACTACAAATAGCAGTTACCACTTGGAGGCCAGACCAATTACTAGTCGTAGATATCATGTGGTGTCAATCATTTCACTGAAGGGGTAATGAAGAAACAATGTCAATGGAAGATACAACTGAGAGAAAGAGGTCCTCGTCGATCACGTGAAGGAGGAAACCACGAGAACTCCTCATATTATATATAATATCATCTTTAGAGTACTCTCTGATCCTAGTATTCATACGTACCCGACACGCAACATATAAAAATTCTACGTTTTCACAGTAGAAACATACTCTGGTACGTAAAATCAATGCCGCGATTTGTTGGAATGGTTTTTGTGTTTTCAACCGTTATTTACCGGCTATGTATTCATAATGGGCGATAACTCTTTTTTTTAAATAGGTTCGTGTCACTAAGTGTGAAAAATCCGAGCGAGACAGAGGCAGGTATTCTTCATCATCTTTTTTACGCTTCAATATTCCCAATGCATCCATTTCCCTTCGATTACCCCACCCTTGCACCCCATTGACCAGATTTGGAATCGACGTCCAACGTTTATTCATCTAATCGTTCCTTTCAAATCAAATTGCGAAACTGGCTCCCAGAGTATTGAATATTGTACTAGAAACCAGTTTGGTGTGCTAACTGTATTTCTACCATGCCTTTGTTAACAAAGAAATTCACACGCGACTCGTTAAGACGAGCAAATGGCGCCGGCGTTAGTGTTCCAAACGAAAGCGAAGAACAAGCGAAAGCTGAAATGATTCGAAGAGAGATGGCTCTTGCTCGCGCCAAGTCGATGCGCAGTCGGAATGCCCTCAATCAGCAACATCGGAGACATCGTTCTTTGTCGAGAGGACCTTCTTCTTCGTACCGACCTGTCGGAGCAGAAAACGTAAATGCCAAACCAGATTCAGGACGACCTAAGCCTACAAAATTGGCACACCCTAACGATGAGTACAGCCAGGCTTTTAGCGAAGCAGAACTTCTCACTCAAATGAGCAGTTTAACAGAACCTACTTGGGCACCCTCCGTCGTGGGAGGATCGGACATCAACTCAACACACCATCGTCAAAACCATCAAAATCAGCGGAGCCGAACTGCTAACTATAACAACATTCGTCACCAGAAACCTTTCCAAAACATCAATGCCAGAGTACATCAGAGTCGTGCCACGAGCACAATCTCTACAGGCAAGGATCAGAAAGATACGAAAGTGTTGCACTTGGATGACAGAGAAGAAAAGAGGACCACGGTCGGTAATGACAAAAGCAATACCAATCGTGGACATCATGAACGGACATGTAAAGGGATCGCAGGAGTTGAAGTGCGCCGTATCGAGCGAGATGAAGGAAGGGAGGACGATCGAGACGATAAAACAATTGGATCCAGTACCGAGCAGCTCTCGAAGGATACGGAAATCAGTGCTGAGCGGGATGACGCTCCAGAGGACGAGTTACTTCTTTCAACGTCTAGAAACAGACGATCTTTATCTAGTCATAGGTTAAAGATTCGTGGAACTGATGATGAAAGTAACGCTTCAAGAAGACGAGGAAGAAGCGGTCGGCCGAGTGGCAAACGAAAGAGTAAAAAACGATCGTCGTCCATTTCATCTCAAAGATCCGCACAGTCGACCAGGACAGAATCAACTACACCCACAATCTCCAAGTATTCATCGACTTCGTCTTCTATATCCTCATCTCTCGCCTCCAGGAAATCAAAGACGGGTACAACAATGCCATTTCGTCGGAGAACGAATGGTGAGGAAGATAAATCCTCGACCATGTTGAGATCATCCTCGGTACCACCGTCTTCATCGAATAGTAAACGCAGTCAAAGGACATCATCTGTACCACCTAAAACTTTCAATATGAGTGAAATGGAGCGTAACAATCACTATGATGACATCCTTGGGCGCAGTCGAGGGTCGAAGAACAGTACAGAGCCGGACAAAAACGCGACTGATGTAACTTTGAATACCGCTTCGACGATGGCTGATTTAACAACAGCTTCTTCGCAATCCAATGTTCACTCAAAAGTTTCTTTTGCAGCCAGTTCAGATTCTTCGTTCACTCCTTCGTCGAGCATCGAAGCCGCCCGGATGTCACTGCGGCCAAGATTGCGCCGTTCGAATTCTAATCGATCTATTTCATCAATGCAATCTGAATCAGTCATTTCGATCACCACCAATCGCAAAGATACATCTAGAGAAAGAGCTCGTGAAAAGACGCGAATGTTATTTCCTGATGACGAAAGCAAAACACTGGATATGACTCAAGAAACCCGTCGAAAGAAGGATCGGGGGCCGAAGCAACGACGCCGACATGAACCGGAAACGAAGCAGGAACATCGACAGCGAAAAGAAGAAGAAAGACGGCAACGGAAAGAGGCAGGAGCAGCCTCATTGGCACCTGAAGAAGACGATGATGAGCCCTATCCCACAACAACCACCACGCTTCTGGTTGACTTTCTCGTCTTCCATTTGCTGTTGCTGCTTACTTTGCCGCAACGTGTTGTGTTGAATTTGTGGTCCAGATTATTTTCAAAGAAATGGACGGCACGTCGCAGAAACGTTTTGGTGACGGGTGCCAATTCAGCTTTAGGATCAGAGACGGCCAGACAGTTTGCAACGGAAGGCGCAAACCTCATATTAGTGTCTCACTCAACTACGTCTTCGGCAAATGGTTTGAAGTCGTTAGTCGACGAGTGCCGTGAATTGGGTTCCGGGGAAATAAGATGTTATTCTGCTGATCCATCGAATGCAGTAAGCACCGAGCTTACTTTGCGACAAGCCGCAAAAGACTTCGATGACAGATTTGACGTCGTCATTCTCAACGGAGAAACTAAATCCCACGGTTGTCTTTTCGAGGAGATAGTTGATGTGCACCAAATTGAAAAGATGGTGACAGAAAATACCCTTGGCTGCATCATGGCCTTACATTACTCATTGAAACATATCCCGAAATCATCTGACTCGAGAATTGTTATCTTGTCGAGTACTTCAGGAGTGATCGCTTCACCGTACAGAAGTGTGTACGGTGCCACACAACACGCACTCAAGGGCTTTTGCGATTCGATCCGAATGGAACTTATCGAGACATACACCGAACGAAGATCTCCAAAACTTTGTTTTGCATCGTTTCCTGAACTTGTCGGTCAAAATATTCAGAACCGAGACAGCCTTGATCATAGAATGTCACGGATGGGAACTGACATAGCTCCGATGAAGACGCGTACTTGGGCTGGAATACCCTTACAGCAAGCTGTCCACGCCTTAGTGGGCGCCATTGCTTCGGGTGAACGTGATTTTGGAGCTCCTCGGTATGTGAATACTTGGAGATTTTTGCAAGTTCTGAGCTTGCAAAAATTAGTGGACTTCTCCATCAACCGACATTTCAAAAAGACACTATACCGTCCTGCGGAAGGCCCCGTAGATGTTCCAATAGGAAGAAAAGGAGTCAAATGTGATGGGGCGTCCGTAAGCAATAAGACTTGGTCTTAGTGACCAATATTAGTTCATTACTGTAAACTAATTGATTTGTATACATTCTATACAATTGGTATGCTGTAGCGAAGTAGTATTAATGCTTGTTGCTATTGCCGTGTAACCCTTGTTTCATATTTGCAGCCATAAACGATACGTTGCGGCATGGTAAGTTGGACTCGAACAACTAGAGCAGTTTCTATTCGTCAAGGAAGTGTACATGTAGATCTGAAACGGAAATTAATTTTTATTCAACTCTCCTTACGTAACTGATAGAATATCGGAAGAGCACAGATAATTTCACATAGAGCAATAGATGGGACAATTTCACAAAAGGCACGGATATAATGGACGCTTGAAACTGAAAACAAATAATGGTGGAGGTACGCAGCATATCATGACTTTGTAATGATATTCATTCGTCAATTCTTCGAGTTTGAACGCATGCATCTCATGTGAGAACATGGCCCTCATTGCTTGAAGCAGACACTTCAAGGACCTCATTCTTTTCTCCAGCTTCAACCGTTTCGACATCGTCAATTTCGGTTATTTCAAGATCCTGGAAGACCGCCCGGAAGGTCAAAATGATGCATGCCATAAGAACGACCGTAAATTGAGTTGCGGCGATGCTCCAGAACCCGTCGATTCCATTGTAGCAAAGAGCGTTATAGACTACAATGCGAACATGTTAACGTTTGATAAACGAAGCGAGAAATAGTTAGTAGGTTCAATGTTCATCACAAAATTCTTTTTTCATTAGCAAAATACTCACGAGTATTGTAATAAAGTGGCATCCATGTTCTACATTTCAAAGCATCGCGAACATTAAGGAGCAGTCCAAACAGAGCGCAAATGAAATTTGAGGTCGTTGCTATCGAGTCTGCAAAAAGGTCTTGATCAGGTGTTCCACAAAATTCTGTAACAGAATCCGTGACGCTAACCATCGCCGACTCGAATGCCTCGAGATTTAATTCCGCTTCATCCAAGAATGCCCGGTCTTCCTGTATAGTTACCGGTTCCTTGTTACATTCTTTGCGTTTTGAGAAAGAATTTGGAATTTGACATCGTTGGTCAAAATCAACGAGAAAAAATTAAGAGAGTAAACGTTTAGAGAAAAAATTCCATAATTTTTGTGGGTGGTTGAGAATATGATTTGTTTCTTTTCCTATTAGCTCAATTCTTGTCGGATTGATTTGATAATTTCAAGTTGATCGCTGACTTGCTTCGGTACTTACGGGAAAACCAATGTTTCAAGAAACCCGAAACATACTCCGCCGCCTCTGCCGCCAATGATCCTTCTCCAGTATACCACTCAGCGAGCGACAAAACACGTTGATTGGGACCATCGATGCAACTGATTTTTGAGATTTCAAACGGCGAAAGAACAAAATAGGTCAGTTGAATACCAATTTAAATCCGATGTCAAAGTGATATGATACGACTCGTTCGTCAAGGGCTATTCATGCCATTTTACTCACACATCCGAGAGAGCCATGCTTGCTAAAAGAAGATCGTCCGATGAAAACACACAAGAGGACTAGAAGCAAAAATGTGAAGACAAATGTCAGCTCATGTCGATCAAGTGACTTTTGGGTTCATGCGATAGTTCCACTTACTAATCAAAAACACCATAGCGAAAATAAAGGAGAGCACAACACACGTCATGAAAAATGGGAATAGGCACCGCCTTTGAATGCATTTCAAGTATCGGGGCATTTTGCTGCCAGCTACGACGTCAAGGATTATACATGCAGCTAGCAGGCCTACAAGCACATCAAACCCAACCGCAATATACAATACCCATTCGACATCGCCGATTTGACCTTCGGTATTGTCAGCCAAAGCTGATATGGAATTCAAAATGGTGGCCAAATTATTCATCCGAGTGATAATGGCCCAATCAGAAGAAAAGAAGTTTACCGTTTTTGAATATATATTCATATTCCCTGGAAACAGTAGCTCTTTCAGATTCAATTGTCCGTCCAACCCAATCTTGTCTTTAATGCCGTCGGAAACCTCTGAAGCATCGACGTAATGAGTGTACTCTGCATTCACTGTAGTATCAATATCGAGCTTGTCTATGGTGATGTTTTTTTCGAAAGAAATCTCGACGGTAAAATCACAACTCTCGAGGTCAAATGCATCTCTGACAAAATCCCTCTGGTCTCAATGTTGGGCATAGCCCCGTATTCGTTCTTTCTAGTACATCTAAAACATCAGTTTGGAAGTTTTCAATACCGGTCGATAAATCTGTTACCACAACTTCAGCCCTGGTCAACAGATTAGATGCGTATCTGATAGATTCTTTTCCATCCGCCAAACTTGCTCTCAGGCTCTCGATTCCTTTTTGTGCCATAGTAATTGCCATAGCAATCACAAAAATGCAAGAGATTACGACAACCGCTTTTCATCCAAAGTTCTTCTTTTTTCTTCTTCGCGTAGAGTGCTTCCCATTCGTCATTCTTCAAAACAATGATATCTGGGGAGTTTTCCTCGTCGAATATCTTTGCTTTGTTCAGGTTCGTTTTCTTTCTCCAGCTCGGCTTCGTTAGGCACAACATCAACATCATCCTTTTCGCCTGCATCGTCATCCTTTTCGCATGCATCTGCTTCTCCAGTTGGCCTCGGAGGCAACTTGGCTCTACGTCCCGAAAGAAAGCCGACTCTGCCCGGACCAAGTCTTTTGAGTACGAGCAAGACAAGCATCCAAAACAAAAAGACGGAAAGGAGTGTGATCGAGGGAACCAGTAGCCCGGTGACGTAGGAGACCTTTTGTTCCTTGGTGCCAACAGCCAAGGCCAAGATATTGTTAGTATGTCCACCCCTCCACATTTTTCTGTGAGCCGAAATGATGGGATTAGTATTTTCGAAGGGGGCAAACGCAGGAATAGCGTTGGTCGCGACGTCTTCAAAGATAACTTTCTTGCAGGTTCCTTGAGAGTTCAGTCCATTGCCCTCTCCAATAGTTACTCCATCGCCACTACCAATTACTACTTCATCGTCTTGCACACTGGTAGGATCAGTAGTGCCAGGAGTGATTACTCCCTCGTCATCGCCACCAGTAGGTTCTTCGTCTTCTCCACTTGGAAGTTCGTCGGTGCCACCAGTCGTTACTTCGTCACCTTCTGCACCTGTTTGTCCGTCATCTTCTCCAATCGACAGTCCATCGTCTTCACCACCTGTTAGTCCTTCGTCTCCTTCAGTTTCGGGTTCATCTTCTACTCCGATTGATTCACCTTTGAGGTAAGCGTAAAATTCCTCCTCCGTGTTGAAATGAGGAATGTCCGGATAAACCGTTTCGGATCCTGGAGGATCCGTTGCCTTGTCAAACTCGATAGATATGGATGCCATGGTAAATCACTTTGCCTACTCACTATCTTTTTACTTTACCTAAATAATACTTTATCAGCTGGCTCCACGATAGTTAGAGAGCGTTTACGCTTTTGGTGCGCCAATTGTGAGATCTTTTAGCTCAAGTTTTGTGATGAGTTGAGTCGAGACATGGCACACTTTTGAGAGACACACGAACACAGTTGTCAGCTCGTCGCATGTAGAAATAATTCAATTATGGTAACAAGAAATTTTTCGGCGAATCTGAAATCGTACGTAACATTAGTTAATACCAGTCTTAATAATGACCCGTAACAGAGGACAGACTTCATTCTCATCCGAACTTAACTACAAGTCCGATTGTACGTTTCATAGCATCTCTATAGAGCCTCCAAACGGGCATACCTTGAATTTCTTCAGAACTCGGAACTCAAAATCCTTCATCACCACTGGAACATAAAGAATCTGAGTCGAGCTTATCAAAAGGAGAACGCTAACACCACTATTTCGTTGGTACAAAAAAAGAAATCGTAGCTCCGGATTAAGCACGTTTACTCGTAGTAGGAAACCTTCCAATAAAGTTGCACAGAAAGAGTGATTGATTCATTCCCTCATGTATGGCATCGTAGACCGATTTGGAATCACAGTTTTTTTAATCGGACGAGTCACCAATCGTACATGGTATATTCACTTCGTTCTTGTCCTAGTGCCTCGAACAGAACGCGCAACCCCCTCAACCCTCTCAACCCTCCAAAACGATAAATTCTCAAAAATTGTCGCGACAATGTCAATCTGTATCGATCAGCATGTGTTGTTGTCGTGCATCATAACGACAGCAAATACTACCAAACTACTGCGCGTACCAAAGATTGGCATCTTGAGAATGCTACCTGCTGCATTGCTACATGATACTCTTGTTCTTGTTGAGAAAAAAATAAAAAATGGTCCTCCTCTCGTAGTGTAGTCTTCGAACAGGAGGATCTATAAATGATTGCTAGTGTTTTTATACGATTGAATCGACGAGATCTACCAACGCTAATTGGAGAGGATTGGTTGGGAAAATTATTCCTGCGGCAGCAAATCCTGTCAAAAACAAAAACGAACCCCAAGCTATGATGAAATCCCGTTGTCCTGTTTTCACGGTTTTTTCGAACGCAACGCGATCGAATTGTTGCTTCTGAAATGGTTTTGGCTTTCCATCAGTCACTCCATTGGTACCCCACCAACTGGCTAACACCTCTTCGGCAGCATTTCGTTCTACATATGCTCGTCCACCCGCCAATGCGACAAAAATCAAATCCGCTGCGGCAGTATCATCATTCACAATAGAATAGAAATCTTCTAAACCCAGCCATGGATCGGGACAGTTCGGGTTGTCGAGTGAGTAATTTGCCTTGTCCTGGATGGCCAATTCATCGCTACCGCCGAAAGGCCACAGCTTGGGACGAATGCTTGACTGACGCCTTGCCTCTATATTTTTCCAACCCAAATCAGATATCTTTCGGAGTTTCTTCGACGCCAGTTCGGCTGCAAGCTCTTGGGAGTAGTCGTCTGCCAATAGACCACCCTTGAAAAGTTCTGAAGATCCGCTTGCATCTAGTTGAGTTAGTGGAGGTCTGAAAGATTGGCCTTGCTTTAAAACCGACCTCGTTGTCCCCGTCCTCGCAACGAACGCTGACGACGACGAGCAGAGCAACAACGAGAACAATGTCATCAACACAATCGATGGCTCGGTGAAAAAAGTCATTGTGATTAATCTCTCTATGTCTTGTACTGTACCATCTATCGGATGCTACTTTGATCTAGATCGAAGCAAAGAATGTATCGCAACAACAGAATAATGTTCAACGGTAGAAAGATACGAAGCGTACTTCCGAAATCATTCTTCTCTCCATTTTTGTGAAAAAATTACTTGAACGGCAAAAAAATGATCGGTGAGTCAGTTCCTACTCATACGTAAGCGAGGTGGATACGTACCCATCAATGGTTATAATCATAACAATGATAATGACAGTCTAAGAGGAAACACACAACAATATATATTAAAAATGTATGGAACAAAAAGAACCGAGCTTCAACCCAACCCTTATTTAATTCAATGCGAACAGGAATTTGATTCAATGCAGACTGCTATATGATTGCATTGCGAGGCGCTATCATCATCCCCGTACAATTCTCATTCGAATCATTTAACACATTTCTCAATTTTATTTGGTTGAAGAGAACTCGCTTTTATTCGGTGAAGCAGAACTCGCTTTTATTCGTTGAAGAGAACTTAAGATTTATTCCCTAAAACAAGTAATTACATATCTCTCCCCTTTGCTGATTTCAAAATGACCGAACTTTATTCGTTGAAGAGAACTTAAGATTTATTCCCTAAAACAAGTAATTACATATCTCTCCCCTTTGCTGATTTCAAAATGACCGAACTTAATTCAAGTTGAACTGGTATTTGATTCAATGCAGACTCATATTTGGTTTCATTCCGAGCCGCCATCATCATCCCCGTACAATTATCATTCAATTCATTTAACACATTATTTCTCTAGTTCATCACATTGACGATTCGATAGTGAAGAGAGCTTAAGTGAAAAACTTAAGAATTTACCACCTAAAACAAAGCATCTACTTATACGAATCGTCTATTCCTTGTAAGAGTTCTCTGGAGTTCAATTCTAAAACAAAGAATTGAAATACGATCAAATCCTGATTCTTAAGTAGAACTTAACTTACTTATGGCTATCGCCTGGTTCGGGCTTTTGTTTTGAAAGCAATGCCTCATACAATATTGGATTCCATGACTCTACAGGCGGTCGCTTTATCAATGGGACACAGAATTCGTGCATACACTTGTGATTCTACGATCCGTTTATGGCATGTTATACAGATACGTAAATCGCAACAATTGCGAACGATCACTTTCTATCGCTGGTTATGATCATAAATTTCGAACTATCACTTCCCAAAAGCTTATAATCATGGATATCTTCATCAACCAGTTACTTCAAAGTCACAGCGTAGACTCATCGCAAGTGACAATCGTAAACGACAACTCATCGCCTCCAGAGTTTCACTCCATAAGATCGTCCACCCTGATCAAACTATCACGGTACGGCCATTCGAAGAAAAGTGTCAGGGCTACTCCCTGCCGATGGTCAGTCTTTCTCAGAGAACAAGAAGGACATGAAGAAGGTTGGTTTTTCTTCCAACCGTGGTCAAATGTTTCAGTCTTCATTTCCATCCGCTCATCGGACTGGTCTTCGTACAAGAAAAACTTAACTCCAAACCAAAGAAAGTAGACGAGATCGGAGGATCCAACCACAGCCTCGACCATCAAAGATGTGTTTGGCAGATTATACCTATGAAAAGGATCGCGAGAAGACATTGTCTTCATACGGCTCATTTTGTAAGAAAGGGTTCGGTTCATCGGCTGAAATGACAGAAGCGACCTTTGACATGGATGAATCGTTTGAATCAACCCTTGAGTACGGCAGCATTCATACCAGTGTTTTGACTGGTAACAACCAGGCACCAAAACCTCCTCAGCGGAAAATCAGTCAAGAAAAGCTACAATCATTAAACGCTTTCATGAGTTACAAGTCCAACTTTGGTGAACAGAATAAAAACGCTTTGTTTGACGACTCGGTATCAACAACCGCCGTATACCAAAACCAAAGCATGACTTTTACCACTTCTCAGATCCCTTCTGTCATCGAGGTTAGAACCAAAGGAGGAAAGAAGCAGACTAAGAAGAACTTTCACAATCAACAGAAGAAAGAAGGTCGTCGTGGACCTAACAATCATGATGGCGTGCAGCGGAATCAACGACTACGATGTGCGTTGGGTTCCATGGCTCCACGAGTTCCTCTTCGCTGCAGAAATTGAACCTCAGCACCTGAAACCAATCAGAATCTATTTTGTTCACACCAATTTTTTTCACACGAAACCAATCCATTTTGTTCACACCAATTTTTTCACACGAAACCATTCAATTTTGTTCACAAGAACCAATCAATTTTTCCAATCAATTTTAACAACCAATTTTAACAACCAATTTTAACAATCAATTTTAACAATCAATTCTGTTAACAATCAATATATCTTAAGATGTTTAGGAACCTTCGAATCCGCTTGCAAATTAGTAGAAGAAATACGGAAGAAACTTTTTGTACTCGACGGGCATGCGTCCAAACTATTATTTGTGTAGGGTTTAGTATTCCCTAGAGTTGTAGGCTAGTAACCTCGTATCATTCATACCTCATAGAGTTACCTCCGTTTTTCTGGTGACAAAGTTTTTTCTGTCGCCGCAAGGAACGCTTTTTGAATTGTGCAGAGCCAATTTCTTCATTCTCGTGTCAATAATCACGTAAAAAGTACTTCAATGAAAGATCGCTTTTGTGTCAAATTGGATTGAGCGTGTTCTTGTCAATTACACTTCCTCTCGTCTACTCGAGAACAGCATTGACAATAGTGAAAGCTTTTGATGTTGTCTGTAAATCTAGAGCTCTCTTGTACCTAAAGACCGTTCAGTACCACTTACTGTTACTACGCTAATCGACACGAAGCACACACGATGATAACTGAAATAGCATCCAAATATCCGTTGCTCTTGCCGTACGGATTGAAATGTTTGGCATCGCATCTCATCCTTTACTTTACTTTTCGTAGCATATTGCCGTCAAAAGAGGGAGCCAAACCTGGTGACGACTTTCCATGGAAACTGTCTCCTTCCTTAACGGCTCACCGGATCGTTGCATTCTTCGCCATGAACCACTGGTGTTATTTAGGATTTCAGCACATTTTGACTTATGACTATAACGCAACCGATGATACAGATTCGGAATCGGTTCTTGCAGCGCTAAGATTTGTTCCTGCTGGATACAATATCGCACAGTATGTAATGGGGGCCTTACTCATTTGGGATATTCCTTCGAGTCTAGTTGGGGGGTCAGGGCCAACCGATACATTGATGCACGTTCACCATGCGGGTATGGTATTAGTTACGGCATGCGTGTTGGGTCTAATCAAAGGGTCTTCGGACAGTGGCGACGGGATCGTTGCTACCCATGTGGCTCCGATTTTTTTGGGAGTTATAGAACTTTCCTCAATCCCACTGCAGATTGTTGACTTATTTCATCCAAAGAAATCACCTAATTGGAACAAATTTGCAAGTGATGGGTCATCTGGATTTTTCCCGAAGCTGTGTTCTTCTGCCAACGAAATTTGCCGGATTTTGTTTGCGGTCCTCTTTTTGTTGGTCAGAGGGCTGTATTTTCCGTATTCGATTATAGCAATCGCTGCACCAGATTTTTACGAAGAGGGGAGCTTGCCATCAATGATCCTCTTTGTTATGTCGATTCTGTTTACTCTTTTACAATTGTATTGGGCGAAATTGGTTGTCGGGCAAGTCAAGAAAGCACTCTTCGGAGGTACGAAAGAGAGTGGAAAAGACGAATAACCCGCCTACCAAGCCGTTCTTGAAACTAACGTCACGAGTTTCAAAGTGCCATGACATGAAATAAGTACTCCAGTTCATCTGACTCGTACAAAGGAGAAATCATCATGTACTATAAATATATAGATAATAATTCAGCAACATGCTGCCTTTCTCCTGTGCATTGTATAGTGTAGGAGATACGTTGTGCTCAGACAACCATTGTTCCTGGATACCAACGCTTTCTTTTTCGGATGAAGTTCAACGAACGCTTTTATATTTTGATTGGTTCGAGAAACCTATTTTAGCAGAAGACGATATTAAGTGCAAAGATTTTGTGCACTGGGGCACCTCAGGCGGGACGCATAGCGCATCGCATCCAGTCGTAGTTTCTCTTCCTCTCCCATTTTGGTTCTGTCTCAACTTCGAATTTCGTCAAGATAGAATGGATGATTCTTAAGGTTCGCGAAAGAGAGTCGTCAACGGATAATATAGTATGTAATGTTGCTAAACATGAAACAATACAAGTCGTGTGTATTACAAAATAGCTGTTATAATTATTATTCTAATGTTAGCAGGGGACCTTGCCAGTGTACCGCGATATCATATTTTCATATTATGTGCATTTTATCGCAGGACTGAGCACGATCGATGGATCTTCGTTGCGATTCGTCTGTGCCGAGATCGTATCCGTACTCGAGATCAAGGTGATTATGTAAAATTTGTGTCGATAAAATCACGAGCCGTTGAAGTGTGTGTAAAGTATAGTAGTGGTTACAAGGTGAACCCGTTCTCTCGAAATGAATCGATTCATCGACCATTTCGTGAGATTGGAAGAGAATGTAGGATTGCTTGAACTCTGGCCTATATGTCGACAAAGTGGCCCCATTCGTCACTTTTCCGTTGTTCTTTGTTCGTTTTTGCGAAGTATGTATCAAGTGACCTTGTACTTCCAGAAAATTTTGGACTGCTTGTTCCACTGCTGTATCCTCCGTCGATCATCGTGTTGGAGTTCGTCCTCGATGGTGATGCTGATGATGAGGAGGAGGTTGTCTCTGATGCCGACGTGTTGTTTTGCGATGTGAAATAAGATGACGATGACGACCCACAGGAATTGGACGACGCTGTTCGAGACCTTATACAACATGATCGTCTCATAGTCTTTCGACTCGACGAAGAGTAACTGTTCATCATAATTCCAGGCATGATTTCTGTAAAACGATGGTTATTGATTTCCAAGGAAAAAGTTGGTGCTTTCCAGTTTGATTGCTGTCCGTTTTATGAAGCCGATGGTGTTACACCAAGAGGAAGTGAAAAACAAGTGCGAATGTGATTGCGTATTACCGTAATACAAGAAATTGGAAAACGTAAGCACGTTGCAAGAACGAGGAACACAATCTTGACCGCAATAAATTAGCGTTCTGTGTTCGTAAAACCGACACATCATGATTACTTTCTTTGCGAGAAATGGCTTTTGACGTTCGACTGTTTACAAGAAGAACGGACATCAGAAATCCATCCTTACGTGTTGTACATTTATATAGCCATCCGGTGAAAGTTTTGATTTTTAATGGTTCGTCCTTTCATCGAGGAATCTATCAAAAGTAGACCACCTCAGTTTCATGCGAGGTACGTATTGTAAATATTTTGTTTTTTAATGATGTCGTCATTACGTGTCATGCAACTCTGATCTCGTGGAGGAATCGGCGTCAAGAGATTCAATGACGGGATTTTTCGGCGCGTACGTATCGTTCCAGTCGAAGAATCCAAAGAAGCTTCAAACAACAGAATTAGTCGAATGAATCACAGACATTTCTGTTCGGACTGTGCTTCCGGGGTACGTTTGGTCATTCTTCACTTCGGTTGTCCGGGTTCCAACAGATTCATTCAGTACGGTATGATGATGAGAACCTCACTGATACTTTCAAGGAAGCAAAAATGATTTATTGAGATTTCAAGATTGGGGCATTTGTACAACATCACCAACTAAGACACCATCTTTTAACTGAGAAAAACCTCAATTCGACTATTTTGTCCAGAGCTTCATAACGATCGACAAATCTCGCTTCCAACCCTCGAGAAAGGCATTTCTTCCTGTTAATTATTTGATCGTGGATTCCAAAGTGGGTTTGTGATAACCTTGGAGACGACAACAATACATACCTTACCTTTGTGGAAATGCAACAAAAATAATACTTCGAGATGACCTTGATACGAAGAGACACATTTCTTTGCCCTAGTAGGGCACGATTAAGATTGGGCCCCTTCTACGAACGGATCGCGGGTCAACAATTTTCTAATGCTCCTCTATAATTGTTCGTTGATCCTTACTTGGAGGATGCATGCAGAAGAGTCGTCAGCTTTCAATCGCTAAAGAATCTTGACAAAGTTGGTAGATTTGAGCACACATAATCCTGGGAAGCGTCAAACGAATATTTAGAGTAACGGGAAATAGTACATTGACCGAGAAAACAAGCCGAAACAAACATGTGCAAGCACCAATTGCCCAAAATCAAGACAGCCACTCTCCAGGCAACAAATGCAAAGTCGACAGAGGTGAAATCTGAAGACAAAGGCGTGGACTTCGTGAGCTGTGGCCTTGATCGGTCGTGTCCAACAAGTGTGACAGGACATCAAGGTCAAGGCGTGCGACTCGACCAGTATCAAAGTAGTATTGGGGAAAGAACGGACAAGCGACGAAGGCAAAAGAAGAAGGAGGTTTCTGTTCTGAATAAGACATCTACTCAATCATCTTTCTGCACTTTTGACCCTTCAAACGTCACTCAAGATCATGAATTCGAGTGGTATGATCTCGATGCGATTCGTGACCCTAACGACTGCGCAAGAATCATCAGTCAGGACTTCAACGCGGGTCTGATATTCACTACTGAAAGACAAGTCCTAAGCAAAGAAGTGGAAGTCAATGTTGTCAATACTTCGGTAAGTAACAAAAACAGCAAGATCGGACAAGAATTTGATTTGTTCTTTTGGGTCAATGGTGACAAAGACGCTGAAACTTCGGACGATCGTGAGTTCCGAGAACGAATGGAAGAGTTGGAATTAGAGGTGAAGAGTGATTTGTCGCCAGTACCTCCACCTCTGTTACACTTGTCACCTTCGTTTTCTTCATCTTCATGCTCGTCTTCGTCCAACCACGACGAAGCCATGGATCAGAACGAATGTGACGACAAAGGTAATTTCTTCACAAGTTGGCTTTTCGAAGATGCGAAGGTCCGATAAATGGAAAAGAGAAATGCTTTCGATTTAGTATTTAGAAATTAGTTAGTTAATATAATTCATAAAAGAGTCTCGTTTCGAGTTTAAAAGCAGGAGTAGTCGAACGTCGTAGCCAGCTCCAAAAATCAAGATTGATGTGCTGTGTGACTACCATGAGTGGTTAATCCTTGCGCGTTTCCTACGTTCGGAAGTCGGCGCACAAATAATGTCCTTCCTCCTCCGTGAAGTCAGAACATTCAAGTCACAACGACGCCGCGTCAAACTACCCTCCACGGGAGCAGAAAAATTGAGGCAAAAATCCGCAACGGTCTTGGCTCAACTTTGCCAAAATATTCAAGCCAGCGTATCTCTAGGCCAACACGATAAACTTCTCGACCTTTCGATAAAAAAACATTGGTATCGTCTGGTGGCCGCTTGTTCGAGGGTTCAATCTCTAGAAGTTTTGGCAACAGAATTGTTTCCGATGTCGGAGGACAACAGAAACAATTTGCATCCTAATCTTATTTCCTCGACGACTTGAAAGCACAAACGTCGTTAGAACTAATGACGATTTGCCGAAAAGAATCGAAATCGTTGGTTTCTTTTTCACACTCGTGGTTGTGAGATGGAGTCCATCTTCCAGGGATCAAGATCAATACAAAGAATCAGTGGAACTGTCTGGGGGTTTGGACTTATTTTTGGAACCGAACGGGGAAAACGAATTCTTCAAGAATGGAATGTCATCACCGAGTGATTCGAGATAGTTGTCACGCCTGTCATCAAATGACGTATCACCGCCTTCATCGTTGGACTCCCGTAATTGCGCAGTCGTATATAAATCTGAAACAGAGGACTCGAATTTTCCTGGCGCCGATAATCCGAATGGAGAATAGCTCGATTTGAGTGGCTGTTCAAATCCTGAAATGGAATTAAGATAGGATGGCGCGTCATTTTCTTGGCGATATGTTGCAATTTCGTCCGCTTTTGCGGTCTCACTTTCCTCCTCCATGATTTCGTGTTCCAGGGTATCAGAAATTATTGATTCCGTACCACTCACATCGAAAGGAGGAATTTCAGCGCCAGTTGGTTCGACAGTTCCGCTATCATCAACAACAGTATCACCTAATGGAATTACAATTTTCTCCAGATAGCTTGAAACTGGAGTGCTATCTCTCTCCTCATCGGATGGTAGATCGAATGAAGCCTTTGCTGGCGGATTGTATGAAAGATCACTTCCTGATGCTTTCCATTTCCGTTTCGTTCCTCCATCTCCAAATGGTGAAAAAGATTTCTTGAAAGCACTTGCTGTGTCAGTTAGTGGAATCACAAGTCTCTCCAGATAGTTTGAAACTGGAGTGCTATCTCTCTCCTCATCAGATGGTAGATCGAATGAAGCCTTTGCGGGCGGATTATATGAAACATCACTCCCTGATGCTTGCCATTTCCGTTTCGTTCCTCCGTCCCCAAATGGCGAAAAAGATTTCTTGACAGCGCTCACTGCGTCACCTAGTGGAATCACAAGTCTCTCCAGATAATTTGACACCGGAATGTTATCTCTTTCTTCGTCAGATGGCAACACATCAGATACGAACGATAATTTTTCAGGTGGCTTATACAATATGTCACTGCCGGATGCTTGGCCCTTCGAGTTCTTTCCTCCATCACCAAATGGTGAAAAGGATTTCTTCCAGTCGGCTGATTCTTCACCTAGTGGAATCACAAGCCTCTCAAGATAGTTTGCTACTGGAGTACTATCTCTTTCCTCTTCCGATGGAAGCATATCAGGCAATGATAATGACTCTGGGGATTGAATCTCGTCCGACAATGAAGGAGGTTTATAAGAGATGTCGCTACCAGATATTTCCCCCCAATTTTTAATCCCTCCGTTCGCAAATGGGGAAAAAGACCTCTTGGAATCAGTAGATGTAAAACTCGTCGGGTCTGCGAGTCCCTCAAGATACGGTGCTACAGGTGTTTTACATTCTTCTTCTTCGACTGAAGCAATATTTTCCGGCGCCGGTAGACTAGACGAAAAGGCCTCGTTTGTATTATCTGGAAAGAAAATGGAAAAGGAATTGTAAAAGGCATTATTAAGCTTCCAAGCGCTATTCATGTCTGCGGTTACATGTTTGAGATTGCTAATAGGAGTTACCTGGAGAATAAAACCCACTGTCATCAACAGCTTGTGGTTTCCTTCCGAAGGGAGAGTATGAAGTTTTAAGGTTGGATTCCGATGAATCATTTAACGCGTTCAAATAAGAGCCTTGATTCGAAGACATAGTTGTTTCAGTGAAAGATACTGGTGGCAAGTCCTCGTTGACTGGTGGAGTTGAGGCCTCCGGTTCTTCTGCAACTATTGGCATGTCTGGTGGACGATAAAGCGAGTCATTTGTGACCACCTTAGGCGTCCCAAAAGGTGAATAGGACGCCTTCGGGTAAGGTTGTTGATCTCCGTTTAAACCTGACAGTGAATCAAAATATGAACCTCCGTCCACTGCTGCCTGTTGCTCGTCACTTGTACCATTCTCTGGAGGAGCATAAAGGGAGTCGTTTGATATTATCTTCGGCGTTCCAAACGGCGAATATGATGCTTTTGGGCTGCCTTCCTGGCACAGACATGGATTCAAGGTACGATTGGCCATTTGCCGGAGTATCCATAGCACCTGAATCCTCAACTACAGGTACTTCGGGGTATTCTGCTTCGACTTGGGGAACTTCAGTAGATGGTGCACTGTACAACGAATCATTGGTGACCGCCTTCTTGACATTCGAAAAAGGCGAATACGATGCTTTTGGGCTGCCTCCTGGCACAGACATGGATTCAAGGTACGATTGGCCATTTGCCGGAGTATCCATAGCACCTGAATCCTCAACTACAGGTACTTCGGGGTATTCTGCTTCGACTTGGGGAACTTCAGTAGATGGTGCACTGTACAACGAATCATTGGTGACCGCCTTCTTGACATTCGAAAAAGGTGAATACGATGCTTTTGGGCTGCCTCCTGGCACAGACATGGATTCAAGGTACGATTGGCCATTTGCCGGAGTATCCATAGCACCTGAATCCTCAACTACAGGTACTTCGGGGTATTCTGCTTCGACTTGGGGAACTTCAGTAGATGGTGCACTGTACAACGAATCATTGGTGACCGCCTTCTTGACATTCGAAAAAGGCGAATACGATGCTTTTGGGCTGCCTCCTGGCACAGACATGGATTCAAGGTACGATTGGCCATTTGCCGGAGTATCCATAGCACCTGAATCCTCAACTACAGGTACTTCGGGGTATTCTGCTTCGACTTGGGGAACTTCAGTAGATGGTGCACTGTACAACGAATCATTGGTGACCGCCTTCTTGACATTCGAAAAAGGTGAATACGATGCTTTTGGGCTGCCTCCTGGCACAGACATGGATTCAAGATACGATTGGCCATTTGCCGGAGTATCCATAGCACCTGAATCCTCAACTACAGGTACTTCGGGGTATTCTGCTTCGACTTGGGGAACTTCAGTAGATGGTGCACTGTACAACGAATCATTGGTGACCGCCTTCTTGACATTCGAAAAAGGCGAATAAGAAGACTTAAGTTCTGTGACACCGTCCGAATTGTTTGACATTGATTCTAAATACGACCTTTGATTCATGTTTACATCAGAAGTGTTCGGTGCAGTCGGTAACTCATTTGCCGACTCAATTTCGACGTCAGACCTCGTACTTGCAGGAGGCGGTGGAGGGGGCGGCGACACGGCTTTCGTAACTGATGCACTTTCAATCTCCTTTCTGTCAATCGCCATGGTAACAGATGTTGTAACCTCTTGCTTGACCTGGACGACAGAAGCTGGAGGAACAACGGGTGGTATTGGCTGAACATTTACTGAAGGAGGTGAGGGCGGGGCAACAGTTTTGGGAGCGACCGGCTGCACAGTTTCAATTTGCGACAGCTCATCTTGAATCTTTTGATTCTCATAAGCGTAAGTGATCCCTGCAACCAGTGCCGCAGACCCAGCGATTACATAACCTAAATCGCCGTTCAAAGCAGTAGCAGCTTCAGACAGTGACGCTGTCCCAGATACGAGCTGATTTATTGCTGGCGCAGGCGCTCCAGTGATGTAGGCTGCCTTTACAGGATCGGTCGAAGCCGCCACTATTTGTTTGGCCACTATGGTTTTTTGCCATCTCTGGTACGTCGATAATTTGTCTCCCATCGGAATAGACGGGCTCTGAATAACAGCTCCATCAATCTTTACATCGACGACGGAAGCCATCTGCGTTTCATATGCGGCCCGCTGCCTCTCCTGCCACGCTTGATAAGTAGACAAAGACGGGGATGGATAAGCCGCCTTTCGGGCTGCAGCTGCACCAATACTCGTTCTCCGAACTTCGGCGCTCGCAACAGCTTGGCGTGAAGCTGCTGCTTCAACCATTCTTTGTTTTGCGATTGTTTCCTCCTCGAGAATGCGTCCCTTCGCAGCTGCTTGTTCAGCTTCTGCGAGTTTCGCCTGGAAATCTTGTGCTTCTTGAAGCTTAGCTAGTTCTGCTTCCTGGAGTTTTCTAGTGAATTCTTCTTTGGCGGCCTGCTCTTTCATGAAGGCCGTCTCGGCTTCCTTTGCCAATCGTGCCGTTTCTTCCGCAGCGGCCTTCTCCTTGGCTATCGCTGCAAGACGAGTCTGTTCCACTTCGGCGCGTAGACGGGCAGCTTCTTCCTCGGCTTGTCTGACTCGATCATCAGCCTCCTGTTTCATTCGTGCTTCAAACTGGGCGCGTTCTTGTAACGCTTGTTCGCGTTCCATGTTTTGACGTGCCATAAGTTGTGCTTCTGTTTCTTCACGGATTTGTTGAATTCGGGCGGCCTCTTGTTGTTCTGCAGCCAGCGCTTCTTGAGCTTTCCGTTCTTTTTCTGCTTCAATAATTTTGCGATCGAGGTAAGGCATCGGAACTTTATACGGACCACGTCCATACGTAGTCATTTCAGGCTCCTTTTCAGCAAAAGGAGACTTTGGAAGCTCTATTCCATTACTCTCCAAAGCATTTCCAAAAGCCTTGCCAGCGCTATCTCCGAGACTTTTGATTTTCTCACCACCCGCAGCGGTTACGGATGACACATCCGGCATCTTGATTCCATCCGGCAGTTTCAAATCGGGTTTCGGTAAATTGATATTCGGCAAATCCATTCCAATCTCTGGCAGCTTTGGTGCAGACACGGATGGGAGTCCCTCGAACTTCGGTACAGAGACAGATGGGAGTCCCTCAAATTTTGGAAGAGAGATCCCTCCAGAAGGGATAACAGGTGCCTTCAAGGACTTGATATCGGGCAAGTCCAACGACTTCACCGATTTGATTACCTCGCTAGGATCAACATTCACCTTGCTAATATCTATCCCTTTATCACTCACGACACCCGAACCAATAGCAGCGCCAACTGCTATAGCAGAGGCTCCACCAACAAGAGGCTAAAATAGAATGATTATCGACAAAAATGATCATTGACACATATTTCGCGCAGACACATGTAGTGTATGAAGAGCGTCGATATGTTAAAGAAAAAAAGACATGATTGAAATCAAAATTAGACAAAGCGGCTTGTGGGCAACAAAAAAGTTCGCTACCTTTTATTACACCGTGAAAGGTTACTTTGAACCTTTTCGAAAAACGGACTCCAGCATAGATCAAACGACACTGACGAGTTAAATGTACTCACCGCTAGAAGGCCATTTCCCTTCTCCGCACTCCCGGACTGCACGGGCACCGTCGCTCTATTTTTGTTATCTAGAAAGTTTTGCATGAAACCTTCCTGAGAATTCAAAGGTTGGGTAGCTCTAACTCCGAGAGTAGTTCTTGGAATTCCCAACCGATTGGCAGGAAGATTGCTTCCTCCCGCGGCAGGTGTTCCCAACTTGTATCGACTTCCAGACACCGTTCGAACTGTTGATTTTTCTTTGAGCCCGTTTTTATTCTTCAAGGGACTCGTCAACACGCTGTCGCCGCTGCCAGCCATAACACCCTTTATCCGACCATCGGGCAAGAGTTTCCAGGAATCGATCACATCAAGTCCACTCCCACTCCTCGAAGGCAAAGACGAAACGAATAGGCAGGTTTCTCGAGTTGTGCAGGTATTTGGAGTTGAGAAACCATGTTGATGCAATTCGTTTCGGGGTAGTGGAGGGACGAAGGCATCCGAAATAGTCGTGGATACCAATACAGTAGCTACAGAAATAAGTAGCTCCAACACTGATACCCTCGAAAAGGGTTTTGCTAAAACCGTCATTGTCACCAACTGCTAATCAGCGATTATGCTAATTAATGAGATCAAGATGCAGAGATAAAACAATTCGAAAAAAGATTTCGTTGCCAATATCTTCTTTCTCTCGCTCACTCACTCGAACAATGAATGAATGGCGCAAATGAGGTATGCTATATTTCCGAAGTGGATGGAAAGGTTGATACCAATCGAATACTCCTTGTAGCAAGCTCTATTGCTGCTGCAATACCTCAAGTATGCTGCTAAGATCGTTTGGAACGGTTTTGAACGGAAGCATCACTGTTGATCGGCGTGCCATGCCATCTCTTTACTGTTCGGAACTAACCCATCAGATCATCGACCGAATCACCATTTCCTCGTAGAACCTACGACATTGAAAAATCCGATGAGTATCCTGCGCGTAGCAAGCAGATGAAGACATCCTATCATTACGAAGATCTGAGCGTTGCCGTACTGCGATTGGTCAACTTCGTGCATCCATTCAAAATGACGACTGACGCATGTCAATATTATCAGCAAAAAAGAACGATCCACGGATAATACGTCACTCCCGGGTTTCTTTCGATCAAGTTAGTCGAAGGAATCGCAAATTCAAAACTCATCGATTTGGGCGCGCTCCCAAAAATCTGCTCTTGGCGTTTGACTTTCTTGTGATTTAGATTTGACAGACACAACCAATGATGCCGAAGCCGCTGCTACAAATAATGACAACATTGTTCCGAAGCTATTATTCTAGATTGGCGAAAGGACTTCGAAAGTAGAGTATACGACAAACTAAATATGTCAAGCGACGACGAAGATTTTTCCGTGGGAGACAGCGACGATGAAAACTATGACGCTCCCGCGCCTGTGCCAGAAAAAAAGAAACGAAAGATAGAAAAGGAGACGAAAAAGGGAAAGAAGAAAGCTCTAGGAAGTTCTGAAAATAAAAGTGGAAAGGATATTGTAGTCAAGATCGAAAAGAATGCTGGTAGCCCCAAGAAGGGTAGCCCCAAGAAGAAGTTAAAGAGAATAAAAAAGGAAATGGGTAATTCTTTGGATTCTTTCGACGTTATTCTTCCTTCGTCAATACTCAATGGTGGCGGCGTTAGTTCTGACAACCAATGTACCTTGCTCGTCGAGGTTTCCGATTCGAAGGACGCTATTGCTCTTGGGGAGTTCGGGGGAAGTATTGGTGCAATAGGTCGATTCGAAAGTGATCCAAAAGGGATCACCCTGGACTTGAAAGGCAACCAATACCGAGGAAGCTTGTTGCCGGGCCCAACCTGTCTTGTCGTAGGCTTCCCACAATCCTTTGGTGCCAAAAAAAAGGATTCAACAACAGAAGCAAACGGACAGCCAATTCTGGAAGAAGAAGATGATAAAGAAGAGTCAGGAAAGCTAAGAGTGGAAGGGATTCTCGACGAATATGCCACTCTTGTTCAAATCGATGATCACATGAAAAAACTCGATGCGGTCGTCACTGAGAATCACAACGATGATACTGAGGGGAAAACGTAATCACCATGCATTTTGAAATTATAGAATACAGGAGCAAGTTCGTTGACAATGAAAGTTTGTCAGCATTTGTAAACGTACTGTAATGATAATCGAAGTTATTTCATTTCTATGGGATATAAATTATTTTTCATCTCTACAATCTTTATCGGAAGATTGGAGGTGCGAGAAGTGACGAACGAGACCTCAATAACATGTATGCCACTCCTACCCCGCGCACCCTTCGCTTCCGACAATACGAGATAAAATCAATTGAAGGAAAAGAACTCTTTACATAAAGCTGTTTTTGTCCCCTTAAGGAGTGGCCCTTTCTCACTCTAATGCTGCAACATTTCCCCCTATTAGTCGCGTTTGCACTTGTGCTCATGGAGGTTTCTCCCCGTATGCACTCCGATCTTATAAAGTGAAGATCTGGCTTGTTTCGTCCACGCAAGGAAGCGCGAACTGGTTCGCTGTTTGTGCAAAGACGTTGAAACCGTAGGTAACAATATCACCGGCCCTCCCGGCCATCTTCACAACCTCGACATTGCTCTGAATGACTCTTTGAGAACGAGGACCCAATGAAACAGGTAGCCCATCAATAGACGCGACCCCGCCGGTGCCGCTGTCTGTACCGACGAACATCTCGGAAATTTCGCCACTCAAAACCGTAAGGGGAAATTGCCCGCTGTTCACCACGACGTAGTCCAATTGAACTTCCACTTGGTCGATATGGAGGTCAAAAGAAATGCCGTCGTCCAAGGTGTCAATAAACGCGTCCAACTTAAAAGCGCCTGCAATAGTTCCACCAAGGGTCCACGGGCCAGGACAAGAAGTAGAAACAGTACTTTGTTGAAGGAAACTTCCGTCGATCATAGGATCTGAAGTGTAAACAATAAAATCGACTTCCTCGCATGAGTTGGAACGGGTGCGGAATAAGAATGTTTCATCTGACTGGATTTCTCGATCGATATATGTTGTACTCTTGTCACATACAACTTCCAGGAAAATGCTGTCACCCAAAGAGCCATCGTATTTCAAGTACGCAACTAGAAGCTCCGCATTCTCAGGGCAGAAATCACTAGAAGGGGCTTCGATTTGATCGCATGTAATACCTTGAAGACTTTGCACTGAGCAAACGATATCAGTCGACACCTCGCATGCGTTATTCTTTGGATCAAGAGTTGGGAACGGTGTAATCGTAGGTCTTGGGGTGGGCATCAGCGTTGGGAATATAGGATTCAAGTTGAAACCAATGGTACACTCAAGGAAATCGAAGCCATTGCACGTATTTGTTCCATCGATTGTTTCACCAATTAGTGTTGTAAAGAATGTGTATCGAGTTCGTTCAGTCAGCTCAATATCGATACCGAACCCATCAAGTTCAATGATATCACCAGGTTGCAATACCACGCCGGCAACTTGAGGAGTGTAATCAATAGGTTCATCTAGGGTATTTGTAAGCACAGACATCTCAAGTAGACGAACAGGCTTCAGAATGTCAGAGGAAGCGTCAAGTTGCACTTGAATTGTTCCCGTTTGGACGTCGGTTTGTTTGTCAGATACAGTTCGTCCATCGGTCTCGATCCACTCAGTGACCTGACTCGCTCCAAACTTATCGAAAAGGAATAGGGGCTGCGAACAAGACAAGTGTAAATCGACTTGTTGGAGGAGATTTCCCCCTGGAGAATCGAAGATTTGGATGGTCATGTCAGCTTGAAGCCGATCAAAAAAGAAGTTTTCATTTAGAGTGTACTTCTCTCCTACAGCAACGGGGCCGGCGAAATAGAACTCGTCATCACCTTGAGGGACAACGGTAATGTAATTTTGAGTTCCTCCAGCAACAGGAGGCCCTCCATTTTCATCGATACAACTGAACTTTTGACGAGGTTGGAGGTTATCGGACTGCGAACAATCACCTCCATTGTATCTAAAAGTCATAACTTGAGGCCTACCGGCACAGTTATTGTCGAGGGTACTGTTGTAACGAGGACAGCCGGTGAGGCTGATATCAATGATACATGAAGAAGTCGGTGAAGGTGACGGTGCCGGACTTTGTGGAGGATTGTTTGTGGCGCAAAAATTGCGGAACACTGGTTAGAAACTTTATAAAAGTTTAAGAGTTGATAGAAAGCGCGAAATCTTACCTTGGTTCAGGTGAAGGGGGTAGAGTGTTCGGTTCCTCCCATCCGAACTTAAATTCGTCTTCCACAAGACAATTAGGTGGTAATCCTGTGATTGGATTGGTAGCACTGGCATGAAGCTCTGCACAGCTTTCGAGCTCATCGCATCGATCCACATCAACTCCATATGTGTCATAGAAACAATCGCCAGGTTCCAACATGATATCCTCAGGGGGGACACCTTGAAGGATATCGATCTCCTCCTCATCAATAGTCAAAACCCATTCGTATATTTGTTCATCCGTAGATCCGGTGTTGCAAACCTTCAGACCATAGTTAACACCTAGGATACAATTGTGCGTGTCGCTCTCGGAACAACTGTATCCAACAGATTCGAACGCGCCATAGTCATTTAACAAAATCAGTCCCCGATCGACACCGTCGCAAGAGGAATCAATTTCGAAGGCTTGTGTTAAATCACCAGTTGGAATCGAAATGAGGGCTCGCATGCAAGTGGGGAGGCAACCACCATCCGGGGCACCGATAGTAACGTAGTCACCCTGTTGAACCATTCCACTTTCAAAAACTCGTGAAGAGTCCACACAACTGGTAATTCTGTATCCGGCAACGAAAGGGTTGGGACCTTGGTCGGAGCACTTCCCAGACGCAGAGAATTCTGGGGAACAGGCGAGACCTGTATACTTGAATTTGACTTCACGAACGCAGTTTTCGCATTCGCAGATAGGTTGATCTTCAGGAGGGATGGACTCGCACTCAATTTCCTCACCAAACATCATCGCTGTACAATTCAGGCATGAATCAATTCCACATACTCCAGTCGGAGTTGGCGTGGGGCGAGGTGTTGGTCCTGGGGATGGTCGAGGTGTTGGGGGAGGAGTAGGTCCGGGAGTTGGTGGAGGTGTGGGCGGACGAGTAGGTCTGGGGGTGGGCGGTGGAGGGAAAGAGTCGACAGAATCAACATAGTTTCTCCAAAAATCACTTTCTGCTAGTCTTTGACCGCGAACGCCAAGCGAAGCTAGAGCGATCGCGTGGACGACGGTCAAGGTTATGGAACCAAGTCTCATCTTGGCTGTGCTTTGAGGTTGTTGTGTGGAAATCGAAGAATGATAATTAATGATCTACGTAGGCGTTTGTTCTTTCTTTTTGGACTTTTTCTTGTTCTCGATAAGTTGAGTCGAAATCGGATTGTAGTGATCATGAATGGAGCGATCGATGTTCCTTCCTATTCCAAAGCATTTTCCAGTGGGGTCGTGTTTTTGCGATTGGCAGTTAGATTGCGACCTAAATACCTAATTACAAGTATCGATCAGCGAAGTTTTGGAAAACGAGCTACTAAATAACGGAAGCTTCCGCGCGCGCAAATTTCTTAAAATCAAATCGCTTTATGTTTGTGTCACATTTCTGTTTTCCACGACATATTTGTACCCGTTGAACGCATGGAGTGTGGCCTTAAAGTTCAATAGTCGACTTCATTTTTTCTTCTCTGAAAAACAAGAAGAATGTTCTTGGTTCACACTTGATGTCGAAATCATTGGTGCTGATTCTTTCTATTTTTAAGATATGATGCTCTACACGTAGTATTCTTCCAATTTCAAGATTGAATGCTGCTACTGCATTCCTTTCTTCAGCGTGCAGCGTGTTTTTAATTCTTTCGGATAGCCACCACTTTTCTCTCCACCATCACTATCACCATCGATCGCCGAAAAGTAACGAATCAAAAGAGAAGGTTAGATTCTTAAACAGTTCCGTCGTTCCGGAGTCTGTTGTGAATATCGGTTTGGTCATGGTTGAAAGAATGCCCCTGAAATCATATCGTATAATGAAAGACTATGGTACGATATGCACTACCATTTTCTGCAAACGATGTTGACTCTCCTGTTCGATATTTTCTGGGTTCATTTACAACCACGCAACAATCAACCTCATCAAGTCCGAGTCAACATGAACAGCATTGAAAAAAACGAGTCTGTCGCATTGGCATCATAATTAAAGAAGTGTAGGCGCCCTTGAGATTTACTTCTGCCTTGCCTTCTCAGAACACGTACTTATCATTATCGAAGGATTGAATCAGCAGAAAGAAAACAGCAACGTCGCATCACACAGAATTCATGCGCATCTTGATCACAGCTTGAACAAAAAACGAATAATATGATAGTACAACAAAAGAAGCGCCCAAGATTAGCAGATCCATTCCGAGTTTTCGGAGAGCTTCTGCTGCCAATACCAACAAAACTGTAATAAAAAAGGAAGAAATCTTTTCGAGTCGAACTTTATCTAATTTTCTAAAGGTGACGAGGCTATATCACCTCGAACAACAACAGCAATAATGAGAATTTGGGTTGCTACTCCCACATCATCAGTGTTGAGTTTTCATCGTTCTTTCTGTTCAGCCCACTTTTTTCTGAACATCGGATCTCATGAGCGAAGAACGATTGTTCGTTCCGATGCCTGCTGAAAAAATCAGATTGTGTTGTTCATCATTCGCGCGGTCTTGCGCGCGCGATGGAAATCCACAACGAAAACTTGCGTCATAGATTTTTAGCCTTCGTTTTAAAACAGCCAATTGTTTCCACCAGAAATCAAATCACGATGGAACTACAACGGCCGAAGTTGTGGATTCGTGATGGTTTGGGCATCAGTTTGATGATTCAAAAAGTACGGTTCGGATTTTAAAACCTACGGTATGTTAGTAAAACGTTACGTACGCGTACGTCCGTAGAAACGCATCACCAAATTCATCGAAAGCTCTCTCAACAACAACTTCCACGAACGCATTATTCTGATGAGCTTGATGACACCTCGATTTGTTTAGAACGTTCATCGGAACCAAAAGCAAATAATCACTGTCGTTCGCCGACAGATATGAGACATAATCATCTCATCAATACAGTAAATTTCTTAAAAAGATCAAGCTTGTATGAACGTGAGTGGATCGTCTAGTGGATCCAAGATCATACCTACCGCAGCAGATTGGAGCTGCGACGCACGAGATAGCAGTTCTTCTCGCATCCCTTGCCCCCGTTAGGCCGGGATCAGACGAAGCTATCCAAGAGGAAAATTTGGAGGAGCTATGATGCCGAAACGTCAGAGGGAGAAAGCGGCATTTTTAACGCCAACGACGAGGCGTAAAACGAGACTCGGCGTCGCCCTTGTTGCACTTGTTGTCTTGACCACATTACCCTTGTGGTCGATTACTATTTTCTGCGAGTCGTTTGTCCCTCCGTCTGCATCGACAAGTCCGTCCAAACCAATAGCATCAAGAAGTCAAACTTCTTTGTACGCGGATGGTAGGTTCGGTCGAAGTTCCGAGGCAGCGCGATTGAAGAGAAAACGTGACGAATTAGAGGCGAAAGTTTTGCGGCAAGAACTATTAACGGAAGTACGAGAAGCTGAAAGAGCGAGGAAGAAACTTGAGCGCGATATCCGGGAAGCTGAGGGTAGACGCCGGAATTTGAATCAACAAGCTTCTTTGGGACGTAATTATATTGACGATCTTCAGTCGGGTAGTTTTGGTGCCGTCAACGCTGCAAAGCGATTTTTAGACAGCGGCAAAAATGGGCGTCCATCCAAGCTCGACCTTGAAAGAGAACGTCTCGAACTCGAACTTGATCAATTGAAATCACGACAGAAATCGCAAGAGACAACCCAGTTGTTAGCAACCTATGGAGGCTTTGCCACCGCAATTGGACTCGCAGCCAATGTCTTGAATGGAAACGGGGAACTGGGAGATCTAGGTACTGCGTCGGGTCTGAGACAAGCTTTTCCGTCTACCAGCAAGTACTTGACAGATTTGTCAGCCAAAAATAATAACCAAAAGACAGCAGTTTCAAAAAGCGTAAATGCTAATGGCAACGTTCCAATGCCATATCTCGATGCCAAAATTGAACAACTCGAGAAAAAGGTAAAGACTGAACGAGAAGCGGTCAAAGAGGAGGCACGAGAATTAGAGCGATTATCGCGAGAAAAGGAAGAAGCCAGAAAGAAAGGGTTATTAGAAGCGGAACAGAAGGCCGAAAAAGAAGCCATAGAGAGAGAAGCCAAAGCAAAGGCCGAAAAGGAAGCCAAGGAGAGAGACGCCAAAGCAAAGGCTGAAAAAGAAGCCAAAGAACGGGCTGAAAAAGAATCTCAAGAACGAGCGGCGAATGAGGCAAAAGCAAAGGCCGAAAAAGAAGCCAAGGAGAGAGACGCCAAAGCAAAGGCTGAAAAAGAAGCCAAAGAACGGGCTGAAAAAGAAGCCAAAGAACGGGCTGAAAAAGAAGCCAAGGAGAGAGACGCCAAAGCAAAGGCCGAAAGAGAAGCCAAAGAACGGGCTGAAAAAGAATCTCAAGAACGAGCGGCGAATGAGGCAAAAGCAAAGGCCGAAAAAGAAGCCAAGGAGAGAGACGCCAAAGCAAAGGCCGAAAGAGAAGCCAAAGAACTGGCTGAAAAAGAATCTCAAGAACGAGCGGCGAATGAGGCAAAAGAACGGGCTGAAAAAGAATCTAAAGAACGAGCGGCGAATGAGGCAAAAGAAAAGGCAGTCATAGCAGTTTCGGCCGATAAAACCGCCGATAATTCGAAGTCGTTAGGTGGATTTGTAAAGCAGGTTCAAGAGAAAGGGTTTATAAATGCAGTCAGGAATTTAGATACGACATCGCAAGTAACTGCGGCAGTGGGTGTACTTGGAAGTGGAGCGACTGCATCGGCTGCTTTGTACTATCAATTTTTTAAGAATGATGAAGATGATCGTTCTGGGAACAGTGGCCTTGGCTTTGGTGGCCGGAGCAATAACAACAGGAATGGTTTTTCAAACAACATGGGAGGCCAGGGACGTCAAGGTGGAACTCCCTCTTTCGGTAATCAAGGAAGAACTCCTTCCTTTGGCAACAAGGGTAACCAAGGCGGGACACCGTCGTTTGGGAACCAGGGTGGAACTCCTTCCTTTGGCAAAAAGGGTAACCAAGGCGGAACGCCTTCATTTGGAAACCAAGGCGGGACACCGTCGTTTGGGAACCAGGGTGGAACTCCTTCCTTTGGCAAAAAGGGTAACCAAGGCGGAACGCCTTCATTTGGAAACCAAGGAGGAACTCCTTCCTTTGGCAACAAGGGTAACCAAGGCGGAACGCCTTCATTTGGAAACCAAGGAGGAACTCCGTCCTTTGGGAACCAAGGAGGAACTCCTTCCTTTGGCAACAAGGGTAACCAAGGCGGGACACCGTCGTTTGGGAACCAAGGAGGAACTCCTTCCTTTGGCAACAAGGGCAACCAAGGCGGAACACCGTCGTTTGGGAAACAAGGAGGAACTCCTTCCTTTGGCAACAAGGGCAACCAAGGCGGAACACCGTCGTTTGGGAAACAAGGAGGAACTCCCGCATTTGGAAGCAAGGGCGGTCAAGGAGGAACTCCTTCATTTGGAAACCAGGGAAATCAAGGGGGAACTCCTTCATTCGGTGGACCCCCGCAAAAAAAGATTGGATCTCAATCATTCGGAAATGCACCTCGTGCTGCTTCACCTAACAAAGACGGAAATTCTTTGTTTTCCTCTTTTTCCTTTGGTAGCCCTCCCCCAGCCAAGAATGCTAATTCCGGTGGCTTCGGCGCGCCCGCAAAAAAGCAAGGAGGTTTCGGCGGTGGTTTTGGAGGTGCCAAGCAAAATTCGAAGAAGAAAGGAGGCTTTCTTGGCTTTGGTGGTTTTGGAGGTGGCAAGCAAAATTCAAAGAAGAAAGGAGGCTTCGGTGGAGGATTTGGAGCTCCATCCAAAGGCGGACCTGGCTCTGCTGGCGGTTTTGGTCCTGCTGGCGGTGGAATGATGAAAAAGCAAGCAGGCTTTGGTGGTGGTTCTGCCTCTCCTGTTGGTTTCGGTGCTCCATCCAAGGGAGGGCCAGGCTCCACAGGCGGCTTCGGTGCTCCATCCAAGGGAGGGCCAGGCTCCGCAGGCAGTTTTGGAGGCAGCAAGGGAGGCTTCGGCGCTCCATCCAAGGGTGGCCCTGGCTCCGCGGGCGGTTTTGGAGGTGGCAAGCAAAATTCAAAGAAGAAAGGAGGCTTTCTTGGCTTTGGTGGTTTTGGAGGTGGCAAGCAAAATTCAAAGAAGAAAGGAGGCTTCGGTGGAGGATTTGGAGCTCCATCCAAAGGCGGACCTGGCTCTGCTGGCGGTTTTGGTCCTGCTGGCGGTGGAATGATGAAAAAGCAAGCAGGCTTTGGTGGTGGTTCTGCCTCTCCTGTTGGTTTCGGTGCTCCATCCAAGGGAGGGCCAGGCTCCGCAGGCAGTTTTGGAGGCAGCAAGGGAGGATTTGGAGCTCCATCCAAAGGCGGACCTGGCTCTGCTGGCGGTTTTGGTCCTGCTGGCGGTGGAATGATGAAAAAGCAAGCAGGCTTTGGTGGTGGTTCTGCCTCTCCTGTTGGTTTCGGTGCTCCATCCAAGGGAGGGCCAGGCTCCGCAGGCAGTTTTGGAGGCAGCAAGGGAGGATTTGGAGCTCCATCCAAAGGCGGACCTGGCTCTGCTGGCGGTTTTGGTCCTGCTGGCGGTGGAATGATGAAAAAGCAAACAGGCTTTGGTGGTGGTTCTGCCTCTCCTGTTGGTTTCGGTGCTCCATCCAAGGGAGGGCCAGGCTCCACAGGCGGCTTCGGTGCTCCATCCAAGGGAGGGCCAGGCTCCGCAGGCAGTTTTGGAGGCAGCAAGGGAGGATTTGGAGCTCCATCCAAAGGCGGACCTGGCTCTGCTGGCGGTTTTGGTCCTGCTGGCGGTGGAATGATGAAAAAGCAAGCAGGCTTTGGTGGTGGTTCTGCCTCTCCTGTTGGTTTCGGTGCTCCATCCAAGGGAGGGCCAGGCTCCACAGGCGGCTTCGGTGCTCCATCCAAGGGAGGGCCAGGCTCCGCAGGCAGTTTTGGAGGCAGCAAGGGAGGCTTCGGCGCTCCATCCAAGGGTGGCCCTGGCTCTCCGGGAGCTTTTGGAGCATCAAAGGGCGCACCTGGCTCTCCCGGAGCTTTTGGAGCATCAAAGGGCGGACCAGGCAGTGGTTTCGGGGCTAGCAAAGGGCCAGGCGCAGGTGGTGGTTTTGGAGCAAGCAAAGGCCCAGGTGGAGGCTTAGGCGGAGGCTTTGGAGCTAGCAAAGGCCCGGGAGCAGGCCCAGGCGGTGGCTTTGGAGCAAGCAAAGGCCCAGGCCCAGGTGGAGGCTTAGGCGGAGGCTTTGGAGCTAGCAAAGGCCCGGGAGGAGGCCCAGGCGGTGGCTTTGGAGCTAGCAAAGGCCCGGGAGCAGGCCCAGGCGGAGGCTTTGGAGCAAGCAAAGGCCCGGGAGCAGGCCCAGGCGGAGGCTTTGGAGCAAGCAAAGGCCCAGGCCCAGGTGGAGGCTTAGGCGGAGGCTTTGGAGCTAGCAAAGGCCCGGGAGGAGGCCCAGGCGGTGGCTTTGGAGCTAGCAAAGGCCCAGGCCCAGGTGGAGGCTTAGGCGGTGGCTTTGGAGCTAGCAAAGGCCCGGGAGCAGGCCCAGGCGGTGGCTTTGGAGCAAGCAAAGGTCCGGGAGGAGGCTTAGGCGGAGGCTTTGGAGCTAGCAAAGGTCCGGGAGGAGGCCCAGGCGGTGGCTTTGGAGCAAGCAAAGGCCCAGGCCCAGGTGGAGGCTTAGGCGGAGGCTTTGGAGCTAGCAAAGGCCCGGGAGCAGGTGGAGGCTTAGGCGGAGGCTTTGGAGCTAGCAAAGGCCCGGGAGGAGGCCCAGGCGGTGGCTTTGGAGCTAGCAAAGGCCCAGGCCCAGGTGGAGGCTTAGGCGGTGGCTTTGGAGCTAGCAAAGGCCCGGGAGCAGGCCCAGGCGGAGGCTTTGGAGCAAGCAAAGGCCCGGGAGCAGGCCCAGGCGGTGGCTTTGGAGCAAGCAAAGGCCCGGGAGCAGGTGGAGGCGGTGGCTTTGGAGCAAGCAAAGGCCAAGGCCCAGGTGGAGGCTTAGGCGGAGGCTTTGGAGCTAGCAAAGGCCCGGGAGCAGGCCCAGGCGGAGGCTTTGGAGCAAGCAAAGGCCCGGGAGCAGGCCCAGGCGGTGGCTTTGGAGCAAGCAAAGGCCCGGGAGCAGGTGGAGGCGGTGGCTTTGGAGCAAGCAAAGGCCAAGGCCCAGGTGGAGGCTTAGGCGGAGGCTTTGGAGCTAGCAAAGGCCCGGGAGCAGGCCCAGGCGGTGGCTTTGGAGCAAGCAAAGGTCCGGGAGGAGGCTTAGGCGGTGGCTTTGGAGCTAGCAAAGGTCCGGGAGCAGGCCCAGGCGGAGGCTTTGGAGCTAGCAAAGGCCCGGGAGCAGGCCCAGGCGGTGGCTTTGGAGCAAGCAAAGGCCAAGGCCCAGGTGGAGGCTTAGGCGGAGGCTTTGGAGCTAGCAAAGGCCCGGGAGCAGGCCCAGGCGGTGGCTTTGGAGCAAGCAAAGGCCCGGGAGCAGGCCCAGGCGGTGGCTTTGGAGCAAGCAAAGGCCCGGGAGCAGGTGGAGGCGGTGGCTTTGGAGCAAGCAAAGGCCAAGGCCCAGGTGGAGGCTTAGGCGGAGGCTTTGGAGCTAGCAAAGGCCCGGGAGCAGGCCCAGGCGGTGGCTTTGGAGCAAGCAAAGGTCCGGGAGGAGGCTTAGGCGGAGGCTTTGGAGCTAGCAAAGGTCCGGGAGGAGGCCCAGGCGGTGGCTTTGGAGCAAGCAAAAGCCCAGGCCCAGGTGGAGGCTTAGGCGGAGGCTTTGGAGCTAGCAAAGGCCCGGGAGCAGGTGGAGGCTTAGGCGGAGGCTTTGGAGCTAGCAAAGGCCCGGGAGGAGGCCCAGGCGGTGGCTTTGGAGCTAGCAAAGGCCCAGGCCCAGGTGGAGGCTTAGGCGGTGGCTTTGGAGCTAGCAAAGGCCCGGGAGCAGGCCCAGGCGGAGGCTTTGGAGCAAGCAAAGGCCCGGGAGCAGGCCCAGGCGGAGGCTTTGGAGCTAGCAAAGGCCCGGGAGGAGGCCCAGGCGGTGGTTTCGGAGCTAGCAAAGGCCCAGGCCCAGGTGGAGGCTTTGGAGCTAGCAAAGGCCCGGGAGGAGGCTTAGGCGGTGGCTTTGGAGCAAGCAAAGGCCCGGGAGCAGGCCTAGGCGGTGGTTTCGGAGCTAGCAAAGGCCCGGGAGCAGGCCCAGGCGGTGGCTCTCCGGGAGGCTTTGGTTCAACCAATCAACAATCGTCTTCTTCTACTCCTTTTGGACCTCGAGGGGGAGGCATGCAAGTGCAGGAAAGTCCTGCTATGGGAACGGCTTCCAGTGGCTTTGGTATAAACGATCTGAAGCAGCGGGTTGAAAATAGGAATTCTTCTTCACGTTTTGGTCAAAACGGGGGATCTGGAAATGTCATTTCGCAAGGACCTGGCTCAATGAATACATTCGGTGCCAACGGTGAGACGATAAATAATTCTGGCGTCAATGGAGCTAGGATATCGAGAAATAGTAATTTAGGCTTTTCTGGTTCTTCTCGGCAAGGTGAAATCATACTCGAAACAAACGCTGAAGCAGAAAGAATCCGCGCCGATGAACGAGCGCGTCGCTTAGAGCAAGCTCGCATGGTCGGCATGGAAGAAGCTAGAGTCGAAGAACAGCGAAGAAGCGAGGTGGAACAAGCACGTGCACAGCAACAGCGGTTACAGGCGGAAGCTCGGGCACGGATGGAAGCTGAAAAAACTATGTCCGAAGCGAAAAAATTTGAGGCGGTCAACAAAGCGATCGCTGCAAGCGATGACAGTTACGTACCACCAAAAACAGTCTTAGACTCGAAAAGCATCAGCCCTCTTCTGGAGCAAGTGGATGGACCTTCGCTACTGAATTATGAAAGTAAGGAAGCGACTTACACTGGTCGAAGTACGAAAGTTTATGGTGGAAGCACGTTAGATGTTCCTATTAGAGTCTCAGCACCTGGCTCTGTTGTCGAGTACACCATCGAGAAGAAATCCTATGATTTTGGATTAGGAATTGTCGCAAAGTTGGATCAAGGTGGAACAACCGTTGTGAAGGTACGCTGTCGGAATGAATTTTGGAATAACGATGTGTCCCTTTCGTCGAGTTCTTTCATTTCATCGTCGTCTTACTTTTTGTATCTCCTGAACTCCCCTTATAGCCTATGGCACCATTTGATGGCAAAGACGTTGTGGCAGATCGTCCGAGACAAAAAACTCAATCGGATCAAGTTTTGGTGGGTGCAGGAAGTGTTCCGTGCACACTTAATTTCAAGTTCGAGAACAAGTTTTCTTGGATCACCGAAATTTCTTATAAGATTCGAGTCATCCCCCCATCGACTGAATTACTTGCGGAAGGGCGTCGACGCCGCGCTACGGCCTCCTTGCAGGCTCTTGACAATGATATAGGGGAAACAAATATGAAGCTTAACGAAATATACAACCAAGGTAGTGCTTTGCAGAATGAAGTCGATACCTTGACGCAACAAGTGGAATATATGGAAAACAATCTGCAGCAAACTCGAGCGGAGGAATGGAACATAAGAAATATGGAGGAAGAAGCGGTTAGCAGCCGAAACGGTAACAGCAATGGCTTCGAATTTTAAGCGCATCACTCGTGAATTGTTCAGGTACAACGAGGCGACACCTAACCGAAGGAAGGAGTAAATGTTTTTTATGTGGTTAAAAGTTGCGTCTCGCAATATTTGTAAATATATGTATGGGGAAACTGTGAGATTAGATGCATCATAATATTTTTCTGATACTTAATATGGGGGGTTCATATGAAATGACTCCAACATACTTCATGAAAGCAACAACTTGGTTGTCTTCAAACTTTGTATCGCCCTAAGGTGTTGTTCCATTTTCTAGCGTGTTATTTGTTGTGATGGCGTATGGGGAGGATTGTTTCGAGCGAATAAGGGGCGAAAAGAAGCTTGACCTCGCACTATGTCTATTAATGGAAGTAAGGATTGAGGTGGTTCGAAAAACTTATTTATTTTCATGAATGGCATAGGAAAAAGAGCGTAACTCATAAAATAATCGCTTCCGCAAATCACTCTCACGGCTGCTCGTCACGCATTGCTCTATCCCTTGCGCTTTCGAATTCTTCTCCCCTTGGGGGAAATCCAGTTGCAGCAAATGGCTTAGGCGATGCGTCGTTCGGTCCAAAAGAGGATGAACTATCTTGCGATGGGGACGGTTGAGAAGGTGGTGCACCAAAGGAGAAACTTGATGGATCTACTTTCGGTGGATTTTCATCCCTTCCTTTGGGCTTCCGACCGTACGGAGAAAATGATTTTTTGACACCATTTTGGGGGATCCCATTTTGGGGAGAAGTTGTAGCTGTAGATGAGAAGGGGGCTGCGGCGAAAGATGAACTATTTTGCTCCGTGTCTTGAGCTGAAACCGAAGGCTTCGACCCGTAAGGCGAAAACGATTTCTTGCTCACTTGTTTTGCAAAAGGTGATGGTTGGAGAGACGCATTAGGATCGTTCATGTTCATACCCTGACCACTTGAAGATTTCGGAATCCCCTTCGTTTCACCGAAAGGAGAAAATGATTTCTTGGGACCCGAAGTTGTGGGGGGAGTTTTCTCGTTGAATTCTCTCATCCTTTTTTCTTGGCTGCCGTTATTCTGATTTCCGTCGAGAGATGAATATACATTTTTCAATGGTGCCGCGTTGTTCACCTTTGAAGTCGGAGGCATATAAACCGGCCCATTCGAAGAGAACGATGGCTTTGGTTTGTTCTGAGATGCACTACGCTGGCCAAAGGGAGAGAATGGCTTTTTCTGATCGTTATTCACGGTGGCTTCTTTCGGCGTGAATCTCGACGGAGGTGCTTTCGAGATGTTGCCAAATGGAGATGCAGTCTTCTTACCAGGCTCCTCTACTTTGGTTGGAAGTGGTGATGCAAATGGACTCGATGGCCCATTACTTGATGTGGGAGGGCCAAAAGGTGAAACTGGATCTTTTCCAAGAGAAAATTTCTTTGGAGCCGTGCCGAATGGAGAATTGGTCTGCGACTTTGGTGTTGGCGACCCAAAACTAGCTGGAGGTCCTTTTGGAGGTAAAGTGCCGAAGGAAGGAGCTGGCTTTCCTTTAGAAGCTTGCCCGAGACCCGTGTCGAACGGAGAATTACCCTGTTTGAAAGGCGATCCGCCTACCTTGCTTCCAAAACCTGCCGACTTTTGCGGAGAACCAAAGGATTTAGGTGGTCCTGTTTTCGACGGAGCAGCACCAAATGTTGAAGATTTTGGATCTCTAAAAGGAGAAGGAACCTTTTTCACCGAAGGATTGAAAGGAGGCATTGATTTCTTTTCAGGAAATCCTGCGGGCCCTGAAGCACCGAATGGTGTCTGCTTGTTCGAAGGTGCGCTTCCAAAAGGAGAGCTTGCCACCTTATCCGGTGATTTTGTTGACTTGGGGGGTGGGGATCCAAAGCTAGCTGCTGATTTTTCTTTTGGCACAGATGTACCGAACGGGGGGGCTGGCTGCTTTCCAGGAGAAGAAGTCTCTGAAGATATACCAAACGGAGAGACACCCTGTTTCACAGGTACCCCACCTGTTTTTTTAGGAGGAGATCCAAAGGTTTTAGGCGGTGCAAAATTTGGTGCATTAGCATTCTTTGAGGGAAGCGAACCAAAACCGGGGCGATCGCTTAAGGACGACACAGAAGGCTGTTTGGGTGAGCTCACTGAGAAGTTCTTTTTTGGTGGTGACGCACCGAAATTCGATGCACTGGAGGAAGGCGACTGCGGGATTTTGTTTCCGAATGGATTCGATGACACCTTTGAGGATGGACTCCCGTTATTCTTTGCTCCTGCTGGTGTACCAAACTTAGGCGAAGCAGGGGATGACGACAACGGTGCTTGCGGTGTTGATCCATTTGACTTTGCAAATGGCGGAGTCACCTCAGGCTGTGGTGTACTTCCTCCGAACTTTATCGATGGAGGAACCGAATTAGACTTCGGTGCCTGCGTTCTCTGAGAGGGGCTTTCGTCTTCCCCTTGAGAAGAAATCTTTAAAGTTTTTCTTACGGTAGACTGCTGAGCCTTTTCGTCTCTCTTCTTTTCGAGCAGCTTGGCTACTTGTGAGCTCAGATCATCCTCCTGTTCCTTAATTTCTTTGATATCCCGACTCGAGGTCGTTTCAGCGTTCTCCTCGGCGTCATCTAGTAGATTCTTGATCGCGGTTGCACCGCTACCAAACACCAGGAGAGCTGCTGCTCCACCGACAATACCCGGTGAAATTCCAAGTTGATTCAGCAGCAGTTGCACTTTCTCGGTATCGATAGCTGTCGATAGTCCGTTGGCGTAGAACTCACTATTGAATCTACTTGCGTAATCGCGCAAAATACTTGCACCAGCAGCTGTGGCAGTACTAGCTGTTGAGCGTTGCTGTTGTATAGCTAGTTCCTCCTCCTTTTGACGAATAATTTCTAGGGCTCTTTGTTCCCTTGCCATTGCCTCCTGCCTTGCCTGCTCCTTCGATTCTTCTTCCAAAATTCGCAATCGCTCTGCTTCCTTTTCTTGTTCAGCTTGGATTCTAGCTTCCTCGGCTGCCTTCATTCGTGCAGCTTCCTCCTCGGCTGCCTTAACTCGTGCAGCTTCCTCCTCGGCTGCCTTCATTCGTGCAGCTTCCTCCTCGGCTGCCTTAACTCGTGCAGCTTCGGCTTCTTCGGCTTCTTTCTTGATTCTTGCTTCTTCGGCTGCCTTAACTCGTGCAGCTTCCGCCTCTTCAGCTGCCTTGACTCGTGCGGCTTCGGCTTCTTCGGCCTCTTTTTGCAGTCGAGCTGCTTCGTTTTGATCGGCTAGCATCTGGCGTCGCAACGACTCTTCCTCAGCCTGCAATTGAGATTCTTGTTCCGCGATTGCCTGCAATCGTGCTTCTTCGGCCGCAATGGCAGCCTCACGCTTCGCCGCCATGCTTTCTAGTTCGTTCTGTTTCACTGTCAATTTCTGCCTTCTGTTGTTTAGGAACTTTGCTGCCCTTTGTTTTGTCTCCTGTTTCGTTGCTTCTTGTTCAATTTTGCTCTCCAAGTAAGGTAATTCTTCTTGGATCAGTGCGGGCCTTTCGACAACGGTTCCGGCAGTGGTTTTGAATCCACCTCCTTTCACGCTCTCCTTGATTCCATTCTCCAAATTTATCCCTTCACCGATGCCTTCCAGTGATCGAACAGTTGATTGGGTGAATTCCTCTACAAGCCCTCCGGTGGTCAAGGCGGTTCCAACGGCGACGGATCCAATGGTTGACTATAGCATCGCAGCGATTTGAATAATTAGAGTGAGGGAAACGGCAAAATTGATGAGTATTCCAAACGCAAAAAATTCGACCCTTCCCCCAACGACAAGAACAGGCACAAAACTTACCAAAAACAAATTGTTCGTAGAAGTATCGCGTTGAAGCTTCGCTGATTCCGTTTCCAGGCGCTTTTGTTGCTCCTCGAGGTTGCGTTTTTCTTCGTCGAGTTTCTTTTGTCTCTGGCCCAGCGCGGTTCGCGCAACAGCCAGTCCACCAAACGCCACGGCACCAGCGGAGACACCCGCCGAGAAACCGCCTGCCCCGAATGCCGACAGGGCTGCTTCTCCCGCTGCTGTAGCTGGCGGAACCGGCGTTTCCGATAACTCTTGTGGTGGTGTCGTCGATTCGTCGGCTTCCGCCAAGTTTAGGGAGCTTGACATGAATTCTTCCTCATAATACACCGACTCGTCGTTGGCGTCCAGGATGACGCCCTCATTTTCCTGGTAGTATTCTTCAGAATAGTCTTCATAGTAGTAGTCTTGATACACAGAGAGACGGGTAGTGGCAGGAGAAGCCTCAGCAACTACGGATTGCAGTCTTTTCAGAACGCCATTGCTATTGGTTGGTGTGCTTTTTGGCGATGTCACAACGAAGGCGTCTGTCGATGTTACCGATACTACGGCTAACAAAACGGACAGAGCTAACGGATGGATCTTCATGACATGTATTTCGTATTGCCTTCCAAAAGAGAATGATTGGAAGTACGTGCAGCAGAACTGTTGTATCACAATCCAGTGCAGAATGTCAATATTGTGGAATACAGTATGTAGTATGCACGGTTGCGGTGGTTGTCATCCGTGTTGATTCCGAAAGATTTGGCTTGTTGCACTGACTGATGGTTGAATGAGATTTTAGAGTACAAAACGAGTCTGCCGTACCTCTTGCGTTGAACGAACGCAATTTCTTCGTCGGAAATTTTTTGGAAGGCACCAACCAAAAATCAGCAAATGCCTCCAACATCCAAAACATCACATGCCATCATTTCAAAGTGACCAATCAGAAAACACAACGGAAAGACAGAATTCAAATTTTGTTCCGTAGTACGTTAGTAGCGCGTGTCGGTACGAATGCACTTCGTCGTAGTAATGGCAGTGCGATAAAAAAATAATGTGTAAAAGGCCTCTCAAATACCTCTATCAGGATATGCTTCATTTATGAAATACATATGTCCAATACATATGAGGATCAGTGTTAGATGGTTGGGTCCAATATAGGACTATCTATCAAAGTACTTTTTATATATACCATACTATGATAATGTCATGATCTGAAAAAGTGACAATTCGCTATCGAAATTGGTTGCAAGATAGAGTAACGTTATGAAAAGTCTACTTCTTTCCAATAGCTATAAAGTTAATTGTACTCCTCAAAAATTGTTTCGTTTCTTAACCTATTGTTCTACTATTGTACGAGTGAAATTTAGAGCTTACTCCTCGGCAACCACTTTGTGGCTACCGTTCTCGGATCGTCGCCTTTCCGCATTTCGGTGACGTTTGAAATAATCCAATCATTGACCTTGGCTCGCATCGATCTGCTCTGGCAAACGTAGTCGTGCCTCAAACCATGCATCTTAGTCGTCCTTATAGACCGGGGCAACAGGTTTGCTGATTGCAGTATTTTTATTTCCTCTCCATGAAACGAGGGGCACCATTGGTCGTTATCACCGGCATATAAAATAGAAACGGGGCGATGCTCTTGCCTTCGAGGCCTTTCGAGTCGAGTCTCTCCATCGTTTGTTTTCTGGGGTAATGACGAGCGATACGTCGACAGGAGCCACAGGGCGGCCATGTCAATTTCGTTTGGAATGTCACGGAGTTCTTCTGTCCCCAGTTCGAAAAAGTTTTGTGGATAGGAAGGATGCCCCAAGAGTTTTGATGTTACACCAACAATCGTTTCGTTCTCACCGCCATCACCATCGCTAGTAGCGTCTCGGAGTCCGCTCCGAATCAAATGGCGAAAGACAGCATCCGGAAAGGTCCGCCGTATGGTTTGCGAAAGTTTCGTGCCGATCGAAATCAGCAGTTCGGAATATGATCCACCAAACTCTAGCTTTCTTTGATCCATGGGAGACGAAGGTTTGGTTCGGATGTATGGCATTAGAAATAAGCATCCTGATATTCGTTCTAGAATGTCTGGACGCAGGACGCACATTCGTTGTATAACATGACATCCGAAGGAATGCCCAATCATGATGAATTTCAGATTGTTTGTGAATTCCAAGCCCTGGTTGCTTTTTGCGTGCGTTTTGCATTCTTTTTCCATTGACGACATCAGGTTGTCGATGTATGCAATCTTGTGCAACACTTGGCCTTCGACAGTCCAAGGGACGAGAGGACTTACACTCTCATTTGTTTTGCCTCGAAGAGAGCAATACTCTTTCACGTCTGTGATCGAATTGTTGTAGCTGTCACCGAAGTCCCCATTGCCTTTCTTGAACAACCCATGTGCGGCATGTGAAACAGATCGGACGGCATATCCTTCCCCCAATCCCGATAAAACATCCATGAAACCCGAATTGTACCAATCGTATTGACCTGGGTTTCCCGGGATCCAAATTAGTATCGTGTGGACTGGTGAAGGACGAGCAGCGCGAAAATCACGATCGTCGCTTTGATTTTGGATCGATGCCGATGACGTCGGTAGGCCATCCGAGGAGGCTGATCTTGCTTCGTTGTTCTGTGAAACTTTGTCCCATTTTGAATAGTCTATATACGCTTCAACACGGTCGTGCCTGATTGAGAACTTCGGAAGCCTATCATCAAATAGAAGGTGTCAACGGTGCGACAGCTTCATTCAGATACAAGATTTGAAGTGATAGATTGGTGCTGCCAGCAGACGTTCTTTTACCAACTGCAATATCAGCAACAGGTTGTATCAAGAACGAAGTGAGAACAACATGATCTTGTGATATCGAATCATCACTTGACTATTATTTTTGATATTCGTTGATTCAAAAATTAAAAATTGACCCCTTGCTAACCTTAACTCTGAGCGTCAACCTGTTGGAAACCCGGATACTTCAATTAATAAGGAACCGGGATGAATGAAATCCGGAAGAGTGAAATAATGTGTAGATTTGAGAGAGCTACGTGTTGACAACAACTGATAAAACATTACCATATTATTTCACAATTCTTATTGTTATGACTTCGAAATTTTGCTCATCTTAGCAATAAGTTTGTTCCATCGCTTTTCTTCGTCCATAAGCTTATCGATATCCTCGACTTTTTCTTTCATCTTAGCCTCCAACTTCTTTATTTCGTTTTCTAAATCTGATGTCTTGGAAACACCGCTCAACGCACGAATATCCTTCTCGATAACTTGCAAACACGATTCGGTTCGAAGTCGTCTGGCATCAAGGAGCAGCTCCCTGCTCGGTGAGGTGACCCTGACATCGTAACTAACAACCACCTTATCTAGTAGTGTTGAACCCTTGTTCTCAAACTTAAATTGCAGCGTACAGGGGGTGCTTGCAGCACCTATCAAAACCGTATCTCGCAAGACGTCTCCGCCCTTGCCAGCATACTTAGTAAAGGGGGCTGTTTTCTGTTTGTGGTGTTTTGATCGGAGTGGAACGAGAGAATCGCGCAGAAAAATTCATAGATTTAAGAATACGATAAGATTTGCAAGTTCTTGTCTCATTTGACGCGCAACACTTTGTCTTACCTTGATGTCGAATGCGTATCCTTTGTCGGGGACAGCTAAAATAGTCATGTCGAAATCACTTGCTTTTTTGGCGATGGAGAATTCTATGAATGAGCCGGGTGTGGATACTCGGACAGGAACAGATAGAGTTCTTCCAACATAGACGCTAACGTTGCTCTTTTTGTGGATAAATTCCTTGCTTCCATTATAGTCTGAAAGAGAAAAGCCGCGTACTTCTTTGAGCATCCTCGCTGTATCTGCAAGGGCTTTAAGAGAAGGCTCATAGGAACCGTCAGACTTCATTATTACATCGGCAATCTCCTGCTGTTGTTTCGTTTGGGATAATTGCGTTTCTGACACAACAGGAACAAGCGCTTCTGGTTCTTTTTTCTCAACGATGACGGGAGCTCTCGTAACAGAATCAGGAACAACACGCTTCTGATTTACACTGCCCTTCTGCTCCGTCTGCAGTTTATCACTACGTCGATATTGTTGTTTTGATCTTTGCCTTGCCTGAGCTTCTAGTTTCTTTCGTTTGTCACTCATCGTGAACGTTTTCTTTTCGTTCTCAGGAAGGGTAGTCTTTTCCTGTCGGCTTTCTTGCTGGGAAGGAGAACGAGACTCGTTACCAAGGTCCTTGTCGTTTGTCTTATATGTTGGCCCCTTCTCTTGGAAGCTTGGACTTGTCGTGGCATTTTCACTTTTGAGGACCTCTCCACTATCATCCTCGGCGGCTTCAACATCAATTATCTCTCCTGCGAAGAAGCCTTTTTTATTAAGTTCTTGACTAGATTTGCCACCACTTGCAGACACAGTTCTGTCTTTCTTGTATTGAGCCTGTTTCTTTGCAAGATTCTCTAGTTGTTCCAGCCTTGCTTTCTCCCCTCTTGCCGTTTCTTTCTCCAAGGTGACACTAGGGTTCTCGAAAGTACTTCCCCGGCCTTCGGTCTTCTTCTTCTTTGTCCCCATCAGTGCTTCTCCTTCATTCGAAGATTTACTTTCTTGCCGAATTTGATCTTTCACGGGAGCGGCGAACTGGTCGAATTGCGCTTCCGTTTTATCCCTCGTTTGTCGTTTCGATTTTTTGTCCCCTAGTTGTCCCGAAAATTCCTCACGAACCTGACGAACTCTACTTTGCATGTTTTCTTCAACTGAGGGGGTGTCAGCTGTTTGAAAGAGGGATGTTCGACCTTGATCCTCCCGTCTTGTCTCTTGTTGCTTCGAAGACGCCTGATACTCCTTGGTTCTTTTTGCTTTGTTGTCTGTGTCTGAAGTCACGTTTTTGGATTTGATTGGATCGATTCGCTCACTCTCTTTTTCTTTTGCACGACGTTGGTCATACTCAAATCGCGCTTGCTCTCTTGCGAGTTGGTGTAATCGCTCCATTCTATCTTTCTCTTGAAGGGTCTTTTCTTCTTTCGGAAGGCCTCTTGCCTCAATTTCAAAGCGCGCCTGCTCTCTTGCTAATTTTTGGATTTCTGCCATCCTTTCCTTCTCTATCCGCTCGTCTTCACTTAATTCAATGACCTCCTCAAGTTTTTCAGCGTACTCGTCCCCTTGTGCCTTTCCATTGAATTGACTTGGTACACTTGCGGCTTTCTCTTCCGTGAAAAAACCTCGCTCCTTCTCTATTCCTGTTTTTTCAGTAGCGATGTTTCTTCTTTCAGCTGAGCGAACAGATGCTGCATTTTGAGCTTGTCCTGCTTTCTTAGCGAATCGCGTTTTGTCTCCCTGTGCGCTACTTTTGTACCCGGGATTTTGTTTTCGCTCGAATTCTGCCAATCGTTTGGCTTGTTCCATCTGCATTCTTTCGTACATATCGTTTTGGGGTTTCGACGCCATTTTCGGCTTTATGCGGAAATCCGAGGATTTTGGTTCGGAAGCAGTCATTTCGTCGTAGTCCAACTCTTCTCCTCCCTCTGATGGAAGTGGCTCGTCCGATCTTTCTTTGCTTTCTTGTTGATTCGATAGTGGCGACGGTGAACCGAAAGGGGAGAAACTTTTCTTTGGAAAGGTTGACGGCATGCCACTGTCTTGTCCGGCCTTAGGTATTGCTGATGCTGAACCGAACGGGGAAACGCTTTTCTTCGCAAAGGGTGTCGATGTGCCACTTCCTTGTTGATTTGATGGTGGTGACGGTGAGCCGAAAGGAGAAACGCTCTTTTTCGGAAAGCTTGACGGCATGCCACTGTCTTGTCCGGCCTTAGGTATTGCTGATGCTGAACCGAACGGCGAAACGCTTTTCTTCGCAAAGGGTGTCGATGTGCCACTTCCTTGTTGCTTTGATGGTGGTGACGGCGAACCGAAAGGAGAAACGCTATTTTTCGGAAAGCTTGACGGCGTGCCACTGTCTTGTCCGGCCTTAGGTATTGCTGACGCTGAACCGAACGGCGAAACGCTTTTCTTTGGAAAGGGTGTCGATGTGCCACTTTCTTGTTGCTTTGATGGTGGTGAGGGTGAACCGAAGGGGGAGAAACTTTTCTTTGGAAAGGTTGACGGTGTGCCACTGTCTTGTCCGGTCTTTGGTATTGTTGACGGAGAACCGAAGGGAGAACTGCTCTTCTTCGGCGAGGCTGTCGACGTGTCACTTCCTTGTTCATTCGATGGCATTGCTGGCGTTGAACCGAAAGGAGAAACACTCTTCTTCGGGACGGTTGTCGACGTGTCACTTTCTTGTCCGGCCTTGGGTAGTGTTGACGCTGAGCCAAATGGGGAAAAACTTTTCTTCGGAACGGTTGTCGACGTGCCACCTACTTCTCCGGTCTTTGGTATTGTTGACGGAGAACCGAAAGGAGAACTGCTCTTCTTCGGCGACGAACCGAACGGGGAGTCGTTTTTCTTTGGAAAGGTTGTCGACGTGCCACCTTCTCCGGCCTTTGGTATTGTTGACGGAGAACCGAAAGGAGAACTGCTCTTCTTCGGCGACGAACCAAACGGGGAGTCGTTTTTCTTTGGAAAGGTTGTCGACGTGCCACCTTCTCCGGCCTTTGGTATTGTTGACGGAGAACCGAAAGGAGAACTGCTCTTCTTCGGCGACAAACCGAACGGGGAGTCGTTTTTCTTTGGAAAGGGTGTCGGTGTGTCACCTTCTTTTCCGGCCTCAGGTATTGCTGACGGCGAACCGAAAGGGGAAACGCTCTTCTTCGACGAGGACCCGAACGGGGAAAAGCTTTTCTTTGGAAAGGTTGTCGGCGTGCCGCCTTCTTTTCCGGCCTCAGGAATACCTGACGATGATCCAAACGGAGGAGGTCTTGTCCCAGGAGAATTCGAATCGTCCTTCTCTTCCTGCTCAGTTTTTGGAAAAGCAGATGACGAACCAAAGGGGGAGACGCTCGTCTTCTTCGCAGGCCATGTTGTCGTCAAGTTTTTGTCCATTGTTTGACGGCGACGACGATCCATTGAATGGGGAAAAGCCTGCCTTCGGAGTGTTGATGAAATCGTCTTTAGAAGTGTCGTCACCTTGCGAAGATTTTGGAGCAGGAGGTTCATTACCGAATGGCGAAAAACTTGCTTTCGCCTCGTTTTCCTGCCCACTCTTTGGCAGGTTCGATGCCGTACCAAAGGGAGAGGATTTAAGTTCCGAAGCCTTTGCCCTGTCCGTCTTCCCTTGCTCGGTCATGGGCAAAGATGACGGAGCATTTTCTTGATCTGATGTCTCGTTTTCAATACCACTCGAAAGTTGGCCACCGTTGTTGCTTTCTGATTCATTGTAGGCGCCAAAATAGGGTTTCTCAGCATCATAGTTGGATCCACCATCTTGCTGCGTCCAACCATAGTCCGTCTCGCCGTTGTAGTCGTTATCTTCATACGTAGATGATCCATCAGTCCAGCCCATAGAATATTCGCTCTCGTCGTACGTGTTTGATTGATCACCCCAGCTTGAAGTAGCGAAGGGAAACGGTGACTTTGCACCATTTCCATCATATCCCATCCCTGCACCGTTCGCGTCGTAGTAATCATCGGTCGCGGGCCCCCAATCATTGTTACCTGAGTCGAACTGGTTCATATCATAAGAATTATCGTACCAATATGAACTGTCATCGGACCATTCACTTTCACCTGGAAACATTCGTGACTTCACGGCCATAGCAGTGGTCGTGCCAACAACTGCCACTAACGTGGCAGCAGCAACGAGTTCAATGCTTGTCTTGTCGTCAAAGTTGTAATCCTTATAAGATTTCGAAAGACTAAGATCTTGTGGAAGCTTCATTTTCGAAGCGACTTCCGTCAGTTCCGTCCATATTTGTTCCAAGGATAGCGCATCGGATACTGTGTTCATTGCATCGTATGAATATTGAGTCAGAAGTTTTATTACGTCTTCTCCGAACATGGAAAGTGCAGAAGATGCCAACGCATTAATATTCTTATCTGCATTTGTGGCGCCGTCGTCAGAACCAGCCACGGTGTCCCCCAAGAGTTGTTTTCCAGCCAAAGCTAGATCCGACACGGCTGATCGAATTTCTGTTGAGGCATCTTCTTGAATCGAACTCAACTCTTGCGCGATCTTTTCTATTTTTTCGACAACCTGATTCTCCTGAATTTGTGCTGTTTGCGATTCTGGAACATTCAAGTCCGTTCCTTCGGCATCCACAGTGTTATCGTTTGAAACAGGATCAGCTTCAGAATCTGGCTGCGTGATCGACTCCTTGATGTCGCTGAAAATCTTTGCAACTCCTTCTTTCACCGGCGATGCCTTTGGTACAGAAGTAGGTTTCGTCTCTTCGTCAACAAGGCTAGATTCTGACTCTGTCGATTCCCCGTCTGCAGCACCATCGATATTACTTCCTGTATTGTCAGCTTCAGAATCTGGCGGTTTGATAGACTCCTTGATATCGCTGAAAATCTTTGCAACTCCTTCTATCACCGGTGATGCCTTTGCTCCTTCGTCATCGAATATCGGATTCTGTTTTCTGTTGGTTCGACTCAATCTCTTCCCCTTTAATAGTATTTTCCTTTGTATCTGCACCAACAACTTCATTCTCTACACTATCGGATTCAGGATCTGCCTGTTTGATCGATTCTTTGACGTCGGTGAGCAATTTAGCCATTCCTTCTTGAAACGATGCCTTTGCAGGCCTATTATCTTCGTCACCATTGCTAGATTCTGACTGAGCCTGTTCTTCATTTGCAGTTTCTTCCGTTGTACCACCTTCCACCACACCATTTGCAACGTTATCGGATTCCGAATCTGTCTGTTTGATCGACTCTTTCATATCTGTCAGCAATTTGGCCAGTGCCTTCGACGTGGAACTTTGTTTGCTTTCTGATTCGCTCGTCTCTGTTACCGTTGGCGAGGATCCGTTCTCCGCATCGCTTTCTATTTCAACGTCACTGGACTTCGGTTTTTCTTCTCTTACACCACCAATCTTGAATTTTTTACTGTCATCTTTGCTCTCGCTCTGAAACTGCTCTTTGCTTTCCTCCTGCTGAACTTTTTCGTTCATTTCATTTCTACTTTGCCGCTGGATCAGTTGTTGTTGTGCTTCTTCCAACGCTTTTATTCGCTCCTCCAAATAAGGCAAAATCGCTTTCGCGGGCTGAGCGATTACGATTTCGTCAGGAGCAGGTTGACTTTTTGCCTCCACTCCAATATCAGCACCGTCAGTGTTCGTTTCCGTTGATGCTTCGACATCTGCCATTGACTCTTCAACCCTGTTCACGACCACTGTAGGTTCCGTTGTCACCGTGTTTATATCCACATTGTCCCCAATGTATGCTGCCCCTGCCAAAGCAGTAGCCACTATTATCCCAGCATCGCGAATTATTGTGGCCGATTTTTGTTTTTCTCGTTCGATTGCGTCTTCTTGTTCCGCTAATAAGCGAACGACCTCTATTTGCTCTTCCAAATAAGAAAGCTTGTTCTTATAGGATAAGCTGCTACTAATCTCACCGGCTCCAGGACCCTCTCTTCCGCTAGATAATAAAGGAGCGTCGCTGATTTTTATGTTGGGTGGAAGCAGAAGATATTTCGTACCGGAAACAGTAGCGACCAATTCTGTATACTTTGAAGATTGTCCTCTCAATATAAACTTTGGATTAACATTCTCCCTTGATTTCAACAAAAGTTTGTTTGCAGTATCAACGTATGATGCTTCGAGTGGCGCCGTAGAGACAGCGTCTCCATCAGGTATGGCCGGGTGCCCCGTCACAGTTCCAATCAAAGAGTATCCGACTCCATCTTTTGAGATCTGTTTGTTCAGTGACCAATCTTGTATTATCGGTGCTATTTGATCGTCGTCTGGACGTCCAAAACTTATGAGATTCTTGACAATGCGGGGTGGTTTGGGCAGTTTGAAAGCAAACGCGGTTGCGACTTCAACTTGCAGGAAGGAAGTACTCGACAGGAACGAGACAGAGTATAGAATCGCGACGAACGAGTAAAGCAACGCGATTCTTGCATATGCAACTCTGGATCGGCGAGGCTCAGTTTTCCTTCGTCCTCCTGAGAAAAGGCGTTCATTGCTCTCAATCTCATGCGCAGTCACCTGCGTTATCCGTCTTCTCTCCCTTTTCATCGTCTTTTCCGATTTCTATGCTCTGAATCCGTTATTGGAATGTCCCCCACCCGATCCTCGACCGATGCTGCTCTTTACCCGGCAGAGAAGCTTTGGTATTTCGCCTAGTATCTTCCAGAACTAGACGAGTTTCTATTTTGTCTGGTTGCGTTGATCTTTCTTTCGTGATGGAGAAAGTTTAGTTGACATACCTGAGATACTGTTGATGGCGTTTCCGTTCTGATAAAAAAAAGCTTCGGTGTACCTCGCCGTAGAATCTGATTGGTTGAATTGTTTACAAACATGCTATTTTTAACGACCGTGCGCGCCCGCATTACTTCGATTACCAACCCCAGGCAGAGCCTTCGGGAAAGTGTTTTCTATCTTTTTAACGAATTTTCTTCGTGCGCATTATTATTTCGTTACCTGCTGTTCTTGCTAGGACTTAGACTTCAATACAGACTGATCACCCAAGGGGAATTTCGAATTCATACTAGTTTTGTTACTATACATCATCATCATATTTAATTCGTTTTTGTTATCAATAGTCGCCATTGAAATAGCTGTTGCGGCCGTCGCCATTGATCCCTTTTGTACGTGAGGGGGGTGTTCTGGCAGAACTGATCAAATTTTTTAGGCGTTCTTCCTCGGCTTTGATTAGCTCAAGTTTGGCAGTTCTTTCGTTGATTTCGTTTTGTAATCTTGCTGCATCTCGATCTAGTTCTTCAACACGAGCAGTAGACTCTCTGAGAACTTCACGTTGAGACGATATCTCTGATTCAAGAAAGTTTATTGAAGATATTGTCCGTCGCGTGCGTCCGAGTTTGACAGTTTCAATCGAAGGAGGGATAACCCTGATTTTATAACCCAACCTAACTTTCTCGAGTAAGGTTGAGTAACTATTCGTAAACGAGAATTGCATCGTGCAAGGAGCGCTCCCCGCGGGAACCAGTATTTTTTGCGTGTCACTCTTCTTACTGGAAGAGCGCAGTTTCCTGTAACGAACGGAGAAAATAAATACGGAGTAACAGAGAAAAACGATCAACAACTTTAGAATGATCGGCCCTAGTTTGTTATTCTGGTCCTTTGAACCTCACCCCTACGATTTCAAAACACCAAGAAAAGTCTTCTCGTATGAACGTACCTTAATTTTTGCCACTTGCCCTCCGTCCAAGAATGCATTGATACCAAATGAAAAATCATATGATTTCTTTTCGATTGAAAATTCTACAATAGATCCAGGTGTGGTGACCCGCACTGGTACTTTTAATGTGTTTCCCGCATGTACTCCTACATCTCTTTCAGAGAAGATTCCTTCTTTCCCCATGTAATTTTCCAGCGATACACCGGATACCTCTTTCATCAAAAGTGGTGTACTCGCAAGTGCTTTCTTGGATGGTATAAACATGTCGTCGCTCTCTGTGACCGTCTCAGCCTCTTTTCTCAAGTTAGTGTCTACCAGATTAGATTCCTCCATTTGCCTCACATCTCTTTCCTGGATCACTTCATCAACGACCCGTGATTCTGCAGAGGGAATCTGATCTATCAGTGAATCCTCGAAATCTTCGGCATCCTTCTCCTGCACACTTGTCAATCTCCTCTTTTTCAAACTTTCCAATTTTAGTAGGCGAGTTGTAACCTCCGTTTGCTGTTTTTGTATCGTATCGAATTTTTGTTCAATCTTCTCCAAGCTTCTACTACCATCTTCATCATATGGATTTGAATCTATTCTTCCGGACTCTGAAAATTGGTTTTCGGCAGTAGACGCAAGCGGTTCGAAAACTTCATCATCGGCGAATGCCAAACCGAATTGCCTCTCTAATCGTTCAAGCTCCGAAAGACGAGAATCTCCGCCTGGTTCTTCTTGCACCTCGATGCGAGCTTCTCGGTTCGCCTTGGCTTCGGCCTCTGCTTCCGCTTTCAACCTTGATTCCACCTCTGCCTTGATACGAGCTTCTTCCTCTTCCTTGGCTGCAGCCTCCTCCTCGGCTTTCCTCTTTGCCTCAGCTTCAGCAGCAGCCTTTGCGGCAGCCTCCTCGGCCTTCATCTTCGCCTCTAATTCCGCTTTCATCTTGGCTTCCTCTTCGGCCTTCATCTTTGCCTCAGCTTCAGCAGCCTTTGCGGCAGCCTCCTCCTCGGCCTTCATCTTTGCCTCTAATTCCGCTTTCATCTTGGCTTGCCTCTTCGGCCTTCATCTTCGCCTCAGCTTCAGCTTCAGCGGCAGCCTTGGCAGTAGCCTCCTCTTCGGCCTTCATCTTTGCCTCTAATTCCGCAGCAGCCTTAGCTTCCTCCTCGGCCTTTTTCTTCGCCTCAGCTTCAGCGGCAGCCTTGGCAGCAGCTTCCTCCTCGGCCTTCATCTTTGCCTCTAATTCCGCAGCAGCCTTAGCTTCCTCCTCGGCCTTTTTCTTCGCCTCAGCTTCAGCGGCAGCCTTGGCAGCCTTAGCTTCCTCCTCGGCCTTCATCTTTGCCTCTAATTCCGCAGCAGCCTTAGCTTCCTCCTCGGCCTTTTTCTTCGCCTCAGCTTCAGCGGCAGCCTTGGCAGCCTTAGCTTCCTCCTCGGCCTTCATCTTTGCCTCTAATTCCGCAGCAGCCTTAGCTTCCTCCTCGGCCTTCTTCTTCGCCTCAGCTTCAGCGGCAGCCTTGGCAGCAGCTTCCTCCTCGGCCTTCATCTTTGCCTCTAATTCCGCAGCAGCCTTAGCTTCCTCCTCGGCCTTCTTCTTCGCCTCAGCTTCAGCGGCAGCCTTGGCAGCAGCTTCCTCCTCGGCCTTCATCTTTGCCTCTAATTCCGCAGCAGCCTTAGCTTCCTCCTCGGCCTTTTTCTTCGCCTCAGCTTCAGCGGCAGCCTTGGCAGCAGCTTCCTCCTCGGCCTTCTTCTTCGCTTCAGCTTCAGCGGCAGCCTTGGCAGCAGCCTCTTCTTCGGCCTTCATCTTTGCCTCTAATTCCGCAGCAGCCTTAGCCTCCTCCTCGGCCTTTTTCTTCGCATCAGCTTCAGCGGCAGCCTTGGCAGCAGCTTCCTCCTCGGCCTTCTTCTTCGCTTCAGCTTCAGCGGCAGCCTTGGCAGCAGCTTCCTCCTCGGCCTTCATCTTTGCCTCTAATTCCGCAGCAGCCTTAGCCTCCTCCTCGGCCTTTTTCTTCGCCTCAGCTTCAGCGGCAGCCTTGGCAGCAGCTTCCTCCTCGGCCTTCATCTTTGCCTCTAATTCCGCAGCAGCCTTAGCCTCCTCCTCGGCCTTTTTCTTCGCCTCAGCTTCAGCGGCAGCCTTGGCAGCAGCTTCCTCCTCGGCCTTCTTCTTCGCCTCAGCTTCAGCGGCAGCCTTGGCAGCAGCCTCTTCTTCGGCCTTCATCTTTGCCTCTAATTCCGCAGCAGCCTTAGCCTCCTCCTCGGCCTTTTTCTTCGCCTCAGCTTCAGCGGCAGCCTTGGCAGCCTTAGCTTCCTCCTCGGCCTTCATCTTTGCCTCTAATTCCGCAGCAGCCTTAGCCTCCTCCTCGGCCTTTTTCTTCGCCTCAGCTTCAGCGGCAGCCTTGGCAGCCTTAGCTTCCTCCTCGGCCTTCATCTTTGCCTCTAATTCCGCAGCAGCCTTAGCTTCCTCCTCGGCCTTTTTCTTCGCTTCAGCTTCAGCGGCAGCCTTGGCAGCAGCCTCTTCTTCGGCCTTCTTCTTAGCCTCTAATTCCGCTTTCATCTTGGCCTCGGCTTCTTGCCTCCTATCTTCTTCTACTTTCTTTGCTTGCTCCTTCAGTCGCAACATCAACATTTCTTCTCGCACTTTGGTAAGCACAGCTTCAAATTGGTGCTCTCTCGCCTTTTCTTTCAACTCAGCATCTTGCTTTTGAACCTTTAGTCGCGCCGCAAGAATTACACGATGAGTCGATTCTTCCTTCTGCTGAAGTTGGATCTTCTTCTTTCTCAATTCAAGTTCAAATGACAGTCGTTGCTCTTTCATTCGTTCTTCGAGCAGTGCCCTGCGAGCTTCGTAAAGCAATTTGTCATGCTTCTTTTTTTCGGCTCGAAGAGCAGCCTGTTCTTCAATCATCCGTTTCTTCGTTTTCTCTGCTGCCTTCAATTCTTCAGCGATGCGCTGTTCTTCTGCCACCCTTCTCTCTTCTAAAATCTCTTCGTATGCATCTCTTTGAGCTCTTAGACGTTGGCCAAGAAGTTTTCTCCTTACCTTCTCTAGAAGCGTCTCTTCTTTCTTTCTCGACTCGATTCGTGCCTTTTCCTCATCTTTTTTGATTCTTGCTTCTTCTTCTGCCTTGATTTTTGCCTCCTCTGCGGCCTGAACACGCGCAGCCTCTTCTGCCTCTCGCTGTGCTTCTTCTTCTGCCTTTATTCTTGCCTCTTCTGCGGCCACTTCTGCCTTGATTCTGGCCTGCTCTGCGGCCTCTTCTGCCTCTCGCTGTGCTTCTTCTTCTGCCTTTATTCTTGCCTCTTCTGCGGCCACTTCTGCCTTGATTCTGGCCTGCTCTGCGGCCTCTTCTGCCTCTCGCTGTGCTTCTTCTTCTGCCTTTATTCTTGCCTCTTCTGCGGCCACTTCTGCCTTTATTCTGGCCTGCTCTGCGGCCTCTTCTGCCTCTCGCTGTGCTTCTTCTTCTGCCTTTATTCTTGCCTCTTCTGCGGCCACTTCTGCCTTGATTCTGGCCTGCTCTGCGGCCTCTTCTGCGGCCACTTCTGCCTTGATTCTGGCCTGCTCTGCGGCCTCTTCTGCGGCCACTTCTGCCTTTATTCTTGCCTCCTCTACGGCCTCTTCTGCCTCTGGCTGATCCTCCTCTGTGGCTTGTAGTGGTACAACTTCTTCTGTCCATAGTTGTGCTTCCTGCTCTACCTCGATTCTTGACTCCTGTTGAAATTTTGTGGCTTCTTCAGCCTGATATGATGCCTCCTCTTCAACTCGTAAGTCGGCGTTTTCTTCTTCCGTGGTACTTGCCTCAATTTCAGCCTCTAGCCTCTCAAGTTCTGTAAGTCTAACGAGTTCCTCCGCCTTCATTCGTGCAGCTTTTTCCTCCTCTGTCTCCACCTCGTCTAAGGCTTGATCCGGGAGGGGGCTATCACCAGACGTCATGATCTGAGAGCGGAAAGCAGTCTCTCCAATACGAAGTTTCTTTGTGGAATTCCCACCTCGCCCTACATCTTCCGTGAAATACACAGGGAGGGGCTCTGATTCCACTTGCGAAGGTTCATCAGTCGCAAGTTTCGATGGAACTGTTTCGATTGATTTACCTTCGACTTCGGCCAGCACATCTTCCACCTCTGCCAAAAGATCATCTATCTCGTCCACGAATTTGAGTTTCTCTGTTAGATTTGTCGAAAAGGACGCTCTTGGTACCGGTGGTGTGGAAGGTGGTGTCGATACTTGTTTTACATCGTTTGGTTGGTTTGAATTTTCGACCGACAAATCAGATGTCTCGGGAACTTGAGAGTTTTTCTCAGGGCTCCCTTTCGACATTCGTCGTCGCAATTCAAATGAGGATACAAGACCTGCTGCACCTGTAAGTCCGGCCACGGCAATACCCTTCACTCCAGTTTGAATCGTCTCCATTACTGAAAATTTCTCCTCGGATTTTAGTCGTTGTTTCAATTCTTTCTTAAGGGCTTCGGCTTTTTCAGCTTCTTTGGTGACAGATTCGAACGTTACTTCTTCCTCGTTCACTCCTTTGGAAAGAGGCACAACCCCTGACTTATCTGAAGATTTCGTTGGTTGTTCTTGTTGCTGCACAATTACTGGTTCCTTTTTCTGCTGACGTTGTTTTCGTAGTGACTCCAGTTCCTCTTTCTTTCGCTGCAATTCTGCTTTAGCTCTTTCATTCGCAGCTACCTTTTCGTCTGCCTCTTTCTTGGCATTTTCTGCTGCATCCAATCGTTGTTTGGCTCGGGCCTGTTGCTGCTGTTGACGTTGCAATCGTAAGGACTCTAATTCATCTTGGCGTTTTTGCAACTCTGCTTTGGCTTTCTCATTGGCAGCTACCTTCCGTTCTGCTTCTCTCTTGGCGCTTTCTGCCGCTTCCAAGCGTCGTCTGGCTTGATCCCGCTGTTCTTGCAATTTCCGTAGATCAATCTGCCGTTGCTCCTTCTCTTGATTGAAGTTTTCGATCGCTTTTCTCGCAGCTGTTTCCTCTTCGAGACGACGAGCTCGTTCTATTTCTTGCTGCTGCAAGCGTTGTTCTTTCGCTTTCTCGGATCTTTCTTGCTCTATCTCTTTTTGTTCCTTTTCTCTGAGCCTGCTCTGCTCTGCAACTTCTTCCTCTCGTTCTTTTTGTTTCTGCTTTTCAAGTCTGCTCTTTTCTGCAGCACGTGCCTCTCGCTCAACTCTCTCCTGTTTCTGCTGTTCTTTGAGTTCGGTAAATACCATCTTGCTTTTATTTTCCGTCATTATCTTGTTGTTGTTATCTTTCATCGCGTTGAAGTTTGTGGGAATCACAGAATTTGGGTCGTTCACAGCTAGACCCACGACTCCCGCAACGCCAGCAGCAGCAACCACGCCCAACATTTTTCCGCCACTGCTATCGGCAGCATCGAGCTTTGCCATCTGATCATCGATTTCTTTCTGGGTAACTTCAAGCGACGGTGGTTGCGGTTTTTTAAACAAGGGATTAATCATTCCCTGGCCATTTTTCTTCGGGCTTTTCAGTTTGTAGCGACTTCCGGTTTCGGTCGTGATGATCGATCCTTCTCCGAAATTGTTCTCAATCGGAGGAGACGCCGAAATAAAATCTCCATCGGGAAGGATTGGATGGCCGGTGACGACTCCGACAATCCGTCCATTAGTGTCGATCTTCCAGTCATCGATGATTGGTTCTCCGTTCTTTCTCGTATTTTCTCCAGGTACATATATCGGGCCTTCTGGGGCAGGTGGTGGCGACGGAGGTTCTGGTTCTTTAACCTTCTGTCTCTTTCCTAGAAATCCCAGAAACAACTGTTTATGATTCGTTTCCTCCTTTGGCCTCTCCAGCATGTATTTAGTTCCCGACATTGTAGTTACGATTGTGCCCTCTCCATCCTCGGCGAAATCCGGATTCGAAAGTGGACTTGTTGTGATTTCGTCTCCATCTTCCAAGACGGGATGTCCGGTTACGATTCCCGTCAAGGTCCCGTCTTTTCTGGAAACCTTCCATTGATCAATTTTCGGAACTCTCTTGCTGCTCGAGAAGAATGACATGGCAATTACTGTGGTGGCTGATTTTGGCCTGGTTGTAGAATTGAGCGCCAATGCCATTAGAACAATCATGAACACCGATACTTTCAGCTGCCGGTGTCGGCGCCGTCGCTGCTTCCATACCTCTGTCATTTTCAATACCTCCATCGAAGCCAGCCTGGCCAATAGATTTTTCTCGTTTGATCGACGTTGAATCTCCTCCACGAAGAGGAGTAAATCTAGTCGATACTGAGTTCACCCTATCTTTCTCCACCTTCTCCTTTTTCGGATGTGATGGAAAGTCTCCCTTAAGAATCCTTTGGAGAGGTGCAGAGCACTCTTTACAAGTTGCAAAACGAATGTATGTCAATACAATTGTTTGGTGTGGACTATTCTCTCCACCTAGTTGGTAGCGGTAATGAGGTACGTCTTCGTTGTAGTGGAGAAAAGAAGACACACGCAATAATTCATATTGAGCATTCTCATCGATACAGAATGCTAATTCCAGCCTTTTCTGGACCAATTAGAAGTGATGTTGATCGAAACCAATGAACCCAAGTACTGATTCTCGTACCTACTCTACGGTTCAAATCAAAAGATGAGAACACGACCCGATACAAACATCATCAGACTGGATCTTTTTATGCGTGCGCCATTCCGTACAGGTGTAAGAAATTGATGTGTGTAGACTTCGTACATTTCTTGTGTACGAAAATTATTTTGAGATTTTCTGTTTTGATGTTCAGTTTCAATACCCGGCATGTATTAGTCCTATGTTTTTAGGCCTTCCGCGGGAGAAGAATGTTTTCAGCTTGTTGAGAATTCGAAAACATTTCGATTAAGGGTGATGTTAACCATCTGTCTTAGTCGTTCGTCACAAAACTCCACAAAAAAATTGCAAGAGTTTCGGTGACATCAAAAATCTCTCTACTCTTCTCGACGAGAAAAATGATTGGATCGACCCACGAATCGTTATTTATTTGCTTGCGGCATCAGTCGAGAGCTGACGTCAACTAACGGATGGACGCACGATAAACTATATTATGCTGTACAATTTTGTTTCTATGAAGAATCAGATTGCTCAATAAAAACTACTCGGATGTAAGATTTGTTCCAGACCCCTAACCGTGTTTTGAAATAATTGATCATGAAACATAAATCGTTCACATGGATAGAAACTCCCATCGCCATTGCTTCTCTCCCTCGTAGCCGTAAGAACGAAATCCTCAAGTGACGAAAGAAGGGGAAAAGACGACAGGAATCATTTCCGCAGAAAATACTCCACTATCTCGTTTGAGAATGCTAATTTGAGCGATGGGCTCTGATTTCGAAAATGAAACCACGAACGATATGAAGTACAAAGAGGCCAAATCGTCAAAACTCCATTTACTAGCACGCGCACCGACAAGTTTCGTCGTCTCCGTGGATGGATGCGAATCCTATAGAGTTGAGGATCGAATGAGACCAGACCTTCAAGAAATACAACGTGGCCGGCAGTTTCATCGACGTCATGACAAAGCAATGAGGACGTTGTTGGTGATGGGAGCAGTGGCTTTTGCAATTTGCCTCTCGGCAAACCAATCGCCTTCTCTGTTTGTTGACTCCTTTTCTTTCAAACTCTTCCACCGTAGTGGGGGTGGGCGACACAAAAGTGTAACAGACTCCAGTGCACAGATTCTGTCAGCTTCTGCCCAAGAAGACATAGAAAGCATGAACAATAGCTTCGAGAATAGTATCAAAAACGTCAAGAACAAGAATAATGGCAACAAAAACAATAATCTTCCGTCTCTTGTTGATTGGAAAGTCGACAGCGATGGACAGAGAATAACTGGTCGCTCGGTAAACCATCCCTTCGTTCCGGATGGTGAATTGATAACAACATCTTGTTTGGACCCGAGTTGCATGGACGGAGGAATCAAAGCTGGGGACGTTGTGTTGACGATCCAGGGGACGCAGTACGAATTGCTCAAGCCTCCGCCGGTGGGTTCGTCGTATTTTTCAAAAACTACAACATCAAGTAGTGACACCAGTCAGGTTTTCAAGGAAGACATATTTTCGTACACCACGACAGGATTGCCTTTAGATCAGCAGCTGGCTTTCTTGGAAGAGTTGACCGCTATGGTGAAAACGAGGCAAGCCGCGGAAATGGGAACAACTGCATCAGTGCCAAAACCTTCATCGTCTGCATCCGTGAACAATCCTTCGGTGCCATCTACATTTACACCCCCTGCTGCACCATCTGCGCGCGCAACTCTGCCGCTGAAACCACCAGTGGAGAAAATGCAGGAACAAGTTCCATCGTCGATTGACCAACCAGAGCTCAATACACAACTAAATGTTCAAGCATCAGAAACTCCGCCCAAACGACCTACGTTTTCAATCAACAAGTCGTTGGAGAACCAAGAGCGTGAAGAATCCAAACAAAAATCACCATCTAGTAGTAAGGAAGTTGACAACAGTGGCAACTTGCTCGGAGGCGTTGCTACTGTAGCTGCAGCAGCCGCTGCATCAGCTGCCGTAACACTCGGAGGTCCAACTGGGCTCGCCAACGATTTGTTGGATGAAGCAAGACGGCAAGTCGATTCGCAGATTTCTCCCCAGACGAGAGAAGTGATTGCATCTGTCAACACTCAGGTAGAAGAAACATCTAGGGTAGTGCTGCCATACTTGGAAGAACAAATTCGGATTGCCGAGGCCAAGGTAGAAGAAGCACATCTGGATGAGAAAGCTAAGAGTGCTTGGAACGGGGTGGCAAATTATCTTAACGAACAATCCCGTCCAGCGTCTCTAAAGAAAGCACAAACAACCTCTACGGCCTCGTTAGATTCAACAAAACCGATGGATACTGTAGCACTTGAGGACGAAATATCCACTGCGCCAACGGTTGAAGATAAAGTGACATCACCCGAGAATTCACTGAAGGACATCGAAATCGAAACTACTGAGGCCACAGTTGGAGCAGAAAGGGCAACAGGATCGACTAACACTGCTGCGGAAAAGCAAGTTTCAAACGAAATGCCCACTGGTGTCGCTGCCGAGAGCTCTGAAGGAGTACTATCGTCAGCAGCTGCTGAAGGTGTTGCAACAGTGGCGCCGATCGAAGAAGCACTCGCAGGAGCTGCAGTGGTTTCGTCCAATTCCCCTCAACCGTTTGTGAGGGAGCAGACTTTACAGGAAAGTGAAGAGGTTGATACTACAGGGGAGACAAAGCTCGAAACTCTCCGAGGGCAAGCTTCAGAGAAGACGAGTGCCGAGACTGAGCCGGCACAGGAGCAACTTGTTGAAAGGACCGAAATAGAAGGCGAAGGCGACGTTTCTCTCGTACAAACCGGAGAAGAAAGCGAAAATGTTGAAGTTGAGGCCGGGAAGAAGGTAGAAGCCGTGACTGAAGCTACCGGGGTGGAAACTACAGAGATATCAGGAGGTGAAGCACAAGCGGCGGAACCAGAGGCTGCTACTACACCAAGGTTGTTGACGGCAGAAGCCGAGGCTAAGGCTGTCCAAATGCAAGAAATTGAAAAGACAGAAGAGGATACACTTCGAGTGAAAAATGCGGAGCAGGTGGAAGCCGAAGCTGAGGTTCTCCGAGCCAGAGCGATGGCTGAAGAACAAGAATTGACTGAAGCTGCTCGAATCGTCGAGGAACAACTGGCAGCTGCCCGTCGTGAAGTGGAGCAGGCGGTCGTCGGTACTAGCGAGACCCCATCGGGCGTTCAAGTTCCTCCTGCCACTGAAATCAAAACTGCCAAAGTGGAGGTTTTGAAAGCATCCGAATCTGTCACAAAATCTTCACCCTCTGTCGTTGAAAACTTTGGCGGTAATTTTGTTGTGAATCAAGAAGAACCAAAGCTTGAGAGCGCGGCCATTTCTCCTCCGGCTGCCAGTGTCGGTACATCGGAAAGTAATGTGGAAAAGCCCACGCCTGAAATGGTCGAGAATGCCATTACCGTTGAGGTAGAACCGGCCGTGGATTCATCCTTGATAGGCGAAGAGACAATCAAAAGCAATGTAGAAGAAACAGCGGGAGAGTTGACCACTGAACTATCGGAAAGTTTGGTGGCCGGTCGTACAATATTGGAATCAGAGATTGAAGTGTCCAAAACAATCGAGAGCAGCCCAAACATTGTCGAAAAAGTAACGGAAGCGTTTGAAACGGGAAAGCGCACGATCCAAGATATCAAGACAACAGGACAAGAGGTGATCGATAATGGGAAAAGAACATACCAGTCAGCCGTTGATACGGGAAGAAAAGTGGTTGACACGGGGAAAAGGACAGCGAAGGCGATTGAAGAAACAGGACAAATGGTTGGTGCGAAGGGAAAAGAAGTTTACGAGACCGGTCAAAAGTATGCTAAAATCGTGAACGAAAACATCCCGATTATAATCGAGAATGGAGAAAAAGCTGTTGCCGTAGGAAAGGAGATATTGGAAGATGAACAAAAAGTTAAGGCAATTGCCGCTGGTTCTGCTGTTGCCGGAGTTGCTGTGGCTTTTGCTACTAGATCATTTGCGATAGAGGAAGGATCAGAAGGTGCTCCAGTGAATCAGGTCGGGGATTCCATTCAAAATTTCCGTACGAATGACCGGAACGAGACTGTCGCCAAAGTACAGAACAACGGCGAACGCTCTAACGATGAAACGGCATTGGATCCACTATCAAGCAATCGACAGGCTTTGAGAGAACCAGATTCCACACCACCTTCTCAAGATCAAGGCAAAGCCGAGAACGCTGTCAAACCTTTAGGCGAATCACCACAACCAAACAATGGTCTGACTTCATCGAAGATGCCAAGCCAAGAGGCAATAGAACCAGAAATGCTTTCGTCAATACCTCCTCCGAAATCAGCAGTATCCTCGAGGATTGGAGTTCAGAGCAACGGAATTATCGATACAACGTCGACGAACAAACCATCATCCAAGAGCAGTACATTTCCCAAGAAGGCTTCGCCATTCAAGTCCCCTCCTAAGGGAGAAGGAGCTGTGAATAAGACAGGGTTTGGAGCTCCACCGTCTAAAGGCACCCCGTTTCCCAAAACGGCTTCGCCATTCGCGTCCCCTTCTAAGTCTAAGGGCACTCCAGTTTCCCACGAAGGCTTCGCCATTCAAGTCTCCTCCTAAGGGAGAAGGAGCTGTGAATAAGGCGGGGTTTGGAGCTCCACCGTCTAAGGGCACTCCTTTTCCCAAGAAGGCTTCGCCATTCAAGTCCCCTCCTAAGGGAGAAGGAGCTGTGAATAAGACAGGGTTTGGAGCTCCACCGTCTAAAGGCACCCCGTTTCCCAAAACGGCTTCGCCATTCGCGTCCCCTTCTAAGTCTAAGGGCACTCCGTTTCCCACGAAGGCTTCGCCATCCAAGTCTCCTCCTAAAGGGAGAAGGAGCTGTGAATAAGGCGGGGCTTGGAGCTCCACCGTCTAAGGGCACTCCTTTTCCCAAGAAGGCTTCGCCATTCGCGTCCCCTGCTAAGGGAGGAGCCGTGAATGAGACCGAGTTTGGAGTACCATCGAAGCGCGTTGAATCAAACAAGGAAATCGTCTCGGAACCATTCCCGAAGCAGCCCATACCTGATAAGCAAATTGGATCTGAAATTTTGACGTCGAAGGACGATGATTCTGGTAAGCAATCATCTCAGCAGAGCAGTGAGTCTGGCGAAAAATCTAAACCATCGTTTGGAGCATTTCCAAAGAGTAATGGTCCTGGCAAAAAGTCGGCTCCATCGTTTGGGTCTATTCCCAAAGACGCAGCTTCTGATAAAAAGACAACATTCGGAGTACCATCGGCAAAGAGTAGCGATTCTATTAAGAAGCCGGCATCACCATTTGGATCTCCTCCCAAACAGCCAGTCAAGTTTCCAGCCTCACCATTCGGTTCGAAGTCGCCAGTCCAAGCGGGACCAGGGGGCACCAAAAAATTCGGAATCTCCTCACCTCCTGGTAAGTTTGCTGCAAAAGAATCCAATCTAGATTCCGAGAATACAGAGAGCGGAAAGAAACTTCCGACCTTAGGAAAAGAAGATGATGGCGATCTTGACAAAAAGTCAGCTCCATCGTTTGGGTCTATTCCCAAAGACGCAGCTTCTGATAAAAAGACAACATTCGGAGTACCATCGGCAAAGAGTAGCGATCCTATTAAGAAGCCGGCATCACCATTTGGATCTCCTCCCAAACAGCCAGTCAAGTTTCCAGCCTCACCATTCGGTTCGAAGTCGCCAGTCCAAGCGGGACCAGGGGGCACCAAAAAATTCGGAATCTCCTCACCTCCTGGTAAGTTTGCTGCAAAAGAATCCAATCTAGATTCCGAGAATACAGAGAGCGGAAAGAAACTTCCGATCTTAGGAAAAGAAGATGATGGCGATCTTGACAAAAAGTCAGCTCCATCGTTTGGGTCTATTCCCAAAGACGCAGCTTCTGATAAAAAGACAACATTCGGAGTACCATCGGCAAAGAGTAGCGATTCTATTAAGAAGCCGGCATCACCATTTGGATCTCCTCCCAAACAGCCAGTCAAGTTTCCAGCCTCACCATTCGGTTCGAAGCCGCCAGCTACCAAGAAATTCGGAATCTCCTCACCTTCTGGGAAGTTCCCTGCAAAAGAATCGCAGGACAAGCAGAAACTTCCGATCACAGGAAAAAAAGACGACGAAGAGGGTGGCAAATCTCCGTCTCCCAGCGACAAGAATAATCAGACCGCTTCGCCAAAATTTGGTATTCCGACTAAAATTTTCCCAACGAGAAAGTCTGAAAACGTAGAAAAGCCGCCAGAGTTCGGTGGAGCGAAATTTCTCATGCCCCCAAAGGCGAAAGGAACTGTATCAAGTTTTGACGGCTCAGTCACCCGTGATTTGCCGGACGAAAAAGACAGTAACCAAAGAGACGACGAGATGTCGTTTGACAAGAGCTCCAGTACGAAAGCACGACCAATGCCTAGTTCGTTTGGGAAAGCTGAAACGAAAACCCCCTTTCCCATCCAAAGCGGTTCTTACATCAGAATCGGCAAAAACCATTCCATCATTTGGCAAGGCCAAAACGAAATCCCCATTCCCACCCTCAGAATCGGCGAAAACCATTCCATTTGGGAAGGCTCCCCCTTTCCCAACAAAAACAGTTCCTACATCAGAATCAGCAAAAACCATTCCATCATTTGGGAAGGACAAAACGAAAACTCCTTTTCCATCGAAAGCGGCGCCGACATCAGAATCGGCAGAAAGCACTTCATCATTTGGGAAGGCACCCCCCTTCCCGTCCAAAGGCGTGCCTACATCAGGATCGGCAAAAACCATTCCATCTTTTGGTAAGACCAAAACGAAATCCCCATTCCCACCCTCAGAATCGGCAAAAACCATTCCGTCATCTGGAAAGGCTGAAACAAAATCCCCTTTCCCACCCAAAGGAGTGCCTACTTCAAAATTCGGTGGTACACCCAATAAGACCGATGTAGACTCGGCAAAAAGTGATTCACCGTTTGCTGGCGGCAAGACTAAGTCTCCATTTCCACAAACGGAGACAGCGGGGAGGAAATCTGATTTTGGCTCTACCTCGAACGAGATTCTCTCTAATAAACCAAGTACTAAATCATCAAAGAAGATTGAACGATCTTATTTCACCGACACTTCGAGGAATGGATACGAGGAATCAAGAAATTCCTCGTTCGATAGTCCTACCAATGGTGATGACAAGTAACGATGATACCCCTGATCGATCGAGAGACAGAGCAGTTTTCCACTGAACAAAGCTTCGACGAGGAGACTATACCGACTGCCGAGTTAAATCCCCCGGCTGAACCTATCGAGTTTCCTCGATCCCCGTTTGACGACGATCAAGAATCGACGTATCTGACAGAGGATAATCAAAAGAGATTTTTCCCGCAGCCGGGTTCAACTCAACAAGTTGAATTAGGGTACCGTGTAGGGGCATCGGTCGACGATAAACGAGAGAGAAAGGAATCGACAGTTTTTGACTGGAACAAACGAAGGGACACAATCACCGAAGCCTGCATCGCCGTCTCCTCAGAACGAAGATTCAAAGCCCCGTATAACTTCAATTGATGAAAATGTGTCCACCGACGGCATGTATGGCAAATCGCCCGATGAGTTGATGGCCGAAGTGATGAGAATAGCCCGAGAGCAAGAAGAGAGAAATTCTAGATAAGAAATAAAGCTTACTACGAAGTAGTACATAGTTCCGTAAGAATTGTACAGTACTCGTACGACAAAAAAACTTCAAAAAATTATAATCGATCTCGTCGCGCTATGTCCTGTTCTCTTCTGTCACGACTGATGTTTAATCAAACGAGTCCATATTAATTCGCGAATTCAAAATAATGGTATCTTTCTGCATTTGCTTCAATAGCGTGATTATTTTGCGGGAAGAGAAAGAACAAAAATTGTGTTAAAAGCATTAGCAGGTGTCAATGTGACAAGGGTCCCTACCGAAAACCGCATTGCACTCATCTTACCACCAACATTCTCTTCTTGTAGAAATAGGACACCCACAGTTCACATTCTTTCGATCCCCAAGTCGAAAGTTTGACATTATTTCGAATCACTGCAATACAACCAACTACACTAGGCCGTCTCCGGAAAATAAAACGATAGCAATGAGTAAGATGGCGCGAAACACAGTTTGGACTCTCTCACTTTTCCTTGTGCTGACAACCATGATCTGTGAGGATGGTGCCATTGTGAATGCCTTCACAGCGAAGAGTATGACGTGCCGGTCAATTTCTTCCAACCGCGAGAGGACAATCAGATGGTCTCTGTATAACCCGTATCCTGTCGTGGAAGAACCTGTCGTGGAAGAAAAATCATCGACAGAGCTTGCTGCAAGCGAAGAATCGTCGACGGAAGAGGAAGAAACATCCAATGAATCCTCGACATCGGCCATTGAACCGAACGGGAACGGGGATAAGAACGAAGACCCTGATATCGACGCTATGGTGAAAGAAGTAACCACTATAGAAGAAAGCTCAGACTATGAATCAGACGAAGAAGACCTTATGCAAAAAATCAAGGATTCTGGTGTTGCTGGTGTTATCAGTTATGCCGCTTGGGAACTTGCGTTTTGGACTGTCAGCGTTCCGGTCTGTGTTTTGGGTTACAAGGAAGTTACTGGGTGAGTAGAGAACTCGAGAAATCTTGAATAGAATCCATTTATTTTTGTCTGAAACGAATCTAACGCTCACGTGCCTTCCACACTCCTACAATATCCTTGTTCACAATTTTCGTTGTCGAAACAGACATTGGCCAGATTTCAATGACAAGGATGACTTATCCAAGCTGGGTGCAGAGGCGTTTGCTTTCGTCAACTTTGCAAGATTTGCCGTCCCCTTACGAATTGGCTTGGCATTGGGTACAACCCCGTGGATACAAGAGAACATCGTAGATGTCTTCCTTCTCGACAAAGAAGGCAAAGACGATGAGGATGAAGAAACCGTCGAAGCTATTGAAGAGGAAATCGTCGAAGAACCTGACGAGGATATCAAAAATGAAGGTGGCCGACTTCGAATTTTGTCTCGTCTCAGAAATCTCAAAAATCGTGTTTTCAAACGCAAAAATCAGGTTGAACAAGATGACAAAGAGTAACGCCACCACAGGCTTTGACGACGATTTAAAGAAACAGATAAAAATTTATAAAATGTTCACTCAAAATTTTATTTGGGGATGATGTGGTTCTTTCCCATGAAAAATGATTGATGCAATAACGGTAGATAGCCCTTCCGTTGATTTATTTTCGGATTCTACAAAAGCTTTCGAGCTTTTGACATTATTGCTCTGGTAATGGCATATCCTCCCCTTCATAAGCATTGCTGTAAAATTGTATTCGTTACGCGATTTCAAGTCGCCAACGACATGAGCGTCAAATAATATCCAACCGACGCCTGCGAATCCGTTGCTTGAGTGCTCCGCAGAATTATAGGCGCTGTGATCTGTCGGTGTAAACGCTCTACAAATGGTAATCTCCTCCTAAGCCCCGAAGAATGTCGAACAATTACTGTGGTCTTCGCCGAACTCATCCTCGGATGAGGAGCACGATCCTTCCACCATTCCATGTTGAAGATTCCTGAATTTGTTTGTATGTTTCCTCTTCAAAATCATGGTCTGGCGATTTTTTTCGGCTTTCATGTGTTTTTTCCATTCTCGAAAAGAGACAGCGACTCTGAGACGTATCTTCGATTCATCTTCAAGCACGTACCACCACCCTCGCTGATCCCACGACAAGAATCGCCCATTTCTCTTCCTTATTTCATCGACTACCCACCAAGTGATTCTAGATTTTCCCGTTTGAGATTCATTCTCGTGTTCAAACACTTTCGACTGGATCAGTCCATGAAAGTAATCGTTTCCAGGATGGTGCATCAATGAGACCCCTTTGCGAAATGCGACATCATTTATGTTAGGATATTCCACAAAGTGCGGGGTCGGCACAACAGCAATTTTTTTCTGGTTATCGACAGCCATCAAATCCGTCACCTGCATTTTCGTCTGTGTCGACATTGGCCACTGGGATTGTGTCTGCGAAAGCTGTTTCGCTTGTTCCTCCTTGCGTCTCTGCCTTCGAGCCGCCGCTTCCCGCGCTTCCATTTCCTCTGCTATCACGCGCATCCCAATCCATTTTTGGAAACTGCCTCTTTTGACGTTTCCGGTTTCTGTAATAGGTATCTGACTTACCGGGACTCCAAAGGTCCCAACTTGATATTTCAATTCCGTTTCTTCGCCGACATGAAATCTCAATCGATTCCGATGTTCCACAGCTCCGACAGTGAGTGTAAAAATTGCCCGTGCCATTCGATAGAAGGGTGTATCGGGGAAACAAAAATGGATTCCGCATATTCTTACTGGTATAGCCCGGAAAAATTTTCTGATTAGCTGCTGTTCGTTTGGACGAGGTAGTGCCATATCTTTTCGTCCATCCCAACAAATCAGGATAGCACCCTTTTGTTGCGTTGAAACGTCGTTCGAGGCAACAGTCCATAGGTATAAGAATATCTTCACCTGCAGTGGCCACATATGTGTAAAAGACAGCAAGAAAAATGGTTAGAGTTGCGTCCGTGTCGGGATACATCATGTCGCAAGAAGCCTCTATCAAATAGTGCAGCGTACGTACCCTAATGAATGAGCTGTAATCCAAAGCGTCGGTAGTAATCATAGCTATTCTTCGCCCGGCTCTGTCTCCAAACGGTAGTAATTGAATGTAACCAGATCGAAAGGCAGCTCGTTCTTCTTTTGAGCTCTGAACGTCATCCAAACGGATTGGGCGGCTCAGACATACATCGCCATAAAGCTCTTGTACGAGCTCCAAGTAATCGACGAGCAATCGAGCCGCTTCTTCCACGTTAAACAATTTGCATCGCAAGAATTTCATCTTAAATCCAACATCGTTCACATACGTCCCTCTTGTTTCTACAAAGCTTTTTGCCTTTAGAAATGCTCCCTTTTGGTTGGCAGGTATTTTATATTCAAGGATTTGATCGAGTTCGTACAAAGCTTTCGTCACCCGTTCGGTTGTAACCTCGTCGTCGTTTTCTTCGATTGCCAAACAACTCACCCCGTGCAATTCTTCCGCAACCGAAGTGCGGTCCCCCGGTGTCATTTGCATCATGTCTTTCGAAAGCAATTCGTTGACAGCTTCGCAGGAACCTATTGGATCTGGAACAAACTTCGACTCCCCATCTTCGTCCATGTTCTCCCCAGACTCGCTCCAATCATCCTCCGGAATTAGGTCCATGGGCCAATCCTTCATTGCTGTGTCGTCAAACATTTTTGTCTAGTTTCCCTATAGCTTTCAACATGAGGAAAATATCGGAACGAAATGTGGCCAAGACTTTGGATTAAATCTCTGCGTACACATCGGATGTCTCGTTTTACTCTCTTTCGATCAGCACAAGAGATGTATGCATTTGTGATTGAATGACGTTATGTAAAGTGCTTCTCATCCAACATGCATCTATTATGAAGCTCGTCTTTATCGACTCATTAGGCAGTGGAACACTTTAGAACTCCCCATCTTTGTTGATACCGACAACGATGATAGCCCTTCTCGTACCACATAAGACACAACGCAGCTCAGACATGCAAACGTCAACAAAACTGATTGGACACTTCGACGAACGCATATGCTGACCATCATCCCGGACAAGGGGACGTGATCATACGATCATATACTTCCATACATGATCCAATATTAACAATAAAATAATGAGTTTATCTGGTCGAGGCTATGTTCATACCTTCCTCCATATGCATATCTCCAAATCAATGTGTCCAAATGGGATTCGCGTTTCCAGTACTTAAATTACGTACAATATCCGTATAAATCCAATCACAATAGTTTCAAAAACGATCGAATTCTTAGGGTTGGAGTTAAAGTCCAGAAACATCGCTGGGCCAGCGCTCGTCTTGCCTTCGGCAAGTGCGTATTGACTCGAGGGTTCGGCCAATCGGAAAAAATGATTTCAACCAATCTCAAATCAATGCAGGATCCGAAGGAGACAACAACATCAACAAGGCAATTCTACCCCATCACCTTACTACACGTCACAGGCAACCTACAGAGCCCAATACTTGATGCTATACCTCCAAACCCACCGTCCAAACCCACCGTTAACTACCGGACGTTACTCTCTACAACTCCTAGTCTGGCGGGAAACTAATCATTGTGAAACGAGAGTCTTTGGATACTATCCACTCGCCGAATCATTCAATCTTGAAATGAGGTTTCATCCATTGGCCGTGTCCGCTGCTGTGGGCGCACTGGGCTCGTCTTCTGTAACTAATGCCTTTGTGCTTCCGAAATCTGCATCGGGAGCCACATCGATCCGGATGGCTGCCAAAAATGCGGAACCGTATTCGAATCTCGAAGAATATTTGTTTGCGGATCCGAAACGAAACGATGGCAGCAACGTGGATAACACCAATGCCAACGCCAACGCCAACACCAACGCAGAGACTCCATCGACTCCACCAAAGAAACAAAAAAAGCCAAACCCCCGGACCGAAAAGCTTCGAGCAAAACTAGAAGCCGATCTCTCTGCCGCCGAAGAATCGCGTGCCCGAACGGCACAACAATTGGCAGACGCCGAAGCGTCGAGACAGGCCTTGGAGGCACAAGCGGAGAAAGCCGCCAAAGAAGCACAAGCCCTAGAGGCAAAATTCAATGCCTTTGAAGCGAAACAAGCCGCTGGTGGTGGCTTGAGTGCTGCCGGAATCTTTGGGGAAATAGCAGGTCCTCTGGTGGGTGGCATTGCTGCCTTTGGTGGACTAGCGGCCGCGCGTGACTCGCTGGCGGCTCGCAGCGAAAAAGCAGAAGAAGAACGTCTGCAAAGAGAAGCCGAAGAAAAGCAGGCCGAACAAGCTGCCAAGAGAAGAGCAGCACAGGAAACACAGACAAAGAATTTGTTGCCAATCGTCGGTGCCGGCGTGGCTGGATTGGGTGCCTTTGGGGCATTCTTCAACAATGGAAACGGTGGTGATACCATCGTCGACGCCATTAAGAATGTTGAACAGGTCGGCCAGCAAAACAATGCCGGATCTGTTACCACCTCAATCCCCGACCCCGCAACTGTTGAACTCCCTTATCTCGACAACAAAATTAAGAAAGCGGAAACCAAGCAAAAACAAATTAAACCGTTATCGAAAATGCAGGCAAAGAAAGCAGCGGAAGAACAGAAGGCGGTCGAGGCTAGGCTCGAACGAAAAGCTAGCACAAGCCCCTGATATTGCCCAACAAGCCTCAGAAGCCGAAGCAAAGGCATCTGAGGCAGCTAGAATCGAAGCCGAAGCAAAGGCATCTGAGGCAGCTAGAATCGAAGCCGAGAAAAAGGCATCTGAGGCAGCTAGAATCGAAGCCGAGAAAAAGGCAGCGGAAGAACAGAAAGCCCTAGCGGCTAAGCAAGCTGCAGAAACGAAGGCCGCAGAGGAGGCTGCCGCTGCCAGCGGAAAAGGCAAAGGCAGAAAAAATAGCTGCTGATAAGCTAGAATTCGAAAAACTCAAAGCAGAACAGGCTGCCAAGGCCGCAAGACTCGCCGAAGAAGAACAAGCGAAGATAGACAAAATAGCTGCCGACAAACTAGCCTTTGAGAAGATGAAGGAAGAACAAGAACAAAAGGCACAAGAGGAACTAAGAGCCAGAGAAGAGGAGGCTGCTGCTGCCCTCGAATCGCTGAAACAGCAAGATGCGCAATGGAAGGATTTTATTCCAAAGGTCCCAGCGGTGTCGGAAATGCTCTTCGGGGACAACAAACCATCAGTGATCACCGATAAAGGTTTGTCAAATATTTTCGGCCCAAATTTAGTCATTGTGGGTGGCGTTGCTTTGGCCGGAATAGCTGTAGCAACAGCCGTGGCTGCCGCGAATGAATCTCCATCTGTGAGCAGCACATTCAAGGTAACAGGGAAAAGTCCCAAGGAATATCTTGAGTCAGGAGATCCAAAACTTGATGGAAAGGGCCCTACAGCCCCGAAAAAGACGATTCGAATTCCAAAACCAGAAAAGCCCGTTGCCCAGGCCCCTCCTGACATACCGGAGACCCCACCAGCTCCACCAGCCCCAGGGAGCAAAGAAGCACTTCGGGAACAAATGAAAAGGCAAAGAGACAATCTCAGCAAGCAAGTCACAGCGAAAGAAACTTCAGATGAGGCAACTACAGAAGATATGACAACTTCCTCACCGCCGACGACAGATACAACATACATCGAAGCCTCGATCGTTGAAGACACTGGCGTTGTAGAACCCGCGTTTACTCCTCCGGCGAAAAAGTCGTATTCTCCGTTTGGGGGTAAACCCAAGGCTGTTTCGAATGATCCATTGTACGCTCCTCCTGCTACGCAATCCACAGAACAATCATTCGCTCCACCTCCCGAGGCGCCCGCCCCTCAGCAGAACACCATCGAAGATGTGTCATTTGCTGCAATGCCTAAGAAATCATACTCTCCTTTTGGAGGAGGCAAACCCAAGGCTGTTGCGAATGATCCATTGTACTCTCCTCCCTCGACGCAGTTCTCAGACGAATCGATTCCGCCGTCTTATGAAGCTCCCATTCCGGACCAGAACACCATCGAAGAGGTGTCATTTTCTGCAATGCCCAAAAAATCGTACTCTCCCTTTGGAGGAGGCAAACCCAAGGCTGTTAATAATGATCCACTATACTCTCCTCCGGCTACGCAGTTCTCCGACGAATCGATTCCCCCGGCTTATGAAGCCACGTCTTATGAAGCCCCATCTTATGAAGCCCCCTCGTATGAAGCTCCCACGTCGGAACAGAGCACCAACGAAGCTGCTTCATTCGCTACGATGCCCAAGAAGTCATACTCTCCCTTTGGAGGAGGCAAACCCAAGGCTGTTGCGAATGACTCTTTGTATGGTCCCCCCGCTTCATCCACAATGTCTGACTTTAGTGAAACTGAAACTCCAGTCGAACCTTATGTTGAGCCAACCACCTTTTCAGATACGAGCGGTGTGACATCTTCCTGCTACATTCGCTGCGATGCCCAAAAAATCATACTCTCCCTTCGGAGGAGGCAAACCCAGGGCTGTCGCGAACGACTCTTTGTATGGTCCCCCAGCTTCATCTGCAATGTCTGACTTTAGTGAAACTGAAACTCCAGTCGAACCTTATGTTGAGCCAACAACCTTTTCAACAAGCGGTGTGACATCTTCTGCTACATTCCCCAAAAGCTCTTACTCTCCCTTTGGAGGAGGCAAACCCAAAGCTGTTGCGAGCGACCCATTGTACTCACCTCCAACTTCCTATAGCGCTTCGGAACCAATGTCATTTACGAACGATATGGTTGAGGAAACTCCTCCCGCGACGACGATGGACAGCGATATTTCTTCATTTGACGATAACTATCTTGACGCTAGTGCTGGTGGCGCTTCAGATTTTGAATCATCGGCCCCGTATGAACCAGCAGTCTCATCTCCCGAGGTATCTTCGTTCACACAAAACTCGTTCCAGTCAGTTAAAAAGAGCTACTCCCCCTTTGGACAGAAACCATATGTGGCAACGGACGATTCGTTATACGGCCCTCCAACGTTGGAAGGTCTGTCGGATAATGTGGAGTACGATATTCCGGAAAGTGAACCATCAACAACGTCAGGATCCATGCCTTTCGCGGCGAGTGGTCTCGACGACACGTCTGGTGTTGGAGGACCAGAAACTACTGCTTTCAGAGCATCTCCTCCGAAGAAGTCGTTTTCCCCATTCGGCACCAAACCCAAAGCACCTAGTGACGCCAATAATGGTGGTTACTTGAATGAGCTTTGAAATTGGCCGAACTATGACAACAAGCACGAATAATTGACTTTGGAAGATTTGTCACTCAATTGACCATTCACGCACGGCGCCTTTTCCTAAAATTCTAATGACAGTGCACACTAGACAAATTAATCTTCAATTTAATCGATAATCTTTACAACGGCGGATACGCGGGGAAAGCCTTTGATCTAAATCACATTACACCGCCTACTATAGAAATTTACTAGCTTAATCACAATAATCTTGTTCTCTATTTGTTTCGGAAAAAGTAATTAGGAGCCCATAATTTTTCTATACATCGGTATTTGGTACTTTCTCACTGATTTATTTGAAAGCGTCGTCAATCTCTAAAAATACGTGAGCACTTCGTTTGGGTGTAGGAGGCGACGGTGGGGGAACATATCGCTTCTGAACAGGGGCTTGAGCAGGTTCAGGTTCTGGTGGAGGAACATATCTCTTTTTTGTAGGTTTTGATTCAGGCTCGGCTTCTGCTATCGTCTTTGACTTTCTCGGAGGAGAGCTAGTAGCCGTTGTCTGAATAACAGGAGGCATGGAATCTTGTGATACAGAAGACTTTGACGAAGAAGTGGCATAATCCTCGTTTTGCAAAAAGATAGGCTCAGCTTCCGCTTCGCGTTCGATTGGAGGTGGCGAAGACTTCTTCGGTGAAACCATCTCCGGTTCGGATTCGGTTGGAACAGGTGGCGGCAACGACTTCTTCGGTGAAACCATCTTCGGTTCGGATTCGGTTGGTTCAGGTGGTGGCAATGACTTCTTCGGTGTAGCCATCTTCCTTTCGATACGCGGTGCTGGAGTAGGAGCTGGTGCCGGATCAGATGAGCCAAACAAGCCTGCCAGGCCACCTCCTTCGGATTTACCGAGAGTTGTCGACGTTTCGGTAGAAGCCAGCAATCGCAAATGAGCCAAACATGCCACCCATAGAACCTTGCTCGTTTCCTACGGAGCGGAGGTTTTTATTCCCAATGCCCATTCCCTGTGGACCGCCTGAAATCTCGAAGAACGGACTACCACCAGTGGTTTGGGCATCGAAGTCATCGTCTGCATTTCCAATATCCCATGGTTGAACAGTCGCCGTGAATGGGAATTCCAAGGTAGACGAGTTGATGATTCGCACCACACCGGTACCATATCCGGGAGTTTCGATGATTGTGTAGAAGGGTCGCGTACTACCTTCTTCGGTATATACTTCCATGACTTGTTTGACATTGTTCGGCCCCTGAATCAATTCAATTCTGCATTGTAACGGTCGCCCTTCACTTTGCAAAAACACCTGTACAGACTTGCACTTCTGGTTCAAATCGTTCCGTAATAACTGCCCCTCCCTGGCATATTTTTGGTTTTGTTTCTTGTAGGACGCTGCATTTTTTCTTGGGTTTCTGGATCGTCCATTCCCACTTTCCCTCCCTCCAGGATTGCCTGCAAAGGATATTCAAGTGTATTTGTGTTTCGGATCGAAATCGAATTGCCAACATACGGTGTTGCCATGAAGCATCTGAATGGACGAGCACGCCCATCTTCGCTGTAGACTGCCACTTTCTGTGGAACATTGTCAGGTCCCTGCCACAGCTCAACTGAAATTTACACAATTGCAAGAAAATCGGAGCGTGAAAATGCATCGTTTGTTTTTGATCCGCCGCAGAAATACGGATTGTTATAGACTTCGTTAGAATGGATGCATAAAAAGTATGGCAAACTCTCACGCGCAAAGATAATTCCGGACCTGGAAGAAGAAGAAGGAGAAGACCTTTGTATCCATGATGTGTTCAAGACAAGACTTACCATTTGCATTCATAGGACGACCATCAGATCTCATATGAACTTGAACCATGTCCATTTTATGTTGATTTTGAAACGACCAAGTTCTCAACGAGCCTCCCTGCACGTCAGCTGCTTTGGTGCGCTCCCACACAGAGAGCTTGGGTTCCGCAAGTTCGCCCTCGTCTTCGGCAGCGCCAGGAGGTGCTCCAACTCGAGCGAGCTGCCCGTTTTCGGTTGGACGGGACATGGGGGGAGGTGCGATAGGGTCCGATGGGTCAGTTGAGACGGAAAAGTGCTCGAATTGGGACGTGGCCTCTCCTCTGTCCGAAGCAAACGCCCTGAGTGGTTTTTGCTGCCTTGGGACAGCAAGTGCCTTGCGATCCGTCACACTCGTCGTTACACCCAACGAAAAGGCGTCGCTCGTCGTCGCAAGCGCCGCGGCAAGGAAAACTGCCATTCCTCGTTTATCGATCATCATTTTGAATATTAGATTGTCGTTCCTTCTTTGATTTGGTTTGAAACTCTATCGTGTAGACAACAAAAGTAAGGAGTATGTAAGATGGTACGATATGAAGCAGGAAAAATCCGTTTTTTGATTTCAATTTGCGGGTATCTTGATTAAATTTGAATTGTCTTCGAAGGACAACGAAAAAGCAAGCAGGCAAGCAAGAAAGAGAACTGGCGATTATCAATTGACGACAAACATCGAGTGAAACATCATGTCATTCGTTGATGAGAACAGCATTTAGTAACAGAAAACAAACGTCTTTCTGCGCTGTGATGTGTTTGGTAATGCTGACATGGCCTTTTTTGAATATAGAAGCGATTTCTGTTCCAATGAAAAACGTCACAACAAGGAATCTCTTTCACCTTTCTCAACGATTCGATTCAATCCCACAAGAGCAAATTTTCGGAAAATCAATATTTCAAACTCTAACCTTAAAATCTTAAAAACTTCCTCACATTTTGGTTTCCTAATGGATACTACTACGAAACTACTCCTTTTCACTACAATTTGTACACTATAAATCAGGGAAGAAGATCCAGTATATTCACATAAATTCATCACTTATATCTTTTGGTACATTAACTACACTACTTCATTTCTTTCGATTCTCTTACGGTTCAGAATCGACAATTTTTGGTTTAAATCTGTTCACAATCGCAGTGGCGATCGTACACGTAGTTGTTGTAGAAATGTTCAACATATATTGATTCGGATCAAACAAATGTATATCCGTAATCAATGACCCTTTCTTTTACTTGCGCTTGAAGATGCCGAGTCTGCGACGACCACGACCGGCTTTAATTCCAGAATCGTCAATTTTCTGGATCAGTGCTTTGTTCGCGGCACGCTCCGCGCTCTCTTGAACTGGTTCGTCGCCATAACTTTCGGCCGTTCCCACTGTAGGAATCGTCTTCAAGGCATCTTGTGCTGCTGGCTTCTTGATATCGTCTTCAAAACTAGAGCTTCCGGCCTTGAAAAGGCGCTCCGTAATCATCTTTCGTCGTCGTCGTTCTTCCTCTTCCTCTTTCATCGCGATATCGTGGACTTTTTCCTCTACTTTCTCACCTTCGTCGTCGAACATGTACGACTGTCCTTTAGGACGTCTTGGTGTTGGTGCGAGGTCGACAACGATCTTATCGATCCCATCTCCAGCGCTAGGGTCAGCGATTGTTCTTGTAGTTTCGAATCGCGGCTTCCTCCAGAGCTACTCCAGGTGCTTCCTTAGGACGTGGGCCACGAATCGCAGCGACATAACTATCGGCATCTTGATGCTTGTCATCCGAAGCGCGTTCTTGGCTAAGTTCTCCAGAGTGAAGTTTCTTCTTCAGCATTGAAGACAGGTAATTCGTTGGCACGATATCGTCACCCTTTTCGTTCGATTCGACTGCCATCAAGGCTCCCTTCGAAATGGCCTCTTGAACAACTGTAGTAACTGTCGTCGATGACAGTAAATGCAGGGCTTTTCGGAACCTTCATTTGAGAAAGTGCTGCGCGTCGAGCCGCGGCAGCTTTGGATGCAGACATGGGTTTGCGAAGGTCTTTCTTAGCCTTTGCAGGATTCCTTAGTTTGTGTACCTTCTCTTCTTCGGTTGAAATCTTTTTCATATCCTTGTCAACCAGATACTTTTCCTCGACAACGGCATTCGGAACCAATGGCTTTCGTTTCTTTTGACCGGCTACATCAATAACTCGATCAAATACTTTCGACTTCGGTACTTCGGACTGAGGCGCGGGCGTTTCTTCGTTGCTCTCAACAGCTTCTTCTTCAGCCTTGTCTGAGGTGCTTGGTTCTGTTTCGTCTTGCACAGAAGTTTCGGTTTCTGGATTGGATACCTTGTCACAATCAGAAGCTGGATCTTCCTCTGTCTCCTCGTTCTCGTTTCCATTCGTTTCCTCAGGATTGCTTTCTGATTTTTCGTCGTCTTGTTCTTCCTTTTCGACAACCAATGTTGTGTTTTCTTCCTCAATTTTTCTGTCGGTATTCTCTTCGACTTCGAGCCCATCACGTCTTGGGGTCATTCCAACAGGTTCCGTTTGGTATCGGTCTTGATTTTCATCATCTTCACTCTTGTCATCATCTGCACTGATGTCGAGTCTTTCTTCTTCCTTGTCAACAGCAGTTTCATCCCTCTTCTTGCGGAGACTCATCCATCTCTTCAGGCGAAGAGGACTGCGGTGTGACAATGTCATCAGGAAGCTTACCATCGTAATGAGCTTCTGTTTGTGAATCGTCGTCAGTTGCAATAGAAAGCTTCATTTCAATATCATCATTTTCGGAGATTAGCCTGTATCTGTCAGGACGTTTGGCCTTGGATTCGTCGTCATCAAAGGCGGCGTCATAACGATTTGCTTGAGGCATATCAACATACGAATCAGCGTCTCCGTCGACCTTTCGAACAGAAATGTCAACGTCTAAAGTATCTTCCTTTGGTTCGTCACTTCCACGAGGAGTTTTGTTGAAAAAGATGCTTGGTTTAGGAATCTTAGGGGTCATAAGGCCTAAGATTCCAGAACGCTTTTGTTTCGGGTGAGTTGGGGGGAGACCTTCTTTCTTTTTTCGTGGGATTCCAATTTCTCGAACAGGCAGCTCGAGGCGAAGGATCAGTCAAAGACTTCTGTCGACGTTTCACCTCTTCAGTCAAGGCGTCATTAGTTTCGGCCTCATTCTTCTTTTCGGTGACTGTTCCACTTCCGTCAAGAATCTCGTTGAGAGAGGAAAGAGACATCATGTCTGTAACACGCGGCAAAGCAGCTCTTTCTTCGTTGACAGCATTGTTCTCCTCGTCGTCACCATCATCAGAGTTCAATCCATATTCCTGGGTATCAGTTTTTGAGTCCTAGGGTCGAAATACCGGCATCTGTCCAAAAGTCTTCAGCATTAGACGCGTCATCAGGAATGTTTTTCTTGTTTCCAAAATTCTGAGGCAGAATCGATTCGAGATAATGCACGGCGCGAGAAGCATATCCCGAAACAGGAGTTTTTCCTCGCTTCTTCTTTTCGGTCTTTGCAGCTTCGTCAGCATCCAACATGGTGAGGTCAATCGCATTTGTGTATCTTGCGCCCTCGTGACGATCGTCTTCCTCATCAACACTGTACTGCCGTCTGTGCTGCAAAGCCGCATATTCGCCTTCTTCAGCCATTTGACTCATGATGTTTTCCAATTCAATGGCTTCTTCACCTTCGTCATCATCTTCCACGATGTCATCGGCAAGCCGACGCGCGGTGGTCGCGTGGTTGAAGGCTTCTTTTGTGATACGTTCAGATTCTTCCTCGTCAAGTTCATCTGCCGACAAAGCCGCATCTAATAGTTGACGTGCTTGCATTGAGTTCTCAGCGATAGCCGCGTATCTCTCATTCTCGCTCATGAGTTTATCGCAATCGATAATTTCTTCGACTACATTTTCTTCTTCCGTTACTGCTTCCGTTTCCTTTGGTGGCAACAAGACTACGGCCTTGGCAACCTGCTTTTTCTTCATATGAATCTTCACGGGACGTTCAATCTCCTCGGAGATGGGTTGCTCTTTTTGTGCCTTCTTCCCTCTTGACTTGAAAAATGGAACTTTCATCTTCTTTCTCGTTTTCTGCGAGCGTGCGACTTCTGTAGTTTCCTTCTCGGGTTTCACATAATATACAGACGAGACCGTGGAATACTCATCTTCGTGCCACACAGCTTCTTGTCCTTCGGTGTAAACAGCAGCTTTGAGCGCAGGGTGATAATTTTCGTCGTCAACAGATTCGTCGTCCTCATCAGAACTATCACAAAGAGAGTCGTGACGATTCACTTCTTGGACGGGTGCCTGCTCTTTTGGTTCAGAGAAAAAGGCTCTGTCGGTTGAGGATTCTTGACGTTCTTCTTCCTCCTCAGTCGAGGGAGAGGGCGGAGAAGCGTCAGATGGGTTCTCTCCACTGCTGACACTTTTGATACTGTTAGGGAGATAGTACCTCATCATTTACTTTCACTTCTTCGACTGCTTCAGTGATGCAGTATTGAAGTATATCCGTTCCCGGTTGGAGGACGATTTCGGTCCCTTGTTCCTCCATCGTAGAATTTTAACTATTCGATGCTGTAATGAACAAGAGTTATGGTGATGTTGTTTGTTTTTCGTTGCTTTGTGTGTTGGATTGGATAAGCCAATAACTAGTAAATAGATGGTGAAATTAGTGATAGATGTCGTCGACTGCGTTTCTGCTTTTGTTGTCAGTGAAAGAAACTTTTCCGATCGCGGAATGTTTCATTTTTTTCATACCGATCGCCAAGATTAAGTAGTCGTTGACAAGTGCCGAATTCTTTCTGTGTCAACGATCGCAGATCGCCAGAATGCCCGGCTGGCGCTGCGACATCCCGATTTTTTACGTGTCTTCATTTTTCTCACAACAAATCACAAAAATATGGAAAATACCAATTCGAGTTTTCCCCTTCCCCCAAATATTTTTTCGCATTTCCCATTTTGAAAGCAACAATAGGGGTAGTTTGGTGACTGTGCAACAGAAAAGATGCGCGTCTATTCCTTGTCACCATCTACCCTCAGGATATCGTTTGCACCAAAGGGTACACAGAAACGTTTCGTGCTTATGCGAAAAAATGCATATGATATCCCGTGGAATGAACCTAACTACGGCGCTTGTGTGAAAAAATAAGGACGTACGTACATTGTTTCTGTGATCAAAAACAGGTACCTGTGAATTGAATTACAGCTCTAAAAGTTATTATTTTATATGTTTGTCGAACGAAACAAAAAATTCGTACGACTTCAGTAATTGAAAACATACCCGTCCGCTCCCTGCATCCCAGGTGAGATAACATAGTTGTTGTTGAGATATTCACTTGGTACCCTTTTCTCCGCGAAAAGTTGGACATTATTTTGCTTGGGGATGTTGGATATATAGCTACTTTCATCGCTGCACTCAGTTTCCATAGTCATAGCCCGACGATACTGTTCGTAGCTCGAATTGACAACTTTCACTTTTTTGACTGAGTCTAGTTGAGCGGAAGCTTTTTGCACAGCTTGTCGCAACTGATTCAGCATTTCTTCTTTGGTGAGCTGCAGGTTCTTCGTCGTTGTGATTTGGTCCGTGTTGGATAGTTCATCAAGGATTCGTACTCGGGATCAAATTGGGGCTGTCTAGGATGTCTTGCAGTTTGGTAATGCAGTATGTCACCATTCGAGTGACTATTATTTTTCGTGAAACTGCCCGGTTTGGGGTGTCCGACTTCACCAAACCTATCACCATCAAACGATGCTCTTTGCCCTCTATCCATCGGGAGTTTTTCCTGACGCTGTTCAATGAACGAGTTTCCAGGGTCTCTTGGTTCACGAGGATTGTATTCCGCACTTTGTCCCTTGGGAATTGATGATCGATGCATTGGTTTCCGATCATCGTAATACTCCCACAACTCATCATCATCATTTATGTCACATAGTAATGCCGAAGATACCCCGCTACAAAAACCGTTCCTTGTTGGCTTCGATCGAGGTGACCCCGGTTTACTATTTTCTACCCATACCCGATTGCTTTCATCATGGACGTTTATACCATGAAAACTGTTCTCAGAGGTTTCGAATGGATCGAGTTGTGAGGAAGGATTGAAACAGGACACAGCGGACGGTAAAATTGAAAATCCTGCTTTATTTCGTCGGAGTGGTTTCTTTTCACTCCCGGAATGCGAAGAGCCATAACCCTTATTCCCCGTTGCCCCGCACCTCAACGACATCCGTTCCAAATCTCTTTGCATCGCGAGGCCCATTAGCACCTCTCGATCGTGACGTTGGGATAACAACATTTTAGACTTTGGCTGTCCTCGTAACTTTGAAGGAGAAGGTGATCGTGTATTGCTTCGCCTTGGCGTTGTAATCTTTGTTTCCGCGAAGTGCATGCTGTGTTTTTTGACGCCTTCAGGAAACTCTGGGATGTCGATTTTCCAAATAACGGTCTTTAATTTGATGATGTTCCAAATAACGTTCTTGAGTTTGCTCGTCAATTGGCGGCATACTTCTGCTAGTGCCAATAATAGTTGCTCCTTGCACCATTATCAACGAGAACTGGCGGTGACTTCGCTGTTGTCGATGTTTCACCTTCGCTAATATCTGTAGCATAGTGATCTGTAGTATAGTGATTTGTATCAAGATCATCGAATAACGACGACTCGCTTTCACTACTTTCAGACAGGATCGATTTATCGCAGTTCATGCTCTTGTCGCATTCTCTGGTATTCGTTTCGTGATCGACAACGGGATATCTTGGTTGCATCATCTCTGTGTAGCTTCTGTTGGTGTCATCAATTTCCCCTTCAGCAATTTGTTGCCTGGTGAAGGAGGGAAAATCTTCTGAAGTGATGCCATTGAACACGTGATGCGGTGGCATGTCATCAATTTCTTCTTCAGAAACTTGTTGCGAAGTGAAGGTGGCAAAGTGATCCGAAGTAATACCGTGGAACACGTGGTGTGGTGGCTGTGACGCGAAGTCGGGTTTCGATAGAGGGACATCAATAGTACGTTCGATTGAAGCACGCTGTTTTTGTAATCTCAAGACTGATCGAAGATGATTGTTGACTTGCTTTTGTGTTGCAGTATCGTCAGTTCTGTTGCGACTGTCTTGAATAGAACTACCGACTTCGATACGATTCTTTTTCATGTCGCCTGCTCTCTTATCCCTTGAACCCTTGGCAGCAACCAGCCATGGAGTGCTGATCTTGTGAACTCCTCTAGCCTTATTGGCATTCGATGATTTGCTAGGATCCTCAAAGTTATTGCCTCCAGGAACAGCAGCCGATCCGCAGTTTAAGCGACCAAGACCGAATGATTCTTTTCTGTTTTGCGCATTTCCGTTACCAGGATGATACATCTCTGCCTCGGGACGGTATGTCGACGTCTCCATCGACTCTTCTTCGCCTTTAGTTTCGAATACCGAGACCATGTTGAACCTAGGCGAAATAGAGAATGAATAATGCCCTGTGATGTTTTTTCTATTCCGTGCTTTAGAGCAGACGTAGAAACTGTCACCTCTCAATTCAATCCTTGAATTGCATTTCGACCGAGAGAGATAATTATTGAATCAATTCCCGTTTGAGAGTGAAACACGGAAAAGTAGTATCGACGGAAAAAATGAGTCGGAAAGCGTCACCTCGCCAAATATGCTAAAGAATAAAACATATCATCATAACCGAATATTTGAATAAAATGAAAGAAAAAGCTCGCTGAAAAAAAATAAATGTGACTCCCATGAAGTGAATTATGACCCGCGATTGTGGCGCGCCTAACGCCTCGGCTGCAACACTTGAAGCAGGTTGCGAACACCCACCATTACAGACCATTTGTGAATGCTGTCGATGTCTGCAACAACATTCTACAACCTTCTACAACATATCCGTTGCTACCACAATAGAAGATCTCACAGAGAAAAAATAGAGATTTACCCAACAATACACTCTATTTAAGCTGACACTGCACGTCAAGAAGAGCTGAACTGTCCATCAAACACAAGCACAACATACTCGTCGAAATTCATAAATATCAATCATGGCGGGCGATCAATACAATCTAGGATTGCTCGATGACGACGACTACAAAGTTTCCGTCTTGCGAACGAAGATGCTGGGCATTGGTGAATGCTTCATGTATCGTCTGCCAACGGGATCGAAGTCGCCATATCGGTACGTTGCAAACTAACGTTCAGTTCACTTAGTCAATTCGCCTGGAGGGAAATTCGCGTGAAATTCTTTCCCCCGACGACCAATTGCTTTCTCCGCCAAATTTTTATTTTCTGACTTTTTATTGCTTCGTTTCTTCTGCTTTGCCTTCACAAACAACAGAGCCGATGGGTGGCCCTTGACAAAACCACTTCAGTGTGTATCGCTACGGGTGGAACGCCGAGGAGACGTTTTGTTGCTCATTTTTACGTACACACACGGCGATGTAGGACCAAAGAGCCAGCAGAAATTGTTCGCCTTGTGCCCGATAGACATAGTGAATCAATCCGACAGCGAGAAGAAAAAGATGGGTCATTTTGTAGAAGCTGTAGTGGACTCAACTCGGTATTTTGTAGTTCGTGTGAAAGACGAAAAGGCCAACAGGGAAGCATTGATTGGACTGGGATTCCGCGATCGCGAAGAGGCAGGAGATTTCCGAATGGCCTTGGCAAAGTACGAGTCGGACATAAAGAAGGAAAAGGCCGGCCGACGGTAATCAGAGAAAGAGAATTTTGATGATACGTTAACCATGAAGAAAGAGATCATCGAGCTGGCTACGTCGAGCCAAATGGAACCCAACCCAGTCGTTCTCTTTAGAGTGTTAGTGTCAAACGCATTGCACTTGCACGATCTGGGAAAGGACGATAGATGTGCTTTCGAAGTTTGCAGAAGGTTCTACTTTTCATTGACTTATTTTTTGTGTAAATAATTACTTCCAATTGATATCATAAGATCCAAGCGACACTTTTTGTTGTAGCATAGTACGTCTCCCTCGAGCAGTCTACCTTTGTTTGATGGCTTATCGATAGAATAGTACAAAGCTATGGTAAATAAAGAAATGAGTTTGCTCCCTACATCGTTTCCGGAGACGTTCTTGTCGGTGTTGCACTTCTTCGAGGATAAAATAATGATGTACGAAGTCGAAATTACTTCTACCAACCCTAACAAAATTTAAAATATGCTTCCATCATAATCGCCATACCTACGACACGTATGCAAGGTCCTAGCTAGAGGTCCTCTAATCTCCATTCATATTATTATTATCCACGCATATGACTGTGATATGCAAGTTTTGAGGTGAAAATGGAGTTGAGAGATGAATGGTGAATTCGAATGGTGTGATGAAACCTTTTTCTCTATTGAACTACTCTTTTGAAATGAGCCACTCAAGCTAGGATGGCTCAATCTTTGATCTTGCTAGTACCAGGAACTTATTGTGATATCAAACGCTTCCTTCGATCAATGGATGAAAATCCAATGGGGAAATCATGTCGGTAGAAACATGCTGCTCGGATGAGAACAAGAGTCAGCGTAAGCGACGAAGAAATGAAAGTCAGTTGAGTTTATCATCCTTGCACGAAATCTGTGCCGTCGAGTATTTCAAGGCGACTCCCCTCGAAGAATTCAGTCACAGATGTAGGGATTGTCTCAAACGAAATGTAACGTCAGCATCAAACCTCAGCGACAACGAGAATCCCCATCGATTCATGCGATACGACCGTTTGGAAATTATAAGGCGCCTAACAAACGATATCGACTGGAAAAGCCTGTGCGAGCATCACGACAAGCGTAAATACAAGCTTCAGAATCAAGATGGAAATAGAATTATTGAAAACGGCTCTGTCCGAGATTATTTTGGCTATGACAGATCCGATGGTCACCCCGCGTTGCTGCCACAACAAATGTCTAATTGATGTTCTTTTGAACGCTCTGTTGATGTCTCCGTCACTCTCCGTTTCCTTGCAGCAACGACGAAGATCGTCCAGTACAAATACTACTAATACGATACCAAGGTGGACTCCGTCACAGCAATTTTTGCTGGAAACGATTCGGAGGTTGTTGTTGTCTGAAAGGACGCAATTGGACTCATCAATGTCTGACTACGTTCGCAATTTTGTCGTATGTCGTCCGTCATTTTCATCCGCAGCGGGCAGAGATACGACTGGAAGCATGACGAATACGAGTACCATGTCACCCAACAAAGCAAATCGATTGTTATCAGCAATATACTGGATGTTGAGCTCAGTCATTATCTGCTGCATCGTTGCCCCTGTTTTGGGAGAGGGAGCTAGTCTCTTCTGGGTTGCTTTTGTTGCAACGAATCGATGATTGGAGCATTGAAATTGAAACAGAATCACGAAAGAGCTCACGTAATCGTTGCGGTTTTTGCAATGAAGGCGTCAGTGATAACCAAACTCCTAAGAATAATGCATTGCGTCGCCCTATCAACAGAAAAATGACCGTTGAAACTCTTTCCAATCTCCACGACGATGACATGAATATCGAGAAAAGTTCAACTTTTTACTATAACAACAAAGCGCCCTGGCGCAGATCTTATGGAGATTACCAAAAGCAAGTGTCACTGAAAGACGTCTTATCTATGAAACAAAACAACGAGTCGGCGTCCGCAAAACGATGCCTTTGTAACAGAAAAAGCAACAACAGAAATCCAACGCTGAAAGAAGTGGACAGATCCGATAGCATTGTTCTATCGAGTGATTGGTCAACGGTCCGTTCAAGAGCTTACAAAAAGTTTCTGTCGTATGCGACTGAACGGCGGCAGCAGCAACATCTAGGGGAGTCATTGGCAAATGATAAAGTATCGCCAAGAACAATGCAAGTGCAGAATTCTGACGAAGCGTTTTTATGGTGGCTCGTGAATGACGCCGCTTTACACCCAGAAAATTCTTCGCGGCGTGCCTGCATTGCTCTAGTAGCCCACTCCTTGGGAGGCCCAAAGAACCCTTGTTATTTCAAGTATGTGGCTCACTTGTTCTGGCAAGGTTATCTGATATCGAGCCGTCAAGGGATGAGTTCCTCATCGCAGTGGCTTCGCCTGTATTCGGAATGGTTGAGTGAGTGTGCAGTTTTCGATCAGCGGGAAATAGCATGGGAGGCATTTCAGCCCATTCTTCAACATATCACTGGTTACCTACTCTCGAATGAGCACGAGCAACTCGAGGACCAGCACGATCTTGAACCATCCATCATGGCTTGTCTTGGTTACATCTTACACCATCGATCTTATTTATTCGAAATCCATCGAAGTGATGAGAAAGATCCCCGCAAGTGACGAGAACAATCACATTTCGAAACCCAGTACTAGTATTGAAAATGGATTTCGATCGTTCATGATTCTTTTATCGATCCATTGTGGAGAATCCTCGGAACTGTGGCTTAGCCAATTTTTCGATTCGACTCGAGATTTGGTGGAAAGCACGTTACAGCGGCTTGGCGTGTTGAGTTTCTCTTTGACAGATCCGAGACGGGAGCTTGGAAACAAGGCTCCTTCAGTAGGCCACTCAAGGCCTCTATGAATCTCCTAGTATACTTATGGACTCCATGGCAACCTCCAACTGGCCATTTCGTGAAGAGTTTAGCTTGAGAAAAGCAATGGGACGAATCGATCGAGCTGTTTTGTCTCTTGAAAATGGGAACCATGTTATAGAATCCTTACTATCCCGTCATTCGAAGGCTTGCCAGATCATTGACAAGAACACGAAGGTTGTAAAGAGTTCAAAAACGAAGGTGTCGACTACTCCCTTGACAGACTATCTATACGACGACGGTATTTTATGTTTGATTTTTTCTTTTTGTGGTCCAAAACGACTCACGAAGATCCCGCTGGTTTGCAAAGCATGGAAAATCGTATCTGATATGGTTTCTAACTCTCTCTGGGAAAGCGCATACGTAGCGAAATTCGGAAAATACCGCTGGCCAAGTGTAGATGCAGAACGCCGATATCGTGAATCCACCTGCGCCATCGCTGCTATCCCTTTTGACGACGCTTCGAAAAAATCTGAAAAAATAAGCCAAAGGTATTGGAAAAATCTGTTCACGCAGAAGCAGATTGCCGAGAAAATGATTAGGTTCCAACGAAACTCCCGAAGTGGCTACAAATATAGGACATGCAATTATGTGGGTTGCCTTCATATATTAAAAACAGCTGAACAGGAACTCAAGCATGATAAAATGCATCTTCGTGTCTTGGCGAAAGAGCAGGCAGCATCGAAAAAGAAGTCACAGAAAAGAAAGAGCAAGAAAGGAACGAAGTCTACTATTCAAGACAAAAAAAATAATATGGAAAACCACTCTCGATAAATGCTAGTTATTTAATCTTCAATACTATCCAACTTTTCAAGCTCCTCCCAAAGCTCCTCGTCCTCCATGAGTTGTTCGTTCAATTCCTTTTCAAATTTTGTATCGACAGGGTTTGGAATTCCCATTACTTCTACAGACATACGACGAGCCACCTCACATGATTTTGAAAACGTATCGCTGATTTCGATGAGACTCGCTCGAGGAGCTTTCTTTTCCGCGTTTGCCAGCAGCTTGGTATTCTCGGAGACAGCGTCGCCTTCGTTGTCTTCGTTTGGTGGGTCTATGAAATAGTGGTTATAAAATAGGCCCACAAAGACCACAACGCACAAAATAGGAATATAAAGAGCCCCCTTTGTCATGGCGTGTTTGTCCGAGCTTGCGTCGACGTCAACCTGAAGTCGAATAATAAATGAGGCAATCAGGGTAGGAGCTATCAATCCAGCAAATGCAGTTGCTTGGTTGATCAAGGACATCATAATACCATGCGATCCTTCAAGTTCCTTCTTAGTATGGATCGCCTTTGCGTATTTGCTACGATTCGCAGGTCCAATGAATGGATATCCGATGAACATGAGGTAAGGAGGCACCGAAAACGCCCAGTAACCAACTCCCTCCTTCCATAGCATGTACATCGACGAACCGCTTATGAAAAATAAGCCAACCCCGAATGAAATCATTGCCGTGTCCGAAATGCTGCTCATCGACACAAACATGGAAACCACCATTGAAATAGCCATTAACACCGATCCATAAGCTGTAACTTCTGAAATTTGTACCGGATTCCAGCCAATATTGCGAGCTACCGGAGAGATGGCGGTAAAAAGCCTTTTGTTGCGAAATTTGTTCAAATGAAGATAAGAAAGAGGTCAGATACCGTACTTGTGTTGTCAACGAGCTTCTCAGTCGTAAACGTCAGCACTCAAAGAAATTCGAACAGGAAGCAACGCAGTCGCAGGGATAACTTACATTTGGATGGAGGCAAAAGCCGAGAACATGGTGAAGACAGGGAAAGATATATCAAAATAACTCAGAGCATGCAAAACTCCCTTGGCTTCTTCGGCCTTGCTGGTAATGGAAACCTCTGATTTTCTCTTGTTCTTACGAATCTCTTTCTCGGTCAGCTCTTTCTCGGGGGGATCTTGAAAAATAAGCAATGTCAAAACAACGAGAATCACCTCCCCGCCAAGCAGTACAAGACCGACCGAATTATTTGGATTAACAGGAATTGAAAGACCGAAGAGTTGAAATTCCGTATCAATTTCGCTCACGAGGATGTTCGCCAAGGGTCCCAAGACCATACCCATTGTTCGTGACATGGAAAGGAAAGTATAAATATTTCTTTGTTTGTCAGGTGCGATTGAGCTCGCAACCCAACTGTATGACAAGGTTCTGCCAGCGATGGACATTCCACTAAGGAAACGGGAGAACATCAAGGTATAGACAGCAACAAGTCCGTTTGGCAAAAGAACAACCGCAAAGTAGATCAAGGAGGAAATTATTCCCAAGATGAATGATGTGATGTACGGAGGTTTGTACTTGTTTCCATTTGAATCCACCCACTTTCCATAAACGGGAATCATGATTATGGACGATAGACTCACGATACTGAGCATATATCCATATTCATTCTTGGTACCTCCGAGATCGACAACATAGAAAATGAGGGTTGGACCAACGATGGCACCCATGACTGAGTCCATTACGTTGATACAGATCAAGACGATGATCGAAGATATGACATGTCTCTCCATAGTTGATGATTATGTTCTATTCTCATGCACACAGTACGAACCTCGGATGTGAATGAGGCTGTTGTTTTATGAGAAGGAACTCAGACGAAAGATAAAGCCTCCATGGTTCTGTTCCGGAGAAATAGCAATTCTTTCGTTGCAGACTTCGCCCATGCTCAATGAAAAATCTTGCTGGATCATGTCGTGAATGATGAACCAGCAACTACGTAGTTTTGCGTACAAGTAGTATTGTGCCAGATGATTTTCATTTTGAGAAAATCGGATTTGACATTTAGTCGAATGAGTCAACCTATTGTATTCGGATGGCATGATGCACCTCGCGAGCTTTTAATCGAGCTAATCAGTTGGCACATACAATTTAACGGCTTTTTGATTAGTTCGACTGACATAATTTCAGTTTAATCGAGCTAATCAAAAAGACGTTAAATTGTATGTGCTAATTGATTAGTTCGATTCAATTATAAAATGAGTTCGTGATTTTTTAAATTTTGGCACGGTTGCATCAAAATCTGACGAACAGAACTCAGGAAGCATCGAAGCATGAACTTGAAACTCTCGAGGAAGGTTGAAAGGGTAGATACCAGCAATGCCTTGACTTATCTCACATCAACTTGACGGGAAATCTTAGAAGAATAGGAAAAGTTATAATTTCATCGTCTGGGCTGGTGGCTACGATCGGATACATACAACATGAAACCGAAAGGGACTCTTCTTGTACAGTATTCGTTTGGAAAGCTGGACATCGTGATCGCCCACCAAGGAAGACGGACGTAATGACAGATGGCGACAACAGTTCTGCTTTATCGTTTGGAATTTAGTCGACGGACAGTCTGCGATTTCAAATAAAGTCGACCATCTGCGATTCTCCTTGAGGTACGTCCTATGACTGATCGTACCAACGATAACTCATTCGCAACAAAAGTATCCCCCACTTCAGTCCTTGTTGTTTCTTCGATTTTGGACGAAACCGACATTCGACCCGACGGATGACCGATAGTGACGAGCTTCTCTCTGTATCTCTTACTTCCTTTTCCAACGGTAGATACAATGGGATTGTTCATGACATCGTTGACCACTGTCCCTTCAATCAATGCCGCTGCAGCGGTTGCATTACTCGCTGTTCCAGGGTAGGCTTTGTGCGGATGATCGCAAAACAGTACGAACGAACGGAAATCAATCGAGGCGATCTTGTTCCTGTTGTCATTCTCTTTATCATCACAATCGCGGATGATATCTCCGCGAATAGTTTCGTATCCGTGATCGCGAAGAAAAGGAAAGACCACAGACGTGAAGGGTTTCGTCAAAGTGATTTCTTCTTCCCTCATGACAAGTTTGGCCGCCTCGTACCGTATTTTTCGAACCTTATTCCAAAGTTCTTTATCATTCAGGATTTTGGTCGAAGATTCTTTCCCGGTCAAGCCAAGTTGTCTTCCGTCTATATGCACCACGAAGTTAGCGACATCCAATAAAGAAACGTCGTATTTATGGTCGTCAACTACCACAGAGTCTCGAGGATTCCCTGAAGGTAGCAAAAACGACACATCTCCATCACCAGAACTATGCTTCCTGCTGCCAAGAGTCCCAACGCAATTTGAAAAGTCGAGAGGAAGATATGCAGATTTACCCGGAACGCCATCGATTTCGTAATCGCCGTCTTCAACGACCGACCAATAGCCCGAATGAACAATTCCGTCCGTGCTGTGCTCTTCCAAAACTTTTTCAACAGGGACTTCTGCTACAATAACTTTACCAGTATTCACGTTGTGAATTCTAACTTTCTGGCAAAACTTTTCCCCATTGCTAAAATCGGCGCCATCAGCATCAGCCGGAATCGGCGTTACTGTATCGTCCGTTACTTCGATCAATCCTTCCTCGATCGCGTAAGGGCCCACGCCTGCGCTGATATTTCCGCAGTTGACGTCGTACAAGATACCGGTGGACATGTTATCATTTTTATTTTCGCGATTGTCATTTTTGATGTTAATCGAATCCCTGACTGCTACAAGTACTCGTATTTCCAAATTCCACTTGTCCAAACAAGTAATCTAAATCTGCCACTATGTCATAGGTTCCCGTATTGTTGTCTTGATTGATATTTGGGTTTTCGTTGTCAAACACGCTTGTCCTTTTGCTGACGATTGCAACCTTGGAAGTCAAAACATCGGCTCCGCCCAATCCATCTATTTGTCGTACATCGGGAGAGCCGAACGCATCTTTGATCACCAAGTCACGCATGCAGTGGGCATTCTGGCAAATCTTCCTTTCGAAAAAAAACTCCTTTGCTGGTACCCCCTCTTTGAATCACAAAAGGTATTGAAGGCCTGGCTTTTCTTCTACTACGAATGAAAAGACTTTGCCTTCCCGTCGATCAGGTTGTATTTTCGAGAAGCACTGGACATCCACCTACGACTGTTGCAAGCAGGCATTGTTCCAGATGAATATTTCACAAACGTGAAAAGAGGATATTGGTTGATCCCCATGGTCGAGGATCTTGGGAGTCGCATTATCGTTCATTTCGCAAGAGACAATGTTCCGTGGCAAATTTTGTAAAGGTATCTCAAAAAATGACTTAGATCGACGAACTATGCTGCCCTCGACCATCTCCGGGAGTTGGTGAAATTTTCGAACTGTGAGTCAGATGATCGCTTCTGTGTTTGAACAAGATCAATCAGAATCTGGGAACTTTGATGATGGGTGTTTGGAAGGTCTTGCCGATCTCACAGAAGCAGGATCTGTCGATCGATTGTTCTGCTTAGAGTATGTATCATACGTACAAGTAGTCCTATGCTTAAAAAACATGGAATAGGTGCGACCAGGCTGGCTACAACTGCCCTCCTGTAAACAAAGAAGAACGAGGATTGTGGAAGGAAAATGTGTTCCTACGATCTCTCTACGAGAATCTCTCAGATTGCAGTCTACACGAATGAAGAGAACCCCAACTTTTACAAAGTAGCTTTCTATCGTTCACTTTGTATATTATTAATTTTTTAGAGTACCGTACGGTAGGTCAGGAAGCCGTAACGCATATCATTATTGATTCGCCGCTCGCGGGCACTCATGTTGCGACAACCTACGCAAAACTTGTACTGTAGGTGGAGGACGGAAAAATTCCCTCTGATCCCTTTGATATGATGTGATTTATGTGCAAGTTGCAGATGAAGAAGCGATCAAATCGAATTCTCAATAATATCAACCATTGACAAGAGACTCTTTTCTCTTTTCGTACCCAAATCAAACCGAAGCATCTCCAAATCGAAATCGGAGTACATACAGAAGAGAGCAGCTGTCGTGGCACACGAAAGAGTCGTTTTGTTGTACGAATAGTATAGCAAACGATTTTTGATTCAGCCGAATGTTCCGTACTACTAGCGGTGGAAGAAAGCGCAGCAACGGAGAAGCAGGACCAGGAAGGAAGACGGTTGAGCCATGAAGAAAGCGCCTCGAATGCTACTCCGGCTCAGATGATTCAGATCGCGCAGACAGCCTCCCGACCTCGACCCATTCACATGCCTCCACATCCTTTGAACGAAACCCCAGACGAAACCGAACCAAGTTACAGTTACGAAGAGAAAGAGTTCTTATTTGCCTTATGATGACAAAGATGAGGTTGCCGACGCATTTCATAGACGATTTGCAGCTTCATCATCTTCTGGATACCATGGTCGGAAAACTGGAAGAGGATCGAGCCTTGGTTCATCTTCTTTTACGAACCATGCAAATGAGAACCAGAATCTTGCCGCGGGTTCTTCTTCTTCTCCGTCCTTGCTAACAAGTTCTTTGAGAACTCCTCAGGATGGAAACATCGGAAGTAGTGGGGGAAGTAATTTTTGGAGGACGACGAGCAGGCAACCTGGTTCTACTTCAAGCAATAAATCAGGTGGCAAAAATACTAGAACGGTGAGCAGTGACAGTACCAAAGATTCACGGTCCAATCTTCCGAACAAAAACAAGAACAGCAATAATCGAAGCAGTAAGGGAGTCCTGCGAGGGAGGCGAAGGCTTCGTAGTAGTGGCCAGAGTACAAAACAAATTGATTCTGACAATGAGCAGGGCAGGGCAGATTTTGAGGGAGGTAGTTCCAACAGTCTTGTCAAGTCGAAGGACAGGAATCAAAATAAATCTTCAGGAGAGTCATCATCAGTACCATTACACCAGCAAAACCAATCCACTTCGAGATTCCCTCACAGCAATTCCGCGTCTAGTTTAGGAAGCACAGGTTCGGCAAACAATAACGAAGCTCGGATGAAAAGCAAACAACGCAATGCAGTAAGACGCTTGAAGCTCGACGCTCAACAACAGCTGGGCGAAGACGGAGGGATAGTAGACAATGGTTTTTATCATGAAGTTCCAACAGTGCATACGGAACAAAATGATGGTAGCAGCAAAACGTTTCGAGATTACGATGTTACAATGAGTGCCTTGGAGGAAGAAGTGTCCGCTGATTTCAATACAACCGATGACGATGACTCGCACTCCCTCTTGCACTCCAACCTCAAGTCACCATCCAGAATTGGAAGCAACTCTATACCGCAATCTGCGTTGCTGGCTTCGGCTGCGGGGGCGGCTGCGGCGGCTGTCTCTGAATATCGTTATTCCAACAACAGAATCAACAATAGAAACTCTGGTGACTCATCGTTGACACATCACATCAACAATCTACGACATTCTACACCGCCTTTTCAGCAGCAGCAACCAGTTGTTCCAGTCCTTTTAAACGATAACACCGATAATCGATCGACAACCAGCACGATGAGCGATTTGTCCATGACGGAAAGCAACACGAATCGCCACGGGAACAGTCTCACTTCCTTAAACAGCTTACTGAGTGGAAAACCTGTACCGATTGAATCCCCTAGTTTATCTAGCAGGAAAAATTCTCATTTTCATCATCAACGATTTCCGAACGTCCGTCAGCAGTGGCGAAGGTGTCTCTTGGGATAACTTCTACAAACGTGAATAGACACCACGACGGTGATAATGCAACCGCCTCTAACGATACTGGCGGTCATTCGGTACTAGGACCTCCTGAGTCCTTCAACTTCTGTCACTACCACCACAATCGGAATCAATCATGGTCGTCGAATACAAACCCCTGAGTTTCATCGCCATGGTTCTGGTAGAAATGGTGATAACAACAGCACTCGAAAATCCGCAATAGACAATTCCCAACTCGCTAACAAAATCGCTTTGTTATTAGATGCGTGCGAAGCGGTGAGGTTTCCTTTCAAGAAAAAACTAATTTTGGATTCATTGCGCATGACTGCGGCAGATATTCCCGTGAAGGATTTGTATGGAACCGTGCTCGGCCAGTCTTTACATAAATTGTCATTGTCTGGGAATCGGCTTTCGACGATACCCAGGAAATTGGTGACCTGCTTGCCTACTTTGAAAAACATGGATATTTCTCAATGCGAATTACATCAACTGCCAGAGAGATGGAATTTGCCACAGCTGAAACGTCTGAATCTCTCACATAACCGTCTTTCTGACTTTCCTGAAGAGACAATGCTAGAAGGGCTCCCAGAATTGCAGGTCCTCAATATGTTTGGGAACAAGGTGTCGGCAATAATAATCCCCCATAATCCAAAATTGCTTGCTCGATTAGAGACATTGGATTTGGGATACAATGACTTGGCCGACCTACCAGATGAATTGGACCGACTGAAATCGCTGAGAATTCTTAAAGTTATGAACAACTTTTTGGAAAAGATTCCTATGCGAGTCTGTAATATGGAGCTCAAAGCTATAGATGTATCAAACAATCCTGTCATCCAACCACCAATTGAAACGTGTGAGCGTGGTATCGGGAGTATGAAGCGATTCTATCATTGTCTCAGTATGGAAGAGCAATCGAAACCGAATGCATTGGAAGCGCTGCAATCTAAAGCGCGCATTGCGAAACAACAGAAGAAAAAAGTTGGTGGGTTGCGGAACTTCGCGAAACCGAAACGTAGAATGCAAGTCAGTGTTGGACGGATCCATTCTGATGAGAGCTCGCAATCTTCAAATTCGAAATCCAAATCGCAAAAATCGCAGCAGTCGTCTTTGTCGACTCAAGATCGACGATCTATGATATCGGACACCAAGGGTTCTACGGTATTTTCGGTCGATTCTGACAGTCAGACATCATCGACTGTAACACAACAACGATCAAAAAGCTTACAACTTCCGTCAATCAATAACTTGTCACCACCGCAAAAGATTGACAATGGCCGCTCGGCTTCGATGCCTTCGATCAATAAGATATTGGATGCCACCAATATGGAATCGATTTTGTCCAGTGTCCAAAATGTTGACAGTGATAAAGTAACCATCAACGAGACCCTGAAGGTGATTTTTGTGGGTATGGCCATGGCTGGAAAAACATCTATGATCAAACGACTGATCGAGGGCGAAGATGCTGTCATCCCGAAAAAGGACCAGAGAACAATAGGTGTCGATATTTATGAATGGGACCCTACAATTGATAAGCGATACGAACACATTGATAATCGGATTCAATTGCAGGACCCAGAACTGGAGACACTTTGTCCGAATGCAAATGTAAAATTCAGCGTATGGGACTTTGCCGGTCAACACGTCTATCATGCTACCCATGAATTATTTTTTTCGCCTCGTGCGCTTTATGTGCTCGTGTGGGATATGGGGGCCAAAAACCCAGCGACAAGGCAACAAGCTAGAAACAATGAAGATATTAGAACCGATCAGAGAGGTGCATTCACGTTGGGATACGATTCTGATGCTTCTGAGTCAGACGATGATGATTACCTAGGCGAAGAGGAAGCGAGGAGAGCAGAGTTGGCCTTGGAGAGAGACATCGATGAAAAAGTCCAATTTTGGGTTGATTGTATACAATCGAGTGTACCAGGTGCAGCCATATTGCCTGTTGCGACTTTCGATGATGTCTTCGAAGAAGATGATCATTATGAAGCTAAGCGGAGGTGCGACATCCTGAAGGAGAGGTTGTTGAAACATGAAGCTCGACGTATACAGGGAATTAAGGATCGCCTCAAGGAGTATGTGGAACAAAATAGAGCTAATGATGCCCCTGCTTTGCGTTTGCGGAAACTGCTAGGGTCGTATACTCGACCAAAGATTATTTTCGGCAACGACGGAGAAGATAGTGTGGTTAGAGTTAGCGGAACCGAATACACTGGGTTCGCAAAACTGACTGAGAAGATTACGAACATTGCAACTGGTCGAGATACAGCCAAATTACGCTACCCGATTTTCCGTGGCCACGTTGGTGCACGTATTCCTCGAATGAGATTGAAGGTGCTCGATGTTGTCCGGAGTATGAGAGACCGTTTTAAGGTGGTAGAGTGGGGGTATTTTTTCCAGCAGCTACAGGAGCACGACATCACGGATGTTGGAGATGTAAGCGATGCGCTTCATTTCTTAACCAATATTGGCGAGTTGTCATACTTTGGCGATGTTTTGCCAGATCGTATACCGCAAAATCGCATTGTACGGAAAGAAAAGTTGAGTGCTGATGATTCCGGCAACTTGAACGAAAGTCTCAGCGATGACGAAGGTGTCGAAAATGGTGAAAACGGTCGAAAATCATCTTGTTTGTTATCGAATTGTACCAACGCAAGAACCTCGCTAACATCAGAAGACGGTTCAATTTTGACACATGATGACCAAATATCAGGTGGTCTCTCGCAATTTGTATTTCTCAACCCGAGGTGGCTTGTAGCGGCAGTTGCGTGCATTCTCCGACATGATCTAGATCGCGAAATACAATACACGAGACGCTCTTTATCAGTCCAAGGACACTCATCGATTAGCTCCAATAGTTTCGACGAGGCAAATATGAATTGTCCAGTTATAACATCAGAAGATGCTTGTATGCTATGGAATGCCAAAAAAGTGACGAGGAAAGCAGCAGAGCGTGCAGAAGAGAGCTCTGCAGGAATCAAACTAAAGCCCTTCGAATTTTTACAATTGCTTTTGGTGCGATTCAGAGTTTTCATCCCGATTGATCTGGGGATTGAAAGGGCCTTCTTGGGCGGAACAGAATATGCGCGCAAATCGTTGGATATGTCACCATCGCACGTATCAGAAGTATCTATCCCAAGCGAACAGAATTTGGCAGAGACTCTACAGTCGACTTATTTCTTTTTGCCCAGCCTACTCGGTCCAGGAGAACCAACCGAAGCTTGGACATACAAAAGTACAGACTCCTGGAAGGCTACCTTGTGCCATTCCATATTGTTCCCCGATGGAGTTCCTCCGGGGCTCATGGAACGAATTACAGCGACCGTGCTAAGCAACTTATACGCTATGGCCCACAAACAAGACATGGGCGTTTCCGAGTCATGGCAAAATTCAAACTCGAACAATGAAAAATCTCGTCTTAATTACGAAGGAAATATTTCTGTTAAAGAAATTCTGTGTTGGCGCAATGCTTTTCTCGTGAAACTGGGAATGCAAGTTCAGTCTCCGAATGGAGAATACAAAGAAAGCATTGTTGAGATTTTCACTGCACTCGTGGACAAAGATTCAAATTACTGCGTTGGATCTGACCAGATGCCAGTGGGAACGAGACGTCTCATAACAAGTGGCAAGGGTCAAGAAGGAGATGGGGGAAGGAAGATTTGGATGGGGGGATATCTTGCTGTCGTGGAGGCCGTGTCGGCTGTCATGGACGAATACGGTGGTTTGGAATACGAAAGACAAGGCTTCTGCCCCGAATGTTTGGCTCAGAAGAGTGTCAGCGAAGCTCATTGTTGGGCAAGAGACTTTGTGGGCCGGGTAATTGAAAAAGGAGAGTCCAGGATCCGATGTCGCCATGGACATAGGGTTGATATCAGACTAGTATGCCCATACTATTTCCTCAACAACAAAGACAACGCAGATGATTCAAAGATAGGACGTGACATTCAACCCGACGCCGTTGTTCCAATCAGCGATCTTTTCCGCAGTGTTGTTGTCGTGGGACTATGGGACGGAAAGACAGGAAAGATTGTCCGTGTAGGATCTGGCTTCGTTGCTGATAAAAAACGCGGCCTGATCGTAACAGCAAGCCACACTTTAATGAACATATGGGGCGAAAAAGGCACTCCTTTCGGCGAAAACTACTACGGCTTACCGCAAGGAAAGGTGGTAATCGGGGTAATCGATCGAAAGAAAGGAGAAAGGTCTGTAACACACGCCGTCTTTCGATACTTTGCCAAAATTGTGGCGAAAGATCCAAAAATCGAAACTGGCATATGTCACATCGATGCCTGTGTTCTACGAATCACGACGAGGATGGAAGAGGACGTTGGAGGCAACGGAGAAGGATGTGGCGACCAAATTGAACATCTTCTTCTGAACAACCCGCACGCACTCAAGCAAGAGAAGCTGCAACAATTGAAAATAACTGACAAGTGCGAGTATGACGAATGGGTCAAGATCATCGGGTACAACCAAGGAGGAGAAGGGCTGATGGGGCCAGGTGTAGTGTTGAATTTTTCCGTTGATTTTGCGAGAGGCTACGTCTGCAAGAAGTTTGCTGTAGTTGAGAGCAACATCAATGATAACGGAGCGTCGCAAGCTGTAAGACACCGATTCAAACCCCGCGAAGAAATTGTCGTCAATTGTGAAACAATCGTTGGCCATAGCGGTGGACCGTGTGTGAACCAACAAGGAGAAGTCATTGGAATTTTGAGTCGCGCAGATCCAGCTGAAAATAAAAGGTGCTATCTTGTGCCTACAGAGGAGTGGAAGCCACTTCTCAAACAAGCGAAGAGGACTCTTTAGTAAAGAGACACGAACGAGAGAGGAGCACTGCAAGAATCCGACCTTCCTGTTGACATTACAAAATGTTTCTGTGAAAACTGTAACGTAATGATAGAATTTCCCTAGAGAAGAGCTATTTTCAATTCGATAGTCATTACTGTTAGGAGCAATTCTTAGTGTAACCTAAACCCTAACCAGTTGATCCGACGCACTGGCATTTTCTCTCGCGCGTGCATGGACAGCTAGTACGTGTACTAGCCAACCATCTTTTAGAGAGCCTCTCGTTGCATTGCTTTTTCACAGTCCGCCCGCTGATGTAAGAATAAGAAGCCATGCTTCGTCCTACTAGTTCTAGTAGATTTCTACTGTCGGCACCTGGTTTTTCAAATTGAGAAAGGATTCATGATAATTTGAAAGTCGATTGTGTTCTTCGTCGGCACCTCTTATCGACATTGTTTCACTCACCTGTCCAAGAGGAACCACCTGTTGAAAGTGCACCGTCACCACTTCGCAAGTATCGGAGAACTTGGACGAGATTGAAATTAAAAGCAAGCTGCAAAAGACTGATTAAAAATGTCCGCAACCGGGGTCACTAACGGTAAATCCAACAGCTACAGCGATTTGGCCAATAGCGCGATAGTTCGAACAACCGAAAATTGGCTGGAGTTGTTTTTGACTACCCCCGAGAAGTATCGGTTCGGTCAATGGAAGGAAGAAATCGCCGACAAGAGTCTCAGTGGCCAACTCTTACTACCGCTTTGGAAATTCTTGTCTCGAAATATTCCCAATACCGTGGCACCGAATCTGTTGTGCTTGGCTGGTCTGGCTTTGTTGGGACAGGCCTGGTATGTCATCATCCATTATGGCGGTGCTCCCACCGGAGCCGGGTATCCCTTCTTTGCGGCAACTGTAATCTCCATCTTCTTTGCACTAAACTCGATGGTATTGGTCCACGCCGATAGAATCCGACAACGAACACCCCTGGGGGATTTCTTCAAATATGCCACTGATTCGGCAGCCACTGTATTTTTGAGTGTGTTGACAATCTATTGCCTTCTCGAAGGGCGGATAAAAGTCGACGAACACAATGCGAACAGCACTCCCGCAGAAATCATGACCGAAATCAGTTGGTATGCCGTGCAAACTGCTCAGCTTGTTTTGTTCGTGAAACATTTATCAGCCTTTGATCGGCAAGCAGGATTGAGGTATAGAATGTTCTTGAGTGGACCGGGGGAAGTCATTTTTTTCGCGGTATCTCTCCTTGCTTTCCGAGGTACAATCGGATTTGATTGGTTGTGGTCCTACACTCGTATGGCTCTCCAAATGCTTATGGAGAAAGTCGATGAGCACGGAGGTGGTTTGATTGACGTGGATGATGTCGAAAGGATGTACAACAGCGTAACACCCTACGTCTTATTCAAATATGGATACTATGCCATGTATTTACTGGCGGTGACGAAAACGCTTTTGTTGAAAGACCCTCACGGATGGAGTCGATTTGGTTTGTCGGCATCTTTGTTGATGCGATTGCTTCCGGCCGTCTTGTATTTTCATTCCGATGATCTTCTTCCTGCAGCGGACGTCCCCGTAATTTTGATGGCCGACGTAATTTGTGACGGCTTATTCATGGCCGTTTTGACAAGTGATTTGACGCTCGCGAAAATGGGAGGCCGAGAAATTCACCCTTGGGTGGTTCTCATGTCATTGGCCGCCGTCTTCTCGCATTCTACAATTTTGGTTCTTGTCGTCACTTACTACGTCGCTGTCTTTGCTGATTTGTGTGCCTACCACAATCTGCCCTTGTTAACTACCTCCCGAAACGTTTATTGCGATGGGGTTTACGATCTATGCCACATTGGGCACAAAAGGTTATTTCAAAATGCTTTGTCCTTCGGTAATCGCCTTTACGTCGGGGTCGTCGGCGACAAGGATGCGAACGAATATAAACGCCCGCCGATCATGACCTCTGAAGAGCGTTGCGCAGAAGTTGAAGCCTGCAAAGCTGTGACCAAAGTCATCAAAGACGCACCCTGCTGGGGTTTGACACGAGAATTCTTGGATGAACACCAGATTCATGTCGTGGCATACGGACAAGAATACCTTGAGCGATTTCCTGACCCAAAAGATGATCCATACTATCGAGTTCCTCGTGAAATGGGTATTGCTAGACCATTACCTCGCACGCAAGGCTTATCGACGAGTGATTTGATCAGAAGAATCCAAAAGGCACAGCCAGCTGATAAGAAAAAGTCTCCAACTTGATTTTTCTTCTGAATACAGGGGATTTGTTAGTAAAGCGATGCGAACGGAAGGAAACGATATATCATCGAATGCAGCACGAGAATACCTATGCATATATTTTTCGTGTGCTCTCATGATGATGCTCGATGGTTCTCCATTGGCATTTCGTTGAGGAACCTTTCGGAGCATCAAGACCGTACCATGCAATGTGCTTCGAACGTTTCGATCAAGTTCCGTTCGTAAGCACGTCGGCACCTTCTTTTTGCTTAACTACCTTATCTTTTGGATGTCGTCTGAACTGGATGAGCACAGCAATGAAACTGTGCACGGAAAAAGCCATAAATTCGATATCCATTGTTGATGATTCGATTCCTCATTTTGGATAGGCAACGGAGATTCTTCCTCTAAACTATATATAATGTACATGCTAGCTAAGAATATACAAAAATCCTCCTCTGGCCGTTCCGTTTCTACGTTACTTTCTACTTCTAGTTCGATTCGGTAATGTGGCTGTATGGGTTTTTGGTTCGTTACATTTATAATTGCTGCAAGCCATTGCAGAGTGTCATGCCAACTCAACGATATCGTAATGAAAAATAACATTACATATTATCATATTTGTTGCAGATTAGGCATTGACCATGGTCAATAGGGTTTTTTATTGCGTTTCGTAGTCGCAATGAATGAATAAATGAACGAATCGAATGCTCCGAGTTTTACTCATTGGCACTTCTCTAGCTTTTTTTATTTTTAAAAACTAGACGTGCTGTAGATCCCTACGCATGCGTTGAGTGGGCAAGCAGCCTCGTGTCGTGCTATTTATTTGCTGTCTGTAGAAGTGTTCTACGCACGAATACCCTTCTCCCGACGACATGTCGTTGCCATGTCTCCAGTGACACATTTCCATTTGACAACCTCATCGCTTGGAAAGCTCTCTCACACCAACCCGAGTCCTTTTTCTCCACTCTGACTTGTTTGAAACTTAGATAAGGTCAACACCAAACATAATCATCCTTGTCACTCAACCAGACAAGCAAAAAGAATTAGCGTGTCTTCCTTTGTTGATTTGAAGGACAAGATCAAAACCCAAAAAGAGCACGCCGCTGTTACTACGATCGAGTAAGAAGCCATCACCGTCAACACAACCGCAATCCCACGATGACTTCGTCTGCCAATACTCTTCCTCTTGATGCTACTGACGCAAATGTCAGCGTCGATGATATTGATACAGACATCGCGGCATCGATTGCTGGCTCTGTAGTGAAAGAAGAACCCCGGGTTGACGAAGATTCTATTTCTGCTTCGGGTCTGATCACTAGAGATGATGCAACCGATGCCAAAACAGTCTCCACGACAAAGACGGCATCAACCGATACGGCGAAAAGTCTGAACGAGAGCAACAACAAGATTATTAAGGAAATAGACGACGAAACACCGAAAACATTTCCCCAGATTGTAAGAGAAGCCAGACGAACTGCCCTTCGCTATTTTATTTTGCTTGAATGATGTCGAACGTTATTCTTCTGAGCAACTCATCCCTTCACTATTGCATTTTTCTTCTTTCGCGAACAGTTAATGGAAGTCTTGACGAATGATGATGATTCCGATACAATATCGTGGTTGCCTCATGGCAGATCTTTCATTATTTACAAGAAGAAGAAGTTTGCGTCCAAGGTCTTGGTCAAGTATTTCAAGGCCACCAAATTCACGAGTTTTACCCGCAAGTTGAATCGCTGGGGATTCACAAGAGTCACCCGAGGACCCGAAATGGGGTCGTACTTTCACAAGATGTTTTTGAGAGACAACCCAGAATTGTGCTTGCGGATGAGTAGCCTCACCTCGAGCAAGTATCACCATACTCATCATGTAATACATGATCCCTCGAATCCTATCCACTCCAATGCCCCGCACATTCAAGGTCACATCATGATGTCTCCTGGCGGTTTTCCGGGATTTATTCCTGGGGGAGGGATGGGAATCCCAATGGTGCCATTTCCTTTTTACGGAATGCCCGGGGTGCCTCCGGGAGCAGCACCAGTGGGGATGGTTGCTCCCACCGGTGTTCCTCCGGGGACTGTGGTAGCGGCGAAAATGCCAGCTGTTCCTACCACAGCAGCAGAGCTGTCTCAACAAAACCAGTATATCAATCAACAGCTACAGCAACTTCAGTGGCAACAATTCCAATTGCAGCAGTTTCAACAGCAGCAGCAACAACAACTCCAAGCATCGCAGCAAGCAGCTGCGTCGACCACAAATGTTTCCAATGGAAACAACGGTCCTGTTGCACAGCATCAGCAACCACCACCAGGAGTGCAACCGCCCCAAATGGCATATCCTCCGCAACATCTTCCGGCACCTACAGGAGCTCCGGTAAATGGTCCACCTCCTGCTTCGACAGTACCCGGAACGCCAGGGACAGTCCAACACCCTCCAGTGGCAAATCAAGCTGAAAACGTCCAGCATTCCGGACCGGCTGCTCCCCATCCCGGTCATCATCACCAGCAATTGCCACCTCTGATGAACCTCCCTCCCAACAATGGACCTCATCCTCCACAACAACATTTGAACTATCAACACCAGCAGCATCCACGTCCGGGTACTTCGCAGCAGCCTCCAACCCAACATCCGTTTGGCCACAGCCCGCAGTACCAATATGGACAACAGCAATCTCACCCTGGGCACAGCCCAACTCGACCTCACCAAGGAGGAAACAATGGAGCGAACCCTCCCCCAATGGGAAATCACGGAGGACACCATCAGGGTGGGCATCCGCAACAACCTTACGCGTTTCAATATCCCCAGCAACAACAATCGTACCACAATCCTCATCCGCAGCACTCTCAAAACCCGCAGTATCAGCAACAGCAACAGCAACAGCAACAGCAACCACAGCAGCAGCAGCAGCAGCAGCAGCAACAACAGCAACACTATAATCCTCCCGGTCATACCCGTCATATTGATCCGTGTTTGCCGCAGCAACCCGAGCTAGCATCCCTGACACCGCCATCAACGCAAGAGCAATCCCCCACACCGGATGTGGCTGAGATTACAGAGCCACTGGGAGAGGCAGAAGACGCGAATCAAGCCACTGGGGTTGATGTCAAAGGAGATGGAGACTTGGGAGTGTAGCTCATTATATCTTTGTGTAGGATTCGTTCGTTCATTCGTTCGTCGTGGGGCAGACGAATATAATCGGACAGAATTCCAGGGATGTACTCGCAAAGTAATGGAAGGGGACAACCAGCGTCATCTGACACAGAACCAGCGGAAATTACTACAGTTTAGTATTCGTAATTCATGTGTAGCATTGATGTACAACAATGATTAAGGCGTCTACTTTTGTCGTAGAAACTTATATTCTTTTAGTTTTCACTCGATGCTCTTTTCATAAGCACAGAAACATGCTGTGTTTCGATGAAACTACATTTCCCTAAATTGTTACCGAGTCAATAATTCGAAAAAACCCTATTCAACGTTCTGATTGCTAAGAATTATTATGTTACTGTAAATTTAGTCCCTTTCGAAAAACAATGCTTCAACCGAAAAAACGGACTTGCTGCTCGAAAGCAAACGAAAGAATTTCTCCTCACCAGCGGCACCAGAAGCAATACCGTCGTCCGACTTGTCACTTTCACGAGAACACCATTACGATCACAAAGAAGGCCTTTCGTACGCATCAGCCATCCGATCATTACAAGAATTGACACAAAGCCCTGCTCCTGGAAGCATCGTTTGCCCGTCTCCACATTTCACCCCAATCTATGACAAAATCGTTCCAATTACTGAAATCCAGACAAGTAATGCTTTTTCTATTTCCCACCGAAAGATCCCGAAAATTATACACATCAGTTTCAATGATCGATGCATACCAAATGAATTGGCGGAAAGTATCACGAGATGGAAAGAAGCCTTGCCGGATCATTCTATATTTTTTCACGATGACCAAGCGGTTCAAAGATTACTAGGCACCAGCGATCGCGACACCCAATTATGGCATATCTCAGAAGACTTTCCGGAACTTCGAAAGAACATGCGATGAGTCAAGTTCAAGGGAGCGATGCTGATTGACATATGGCGGATGCTCATTGTGTGGACGTATGGTGGTCTATATACGGACATCGACAACTGGCCCGGCCCAAAATTTGACTCACACACAACCATTCGAGACGAAGCATCCTTCTTTTCCTTGTCGGATGTTCGAGAACGCCCTTCCCAGTGGCTGTTCGCCATGACACCAAAGCACCCGATCGTGATATTCACACTACAAGAAATTAGTCGCTGGCTGTTGAGAGTCAAAAACATCGCCCGCCCTCGGGTCGTTCAAATCACCGGGCCTCAAACGCTCAAAATAGCCTATCGAAAGTTTCACTTGTTGTTGCAGGAGAATGCAACAATTTTTGGAAAGTCTTCCTATTACACTCAGGTTCAAAAAGTAGATCGCGCGGAGAGCGATCAATACGCCAGAGGGAAGCTCGGGTATACATTTGACGAAATCGTGGACCACTTTGTCGATGAAAGCAGTAACATAACTTACACAAACATCACGAAGAGAGAGAAAACTGAACTTCTTAGCGGTGTGATACATTGGACGGTCGACGTAAAACTGAAAAAGAATGGAAACACAACGAGGAAGGAAAACGTGAAAGATACCACTACTACCAGCAACGATGGCCACTTCGACAGTCCCGATGTTTATGAGGGGGTTTCGTGTGTGGATTACTTAGCTACGCTCAACTGACGGTGAATGGTTTCGATCGATGATATAAACTGGAGGTTTCAAAATGATGAAAGTTGCTCTAGTTTTGACTACACGTAGTGTACAAAGCTGGAATCAAACAAGCTGAAGGGAATCTAATCTTGGCGACTTCGTTAGGATTAGAGTTAGTGTTCACGTCCCCATAATGGGTTATGAGGACGAAAAACTATTACGGTCAGGAGGTAGTGTACTTGTCGTTCCTCAAAAAACAGCTCGTATCGCACGCTTCTTAATTTGTTCATTAGACATCACACAACAGTCGAATCATCGTCAAAATATCTTTCATCTTGACCCGTAGAAAATCGTTGAGCCAGAAAATAATAATCTTCTTGGAATACGTTTGGACTTCGCCGAAAATCACTCTTCACCGGTTAACGACATTTCACAGAAGATATTGATTGCATTCAAAGGCATCGAATCTATACAACACCATGCTCAAGTTACCACTAAAGGTTATTTTCTTCGTTCTGTTGCAACCGCAGTATGCCTATGGATCCGGCAGCGGAGAAACGGAATCGGATCGGTCCGAATCATGCAGTGCGACTGCAACTTCGGCACAATGTCAACAGCAAGAGATCAGCAAGGTGCGTCTCGGACTTGAATGGTTCGTAAATCCTGATCACCTCCCACTAATCGTTGCCAAGCAACACGGCATCTTTGACGAATTCAACCTCGACGTTGAGCTTGTCGAACCAGCCGATCACTGGGAGGCCGAGGAGGAAATTCTAGCTGGAAGATTGGACGTAGCCGTCACCGAACCTCTCCATCTCGCCCAGGATGCTGCCAGAGGCAAACCTGTCTTGGGGTTTTCACGGTTTCTTCACACCGATGGTGGGGTTATGTTCGACAAAAGCAAGTCGGGTATCGAGCGGCCCAGTGACATGTGTGGAAAGACAATTTCCTATCCTGGTTCACCAGGACCCGGAGGTCCAGCGATTGTTCAGACGATGGTAGAGGCAGATGGTAAAATGGACTGTGACATCGAATCATATGGAAAATTCAATGGCGGCTTCTACCATACGGATGCAATAGAATCCGGAAAGGCCGATCTGGCAACTCTTATATTCTGGAACTTCGAAATCCCCGAGGCGAGGGCTCGTGGCATGAATGAGGTCGACTTCTTCTCCCTGAAAGAATGGGGTGTTCCAGACTTTTGTCAGCTAGTCCTCATGACTACTCCTAAACGGTTTGAAGAGCTGAAACATACCTTTCGTCGGCTTGTCCTAGCAATGAGACGAGCCACGGGCATCATCCACCAGCGACCTGACCTGGCAAGGAAATATTTCAAGGAATTTGTCGGTCACGAAGACGAAAGTAACACCGAGAACGAAAACAACAAAACTCAACAGGAAGTCATGGAGGCAACGATGACAGCGACTCTTCCCGCCTTTCCAAACGACAATAGCATGTCCAGCGATTACTACGATAGACTTATGGATTGGCTTGTCAAGACCAAACAGGTGGAGAAGGAATCGGCATCGACAGTTACAGTAGATACATACTGGACAAATGAGGTTGCATGGTAGATCTAGATCTACGCGAAGAATTGTTAGTGCCAACGTAGCCAACTTAAACCGAGCAAAAAGTTAATCAGGGATTAATGTATACAACTGGAATTGCGAACCAACTTTTTAACATGGTAATTATTTATTGTTTTCTATGACCTTTCATTTTTGTTTACGCATTTGTACGTGCTATTTCTGGATACGAGTCTGAGGTCAATACATAGCTTTCATTCTGCGGTATCAGAGCAATGATCGCAATTACGGCCTTTGATACTTTTGGTGTAGGAGATGAACGTTGAAATGATTGTCCTGGAATTTCGACACCTTCTGCTTGCACCGTGGGTGATCAAACGTCGAGGATTCGGACTTTCGACTATTTATTTAAATGGCCAATAACCTCCTCCATCAGCAGCTTTATATTCACCTTTATCATCATTCATTCCCTTCACATTCTCAATGACACCTGCAATCGCTGCAGAGCCATAAGGACCTGGTTGGTACACAGTTGAAAGTGCCATACCTTCTCGATGACTCACCAAAATAGTACGGCTGGGTTGATTGCACAATTTATGAAATAGCGTCGCCAACTGTCTCCCACTCATCCTGTCGGTGGGAGTGTCGTCGACCTGCATAATAATGTCACCCAGATAGAATTCTCCTTGCAGTATATTTGCGCGAGGTCCATCTGTACTAATTCCAACAACCATCGGTCCTTGCTCTGTCGATTGAATACTGTGGCCCAATCTTCCTGGACCTATAACAATCTCGCGGACTTCGTCTTCGTCAGCGTAGTCCAACTCAGCTCCCGACCACCACGAACGCGACTTCTTACTTCCACGAGAAGACGATGTAGACCTTGAATCCTTTGAGCTGACACTCATTGATTCATCCAGATTATTAATCAATACTTCGAAAAAAGAGTAAAGGTTTCAATAAATTAGCAAAGGTTTGAGTATCATCTCGCCCCCCAAAATACAACGAAGTGCCATGGAGCTTTCTTAACTTACCGTGACTTTTATTATTGCTCGTTTTGATAGAGTCGTCGTCAATAAAGGTCTCCGCCACCTTTTTGTTGAAGAGGCTGACCAAACCCCATCCACTTATTTCATCCTCCTCTTCATCTTCTTCAACAGGTTCTGTTGCGCCATTTCGAGTCATAACTCGATACGAGATGTATTCCCAATCACTGAGAAATAGTGTCATTGAATTTAATCCACCAGATATCATGTAACCGACCACAACTGCAGATGCCAGACCCGGCAATCCAAGGTTAAGGTGATACGTTGAAAGAGCAGCAAAAGGAATTGTGACGCCAACGCTTCCAACACAACCGTTATATGTTGCGTGGCTATATCTCCCCTGGGCACCAACCAACGTCCATGATAATGATCCCATCGTCAATGTTAAGTTTCCGATTGCACAATAAGGCAGCACATTCGCGACCAGAGAATTAAGAAACTCATCATCCGAGAACCAGGCCGGAATATACGGCATTCCATACAAGAATCCAATACTCATCAGTGAAGCGTAAAAGTTTCCCAAAAACATGCATTTGTAGGAGCTGAGTTTCGCGAGTCTTGGGTTTCCGTTTCCAAGTAACTTTGCGACACGGATTTCTCCCGCCGATGCTACACAATCTGTGGCGTATTCCAGGATTCCCCAAATAGTGCCAATAACTCCCCAAGCTGCTACATAGGTTTCGCCCATACGCGCCGCAAATATCGCCAGCAGCTCCCATTCGATTGTCAGTAAAATGTTTCCTACAGACAAAGGAGCCGCAGTTTTCAGCACCAGCCAAACTGCCTCCCAGTTTCTCATCGCCACCGAACGAAAGATACCTTCGATAAAGCATCGTTATTGAAACCAGTAAAAATAGAGAAAGAGATGGTTACCATGGAATGTAAGTTTTGTGTAGTGGGAAGCGTAATAAAATAGAACAGTCGACGCCATATTTTATGAATCAGATAAACGTTTCGTAACCTACCTCTCCAAACGAAGTCAAACCACTTCTTTTGTTTTGTTACAATCAGATCGATCACGAGGAACACTAACTGCTGGATGGAAAGAATGACTCCTAACCACACAATACTCTTTTGTGCATGGGGGTTAATCATGAGATAGGAGATGAATCCAATCACGACAGTAATTTCGCCAGCGACACTCGATTTCATACAATAATTGTAGTGATCCATGACTTCCAACAGGCTGTGCAAAACTGTAGATAACGCCTTAAAGTAGCTTCCGGCCAGTCCGACCAAGAAATAGTTATAACCTTCTTCAATGACTTCGTCGCTTATATCAGGAGCAAACCAACGCAGAGTAGGCTTGAGATACGTGACCCAAAGGAGGACATGTGGTATGAATAGGATTGTGTACTATCGTCGGGATTTTCAAAAACAAAAAGAGAAAGTGGTGCATGTACCCGAACGAGCAACGTGGTTGAGAAAAAGATACTTCTGACGTTCTAGCAAGGGATTTGGTACAACCAAAGCAGTACACAGCGGAAAGCTTCACATAAACCCGCAACTTTTACAAAAAGTTCTTACCAAAATAATAGAAATTTGACAGTACTGTCCAGAAAGTTTGTAGGATCCTACACCAATTGCTTGTCCTCCTAGACTCGAGACGGTTTCAAGCACAGCGCTGATAACGGTATCCGTGATGGTAGTAGGAACGGTTACAATGTAATATATAGCCAAAGCATCCACACCGAGAACCTTGCCAAGCAATACCGTGATTACGACGCTGCATGTTCCAGACACAGCAGCCTGAAACCAAAAAGGTCTGCAGATATCCATGATTCTAGCCGTCTCTCTGTCGCAGTAAACGACTCTTGCAGCTTCTTGCATTGATTGTTCTTGTTTGCCTGGCCGAATGTATCGCCGAATTTCCTCATCGGTGATAACGTCCCCATCGGCCGATTTGTTCTTTCGACTGGCAGGACTCAACCCCAGTCGCTTGCGTCTACTTTGTTTTCTGCGATTGCATCTGATTCGAATAATCACAAATAGAAGGGAAGTAAAGCAAAAGATAGCCGTGCCCATGAACAATGATGAGTTAAAAGGGTCATAGTCATAGGAGCTGTAATTTTGATAGTTTTGGTTGTTGTTGTTGTAGTTGTTGTTGTTTTGATTGTTGTTGTTTTGATTGTTTTGATTGTTGTTGTTATTGTTGTTACCACCCAAGACACGCAAGCCTTGAAAGGCACCCTCAGGCAAAGGACTTTGCAGGATGTCAACCATGGTCATAGCGAACAACCGAAGACGATTGATTGGATACTATAGAATGCTCCTTGAAACGAAATTCGAAGAGAAATAATATGATATGACGAGAAAGGGACCTTCTATCAAGAACTTCCGAGAGGCATCACTTGTATCGGCTTTCGATTTCGATATTACGATGACACTACGATATTATCCATCGAACAAACATAATTGTTGTTGCACGGTTCATTCGTGGATCATTTAGTGATAGCACCGATCTTTTCACAAAGTAATTGGATGTTTTGGTCGCAATGAAAATTCTCAACCGGTGTGATCCGTTAAATAACGATCCGTTGAACGGGTGCATGCTTTTGCGCGACAAATAGATTGAGCCGAGGTTTCGTATGCGTACAAGGAAATTGAAAGTTTTGCGGTAATTAACTTAGGGTTAGGACTAATTGTCGCTCAGTCAGTCTGTTAGAGTACGTCGTAGTCCTATACCTCTACTGAGAAGTACGTACGATAACAATTCCACGTTGCGCAGATGCCAAAATATGGGATATGTCTAAAATACGTACTACACGTAGTGTACAAAAAATAAAAAATCGAATCTTGTAATAGGTGAGCTGTCACCTGTCACCATCCTGCAATTCCGAGGAATTCGAACTTTTGAAGTACTGTACCTGCAATGATGGCTGTCGTCGACGATTGTTTCACGCCGACAACTCGCCGACCAAGCAATCTAGGCAAGTCGAGCTGGTAATAAAACAAGAACTTAGCCCCTAGAGACCACATAACCCTTTCTCGCAACTGGGACAGAGGATTCACAAAATCCATCACCGCAAGCCGAAAGTTTTTACAACGAATTCAATCTCACTGCAACACCAAAAAGATGGCGCCAAAAACAGTCGAATCCGATGCCTTCGTGAAGGAAGAGACGACAGATGTGGAAGGTGGAGCTGGAAAACCCAAGAGAAAGAGTTCGATCTTTTCTGTGAGAGACGGTTACAATTTGGAATTCGATAACATCACCTTATCAACAAAAACCAAAAACCCAAAGAAAAACCCACCCAAGAAGATTTTGCAAGGCCTTTCCGGTAGTTTCCCACCCAAGACCTTGACCGCAATCATGGGACCCTCGGGAAGTGGAAAAACCAGTCTCCTTAAAGTTTTGACAGGAAGAATCGGCGCGTCTTCCAACCTGGATTTCAGTGGTGAAATCGAACTTGACCACAAACTAGTCGATCCAACAGACATTGAAGTTCGCAGATATTTGGCATACGTCGAACAAGAAGTATCAATCCCGGCCACTTGCACTCCACGGGAAGCAATCGCCTTCTCGGCTCGGCTTAGATTGGACAAAAGGTTGACTGACGCTGAAATCAACTCTGTCGTCAACGACATTCTAGATAGTTTGGGCTTGCAACATTGTGCCGACACGCTTATTGGGGGCGGGCCGTTGATGTCGGGAGGACTAAGTGGCGGAGAAAAGAAAAGAGTTCAATGTGGTGTCGAACTTGTGACCAATCCAGAAATTGTTCTGCTAGACGAACCCACCTCCGGACTTGACTCTTACTCCGCGCAAAATCTTATGGAAGTCCTGAAGAAAATTGCCGATGCTGGTGCTACTGTCATTGTCACAATCCACCAACCGCCACCTCCTGTTGTACGAAAAATTGACAACACTCTGCTAATGCTGGGTGGAAGAATTTTGTACGATGGACCTATGGGTCTTCCGCTGGAAGAAACGTTTTCAGAAAAGGGATTTCCGAAACCCGATGATTACAATATTGCCGATTGGATGCTGGTACGTTCTCCGATGATAACCAATTCTCACCCTCGATGCGAAGATATTCCATGACTGTTTTTCTGATTTTTACTATTTTTCTCCTTCTGTACAACAGCAAGTCGCCCAAACAAGTTCAATCGAAGATCTAGAAAAGGCGGGGTTCTTTGAGGAGAAGGTCAAGAAAAGCCGGCAGCAGAGGATTTCAACGAAGACTGCCTCCACAGCACATTCCATTCAACACGTTGGAATCGCCACCCAAACCCGACTTCTTTTTGATCGGGAAATCAAGAAGTTGCGAAGGGATAAGCTTTCTTTTATTGTAAAGGTAGGAAGCTCAACAGTCTTTGGGCTTTTGTTTGGTACCATCTTTTTCCGAGTTGGAAAATCCGACTACCTCGACTATGCGGAAGTCATGGCGTCCTTCGGTGGTATTGCAAACTTGCTGATCTCGACCATGTTTGGAGTTGCACAATCAGCTCTAATGAGCTTCCCGAAAGATCGACCGGTATTTCTAAGAGAATATTCAACCAATCATTATTCGATCATTCCCTACTCCTTATCCAAGTTTACGGTGGAATGCGTCGAGATTTTGATTCCAGGTACTCTTTCAAATTGTTGTGGGCTTCTTCATGATGGGATTTCAAATGAACTTCTTTTACTTCTTCGCCTTGAATTTCCTTCTAGCGATTGTTTGCGCCAGCATTGGAGTATTCATTGGTAGCACCTTCGAAGATCCCAATGTCGCCCTTGAGTTGATTCCGGCGTTGATTGTCCCGCAGTTACTCTTCTCGGGATTTTTCATCCAGACTAGCTTGATCCCTTCAATCTTGAGATGGGCTCAATATTTGTGCTCCTTGACGTATGCTATTCGATTGGCGTCATTTTATGAATTTGGAGAATGTACTACAGCATCTTGTGAAAACCTATTGGAGAACAATGGCGTCGAACAATTGGATGCCGTCTGGTACTGGATCATTTTGCTTGGATTCGCAGTCGGGTTCCGCCGTCACGGCTTTGATCGTTCTTAAGGGCAAGGCTACTTTTTAGGTCGAAACCTTCTTGCTCTCTTCATTCCTCAATGGCTTCTGGTCTTATTGTTCTAGACTAAAATGTAAGCATAAATAATAAAAAAAAATTGGTATTCACATAGTGTACACTAGCTATCCGGCTGAATACGATTTTTATAACTATTGGTATTTGATAGCTCGTTGACGTAGATGCCGAAGAAAAAAGGGCAATTTACATCGCCGGTTCCTTCGAGCGCGTTCTCTTCACGCGATTGAAACTGTGTTCGCCAAAGAAGAACTCCTTGAATTCTTTGAAGTTGGTCGTTAAATTTCTGACACGCCTCAACATGACACGAACCAATTGTTTTGGAGAAGAGGGCTTCGGAACAGATTTTCCTTTTTTTTCCTTTTCATTGGGAAAAAGTCCCGAAGCAATGAAAATTAGATCTGGTACAATACTGACTCTTTCCAACCGAAGATATCTTCTTGTGCTTCTCATCCTTCAAATGTCTCCGAACGATCACTTGTAGAGATATCACCACCATATGAGAACAATCTCAGCATACATTCCAGTACCATGCTAACGTCAAGAAAACAAATCCTTTCCATCGGTGTTGCATGGACTCTGGCGCTCACTAACGGCCACGATGGACCACAATTTCTCTTCGAAACCTATGGCTGGGGTGTGCAGAATGTCGACAACTATTTGACTGTGGGATGGAATCCGGTAGACTCAGTGGAAAATTTGCATTCAAATATCGTTCAATTCGTAGAACACAGAGATACGATAGTTATGCCCGGGGCGAAGGAAGGCTTCAAGATTTTACATCTCCCAACAAAAAGCGGCGCCGAGCTTTGGGGAGGCGCGACGAAGGACGAAGAATTCTTTGGGAATGATCCACATTACAGCGGACCCGCAAGGATGCGCGTAAATCTCCACGAGAAGATCGAAGAAGAATACAACGAAGGAGGATTCATTTGCGACGAAGTAGATACAGATACTACCCGTCAAACTTTTGGTGGCAGCAATGGCAATCGTGGATGTCTTCGAAACCTCCGATTCTTTTGTCCAACATTTCAGCTTTGTGGTACAGAAGTCGTCGTTCCGTGCACCATGAACGTGCAGATTTGCGCATTTGCCATAGAGTGCAAAGTATTTGATTCTACCGAGGAATATAGTAAATGGAACCAAAAACGAAGAAGGCGAGGTAGATTAACTTTTGCAGACCAATCCTTCGCAATGGATAGCGCCTTTCGCGGGGAAGAGCGGGAGCAATACAAATACTGTGCAATATTTTCGGGACGCGTCGTAAAGGCGGTACGAAAGGTCAACGAACGAACAGGTGAGCCATTTTTCTGGGCTCTGGTGGAAACATTGGGCGATCATCAGATCGACATGGTTGTTCATCCAATGGTTTTAAAGGGGAATCCACCACGGCCTGGTTCCATCATCTTGGGATCATTTTTCCTTTCAGGTCGCTTGATGCCAGAGTAGGAGCAGGATCGACGAGATGGAAGCGATTATTTTACTAGTTCAAATTTGGCCGCTGTAAATGCAAGAGCAGAAGAGACCACAATTCCTCACTTCGAATACCTCCAACTGAAGAGCTATAAAAGAAATTGTACACTGTGGACTATCACACGAGACTCATGGGAGGGAACAGTAGAAGTACTGGTACGAACATTAGAACAAGGAGGAAAAGTTAGTACCAACAGACAATGCATACGAGAACAAGATCAATTTATTTTACCCCACGTCGGACGACATCCTCGAACATACAAAAAAGAGCAGCAACGACACCTAGAGTAGGACCTAAATTGTGTTTTTCCGTCTTCAGCACGTAACAAAAATTTGTACCATCGACTCTTCTATGCATTGCTCCTTGGAACATTTCGAGATTAGGACTACAATTTGTAGTACCTGTTCGTATTGTTTGCGAATACGATGGTGATATTATGTATATATCGGGTAGCTTCGGAGTAAAAATAACGATACTGTAGTCCTAATGCGGCAAACTTCCCCCTTCATTGAAAGGGGGGATCAAAAAAGGATCCGGGAATCAATCGAACCAGGAATCATGCCTTTCGACCAATTGGAAGTTTTTCAGCGGACGAAATACAGACCAAAATACAGACTTTTCAGTATTGTTCCCAACAATTTACGTGGTCCACGGCTATCTTCTTACCCATTTACTAGTTTACATTCCACGTGGAATGTTTTCCTAATTTTATGAAAAACTCTACGTTGATTTTGCACGTAATTTGTAACCTTTCTACAACCACACCTACCAAGCTGCCTCTCCCGCCTTCCGCACCAACGCGTTAGAGCCTTTCAGCAAACTCGCCTGCTTATCCTACTCAATTCAATTGTTGCGTGAAGGTAAGATCGACCATGGCTGTCGTTTAGCTACCCTTCGTTAGAATGAAAGACGAACACCATTACAATGGCAGTATCAGGAGTGATGACACGGGATGGGTTCCCGTCGGGACCTGCCGTTTTTCTGCGTTTGGATAATATTCCTGCGATTCTTGAGGTGATCAAGACTGTGATGCAGGTACCGTTTGGGGCTGCCCCACGTTACGATGCTTTGAGACAGTGGCTCTACTCTTGAACACTTCAAGAAGCTTGGCACGAGTGTTTCATAGAAACTGATTGCGTCGGGTTTGATGAAGCTTCAGTTCTAGCTAGACCATTGAAAGCGGAAGACTGGAAGAGTGCCTCGAAGGTCTTCTCCCACCCGAAGACGCTACTGGCCGTTGCACCATTCACAATTTCATCTCCAATTGCTACCATACTGTTGAGAACAATAATATGCAAGTCATCGAATTGATGTCTCACATTCATTCTCTTTCATCATTTTTTCGTCATTTGAACGCACAGATAGTTATAAAATAATTTCAAGATGGGTAAAGTTCACGGATCGCTAGCTCGTGCCGGTAAGGTTAAGAACCAAACACCTAAGGTCGAAAAGCAAGAAGAAGGAAAGAAGCAACCGCGAGGACGAGCCAAGAAGAGACTGCAATACAACCGTCGTTACGTCAACGTCGTAACCGGAATGGGAGGAAAGCGAGTCGGTCCTAACTCCAACGCCGACAAGATGAAATAAACAATCACACAGACAAGCTCTTTGTAGATTCCATAGAGCTTATCGACCTATAATATAAACAACAAATACCCCTACAATTCCGTCATGGAATTTTTCTCAATTTTCTTCATCCATTCTTTCATCATGTACGCTTGAGTGAAGATTCGGAACACTTTCTTTCCACCATAGGACAATGGCTTTGTCAGGGTCTCACACAAATACTGTATGCCACCCGAATGTAGTGATGTTGACAGGCAGCGACGGGCGCAAGATTTCGTCAGCTCCAGTGCTTTCCACAGGAATCAACAAATCTGCTCACCTGTGCCCAAAAAAAAGTGGGCACAAAAACGTCGAGGAGAGTGGGAAGGCCTTTTCACAATCTAGTTAGGTTCTGTGTACGTAGCTTGTATCAACGACAAATGTCTGTCTCCGTTTAACAAACATTCCCCAAAGGAAAACGTCGAAAGAAAGCATTCAACCTTCGAGTCCGGCCAAACTAGTATGAACCGCCAGCGAGAACATTCGAAAACAAGAATTACTCGAAGCAATGAAAGAATGAAAAATCATGTTCCTGATGATAGTGATTCGGATGTGAATCAGACGACAAGATCACCTCAAACAAGAACATCGTTTGCGTTTGTATTTGGTTCGTCATGGCGAAAGCAAAGCAAACGAACAAGGTGTGTTTGCTGGTCAGCTCGATTCGCCGTTGACCGAGCGAGGAATCATCGATGCAAAATCGCTGGGAGAGACTTCCGACTTCTTGATATTCCAACCAACAATGCAAGCAGCGAAACAGTCGCAAACAGAAAGCCACCCGTATCAATTTGATGCCGTCTATTCTTCGGATCTCATTCGTGCCCACGATACATGCAAATTGATATTGGAAGGCATGAGAACACGCACACAAAATAACCTCGACAACAGCCACGTCGAGGACCAAAGCGGAATTTCAATGTCCAGTAACATCCACCTGGACGATCGACTACGGGAACGCTCATACGGAACCTTACAGGGGATGCCTTGGATATCGGATCGGAATGAAAGCAGATAAGATATGGAGGGATACCCATCGAGAGGATGAGTTGCCTCCGATTTTTGAGACCGACGATGATATTTGGATCCGTGTGAAACTATTTTTGAAAGATCTGATACAAAACGAATTGTCAACAACGGCCAACGCCGAGATCCGAACAAAACATATTTTGATCACGTCACATGGGGGAGTTCTGAGACAGATTCTAATGAGATTGGTCGGTGTTGATAAACTCAAGAAAATGGGCGCCAAGTTTGATACAAAACGGAAGAATCGTCTCCTCACACCGAATACGTCAGTGACGATTCTGGATATCTTGAATAGCAATCTCAACGGAGATGAGGACGACGACGCACTTCCTGGAATCCAAACCGAAATGATTCTTTTTGCAAATACAGATCACTTGAAAGACAGAGTTCGAATCCATGATGATTGACTCTGGAAAACACTTGCAATGATTACAAACTTCTCCATTCAATAGAATAGAAGCACTTCTACCGGAATGAACATAAACTTTTATTTTCTATCGTTTTATCTATTTTCTACATAAGTGCTTCTTTTTCCGTCGTCGTTGCAGCACACCTGTTGTGATGCAACGTTGAAATCATGAATAATAGCACGGCGCAATGATTTCATATTGTAGCGAATGCCAATTCACTTCTTGTCAAATCTGATTTCAGCTCACTTAGTCGTACGCATCGAAATTGTACCTTTTCTCGTAAAATCGTTCGTTCATGTCATCAATCTTACACCATTTGCGATCTTCCGGCCACTTGGAGCCCCAATCCTTGCATTCGCAAAAAGTTTTGTAATGGACTCGATCCCATGACTGCAGGGGTCTCGCGGTGTTGACGTCAAGAATATTGTCAGGATTTGCGGGATCGCGGGTGACTTTCGCGGCTGTGTCTGGTTGACATGCCATCACAGGATCATCGCTGGGCGCGATACGCTCCGCGATCAATCGACGTAGTTCTGTCAATTGGCGGGGGTGGATACGAATGGGATCCTTCATGACTCTCCAGTGGTTTGTCCCTCTTCTCGAGGAGGGGTCAAAGTCTCCGTAGCACGGCGGGATTGTTTGTGTGCCGGAATAACGAAAGTAGTATTCGGTTCGGACACCCAACATGGGCCAATAATTGAACCATGGGATCTCCTCGTAGTTCAGCAATTTGCGTCGGTATTGATCGTGAAGGGTAGCATTAAAAATAGTGTCATTATTTTCATTCTCCATGGCCATCATCTCTTGATATAGTTGCTCTTCCTCGTTCATCTTTTTGCTGTGGTCGGCAACAAAGCTGTCCCAGTCGATGGTGTCATCTGCTGGATCCCAATTGCCGTCTTCCATATGAACTTCGACGTCGGTGTGATTCGGATTATTCTTATGGTATTCGTTGTAGAGAAGAACATCATGGACGGTTCGAAATCCCTTTGGATGGCGCTTGGAGTTTGACGTAGTGCTGCCATTGTCTTCAGCGTCATCAATCTTGTTATCTCGGCGACGAAGGTTTCGACGAATGTTATTGACCGGAAAGCATCCTGGATACGGTGGTGCTTCCAATGGTAGATTGCATTCTCTTCGCACCTCATATTCCTTTCGTCTCCATTGACAAATGACCTTGTCCAAATACCGATATGGTGCTGCGTCTTCGTAGGCCTTGAGAAAGACGCTAACCGTTCCCATTTCGTTGTTGACGCTTTCATTCAAAACAAGTACAATTTGAATTGCAAGCAACAAAAGAAGTAAAGATGAGATTTACGCTCTCGACAATGGATAAAGAGGAGTTGCAAATTCATTCGCTTTGCAACATGTTGTGCCATTTCAACTTCGCTGTCACTTACTTCGTTCCAGTCTCTCGAGCAGGAACACTGTAAAAGTGCTGCAATTGAATCTCTCCGTCATATCGAACTCCATCTTGAGTATGTTCCGATGGTGTGTGAATATCAATATGTGAAAGATGCCACCATTGGCTGAATCCTTTGCTGTAATCAATTCGTCCAAATCGACTACCGCGTCCCTCAATACGACATTCAAGCTTGACTCCATCCGGAACACCGTCCCTATCGTCCTGGCGACTATCGTAGACAGTGATTGGTTGTGCGATTCTCAAGGCATGACGTTCAATGGTAAAGGCATCCGAGTTTTCCAATTGGTCAATTGTGCAATACGAGTCTTCGTATTTCATCCAGTGGAGATCCTGCGTGTGCGTGTGTATGTGAGTACGGGGAATGAAGAAAGTGAGACGATAGTAAACAAATTCGTTCTGAAATTGGATCGCAACCAGGCCACGAATAGCACTCCTTCTTGCACTTGATATCAGCAATACAAGACAAGGGAACAAGACTCAATACTTACAATGCACTCATTCGCAATTTCAGAGTAGAACGGAGAAGAAGGATCATAATCGAGGCCCACACCACGCTCCAAATTCACTGGCGATTGATGATGTCTTCCGCAGTTATGGGCCTCACCTTCTGGGCACCACTTGCAATAGTTTCTCGAAATGCCCCACTCTCTGCCCGTTTCCCATTTATCGGTGTATCCGACACATTGATCGAGCTTCGATCCTTCATTGCAACTAATGTCCCCCCAGTTCCTGGGTGAGTAATCATAAGACGTGTGGTCATTGATTCCATCATTGTTTCGATCGTGATCGATGGCAACATCTTCCGACTCGTAAGTAAACCGGTCCAGGTAGATCCCTTCTTGGTTTTGGGCTCCGACTGAACACAGCAACGATAGCAACAGAATGGCAGAACGGATCATCGTGCAATCGCTGTACTTCTTCTTCTACTATGGGGCGATGGCTATGAAATGGATGAAATAGGAATACTCCCAAGTCCTCGCTAAAGTTATGTTATGATTGAATCAAGAAGCGTTTATTGCCGCCGATCTGTAGTGATGATCGACAACACGATCTTCGGAGATTGTTGTTTCGTGGCGACGTTCGAGTGGCCGTCGAAACTATTCCCACCAAGGTAAATTTCCGTTGGTCCTGTGTTTAAACTATTTCACCGGCACGTGAATTGAGGATTTATTTGAAAGTTGAATGTGTTTCACACTTTTTCACTTTCCACGATTATTTCGTAATTAAGCACCTTCCGTTTCAAATTGTAGGACTACGCAGTTTTATGGCGCGTTTTTCGGTTCTCATTTGTTTCGTACGATTAAAATTATTGACTCGTGACAGCGACCGGCTCGGCATGGGAAGGAATACATAGGGAAATCGCAAGTCACGCACGATTGCTTCAGTCACGACAAGCCATGTGCCTCGCGGTCGATCAGATTCCTCACATAAAATCCACATCCTTCGGAACTTTCACGACGTATGAAAAAGAACCCATCCTATTATGAGATGCTAGAGAAGATCCGAAATAGCAAGTTAATGCGTGCCGTTATCGTTGAGTTTAGATTGCGAGTTCATTTGAATTTAGTACTTTCACTTCAAACTACAGGCAACATAGGGGGGACTCTGATGCGAAATAGCTTCTTTAGGACAAAATCTGAGGTTCAAAATGTCGCTATCTTTATAAAGACTCACTTGTTCTGAACAATTATACATTATATTTTACTTTAATTTTCCTATTAGGTTCACAGACATATTCGGTTGATTTGCAACAAGCATGGCAATTTTCTCGAACTTACGACTGATATTAGTTAATACCACCGCAAGAGAAAAGGTTGGCGAACGAATCGATCATCGTATCAGTCTGGCTTCTTCCACCACCACGACGCGAGGATCTATCTTGACTTTCAACAAATTCAATCGCTTCATCGACGGCATCGGTTCCGATTTCACGAAGACTGTCAATAATCCAAGCACCAGTGCCTGTTTGGTGTTGCTTTCGTCTTCTGCGCTTGTCTTTCGATCTCTTTTTCTTACCGTTGTAGTTTCCTTCCTCGTCGGAGCTTTCGCCGCGCGACTGATCGTCGTCGTCTTTGCTAATGTCGTGCCTAATTTTCTTTAGCATCCTGACAATTGGTCGTTGGTTGCGTTCTGCCTCTGAGTCCTCGTCGGAGTAATAATCTGCTCCATCAAAGGTTTCGTATGTATGATCGTCGTCAACAGAATCGACTCTGCTCACGTTTCGGGATGCCCCAGTAGCGAAACTTCCCTCTTCCCACGAATCATTTCCATCTGAAATGTAAGGGTCTTCGAGCTGAGGGTTTGCATGAATCTGTGGGTTTTCATAGTGAACCTGGTTTTTCACAGACTGCCAGTTTTCCGCCTGGACTTCTTCCTCAACGACGTGGCGTGCTTGCACATTGCGTAATTGATCAAAAAAGTTTCCATCTTCCTCGTACCCTTGCATTGGAACAGCTTCGCCAGAATATTCATTTCCTTGGTCGTCGTAATACATTTCTCCATCATCACAATCATAAAGTTGCGAGGCACCTTGGGCGGGAGATTGCACTCCATGATAGTCACCATGTTCATAGACAGCGGGCTCTTCGAGGTCGCACTCTTCGAGTTCGTACTCTTCGAATTCTTCTTCAGCGTTATCTCTGATATCTACATGCAAATTGTTCATTCGATTTGACATCTTCATCTCGGCAATATCGTCTTCATTCAGGCTCGGCAAACTCTGAAGAGTCTCATGGTTTGTATTCAACGTTTTCGAACATTCGTCGTTCTCCAAAGTATTTGAATCATCCAAGCTTCTAACATTCTGCAAGATGTCAGCATGACCTGTAGCTTTTTCTTGCGAAATGTTGAAGACTTGTCCGTCTTCGCTGTCGACGAATTCAATGGTATCGGGTTGGGCAAACTGTTTTGACTCAAATTCGTCTTTGCAATCATCAAAGCTTCTGTAGTTCGACTCTTCATTCCCTGATTCTTGCACAAGATCTATGAACTCGTGTTCTCCAAAACCGTTCTTTCCTTGACGGGATGCTTCGTAAGCAAGATCAAGAAACTCGCCGCCATCCTGGAAAGACGTATGTTCGTTCGAATACGCAGTGTTTTCCTCTTCGGACGAAAAGGTTTCGGTCGCAGTTGCGGCCTCCAATGAGTACTTCGCATCCGACTCCATTCGGGGTTTGATGACTAGCTGTTCAGTGAAACCTGACATATTGTCGTTGGCGAAAGACAAAGGGACAGATTGTTCCTGTCCTTGTTTGGTCCGGTACCGGTTGGCTCTTTGCTGCAAAATGTTTCGAATTCTTGTCATTGTGGTGTGCAAAGTTGTTGTTGAGATCGACTGAAGTTTTCGGGAATAATAATGTTCGCAAATGGTGAAAGGAAGGTGAAAAAATGCTATCTGGTAATGCGAAAGTCCATTTTGTTCTCGCTTCAAGTGAGAGAACAAGCATAATTTTGAAAAATAATCTTCTGAGGATTTTTTGCGATAAGGTATTCGCGATCATGATGCATCGTTTATCGAACAATATGTTGATATACTGAAATGAATATTGTCCTATATAAGATTTAGTCATGCGCGCGCAAGGGGAGCTATCGTCAATCATGATTTTAACTTTCCTACCGAAGGCGCGCCAACCACCCCAAAAGCAATATACGTAGACCAAAATCAAGAAGAAAACCCGAACCCCAAAATCCGAAATTTTTTAGTCTTCTCGTCATGACTTGGAAGGAAGAAAGATTGTTTGTCAACCTTGCTTTCGATGACGTCCGTGTAGGTCCTAAAATATTTGGAATTTTGTTGCGACAGTATCAAATTTTCAATTCACTACTAGTCTTTATCACCGTACTCCGGTGTTCGTACTACACTAATTCGTTTCACAATCTGGCTGTGATTGGTTGAGAATATCGTCAATGTTTCTTTGTCTCAAATCATCTTTATGGACCACTAAGTCGAGTCATGGCGAGATTCTCCAGTCCTTCCTCCGAGACCGAATCTCCCGTCTTTGCCAAAATGTTGGCAAACTCTTTCTTGACAGGTTCGACCACATGTTCATAGTGGCTCTCATTGCGAAGGTGCTCTTCTAGGGCTCGCTGGGCTTTTAACTTCTCAACCCACATCTTTTCTTGCTCCTTCGAGAAGCGCTCTTCTTCGAACTTGCCCTGTGGTGTTTTTGATGACACGATGATGTCAAAATCAAACAAAATTTGGTGAGATGTGTAAGCTACGAAAACTCAGCTTCGTTTCGATTGAAAATTCGATAGTTCGCTTCTTTACAACTCGGGATGTATCGCACGTTTTCATTGTTAACAGATAAATTTCGGAAAGCCTTGGTCACGTCATGCTACTTACTCTGAGGCGAGCATGATCTTCAAATGCCATCATGGTTCTTCGACTGACGCTTTGAACGACATTGGTTCGTCGACACGATGGGAGGAAGACGCGACGAGATGCTAATTGAAAGGTTGACATTTTGCTTTTTGAATTTTATTGTTTGTTGTCTATCGTGGCGTTGGCAATTTTATGATCTTGTTTGATTCATTCCGTTGTCAAGAAATAATGTATGATGAGTGAAATTATGTTAAGCTTGTTGTTTCTTTACCGCGAGTATGTACTGGAATCATGGGTTCTCTTTTGAATGAGAAGCGAAGACACTTTGTTGACACCACCGATTCTATGCTATTGTACCTGTTTCATCGAGGACGCCGCAACGATTCAATCCTCGATGCGAACGCAATCACAGGAGTTCGGGATCTGAGAATATTCTGTGCAGTAATTTTGACACCCCACTCTTTCTTTCACCCGATCCAGAAGCACTCCTTCAGTCTCGACAGAGCAATCTTCTTTTCTATGGAAGGCACTCGGGACTGTTCCACCAAGACGAGAACAGTTTTTTGCTTCTATTTTTAAGAATACAATTTTGTCTCCACTTTGACCAATAGTTTCGTCGAATTGCAGATGATTAAAGGTCCTGTTGAAGCAACTTTATCACGCCCTTTTTTCAGTCTTGAGTGTTAATTAAGAGGTCGTGGAGAAGAATGACTGTGGCTGGGATATACCGAGTTGAAGCGGCAGAGATTTTTCGTTTGTAGCAGTATTATTTCTTTTTCGAGTTCAGAACATGCCGAAAAAATACTTCACGCGATGAGACTTCTCCTTTGAGGGATGGAAATTGTTATCAACGACGCATCTCTACTGAAGTTGCGTAACGTTTCCGAAGAAAAATGAGCCAGGGAGTCAACGTGGTACGTACTTCGGGCAGCACTATGTCCATTGGGTTCGTTCAATACTATCAGACGCAACTATTCTATAAATGCCGGCGATTAATTTCACGGCACCACAAAGTGCGTGGTGAGCCATTTTCGTCCGTATCCTTTCTCATTCTCTGTTCTTCCGATTAGCCAATTCCAATCTTTCAAAGAGGAAAAAAAAAAACAGATGGCCATTCTCTACCCGCTAAAAGAACAACAGCATGGTCAGAGAAAAGGATTCTATTTTTTGTTGATCGTGGTCTGAAAGGGCGCACCTATCTTGCTTTCGGCAATCTCGCGGGAGCATCGATTACCCTGTCCTATCACTCCATCGTCACTCACTAAACCCGATTTGCTTTCTTCTTCTTGGGCCGAAAAATTTGAATCGCACCGGTTCTAGAAGTCGGAGAGTGAAGAGAAACAGCACTCCATTGACATAGAATAGGGAGAAATCACTAGCGACGCTCTGGAGGTGTCATCGAATGTTCTGCCTCGATCGAAATTCAAATTGTTTAACTTTCATCACAGCTGAAACAATATATATTCGCCAAGAAATTGATCTTGGAAGCTCTGGGGGGAAAGTTAGGGGCAAGCTACTCGCTGATTTATTGTAATCGATTGCCTATCAGCACGAATTCTGCCAAAGAAACACGGCGGTTCATTACAGGGGAATACGGGGAAATATAGAAAGTGATAAGAAAAACCAGGACAAGGAACATGACGAACTATTCAGACAATTGTAGTCATTCCACCAACAATCGATTGTCGTCTTCATCCGTGACGGCGAGTACGTTTGAAGATGCTGCTGGGGATAGCGCTTCTTTCTATCGATCGTTGTTGAGACATCATCAAAGCACGCTTTTCATGGATGACACGACATCCAAAGATAGTGCTGGTAAGGGGGATACTTGTGAATTGGAAATCGCAAGTGATGATTGCAGCCGTGGCCAGAAGAACAACCATTCCTCGAAGACTCCCAGCCGATACGTTCGAGGAAGGAGTGTGAGTAGTAGAGGTAGTTCGGCACCTTCGCTGTATCCTAGAATCGTCGACGATGACGAAGACGATACAAACATCTCTACAACCACAAGAGCCGTATCGGAGAAGAATGAGAAAGAATCATCTCTGCCTGCACCGATAAGTCCATTCTATCTTGCAGCTCTCGAAGATGCCGCACTTGAAGAAGAAGAAGAACTCTTAATGTTGCAACAACACGAGCGGAATCACTTGGGCCAGCGTGCTTTGGCAAGTGCCGGCGCTAGTGCTACAGGTAGAGAGGCTAATTTTGCCACTAATACTCCAAGTTCCTTTTATCGATCCGCTCTTGAAGCAGTGATCAACTCGCAACAAGAGCTAGAAGACAAAATTGGAGGACGGCAGTCTACAACGTATTCGTTTTCTTCATCATCGATTTCTTCGGGTATGAATACCCCTGTTACAACATCTGTGGCTTCGCCGACAGTGCTCTCTCGGTCAACAACGAACGAATCGAATCTCTCCCAAGTGCAAAGGCGCCTTTCGGATATTTCATTTTCTTCGTATTCTGTCCTCCCTATTGAAACGGAATCGATCGCTCTCAATCCAAGGTCTCGATCCTTTGTTGACGATAGCTAGTGCGTTCTCTGTCACTAGATCATCGGCCATGCCCCATATGACAAGTGCGGTTTTGTCTCACACGCTAAACGAAGCTAACACAGTTTCCGCAAGAAGCAAAGCTGGCTTATTTCACGGGGAAGACCTTTTGCGATTCGCCAGAGATGCTCTGTTCCAAAGCCATATCCGGTGAGAGCGAAGACGACGAATATGACGAAGATGACGAAGACCTGAGAATGGCGATTTATCTGTCCCGGGTCGAATCGTCTGCCGCGTCCTCTTTACACTCCGAACGAACTCTTTCCGCTTCAATCTCGACTAAGGGGAGTCGTATTGAACTAGAAGAGGAGAACAAGAAAGACCAACGCAGTAACCAAAATTTGGCCTCGAGTAATGGTGCCGAGAATAACAACGAATTTTTGATGAGCCAGTTCAGGGCAATGGAAGAATGCCAAAGGAACAATCGTAAGAAAACCAGTCCAAGCAATCAAAGTCATAGTGTGACAGACGATAGCTCGTTATGTCAAGACCATTCCGGATCTGCATCCTCCTCGTCTTCGTCTTCTGGGGGAAGGGGACAAAGACGAAGGCGCAGCATGTTGGAGACACGTGGAGCTACTGAGACTCGACAAGCTATTTCAAACGGCAATTCTCAAATCGTGAAATGCAAAGGCTGCCAAGGGAGACTCCAGGCTCCTTTGCATTATTCGCTGGTATTTTGTCCAAAATGCCAAACAGTGTCTCCAGCCTAACGACATCATCATGGACTTTTCATTTACCAGCACTGGTGCTATCAAAAAATTATTTCCACGGGTTCCTCTTGACAGACACCAGTTCTTCTTCTTGGTGTCGGCATGCTGCTATATTATATTATGTAAAAACTTGTATTAGAACTTTTGATAGGGGATTTTCAACTACGCCAATACCATTCTCAATTCATACTGGGATGTTCCAGAAATAGCTACCCCTGGCCAAAAAATTCCGGAAATAATAACATACGTACCCTCTCATTTTGAGTTCATTTTTAGATTAAAAAATTTGAATACTACGAACAATACTCGAAAGGACTTTCCTAAAAAAAGGGAATTTCACCCCATAATTTTGCACCATTTTCTTGCATTGAATCTTCCATTTCATGTGAAAAAATAACGTCCGACGTTATCACATTAGGTCCTACCAATGGATGAGGCATAAGAAATCCCCAAAGAATGACGGAGAGCGCACCCAAAAAATTATCAACGGCAAGATCGGAGGAAAACCCAAAGTAACATCTGAGCTATTGGCTCACCTGTTCGGAGAGTCGGAAGTCGTCGGTTCTTTTTTTGGTTGCTTCCCATTTTCGTCGAGGTAGGACGAAGATGTGTTCTAATACGAGTGTGTATATGCTGAAACAATTGTTCCAGTCCTACTAATAGAGAGGGAACGGCAACCACCATCAAGAATTTCGTCATCGAGCCAACCATATCTGAAACAAGGCTTGCTGAATAAATAGGTCTGAACAATCTGCCATTTCGTTTCAATGATGGGAATGGAAGATATCCTTGTCGGTCTCGTCCTGATCGGCACCGTTTTGATAGCCATTGAGGCCCAAACGACTAATCTCCTATCCGGAAATGGGCACCTATACCTCGATCGATTCAATTACAACGCAACAGTTCGGAGAAGTGATGGATTTATCGATTTTGGTCCAGAGGATTGGGAGGATATTTTCTGCGACGAAGAGAACGCGTTGGAGTCTTGCCTCGCCTATATTGACACTTGGCAAACCGGCCGCGAATGGGGCATCGAAAAAAACTATTGCCGATGGTGTCCCGTAGACGAACCCGATTTGTGTGGTCGGCATCACCAATCTCCAATTCAATCTTCAGAGGGAAGTTGGATACGAACCAGACACTCACGAATTGGCAAACGAGTGCATTGTAAGTAATATCAAAGCCGGACAGATAAAGTACTGCATTTTTATGCCCGAAAATTTGACGCTGAAAATCCAAAGACTAACCATAAAATAACGACACAAACAATTTCATCTTTACTTAATGAACAACAGGATGTGCATTGGATGAAATACGAAGATTCATATTGTTCGATGGATCAACTCATCGACGCAGACGCCTTCACAATCGAACGTCATGCTTTAAGAATATCGCAGCCCATCGCAGTATACGATGACTTTCTATTGGACCTTGATGGGGTCCCAGATGGTGTCCGTCTCAATTGCGTAAGAGAGGGGAAAGGGAGTCGTTTCGGACGTATTGACTTTTCGAAAGGCTTCAGTCAATGGTGGCATTTGAGTCATACTGATATCAAGACGCCATCGGAACATACTCAAGAAGGAGTGCGATATGATGCCGAAATTCAGCTCCATCACTTTTACAGCGTAACTCCTGCGGAGGCTGGTACAAACAACGAGGTAGCGACAGTGTCCATCTTTGCTCAAGCATACGAAGATGCGGTCCCATACGCCTTTCTCGACAAAGTAATTTGTGAATGGAGAAGGAAGGAATACGAGGTACGAACAGAATGCGGATTAGCTCCGATTCAGTCGACTTATCCTGGATGCTTCCCGCTTCCAATGCGGCAAAGGCAGCGGAACCTGCGCTACGAGAAAAAAGGAACGAAAATGTCCGGCAACACCACGACTTTTCAAACGGCGCATGATGTTATATTCCACAATTTCAGACACAGAAACAACCCGAACCACACCGATGTAAGGCTTCGTATGGAAGAAAGCAACTGGGGATCGGCTGAAGAGAAAGATTGGGACACATGGATCGAAGAACAGTCCAAAAAGATGAACCAGGACGAAGAACTTTATCACACGTTGAGAGAGAGGGATCATGGTGGTAATCATACAGAAGAACTCCATGAACAGTATCGTAATTTAATCCAATACGACGAACTCGAATGGCATAATTACTGGCCACTGATTGGCGTCCGCACGGAATACTATTTCCGCTACTCAGGGTCTCAAACCATCCCCCCATGCTACGGGAATTTTGTCGAGCAAGAACGGAATGGTACTAATCACTGGCGTGTTATGAAAGATCCCATCAAAATCCACCCACGCCAGCTGCAAGAAATTCGTCGCTTGACTGCGGAACGGATCGCCCCCGTCAATAGTACGGTCAATGCATGCAAACCCGATACGGCCGCCAACGTGACGAGAGACGCCACCGATCCCAGCAAGATATTGGATGTAAGCAACGCCCGACCGCTGCAATCTTGGGATTCGCCGCACTTCAAAACCTTTTGTGAGTGTAAAGATTGGCCATCGAAATGGCCAGAGGATCGAAAATGGTGCGAAATGGAAGACGAAACTGAACGGTTTTTCGTAAAACCGTATAATTTCGACTTGTAAGAGTCAATGAATGTAACTTTTAGAAACTACAGTATCTACAACTAAATCTGGTGTTTATTCTGGGTTGAAAATGTGATCGGAATGTTAAACCTTTCGTTCCCAATTTATCCACAGTGGGATGGGAAAAGTAAGACGTCAACGGCGACGACGTTTGAGTTGGTTTGGTTGACTTAAAGAGAGACGCGAATTTGAATAATGGTGGATTCTAATAATGTATAATAGTTTAAATGTAATTTGTTCGTAACAGTGAGTTGTGACTTGAAAAATTGGCAATGAGTGGATATTGTTATATCCATGTCGGGGTGTCTATATCATTTTAGATGATCTTGGGAAGGTTATCCGGTTGATCTCGGAATCCATCTTCCATATCGACTTCTCGGCTGAACTTTTTCTCCGTTTGGTATTTTTGGTAGTATTTGAATCCATATACCGAACCGACTCCGCAAACGGAAATAACGAACAAACTCAAGAAGAACTTTCCTGCCCCACTCATTCCCTTAGGATTCTCAGCGGCGTTAGCTACCATAGTGTTTACAAGATCGTAGTTGTCAAGCCATTCTGATTCTCCGTTGTCCCAGGCGATGGAGTAAGCACCATCCCTGAAACCGTCAACCTTTCCGTACCAAAGAACATCGTCTTCCACAACGGCTACAGGTGTTCCGATTTTCCACAGGTCTTCATCTTCGAAGAACGAATCAGGAGGAGCATCGTCATCGCCAACTCCCCACTTAGCCATCTGTTTCAGTTCTTGCATGTCTTCGGCGTTGGAAGATTCGTAGTATTCGACGTCATCTTCATCCTCCCACTGGACAATGTAGCTGCCATCAACGAAATCAATGACTTCTCCGTCGACCCATTCTTCGTCTTCGAAATCGCTGACAGGAGTTCCAACCTTGTATTTAGGGCCACTGGTAGGAGTATAATCATCGTCCTCGGGAGCATAATCATCATCACCGAAAGAGTCACTGATCATTTGCATAAGCTCTTCCAAGTCGTCTCCCGAATCGTCGTATTCTTCGGTTTCTCCGTCTTCCCAAGTAACAGTGTAAACATTGTTCCTGTAGCCGGTGATTGAACCATCGACCCATTCTTCATCTTCGTCATCGTAGTAAGAAACATCAGATCCGACCGAGACTGTGATGTCCGAAGGGGCCGACGTGGAGGAAGGATCAGAAGTGGAGGAAGGATCCGAAGTTCCTTCTTCATAACCATCAGGAGGAGCATCATCATCACCATAGGCGTCTTCTACCATCTGGTCCATGACGGGACCGGCAGCAACTTCTTCGATTTCATCGTCCTCGTCCCACTGAATGGTGTAGGTATTGCTTCCGTACTTGAGGATTTTTCCGTCATACCATTCGCCATCTTCGAAAACCGAAACAGGGGTTCCAGCAGGGTAGGCACCCGAAACATCGGTAGCGCCGGCAGGGTTGTTTTGAGGATCAGCTTGAGCCCAGGCAACCATTTGGTCGACCTCGTCGCTATCGTCGTAGTAGTCAGTGGAGCCATCCTCCCAGGTGACAGTGTACATGCCAGTGGCTTGGCTGTAGGAAGTGATGGTTCCGGACCACCAACCTTCGTTGGGGAACTCCTTGTACACCTTTGTGCCGCTATCCCAAGCGTCGAGGCGTCGGGTTTCGGTCTTGGCAGCATCGTCCTTCATGGTAGGAGCAACGACGACAGCGGTCGATCCGGAATCGGCTGCCGAAGCAACCGATAATGCTGTGCAAATGATAGCAAGAACTTGAAAGGTCTTCATTGTGTTTGATTTGTGTATGTATAGCTACTTCAAAATGAATGTTTGTATTTCAAGTTGTAAGAATTAATGATGTAAATGAAAAGGCAATATCACTCCGAATTGACGAGTATCACTGTAACAGAATATCATGCAACAACTCGTGCTTTGGGATTGTATCGTGAAAGTTAGGAATCAAAAACTTTCAGTCGTTTCAACCGCACACGCACAAACCCATGTACCCCCAAGGGCGTGACTTGCTTTTGCGATACGCATTGCTAACAAAAACGCCGCCTAAAATTCGGATTTAAAGGCGAGCGGAAAGTTTCCATTAACTTTCGGTCGTGCATGTCAGATTCAATTGGAAGAACAATTAGGCGACAATTCCGATTTTGCACGAGTAACCACGCTGTCGGGGTAAATTTTGGCCGTTTTGGCGCGAGTCGGTCGCATAAAAATTGGCACTTTGTTGGCATTGGCAAGACAGCCATGCGTCAAAGTGGGTTTTTAAAAAAGTGTGCCAGCAACTTTAGTCGAGTGAATCAATCAATCTTCATTTGATTCGACTCAATCAGAAAATGTGAAGTACGTATGCGGAGAGGGCATGCCATTTCGGCGATCCTCTGCTTCTCCGCCATTTCGACGATCCTCTGCTTCTCCTCATTCACTACGAGTATTGCCTCTAAAAATACTTATAACGGATAGTTTTCGAGATTCATACCTCAGTCTCGGCTTGGTGTGCTGCCTTCGCCAAAGATCTTCCGTCGCGCTGTTTTCTACGAAGTGACTTGAGACACGACAAAAGGCATCCGGGATCAATAGCGACCTGGTAAGCGATATAAGTAGTATGAAAAACTACCAATCAACTATTCTAATTTGCAGGCGCGCTAAAATCACCTTCTCTTGTTCTTTAATGAGGCACGAGGCAGTTTCTACCTCTACTCTATTGACAGCAAGATCAAAAGAGAACCGCTGTCTAAGTCAAAAGGGAACAAAAAGACTACTAGCATCCGCTCTGGACGTGCCATTCGGAACAATTCACATAAAGAGCACCTCTATCGACTTGAGACATAGTTGGTGAAATCTGCGTCACGGAAATGGTATTTGGCACTAGAATTGGAAGGGTATCGTTCCTTTCGTTGTTGCTGCTTTTAGCAACATCGACCACGAAGCATGTCGCAGCGAAAGACAACCAAATCCTGTCGTCATCGTCTGTGCTCATCGAACGGACATTGCAGGAAGACGAAAGCAAGCCCGATGACGTCGGAGAAGATCAATCCGGAGACAACTATACCCCATTTGACAATGGCACAATGGTCCGATTCGAAGACCAAGACGGAACTTGGTGAGTTACCTTAAGTTTTTCTCCCTCGCGGTGCTGTTCGATACCGCTTATTGTGCGATTGAGATTCGTTCGTTTTCTGTACAAAAAATCACTGACATTTTGTGCTCTTGATTTTCTTTCGAAATTAAGGATGTTTGGTATCGTCTGGGATTACAACAGCAGTACCCAAACGTATACGATCGAATGGGATGAGGACAGCGTTCACGAGGATATCTCGGATTTAGAAAAGGTTGAGCAAATGGTCAACGCCGCGAAAGACAACAACTACAATAAAGTAATGAATGATGGTGATTTCCCTGCCAGTGCACGAGAAGAGGAAGAAGACTGGGAGTTTGACTTTGACTACGAGTATGATTACGACGACCTTATCAATTATGAACCTTGGATGAACGAAACTCCAGTTTTGTTAGAATTTGCAGATGGTTATTTCATGGGAAAGATCACGAAATTCGAATTGTCTGCCGACAATAAGGTTGCTACATACCTCATCACCTGGAGCGATGGCACTACCGACATGTTTCGGAACGAATTGGAACGGATTGATCTGATGGCTGCGAATGCTATGGATTACGAACCGTGGGAGGTTGGAACGTGAGTTGATTATGTTGTCTTGTTTGAATGAATTGATGGGTACGTACGTATCACTCACATAAATTATTGAAACAATACTGGGACAGACCAACTTTTGGCTATCCTAATCCTGATGCGACAGAACAAATCAGTGGAAAAATCACTGCATTCGGAGACGGTGCCTATGCCGTAACTTGGTCGAATAAGCACCTTGTAATCTACAATGATTTCGACGAGGTTGATATGCTCGTAAACAGCGCTGCGAACAATCTTGATCCTACTTGGGTTGACAACTATGACCCATGGCCGAAGGGTACTGATGTTTCTTGGAATTTCGATGACGGATGGTGGGACGGAAGTATCACTGACTTCTCCAGTGGAACATATGAAGTAACATGGAGTGATGGATCACTCAAATCCTACAGTAATATAGAAAAGGTTGATCAAATGGTTGCCTATGCCGACGGAGAAGGATTCCTAGGGAATTTGGCAGGCGCATATGACGCGGATGATTATGATGATGACTATTACAACGATTACTATGACCTTGAAACGCTAGTTTACGCCGAATATACGGATGGCTGGTGGGCTGGTTATATTGACTCGTATGATGACGATTACTATGTTATTAGATGGTCGGATGATTCTGTCGATAAGTTTTTGCCTGGTGACGATATGGATCAGATGGTCGTTGACGGGCAAAATATTCCAGACGATTATAATCTTTGGTCAGAAGGAACAGCAGTATACAGTGAGTTTGAAGGAACGTGGTACTGGGGCACGATTGAGATTAGCAAAGGTGGTTTCTACACAGTTCTTTGGGAAGATGGATCAAGAACCACATATGTGTCGGGATCAGCTATCGATGAGATGGTGTATAATGCTTACAAGGGCCGTGGATTCCCTTTCGGAAGGATTATCCTTGCTATCGTTCTTCTAAGCGGCGTGGGAGGAATTGCGTTCTATGTTATCAATCGACGAAAGCGAAGGCTGGCTGCTGAAGTTAACGCGCAAGTAAGGGAGAATGAATTAGATTTAGAACAAGAAGAAGAAGAAGGAGAAGATGTTAACATGATGCCTCGTGTGGTGTAAACGGAAGGGCGTGCATACGAATTCACACCGACTTGGAGATCTCTCTACCATGCTTTCCTCGAACTTTTACATGTTTCCCATATATTTATTGCATGCAACGAAATACACAGAACCGGAATTCAATGTCGATTTGTACCTATGAGGTACAGCACCCATGATGTACAGCATCAGCAGAGGCATGATCAAAACTCGATTCCCGGAATAACTACGTATTGAATAACTTTAGGTACACCATGTGTAACCAAATTAAAAATCATTCTTTCAAAAGTTTCGTCTGATTTCTACCCTACAGTAGCATCTCTTTCCGTGTCATCGAGGGGTTCTTTTGATTCCTCTTCCCTCTCAGGAAACTTGAGACTAAATCAGTCTCTATCGTTTCTGTTCACCGAACGAGATTCAAAAACAAAAATTTAAATAAATAGCGTTCGTTCGTGTTCAGAGTATCTCGTACGTGTAGACTGATGCTGTAGCAAAAACAAAAGAGCATGGTGGAGTCCGCATCACTCAGAAGACCGCGGACGACGAATACAAACTGCATTTCGTGCTGAGTGCTCAGATCAGGTGGTCCAAATTTGATACCGCGGATCGGAAAAGAAAAGAAGTTGCGATTGATACGAAGCTACCATACTGTATCAAAAATTGAACAAAAACAGCAGCAGCAGCAGCAGTAGCAGCAACAACAAGGCAACACAAGTAGAAAGTTGGACAACGTCGCCAATTCGAGAGTTATTGGGGTCTGGTTGGAAACTAGATTTCACGGAAAGTAAGATATCGATCTCTTCTTTGTGATACTAGTATGTCTTTTTCAGCCAGGAAGTTCTTGCAGCAATATGGTGCGGCCGGCATCATTGCATACGGTGGCGTAACTTTGGTTTCGGTCACAAGCATATACGTCGGATTGAGGTCTGGAGTAGATATTATCCTTCCGGTAGAAAAAGTCCTGGGATCTGATTCGGATTTGGTACAGAATCTGAAAGAAAAATTGGGGGAAAGGCCATCAGCGTCATTGAATACAAATGGCGGCGGTGAACAAAGCACAGATCAACCCATCAATTGGGCCCGCGAGGCTACATATTTTGGAATAGCGGGAGCACTCGATTCATTTGTTTTACCAGTGAAGTTGATGGTATGCCTCCCATTGGCACGCCATTTGATCAAAATTCGAGGGCGACGGGGACGGTAAATTGCTCCTGCAATATTCCAAATGTATATTGCTGGTTGCTACACGAATGGTCGGGAATTCTGTTTTGCTGGGCGAAGGAAGACGCAGCCCGTACTTGGAGGTTACGTGTCAATAAAACACAGAATGATGACTGCAACTCGAGGAAATATGAACGTTTTCAGGTTCTCGAAATAGAGATACGAACTTCAAAGTGTTCAGATAATTCGCGTTGCAAGAATCGTTCGGAGGTCCAACGAGTATATCACTAAAAATGTTAATCCAGCTTTGCTGACGCATCACATCAAACTAGTTGTTGATAACAATTCCTATCAGCGATTGATGTGTCGAAGAAATAATTCTTCTTCGAGAAATTCCATCAACAAATGGAACGTATGTTAAGTGAGAATTTCGTATGAAACGAAATGAGGAAATCCGTAGCAACCACTGGTATCTCGTCGCCGTCGTCGAAGCATCCCCACCAGTAGTAATTCTATTCTTTCACTTTACAGCGATACTTCTACTAGAATATTACGTTACTTATTGCAACCATTTTTGTTGTTGTTGCGCCCATGGTACGAGTAGATAGAATGCAATCTGGAATAGCAACTCAGTCGCTGTTCTGAAATGCTAGATCTCTACTATTGCATGGGATAGAAGGATATGCAGTGACGGTAAGAAGGGTAGGAGCGCTCACTAGAGAACTGGTAGTAACTCTCGGGTCGCGAATAGCAAAGTGCGCATCTACATAATACATTTCATCGAAAAATTTCGCCGCAGTCGCCTCTGTCAGAGATCGAGATGCCCTGTTTGTTGAGGCTGGAGAGGCCAAAAATATCGTCAAATTATTTAAAACACGAAAACTAGTAGCTCTCTAATAACAAACGAGGTGCGTATGTTGTATAGTATATATTTGAATTAATCCACAGTAGTCGCTTCTGTCAGAGATCTAGCTAGATGCCCTGTTTGTTGAGGCTCTAACAACAATTATGAATTTAACCCTAACTCCAATTAGGATTCACACCAGTTTTCAAATTTTGAATGTTTAGCGTGATGACTGATTCATGATGCGATCAGCGAGTCGTAAAAAAATGATTATTCTTTCCATTTCCATTGCGATATTGTTTTTGGTGTTATACCGGAAAGGACAATGGACCATCCTTCATCTTCGTCTGCACCGGCCAAATCGAGAGGGTATCGCCACCGGAGCCGATCTGCGAGAAGGAGTGACGGGGAAACGGCGAGAAATGATTGCAAACACTCAACGTTTCGGCATCGGCCAAGATTCTCAACTGCAAAGGAGAGTTTCGGTGATGCATCCATCGTCATTCCTTTTCCAGTCCCATCCATTCTTGCGACGAGATGGCTGATTCAAACGGCACCGGTTGTATTGACCCAGCATTTGGTTTATGCACGTGGATTGTGGCCCATGTCGGTTCCTCAATTGATGTTGCTGCAAGACTCGACCAATCAAGAAGCAAGAAGCGAAGGTGGTCTTCGCAGCCACAATCACTCTGGACACGACGGAGAAAATAAGACGAACAAACGACAGCGTCTAAACAAAGCGAATCGAACTAATCCATCGTTGAGGAGAAAGCAACAACGAGCCACGGATCAAATCAAACGGTTGAGTGATGAATGGACACGGTATACGACTGAGGCTTCGCAATCGGGAGGCAATCAGAACACGAATGGCAAGAATGAAAACCGCAATGAATACAAGAAGCTACCAAAATTCCTCCTCATAATGCTGGGATCATCGTACACGCGGGGTCGTGAGCTTTATTTGTTGGATTTCCAATCCCTGATCGATGAAGACGAAGAGACCACCGATCGCCCTGCCAATGATGCCGATGACGCAGGATTGACGCAGGAGCAGGAGCAAAAATACAAATCACTGCTCGCACGAAAATTAGTAACTGCGTTGATGAATCATAGAAGTGATGGCGAACAACCATCGGTAGGAAACACATTGCCAGCTCCAACCAGTGCATCCTTTCGTTTGTGGTTTACGGCGGGATTTGAGAACCACAACGCTCGTGAAGGTTTTGCAGATGAAAATGAATTTCCCGACGCGGGACACATACCAACTACCACTCACAAAGAAAGCCCTTCTCTGGCTCTTGGTACCGAAATACTCGCCGCGTCTTCCTTCTCAACAATATCCTGGATTCCGAGGACCAAATTTCCCTTGTCAAAACAAAACTCGCGATCAAGACCATCGTCTCAAACGCAATCTCTCGTTACGATCCGATTCGTGCGGAGTCGGAAACCAAATCAAGGTATGCAACAACCCGCTAGCAAGATCTGTAACAAAGATACAAAGGATAACAACATTTCTACCGTTCCGAATCAACTACCTGCAACGTCAGAACGATTGACGTGGATGTCGCTGCCGAACCACCTAAAGGGATTCCGGTTGTGAACGGAACGAACAATATCTCGTCAGCTTGGTAGCTAAAAGAATGATCTACCATTGATTCCAACTAATTAAATAATATTTCACAATAGCAATAATTTCTTATAAATATCGACGCTGGTTTTTTTAACTCTTGGGACACAACACCGAATGAATACAATTCGGTCAGGAATGCATTGGGATTGAAAACTGCATGGAATAAGTTACAGCGAAATTCAATCGTTTTGAATGATTCTTTGTCGTCTATTGAGGTCATGTTCGATCTCTCCATAGAGCGAGACATATTGGCTCGACAATATAAATTATGGATACGAGTACGGCATATTCGAAAAATAGGTATCGATTCATGCAACGTACTCCTTGTCACGGTTGGTGGATTTGATGTTTCCGTATTGTTGTGGGACGTTAGCCCCCATATCATTCCAATATCTACAATACATTGTGGAACTCCTTCAATTGGAGTCAAAGATTGCACGTTTACGACCTTTCGTATTTCGGTGTAGCTCCGACTTTTCCACAAGGATCAGGGTACTGATCACAGATCTCCTTGGCCGTTGTCTTCATTCGTGCACGCCTAGCCTTGATTTGCTCATCATTTCCATCCGTATTCGTAGCCTCCTGCACCTTGAATTGTTTGACGATCGATCCTTTAGATTCGTTGCCGAACTTTCTGCCCTCCAATAGCTCTATCATACCGATGTCTCGATCACTGTTTCTTGTCACGAGGCCTTCTTGATTTGTATTGTAGAATTCTCGTAAAGCTTTGTGTAGATATTTTTCGTCGCTTTGGTACGAGCCTCTGATAATAGCATTTTTTGCATAGGTAAACCATTCCAGTGCTACAGTACGTGTCAAGTGATGTTCCAAATTCCACAACGTAATGCCCGTCGAAATCTCCCATGGTTTGTTCTTGTTTCGTTTGCCATCTTCTCCTACGATTGAACGTCCCATCACAACGAAGTCATTACTACCACCAACTAATGATGAAAGATCCGTGTCCATATCATAAATCATCGCGTCGGCATCCAGTAATAGCAACCGGTCGTATTGGTCCGCAGAATCTATTGCCTCGAAAAGCAGTCGGATTTTGTCGATGCTTGCGTGAGATGGGGGGGCTTTGCAACCGTGCGGCGAAAAGGCTGTTCCTTGCAAAACGACGACCGTCACATCCGTGTTTTCAGAATCGCTACGACTCGTTTCTCCAGACCATAACGCTGCGTAAACACGAGCACTCCAAGCGGCGTGATCAAGTAATCTCGCACGCTCATCGTATCCCGATGTGATGCCTATCAGCAACCTCTTTCTCGTAGTACGCGCGTCGTTGGTTTTCGTTTGCCGCAGGAGACGTTTTGGTTCCTCTTCCAGACTGTGTCCATCCGTTGGTCTCCACCATTCCCAAAGCATATCCTTTTCGAACTTTTCACAATAAACGTGTGCCTCAAAAACATCTTTGCCACTCTTACTGTATTGAGAAATTCCTTTGATTCGATAGTCCAAGGAGGGTACGTAGAATTCTGAACTTCCAGCACTGTCTACTTTGTATTCTGGCAGTACACGACTGGTGGTCGTCACCGAATTGCGAACCCAAGCTTCCAAGCGATGGCTTTCCAATATGAAGCTGTTGAAAAGCAGAACGGCACTGCATACCAGCAGAAAGTAGACGACGAATCGACCAGCCGTGTTCGTTCGTTGGAACTTGGGAGAATTCATTGCGTATGGGAAAATGAAAGTGATAGAATCGATGAATGTTGGAGCTTATCAAGTTGACCCAAACCTAGTTGCGCAAAACTTCTCCGTCACCTTTTTAACATTTAACAACAAAGGCAGTCTTTGTTGGTGTACTTGTTGTCTGCTTACAAGGTGTCTGTCTCTTTATGAAAACTAGAGAGAAAAAATCGAAGTGCGCAATGTCAACAAACGCAAGGGCGATCTTGAGAGGAAAAAATTAGCTCGGCTATCACATTTCAAAATTTCATATTGAATAATATTAAATATACATCAACGTATATGACAATTGAAGTCGTATTTACTTCAACTTCGACTCACCTTGTTTTGCCGTAAATTTTGAATCACTGTGCGATGAATCACATAAAGAATGAACGCTGTTTTTAATTAAGAGTGGCCAGAGGACTCGGCATCGGTAGTACGCAGCTGAACGCTGCCATTCCCGCATCAATTCCAAGAATGAATTTCAGTTTTTATATTCGACTGATTCGAATACCATTTGATTCCAAGGATGCTCCTATTCTCTTGACTCTTGGCATCCATTAAAGATATGAAAAACTGGCGGTATTTTCTAGAGTGTCATTACACCGACTGAAAACGATTGACTTACTTACAATGAACAATCCATTAGCATCGTCATTCGAGAATTGCGCCATCATCCCCCCTTCATTTTCTACTTGGATTTATGCGATTTCTGTGCACGGGGTTTGTTCTCTTTTCGGCGGGGTCCCCTGTGGCATTTTGCTGTATCATGTACTGAAGAAAAGCGCTGGGGCTACAAAAACAGCGGGGCAAACAAAAGGAGGTAGCGTTGATGCGACGCGATCTTTTGTCGGTGTCACTGTTGGGATAGTGGCTGCGGCATCGATATACATAGGGCGACCTGTAATCGAAAGCTTTTCTCCCAACCACGAGAGCACTTTCATTGGGCCCGTGCTGGCTTCGACGTTCGGCTTTGGGACTTTTTTCAAGTCATTGAATGTTGCGTTCGGTACTTATCCCGAAGGTGCTGACAAGGACCTCTATACATGGCTGCTGTGGTATGTGATGATGCCGGAACCAACCTTCGCTAAAGGGAAGTTGAGCAAAGCAAGCCGGGACGAAGTCATGGCCAAGATTCGCAACTTTACGTTCAAGATAATCGCACTGTTTGTTCTTCTTACAGTATTGTTGCAGCACCCTCCACCATATTACCAAGTGCTGATGGAACGTTCGGCTTTTGGCGGGAATGATACTGACGATGGAAACTGGTTTTTCGGGTGGTTGTTGCCGGTTCATGTCAATGGATTTTTCCACTTGTGGCTATTGTATTCCTTCTTTTCGTTTTGCTTGGATTTTTCAACAATAATGAATTACGTCCTTTCGGGCGGGGTACGAATGGAACCAGCATTTTGCAACCCGTTGTTGGAATCTCGTTCTTTCAAAGAAACATGGGGTACTCGATGGAATAGACCAGTAAACGCACTGCTGAAGAGGACGGTGTATGTCCCTGCGCTCAAATCAGGGCTCTGCAATAGAAATATAGCCGCAGTTCTGACCTTTCTTGCGTCGGGATTATTGCACGAGTACAACTTTTCAATACACAATAATCGTTCTTTGTCGTCGCCATCGGGATATCGACAGGGCGAAGTTACGATCTTCTTCATTTTCATGGGAATCCTCATGATTGGTGAATCATGGGTGTGGAACCGAATCTTTCCCCGATGGCTTCAAACGGTTATTGATCATCTTCCATCGGTATTTACTGCGTCGATGTTGACATTCATGGTTGCTGGTCTTGCTGAGCGATACTTTTTAAGAGGGTGGTTTCAGTCTGGTTTTGTCGAAGCTGTTAAGCATATGCTGCCGCATTTGGAGTGTCAATTAAAAAATTAAAAAAGGTGATACGAAAAGCACTTATACGCCAATTGCTATCGCGATTACGTGCCAGAAGTGAATAGATTCAATTCGACTGTAAATTTTGTTTCAACTACGTAAAATTTATTTTTTGGACATTACTTCTTCAATCATATTGTTGAGTTTATCCCTTTCGTCATTCGTCCATACAATTTCGTCCTTTTCGTCCTCATCCGCTGATTGCATTTTATTCCATTCATTGTAAAGGTCAAAATCAACAGCTCGCAGCAAAGTTAACGCCTCACGAGGACGACTGCACAGCAACGCTTTTCGCAACACCTTTTGTCTTTCTTGTTGGACTTCCTGTCCAAATCCCACCCACAAAAGATTGACCTCGCCCCAATAATCTTGGGGCAACCATGATTCTAACTGTTTCCTTGTTTGCTCAGGATTCTTTGTATCTGGCGACACCCACCCGAGTTTCGGAAATAGTCGCTGCATGTGTGTGTCAACACCAATCCCGGTTTGTTTGTCCCAGCAAATATTTTCGACAATGAACGCCATCTTGGGCCCAACCCCCGGTAGATCACGAATCATTTCGCCTGCAGTCGGAGGTATGTCACCGTTGTAGTCATCGTACAAAATCTGTGCTGCTTGTTTGATATATTTCGTTTTGTTGTTGCGAAAACCCTACACTATAAATCTTTGTATTCAAAACCTTTGGATCCATTTCGAGAATCGAAGCAACCGTCAAACCACCACTCCCATCACTCGTGTCCCGAAGATTCTCCATGGCTTGTCCGACCATGGCATCCTTTGTTTGACTTGATAACATTAGTGCTATGAGCGTTTGAAAACGGCTTATTTTCGCGCGTTCTTCGTCATCCATTTCAGCGTCAACATCGTCATCATTGTCTTTGTTCGTTGGCGGCAATGCCAAAGCTTCGGCTCCCATGAAGTCACAAGGGGCTGTCTTATCCTTTCTTAGTTCTCGTACCAATTCATAAGTTTCAAGCCAACCATCGGGTGTCGGCCACGACACGACAGCCCTGGAAGCCTTCTTTTTGTTTTTGGACTTGTTTTCGGTTTTGCAGTTTTCGTTTTTGATTTACTTTTCGCTTTTGGCGACTTTGCTTTTGTCTTGGTTTTCTTCCTCGGCGATGGAACAGGATCAGCATCATTCTCTGCCAGAACAGGTTCGGGAGTCACTGGAATGGCCTTTGAGCCCCGAACAGGCTTTGGAACGGTTTGGCTTGTTCCATCCAATTCGTCAATGCTTCTCTTAGAACTTCGCGTCGCACGCCTCTTTTTTGGTGTGACAGGGACGTCGGTACTATCATTATCGCCATCACCTCTATTGTTTTCGCTTTCGACATCGGCAGTTCTTTTCTGGAACAATCGAACACCCTTTCGCTGGGTGGTTGTATCACAGATCTGATTGTTGGTGATTCGAGCGCTGCGTCGGAGACAAGAGCCACTCGGCACGGGCGATGATATCGTCCCGGCCATTGGAGTTGCCGGAATTAATGTCATAGTAGAAATCTTTCTTCTGCCAAAATCAAACTTTGATGAAGGAGGATGAAAGGCAGCCTGAGCGATAATCGGAGCAAAAAAGGATATTGGTCGAAGTTGCGGAGAGAGCGTCGACGTCAGAGAAGTGGATGATAAAAATATGATGACCTTCCACCAAGGAGATGAGCGAGGATGAAGACGACGATGGCGGCACAAAAAGAAAGGGCTTTGGTGCTTCATCAGCATCTATTTTCCAGGGGTTGACATTGGTCTAGGTTGTTGCGGCACTCGAATGTTGTGGCTTCCAAATGCTATGGTGTTTGCGACATGAAAGTAGCAGCAGTTTGATGGAAGATTTTGGATCGGCGATAACAAAAAATAACTTCACAGCGGGGCGCCACTTTTGAATCAGATGAGTCGACAAGATGATGGAAACTAACACGTGGGGTACACGATTCACTCATTTCTTTCCTGACTGACTGTATTGAGTATCCTCATCCCCTTTCTTTTCTCCTTTCCAACGAGCTTGAAGAGTATCACCTCATTATCATCATAATCAATACCAGGCAAAGTTTGCTATTCTATCAGCTTCAAGTCAAAAGAAATTCTATCCACTCTCAATTTTCTCATGCTAATATGATGATGCTCAAGTTCTTTCCAACGATTGTGATATGCCTTTGCTTGTGCTTCAGCATGATGCCATGCCGAGCCTTCACAACTCACATGCCAACGATAGAACAGCTAGTACGAACACCTGCATCGTCTTCCTGTTTATTCGTCGAGACATCGTCTTCGACTGCGGATAGGAGCTCTGCCGAGGATGAAGAAGACGAGAATACTGTCGTGACCATTCCCAACCCAAAGACTGGCCAGAGCGTTACACTCATTGGAACAGCGCATTTGTCGGAAAAATCCAATCAACAGGTCCAGCGACTCATCGAAACGTTGCAACCGAATGCCGTGATGATTGAAATCGACCCATCTCGACTAGAACGTCTCGGTTTCGATAGCTCAGACGACATTAAAGTTGCCAGAGTAACGGATTCGGAAGACATCGAATTACCGATCGCGCCTCTCAAGACAAAGAGTGGGATCATGGGTATGGCACAAAAAGCCTTTGTCGGCGTCTTTTCGCAGGCTGCTCGACTCTTTCTGACCCAAATGTACAAGTCACTGGAAAATGACATGGACCAAAAGGCGGGAGGAGAATTTTTGCAGGCGGTTCGTTCTGCCGAGGAATGTGACGTCTGCGATACCGTGATCTTGGGGGATCGCAATTCGGTTACCACCATCCAGAGGGTTGCAGAATTGGCAATTGAAAGCGGGGACTTTATGGGTGTTTTGAACCGATTGTCGGGTGTCAACAAAGAAGAAATGGATAAATTGGAACCACAAGTTCGACAAGAACTTCTTCGACAAAAAGGACAAGAAGGAAATGACGATTTCGAGTTGGACGAAGTTGAACTCACAACGGCCATAATGGAAACACTAAAAGAAGACAAACAATTCCGGACTCGATTGTTTTCGAAATTGGAACAAGATGTTCCCGAATTTACCCAAGCATTTCTGAAGGAAAGAGACTTTTTGATGAGTGAATCAATCCGAAGAGAATTGGAAAGTCGTCCGGAGGAAGTGAAGACCGTAGTTGGGGTGGTTGGTTTGGCCCACGTTCCGGGGATGGAAAAGCATTTTAAAACGGTCTTCGCCGATGAGCCTGCACCCCTGGTACAAGACATTGCCGCTCTAGCTAAGGAATAGACAAGTGATGACTTTATAACATTATTCAATATTTACGCTCAATTTCTTCAATTTCAATGTATACAATTTTCGAACGTGATGACTGTATGATGTGTATTTTACAAAATAAATTCTCGTTGTCTTTCTGTAGCATTCGTGCCACCCTATTTCGATTTTTTACAGCTGTGAAACATGATCTAAAATGCTTTCTGGGACATCGGTCACGTTGAATTCAGATGCCAGCTTTACCAAAGCATTGCTCACATGGAGAGGGAAGCGATCACGACGACGTTTCGTTATTGCGTCTTCTTCGTCACCTTCTATTCCAATAATGGCGTTGCCAAAAACCACCCCCCTGTACGACAAAAATGACAACTGAGGAATAATATTCATATGGATCATATGGACCGAACGAATTTCGTGGTTGGCAAAGGACACTGGTTCCGGTGGACCCGGAACATTTGATAGAACCATTGAATGGCGAGCAAATAATTGTAGTGTTTGATCACGGCTGATGAGTCTCGGCAATTTCATTACCATCGTCGATAACAAGGAAGAGACGACTGGAACCAATCCTCGCTTTAGATTGGCAAGACTGTCGTGGATTTTCCATAACCGCTCAACAACATTGCTCACACCAATCGATAGATCGCATGAAATAAAACACCATATATTTCGCAACGCTTCTGCTTTGTCTTCCGTACTTGGTCGGGGTAGCGCTATTGGCAAAAGAGTCCGGCACAGGAGTTCTCCCTTTTTGGCTTCCAGAAGAGGGTCGTTTTCTTCTTCCAAGAAATCATGTATTGCTTGTGAAATGACTGTGAACAATATATCGTTGACAGTGACATTTTTGCTGCTTTCCGAGGAGGCAGACGCTGCAGTTTTCAATCTCTTTACGAAATCGAGAGGAGTTGGAACAAACGGAATGATTGCCTGTTTGGTAGGGAAGGACAGCGTTTTTGGATCGATAGCATCTGTCGCTTTTTCTCCTTTCCGAAACGAGGTAAGGTCGTCGAACCTACCGATTGGTAGAGGAACAACATTAGCCAACGCTCCGATAGTCTGAGAAATCCATTGTGAAGGAGAACGCCGAATTCGAAACTTTTTTGACAAATTTGGGTTGCCAGCACTCAATTCAGAACTGAGAGGTTTTCCTGTTTTGGCATTCAGAAACATTTCTTGCACAACTTTCACTAAAGAAATACCATCGCCTGTCGCGGTTAGTGTAAGTTCAGTTACAGAGATGACGAAAATGTTAATGTAAGTTACGAAAAATTCGAAGTGCGTTCAATTGCAAAATGGGGTACACATCCTTTGTCAGGAAATGAGGATTTAGTAGAACCAGAATGTTTTTCTTACCTAGGCTATGATGAATCCTCCAAACGACAGCCGATTTTCCGTCTTTTTTCTTCGTTGAATTCGTGTTCGTGAGCATAACAAATTCCCACCAGGGCAGCAAAGTCCCTCTCGGAGCTTCCGCTAGTGGGACACATGCTTGATCCTCCATGACTTTTAGTAAATCGTTGTCCGAAGAACAATCGGAAACTGGGATGTCACGAACCAAGTCGTATGGATCCAATTTATCGCCACAGCGCAATACCGAAGATGTTTTGCGATCATAGATGGACGAGAAGCGTTCGTACTGCAACAACAATTTGACACAGCGGTCAACCACCTCGTCAACAGAAGGGCGGTCATTATCGTCAACAACCATGACGACATTGATGATGGCTTCATCGAATTTAGATTCTGGCGGAAATGTTCCTTGCGCAAGAGAATCCGACATGCACGACCATCGTCGCTTGTTCTGTCCATCCTTTTCGTCTTTGGATTTTCTCGCCATCCATCCCACCATTGCGGTCACAGCCGCGACGGCAGCTATTGTCGTCATACTCGTCAGGATCGATGACATCTGGCACGAACGACCTCATGTTAAAAGATGCCCCCATTGCTTTTACCGATGTCAAATTACTGGTAGAAATCCAAAATCGCTCGCTATTGCGGTATTCTTGCTTCTGAAGTACCTCTCTGATCCCGAATTATGTGGATTTTGGTTCAGGTCGACTCAAAGTATGAGAAATACTTCCGATCCTTCCTGTCCAAAAACTACTGCATGTTTGAGAGAAGTTGGAAGGTTTTCTTTTGATGGCGAAGGAAGGATGATGGCCAACGGTTCTCGTTCTCAAGATATTATCTTCTCATTGACGCGGATCGTGATTGAATTCAGTCGTCGTAACAACCGCGAACGATGACTCATAATATGCACAATATCTATAAAGCATATGATATCGACGAATCGGCTTTCCGATCGCTTCAACAAAATAATAATCGAAACTTCATTATTTCTTTCGTTGATCAGAATCAGAGAACAGAGAAAATACTTTCACGAGTTTCGTTTCTCCTCTGGTCTCGTCACTCTTCTATACTCTGTCCAGAAAGTAACTATACCAGATTTTTTAGCTTCAGAATAGAGTCGGTCAAGTAAAAGCAAGCAGAAGCTTTAGCAGGATGGCGAAATACCGAAAGAGTCTCGATGGGGTTCCGACTAGGATCGGCAATTCCTTACCTGAAAGTCTGTCTCGTGTTGATGTGCTGCGTTCCTTGGACAACCGATGCCTTCCCAACGCTTAGTAAATAACGCAGTCTCCTCTCCATTGAATCAAGCAGCGCAACTGAGAATTCGAAACGGGAGAAACTCTCCCTTTTCGTCGCTTCAACGCTTATCGACAACGAAGGCACCTCTGCTGCATCGCCCACGTTTTCAACCGCAGCCGAGTGGCATCGCAAGAGGAGAAAGGCTATGATCGACAAATACGGCGATCAAATCATACCCCTGGAACGGAATTCCTCCTCTACAATTTGTTGGATGTGCCCTTGTTGGCCATTACGAATTTATCCCTTCTAAGCCTTAGTTTGATATCCGGTGTCAATGATTTGGAGGTGTACCAAATCTTTGGTTTGGCACTGTTTCCTGGATCCATGTTTTCTTTGTGGCAACTTCAAATCTTGCACGACTGCTTGCATGGATCATTGTTTGAGAAACAGTCTCAGCGCCAGCAACAATCGTCTGATTCTCTTCCAAAAAGTAGCAGTAGCAGCAACGCCGGTCGAACGCGGAAACAATTGCAGGACGATGTATTATTTTGGGGGTCGATGCCATCCATTTTCGGTTATTTTCTGTACCTCAAATACGGCCACTTGACACACCACTCGAACGTTGGCTGATCCAGGTCGTGCTAGCCTAGAGAAGCTATTCAACTCCGATCAATCGAACTTTGAAGATGGTGATGTATTGTTCGTGGCTCATCGGATGAAGTTAAAGGGTGAAATTGGACCAACATTTGAGCTGCCATTCTTTCGCGACATCCCACTTCTTCCCGAAAAAATCACAATGAGTATCAGCAAAGGTGGATTTGATCAATGGAAGATCGATTCTCAGCAGCCAGGAAATTTGAAATGGAACGTAGCTGTTTTTGCCACTTCCTTTCTTTTCGAACGATTCATGCTTTTGATCAATGATTTCGTTGTTTCAATCGCGGGAAGGAACTTTCTTTTTCCCCAATAAACCTGATTCTTTTCACGAGGAATGCACAGAATATGCCAGGGCTGCTTCCCTTCTTCGAGCAAGTCTGTTGTTGATTGGTGGATGGAAAACCTTACTGTTTTTGTTTCTTTCCGAAACTCTGTGGTCGATTCCACCTCACCCCGCATCTGCAATGTTCGTATCGAATCATCCATCCGCGGTAGACGAGACCACCGGTGACTGTGTTCCTTCCATGTCGACGTATGCTGGAACGTGGTATTCGTTGTTTACTTTGGGAACGAATTATCATTGTGAACACCACGATTTCCCTACGATACCCTTCAACGAACTACACAAGTTGAGAAAGATCGCTCCGGAATTTTATCGATCCGGTTCAGAAGACGACATCGTGGAAGTGATGAAAAAGTCGTTTACAGATCCCGACTTTTATGCCTGTATGGACGTTCACACCCTTAATTCTGATTCGAATTGAGATATTTTTAATGAACCGATGAGGAGACTTCGTCATCCCAATAGCCAAACATTGTAACATTTTAAGCAATTGATCGTTTGCAGATAAACTAATACAAGCGATAAGTGTGTGGCCATTGTTCGAAATGATATACCATCGAATAGAGTAGAAATTTAAGGTTGAATGTTCTTCATTTACTATGTTTAAGAAAGCATTTCGGTGGAAAGAGGTTCAATAGGTAGCAGGCCCAGAGAGCTACGCTGTTTCTTCAATGGAGAAAGAACTTTATATGCATTCGCTATAGCAATAGTTGATCCTTTCTACACAAATGTAGAATATGTTGTTATGAATAATGCGAGGAGGGATTGAATTGCCTTGATACTTTTCAATCCGCTCGTGCTTTCCCAGTCTTGTGCGCTTTCGATAGACCCTGTACACTTCTTGGAATACGCGATGATAAGTGTGGATATCAAAATTGGTGTTCTATCTTGGTGGGCATTGACTTTCAATCATTATGATACAGTACTCGTATCAACGAAGAAGTACAACCTTTCATGTGGTGGAATATGATAATCAAAATTGTTTTGGGCTTCAGTAACGATCAATCTCGCACTACAACGTTCCTGATAATGATGTCATCTCATGTCATCAGAAATCCGCCGTATGCAAGGTTTGACGTTTCTAGTTTCGTAAAGAGGGGAGTTCGTGAACGAGGATCTCTTCCCTGAAATCGATCCACGAGGAGTGACAATAGGACTTGCTTCTTGGAGTTTAGGGGAAATAGGTTGTGATGGAGTGCTCGGCAGCGGTTGTTGCTTTTGGTCTTGCTGTTGATTGTTCTCTTGCCCCATTATCAAGAGGAGAACGGTTGCTACTTCTTCTCGCTGCTTTCGATCCGTTTCCTCTTGTTCTTGTTCGAGTTTCCTTGATAAGACAAGCTCTTCGGCTGATTTCATGGCGTAATACCTTGCGACCTCCTTGAATGGCTCCGATAAAGTTCTCGATACCAATGAGACATGAACGTCTTCGTTGTTAACACTTTGTTGTTGCAAGACGGAGTGTACGAGTCGCTTTTGACCGGCGTACTTGGCTGCAGCATCGGCGTACTTCTCGATTCCTCTCAAACACACAATCTTTGTTTGGTCCTCCGGACAACGCAAAACCCAACTCCCCAAATCGTCTGATAACGGCTTTACTGGTTGCGTTACATTTGTTGCACTTGATTGAGCAACTGCTGCGGCATCCAATTGTAGTTGGTGGTGCAATGCTTGAATAGCCATTCGAGCTTCGTCTCGAGATACATTGAGTTCAGCCTCCGAATACCAACATTCCGTCTTTCGTTCTTCTTTGCTTAAGGTTTGTTCCGGCGAGAAATAAGCTGTTTGCTGTAGGCTAAAGGAGACTCGTTTCTTTTCTTTCGTCATAGCCGAAGTCACCGTACTGGAGGTCGTATCACTGCAACTACTTGTGAGGCTGTTGCAGCTACCTGACTTACTAGGTGGTATGGAGCTTCTACTGGTATCAACTGTGTTCGTAGCAGAGCATACCTTTCCCGCTGAGATAGTATCGTGACCCGTAGTAGTCGCGGGGGCTTCCGGGCCTTTCATCGTTAGGATCATCATGAGAAAATTAATGTATTTCCCAAACATATAAATATAGTGTGATGTAATCTACGATACGTTGGGTCGCAGAAAAGAACTAACAATCTTCCCGGCTTTGGTCGGGAGTCCGAACACGTGAAGTCTTGGGAGTCGGTTCACGTGATAATCTGAGATAGAAAACACGACGACGACTGACTTCAATTTTTGATATTAATGTTCGTTGTGGGACAGTGATCAGAGAATAAACACGTCAATTGAGTTGACAAGAGACATGAGATTCGGATTGTTCGTACGATTGTTCGATCATCGATGAAGACAAGAAAAAGGGTTGACACGGACGGGAAGTTAACGAATGGGAGCTCTGAAAACGCGAACTACGTGGTTTGCTACCGATGTCTTCTTGACTTCACAAAATACTCGTCACAACCAATCACGTTTCGAAAGCTGTTTTGATGGTTTTTCGCCTTCCTCTTTTTCGAGTTACGGCACATTTCCGCGACCTTCGAACCAACCAACCGCGTGAATCAGATTTTCTAGTAATGCGTGATATTCTCTATCCCTTCCACATTCTTCTCAGATAAGACACCGAAGAAAAGACAGATCAGTCTTCTTGACATAAGAACGTTGTGAAAAGAAGACGGAGTCATGAGGAAAAACTAGTGAAGTGTACATTAAGAGAAGGGAAAAGGAACAGCGTCATCGAGTTGGACTGGCAATCAAGCTTTGATTGCTCGCTATCTGACGTCATTCTTCAGTTCGGTGTCAAGCACTATATGTGAAAAGGCGATGTGTCCACCTTTGGAGCCATACAATAGGTAAATCAGAGAAAAGTAAATATTGGGTGGTCGCGAGGCGAACTGATCGACGTCAACACTCTGTATTCGAACTGGTCGTTGGCGGAGAAAAAAGAATCGTTTCGATGACGACTCATTGTATTCGGATGAATCTTTTTAGAATCCTTTTCCCGCACGATTCAAAAAATTATTATATGTGCACGATTCACCAATGCTCATACGTCACATACCTTGTATCGAACTATCCTGAGAGTACGTAACATACCAACATGTGAAAATACAAGTTTGTTGTGCTCTGAAGGCCTTTTAAAACTGTTGTATTCTCGTACAAACCGCACATACCAACCAATTTGGAGGCGGTTCTTGTTTTTGAAGAGCGTCTGTCGATAATCAATAACGGTTCGGAATGATTTCAAAAATTCGTTTGTATTCTACACACTTCTACCGAATAGGGTACCCGCATTCGTTCTTTCTCTTCGATTCATTCTCACACGTTTCATATTCCGGGACTACCAACATAGAATCCCAGACCATACGAAAGAACATAGGATTAACCTATTCTACTATCTTGAAATGGCCATAATACTTTCCCAGAACGAAAAGAAACTGTCTTCATCAACAATGCCAGAAAACAAGGAAGTCGAGAAAACTTCTTCGGATGCCATGGCAGTCGCCATCGATAAGGCGAAGCCTATCATCGCTAAGGTCTCCTTCGGTTCGGTTGTCGGGTATTGCAGCGGATACACTATCAAACAAATTGGAAAAATGGCTGCCGTCGTGCTTGGAGCTGGTTTCATTGCTGTGCAAACATGTGTTTCGATGGGATACATCCAGGTCGATTGGGGCAAGGTCAAAGGAGATGCCATTAAACAAGTGGATACAGTAAGTATACACAAGACGATTCTGCGGAAAAAATTCTTGTCGATTCGCGATATCTGCTGTTGATTGCGGATAGGACATGAAACTAGCCATCGGTCGGTGGTTGATTCGATTTGGAACAGCAATGCGATCGATAAACAGACAACGATTACTGTTTGCAACACCGAATAAGAGCAACAAACATTGATTGATTTTGCATTTCTTGAATCGGAATGATTATTTTCTAAACGCACTGGTTTTTTGACATCGTTTTTTTGCAGGACGGCGATGGTACATTTGGTGCCGAAGACATAAAGGTATACTGGACAAAGCTCAAATCCTTGTTGACAACGAATTTACCAAATACCGGAGGATTTTCCCTTGGATTTCTCTACGGCATCCAAGCATGAACTTCGATTACGATTATGGAGTTTCAGAATATGCAAAGTGATTCTTTCGCGTACAACGGCGGAGCTATAAAACATAGACTTGGAGCATATCCGCACGTGCCTCTCTGGTTTCTGAAAAATCAATTCATCCAGGACGTCCCATACGAAAGAAACCAATACATTCCGTGAAAGTTAGAGTAAGAGTAAAATTATATTTCAAGAAGTTTATCTGTTTTCACAATCATTATTTCTAATTAGCAGCGGTTATCGTCGGCTAGGCTTATGCTCCGGCCAAAGGGGGGCTTGGCTCTGGGGAAGAATGTTTCAGGTCTTTGACACGATGGATCAAATTTCTGGCAATTTCGAATTGAAGGAGACCCACAATACTCACAATATGGTGGTAAAATAAACGGCACAAATGGCCGATCGTCCTCGTTTTCTTCCTCGTCGTTTCCATCCCCGTCGGCTACTATTATTTCTCGTAAATCATCGCAATCCTCCATTTTTGTCTCGTCTAGCATTTTCAGTTTGTTCGCGAGCTGTCGGAGCATGTATGGGGAAGCAGTAACATTCGAAAGGATTTTGACATGATTCAATTACTGTAGTTTCGAATGCCCAGTCGAATGACTTCGAAATGTTGCTTCCAATCGACGATGAAAGAAAGGATGAAAATGGTTCGTCGTCTTTGGATTCGTCGTTGCTATGTTCATTCTCAATCAAGTCATTTTCATGTACATCAATTCCTCGAGGGCGACGAGAAGATCTTTGGAACAGTAGTGCGGTCAACTAAGCTTTCATTGCTGCCAGTGCCGATCTTACTTCCAATCAGAGAAATAACTGTAGGGTTCTCCCACTTCATCCTTCTTTGGTCAGTATCGCTGCTACACCCAAATTCATTGAAACTGGAAAAACTCTTGAACTTCACTTGTATGCAACGGAGAGAAGACGTCGAAAGGGAGAAAAATGCCGTTCTTACCGCATCATCGTTGCCCATCCTTAGTGCTTTCAATACTCACTATTCTACGATCGTATGCTGAGGATGAGTATTCACAACTCAAATTGAACTATTTTATTCCACACTTCAAGATGAGGCTGTCATACATGAGCTTCTTGGTGTAGTTTGGCTTTATCGATTTTAACGCATTGGCACTCGGCACGGAGTCGCCATAGTGCACAAGGGGGATAATCAACTCTCAAGATCGATCCGTTGAGGCTAACCCATTAAAATGTGACTTGCGCATCAAGATCAAAGCCCGTCCGACTCCCAACCGGGATCGAAAAAGTCGACAGCTTATCGAAGAAGCTCATGAGTCGTGTTTGAAAAAAGGAAGCTTCGTAGATTGTGCGATTTTAATCGTGGACAAATCGTACTGTTGGAAATTTCGAAATTCGTGTTTTGATCTTTTCCATGTTCGAGAAGGGAAATCAGCAGACCCTGTTTAAAAAGCAATCTTCGGCTATCATCTACGATAGTGACATAGATAACAGCCGAGGTCGAAAAAAGGGTGTAAACCTCATGTTGCAATGACGATCAACAACGAGAGGATGATTATTTCTGACAAGCTTCAGTACAATGCACCAAATCGTGCCCCACAAATAGTTAGGTGTTTTGGACTCTCGTCCAAGCGGAACGATGCAAGCAACAAGAGGTGTTGTTCGTGACTATCTCAAGATTGAATATAGAATTCCAACAGGAAAGCAAAAGTAAGACGAGTCAAAAGAAAGAGTTATAGTCTTTGGGTTCGCTTTTTGACGTTTTGTTGTGCCATCAAGAGAACTATTATTTTAACAACCTTTCCTTATCCACTTCTCTGTACAACAACCAAATTTTAGACAAGTATCACCCACATCCAAATAGAGTGTACACCAGCGTATATCGCGAAGATTACTTGCCAGACACAGTAGAAGGCCGAGGACTGCTTTTGCGATTCCAATACGCATTTCTCAACGGGCTTTGTTTTGAGGTGCTGCAATCTGGGCGCGTAGCTTCGTCCTTCAACCTATCACGACAATACCAAAATGCACCCAACATTGTGTATATGTCAGTCGTGTCTCACAATATGACCCAATTGGGTATCCCGACCGATGTTCAAAGTTGTTATGAGTGGATCCAAGAAAATCAATCAACTCTGTCGTTGGCATTGCAATTAGATTTAGCAGCGTCGGAAATGCAATCTTCAGCATCTCTTCCTGTTGCAGTTGTAGGACCAGCATCTGTTTCACTACAACGAGCTTTGTCACCGTCTGAGGTCCTTTATTTCGATGCAGATCGATCATCCTCGACAATGAATGCCTACAATCGCTACTCTCAGTACTTGGAACCTGTATTGGTCTGCAAAGAAGTGGAAAAAGAAGAAGAATGTCCAATTTGTCTCGAAAAGATGGTACCTGCTTCGGAAACTATCACTACAAATGTCATTTGCATAAAGCAATGCCGACATCGCTTTCATAAGCAGTGTATTTTGGAGATGTTCGCTCGAAAGCACAACAAATGTCCCTACTGTCGTCAACCTGTTGGCATTTTCTTAGAGCCTCGCGGGCATGGACCATCCGGGAGTATGAGCATTTTTTGTGACCGTGGAAGGCGTTGTAAAGGAATCCGAGCACAATAGTGAATGGTGTTATCCAGATTCATTACAAGATGAAGGGAGGCATCCAGCATGCTTTCATGGAAAATCCCGGTCAACGATATCCCTCAACCTCGCGAATCGCTTACCTACCTTTGAACGAATCCCGGTCGAAAGTTGCTAGCTCGATTGAAGTATGCATTTGTTCACGGTCTAACCTTTCGGGTAGGGAGAAGCTTGACAACTGGAAGGTCCAATCATATCACATGGAGTAGCATTTACCATAAGACCTCTTTGTATCCTGGTGCATATGGTTATCCAGATCCACATTATTTCACCAATTGTAACGAATCATTGGATGCCCTTGGAGTTCCGAAGGCAGAAGATTGCTCTTGAACTATGATTCGATTGCGATGACGTCTTTCAATAAACGCATTGGAAAGACGACAATGAATATTTTGAAAACATAGACTGGTACATTGACAACATGACTTGTCTACCATCGTCAATTACAATAATTAGTAAAGGAAATCAAAAAATATATCATTTCTAATTTTCGGTGCCTCCTCTCGTGATCTGCTCTATCTATACGGCATCCATCCCTTCTCCGAAACCGTTTGCGAACGTATAGCATTGAGACATATCTAGAGCGTTTGGGGGTGGTTTAGAGTCTTCGATCGAAAGGTCAGATAAAGCTGGCATATCATTTCGCTGAAACACGCAAATGTGCATTTCACAGTGAATGGATTGCAATAACGGGTATAATTGTGGAAAACACGCTTCATCCTTTCCTTCGTTTGGATCACCACAAAAATGCAAATCAGCCATCAGCTGGGGTAGGAAACTGTGTCCGAAAGAGATTGGCTTCTTCGATCGGCTGGACATCTTCTATAATCAGAATACCACCGGGTTCGATCCGAGGGAACCAGAAGAAGACACTATAGACCATATGTTTCGCAAGGTGAGATCCATCATCGATCACGATTTTGAGCGGCGGCGATTCCACCGAAGTAGAACCATCTAGGTAATCCTTTCCTTCTATACAAGTGGTTGTTCCAAATCTGATGGAGCCAGTCAACGTCGGAAGCGTCTCCGCAATGCTATTCAAAGCAACAGTAACGGCAACAGCAACAAGTTAGTCGAAAATTCAGTTCTCCTTTCATTTCTTTTGAATTTTCTGGGTGCATTGATCCGTTACGTACCAAAAGCTTTCGATCCAATAGACTTTCGTACTCTTTGTTTTCTTTCGCAAAATTGTCCCATGGCCACTTCCCTTCCTCGCGAGGACCTTGTTCGATGCAACTTATTTCAATAGTGTGAAGTTCGGCTTTAGGAACGCTTTCGAAGAATTTCTTATACGTGTCGTACCCGAAACCAAGATTCTGTGTGGAAGGTCAATAGACGATGAAAAGGAAGAAATTAGTTTCGCTGCATGATCTTGCAACCGTAACAATGCATACAGTACTACATTTCAATGCATACAAATAACATTGAATACGTACATATCCGATTTCCAGCAACTGAAAGCTATCGTTTGGATCCAAAAATTTACTCAACTGCTGTTGGTACATGGTGTGATAGAAATGTCCCCAAGGGCGACATTTTTCGCGCTGACAGGATGGTCTGGTACATCTTGAGTCGTCTGCGAGGCAAGCTGGCAAATACGAAACGCCCTTCACTTTATCCGTGCCTGTTTCTCGTGCCAATTCGTAAAAGGATGGTTCCTCGACGTCGCACCGAGAACTCGAGGTCTCGTTTGTACCAGTCGACGACGAAATTGTTGGATTTGGTACTTCGGTGATTCTGTTTTCATTGTTTGTATTGTTCAAGATCTCAACTGAAGTTTCATCACGAATTGTGGGTGACGATGTTGACGACCACTTCTCGTTCCGGAGTAGTTGCTTTTGGTGCCCTTGTCTTCCATTTCCTTGAGGCCTGTCAAAGTTTTCTTGTTGAAACTCAGAAAGGAATGCCTGTTGGATCGAAAAACCAACATAGAAGTTGGCGCCAATCACCGGGAAAACGACGAGTACCAACAAAAACGCCGGAAAGGAAAACAAAGGTTTTTCCTCTTGTTCCGTTGGGTGCTCGAACGTGATTTTGTTTGATGGAGGAATGTGATTGCATCATGATTCCTCTCGGCTTCGGCTACTGCCGCATTCTGAAAAAACCCTTTGCATACCAATTTTGTGAGTGTGCTTGCCAACCTCATTTGATTTGGATTGGCGGCAGTTGTAATCTTTGGCAGAATTTCATCGGAATTCGTTAATTTACCGTCTTCTTGTACGTGTGCTACGTGTGCACTACCATTGTCACATAATAAAAACAAAAATTTAAATTTTAAATTCACACCACAAGACTGAATAATTCGTGATTGATTAAAAACATCGAGGATGCGAAGAACTCGTGATTCAGGAATTCTCAAAGGTATGCAAGAATGAATACGATACTCAATACGTTGTGCAATACGAGAGGATCGAAGGAGGTGAAGGGTGGATATCACGTAGGCAATCAGCAATGATGACATCCTGCATCGAAGAAACCACAAAAAATAGTGAACAGAACTGGCAAATTATCATTATTTGTCACCACTTCTCATTATCCTTGTAGGGTCTTCGCTGGAGGACCTCCAACAGCCCCAACGTCATTCGACCGGCCTACCTTCATCGCATCACTTTGCAGCGACAGACTCAGAAGTCTCGTTGATCGCGTCAATCTTCATTTCGCATCGATTCAGAACATGCCCGCCGCCTTTGGAACGAACATGCGTCGATTCAATCGACTTCCATGTACATATCGGAATCTATTTTCATCCCTTGATTGTACCACGAGGACGAAGGCCGCCTTCTTTTCCTCGACAACATCCAAACACCAAAAGACCAAGTATCAACTTCCAAAACGAATAATACTATTGCGTCACGGAGAATCGCTTGGCAATGTAGATGATACAGCATACTCTACCATTCCGGATTGGAAAATCCCTCTGACGAGAAGGTAAGCATCAGTCTAAGATGTTTGGTCGATGATCGAATGGTGCTGCTTTCTGTAAACGAAAAAATCACACTCATTGTGCGCTTATCATTATCTTTTTGAACCCTTGTAATATGTTTCTTGATTTACAGAGGTGAACGACAGGCACTGCGAGCTGCAAAAGATATTGCTGAGATGCTCGACGGCGAAGCGCTTTTTGCGTATTGCAGCCCATATAAAAGAGCCATTGGAACATGGGATATCATTGAGGATTACATCGAGGAGCATAATAGAAAAAAGATTGATGAGATGGATAGTAGCGAGAAGAGTGAAAAGAAGAAGGTTGGAGTGGAAATAATTGGAATGAGAGAAGAACCAAGAGTAGCGGAACAGCAATTTGGAAATTTTCGTAAGTGTAGTGAAGATCAATATCGTTGAAGCCTGTTATTTATTGGTGAAATAGTTGTGAATCGAAATCTCAAAGCTCTCTTTCCGGATTTTCTTTCAACAACACCAATGAATCACACGGCACTTAGAAAACCCTCATAAAGTTCGAACGGCAAAATCAGAACGACGAACCTTTGGGCGGTTCTTTTTCCGCTTTCCAGATGGTGAATCAGGACTAGATGTGTACAGCAGGTGTAGCAGTTTCTTAGCGACACTGTCGAGAGATATCAAACAAATCGATCAGCAATATTCATACCTTCACCGAAACGATGACGATGGGAAAGCCTCTACGAAATGTGCTATGGAGAACATGAATATCCTCGTTGTGTGCCACGGGCTGACGCTGCGGTTGCTCCTGATGAGATACTTTCAATTGTCGGTCGAAGAATTTGAAAGTTCCTACAACAGTCAGAATGCAAAGCTGGTAGTCATGAACCGACTCGTATACAACGAAAGCGATGTAGACAACGACCCAGGCAACAAAAAATATCACTGCGAGTTCACTGGTAGACAGCAGTATCGCGAATATTATAAGTTAGACGAAACAGCAAAAGATGCGCTGAATTTGCTAGGAGACGTAAGCAACAAAAAGCCGGGGTATCTCCATCGACGATCAAGAATGGATGATGAATTCAATGGTGGGGTGCTATTAGTAGACGGCGACGACGACTTGGAAGAATAAAAATCAGACACATTGCAGTACAAATGTCCAGAATAAATCATGTAGTTAGCATGAGGGGAAAACATTCTTTTTAAGATTAAAAGAATTTTCTGATACTGCTTTCGTGAGTTACAACTTCATAACGTAAATCGCAAGTTTCCGCGACACATTGCATGTCCGCTGATACATTCACTTTAGGATGGGCAGTCATGAGGCCACTCTCGACAAATTTCATCTTTGACTTCTCGGATGCGCAATAAACGTTGGTCAAGACCTGTTCGGGACCAAGAGGCCTTATCTCGTTTGAAGTGCTTAATGACTGTAGCGTCGTAATATTCGAGCTCGTCTCGCACGGCCCTAATGCCGACACCGAATTCATTGTGTCTTGTGGTGCCAGCAGTGTTCTGAGCAAAAGCGGTCCCGGAAATACTTTCTCGGTAGTAGTCAAATACGGCTGGGAAAAAAGAGTGCCGTTTCCACCAATTACGAAACGATGTCATCCTGAATGCACCTGTAGTGAGTCTTTGCAAGGCTCGTTGTAAATAGTACTGATCGTCGTTTTTCAAGAGAACTTGTTTGGGATCACTTAACGACAATTTCAACCAATCTTCCGCGACAACTCGGGTATTTGGATGTCTCAAATTCCACAAGGTGATTCCTGCATTGACATCCCAGGTCGATAGCCAATCAAATTTCCATACCCGATAAGCGACTAGAAAGAAAGATAAGTCATCTCCAGCATCGGGATTGTTTGTCTTCGTCGTGCTTTCACCATCGATGACAGTGTCAAGTTGGTTGTTTTCAATGCTTCCGTCTTCTCCACCATCGTCATCTTGATCGGTCACATCCGATCCAAGCAGTAATGAGGTGATGTCGTAGTCGAAATCAACAATCATTGTATCTGAATCTAGAATCAAAACTTGATCGTACTGGAGTGGTTCTTCCATCGCTTTGAACAGAAGAGGAATTTTGTTGAATGTCGATTGGGCTTCGTAGTTGTAATTTGATGATGACGAGTTGGTACTATGGAGACTTTCAGTATTTTCGCTTTTGTTGTAGTAACGACAAAATCGATTGTTCCCCTCACTTCTATCACCATCAGTTGCACTAGAGCTGTCATCTTGTGATGTTTCATAAATGAACCCCGGAAATTTCAACCCAGTTCCGACAAGCGTTGTGTAGTCGTGTCCCCATCGCTTGGCGTATGCTCGATTGATCGGCTCAACTTCTTGCAACAATTTTTCGTACGATCCCCTCCCAGAAAATTGAGCAATCAACAGACGACGACGAGGAACTGGAGATTCTGTTGCTTCCGTTCGGTTTGTAAGTGATTTGCCATCTTCACCATCAGACGAATACCGACTCCAGTTCCATACAACATCGGGGTTGAGAGGAAGATCCGCGTATTGGTGGTATGTATCATCGTCGGTACCGAAATGATCACGCACGTCACGACGATGCGTGCGAGAAAGACACCCCGCAACGTCTTTCCAGTCAGTAGGGCTTCCATACAGGACTGTTGGCCGACTCATTGTCAGGTATCGAGCAGTATCAAAGATCAATTTCGGGAGAGTAAATGATACCACGAATACTACTGCAAGAACCGGGATCATTTTTAGCAGGCCACTCAGCATTGGACGCAGAGGCCGTCGTCTTCCTTTGCTGTAGTCGTTCTTCGGAAGAAACTGATAGCGGTAGAGACATTTTTTACCAAGATATCCATACCAAGACGCAAAGTTTGACGGCGATGATCCAAGCTCTTCATCCGAATCGATCGATTGATGGTTCGTGTTCTGTTTGTTGAAAGTCTCAACCCGATGTTGTCTTCCAAGCGCCCTTTTGCGTGTCATTGCCGTTCTCGAATCAAGTAATTTAGATCTTTTGCACTCAACCTACTTTCACGAATTACTTCAGACGAAGTTTCTTTCTCATTGAATACTGTATGAATGCGTTTTCGAAACCGGTATTTTGGGCATGCGTTCGAAGTGCGACTGTTTATCGTGACAATGACGAAGAAAAAGGAATCTAACTCGTAATCATACCTTGATCCACAGTTTCAATTTCTTAGCGTTAGAGTTATTTCGTGCGAAAAGTCGATGAAAAATGAATCACTGTGTAATCGAACGGAGCAAAACTGCCAAAAAAAAAGAGATAACAACACTCGGGATTCCAACGTGGTCCCCCACCGTAGTACTAACCGAGCCCGAGCATGCTTAACTTCGCTGAGCAGACGGGAAGCGGTGCTGTCATGCTGGTATGGTCGTTCCCATCAAGAACACAATTTCTGGAGTATACAATAATTTGTAGCATAAGGCAAAAATAGAGAATGTTGCGAAAATTACTATTCGTAATTCTACAAAATAAAATCCGACGTGAGACGACGACAGAAGCCATTTCATCATCATCTCCACACCATCAACACAAACAACAAAAGTAGCATATCATGCTCAGGTCATATTTGTTTCATCACAAAGATGACATCAAAAGAATTTTGTAGTCGACACATAGTTCATCGTAGAACAGTTTTAAAACAAGTTTAATTTACAACATCATAGAACATATCAATCATAACATATATTTGGCACATTGACGGTTGCGGATATAAAAGAGAAATCGAAGAGCGCTTTTGTGACCCTTTTTTCTTCTACGGTAAACATTCACCTTTACTCGTCGCCTTCTCTACGCTTCACTTGATCTTGCAATTCATATTTCTTTTTCAAAACCCGAAATGTTTCAGGGTCGACCAAACCCATTCGTTGTAGCTCAAGTTCATAAAACTTTTCCAACGTGGATTCCGATGCAGTTTTCGGAGATATCGATGAATGTGATCTTTGGACACCATAACCATTGCAGTCTTCGTCGTGCGAGAGATCGTTCTGGCCATTGAGTTTGAGCCTCGTGTTGGCAAAGTCGATTTTTCTACTAGTCTCGACATCGAATCTATGGCGTTCGTCCATTAAGACCTTGCGTTTGCCTCCTCCTAGAACTCGTTTTTTGTGTTCATAACGCATTCGTTGGTATTCTTGAATTCGGCTCTGTGCGATGTATACCATCCAATGCAAAGAAGTTATTACAGATAAGGGAACAAAGAGCAGCGCAAAGAACTTTCCATCTGAAGACACTGGTACAAAAGCATCCTTCAACCCGGCAGTGGTTGCCGTAGAGACGGCGTAATATAAAGTCGAAACAGCGTCCCATTTCTCGCAATAACGAATTGCGGTGGCACATGTAGAAGATAAAGTCGTCAGAACGAGTGATTGTATGAGCAACCAATGGATACGTGGAAACATTATGAATGAACCGTCGTCATTGTGGTCGTCCTTGCTAAGACCTTTCTCAGTTTCGTCATCTGAAGAATCGGGGTATGCCAATGGATTGAGATCCTGCCATTGATGCCGATTATTCTTAGACGACGAGTGGGACAAGGATCCATAGTTAGAGCCACTATATTCGGTCATAGATTTATGGCGCGGTCGATGGTAACCACGTTCTTGGTCATAGCCGACAGGTTTCTGGTGACGGCGAAAGATTTGACGACCTCTATCAACTCTGTACAATTTGTGTGCATGACTTTTATTCGGAAGGCCCTCTCCTTTCTTAGACACAGCGGCCTCGTAGGTTCTGATAACAGCATCTCCCCATTTTCCCAACGCCAATCCCATAAATCCCAGAGATCCAATCATGAAAAAGCAGGTTATTATTCGATGTTGGTTGCTGAAAAGAGAACCATTTTTTCCCGGATAATCCTCTCCTCCCACAGTCCAAAAGATTGATGAAGCATACCGAATTTCATCCAAGTTCATCCATTGACTTTCTGTATCTTGGCTATACTCGCTGTCATCTCTTTTGATTGACAATGACAACGCGAAGAGAAAAATCCAAACACAAATCCATGCAGACCAAGAAAAGACAAACTCCAAGGGGTGTGATGTTATTTTGTGTTCATCCTTGTCCCGCTGGTCATCCTCGCTACTATTTCGCTGCAACTCATTCTGGAGTAATTTCGATAAAAGTGGAGCCCTTGCAGACATGGTTAGTTGCGACCCTTCCTCATCGCTATCACATCTCCAACCTAATCCTTCCTCGTAATTGTCATCCAATACAGCATCTTTGCTGTCGGAATGAGAAAAGAAAGTAGAAAAAGATCTCGCACTATGACTCCTGCGCGATTTAAATGCTGTTGATCCTGTCGTCGATGGTGTATTGGTGGGCGCTACCGAAGGGGGAGAGGAAGCATACGAGTAATGATCCATCATCGTCATCATCATCGAATAACGATTTTGTTTCACTGGGGTTTCGAAAGGAGGTGGGGGTGGAGGCGTTCTCTCTGATATCGATGACACTATCGTGTTGATGTCACTTCCATCCATGCTCTTGCTGTCGCCAGCGTCGCCGTCATATCTCGGAGACCGAGGAGAACGAATGAGCAATCGATGTAACTTGCTATTTCCCACTTTTTCTTCTCCTGTCAACATCAATGTTCTTGACAAGGTTGTTGCGAGTTCCCGGATTGCCCTGGTTCTGAATGAGACGGAATGGTTTTCTGTCGAATCTATCGCTTCCACCATTATCATTGGCTCGGATAATTATCGGAGTTTTTTCGTTGTCGCCGGAGCGACAAACACTCATGATCCCGTCTCGAGACCTGAAATTGTTCCAAGATCTATATCAATCGTCTGTATCTCGTTAGACGCTGGACTTGGTATGCGGAATGGATTATCATGGGAGTGTAGTTTGAAACCAATGCTGTGGAAGCTATTTATCAGCATGCAGAGAAAAGGGTGAAAAACATCATCCTTATCCTGAGATGATGTGAAGAAGAATTGTTTCACGAGGTAGCGATGGTTGTCAAATATGTGTTGGCCATCTGTCATATGCCGCGTCACGGAGAAGGAAAAATTCAAAATTATTTAGATACTTTTTGATAATGATTCACTTGAGAGATCGCATTGCTTGATAAATAATGTGTTTTTAGACCTTCGGCAAGTGACAAGGCGGGCACGTTTCTTCCTTGAAGTCTATGTCATTGTCATTCAGAATTCTTTCCCGAGGAAAATCTAACGTGTCCAATCGACCAATACGATTTACGAAGAGACAGAAAAACGTGTCAAGTCGAATTCCATCGGTTTGTAACTCGGTACTGTAATTATTATATTTAACTATTGCATTATATCCTATCCAATTCCTTCAAGGTGTCTAAAGTCGTCCATTGCTTGAGAGGGTTTACCATTGCGTTGGCAGCACTGGCACCCGATATTGCTACGGCTGGTATACCGATTCCAGGAAAGATCTGATCTCCGGCCAATACAAAATTTGGTATTGGCGTGCTTCCATCTTTGAGATAATCTTCCGTTGCCGATCCATATGTGCCCATTGGGCGTCGCAAGAATCTCTCGTGCGTCAAGGGCGATCCGACCAAGTCCAAGACAATACGGTCTTTGACGTCGGGAATAACACTTTCAATTGCCCTCCATAGCACCTCGGATCGTTCCTCTTTGAGTTTTTTGTATTCGGGTGAATTTCTGTCATTTGCGAACTTTTTCCAAACATCGTATGGTTCGTTTCCTGCACCATAGGCATGGAGGACCATATATCCATCCGGGGCCAACGTTGGATCGATCACACATGGATTCGACACAGCAATCATATTCAGCTCCCCACAAGGCCCATCTGGGACGCCATTAATCACAATGCTTGCGTCACCGGAAAGACCACGGTCCATCACGGTATAATGAGCTTCCATTTTACTCAGATCAAGACCTGTCGAGTCGATGGCAATGTGCAGATGCAAAAAGGATCCCGTCATTTCGGCAGTATCACATTCTTTCAGTAGATTATTGACATCGTCAGCGTTGTCGACATTCTCTGCAGGCTTCGGTGGCCTCGTCATCTGTATTGAGTATTTGCTCTCGTGTCCATTCTTCTCGGCAGCTGCATCACGATTCCAAGTTTGGGGTGGAGAGATATCATTTTCGTTTCCAATTCGTCCTGCATCTTGCCTGTGAGTTTTTAGAGACAATGCCGGATAGTTTGTTCAAGGCTGCCGTATCTGTGGTGCGGATCAGATTTCGAAGAGACCAGACAGGTGCATTGCAGATGACTCCTTCTCTCGCAACAATCTTCTTTCCATTCTTCAAAGTAATACCTGTCACTTTGGATCCATCGGGAGCGAAATCGATTTTGTCGACGTGGGTGCGCAAATGAATTTTTGATGGCTTGGCACCTACACCCGTTTCAGTCTGGTGGGGTTGTTCCACGCCGCGGCAAAGTGCTTCAATGACAGGCCCCAAATCCGCCCTTTGGATAATCCAACGCGGCACCTTCTCGGTGCATGTCATCCACAATGAAAGCCATTGCAGCAGCCGACGTGCGTGATGCGGGCAATCCGCTCAACGAAAAGGCCAGGGCATCCAGCCAGTCCCGCAACCATTGGTTTTTCACGGTAAATTCCGGTCCGTCCATGTACGCTTCGAAGGTTCCCGTCAACTTTTCGGGTCCCGATGACAATAATTTCACAGAGTGTCGGAAAGTATTTCAGCAACGGAACCAGTGCGGAGGACCCCGGTCGCATTGCCATGGCGGGAATTCCCACACCAACAGTCAAGTCTTTTGTTTTCTGGCGAAGTGCTTCAAATTCATCCACGGCCTCTTGTCCGCCAAATTTCAGAAGCGGCCCCTGCTGGAAAGCGTCTGGTCCTAGTTCGCATTTCCATCGAACAGTGTTTGAGTCTGGTTTGGGATGTTCGATCATGCCCCATCCATCGTAGCGAATCCAATCTACCGACTGATTGACAGCATTCAAAACTTGTCGCAATGCATTAAAAGGCTTCTCAGAACATCCTAGGACAATCGTGGGACCCGAGTCGAAAGTGAACCTCAGCGGTTTCTCATTCTTCTCAGAGTTCCCTGTCTTTGTTTTTGCCAATCTTTCAAAGGCATGAGCGCATCCACCGGGTAGATAATGAGATTCGTAAATGCCAACTTTTTTGTTGTAAAGAGTGTTCAGAATTGCGCCCGCGGCCAAGCCTCCGATCCCGGCACCTATAATGGCAATATCTACCTCGTCGTCCAATTCGTTGCCGTTGACAATGACGTCGTCGTATAATGGATTCTTGTCAAAGTCGTTTCCATCGCTAGCAACCATACCCAAAGCAGCTGTTGTAGATAGCTTCTTCAATACAAGAGAACATGTTTTCCGTCGTTGGCTGTTGGTGGCGGCAAATGCGTGAACCGCCAGAGGGATCTTTCGACTTCGTTGGCCGATGAGTTTTCGTTTCGGTTGAAATGATCGTCGTCGCTACAAAAGCTGTAACTAGTGCAATCAGCACAGTGGCGCGATGAGCAGACGTAGCAGTGGATCTTCGCTTCATCTTTTCGTGCCGTGGACTTCTAGTTCCATATAGCTCTTACTCTTCAATGTTTCCTCGAGAGGTATCTTGAGAGTGAACCCAGTGTAAAGTTTTGCACTCCCCTTCGTTAGCAGCAAACTCGGACGATCTCAATTTCAGAGAATCACCAGCCGATTTTAGCGCAATGAGATTGACTGACTGACTCACTTACGTAGTCGCATCACACAGTCAAACACACTTCATGGTATGCAGATGTGCACGAAGAAAATTGAGTCACTAGTTGCAGTCCCTCCAAACACGTACTTGTAGATTTACACGCTGCGATACAGTTATCTTCGAACTCTCTTCGGCAGGAATGACGAAAAGAATCATCTTTAACTTTTTCAGAGCATTCTGAACCCTGCGCTTGACATCAACCCACTGATCGCATTGTAGTCGCTGAACGAAAACCATCGCGATCAAAGAATTATCAACTGTCATGATTGCACTTTTCCTGTTGGTGCTGGCTTTTAGTCCGCAATCTGGCCTGGGTTGGTCGTCTCCTCCAACGCACGCAACCGTTGGCAGACAGGTACTCGTTCGAGATGCCGCACACAAACCCCTGTATGGTTCGACACTCGACGAGGATTCAAAGACATCTTCCGATTCCGCGTCGTCCATTTTTTCGGAAGAGGATATTTCCAATTTTTGCAAAGGAACGAACGAATTTTGGAAAGGATTGGTAATCGAGCCGGTCAAAAACTACGTCGAGATCCGAGAGGGTGGTTCCGACAGCCCTACCGACATATTCTCCAAGCTCATTGCACCGCCAGAGGTCCCAGGCTTGTCACGACCAGTTTGGTTTACGATTCTGGGCAGTGTCCCGACAGCGCTTGGATGGTACGGATATTACAAATTCAGTGTCGAAGAAGAGTTGTATCAACACGAACTCCAAACCAATCCAAATGGACACGTCTCCGGTTGCGGGGGGTATGGAACTTTGTTCCCGTTCGTATATGGAGTCATCATAGGGTTTCCACTAAGTTTGTTGGGTGTACCAGGTGGGGAATCGATCCTCCAGCTTGCGGGCTTGTGGATTCTAGCAGGGCAAGTGAATCTATATCGACGCGTTAATGAATTGTGTTTCGAAGACGAGAAGATTCGAGATGAGTTGCTGTCTGGACTGACACTACCGGGAGAGGATCAAGACACTGAAGTAGAACCTCCCTTGTATGCTTGGTGGGCTTTGCTGCCGCCCCCGCTTGATGTCGTCGTGGGACTGCGGCAAGTTCATTTCCTTTCCGAATATTGGAGGATTCTACGGGGAGATCCGTACGACAAGGATATTATTGCGGAAGAATTGTTCCCGTTCATCAGTTCCAAACGCTTCACTCTAAAAGAATTCGTACGAAAGCCATCCAATTGGTTTTGGTTTACGAAAAAGATGAAGGACTTTGACAATATTGATCTGCTAAAAGATTAGAATGTCGAGCTCAGTCGATAGACACTAAAGATATAGTGTTTCGGACATGGTAGTTCTCTAGAGGTATTCTAGATTGACTAGCTAAAGTGGTATTAGTACTACAGTATCAGAAAAAACAGCATCGACGTTCCATGTTCAGCGATTTTTTCGAATCGTCAAATGATTTTGTTTTTCCAAGATTCAAACGAGTTCCAGATTTTTCGGCTCGTCCTCCGCCCAAAATTTTTTGCGCGCCATCTTCGTAGAACCTAGTACTTTTTGTACGTGTAAATGAATCAATTTTTTGTTTTTTGGGAGCTGATGGCTTTCACGTTTGACACAAAAATTCATAAAAATCGTTCCGCAAACGGGACCCAGTCGAAAAAGACTCTTCATTCCGACATTTTGAGGAAAGTTTGAGATTGGAGTGAAAGAGTCACTGAAGGAAGATTACCACTGACTTTCCTGAACTAAACAAGTGATTTCATGGAAGAATGATTATCTAGCGACCGTTGGTGATTCTGTCGCTTTGCTGAAGAAAAGGAACTGACTTGGTCTTGACCCAAAGGTCAAGTTGCTGGAATCTACGTCATCATGATGACTGGCTGGATAATCCTGTCGTTAGTGATATCGATGTCGAGATTCATAGGAGCATCAACAAAATACCAGTTAGAACCTCTCTTAGACGGTGCATTCAACAATACCGCTACCGCTGACCCGCCAAGGGCACTACCGTCAATGTCCAGAGAAAGCGACGTTCGAATTTTGAACGCTTACACTCGCCACAATGTTCGGGCCCAATCTTTGTCTCAGGAACTCTATGGCATTATCGATTTTCCAGAAGGCGATACCAAAGAGATTTTTCAGGAGATTTATGATGACTTTGTCGAATCCTACTTTACTCTGAGAGTCGATCCGAAGCTTGTTGTGGAATCAAAAATCACAGTAACGGATGTATTGGTGCCGCCCATCGCAAATCGTAACGTACGAAAACGAATGAGGCATCTCGAAATCTTGAAAGATTTGGATACGAAGCGCGAAGGTTCCAAAGTAGTAATCAATTACGATCAAGAACTCTCGTATTACTTTCCAACAGACAGAGGAGTGCTGCCATTGGAAACTCTTGTCACATTACCATTTGTCACAGACAGTGGTCGGGACGACTTTTATTTGAAATTGAAAGAGTCAGGTGACGATTCTCTGCAGAATATTCTTGGAGTATCAGAAGTCAACCTTCCGCCTCAAAACGAACCAATCAACTCGCCGACACAACAACCTCCAGGGCCAGTTTCACAGCCCAAGCCTACCTCAAGTCCACCGATGACTACACCGGCTAAAACACCAACAACATTACCTACAGCTCCTCCTTCGAAACGACCAACGCCTTTACCAATTCGGATAACAACGCCGTCTCCATCAAAACAGCCAGTGTCCCCACCGTCGAATCCTCCTACATCGAGCCCTACTCGGAATAGTACCCAAGCGAATCCTCTTGAGAAAAACTCCGACTCTGGAGGCATATCAGGGCTTCTCGTCATAGGATGTTTAATGGTGGTGCTATTCATTGTTTTTACTATCAATATGGAATATTGTATGGGTGAATACGTTGATTGAAACTTGAAAGTCGCGTAAAGAATAATGTCATCATTCTAATTTAACGTTTCGTTAATGATCAAGAGGTCTTGTCGCTCTTAATCATTTACCTTTTCTATGTGCCCATTGTACAATTCATAGTACAATACGCTAATCGCATAGCGTTATGAGTGATACCGCAGCGTGTGGTGTGTCACAGAACAATACAATCACCAGTCAACGTCACAGAATTCCTTCCCCTCAGAGATACGAGGTTGGGTCGTGAAGACAATCCAAGTAAATTCCATATCCAGATTTGCTTTCCCATTCCACAGCGCTCTCGACGGCAGTTCCTTCCCCCCATTCGTTAAAAGAAACAACCAGATTCCAATCACGATTGCTCCTGTTCATTTCGTCGACCCAGGTACAGAATTTTTCACGAGATACTCGTGGATGATCAGGACTATCCGCATTTGCCTTGTAGAACCCAGGCCCAATTGTGAACGAGGATGGATATTCGAGGTAGTTGTCAGAAACACCCTGTTTCGAACGAGAACATAATGGCCAAATATATAAAGGTTCAAAATCAAAAGTTAGCACAACAGTCAATGAAACAATCGAGTGGGAAACAGGTAGGCAGGAATACTAACAATATGACAACGACGAATTTCAAACAAAGATACGAGTATGTCTCTGAAAACTTACGTATTGATGCCAACTATCAGGCTGACTCTTGCATTCGTCGTGGTCTCCAAAGAGTTTCAAGACGACATACCAGCCGGCCCTCTTCGCAGCTTGTTCCCAACGATCCGCCACTTCGCATTCACTTTCGTTCCAAATAAAGATGAGAGGTTTTCCATTCTTGTGCGCCCATGATTCATGCCACGCAAACCATTTTTTCAAGTACTCAAGGTCAGCAACGAGTTCATCAACTGTTTTATCGAGTTTCTTCTCGTCCTCGTAATAAACCGTCCACTTGATACTTGAACCTTGAGCTGCAGTCTCATCGAGCAACTGAGTTATTCTGGCTCGATCAAGACGATCACTAGGACCCCACCCTATATTGAGCAGCAATCGTTGAATCGTTAGGATATGAAAAGCAAAACGAAACGAAAACTGGATCTACACGAACATTTCAAAGACTTACAAGACACAATAGAAATGTCAGCCAAAGCGTAATCGAGCGCTTTCACATGATTTTCGACAACGATGGGATCACCAGACCTATATTGTCCTTCTCCGATGCCTTTAAGATTCGGTCTATAAAACACCTCCTCTCCTCCTACGGACCACGTTTCGGGATACCACTTTTGAGATATGGAAGATCGAATCAAAATAGATCGGGCACGAAACATCAATAAATTGTTAGAACGTGAACCGTTGAGAACATATCGCTTACATCTTGTCGACTTACAGCATAGTAAAAAAACCCTCGAAGGGGAAAAACCAAATCGGAAGATGATGGGCCGGAATAAATATTTCGAGGAAGACCATCAATCCAAAGAGCTGCGCCCTCAAAATTGATGGATAGTTGACCTGCATCGTCGATGCGGAAGGTGGATCCATTATTCTTGCTCGTTTCAGAATTCCACAAGCTCTTGTTCGACGAAGTTTTTAGAACCAGGTTCCCATCCGCTTGCATGTACATTCTGCTCACATTAGATATTTTCTCTCCGTTTTTGTCCATTAGTGTCCAAACCTTACTGTTTCCTTGCTCTATGATTAGCTGCCCATCTGTGTTTAGTCCGACGCTAAACTGTCCGTTAGGCGACGAAACAAATCTACCTCTCTCAAGTATTCGATCATTCGATGCAAGGATGGTAGAATATCGTGCGTCCGGAGTTGGTTTCGGTACTACAACTGGCGATTGTACTGGCGATTGTGTTGGCACAGGATCTGGTCCACCGATTGGCGACAAGGCCGGTGATTCCTGAGGTGCCAAATCTCCACATGAGTCCTGTAAGCCCCCTGTCCAAACTAAATCCGTTGAACTGGAAGTATGAAAAATTGCAATTCCACCGCAATTGTTGATACCGAGAGAATACCCATACCGCCCTTTACTAAGAGCAGTTTTCGATGTCCAAACTGCTTTTCCGTTTGCATCTCTCATCACCAGATTTCCATCGTTCTGCAGATAAAATCTATCGCCGACGACATAAATACCGTTGTCGTGTTTTAGAATCCAAACCACGTTTCCTCTCCGCCGAACAACGGAGTTGCCATATCCATCCACGCCAACTTCGTATTCCCCGGAATAACTTTGACCGAAGTTACTCTTGTCTCTTCCGAAATAGTCATTTTCCGAAATAACTTTTCTGTATTGAGAATCGTTGCTATCTGGGGTACTGGAAGGCGTTGGAGCTGGTGGCGTTCCCTTGGCAGTAGGATGAAGAGTAGGCACATTTGTAGGATTAAAAGTTGGTGCCCGCGTAGGGCCAGGAGTGGGTACAGCAGTGGGTACATACGTTGGTTCTACCGGGCCTCCACTACCTACTCCACCTTTCCAAAGCACGTTTTCGGGGTCAAGAAATACTGCAATCTTGCCAGAGTCATTGATGCCAAAGCGAAAGCTGAAGTTACGTTCGTAAATACTTTCAGATCTCGTGTCGCAGCTTTCTTGTTTTTCACTTTTTGGTTCCGGAACCAGACTTCCATCACTCTGCAAGCAGATTTTTGAAGGTGAAACTTCGTCTTCTCCTCCCGCTTCAAGAGACCAAAGTACTTGGGAATTCTCTTTCCTCCGAAGAACAAGCCGTTCGCCTTCGAAACCAACCTCAAAAACACCAGATTCGCTCTCCCGGAATTGTCCTTCTTGAAGGCATTCATTTTCATCCAGGATAACTTTATAGTCATAATTATCAACAGGTTTATCGTCAGGTTCATCGACAGGCTCAATGTATTTGATAGTCATCTTGTCCACGTTTGGACCCTGAATATTCGACGCTAGAATTTTCAACATTCGATTGTTTCCTGCATTGATTTGAACTTTGATTGTTTCGTCCTGCCATGTGTTCCAATTGTTTGCAACTTTTTCGATTTCAAAGATCCCAACCTTTGCACCATCTACGAGCAAATCCAATGGTCCACGGTCGCTTTTCGAAGCGTATCGAATAGTCACCTCATAGAATCCCGTAATCGGAATATCTACCATCCAGGAAGCAGAGGTTCCCACACCACCGAAATCAATGAAACCATTTCCAGTGTATCCATTGTTGTTAAAGGCAAATTGGGAACCATCAAGGATACTGTCTTTTGCGAGCAACGTAATTTCCTCGCTGAAGCCATTAATGGCTCTTTCGAGAGAGTAACCCCTGATTAGTGCACTGTATACACTCGTGTTGAGAATGATGTAAATCAGCAGGGAGAGGAGGCGTTGCATAGTCATTTTGGAGGATGCTGGATCTACAATCAGCCAATTGCAATTGCTATTGCTTTTGTGGGCAATTGCCTCGAAGAATTATGATCATTGAAAAACGAAAATTGTGAACTACATTGGACGCATGCTTTACCATAAGGTAACTTTCTTTTCAGCTGCAATAACCAATCGGAGTTTCGAATTCCTCCGATCCCAGATCTCTCCGCGTGATTAAATTTATCAATTGTTTGCTCAATCAAAGCCCTCAATAAATGCTGATTTGAGCATTACACGATCAAAGATTGCACTGCTCTAGCCTTATTCCCGGAATGTTCACATGTATGTGACGGCATTAACATCATGTGAATCACACTTTTGAAAAAGAATGTTGTCCACGTACGCTATGTAAAAGTACTATGGGTTGCATTTCGAGTTTTGTTTCGTTACTTCAAAATCTAAAATAATTATTGTCGAGGGGCATTGGATGTTTTCACTATTGCGATTCGAATGTGAGTTGCAACTTTAGAGGGGAAAGCTGGCCAGTTCTCATCATGGTCCAAGACTCAAACGCAACAGGGTTCGACGGAGTAGTAGCGTAAAATGCAAAAAGCTTGATCGCGGATTCGAACCACGGACCTCTTCATTACTAATGAAGTGCTCTAACCAACTGAGCTAAACAAGCGCTGCAGACAATGGGAACACATATTAGCTCTAAGAATACCTTCTTTTTCTCGACATCTTAAGGATCTGGGTACAACATCATCGATAGCTTTCTCGAATAACGCGTGTCAAAAAAAGTCTGAGCGTCGCGATAGTAAAGATATTACGCGTCAACTATAGCTCGACTTGAACTGAAAATTCGCAGACATGTCAAAGTGATGGAGAGACTTCTATTGATGTATTTTGTTTGTTAATCGGAGTTTTGGTTGAGGAAAGATAGTACCGTCATGGTTGATTGTTGTGTCGATGGTTATGCATTGAAGAAAAAATCATTTTGTGAACTTTGGAAGAGGATCTGCGCGATATTTCTAGTGGTCTCTGGTACAAATTCTACACGGGCGCGCGAACAGATACTGAGGAGTGAAACATTAGCAGTGATTTCCCACTCGGTTCGGGCTGGCATAATTAAATTCATGAATTTTTCTTCCGTATTAACCGACGAGCAACACAGTGTTTTGAAAATCATAGCGAAGCCCGGGAAAAAATCGAACTATTCATCGAAAACGCGGTTGTGAGTTGTGACACGAGTTTCGTGTTGTTGGTTGTGTACAACAAAAACCAAAACCATTACAACACCAATTAAAGTCGGAATTGAGAGGAAATTCTAAAGACGCCAAATACTTGCAGCTTCTTCGTCCTCGCTTCTTTTAGAGTACATGTATAACAATGCCAAGAGGTGAAGGTGTTGTCGAAGGAAAGAAAGATAGGCTATGGGAAGAACAGAACGACGGAGACACCGACAGCGTCACATCCACTTCTCATCGCGAGTGCAATAGCGATGACTGTATCGATCGCGATGGATTGTCGTCTATTTCTTCTCATCCGCATCGGAAAAGATGGACGTCACGTCGCTCTATAGTGTTGAGACTATGCAAAACCTTTTTCATTATCTCCTTGACATTTCTTTCCTTCACCCCTTCGATAACAATGGGGTTTTCAACGAAAGCAACACCATCAACATCATCAACAGCATCAGGGAAATCCACGACAGGTTCCGAGTCCTCTGGAACAGCTACAAATTTGAGCTTCAATAACACCGAAGAATCATTGGCGATAAAAGAAGCAAACGCGGCTCACTCGTTAGCCCTTTTGCTGCTGCTTCTTGACGACGACGTAGTTGAGAACATCGATGTCGACGAAACGGACACGGAAGAAACGATGGAGAGATCGACACCAACGTCAACATCGTTGATCAAAAGTCACAGTGAAGAATATCACCCCGTTTCTAGTGATATGTACAGTCGATGGGGACATTATTGTTTTGAATGCTCACGATGGAGCTCTGGTTTGCGCTTTCAACTCGGGAAGTCCTCTTGTTGGACCGTCAGAACCTCTTACCGACGATTACGAGAATGAGGATGGTGGTCAGAATTCAAATAACCCACCGAACGAGCGACGAATCGTACCCGGCTTGGATGGCAAGTTGTACGCATCGTCAGACGGATTCTTAAAACCTCTCGAAATCACAGTCTTGGATGTTTTGGACAATCCTGTCAAGACATGCCGGAGTAAAAGCAATAACAACTTTCAACAGACAAACGGTGCTTGCGATGACAAAAATAACAACTGCCTCGATTACGTCGAAGATGCCGCAGACTGTGGCATTGTGACTGCCACCAAATCCACTTCTCTCTTTGCCTTGGATCCAACCACAGGGAGCTTGGTATGGCATCAACACAAAAACGGAACGACCCAAAAGATGAATCACGACGAGGACGAGGCTTCGTCAACGGTTTTACTACAACGCGAGGATGTCCTCGTCCAACAAATCAGTACGAATACAGGAATATCCGTATGGAACGTCACCTTAGGGACCTTGCAAGCCTTAGCATTCGGAGATGGTGATGGTCCCCAGTCAACGGCGGGACAGCAATCCGGCGATCAGCTTCCACTCGCGACGGAACAGGGTCTCCTTCCGTCAGGGGATGATACTTCTAGCGACAATGGGAGTAGCAGAGAAAAGATTCGTTTCGGACAGGATGATCTTTTATCATCCACAGCAAAGTTACCACAGGTACTCTTCAGTGAAGATGGAACAAGCCTTACCGCGATCGATCCTTCCTACGACAGCGACGACGGTGGAACAAATCCATCTCATGTGATGTGGAGTAGGGAATTTCCGACGATCGTGGCATCAGTCTTTGGATTGAACGGAAAATCCTGGGAACCGTTGACTGTCCTCGATGAATATGAGGAAGAATTGGTATCTACGATGAACGATAGAGAAAGGCCTCTCTTACCCGACCCCAACGATTTTCACGACAATGATCCAAGTTTGAACGGTTTTCTTTATCAGGATTCTTCGGCACTGGCGCTCGCAAACAGACCCAATGGTCAGGGAGCCTTTCCGAACGGACCGGTTACATCATGGGCGAGATTTTTTGTTTCAGAATGCCATTCGACAGCATCGCAATCGCCAGCAAGCGCCACAGTTGTTTCAATACCATTCGACGCCGGGGGCGACGCTTATGCTCCCAGGAGGAAAGGAACCCGGCTACGGCAACGATAATTCTTTGTACGATTATGCACCCCATTATTTGCAAATCGCACCTCCAGGTGGAAATTATCTCATCGAACAACAGCGGCCGCAGCCGTTGTTCTGTTTCTCCTCCGATGATCCGAATTCGTGTGTTTCAATCGACACGCAAGGTCTCTTTTTGAGATGGCCTGCCTTGCTATTGGCGACTTTCTTTGTTGCGACCATTGCCATTGTGGGCTATCGCCGTCTCTTTGAACAAAAGCGAGAGAAACTTGAGGACTACAACATTCAAAACCAACAGAGAAGATCGCCAAACGTTTCAGATAGGACGAAGGTATCGTTCCAAGACGATGACGGTATGAATGCTATGGCTTATAGTGCTGACAATATCGATTTGTTCATGGCTGTGGGTCAAAGAGACAAAAAAGACAAGAAAGGGGTCGAAATCAATAGCGACAATAGCTTCATTACTGACGGGATTGTTAGATCTCAAAGTGAGCCGGGAAATTTAGATCAACGTCAACGAGTTTCCAAACCTCAGATGGGCCGAATCGGATTCGAGAAAGAAGGGACACCAAGTACAAAAACTGGCTCAACGAGCAAAAATACAACGCCAGATGGTACAGATATTCGTCAAACTCCCCCCAAGATGCCGCTGGAACCGAATTCGTCTCAGTCATCGTCTCAGTATGGGGTAGGGTTGATTGATGGGACTATTCCATTGATTCAATACACACGATATGCCTCTGAGTTTGAAGAAATCGGTGCCCTCGGCAAAGGAGGATTTGGCAGCGTTTTTCAGTGTCGAAATGCATTGGACAAAAGGGAATATGCGATCAAAAAAGTTTTGATCCGAAAAGACTCAAAATTGCCGCAATCGGATTTCACAAAACGCCTTGAACGAACTCTGCGAGAAGTAAAGAGTCTGGCGTTGTTGGATCACTCAAATATCGTTCGCTATTATACCGCTTGGCTAGAACTTGAGCAACTTGATGATCGCAAGAGTAACGATATGCATTCAGAAGGAGCACCCAGTGACTACTACATGATGTCTCCATCAAGGACATCTCAAGCAAAGACGTCGGGATGGGGGCTCGACCTTTCTCGATCGGCTAGGTGGAAAACCAAAAGCAACTTCTCCAATCTTTTCGGTTCTGGAAGGGGCTTACCTTCAGTATCAGATAATTCGTATTCGTCATACAGCGCTTCCAACCACGAATCTACGGACAATCACCATGTTCGGTATGTTCCAGAGGCCTTGGACGATTATGGCTTTGTTTTCGATCGAAGTGGTGGAGAAGGGGGAATGCCGAACGGGCAATGTTCTATACCTGAGACAGAAGAGAACATGAAAAAACATACTACAGCCGAACAAAAATCGCTATCGAAGAGTGATTCAAACCCGTCCCACGGTAAGCCTCTTACGAACAACGCCATCAGTTTTCAATCTTTCATATCTTCGAACTCGAGTAAGGAAGAATCAACACTCAATGCCACAGAGAAAGAGAAAAGCATTGTGAACGAGAACCAAGAATGTTCAGCCGCAGATCCTCCGATCTCCCAGAGATTCATTTTGTACATTCAAATGCAATTTTGCAGTCAGAAGACCCTTGCCGATTTTCTATCGAACGAAAAAGCCCGTAAAGGTCCATCAGGAAGTAGTATCGGTAATGTCGATATACCATATGCTCTAAGCTTATTCTTGCAAACCTGCCAAGGTGTCAAACACGTCCACAGCCAAGGCCTTATTCACCGGGATCTGAAGCCGAACAATGTATTCATCGATGACACCGGAGCTGTCAAGGTAGGAGATTTTGGATTGAGCCGTGAATCGAGCGATAGTGGTGAAGGCAGGATCGAAGGGGCTATCGTGACAGAGGCCACAGATCTTGGCCAAAATGCGGACATTACCGCTGGAGTCGGTACCCGATCATATGCCAGCCCGGAACAAATGAAAGGTGGTTCAGATTACGACTCCAGCACTGATATATATTCTCTTGGGATTATTCTTTTCGAACTATGTTATCCAATGTATACGGTAAGTACAAAACAGCGATTCAGTGAAGTCATATACCGCAACGCTCTCACAGCTTTTCGTATGCTTTCCTTTGCTACTTTACAGGGGATGGAGCGGAATATTGTTTTGAGCAAGCTTCGCAATCACATTTTTCCGAGTCAGTGGGAGGATACCGTAGCGGTCGATTTCCCAACACTTCATTCGCTCCTGCTTTCCATGATTTCAAATAAGCCTGGGGATCGACCTACTGCCCAAGCCGTTGTTCAACGCATACAGTCGATTTTGGAAGGTTTCACAATCTCATCTCTTGATAAACGCGATTATGAGGGTTCCATCCTTTTGCGAGTTGAGATCATGTTTCGCGAAAATGGTTTGCACCAAACAATGGATCTGCTGAAAGAGGCGGCGCTTCCAACTTTGATTGATATTGTTCAGTACGGTCTCCGAAGTAGCACGATTAATGGGGGCATGAAATCTATTATGGAGTTTGCCATTGTCCTTCGACCTGAACAGCCCGAAGACGCTCCTGAATGCTCTCCTGCTCATGTTGGAGAAATATTGGTCAATGCTCTGAGCGACAATCCACAAGTGCTCTTGATCCGCCAAGTCTCTGCTACAAAGTACTCATAAAACTAGGGTGCAAAATTGTTATGAATATAACACACGGAGAACTTATTGTAGAATGCAACAAAATCCCAATGTCCAGTGCTGATTCTCACTATTTTCATGTAGAAACAATGTCTTCTACAATAATTTGAACGAAAGCCAAGATAATTAACTTTATCATGCATATGTTTAGAACTTGTACTCGTAGGCCATAGATGTTTCGAAAGAGAAGAAGCGAGAAGAGAAAGAGATGCGAAGTGAATGATCTCTGAAAAAATAAAATTCGTACATGATATTGTTTTGGCAATTCATATGAATCAAGTATACACTACGTACATAGGATTCTTTGCAACTCGTGTGTCTTCGAGAGTTTTACCGATGGCATAATTGTGTCCCGTCATCAGTCACAATCATAAAAATGATGTCGATCTACAGTCGTGTGAAGTATCGCACTTCTTGATCGTTCAGTGTTTTCGATGAAAAACCGAAAGATTCTTTTGAGGTTGATCACTATTCCTTCATTCAACGCTGATGGAATAAGACAATACATATTGCTATCAACTCTGATTCAGAAGCGATTGATCCTGACCTTTTAATTCGAAGACCAAGCAGAGAACTGTGACCATGAAAAGTCTTTTTTCAAAGAAATCCGCGTCTAGCGGCAACGACGAGCAAGCGCCTCCGGATGTGAAGAAGGGAAAGACCAAAGAGAAGAAGAAGAAGAAGAAAAAGAGCTCCGACGGCGAGAAGACAGAGAAAGTCAAGAAAGAAAAGAAAAAGAAGCCTGCTGAGGCGCAACCAAAAAAGGAAAGGGCACCACCACCACGAATTGCTGCTGCTGAAGAAGTAGTTCCCTCGGACGATGATCCCACCACACCAGGTGTGGGGGGTGATCTAACGCCAGATCAGCTGTCTGTGTTCAGACGTCTTTACAAAGTCAGAACACCAGGACAGATTGAGAAAGTAAAAGAGGCTTTCTCAGAGGAAGAAATTGCTCGGATAAAGGAAAAATTCGAAGATCCTTCTGTCAGCAAAATGTTGAAGAAAAAAGAAGAAAGCGCCAATCCTATGACAGGTTTTGCAAAGTACAGTGGAGGACCCCAAGCCTTTAAAGGATTAGATCCCTCAAAATGGCGTCTCCAAAAGTTTCGATTTAGTGGAAAAGCGAAATGTGAAGTAACAGGCGACCTTCAGGAAGTTCATGCTCCGATTAGAGAGGGTCTTGTGCATTTTTTGACTTCTCCCATCAAGTACATCGCAATGATGTTTCAAAGTAATATGACTGATTTCGATCCAGAGAAGCAAAAGTTTACTTTGTTGCATCGATTGGGCACGTACCAATATCGTCCACAGGACACCTCCGACCTCGGAGATAGGAAGGCTGAGGGAATCTTCACGTTACTTGGTAAGTCACGATGAAAGTGAAGAAGAGTAGATCATATTTTTCTCTTCCAACCACTCTCTGTAGACGTATTTCACTCATATCGCTTTTGTTTTCTCTCAAAAATCCCAGTATGGACGTACGAACATTTACCGCCATTCCCATATGACGAGTTGCCGATGAAGGCACGCGATGAATGGACTGATCACATGACGTACCAAGGGCAAAAGCTTGGCAAGCCCATAATGCCAGGGCGCGGAATGGCAATCGGTGACGCGCCGAATTTGTGTGTCATCGATGATGTTGATCCTACAGATGTTTACCAAGGAACTGTTGGAGATTGCTGGCTGCTGGGTGCAATCTCCAGTTTGGCCGAATTTGACGGTGCCGTCAAACGTCTGTTTCGCAAAACCAAATTGTTGGACAAGCGCCCACTTCCCGGACCAAATATGTACACTATCACTCTGACTGATCTCGAGACATGGAAGCCGGTGAGCTATCAAATCGATGAGCGGCTCCCAGTAAAAGGCGATGGGTCGGGTAAACTATTGGGGTGCCGTTTGAGTGGATTTGGTGAATTGTGGCCGGCCTTGCTGGAGAAGGCATTGGCGATTCATTGTGGGGGCTGGGATGCCATCTACGGTACGTGCTGATTTATCTTTATACCTGGCAATTTTTTATTTTGCGAGCAAGACTCATAATTTCTTTGTTGGAAATTTTATCACAGGTGGATGCTGTAGCCATGCATGGGCGATCATGACTGGATGTAAGGATCAATATTGTATAGAACGCAACCCAAAAACAGGTAAATGGTTTGCTCTTAAAAAATATAACCCTCACAAGAAGAAATGGGAAAAGCACTACAACAACCCGAAAGCAGATCCAGGGCATAATTTGTGGAAGAATGATTGGCCAGAAGTAGGTGGTGGTGGAGGAGGTGAAATCACCGACGACGATTTGTTTCGGCGTATTTGCAAATGGGACGAGGCAGATTTCATCATGTCTGCGGCTACAACTGGGATCGGGCGGTAGTTCCATTGGACAAGATGCTGGTTTGGTAGACGACCATGCCTATTCTCTCATTGAAGCATACGATAACGTAGCCGGAACGGGTGTGGGCCTACTCAATGTGCGCAATCCGTGGGGCACAGGTGAAATCGAAGACGGAGAGTTTGACGATGATGGACCAGGCTGGGAAAAGTATCCAGAGATTAAAGAGGCATTGAACCCAGTATTTCAAGACGATGGAGCCTTCTGGGTAACCAAGGAAGAATTTTTCCGATTCTATCAAACCATTTATCTATCCGCAAAGAGTATGACTGAGTTTTTGGAAGATTAAAGATACGGAAACTGTAGAAACGATAACGTTTAGTATGCTTAGAAAACACGAAGAGGACGTCGCACAATTTTAAAAGTGTATAACTAGCTAGTGTCGTTCTAAACAGTAACAGAAGCGAATTTTCTTCAGCATTAGGTTTTGAACGAGGCACTAGAGGCACCAGCGAAAGAGATAGATGTGAGAAAACATGAAGCTCATTATTTTTTTGCTTTGATTTTTTATCGTTTTCCGGTTGCCAGCCAGACGTTCTCCAACGACAAGTGTCAAACATGCCCGTTTGAAATTCATACCTTTTCTCGATGAGCGTCGGCTGACCGTTAAAAAGTGCAGTATCTATAGTACGTGTTCATACGTGCAGTTTCACCAAAATCCGGTTCGATCGATGGTTGGACACGATGGTTGCATCAACTAAGAAACCAACTCTCTACGAAAAAGGGTGTCAGGAATCTCTTAGAATCCACAACAGCCTCATTCGCTTCAAAAGAGTTAACCATTCAGCAGAGAACGAAGAGAAGGACTTCACCCACAGCCGTACATCATGACCCGGTTATCGTCGTCACTATCGCCGACGTTGCTTCTATTACTGCTTCTACTAGATTGTAGAAAGGTGTTCGTCGCCAGTACATCACCTCGATCTTTACACGCGACATCATCAGCAAGGCCGAAATTCGTCAATCCCCTGGCAATCGACGACGCAACCCTTTCTCCCCAATCTTCGAATTATTTATTTTGGGTGGATAAAGTCTTGGGCGATCTCCGTGGCGGTGGAAGAGGTGATTACGACGAGGACGATGAATATGACGACGAATATGATTCTGTTGAAGAAGAGCCAGAAGACGAGCCCGTTACAAGAAGGAACAGTGGATCAGCAAATCGCCCTCGACCCAGGCCCGGGTACAATCCAAATCATCCACAAAGAGGGCGAAGACCAAACAGGAAACCTCCATCATCATCTGCCACAGATGTAGCTTCGGCGGCAACAAAGCTGGCGACGAAATCTCTCTCCATGACGGGTTCTTTGGCATGGAATGCGCTCGTGAAAACGCCCGGAAAGCTTGCTTTTCACGTGATACGGCCAAAACACGTCGATTTGGTCGAAACCTTTGGATTGTGGAGACTCGACCAACAAGTCGTTGAGCGAAGCAACCGTCGTGACAACGAACAAAGGACGATCACAAGCGTCGCAACCATAGAATTCGTTCGACCACCAATGCCACCGAGAGAAGAGCGAGGGAGGTCGCGTCGTGGTCCACCACGACGTCCACTGGGACCACCACTGGTTGTCGTTCGTCATAGCAAGGGTGAAAACAAGGATGGTAAAGATGGGGACGACAAAGATGTTGTCTACCGTGCGCCTTATACTTTTGTTCGAAAAAACAAGTACCTCAAGGGTGCGAGTTTGTCCTCCTTCCAAACATCCTTTGTGGCACCGGCGTTTTTGGTTGGAGAAAACCAAACCCGCTTGTATGGTTACAAAGGTACCTGGCAGCGCAAATTGGCCGATAAGTCTGTCATAAAACTCAAGGGAAAGATTCATCAGGTTCACAAACAAAAATTCGGGAAGAAACGAGGCGAATATGTTTACGGACCCGCGGTGGGTACGTTTGTCATGAGACGACGAGTCTCCATATCGGAGGAAGAGTATGACGATGAGGACGAGTCAGGATACTGAAGAATCGGACGATGACGGTTTCGAGTACGACGATGATGCAGAATACGACGAGGAGGAGGAAGAGTTCACCGAAGATGAATATGACGAATAGAATCGTGACGAAAATAGCATAAAGTAATAAATGAAGTGAGGGCACACAAAGGACACCGAAATTATTGTTACTAGCACCAATTGAAATACGTCGCGCAAGTCTAGGAAAAGCATTGAAGCGCTAGCAAAGCAATTCCTATAATTGGAATCTACGAATCATTTCCTAGATTCTACTACTGTAACAACAAATCGGTTTTGGTTTGCACAAAAGGCGGACTTTGTGCCATTGGTATGGAATAAAGAGGAAGAGATAAAGTTAAAATCTTTCGTCATAGTGTCCAAACTTTTGGATCACATAAAGCATGATTTTCTTTCATCCTTGCCAAGCCCACATTATCTTGATGTAGGGCGCTTTGTTTAGCAACTTTGGACAGTATCGCAATATATTATTTATATACCTCGTTATTCAGAGATTATAGCTATGTCGACGCAGATTCCGGTGCGCGCGAGTGGTTCGACTCCATATCGGCTGATTGTCCTTTGCCAAACTGAATGCAAGATCTCATGCATTTTTCCTGAGATCTCTGCGGTTTGGCATCCTAATGGGCACGATACAATATTTGAAATCAATCCCTTGTGGATTCTCTTTTTTCGATGGGATTGACTCGCGGGCACGATCTCGCAGTGTCAAACAGAGGTTTTTGATTGGTTCATTCGAGTCAACAGTAGTGCCGTCGCTTAAGTATGAACTTGAATCGTATACTGCCGTACCGCAACAAAGAACGGGAATCGGATGAACAGAATTCAACAAGTGAAAGAACCGGTTCCCACACAATAGGCAGCTGCTCAGCGTAAGGGAGGAACGTGCAGGATCAAAACAATTTTACTACCTTGACACGAAAAATATCTTTGGATGCAATGCTTCTGGAAGTGTAATTGCACTTTTCCTCCTAAAATGCACTAAAACATCGATCCAGAAAAGACAAATTCACGAACACTATCTTATCTCATTTTCTTCTCCTTAGAGAAATAATTTTGTTTTAACGACAACTGCCCAAATTAAGTAAGTACCAACGCCAAAAGATGCCCGAAACCAGCCCCTATGACGACAAACCTGGCGAGGGATTCGCCACAACCATGCTTCATCATGGTCACAAACTCGACATTGAGAACAGAGCTCGCGCTGTACCTCTTTTCCAATCGACGTCTTTCGAGTTCAAGTCCGCCGAGCATGGTGCCAGTCTCTTCGGTTTGGCAGAATTGGGACCGATCTACACACGCCTCATGAACCCTACGACGCATGTGCTTGAATACAAGATGGCCAAGCTCGAGGGAGCCCCCTGCCCCGCCCATGGAGATTGCGACAACTCTGCCACTCTTCCCAGTGCTCTCGCAGTGGCTTCGGGAATGTCGGCACAGATGCATGCACTCATGACCTTCATGCAGGCAGGGGACAATTTCGTTACCGCATCTGAGGTTTACGGAGGATCTTTTACTCAGTTTTCTTACTCCTTCAAGCAGATTGGAATCGAAGCAAGATTTGCCAACGTCTCCGATCTTGATCAAATTAAGAGCCTCATCGATGCCAACACCAAGGCCATTTATATCGAGACACTCGCCAATCCTAGCGGAACTATCCCTGATTTCGAAGCAATCAAGGCTATTGCTGTCGAGGCGAAAATTCCTATTGTGTGCGACAATACCTTCGGTATGGGAGGATATGCCTGCCGTCCCTTGGCGTGGGGCGCAGACATTGTTGTAGAATCGGCTACGAAATGGATTGGAGGTCACGGAACTTCCATCGGAGGAATCATCGTGGATGGCTCATCATTCAACTGGCTCACAGAGAACGAAGATGGTTCTCTCAAGTTTCCGCTCGTTGGCGGTCCCCAAGAATCGTATCACGGAGGAGTGTTTGCGAAACATCCAATTTTTGGCGTGGAGGCAACAAACACCGTCTTTATCCTTCTAGCACGTGTCAAGACGCTTCGTGACATGGGAGGTTGCATCTCTCCGTTCAACGCATGGCAGCTCATTCAGGGAATTGAGACACTCTCGCTAAGAGCCAAGGCCCACTCGGAGAACGCCAACGCACTTGCTCTCTGGCTGTCAACCCATCCCAAGGTGAAGGAGGGATCGGTTTTGCATCCTTCTCTTCCATCTCATCCATCGCATGCGAACGCGATCAAGTATTTCCGTCCCGGATGTTTTGGTTCGGTCTTCACCTTTGAATTGATTGGAGCCGACGCCGAGGACGAAAAGGCAAGAGGTGCCAGCTTCATCACCAATCTCAAGATGTGTGCTCATCTTGCCAACGTCGGAGACGCTCGAACCCTTATCATTCAACCATCCCTCACAACTCACCAACAGCTCAACGCCGAACAGCAGGCAGCCGCTGGAATCAAACCAGCCTCGATCCGCGTCTCGGTTGGATACGAAGATATTGAGGATATCAAGGCAGACTTCGAACAAGCCTTTGCCGCCTTTGACGCAAAGTCTGAGTAATTTTTTAGATTTCGCAAGCTTTCGCCTCAAGTCATGTCATGCGCGTTTTTCCGAAAAAGAAAACATTTTAGTAATGAGGCTGAGCCGTTTTTTCTACTGTTAAAGAATCCTATTTGTTGAAATCACATTCCCCTGTCTAAATTAAAAAAATCAATGCCAAACAATATTTTGGGTGGTTCTTGTCATGCGCAAGTGTGATCTATATTTTTTATTTCAATCTCTTTCCGAGTTCGTCGTCGAACGAATGTATCGCTTCCGACAACTCTTCAAGTCTTTCGGCTCCATTCAAAGCCAATAGCTCCGCAAGCTGTGCAACATTGCGATCAGAATGGCGGTCAGCAGATGACGCCCGATCTCGCAAGCGCTCGGCTTGCACGGATGCCAGTGTTCCGCCGAATCGAACACCAATACGTGCTAGAGCCGTTCGGCGTTTTGCAACCTCTTTCGCAACATTGCCTAAGGTATCTGTGACACCATTGCCTGGAATAAGATTTTCATTGTTGCTGCTGTTGGAGGAGGAATCACCACTACGACCACCAGAGGCCAATTTCGTTAGAATGCGTACGTTTTCGAGACGCCTCTCGTCGACTGCATCAATGGATTGCAATTCAAAAGACGCCTTGGCTAATTCAAACGGAAGAGTAAATGGCCTCAACAATCCCGGAGGCGCAGAGGCAGACGCTCCACCATCCACAGAAATGCTGGTAGGAATGCTTCGGATTATAGGCTCCAGTGGACTGTTGACAGCGTCTCTCAAAGTGGCATCGAGGGCCACAGCAGTTTCCCGCAACAAAAGCTCTTGCACATAATTTGAATCTTCGCTCAGGACCACGCTTGCTACTTGTTCGATTGCAGCATCGCGACCTTCGTTATTCTCGATACTTCTCCCGCTCTCAACACTCGATGTTGACGTGGTATAGCTTTCCAAACCATCCGATAACTCTCTGAGCTTTGTCAGATCCAATTCTTTCCCGTTCTTACCGTACAGAAGCGTTCTTAGGGCCTTTCTCGCTCGCGGTGAATCGTCCGAAAGAAGCCGTTTGGCGAGGTACGGATAACATTCTTGCAAGATTGAATAATTTTCGTTGGAAGATAACCCGATGCCTTCCAGGGTAGCAAAGGCTCTGGACATATACACAAAATATTCAGGAATAGAAAAGACGTCCGTGTTCTGTTGTCTCATTGACTCGATTTTTGTAGTCAGATCAACTGTTGTGGATGTCGCTGCGGTCAAATGAGATTCGCCGTCTTCCCGTGACATGGCATCTTCCGCCATTTGTCTCCTCCAATCGTCTTGGAACAGCTTTTGACGCAATTTTGTCGCCTCTTCGCTGTCCAAATCGTCGAAATCCTTCAAGGCTTCTGCATACTTTTCCTTGTTTTGCTCCACCATACGTTTCATCGCACCCTTGGGACCTCCGCCCTCTGCAGCCAAAGTTAGCATTTTGGCAATGCCTACCGTCAATCCACTCTTGCGCAAAGCATCAATCTTGTCTTCGGGTACAAACCGAAGTTTCACTAAATCGTCTGGTACATCCTCGTAGTTTTCGGCATTCAAATCGGCAATGAATTCCAAAAGCGAAAGTTGCAAGTCGTTTGGAACATCGAGAACCATCCCCCAATCGAGGATACAGAGCTTCCCGTCGGGAGTACGAAGCAAATTTCCGGGGTGTGGATCACAGTGCAATGTCCCGGTGTCCAAGAGCATGGTTAAGTAAGCATTAAGAGCGACACCACATAGACGCGGCACATCGTCTTCGTCACTATTCGAAAGACGCTCCCCGTCAACCCATTTCGTGGTCAAGACGTGTGTAGACGAGAGCTCGTCAATCACCTCTGGAGCAAAAACAACGGAACCCAATCCCCGTTCTTCCATTGCTTTTGTAAACTCTTTCGTCGCCTTGGCTTCGGCTCTGTAATCTAATTCGTTCACGAAGCCATCGCCCCATGCGTCCACAAGTGCAATGGAATCTGTGTTACTCTTGTTGAGGCTGATATCGTCGTCTTCCTTATTTCCATCGACGTTGTTCTGGTTACTCTTTTTCTTATTTCTGCTGTTGATGAGCTTGTTCCACAAGGGTGCTAATATGCTCCTCATGACATACAAGTCAAGCGCAACATTTTCCAACACATTAGGCCTTTGCACTTTCACTGCCACTTCCATTCCGTTCTTGCGGAGTTTACCCTTATACACCTGTCCAATCGAGGCGGAAGCAATTGGCTCGTCGCTCAGATATTCGAACACGTCGTCGATATTTTGTATACCAAGTTCGTCTCGAATAATATCTCTGGCTTCTTTCGAACCAAACGAGGGCTCTACTGCATCCTGCAATTCTGCCAGTCCAATCGCATAATAGGCCTTGTCCGTCGGCAAAAGGTCCGTCCTCGTACTTAGGGCTTGTCCCACCTTGATGAATGTCGGCCCGAGTGCCGTGATGAGATCCACCAATTCTTTGCTCCGTTTCCGTTCGAGTTCTGTCATTCCAGCGGTTTTTCCCAAATCGCTGGCCTGCAAAGTGCTCTTTCCATGAGAGCCCTTTTCGTCGAGGAAGGTTGTGTCCAGGATGAAACGTGACGACTTGGACGCAATTTGCAGAAACCTTCCGATCGATTTCATGGGACGTTTTTCATAGAAATCGTCGGCCGCATCTGGATCATAGTTTGCTTCCCGGTATGGGACGTTTTTGGTCTCCTTGGACGCCGAAGTTGTTGCTGCCAGTTTCGATGAATGCCTGGTTCCACAACCGACGAACACTTGCTGTTGTTGGAAAGACAGAGTAACAGAGGTGTTTGTCATCAACATCACAAGAAGGCTTAAACCAACGGTGACCATTTTTCTGACAGAGGTTGTACACGTACGATTCATAGCAATAGAAGGGGAGCTGCTCATTTTCGACCACCGCTTGTTTGGACGTGAGACAAGGTTGGAAACGTTACTCTACTCTCAGGACTCTTTTGAGGATAGTAGCTTGCTGTAAAGTGAGCCGATATTTACCCCAATCCAATGGGGAACAAAAAGAAAAGAAAATCGAGGAAACTGAAAACTCAGTGGCAGTTGAAAATACTGGGCTAGTGCAATCTCGTGTTTCAACAAAATGCGAAAGCGGCAAGACTGAGTCAGTCAGGCCACTTTTTACGTAATCTTATGATTAGTAGTACGAAATGTTAGTTACAATCAGTATTAGAGAGCTCATCTACGGAACTTCGCTGGTATTTTTTATCTCAATATTACTGTTACTCTATAGTATGAATTATTCTTTGGCACAGTTACATTCAGTAACACTTTTATCCTTACAATAAGGATACACGAACATATTATACATGATATTGCCTGAGTTGAACTCAAGCGGCAGGCGCACTCTTGACTTCGTTTTGAAAAATGTTTCGAAAAAATGATCCAGCATACGTTCTTCCGGCAGAAAAGGTCGATGTCGATATGCTTTGCTGGGCCGTTGACGACCAAACGTTGGGGACCGATGTAGCAACATCGGTGGTAGATAACTCGTATCCTCCTCGTTGTTGTTCACTGTAGTTCAAGTACATGAGCATCGTGAGGAGTCGTTGGTAAATTCTTTCGGACGAAGAAATGTCACCGAGCAATCGATGGACATTCCCAAGATTGTTAATGCACGATAAGTAGAAAAGTGTGCTATACGATTGTGCTCCTTGCGCAACCACTTCTCCTTCTTGAAGCTGAATCGCGAGTCCGTATAGTTTTGCAGATTTTTCCAGTAGCACCGACGAAAAGCTTCGTTGATTTTTGCAGTTTGAAGCATCGTTTTGTGCTTCACTTTTCTTTTTCATGGCCCACAAATGGTGAGCTAAGGCTAGGTTGAAAATGACAATCGAAGGTAGGATTACCTCAGATTGTTGCAATGCAGTGTGATGTGCGTAAGACGCAGGGACACGGATCGGCTTGCGGTAGATGAAATCGCCGCCAGCCAAATTGGTTTCTATGAGATTTTTGTCGTTTTTCCCATTTTCAGTATTCCGTATGTTCGGGTAAGCTGTGGAGACCGAAAAGGCTTTCCTAACTGGATTGTTGCTGCTATCCAAGTCAGAGCATGCTTTGTCACTTTCTTCGTTGGAGACGAGACCAAAGCAGTCTGCTTCCATCAGATGGCCAATATCGAAACCAGATAGTCTTGGTGACAAGGATTGCCCGTCTTCCAGGCTGCCAACACTTTGTCCCTGGTTTTCGTATTCGTTGTAATTCCTGTAGCGACAGAAGCAATCGTCGTTCTGCTCTCGTTCTTTCCTTGTTCGCTCGCCGCTTTGAACTACCAAGGAGGCTCTTGACATATGAAGTGCTTGGCAAAATGTGTATATGGCCAACGCCATGTCACCGGATGATAGCGAAGTAGCCCCTTCGTTGTTGAGGACAATGACTCGAGAGCAATCTCCCAATGCGCTGCGGTCTGTACAAGGAGTCGACATGATTCTTGAACTAAGAATTGCTTCGAGATTTTTGTGTCCTACCGAGTTGCAAAACGCACAAGTTCTATCAACTCGAATAAAGTTGTGCTCCTCTGCTCTTTACCAATGCAATGGTTGAGCGCTCACAAATACCCGGACGGACAATGGAACAGATGAACCCGGTCTCCGTTCCTTTGTTTGTGAGTAGTTGAGAACTATGCCGAGAATCAGGTTCACCGGAGAAATGGACGGTGGGGAGTTGAGAAAAAATATTGATACGCTCACAACATATATCTGATTCGCTTCAAAGCATATGTCTATTTCGAATTGTCGTGGATGGTGATGGGATATAGAAAATGCGCATATTCCCGATATATGTCTTCGGCATCAAATAATATTTTTAACGAATTTGAAAAGGTTTTTAACGAATTTGAAAAGGAGGGAAAACAATATGCAAAGATTGAAGTTAGGCAATCATTACAATAACATATGGAAAGAAGCAGGAAACCAAGAAGCATGTCAGATACCATTATGTATCGTTTTTCCTTTTGAATTTCAACTAGTTTCTCCGTTTATGGTATATCAACAAGATGAATTATAGTTTGGGACTCGATTTTGGATTTAATTATAGCAAAGAGATGTGAGATAATTCGTTTTCTGACTTCTTCCCATATATAATTTGAGTTGTATGAGCGGTCTTGAGCCGACCGAAGCTTTAACAGTTGAGAATAAATAATGGAGGGCTATTCGGCATCGCTCATATATGGCTTTCCACTTTCAGAGCATTATTTCAACTTAAGGTTTTCTTCATAGAGCCATAAATCTGGATGACATTAAAGTACTATACTTATGTTGTTGACACCTTCTGCGGGGCGAGAGCAATGACTTTGTAATTAATGCTGACAAAAAACAATTGACTTAACCTACTTTTACATGCCATTCCCGCTAACAGCAATTCGACCAAAGGTAACACACGTGATCTTTTCCGACTGTATCGTACGTCATAGTATGTTCGACTACTATGTGTAGATTATATTTTTCATAGGTTCCAGAGAGAATCTCTGCTCTACGTATGCTCGATCGATAGGGTTGTAAGCTGTGGCATTTGTTGAGCGTAACCTGTCACTTGTACGAAGGTTATGAAGATTATACTAATCGGAATTCTTCTAATTACGCTCTCACAATACTCAATACCCGATAAATCAATGAAGTGACTGTCCTCTCTTAATTCTCAATATATCTGTTCGATCGTTATTCTATCGCCGTTGACTACAGCCGCATCAAGAATAGTGCATACGACAAAAGATTGGATAGCATCGTCAAGAAATCATCACAGAACCGGTTTTTGAATCGGAATATCAAACGATGTCGGGATGGTCAACAGAATCGTTTGACAACACACTTTCAGGAGCAGCGCCTGAAACAATTTACTGTTCACGACACAATGATGGCGAACCCTTTGAGTTGCAAAAGGAAAAGGATTGGGATGGATCGACTGATTTCCTCTGTACCGATCTTGAACGAATCATATCCGCTAGGTTAATGCGACTGGAGAAGAAGCCATCACCAGCAACGGCAATGATGAATATGTTCAAAAATAGAAGTACGAAGATACAGATGCAAGACCAAATCTTCCTTTGCCCGCGACGAGATGTGGCTTTTCTTAAATGTTTAGACATGTCACCATACCACAAAATTCGAACAATACTGGGTATTCCCGAAGATCACCAATGCACGCAGGTTGAAATCGTTTGTTACCAAGCCAAAGAATGCAAACAACAACGACGACGACGAATACGACCCGGTCCACATTCCGACTGGATGCGTGCATCAACTATGTCTCAAACCTATGATCATGAGAACGACCTGAGCGTGAGCACAAAGATATCATGGATTGACCTACGCAAGTTCCAAAGAGACATCTACACCAGTGGAAATGGGTCATTTTTTTCGACGGAGGCAGGAGTGGTACAGTTTTTGCGATCAGTATTGACACCGTCTCACGATGCTTCGCCTTGGAATACAGCAGCAGAACCAAGAAAGAGCAGCGAAGGAAAAACGGAAACCTATTCACCATCGGCGGATATAGTTGTTCTAGTACTGAACTATCCTTCGGATTGCGACTATGAAAATGATTTCTCGTTGTTGAAAAAGTTTAGGGTAAGCGATGCCGCACCCTCGTGGTTCTTACATGGCTTTTCGCACTTGGAAGCTTTGGAACAATCACTTGATGAAGCATTTCACAAGAACCCGGATAAACACGGTATTGCGTCAACCCATGCCTCGACTTTGTTGATCTACAAGAAGCTCGGCCCTCGTCCAATCCTCTATGCCACCAACCCAGCAGAATCTAATCGCGGTAGCGCCAATACCGAAAGCATGGACGAAAAAAAGACTGGAGAAGCAGTAACGAGTCATTCGACAGTTGAAGAGGGATGCCTTTGGGAGGAATACGAAGCAAAAGAAGACGACGATGAATGCCATGAGCAAAATATGGAGATGGATGCTTCAAAAGAGGGAGATAGCGCTTCGAACAGTGTCCGGTATCGATTAGTATCACCGCCGTATTTGAATTTAGATGAAGAGTATCCTGGAGCGAATCTTGTCTCGAAACTATTCTCAAAGGAAGCACTCCGAATTTTCACTGAAGACGCGTTATCTGTCCCCCAGTGGACTCCCTGGCCCGAAACTGCCCACTATAAGGTTTCTTCATTTGGCAATGAAAAGCCATGGACGGTGTTTCCGCTTTGTCACTGCTTCCCTGCCAATGAACCAGACAACTTTACATGGATACCCATGACGAAATCATTTGTTCCGAGGACTTGTCGCTTGCTTGAAGAAGCCCTTCGATATGGTGATGGACAATCTTATCTTCGCACAGCTCTCTTTTCGCAAATGGCACCCCGATCGGTTACTAGAAGAGCACACAGGATGGTCCGATCTTGCCAACCATGTTCTACGATTGCACATTCCATTGGTGGTTCCCAGCAATAGTGGCGTTATTGGCGAGAATGATGATTTGTGTGGAACGTGGGTGGATGGATGTGTCGAGACTCATGCTGAAGGTCGACCCCTCCTATTTGACGATTCGAAGACTCATCGGGCTTTCAACTATTCAGATTGCGATCGGATCGTACTCATTGTTGACTTGGCTAGACCGACCGAGATTACCATTAGGAACTGCGGAATCTGGTCATACAGAAGAGCTTGACTCATTTATTGCACAAATGAGTGTACCGAAATAAATGTTCAAATAGGCTACAAGATTTCAGACTTTGACGGTATGCTACTCCCCATATATAGGCTCTGTTACGATTTGGGGACAGCAGTGCTGCCGACGCGATTGAGAAGGAAAATCGTCACGCACTTCAAAGTATAGTAAAGGGTATGATCGAAACCTGGAATGTTGTCATTTATTCGAAGTTTAACTCTAGAAATGTGCCAACGAGGATACAAAAGCTACAATGTTTCAATCGAGATAGCGATCCGAAAGATATTAAATTTTTAGCATTTCCTCTTCTTTCAAGAATCATCCTCAAAATTAGATAGCTTTTCGATTCTATTTCCATTCGATGCTCCCAAGTCATCGATTACTTGTTTGCAATGTTGAAAATCATCTCGATCATTTTGTACGTTATCGTCGTAAAATTAGCATGCTTTGCGTAGAGTAACGTTATGACAGACAAATGCTGCGCCGAGTCCTTTTATTTATCTCTCCCAGAACTTGAAACCGAAGTAGTAGAATGTAGCCAAAAAGGGAGCGACGAAACCGCCTCCCCAGAACCACAAGTTGAAGTTGCGCTTTTTAGCGGCCAGTTCTTCGGCGGTGGGCGGTGGGGGACGTTCCTTCAGAGAAAGGGTCATCGACGTTGATTCCTCGAAAGAGGAGGCAAGGTAGTTGTGAACGCCGTTTTGCAACGGTGATGTTTGCTGAACCTGCTGCTGGATAGCGTCTTGGCTCACAACAACCGCCGGAGGTACAGCCGCTACAGGAACATCCGGAACGACGAATGCCGATGCGGAGTACGCGATCATGGCCAAAGCGAGGAAAATGTTCTTCATCATCTTGGAGTTGATTGAAAAGTACTGGTTTGTGCACAATTATATCTTGGTCTCGATGTATTTGATTGCCGACAGGATCTAAAACAGTTCTCAATCCAATCACTAACGTTTGCTATTTTTTGTTGATGAGTATTCTCATTTCTGTGTCAGGAAATGCCGTGTTTTCATCAGGGGCCATCGAAAAATATGCATGGTAAAACGAAAAATTCTTGGTGGCCAAAGGGAAAGTTTTTGGGTGTCCGAAACATTTTTTTTTTTCTTCATCAATTTTTTTTTTTTTGCCAGTAGGAACAACGTAGCAATAGTACATGACCTGTAATCCCTAACCTTGATCGTTTTGATGTTCACATACGAAAAACTGGATTAACCTTAACCCTAATTATACTCACTAAACCCCAAACAACTCATTCCTACCAATGCTACGTTGTTCCTACTAGCAAAAAAAAAAAAATTGATGAAGAAAAAAAAAAATGTTTCGGACAACCAAAAACTTTCCCTTTGGCCACCAAGAATTTTTCGTTTTACCATGCATATTTTTCGATGGCCCCTGATGAGTTTTTCGTTAGGTCTCTGTCACTAACCGCTTTTGATGATGCAGATATCCATGCACTAAATTCGAAAGTTTCTATTGATGTACGTTCGTAGGTCTTTACGATGAAACCGGTATCTTTCTGTCTCAACGCGCGTTTTGAACCAATAAAATGACGTTTCCATGATTTTTGAAAGGAGTATGTTTCCTACCTCTTATGCGTAACTAGATATCGTAAAATTTGGGGGAACATTCTTATCGAACTCGCACGAGGTTGAAACATTGGGGAATCCCTAAAGTTCTGGCCGGTATAAAAAATCTCAGACCCGGTCATTTTTGAAACCCGCAAAATCATTTACTTAATGTTATAGTAAAAAAGGCTATTTCGATGAACGTCTTGTTGTTTGGTACGTACTGTACATCCTTAATGCTCCGTCGAATGACTGACGCACTCTTCAAGTCGAACGAGTCAACAATGCCACTGAATCATGTCATGGTGGCAAAACGAAAAAGTGCCGCACGTTTCAAAAAAAAGAACACTTGTTTCACTTCTCTCCAGACCCGTCGTCATTTTCATTCTTTTACGACTACAGCCATCGTGCCTCCACAATTCATACCGTTACACCTAAACATTCCCGGTACTGGTTCCACGTTCATCGTCGTGAAAAATACTTTGTTCTCCGAAGAGCATCCGTGTCAAATTGCGTTTGAACGCGTGAAACGCGCTGCGAAGGTTGCTTAGGCCAGGAAAAAAGGTCTCCCAAGATTGAAAACATAATTTCGAAGACCCGCATGATTGTAACTTCAAACTTGTTTGTTCACAATTAATTTTTCAATACCACTATGAACCCCAATCAAGAAAAGCAACAACATGAAGAAGGTCCTTCACCAAACATGAGAAGAATTCGGCGTGGCGGCCCGAATAGAGGCCGTGCCTCCATGCCGGAACCCGACAACGTAGTTCCAACAGTAGTAGCGTCGGCACCAACATTTCGGTAAGAACAGAATCGGTCGCGCTTCGCTGCAGCATGACTTCCGTTTCAACGATGTTTCGTGATACTAACTCGCGTGTTTCACCTCATCGTAATGATTACAACCAATATGATCAATCGAACAGCGCAATGGCGATTCAGAACAGAGGACCTCAGTTGATCATGCCACCCAGCCCTGCTCTTGCAAAAGCTGCTCCTTCCCCATACTTCGAAACCGAGACGAAGAAGCCGCAGTACCAATTGCAGCAACAACAAAAACAAAAAGAACCAGAGAGACAGGAACAACTTGTATTGGATACAGATATGCAGGAACGATTTGGATGGGATGTTTCTCAGATCCAAATTCAAACTCTGCCCATGTATTTTCCTCGCGAGATGATTCATTGGGAATTCTCTCCCCAAGACCTTCCCGAGGTTTTGCAACGCATCTCCAAGCATTTGAGGGAATATAGTGTCCAGGCCTCCTTTAGTGAAAGTCCTCTCTCTGCAAAGCTTCAAACATGTTGCGAAAACTCCGAGCTATATCTTGTCTTTTTCAACGAGCCCAGCGGTATGGTGTCCATGAGCGTTCAACGGCATAAAGGAGACCAGGTAGCCGCAAACCAATGCATTCGACGCTTGGTCGATGCTGCAAAAGGCGTACTCGGCGAGGATGACAACAACCAAGCTATGAATACTCGCGCCAGTGCCAACGCGGTGTTGGCTATGGAACGCTTGATTGAACGCTGCGCTTCGGAAAGCACAGCCGCTCAAGATAGTCATCCCTTCTTCAGTCGAACACCAGAACAAATTACTGAGACCGCAGTTCGAGACGTATACGGCTGGTTGGAACAGACAAATCGCCTCGACTTGCGTCGAATGGCTTTCGAGTACCTCTTGGCCATGACGGATATGAAGCGAACCTTGAGCTCTACCGCTATTGCCACTGCGAACATTGTTCTACAAGGAAAAGTTCCCAACTCCACGTCTTCCGAATTGCATACACATTCCCAGAAGATTCAATCGGTTCTTTTGAGCGTACTGCTCACAAGAGAACTTCCTGGTGATCGTGCTATGTTCGCAGAAGCCGGGTCGAGCGATAGCGGAAAGAATAGCGACATCGAGATGCAACCATACTTTCCTGAAATGGATAAAGATGTCACTACTGCATCGACCGGTCTTCCACAACATTACACCGACTACATGAACGAACTCTTTCACTTGGCTCTGCAAATTTTCGTCCAATCTTTGGAGGTAATTACCTGTTTCCGAAACCAACACTCCCATGCTGGAGATCACTTGGCCAATGAGCTCTTCGCAATGGCCGAGGGCAAGAATCTTTACAACATTCTTCTCGGTTGTGTTTGCCATGCCGAATCAAAGCTTGCAAACGGTTACTTGGCGTGCAAAGCCCTTCGGTTGTTGGCATCTAACCATCCCAGTATCAAAGACCAGATCAAATGTGACGATAACGCAAAGCAGAGCATTGGAAACGCATACCAAGTTGGAGGCATGTGCCACAAGCTTCTCAAGGACGAATCGTATCAACTGTGGCAATGCGTCTCTCAATAGATTCGACTGGCCAGCCATTTTACTCCAGGCTGTATACTAAGAAATGTAACAATTTTGTAAAATAGGGCTTACTAGCTACACACAAACAAAGAAACAACGGTATCTTTTTCAATTAGTACTAGAATATTTGAATAAAAACTATTGGTGTCTCCCGGAGGTTTTCCTTTGCGCTGATTTTTCCCTTCGTCTCTGGGGATGTTTAACGAGCGAACGAACTTCTTGTAGTTGTTTTCTAATCCATCTAGTGTTATTCCGGCATAGGAAGAAGTGGTTGAGTGCTGCAGCATTTCAGAAGAAGGAAAATTTGGATTGCTACTAGTAGAAAAGTCGTGTTAAGTGTAGTGAACGACCAAACCCCGCCCATGCGGGATTAAAAATTTGTACGATTCGAATTTTACTTTCACGTTGGGTATGTAGGATTGGCGCACGTTCCGAATAAAATGACAGAAAACTCAAACCTGTGATGCCTTTGATGTAGTTGAGTCTTCCATTTCGGTCGTCATTCGGAAGTGTACATCTCGACTTGACATCTTCTGCCCCTGCCCACTTGAGCTCGAAACCAATAGGTTTCCAAACATTCACCTGAGAACCTTCTATCCTGGTGGCTTGAAGATCCTTGTTTGCGACCAAATCTTTTTTTCTCGTTGACGGACGTGACGATGAATTGAAAATGGTTTCCCTTTTTGCTTACTGTAAAATATTTGTCGGTTGGAACATCATCGTTGCTACAGTATATGCTTTCGACAAATTTCTGGCTTGGTGGTTTGCTGGTGTTACGAACAAGAATGATAGTGGTGGAATTCAAGGACAGCGCCGATCACGGAATCGTCGTTATTGGCGTCGAATATCGGAAGATTTTCTCTTACTATTGCTTTTCGCGTGTGGGCCGCTAGGGGCATGGATTGCCATGGAAGGGTTGCGTCACAAGACGCGAAAGGTCAGCTTTCGGAGGCGCGCAATAGTCTTGACCGTCTTCAATCCGTCATGGCTCATCGTTTACTGGGCGATGAAGGCATGACAAAAACGCCGAATAGCACGGAAACTTCAACACTTGTTTTACACAAGAGGCAATTGCGGCCAAAGGAAAGTCCTCTCCAACTATGGGAATGAAATTCTACACAAGAGTGAATCAAGTTGTGTAAAACAGGGAGATCTATACGGCAAAAGAGGATCCTTCGGAGAGTCAGGTCAAATCAAAGCAAGACGAACGAGCTACACTTGAAACGAATATCCACGCCGAGTTGAAACCGAGGTTGCCACATGCTTCTGTTCGCTGCATACTGGAATCTCAATGAATGCGAGACTAGAGATGAGGAACGAATCAATTATCCATGCAATCCCTAAAAGAGTGACAAACCAAAAGGAGGAGCGACCTGAAAATCGAAATCTACCCACCACCAGCAGGATGCACCACCACTCGGATAATCACAACTGGTTGCTTACGATAGCCACAAGATCGCTAGAAAGGAGTCAGAATTTATACTTTTCACATGATGTCATCAGAAATGTTGATGTAACTTTCCGACTTTCCCGAGTTTTAGAGAGAACTATTGTCTTTTCCCATTTTTATGTTCTACGAAAAGTACAGTGATATCGTATGAAACATAAATATGAAAACAGGGATTCCAACGATTCAAACACCATGTTTAAACACCATGTTCAAACATGGTGATTAAACATGCAACGAAGGAATCAGGAGCATGTCACAGGTTATGAACCCATGCACTGACGATTTTATTTATGGCGGTAGGTAGAATCTACCGTTATTTTCAAACTGTTTTCACAGCTGTTTAGCAATGATGTTAGTCAGAATTTTTCGTTTTTACGGACTTGGCGTGGTGTGGTTGTCGTCGTTTCGAAACACATAATAAGGCATGCACGTGTTTGTGCACACCAAGTTCAATTCGGAACGACATCCAATGATGCCAAAAATTTAAAAAAGGAGGACTTGGTATGATTTGCTACTAAAATTTGCACGACCGCGACAAACTTCCCCAGGAGAACGCAAATAATTTTCTCACCTTACAACTCCGACTAAACCTAACTGCCGCCTCTCGTGCAAACACTTCATTTTTTGCCGTCTTTTGAAATACCTCCAAAACGTGAAGAACGATCGCTAAGAGTTCCATATTCCAAAAGGAGACTATCCAATTGTATTGCATTGCTTTTAAAAGCATTGACAAGCAAATATGACTAGGACTAGTAAGTTTGTCATAAATTGTGGATTAGCGATTTAAATTCCGTGTCTTAAGCGACTAGGGCATTTGCCCGTGCTTGTTTTTTTCAAACTCATCTCATCATTGCTGTACCAAAATACCAATTTGCTGCCATGATGCTAGGTACTATAATACTCGGGGCTACTCGGGATGAACAGGATGGCAAGAAACATCGTGAGAGTGGCAGGAGATTCAACGTCGATCAACTCCCCAATGATTTGCGCCGGGTCTATGGACGGCTCGAAAAAATGTTTGGTGAAGAGTATGCGTTGACCGTGGTGTTTACGATCCGGACCGCTGTTGAGCTTCATCGAGCATGGCAGGTGTCACTACTGACGACGAACGTCCTCCAACAAATCAAAGACAAATTCAAATTGCGAATGACATGGAATATTGGTGTCGTCGATCTCACCTTTCGCATCGAGGATGGGTTGTACGAACTGCACCGGCGGGTCCCTTACGATTATGATTCAGAGTTTCAGAACATGTACTTTAAAACTGCGGTTGCCCTTATCGAAGAGGAAATTAGTGTTCACGATGCCTTGATCTTTCAGAAAGAATTAAAAGAAGGAAAACATACTTGTGCGAGTGGTCTTTTATTCAGAAGCAACCCTGGCCGCCTTGTTCTGTACCCCTTCCAAGCAGCAACTTGTTGCATGATTTTCTTTTCAGGAGATTTGCGTGATGCGGGTGTTGCTGCAGTCTGTGGACTTGTAGCTGGATTGATCGAATGGGCACTTTCATCGAAAAAGGTGGTACGCAATGTGAATGAATCCAAGATATTGATCGACACCTTGATTGGGTTGTCTACAGGTGTGATTGCTGGTCTTTTCTATACCCATTTGTCGGGTGGAGAAGACATCTGTCTCAGATCAGTCTTTTTAGGAACATTGTACTGGTACGTGGAGAATTTTTGCATTGCGATAGAATGTTGTTGTCGATGAACGTCGCGTTTCTAATTTCTCGCCTCGATGCTTACATTTCGTCTTGCCTCAGGTTCTTTTATGGAACAGCCTTTGTTATCGGTTTGCTCGAGATTATTGCCTCGGAGCTCCAAACTGGTGTCACACGATTCCTCGCTGTGTCCGTCAAAACATTTGTGCTCTCACTTTCGTCCGCGGCAGGCTTGACTTTTATCTTGAGAGGTCAAGTATACGATATTTGGACGGAACAATTGCAACCGGATAACGGAGTCTGCGACATGTACGGTCTTAATGGCAGAATGCCATGGGATCCATGGTGGCGAATTCTTTTGTATGCTTTGTGCTCAGTTAGCGTGTTGGGTCAATATCGTTTCATCATCATGAATTATTGGGCGGGTTTGATAGTTCAAGTGGCAGCATATGTAGCACAGGAAAGTGTCAAAACTTCTCTAGCATCAAATCACGAATATGACGGTATGAATAGAGTATTCGGTGACGTCACTGGAGCAATGGCATCGGTTGTGACTGCATGCTGCGTTGCTCTCACTGTCGACTACATCAGATGCCAAAGTAGAGTTGGCGTCTCCAGCGAAGGGTCGGCATTCAGCAAATCAATGCATTACGTTTACAAATATCTTGTCCAAATAGGCACTTGCCTGGGCCTTGGACGAGGTCTGACGGGTCGAGCTGCTGAAGCTCGAGAAGCCCTTGAAGGAGAAGCGAAGGCACTGAACAAACGACCATCTGAAATAGTGCTAAGCCCAGAGCACGAATCCACATTGGTAGAAGATGCTGTCGAAGCCCAAGAATACAATTTTTGGTCTCTTCTGATGCCAGCTGTTTATCAGCTTGTCCCAGGTTCACAACTTGCGATGTATTGGTACAACATCATATTTCCCCCGCAACCATTCGAGGATCCTATTTCGACTTTTTTGAACCAAACAGAAGATTTCGACGAAGTTTTTGACAGTAAAGCAACTCGACCTCCGAGATCTGAAGTCGTAGCTGACTCAGCTGCATATGCATTGTGGCTTACATCTCTTTCTCTTGCGTTGGGGTTGATTTTGGGTTTGGCAGTTGTCAGAATTGCCGCTTCGGCAATTGTAAATATCTACTCAGCTTGTTCAAGTAGAACGAGGTCGGAGCATGAAGAAAATATGAGGATGGACAGCTTTAAACTACGACAATTTGGACGTCAGGAATTAACACATCAAGATTGTGATAACGATCCCGATGATATTATTGATTTGTCCGTATCAACCGAAACCAATGGTGAAGGACTTCGGCATCGGAAAAACCAGACGCCAGACACCATGCATTCTCCACAATTAACGGAGTGGGATGTCTAAAGATGGAACCGTCAATACTAGTAGTCTTCTCACCGAGTCGACCACACACATTAGAAAATAATTTACAGCTATTTAGAGAAATATTAACTATTTATTATGCTCTTCCTTTTCCTTTACCCATTCTTTTATCAAGAACCGCGCCAAACTGGCCTTGCCGGGAACATGAAATTCGGCCTCGTCCTCGTTCGGTTGGAAAGTCAATGCAGTAGATCCGCTCAATTTCAAACTTTCTTTGACGAAATCCTTAGCAAACCAACGAATGTCCTCCATTTCATTTGTGTCTACAATGATCTCGGGCAAGGGTTCTGCCTCTGGTGATGACATAGCCTTAGCACGAAATCCTACCATAAGAGAACGAGGAAACGGCCAGGGCTGACTTGCCACAAATCGGACGGATCTTGGGTCAATCACGACGCCGCTTTCTTCGTATGTTTCGCGTTGACAACATTCTTCCAGCGTTTCACCCACTTCACAAAATCCGGCAAGGGTTGAATATCTTCCGCTGGGCCACGATCGCTTCCGCCCGAGGAGGGCATAACTTTCACACGGACTCGTCACAAGCATAATAGCAGCAGAATCGATCCGCGGGTACACAGATTTACGACAGTCCTCATTCGTACATGTGCGGCTAGCCCCTGCCTTCGTTGCCTTCGTGCGTCCACCACAAAAACTGCAATATCCGTGAGATTTGTGGAATTCCACCAATCCGTTGGCCGTGGCTAAAATACCAGCATCAAGCGAGTGTTGTAATGAGTCTCCGAATTCTCGTAGGGGTTTGCAGTCGAGAAGCACTTCAATATCGCCCGACTCCGACGAGTGTGAATGAAGTAGAATAGATTCGAGTTTTGCTTTTGATCCTTTCTGCTCACCGTCATCTTTCACCGTATGGTCGTTAAGCTTAACGACCCAATAGTCTTCGTTTTCGTATTTTCCAACCCATGCGATGAGGGGTTCTTCCTCAATGTGAGAAAGAGCCTCAATAACGCCATCCAGTTGATTTACCGTAAGGTACAAAGGCGATGCAATTGAAGCTGATGAAGACGACTTTCGATGCCACATTCCATCAGATGAAATCAATAAAAATTTAGAATTTTCAACCACACTGACTGCTGCATCACCGTCGTTTTGTCCTTCGTCGTCGCTACTCCGTCCTCCGTTTTTCTCTTCTTCATAACGATTCAAGACATCCGAAACGCTATTATAACGATTAAGAACATGGGAGCGATCACGCCCAATCTCGGGGTGAGAATACCATGGGTGGTCGCCTATCACAATTTCTCGCGATGCCGATGGCAGCTGCGATGCCAACAGCACTAATTTTGACAAATTTCGATCATCATGGCCCGTTAACGTAGGATGGTGAGACCGTTTCCGTGTTATTGAGTCGAACTTTGGGTGATTTGTCTGAAAGCTCTGTACTTTTTCCAACGTCACAACGACGAACAAAAGGACGTAGAGGGAAGAACAAAAGATTGCTTCACTTCTCATGGTGTGAGTGGAAATTTAGAGAGACTTAGTGTGAATCGTTCTGTAGCCATTGCGATCAATCTCATCGCCGTAATTGTCCTTCTCACCGGAGACGGGATCAAACTGCTACCGTCCCACTTGTCAAAGATTTTCTTTGCGGAAGGCAGAATGAAAAAGGTGGGAGAATCGTCATCGGTTGATTTTAACTGACTCACAAACTCAAACTATCTAACCTTTGCTTAAGGTTGAGGGTATTTTTCATTCCCAAACTTACACCCCAAGTACGTGCACACATTGAAACCTCATCCTCCCCAAAACCACGGTTTAATGTAATTTTGCCGTGATCGTAGTTTTAATCGTGCAGTAGCACGAAGATGATTTCATTCGTGTCATAAAATGAGAAAGTGGAACCAAGATTTGGAAAAAACTACTTCCCTACTCCCATCGCTTGAAATCTTACTCAATAAAGTAGTATCGATATTTCTTCCTCATCGAACACATCGAGTTTGTATGAAAAAGCACCAATAAATGAAAGAGGAACATTATTTCATCTTAACACAGTGGCTAGTACATGAAGATAAAATGAATCGCACAAGCAAAATCAACTGTAATAGCATGACCATCAGAGAAGAGGGGGGAAGGGGTATTCATGGTCTGAGGAAGGCGACTGAAAGGATGGAATTTACGCGTCTAGAAGAAAAGGCTCGACTCTTTTACAAATTGGCTGTAGTCAAAGACAGAAAATATCGCTTCCGTAATTACCGAAGTACCTTTGTTGGAAAAGAGATGGTCGATTCGATGGTTGTAAGCGGGCTCGCCGAATCAAGAGAGCAAGCGGTGCAACTTGGCCGTACAATCGCTGAGAGTTTCAACTTGTTCGAAAATTGCGAAAACAATTTCCTTAACAAAACCACATACTTCGAAGATGAACCCAACAGGCTTTATAGATTCTCTTCCGGGGCTTTGGTGCTGATTAGGAATATGAACGAAAGGGAGATAAATGGGGACGAAAATTCGATATTCACAGGTTTGTCTGGATCCGTGAGCACAACAAGCAATAAATGCCAACCAAGTCGCGGCCCTGGTTTGCAACGGCAAAATGGAACGAGAATGATAAAGCCTAATAAGAATGGGTTTGAGAACGACACATCCGATGACAAAGTCTGGAGCAAGAAGAAGAACCATATCATGTCAAATAAGGAAATTACTGTGTGCGTACCTCGTTCACCAATACAAGCCGCTATCGAAGAGGACAACGAAAGTAGGTCCAGCAGTGTACCAAGTTGGATGAGCACAATGCATACAGTAAGCACCGAAGTAGGGCGCGTGAGATCTCCCCGAAAACTTACCAAAGAGCCACCCGAACCCGAGAGTGCAGCGATTCCGCGCAATTATTCTAAAGAGAAGAAAGTAGAACTTGATAAAACAAAAGCAAAGCATCAACGATCGATCACGCAATATCACACTCTGATGCCTCGCGAGATTGCTAGTGCTCAAAGCGTCTCCGAAATAATCGGTGGCAGAGGCGGAATTGTCACATGCGTGAATGAGAGAGAAAAGCACGCTGAGTATGCTATACCGATCTTGGAAAAGACAAGTTCGACAAGCAGGGGCGATAAATTTAACTCTTCCTCGAACAAATTCGATGACTACGCTTCCACTCTTTTTCCTGAAAAGTGTTGCACGACTGAAACAAGAGATGAAGAATATTTTCACAAAACGTTCAAGAAAAGGGGAGAGGATCGTCACACTTCACTAATAGATGAGTTCGACAAAGAAGCAACGGGATATCATACATTGATGAAAGAGAGCTCTCCTTTCGTGAACACGGGAGGAGAAGTGTAAAGGACCTTCGCAATCCCAAAATCTCAAAACGGATTCCCCACCTTTCGAGGACCATATTTTGCACCGAAATGTTCAACTGACTGAACAAATCGATTCGGAGCCTGAAATTCAACTGATGCAGCAGGATGGATCCGAAGAAGACGATGTTGCACCCTTTTGTCACGTCTCCACGGGATCTTCCACCCGGTCTTCGTCGTCGTATGAGCGACAGTACGGAAAGTTTTGACAATTTTGAATTTATTCTGAATAAGAAAGAAGGGAATCTTCTCACCAGGTGCAACGATGATGATCAATCGATGTGGACTGAATATATCATTGGAGATGACGAAGGACGGAAGAAGTATCGTCAGAACGAAATGAGACGAAGTCGCCCGTCGTATGTCTCGCACGCCGAAATACCCGCTATCGATAATGCTGAATTGAGAGCTGTAAACAATGGGATAGTCTACGATAACACTAAACTCGACGAAGAAGTTATGAGTTCCAAGTTGAACGGGCAAACAAGTGACACGTCGGCTTCCGCGAAACAAGATGCTGACGACGAAAGTTACATGGACTATACCATCTTCGATAACACGGTTGCCATCTCGTATGTAGAAGACAAGGAAGAATACATTGTGCCTGGATCACCACAACCAGAAAAAGAAGAAGACGAAAAAAGCCTTTTTCACATTTTTGCCAATCGCACTCCCATAGAAGACGACGGTGATAATGACGACGATGATATGACTCAAATAACGATGGATTTCGCCCTCCTACACCAATCGGAAAAAAATCACAATGGTGTCTGGATCAATCGTTCGGCATCAGCAGACAATGGGACCGAGAAATCTCATTTGACTTCGAAACACCGCATCCAAAGAATCTTGTGGAATGATCTTTCAAGTGATTCCTTCCCCGTAGTGCGATTGGCGATGGAAGAGCTCCGAAGAATCGTTGCGAGCGAATCCGAAAACCGAAAGCAAATTGTTCGCATGGGTGGCGTTATGGCCATTATGGGGACGATGGAGAAACATTTCAAACAAGAAGTTGTTCAGTATTATTGCTGTGTCATAATCGAGCTTTTGGCGTCTATGGAGCCTGAGGCAATGAAGGCTTTCAACGAGATGAAAGGTATCCAATTAATTGTGCGATCCATGCAAGATCAGGCCGACAGTGACCGTATTCAAGAGGCTGGTCGGGCAGCCCTTGCAACATTGTGCAGAATTCAACAGCCAGGAATGCTGTATTAGTATTAGTTGTAGAGTAGCATATAATTGGGAAATTGCCACATCATAATATTTCCTTGATAAATCCTACGTGTAGTCTATGTGTATGATACAACTGAATATGTAAAGAATGCATTTGAGAGTTCTCCGCAGCAGTAGATGATAGTATGGTATGAGATTTAGCAACTACGAGTATGCTTATCAGAATCAGAACGCAAAACCTCAAATTTCAAAAGTTTCACCCTGTGGAGTTGAAGACCTCGGCCGGCGCGCGCGCAAGCATGAACGCGAGCAAGCAATAGCAAACTTGAAAGGGTTCATCATACTCTCAAAAAAACTACACGTAAACAACGGACAACATGCCATTTTCTCGAAAACTGCAGACGTCGTTCACGTCGTCACGAGTCAAAATTCCCAGCTGTGGAGAAAAAACAGCCAGTAGTATATGCCGGTGGCAGTCCTACTATTAGTATTAATTCTTCGGCAGCTTTGAGCATTTTTGGTCCATCGCAATTTCTTCCTGAACACACATTGACAGCCGGTTGACTTTACCTTTGAAGTACACTTGTTCATCACTCGATTCCAGCTCTGAACAGAAACAATAAGAAAGCATGAGCGCCAAGAAATATGTTCCCAATCGTTTGAGAGGTGTTTTGTTAGGTGACGAACCGTCTCCGTCTGGCAGGGTATCGTCGTCGTCTCGGGGCAAGGGGAGAAAAGCTCGTCCGTGGCGCGTCGATGCTGCCAGTTGGAAACAGCAATTACAAGAAAGAAAAGCAGTTTACGATAATTTTGCTTTGCAGGAGAAAGCCGACGAAGAAAAAGAATCATCTACATCTCAATTTACCGAAAATGAAGAATTTGAATCGATTCCATTGAATGTACTGACGTCAACAAAAGCCGGAGAAGGGGGGCGTGTAGACACGATGCTGACACCGAGAGGAGGGGGACAAGTGGAGACGGTATTTACTTCGTCGGCAAAAAACAATGAGAAGATGAAAGGCAACGATGACGATTACAGCATAAGCACGATTGACAAATCGCCACCGAGGAGTAGAACCAGATCTTCGTCGTCGTCTCCGAAAAAATCGCCACCGAGGAGTAGATCCAGATCTTCGTCGTCGTCATCTCCGAAAAAATCACCAACGAGGAGTAGATCCAGATCGTCTTCGTCGTCATCTAGGATGAAAGCTTCTCCACGAAGACCATCCCCCTTGCCTCGGAATAGGAAAAACTAAGAGGAGGGGTAAAAGATCACCACCCAGGTCTTCCGAAATAACAAATGATGAGGAGCTCATGTCTCCGAGATCAGCGACCTCGAGTGACAGCCAAGAATATTTCATTGATATTGCAGAGTTGTCGTCTTCGAAATCAAAGGACTCGACTGTTGGAATCATTGATGGTGTTGCCCATGACAAGGAACAAAGGATCAATCCATTGACAAGAGCTCGATTGTTGCGACATGGTAGCGACGATACTGCTGAAAGCATTGGATTTCCTGGTGGGGAAGAAGGAGATTCTTCGTCTGCTTATCCCGTCGATAAGTCGTCAATGATGCAGGCTGTCGAAAATTTTATCGATCCGTCACTAGGAAATGTTAAATCTAGTGACGAAATGATAGCTCCACGCAGTCCAATCTTTGCTCAAAGAGGTGCCGGTGCGGAAATCAAAATACGGGAGAGTGGCACTCGAAGAGGAGGGCGCAGACGAAATAGACCACCCCCAAAACGCAGCTACAGGTACAGATGGTGCGGTGATCGACAAGACCCCTAGCAATGAATCAACAGCTCAAAAAACTAAAGGCGGTGATGATGAGTGGTCCATACGACCTGTTACCAGCGAAGAAGACCAACGGTGGCCGTTGCGTCCTGACGGTGATACTGCAACAGTGTCTTCGGGTGATAGTGATATGATTTCTGTGGAGGCGAATGATGTGAAAGAAGATGGGCGAGATATTATTATGCGGAAACACCGAACTGGCATCAGTCTCTTTCGCCATCCAACCGAAAAGACAAACTAATCGTACGAAGCTCGTCAGAGCGCCAACTCACTCAGTCGGAGGAGGCGTTGCCAACAACAGGGACGACTCCGGATCCTCTGCAAAGAGCTAGGAAGACTCTTTTGATGTCGAACTTTAATCGGTCTGTGCGCTCTCTGGACGTATCTTCGCATTCTCTAAAAGACAACGAGACAGTAGGTGACTCAAGCATTGAAAGTTCATATTCAACATCCATATTTGTGCCTCTACGTTCACACCGAATTGCGTCCTCCAATGGGGGTGGCAAAAGGGAAATCCCATTAAAGGTTTTGGATGATCATGGCGTGTATGTTTCAAAATACAACGAGAGCGGAATCTTTGTCCCCCCAAATAATGATGAAGGACAATCTTTGACGGAAGCTTCGAAGAAAGAACGTGTTCAAGACATGTACAATGAACACGGGGCCTATGTCCCTCGCGATAAGGCCGCATCGCTACTAGAAGATATTCTTGGAGATGATAACCTTCCAGAAGGAAAAGACCTTTCGAATGAGGAAGTTGTTTCGGCCCAGATAGAGACGAAAGTTGAGAATTCGCAAACGATCACGAACGTCGAGTCTGGGGATGCTGCTGATGACGAGTACGCCGTGCACACTAGAGGAGAAGATAAATCTGAAAATGATGCTGCTACGACGGAATCGGAAGGCATTTCTACATCGCAAGAGAAGCTACAGTCTGAATCTATTGTTCCTAAGAATATTGATGACGACGAAAATCTTCCCCAAGAAGGTACATCTTCCGTTGAACGTACCCCAGAAGATGATACCAAAGAAACAACTGAGAACAACAATGTTGGCAATGAATACACTGAATTTGTTGTCGATGAAATTGACGCAAATAGGATTCGACTCGTGTCCGATCTTACCCGCTACGTGAGTACCATTTATACTGGGACTCATGTCTGTGTCGAGTCTATCGGAACGTCGGAATATTCAGATCCTCTGGATGCTTTACGCCAGAAGAGAGCTGTTGTTACGAAGAATACGGTCAATTTCCATCTGAAGGCTCAGTTGAATGATACAGTATCGGCTATGAATACAGATCATCATCATGTGATTGAATCACCTGGGAAGAAGATATCAGGGAAGGGAAAGAAGTGGAAAGAACGCATGGCAATGAAGAAGTTATCCAAGAAGAACAATGCCGAAACCAAAAACGAAGAGAAATCGAAGCTGTCTGCTATTGAATCTAGTGGCGACGATACCGCAATAGAGGAGGGATCGACGCCCGTGCGATTGGAAGATAATATCAATAGGAGCGACTCGATTGAGACATTCAGTGGTGGAGAGACAGGTGGCGAAAGTCTTGAAGATTTCAAGGAAACAGACGATGTCGGCCCAAGTAGCGCACAGGATAAAACGGAGGTCGCAGTTGCAAACGAGTTCGCAGGCGAAGCTGAGGAGACTGTTATTGATACACCAGACACCAGCCCTCGCACGGCTGACGACGAACATAAAGAAAATATCATAACAACCTACAGTGGAGCCAGAAGAGAGTGGTATCGCTGCGGACATCAGCTCTGCCACATCTGATAAACTGAGCGAGCTTTCCGGAGAAGTCTCAGAGAAAATGGTCGAGGTCAATTCCTATAGTATTGATGACGGGTCTAACGTAGACGTTAGCACGGAGATGCTGCAAGACCCGAATACAACTACTACTATGTTGCCAGAGTCAACAATGATGACAGATATCACTACTCCTACTCCCGATATCGGCGTCGATGCTATTACTTTCTCGACCAGTGACGACGGACAAGAAAATAGCACTAATCTGCCCATTGCTGCGAATGATAATAATATCATACAAGGCCTTCCTCCAAACAAGGGAAAGAAATGGAAAGACAGGCTGAAAAAGAAAAAGAACAAAAAATCTGAAAAGAGCGGGGCTGCAGTTCAGGATAATTTGGAAATCGGCGAAGGAACGTTCAAAAGCATTGAAGCTGCCACAGCTGATCACACGGAAGAAACGATTCTTCCTTCTGATAGCCCCGATGGCATCACTGTAGGTACTAACTCAAAAGCTCGCCCACCTTTCAATAGAGGTATATCGGATTTGACGGCAGAAGAAAAACAGCGTGGAATCTCTCCAACGAATGAGGCACCAACTGAAATTTCTCCCAAAAATGTTGGAAAGAAGTCAAACAAGTGGAAGAATAGGCTAGCAAAGATGAAGGGGAAACAAGAGAGCCCGAAGCCCGAGCAATCGTATGTGCAAGTTGATGTGAAGTCTGAATCGTCGACCGAACCCTCGGAAAGAGGCCAAAGTTTTGGATGACACCGAGGCGGCGGACATGAACCGGATTGCCAATATAGAACTGCCTCTTGTCCAGCCTGAAGCTACGGTACCAACTAATCTTCAACCGTTTGTGGCACCGAAGACCCCGGATAATTTGCCAAAAACGGAAATGCTTACCCCAATTGAGGATAGCCCCAACTTATCAGAAAATGGTATATCGAACATTGAAGTTCCAAGTGAAAAACTTAAGATGCCAGACTCAAACATTCACAAAAATCTCCGTCAAAGTTTCGACGTCTTCGATGCTTTTCTTCAAAATGGACAAACTAATCCGATCGACGACGAGTCGATATATACAGAAATGACAATTGGACAAGAGACCTTGCTTCAATCTGGTCTGCCGGTAGCACAAGGATCTGAAGAAGAAGAAGAAGAGCTGAGCTACATGGATTTCACTTATGAAGAAAGCGTTCAACCTTCCTTTGTGGAACAGAATGCTGCATCGAAAACCGCTTCAAAAGACCCGAAAATGATGTCCCCCTTCATGGCAAATTTGCTCAGTAGTCGAATGTTTCAAGAAGATGGTCCTTCCGTCCCTAAAATGTCTTTGTCACCAAAGGAAAAACAACCAGATGAGAAGAAGAGTAAAGTCATAGATAGCCCAGATGAAGACATGAAGAAATACCCAACAATCACTGTTGGAGATGCTTTCGACGACGAGATGACTCAGATCACGATGGGAAGTCTCGAAGATCACGACCACGAAGACGACGATGAAGACGAATTTTTTGACGCAGAGTCCAAACCATTTCCAAGATCTCCTTCGTCAAAGAGTCTTGGCAAGAAGAGCAAGAAATCTACGAATTCTCGGAAGTCTGACGGTGCTTCATCGAATTCATCCCCGATGCCCTGTTCTGAATCTTCGAAGCAACGAATAGTAGAAATCTTGCGGAAAGAAGTTTGGAGCCGTGATAGCAACGTTGTGAAAAGCGCCATGGAAGAACTAAACTCTGAGGCAAAGAATGGGTATGATCATAGGGCACATATCGTTCGATGCGGTGGGGTTATGACCATAATGAGGGCAATGGAGATGAATTCTGACTGCGAAGCTATTCAAATTGCGTCCTGTTCAACACTGGAAAAACTATCGCTGGAGCCACAAACACAACTAACTATATGCGAGATGGAGGGAATTTCACTCATCGTCCGTTCGATGCAAGTTAATTTTGAAAACGTCAACCTTCAGGAAGCGGCTTGCTCCGCACTGGCTACAATATGCAGGCACCACTGAAGGCGATAGCTCGAAGGATTTAATGAAGGACGCCGAGGATGCAGTGCCAACCGTACTTGCTTGTATGACTCGACACCAGACCAACTCATGCATCCAAGCAAAAGGATTTCAAGCTATCGCAAACTTATGCTCGGGGATCCACGCCGAGCAGAGACTGGAGGAGCTTTCAAAAGCGGGAGGTATCATGACGCTAACAATGGCCATTCAAACACCTTGGGAAAACAAGAACGATCAACAAGAGGCTATTTCGAATTTATCTATACTCTTGCGAGGAATCACCGAACTCAACCAAAAATCCTCATCGATAGATATGAAGCAGGATGAAACCGGTCCTAATAGAAACGAATAGCGAGGCATCGGTCAGAGCCGAAGAAGGCATCGGGGAAGCATTGGGTGATAACGAGACTGTCACTAGTTACATGGAAGAGATTCCAGACATGCCAATGATGTCGACCACGTCGATATACGGTGACGAGATCCCCGACCTTGATCAATACCCAACCATGACTTCCAATCCTGGATGGCAAAATTTTGGCGAGGACGATCTGGATGCAGGCCGTAAAATGAGCGACAATCCAGTGTCACCTGTTAAAGCGCAGCAATCGGGAGCAGATGGTACGCAACGTCCTGGCGAAGAGCAATGTATAATCCAGTAAGCCGAAATTTAATCCAAATCAATTTTTCATTATTCAGAAGAATACTATATTCACTGTGCATACTGTTCCAACGGCTACACGGTATTGATGATTTCGCTGTCGTACGTTCCAGACATGAGAAAGATAGAATGATAACCTTCCTCGTACAAAATACTAGATGTCAACTATGTTAAGCTAGTATTCGATCAAGTGATTCTTTCTCTCCTTTCGCAGTTATGGTGAATTTCCGAGCGTCAAAAATGCGTAGCATTATTCCGATTCGCATCAAAACCACTTCTTTAATTCCATTCCATATCAATTCCAATTGGTAAGTGATCGGACGGGTGATCGTCACACGGCCATTTTTCTGATCCGACGATTGACGATTTTGGGTGACATAACAGAGTATCAACAACCTTCAGTTTTTCGGAAGTCCATATATAATCCAGAATCGCCCCTCCTTTGTATGTTTTAACGAGGTGTAGGTCCTGGTTCGTCGCCTTCTTATCGTCTCCTTCATCCAATGGCCAATCCCGATAAACAGGGATAGAGCACTGCTCGTGGCGCTCCGCTTCCAAGTAAGCATCGTTGAGAGAGACAAATGCGCTTGGCGATGTCGTTAAGCTTCCGTCGACAAGCGATTCGTGCAGTGGGTTTTCCCTCAGCATATTGAAGTCTCCGGCAACTAGTATGGGCGCTTCGTTTATTATTTGTTTCTCCAATTTACAAGCGTAATTGATACGTTTCAAAAGTGATTTGAGTTGACTCTGCCGTTGCTTTTGGTTGTGCGCTCTCATTTTCGGATCCAAACTCCTATCCGCGTCCAGATGCACGCTACAGACATAAAGATTTTTCTTACTTCCCTCGTCGCGCAATGTTGCTATCAGAGCCCTTGACCTCGATTCAACTCGTTTTATCCTCAATTTGCAAGAGTTTCGTATCAAAACAGCAGTTCCTGGAAATAGTGATCCAACCGTTCCAAAGGACAGGGAGGATTGGTTACGAGACGGGTGAATGGAATAGTTTGTTTGGTATGAGGTTTCCGTTCGAGATGCAATCGCCAGACTTACCTACGTTGTGTCCCCTGGTCACATTCTGTAATACACCGTCATAAACAGGTGAAAGGCTGCTAAGTAGTTCCCCGAATAAATCTACTTGAGCCTCTTGCAGGCAAACAATGTCGGCTTTGAAATCCTTGTCAAGAAGTTGATCCGCAATTAAGGCTTTTCTGTGATCCCAATCGAGACATCCCGGATTTTGTCTTGTCCAGGGATATTTATATTCCTTCACGTAATCTTGTGCCAGAAGGTTCTTTTTCGTTGGCGTAGCAGAGTATGTGAATTCCCACGAAGGTAGACAAGGCGATACGTGAGATACTTGAGATACTTGACTGGTGAAATTTGATTCGATTCATACTAGACACGATTTTTGCGTGCTGAAAAAATGGCTTACCCAGCTTGCGACTCGAAGCATCGACAGGCCGCTAACGGAAAGAGGTACAATTATCGTTGAAATAATGAAGAGAGCGAGACCACGGGCGATACCAATGGTTTTTCTCGCCATACACGAAGGCAATGGTGACAACATCGAACGATGCATAGCAATCTTGTGAAACATACTTCCGTCACATAAATTCTTTGACAGCTCAGGTTTATATCTTCTCTTGCGAATTCCTTTCGGTTGCTATCTCTACAACCCCCTTCGAAGAACGAAATGTGTATGATATTCGTCAAAACTTCAAAACTGTTGAAGTGAGAACGACGGTGTGATGATGTTGTTTCTGTATCATGTTGTAGTCGATCTTCTTCACGATCATTCTTTTTCGACATGAATGGCATGATAGCTCGGCGGCCAATGAACGAACGTGGGCGCGAAGTGTCAACAAAATCCAGTCCCGAGTGACCAATCACAAAGGAGATGACACGGACATGCGGACATGCCTGTCGATGAGCTACCTCTCCTCTAACATACCTACTTTTAGTTCATACCATACAGAACTAAGTACGAACTGGGTTTGTTTTTAGTATTGATGGACGCGGGTGAATTAATCATCCAAAAATCCGAGAGGGAGAAACGTCCCGCTGACAGAAATTCTCACCCCTCCAGTCTGAATCCTCCACTCGACAGTGTGTTGTTACTTGTTCTCTCTTAGCGTTTAGTCGTGATCATAGATAGCGTGAAGAGTCTCGATGGTACAATTCACGAAATTTATAGAGTGTCGTGCCTTTCGTTCTCCAGAGTCATCTTATTAAACAAGAGTGCTGCGAATAATGTCACTGGTGTGTTCTCTCTAGTCGTGAAATTTCATCGGATTTTTCTACTATTCTTCAACCTGGATTTTATATCGCACTAGTCGTAGTTCTATTTCGATGATAACTATGGGCAAATCGCCCCTATTCTGACAATACTGGGATTAACACGATAATCCGTGCTATTACTGTCGATTTCCCGTGCGGAGCCACGAAATCGGCAATTTGACGATGGCTGTTGTCTTTTAATAACCCGTAGTCTTTTAATAACCCGATGGATCCCCAACAACTTGTCTTGTTCTTAATATCCCGGGAAAATGCGGGATCGGATTAGTATTGACGACCAAGGAACTACGACTTACTTATTGGTACCGATTCTCCATTCCGATTAAAAGTTCAATTTCAGATTTATGGAAGAGGGGCGATGCCGTTCAGTCAGTCATCGATATGGCTTTAAATGAATGTTTCATCGCCTTTCAAGTTGTAGTGAGAGCAAGAATACGACCAATTGCCTTAGTTTCTTGGTTGAATTGCGGAGAATCAATAAATGACACTCACTTTGTCAATACTGCTCGAGCTGTGTAATGAGAAAAGGGGCAATTATTTCACTAGATTATTAGAAAATAGGGATTCTCTTCCACCTCCACGACACGTTACAAAAAATTATCTCCAGAATAGCCCTCCGATAAAAATGAGGACCTACTCCTTCTTTGCGCGACGTTCCTGGTATGTTGGAGGATTATACACCACCAAAACTTTCACGGACTGACTTCCAACGACTTCTAAGACGAGGGCATTAGGACGGAACCTCAAGTTGGACACGGTACCAACCCTCCCCACATGCAAGATTGATTCACTATTTAATGATAATACACTACGACTCGTACTTAATCCCTGATTCTCCCTCAACATTTTTGAACCGAGAAGAGAGCGCAAGCTTTACCATCAAACCAGCCTGCATTCCTCTCTGATCTTTCACCTGTCTGTTAACGCCATCGCGGACCGTCTTCAAACAAGTGAACGTAAACAACGTGTTATGTATTGGTTTCCTTTTTCGGAGAAAACTTAGCTCGTTTCGCAAAACAGCAATAGTGCAAGCACAACCTGGAACAGCTTCAGTCATTGCCATTAAACCATATATATCACAAGAACTATCGTTCGCAAGCATCGAAACAAGTCTACTTCACAATTTTGGATGAACTCTGTTATCTCAACTAACTCTCAGCAACAATACCAACGGCCGAGCCTTCTACATCTTTCGGAGAGCAACAAACGGGCCCTTTCGAAAGCACAGGGCTCAAGAATTCTTTCGGACGAGTTCCAAAAGCGTCGAGAAGAGATAGACTATTCACTGAAGAGTGATATTATGTTCAACAGAGGCAACAAGCCCGGCAGCAACGTTGGCCGTTTGGGTGATAAAGCCAACAATCTCAACAGTTCCGGCTTTCAACAGCAGGTTCCCAACAATTCCCTCAACTTTGCTGGTGGTCGGGGTTTGGTGAATGGAACTACAGGTCTCTTGTTGGGTTCCTCGCAAACAGCCCAGCACCAACAAAATCCCTCGGCGATTGCTACACAAACTCAAGCACTTGCCCGACAGCAGCAGCAACAGCAACTGTTGCGAGCTCATAACAAGAGTAACCCTATGGGAACTTTCAAGATGGCTAGCAATCTTCAGGAGCAAATGTTGATAAAACAACAACTTCATTCCATCAAGCAGGAACTGCAGCAGCGGGAGGCGAACAAGCTAAGAGCCGAATTGCAAGCCGCTTCTCAGCAGGTTCCCCAGAGTGGTCTTGGTGGTCGAAACGCCATCGGCATGCTATCGAGTGGCGCCAAACATATTCCCAGCAACAGTAACAGCAGTGTTTTACCCAACAAGCAAAGAGAAGATGAAATGACAAAACCCGACTTGTCGACGCTAGCAGAAACAGCAGTCGCTGTAGCAACCGCTAATAGTGCCAGGGACACTAGCAACATTACGGGGAGCAACCGAATTGCAGCCTTGCTTGGGCGACGGAACTCATCTTCCGCAACATCTAAAGAACCCATGCGTACCAGTATCACAAGCTCATTAACCAACAGTTCGATGACGGACATCCTTCGTCGTGATCTTGGAGCAACTCGCGGAAAGTTGCATCTAGGTCAAAACTACAAGCGATCCTTAGACGAGATGACCAAGAGCAACACAACTCCTTCTTCATCTTCTTCGTCCTGGTTGTGGAAATCCGCGGGTCTTGGAAGCGCCACCTTATCGATGGCAGAACTTCGTGCACAGCACGAACAGCTACAAAGACGTAATTCTCTTCCGGCACGCCCATCTCCTGCGCCAGCCGACTTTGCGTCACTCAGGTCACTGAAGAGACAAAAGTTGTTGGACGAGAAAGTGAAAGAGATCGAACGGCTGGAAATGCAAGATGCAATGACGCGAGTGAGACAATTGGACACTAACATGGACATTGGAGTGCCACGTAATGCCTCTTTTCTCGCTGAGATGGCATCGAAATTGGTATCCCAAGAACGTCGCTCGAGCCTTGCTTCGAGTGTCGCTTCTGCCGGGACGTCTGCAACCGCTCCTAATCTTTCTATGAATTCATCACTCACGTCTCCTGTCAATCTAAGAAGCCTTAACATGCTAGAAAGCAATATCGACGAACGTTCCAAGATCTTGGAAAAGCTTAGCAAGCTTGGAGGTGGATTTCCGATGCCAAAGTTTCATAACGAGTCGCCAATTGTCTCTACGGAAGGTGTCAGTATGTCTGGTGCCTTCAAGAACAATGTTCCAGCGAAAATCACGCCGGAAGCCGGCAGAGACATTCTCGATGTTGTGGGAAGAGGATCTGTGTCTTTGCAACAACAGCTCGAGAGTATAAAACAATCACGACTCGGGGGATTTCCAATGCCACCCCTTTATATGAACACCAACGAGAATCAAGGGAGCAACCAATTCGATGGTGCTATGAATATTGGTGCCAGCAACAACGCCATTTCGTCGCACATTAGGAATAACGTGAATCGCGGCAGTGCCAAGGCATCTCGCCCCCCAAGCCTCGAATCGTACAAGCGAGTATGGCGGGAGATTCGTCTCGTGGCTGGAGACGATCCAAGTGTTGATCAACGTCTCCGTAAGGAGGTCTTTGCCAGGAAACTGCAAAGAGGTGAGATTTTTGTGGGAAAGACGGGGAATAACATCAACGGCATCAACAATAGCCGCTATATCAACAATAGTCAGGCCGTGCAGCAGGGACGATTAAGTGACATGTCTATCGCCAGCGGAAGTGCTAACACTGGTTGACGTACTCAAAGTGGTGCAAAACCGGAAGGAAGCATCGTCATATAAACTTAGAAAAGAATAATAGTAGGGTTAAAAAAAGCAATGGCGATGATAAGAATAATACGAATAATAATTCACTGTAACGATAAAATACAAGGAAAAGTTTGCTAGTAATGGAAGGTACGTATCATAGATACGATATTGAATATGACTTTTCGAGAATCCTCGTCATCAATTTTAGTTTCAAGTCAAAAGTGAGAAAATACGAATGCGCAAAAAATTCTTTGGAACGAATTCCAGCATCTTCACGATTGACAAAGACACAACATGTCAGCATTGCAAGTGTGTCAGGAGTCAAAAAGGTGTCGAGCAACAATCATTTTTAATCTTGAGTTCATAATCAAAAGGAATAAGAGATCATGAAGGTCAGGGGTTCAATGGCCGTCTTTATCGGCTCAGCATCTGCTGCGATTCTTGGATACCAGTGCCAAATCGTTGATGCATTCAAAACGAACGTAATCCACCGTATTCCCTGCAAAGCTAAACAATGCAACAGTCGTCGTGTTCTTTTGAATACACGGCTCTTCATGAGTGATGGAAGTAATGAACTACCGAATCCATCCCCAGCGATCAACGTCCCACTCATTACACGAAACCTAGCCAATCAGGCCCTGCTTGGTTCTACGATTTGGACAGGGGGAAATGGGCTCACGGTGCTCACCGAGGAAGCGCACTTTGGAACTGGGGCACTGGTCCTGGGTCTCCTTGGTGTCATTCCATTGTTGGCGCTTTCTCGAGCGATCGAAACATCGGAATCGCCGCTCGTGTCGGGATTGAATTTGTCCACTAATATGGCCGTCCTTCGACTCTTTGGGCCTACTTCTCAACCAATACTGGCCTTCTTCGCGTCCTTGTTGATGGCTGCGTCAACTGGGATTGTCGAGGAGACTCTCTTCCGGGGGCAGTGTAAGTTTCTCTTTTTCCACAATGATATTTTCTGTAATTTTTCTCCGAGATGATTACCATTATCTTATTTCATTTTTACGCCTTTAGCTCTTCCCTTCTTTGCTGTTACCTACGGTAACGGAGATGTTTGGGTTGGTGTGTTTCTTTCGACACTCTTGTTCGCAGTGCTGCATACGAATCCACTTGCTTTTTTCAAAGGCAAAGAAGCATTTGTCGACAACTCTGCTCTATTGGTACTACAAATGATCAATGGAGGAATATTTGCCTTGTTGTATCTGCTTACCGGAAATTTGGTCATTCCGATCATAGCACACACTCTGTATGATCTGTATATCTTCTACAAGACCCATCTCGTCGACGTCGCAGGTCAAATGGAATATGCCAGAGAGGAAGCATTGATGCCGATTTGTTCATCGAACAGAATCGAAAAGAAATGGGTCACAAAATATGGCGAAGATTGGTTGAAGGAGATGAAAGAATCCTTTTATCTCATGGACACAAACCGTGATGGGGAATTGTCCCGAAAAGAATTGCGTGTTGCACTTTATTCGTATGGAATCAATCTGTCAAAGTTGGAAAGCGAAGAGATCAAAGAAGCCGCGGATACAGATGGAAGCGGATCTATTGACTTCGACGAATATTTGGAGTTTATCGGACCAAATGGTAGTAGGACTAAGGCAGTGAGGAACACTCTGCTAGGACCGACCTAATGTGTATAGAAGTGCATGAAGCGAAAACCGTCTACGGCTATAACTTGTAATGAATAAATATTTAGATATCTCTATCAAACGTGCTCAATAAATCCATTATTCTCATGCTCTCCACTCATCGTGGTAGTGATCATCATCCTCTCCAGAATTTTCTCCCAAGACGTCATCGTCTGCGTATGGCTCGTGATTTTTGAGAATGACAACGTCGTTTCTATCTGACGATCGATGATCGGCACCCGTTACCCATCCAAGCTGTGCTTGTCCGTCTTCATTAAGCTTTAGGGCTTCTCCACGGGTTGTGACACGTACAACATCGGTCTCGCGAACATCACCTTCCAAAATTGCTTTCGAAAGGGGGTTCAAAATTTCGTTGGCCAGTGCTCGTTTGAGTGGGCGTGCTCCATACCGAACATCAAAACCACGTTCGGCAATGCACGCTCGAGCGGCTTCGGTGACTTCCAAGGTCATGTCCTGGTTTTTGTGCAAGCGTTCTGCTATTTGTTCGATGTTGATCTCCGCAATCTGATCCATGTGTTCACGCTGAAGACGATTGAAGACTACTGTTTCGTCGATTCGATTGATCAATTCAGGACTCAGCGTTTGGCGAACCACGTTCATTATGGATTCTTTTACAGACGGTTCGTTCCCCTTCAAATGGCTTGGCAATTCTGAGATAACCTGAGCTCCCATATTGGAAGTCATGACAACAATTACGTTCGAGAAATCGACTTGACGACCATGAGAGTCGGTCAATCTTCCGTCATCAAATAGCTGTAAGAGTAGATTCCAAACCTCTGGATGTGCCTTCTCGAATTCATCCAACAAAATAACTTGATAAGGACGTCTTCGAACAGCCTCTGTCAGAACCCCGCCGTTTTCGTATCCAACGTATCCAGGTGGAGAGCCTATCAATCGAGACACGGTATGTTTTTCGCCGAATTCCGACATGTCAATCCTGGTCATTGCATTTTGGTCATCAAATAGGAATTCTGCGAGAGCCTTGCACAATTCCGTTTTTCCGACACCAGACGGTCCAGCGAAGAGGAAATTTCCACGGGTGCGATCTCGAGCTTGCAATCCGGTGCGTGACAATCGGACACAGTTTGATACTGCTTCCAATGCATGGTCTTGGCCCACCACGCGGGTGCGCAATTCGTCTTCCATGTTCAGCAACTTTTTAGATTCTTTTCCAGAAATTTTCGAGACGGGGATTCCCGTCGCACGAGCAACAATCGTGGCTATGGAGTTGGCATCTACCGCATCGATCAACAATCGATTGTTTTTGCTCGCATTTCTATCTTCTCTGTCTTCTTCCTCCTCTCTGTCTTTCAGTTCCTGCTCCAAATGTGGGATTGTGGAATGCAGGAGTTCTCCTGCTTTTGCAAAATCTCCCTTTGAACGTGCAACGTCCATTGCGCGGTGCGCTTTTGCCAATTCTTCCTTGAGATCCTTCACACGATGAAGGGAGTTTTTTTCCTCCTGCCACATTTCGGTGAGCTTTTGTGCTCGTTCCTTCAAGTCTCTCACCTCGGCTTCCACCAATTCCAGGCGCTTGATAGATTCTTTGTCGTCTTCTCCTTGTAACGCGCTCATTTCTATTTGTTTCGTCACGAGGTCCCTCTCTACCTTCCACAAGACCTCCGGCTTTGATTCCTGCTCCAGCCGTAGCTGACTGCAAGCTTCGTCGACCAAATCAATCGATTTGTCTGGCTGAAATCGGTCTGTGATGTAACGATCGCTCATCTCAGCTGCCGCTACCAAGGCTTCATCTTTAATGCGGATACCGGCATGGTGAAGCTCATAATGGGGTTTGAGTCCTCGCAAAATCGATAAGGTGTCTTCTATGGTTGGTTCTTCGACGTAAACAGATTGAAATCGTCTCGCCAGTGCTGGATCCTTCTCCAAGATCCGGTACTCGTCGAGGGTGGTAGCACCGATGAGTTGCAAATCGCCTCTCGCCAGCGCTGGCTTGAGCATGTTGCCCATGTCGACCGAACCTTCGCCTTTTCCGGCCGTGCCAATGAGATGAATTTCATCAATGAAAAGAATCACGTTTCCATCGGCTTCTGTCACTTCTTTAATGACCCCCTTGAGTCGTTCTTCGAATTGTCCCCTCATGTAGGTACCCGACATCAAACCAGGCACGTCGAGGCTCAAGACCCGCTTGTGTTTCATAGATTCGGGTACCTGTCCGCTGACGATTCGTTGAGCAAGACCTTCCACAACGGCAGTCTTTCCCACTCCCGCCTGCCCGATGAGGATAGGGTTACTTTTTGTGCGCCGTGCCAATATTTGCAAACAGCGTCTGATTTCTTCGTGACGACCTATGATGGGATCCATGTTGTTGTCGCCTGAAGGGTTGTTTTTATTTTTGATTGGTTGCCGTCCTTGTTCTTTCCCTTGTCTCCACCCCGCGCTAGATCGGTTAGATCGATGGTAAAGTCTTCTAGATAAGATCCACTGGACGGATTGGTCCCAAAGATGTTTCCAAGGCTTTGAGGACCGCCACCAGAAGAAGAAAAGCATCGGCGTTGGATGGCGTTGGTTTCCGCTGTTGGCATCGAGTACGCCGAAAAGCTTCGTCGTTCACAACTTGTCGACAGATTGTTGGTTGGGGAAGAAAGATGAATCACCGCCATTGCCGGGTTGGAAGCTCTGTGGAGAAGCGACGACTGCTTCAACTGTGCACCTCTCGAGGCTCTGCGAGACGCGAGTAATATCGCACGGTTCATTGTATCAGTATTGATTTCTAGATTTTATGGTACCAGCTGTCGAATTGGATTTTCCTTCGGTTGAAACGACTTTTGCCGAGTGTTCCGAGAAAGCGAAGGTACCATCAAGGATTGTGAAAGTGAGAGGCAGTGAGTACTCTACAACAACAGAATCCCAATCATGATGATGTGCAATACACGTTTCGAAGAAAGTCATGAGAAGGATCTCAAATAATAGATGATAGATTTCGATCGAAAGGCAAACTGAAAACACAGCGATTCTCATTTCGACATCGTCAGTCGTGAAATTCGGGAATGAGTTGAGTCGAATGAATCAAACGGCCATTTTTGAATTGAGTCGAACTAATCAATTAGAAGATACAATTGTATGTGCTAATTGATTAGTTTGATTAAAATACAAAACCGCGTTTTGATTACCTCTCACAATGATGAAAATAATTTAAAAGATCAATCTTTCGACCATGATTATTCTTTCAACCTAATTTGTCATTTTTTGATACTACTGTTATTGGAAATCTGAAGACTCTTCTTCGTGCTGGGCCTTCACTCGAAAATGGCATTTGCACGTCGCCAACCGCAGCAACCCACGTGCCTCAATTTTGTCACAAAATCTTGCTCGAGACAAAGCAAAAAGTCACCGTTTCTCTTCTGTCTTTTTCTACTTCTGATTGGGTATTATTCTCTCCGGCCTCCTGTCCCGTCCAACGATAGGTGCGATTCAACAATGGCAAACTAGGAAGGAAGGAGAGAATTTGTTTTTCTCAGCCGAAAGATCTTCCAGAAGACTTGGTTCACTCTTTGGATGCGATTTTAGTCCTCGGTGGTGGCAGACCGAAATCGATCGATCATCCACCAGTGTTCGTAGAGCGTAGATGCGACGACGCTATCGAGGTTGTTCGACGCCGAGACAGAAGTATTCAAAGCCTCAAGGGAAGTCAAAAGGAGCGTAAAAGAGACCTACCGATTCTTTGTTTGTCAGCGGGAACAGCGCATCTTCCACAACTTTTGTCGGCCGACGGGTTGCCGATTTGGGAATCCACGGCTTGTGCTTCCTACATACTATCCAAAAACAGCAACGCAGCATCGACAGATATGATACTACCCGAATCGATCTATGTGGAGACGTCGTCCTATGACACGATTGGGAATGCAGTACTTCGCTCGAACATCTCACACCGAATTCAATGGTTGGAGGAAGCTTCTGATTGTAACCAACGAATTCCACATGTCGCGAACCGTCAAAATCTTCGACTGGGTCTTTTCGGTTCCTGCAGAGAATCAGTTGTCGGCATATGATCTGTATTATCTGGAATCTCCAAACGTGGGTATGGAATCCGAAGTAGTAGCGGCTCGAAAGGAGCGAGAAGCATCCAGCTCAAAAAGCGTCGACTTTCTATCCAAGAAATATTCGACCTTGAGAGAAGTCTACGAATTCTTAACACAACAACATTCTCTGTATACTGGCACATACGTTGGTTGACCGGGGTCGAGCCACAGCCAAAGATGTCGAAGAGACATCTGTGAAAGATGCTGTAAAACGGAGTTATGGTGCGAGTTAAATGTAATCGTTTGTTATAAAATTGATTTTACCTACTGCGATGCTAAGCTCCATCGTCCGTACAACTCATTAAAGCGAAATAGTTTTGCTCTTGACTGCAGCCACCTTGTTCTTCGTTCTCCGTTTTGGCGTTTTTAACACGTCAGTCGTCACCGGGGATTCCTCAATTGGCTAGATCTTTTTTCTTCTTTTTTGTTGTCTTTTTCGTTTTCTTTTTGCTTTTCTTTGGCGAAGTCTTCGGTTTTGTTTCCACATCTGATTCATCAGATTCCTTGTCCGAGTTGAAGCTGATAATACTGTCATCACCGTCACCGCGCATTGTATCATCACCGTTGACTGTCTCAAAGTCGTCGGTATCATAATCTAACAAGTATGACCTACCCGACAAGTCATCGTTCGCCAAAATGAGTTTGGCTTTGCGAGGCCCCGGTGAAGGAATCGGACCTTTGAACGCTTTTTTCTTCGGCTGAGTGGGTGTCAGCGTAATGTCCTCCGCTTCTTCACCTTTCTTCTTTCTTGTAGGCTTATCGTTATTCAGATTATCTGGTATTGACGACGTTGAATTTCGACGTTTAAATTTTTGGAATTTTCCTTTTTCTTCCTTAGCCGTCAAGGGTGGCGCAGCAATCTCGCCTCCTGCTATTTCTTTATCGTCCATCGTCGGTATTGAGGAAGTTGAATTTCTTCGTCCAAACTTTTGAAACTTGCCCTTTCCTCCCTTCGATGATGTGCCTCTAGTCTTTCGTTCGCTCCCGTCACTGAAGTCCCGCTGGGTGTCTTTTTCCATCGATGGTATTGAGGAAGCTGAATTCCGTCTCGCGAATTTTTGAAATTTTCCTTTCTCTTCCTTCGTCTTATTTACCGATAATAGCTTTTTCTTTGTCCCTCTTCGAGAATTGGTAGAATTAGAATTGGTTTTGTCCTCCGAGACATTCGATATAAGAGAGGTCATCGACGCCCAAGATCCGACCCGAATAAGGGAAGGTCTTTTCTGCGAAACTGGTTGAAGGGAAGATCTTCTCTGCGTAACTGATTGTGACCGCTGTCCGTTTGTTTGTTTTGCCGCCTTCGAAAGAACTGGTCTTCCCCGTAAGTGTAACGATTGAGTCTTCGGATTATTCGCGTTGTTTGGGCTCTGTTTTCCATTCAGAGCAGACTTCTTACGAGAGTCAGTGCTCGAACTCCTACGTGACTGAATTCACATGTGAGCGTGCGACGCTTTGGGATCTGCTTCTGTGTGTAGCTGTCCGACCAGAACGTTGAGAAACGTGATCTAATTTTCGATCCGTAAACATCAAACTGCCGGCCGGGATGGCGTTGGTCTTCTTGAGGCTTCTTATTTGGGTCGGATCGGTAGTCAGGTATTTTCCATATCCAGATTCCAGTTGTTTTACTTTGGCTGCGGCGCCCCATTCTGCATACAGAATCGAAGAACGTGACAAAAACTTCGACGCCAGCGTCTCGTCGTCGATTTTTACAAAATACATTCCAGCTCTTTCACTTGCTAACGCAGCATGGTGTGGAAACCCATCTTGATAAGCAGAAGAGATTGCGGTATCAAAGAGAATACTCAAGCGCTTCGGCGAAACACCATTGTCAGATGCAATCTTAAGTTCGACCTGCACGTGAAATTTTTACAGAAGTGAATCCAGAATGTTAGATGCATCGAAAGGCGAAGCATGAATATAGTCGTAGTCAGTTTGTTACTCACGTTCAAAATGTTTGCCATATGAGCGCTGTTTTTCATTCCAATTTTTGCCCATGTTGTTAATATCTCAATCGATTTAGACGCCTTCTTTTGATACAAAAGCTTGCCTTTCCCGGTGAGGACCCGGGCATAGTAAGTGGCTATCAGCCCTTCCATGAAGAGACGATACGAAACCCAGCACCCTCTGGGCTTCATCAATAGTTTTCCGTTCAATTTGTCTGCTTTATCCATATCATACATGAAAACAGCTTCAACCATCTGGAAGAAGATATCATACTGAAATGCCCTCTCCTCGACATATTTCCTTTTCATCAATTTCGAGTTTTCACCTTTCAGCTTCACCAGGGCATTGAAAGGAGCGATCACATTCCAGTGTCCAGGTAGTTCGTACTGCTTTCGTTTTTTGTCGTATAACTTAATGATAATGTCTTCAGAGTTGAGAGGCGTTCCTGTGTAAAGAATTGCTGATAGATATGCACCGACTTGAAATGATATATTCTCGATCTCGTTCTCCTCCATCGACGTTCTGGATATATCTTTGAGAATTTTACGACCTCCTCTCATTTGGTTCCGCCAATGGCGCAAATCAAAGTTGTGGTACACAATCGCTTGACGGCCCAATGTGTTATCCTTCTCTGACATCATTTCCGCAAGACGTCCATATCGATACGCTTCCCCATGGAGATGTCTTCTCGCAACACAAAATCCAAAATACACGAAGCATAGGCCTGTGAAGTTCGTCTCGTATGATCCATATTTGAGAGTCAAGTCTATCATTCGCAAAGCGGCGAGATCTTGCAACTTGAAGTCTCTACACAACCCACTGATCTCTGCAAGCTGTAGCAAAAATGGCATTTCCTTTGTTGTCTTTTTGTGTTCCAAATCAGGCAACACGAGTAAATCAGCATCAGACTTTTTCTGAACACGCTCCCGGATCTTTGAAAATCTTTCTTCTACATTTGCATTACCGACGTCATCTTCAAAGATATCAGTCAACGCTTTCAAGGTAAACTGCTTTGCTTGCTCATATTGCATTTTTGAGCGATAAATTGAGATCAGAAGATCGAATGCATCGACCATGTCACGAGGAGTGCGTCCGTTGGCGATAATTGTATTCAAAATCGGCTTGGCCCTATCAAGTTCACCCGAACAGTAGAGAGATTGAGCAAGAGCAAGATGCGTCTTCAATGTCAACACATAAGATTCCTCCCATTTTGACTTTTTGTCGAGCGCGGCCACAGCAGTTTCAAGAATATTCGCAGCAGTGATAAACGCCGATTTTTTCATGGCAGCTTCTCCCAATTGTAAATATAGCTTTACAACCATGTCAATTTTTCTTCTATCTTCTATCGACAAGAGGCCTTTGTTGAAATGATTGGCTATGAGTAAACTCTCAAAGCCAACGCTTGTTTCCGATTGTAGAGTAGCTGCATCGTCTTTCATTTTTTTCAAATCTGTTGCTATTCGCCAATGCAGACCGCTTCTCCTTCTTTTCGTCGCGACTGACAACTTTGCTGAAACTGCCACCTTGACGATATTGTGAGCAAAGTCATATCGACCTGGCGATTGTTCTTCGATGAGCATTTTGTCAGACAAAACGCCAAGAATGTTTTCGAGTGTCTCGATATCAATTTCCACCGTTCGGGACCTGTTATTGGCTGCTATTGCCACCATCAACATGTCAATATTAAAATCGTTTGTATCTAGCAGCGCTGCGCTTTTCAGTACCAAATCACAATCTTCGCATAAATCTTCGACCCTCTCAACTAACAGGCTCAGCGACGAAGATGGCAGAATTTTCGGTGAATCCAATATCCATCCCTTCTTCTTCACTCTGAAGCCACCTTTTTCATGTAATCGATGAACAAGATGCTTCAAGTATATCGGGATCCTGCTACTTGAATGTTTATACCACAGCTTCATTACGGAGTCTAACATTCTTGCGTCGATGACTGCGTGGCTATCGAGGAAGCGCAACTGAGTTCGAACGAGTAACCTCGCAGACTTAATACCGATGCCCCCGAGCTTGATATCAGCACCAAATAATTCTTGCACATCAGCTTTGATTTTATTCAAAGAATGAGAGACTTTAATCCCGCTTCGGTAACAACCAACGAAGAAAAAGTTGCTTAAGCCTTTTGTAAATAGAATAGCCTTGAGCAACTGCAACGAGTCATCTGTAGCCCACTGGACATCGTCCAGAGAAAAAATTATGGTTGAATATTCGCATGCCAATAAAAGCAAGTGCCCCAACGCACGCGATAGACGACCAAACAAATTTCGGTCATCCTTTTCAAAAGAATACTTTGTATCGTCGTTCCCGACATCCAAAAGAATTGCTAAAGATGGGATTAGTGAGACCAGGAGTGCGATGACGTCTTTGTCATCGACACAAGCTTGCACTCTTTCCCCCCATTCTTCTCTCTCATTCCCATCCAGGAAGCTTTGAAATAAGTCGTTAAAGCACGACATGATTCCCGGATAGGCTTTAGAAGCGTCCATCCAGTTCTCTTTGAAGGCACCACGACAAATAAGTGGCTGCGTTGTAGACAGATTTTCATTACTGAGAAAGGCGTCGACCAGTGAGGACTTGCCGATACCCGATACTCCAGAGACCCAAACATGCTTGGGTGCAATATTCGACGAGTTTCCAGGAGTCGAACAGGTAGCTAGAAATCTAGATTGTAGACTTGAGAGCTCTTTCTCTCGCCCCCAAATTTCGACTCTTTCGTTTGTGGAAGAAGAAGATGTACTAACTTCTGCAACGCTGGCGATTGGCGTAAGGTTCGTCGCATAGGAACGGTCCAGAACGCTGTCTTGCATTGACGATATAACAGTCGACAATTGGTATCCCGACTCTGCTAGTGAAGACCTTTTCTCGCTGGTATCTGTGTCATCATAATCGTCTTCGTCGTCATCATCAGTAAAAGCTTGATGCAAAGACAAGGATAGATCGTCGTCATCGAATACCAAACTCTCATCGTTGTTGGCCTTTTTACGACCGTGTTCGCGCTTGGAAGATCCCTGACTGCTGGTTGACCCCCAATCAGTACTCGCCAAACTGCTATTGAACGCCAGCTGTTGACTGTAATGTAGATTCTCATTCGTCGGCTTCGGACCATGAAAGGCCAATTGTTGGCTGTAATGTTGGCGCCCATTTGCAAGCGCTTTCGGGCTTAGACTTGGATCGTTTGCTGGTACCACCGGTACGATACTTGGACGCCGACGACCACGACCTCGACGACTATGGCGGTTAGGGGTTAGGGGCACATCTTGTTGACCAATGTCCTTGCCTATACTGTCGTTCCATCTATTCAAACTGGAATCCATAGTTTCTTCTTCATCAGCAGTTGGTGGAAGCAAATTGTTCCCTCGCTTATTAACATCATCGCTGCCCATTGTTTCACTCCTCATACTACGTTATGATTCTCAAAATGAGAAGGTATTTGTTTCTTTGATAATTTTTAGCTCGGTTGTGAAGAAGTTATTACTTCGACGCCATCAATAAATTCGATGAAAAGGCCGATAAGAAAAAAAGTAACGGACTCAGAACCATGAGTGGCATTATTCGTACGGCGGTATTGGGTCTTGAAGTAGGAAAATGCACTTTATAGTGCCTATTGGTCGTGAATGCGGTTATGTCTACTGTAATCGTTTTAAGAGAATCGAGGTAAAAATAAATATGGTTCTTGCGGCTATGGTAACGCGAAAATCCGTTCGTGAGTTTGACACGTGCGTTCCATTGAATTCCTGGCGCCACTTCATTCTTGAACGGTGATAATGTTTCCTTGAAGTGCGATGTCCCGCTCAGAATTTCGGTATTATACATTCTCCTTTTGAAGTGGAAGGTTCGTTGGTATCGAAAAAAAGATAAAACGATGGAACAGCCCCGTTCTTCTACACTTGATAGCGGAAAAAAGAGAACGCCCTAAATGAGGGCAATATTGTTGATAAGCGATGACGCGCAACATATATCATTGATGTTTGACCTGGTGGGACATTAGTCGTTGATAGGCCCTTTGAAGTTTTGATAAGACACGAACACTAAGTACGAGCATAGCGATCGCATTTCACCAAAACAATCTTGGAAGTAGGTCTCATCAAGATTGGAGGCATAGAAAACCCGATGGTTAAAACAATTTGAGACTCATTGGGGCTATCCATGGCTTATCACTGTTGCACTAGATGCTCCCCAAAAATCCCACATCTTCGCAATTTCATGCTGAAACGACAAAAGAGAACTATTGTATAGGTTAAGTTTACAGCTGCTACGTTATTGATGCTATCGTGTTAGTTGATGAGACAATTTTATATTCATTTGTGAAATATTATGTTTCAGAGGGAATCAAGGTGAATCAGAAAGAACCTAGGGATTGATTCGTTGAAGGGATGGAATGAAAACGAAGAGCTTGTTGCAGAGCTGCTTTAGTTGGAAAACGAAGAGTTTGAACAGACAAGATGGATTAGAAAAATGCAATAGATACCGGTGACACAGATTCTCCTTCCAAACAAAAACAATAACAGTCAGCTTTACAATGGTGGTTCGCTTTCATGGGCTATGTAATACTCCAGAGGCAGCTGTGAACTACGACGCCCACCCCTAGATGTCTCAAAGATATACAATACAAAAGTATTGGTGCGATACCTCTTTCTGATCTTCACCCCATTATCGTTGTTAGAAACAATTCTCGGAAGTTTTTGATCGTAGCGTACTTACTTTTTGCTAGGAATACATTTTTCATGTTCGTAAACCGATCGGTGGGAATTCAGTTTCGGCATAGGTTGCCAAAGGCCATGTTTCGTTATCACGGAGGGGCGCAAAGGCAACTCGAGCTTTCTTTTGTCTTCGATTTTTCTTCTTGGACGGAAACAGGGGTATCGAACCCAAGGACTGCGCTTTCACAGCATCTTGCATGGTGGCCATTTGACAAAAGGCCGACCCATAAAAGGCCTTCGTTTTGTGGTCGACGATCCATTGTATTGTCTCGATCTTTGCATCACCAAAGGCTTCACGGAGTTTCGAAGCTGTCGTCGTCAACGGAAGTTTCCCCACAAACAAACGTTTCGACTTGGTAGAATTTTTTGGCACAGCCTTTTGTCCCGTCACTATGTCTTTTCCTCCTTTCTCGATCAAACCCAATTTGCGCTTCTGGCCGACAAGATCGGGAGCAGTTTCTGGAGTTTGGTAACCTTTGACACAAAGAGGGCAGGCGAGATTCTGCGGTTCATCCGTTGCCGCCTTCTGACAATCATCGCAAACAATCACGGGTACCGCACAAGCAAGTCCCGATGCCGGAATGATCCTCGAACACTTGTGTTGTCCGCGATACTGAGCGCAAGGCTTCTTGCACAAGCAACACTTGCTTTCAATGTCGCCATCGAGAGCTTCCTGTGACTTTTCTGCAGGAGCTTGTTCCATGCGTTTGTCAAAGAGATAGTTTTTGCCCTTCCAATATCCACCCTCCTTGAAGGTCTTGAGGTATCTTTCAATCCCTCCTCGAACCATAACCACATCCTTCGTTTTGAAGTCTTCTTCCGCATCAGGTGATTTGGTTCAACAGAGCAGTCGCTCGTTCGCAACGGATTCCCCCCGTGCAGTACATCATGACTGTCTTGTTCTTCAAGTTTTTCTTTGGTGGCTGGTGCGTTTAACCACTTTGGGAAATCTTGAGACGTCCGCATCTTCGGATCCAGCAATTCGGCCCCACCCTCGGGAGGTTGGAAGTGTCCTATGTCACTCTCGTACGCGTTTCGCACATCAATAATAACGGTATCTTTCTCTTGCATCTTCTTGTGGTACTCAATGGCGTCCAGATGCTTCCCGAGTGTCGATTCAGGGAAGGTGCCTTGACACCATCCAAGGCATATCCCACCAGCTCATCCACCTTGCGTAAGGTGAATGTACGAAATCTGTGCTTGTTTTCGACACCGTCCTCCAGCTTGAAATCTGTTTCGTTGAAGGATGGATCCCAATCTCTCAACGCGTAACAGAAGGCTCGTATGTCGTTCGCACTGGCGGTCAGGGTACAATTGAGTCCTTCTGGTGCGCATCTTCCTCGTCCAGTGACGCTGTGCGTCTTTGCAAATTCAGTGACCTTGTTTAGGGCAGCCTTGTGTTCCTTCGACGTCCATGCTGGTTCCTTGTATTGATAAAACAAGCAAATGGTACAGCTGTCGGCAGGGTTATTTTCGGGCGGTGCGGGCAGCGGTTGATTTGCCACAGACTTGGAAGAGCTGAAATCCACAGCCGTGGCGGGCAGACCGAGTGATTGGAGGGCTTCTACCGATTCGGCTTCGAGCTTCCGACGCAAGGCCCGTCTAGCTTCCTTCCGGGCCTTGGCGGCAGCGGCTTTCTCCGCTTTTGTCAGCGTCGCCGCTCCACTATCCATCATATCCTGCATTTCATGGTGTAAGTGGAGTTGTGTGTTGTGTAAGTTTCATGGCAATTGATGAAACAAAATTATGAGCAACTTGTGGGCCATCAAAAAGGTACTGCGGAATAGTTTGACATCAATCTCACATCATTGCATACCAGAATCTTTTTCAGACCACTGAATAACACGAAACATTGTATGGAACAAATTTGTTGTACCTGTCCTTCGTCAGGAAAAGGGGGATTCCCCCAAATAATGTTCGATGTGGTCTGCTCCTCGCCAAGCAAATTCTGAAAAATACCGCAACTCACCCATCACTCAAAACAACTCATTCTCTACAGCAACATCAGTTTTCCAGAAAAAGTGTCGAGGGAATGGAATGCTTGGCTGATTTTTCCTTTGTGGTATGATGGCTGATGGGCAGCTACATATTTTTTCTATTTCCGAGTACGTATTTAAAAAGTCTTGAAGTGGAACATTGGAATACAATATGGTACAACAGTGAGAACTAGGCACCTTTTCAACATAATCACCAAGACTTGCAGCTATATCATGAGCTCAGGTAATAGATGTCGACGACAACTGATGATGTCGGTTCTTTTAGTAACCTCTCTTTTTGGGTTATTTGGCGGATGCTCAGCTTTTGTCGTTCCGTCGTCGTCAATACCGACATCACTACTGTCGCTAAATGAAAGAGACGAAATCCAAATACCAAACAATAGGCGGACGAATCATGCAACAACTCTCTTTGCTCAGAAGAAAAAGCCAAGATTTTCACAACAAGGTTCCCACATTGCCTCGGGTTCCCAGAAAAAACAAGGAGGCGCGTTCAACAAAAAGAGCCGCAACACTCCAATCAATGGGAGAAGGAAACGACGACCACCACCGATGAAAAACCAGCCGTGGGCTTCGGGGAAATCTATCGACGATTTGGAATCTACCATGTCGAAGCGATGGGGAACCTTGGATGAGTCTTCTGCCGGAGGTATTCCAGAAGGGTTTGAATTCTTTGACGGCGACGAAAGCGATTTTGAAATTGTAAGCGACTACGATGACGAAGACGACTTCTCATCGGTAAAGAAAACAGAAAATAAGAAGAAGAATGAAAGTGGCAGCGACCGATGGAGAAGACCTGTTCTTGATCCATGGGACGACGAAGAAGAGGAAATTTCTAGTACAAACAAGAAAAGCAAGAAAGACAACAAATTCACCGGCGAGCGAGAATACTACGACCAAGATGACGAAGGATTCGAAATTCTTGGGGAAGTCGAGGATGATGACTTTGATTTCGAAGACGATGAATCCTATGTTCCACGAGTCGACCATTTGATCGCCCCCAAACCTGCAGGAGGACGTGGTACTAACCGCAACTCTGCTGGCAGTAGTAGCGAAGGAGGAGGATACTTTTTCAACCCGAATGCCGCCGCGAACGCTGCTGCCGCAGCTAGGAAAAGCGAAGACTCGAAGGTGTCGGGAAAGAAGGGGGGAAAAGATGATACTGTGCCATCCAATTCAGAAGGCGATGCAAAAGACGAGAATCGTCGCTCCCGATCAGCTTCTGCGACACCTCTGCTCGACGAAACAACAGGAAAACCACGACTTTTGACTGTCGACGAGGCCTTCAATCAATTCCAGGATTCAATCGACGAAGGAACGATGGAAGTCATCGAAACGGCAGAGGTTCCTATTTTGGCCAAGAAAGCTAACTCTATGTCGTGGGACGACTTGGGAATTACCTCGTCGCTTCTTCTTGAGAATCTGCAATACATGAATTGCGCAACGCCTCTAGCTGTTCAAGAAAAAACCACTCCAGCCATTCTAACAGGCAATGATGTGTTGGTCGGGACGTATACCGGGAGTGGAAAGACGTTATCATTCTTGGTTCCACTCATCCAGCGATTGTTGTGGGATGTCATCGATGATTCAGATACGAAAAATGACCCAGGTTTGGCAGTTCTAATTGTCGCTCCCGGTCGAGAACTAGCAAGTCAGATTGTAAGCGTTGCGAGGGAGCTTCTTCAAGATACAGATTTGAAGGTGCAATTGGCAATTGGTGGAACGACGTTCAAAAGGAATCTAGAACAGATTCGAAAGAAAAAGCCGAACATCGTGGTGGGGACACCTGGACGGATAGCGGAACTCGTGGTCGGAAAACCAGGAGAAAAGTAAGTCTACTGGGCAATTGATTATGCCGTGTTCAAATGCATATAGTTTTACACATGCATGGTGGTTTGCGTTTCGTTCGTCGTTAGCATATTATATGCTTGTTGCGTTCAAAGCCAAAAGACTCATTACAATCAAATTGTTTCTTATTTTGAATGTTTACTAAAACGGTGTAGGAGCGGAAAGCTGAAAATTGGTTCTTTGCAATCTTTGGTGCTAGACGAATTCGATGCTCTCTTGGAATACAAAGCTCATCGTGACCCGACTCGTGCCATTATGCAATCACTGAAACGTCGTCATGGCAATTCCCTTCAATCAGTACTGTGTTCTGCGACCGCAACTGATATCATGGATTCATCGAAGGTGGTTGACTTCCTCCGTCCTGGCTTTGAAACAGCCATGGCAGATGAAGATGATGTGTTGGTAACGAGTGCAAATAAAAAGAAAAATGACTCGTCAAAAATTGCAGCCCAAGTGAGTCGCACGGTTATTCACGGTGTCGTAAATGTGCCGCACAAACGTATGGCTTTGGATGCCGTTCGAAAAATTTTGCACACGGAACCTATTCCACAACAGATCTTGATATTTGTCGAAAATGCCCGCAAGGTTGACATTGTGGTGGAAAAACTGGCCGATCGTGGAATTATTGCAGCACCCCTTCATGGAGGGATGGGAAGCGAAAAGATGGACCGAGCCGAAGTCAGTCGGGCCTTGCGAGAAGGCTATGTGGGCATTGTAGTTGCAACAGAATTGGCAGCCCGTGGTTTGGATGCACCTCTCCTAACGCATGTTATCAATCTGGATTTGCCTACCGACGCTTCGCATTACGCCCATCGCTCGGGACGATGTGGACGAGGAGGACGACCAGGTGTTGTCATCAACATAACAACATCACCAAAAGAACGCAATGTTCCAAAACGATTCGCGGCAACTCTAGGAGTTGAAATGTTTACAGCAGAAACACGAGGAGGGAAACTCATTTTGGTCGACCCTGATACTCAAACGATAGATCGATCTAGGTAGTAATAGTTCTAAATAGTTCTAGAGTTACTAAATAGTCAAACTTGAGTGCTCATATACTTTTTTTATCGGAGTGTGAAGCAAAAGCAGTCCGACATATTTATTGATTGATTCATTCGATTGATTCGATTCATCATTCGTTCGTGAATGAATTTTTGTTTGGCTCATAGCCCGCCACTCATTTCTCTTTCTTTCTATCTTGATCCAAAAAAGCAGATGGTGCTGACTAGAAAAACTTTCATTTTTCACGCCACCCACACAATTACAATCAAAATTCCAAACGTTCGACATTCTCGTTTCCCATCTTATTGATATTTCATCGGCGAGTAGAAAGAGGAAGAGGTTTTTCTTAGATTTGCTCCTTCACAAGACGAAACTACATTCAATACGCATACATAAAAGGACCAGCTTTATATTCTATACTACATTTCAAATTCATCATGTTCGGAGGTCGCAGAAACAATAACAACGATGGTCAATCCTTATCTTCCGTCATGGCTCCCGAAAATCCTCCTGCCAAAAGAGGCGGTGGCAATGTGACAGGATTCGATCCCGAAGGGTTGGAAAGAGCAGCAAAGGCAGCACGTGAGTTGGATGCCAGCAAAAACGCTTCTAGCGCAATCGAACTTATCAAGACCCAGGAGGTTACTAAGCAGCATGAGGCGGCCTCAAAAAGAGCCGAAATGGAAGCATACACTATGCAACAAAGGGCGCAAAATATCGAGCGTGAAGCCGAAGAGGCACGCAAAACCCTAGATGCACAAACCCAGCACGAGCGACACAGAGCAGAATATATGGACGAATTGGAACGCAAACGACAAGTGGATATGCTTAACGCTCAGAAGTACATGCAAGAGTGAGTTTTCATACGTGTCAATTTTCCCTGTCGTGTCATAATATTTCTTGTATCCCTCGATGTATTCAATGACATATCTTTCTAACCAAACTTGATCGACAAAATTTCAAAATCTTTCACCACAAAAATGGTATGCAATACAGAGAGCAACTCAAAAAGCAGGAGGAAATGGTCGCACGACAAGAAGCAATGCGTCGCAAAACTGCTGAACACGAGGCCGCGTTGAAGACGAAGATGGAGCTTGCAAAAGCACAGGCGCAAGCCGATGGACGTATTCGTCAGGAACGTGAAAATCACGATTTGATCATTGAGAAATTGAAGCAAGAGGCAATTGAACAACGTGATACCGTCTTGAAGGGTATCAAGGATGCCGGGCAAATGATCGGGGAGGGATTGCAATCCTATTTGGACGATACGACAAAGCTACGAAACACGGCGTTGACATTAACCGGAATTGCAGCTGGTATCTACACGGCACGAACATCTATCGGAATCGCGGGGCGGTTTGTTGAGGCACGATTGGGAAAACCTAGTTTGGTCCGTGAAACGAGTCGCTTCAGTTTTGGTCAGCTCGCAAGGGATCCTGTCCAGACATCCAAACGCGCCTTTGGAATGGGTGGCTCAGAAAAAGATGCCCTGAAAGGAATTATCTTGAAACCCGAGTTGGATACTCAACTATCGAAAATTGCTGTGTCCACAGCAAATACCAAAAAGAACAAGGCTCCCTTCCGACATTTGTTATTGCATGGTACGTTTTGATTTGTGACAAGGAGCTTCTTTTTCGGGTCGTTTTTCTTATTTCTATATCTCACCTTTCTTGTTTTAAATTTCTGAATAAAACACCTAGGTGCACCGGGTACTGGAAAGACAATGTTTGCTCGGGGATTGGCGCATCATTCGGGATTGGATTTCGCTATCTTGACTGGTGGTGATATTGCACCTTTGGGACGTGATGCTGTTACCGAATTGCACAAATTGTTCGATTGGGCCAAAACTAGTCGAAAAGGTCTTCTTTTATTCATCGATGAAGCAGATGCATTTTTGCAAAATCGTGAGACGACTAAAATTAGCGAAGATCAACGCAACGCTTTGAACGCATTTTTGTTCCGAACTGGTACCGAATCGAATCAATTTATGATGGTGTACGCAAGTAATCAACCTAATCAGTTTGACCCTGCTTTGTTGGATCGTGTGGATGAAATGGTCGAATTCGACCTCCCAGGTGTCGAAGAAAGAAGACAAATGATTGCAATGTACATTGACAAATATCTTATCAAACCCCCTGGTTATGCGAAAGCGGTCGTTACGGATGGTATTGGGCCAGCAGAGATCGAGCAGGCAGTAAAGATGACGGAAGGATTCTCGGGTCGATCTATATCCAAACTAGCTATTGCATGGCAGGCGGCAGCATACGGTACCGAAGGCGCTGTTATCGACAAGGACACATTCTTCAAGACTGTTGAGCACCATAAGCAAAGCATGTCAATGAAGGACCAGTGGCTCTTGGAATCGGAGGAGCGTGCTCGCTTACTGACAACAGATGCTTAAAATATAATTTGTCTGTTCCACCGCTTCATACTAGACTCTTTGCTTTCACAACTACATAGATCTCAATGCCATGCGTGCTATAGCAGTTTCGATTTGTGTACGGTGTTCATTTGGAGTGGGAGACTTATGTAACATTATTTCTATTCGCCCGTTTTTAGCAAGTTCAAATACATTCTCAGCTAAAATCTTCCAATATTCAATCTATTGTTTTTCTGTCCTGATGCGGTAGTACCAATGTGGAGAATAAAAATTGGAAGTGCTTCGACGAAAATCGTTCTACCTCGTAGCGAGGGTGCCAAATCGAAATAGTCAATACAATCAGCATTGTTGGAGATTCATCGTATTGCCCAGAAAAGATCACGAATTCCACAAAATAGAAATAGATATTATTACACTACAAGTACCAACGTGAATACAGAGTTGAGATCTATGCTAACAATGATATTATAGGATTGGTTATAGCACTTGGCATGCAATCATCATCGTCGTTGACCCTTCGGTCTTCACCCGATCAAGGGGAGATATTCTTATCCCAGAAAGACTTCTTCTTCGGAGCAGACTTCTTCGAAAGTCCGACATCCAAATTGAAAGATTCGCGATTCTTGGGATCCTTGTACTTTTGCATGAGATGTTCCTTGTCAATGTTCTTTCGCTGACGTTCCTTCAAGAGTTCTTGTTGGGCTTGCCACTGATCTTCAAGATCATCTTCGAGGCTGCCATGTCCATGGATGGGCGTAAAGTTGTTCGACAAATTTCGGAGGAGTTGCTCCATCGGATTCTTGATGGCGTTGAGCTCGGTTCGACGGACTCCATTCTGAAGGGCAGGTTGGAAGGCGTTCGTCGCGGTGAAGACAAGCGACAAGAATGCAAGAGATGGTGTTAGCTTCATTTTGCTGAAGATTTTTCGAGAACAATGGTGTCGACTACTGGTGAGAATTTCAGATATGAGAGAATGCTTTTTATGACGCCATACGATTTCTAGTGTTCTCATAAGGGATGTTCACGAAGATTCTCAACCGATCGCCTCCACCTACTCATTCACCCTCGATTCTCAATTCCATTCTTCTCAGAAGCAGATCAATCAAAGTGATGGTTCTTTTCGATGCTTTTTGATGGCCATGCGAGGATGCCAGCCTGTAAAGATACCTCTCGTGATTCATTTTGATTCGCTAATTAATAGTTTACGGTAGTTCTTCGAAGAAAGCGTTTTCCAAAAGTGCGTACTATTTCAATCGGGGGAAAAATAAAAAATATTTTGGGCCGGCTGATTGGAACAATCACACCCTTCAATGGAATCTTGACATTCCCAAATCTGAACTCAGTTGTTGGAAAATTATTGTTTGGAGGTGTAAAAGTAAAGAATCGATTTGAACTACACTCTTGTTGCGAGCAACCGTATTCATTGTCTGCAGTTGTATGTCATGAGTTCAAGTACCTACGACAACGGATGATTCTTTTGCAAATGCCTTACACGACGTTGTCTTCCGGAAGCCAGTAATCGTCACCATAATCGAAGCAAATCTCTTCACCAACTTCTATGTCCCTGATGGATACAAACCAAACTCTTGGCTTCCCATCCATCCCTTGATATAAACTCTTGGGATTGACATTCGCTGCGGGTGGTGACGCGTGATTCAGAAATCTCGTCCAAAGACTGTGGTACTCGTCCTCTGCGTCGACGAATATTTGTGTTGCTTGATTTGGTACATCTATGCCATAGAGATATGTACCGGTTATTGTTTGCCCCCTTTCGACACGAGAATTTCTCCACTCTTCGTCAATCGGCTGTCGCAGATGTGCAAAGGATTCTAAATATCGTCTATCCTTTTCTTCTTCTGACATGATTTCACCCTTGTAATCTCCGACGACAGTTCCAGCGGGAATTGGGACGTTGGTCATCACTCCTAGTCCTTTACCAGGAATGGCTTCTAATCGCAAATGATCGGGTAGGCTTTCGCGAGCTGGAGTATTCATTGCTGGGCTTTCCGGGGCTGAAGGTGGAGCTTCCTCTTCGACAGTTTTCCACGACGAACCAAACGGTGAATATGAAAATGCGGATAATGGTACAGCCGCTGACACCAAAAAGAGTGCCAGCGAAAGCAGTCGGACTTTCAATATCATCTCGATTTGTGATGCTTTGATCTCTTGGGTACAGTATTGTGAGAGCAGCTAGCTTGGGTCAACCAACGATCATGGTTGCAATTGAATACTCGTCAACGTCACAACTTTTTTTCGCGCTTCGAAAAACCAAAAACATCATTCACACACAAATCGCCATCACGAATGTATCATCGTATGCATTGTATGCATCGCTCAAGTAGTGTTCCTACATATTAACCCTAACTTTAGAAATACCACTCATCATAATATTTTGCTTAGGATTTCACCATGATGCCGATGACCAATACCAACAATAACCATATTTATCATTATGAATGTTTACATCTCCTCTACCATACGCAATCGATTTAAAAAAGGTTTTATTTTTAATTTTTTTTGGCTTTCGAAAGTGCTTCAAGCCTCAACAAATAGCGCATCTCGATCCCTGATAGAGACGACTACTATACCGTGAAATTTTTCGATGAGATAACCTAGATACGGACTATGCTTGTTATTTGAGCTAATTTTCGTGTTTAAGGGGGAAAAAGTTTGGGCCGAATTTTGGGCTTCTAGCCTCATATCACTACACGTAGTTCATCTACGTAATCAAGAAGAATTCAACCACTGGAAGGAGAAGAGCGGGGAAGTTATTGGTTTCGAACTCTTCATGGCATCTTACGTCAACTCGGCTAGAGATCATTTTAAGAAAGACATAATCGCTTGCTTGAATGAATCACCAATCACTGAATTTTGGGAACCGCCATGACTGTGGATCCTCTCAATTTTGTATTGGAACAGAACATCAAAGCAGACCGATGTAGTAAGAATCAAACTAAAGGAAGCCGAAATCCAACAAATTCCGAAAACTGGCCGTTCGTTTCACCAAGGAGACAGCTCGAGACGGGACGCTGAGGCACCCTCTGTTCTGATCATTTGTGCAGTCGCTTTCCACACCATTGCTCACTTCAGAATTTCTTGATTCATCCAAAATGAGCATCGATTGTCCTCTTGCGTGAACCATGACCAGAGCCTGCAAAAAGAGAAGGTGCATCACCAATTTGATGTTGGGTGTTTCGAGGCAATTTGCTATAGTTCGATTTTTATCCCCAATCGAAGTCGAAACGCTTGGTTAACATAAAGTTCGTGACTCCTGCGACGGTTCTTCCCGATGTACTCGAGACGTCTAACATTGTTTTTGTAATCGAATTCATTTTCGTTGCTGATTTTGTATCGAGTGCTTTTATGAAAGTTTTATGACATGAAAATCAAATCAATGCCACCCTGTTCATGCTCCATACCGTGAACATCGTGTTCGGGTGGGCATGATTTCAATGACGAATGTTCACAATCACCTTCCGCTCGTTTTCGAAACGGAAATGAAAACGTTCAGATTGAGAAAATTTCAGCTCCACACTCTGCTGCGAATCAATCAACTGCATTCAAAGAACATGTTTAATTTTCACTGCAGCATAAGAGAAGAATGTTATAAACTCCATCCAATTTCGTTCCACCACCGAGGAAACTCCAGCAACCAAACGTTGACTGACCTCTTTGATCCACAATTTCAGAAGAAAAATCGAAAAGAAATGAAAACCAGGTTTCGAAAAGGGAATCGTGAAAAGGAATCCTGAAACTCCATCCGTCATCAATCCGAAAATAAGATCCAATGATCGCGCGTCGAAGATCTACATAAAAGCTACGTAGAGTATGTACATACGTGTTTTTTCTTCTCACAAGGCTGTCGATGACCAATGCGACCGATCGAACATCATTATTTCATAGTCGCATCCCAAGACCATAACAAGAGATACAACGAGATCAAGAAGGGAATGACAATGTCAACCGAGATGACTGATTTGCCTGGTGTAACCGTTTCCGCTCCTGGGAAAGTATTGTTGGCCGGTGGGTATCTCGTGTTGGAGGCCCCTAACGCTGGATTTGTGATTGCGGCCGACAAACGATTCTACACGAGCGTCAACGGGGACAAGAAAAGGAAGAAGAGCGACGACGATGACGACGAAATTAATCTACATCAAAGTCCAATCGCCTCAATTTCATTCGGAATGGAATTACACATTCAACGAGTCAAATTGTCGTTTGGTACCTTCTCCCAGCAACGAAAGCACCAACCCTTTCGTCGAAAAGTCTTTGAGAGTTTGTTTGATCTACATCCTCAAGTCTGCTCCATCGGCGAAGACTATTACAACGCCTTCATCTCTCGATATCGTCATCAAGGCAGACAACGACTTTTACAGTGTATTACCGCACTTGCCTCCAGATTCGAAAAAAACTCCGGCCGAAGTTGCCGCCCTCCCAAAATTCCTTCCGTGCCCCCTCGATCCGGACACCGGAAAGGTTGTCGTTCACAAAACTGGACTAGGTTCATCGGCCGCATTGACTACCAGCTTGGTCTGTGCATTGGTGCACTACTTTCGACGCGATTCTCAGGGTGACCAGATGTCCACACTTATCCACAACCTAGCACAGATTTGCCATTGCCATGCTCAAGGAAAAGTAGGCAGCGGGTTTGATGTCAGTTCTGCTTGCAATGGTACACACGTGTATCGACGCTTCCCAAAATGTTTGTTGCCAGATTTGCTGCAACATCTCGACAAGTTCGAGAAAAGCGACGGCGATGATTTAGATAATCAACACATTGTTCTGAGCGAAACTCTCAAAGCTTCTGTGGAACTTGTGCCATGGAAGGAAGATATGGTAACATCACTAAATCTTCCAGGTGATCTGCAATTGTTGTTGGCCGACGTGCGTGGGGGATCAGAGTCACCTAGCATGGCACGAACTGTTTTGAAATGGAAAGCATCGCAAGATAAAGACAAAGAGATTCCTCATTGGTCCGACTTGTCGAAATTGAATCCAAAAATTGTCGAATTGATCCAACAGTTGTCAGCATCCGGAAGCGACGCTGTCGATTACGATTCTCTTTCGAAATTGCCCGCTTCGGAATGGCCTTCCGACAAGGACTGTCCGTTGCTGTCATTACGCGACACCTTTAACCGAATTCGAACCGAGTTGCGGTTGATGGGAGAAGCAGCCGATGTACCGATTGAAGCCCCCACCACAGCAAGAATTGTGCGACGGCAACCTCAAAACTACCAGGTGTGGTAACAGCATTAGTTCCTGGTGCCGGTGGATACGATGCCGTCGCCTGCTTATACATCAATCGACCGGATGTAGTAAAATCTATTGGCGAATTATGGTCGTCTTGGACGTCTCCGATCGTCTGCCCGTTGGCTGTTCGGGCGGGTGACGACGGTTTGCGACTTGAAAAGGAGTAATGCGCTAACGATTTTGAGATAGTGCAACGGTGGATTTACTACTATTGTCCTAGAGGTATTACGAACCTACTCTTGTTGAATATGATGATTCATGATGATTCAGCGACGAAGAATGGCAATCACCTGCTTGACCAAAAAAAATATACCATGCTATATTTAGAACAAAATTTAGTGACGAAATGTTTCCAAAAGATAGTACTTCTAATAATCAGCATCATCAATCGAGCCGCTAGAGTAGATACGACTATCTAGCAGTAGCGGGTCGTCAGTGTAAGTCAAGAATGATGGTCCTCCTCTGCTCTCATCTCTCCGCCGCCTCTTAACGACAAGACCAACCAGAGTGCAGCAGTCCCTAGTTTCGTCCTTCGAGAATGAAATAGCTCATCGTTGTCGAACTTTTGATCCTCAAAAACACCGAGAGGTGAGAGTAGGAGAGTACATAACACAAATAGTACCACTACATACTATTGCTGAGCTATGGATAATAGTATATCAAAAAAAGCTAAGAAATTAGCAAGAACAAGAAACGTCTACTAAGCACCGATTATTATTTTAACGTACATTCTTTACCCATTGTCATTACCGTACTATGCTGTCTCCGCGTAGGTACACTACGTGTAGTCTGTACCACGAAATTTTTTCGCACGACTTTTCACATGAATTTTTGAAATTTAACCGTTCAACCACGCAGCCTCGTTTCCTGGAAATTGAAACGTTTGAAATTCGGAGTCTCGAGTTCTTACGGGCGAGCGTGTCAATCGAATGTCTAACTCATGTAGAACAATACGATAGTCTCAGCATTTTTTAAATCATAACAACTCGAGGCCGGCGGCATTCATTATTCACATCATAACAGATTTTTGTGTGGGTCGCGTGTCGTGCATCGAATAATCATTCGCACCGGGAAAGGAACGATCTTTGCAAAGGAAAAATCAAGCAGTAAGAACCATCAAAAAGCCAAGGAAATATACCTTCCTTAGCTTACGTATAATTGGCAACGAGAATCACGATACGACTCCATTAGTATTGTTGACGATATTGAAACTCAACTGCAACAGTTATCATCGAGTGCCTCCAATTAAGAAATTGGACCCAAACAAAAATCAATTAAGGTATTGCGGAGGAACTGCATTGCTATTGTAGATCACTTGACACTGGGTAAAGGTTTCGGTCTGAGGTATAACAACCAATAGCTTCCGATCGCAATTTCATTCGAAGACCACGTGTGGATAGAGAAGATGCGATCACCGAAATCTTTTAAACGTCAATTGAAGTTGGCGACTAGCATACACGGGTGTCTAGTGATCTTGTTACTCGTAGCATTTTCAGCTGGATACGCAAACAGCCAAGAGCAGGGGTTGGAAGAACTGCTACAACCATACCATCAGCTTCCTAATCTACACGCGGGTGTCGTGCAAGATTTTGAAGATCTGCAAGAAACGCCATATGCAATCAACGATGGAAGTAAAATCAATTCGCTTTTTCCTGACAGTGGGACCGAGAGAAATGTAGCTGAAATTTTTGACGACGTTAGCGATCGATCGTTGCAAAACGAAATTGGATTCTGTTACGATGCACTTTACCTTGCAGATGCGAATCAGGATAACCAAGTTGACGCGGACGAATTTGTTACATTTGCTCAGATCATGGGTCCAGGTGGATTCCTGCCTGATGTAGAAACCTATCAAGAGTTACCCCTCATCTTGCAAAGCAATTTCATCATCTTGGCGTGCCTCTGTCTACAGATTCCAAATTCTGACGGATCTGGGATTGATCCCCGATGTTGTGCAGTTGATCCTCACATTGATATCGAAGGGACACAACCAGGATCGATCCCTACTGCACGACAGTCGCAATACCTCTACCAGGTCTGCTTTTTGACGGAGACCTCGATCGATCGATTATTGCTCAGTGCTGCTCCGACCCCAGATCCCGGCACTAAGTCTCCTGTAGCTATCACGGCTGAGCCAACTGATAAGCCATCCCAAAAGCCCGTTGTGCCACCCTCAAATGAACCAACAAAGAGCCCGATCGACATGACACCTACACCGACTGTAAGTCCTACGGTGGCACCAACAATGAAAATTACCGGAGAACCAACGGTGGCACCAATCATCGAGGTTACTGGACCACCAACGGAGGGACCGACCTCAGCTCCTTCGGCAGGGCCCTCTCCAGCTCCCACCGAAATGCCTTCGAGCAAACCGACTGTTGTGCCTACAGGACAGCCAACGGGCACACCGACTGCACAGCCTACAGCCGAACCTTCAAGCATTCCTACCGCTGACCCTTCGGCAAAGCCTACTGAACAACCAACGGCGACCACATTGGTTCCTACGACCAATACCACCAGCGCTCCAACATTGACACCGACGACTAGTCCAGCGACTGCGAGCCCGACGATGAGCCCGAAACCGACTATGAAGCCTACTATCGAAGACGATGACGTGACATCTTTTCCTAAACCCACAGCCGCCCCAGTTCCCGTCACTGAGGTTGCAATCGTCAGCTATGGAATCGCAGTCACTAATGGCAAGGTTGAGGAAGTTCCACCGTCGTTGTACGTACCTGATCTAATCAAAAGTATGGACATTGTAGCAGAGGATGTCGTAACTTCCTTTAGCTTGGGTGAAACGCGCAGATTGTTACGCTTCAATCAAAGGAAGTTGGTAGCTGTCACCACTGTCAATTTGCCTACAGCAATCGAGAGTCGCGCTGAAGCGGATTGTCCATCGTTCGTTTCAGTCACTGATGATTGCCAAACCGTAACGGCTTCTGTCGAACTGAACGTGGAAGATTCTGATGATCCTACTGCTGTGAAAGATTCGTTCCAAGAGAGTTTGAACTCGGCTATCGAAAGTGGTGCCCTGCCAAGCTGCCCTCGATCGAAGTGAATCCGAATTCAGTAGTCACTATCACTACTGGTTTCAAAACCGCGTCACCGACTTTATCGCCAACCATGGCGCCAACGAGCCCGCCATCTCCTATTTCTGGAGGTGGAATCGCCGGAATTGTTCTGGCTGGGGTAGGTGGTATTCTTCTTGCATGTCTACTTATTGGAGGAGCTCGTCGTCGAGGACTGGAAGCAAGTGGTGCTAGTACCGCCGGTGATCAATACGAGCAAGATGTCGAGGAGGCTGGGCCCAAACAAGCTGTGAAGCAGGAGGTAGAAGTTGCCAGTGGAGACGATATCATATCAGCCCCAGCAGCAGCAGGAGGTCCAGGTTCTGGAGTCGCTGCACTGGCAGCAGCAGCGGTAGTAGGAACAGCAGCAGCAGTGGCTGTACAAAGCGATAAGGTCCCCGATGCTGAGCCGGCTGATGACGCATCATCAGCGGGCGAATCGGGTTGGTCGTCTAACCAAGGTGGATCTTCGGCCAACACGTCTATTGACAACAGTTTGGACAGCATTCCTCAATCCAACTTTTCTGGAATTGTTCTAGGAGATGCCATTGGGGAAGAAACGGATGATAAATCAACTTCCGCGTTAGCAACCCCAACAAAGTCGGAAGCATCTGCTGAACAGGGACAAGCAGGTTCGGCATCTGCTGATGGAGGAAGTCCTCAAAGCAATAGTCAAGAGAACAGTTTTACTGGAACTACTGGAACCGATGGTAGTATGCAGTCAACATATTCTGAACTTGATGAAGCTATCCAGAAGGGTGACTGGGCTGCTGTAGGAGTGACAGCTGCACTTCTAGCTTCCCAATCATACGCCGATGATAATACACAGGGTACTGGCAGCCAAGCTGCAAGGTTGAGAAGACCAAACACTGCTTTGAACCCCGAACGTGCTGCAGAATTAGATCAGCTTGTTGAAACAGGCGACTGGGAAGGTGTCGTTGCAGCGGCGGCTAAATTCGATGCACAGGAAGCGTTGCGCGGAGACGCTCAATCATCTCAAAATTCTGAAACTGGATCAGCTGTAAATTCTACAGGTGGGTCAAGCTCTGCCCGCTCTGGATCAGGTGGTTCTTCTGTGGGCACTGCTCCTTCGAATATGTCGGGATCTCAGACTATCGATACAGCGACAAGCCCGTCGACGTATACGGCAACCTGGGCTGACTGCCACTAGTGATACAGCATCCACTCGGTCTAAAGCCCGAAAGCTCGACGAGATCCGAAATGAGGTAGAGGCGTTAGTAACAGTAACTGTCCCAGAGGAAGCTGATAATGTTGACGAGATGATGACACAGTTCCGTGGTCGCGAGGAGGAACTGGTAGAAACTCTGCGGTCTATGTATGAACGACAGATCGCGCAGAAAGCACGTAAAGAAAGTCAAAAGCAGGCCAAGCGTCAGGCAAAGGAATACGTACAAGACAAGAAGAAGCAAGAAACGTTTGATGCCGTTGACAACACCGGAAATGCCGCAGATGACATGTGGATGAAAGAAATCGAAGATGCTCCTCTTGAAGAAAGCGCCGAGACTGAGGCCATGAAGGATCAGTTGAAAGAAGCTATAAGTAATGAAAATTGGGAGAATGTCGCTGAAGCTGCGGCAGGCCTCTCTGGCCATACACCTTCTAAGAGCAAAGCTTCACAAAAAGACAGTGAGTCCGTGGGCAGCGTAGACATAAATGCTCTCGTTGACAAGGGTGATTGGGACGGTGTTGTGGCGGCTGCCGGTAGATACGCAGAGAGTAGTACCAATACAAGCAGTTCAAACCAAGACACCGAAGAGCTTGCAGATGACTCCACAATAGAACAACGCAGAAAGCGACGCGAAGAAAGACTGAGGGAAGAAGAGGAAGCCCTAGCGCAGGCTGAGATTTGGGATGCGATTGCCGACCAAACGAAAGTAGAGGATAGCGGGGATGGCCAAGGCGCCTCAGGAAATTCTGGTGCCGCAAAAATGGCTGCAGATTGGGCGATCGACCAAAGTCTCGCAGCGCTGAAAAAAGCAGAGGAAGAAGACGACGATGACAGCCAAGATTCTGGTGAGGACAGAAAGGGGGATAATGAAAGCCTCTAAATAATAATATGTTTGTGTTGAAGACAAGCAAGTCTAATAGAAAATTATTAACAATGGTATAATGAAAGTTGCCGTGTAAGATTATTCAGTCTTCGAAACAAAATAGAAGACAGGCCGATGTTCTAATGGCTGTTGACGTCGAAAGTATGTAACATGAATCTCATGTGTAGAGGCATCCTAGTTTTGATAAAATCTGATTAAAATACTGTATCCGATGGTTGTTATTTCTCGAATGATTTCTATTTTCGTACCAGATTTTTATATGCCAGACTCAATCTTCGTCTTGGTCGTGCATGGTCTTCCCATCTGGAGACAAGACCGAAACTATTTTGATCTTGTTATCGAGCCTGCTATTCTTGCTACCTAGCTGTGCCTTCGATGAGTCATCCAAATGATTGTCTTTCGCTTGCTGCTGCTGCGAATGCTTCCTTGCCTTTGCAAATAATTTCAAGGAGTGATATTCCCGTGGGGTCATCCGTCGAGATGACAAGTTTCCCTCGTTTCTGCTGGAATTATCATCCCCCATGTTGCTGTGGGCTTGATCACGTTCGTTATCTCCGATCGCATCCCCCTTCGAGGGTGGAGGCTCTAACAACTTTCGCACATCTCTTTCGAGAGTCTCTGTAATCCTTGCCAAAAGTAGATCGTTGTAGCGATCTTTTCGCTTCTTTCTCTTCCTCCATCGTTTGCCTCTACCATTTTTCCCACCCACACCGTCATCTTGGTGGCTCGTGTGTTTCTCCATGATATCTTCGGAGTATGTCCTCGTCGCGTTGACGTGGTATTCTTTCAAGAAAAAACGATCAATTGCTTCATTCGTTGTGGATGACTTTTCAAATATTTTTTGACAGGTTCGTTTGATTATCTCGTCTTCGGTAACCGCATCGTCAATATCATCCATAATATCATCAATATCATCAATGTTGTCGATGCTGCCATCATCAATTTTAGAGAGCAAATACTCCCATTCCTCTTCCGTTTTGTTGTGCTTGCCATTTTCTTCATAGTAACGAATCCATAGCTGCTCATAGGAGACACCGTTTGGTTGAAATCTTCCGTACTTGCGCCATTGTCGAAAGCCGTCAAACAAATAAGCTCCGACCCGAGAAGGAACTCGGCACCGTTCTCGAGCATACATTTTTGCCGCCCTGCGTGCTTCGTATGCAAGGGGTGCCAGTTCCTCAGGACGGACAATTTCGTCACCCAATTCGAGGACAAGCTCGCTGAGCGCGGTAGGAAACAACAATCTTTTGTAGAGACGCCTTGCTGTTTTAGCATCGAGGTCTCCCCACCATTTGTTTCGGTTTGATCCAAAGGCCTCCCTCAGCCCTTCTTGGCTAGTGTATCGCTCAGCCCATTCGTGTTTCCGGCGGCGGTACTCTATCGTTCGAAGTGGCAGTTCCCTTCCATCCTTATCGAGGGTTTGCACGGTTATTTTGTTGCTCTTTCTCGTTATTTGTCGGTTGTTTTTCGTTTCGCCCCGATCAAATGAAGTAGAAGAAAGCGATAACACGAACACGTCTGGTAAAAATGTGTGCTGTGACGTCGGGGCCTCGCTAATCCGATGAAAGGGCGACTTCGATCCCACTTTCCCCTTCCGCTGCGCCTTGGCTAATGGTTACATGGTCCGAAGGAAAGCAAATAGCAAAGGACAAAAAGGAAACGAATAAAAAGGCGTGCCACAAAGGCTTCATGATCACCCTTTTCTTGCCGCAACGAGATCGCGATCGATCCGTAGCAGCGCATCTACATGCATAATGAGCACTGCTAGAAGTGTGTTTTCCATCCCGCATCTGCTTGGCCATGGTTATCGGAATTGTCTCGTTTCGACAGTCCCATTTGGCAGAAGCCATGGGTTCCAGATGTTTACGCACCATGTTCTCCAGATTATTTTGCCTCGTGTGAGGTGCGGAACGTAAACTTGTAGTACGTTTCTCACATCTCCAGAAAAAAGAGATGATGATTGGAGTTGTTCCATACTTATCAGTAATCGGTTTAGTTCTCATCGTGACTTGTTTCCAATCAAACCGCGTCATCGGATCCTTGACAGCTGTTTTCTTTTCTTGATTTGACACCAAACGATTGGTTTCTTTTTATTTCTAATTTGTGGTCGTAAATCGTGATTCTCTAACACGTGTCTAAAAATTTAATTAACGATCCGAACAAATCGAAGCGATCAGAATTCCATCAACTCTCGATCACGGATTCGTATGGTACGTATTACAAAATGATACCAACGAAAGACAAAGACAACTATATACAACTACTGATCTCTCAACAACAAGTTCTAACAGCGTATTAAAATTCATCTATTAAAAACTTCATCGACTGATTATTTCTGAATTCACTACACTGCTTCTCTAGTACTGTAAATCCTATTTTTGTTTCTGCTGCTGCTGTTTCAAAATCGACATGTCAAAATCCATTCCAAAAGGCCGTCCATCGAACTCCCACAAATTGTTCAGTACAATATCGGCTTCGCCTTCGTCTCGAAACACTTTTTCTCGCTCCGTGTCGGAGAATCGAGAATCTGGAACAGCAACCACTTGGCAACCCGCAGCCTTTCCAGATTTCACGCCCGATAAAGCATCTTCAAACACCAAACATTCCGTGGGATCGACGCCGAGCCGGCGGGCGGCCTCGAGATAGATATCGGGTGCGGGTTTTCCGTTTTTCACGGCAGGATCATCGCCCGTGACAATCTCGTCAATGTGTTCGAACAAATTAGTTTCGTGGCGAGTTCTTTTCTTGTTGACGCCCGACATTCGGGACGAGGTAGGCGATCGCCATTGGAATCTTGGAGCCCGACGACGAAGCAATGGCACATACCAACGCCTTTGCCCCCGCACAGGCCTCGATCTCGGTGCACATACCATTCAGCCCTTGCCTCCCATGAGTCGATTAATTCTTGTACAGCGGGAAGCTCCTGTTCGGAGTGCTCCCGGAAAAAGTTCAAAGTGATCGGTGACCATTCTTTCCCACGCAATCCAAGAATCTGTTTTTTCAATTCCCAATCCAATCGCCATTCGGTGTAAGGTGATTTTGACCGGATAGATTCCGGTAAACAAGAAAGGTCGTCGTTGCTACCCCTGAACAAGGCTTGCAAGGATTGCTTTGTCGGCAAGGCTTTCGGTGTCCAAAAGGGTTCCGTCCATATCAAATATGACAGCCTTGATGGTTTTTGTGCCCGTCGATGGGTTCGCTGAATCCGCTGGTGACTTCCATCGTGATTCTGGGCGAGATACCTTCCAATGACGACGGAGATGAAGATAACGTCGTTTTGCAAAATGATTCGGCCGATGGGAGAGAGACGACTGGCAAAACTGAGTACTTCCTCTATACCAAAAGCGTCGAATACAGCAAAAGAAGTGATAGAAATGATGTCATTGAACCCGTCGTGGATAAAGACGTGCTTGTTCCTATTCTTGCCATTCGAATGTTTGCCATTCATCGGCCTCATCGGAACCATGTTGGGTCGTGCGGGGTGGTGATGAAAAAGGAGGATCCCGAAATAATTCGGGAAAAGGGAGCGCACTGACGTACTAATAGCAGAGCTGCGCTGTCGCGCTTTTTTTAGTCGCGCGTTACACTATGCAGTATCTATCGTAGATACTAACCATAGTATATTCTGTTTCACAAAACTGTGCGATGGATGCCTCAAAAGAGTCGTTGGTTGCTGGACTCTTTCAGAGACCGATCATTGTAGAAAAATAGTTGCTTTTACTTCTTCCGGCGTATTTTCTTCCGAATTCCACTACTACTTGCACCCTTCGAATACTTCTTTTCCATATTCGAGAGCATTTCATTGGTTACTCCCGAACGATTCCGTTGATTCGATATATTCATTGACTTTTTCATCGCCTCTCCACTCGTCCAGCTTTTGGATTTCATGATATTGGCAATCTCTATTTCCCTTTTGGCCTTGAGCTTGCGTTTTTTCGCAACTCGATACTCCATTTTATCTCTTCGATTCATCGACGATGATGCTTTATCGAAGCGGCTACTGTGGTCATCTTCAACGTCATCGTCTGAATCTATAAGAATTGTTGCTGTGGCATTCGACTTTGGTTTGTTGACTCTTTCACGATTTCCTTTCAATCTTTTCATCTTGACATCACCAGTTTTGTTTTTCTTTCGTTTCCTTGTCGATGGTTGATTATCGTCGTCCTCGTCGGAATCCACCAGGTCACTTAATATGGCATTTCGTGTCGGTGGTTGGATGTTATCATTCCTGACATCCGCGATATCACAATAGTCTTTGATATCTCCACGATCTATAGCCGGTAGAATAATATCCGTCTTCCATCTATCGATGTCCTTCTCTGTACCATGAACCACGCAATTTAGTACCATCTTGAAATCACCCTTGCACATACTGTAGTACTTTAACACATCTTCCTTTTCTTGGGCAGACTTTCGATAGGTGTTTGCATTACCGTGTTTCGAATCGGCAGTGATGATATCGTTAAAGACGGAACGGAAGAAATCATCCCAGCGTTGCTGCCGTTGTTCGTCCGACGCAGTTTTGTGTTTGTCACTTCCGCAAGACGAAGTAGTCGGGTTGTGTGTGTCGTCGTCGTAATGATCTTCGACTTGACCCGTTGCATCGTATATCGCCTTTCGCTTTTCATCCATCAAGACTTCATAGGCTGCCGACACGGCTTGGAATTTTGCGGTAGCCTCCTTGATGTCATTCGAACCGGAACGGACCTGCTTATCGGGATGGTACTTGAGGGCCAACTTGCGGTAGGCTTTCTTCAGGTCTGCTTGGCACGCATCCTTGGAGGACGAAAGGGCATCGTACAGGGTTGCCGTGGGACCAAAGACTGAGCGAATCAGTGCTATCGTTGGGCTCAAAGACGCCATGGCGAGTGTCAAAGTATTGGAAATCTCCCATCTAGTGTTCCAAAACACCGTTCTCTGTTTTCTCTCAGTGGCTGTAGGCAAAATAGAAACGCATCATTGACTTCTCATTCTTTTGGCGCGGAACCAAGAGCTGAATACGAGTATTTTGGAAAAAGTTTCTGCCACCAAACCCTTTTTGAGGGACCCATTACTTCTCCCCTTAAAATGTGTGTGTAAAAGTGTGCCTTGTTATTCAAACTGGATAACGCCCGAAAGTTGAACGTTTCACAACGGACTGCGCAACTACGCGGCAACATGATGGCTCGACTATTTTTCATATAATCGCGCCATCTTTCTTGACATTGTGCCGCCTCCAGTTCCGATCCCGGTTATAGAGCAAAGGTGATTGTTTTGCCGTGAAAGAATTTTTTTAAATCTCCTGTTAGTACGCAGAATCACTGCAATGAGACCAAAAGGCAATGAAGCCAAAAGCGCAAGACTCGAAACAACTCGGAACAGAAAGCAAAACCAAAAGCTATCAAACAATACACATGTATTGCAAGTATTCCTAACTTTGATCACAATTCTATCCCCAAACGAACGGAAACTCCGACATTGAGCAAACCAAACAGTGCTCACCACCCACGTCATTGGCAATCAGACAATCCTGGCCCAATTTGCGACTGAACGGACCACGGATTTCCACAGCACCGAATCAATCAATCAATCCCAACAGTCGCTGGCTTCCATCGTCGTACCAATACCATCCATGAAACGAATAAAGAGTGCTACAATGATGCCCAGGAATTTGCCACGACTGCCAAAGAAACGACGCTGTTCACACTCGGCGTCACCATTCTTGTTTTCGATTCTCTGCACATGCAAGCTGTTGATATTCCTTCTGGCACTTGGCGAGAGAACGGATACCATATTGGTTCGAGCTCAAACCGATCACAGTCAATGCTACAGTGACCTTTACGCATCGGATCGGAATGGGGACGGAAGGGTTGATGCGGAAGAATACGTCGAGTTTTGCAGTCTCCGATTGGAACAACGTCTACAAGTCTATCCAGACTGGCCACACCTACGATGTATCATCGGCGGGCATTACAACATTTGTCTTTTTACCTTCCGGTTTGCAATCCAACTTTTACACGCTGGCTTGTTTGTGTTCGCGCTTTGATTTCGATGATGCGATTACCGACAATCGCTCGTGCTGCGTTGGTGACAAGGCCCACCTTTCCGTCCTCAGCGATGCTAACGGTGCTCAAGGGATGGAAGAGGATGAAGTAAGATATAGTAACATTGTCTGTACCTTTACCGATCGAGCTATCGATGGTGTTATTAGCACAATGGAAAAGTTAGAGTCACCACCGCCGTCGATTGCTCCGGTGCAAACTACTACATTGATTCCCACGACATCTCCCACAACTCTTGAGCCAACCAATGCGCCGACAAATCCACCTACCACATCTACTCCCACCAATTCGCCGACAAATCCACCCACTACATCCGCTCCCACCAATACGCCTTCCTCGAGTCCATCTATTAGGACCGATCCGCCATCAAGCACGCCGACTACAATTGCTCCTACGCTTTCTCCTACAACGCCACCATCACTGAGGACAGCCATGCCAACATCTATCGCTACTGTTACGCCGTCAGTAAAGCCAGCGACGACGATTGCGCCGGTTGCGCAGACTGTACAGCCGACGAATATCACTGTCAAGACTTCGTACTCTATCTTGGCCCAAGAAAAGGAACAAATGCTGAAAAATGTCGTCAGCGATTCCATTGACGGAATGGACATTCTCGCAAGGATGGTGGCAACCGAGCTTTGGTTTGATGAAGAAATAATTCTGGAAAAGTCAGTCTTGCACGACCGTCTCTTTGTTGAGCTACCTACTTCTATCGATAAAATACAGGAAATGGGCTTTACTTCGACTCCTAAACTTGTCGACATAGATGTCGACGGTGAAAGCGAGAAAGTCTTTCAAGGTGGCCCTTGTCCAACCGAAATGGAATTTGGAAGTGAAAATAGCGAGTATAAATGCTTTAACGTCACGGCATCCATACTTCTGAGAGTCACATTCGACGATTATCTGATGGAAGAAGGTATGACTGCCGATTACGTGAAGGAATTGTACACAGATGCATTAGAACAAAAAATTCTGCGGGGAGAATTAGCAACTGTGCATGAAGAACTATTGCCAGATTCGACGGTGATCATGGCTACGGGTCAGCCTGTGTCTGAAAGTACGAATGTGACCAAGCCAGGCATGAGAGTTGGTGTCATTGTTGGCTTGGCAACCGGAGGTCTTCTATTGATACTGATTCTCTTTTATTTGATCATTTTGCGTCGAAAGAGGCAAAAACAACGCGGAGACGAAAAGGAAACGGTGGCCAACCCAGAGGAAGATCTCGAAGCGAGAAATTCCCCGTCCTCAAAGTCTTCTTCTGGCAATGGTTCGCCGGGCGCCGCGAGGAACAAGAACTCTACGTTTGTCCCATATTTTCAAAATGATACGTCACCGGGGGCAAGCTTCGGCGCAGAGGACACAAAGTCAATAGGAGGTATTTCAGCAGAATCGGACGCGGGGTGGTCAGAAGCATACACATCAAGCATGGGCAGTGTGAGCGACGACGGAGTGGGTGATCTCGACTCTCCCTCCCGTACCAGCAGTCCCGGCCGTCCTCCCATGATGTCACTTAGCATGGGACCTGCCTCTGTACCAATCGAAACAGAGGAAACCAGTGCAGTTTCACCAATGAAGGAAAACCAAGTTTCGGAGACTGCAAGTGCTGCTACACCGAACACTCCTACTAGTCCAGATGCTCGAACTTCTATTTCTCCTGTATCTCCGATTACACCGAAATCACTTCAAGTGCTCGAAGAGTCAATGTCAGATAACGACGAAGAAATTTTGGTACACGAGGACTTTTCGGACGAAGAAGACGATGGTGACAAGAAGGATGAGAACGAGTCATCTGATAAGAAGAAAGAAACGCCCGAAGAATTCCGAGCCAGAATTCACGATTTGATCGAACGCATCGTTCCAGAAGAAATCGATCAGATAGACAACATGATCGCCGAGTTTAAGAATCGTGAAGACGAACTGGTTGATACCTTGCTAGCAATGGAGAAGCGAGCAATAGCACAGAAAGAACGAATCGATGCAGCACCTCCCTCTTCTCCCGAGCGGGAAGGATCTTCGTCGAACTAAATTATAATTAGGACTTGTATGGTAGTGTCAATGGAACAACTCAAATCGAATCTTGCGGTATGTTTTTGAAAAAGAGTGTTTCGTCGCAAGTTAGTCGTATCGGGACTGTTTCCGCGATTCGCGGGACACCGAAACAGGAAGAGGCTTTTTTTGAATTTCGCTGCTTTTTGTATCGCGACCAAAAACCATGCGGAGTTGCTCGCGTTTAGAGATTAATTTAGTCGTAACGGACCGCACGTCACAAGTGACGCACAATTTTTTTAAATGGGAGGAAGAATTTCGTTCCCACAAAGTTCAAAACTGATGCCGACAGGCCAAAAATGGTGCGAGACGCGTGTCCGGAAGTCATTCATACTCGAAACGATACTCCGCGTGGTATTTGGGTTGACATCCTCTTTCAACCCATCTGGAGGCATACAAATTGAATGTCTTTTGTCAATTCAATACATTCAAGTAGTGAGAATCAGATTTGGAGACCAATCTGAGGTCGCATTCGGTTGCCAACAATCAACAATCTTATTCATCCGTTGAACGTCTTGAAAACGGAGTAAAATTCCTAGTTTCGTGTGTATCCAAACCTTGCTTCGCGGATTTTCCGGTAGATCGGTTTTTGGGTAAAGCCGGTTGCAAAGGAAACTTCACACTTCGGAACCACGACTTTGCGAAGCTGTGGTAAGCAAATTAACATACGCCTGCATCGCCCTCGAGTCCCCTGACGCGACTCAGTATTTGGATCTGGCATCATTAGCAAGTAATCGAGCCACCAACTATAGCTGTCTAATTTCGTATCGATATACAAATCTCGGCACACAACCAGCAATCTTGTGGCCATAGAACCAACAGGATTAAGAACAACAACCAAAACTAGAACCATGACGCAACAACACCTTCGACGAAAGACGCTGTCCTCCAGTAGCAATTATAGCGACGGTGTGGAGAGGAAGACTCAGAGTGTCAACAAGAATCCTCTCCACCCCGGAAAGGATGGGAGAGAGAGATTAGCTACCTACTACAAGTCAGCAACAAACGAGGATTCTGGAACCCACCACCGAAGTCCAATCGAGGACGACGCATCTTACTTTCCAGATCATGTTGCAAGAGTCTCGTATATTGCCTCGGTTGTCAAGCCAGAAACCGATGGAAGCTATCTCAAGGACTTACAAGGTGCTATGAAATCCCTTGCTACGCGACTGGCGCCCTCCTACTTTCCTGGAACAATTGTCCGTCAAATCACAACACAGGTCGACGGATACTTTCCCTCTCGTGAGTTTTAAATTGAAATAGAATGGATTCGATTTTGATGCCAGCACAGTCAAACACTGTCATGACTTACGCAGTTCCAACGGTTGTCTTTTGCATTTGGCCTTTACGTTTTCTCCCTTTTTTTCTTCGTCGTTGTAAAACGCAGCTTGTCCATCGACGGAATTCAGCAATTGCCAGGATGTTTCAGCCTCGATTGGAGTTTACCTGAGCGCAGTTCCTATCGTGCAAGAAGGTGCTGTTGATAATATGGACAGCAATAGATCGAATAGTTCCAACAAAAGCACCGCAGCAAAAACCCAAGTCGATCCTTCAACGATGACCAACGAATTGCTTGCCTTTCAAGAATCTTTAAAAGCAGCAATAGCGAACAATGAGTTACAAGAAGCTATGCAAGAAGAATATCGTCGGAAACAAGATGACGACGTGAATCCAGCCGTTGTGATTGTTACGGACTCTCTCAACAACGTTGGTGTCAATACTGGCAGCGATTCTGATAATTTTGAGAATCCAATAGCCATCGATCTCGATGAAGTTTTTGAAGAGATCATTGGTGCTTCCGGTACTGCTATTGATGATTCCTCGAGCACACCAAACCTTTCGGCATCCTCTAATGCAGCTGAAGCGAAGAGAGCAGAAGACTTGAGGACCGTGGGAATAGTCACCACTGGGATCATCGGCGCCGCATTTATGTCTGTGTTGTTGGTATCACTCATTGTGATGGGAAGAAAAAGAAGACGCGGTGATGGTGACGGGGAGGAGACGATTGTTAAAGTAAAAGAATCAATCCGGCGACATCACAGGAATCGTCATTCGAAGGCGAAGAGACTGTTCGAGGGTGCCAACAAAGTCAATAGTGCAAGTCGTAGTAGGGACGAAGAGGAGGGTTTCACTGGGAGAACAGTGCGCTCTCTGGAGTCAGATTCGACACGAACTTCTTCATCAATCGATACCGTAGTACGACGCGTTGCGAGCAGTTCGAGCGGCTATAGTCCCGTTAATGATGTCAATACCGAAACAACCACTGGTTTCAGTAACAAACCCACACCAAATTCAAACGAAAAGATGAAGATCGCGGCTGATGTGACTGCATCGGATGTTCCATCTGGTGATGGTTTGATGAAGATTGCAGCTGATTTGAGTACGTCGGATGTTGTATCTGGTGATGGTGCAACTTCATTCGAAGAAAACGCCCTTTGCCGTAATGATGCGACTGCTATCAAAAAAGCAAATGCCAAACACGATGATGACGATGACGATGATAACGAGAATGATTTCGTCCTGGGCGAAGACGACGATAGCCATAGCTCCGTGGTGGAACACCTGTTGAGCGTAAGCAGAAGTTCCGACTGTCCAGTTCCTTCCGAGTCACAAAATACTCTAGAAAGTCCACCCAGTGACAGCAAGGAAGCTACCAGCTCTGACAAATTCTTTTCTAACAGCCCAGAAAATTCCGGTAATGAAAAAGAATCACAGGTCCCACCACCAGATTCTCCCGCGGAACAGGTGAACCCCTTTAGTGAATTAAATGAAGCTATCGCAAACGAAGACTGGGCCACTGTAGGAGCCGAAGCCGCAATTTTTGCAAGCGAGCCCCAACCACCTGTTCGAGGTGCAAAGGTTGAAGGCTCTTCTTCGCCCTCTGCAACTTTGCCAGACTTCTCTCAGAAGACGGATGAACTAGACAGGTTGGTTGAGGCTGGAGATTGGCAAGCTGTCGTGGTCGCGGCTGCCTCGTATGATGCGGAAGAAGACGCTAATCGATCATATCAATCGAAGACGAGTACCCAGGGTTCCGATACGAATGATAGCTTCGCATCTCTCATAGATAATTCTTCGGAAGGTCGAAGTATGGCTTCGGAAGGTCGAAGTTTGGATAGGTCGGCAACAACTTCCGGCTCTCAAAAAGAAAGATTGCAAGATATTCGAGCCCAGGTGATGGAATTGGTTAGAGATGTTGTACCAGACGAAGAGCAGAACGTCGATGAAATGATGATCCAGTTCAAGGACAGAGAACAAGAACTTCTAGAGACACTAATTAGCATGAAAGAAAAGCTCGTGGCAAGAAATGCCCGGGTTGAATCGCAAAAGATGGCGAAGGCGAATGCAAGGAACCGGGCTCAATCTGAAGATTCCGATTCCTCTGACTCCGCTACTCAATCTCCGAATCCAAAGGATACTGCAACAGATGATGACACAACTATAGACGATGCGAATACGAACGATGACAATGCTGTTACCGGAGAGGGTGGATATTTTGAAAATGCCACCAGAGTAGACGAAAACAAAGCTGCTACGGATGCAGCATCGTGGGCCATTCAACGAAGTCTTGACAAAATGATGGAAAAGGAAGGTAGCCCGTAGTGCCATGTTGAATTCTTTGAAGAATGGAAGTACGGACAACATTATTTGTAAGCAATGGTTATACTAGAGCGGATAGAACGCAAGACATACTGGATCTGAATAGTGACGGTTGAATAGTGACGATATTTGAGGAATGTTCCTTCACTGCGAAACTGGCGTCAAAACATATGCTATTACGTAATAATAAAGTACACTATAGAACATTACTTAATTAAATCATATAAATTTGAAGTCTGTCTTCAATATTATGCGGTTTGTCATCTCTTCAGTCTGGCGACTTTCTGAGGTTTTTCTCGACATCTGTGCCCACCGATGTAAATCTGTGCAAAAAAACGACTTATCTTTGATGTTTCTGATTGAGCTAATTTCTGCCCCCCGTTCGACGAAACGAAAGCTCTTGAGAAGGTTTGCGTCATCGTTTTCGCCTACACCAACATATCATTGAAATTCATATACATCCCATGCGAACGTGAATTTATTCTGGTTTCTCGTTTCGATGCTCTTCCTGGTTGCTGTGGGTCATTCTTCTCGGGTGTAACTGCTGCGCTGTATGTTTGTTGGCTTTGTTGCCACTCCCATTGCCGATATTGTTGATGTTGTCCCACATTATTCTGTACGAATTCTGTCGATTGTGTCGAATACGTCGAGGCCACCCAATCGCCAGAGTTCTCATATTGATGGTGTTCTTGCCCCCCATTGACTACACTGTCATCTTGCTGTACCTGGTTTTGATTTTGAGCGACGTTATCGTTGACGCTGTTATTGGCATTGTTGTTGTTGTTGTTATTGTTGTTGTTATTGTAAATGCTGAAGTAAACGTCGTTGAATTGTTTCTGATGCTTTTCAAGCTCGGCCAGTTCTTGGTGATTCCGCAGTAGCTCTTCGTGGCGGTATTGTTCGTCTTGTTGTTGTTGGACTTGCTGTTGTTGTTGACGTTCTCGATCAAGTTGCATTTGCTCTTGTCGGCGCTGACGCTCATGCTCTTCTTGCTCTAACTGGATTTGTTGTTGCTTACGTTCCTCTTCTTCTCGTTCGAGATGCATTTGCTCTTGCTGACGCCGAAGCTCCAATTCTTCTTCTTCCAACTCTTGCTGCTGACGTTGTGCCTCATCTGCAGCTTGTTCTAGAATTTCTTGCTCCCGTCTTGCGAGCAATAGCTGTTGTTCCAATTCCCTGGCTCGTGACATCTCTCGATCGAGCACATCCTCCAATTCGACTTTTGCCCTTTCGAAATATGAAGCCTCTACTTTCAATTCGTGCTGAACACAATCGAATCTATCTCGAGTGTCATGTATCAATCTTTGTGTCTCTTCAATCTCAGATTGATATCGGTTTCGTTGATCCTCGACTTCGTTCGTAAGGTCTTGATTGTCTTCATCAATCTGCTGAAGTGCAATCTCGAGGGTCCTGCATTCAGCATTATTGTGAGAGCGCCTCCGATTTTGCTTGTATTGTTCGTCGTCAATATCGTCCGGAAAAGGAGGCGAAAACGGCGAATCGTCGTCGCTTGAACCATTCATTTCGAAGACTTCGTTATTTTCACCATTCAGGTCAATTACGTCCTCATCATCATCGTTTGCTAGCTGTATGTTGTGAGGTTCTTCATCGAATTCAAGTAGCTCTTGATGCTGACGCTTCAATTCGATCCTCATTTGACGAATTTCTCGTTCGTTTCTAAGTCGCTCTTGATGTAACATCTTGTCGGCGTCTTCTATCTTGATGAAATCGTATAGCCGGTCTGCATCAGGTTGGTTCTTGTTATTCATGCCCTTATTTACAGCAGAAAGCACAAGCACTCGCTGCTTACACTGCCGACCATTCTTTTCTCGGCCAATAGAAGTGAACGAATTTCCCAACAGACCCATCTTCTCTGTGGCACCAGACACCGCCGTTGGGCAGTAAAAGGAGAACGCATTGGTCGCTTCTCCTCGAAAAATCAACAGGATCGCGAAAATTTTACAGAAAGAAACCATCGTCGCATTGAACTGCTGTCAATCGTTGGCCAATGAATTTAAATGGAATATGTGTCGAAGACAAGATTATTTCTGCGATTGCGTTCTCGAACAGACATGAAACGATTGTTGATTTGGCGATCTCTGGTTTACGCGGAAATTTTTGTTCTCAAGTGTGAGATGGAACATTTTGGTGATTCAATCAATCAACAGAACAAAGAAGTGCGTATTTTGTTCTCTCACCTTAAGTAAAACGCGCCGTCTGCTTGGCAGCTGGAGTTTCTTTCAGACTCGAAATTCTAAATCGGTATTTTGCTTGCGGGACTAGAATCAGTGTGTCATCATACCTTTTCGAGAAAACTTCGTTCCACTATTATATGAAGTTTGTGAAATGAGAGAACCTTGTTCATTTTTTCCCTCATGCGATACAAAACGGAGATAGAAGTGATGGTAGTTATTATCTCTGATGTAGCTGAGGCAATAGACTATATAGAGGTATGTTCTTTCTACAATGCATAGCGAACGCCCAAACGAAATGAACATTTCAAGATAGTCGCATCGTCACCAGGAGCATTCAACACCATTCCACAACAACGACGTATGACGAAGATATAATGTCTACCTCGTACTCGAATGTTATCTGTTTATTGGACTGCCCTCTCGAGCCTTCAATTTTTTAATTATATTATTCTAGATTCAATTTGTTCCGCATCCAATTGCTTGACAAAATATGAACGGATAACCACGCGGTCACTTTGGCCGTCATATTTTAAATTCTGGTAAGGGGTTCGTCCATGAATAACCTTTTGGTTATTGAATATGATCATTTCTCCTTCGCGAAGATGAACCCCTGATGGCTTGGCAATTTGCAATGCATTTCGCAAGCTTTCTATCGCCCACGATGCCTCTTGGTCAATTCCAATCATATTATCCCACCCGACAGGAAGATGGAGCGATGTCCCTTCCAAAAGAGCTCTTGTCCGCAATGTATGCTCTTCTATGCTACCTGCATCGACTCGAGTAGAGGCAGTGATTTTGAAACGCTCCTGACGCAATATTGATACGACATCTGTCGGCAGAAGCTGAATGATATTTTCAACTGATCCTATTGTTGTCCGAAGGGATGCATCGTCACCTTCTCGAAGGCATATCAACCCTAAAAGGTCGGGAATCACGCGCTGGTAGGACATATCTTGGTGGTGATTCAGCATTCCCGATGTACTGGTCAACGCTGATCCACCATTTCCCGGTCGAGGAAAGCCCTCGTGGGCCCAAGGGTTGCTATATTCTGTTTCTGCTTTGTAGCCTACTACATACGCCCCAGCTAGTTCTCCCATGGCCATGAGCATAGCCTCGGCAACGTAGGTTGGTTTGTTCAAACTCCGCACAGATTCTTCTATTGGAGTGGGTGGTACAAACGGATCTAGTGGCAGGTTTTCAAATACTATGGCATCGACAGAAGTCGAACCAGGTTCAACTTCTGCAACTAGTCCATTGAGAATTTGAAGAAGATCACCATCGCGAAATACATAAGGTGATAAAATGTCTTTCGCGTCTTGGATAAAACCTTTCGTTTCGAAAATACTGTCTTTGTTGCTCCATTGAAGCTCGACTAGCTCGCGTTCTAGGGCTTCTTTCGCGGTATCCGGCATGCTCCAATAGACAACATTTGGAAGGCTTTTACATTCGAAATAGGAATTTTTTGGTTTCGCGAGAAGAACAAAATTAGATCAGATCGAACAGGGCAATCAGTTCCTTGAAGTCGAGTAAACAAAACGTCGATGCAATATTTGAAAGAGACATGGCTAACTTACAATTGTGGCTTTTCTTGCAAGGCTTTCAGTGAACTGTTTGTTTGAAAATCAGAAACCATGCGACTGGTATTCCGTGCGGCGTAATGCAAAGAGATCTGCAGGGGAAACAACGGCATTTGAGTCGGGTCAATTACTGAGAAGACAACTGTTGTGTTTTTCCTTTGATTCAACTTACAGTCAAAAGTATGGTGTAAACACCAAGGATGTATCGAATTTTTCCTTTCGCTACAATCCAAAAGAGAACCACCTGCAAGGGTGCAAGTGCGCTCCATCGTTTAGCATTTTGTGTCCAATTCGAGTTTTTCCTTATCCTTTTCCGAGGACTTGACGAGGTCGTATCGCTTATTCCTTTCATCATAGACGTCCGTTTTGTCGATGCTACGTTCGGAAGTCAATAGAGGCGGAGGTATTTGGCAATTATGGAGAGTTGTTCTTTCTATATCATGGTTTCCCCCGTTGTTCATCCGATCAAATTTCGGTACCTGTTCTCAATTCTAGCGACGTCTCTTGCAAAAGATCTCGTGCTATCCTGATACTTTCTCAAACACTTCGAAACTTCTATGACGTGACGATAATCAAAAATGGCTTCATTAAGTTGGGTAAGAAAGATGTTGTGTGGGTTCGAACGCGCTCGTTTTGAAAAAACTTATGTCCAATCTATGAGAGGCTCAGAGAAACTATTCTCTATCAGAATCATGTTTTGTATTTTCTCATCGGCTCCTTTAAAAAATTTGAAAATTTTCAATTGCACACCGGAACGAGCCCGCATACACGTGATTTTGATAAAATTGGCATGCGCAACAAAATGTGAGCTGTTTTGAAGCTCGGCACACTCTGCTAAAAAGCAAAAAACGGGGATGCCTACCCCTAATTGTTCCGCGACAGGGACATGCACATCATAGATCACGCGTGCTCTTCAAGCGTTGATTATACGTATCTTCTTCGAACCCCTCAACGAAAGAGAACCGCTTCTCTTATTACATAGCTACCATAGGGAAGTTGTGACGGATACAAGTATTGACTATGGTTTCAACTACGGTGGGTTTCTGCTCGAGTTTCGAGAGCGTTGTCCTGGCAACTGGTCGAATATAATTGAAACGATTTTCGGGTTTTCTACCAGTGGGCACAGGCATTCGGCTTACCAATATCGTCAGCTTTCATGAATGGTAAATCTGCATGGTCGCAAGAAAATTCTATTGCAAGCTCATTTCCTGCAGAATCGAATGTCATTTCAATTTTGTAGGGGTCCAACCGATGTCATTCGTACTAGTATCTGATAATGGTAGACGATAATGTCGAGGATGAAACTCGCACCTCTCCATCAAATCGAGGCCACAGAAACGGCTTCCGCCTGTTGCCACCAGCAGCTTTCCATGCAGAGAAACCGTCAACTGTGTCATTCGCATAAAAAACTCCATTGAACTCTTCACTCGCCCGAGGTCGCTGTCGTCTCTTTCTCTGAGCTTTACGTATTTCTCGAGTTCCGTCCATTGCATGTCTTCAATGAGTTCCTTCATGTCAAACTGCATACGAAAGAATGTTGTATTATAACTCGTTGTCAAACCTCGAAAACCTTCCCAGCAGCGCTCGCTACCGTCACGCAACGACAATCGAACAAAGGCGTCCTTCCCATCGACGCTATTTGCTCTGTAGTCATACCATTCGGACCAGTGATGCGTCCAACTACATGCCTCAATATCGATCTTAGAGATGTGTTTGACTACCTCGAAATTGCTATTGGGGGTGCGGTCAAATTCGTATATATATGATGCTTCTTTCTCACGTTCTCGTACAAAAATTGCTTCCTTGGCAAAATTGCGGCCGACGAGACGGGCAAGTAAATCGTCTCTGGGTGGATGATCGCGATGGACGATCCCATTTCCACTGCCTTCGTCGCCCGCTGCCTTCCGGGCAACGGCGTTCGTATTTCTTGACTCAATTTCATTCTCAACGATATTCGTATCCATTGCATTTGTCTGTCGCCACCTACTGTGAGTATATCTCGTTTTGTTCTCATCACAGCTAGACAAATAAGACCATTGGCGAGCGACTGTTAAAAGCCCAATCATTTCAGAATGAGTATTTTCAAATTGAAATAGATCAACTTCGTCCATAAAAGACATCAAGACATGCATAACGTTATGGTCTTTTAACCGCTGTAATCGAGATTGTTTAGATAGAAGTGAAAAAGGACGTTTCCCGCGTCTTGGTTTATCATTTGTCGTCTCGGTTGCTGGTAAGGGCACATGGGCTTTCCCGCCTTCGTTGCATTCCCATTCTGGCTGCACATGTGGGTTAGCATTGACACTTCTTATCGGTGTTCTCGTTCTTTCGACGATAGCTTCCCACTTTCCTTCTGCCATAGGCTCTTCTGTGGCATCATTCAGGCTCATTGTCCGATATTCATTATTCTGGTCGGGTTGGTGAGAGCCGTCGTCAGGTGATTTTTCGTTGCTCGGAATGAGTAATGTACAGCCTCTCTTCGTCCCAACATGTCCTGTGCAAGAGCTTTCGAGTCGAGGAAACAGCAACTTCTATCATTACAACTTGGTGGTGGGGCAATTTCGGAGACGCAGTTTCGGGAGATGGCGTAACGCATACAGTTGACGTTTGATTCAATCGTAATTGTTCTTGTGCACAATGCAATCATACCGCGACGATAAAAAAGAGCCTAATGTGACCATCATTCTGTAGAGTAGGACTACATACCATCTTTATGAACATACCGTTGACTCGTACCATATCATACATACCAGAAGTCATTGGCAGTCTGTTCTACACCCGAACCCGAAGAACAAGGATCCATCATGATTTTGAAAGGGTTCTCATCCCCAAGAAAATGATGACATATGGAGCCCATCTGCTGACTACCAATGCTTTGGTTCTGGAGTTTGGAAACTACGAGAACTTTACCAACCAAATTTCTTGCTGTCGTCGCAATTGGATTCGTTTTATCCGTCTGCGTCACAGAAAAATAAAAAAATTCTGGAGCATAAACATTTTCTTTCGCACCCCAAATTTTTTGCCCACGTTCTCTTCACGCGGCATTTTGTCATCATCCAATAATTAGAAAGTATCTTTGAATTCCAGTCCAATACAAATGTTTTTTCCTCTTCAAGTGTTCCGGAAGAATGGTGTCAAAGTACGGTAGTTTTGTAATGTCACAGCGACCAGGATTTTTTGTGGGTTGCGGAAGTGAATTCAAACGAGAATGATTTGTTGCTTGTTTTTCTCGTTTGGAATTGATTCTCTCCAACGACTGGCTGCCGAAGTCATAATTCTCATTACAGAATCTTTGAATTCACGTTCGTATCAAAACACGCTTTCAACATGGTTGCTACTGCTGGAGACAAACAATGCGAGGTCGTCCTCGTCGGATGTGGATGCCCTAAGAGAGGAATGGGTTGGTACCATGCCGTACAAATGCTCAAGGACAAGTGCCCTTCTGCCAAATTGTGCTACATTGTCGAACCTTGGTTCATGGGACCTGGTACGTGGCTTTGCTTGCGTCTGTGTCTGGGTCGTTCAAAGTATCCATCATGCCGAGAGAGTCCCGACGGCAGAATTTTGTTTGTCGAGGCCTGAGTGTCGTCGAATTTATTTCGTCGAATCTTTGTCGTCGATCTTATGTCGATTTGAATTTCCAGATAACTCACGACAATTCAATTAATTTATGTAATATGTGAACAGGTGCAAGTGGTCCTGGAGGCCCTGAATTCGGCGAGTTCCAAAAGGAAACGGAAGCGTCCCACGGCGTTCAATTCTTCAAGAGCATGGCCGATCTTCCCGCTGTCGCCGATGGCAAAAAGCGTTTGGCCTTGATTTCTGGCCGTACCGCCGATAATCCGCGATTGCTTGGCGAATGCATTGCCAATGGATGCTCTACTATCTACTTGGAAAAGCCTGGTGCACCCACTGTCGCGGAACTTGCCGCTATGAGAGACGAAGCTAAGGCTGCTGGTGTCACTGTCCTCATGGGCTACAACAAAAACGTTTGCAAATACGTCTCCAGAGCTCGCGAATACGCCGCCGCGAACGAGGGATCCCATGTCACTTTCGTTTCCAACAACGCCTACGAAAACACCCCCGAGTCGTTGGGAGAGTGCTTCGAGCGCAACAGAGAGGGTATGTTGAAGAACATGGCCATCCACGAATTGGCTCTTTTGGTCAGTTTCTACGACGTTAGTGTCGAAACTATTGAAAAGTGTGAGGCCGACAAGGAATTTTCTTCTTGCCAAACATTGAAGGGACCTTCTGGAAATGACTTTACTGATTTCGACAAGATCAAATTCACCATCACAACCAAGAGTGGAAACAGCGTCAGCGTCCAAGCCGACCGATGTGGAGGTGATGTTTCCTACGCTGCTGTTGCTGATGCCAGCGGAAAGGAAGCCTTCCGACACTCCATGCCCGACGAGGATGATATTGCCAATGTCAGCGTCTTGCAAGCGGAATATCCTGGAGCCATGCCTTACTTTTTCTCGCAAGATCCTGATTACATCACCGTCAAAGAAACCGTTGCCTCGTTCTGCGCTAACGGAACTGAACCCACTGGAATTGCTACCATTGACATCGCTGTCGAAACGCTCCGTGTTGCCGAGTTCTTGACTCCTACCCTTCAAAAGCAACTCTTGTAAACATGAGAGAAACGACTTAAATTTCCATAGGAGAACTGTCTTGTCGTGTGGTGAATATGTGATCGCTTCTCGAAGACATAATAAGAATGTAATAGAAATCTCGACTTTCACAGAAAAATTAAATACCTTCTGGATACTAATAGGAGGAATTGCGTAAATAGTCCTTTAAGCCGGGATTTTTCTGATCATTCCGCCAACCAATAAGAAGAAATCGAACTTCACATTTATTTCGGGATGATATACTTCCACTATGTTGGTGCCATAAAAAATCGAAAGAGAGAAGAGTTGTAGCAGAAGGACGGAACAGCACCATGACGATAGATTCTAGAACACTGCTGCTCCTGACATCTACCGAATCGAAAATCCAATGATCTCAAAATGATGGAAGTGCAGCTCTGTTCTTGCAAATGATGAACATGTCGTTGAGAAGAGATGGAAAATCAATAAAACTAGAAGTACAAATTGTAGAACGAATTAAGAAGTTCAAAAGTGATCATCCTTCTTCCTATGATCACATGGTAGTATTCTATTAATCAAAGCCAACTCGAACGAGCTCTTACGAAAAGAAAAATTTGTTTCTCGAGTTCAGACTCTCCGCCCGTCTTTCGCATGGATGGACAGACAAAATACCGTTTTGCGAAGAAAAGAACATACGTACGAAGAAAGTTCAATTTCATTATACAAATATTCGTAGCATTGATCGCAAACAGCTGTAAGAAGAATCAAACTATTCTTCAAGTTGAATCGACCATATGTTTTTGAACTTTGTAGGCATAATACGCACGTCGTATTCCCGAAGTTTATCCGAATGCGAATTGTTTTGAACCAATTATATGTTTGTATTTGAAACACATAGCCGACGATAACGACACGTCCTCTGACACTTTCATACGCAACGTAGAAACTGTTAATAAAGAAGAATATAGAAAAATATAGAAAAAGTTTCGATTTATCGTACAGTTCTCAAAATTTCTCCTTGTTTCTCGTTTAAAAAATTCGTTGATCTAACTTCCTTCAGTACGTTAACTCGGAACCAAAATTTCCAGCTATTTCAACAGCAGCTGTTGATTGGAGAATTGATTCAGTGTCAACATCTGGAGAAAAAATACCTTCCCACGCACTGCACTTACCATATGGATTTTTTGTTCTTTGATTCGGACGGCATAAACTTCGTGATGCTGATGATTGATCCGGCATCATCTTTCATTTTTGTGAAATCAGAACGCTTTGAACCTACAGGAAGGGGTTATACTTTCATTTCAAGAACGCAATTACCCGCCAAAGGTATTGGTCTCTTAGTCTTCAAAAATCTTTAGACGATTTTGATCATTTCGGTATATGTCTGGGATGGCGACGTCAAGAGATGCAGCTAATATAGTTGGATTGCCTTCCTTTGCTGCTTCGAATGGTGTTGTCTCGCTTGATGAAAAAACAATGTCAAAAAACTTCTTAATCTCGCGCCAATCGGACACTTCCAACCAAAACGAGATATGTGGTAAAACGATATCAATCAGTCCGGATCAGAAAAGGACTATGCTTCAATGTAAGATATTGTCACCGGGAAGAACTCGGCCCCTACCATGTACTAGTGGTTTCCGTCTCCAGCCCAGGACAAAAAATATTTCCAACGTTAAGAGTCATTGCCCCGGCACTCCGAGCTCTTCAGCGTCGAGTAGAGGACGGAAACGAGGAGCGAACGAGGCATCGAGTATTGGACTGAAGTCATTGCCAAGAAGACAAATTGAAAGCAGTGTTGTCGACTCCCCGATTCTCGTTCACCATGCTATGCAATCTATGTCCATCCGATCACCAACTCCATCAACGCCTTCATTTCAAGACAACGCAATGCGAGACAATGAATCACGTTCTCCTTTCATTGTGTTTTCACCGTCATTAAAACCCTCTCCTTACAGACACCGTCCGAGATCCGACAGTTTCTGCTCAATAGATGCAAAACCCCCTAGCTCTGTTGTGACTGCTTCTAGTAGGATCGCCCCAATGTACGGATCGCCACGGAGGAAAGCTAAAGCTACCAACAATGACGATTCCATTGAATTTCCATCTACGCCAGGCTCGCATTGCCATACCACGAATTCCTGCCATGCCCCTGCTACCCCAGTTAGTATTAGGACATTGCCATCCCCGCACACCACGCCATTGCCAAGATCAATAAAGCTCACACCTCGATCAAGGCGTCAGAAAGAAGAATTCTCAAGCGAGTCATCGATATTCCTATCCCCAAATGAGAAACTCGATCATCCTTTCTCGAGAAACGAAACCGCGCCTATCTTTACGTTCGAAGGTGGAATGGAATCTTTAGAAAGGAGACAAAGACCAATCATGAGAACTTCTTCCTATGAGCCTTCGCCGTTTTCGTCTTCGAGAACTTCTATAGCATCGAGGCCAGGACAAGCAGTTTCTTCTGTGGTAGGTGATTCCGGAAGAGGGAGCCTTCGAGTTGAGACTCGGTCACTTCTGGGAACTCAGGATTCTACATCGACCTTAGATTATATCATTTCTGCGAACGCTCGGATTGCAGCACAAGATTGCGATGGTTCGCTTTCGGATGACAGTGGTGAACCTTTCGTGTTAACAAATCCCAGTACTCTTGCCCAGGAACGAGATGCAATGACAATGCCTCCTCCTCGACCAAGCCGTCGACGTAGAATGTCACCCGAGAACTCCGCTGATGCTTCGAGCCAGATCTATGGGAATGATACAATCACTGCCAAGTTTGGAAGTGACATGAATCAAAAGCCTGTCGCCGGAATCCATTGCGCAATGAATGATGAAAGCAAAAATGTGTATCCCAGCGATGATTTTCTGCTCACGGAATCAGAATATAAACCGACATTCCCAAATAGTAGGTATGCCCATAACTATTCTGATCGACTCCAACCAATCGAGAGCTGTTGCTCTTTGGTTGGGCTTGGCCTGACGGAGTCATCATCCTCTTTGATGGGTTCAAAAACCGATCCTGCTACACCTCCAAGGAAGCTGGATGGTTTAGTCGATTGTACGCCTCCCGGGACTCCATCGAAGGCTTCTATATGTATCTCGCGTTCAGACGCTGACAATGTTCACCTAACCATTGCCAACATGGCAGTTTTGCATCAAGAACTATCTCCAACCCTGACGGTTTGTAGCAGCAGTTGAGAGAGAATCTTCCACCTTAAAAAAACTTCTTCATATTGTTACACATGACCACAGCACGTCTCCTTGTCGTAGTAATGTACCATAATTGAATATTATTATCTGTTTCAATCATCCATGTGCGCAAGCGTTGTGAATTTTACCATCTGTACCATGCCTTTAAGATGCATCATGAAAATTAAATTTTAACTTAGCTCAGACTTTTCCACCCTGACAAGGTTTTGACACTAACAATCAATTTACTACAGCGTTTTCGATGCGGATTTCTGTCGCTTCCCGATTCCTCGACCTTCATCTTTCATCCGGCCCTTTCGGTTTGAGACTTTCAAATGAATGGGACACAGCAGGATTGTTCTGATTCAATTTGCGTCGAACTAAGTCCACACTATAGTGAGCAACAGCATGAAACGACGAGCACTAGAGCTTACGAGAGACAACTGATCTGGCATTTTATTACAACTAATTGAATTCAGGAAAATATTAATTAATGGTTCGAGTAGAGGATATGTTTTCGTTTCATTTTCGAAAGGCTGAGTTGGAAATGGTAGCGAAGTGATAAAAGAGTAATTAAACAGCTTCTGATGTAGCGGCTTCGACAACAGGTTCAGGGGCCTTGATTTCCACTGGAGCAGGAGAAAATTTAAGGAATGTGTTGAAGGCATCCTCCAACTTGTCGAGCTTGCCATTCATTTTCGCCAATCGAATATCACTGCGTGGGATTCCGTCCTTTTGCGCATTAGCAACCTCCAATTCGTTAAGATCTTGAAGAATGACTCGAATCAATCGATCAGTTCCTCGCTGTGTGTCTTCATCGAAAGCCGTATTAAGAGTATTCAAATCAGCACGCAAAGCTGAGAATTCGAATTCCTTTCTGATGACGGGCTTAAGATCGATCTGGGAGTTGGCGCTCAACGCTTTCTTCATCTCAGAGACAATAGAAGCATACTTCTTAACAGCTTTCAAAGCCTTTTGCACGGGGGCGGTTTTGAAAATTTCATCGTCAACGATCGAATCCTTGGGGTCGATGACGGCACTGCCAGGTCCAGTAGCCCATCCAGCGTTGGCGGCTTCAGGCGCGAGAGTAGAAAGTCCTCCGACAACAACGAACGAGGTGGCGATCTGCTTCATGAATTCACCTCGCGAACTGGTGCTCTGAAGAGAGGCTGTTTCGTGATGGCAAAAGAGAGAGAAGGAGAGAGATTGATTGTGAGGAATGGATATGAAACGTAACATTTGATGCCGACGATGATCTTCAGGCTTCAATTGTTTGTCAAGCGATAGACTCTGACGTTTCAGACCACAGATCGGTCAGGGGAAACGAACCGTCTTCAGTAATATCAACGCGTATGATATTCCACGACAAGCCCATGAACATCTCGACGGCAAATCATCTGTCCGTGTGACATTTTGGAGATAAAATTCTCCAAAAACGTCGTCATTCTAGATACCATGAACTTACTTTGCACAGACTGCTTCGACGCAGGTGCAAACGCAGCAGCTGAAGAAAGAAGGGCGAAGATTGCGGAGTAGTAGAATTTCATTTTGATTGTCTTTTTCTAGATTAGAAGCTCTGGTTATTTTATGGATTGACTGTGTTGTCAATTTTTTGTGTTATTGTTAGTTGTTAGTTGACACAGCAGTGTGTTTCCTTGTTGACGTTGTTTCTATCCCATTTGCGACAGCATAACCGTACACATCAGCACATCATCATCATCGCGTAATTTGGCCGTTAAAGGATTGTGACCATCTGGATTGCGAGATACCACCGCCCAACTTTGGTCAGGACACGTACGTGGTTTGTTCAATCCCGTCAAGATTCAAAGGTACTAGTTGAGTTTTTAACACGTCAATGAATGAGTTTGTGAAGGTCGTACTCCGTACGAACCATAAAATATTCTGGGTCTGTGATCCGTCATGCCTTCGCGCCCTCGTCTGCCAATGAGAATTCCATGGATTAAAAAATACCATTGTTGATAGCAGTCCTTAAGATTTTTAAAAAACGGTCATCTCGCTAAACATCCTCCCTCTCCTAACAGAAGTTTCACATCCTCTCTCCTCCGTATCCACACATTATTATTTCTTTCCGCCTAGATTCGTTATTGACATTATAACTTTTGAAAAGGAGTTACAAACCAGAACAATGCAGTTTGCTTCCCTAACAACGAAAATCTTGAGCCGTAGCAGCAACAGCGCCGCTGCTGCCTTTCGAAGAAATTTCCACGCTTCGTCGTCGTGCATGGAAAAATTGAATGTCGAAGGACTCGCCAAGAAGGTGGATCTTGACGGAAAGAATGTCTTGGTGCGGGTCGATTTGAACGTACCCCTTGCTAAGGTGTGTGCTACAATGCCGTTCGATGCTTTGAACCTTTCGTTGATGAGTTTTGCGACTAATTTTTGTAACTTTTCATTCCATTCATTCAGGACGACATCACTGTCACCGATGACACTCGATTGCGTGCCATCGTACCCACCACCAAGTTTTTGCTCGATAAGGGTGCCAATGTTATCTTGATGAGTCATTTCGGTCGACCGAAGGGAGAAATCATCGAGACAGGAAAGAACGGGCGTTTGACTCCCGTTGTCAAACCACTTGAAGAGCTCCTTGGAACTTCGGTGAAGAAAATTGATACTATTATTGGGCCTGAAGCTGAGGCAGCTGCCAGTGAACTGAAGAAGGGAGAAATCTTGTTGCTAGAGAACACCCGATTTGATATCGGTGAGACCAAGAATGATAAGACATTGGCAGAAGGCATGGGTAAGATGGCGGATTATTTCGTCATGGATGCCTTTCGGAACTGCTCATCGAGCACACAGTAGTACTGCAGGAGTGACCGAATTCGTGGAAGAATCGGCTGCTGGATTTTTGCTCGACAAGGAACTCAAATATTTGCAAGGTGCCGTTGATGCACCAAAGAAACCGATGATGGCGATTGTGGGTGGAGCCAAGGTGTCCACTAAGATTCCTGTTATCGAATCTCTTTTGGAAAAGTGTGACACTATCCTCATTGGTGGAGGAATGATTTTCACATTCTACAAGGCTTTGGGATATGAAACTGGTGGTTCCCTCCTAGAAGAAGATATGGTGGAGTTGGCTGGCTCGCTCATGAAGAAGGCCGAAGAAAAGGGAGTTAAGATGCTCCTTCCTTCAGATGTCGTTGTTGCTGATAAATTCGACAACGACGCAAACACTGCCATTGCCAAGGTGACAGATATTTCCGGTGATTGGATGGGACTCGATATTGGACCTGATTCTATCAAGGAATTCAAAGAAGAAATTGAAAAATCCAACACTATTGTATGGAATGGACCAATGGGTGTCTTCGAGATGAGCAACTTTGCCGAGGGGACAAACTCTGTGGCTCAAGATGCTGGCCGAGGCCACCGAAAGAGGTGCCATTACCATCGTTGGAGGAGGGGACTCTGTTGCCGCTATTAACCAAGCGGGCTTGGGTGACAAGGTTTCACACATTTCTACCGGGGGCGGTGCCAGTCTAGAGCTTTTGGAAGGAAAGACACTACCCGGAGTTGCCGCTTTGTCTGACGTCTAAGAAGATAGATAAATGATGTAATTACTAGGAACAGTACAATAATTAAGTCGCGTCGAGGTCATATCATAGTTCAAATCAATTCTTTTCTTCGATTTGCGTGATAGGTTCATCTCAAACAACATGCTTCAGAAGGGTATCGATTTAAAACCACGTTGAGAGCCATCTCGTTGGTCCAAAAACTTGTCATTTATAACTTCGATGTATAGACGAAAACATCATGCAAACATCCACTTAGCACCATGACATCAGCTGGGTTGGCAGCGGTGAACTTGTGTCGACGATTGGTTACATATCCGTTGCGCATCTCGTTATGATTAGAGATTTTGCTCAAGACGAATGTTATTGAAGTTTAAATCCAAAGTCTTCAGGGCTGTGAAGCGATTCAAGCTAGTAGGGAACGAGGTCAGTTCATTCGAGCTCAAATCAAGGCTTCTCAACTTTCTCAAAATAAGCGGATTTGTAGAGACCTGAACTTTTGTAAGTTTATTCCCGCTAAGGTTGAGTTCCTCGAGCTCCAAGAGGCCTAAGAGCATACTCTGGAAGAGAGAGAGAGAACGAAAATAAAGTCAGACATCGTCGGAGGCTCCACATAATTCAGCTAGTGCAATTGTTTTTCAACCAGTCAGCTAGTCTTTGGCCTACCTCTTCGGGAAATGTGATCAAAAGATTATGCGAAATATCCAATTTTTTTCAAAAGCGGAAGACTCCATCTCTTCGGGAGCTCGTAGATGACGCAGTGGGAGAGGTTCAAGACCCTCAGGTTGGGTAGGCAACGAACGAGGCTTTGTGGCAATGTCTCCAACTTGTTGTAAGACAAAGACATGGATTGTAAGCGATGTCCAAACTTGGTCCCCTTCAATTTTTCCATAGGAATTTGAGAATCCGTTATGTGACGATTGTCCAAATCAAGATGATACTTCCTGTAGAATAATCGTTCCATCCTTAATTTGCACCTATCCAGCAACAGAATGACTTTCGAATTGAAAACAGGGTCATTTTCTTGTTGCTTTTCTTGCTCGAAGCGGAGTCTCTAGCATTCTGCTCGCGGGTTTGCTCTTCGTTACGAAATCATTAGACGAAGACAATTCGATGTCTCTGTGGTCTTCAATCGTAGCAAGAAAAGGGTTTTCCCTTTTTCGTCTATCCTTCATCAATCCTCGTTTTGACCTTGAACCTATTTGGTCGAGTTTTTCTAGATTAAGGATTGATGAAGAATCTTGATGCGTCCCCTCTTGGCTCGAAGGAACGCAAGTTAGCTGATTTTCGAGCAACTTGACCCCAGTGAAAGAGCCTGAACGTGGTTCGAGGGAGTAATTAGTTACGTCAGTTGCTGCGGAATATGTCTTCTGCACGAGATCATTTTTCGTTGAGTTTTTCCTTTGATGCTCAACGAGCTGACAATGGAGAAGTCCGTTCAGCTTAGTTTCAGTCCGATGCCCATGTCGACACCGAACAAAAGCTTCTTTATTATCAAAAGCAGACTTTAACTTCGATAAAGTCCACGTCCCAGTGTCACTAATTTGATTCTTTCTCAGACAGTGGGGGCAGATTCCTTCCTCTCTGTATTCAATCCCAGCTATTTCATCTAAAGCATTCTGCAACGCCTGACGTAAGTCCAAGCAAGTTTGTCTCCAAATTTCTTGGCTCTCTGAATCATCGCACCCCTGTAAGTACGTTACAAGCATACTGTCGCAAGTGACAATACGAGAGTTCGCACCGCATCCTGGTGCTTCAAGTAGAACGCTGTTTATTTCGATGCTTTGATCTTCCGTTGCATTGCTGCTGAGAACTCGCAACTTTAGTCGAAATGAATCTTTCCAGAGGAAAAGTTCCTCAACCTCGATTTTAGGTTCAGAACTCATGTTCAAAATGCGCTTCAGTGAATTGATAGTATGTACAATGGCCCGTTCCATCAGTGTCTCAGGGGCAGTATCCACGATTACGTAGCCATGGCAAGCGCCATTCAAGTTTGCAGACTCCAGATCTACTTTCGAGTCGGCATACCTCTGGTTTTCAGGTATGAAGTTATTCGATTGTGTAAGGTTCTGCAACATCGATGATGACTGTATCAATGAGAGGTTTTGTGATGAATGCATTCTCATGGTACTATATGTCTTCTTCTTTTGAAGAAAACAAGGCAGAAAGAAAGTGCGTCGAACCCGATTTCTGGTACGAAAGAGGTACGAAGACATCATGCCGTATGAGCAAGTTCTGAATGAATTCGAAGACTTGGTCAGCTACACCGTTGTTGCTACTGTTGTCCTCGTCACTATGTCGGAATTGATGGTAATGTTCTGCAAGTCCTAGCCCTTGCTTGGTGCTGTAGCGCTTCTTCCACAACCGTCGCACTTCCTCTTTCTCTATTGTCGGACAATTCGTGGCTCTGTGCGGACCTGAGGGAAACACTTGAATCCAGTCGAACGTCGACCATTCATGGTATTCTCAACGAATTTTTTTCCGTACTGAAGAATGAAGTCTATTGATTCAACTAGCCAAGTCGGATCTAGGACAACAAATTCCGATAATACCTGTGTTCCTTGAAAGCTGCAGTTGTGGTTGAGATCCTGATGAAGGAGTTCGTACCACCAAAGAAACATAGTTCGCCAGATAGATGTAGCGAATTGAGGGCTGATTGAACAGCGATTCTATTGTTCTTCTTCGAATCGTTGTCGTCATCTGTCTGAAAATTGACTAGAGCTTCGTGGGTGTGTTCTGGAGTCTCAAATTTCTCTGTGAAATAGTTCGTCTGTACAATCTTTGAGCGATGCCACAGCTTTCTGGCGAACGTCACGGAGCATGACAGTCGCCAAAGATGCATGCTTGGACTCTTCATCTCTCACAATAAAACCGTTTCCAGGGAAAGTCGGGTTTTTTCTCTCGTATCTCTGATTTTCACTTTCCTGTTGTTTCTCCCCATCAGCCATGGCAAGAGCAGTACAAAGAATGAAGTTTCGTGCGGAAGAAAAGCTTTCCTCGCATTCGCGTACAACCTCTGGTTGCAATTGTAGAGGCATATCACCAATGCAATCCTCGCCCATTCCTTTATCTTCGTCATAGATGGAACTGGCTGCTACCGCATGAGGAATTACCTGTCCGTCTTTCTGAACGTTGCCGAACAAAAAATTCGGTCTCGAAAGACACCTTGCGAAAGAATCACTCCCACTGGTGGTAGAAGCCTTCTGTATCAAACCGTCAAGTTTCCTGCATTCGTTAGAAGCAAGCCGTTCCTTCAATAGCCAGCATCTCTTTTTAACTTCTTTCTGTTGAAATTCGTCGGTTGCACATGCAGTTGTAGAATCCGTGAAGTCTAATCGATTCTGTAGCCTCAATCGATCCGTATGGGTAACCATGGGTAAAATTGTCGCGCCTGGTGAAATTGATTGAATGCGATCGATCCAAAATTGAACTTTTCTATCGATGTCTTTTTCTAGTTTGCGTTTCAAACTCCTCAGTTCTTCTTGGTTGTATATGTCTACGTCGCAATCGTTCGTAATAGTCGTAGTCCGAACTATCTGAATCAGAATCGTAGGCAAGATTGAAGGTGGAAGAACTTGTGCTTCGATGCGATTGAGATTGCGATCCGTTGTGATTGGTGCCGCCATTGATGCTGCGTCTACTGCATCCTCTTATACTTTGTTGAGAATGATTGCTGATCGATGATGAAAACTGGTTCGACAAAGCTGGAATTGATGTGGCAGTAGCGCATTCGTATTCCAAGGGTGTTACATCGTTGGCCGCCATGTCCCAAAGAACCACGTATAGAGTTTGTGGTGTAAAGAACACTTTTTGAACCGCTTGAAGGCTTTCTGCCTTCCCCGAAAAGTCCCAAAGCGATAATCTATGAATAATTCCGTCATCGCTGTCTCCATCGCAATTGTCATCTGTTGCTGTTTCGTCTGCTACCGGCAGCTCCAGTTCGTAGATGTCAAGTCCAACTTCCGAATTTTGTTCCACACCAGTTGATATCGTCCCCGGTGGCCTCTCTCTACGCCCTCGCGGATTACATTGAAGGGGCGACGGAGATGACAGCGAGAATACAGACGAAGAAGCAGTAGGTGTGACATCTTCAACGGGAATTCCGAGTTCTTCTGCGACGAACCGACGAACAAATGATGTCTTTCCAACCCCTTCATTTCCGACAATCACCACCTTCAGTGAAGTGGCTTGAGATGAAGATGAGGACACGGCCTTTGACGAGTTCATCAACGGTGGCACCGGGGTGGCCACGACTGTCGCCGGCTCCATCAACGAAGAATCTGGTGACATTGTTGTGTTCTATTCTACATATCAGCCAGGAATGCTGCTATCATATAATTTGTGCTGATTGGTTCGAGTGAATTCATGTGCTGTTTCTTCACCCAGTCGAAATCGACTTTTGATCAAGTCAACGTTGTAGTCGCTAATACTTTGCAATCCACTCTTCACTCTAGGACATGAGATTGCGGAATATTGCATACACTTCTACTCTCGAAATCAAATTCTTTCCGGATTACTGTGCATAAATTTCATAGAAGTGCCGGAGGATTTTCGGGTAGACCATTACATCTGATGGTTTCATGAATAGAGATGAACAGACGTAGAAGAACACTTTCACACAACCATTAGATCCGAAGGGGGGCAGGGAAGCTCAGGAAGAGGTATGAATCCAAAGTTACGAGAAACTTAATTTGTTGGAAGCATTTCGAATTTCAAAGAAGGGCCAGGAGTGTTCTTGAGTTTCCAAAATATGCTTATGGTCCTCACCTGTTGAGTTGTATTAAATGTACCAGGGAAAAACATTAAGCCGTAGAACATTAATTAAAATGTTCATTGTACATTTGACTACACGTCGCTCTCTATAGCTCATGAATTTTCCAGTACTGTGTACAATCGAACCTCTGAAGGGCATATCGAAGGAGTCGCATTAAATCAATTTTTACGAAAATACTGCATTTTCAAATTTGAGTATCAAAATGTGAGCTACTCCTCCATTTTCGACTACTTTTACTTCTTTGTGTTCCAGTCAGGACAAACTTCCTACAAATAACGAAGTAGCGAAATCGGAGACGAGCTAGAGACGTCACAATCCCAGTTTTCGTCGACAACAACGTCAGTAGCGTCTTTGATGAACTTCGCCTGTTCAAGAACCACAGAGTTTTTGGTTGATTGCTGCTGGTTCGTGGCGGCAGGAGTCGTCGTCTACATGGGTTTGACGCGTCCCCGAGACCACACGCAAAGATGACCCGTGCATATTCTTACTTTTATCGAAGAGCCGTTCGGAGCATGGAAAGGAAAGGAAAGGGACGTCGCTAATAGGGAAGTATAGATTTTTATATGAAACTGTGAACAAGACTTGCGAGACTTTCATGAAGAGGTTTCAACGAACGAAAACACAGCCACGGTTGTCAAGGATTTAAAACCTAAGTGGAGCTTAAGAAAGCCGAGAAGAATGCAGGCACACAGATCGAATTACGATAACAATCGTCCAATCTGTTTGAGGATGGTGGATCAGACGAAATCGCTTTCGTGTAGTGCAGTAGTCCTGGACGTGCAATAGCCTTTCTTCTTCATATTCATATGTCGTATGTAAGTTCTTATTTAAATAAAGAGCAGTTCAATGATCGTCGATATTCCATGTCGAAACCAACACAATGTTCGCTTGATGACGTTCAGAGTTAAATCCTTACAGTATTGGTTCTGAGTACATTAGTTTGTTTCCTGGTCAGAGTATACAGATTCACATCCTTTCGCAATGCAGTATTGCTCGATATGCGCTATTTCTTATTTCGAATCATTTCGAATCATTTCGAACCAGTGTAGGAGATTCCTGTCGTCAATAATGTCGCAACTGCAAACTTGGTCGTTCGCATCACTTACACAATTTTTCAAGCGCTTCCTTTTTCGCCAAAAAGGAATTCTTCTTCTCCGTCAATTCATCTATTTTCTTGTTATAAATAGATTCCTGTACCTCCAATTCCACCTCGATCATTTCAAGTTCCTTACTAACAGTCCACCAGTTCCTCCTCTGGCATCTTGGTGCCCTTTGCAAGACCGTACCTCTTGAGAAGGAAATCCACAATTGCTGCAAAGTACACTCTCTCTTCCTCGTGCGTCTTGAACGGAATATCAATCTTTTCATTCAATCTATCAATAAGATTGTTCCTCGCTTCCTGGAGCTCCTCTGGTGAGGAACGCGTTAGCATTTCCCTCATTTCCTCGGGCACCATCGTTTCGAAGGCCTTGTTGATCCTTCTGACGAGTTTGAGCATCAACACTTGTTCTTGTTCCTCGCTCATAAAGGGGATATCGATCATGTCATTAAGCATAGTAGCGAACTCATCCTCAGAATCCTGATTCAGCGTGGTTTGGAGAACTCTGCCGATCATCTGTCTCTTGGCGGCCTTTTCGCTCTTGGAGGTGAACATGACGGTACAGATGGAGTCAACGATCTGATCCTGAACTTGGCGGGAGACGATGGGGATACATATCGCATCGTTGAGATCATTAATCACTTCCTCCTTAACGTTGTCCCAATCCTGGTTGCCGGATACGAGTTCTTCGAAGAGACCTTTCGGTAAAGAAAGGGGGGCGATTTTGCAGAAGGATGTTAAGGCGGCCTTGACGATTTGTTTTTCGAGGGAGTTTGGGAGGAAGGGAAAGTCGATTGTTTCTTTGAGATTTCTCGCGATGAGCTCAATCTCTGTTTCTGACAATTCCACAACAGGTTCATCGTATCCAGGGTAGGAAATGTCAGTGTCCTCATCACTTGTGGCGACTCCCACGGCTGTCGCGGAGGAACTAGGACGATAGGTGGCAGAGACTGGTAGTCGTGACGATGGCACGACAAAAGAATAAGCTCCTCCAAAAAGGAAGGCGTTGACAGTAAGTGCCAATGATGTAGAGAACTTCATTTTTCAATTTGAATTGTGTCGTTCGCTGCTTCTGTAGCAAAGAAGATATTCTTTTATCACGTGATTATGTTTACCTTGAGGTGAAGGATTTGAAATTGCATGAAGATTTTACTTCACGAGTTTTCACTGTGCTCAGCCTGTCGAGAATCCATGCTTTGGATACAACAAATAACAGTATCTCGTGAGCCTTCATGGTCTTCTCGTTCAACAAGCATATGTGGCGGGCAGTAGTAAATCTCCGTGATTGGATTCGGATTAATATTGATGACATTCATTTAATCTTCGATTTAATTGGTACAAAAAAGTTCGAAGCTCCTAAGTAAAATAAATTGCGGGGAATAGCCCAGGCGAAGAAATTTCTTTGGCATAGTTTCATGAGGAGAATTGGTTCAGAATTATAGAACACCCTGTCAGTTTCGTGCTTTTGAGGCTATAGTGGCACGCGCCGTCCCAACTTTTTTTGCAGTTCATCGCGAAGAACTTTCCGCATTGCAACCACCACAGCTCGGGTGCAAAGTAGGGATTTCTCTATTGTGGATAGTGTTTGGGGGAAAGAGACTTCGAGCCTCTGTGCTGAGCCTGGTGGGAATCATTTTTTTTCTGCTTTTCGTTCTACTGTTATGGAGGCTACAATACTTGCTTCTACTATTGTACTATTTGCTGAAAGGTTCTTTAATTCTGAACTAAATGGTTCGATCTTCAGCATGAAGTCCCCGAAGTAGACAACTAACTCATCTTTTTCCGCCTCTCCATACCAATACAGCATTTGGGTCTACCAAGCTAAGGACGGCTTTGGGATTTCCGACCTCATTGGCTTTCGATTTGCTACCATCATGGTTCATCTCGTCGTTGTTGCTGTTTGTACTGCTATTGTTATCCCCACGACCAGCAGGTGCCGAAGAAGAAAAATACAATTGGTTTGGTACCAGTCCCCCGTGTCCACAGCTTTTCCCATCTTCGATCCATTCCGTTGTGGACGTTATCCTTTCGTATCGTTCCCCCATTGGCAACCGTGTCGACCATTGCTTTGATAAATCCGACCATGCATAGGATGGATATTTCAAGAACAAATCACGCAACGCATAAAAGGCGATTCGGGATGCATCGGACTGAAATGGGCGGTCAAAGTCGTTCAATTTGTTTTTGTCGGAGTAAGAGCAAGACGATGACAGCAGGACAGTTTTTCGAGCAATCGCCATGCATCGAGACTCATTTTCTTTCTCAGCATTTTCGGTTTCTGATGATGTTTTCTCGAACAGCAAAGGTGACAAGCGCTCGGAGACCTTGGCAGCCATTTTCTCTATGGTCACTGCTGCTGATTCGTCGCTGGGGTCATCTTCTTCGCACAAAGTTTCCACAAGCGCACGCTGGCCAAACAGAACATCTTCTTCGGGAACCAACTGCCACACTTCTTCCTTTTTTCCATTGCTGCTGGTGTCCTCATATTTCGAAACCACGGATGGGATCCACAACATTGCATCCCAAATTTGGTTGGGAGCTACCTGAAATAGATTGCATAATTCGCTCGTAGAAGTGTAGCCTTCAAAACCTCGCTTAATGAAGAATTCTGCGAGCTCCGCTGGATCTAGGTCTCGGGGCTGCCCCACCAGAAAAGACGAACCGCTGCCACCCGGCTGAATCAACCGACAGGGGGCAACCGGTGTTGTTGTTGCATTTATTTTGCGTCGTTTGGTTGGAGATTCTTCTGAATCACCACTCGAAACGAGATTTGCATCCTTGTTTTCGTCTTGGGGGGAATCCTTATTCCATACGACGAGCGCATTGGAAGTTCCAACCGTTACCAATTTCAAGGAAGTCGAGGGAGTAACGAGGCTGGCATATTGACCGTTTGCCAGAATTTTGCACCGCCCCTCCATGAGGTCTTTTCGGGCGTTTCCATCCTTGCCTTTGGGAAGCTCGAAGAGGACCAGGTCAGCTTTCTTTGCCGTAGTTTTGACAGATTTGTTCTTGCTCGTATTGCTGCCCATACCCATGCCTTTGCTGACGGCTTTGCTCGCTCCCGTGTCGGGGCGTTGCACGTCGCATTGGGGCAGGCAAAGAAGGGTTCCTTCGACGCTGTTATTGTTTGTCATTGTCGTGTCGATTTGGTAATACGATGGATCAGGAAGGTCGGAATGAAACTGTCACCATCAAAATGAGGAAGAATGAATTATCCTGCTTGTCGGAATGAATCAATCCATTATTTTCAGTGCATCGGCTGTGGCGGGAACAATGACGACCAGAAAGGTATGTACGACTTGTAGATTCAAACGCCATGATGAAGGACATCCAGTAATCTCCTCTACCATAAATTTTCTTCGCGCGTTTTCTTTTCGGCGCGAAGTCGACAGCGGGATGGCACGTGGGGAGGTCATCAGGAAGTACGAATGAATGAATGAATCAATCAGTCGTAAATTCCCAGACCTCTCGCCAAAAATCGACCGTTATCCGTGGCCGTTTTTTATGTCGTGTCTCCAATTTTTAGATCCCGCTTGTACAGTCTCGCACGCAATATCCCGCGTTTTGGAACGGATGAAGCTTTGAAACCGACGCTCCGAGTAGAACTTTACGTAGAAATTGTACGGAAGGAGTCGGAGCATACCGCTTCTGTGCTGACGGCGATTGATTAGCACAATTGTTGTGTTGACATCGAATTTGACAATCAAAGAACTACTAGTACTAGTATTGGAACTACCGGGACTACTCCCATCCGAACCAATTCAAATCGCCATCTCTTCATTCATTCTATCGTTCCCAACCTAATCATTGACCTGGTTGCTAGAGAGTTTCACAGAAACAGTCATTAGCCATTGCGGATTGATTCATTCATTCATCGTATCTGGAACCCAACAATCAATATCTCTAAAAGCATCAAGAAAGCGAAACATCCCAATTCGATTTCCACGAAAGTATCAACGTTCCAAGATGAGCCAGCCATATCGAAATAAGCAATACCGGAATCTGTCGCGACAGGCAGAAGATGCAGTCCGTCGATGGCATTATGAGCACAAAGACTATCAGCGGGAGACAAAGTCTCATGGCCTCGGTAGTGAAAGCGGCATCGAGTTTCAATAACCTCCTCATTGAAAACTGTGGAATATGCACTGTCTATTGCGATAAGCAAGTTCAATACGAAGACTACGTTCAACAACAATACGACTGTGAGCACGGGCGCAATGGGACATTTGTATTCGCAGTTGAATCCAACTGCCGCAAGTTCTGCAACTGCTTCATGTTCCTAGAAACACTGTGATTGAAGTTCCTGCTGTGGAAAGCAGGAACAACGGTGATTTCGTCAATCCAACAAACGAAACAAGCACTCCGCCAAACAACACCATGAAGAGTCCCAACTCGAAGCACAGACGACCAAAGGATAGAGGTAGAACGGTACTATCGAGAATTCCTCTTTGACGAGGATTCTGTTGTGCGCAGCGTTGGAAGTCGGGGAGCCGCAGACGACGAAGAGTAAAAAAGCGGAAGCTTTAATGTATGAATGATTGTAGAGTTAGACAAATGGACGAAAGTACCCTTCGCAAAAATGAACTGTATATTTTTGCACAAAGTCTCGACGAAAGTCCACCCGATACCCATCGTAGTAAAGCGCATTCGAGGTGTAGCTTTTCAATAGGACTTTGGCGAGGAATCCACATCAATGGTCGCAATAGTAAGAGCGGCAATAAACTAAAAAGTATGTTTAGATGTTTGACTTTTTTGTTACATAATTTATAAAGTAGTACTACTCCGTGCCAGAATAATCTTGTCATTTCGGTTTTTCTGCTCGATTATCATCAAAAATTCGAATTTCTTCTTCGTTCTTTTTGAAACTTGTTCATTACTATTTAACGAATGTGCTTGTCTTATTTAAGTTATTTGAGTGTGATGAGATATATTTTAAAATGCCCTTTAAAGTCGCAGAAAATTCTCGAAAATTTTTAAAGTAAAAATTTATAGCCTTCCGGTGGTCCATTTGAAAAATTGAAAATAGCGATAAGAAGCCAAAATCAAGTCGATTCAAACCTTGTTTTCAGTTTGTTTGTAACATCGTTCTATCAGGTTCATTGAAGTTATGAAAGAGAAGGGTATTTTTCATCAGTTGACCGCATTAAATGGGAAAGTATGTGCAAAACCCTTGCGCGCACCTTTCGTTTGTGGTTTTACACGGAAAAAGCCACGCACGTCTTTCTGTTTAGCGCGTAAATTAAAGTGACAAGATTATTTTGGAATATCGAAAAGCTCAAATGACAAGATTATTCTGGCACGGAGTAGTATTCAATACTCTACGTGTAGTACTATTCGGATTGTTGAGAAAAACTCTGATTTCAAGTCGTGACCGCCCCCGTCTGTCCGTCGCATATCGAATGACAAGCCCCGATGGCCCTTAGGAAAACCGCGCTAGATGAGGTATTACGAATGTCGTGCACGTAATTCTGGATCAACCGTCATATTATTATTTCAGAAAATAATAATCATTACAACGATTGTTTCATCTGTTGCCCTAGAGACTGAGACGAGGGTGGGACTGGTCTGGAACGTATCGTATCGTATTTCGCTTCTTACATTACAAGAAGAAGTGACGAATCAAATCTGAGAAAGTGTCTTGTACAGCGCCATAATGGACATGGATGTCGAAAGCGATCTTCTCAAGGACGTCGAAGATCTTCATGACGGAGATGGGAGTGGCGGCGAGGATAGTAAAGAGGAAGACGACGAAATGGCTGTGGACGAGTGTATTCGACTCGATTGCTATCCCTATTCGTTCAGTCCTTTGTTGCTCTTCGCTCCGGGTGGCTATTTCGACAAGGGGTATTCGAACTACAATGCCGTCGCGAGGTATTTCGCTCCAGCAATCGGGTCGGACTACAACATGCTAGAAAATGTTGTCTACGATCGAAAGAACTTGCAATACGAAGATCTATTGAATTACGTCATTGACCGCGGTTGCTTGGTCGTATGCTGCATCGAGGCACATTTTACAGCCTTTCAGCTAATGACGGATGGCGACAAGAAGTCGAAGCAAAAGAATGTGTCATTGTTATATTATGATCCAGCAGGAGGACGAACACAATTGATGAGTGGGGAGTCAGGCAAAGAAATTTGCTCTGTTTCGGCTAATGAAATGCCACTACGGTGACAACCAGCATATTATTGATAATACTAATCACTACAAGGGACACAACAACCCGATTCGACGATTGATATGGCAGATTTGGAAGAGCATCAATCGGACAGAAGACATCAGCGTGGCATCCAATTCGGTTGATCTGAATCTCAACGAATATATCTTCCTCAACGAACCCAGGGATACAAGAGCCATGTCAAGACAGCTCACTGGCTGTACTTGTTATTTCCAGGCTTTCCTCTTTGCCGTTCTTTGCAAAGTTGGAAAGCCTACGGTATCGGTATCGGGCGACGACATCGGCTTGCATCACGGTCGATCAATCAGTTTTCGGAACAAGAATGAGCTAGGACCTGTTGCCAAACGAATATGCACCTTTTTGCTTGAGTTCTTTGCCGAGGATCAGCCAGACGATGGTGGAACGCTCTTGATGCGACCCATGACAAACAACAACTTTGTTCTTGATTTCTTCAGATACAAGTCGTCTCCTTACTATCACAAAATGGTTGACTTTTTACAGGGGTACAAGGGCGACGATAGTGGTATCAATTATTCCGATGACTATTACGAACGGCAGTACCGTCATGTTTTGCAATATTACCAAGAAACAAAATGCTTGCATCGCTACGATAAGTTTTCATTGGGTGGAGCTACAAAGTCAACCCCAAACACAAAGACTTTGACTTTTGTCGTTGGGACTGATGGAGCCGCTGGGAAACTTGCGAGGTCTGACTATTATAAATTTCGAGTAAGTCCAATAGGGCGTCGTCTCTCGTGAGGGAAGAGTTTGGTTTGAGTGTCTCAATTTTGGTGCGGATCTCACATTTTTTTCCTTTGGACATGAAAATAGGCTGCCAACTTCATGTTCGGTTTCAATGCCAACATCATATTGAACATCAACGACTTTCACGAATTCAACTCGTTGAGAAAAAACCAACTGCTGCGTTTTTACGATGAGATCGAACCGATTATTGGTGATTGCAAAGATGCTATTCAGTCGGCAAAGGACGCAACAAAATATAGGGACTACTGTAAGTATTCACGTGACAAATCTTGCATCTGCGACAAGCTCGGTGATGTTGTATTTCTCTGCTACTCTTTTCGTGGATCTCAATTAGCGTTCAAACTTGTTACAATATTACTCCGAAGACTTCATGGGACAATACGAAGTTGGTCAAAAAGAATTGATCGATATCCATCACTACACTTTTATGATCGATCATTGTGGACTACAACATGCTGATAGCAACTTGGTATCACGCGTCCACGGCGTGAACCAACTACTGCTCAAACACATCTTTGTTGTAAGTTTTCTGCTGAGTTCAACGTTGAAGACGAGTTTTGAGCATGATGTGTCACTAATCCTTCTATGATCGATGTTGTACATTTGCGCTACTTTGTTCGTTTCATTCTCTGTTTGGGCCGCGATTGATCTTCAACAGTCGTCCAACAACAAAAACAATTATGACAAAATCTTGAGCACTTCTCGCTTTACGAGTCATAAGAAGAGCTACCGGGAATTTCTCGATGCCTTCATGACAACCGACTTTTTCAAAGACAATGCAGGACTTGGCTTCACGGACTACAACCCCAAAGAAAAGGATATCAACTCAATGACACAGACTGTCTTTTACGACTCGGAATTCATGCGACGACAGCAATTTCGAATGGAATATGAGTTCGAAAAGGAGTGTCTAAACCAAATGGCACGCACTTCGCTATCAAAGTACGGGCAAAAGGTTGATGGCAATTTGGAAGCCTCGAACAAATACAAAGTTTGTGTGAAGATTGGGTTTGGACACACGTACTCGAAGTGTAAGTTCGAATTTGGTGGTGATTTCGTCTTTCTCTTTCTTCGTAGCTCGTCAAGCTCGACTTTTCATATGTCAAACACTGATCTGTAACCCTCATTCACACTCTTATCACAATTCTTCCGATAGACAATACGCTCATGAACTTCGTCAACGTGATGCAAGCCTACTGGAGGAATCCGGATTTATCCAATATTTCTCTGTTCGGTAAAGACATTCGAGCTCTTCTTGCAATTTCATCCCAGAAGATTTTCTTTGAGAATGAACATGATGGGTTTTACCACTACGGACCACTAGAGACAGCGACACGCGGGGGCTACTACAGCTCAAGAACTTCGTTGGAACTTACCGTGGCAACTCCAGCACGACATGCAGCAGCGGGTGTGAGCAGGCAACGAAAAAATGATGTCAATCACCTTATCATTACTGATCGCGTGTACGAGTTCAACTATTTGAAAAACATTCTCGAGAAAACTTTCGACGGCGCCGAAGGTACCCAGCTCAAATCAGATAATGAAGTCATCAACCTATGCTTGATGTCGCTAATGCTTGACTTCGGAATGTTCGAACGATACGTTGGGCTTCTCAACTTGCCATTTCTTCATGATCTGCAGCATAAGTCAGACACACGAGAGCTCCAGGTTGAGGTGGCGAATAAAATTTACGAATTTGACAAAAAGAACGCATCCAATGCAGTGACGAGGAGTAAAGTGGAGGAACTTATTTTCGAAACTTCGTACAAATTTTTGGGTAAGCGCCTTGAAGATTACAGTGGATTCAGACGGATTCGAAAAGTAGACGGCATTTGCGATCAATTGTAACCGTCTGTCACTCACGTGTTTCCTTTTCTTCTTCATCTCTACTTAGTGAACAAAGACTTTAACGTTCAGTCGACTCAATTTAAGCTTATCAGGGAATTGAATTCGGATCCTGATTATCAGAGTTATGTGATTCTGGTAAAGATTTACATGTCCTTGTGTCAAATCAATAAATCGGTCGAAGTTGATTACTACAAAGTTCGGTGTAACGACGAATTCCGAATCATCATCCCAAATAATTTTAGCAAAGAAACAGGTGAATATCTTGAAAATACAACGAAGCACTACACCTTCTCGGAGCACGATGGGATCATGACATATGACGGTAATCCCGTTTTTGACTTACGCCCTCACCAGCCAGAGATAAATCTCTTCAGGGTGCGTCTGGATCCGTCCTCTAAAAAGCAGGTAAGATAGACTTGAGACAAAGGAATCTCTTTCGCTGACCGATAATTTGTAACTAACGGAGCGTCGAATCTTGTCCTATTGAAGTCAATGGTTAAATACATCGAAGCGACAAACGTCTTTCGCATCATAGACGACCTCAAGGAGCAGTATCTGATCTTCATCGCAAACAACACTCTAGCAGTAGATGTTATTGATCATACAAAGATGAAGATTCGCGTCAACAGCATCCCTGTAGAAGTTGCAACCGTATTTTTCAGTGATGCGCTTTCATTCGTTCCGTGCTTCCAGTATACAGATAGCGAGGATGTTTTTCTTTTTGCCTCTCCTAACTTTAAGTTTCATGTGGATTCTGGAGGACAATATTGTACAGGTAAGTTCGGGTACTGGTCTCTTGCTGTCAATCAACGACGTGATGTTTTCAAGGCACTAACCTCTTCATTGAATGCAACATCATATGTCTTTCCACAGATTACTACGGTATGCGACATGAGTTGATTGAGTACATAAACTCGGAAGAGATCATCCAAGACCTAAACGACGAAACCTGTTTTAAACTGTTCAAACTATCCGAGCTGCTCACCGAGTCCAAGACAGTTTTCTACTTTCCCGACTATTTGCTTCAGGTAAATCTTCAACCTTCGTTAGAATGAAAACCCCCAAAGGCTTCTCGTTGGCTGATAAGATTCTATGTCGAGCACTCACAAACCTTTTTTCGTAGATTCCGGACCGTTCTCAGCTTATTAACCTACTGGATTTGGCGTTGAAGTTGAGAAACATATCATTTTTCATTCTTCTGCTTATTTACTTGAGACGGTGTTCTGTAAGGCTCGAGTTTTAGCGAGAGTGAAGGCAGTACGAAGTACATCACCGGTCCTTGGAAAGAAGCTATTCTATATGTCCTTTCCAGGTCGGAGAATCCTCATTACGATTCGATCATGTCACCCCAGTTCTTTGATCTGAATCAACACAGGGACCTTCCTTTGGACGACTTCATCGAGGCTCTTTGCGAAAACTTCACCAGATATCAAAGATTTGTCGACGGTGAATGCCAAATCGTGCCAAGAGCTAAACAAAAATCGTTCCTCAAGAAAATAATCTGTGCAGAGGAATGTTTCCACTTCAGCGAAGTAGGTTCGGGTAAAACAAAGGTCATCCTCCCTCTTTTGTGTCAAGCTTTTCTGTCAAACAACAGAGAGGTCCACAAGAATCTTTGTCGAGGTGGCGAAATGAAGGATGTTCTTGTGGTCTTGGTTCCTGAACATCTCGTAAATGATGCCCGCAACCAAGTCTTCCGGTACTGTCTCAATTTAAATTTCAAGGAGGAATACCGAGTTTACGACGATATTTTTGCGCTCATGAACGACAACGTCCAACTGGGATCAGGAAGTCAAACTGCCCGCAACCGTATCCGGAAAAATATTTTCGTTACGTCTTTCAATCAGTTCAAAAAGGCCTTCACTTACGATAAGATTTGCCACAAGGTCATGCCTCATCGCGATCACTTTCTGGTCGTTGCTGACGAGGTAGACGATTTCCTCGGTACGTCAACCATTGCTGTTTTGTAAACGCTGACTTTGTACTTTCCACCACTTTCATCTAACTCATACTTTCTGTCACTGGCACTTCCAGATCGCAACAAGCTTGTATTCAATATATGCTCGAATAAAAACAATGCTTTTGACCGGGATACACTGGATCTTTTCTTCGAGGTTAGTCGTGCCGCTTACAACGATTTAGGTTCACCCAGCACACTGCTAGAATCTTCACCGAATCCGACGTATTGGAAACAACTTTTCGACAAATTTCGAGCGATACACCAGGAAATCCAAGATGCAAGCAGATCCATCAACAAATCGTTTGGCATATTCAACGAAAAAACTCTGCGGCACTGTAGCACCAACATATCGCATGATATCGAAGGCTACAAGTCCCTTATTGCACGTCCGTACGAGTCAGTCAACAGGGCAATGCCAGGGTCGTACTACAGCGACGTCGAGCGTACGATATACCTTACCTACGTTATTTTGACCGAAGACATTTCGAAATACAACGAGCTGTTTCAGGGAGAACGAAAGTTCATCACATTTGAATATTGGAACGAGCATTTCTGCCATCAGCTTGATTTTGATGATCTGGTTTACGGACACGACAATCTTTCCGAAATCTGCGAGAAACATCCAGCGACAAGAAATGGTCTCGCCAAATTTCTTTATGAGATCATCTTACGACGTATGGAAATACGCGACAAATCGCGATCAGTGAACTCGGTCGACATTATCTTCAACTTTGATTGCATCGGATTTACAGGGACACCTTTCTTGGACAATTACCCCACAGCTGACTACATCCGCCATAAGCGAAAGGATGGTAAGGTTTTTGTTTACTTGTCAAGTTTTGACCTTTGCAGAACTGTTTTTCTTCTTTGATTATCTCTGACATTTAAAAAACTCCTTCGTTCTCCGCAGACATTCCGGACATGATTAACCGGGAGTTTTATGCGTATAGTAGTGACGAGCTGCCACAGGCAGAATTCGAGGATCGATTTGAAACATTCCAAGGCCAGAACAACAATGTTCGGGCTAGGTATGTCTCCTCTGACTTCATCAGGTCTTCTCCAAACGAAATGGCAACGCTTCAATCGATTTTCGTGAGAGAAGAGCAAACAAATGTATCATTTTCGTCGATGACTATTGACGACGGGGCTGTTGAATCTGAACCTACCGAGCTTTAATGTTGTAGTGGATCTTTGTGGTATCTTCAAACGGTCTTCAATTCAAGACGTATGTTCATGCATCCGAGAGCATTATGGACCGGATCGTTTCCATTACCTGTATCACATCGATCAGTCAGACAACTAGCGATCGTGTACTTTGCATTAAAACAGGAAACGATGTCCAATACGACGAAGAATTCTACAAACACCTGTGCAAGACGTATGGTGCGGATCTGAGAAATCACATCTTCTTTTTCGTCGACAACCGAAATGTTATTGGTAAGGATATTCCTTTCCAACTCGTTTATCAACGCCAATTTGATAGAGGACTCTTCATGAAGAGCATCGTTATCGCGCACGATGTTGATGATTTCAGTAAAATATGGCAAGCGATGGGTCGCTCCCGTACGATGAACCAAACCTATTTTACTATTTACAAGAGTGACATCCCTAGCGGAATGGATGAAGACGAATCAAGCCACAACATCAGGAAGTCGGAATTGACTCGGTTGCTATACGTTACGAATTGCGACCGAAAGATGGCAGGGAATATTTCTTCTATCTATTTAACTCTCATCGCACTCTTCAACCTGTCACAGCAGTCCTTCTATTACAAAGATACCATTATCAACACATTCCTCGAAAAGATGGAAATGAAAATTTCGAAGAGCGTTTCTGTCCTCGAGGAGGAACTTGCACTCAACGTTCTAGGAAAGCCTGTACTCTCTCATATCCTGCAGAATATTCTCGCCGATAAGTTGAGTAAAAGCCCAAACAAAACGGTCTCCGAGTACAGAAATCGGCTGGCAGAGGACGTCCTTGAGAAGGTTTTACGTCAAATTGTCAACCAAAAGTTTGAGCAGCGAATGCCTTCCGGCGATATATTCGACCAAATAATCCTCTTACTGTCCGGCGAGCAACAGAGCCTAATGGAAATCAGCTATACGAAACAACAACAGAAACAAAAGCAAAGGCAACAGAATAAAAACCAAGACAGTGACGCCATGGGAATCTTCAACGAAGAGACACCAACTTTCCCTCACTTTCAGTACATCAGACTACTTTGTCGGTACATTCAATGCGAAGAAAGACAGGACGAAGCAAATATTGAATCAGCCAATACCCGTGCCCATACTGACTGTTGAGTATACCGTAGGCACATCCCGCGGTACAATTAATGTGTATCCGACACTGCAATTTCTTTATTCACACCACATTCACCAAGCATATATCACCGATGACGTAAAGAAGGTAGCACTTGATTTCAAGAATGCGAACGCGAAGGAGACTTTTGAAAAATTCCTTGAAAAGGCTCAGAAAAACTACGAAGCCAGCGAATCTACGCTCTCGACCCAAGGCCCCGATGCCACTGAAGGTCACAAATCCCAGGTTGATGTAACGACCAATTTTGTTCGACAAGCCCCGCAGTACACAATTGCCGCTCTGAGACAGGGCGTTTACGTTATTGGTATGAAAAACCAGTTCAACGTGCACGACCTGGAAACTAACGTGATGCGAAAGCGAATCCAGTATGTGATGGATGAAATGGGATTTGTTCTCTTTGATCGAACGGACAAGAGGGACATCGATGCCTTTGGTCCGTACTTTCTCGAACAGTACATTCTGATGGATGTCCTGTCGAAACAAGAAGTGGCTCAAAATGTGCTTGACTATTATTGTCGACACAAGGAAACCATTCCAGCGAGGACTTCGAAGGTTACGACGAGAAGCAAGGCAAGGGTTTCGTGTGCTGGCGCTTTCTGATAAACGAGACGGCCAAGGCTATGAACAAAGCGTCAAAATCAGAAACAGGTGAAGACGACGAGATGGAAACGAACGAGGATGACATAGATAGCTTACCCAGCGCTATGAAGCGGCGGCGTTCGGAGAGTCCCGATACAGGAATTTAATCTTAATAAAAACTAGAACACGCTAACACTAAGTTTTTTGTAGAAAATTTCTTTGATTTAATTTTCAACGGATTGATGCTTAAGCACTCCGAAGCAAGTAGTTGCTGGAACGTGTAGCCTAGAGCCATTGAACGAATCTAACATGCACACAATTCCTAAGCCCGATATTTGATTGCTTCCCGGACAAATGCACCACCAACAGTGTCGAGGCCCATCGACAAGAAATGAGTTGGATAAGACTGCTTTCAACGCTGCGACATAGTCTCCGATAGGCTTGTGTTGGTACTGACAAGCCACGATCAAGTTTACAAGTGTATCGACATCATTTGCCGAAAATTCTTCGCGAGCCTGCGAAAGCTTGCTCTCTGCCTCGGCGTAGTTTCCTCCCTGCAAATGGGCACACGCCATCAAATTTAGCAACATGGGCGAGGGTCCGTATTGTTCAGAGATTTGGGTTAACGTGTGGACGGCCTCCGATGCCATGCTAGAACCCGTCGCAAGTGCAACCTGAACCGAAGCCAGTTGAGTCAGCATCGAATCTTCGTCGCTTCTGCGCAACTGATCCAAGGACTTTTCGGCCAGATCCAAACGATCTAAAAGAATGAAAATCTGAACGCAAAGACCGACCTGTTCCATCGTCAAACCTTGATGGACGCACTGGAGAGCCTCCTTTTTCATATCTGCCTGCAAAAAGACGTTGGCGGCAGTAAGCTGAACACGGGGGGAAACACCGTCGCCCAACATACTCTGTAATTCCTGGACTACTGATTGTGTCGAAGCCCCCGTCGCGGCGAGCGTTTCGAATTGCGCTTGTAGCGCTAGGGCCTTCAAACCCGCAGCTGTGAACCGGCAATTCATCAATCCGTCGCATTTTGGATAGAAAAAGGAACATGCATGTGAGTGGATTCAATCCGACGCCTTTTACGTTCTCTTTTACGAACACAGCAGTTCGTTTCGTTCACTTACCGCTCGTATCACCGGAAATGACCTTGTCGAAATCCTTCATCGCAATGTAACATCTCGCAACGATTTCTTCGCGCTCTGCTTTCAAATCTGGACTCATTGGTCGTCGCATAATGCTTCGCGCCTCATCAAGTGCCATTTGGTAGTGGCCCAGCCAAAACTGGGCTCTTAATGTGTATAGTTCGTCCGGTTCCGACATGTTTTCACCTTTTCCGTTTTCAATGCCGTTGTTGTGTTTGTGTTTCAATCTTTGTGTGACTGCGTTAGCGGCTTTCTTGCTAGGTTTGGAGCGGTTGTGACCGCAGTCTTAGGGGAAAAAAAGAATCACAAACATGAGGGGAGATATTTTGGGGGATGAAATCTTTCTGAATTATCCCTATCCTTTGCACTTTTAAAATTGACATTCCGGCGGAAAGATCCTTCGCAACCTCATAACCTGATGGACTACATTCTCTTACGAAGAAATGCGTTTTTTATAAACGAGGCTTATTAAAACTACATAGGAACGCTGAAGTTTTGATGTCAACATTTCTTTTTTTCACCAATTAGATTTCGAAAAGAAACATGCCAGCAGGCAAATAGACCGAAAGTCTTCGCTTGATGTGTGGCTCCAGAGTTCACATCGATATCCAAAAGAGAAGCTGGTTGGGAGGAGTGTTGTCACAGATGGTATTGGAAAGTTTCGTGTCATGATGGTATTCCGCTGGAAGTTATAGCGCGGTGCCGAAAGCTGAATTCTGTGAATTGTGTCCTCGTAGAAAAACCTCACACTCTTTTCGTGCCAAGCATCAAACCAAAAGCCATCACAAGTCCATCACTATCCACAGTTCAAGCAGTTCTCTGATCCTACTTTGGACATATCACACCCACCCCGAATCAAAACAAGATGGAGAAGTTACAAGTGTCAAGTCGTCGCGGGAGAAACTTTCTCTTGCACAATCTCGAAGAGAGCGATGTTGTCTTTGGGACGAAGGGCAATGGTCGCAACGAGATCTTCCTCAAGGTTTTGGAAAGCCATTCTGAGCACTACGTGCAGCTCTCAAAGTTCCAAAAGATGGGACTCATTCAAAAGATCATCCGAGAATGGAAAGGGAACTTTTACATCATGAACCCCAAGACAAATGATCTCTGCCTCGCGAAGAAAAAGAATCATGATCTCTCCACTACAGATCCTTCCTCGAGAAAACTGTACACGAGTGTTCGTCGAATGATGAACTACGTGAATTCGAAAGTACAGCGCCAACCATACCATCCTCCACGAAGTGAAAGTATTGGTGCTTCAGATCTGATCCCCAGGCCATCGACTACGAGAACGGTGATTCCTACTTCTCACGCTTCGAGAACGAATTCTGTTGTTGCCAAGAACGAGCACAAACCGAAGCCGAGGGATCATGCCCTCCTTAGTCGTGCTGACATTCCTAATGTGGCGACTCACAAGAAACAACCCGCGGTGATGACAGCTACAGACTACATCCGCAAGAATCACGTCACTCTACCACTTCCCGAAAGTACCTTCTTGGCTTTCTCTTCACCTTCCACTCCTGGGATGAGCATTTCATCACCAAAACGATCCATGATGTTGGTGACACCCGAACCGTCTCCTCGAGCTATGCTTCAAAACGCTCCGCCTGTTTCGCCCATTCCATTGTCGAAACATGTCTTTGCAAAGACTAGCGCCAACTTGGTTGCAACCTCATTGCCGGCACTGACTCCGATGGAATCGATTCCAACAACTAGTACTACTACTACTACTATTGTCCCACCCAAAATCGAAGCCAAAAACACCTTCTCCACCAAGAAGCAGCAAGCCACTACCGCTACTATTGCCGCCAGAAACAAAAAGATCAAGAAACATCTCCATGTTGCCGATAACTCTATTGGTGACTTGGAAGAGTCTGCTATCATGGCTCTAACATCGCTGTGTTCGATGTCAAGAAATTAATGGAGGAAACAGGTTCCTCATTAACTTCGCCGCCGCTATCACCGCAACTACCTACTACGTATTAGGTCCTCTAGTGTTAAATCCTAGCACTACTGCACATAATTCTAAATAATATTCATATCTAAACAAATCATACATTCTTCCGAGTCGATTGATGAGTTGTAGTGCGCGTAGGACTACATTCTAGTTGTAATCATTCTTCGTTCTTTAGCAGGTTGTTCATTATCATCCGGGAGGGATTGCGAATGCCGACCGACTCCTCCTTGTTTCTCGTTAGCTTTATGTTTCCGATTCCTGCCGGAAGTTGTTGGGACTATTGTCAATACTCGTGGCGAAGATTCCCATCACACTCAAATTTTGGTCTCATTTGGGGCTCTACAGTATTCGTAGATTCTTATCACCCGCATGCGTTAGAAATCTACGAGATGAGGCTAGAGTGGAAGTCGTTTGTGCCTAATTCTGTATTCAGCATGACCAAAAAATCTTTTCGGCCCAATCTCAACATTCCTTCTTTTCCTTGATGTCTGGGTTCGCCATCTCGTTTTGTTATCGATTGGGGTTCTCGACAAACAATCTGCGCCAAAATGAAAAACAAAAGGTATTTTGTCATTGCTTGTATTGCGCAAAATGGTAGGCAGGTTGCTGATCGCGCAGAGAATCGATTGATTCGATTGGATAAAAAATGGGTTCGGAAGAACCTCAAATTCGTCTTGGGTTTTGTGGTGAAGCCATCATGGATCATCCTTTAGAAATAGTAGTCATCGGAATTCTAAGAACGAAAAGAATTCATCTCACTGGCCCTGTCATTGTCTTCCCATTCAAATTTATCGCAGCTTGCAATTGGATCTGTCGTAGCAGTACGTGGTCTCGAAACTTGAAGCAATTGCATTTTGAATTCGGAACCGTACGAGCATGCCATTGTTCGATTGCAGCATTGAACCAACGAAGACTGTTCCCTCCACTTCCGTAGAACCAAGGGACGCTGTCAGGCCGTCATTGCAATATCTAGTTTTTTCCAACCTCCAAAGTTAGCCACAACCGACAATCGTCCGTTTCGGATAACATAGGTTTAAGCAACATACGTTGATCATGATGTTTATGAACTCCAAGGGCATCATCATTGCCATCATAGCCCTTTTCTATGACGGAAATAGGGCAAGAGCCTTCGTGCCCGAAGATACTCGCGTGAGGATCGGTGGAGGTAGAAGTCTAATCTCAGCACCTCCGGAGAGCTTGTCTTTGAAAGAATGTCAGCAGCGTTCTCCACGAATGTCGGAAGCTGGTTTTCGTTTGGATTACGTTCAGGGTGTCAGACCACCACAGAAGATCCATGCAGTAGAGAAGGATGACCGCAAGAAAACCGAAGACGGTACGTATGCAGCAGCATCATTTTGTGCCTTTCAATGACGGTATTGTTGTCTTTCAGTCCTTCCATATCCTTCATTGACTCTTCATGGCTTAACTTTATGTATTTTCTTCCTCCCAATTCATTTGAAATAAAGACTTTCTCTACGGGCGCGATAGTACGTGTTATCGTGGACTGACGGATCCAACGAAGGCAGGGTCTAGTTTTGGCCTTGGTCTTGCTAAGCGGTATGGCTGTTGCCAGCCCCGATATTCACCTTCCCTCCGTAACCTCGCTGATAGAAACGTCTCGGCATCTCATGGGGGATGACGCAGCGTCTGAATTGAGAGCATTGGTCGACCGTATAGTCTTTCAGTGGGACATGTCGGGAGTGCAGGAGTATATCCATGGCGTGTCGGATCAGGTAGCCTTATCCTTCAATAACGAGCTACTTCCGTTTTCATCACAGCTACGAGACAACATCCAAGACGTTACAGCAACCGTGTCGGGCCAATTTGATGTTTTTCTTGCTCAGGTTGCTTCCCAAATCGATTCAATGAAAGACGAATTCTCGACTTCCATCGCGTCACCAGACGCCATGATGTTCAAAGAAACTCTTTCGCAACGGACCAATGAGTGGCAACTCGCAAGTCAAGATACAATCCAGCAGTTGCAGTATCAAGTGGCTCAAGCGACTAGCAATATCCAAGCAGGAGTAAGCCAAGCATTGGACAATGGAAGGCAACTTTTTGAAGCACAATTTGCGAGTTTCCGTGACATGGGTGACCTGAAAGTTGACCTAAGTGAGCTGAAAGTTGACCAGTTGGATCTTGACATTCTCCCAGACAGTGCTGAATTTCGGACACAGGCCATTGAAGAATTTTCTCGAAGCAAAGATGCTGTAATGTCCAAGTCCCTTGACATTCAACAAGCGAGTCAGATTGGAGTGGATGAACTCAAAACGGGAATGCTTCAAACCAATGAACAGCTTCGAGGACTAGCGGATCAAACCAATCAACAGCTTCAAGGACTAGCAGATCAGTATGCCGAAGACGTGAAAGGGTTATCGCTTCAGAAGTATTCGTCCGTACAAGATGCGATCACAGTTCGTATGAATGATCTACAAGCAACAGTACAAAGTGAAGCCACGAAGTCCCGGGAAATCGCAGATTCCTTTGTAACCCAGAAGTCGTCTGAATTGCAAGAATTGAGCCAGGCAAAAATGATCGAGGCTGGACAAAATATCATGCAGGAAACAGAGGGTATTCAAAGTCGTTTGGCCGAGGTGGGTACAGATTTTGAGACGAGAGCTAGAGATGCTAGTAGGGATGTTGTGCCATTTATTGGAGATTTGGGTCAATTACTTCAGAACAAGGCGTTAGCATTTCGAGATGCGAGCTTCGACGCCATGAACAAAGTAACAGACGATGCATTCCAAGGTCGTGCATCGATTGATACTGCTGCTATTCGAGAATCTTTTCAAGACTGGAAAGACCGCGCCATGAATGCATGGTCTAGTGCCGAAAACTCTATTACAAACGAACTTGCTATTCAGGACGCAATTCAACGTGTGAGGGATAGTACAGGATCGATTGTCAACCAACTTTCTATTCAGGATAGTCTTCAACAAATGAAGGAAAATACGGAGTCGATGATCAACCAGATTTCTATTCAGGACACTCTCGAGGACTTGAAGGACAGCACAAAATCAATCGTCGACCAAGTTTCCATTCCGGAAAGTCTTCAGGACAGTCTTCAACTAATGAAGGATAACACAGAGTCAATGATCAGCCAGATTTCTATTCAGGACACTCTCGAGGACTTGAAGGACAGCGCAAAATCAATCGTCAACCAAGTTTCCATTCCGGACAGCCTTCAACAAATGAAGGAAAACACGGAATCGATGATCAACCAGGCTTCTATTCAGGACACTCTGCAGGACTTGAAGGACAGCACAAAATCGATTGCAAATCAAGTTTCTATTCCAGACAGTCTTCAACAAATGAAGGATAATACAGAATCGATGGTCAACCAGGTTTCTATTCAGGACACTCTTCAGGACTTGAAGGACAGCACAAAATCAATCGCCAACCAAGTTACTATTCCGGACACTCTTCAAGACTTGAAGGACAGCACAGAATCTATCGCAAACCAAGTTGGAACTGTTGGTGTCCGCTCGCCAGAGCCGGCGGCAACCGAATCGTCTTTCCTGAAATCGGTTCTTGACGACGTGGTATACTAAATCACTCATGTGTATATATTTCTGTGCATACACTCGTACATAAAGTTTACAAAGCAGACCGAGGCTTCTAATTGCCACCCGAGGAAGTGCCACGCAATGAAAGAGGTTCATTTTGGGCTTCCATCTCTGGTGCCAAAGAAAGTGTATTCCGTAAAGAAAATCGACACCAAGCAACGACGGATTTTGAAACGGAAAAAGAAAAGCACAAGGATAGCCAGCAATTCTATAGCGACAACAGCATCACTCGATAAGGTACATAGTATTTCATAGAGCGCATCCCTAAGCATTTCAAATAATGTTCGCACGAAGGAGGAGCCACCATGTCTCGATGGCGAAACCAAGTTGGATTTTCGGATGTATATTGATAGAAAAAAACAAAGCAGCAGAAAAGAAAACTATAAATATCACTACCATACTGTTAGCTAGCTGTCATCTTAGAAGTAATAGGAAATTGAGCGTAGCAATTCACAGATTCGTACCAAAAAGCTATTGCAAAGAGCATTCATCTCAAAAGCTATTAGAGTGAACGAAGCATCCCGTTTCTAGAGATCAGAATTTGGTTTGAGTCGAATGAATCAATCACAATGTTTATCGATTTTGATCGGCTCACGATCCATCATTTTTTTTCGTTGATCAAAAAGTAGAGTCAGTAAATCTCATTGCACAATCATCATCAACGAATGATGCATTAGCGACAGAGCTCACGCTAAAAAGCTTCTTCTTTGTGTCCGATATGCACTGCGTGCCATTACCATATCAGTTGCGACTCGGATTGGAGCGTCTGTAAAGTCCTATTTGCAGGATGTCTTTCTGTCGGGGAAACCAACCCTTCTCTAGAACATCGGCCACAGCAGTCGCGCAAAAAGTGCGGAATTCATGCTCACGTCGTGTCCACATCGAATTGAACTCGAAACAAGTGTGTCCACGGATCCATCCATGTCCTATTTCGGGAGAATTTGGAATGCAAAGAGTTTCCCGTCGGAGGATTCACAGCTACGCCACTGCGAATTGGATCAGTGGGTTAAATAGATACAACGACGGCGACAGAATTCGAAGGCTCCATGGCCAAAACCACGATACCAAACGAGTCTTAATCGTCGGAGGAGGTCCAACGGGGCTTTTCTTAGCTCACCTATTGCGATCGTACAATGTCCCTTTTCGAATTATCGAGGCTCAAACGCCAGAACAGAGGTTCAAACATCCCCAGGCGCACTTTTTGAACACTCGAACGATGGAAATTCTAAAACACGGACTGTCCTACAAGACAAGCAGTAGCAACCCGAATCATCCGAACGAAGTATACACAGAGCTGCGGAATGCTATGCCACCCGTGGAAGAATGGATGTCCTTTCGATTCGGTCCCGATATGACAAGCTCTAGGGAGTCTGGCACTTTGATAGCAGAGGTGATCCATCCCGTCGACCGTCCCCTAGCTGCGGAATCCGATGCGAACGGCCAGTTGGTGCCGGAAAATGACGTCGGCGAGAAAGTCGGCACGACGACAAAAGACGAGAGGGATAATCTTCCGCTTAGTCCAGAATCAGTGGGGCATTTGGCACAACATAAATTTTGTCGAATTCTCTACGATGCCCTGACAAAATCATCAGACACGCTTGCTAACAACGACAGCGACATCTTGTATGGACACAGAGTGACTGATTTTGATTGGAACAAAGAAACTAGACGATGGACGATCAAAACCGACAGGGAAGAAGTATGTGACGATGTTGATATCGTTTTGGCGGCAGATGGAGCCGCGTCGAGTGTTCGAAAAAACCTTTTCACCAGTGATGCCACCGCTGCTTCCGATGGCGATTCAACAATGCTGGGAACACCAAATCTACAGAGGTTGATCAACGTCCACTTTGAAATTCCTTCTGAATCAATAAAATGCGAAGACAAACCTTTAAACGATCAACAGGGAATTCCACCCGCTATGTTGTATACGGTCTTTCACCCAGAGGTATTGGCGATGGTTGTACGTCACGGGCCAGGAGAATATGTATTACAAATCCCATACTTTGAACCATACCAAACTCCAGAAGAAGATTTTTCGATCCACAACGTTCAAAAAATCGTTCGATCCATTGTGGGAAACAGGGACGATTTCGTCATCCACTCTGTTCGGCCATGGACGATGGGATCCTTGGTCGCTCGAAACTACTACACGGACGAGGGGGTGTTTTTAGTAGGGGACGCTGCACACGTCTTTCCTCCCGCAGGTGGCTTCGGAATGAATACAGGCCTCCAAGATGCGTATTCTTTGGCGTGGCGGATTGCGTTGAGTCGACAACAGGAACAGCTAACGAACGGACGAATGCCAAACGGAAACGAAGGATCGAATTCGTTGTCATCACCATCGACGATAGGACGCAAATACGAACGAGAGCGGCAACCGGTGGCACGTAGCAATGCTGCTTTATCCGTTCGAAACTATCAGCGAGTCCTTAATGTTATGAGGGCTTGCTACCTCGACGATCGGCATCCGGCTCTCTTGATTAAAGCGTTGGATGCGACCTCTTCTTTTGTACCGATCGCAATGCGCCGACAAACATTTCGAACAATGCTACAAACAGCGTTATCCCCACTGTCTCAGCTCCAGACATCACCCAACGGTATCTATGCGCGGACAATCAAAGATAATCTCCGCGAGCTGCTAGGATCTGGGCAAGGCTTACCCCTCCTATTTCCAAAACACGAAGTTGATTTCTCTTACGACGAACCAGCGAGGTTCGACATAGAAGAGAACGAAACAGATCATTGGTCACGTGACTCCATTGCGTCATCTCCGCGGCTTGCTCCGGGTATGCTGTTTCCACACATCGAAGCTGGTGTTCCTCCCGAAAACCTCCGAAGGTTCCCTCGTTTGCAACCAACCGAGGATGAGAAGGGAGGAGGTCAGTCACTGACGAAAGTTTCAACAAGAGATTTAGCTGCTCAATTGTCGTCGAACCAAACACCGTGGGCATTTTGCCTTCTCGAAATCATTGGTGCCACTGAAGGCACTATGTTTGATGAAAGCGCAATGGATGAAACGCTACCAATTCTAAAAACAAAACTGCAGGAAAGATTTGGTATTCCGCTGTCAATGGCTCGACTTATAGTGTCTGATGATTCCTATGCTAGTGTAGCGCAACTCGACCAATCCAATCACGAGGAGGACGCAAGTTCGTCTATTTGTAACATGTACATGAGCAAATGTCAATGGGAAACTCTGAATCTTTTTTCAGAATCATTCGAGACGAGTTCTTTCGTAGTGATTCGGCCAGATGGACACGTAGCTGCGATTTCTTCAACAGGTGTCCACATTGACAACTTGATTCCAAGAATACAAACTAGTATAACATGAGAATAGAAAAAAGTCAAAACATTGTAAATTAGAGGCAGTGTTTCCTGACTCAAATTATGCGTTTACACTCTTCTCTTTCCGCTCAGTATTTCATCTCGGACGACGTCGTCTATCAGGACAAACGATTTCGTAGCATCGTCACGAAAATATACGAGATCGGATCCACAATTCAAGAAGGATTCATCTTGTAGTTTCTTCTTTTTGTATTTCTGAGTTGGCGTTTTCTCGATCTCTTGTGTTATTCTGATGAACAGGGGTTGAGCGTATCGCGGTAGCTCAACTTGTAATGAATGCCAAAGCGAACTTTGCCATATTTGTTTGTAATCTTTACTGTGCTCTCCCATTTTTGTGAGGCTCTGACTCAAAACTACCGTCGCCATACCTGCGCGCCCAGGGTGCCCATCGACTTCGACGCCATAAACTACAGCTTCTTCGAAATGTGACTCTCCGCTCTCATTGCTCTGGCTACAAGTAAGCAAGCATCGCGCAACTTCCGAGGTGCTTACGTTCTCTCCCTTCCAACGAAAGGTTTCTCCCACACGATCGCAAAAATAGAGGAAACCCCAGCGATCCTGCCGCAACAAGTCTCCCGATCGAAAGTAGCTATCATCGGGCTTACACACATTATTCACGACTTTTGACCGAGTGGCATCATCATTGGTGTATCCGTCGAACCGCCGACTTGGATCGCTTTGCTTGATCAAACCCAGTAATTCACCCGGCTCATTAGGGCCAGCGGGGACGCACAAGCCCGTTCTCTCGTCCCGGATGAGTTCTCCAGAGTCCATGTCGTATCGAAATATTCCAATGGGGTAGATCCAACCAAATCCGGGGGGAACGATCCCACATGCGCCGGGAGCCATACCGGTGTTGTTAAAGATATTGACGTTACCTTCGGTGCTGGCGTAAAACTCGTTGATCAAGTTGATATTATACCGCCTCTGGAAGGCTGTCCATACTTCTCTTGGCATCCCGTTTCCCCACGCAAACCGGAGTCTGATTTTTGAATCCAGCGGATTGAGCGGAGCGGAGACAAGGTACCGTGCCATCTCTCCAATGTATTGTACACCTGTGCATCGGTGCTCTAGGATATCCTGAGAAAAGTGCCGCACAGAAAACTTGGAACGAATCACCGTTGTACAACCACGTTGCAGACATGCTCCCAATCCAAGCGTCAAACCACTCGAGTGATACAATGGTAGGGGACAGTAGAGTCTATCCGAGGATCGCAATTGGCACACCTTGTTTCCAACGCAACCGGCCGACCACAATCGCATGTGATTCATTTTGCTTGCTTTGGGAAAGCCTGTAGTTCCAGAAGTATAAATATACAAACAGGTATCATCCCATCGTGATGTTTTGTTTTTCTGTTGTTGCTTTCGTCCGTGATAGGCAAATCGTTTGGTTTCGACCCAGGGATCCAACTCACAGCCAGGACCGCATTCGATAATCGCAATGGAGGAAGGCAGTTGCCCCGTTTCGCTCAGAGACTCTAAAACTGGTCTCAATTCCGGAGAAACCAAAACCGCTTTGATAGCTGATTTATCTGACTCTTCGCTGTGGCTACCGCCTTCGGCCAGAGCCGACGTCAAGGCATGAACCAAAGAATTTCCTCTCAAGCCGGTATTGACCAAGGCTGCCTGAACACCGCATCGAATCAACCCGAACAATGCCGCAACGAACTCACAGGTGCTCGGCATAAAGATAGCCACAATGTCATCTGGTTGACAACGAATTCGTGGTCCTGTCATAAACTTGGCTACAGCCGACGATGCCATTTCGGTCTCACCAAATGTCATTTGAGTTTTTCCCGGAGAAGAGAGTTGTCGATTTATTGTTCCACCCTTGATTTCGTCGGGGTTTCCGGCCATTTCAACAAATGTCTTGTCCCAATATTTTCTGCACGACTCCTCTATGGTGTCGGCCAGCGTCCATTCGGGATTTTTGGTTTGGACACTACGGGCACGACGCTTAATCGAGAAGAGCAAATCGAGGAGACTGATCAACCCCATAGCATACGTGTCCAAACGGATATACCGAATCAGCGCGCCTGTGGCAACGGCGACAACCAGCCAGAACATGATGGAGAATGCAATGGAATCAATCTCCATGGTTGTTTTTGTTAATCTCCTCTTTGAAAAGAGGGAGCGTTTGAATGAATGTTGTGGAAGAGAAAGCCAACAACGACAAGAACAACAACACAAGAATTGGCGTTTTCAATCTTGTCACTTCTGAACTTTGAACTGATATTGAATCTTGTTCAGGTGTCTACTTGTACTTCATTTTTTCTTTCACGCGGAACAAATAGCGCTTCTTCCGAGACAACGGCTGATAAAGTTAGGGTTAAAAAGGCTCGTGGCAACGTACGAACTTGTCCATGCCCGATGACGTTGAGTTCAGACTCAGAAAATGCGGTACATAGTTCCGATGGTTTGGTTCTCATTTTTTCTTCCGCCATTTTATGGAGTAGTACGTACTTCTAGTACTGTAATGCACGCGGCACGTACGCCGATCGAGACGTTGTCGACCGAAGCGATCCGATTGGAAAAGATCTTTCGGGATCCCATACTCTAATAATTCGCACTTTTAATTCCCAGAATCGAAAGGTAGAGTCAACAAAGCATTGCATTTTCCATTGCCGGAGTCGACTATACCGCCTAGTATGCGATACTTTTCGTCTCGTGCCTTGGTCTATTGGATTTCATCGTTGGCATTCGAGACAAAGTCTACCGCTTTCATTAGTCCACTGCTGCTTCAACGAGCAGGAGTTCCAAAACAAGCATTGACAACACAAGTTCTGGCCGCTGCCATGTCGGAAACTTCCAGCGCATTTACTTCCAGTCGGAGTATTCCCAAGGAGGAAACAAAGATCTTGGATCTATTGCAAGGTCAGCCCACTGCCGATGGTCGTGGTGTCAAGATTGCCGTCCTCGATACGGGATGTGATCTAGCGGCTGCTGGATTGCAAGAAACTAGTGAGGGTTTGCCCAAGTATCTCGATTTCCTGGACTGTACCGGAGATGGTGATATTGATACTACCGCAACAGCGACTATTCCGGCTGCGAACGAAACACTTGCCATCAAGGGAAAGTCTGGTCGAGAGCTCACTCTCGGAGAATGGGCACCCAAACCCGGAAGTGAGGTCCGGCTGGGAAGCATTCGTTTGTACGACTTTGTCCCTCGATCTGTTATGCGTCGGTTGATTCGGGAAAGGAAGGAGTCCTTTATGGCCGAACACCGTCAATTGATTGCACAGACGCAACAAACTTTGGATGACTTGCAATCTAAAATCGATAGTTGCCCAGCAGCGAAATCAGAGGATGGAGAAAGCGACAAGGACAAAAAGGCCGATGAGAAAAAACAGCTCATTCTAGAAAGAAAAGACGTCGAAACGCTGCTTGGGCAATACCAAGCGATGATGGACTCGTACGATGATGCAGGTCCTTATATGGACGTCGTCATGTTCAAAGACGAGGATGACGGCGATGAATATAAGGCTGTAATCGATTTGAAAGCCGACGGAAATCTGACCGAATCCATTCCTTTCTCTGCCTTTGCGAAAAAGCGCCAAATGGGAGAATTTGGATTCGGATCTGCAGTGACCTTTTGCATCCAGATCTATGACGAAGGAAAAACACTCTCCATTGTCACGGACGCGGGCTCTCATGGCACACACGTTGCAGGCATTGCCGCTGCGAACTTTGGGGTGGATCACATAAAAAACGGGGTTGCTCCCGGAGCACAGGTTCTGGCCTGTAAGATTGGAGATGCGCGTCTGGGATCTACCGAAACCGGAACTGGACTGACTCGTGCGCTGATTGCAGCAAAGAAATACGGTTGTGATCTTGTCAACTTGTCATACGGGGAACCTTCCTGGCAGCCCGATTCGGGACGTGTCTCTCAAGTTTTTACCGATGCAACAAAGAAATGGGGCATCACGGTCTTCACGTCTGCTGGAAATGATGGTCCTGCTCTTTCGTCATTGGGATCCCCCGGAGCTCTTAGTGCTCCGATTACTGTTGGAGCCTTTGTCTCTTCGGACATGATGGTCGATCAGTATTCTACTCTTCCTGCACCGACAGAGGGTGAAGGAGACGAAGCCCTGAGAGATGCCTCGTACTACTTCTCATCACGAGGACCTACACCGGATGGCCTCCTCCCTGACATTTGCGCTCCAGGGGGTGCCATCGCTCCCATCCCTCGACATGCACTACAAGGGAAGGCTCAATACCATGGAACGAGTATGTCGTCTCCAAACGCTTGCGGTGTTGCCGGCGTGTGTGCTGTCCGCTGTGAAGCAGAAACTCGGAATTTCCCGTCTTTCGCCCCCAGAACTTCGAAAGGCACTTCAAAATACGGCATCTCCTGTCGATGTTTCGGATCCATTCGCACAAGGCGCCGGGCTTGTGTCGGCAACTTCTGCTGTGGATTACATTCTCGAAAATCGAGGGAAGCTTGGTCAGGATCTTACAATTGGTGTTTCTATTCCAAGCCGAAACAATGCCAGGGGATTGTACATTCGTGATGCACTCGAACTGGATGGGCCAATGACCTTCGATGTGAAAGTGAAACCGGAATTTCAACACGCATCGACCAGAACAGCTGAAGAGATGGATGAACTACTTTCTCTCGAGTTGGATCTGGATCTCAAGCCCAGCCAAACATGGGTGAAATGTCCTGAACGGATGAGCTTGATGTCGGCACTTGAGCGTAATGGCCAAACTTTTTCGATTCGATTGGCGGTCGACGATCTTCCTCCTGGTGTGCACTATGCGACGATTGATGGGATCGAGTCGAACGATGCTGCCAGGGGACCTTTGTTCCGACTTCCAGTGACAGTAGTGAAGCCGCACTCAGCTATCGTCGATGCTACCAATCCTACCAAGTCCCTGAACGACGAAGAAGCCATCACTCTCAAGGAGAATGGAATCGACTTTTCTATGTCGTACAAACTTGACGCTGGTGCTCCGAACCGACGATTTCTGGAAGTACCTTCGATTGCCGAGTGGGTCACATTCAAAATTAGAAGTTCGAACCCTTCTCCCTCCGAAACCTCTCCAAGTAGGGTTCTCATCCATGCTGTCCCGTTTGTTCGCGGTGACATCCCGAACACGGAGATTCAACTAAAGAGACTCATCCAGGTTAATGAAGGATACGAAAAGGAGTTCAGTATGAAAGTGAAGGGCGGATCAACGTTAGAGGTTTGCTTGCAACTTCTTTGGCTCGCCAATGCCGCTTCGACCTCGGTTGTTGTCGATGTGGAATTCCATTCTTTCTTGACTCGTGGTCCGACACTTGTAGCCTCGCAGCCTGTCGCGATTTCGGCAGGTAGAGAATTTGCGCGCTTTGGTGCCGCTGCAAACTTACGCACTGAAAAATTGAACCCCTCCGCAAGCCTTGACACGGTTCAACGAACCATTCGACCCTCAACCTACGACATCGTAAGCGGCTCGGCGGACAGAGATATTATGCCACCAAGTGATGCCGAGATCAAGGCCAATCCTGATTTGAAACCTTCGAACGGAACAGAAATTTTCAACATGTTTCTGAAGTATGACTTTGAAATCGACTCCGACAAACCAATCAAGGTCACCCCTGTTGCTACGTCTCTCTTCAACCAGTTGTATGACTCTCCTCTTGACACACAGATATGGGAATTGAGGGACAGCAACTCGCAACTTTTGGAGTGTGGAAGTTCGATGCATCACGCGAATGCTGTATCTCTGAAGAAGGGCAAATACACCATCACGTTCCATACTCGTCACCCCAGCCGACAGGTTTTGGAAGAAATGAAAGACCTTCCATTCCAGCTACTGATGTCAACGGATTCGTTGGATTGTAAGATTTACTCAGAGCTCGACAAGGCTTCGACCCCTGCAGTTACCGGTGACGGAAGAAGTGAAGTTGGGTTGAAGGTTCTTCGAAAGGGTTCCTTTCAAGATTTGTACGTCTCGCGACCTACGGGTGATCTTCCGTCTTGGGCCAAACCAGGTGATCTCATGACAGGAAAGGTCTCCCTAGATAAGGGTAAAAGCGGTGTGACTTCAATGCAGTTGACATATGTGGTTCCTCCAAAATCCGCAGTGAAGAAACAGAACACGAACTCGCTCCCTAAGGACGAAGAAGACGACAAAACCCTCGATGAAATCATTTTTGCCAGCAAAGTTTCGTACTTGGCAACAATTAGAAAGAAAAACGCAACGACTTACAAGGAGTTGTCCGATCAATTGTTACAAGAGAACTCCACGAGTATTCCTCTTCTTTCGGAACTGTTGTCATATGCGAAGGAATCAAAACTCGAAGGAGACGAATTCAAAGGAGCTTGGTAGAGTGAATGAAATCCAAAAAAGTACGCGACCTTCTCTCTGTATCGAATGGTGGACCAATCGACGAGTCCGCCTTGGCTCAATACTTTGGCGTTGCCCTCCCGTCCGATGACGACCTTGAAGGAGATAAGGAGGCGAAGGAATTGAAAAAGAAAATGGAGGAGCAGAAGAAACTCCTCAAGGCAACTCTTCTCGCACTATCGGATGCAGCGGCAGCTCTTGCCTTGTCTGATTCGTCCCAAACGGATATCCTTGACTCATCCATGAAAGAGTTGAAGAAATGGGGTTCCTTTTCGGATGCGAAGGATAAACTTACCTATTCAATGACACTTTCACGTCAGCAAAGGCTTTGCAAGGGAGAGAAGGGAAGTGCCATCAAGACATTGATGGATGCTAAAAAAGATGCAACTCCTGAAGACGACAAAAAGCTGACAGAAGAGATGTTGAAGATCCTAGATTCCTTGGAAGGGACAGAGCATATTATTGCAGATACAAACAACACTTTGTATAAGCGATTTCCTCCAAAATAAGTAGACGGGCACGGTAGTGAGTGACAACGTCTATCTAGGTAAAACATCAACTTCAGGTGTATCACGCTTGGCTGACGCTACGGCTAGAGCTCGAGATTGAATGGTGTTAAATGTTTTGTCGGCTCAAAAATCACACAATCATAAAAATACCAAATAATCATCATTAATAATTTATACTATCGGTTCAAATTTGTCTCCTACTTTCACCGAAATACTATCGTTGACAATTTGGAAATAAGAATTCCAAGAATCCTTCCCGAATTCCCATGCTGCAATTGCCCTTTGTTGGTCTTGTGCATCGATGGCATCTTTGATTTCCTCAATTGCAAAACCCACCTCATTTGCATAGAAACGAGCAATAAGCAATCGTTTGCTAGGACCACTGTAGTTTGGCGACGTCAACATTCCAGAAGCAAAAAGGACCATCTTAAGCAGTGCATCAACTGAAGGGGGCGGAGGCTGCGAAGGTTCCGTTAGCAGATACGGCACGGCACCTTTCAAATCACCTTTTCGCAACGAGTTCCCAATCATCGAATACTCTTTTGCCCCCAGCCCGATGATAAATCCATACTTTGAATATGTCGGTATACGCTGTTTCAACGACACGTATGTGCACGAATTGGAACCACCACCATTCTCTTGGCTTGTTTCGCAGGACCCAAAGGCGTTGAATTCGGGATCATCTGTTATTAGAGGTCCATCAAGTTTACGAGGTGGAGTTTTCCCCATCATGAACCAGTAATCTTCTCGAATCAAAGTGCCCTTGTTGGATTTTCGATCCCGAAAGTGCAGTTTATCGAGAGTTGCCAGGTCTTCAGCTGATTCGGCATTAGCGATCAACGGCCAAGTTCCGATTAATGCAACAGCATTGGCCGCGGAGCCAAATATTTGTCGTCGAGACAAACCTGGATCTTGGTTGTCAGATTTCAGTAAGATATTGTTGCAATCATTCTCGCTGTTTCGGGAATGGCAGATGCTTCTCCTATTGTATTCGTTCGTCCATGCTATTACCGAGGAAATGATGCTAGTCCCAACAAGGAAGACAAGGAAGAACTTGAGCTCCATAATTGTAGAGGTCAATTGATGTGCGTCTCTACAGATGATCAATGGGATTCGTTGTTGACATTGTGGCATATCGTGAGCTTTTCGAGATGGCAACGCGTACACAAATCAAATGAGGCATTGACAGGTAGATTCTCGTACACGAAGCACGCACAGAAAAACAGGATTCCGATCTCGGGAGAAGGGAAGATACCACCACACTTCAACTGGGACTCGAACTTTCTGGGACTGAAAATCGCATCAACTTTCGTGCCTTGCACGACAGGAGATGGCAGTGTCTCGATCATTTACAACTAGCTTAGATCCGATCTATTAACATTGTAAGCTTTTGAATCTACTTGTAGTACTAACTGTACTTAATCAAAAATGACAGAAAAACGAAAGTCTTATGTCGTTATGTGTCCATCTTTGCCTCCTGGCACTAGAAGTGTACTGTCGTCTCGTTCGGCATTCGCATATCGTCATGGAAAACATAGGTATAATCATAGTTCGCATTCCCGTCACAGTGCTGATCCTTGTAAAATTTCGAAGCACTGTTGAGGGCGTCAATCAAAGCGCATGTCATAAATGCGTACTGTTTGACGTGTTTTGGGCTGAATTCTTTAAGTTCGCCCTTCCCAGGTGTGATTGCCGACGTGTACCTTAGCGCAATGTCAGCCGGTGGAACCTTCAATAGTGGTGCCTCGCACGATATAAAGTCCTTCCGTAATTTGTACTTTCCAATGAACCACTTCCCTAGATAATACCTTTGGCAATAGTGTATGACATGGGGAAGCTCACTTGCTGGATAATCTTTGCACATGTTGCTCGCAGGAACTGCGTCGATCAACGGGAAGCCTTCTCCTCCAGCCCGGGGGTCGGAAACTTGAAATGATTTTGCAATCGTATGGCGCAGTTCTAAATGTCCAATCGCCAGATTATAAGCGAACATCCTATCGTTTTGAAGAGAAAGGAAAATAAGGATTGAATTCATCAATGAAAATGAGAAAGCCGAAACTTCGTCGCAAAAATGAATACTCGAGAGAAACATGTATGGAACTTCATAGATTGTCTTACTCTGCTAAAAGGTGCGGATATTCGTCATGGACGGCAGGAGCAATTTCTGACCATTTGTTAACGATCGACCACATATCCTTCGCTGTCGCTGTGTTTTTAAAAAAGTTGATTTGAGTAATAGAAACAAAAAAGACATATCACAACCAGAAGAGCAACTTACCGATATAGGGCTAGACATTGTTGAAACAAAGTTGTATAATAGAAAAGTCATCAATTTGAAAAGGTGAGAAACATTTCTGCAGCACTCGACAAGCAGGATTCAAGTTCCATTTCGCACACATTTCCTAGATCGGAAAACACTATTTCATTCTTCTCAACACCAGAATTTTACTCACATGGACCCATCGCAAAATAATAGTTGAATCCTTCATTTCGTGGCATGTTTTTTAGTGGCGTAGGAACTTTGCTATTGTTAAAAACGTAGTCAAGGTTGACCTTATCGTACCACTGCATAGCCGTATCCGTACTGTTGCGAAAATGGCGACCCGTGTTCTACCTTTAGCTTCCGTAACTTTTCATTTCTCCATAACTCAGAAGAATTCGTAAAGTCATTGGTAAAGGGTCGTAACAGGACTTGGTCTGGATCCATCAATATAATGATAGAGTCGTCGTGAAGCTCGTGGTTCTCTGGGTATCCAAGCGCGTGTTCCATCCAGTGACGGACGCCGAAGGGTTTGTTGAAATATTTGAATTTGTTTTTGTTCTTTTTGGGAACCCTGGAAAAATCTGGAGTCTGGTGCAGATGGTGAACGCCTGGTCTCATCGAGCTGATCTCCTTATCAAACATCTCTTGAAGCTTCTTTTTCTCCTCGTCATTGCAACCGGAAGCAATTCGTGTCACGTGACCCTCTTGCCCCGATTGGAAGACGTGATAGAAAAAAACGTAGGATTGCCAGTCCTGGAAAATCGAGCATCCAGTAGAAAATATTGTATGATAGGGTGTTGAATGTGTGAGGAAATATCCTTCGGAGGTATTACTCGTTCCGCCAATGTTCTTGGTGTTTGATACAGCATTGGCGTTGTGATGATCCGTCGAAGGAGCTCTTTTCACCAACAGACTTTTTCTCCAATTGCTCTTTCGTGACAATTAGACTCTTTTTGCTGATAGGTGGCAATATTGTGTTGCTGATATTCAATTGTTGTCAAAAAATGATCAGGCTGACTTTCTTCCAAGGTCCATGGCACGATGAGGGTCGTAATCGAAACGATAAATGCGGCCGCAACGAAAACCGATAGCAGAGCATTGTCGGAACGTAGAAGGGAAGGCGAACGTCGTTTTCTTTTCTTCCCCCCTTTGCTGCTGTGAGCATTTCTGTGAGAGGCTTGCATTCCACAGATCCGTTCAGCCTTAAAGTTGCTTTCAAAATTCCATGTGACTTTAGGTTAGAAGTTGAATTCGAAACGACGGGATTCTTTGAATTGTATTGTCGTGTGAATTGATTCTTAAGAGACAGTTTCTGGAAGTTTGATTCACGAGAAACGCGACAAAAGTTGTCTTGATGAAAAACGCGAGTAACCGTACGTAGGACTACACGTGATTAGTGTGTGTGATAACCGTTGGGAAAACTTTCTTTCGACTGTGACGGACAGACCGTATGTGTCGGTCAAGGACAGAGTCATAACTCCCCACTACGCGACGAGCGAGGTAGGTCACTGTAGTCCGGTGACTAAAGGGCATCGTAGGTTCGGTATTTTTCTGCGAACGCTTTTCCTAAATAGACGGATCTCATTCATTCCTTTTCTGGTATTTCATATGGAATCGATGAAAACCTATCGCTAAGATATATATATCTCGAAGACCAATGATATAACAGTATTGTTGAAACCGTGAAAATACCGAAAATTTTAACAAGACGAATGCTTGAAGAATGAATGGCCTTCTCGGCTGTCATCACAAACACCATTTCAATTTTACTTCAAGCATTCAATATTGTAGCAGCTTCTTTCAGACATTACTCCAAGCAATACATATTCTAGACTACAGAAGTCCGGAAAATCAAGGACGACATCGAAATGACTGAGCGTTGTTGCGCTCATAAAACAATCATCAACCTCAATTAAAAGTGGATTGATCTTTTTGTCGGGAACTGTATTCGGTGTAGTTATTCTGTGGTTCATAGTCATTCTCCATTCACAATGAACAACTACATGAAGCGCTTGGTTTCCCCAAAGAATAACTCGAAAGATGAAAACCCTCCACCCGAATCGGCACCGGTAGGGACTGCGTCTCCGATCGCATCGAGAGCAAAGAGTAGTCTCCAACTCATCAACCGTCTGGCCACTTCCAATGACAAGACGACAGAAGTTGCACCTTCTTCCCCAAGCAAAAATATAATAGTTGTGACGACATCCGCACCATCGAAAGATTCCTGGATGGCTCTCACGAATGACACCGACAGCGAATCCGATGGAGACGAATTGTTTGAATCTCCGAAGCAAGGGCCGATTCCATGCGATGAAGCGCCCAGTCCCATCCAAACCATGATGACCAGAAATGGGAGCGTTGAGCGCGAACTCGCCGAGGTCCGGATGGATAGAGACGCTCTGCGACAACAGCTCTCCGATTTAGAAGACCAACTTCGTAACATGAAACAGTCAGAACGGCGGCAAACGGAATTGGAAGAGAATACGTTACTGGAGGAAGAAATCGATAAGCTGGCTCGACTTGCAAGGGAGCAAGAGGAAAAGCAGCGAGGCAATAGTGTAGATGGTGACGGCATCACCGTATCAAGTGATGGCGCAGTGAAATTTCCTACCGGACCCACTCCGGGCAAGGTCGAGGAAATTGCATCGACATTGCCGACCCAAGAAGAAAAATCGCAGAACATGAGGGTTGCAGAGCTAGAGCGTGCGCTGGAAAAACGGAAGCTCCGTGAACACACTCTATGGGAAGAGGTTCGTAAATTAAAAGAGCAGGCTAAAGTGGAATCGAAAAAATTCGAAGAATCACAACGTCAGGTACGATGGTTTCAAAAAGAATTGAAGGCTATGTTCCCGCAAGAAGGCGATGCTTCGTCAGTAGGTTCTTCGGAAGACAATATATATGGGGGAAACAACAGCTTGAAGAACCACGTCGATGACAGTCAAGATAATGCTGCTCATCTCGAGACAATCGTGGAAAGCAAAAATGTAGGCGACGAACACATTAGTGGAGAACCTGCTGAATATTCAGACAATCATGTCAAACTGTTACACAAACAACGCCTTGAATTGGAACATCGTGTACAAGGGTTACTAGACGAGATCGGAGCGCTGCGGCTAGAGCAAAAGGCATATAAACACGAGAAAGAACAAAGCGACGACCAAGTTCTGCAGCTTCAGACAGTCCTTCAGGAGCAACAAGAACAGCATCGACTTGAACTTGTATTAGTAGAACGTCAGCTCGAGGAGTGGAAGGGTCGCTCAGACTCGTTCCAAACTGATCTTAAAGAGGGACGCAATCTCGCGGAGCACCTGAATGCTCGAAGCCAGTTTGAAAGAAAGGAAAGGCAAGAATTGTCACAACGGGTCGAAGAACTCGAGCTTGAGAAAAATGAATTGAAAGATAGTCTCGAGAAGAGTCGTATTGATTTCGAACACGAAAAGGGATACTTGAAAAGGGCAATGGAATCACTGGAAGTTAAGTTACAGAAAGTAACCAAGGAATCTGAATCCAATCCTGGCAATAACGACGTTCCTGTTCTTTTGGATGAAAATGCCCCCCTTCCCTTGGATGAGGATCACTCGAGAGATGACGAATCCTCGAAATTGCTGTTAGATCGAATTCAGGGCTTAGAGGCCGAACGAGAAGCTCGCGTTGAGTCGGAACTTGAGTTGCGAGAGCAACTGAAAAATATGACTGAGCAAGAAAAAGTGGCGAAAAATGAAGCTGCCGCGGCAGAAGATCGTGTTCGAGTGTTACAAACATTTTTAGACGCATCGTTCTCTGCATCTCCGAAGAAGGAGCGGGAGATCAAACAGGAATATTTGTCTGTTCGTTGCGAAAAGCATGGCGAAGATGAAAAAACTAATAAAGATCAGCTCCATGAAGAATCTTCTCAGGGTGCAGAAAATCCTGCGAATGATGTCATTACAGATTCACCAAAAAGCGTTAAGGTTGTCGAGATGAACCCTGATTCAATCAAGGCTGAGGTCGGACACTTTCTACGATGCTCCGCAGAAAACTTCCGATTTGTCTACATTTTTTAGTCAAAATCGTTCTCCGGAAACTCCAACCAGGACTGGGCCATTGCGGGAAATAGATGATCAGTCGATCAGCAGCGATGCTGTTCACACTGTTCACACCTTGCACTCGAAGCTCGACGAGGAAATGGAAAACCTGAAGAAACGTAGGGAAAAGAGAAGATCTAGAGCAGTGTCTTCTGCCCCTTGGGATAATGAAAAAAGCGAATACTACCATCTGGGGCAAAGAGAAAAGACTACAGCAGACGACAATTTCCGGAAAAAGATGGAAGAAGAAAATTCCAGACTTGGAACTGCCCTCGAGACTGTCAATTACAAGAAGGCACAGCTCGAAATCGAGCTCGGGGACGCATTGCAGAAGATCAGTGACTCTGGCACCCGAATAGAAACGCTTACCGCGGAAATCGTTGAATGTCGTTCCTTTTTAGAAATATTCGAAAAAGAAAGAAGCGAGTTGACCAAGAAAATCGACGCCGCACGAAAGGAAACTGCAACAATAAAAGACAGCATGTCCAAGATTGGAGAAGAGAAAAAGTCATTCGAGGCAACGCTCTCAAATTTGAAGGAAGAATTGAACGCTAAGGATAAAATCATCCTCGAGAATGATGAATCGCATCGAGTACAACTGGAGGAACTGAAGAAAGAGCTGGAGGAATCACGCATGGCTACAGAACGGGATCAATCCAGCGCGAAGCAGATTAGTGACCTTGAGGCAAAGATACTTCTCATAGAAAAAGAATCAAAAGCAAACGTCGAACTCCTATCCAAAAATTTGGACGGCGTGCTCGAGGAAAGGAATGCGCTTGAGTTGAAACTTCACGATGCATGCAATGAACTTGACGAGTGCAAAGAAAGCGAAGCGAAACTCAGAGAAGTTGCACAAGAAATTATCGAGAAACTTCAATCGGCTCAAGACGATATAGAAAAACTCTCTGAAACGAAGGATCTTGAAAATAGCAAGCTGGAGAAGCAAGTCTCCGAAAGAAATCAGCGTATTGCGGATTTAGAAGAAAACTTGGCCTCCAAGGTAAAAAGGCTCGAACAAGCATGTATACAGCTATCTGAATTGGAGAATGAATTGTTCGAACGCGACGAAGAAATTGAAAAATTAGACGCGAAACGTCTTCAAATTCAGGACAGTGCAGCAAAGCAATTAGTCGAGATGGAGAATCTGTTGGGAAATGATGGTTACGAGATCGATATGCTTAAAGAAGAAAAAGCGCAATCTTCAAGAATTGGTCCAAAGGCACGAGGTTCAGATCGAGAAGCAGCTAGGTCGCCTCGCAGAAGCCTCGATGCAACTTTCTGAGCTGGAAGGCGAGTTATTCGCAAAAGACGACGAAATTGAAGAGATGGAATTGAGAATCAATGCGATGCAGGCTCTCGAAGCACAACGAGTAGAAGGCTCACAGGATCCCGAAAGCCAGAAAAATAGTTTGGAAGAACAGCTTCTGTCTTCAAACGAGACAATTCAGAACTTGACCTCTCAAGTTGAATCTTTTAAACAAGAAAGAGAATCGGAGAAGACCGAAGCACAACGTCTACTGATTGAAGATGAGAAGAAAGCCAAGGAGATACTATCAAGACAGAACCAACTGGATCGACAGCTTCAAAACGTATCGAAACTGACGGAACAAAACGACGAGTGGCAGTTGCAGTTGGAAAAAGCTTGCGAGGAGAAGCAAGAATTGTTGGATAGCGTGTCCGAACTAAACTCAGCAATAGGATCAATTCGGAAGGAGCTACGGGAATCCAACGAAAAGATAAAGGAGCTGAATTCGATTAATAAACAACTTCGAGAAGATCTACTTTGTGCTACGGAGGAAGATGAAAAAAATCGAATACGTATCTCGCAGATGGAAGAGCAGAAAGAAGCTCTTTCACAGAAGCTTGAGTCCACCTTGGACAACTTGGCGGAAGCTGTTGAAGAAGAACGAAGAAGTACGAGAGTTGGACGAACAACTAAGCACTGGTATCATAGATCAGCTTCAAGCTAATTTTCAATCGGCACAAGCTGTTGACGAAGAAACGGAAAATCTTATCAAGACTCTGAAGGCTCAAGTTGAACTTGAACGACAGTCATTGCAGACATCCGAACTACAGCGGAGCGAGCTAAAATCCGAAAACGAAAGCCTTAGAAACCAGATACAAGATTTGCGGAAATGAATTCCAAAAAGAGCGATGTAGGCGCAACAGCTGATGTGGGGGATACTCGGGGATAGATCGTCAAACAGTTGTTATAGGATCTACATCTTACTATCGCTTGGGGCAATTGGGGCAATATATTATCTTGCTAAAAATAACAAACAATTATCATGAATCTGTGGATCCATTTCAATAGAATTTATAAATAATTAGAAGTATTTACTACTTCTCGTCTTTCCGTCTTCTTTTTTCACGGTCTCTTTTCTTTCTGTCGCGTCTATCCCTTTCATCTCTGGAGGATCGCCGCCTTCGGTGTTTTTGGCCCCTGCTGCTATTGTCATCACGAACGGAGGAGCTAGAGGATTCATCGTCACCACTTGAATCGTAGGTTTTTCGTCTGCGCTTTCTCTCTCGATGCTTTCTAGAACGCCTCTCCCGAGAGCGGCGCCTCTGCTTTTCCCGAATCCGAATCATCGTCCTCGGAATCGCTATCGTCACTACTATAACTTTCACTGCTGCTGCTCTCGTATCGACGGCTTCGATGACGCTTCTTTTCGCGTTTCTTCCTTTCGCTTTTTTTCGACTTCTTTTTCCGTTTGTGATCTTTCGATCTGGATCGACGCAAATCTTCCTCCTCAGTGTTGTTCTTCGACGAAGCTTCTTTTAGTCCAATGGAGAATCTTCCGCAGTCTTCGATCACAATGCGTTGCAACGAAAACCGGACGATCCTTTTCTCCTCGCTCGACGTCCGCCATTTTTCTCACCGACTCCATGCCCGAGATGACCTTTCCCAAAAACCGTGTGCCTTCCATCCAAATGCGGTGTCGGTTTGAGTGTTATGAAAAACTGCGACCCGTTTGTGTTGGGTTTGCCCGCATTGGCCATACTTACGATCCCTTCGCAATCGTGTTTGTTGTGTTTTTTGCCCCCGGATCTTCCCTCTTCGTCTTTCCAATTGCGCCCATACAAAGGACTGAAGCCTCCCGTCCCATCGAAACGTTCCCAATCACCAGCCTGAACACAAAGTCCGGGTACAACACGATGAAACTCACAGCCGCGGTAGGTCGGTTGCGGAGATCGTCGGCTCGTTCGAACAGGAGAATCGGTACTCCCAGTTCCGTCACACAGCGACAAGAATGCTTCAGAGGTTCTCGGATAGTTTTCCATGTCTAATTCCACCACAATATCCTTTTCTAAAATCTCGCCGCCTATCGATACCCGAAAAAAGCATTGGATCGGCTTCTCGTCTTGGCCTCGCTTTTGCGCACTGACACTCATTTTTGCACCGTGAGGCAACCTGATCAACTCCTTTGCGAAGCTTTTCTACTGATCTGACCAAGATACGACGTTGTGCCATTCAATTCTCTCTCGACGATCATCAATGCCAAGGATCAGAAAGCAACTTCAGAGACTACAAGAACAAGAAGTCCTCGAAAAAAATTGTGATGGATTTTTTGAGTCACGCCGAATGAGTCGGATTTTGGGTTCATATGAACTCGTTTTAGGTTCATATGAACCCATTTTTGAATTTTGAATCGAACTAATCCCTGGAAGCACATACAATTTAACGGCTGTTTGATTAGCTCGATTAAGCTCAAAATATTTCAGTCGAACTAATCAAACAGACGTTAAATTGTATGTGCTCCAGGATTAGTTCGACTCAATTCAAAAATCGGTTCGTATGAACTCGTTTTCGGTTCATATGAACTCAAAATCCGACTTTTGATTAGCTCGATTCAATAAATTACGTCATGACAATACGATTGAAACTGCAGCATGTAGCATCGTCTCGATCGAGATGATTTTTGGCGTGACAATGTCACATCAAAAACGGTACTGTACGCAAGTGATAGAACCCTACGCCCAGAAAATGAAAACCCGCCAAAGCAAGAAAATCAGTCATCAGGATCAGTGCTCAAGCATTCTAAGAATTTCTTTTTCTCGCGTGCTTGTACATTCAGTCATACATTTCAGTTTGAAGTTGCTTTGTGATACAAGACAGCAAGAAGCTTCATTTGTATGTGATATGTGAATGGAACAAAAAGCAAAAGTGTACAACAATATAGAAACTACAAGCGACATTTTCGAACGTGATAGAAGAACCCCGAGACAAGAAATAAACAAATCCCCTTCGCAATGTTTTCGACACGGCCAGGAACATCCTACCGCATGGATTTCGATCGTTATCGGGACGATCAGCTGAACACTGGTGTGATTGCCGCTCTCGTGGGAGGCTTTTCCCTCACAAATTCATGGGAAATGGAACTCGAAGGAACCACAATCGATACCATAACCTACGTGCTGGCGATTATTGCAGTTCATTCCTGCACGTGCAGTGCCCTCACCAGCGCCTTCCTTTACCGGAGCCTCACCCAGAGCGACCCAGAAGAGGCGGAGGCCTGGATGGAAAAGCATCACTGGTTTGCGAACCTTCCCTTCATCAAGTTCGTCGTCGGGATAATGGCATATCCTTGCATCCGTTATCCTTGTGGCGTTCAAGGGAACTGGTCGAAACCTATCGGGCGCAACTATTTACAGTGATTGTTGGAATTTTAGGCGTCTGCTTTTCACTGGGAACACTTACTTTCTTGTGTTTCGATTCTCCGGCGCATAAACAGCGGAAAAGTTTGGACTCCAATGGAACCGATGAAGTCGATAAAGGCGAAAGCAAGAAAAGTAACTACGATGGTTCCTATCCTGTAGTCACGATGAATTAAGAATCATACTCCTAAAGAGTGATAGCAGTATCTCTCAATAATTTCTGTCAATAATAGCTACCTGTCATTTAATTAAAGAAGAAGATACGCATTGAATTTTTCGTATGACTAACAGTACTAGTACTAGTATAGCGAATCAGAGTCGCGTCTCCTCGAAAGAAAACTTGTTCTTGTTCTTCGACCTGTTCCGAAGCAGGACCAAGGAAAGGTGGTTTCTACGTCTACATCCAAGGCCTTGGCTGAATCAATTCGATCTACGCCCTGCTGTTCTTTCTGAGATCAACCGTGATACCAGGAGATTCTTCTCAGCAAACAGCGTTGCATGAATGCTCCTCCTCCGCCAGCGGTGCCCTCAAGTCCAAAAAAATTCTTCTTGAAGAGGAAGAATACATATTGCATGTGGAGGAGCCGCAACATACTTTTCGACAGATTGCATTACTTTTCCCTGTCATGCAGCGGTACTGCTAATTGCTCGTCGAAGAGTGCGTTTTCAATACGTAGCTAATCAACAATGGGACACTCAATTTTATGTTAGGACTACTACTGCTAATGTTAGTTATGCACGTGATGACTATGAGTAGTTATTCCCGGGTTCTAAAATTGATGATTGATTCATACGAGTCATAATATCACCTCTGCTACCACAAATCGGATGTCACCATCGAAACGTCGAACGATTTCAAGCTGATTATTCTTGCTTTGCTTCACATCTGAGCAATAATGAATCGCGCGCGTACGTAATGCCACGAAGAAAAAGATTTTGTGTTCCTTCACATCGGTGAAAGCGAACCCATTGAAACTTCCCAGACATCCGAAGTGCAAGAAAACAAGAAACAAAAGACGGAAAAGAGAAGGCTGACGAAATGATTCAAACGAGAAAGTCTGCACAAGCAAAGATCCTCGCATCTTGCGCCGCACTCCTGCTTACCTCATTATTTATTTTATCGAAACCAGTATCAGGTCTATCACTCCTAAGAACCCAAACAAAACTAAAGATGTCATCCTCTTCGATTCCAGACACGGGTAAACCGTTCGCGTTGAACGCCAAGATGTCAGTTCTACCAGAAAAACGGGATGCCTGGTTGAAACAGATCAAAGACGATCAGATGTGCACGCGGAAAGACGAGGACGGGAACCTCCAGTTCTCGGTTTCCGAAGATGTCGATACACCCAACACATTCTACCTCCACGAACAATTCGTTGACAAGTCTGCCTTCGAAGCACACACTCAGACTCCCCATTTTGCGCGTTATGATGAGTTCTTGAAGACAGAGAAACCTTTCGCTCCGGGAGGAGAGCCCGAAATAGTGTTTTACTCGCCAATGGAGGAATCCAATTGGGCAGATGCCAAACGGGACATCCGCAAGACAGCATTCTGCGTCACAGTGAATCTATACCCGAAAAGCGAGGTCCGCGAGGATTTTTTGAAAGTGATCGCAAACAACAAAAAGGGAACGGACGAAACAGAGGCATTGGCTCTGCAATATACTTTTGGGGAGTCCACAGCGGAAGCAAACATATTCCACTTCCACGAACAATACGATGGGAAAGAAGATGGAAAGGAAGGCTTTGACGCCCATGCAAGTTCTCCCCACTTTGCCGATTGGGAAACTTTCGTTGATACGGATCCTTTTGCCAAGGCTCCGGACGTATATTTCTCGAAGATTATTGAAGATTGAAGGGGATTTCGTTACAAAACGTTTAGTCAACTTGTCTCTTAACAATCCATTCCAAAAGCTATGCAATTAAATTAGTATCGAAATGTTTTATATTTTCTATTTGAACCGTGAAGACATCTCGATCGCTCAAATGGTAATCCATTCTGCCTTTGATTTCGAAGCATTCTGGAATTTAAAGAAGACATCAGTATTTGACTTATATCACAGAAAGATAAGATCAATTTAGTTCTTGACTTTGAGCAACTTGCTCTTCTTGGAGAACTCGAGAATCTTCGTTCAAAATTGAAGTACGATTTAATGACACCACATATTTCTATTCAATTATTCCTCGAAAAATTATGTGGATACGACAGAGTCTCGATTTCAGGACTTCTTGACACAATCTGGACCTGTAGCACAACTAAAATGCTCACTAGAATCAGATCAAGCCTCAAGAGACACGATGCACAATTTTCTCCTACTTCCAATACAAGAGTTCCATTTGGACGATGTAGTTGGTAATGTAGGATCTAAACCATCAAGACAAAATGATTGATAATCTACGAGCCTACAGTGACGAATATAGAACCAATAAATCCAAATCGATCTTTTCAACCGTTAGAATTTATCTTCGTCCGACTCGTAGGACTAGGATGCTGACAATTAATATCCATATTAGCGCCCACGGTATTTCTCTTCTGAAATTAATTTTTTGCCGTCAGAAATGAGCTGCAGAGAGATGATGAGTCTTTTCTTAGAAAAGTCAATGCGGCATCGACATCAATGATGTTTTTGCTAGGATTACGTTTACCCAAGATCGTGTACTAAGTTCCTCTGGCATGTGTAACTTTCGGATAGCTGACTTCATCAATCGATCGATTAAGCGTTTGAATACAACGACATTAGGTTTGCAATTGGATGCAGCACTTTGAACACAATAGGGGTTAGTATTGACTCTTGGTGCAACAAATAATAGTGGTGCGCCCCAAATTTTCGTTCTCTTCGGGTTTCTCACCCGTTAAATCTCTGAAGAACGAATGAATCTCGCCCGACTCGGACTCAATTTGAATACAAATCATTCATGCATGATTAATTTGGTATGTTCATCGATTGGCGACTTGTAGCGCGCCTGGATCAAGAGCCGTTCGTTTACTATCATTTTTGGGGTATGAACCAGTTGGGCATATTCGAGTTATCGAGACTTCATACCTCTCGGCTGGGGTTCCCTACTGGTAGATTTACTATGGGAAGTAAATTTATCATCTCTTTAAAAAAACTTACGTGTAAAGCAACTGCAACAATACAATTGTAGAATCAATTCTGGATGCTCTAGAGACGACATCTGAAGCATTCCCTCCTATCATCCCATTGAGACAGTTGGTTCACTTCGGAGAGACTGTTCCCAGGATAATTCGCATAGAATAGTCGTAACCATCATAACATATATTAGTGGCGACGAAATCCTAAAGAATCATGACGATTGACGTTGACAACATCCGCGCTGCGGAGAAGGAATACTTGCCGACAGAAAGCCAGATGACGCTACTTTGTCTCGATTATTTGAGAGACTTGCGACGGGCTTACAATGATCCGCAAGACATGCTCGATGCAGAAGGCTTGCACGCGGACTGGTTGACCCTGGCAATTTACGCCTTAAGCCGTTCTTTCTCAATGCAAGGACCCGTTCAGACTTCCAGGAAGAACAATGTCAACTACAATCAGGTGACAATGCCCGTCTTCAATGATTCATGGATGGATTCCCATCGAGTTTTGACGGAAGCCTCACCAGCGGAACAAGAAGAAATGATGAACCCAACAGGAGGGCCACCAAAGAAATTTTCGGAATTGCCATCTCTTAAGGAAATGACGAAACAGATTTTGTTGTCGGAAAATCCGCGTGAACAAAGAGACGAACGCGACGAAAAGAAACATTCTTTCGATCGTTCTGGCAATGATGAGTTTTTTGATTCTTATACCTGGTACGAATATGATGATGCCCATCCCTCGAATGCCAATCGCTTTTACCTATTAGATGGACTTGCTGGAAGCGTGAATGGTCGAGGACCACTTTTGTTGGGGGAGGTCATGGCTGCTGGCTTGTGTCAACTCAAGGCCAAGGCAAGACTCGTAGCTGAAGACGAAATGGTTAGCACGCCGCTATTCGAACAGTTCGTACATGCCGTTGAAACCAAGGGATTTTTTGAAGACCCCGAACACGAAACCCCTCAAGACGATCCTCAGCAGGAAGAGGAACGTTTGGTCTTGCAGAAGGCTGTATACGACGAGCGAATGGGCAAAGTCGTTTGTAAATTTCGAAGCAAACTGGCAACAAGAATGGAAAAGGAACAAGATCTCGGTGCAATGACGCACGTTGCTGACTATCATCACAGTCGACGAATGGAACGAGTTGTCATTGCACAGAACCAAAAAACCGGTGATAGGCCTTTCCCGCAAGTAGCATCTACCATGTCGCCAGTGCCCCCAATGTCCCCGACGCGATCAGAACCAAACATTGCCGAAGCAGAAGCTGAAGCCGAAGCTGAAAAGTTGAAGTCAAAGGGTAATGCTCATATGCAGAAGAAGGAATATGACTCCGCATTGGAATGCTACACACAAGCATTGCGAATGTGTCCCACTGGACCCCATAGTCATGTATACTTTTCGAACAGAGCTGCTGCTTTGCTTAGTATGAAAATGTTTGAAGAGGCAATTGTAGATAGCGAGCGGGCTCTTTCACTGGCTCCAACCTATGGTAAGGCGCATGCTCGTCTAGGATTGGCACACTTCCTTTTGGGAGACTACAGAAGCGCTATGGAGGCGTACACGGTTTCCCTTAAGTACGAGCCAAACAACAAATCTAGCAAGGCATACCTGGAGAAAGCAGCAAAGAAATTAGCAGCCATGGGTGAATCGGAAGTGCCGAATGTTGGAACAAGCTACTCCGTAGTTAGCGAGTGGGAAAAATCGAATCTTCGGCAAAGTGCAAGCGAACGGTCGATGAGGAATTCGAACCGAGATAAGTCTGATTCCGCGGAGGAGGCAGCAGAGAAGTACAAGGCTTTGGGTAATTCACAGATGGCAAATCGTGAATATCGGTCAGCGTTTGAATCCTACACGTCAGCTCTCGAACTATCTCCCGATGGACCACAATCACACGTCTACTATTCAAACCGAGCGGCCGCTTTATGTTATCTTGAACGTTACGAAGACGCTGTTGAAGATGCCAAGTTGGCAATTAGTCTTAATCCAAAATATGGCAAGGCTTACGCTCGCTTGGGTCTTTCCAAGTACTTTCTGAACGACATGATGGGCTCCATCAAGGCTTACAAGATTGCTCTCAAGTACGATCCCGATAACGCATCAAGCAAATCATATCTGAAGAAGGCTCAACGCAAATTGGAGATGGCAGAAGAAGAGGAAGACGAAGGACGGATCAATGTATCGGCGGAAGCCCGTCGATTAATGGCGGATCCCGACATGATGCGTATGGCGAAGAAGATGGTCCGGAATGGAAACTTTACCGACGTAGACCTGCTTGAAGATCCAGAAATGAAGAAATTTGCCCGAAAAGCCATGGCGGATCCGATTATGTTGGAGGCAATCAAAAGCATCCAATATATGGACCCAAGTTGTATCTCCCCAAAATCCATGTAACTGAATCAGTTTATTTCCAGGACGGCCCATTCGCCTAGACGTGTATTCTTTTATTCCCCTCTGCTGTGTCAATGCAGGATGAATTCGTATGAGAGTAATGAAATACGTCAACAACTGTCGAACATAATCCAACGCAAAACACGCAAGAGAGCCTAACCTTCCATGTACTCTGAAAATTGATTTGTAAACTAAATCAAAATTATATCCTTATTGACGTGGTACAAAACTGTGTTTATGATTTATAAATAATAATACGTAGTAATTTGCACGCATTCCACATACACAAAGTCTATAGTTAACATGTTGTCCAGAACATCCCAGAGGTAGTCTAATCTAGGGTCCAGATTCTAGCGAAGGATTTTTATGACCAATCAATACTTCCTTTTATCGCCTTGCCTTTTGGGTGGGAGCAGACGTAGCGTCATCGTCGACTCTCAAAACAGTTCGGAAGAATTCGTAGAAGAAGAAGAAAAAGGCGTTGGCGGGTACCTTGTGCATTAGCCGTGGCACACTACCTCTCAGAAAGGCAGCAGCTCCACCCTCTTCGAATGTTAATTTCGCACATGTCCTGATCGATCCACCGTAGAGTTCTGAATCAGTCTGCAAACGCGTTTTAATGACATCCATCGGATTTGTCACATACGACCCAACTCCTCCAGACACACCACCAACGAGCAAGTCCCAAGACTTGGATGGCACAGTCGGAAAGCGAATTTCGGCTCGCTTTTTCCACACGGATTTGAGGTGTTCGTAGGTCATCAGAGTAACGATCGCATATGGGATGTCTCGCAGCATCTGCGAAGCAATGCCACCTGTTGGGAATAGTGTCTTCAACGACATATCAGCCATGGCATCCGCCATGCTTGCGTAGGCCTTTGTTTGCAACTTCTGCTTAACAACTTCGTAGGGAACCCTTGAGGCGCTTGCAATAGTGTTCCCAATGGCGGCACTGAGCGCTATGTATAAGGTTTGTCTTTGTTCGTAACATTCCTGGTCCCATTGCTGGAAAGTCTTTTTGCAAAAGGAATATATCCCGAAGTATAAGCCCACTGATGGCATGCTTCCGACAACTGCTACGCCAACCCCCGCCTAATCAATTCATTAGTTCGCCACAGTGATCATTCCAACAGTTGTTTATTGTGAGAAGAAATCAATCGACGTAGGAAGGAGAATACACTATAACTACGAAGCACTCAACATGTTGGTATGTCTCAAGGCACAAAAAACTTACATAAAACTCAAGGAATCCTTTGGGTCGTTTCAGGATCTCTTGCACCGCATTCGACAGGCTCAAAGGTGATCCCCCCGAAACCAAAGCTGCTTGCTGCATCGTTTTGATGGTATCAAATGGCGCCAAAATTAATTTGGAACAACCTGCCGCTAGGCCACTGGCAAGACTATTTTTGAAACCGCTCACCCATGCCGCTTCTCGGGGTTTGTTTGAAGAGGTTGACGCTGGGAGTATTGCGTTGAGATTCGAATTTGTGTTGTCCCTTCCAGTTCCTGGTCGTCGTCGGTGTTGATTATTTTGAGGCAACAATGACGGAGTTTTCGAAGATACCGTGGTACTAGCAAACGCAAGTGTCGCTACGGCAAATACCACAAACAATTGAGCCATTGTGAAACGTCGCGAAAGTTCAATTTTTGCCATTGTCTTCTTGGAACGACGGTAACAACGCCTTTGCTGTTCGTTGCTCATTATCGTAGACATTTTTGTTTCGTCCTTCACTTTCGCTTGCTGTAGTGATTTTCCACTCTTCGTTCTCGTCACCTATCTTCTAGAGGAGCTTGTTGGTGATTCCGTTTGAAACAACCACGGAGTGAAACAGAAAGTACAATTCTGCAAATAATGATCCACTGCCAAGTTGTAGTTGTTTTGGCAGGATCAAGGAATCACAGAATCGATCAAAATCGGAAAAAGTGCGGCTGTAAGGTGATGTTCCACAAAGCATGAATAAAATTCACAAAAACCGATGACGCTGACGAAGGTGAGGTGTGGAAAAGGTATTTTTTCAAATGTATGGTATCTTCAATAGGCATGACATTGTGATATTAAAGGTAGGACGTACAATACGAAATCTTAGCGTCACGCATTTGGCGCGAAGGAATGGAGTATTTTTTTTATGATAATCATGATCCTTTGTTATATTGTTACTAATTGATCCGGTTCAACAATTAGAACAAGCATGTGGATACGGTACATCGCGGAGGATTGACGACGTTTCCAGTTATTTTTGAAACTTTGCCAAAAAATTAGAATGTGGAGACGAACGTGGCCATGAACTCGGCACCATCAACGTCGAGGCCAAGTTCAGTTCTGTTCAGCCGATACCAATCCCTGCGATCGACAGAGGAAACGCAAGAGGATCGAACTTTTGTCACCAAAACAAAAAGGACGATCTTGACAAAGTCGAAGCTATGTGTTCGGCAGCCTCCGTCACAGGATGGAAGATGAAGCGCTGCATCACGAAAGCTAACAAGGGCAATAAGGAAGGACGGGTTCGTGTACTTGATCTAAATTTGATATATTGCAGTTCCAAGTTCTAGGGTGAATTCGATGGGAAATCGAAGTAACATATGACTTTATTAGCAGTGACGTATACCCGCTCTCGAGAAAAAGAACGCATTTGGATTTCTCCAAGAACTTATTCAAAATAATTTAGATAAAAGTGATCTTCTCTCGCTCATATTGATGACTTGATCGATTAACAGTTACTTGTCTGAAAAGGATCAACAGCCCACAGCGGAAGCGACAAGGCTTTCGGTTGCCAATTCTTCAGGATATCTGGGTTCCTACTCTCGTCGGTAGAAGTGGGAGTCACCAGGTCCTTCGCTTGCCATTGGTATTCGTTATCTGCGGAGGTTAGTACCACATGAGCTTTCGCATCTGGAGCAGCTGCATCATGTGAGGAAACGGTGAGATCCCAACAATCCAAGATGGCTCGATCGTCGATTTTCATATCGTCATTAGGCTTTTGCGGGGCGATAGCCGACGGTCGTTTACGGATCTCGCTGCTCTCCCCGTCGTCGACAACAATCATGCTCGATGGAATATGAATATCCATCAAGTCATCCACGTCGTCGTCTTCGATATCTTCGTCGTTATTTGATAAAGGAAGGGATTTCTCTTTTTCGCCAACATTGGTAGACATCTTCTTTTCGGTAGCTTCTCCAGGGATCGTTGTCGCAGAGTTGGCATCGGCGGTCGAATTGGTAGGCATTCCATCATCTATCGCTGTCGACAACGTTGGTATTGTCTTTGCTTCAAAACTGTCCATGAGTACCTAATCGAGTTCCCCCCTCGCAATGATGTGATCGAATTTGGATCGATTGCCTCTTTTTGTACTCTAAAGGTTGCAATCCCATTTTCGAAATGGATCTCAAGCTGGTTGGTTTTCTTGGCGTCGCTTTTTGATTATCTTCATCTCCGTCTGTCATCAAAGTAGAATCATACGAACGTAGAAATCTATGAACATATTGAAACGTATGAAGCCAGAAACCGATCCCGCGTGTCAAACACATGACACGATTGAAACGCGAAGGCCAAATTTTGTCGTGAGGAATTCTGTTGCCACCACTGACCACCTTCCGCAATCACAGAAAGAGAACTCAAAAAATGTTTCTCTCAACTGAAGGCGTCAATGACAGGCGTCATTGACAGAAGCAGTTCTTTCGTCATGATTTCGACTTTCACCAAATTGCATCAGTGATCAGTGAATCTACTACTAGTATAACAATCATCAAATTGCCAACAATCTCCAAAAAGTCGAACATGATGTTTTCTTCATTGCGACCGGCTGCATCCCGATTGCTAAACCAGGTTTCTAAGAAACCCAATGCGGCCACCGTTGGCTACAGATGTCTCCGTGGTTTCTCGACGCATGCAAACCAAGACCTTTTCCATGATGTGACAAACGGTAATCTTAGCTTCCCTTCATTGGATCGATCAAACCATCGCCAGAAAACAGTGACGCTCGACGAACAACAGCTCACATCCCTGCTGATGGAACTCCCCGATCGTGTGGGTGTTTTGCACGATGTTCTTCGATTCTTTTGGAAATACGACGTGAATATCAGACGAATCGAATCGCGTCCATCGCAATTCGGCAAGTTTGATTTTTTTGTGGATGTCGAAGGAGGAATGTCAGACGGACGAGACGAGAGACTTGATAATCTGAGAACGAGTTTGAAAGAGTACGGGGTTGAGAAGTTGCTCACTCTGGATGAGAAGGAAGGTAAGATGGATTTAGTGTTGTCATTTTGCTTCTGACTTTACTCATTTGAGAAATTAGAAAGATGACGCAATGACTCGAAAAGACTAACATCCCAATTGCCCATAATGTTTTCAACTTGTTCATATGGAAAGTCACCTGGTTTCCACGCCATGTTTCGGAACTTGATATGATTGCAAATCGTGTTTTGGATGCCGGTACCGACCTTCAAGCGGATCATCCTGGTTTTCACGACCAAACCTATCGTCAACGCCGAGAAGAACTAGCAGCTTTCGCCATGAACCATAAATGGAACGAGCCGATTGCCGAAATTGACTACACCGAGAATGAGATCAAATGCTGGACTGCGGTATGGGATCGAATGGAACCCTTGTGGGAAAAGTATGCATGCAAAGAATATCTACATTCCCTCGACCTCATGATTAAACATTGCAACTACGATCGCACAAACATACCCGGACAAAGCGACATTTCTAGCTTTCTCGAGGCGAGAACCAACTTCAAACTTCGTCCAGTTGCCGGTCTCTTGTCTTCTAGGGATTTCCTAAACGGTCTTGCCCATCGAACATTCTTTTGTACCCAGTATATCCGAGTAAGTCGATCCAGCTCTTTGTGATGGTGATCGATGTTTGTGCCACAATCTCACCGTATGATTCGTATTGTCAACGTTAGCACCATTCCAAACCTCTTTACACGCCAGAACCAGACATTTGCCACGAACTTCTCGGCCATGCTCCAATGTTTGCAAATCAAGATTTTTGCGACTTTTCGCAAGAAATTGGATTGGCTAGTCTCGGAGCGAGCGACGAAGACATTGAGAAGCTTGCAAGATGCTATTGGTTTAGCGTCGAGTTTGGCCTCTGCAAAGAATTCGACAGCGAAAAGGGTGAAGATCGAATGAAAGCCTATGGCGCTGGCTTGCTTTCGAGCTTTGGTGAACTCGAGTATGCGTGTGGAGAGAACGGGAAGGATGAGCCAAAACCCGAGATCAAACCCTGGGATCCATCGAGTGCAGCAATGCAAGAGTTTCCCATTACAACATACCAGCCAATTTATTTTCTTGCAGAAAGTTTAGCTGATGCAAAGAACAAGATGAGAAAGCACTGTGAAAGCCTACCGAGGCCTTTCTTTGCACAGTACAACAGTCAGACTGAGACAGTTTATATTGATCGTCAAATCAAACGGATGGATATTGTCTCGTGAAGCTGAACAACGATAATTGTATTGCGTAAAATACAAATGAATCGTGTCTTTTTTTGTTCGCTTTTGGACTCGATCATTCCGTTTAGATAGTTTTAGATATAAGAATAATTAAATTGTATAGTATTGAATTTTGTCTGCAAGATGTTTACGGATCGGCCCATCTCGTTAAATCCTGGCGTCCATCCCATATGAAGCCAAGCTTATTGAGTCGATCGACCCTGTCTTTCGTTAGGGAACTTTCTTTTCCCTTCTCATATTTCTTGTACTGTTTTCGTTGTCGCTTGACCCATTGACTCAAAACTGTATTTGCGACGGGAACGTAAACATGACCGTGCATTTCCTCGAAACGTTTTAGCTTCTGATAGTGCGACTCCCAGGCGTCAATTCGAGCCTCCCAAACAAAGCCAATCTTCTCCAACATCACAACTCTCTCTGGAGTGAGTTGAGAATGCTTTCCCTTGATGTAGAGCTTACGCTGCTGTCTCTGAAATTTCTACGTTAGAGGAAGAAAAGATATGGTTAGAGTCGATAGATACGAATTGGTTGGAGAAACTCAGCTGATGACTCTATCAATGATTGATACAACGCACCTGCCATTCGGCCAATTTTGGGGATTCGGGAAAGTTGTGTGGTACTTTAGTGTGACCATACTTCTTTTTGAATGCTGCCAACTCTAAGAAACGGGCCATCCACTTTCGTCTCATTGGAACAGCTCTGTGCTTTATGTAATTGAGTTCAGCCATCATTTTCTTCGAAAGGGCATTCTCTCCATTCGCCGCGGTTCTTGTAGAAGTCCTTGGTGCACTTGTGCTGTTGCCAACGTTTAGAATTGGGGCACAAAGCAAACCAGTCGGTCGTCCCTGGCGTAGAACTTGATTCTCGATTCGATGAAGGTGCAGCTCTTGAATTCTGTGATGATTACCGTCAAGGAATTCGTTGGCAACTGCCGACAATAGGTGCAAACCGTGGATAGCATGGATTTGTTTTCCATCAGCGTTTGGGTTCATTGTCACTGTTACATTAGCCATTGTTGATGCCATTTTTGGTTTATATTTGTGTGTCGTTCTTGATTATGATAACAGTGATACGTAGAAGGAACACAAGAATATAATATTCGGAAACGTTTGTGATCGATCATTCTATGGAGATCCATCACTGGATACCCAGAATGATAGATCGTGACAAAAGTTTGTGTCGAAACTTCCACAACACGCGCTTCACATGGAAGTTCCGAGTTGTGTGGGGTGTGCCTTTTGGAAGTATTGAAAAATCAAAGCCTGCCGAACAGATGGCAAACACACTTGAGAAAGATGCTGTTCCCGTGTCGAGCACGGGACAATTCTTTTAGTCACATTATTTTGTTCCACTGTATTGCCCCGAGATGATTTTCTATTCTCAACATCAGCTTTTTTCATTTTAGTGCGCGCTCGGCACACTTATTTCATTCAAAGGCAAGCACGATGCAAGCATCCTGTGGAGCGAATACAGACATCAAGATTTGTCTTCACTTTCCCTGATACCCGTACATACGAACGACGGATGACTACTCACAGTAGGCATCACTTACGCATGACGAATCGCTATGCTAGTGTCGTTGAAGATCAATATCTATTCTCATCTATTATTTTTAATTCTTATTTTGATCGTCGAGATCATAATATATATCAGTCATATACTAGGGATTTGGCTTTCGTCCGATTTGGACAATAAGAAAGCAATCTTTCGTTATTATTGTGGGCGATTTCACTGCCATGGTTCCCAATTCATTTGAACAGTTCGTCTGAACTTTTCGTTCAAAAAATTTAGCGTCGCTTTCAGTTGAAACGATAGGTCACTCTCACTTCCAATTCGGTTCAATTCCCATTGGATATAATTTCGAACGAGGATATAGAGATCTTTGTACCCCTCCTGTGTGACTGTTTCAATGAGAGCACAGAGTTTACCAGCTTCTTTTTCGTGAGTTAAAAAGGCTTCTCTGAGTTTAGTTTCGTTGCGAGACAATCGCTCCACCGCAGAAGTCGGGCTTGTTTTCCCCTTCCTCTCTAGATCGTTGGCTTTGTCTCGGAGCGTTTCTATCTTTCGCTCGTAGTGAAGTCGCTCCGCTGCTAATTTCTTGACAATCTTGAGCCCTTCGTCAACGCGCTTTGTGACAGTGTCCATCCATTCGGTAGTGTATTCGAGAACATGCGCATGGTATTCGGTATCGTTTCCGACTGCTTGGGCAGCACCGAGGCAATAAACACCTTTCAAACTGAGAGCACTAGCACCATTTCTGTTCCGATAATCATCGGAGATCTGTGTCACCAAACTGGGTCGAGAATCGTCTTCTTTCACTATTCCCATGGATTGAAGAAAAAATGACATAGATGACGATGCCTTTGATGTCGAGACCGATGGAGAAAATGAAGTCGTCGATAATGACGATTGAGAAGAAGAAGCGTTCTGTGACAACAGGTGAAGCTTGTCGGTTGTTTCACCATCCAGCTCACGGTCGACGACTTCCTGAATAGGTGATCCTTCAGAAAAGGCCGCTAATTTTTCGATAACCTTGAATCTGGTTTCATGAAGTTCTCGAGTGCACTTTTGGTAAGAGAGGAGGACCTCCAACAAGGCCCGGAGATCATTCTTCATTCGCAGGTATTCCGCTGTCAATGGCACAAGGTCAGGACTTCGATTCCTGAGTTGGTTTGTCGGTGTCTTCGCTACAGATTCAACGGCATCATTCAATCGTTCGTTGATTCTTTGGATGCCCGAGGACAGAGGCTGACCCTCAACGACATGGACGCTGTTGTTGGCCATTTTCTTGCCGCCTTGAGGCTTTTGTGCTTTCGGCCGGGTCTACTTCAACACGAAATGAAGGGACTCGTTCGATATTTTTGGCCAACATTGTTTCGATGAAAGGAATAAGATACTGATTTCAAAATTATGAGTTCCTTTTTTCAAACTGACAACGATTTCTCTCCGCCTTTTGACGATCGTGTAAATTCCCAACTTTTTTGATAGCATGTTTCGAAAATAACGATCAATCACTCTCAGAGAGGTCCTAATCACCAAAATTAGCCGATCGGCTTGCAATTAGACAAATATTGAGCGGGCCGGCATGTGGGATTCAACGGGCACATGTATTTTCTTTCCACGACCTAATTGACAACGATGAGTCTCAGTCGATTGAGTCGATGAAACAACAGACTTAGCTTCTTTCTGTTCGAATCCACGTCATTTATAAGATCAAATTTTTCACCCCGAAAATACCTTTCTTCCGTCCCAATTTCATGCTTTTCATGATCAACAGCTATCGTTCCGAGACCCAATGGCAATCCCACCGCGAAAAATCCCGCAGGTTTCCCAGAAGAATACATATCAATCGCGCTGTGATTCATTCTATTCCCATCATCTTTTTCATTCGTACGTACCCAAACTCTCTTCCTGGACTGTCGACTTGACTGGAATTCATACAACCTTGTTCCGATCGATCTAATATCGGTCCGAAACAATTCAGTCGGGACACGCGTCGTCTTCTTCACGACAATAATTCATCATGGCATTCCATCGGACATTTACGTTACGGACTTCTCGAGTTGTCATCGACGAAGGGTTGTACTTTTTCGATCTCATCAAGGGCTCGCCAAGGTATTATAGTGTTGGGGCAATCGCAAATATACCATCATGGCCGCCTTCAACCTACCCGTATTGGAAGAGGAGAAAAGGATTCCAAAGTCCCTCAGTTTCTTATTTCTCAGGAATTTCTTCCAACAAAAAGAGCGAGGATGTCGAGGACGATCAGAAGTCGATAACCAATTCACCGGCACCCACAAATACATATCAGGGTTTGTCTCGACTACTCAAAATGAGCAGAAGCGAATGGCCACTCATTGGTCTAGCAGCATCAACTTTAGTCGTTACATCTTCTGTTACTCTATTGCTTCCCTATGCCTCCGGGGAAGTTATCGATTATACAATTTCAAGTGGGGGCGACGGTGCAGCGTCTCCCTTGGTGCTAGCATCGGGGCTCTTCGGATTGTCGACCTTGGCTGGTGGAGGTGTTTACTTGCGAACATTATGGCTGGCAAGAGCTGGCAACTCCATCGTTGCGAGACTCAAGCAACGCCTCTATGCATCCATCCTTCGACAAGATTCGTCTTTCTTGGACCAGCAGACGACAGGCGATTTGCTATCTCGATTGACTTCTGACGCCCAGCTTTTGCAGGGCGCGTTAACAACACAAGCTGTTGCGGGGTTACGAGCTACGGTGATGTCGATCGGTGCCGGGGGCATGCTGGTCTACACTTCCCCTCTCTTGGCATTGATCTCGTGTGCGACACTTCCCCCGGTGTTTATACTCACCCGGCATTTTTCGCGCAAACTGAAAAAGAGGCAGGAAGAAGTCCAGGAGAAGCTTGGAGAGGCAACATCCTTGGCCGAACAAGCCCTTAATCACACGACAACAGTGAAACAATCCGCAGCGGAAACCTTCGAGGCCATACGGTATCGAAACGGAGTTGCCGATGCTCATGCTACTGCCGTCAGTACGGCTCATATGCAAGCACAACTTGAAGCAACCTCTCATGTCGCTGCCAACGCGGCGATCCTGGGAGTTCTCGGGATGGGTGGATCAATGGTCTTGGAAAATAGTATTACTGCTGGTGATCTTACGGGATTCGTCATGTACTCCTTGCTAATGTCGGGGAATCTTTCCAGCTTAACAAGCATCTACGGTGACATGGTTCGTGCTATGGCAGCATCGGAGCGCGTTTTCGAGCTGATAGATCGTCCATCCAAAATTATCTCCTCGAAATCTGTGGATGAACAAAGCCAGATTCTATCTGCCAACGATGATCCGCTCATTCAGATTGAATACTCCGAAACAAAGAAACAACTTGATTCTAACGACGGAGAGGTCGTCAGCCTTCAGAACAAGGATGACAACTCTCCTATTTCGGGGCCAGCATCTATTGAAATTAAAAATCTTTCCTTTCGATATCCCAGTCGGCCAGATGTTCCTGTAATCGACAATTTAAGTTTAACTGTAAACCCTGGATCAGTCGTTGCATTGGTTGGTGCCTCAGGCAGCGGGAAATCAACGATTGGAAATTTATTGACAAGATTGTACGATCCCGATACTACAAACAACGGGCAAGATGAGACTTCGCCCATCCGAATCAATGGCAGGCCAATACGTGATTATGATCCACAAGATCTGCGACAGATGATAAGTGTGGTTTCTCAAGATCCTGTTTTATTTCGTGGGACGATCAGAGACAATATTCGATACGGGTCGTGGGATGATGCGTCGGATGATATTGTAGCAGAAGCTGCACGGCAGGCATACGTGATGGATTTTGCCGATCACTTTCCCAGCGGACTAGATACACCCGTTGGTCCCCGGGGCATGCAACTTAGTGGTGGACAACGCCAGCGAATTGCCATTGCACGAACGCTGGCCAATACCAACGCTTCGATCTACATTCTAGACGAGGTACGTATATCGTAACGGACTGCGTTTGGTTAAGTCAGAGCTATTGAATCTCTCTATCTATGCGTTAATCTTGTGTCGATTCATTGTAACCTAACAATTTGTCTTCACTCGTATTTTGTTCTCTCCGTACATCTAACCCGAATGATCCTGTTTCATGCTTAACCAATTAGGCGACAAGCGCGTTGGATGCTCAAAGTGAGCACTTCGTACAGTCAGCCCTGCAAAAGATTTTTGAAGAGCATAGCGGCAAAACTATCATCTCGATAGCCCATCGATTGAGTACCATTCGCCATGCGACGACTATTGCCGTGCTGCGGGAGGGAACAGTCGTGCAAACGGGAACATTTGACGAATTGAGTTCCAAAGACGGTCCATTTCGAGATTTGATGAAAACGCAGCTCGTCGGTGACATCAGCGGTAATTCTTGAAGAAAGTAGGAAAATTGCAAATGCTTCGTCATTCGTGTACACTAGTAAAACCCATTTTCAAGTCATAGGACATTTTTTACAGCTAGCGGCGTTTTGTTGACTTCCTTCCCAACACAACTACTCGAAAACCTCCGCTTTGTGCTAGAATTTTCCTCTCTGTATCGGACAGAGTTCTTTGTAACAGCTCGTTGAGATCAATGCCTTCGACACCATCTGCGATAGTAACAAGTCCTTTCTCCTTCGCAACCGACAAGAAGCCATCTACCTCTGCATTGACGTTGAATCCATCATGACCAACGCTGAGGTATAATGCGTAACACTGTTTACTTGTTGCTCCATCAATGATGTTGTCGTTTTCGGTTTTCAATACAGTTGCAATGGTTTCTGCCAAAATGTCCCAAGATCCAGGATTATAGGTGAGATCAGCGCCAATAATAAAAGAAGCAGATTCGCTATAATCCATGGCATTCAAGAATCCCCATTGGAGGGGTTCAGCTCGTATCGTTGACAGACTTCCGTTCGATACCTTAGACGTTTCATCATCTCCTGTGGCACTGCTGCGATCTATTCCGTCGCGACAATTCTGCTGTATGTTGGTTTCTGCTAATTGCAACACGCGAGGATTGCCATCGGTTGCTATGACAGACTTTGCTCCCAAACGATGCTGCAGCAATACTACATAGACCAGTAGCCGCAGCCTAATTCTATTACATCCTGGTTTGTCCAAAAGGCATTGTCGTTTTGCCCCTGTCGTCGCTGCAATTCCTCCACCATGACATCAAGTAACCTTGTCAAAAGCAAACCCGAGTTCCAAACCGTCATTCCCGTGTTGCCACTGCCCCCAGCTTTCTGCTGGACAACAATTGTTCCCGCCTCTCGAAGATCGTCCTTGCTCACTGTTTGTTTTTGATTCATTCGCCGAGACGCGCTCTCGATATCTGGGTAGGGGCACAACCCTTTCCGACAATCCCATGCAGGCCGAGCTATATGCTCCCGGAACTGCCGCCTCGCCGAGGAGCGCCCCATTTTGACAAACAAGCTCTGCGTCGTTTTTCGTTGCCGATGGTGTGTCCATCGAAGAAATCGCTACAGAAGAACTCGTCGTTGACCACAATACATCGATGAGAAAGCCCTGTCGATCTATGATGGCGTTGTTGTCAATGCCAGAAACAGAGTAAAGCGATGATACACCGGGTGACAATCGTCTCCCAAACGTTCGTAACTCTAGCGATGATCGTGTTCGACAAAGATGCATATTCGATGACGACTCGAATGCATTCGAAATCGAAAGTCCTGCCACTGTAAAAGCCGATGCGATGATCTTTTTTCGTTTTATTCGTTTTTTCCACGTCATGTTCTCTACTCTCTCGCAATCTTTCCAGTGGCAACAATTGACTTCCAACACTTGTGTGGACTGTCTGACCCTTTTGATACAGTTGCTGTGGTTGTAATGATGTAGTCTGGTCTTGCTTGCTTGAGGAGACCATCGGAATAGTGATCAAACAGAGATGATCGAGAATCGGAAGATTTTCGAAATAATTTTTGTGATTGAGGATCATCGGCGTTTAGATTTGTTCGTACCTCGATTAACTCGACTAAATGTGATTCAAATTTGGAAACTTCCATTACGACTACTTTTGAGAAATCAAAATGGTATTACTATTACAACAGTAAACAGAACAGCTCTATTGGTAGCTAAGGAGTAAACAAATCGACCAAGAAGTTAATGATCATCCTTTTGTTCGGGTTTTTTCTCGTACGTCAAACAGCAGCTGAAATCATTCATGCAGTGTTCCTCGCTGTATCCCGCATTGAGGCACGCTAGCTTTTGATGACCAATGGAAAGTATGTTGGCAAATTCCTTCACCTTGCGACACGTTCTCTCATTCTTGAGAATATCGTGCGTGCCGACGACAGAGCATCCCATTGCATCTGTGTTTGTCATGCGATTGTGGTGTTGGCGTGTAGTATCATTGCGGGAGTAGTCACACAGGTCGTTTGCGTCGATTGAAACCGAAACAGCAGAGGAAATGGCAGTGGAAAAGAATTGTGAGATGATTTGCTGCTCCATCGCGGTGTGAATGCCATCTATTCGCGTCTCAAAAAAAGAAAGCCAAAGCTTTTTCAAACAAGCTATGGCTTATGGTGCTAAGCACGTACCTGCAACGGTAGCCTGGTCGCTACGAAAGCCATTCTTTTGCATGGAATGAAACAGAAAATGTTGGTATTTCGTCAAGGTTTGGATCATGTTGTCGCTACGTGAGTGAATGACGCCGGTCATTTTTGCTCGTGAAAAAACTTTCTTTGATTTGTAACAAATTTTGTGGTGTGTAATGATGTCCCCCTTAGTATTCGTGTCATCAAAAAAGGAATCGGGTGAGAAAAACAAACGACAGAAACAAGATTCGTCTTGAGAGGACATGAATCGGGTTTACTCACTTCGTACTTTCGCAAGTTGGCAAATACAGTCCCAATGGAATAAACGTAACTACTGTCTCCATCATCCGGTCTTGCCAAACTTCTGTCAAGATAAAAGTTGCCGGTAGGATGGAAACGATTCGTTGTACCATACTCGGACCAAATCACCCCATCCTCTGCGGCCGTAGATATGTACTTTATGTTGTCTTCCATCAAGCAAGTGCACGGAATGACGTACTTCTCGTGGACGTTCTGGTTGGAACATCCTGGCGTACTCAAAAGTTCGTATGCGTATAGCCGCACCATGTCGGTGTAGCTCGAGTATCGATGCGTTTTTCCAGAATCATCAAACCAGACAAGTAGATGGTCCAGGTCATTGACGCTCACCAATACGTCGTCGCCGTATTGTTTTTGAATTTCATACAACGTCGAACTAATGGTTTTGTCTTGCTTCGGAGCGTGTTTGCCCACAATGGTGTATCCATTACTCGCTGCCATCTCTTTGGTTCCAGGTTGATTAATCCATCGACTCGAGACGATGAAATTGAGGCATCTCTTTGTTTTGATATTGGAGTAAAAGTCGAAAAAGGTATCTGCGATTTTCGAACCACCTTCGAAATAAAAGAGGATAGACAACCGGACATGTCTGATTGTTTTTTCCGTGTCCATCTTCGTAGTAGAGTGGGTCCTCTTCGATGTTCTTGAGAATATCAATGTATGGTTGCACGGGAGCCAATGGACAACCCTTGACTTCTCCCGCTTCGACATACTTTCGGACTCCAGGATAGACTAGCTTTTTGTATAGCTCGGGATCTTCCGAAATCTCGATGGACGGATGGAGTCGAAATGTGCTCGAGTATTCGTGATCATTCTTGGTAGCATTTTTATTCACAATTGAAACTTGATTCCCAGACGGCGATGGCCCCACTTTCTTTGGAACGAATTCATTTAAAGACGACTTAAGAAGGTCCGGTGTGTCATCATGGCTAATCGATTGTAATAACTGACGTTGACTTCCAAGGTAATAGCCAAGAGCAAGAAAGAGAACAGCGTAGACCGGAGCTGGAATGGAGATTATTCTCCCTGCTTCCTTTCGTCTCTTGATCTCTTTTTTCGGAGGAGGGGCCATCATCGCGAACACTGCGTTCTAACTCAGATGATTTGAATGTGTAGGATGAAGACCTTGACCAACATCAGAGATGGAACAACAATTTCAAATTACATGAAAGAGAAAAACTTCTTCGTGACCTCTTCTTGACTTTTCAGGAACAAGTTGTGACCGATTGACGATCACGCCACCAAAAAGTTTGAATTTCAAATCGAATGAATCAACGATTCAATTCAAAAAATGGATCGAAAATAGAGACATTGTGAATTCATTTTCCATTCCCAAATTCGTCTCCCCCAAAACAGACTCACAAGTCCCACGTGGCGCGCCAGAAAATGGAGGGAATTCATTTTCGGGTTGTTTCTTTTCGGACACATCATCTTCAATCCATTTTCTATCTTCCTGGCGAAGGTACGTTGAGAGAGTGATGGCCAGCTGAATTGTTATTCAAGTCAACTTTGGTTGTTCCTCTTGGTTTCATATTGTTTGTCGTCCGGATTCTGAAAACACACTGTCAAGCTTTTAGTGTCTCCCGGAACGCAAAAAGAATCCATATTGACTCGAGGTAGGGAAATCAACTTCTGATTTATCCTCTCGATCGAAACAAACATCATGGAACATGTATCTAGAATCACCTGTCGAAAGAAACGAAGGCTTCGGCACAGCAAGAGCCAAGGATCAGCGTGGTGGCTTCCAACGTTTTTCGTCTTTCTCGGATTTGCTCTCACGTCACGAAACCATTGTTACTTGGACGTAGCAAGACCAAACGGAAGTACTCCTGGGAATATCGAAGCGGGAAACTCCAGAGGATACAATGTTAAAAGCCGAATCCCGAATACAGCCGATGCATTCACAGTTCCACCCGTTTTCGTCCGAAAAGCAACGATACCAAGCGGGGTGCTTTCTCCGAAAGATTCATTTCAAAACAGCCACCCGAAAAGGAGCTTATTCCCCGACTCATCATCATCATCATCTCGAAACAACATCGGGCCTATTCATCAAACACCGAACGATGACGAATCGTCGCTGGCGGAATCATTGATTGACGAAAATGACGACCGAAAAATTAATGGAAGCGTCGGCACAACAAAAATATTGCCCAACAAAACGAAACAGATGCCTGTGTGGAAGGTCGAAGATTGTTGTCTCCAAATCATTTGCTCTACCCAGACACGTTTCAGACATTCGATGCCCCCCTGAGTTCGACCTTGCCATTGTTGGAAGCGCTTCGGATAATGAAAGAAAGCCTTGAAACTTTTTTGACGGAAACAAACAACATACAATCATCTCCTTGCTGGGTTACTTCGTCGTCCAAGCCGAACGTCCTTCGAATAGAACAAAAGATATCGCACAAGGTCGAACCATTGTGTTGGCTAGATGCCCAGATTGACAGCGGCAACCTTTTCGACACAACCGCAGATCATCCAGCGTTTTATATGGAAACCGCCGAAGAAACATTTGAGACGGCTGTCATTGGATCGAGCCGCACCCACAAAGGACCCCTATACGAAGATGCGGCATGGTGGGGGGAATTACCCAATCGGGCACGCGTATACGGTGGATCACGATTCGACACGGAAACGAAGCCTTCGGACGAATGGAAATCTTTTTCAAAGGGGTTTTGGATGTTGCCTGCGGTGGAACTTCGACGAGAGCAACAACTGGACTCGACAAAAATTAAAGGGGAGGAAAACTCAGATAGTTTGGCCTTCACGGCTACGCTGGCCACTCATCTTGTATCGGATGGTGATGGTGATTTTGCGGCATCGGCAAGGCACGTTCTGTCGATCCTGGAAGGTTTGACCGACATAAGCAGTCCTGCCGTTCCACCGACTAAAATTCCACCCATCTTGTCTCGTTCGTCTACCTACCATAGGCGAATACAAAAGCAGAGTGTCTCCGGTACACTATCTTCCAGCAACACTACGACTTCCGAAATCAAGTCGTCGACTATTTCGTCCGAAGACGCGCAAGAAGTCTACGAGCGTGGTGTAGCTGCTGCAGTGATCGAATTTTCCAGGACGAGAAATAGGCAACGAAGCAGCCTAAGCAACAAAAATAGCACCACCGCTGATTCCACAATGAACACTGTTGATAATAATAGCGAACAAGCTGTGTTGGAAAAAGTTGTGTTGGCACGACGACTCGATTTACAATTTGATCCATCGGCAGAAGACAACATCCGAGCACTTGAAATATTGAAGAAATGGAAATATGCCAGTCGACCGGGCGGTCATCTCATGTACATCTGTCCAAATATCAATGGAGATTACGAATTTTTTGGATGTACTCCCGAACGCCTTTTTCAAGTGGTTTCGTCGTCATCGGGTGGGGATAACGCAACAACATCAACGACAACGGTCGTTTCAGAAGCACTTGCGGGGACCCGACCGCGGGGATCGACGGCTCAAGCTGACCAAGAACTCTCACGTGAGTTATTTAGTTCAGCGAAGGATCAATCGGAAAATGAGATTACAGGAAGATTTATCATGCAAGCTTTCAATGAGTTGAATAGGCGGGGATGGATTCAACAGGAAACGAATATTGAAAATAAAAATAGCAGTACCATCGGACAAGACAGTAAAGAAGAGGTGCTTGGGATTTACGAACACGGTGATGAAAGTACTCTCAACAATACAAGCTCTGTCGAGGGAAGATACTTTGTGCGACGATTGAGGCATTTGCAGCATTTATGTCAACAATTTCGGTGCACATTGTCTTCACCGAGCCATTCCAAAAGTGTTATTCAGTATCTCCTAGCTGCACTCCATCCAACACCAGCAGTCGGAGGATATCCAAAGGAACCAGCGATGAATTTCATTCGCCAGTTTGAGAGCGTCGGTTTTGACCGAGGTTTCTATGCAGGGCCTTTTGGTTTTGTAGGGCAGGGAGAAGCGGAAATTGTGGTAGCTATTCGTTCAGGTCTAATATCACGTCGACGACAAGGACGGGATCAGATCGAGTCTTCTCTTTCCGGTATGGGTACTGAGAGCACGAAACCAAAGGTTTCAGTCTATGCCGGTGCTGGAATTGTTCCTGGTTCGACGTTGCAAGGTGAATGGTCGGAGACGTCCTACAAGTTGGGTGTCGTATCATCTATCTTTCCACAGTCGCCTCTCACGCTTCGGAGTGCACAAACCCCTAATTCGGCCTGGGCAACTGTTTTCATTGAAGAATTAGTTCGAAATGGAATTACTCAGTTTTACATTTGTCCAGGATCGCGGTCAACGCCACTAGTAGCTGCTATTGCGAAGATAGTCCGCTCAAATCTTGGTGTTGTCCATGCCTTGAGTGTCCATGACGAACGAGGAGCTGCTTTCCGAGCTTTAGGGTACGGTCGCGGTGAAGGAAGGCCTGCAGCTGTCGTAACATCCAGCGGGACAGCTGTCGCTAACTTGTATCCTGCCATCGTCGAGGCTGGTATGGATGCCGTTCCTATGCTGGTTCTCACTGCAGACCGACCGTACGAAAGTCGTGACACGGGAGCCAATCAAGCTATCGATCAAGTAAAAGTTTATTCACAAACGTATCTGAGATGGTTTCGAGACATATTACCTCCTCATGACGATGTTCCAGTATCTGTCGCCTTGGCAGATGCAGCACATGGTGTTAACTTGTGCCGACGCTCGATGGGACCAGTCCATTTGAATATGCAATTTCGAGAAAATTTAGCTCCTGATGCAGGGCCAATTCGTAATGATGGCCGGACGGGTTCCGTTACGAAATTTGATTCGTTACGATTTACTGATGCCGCAGGGTTTCAGAGATGGTCGCTAGGCGGTAACCAATGGACCAAAGCTAGTTTGACTCATCGGAGTATTGATGCCAGATCATTATCGGGTATTATTCGTCTAATCAGTCAGTCTGAACGGGGTATCATTGTGATTGGTAATATTCGTAAACCTTCTAGGGAGAACGAAGCAAGCGACCCTTCGAGGACCATGCAACTTATTTCAAACTTCGCCGATTCTATTGGTTTTCCAATTTTTGCGGGTGTTCAATCAGGAAGTTTGAGGTATGAAAGCTCTGCTGTTGTGCCTTTTGCAGAACATCTCCTACGATCGCCTTTGGTCAAAAAAGGATTGAAGCCTGACTTGGTTATCCAATTTGGAGCACCATTAATATCAACCGAAATTCCGAGCGTCATTAAGGAGACGTTGTATGACGGAGCAGTGAATCATGTCTTAGTTCATCCTCATCATCCCATGGAAAGACATGATCCTGAATTCACTATTTCCCACACTGTCGATTCTGATATCGATTCCTTTTTGGTCGAGGCAATGACATTGCTCAACTCTGAACGTAAGAACATTCTTGGTAGTCAGTTAGCTCCGTTGGTACAACTAGGGCATATGCTTCGGGATCAGATGCCGAAAATTGTTGAAGAAGCTGGTAGCAAAAATTAGAGAAGAAGATCCCAACTTTCAGGGCGTTACTGAACCAGAAGTTGTGATGACTCTATCAAAAGTCTTGACAAGCGCAAAGATTCCGGATTCGTCTTTGTTTCTGTCCAACTCTATGCCCGTTCGCGATTCGGAGGCCTTCCTTTATCCAACCTCCGGCAACTGTTCATCAAGTTTGGCAGACGTTAGGTGTGAACAGAGGCGCAAGTGGAATCGATGGGGTGATCGCATCTGCTGCAGGTTTTGTTGACTCTACTGGTCGACCTGCGACGTTGCTGATCGGCGATGTTGCCGCATTACATGATATAAACTCATTACATGCCCTCCGAACCGATACAAGCGCAAAAGAAAACCAATCCAAAAAAATACATTCGCTGACGACAATTGTTCTGAACAATGACGGTGGAGGGAATCTTTTCCTTCTTGCCGATTGCGAAACACGGAAGTGACGTCGCGTTCGAAGAGTTTTTTGGGACACCAACCAATAGCTTCTCGTTTGAAAAAGGATCTCAAGCGTTCGATCTTCCGTTTGCCAAGGTTGAAAGCTTAGGCGCACTTGAGGATGCTTATGTAAAGTCTGTCAAAAGTGAGGAACCCTCGATGATTGAAGTTGTGGTTGCGTCACGAGAGAAGAATGTTGAGATCCACAAAACTATAACTGCTCTTTCAAACAAATTCATCGCCGGCGTCATTTCACCTGATACTACAAAAGCAAATGAACCCGAAATACTCCCTCTGAAGCACCAAAGGGTTGGCAGCTCAGAAGATCTTAGCAGTTTGAACTTGGGAAAGAAAATTATGGTGTTAATTCACGGGTGGATGGGTGACCACTCAGAATGGAAGGAGGTAGAATCGATCATGACGAACAACTTGTCAGAGGAGTGGTCAATTCTTAGCGTGGACCTGCCAGGTCATGGTAATTCAAAACTTCGGGGCTCCTCACGTGTTGTATCGATTCAAGAAGCCCTGAAAATGGTTGACAAAGGTGACAGCCTTTCTAGAAAAGGGCTTAGTCTTGATGAAATGGCGGAAGCTGTTTGTCGAACGTTAAAACATCATGGCGTTGAAAATATTGACGCTCTTGCTGGCTACAGTCTTGGCGGAAGGGTAGCTCTTGCAATGAAACGTTTGTCGATGACTACATCTGATCGAAGGTATAGTGATATCGTTCAGATGGTACGTGAAGAAACGAAAATGGTTCTGGTATCAACGTATCCAGGTGAAATAGCCGGTAAACGTATCAAATCTGCAGTTGCTTTTGAGAATGAAAGCTATCGAACGACTTTCAAAAGACAATCGATTAGCAAACAAAATCGAATCTATCTCAAACCGAGGGTCTTTAGCTCCCATCTCTCCAGAAGTCGCGCCTTCGATCTGGTCAGAATTTTTAAATCGTTGGTATTCTGCGCCTCTTTGGGGTGAGCTGAGAACGAATGAAGCTTATAGCGGTATGGCTAGGAGACGCGTAGAGGCTCTATCGAAAAGGGGTCGTGACATTGCAGCAGTTCTTCGACAATGTTCTCCACCTAAATGCAGCATTGACGATTGGCGAGGAGTGACAGGCAAGAACACACTTGTTCATAGCTGGGGAACTTGATAAGAAATATTGTAACATCGGACGGGAATGGTTTGACGTTGAGCCATCTCTAGTCTATGTTGAAGTGCCAAATAAAGGCCATGCACTTCTCGTTGAAGCGGCTGAAGATGTAGCAGTTGCTATGAATGCCTTTCTGCTTGAAGATCGGGATGAAGTCCCTCCTTTCGGTCAAAACGATACGAAGATATGGGAAACGGGTTTCATACCTAGTATAAAGAGAGATGAACTAAGATCAAGTATCCAACAAATTGACCCTCCGTCGATTAGTTCGATCGGATCATTGGATTTCGAGTCGTTCAAAATTGATCTCGTCGATGAAAAGGATGAGAACAAAGGTGTTCTGGGGGTCGGTTGGGGATTGGAAGCCGAAGCAAAGAGTGAAAAGGGTCTTAAGCAGCGTTTGGGATTCGTTGTCCAGGTTACATCCAAGGATGGTTTGAAGATGGGAATCGGTGAGATAAGCCCTCTGGATGGCCTACACAGGGAATCATTCGACGAAGTTGGGAATCAGCTCGACGATATCGCCAACCGACTTTCAAACGTTGAATCTGAAATCATTCCTTCTTTCAACGCAGAACAAATTCTTGCCTTGGATGGCTCTCTTGACAATTATATCACTTCATTGTGTTCAGTTTTGTCGGTCGATAATCTGTTCCCGTCTGTTCGATCTGGATTAGAGATGGCAATACTGTCACTTGCTTCTTGCAAAGTAGGAACTCCCATTCACCAAGCTTTGGTATCAAATGACCCACAATCGGATAGTTTATCCTCTTCTATCTCAGTGCTACCATTGAATGGTCTAATCACACGAAGCCAACCACCATCTCTTGGTGTCAGTGACCAGAAAAAGAGCTATGCTTCTTGGAAGGTGAAAATTGGACATCAATCACTATCAGTGGACATTGATGCTTTGAGAAACGCCCTTGTTGATACGAATGGAAACGGAGGAAATGTCCGTGCTGACGCCAATAGAGGATTCAATCTATCCTCGTTTTTGAATTTCGCCGAAGCCGTGAATTCTCTCAATATTTTTGACATGGGAAATCGATTTGAGTACATCGAAGAACCGCTCGAAAAACAGATCGACAACAATGGATTCTGGACTATCGAACAACAGGTCACGGCATTAGAAGATTCCTTTACTGAGAATTCGATTCCGTATGCACTTGACGAGAGTGTTCACGATTTATTGGAATTCCACAACAACGACTTTTCAGCAGTCAAAGAAAGTCTTTTGAGCGTTTTCGGGGAAAGTACAAGAGGTTGCGCTGCTATTATCCTAAAGCCGTCGTTACTTGGCCTCGAGATGTCCCTTCGCCTTGCCCGTTTTGCTAGAGCAGAACTCGGAATGGGTGCTGTATTTACATCATCTTTCGATTCTGGCATTGGTCTCGCCTACGCTTCTTTCCTTGCGACCGTCTCAGATGCCTCCGCAAGAGATAAAGACGTGCCCCGATATCCACATGGCCTCAGCACATTCGATTTGATGACCAGTGACAGTATTTCGCCATCGTTTGGATCCTATGTTAGCCAAAAAGGGACATTGAATGTTGCTTCCCTATCTCGGGCATTTTTTGGCCTGGGTTTGGACGAAATCCAATCCGTTTCCTTGGCATCTCTTTCCCGCGAGCTGCCTGCCATGACGAAATCAACCTCTACTCCGGATCTGCCACTTGATGTCGCTCGATCAACATTGCCATCAAGAAGTGAGGAAGGCAACGCCGAATCCGTGCTGGACGAATTTGAGGCATCTACATCTGCCAGCAGCACTGGTCGTGACATTGTCCTAGTAGCGTCACTGCCTCTCCCATTCAGTGCAGAAATTGCATGTGCCCGCTTTACCGATTTACCACAACAACCTCGTTGGTCCCCCTGGCTAGCATCAGGTTGCATACATGGACAACGGTAAGGAAACCGAATGGACACTCCGAGTTCGCGGCGTAAATTTTCGATGGCGTGCCAAGTCTGAGATCATCAATTCTCCATACTTGGGTATCCGCTGGGAATCGACCAGCGGCCTTAAAGAATAAAGGCGTTGTTCAATTCATTCCCACTCCCGGCGATCAAACAGGAAGTGGTTCATGCTCAATCAATGTACAAATGGCATTTGTTACACCTCGTCTCCTGTCCAGTCTCTTCCGTGGAACAATCATAGAAGATTTCTTACGAAATAAGATAATGAAATGGTCGTTGGAAATGTTCCGCGATGTTGTGAAGGGTGACTTGGCACTCGAAGACGGGAACCTCGAACTTGGTGATGCTTTGTTCGGAGCTGTAGAAGGAAAGGCAAGTGCTATCGAGGCAACCCTGTCCTCGCCAACCTTTGCCGTCGTCCACAAACAACCAAGAATAGAAATCGATCTTATCAGTTAATGGAGGATAATAGTTTTGAAGCAAATATCTAACAATACCAGCTTTTGTAATAAAATCGTAAATTGTGTAGAGTAGAAGATAGTAATGGTACTGTCTTAGTTTCTTTTCAGTTTTGACATGCGCGTAGGCTCTCAAGGAGAAACTGCGCATTCGATGCCGAAAGAAAACCGCCGAACATCCGTAGATTTTACCGTGGGAATACGATCTCAAATCAAAACTCGTCTCTCGAAGCTGAAAGCAATATCAAGAACGATTCGGTCTCATTTCGAATACTGAACTCGATCATTGATGTGTATCCTGCTATCATCGCTGCTACCCACACTTCGACTACGACTTTGTATCCTCTTGACATTTATCGTCTGTTGCTCCTGCAATCCCTCTCTAACCACCATATCCACTGCATTACAAGTTGGCGATTCAAGTATGGCTTCCAAACAACACACAACTCGTCCCATAACCACGGGTACTAGCGTCGTTGGCATTGTCTACGATGGCGGCGTTCTATTGGCTGCCGATACGCTGCTTTCTTACGGTAGCATGGTTAAATCCTTCAGCACACCACGTTTGCACAGTATTGAAGATCGCATCTTAATTGGCGCTTCGGGAGAATACTCTGACTTGCAAGAAATTGTCTCCCAGGTGAAAGCTTTGGCCTTGGAAGCATCCACAACGAGTTCAATGGAGAGCATCTATGTCGACCGCAAACTCTCAGCAAAGTCTCTTTGGAATTACCTGCGGGCTGTCATGTACCAAAAGCGATCTCGCATGAATCCCTTTTGGAACGACGTTGTCGTAGCCGGCTGGGACGAGCAAACCTCCAAGCCATTTTTGGGAACCATTGACAGGTTGGGAACAACCCTCCAAGAAAACCTCGTTGCAACCGGATTCGGTGCTTATCTCGCAATGCCTTTGTTGCGAGAGAAATACAGACCCTGACTTGAGCGAAGGAGAGGCACGAGCGTTGTTGGAGGATTGCATGAAGGTCTTGTTCTACAGAGACTGCCGCGCCTCCGCTCGCATCCAACTCGCCAAGTGCACTAGCGAGGGATGCATCGTTTCGGAACCATATGAATTAGACCATTCGAATGGATGGAATGCTCCCAGCATGGTCCGAGCGTCCGGAGATTTGGACGGAGATGGGGGCTGGTAAGATACGAAGGCGCGAAGCATTTGATCAAAACAAGTACGAGGATGAGTAAATAATATACTATCCTACACGTAATATTATAATGAAATCTATGATAAAATCCGGTATTCAATACGAAAACGACGAGGAGAGAAAGATGTGAGTCTGACGAGTACAAACAGAGGTCCTAGAGTCATTCACAATCTAGGGCCACATACTACGCGGTGGCCTTGTTTCGTACCCTTCTGTCTGCTCTAGCTATCAGATCGCTTTACCTCCTACTAGATCATTACTATGCTCATGTATCACCCTATCAAACTGATTCTTGGTGTTCTAGAGTGCTGTTGACGAGTACGGTTTTCTTGTCATTAGCCTCCTCGGTTTGCGAACAATTTGAAACGCCGATCTTCAAAAAGGGGTTCATTCCCCCATCGACTAAACTCGAAAGCAAAAAGTCACCCTCTCCCCCATTTTCAATAATTGCGGGAAAGAAAACCCGAAATCCTACACCACCCAAACTTGTCCGATGTCGGCGAGAAAAACATTCGAACGGTTGATTGCTACAATTTCGAAATCAAATAGAACAAACCGAAAGACAAGACACGAGAGGGCATTGACTGCCGCGATATACCTGGAGAAGGAACTTTATTATTCAGACACACAAATGGCGGAAGAAAACATCGACGATGATTTTGCACCGACGACTGTCGTTATTATGCTGGGCTCAATGAACTTTGAAGCCGCAAACACGGTTGATATTTTATCAATCAAGATCGAAGATCCCGACGAGAGAGCTGAAATATTAGAAAAAGCGTCGAAGCGAATCAAACCAGGCACATTGGAGTCCGTGCATGTCCTCCTGAAAGCATCGTCTGTCTCAACGCTATTCGACGAATCTATACTGAGTGCGTTTTTCGATGGTCTCAGTCCCGGTAAGGAGGTTACCGTTCACGCCTTACCCGAATCCGCTGTCTTGGCCGACGAAATGGCAGTTCAGCCTGCCGATGTTGATTCCAGTCCGCATGGGAATACTGATGGCTGGTTTCTCGTTGCAAGTCGAGCAAGCGCACGAAGGAAGTTGGATTTTGAGTGCGATAAAGCCTGGTGGTGAGGAAGAGTCTGACGAGGAAGAAGAAGAAGACGAAGAAGAACCAACAGAGGCGGAGAAACAAGAAGAGGAAGAATTTAAAAAGCTTGTGAACAAACAATTGGAGGAAGAAAAGCAGTAGAGGGTAGTTCAAAAGCTAATACATAGTGGCATCGAAACGTCGTATGGATGTCTTTAGAGAGAAAATTAATCATGATGTTGTACGTAATGTTTTCTAATAACCAGACCGTTATCCTGATGTAAAAAACAAAATGTTTGTTCCGAAGATGCTTTTTAAAGCGTCTACGCTACAAAGAATTGTAGTTGTTCTATATATCATTCATAAGTAAAGCATTACTACAGCGTTTAGTTCTTTCGGTTGATGATGTAATCCGCCAGAGCCAACAATGGCACGGCACGTTCTCCGAACGGTGCCAATGATTCCTTGGCTTCTTCCGTCAGTCGCACAGCTTCGGCGCGTGCTCCGTCCAATCCCAAGAGTTTGGGGTAAGTTGTTTTGTCGGCATCCAAATCCTTTGCTGCCGTCTTTCCAAGCTCCTCTGTCGATGCCGTCACATCCAAGATGTCATCGGCAACCTGGAAGGCAAGGCCGATGTTTAGTGCGAATTTCTCGCATGCCTCAACTTCTTCGTCGTTGGCACCCCCCAGAATGGCACCACAGGCAACAGCAGAAACCAACAAAGCAGCAGTTTTGTGCGTGTGGATCCATTTCAAATCGTCGACGGTAACATCTCTCTTTCCGCGCTTGCCTTCGCAAAGCAAATCCAAAACCTGACCACCAACAAGACCCTTGGCGCCGACGCACTTACCGACGCGTCCAATCACGTCCAAGATTTTGACGGGGTCGACCTTGTCTTGGGGGGTCTTTTCGGCGATCCACTGGAAAGAGGTACTGAGCAGACCGTCACCTCCCAAAATTGCAAGATCTTCTCCGTAAACAACCTGAGGTATTGAAAAAGAAAATATTTTTTTTGTGAGCTTGAATTTCCAAAGTTCTTTATTCAAAACAATTACAATCAATGTCGTAATTCAATACAGCGTGTCTCCGTTGCTGACTATTATGCATTCCGTCGACAACAAAAACGAAGAAAAATTGAACTCACGTGGCTTGTAGGCTTGCCTCTTCTCAAATCATCATTGTCCATGCTTGGCAAATCGTCGTGCATCAAAGACATGGTGTGGATCATTTCCAAAGCGACAGCCGTAGGAAGAGCTGCTGCTTCGGCTTCCTCCTTGGACGAAGCGAACATTTCGGCGGCGGCCAAACAGAGGACGGGTCGAACGCGCTTTCCGCCGGCCATGAGAGAATATTCCATGCACTCGCTCACCAAATCGGTGTTGGGAGGGTCAACCGAGGCTACGGTTTCTTTCAACATGGCGTTGAGAACAGGTTGCTTGCTCATGACGTATTCGTTCAAGTCGAAATCGGTGGAGGTGTCATCGGCGACGGTAGCCCATTGTTGAGTGTTTCTAGAAATGCTAGCCGAAGGAACGAATGCCTCGGTCGTAGACGTAGTGGCCGTGAAAGCGACAGCTACCAAGGCAGCCAAAGTCGAACTGGTGAATTTCATCTTGCTATTCTTGTTTTAGTATAGATCGAATTGTTGGCAGTATAGTCTGCTTTTGGTTCTTTCAAGAGACGAGTGAGTACTAATGCGTTTTTGAGTTACGACAACGGTTCGCTTGCACTTCTTCATGTGGCAAAAGAACAAGATCACCTGGGCTTGTGATTTTCTTTGATCGACCGACATCCGGGACGATGAGATTCGTTCGTTCCTCCGAAGGGAAACGTACTCGTTTTGGGGGGTTCACGTGGAACCAAAAAATAAAACTTCAACTCTATTTGGGGGAATTTAGTTCGCTCCTAAATATTCCCCCAACTGAATCGAGTCCTTGAAAACAGGCACGACTCGAGTTAATCAATCACGGATCAAAAGGTTTTCCGAACTTTTCGGTCGGGTTCGAAAGACTACGGCCGCCGAGTGCTGATAGCCTCCTGTCTTTGAAAACTATCGCGGCAAAGATCTGCTCGATGATCATTTTTAGGTCACCATAGTGAGAATACATTGTCCTTCTCTTGCATCAACCTTGCCAACCACAAAGCACAAACCAACTGTGTTATAGAAGTGAAAGAACAGGATAAACAAGGAAACAACAACACCGAAAGCCGCATTGAATCTGAATAATCATGTCTTACGATCGTGCCATTACCGTCTTTAGTCCCGATGGACACTTGTTGCAGGTCGAATATTCTATGGAAGCCGTCCGAAGAGGATCCACCGTTGTGGGAGTTCAAGGAAAGGATTGCGTCGTTATTGCCGTTGAAAAAAGAGCCATCGCCAAGTAAGTTTTTGATACTGCTTTGTATGCTGCACTGCTCTGGATCACCGAGTTGATTGTTTCGTGATCAATGCTTTCTGGAATATCGTTTCTGCTTTTGCTTCACTGGATGAAATTTCTAATTTGCTGTCCCTTTCTATTCTATTTTCTTGAACTCCCGCTTCTCTCGATATTAAACAAAAACTATGACGAATCCACTGTGTGATGTTACTTCGTTAGACTCCAAGATCCTCGAACCATCCGAAAGATCGTCAACATCGATGATCGAACAGTGCTTGCCTTTGCTGGTTTGACCGCAGATGCACGTGTTCTAGTCAACAAGGTTCGTCTGGAGGCTCAGTCTTATCGATTGACTATGGAAGATGCACCTTCTGCGGATTATTTAGCTCGATACCTTGCTCGAATCCAACAAAGGTACACACAACAGGGAGGAGTCCGGCCCTTTGGGATTGCCACTTTAGTGGCGGGCGTGAACGATGACGACATGGGTAAAAAGCCATACTTGTACCAGACAGATCCTGCGGGAACACATTCGCGATGGAAGGCACAGGTTATCGGAGGGCGCAATTCGAAATCGCTACGAGAATTTTTGGAAAAGCAATATCAGGATCTGACCGAGGACGACTTTACCGAACAAAAATGTGTCCGATTGGCCGTCCAGGCCTTACTGGAGGTCGTTGATAGTGGGGCGAAAACTATGGAGGTTTGTGTAGTCCGTTCGGGTGGAAAGAAGGAAATGTTGAGCGAGACCGCCATTCAAGAGCACGTCGACGAGATCGAAGCTAGCATGGAAGAAGAAAAGAAACCTACGGAGTAAACGAAACCCTTGCCAAGTCATATATTCATCTTAAACAATAGAAACATTTTATTTCCACAATTTTCTCCGAAACCACAAAGTAACGACAACTTGAAAGCAACGTTGTCAAAGCAGATTGCAACGACAATTCGCGAGTAGCAAAGTCTCATTCATGATAACAACGTACTACTCTCAGTTTTTGGCAGTTGATGGCCTCTCGTCACCGGAATCAAAACTTGCGCATCGAAGCGGAAAACTAGTAAAGTACGTTATAGAAGCATGCTGCATGTACTCTCTCGCTTGATACAAGATCGTGCGTACCGTCACCTCACACTTTTCGACCCATTGAACGGACTTCCCACGTTTGTTCTTCGGAAGGTGTCCGACAGTCATATTGAAGTGTGATCGCTAGAAGTACTTTCAAATATATATTTATAACATGAGGCAATTTAAGTTTGACTATATTTTGGTGAGATATGTGAATAATGTTACTAGTACACACCATTATGGAGTAGAATGCGACGAGGATTCAACACAAAATCGTTTTCTTGGGATGCTGATATTCATTCGTGTCATCAGAGGTGTAGTTGGTAGCAGTGGGTTCATTTGTAAACAAAGAGATCTTGCAGTGTCTCCTTGCAACAAGCTTTGATCGACCGGATTCTTATTTCTTCTTCATCAAGTGCTTCTTGACAGCCTTTTGCTTGGGGTATGAAGCGTATTTCTCGTCTCGGTCGTATCGGCCAGGAGCCTTGTGACGAATACCCAACGATTGAACAAGAGACACATAACGCTCTTGATCTTCGCTGTATAGGTAATTCAGAAGACGGCGGCGCTTGTTAACCATAGCGACAAGTCCTCGGCGAGTGGAGAAGTCCTTAGGGTGTTGTTGCAAGTGCTTCGTGAGGTACGAAATACGTTCTGTCATACCGGCCACTTGGTATTCGGGAGATCCGGTGTCCTTGTCGTGTCGTCGGTTTTCAGCTCGGAGTGTTTCCAGTCGTTGCTGAGATTCGTACCAGGCGGGGGCAACACCATCGTCTTCGATACCATCATCGTCTTCGTCCTCGAGGTCGCCGACGTTTACAATGTAGTCCTCCTCAGGAGGGGATTCGACATCTTCCATTTCATCGTCTCCGACAAACATTGGGGATGTTCGGGGTTGAAATCGTTGACGTTCTTCAACAATTTGAGTAACCTTAGAGACAAAGTAATGGCAACGTTTCGAATTCGAATAAACGAAATAGAGCGAAGAAATTCATAGAGTGAGAGCATATTCTTACGGAAGAAAAGCGAGATGGGTCAACAAGAAGGCCAGGCGGAAGCTCAGGTGCACTCGATGAATTTTGTTCGATTCATGCTGTGGCTAGCTAGGTCTCGTTTCAGATCGATTGCAGATGATGTCTTCCGTGGTAACATCACATCCATCAAATTGGTATTTTGATTTCCGGTACAATTAGTACGGTAAATTCTACGGACTGACGTAGTTTTTTCAACTGATGGGAGAATTCTACGACGACGCCGCAATTGCATCTGATAAACGGTATGTAGTATCGTCGTCTACGTTGCCGTCTCGGATTCCCACCATCGTCCCACCATTTCTATCGTCGAAACTTCCCATTCAATCGAGCTTTAACTTCACTTCGCCTGCTTCCATTCGGAAGGAGCCCAGTTCAATACGAACGGTTTCTCGAAAGAAAATAAGATCTATCCTTCCGTGTTCTTACCTGCGATGCCGTGGATCGGGCGGAAGGCGAAAACGCATTAGCAGCATTTACTGCAAGTGCCAATACTAGTACTGATCTGGAAAACATCATCGTCTATTTGTTTATTATATTCAGAGACCCCGACGTTGTATTGTTGTACAGCTTTAATATTAGTGAGAGAAGAGATGTTTGATTGATGTGTGTTTCTTGAAGGTTGCGTTCGCGTGTTTTTCTGATGGCTATCGCTTACTCCCGTGATGTGTACGGGAAGATGTCTTGTAAGAGTTGGTGACAGTGCGTGTGCGTGTCCTTCCCCAGTCTTAGTAATAGTATTATGGACGGTTAGCTGCTCTTGGCCATCAATATTTATGTGAAATTCCCTCTGTGGACCACGAGGTGATGACGTGTAAGGAAAAGTCTAACAATACTTTTTTTCTTCGACCGTGAGACGGAATCTTAGAAAAAGGAATCCTAAATTCCAAAAATTTGCATTCTCGCGCCAATGAAACTGACTGACGTACTCACGATCACGTTTCACGGACATCATGAGAACCCTTTTCCGTTCCTCTTACTCAGCTCATGATTTTTTGCATACTTCTTGTATTTTCTCCATTCTTTCTACAACGCATCGAAAACACATCAAAATTTAGTCAGTCAAGTCGGTCGGTCTGTCGGTGGATCGGATACGACTCTTATTGCTCGCGGATTATGATTCGGATTCTAAGAAATTCTTGTTTGTGTCGATGTCGATGATGATCATCATCATCGTCTAATTCGCATTAGTTCTCTCAGAAAGCACAATTCTGCGAAACAATTAAAAATGCATCGAATAGAAGTTTCAGTTGTACCGTCATGCGTCTTCATGTTTTCTATCAAGTCGCTTTGATTCTGTCCTTCATGGCGGTATCGGAAACATTCCAAACATCGTTGCAGAAAGCATCGCGCTTCCAAAAGACCTGCAACCAAGAGAAATTTTATGATTCTGAGTCTTTGATCCTTTTGAACCATAGTGGGGATGGTTCGTTAGAAGTTGAACAAATAAATGACGCATCTATTGATAGTACGCTGGATTTATTGCCTCCCCCTCCATGCTCTGACTCGAACAAAGATGATGATATCTTTCGAACGATTAGACGAAACACTCCGTTATGGTTCCAGAACTCCCTGATGAGAGATTCTGGTTTTGTTCGGTTTTGTAGCGACAGTCTTGTAATTTTTGGGCTTCCTACCATTATATCGACTTACCAGCAAGCCCTGCCACACTTTTTGGCCCTCACCGATGTTCCAGTTTGGTTGAGACGTCATGTTTACTCACTACTCAGAATGAACGACTTCCTTGAAAAGGAATCTTTTGTTCGCGAAAACACGTTTGAAGTCATACAGTACGGAGATCATCCGATGCAAGTGGCACACCTGATGAGACCATTGGTTTTTGAAAAAGGCGACACTTCATGTCATGGAATAGATCGATTGGTTGTATTCATTCATGGTGGCGCTTGGGGTTCTGGACGACCATGGATGTACAGGTTGGTAGCACGGCCTCTCCTACAGCTCAATTACTCTGTTGCGGTAATTGGATATCGAACATATCCTGACACAGATACCCATGGCCAAGTGGACGATGTAAAACTTGCAACCGAGAAATTGCTTCAGCATTCCCCTGAGTTTGCCAAAAATGATGTGACAATCATGGGCCATTCATCTGGTTCTAACATTGGTCTCCTCTCTATTTTGGACGCGGATTTTCTACAGAGGGTAAAAATAGGATCATTTGTTTCTCTTGCTGCAGTTTGTGACGTCGTGAAACACTATGAGTTCGAAACGGGAAGGGGGGTCGAAGAAATCTCACCAATGAAACCAGCTTGTGGCGGATCAGAGTTATCCTTCAGACGATGTTCTCCAACCCATCGAGTTCACGATTTTGTAAGAAAATATGGTAGTGATTTGTTACCGAAAATGCTACTTTTACATGGCATACTTGATGACACTGTCCCTTATACGTCAACTACAGAGTTATTAGAAGAACTGCACAAAGGAATCGTTGATAAACCGTCCGAAAAACAGAGATTCAAAATGATTCTACCGAAGATTGGTCACGCCGACACAGTTGTTCAGTTTATGATGGGAGGGGAAACTAGAGATCATGTGCTTAGTTGGTTGTCTGTCGATGAGTAATCGAGGGTAGTCATTTCAAGAAATGCTAGTTATTACACTATAGATCATTTTAGAATTACAGAGCCACGTATAATTTCAAATACCTCTTTCCCTGTTGAATCGTTCATGCTGATTCTATCAACACTTTCATACTATATCGGTAAAACTAACCTTGGCTCTTACTTTATTGTCCAGAAGATGGCGCCCCCGTCGGTGAAGCCCACGGTAATGTCCAGGATTCGACGATTTTCCGCTGATCTGCATTTTGGCACCGACGGAGATTTAAACATTCTCGCAACATATTCCCACTCACATGCGGTGGAATTCGTGCGCAGCTCTGACACCAACCCGTTTTGGTGCAAATTTGGCTTCCTGTCTGAACGCTAGGAAGCATAAAGCCACACCTTGCGCATATATCTTCTCCTGAAACCGCCTCACGGAAGGGTCCGAAACGTCCCGCCGTTCTAGTCCTATCCCCACCCAATACACTTTGTGCAGCCAAGACGCTCAATCCCGACTTAATATCCCAAAGCTCAGCCGCTTTACCCCGCAACTCCTTGGGAAATTCTCTAATGAGTTCGAGACGGATTTCCTCTGGAAAATCTCTCGACGCATTCAATCTGAGCCGGTGTTCGTCTTCTCGTTCCAACTGTCTTCGCAAGTTGTGGAATCTATTCTTGAATTCCATTATCCGTTCGACCAGGAATGATTTTCGACATTTTCGCCCAGTGACTGCCAATAGTATTGTACAAGTGAAATATAGTGGCGTCTTCGGTCGGACTCCAGTCAGTGACCTTAAGACGCGGGTTCAGGTGATTGACATACCGTTCCCTACACTGTTTCCCCGTTCGCTCTGGCAAGTTTTGAGCCACCAAGGACCATTTCATGGGTATTCGCATGCTTTGGACGATGCTTAATAAGAGAGCATCCTCTTCCTTGGTCCATGCCTTTGGCCCGGTTTTTCTTTTCCCGTTCCCACTGTTGTTACCCCCAGCTCCCGGCGTAGCAGTAGCTGATGAACCATTCTCTAAGCGATGAGGGTAGGTTGGGTGCCCAGGGGGAGCTCCGTAGTGATGAGGTGGAGCAGCTGCACCTGATCCGTGGCGTTGGGGAACTGCCATGCCATGATGTCCTGGATAACCGTAGCCTCCAGGCATTGTTGGTGCGTGTCCATGCGACGAAGACGAGTAACCACCAGGACCACCATATAATGAAGACGGTGGTGGCGGACCTCCTGGTGCATGGCCATAGCTATGATGTGGATGATGAGCATGATGATGCGATAGATGAGGAGGAATATGATGCTGTCCCGATGCCGAAGGCGGTTGGTACGAGCTTCCAGGCGGCATTGATCCGTACGGTCGATACGATGGATGAAGAGCATTAGGAGCTGCCTCAGTTCCTGTTCCAGGCCCAACAGTTGCGACGCTCGCAGACTGAGGCTCAGATGCAGTAGCTGCTGAATTCATACCTGGAACTGCTGTCGACGACGATGACTCGACGGAAGAGCTTTTGTTTGGGTTTGTATCGGCCGGGGCAGTAGTGCCATCGGTGCTTACTGTAGCTGATGCTGTCGTAGGAGGTTTCGCCTCTACTGGAGTTGATTGCGGTGGAATAACACCTGATTGAGTTTGGTTCGGTTGTCGAGCCATCGCCGAATGGGGGTGCTGAGGATGCAGATCTGACGGATTCATTGTAGTATTGCTTTCTCCAATCTGAACCCATTCAGTATCGTCATCTTCATATTTGAGCAAATGTTCTCCTGTAGCGCCATTGTATTGTTGAACTGTTCCAATGTACCAACTGCTATCTACGGGCCAAAATACTCTCACTTTTTTTCCAATCATGCAATTAGGGCAAAACCTATTTTGTGGACGGAGGATTATCAGTTTTCGAATTCAAATTGTAAAGATAATTTTGTAACGACAATGTGAGTGTCATGACATAAATTTTGTATACGGCCAGATGGGCAATGTCGTCGAACGATATGGTTTCACGGCTACTTCATTCGAATGAACGAGAGTAGTTTCGTGATTCGATAGGATGCAACACGCTTACCTTTGTCGTTGAGACGGATCTCCGATTGTAGGCATCCCATCTTTAGTCGCTCCATCAAGATCATCACAGGCCAGTAGCGAAGAATCCACTACGCCGCAACCTGCACATCGATCCATAAGCTGCGGGTATAGACCTTGCGGATGCTGTTGAGTCGGAAGGTGCGGAATAAAAGCAGGACTCGGTCCCTGTCCCGTTGCACCGGCGCCGTTTGCCATGGCAGTCATCTCTCCCATGGAAGAAGGCATGGTGTCGGTAGAGCCAAGTATTGTTGAGCTTTTTGTATGGTAGACACAATAGCTAGATGCATAGATTGGATGCACAGTGTCTTCTATCAATCCTAATCTTAGGAAAACTCTTGTGAACGTTCTTGCCGTCGGTTGATAACCCAACGGGGATGCTTTACGTTGCGACCGGGAATGCTTGGTGTCCAACGTTCATCAAATCCATCTCGTTGCATGATCAGCATGTTGCTGGTTCAACGGATCAATTACGGTTACTTAGGTGGAAAATCAGATTTAATCCTACGTGTATGAATATATTTATATGAAGCGCGCCAAACATTGCATGCCTCAAATGTTGGATTAGCCCGACATATTTGGTGCCTCCGGTGTTTTTTGTGCATAAATTCGCAGAAGTTGCGGGATTAGAAGTGTGTAACCATCAAATTCATCTTTTGGGGGTGAGGGGTATTTGAGGGGACGGTCACGAGTAATCTCTGGCTCCTCCTTTCTGGTTCGCACTTACCACAGATCTTCAATCGTGCTGGTCAAAATTATTGTCTTCACTCTCAACGGCCGGTTTTCGGACTTTTGAGGTGCGCTGTCACACATCCCTATCGTTGAGCATATTCCTCCCGAAACCTACTCTTTTCCGCACTAAACATCGATGAATAGAGAGCGACAAGTGAACAGTTCCCTTCAAATTCAGCTTCCAGCTTCAAAGTAGTCGAAAATCATTAGAACAAATTTGCTAGTGCGTTGAAAGCGAATCAACAATGAAAAACCTCCAATCTACTCTGTTCGTCTTGCTGGTGGCCTCTGTCAAGGCTAAAAGCAGACCATGGCAAGACCTTGTTGATCAGTAGCATTGCTAGTGGCTCAAACGTTGATTCTAGCCGATATGAACTCAAGATCGAAACCGATCCATTCCTCAATTCCGGAGAGAAAAACCCATCCAAAATTCCAACCGAACCTCAGCAATCGGAGACGGGCTGGAATCTTATTAACTCCATCAAGTCCCAAAACGATTCAGTGAGACCCCAAACCACCGCAACCACTGGCAGTTTTGGTACGACGAGTTCCGCTAGTAGTTTTGGCACCAAGAACTCCGCCAGCAGCTTCTTCAAGAATACTGAGGAGAGCACTGAACAGAGTAGTGGATGCGAAAATGGTTTCAAATATGAGATTCACATGATGGACACCTGGGGTGACGGGTGGGACAAAACCATGATCACAATCACAGGAATAGATCGTCCAACTTCTTCCATGGAGACAACCCATACTGATTCAGAGGGTGGATCGTTTGTTTCGATTTCAAAGACCATCGAGCTGGGTTCGACCACTAACAAAAATACAGTCGGGCAGATTTTCCAGGGCAGTCTTCAACAAGGATTCCACGACTTTTAAGGAACTTTGTCTTCTTCCCAACCAGTGTTATCAACTCACTACTACAGGCGGTGAATTTTCAGACGAAGTGTCGTGGGAACTACGTCCGGCAAGCAACAGCGGAGCCCAGATGGAAGCGATGCTCACCGGTGGTGCATCTACTGGATGTACTTTCTCACCATCCGACGCGAGCGGCCACCACTTTTGCCCTAATGCTTGCAGCGATGCAATTCTTGAAAATGCGGTTCCACCGACGACCGTAGGAAAACTTCCAGCCTGAAAATGATGCGGAGATTGTACAAGCTGAAGCACGTTCCGTTGTGCCACCAACGATGCCGGTGGGCTACGAATCAGCATCATCGTCTCTTGGAAACAGCAATAGCGCGTCAACTGCTTGGAGCAAGTTCAAGAGTGGAGAAAGAAACTAAGGAGATGGCTGTATCAACACTGTAGTCATATTAAGAAGCGGAGAAGACATCATATCGCTGATAGTACATCGTACTCTACCCTAGCGACGACGTTTTCATCTCTCGAAAGATTTCCTGATCAGTTTTCGAATATATAGTATAACAAACGTTGTAGATGTTTAAATATAGGCAATGAACCTGAAACAAAAAGATAGAAAATTATTGACAACATACCGTTATATCCCTACATCTGTTAAAGCATATAACAAATCTCCTTGGTGAATTAATTCTTCTTTTTGCGCCCTTTCACTGGTTCCGCATTTAGGTCGATCGCCATTTTGGCTCCCTTGTCGTCCAAAAAGGGAGTGAGAACCATTGTAAGGCTGACACAGGTTAGCATCAATTTGGTGAGTTCGTCGCTGAAAATTCCACAGCTGCGAGCCAGTCGGAAGGCGACAAAGGCGAATTCTCCACCCTGGCTCAAAATGAGACCCAAACGTAGAGCTGTGCCCTTTTTCAATCCAAAGAGCGAACCCAAGATAGATGCTATCACTGCCTTGAGAGTGGTAATTCCAAGAACAAGCGCTGCTACCAATCCGGGCTTGGAACCAATCAAATCCAGATCGATTTCAAAGCCAACCGAGAAGAAGAAGAGTCCCGACCAGAATTCCACGGAAGGGAGCAATTTCTGCTTCAATGTGATGTCTGTGTTTTGTTTCCGACAAAAGAATACCTGCCAAGAATGCCCCTAGTGTATTTGATAGACCGAGCCCTTCGGTAAGGAAGGACATTCCCAGAACTGATGCCAAGATGGCACCCACAAATGCTTCTTGGTTATTGGTTTTGGCAACACTATCAAAGAAGGGATTCAGCAAGAACTTGCCAATAAAGGCAATGATACTCAAGGCAATCGCGGCCTTCAATCCCGCAGATCCCAGGGCATCGAGGAGGCCACCACCGCCTCCCGCTAGAATTGGCGTGACAACCAAAAGTGGCACAACGGCGAGGTCCTGCAGGAGCAAGACACCAAAGGAGGATCTACCAAAGGTCGTGCTCATTTCGTCCTTGTCCTTGAGGAGTTGCAATACAAAGGCGGAACTGGACAGAGCCAAACCGCCACCCACAACGATTTGTGCCGCGGTAGAAAGTCCAAAGCCAAACTTGCAGATGGCGGCCACGAAGGCAGCCGTGACTAGGAATTGGCTTCCGCCGAGCCCAAATACGTCTCGCCTCATGCTCATTAGTGTTTTAAAGTCCAAGTGGATACCCATTTCGAACAAAAAGAAGACAATACCGATATCCGCTAACAGTTCGGTCGTGTGAATATCCTTTACGAGGCTCATCCCGTTTGGTCCAAACAAGAGTCCCAGAAATAGATACCCAAGGATCGGAGAAGCTCCGATCATTTTGGAAAGAGGTGTATTGAGCGCGGTCGTCAACTAATAGCAACAGCGTGTCTGCCTTGGCCCCCTGCATGGACGATGACAGACCCTTTAGAGCGGAAACAACCGCGAGGAGTGGGCCAGACGCGTCGTCTGTCACAACGGGCGAAGCAAAAGTCGGCCTCACCACCACGAGGAACCGTTGCCCAAGACGACTTGGCGCTGTATAATTTCTTGGAGACAAAGGATTGCTTTTGTGTGCTTGGGACGCCCTCTACGATGCCGAATCGAGACGCGCCACAAGGCCTCGCAACGGCGAGAAAGAGGAGAAAGCTCGCGAACCGACGATTCATTTTCATCCGCGAGATACTGTTCTATACGTATTGTATAATATCGCTATCTGCAATATTTGGTGATGAGATTGGAATAGATTCTCTTTGAAAGATGATTTCTGCATGCAGTTTGGCTTGTTTCACGTTATTGGCAGGCAAAGTCGATCGCTGATTTCGACAGGTGTCAAAACATACGAACCATGCTTTTCATTCACGGAAAAGAAAAAAGATCGGATGCTTGAGGTGTCACTGGGTTTGTAGCGTCATCATGAATCAAAACTTATGTTTTGTTGAAAGGGTACATTTCATTTTTGTTTGGGGTTCAAATATTTCGAGAGTTCCCCTAAAGTTTTGTTTGGTCGCGGCTTATTCACTCCGATCCATCCAAAAAGTAAACAACAACAATCCATAAATAAAAATCGAAATCAAGCTTTTCATCTGAGCAAATTCTGCTTTCGATCCGAAAAAGCCGCGGATGATTCCATTTCAAACAGTACAGAGCGACTGCAGATTTGTTCAATCGGCAGCTCCGACCTACTATCCTTTGTGACAGAGATACTTAAAGTAATACCATGCCGGAATCGAACAAGGGAGCGAATGCCCGAAGATTGAAGGCCAACCGTGCCGCCGGAATCGGGGACGAAATGGGACGTCTGCCTTCTCGTGTTAAGGCCGAAGCGAAGATGATCTGCTGCGTCGTTTGCAAGTCGGAACTCAAGTGTACCAAGACCAACACCGAAATGAAGGTTCACGCCGAGAGCAAACACGGAAAGACAACCGAGGAATGCTTCCCGGGAGCCGAAGCTGAGGCCAAGTCCATCGTCGAGAAACTCAACGCCGCGAAAGGCGGAGGAGGAAAGGGCAGGCAAGGGCAGCGACGGACTGACCAAGGCCCAGAGAAAGAAGAAGAACGATGCCATGGCAGATGATTTGCTGATGGCCGGCCTTTCGACTGGAAAGAAGGGCAAGAAGCGATAATCGTCGCGGATCATCACTACAGTACTTTTTGGGCGACGACAAGAAGAACAAGCAGAAGTACTAGTAGTGGGTCAAGGCGATGATCAGCATCCGAGGCATGAGTGTGACCATGGATCCTTGCATAACGTTGTGTGATCAATTGGTTGGAGGAAGCAGAAGATGTGTAGGAAAATTCGGACTTGGAATAGGCCAAGTTGGTGGAGTCGAGAGATCAAATAGAAGGCATGCAGTTTCGATCAAGGCCAAATAAGTAACGACAATGTTGACACAACATTGGTGTTACCTGACAACAACTCGGAGGATCTAATGTCGTGGACAAAACAGAATGAGCAAGCAAACACGAAATGAAATTGGCAACGAGGAGAAAAACAACCAAGAAATTATTGTGCTGCTGCTGGTTCTTTTGTTTGACGAACATACGACCATGGATCGTCCTTGAGTGTTGTATAGGAGGTAGTCCTCTTAGTCTAGCTAGCTACGAAGCTAGCTAGTGCTAGGACTACTATGTTATTGGGTAGCTCAGGCGGGTGAGGCTTCCAATTGATTTTGTGAATCTATAAACTATCGGTAAATCTTCTGGGGAAGAAATTATTATTCAACGTCCTTTTTCTACTTTTTGTAGTATTCCAACGTCGTCATATTTTTTCGACTGTATCGACTACAATTTCTGTTCAGAGCTGACTGGCGCGCTTGAACATACCGCTAGCACGCGTAAATGACCGCGAAACCTCTCTAAACCCGTCAAAAAGCGCGCTCCCAGGACTTCCCTCGGGTTTTTTTAGCCCGAAAGCGCGAAAGGATTAACGATCACTTTTTTTTTGCATTCCGTTCACAGTTCACAATGACACCTTTATTCGCACGGAATCGTAGCGAAGCACTTCGCTCCTAAAACATCGCAGCCCGTCAGCATCAACATTCGCTTCAATTGCAACGGTTATCACTACTCACTACCAGCCATCAACATCACCAGTAATATCAACTGCCACCGGTAGAAAAAACAAATGGAAAATGGTGTCTAGAGGACGAAGATCCTTCAATCGTTCTCGCCACGAAGAAGAGAAGAAGGATGAGGAAGAAGAGCAAGTGAATTTGCAAAACGCAATTTCAGCGGAAGAAGCTGCTAGAATTCGAAGGGCACAATCCCTGGCTGAAGAGGCGCTTCGAATGGCTACAGAAGCGCGGGAAGCAGCGCAGCGTTTGAGGGAGTACCGGGCGAGGATAACTTTGCCATACCGCAGGAGTATGATGCTTGAAATCGATGAAAGTTCTACCATGCGAGAGGGCGACGATGCTTGCAGGACTTTGTAAACCGACTGGCGACGCTTCGAAAAGTACAGTTGACAGAAGAGCTCGCTTGGATCTGCCCACTTTGATCCGAACAGCTGCTGTGTTTCTAACCATCCATCCAAACGAAAACCGAAAAACTGAACGTGCATGTTGTAATGTCTACTGGATTCAACCGACACGGGAAGCAAAGACTAACCGTGTCGAGGCATGAATGAAAGTATCGTATATGTGCAGAACAGAAGAATAGTTAAAGAATATTGTAAATATTTGTGTAGAGATCTCATTTTCTATCTTTTCTTTTCTACCGATAGATTTCGAGTGTATACGAAACCGAATGCGAATTGCTGTTTGAAATAGTTATGCTAAGAAGGTCGTGCCGAGCGATTATCCAAAGTAACGAGCTCTCACTGTTAAAAATGTGTTTCTAACGAATTCATTGTGCCTCAGAATCAGGGGTAGACGAGGGTGTTCGCTGATATCCCTCCCAACAGATTTTTCCGACAATTCATCGAGTTGTTGTATGAAGTCATCAATGTGCTCTAAAAGTTTCATCGAGGTATCTTGATAGAATTGTTCGTGAAGCGCTTGCTTGGTTTCGTAATCTCCGTCCATGTGAGCCTTGTAGAGAGCACGTTTTTTCGCAATGTTGTTGGAGCCCAGAATTTGGAGAAGGAAGAACGTCCCAAACCTCTTCGCTGGCATCGCCGGTGTCTTTGAAAAACAGCATTCGATTGTGGGCATAAGCCCATATCTTTGAGTTCCTTGTTTACGTGTGGCGGAACGTATTTGCAAAATGTAGCAGGTGACGACTCGTCCAGAAAACCATATCTAGCAAACAGAAAAGATGGGTTTGTTGGATCTCCGTAGCTCATGCAAAGAGGAGATCCTGCAGGGACATCACTTGTTGTCTGTACATGACAGTTTCCTTCCTCGTCGTAACCTATCATGACAGTTGTTGTCTGTCGCATGGTTGAAGTAGTCGGCCATCGGGGCTATGCATAGGTCACCAGATCCGTTGTCAGCTTCAAAACTCCTGGTGTAAACTACTTGATAGGCCCAGATCCAAAGATTCGCGTCTCCCCTTGTTTCTTCGCTCAGAAAAGGCACCCGTTTTACTTGCAAGTGATTTAAGTTGGCACGTTCCTTCATAGCCAAGGCTGCCATCAACGTAGGCAGGCACTTGTAACAAAACGGGGTCATCGACGCCGCAGTTCGAATAATAACGAGGCAAGGAATTCAACCATGGAAACCACGGGCTTTCTTCTCCCTTCTCCCACTCCACCAATATTTTCAGCATCAGATAGTACTGTCGAAATTCAGACTCGGCATTCAAGCTGGTGATCAGCTTTTCGGCATCTTCCAAACGACCGAACTCTTCCACTGCTTTGTTGCTCGACAGAATCATTTCGTTCGGGACATACAAGACCGGGCTGTTGGCTGGAATCTCGTTGGAAGTCACCATCGAGACATCAAAGTGTTGTTGGTTTCCGTCTCCTGCATCGTAATCACTCACGAGCTGCAATCCTTCGGTCCCTTGAACCCCACATTGATACGCCCATGCTTCCATCGTTTCAATGTCTCGTACGGCATTTTCTTGCACATCTACAAAAGAAAACAGAATTGGTTTATCTCTGTTTCTGGGTCCACAATTGACCAAAGCGTTCGTATCATCCCTGCATACCCCATTGGTGGATATCCTCGCAGGAATACCAACTGAAGGCTGATTCTGGAAGGCCAGCACGAGGCCGATGTTCAGCGACGTGATAGCGAGAGCAGGCATATCTACGGAGCACCATTTTTCCTCGACTGGAGATTTGTGTCATTGCGTTTGAGGCATGAACGTTCTCTGTGTATCACGGATATAACGTTGAAGATGCCGTTGAACGTTGGATAGTTGATCCAATAGAAGATGATCTTCCTGTACCATCAGGATTCAATCGTATTCTTTCGGTGACGATCATCGGTTTGCTTAGATTTTTTTCAAAAATTCAAAATCAGCGTTCGTCACTTTGATCCGTTAGAATTAGGATAGGTCCTACATTAGGGTCCATGAAAGCAGGGGCATTTTCCACCATATTGTTTCCCCTAAAATGTGTTCGGTCAAGAATTCTTGTGAAGAGATAAAATTGGCGCGTAGTTTCGGTTTGGGTATGTTTTTCCCATGTTTTCCCTGTTTGCGCCATAAATTGCATCAACTCTCTCGTTGATCTCTACGTTTCTGGTAGTTTTTCGATGCCTGTGGTAGTTTGACTCTGCCTGCGACAATCATTTTTCAGCGTTTTGGCATCCGTGCTCTCACCTTTCTTGTGGGTTTCTCTTCACAAATTTATTTTGCTTTGACAACCTTGGCACATCATTAGTTATTTCACCTCACAAGAAGAGTCTTATAACTATTGTATTAAATCGAATACACAATGGAAACGAGTAAGAGACGAAGATCGTTGCGACTGCAAGCCCTGGAAGCAGATCGTGACGACGATGGCGCGAACTCCACCAGTGACCACAGCGACGACGATGCATCATCGAAGCGCAAGAGGAAGGCGAAGAGTGAAAGCGCCCCTAATAAGGTCATCTTCACAGAGCAGTGAGCGTCGTCGCACGCGCAGCAACAGGCGAATCTACCAGCAAACGAAGGAAAACAAACCGCCGAATCGAAATCCGAGTTGTCGGTCGCCACACACACGGAGGATTCCACGATGAGCACCACCAATCGACGGCAAACAAGATCTCTTTCGAATCAAATCAAATCGCAATCGAAAACCGTAACACCATCTCCCGTTTCTACAACAGCCGCAACTAAATTCAGCTTTGCTTCGCCGACAAAGACGACAAAGAAGGCGGATGACTACTATGGTTCCGACGAAGAAAGCTGCGAAGAAATTCCATCCGGAGTTATTAACCTATACCGAGATGAAGAGGACGAGGTTGATATGTCGGAGGCTGCTTCTAAATCTCCCGCCAATCGGAGGGCTCGCACAAGACGAGGGAAGAAAGCAACATCAACTTCAGCAGCAACTTGAAGATTGGGCTCATCGCCATGAACGTCCTAGGACTTTGACAACGGGAGGGGTTACCGTTTTCGATTCTTCTACGAAAGAATCCCTGACGGTTGACTACATTCGAACCTATGGCGAAGACTACCGGAAATATTTGTTTGGCACGGAAGGCCTTGTCAATATTGATTTTGTTGCATATGGTCGACCGAGTGTCATGGCATTGAAAACAGGTAATCATAGCAGCAACAAAAGGAGCAAGAATAATCCTTTGGGGTCTCCCGAATCGAGAAGATCTACTTCTTCGTCGTCGAGTTCGACAACAAGTACTTCCAAGGTGACACCCGATTATCCGAGGTACAGTTCCCACGAGCCCTGGATGGGCCTTGATTCACTCGAGGATCACATAGATCCTGATCCACACCAGGCCCCTGAAAATTCGAGAAAAATGATGTGTCAACCGCAATTGACACCCAAGATGCGGTGCATACTTGTCGACTGGTTGATCGAGCTGTCGGAACATTTTGAGTTTGCCCCAGAAACCCTACACTTTGCCGTGACGTTGGTCGATAAGGTACTCGCAAGTGGTTTTTGCCTCCCCGACGCGAAACCCAGCAACTGGAGCACCGGAAGAAGGCGTCAAAGATATCGCACCTTGGAGGAACTCAAGGATGCCCCCGACTATTCTGATTCCGATTCCTACTCTGACGATGACGACGAAAGCGAGGACTCGCGAAATTATTTAATTCCTAGGGATCGTTTCCAATTACTGGGTGTGACGTGCGTGTGGTTGGCTTGCAAAATCAAAGAAAGAGCACCCCCCAAGGCAAGGGAGATTGCCTACGTATCGGATCATATATACAGCACCGAACAAATCACTCGAATGGAACGAAGGGTATGCAACGCCTTGAAGTTCAGATTTCTCCAAGCTCGAACTCCTCATGAGTTTTTGTTTGAATTTATGAGAGCCAGTTTCGCAGGATTAGAACCGCTGGAAGAGGACCAAAAATTGCCAGAAAAAAATCTCCCGGCCGCTGCTATTGGCGTTGGAGTGGCATGCGACTCGGTGTTCCGAGATATGGCGAATTACCTGCTTGAATTGGGCCGTCTGCCTTATGGACCAACTAGCAATGCCCCGAGCTTGCTGGCCGCTGCCGCAATTTACCTCGCAAGAGTAACACTGGGGATCCCACGTGCTCTCAGAGATGCCGATGATTCATTGGCGATGAGCTCTGTGTACTATTGGACGCCCACCCTTGAACATTACACAGGTTACGACCGTGAAGCTCTAAAGCAGACAGTAATCGAAATCCACAAGTATCACGCGGCTGCGGAAAGTTCCTCGCTGCGATCGGTTTTTAACAAATACAAATCGAAAAAGTACAATCGAGTGGCGCTGAAGACTGTTGTTCGGTATGAAGATCTAGGATTTTCTGTAATATAAAATAGACAAACATCTTGATGATGTCAAAAAATATGATTTAGTCAACAACAAGAGTTTCGTCTCTTGATGCTTTCCTGCCAAAGTTTCGTTTGCAATCAGTTCACGAAATGGACGTCCTTTGTGCCCACAGTCACCGGTTACTATCAAAACAAATTGAAATCTAACTGGTTGTTAAATGTTGAGTTCGAAGCACCCTACAGGAAAGTTGAATGTAATTGTTTTATGGTACATTAAATTGCTTTTGTAAGCCCGGCAAGACGAAAGAGTTTTTATGGCCTTGTCTCGGATTAGAGGATCATTAACGATCGCATCAATTTTATAGGGTTCGTGTGGTGCCCGAATTTACTTTCTCATTTTCAACAAGAGTGCCTTGTTTCCCTTGATCTTCTTTTGGAGCTGAAGCATACCGAACAGCAAGGCCTCGGCCGTAGGTGGACATCCGGGAACATAAATATCAACGGGAACGATGCGATCGCAACCTCGAACCACAGAGTACGAGTAATGGTAGTATCCCCCACCGTTTGCACAGGATCCCATCGAAACAACCCATCTAGGTTCGGGCATTTGGTCGTAGACTTTGCGCAAGGCGGGTGCCATTTTGTTGGTAAGGGTACCAGCCACGATCATGACATCGGATTGACGGGGAGAAGCTCGAAAGACCATACCGAAGCGCTCCATATCGTAACGGGAAGCAGCGGCGTGCATCATTTCGACGGCGCAACACGCCAATCCAAAAGTCATGGGCCACAAGGAACCTTTTCTCGCCCAGTTGACAAGATCGTCCACGCGACTGATGGTGTATTCGACATTGTCCTTGACTGGAACTTGATCCAAAAATCGACGTTCCAATTGATCCATGCTATCGAGCTTACCGAGCTACGAGTAGGAAATCAAATCAATTACATTTGTTCAAGATAGACGAGAAAGGTGATGGATAAAAGTGAGGAAGTTGAAACACAAAAACACCCTAAAAACCTGCCGATATAAGCGCTGAGCATCCGGGTGCTTAAATCACATGTTGCTTACAGCTGAAGTCCTCGATTCTGCGGTTCCGGCCATGGAGCGGAGCGCAATGTTGTTTAATCGACAGCATGATTGAGCCGATAGTCGTTGAGACGCCTTGTTGACGACGGGACGAGAGAGGGACAGAAGGTTCATCATGGTCGGTTGATATAACACAAACTATGGCAAGTTGCGTCTGTGACGAATTGACGTCCTCTAGTACTATTTCTACGGTGATGTTATTGGCGTGGCTTTAGCGAACGGCGGCTGTGTTTCGTAGCGAAAAGGAACGCGCTGTTTGTTGCCGCTTTTCTGCGCGTCAGTTTGCACATTTCCAAAAATGGGTGTATACATATGCTCTATAGGTATATTGAATATGCACGTTTGAGAGTTTCGGACTGACTGACTCACACGAGGTCTTGGCTGGAGGAAAATGCTACCTATCCAAACTCAAAACGTATCCGAAGATCACTCAATGTTATGAATGGAACACCCCTTCCCCTCTTATACTTTTCATTACGAATCGAACAAAACGTCCGAGATGATTCGATCAGCGCTATTCGTCCTGTTGGTAGCAGCGGTGTTGAGCTCGGCCTCTTTTGTGGAGGGTCTTGAGACTCTCTTTCGGGCCAACACAGGCGGCAAAACTCCTGTGGTAGGTCGTGTGTCTGCGGGGCCGACCATGGAGATTTCGAGCATGGGATGCGGCACGTGGTCGTGGGGGAATCGATTTTTGTTCGATTACGACCCGTCCCAAGACGAGGAGATATATGAGGCATACCGAGAAGTCAGAAACGCTGGTGTTACGCTCTTCGATACCGCCGACTCGTACGGCACACTTGATCTGAACGGGAGAGCAGAAATTTTGCTTGGGAGCTTCGAGCGACGTTATCTGGAAGAAATCGGAATCTCCGGAGGCGATGACGATCAATCAGAAGCTCCGTGGTGGGACTTTGGAAAGTCAACGGCGAACAACAAGAACTATTATCCCCAGCAGGTTGCCACCAAACTCGCTCCATACCCGTGGCGTGTAACACCCGGTAACATTGTGCGCTCCGCCGAGGGTTCTCTGCGGCGACTAGAACAACCTAAGCTGTCGATAGCACAACTGCATTGGTCGACCGCAAACTACCAACCCTTCCAGGAACAGGCCTTGCGCGAAGGCATTTGCGACGTCTACGACAAGGGATTGTGCGATGCCGTTGGTGTGTCGAACTACGGGCCAAAGCAATTGTTTTCGGTGGCGGAGAAATTTCGTGAACGAAAGGTCCCGTTGGCAATCGCGCAGGTTCAGTACTCTCTCATGACATACAACGATGTGACGGGCAAGGACATGAACGAAGCTTGTGACGAAGTTGGCTGTCGGCTGATATCCTATTCGCCCCTGTGTCTGGGATTGTTGACAGGAAAGTACACTCTGAAAGAAACAAACCGACTCCCAAAATCTCCAGCGCGGCGACAGCTCTTTACCGAGTTGCTCCCCGGCGCGCAGGTCTTGCTCGACACCCTCGAGGTCGTTGCAAAGGACTATGACAAATCCATTTCGCAAGTCGCGATCAATTGGTGCATGTGCAAGGGAACGGTTCCTATTCCGGGAGGGAGGACACTGGCGATGGCGAGAGAAAACCTTGCTGCCACGGGCTGGTCCCTTCGACCAGATGCCGTCTTGGAACTAGAGAAAGCTGCATCGAAGGTGACGAAGCCAATGGTTCAAAACGTTTTTCAGACGGATTAAATCATTATCAAGATAACGCGTATTGCGATTTGAAAGTATTTCAGTCTGGTAAATTCTATCTTCATTAGCAAGGTTACCAAATTCTACATATTCTTTATATTGAATCTCTATCGTCTTGATGAAAATGGCATACCGGTTCAAGGAGAGTGCATCATAGCAAAAAAAGCGCAATACTCCCTATTGAATACCAGCAATGGCCGCTATGACTCCCAAGCGCAGACAAGCAAAAGTGTGTACTCGTAGACGGGGAAAATAATTCCATTGACTGGGAATGCCCGTAAACACGTGACGGACAATCCGCGGAAGAGATGTCTCCAACCGTTTTCCTTTACGATTTTCGAGGTAATCGCCGCTATCGTTCGTTCGTTTTTCGGTGTATTGACCGGTGCGGTCTGGATTTGCGTTTTTATTACGTCAAAAGGATATACGATCGCCCATGTCAAGGCACCTGTCAAACCTCCCGCGATAGCACTAGCGAACCATGTGTGCGCCTTGGGTTGTTCTTGTTGTTGTTGTTCGCCGGTAGCTTTCGGCATCGTCGTCATTGATTTTTTGTCTCGTTCATCCAAAGTGTATTGGATACGATCTTTAAAGATATCATATAGGGAAAAATAGGCACCAAATGCAGGAATTTCTCTCCAGCAGGTAATCCACCATCCTCGATACAGGGCTGAAATGTTGGCGGATGATCCACCACTTGTAAGGATTGTGCGCAAGGTTGTCCGCATTGATGTTGCGGCTGCTCCAGCAGATTCTTCTATTTGCATTCGACACTTGACGTGTTCTATCGGACAAATAATCATTGCTTGCACAAGACCGGCGAAGGATCCGCAAGTGAATGCCTTGATGTTTGGATCATTTCTGGGAGAATATTGTTCATATAGTCGGCTCGACCACCCATACGATGAAAAAATAATTGCGTTAACGGCACAGGCCGCCGAAAGTGGGGCTGTCACACCACGGAACAGAGACGTTGGACCTCCGTACTTGGCACCAACCACTAATGACGCAATGCTTGGATTCCCTTTCGCGGTCTGCATCCGAACCTTCAGAGTATCCATGGGATGACCAACAACGATGGATGCCGACCCCGCTACACCTCCTGCAATGAAATCATGGAAGAATGATACTTCTTGTTCATCCTCTGTCGTCGTACTCAATTCGGAAGCGTCTGTTGTTATGGCGATAGATGGTGAATCCATTTCCATGTGCTGTATTTCGTGAAGTGTGGGGTCCTTGTGACCCAATTCTTGTTTGTGTTCCATGACCAATTGCGTTATATGAAATCAAACAATGGATTACAGTAACAATGATATTTTGTCTTGTCGTAGTGTTTTAGTAATTGGGACACCTGCAAGGACACCAGCAAAAATTACGTAGGCCCTTGGAAGTAGATGATTTCTCCACGAGTGGTGTCAAACCGTAAAAACGTCAAAGCGTCACGACGTCAAAAGAATTTCAGCCTATATGTAGCAATGGGTTCGGGTAATCCTGTGCATTGAAATTCATACAATTCGTTCCATAAAAGTCGTGATTTCAGAAGGACAACTGGGGTGTAGGCGTGGAGATTCCTCGGAAATGCGTTGTTGTGGTGTCTTGGTCGATCGGCATGTATCGTCGACTAATGTGGAATCTCTCACGAAACGGATAAAATTCTTTCAAAATATCTGGCACCTCAAAGAATGAGAGAGAATACAGGTATGTTTGCGAGGATCATCCACGAAAACGAGAATGTCCATGCGTTCGTACGAATTCCCTTTCTGTCACGATGTTACAATCAACCAATGATTAGCGAGAACTTCAACACAAAACCAAGGAACTTTTCCTTTTTTATTCGAAGTAGTCGACATCTCGTTCTGTTTGCGGTCTTTGCGTCTCCCGCTTCAACACGGTATGAAAAATCTGAGAGGATGGATCACAGACGAACATGTTGTTTACATGTTGTTGTGATTTGGATTGTCAGACTTGAGACTATCACGAGATTATATTTTGTTTCTCATTTCGACTAGTCATTTTGATTCCATTTCTGTCTTCTACTGGAGGATAAGGAGCTTCAAATATATTATAACAAAGAGTCAGCTTATTGTGTTACGATAAACGGAGATCATCATGGATTTGCCGTGGAAACCTATTTACACTCAAAGCACTGGTCAATTCGATTGGGAAGGAGGCATTTCTGCCGCGAAGGATGCTGATGATGGTTCTTTCTCCCCGTTGATGTATTGGTCTCTCGCTGGTACGATTGCATTCACCCTTTTGGTTTATGTTGTGGAAGGACACCTGGATGCAAGACAAAAGAGAGCTTATCAAATTACCGAATTCCCCGAGGAACTCGAGAGGACCGTGGCCAAGATCGACGCTCAGAAGAAAGAGACGAGTGAGGACGAAAAAACGGAAGGCGACGACGATAAGAGTTTGTTGGAGCAGCTGCAGGAAAAATTCAAATCGTCTCAAGCATACGGTATGGACAAGATCAATTTCGGAATGATCGCCGGTACTTACGAGACGTTCGAAAGCATCGCGTTTTTGTTGCTTGGTATTACCCCCTTTTTGTGGGATCAATCCGTTCGTTTGGGCGGAACCTATCTTGGAATTCAAACCGACGAAGAAATCAAGATCACTTTGGTATTCTTGTTCTTGCAATCTGTGATTGAGACCATCAAAAGTTTGCCCTTCGAACTGTACAAAACTTTTAACATTGAAAAGAAACACGGCTTCAACAAGCAAACATACGGTTTGTTTTTCTCGGACAAGTTGAAGAGTTTTGGACTATCGTGTGTCATCGGGGGACCTTTCATTGCGTTGATGTTGAAGATCATCAAGGTGAGCTTGAATAATCTTGATTTTTTGTGGATTTAAAATCCGATTCATTGTTTCCGTTTCTGACTTCGTCTTTTTCTATCTTTCGTTCCCGACATAAACTTGGATCATTAGATGGGTGGAGAAAGCTTCTACATTTATCTTTGGGCTTTCACCTTTTGCTTTTCCGTCTTTATGATGACGATTGTTCCAGTCGTTATCATGCCGCTCTTCAACACGTATGAACCACTGAAAGACGGAGCCCTCAAAACCAGTATTTTCGAGTTGGCAGGACAGCTCAACTACCCTTTGAAAAATCTCTTTGTCATGGATGGCTCCAAACGATCTAGTCACTCCAATGCCTTTATGTTTGGCTTCGGCAGCAACAAGAGAATTGGTAAGTTTCAACCAAAGCAGCTCATATCTCATATCTTTGCTCAAGTGTTTGAATGCAACTAACTTTGTTGGGCGTTTATCAAAACTCTCAGTGCTTTTCGACACCCTTATGGAGCAGGTGAAGCAAAGTGAAATCCTCGCCATTTTGGGACATGAACTTGGACACTGGAAACTTGGGCACACCCTCACCAACTTCGCTGTAACGCAAGTATACTTCGGTGTCGCCTTTTATTTCTTCTCCCAATGTTATACGTCGAAAGACTTGTACGCAGCTTTCGGGTTCGATTCCACAACATCCGACGTTCCTACCATCATCGCGTTGTTGTTCTTCTTTCAGACACTTTGGGCACCGGTTGATAAAGTTCTGTCGTTTGTGTTGACCGTATTCAGCAGACACTGTGAATTTGCTGCGGATAAGTTTTCGGTTGACTTGGACATGAGCCAAGACTTGCAAAGTGGATTGTGTAAGATTCACCTCGAGAACTTGGGCGCCATGTGCCCAGACTCATGGTACAGTATGTACCATTACTCCCATCCGCCTCTCGTAGAGAGGCTGTCGGCGATGATGGCCTTGGACCAGCGATCGAGCAAAAAAGTGGATTAAGACGAACAAAATTGGGAATTTCTTACTGCATTACAAAACTCGTAAAATAAAACACAAAGTTCTTCTCGTATAGGAGCGAGACTAACAATCAATCAATACTCAAATACTCGGATATTCCTCGATACCCCTTGTTAGACTCATCAAGAGTCGTTTCGTTCGACAACCTCGGAACCGGTGGCCCCAGGGTCGAATAGTGGGCTACAACTAATTGGTCGTCGCCGCTCCAGAAATGTTGACAGTGAACGCTGATTGTATGCCAGCATTGGTGCAGTCTTCATCTAGAACCACCTCCTGTTGAGCTGGAGAGATGATGAAGAATAGGTAGTTAAGTATGCACTACAGTAGTCGTGATGACAGGGTAGCTATTTCTAAAACATTTGGGGCCAAGGGTAGCTATTTCTAAAACATTTGGGGCCAGGGGTAGCTATTTCTAAAACATACCGAAAAAATAACACAATCGAGATGAAGCACGACTCGTTCATAATTAACACTGCACGACTGGATGACAATTCAATTCCACACATCACACAATCAACCACTCGTTTCTTTACGGAAGGTTCGTAGAGACAAGCTAATCAGGTACGTAGTGATGTCTCTGACAACTACTCATACCCTATCACTTTTTATTCTGATCATTATTTGCGATAATCGGAAGAAGATAAGTCAAATTGCTTCTCCGGAGTAAATTTATTCAATTGCCAGAAAGAAGACTCGATATGGTGGAACGAGCACGGTGTTTCCATTTCCATGTGTTTACTGGAATTATTGGGTCGCTATTTTTAGGTTCATTGGGATGCGATTGCTTTCCTTTGGTACCGGCATTCGTCGATGATAGACGGATCTTCCAGCAATCTATTCCTTTGCCTCGTCCATTCATAGACAGTCAAAGAGGGGTTAGCAGCGCCATTGCTTCATCGGAAAATGGTGATGATGACGACGCAAAATCCCTTTTGGAATTTCTATCGCCGATCACTTCATGTAAAGTAAATCAAATGAGCGGGACAGACTTAGCTTACGTTGGCGATGTCGTATTCGAACTTTTTGTTCGATCAAGGCATGTGTGGCCATCAAAACGAACTTCTGATTTACAGAATACCGTTGTTGGTCTCGTGCGAGGTACGTCATGTCACTCGGACACTTTCATTTCGTTCAGAATTTGATTGGTCGGACAGAAAATGGAAACTTATTATCAACTTGAAAACCTTGTCTCGTTCATTTTATTTCAGCCGAGCACCAGTCGTATCTGTTGCAACAGCTGAAGGAATCCTTCCCTCTATCGGAGAAAGAAAATCAAGTGCTAATGCGGGGGAGAAATGCTGTGACCAAGTCGAAAAACCGGCGAAACCCTGCTGCCTATCAAGATTCAACAGCTTTTGAAGCGCTGATAGGATACATATACATAACCGATAAAGATCGATGCAGAGAACTACTTGCGTGGTTAGAAACCGTCGTCGATATTCGCGAAAAAGGAAATTGAAAGTCGTGAAACAAAAAGACGGATCTGATTCGATTGAAAAAAATGGGGACTATCTGCTAGGGCGAGAATGCGAATGAGCGTTATGAAAAGAAAGTTCAAGACGGATTCACTTTGGTTCTTTTCAAGTGCCACGATTTGATTCAACTTACTTTCTACAGTTTTGTTTCATCATGAAGCGGCTAAATGATACATTTACAATCCAATAGAAAATTTTGTTATCCATGACAAGTTATTCCTAAAAAATGTAGCAGCCAAGTACAGTCTCTATCATCTTGTTCTTCGGTGCTCTACCACAACGCTTCTTCTCTTGGCTTCTTCTTGTTTTGCTGGTCATCGTGCTGGTGGGGGGGGAGGAGGAGGGATCATAACTAGGACTACTCATAGGACCTAGTTGTGATAGCCCCACTCTACTAGTGCACGAAAGAGATGAGTGGTTCCAATTTCTAACAGATCGATTGAATGGTGGAATAGTAATAGGGCTAGAGAACCATGATTCTTGTCAACATAACTCTTTTCGAGTCAATTGACCGATTCGCTTATGTTTGCTTGTTCGACTCGTTTGATTAATTCATTCGATGGGACATCAGAAGCGAATCTCGAATTGAAAATTCAAATCCCAAAATTCAAAAAGAAGGTCATTTTTTATCTTCAATTAGCGTTGGAATCATGAATCGTGTTGCTGCACGTTCAACGTGCATTACAAATCTTTCAAGACCTCCCCCACAAAATCGTATTCGGACCACGCTGGTATAGTAGCACTAACAGTAACTGGAAACGTCGAAAGAAAAACAATGGGACTCTTCGCCAATCTTCTAGGATTGCCAATGATGGCATTTTGGTACGCTGTCTGGATCGTAGGTACGTGTTGACATCGCAGCAGCTGCACCGGGCGTTGGATTCTATTTCGTCTCATCGTCGAAGGCTAACGTTGTTGCCTTTGTCACGAATGTATCCTTTGATTTTCTTCATTAAAGCCAGCGTCACTCGACCTCTATGCGTGGCAACTTTCCTTTGCATGCTAATCAATCCAACCGCAGCCAAGGCGAAATTGTTGTTGATTATTGATACATTTCGTTACCTTGTCCTCTCGAAGGATAAGAAGTGGAAAAAGTCTGGAGAAGATCCTGCCTCGTTTTTTGCCAAAGATAATGAACAAGAGTTTATTGTCCTTGGAAAGAAGACGGTTGTGTTTCTTCGGCACGGAGAGTCTACGTGGAACGACACCTTTAACAAAGGGGATAGAAAGACGGCTTCCTTTTTGATTGGATTCATCCCAGGTTTGATCCGTAGCTTAGCGACTGAGTGGTACTTTCTGGTCCTAGGAAAAAGCGATGAGTCGTGGTTCTTCGATTCTCCCCTCTCTGCGAAAGGTATTTCGCAGGCGGAAGGCGTCGCAAAGTTTCTGCGTGAGACAGACGCCAAATACGCAACGCCAAGAGAAGCCAAGTTTCTCAGTCTCATTAAGGGAGATGACAAGAGTGGACGGTGCGTTTTGGTTTCAAGCAACCTGCGACGGGCAATTTCAACCTGCGCAATCGGAATGAAAGACAGACTTGATAAGAAGTTTCCTGATGATAAAATCGTTATCCTGCAGGAACTCCAAGAGGCCAGTATCAATCCTGACGCTCAGTCGATCTCTCCTAAGTTCGAAAAACTAGTAACGTCGTTCACGGACTCGGAAGGGGTCAAGAATATTTACGCAAACCAAACTGACACCAGTCTTAACAAGGGGAACAAAGATATTAAGAGCAACGGTCTCGTAAGGATGCAAGCTTTTTGCAACATGCTATTCGACTCCGACAAGGGAAAGGATGAAAGTACGGGAAACGTTCTCTCCAATGCGGATAGCATCCTTTGCACAGGCCATTCTTATTGGTTCCGTGCTTTCTTTCAAACATATTTGCCAACGAATTTTGAACACGTGTGTAAAAAGAAGAAAATTGTCAATGGTGGGATGGTCGGGTTTACTTTGTGTCACACCAAAGTGAAGGCGACAGGCGAAGACAAGTACATGATTGACCCCACAAGTCTCACGGTTCTATATGCTGGCTTTTAACCAATCGTTTCGAGATTGTTTCGAAAGAATGCAGATTGATTAACATATAAATATCGAATACTTGTGTACAAAATTTTACAGTTTATTTTTACAGATCTTGTTTTGGATTCCCCTCGCCAACAATATAATCGTTTTCCATTGCTGTGTTTTGTGAAGCTTTCGTCGCGATTAAGGCATTCCCTTTGAAGCTTGTCGCTGTATGCTCAGATCTTACGTTGTCTGAACAGAATCGTAGGTGCGTCATGTGTAAGAAGAACCGCGATCTGCGGAATCTTTCGACGACAAGAGAGGATTTCGTTCATTTTGGCCGTCATTACAGTTTTCCTCGTCGTTTTGGCGGAGAACTTCCTCCTGTAATGGAGACTTCATGTAGTTGTGAATAGCATAGCAAGCTGCGCTCACCATGATACAGACTGCTCCAAGAATATTGAGCTTATGAACTTCAAATCCAGTTCTCCGAGTGGCCGTTATCGTGGCCAAAATCCACTGGGGTATTATCTTGACTTGCCCAACCAAACCCACGGCAACCGTTGACGAGAGGTAGGTCAAGAAAGTGCAGTTGACCTGGAAGACGGCGATCAACACTGCACCACCAATGACACCCAGTTGCGTGGATTTCTTTAGCTCAATGAATGCGACCCACCAAGAATCCTTTCCTTCATCTCCCCGCTCCATTATGCAAGCCAGAACCAACGCTACCGAAGAACTCAATACGAGTTTGATTGATGTAAGTTCAACCGAAGAAACTGTTCCACCCACCCGGTTGTCAGGTCGCATAAGCTCTGTACACGCCAACCGCAGTGTCGCCAAGCACAAGCCAAGCAAAATCGGCGATGTAAGGTTGATCATGATGGCAAAGAATGGTGCGGATAATGAAGAGTTTTGAATCGACCAAGCCAAGGATGATTGATCCAGCAATGCAACCAGCTAAACAAAAGAGCTCGACAATCGACACTACTTCTGCGTTGATGATGTATGCCCCAAGAACAGTCCAGACCAAATCCGTCGATTGTAATAATAGATGCGTCGGTGCCGGCACGAGATCCAATCCCAAGTTGGTGACGCCATACTTTAATCCAAAGAGAGCCCCGATAGGAAAGCACCATTTCATCTTCCATACAAAATGAGGTCCGAGAATCCACGAGCGTGTAGCGTCACCTCCGCTTCCATTTCGTTCCGTCCGACTCGAGGAAATATAGTGTTGGAAGATGTTAAAGATGGCGAGTAAAATTGAAACGAAGCCCAACTGGATTCCTGCCGTTGCGACAGGATATGGATACAGAGACTTTTGAAAGAAAAACTTGTTGTACACAGGAATGATAGAGACGAATGACCAAAAAATGAAGATGGATGTGGCCAGCAATGTATGGTATGCCGTCCCGAACCGCTGTTTTCCCAGTCCGGAATAGTCTGTTCGTCTACATTCCCTATTTTGTGTGCTGGTATCAGTCAATGACGATGATTGACTAGGAATTTCCGACGACAGGCTGCCATACGCATCGTTTTTCTTTTCGTTATTGTTGGCTCTGTTGTCGCTGGATCGGAAATCGCGGGGTGCCATCTTGAGCCCCTTCTGCTCTTGATCGAGGGTGGGATCGATCGATGGTTATATGAAGTGTGTTGCAGCTCAATAGCACTATCTTCATGAAGGTTGGGGGTATCTGCCGTTTTCGTTGATGGAATGTTCGGTTCAATTTTTTTCTGTCAAGACCACTTTCTCCCGGAAAGCCTTGGTTGAGAGAAGAGAGCGGTTAAAAAGAAAGCTCCGACAAACTCCTGAACCACGCCGTCGGATTCACAGTTTCTGACGACACAGTTTTTGACGTCCGTACTTTGACGTGCGAGTGGGATCAAAGACGCTCGGGAACTCACATGGATCCACGTGGAATGTAGGATGAAGAAAAAGACAGACTTTAATCGTACGATGAGGTCGCGTGTAAGTTCTTGTATCCTGTAAACGAGTCGTACTACTCCAAAAAAGTCGATCGGCCCAGCGCAAAATCAGTAGGTTAATTTACAAATAATTATTGATTGAAGCGATAATGGTCATCGCTTTTCAATCGTAACTTATTGGTTTTACGGCATTCACAAGTATTCATATCACATTCGCCTGCGGCTGACGACCAAAAATCAAGAATTTTTGGTGATGATGACCGAATTCTCCAAAAATTCCCAACAATAATTTTTCGATATTCATTTTTCAATCAGAAGTTGACATCACATGAGCATCTTGTCAGACTAACGTCGAAGAGAGAGTACACTGAGCAAGATAAGTTCAACTCTCTGTAATCAAATTGAAGTGTGACGATAATTCTGAATGGAAAGGCCTTATTCGATAAAGCTGAATCCAGAAACAACATTCAATAATACACGAAACCAATATCGTTGTTGGTGAATCGATAGCTTATGTTTGCCAAACTGAAAAAGGCCGCTAAGGCCAAGAAAGGAGAGGAGAAAACGAAAGAAGAACCAGAGAAAAAGGAAGAGGTTGATGCTCCTGAAAAGAAGTCCAAAAAGAAATCCAGAAAAAGCGTGAATAAGGTAGATGCTGTTGAAGGTTCTGATGAAGTCGTTCCTATCAAAGAAAAAAGCAGCGAGAAAAAAGCCAAAAGGGAGTCATTAAAAGCATCCGAAAAGGAAAGCAAGGCCGAGCCAGCAGAGGAAAAGTCTGAGAAGAAAAAGGCAAAAAAGGCGAAGAAGACGGAGACAGTGAAGCCCAAGAGTGAATCATCTTTGGGAAAGAAAAAGAAGTCAAAGTCAAAGGATGGTCCCTCAAAGCCAAAGAGTATGAAATCTCTTGAGAAGAAAACAGACGAAGAAGGAGACTCGGCAGCTAAGAAGAAAAAGAGTAAATCTAAGCCGAAAGTAAAGGACTCAGAAGAGACTTCCGAAAAGAAGAAGAAGAAAAAGAAGAAGTCAGACACTCCGACAGCTGACGGTGAAGCCGAAGCAACTCCAGCTACTGAGGAGGCCGAAGCTGTAGAGGAGAAGAAAAAATCAAAGAAAAAATCAAAAGCTGAATCTGACTAAAGGTACGGAGGGAAAAAAGATTAAGAAGAAGAAAGCAAAGAAGGCAAAGAAGTCTAAAGAGAAGAACGATGGCAGTGAATCGTCATCCTCTGATGATGCTCAACCTGAGGGATGTCATTGAAGCAGAAGTAATCGAAGAGGAAGTTATTGAAGAGGAAGTTATCGAAGATGAAGTTATCGAAGAAGAAATATTCGAAGAGATAATTGAAGAGGAGATTTTTGAGGAAGAGGTAGTTGAAGAGGAAATTATAGAAGGTGATGAAGCATCTGATGCCGACTCCGTCGAAGCGGTTACAGAAGATGTAGCGCCAAGGGAAGTAGCTGAAGCAGAGCCAGAGGAAGCGGTAGAAGAGGAAGCAGCTGCAGAACCAGCGGAGGCTGAAGCTGCCGTTGAAAAAGCAGCTGAAGCACCTGATGCCGACTCCGTCGAAGCGGTTACAGAAGATGTAGCGCCAAGGGAAGTAGCTGAAGCAGAGCCAGAGGAAGCGGTAGAAGAGGAAGCAGCTGCAGAACCAGCGGAGGCTGAAGCTGCCGTTGAAAAAGCAGCTGAAGCACCTGATGCCGACTCCGTCGAAGCGGTTACAGAAGATGTAGCGCCAAGGGAAGTAGCTGAAGCAGAGCCAGAGGAAGCGGTAGAAGAGGAAGCAGCTGCAGAACCAGCGGAGGCTGAAGCTGCCGTTGAAAAAGCAGCTGAAGCACCAACCATTGAGCCTGAAACGCCTCCTGTAGAAGAAACAGCTTTACCGGAAGAACCGCTTAGCCCTTCATTGCAGCAATTGTCGACAAAGTTCGAAGATTTGCAGTCTGATTTCGCTCAATTGTCCCGAAAGCCTGTTCAGGACGAGCCAGAGGAAGTAGCGGAAGCACCAGCTCAAGAAGTACCAGCGGAAGAGCCCGAAGCTCCCGTAGAAGAAGCAGCTCAAGAACCTGAGACTCCTGTAGAAGAAGCAGCTCAAGAACCTGAGACTCCTGTAGAAGAACCAGCTGACGCTGAGCCTGATTCTGCGGACCCAGCTGAAGAGCCCGAAACACCTGAAGAGCCTGAAGCTCCCGTAGAAGAACCAGCTGATGCTGAGCCAGAGGAAGCAACCGCAGAAGTAGCGGAAGCACCAGCTCAAGAAGTACCAGCGGAAGAGCCCGAAGCTCCCGTAGAAGAAGCAGCTCAAGAACCTGAGACTCCTGTAGAAGAACCAGCTGACGCTGAGCCTGATTCTGCGGACCCAGCTGAAGAGCCCGAAACACCTGAAGAGCCTGAAGCTCCCGTAGAAGAACCAGCTGATGCTGAGCCAGAGGAAGCAACCGCAGAAGTAGCGGAAGCACCAGCTCAAGAAGCACCAGCGGAAGAGCCCGAAGCTCCCGTAGAAGAAGCAGCTCAAGAACCTGAGACTCCTGTAGAAGAACCAGCTGGCGCTGAGCCTGATTCTGCGGACCCAGCTGAAGAGCCCGAAACACCTGAAGAGCCTGAAGCTCCCGTAGAAGAACCAGCTGATGCTGAGCCAGAGGAAGTAACCGCAGAAGTAGCGGAAGCACCAGCTCAAGAAGCACCAGTCGGAAGAGCCCGAAGCTCCCGTAGAAGAAGCAGCTCAAGAACCTGAGACTCCTGTAGAAGAACCAGCTGACGCTGAGCCTGATTCTGCGGACCCAGCTGAAGAGCCCGAAACACCTGAAGAGCCTGAAGCTCCCGTAGAAGAACCAGCTGATGCTGAGCCAGAGGAAGCAACCGCAGAAGTAGCGGAAGCACCAGCTCAAGAAGCACCAGTCGAAGAGCCCGAAGCTCCCGTAGAAGAAGCAGCTCAAGAACCTGAGACTCCTGTAGAAGAACCAGCTGACGCTGAGCCTGATTCTGCGGACCCAGCTGAAGAGCCCGAAACACCTGAAGAGCCTGAAGCTCCCGTAGAAGAACCATGCTGATGCTGAGCCAGAGGAAGCAACCGCAGAAGTAGCGGAAGCACCAGCTCAAGAAGCACCAGCGGAAGAGCCCGAAGCTCCCGTAGAAGAAGCAGCTCAAGAACCTGAGACTCCTGTAGAAGAACCAGCTGCCGCTGAGCCTGATTCTTCGGACCCAGCCGTTCCTAAGGAGCTGGAACATATTGTTAAAGAGTACGACGTTGTATCAACTGAAAATAAGGAGCTACGAGACCGAATTGCGCAACTCGAGAAAGAGAAGATGGAAGCAATTGAGAAAGCTGAGGACGAAAAGTTAAGATTGAGGCAATTAGCAAACACTGCTTTGTTGAGTCTAAAGGAAGAAAAATTCTCCAAGAATAAAGAAACTGTGAAAGAGTTGGAAAATGAGCGTTCAAGACTTGGAAAAGAAAATTTCGGAGAAGGATGAATACATATCGACTATGAATAAAGAAATCGAACAATTCAAGAAGTAAGGAATGCAAAACCCGAAGATACTGCATGTCAGCATTACCTGATGAAGTAGCGTACGCTACACCAGACATGTGAGATGGACTGGTATAAGCGACTGCGAAAAACATATTTTGAATGGAATAAGGCAAAAAACTTATGTAGAATGATATAGCTGTAAACGCCTTAAGTTTAATAATATCTGTTGTCATTAAAAGCCGATGTCAATCGCTTCTATCAACTTCATTTGAAAACAAATCTACTTTGATTCTCGTATTATTGATGGTATCATTTTCATTCTAGACTCCGTAATTAATGTTAACTATAACGAGAGGGCTCTCTCCGCTTCTAAGCGAAACCGAACAAAGATTATTCTCTCCACCCGCTAGCTGAGTATTCATCGGGACCATCTTCTGAGTCGTCATCACCCGAATCATACTCCATCTCTTTTATGGAACCGAGGGTCGCTAAACTCGTGCTCGATTTAAACTTGTTCGAAACGCACGTTGATTGATCGTTGTTGCCGTTGGTGTTGAGGCTGTCCAAGACACTCTTGAAGCAAGTGGGAGCAGTTTCGGTTGACGGTTCCCACAAAAAGTTCATGAAACACTCGCTGTCTTGAGGGACAACTTCCATGACGCTTTTCAACCAACTCTCCATCACAGGGACATATGATTTTACCATAGCATGAAGCATCGTGAAGCCTTTTCCAACAAAGCCTGTATCTCCGCTGTGATGATGATCCTTGGTGAACGGTGGTATTTCTGGAATTTGTACTACATAAGATTGGTTGTTGTCTTTGTTGCTAGAACTGTGTGTTGCATCAAAGTCGTTAAACCGGAGTCGGCCGTGCGAAAGCTTCAGTCGTGCCGATTCTGATAGATCTTGTTTTTCTGTTAGCCACTGCCTTCGTCGATTCATCTCTCTGATCAAATCATCTCGCAGCTGCATAATGCATTGCATCGTCCTTTTGGCTGTATATCTGCGCCCATTAAAGGTGATGGATAACTCGAATTCAATAGCCTCATTCTGTTGATTCTTGCTTTTGCTGTTACAAGAGCTTCCACCGTTACCGTTACTTCTGCCTTTCATCCCTGTTGAGGAATCATAAAATGTTCTGTTTGCATGTCCACCGCTACGAGATCCTGTGGTAGCACTATGACTACTACTCGAAACTCTCTTTCGCAGAGTTTTTCCAATTTGATGCGCATACTGTTGGGGATTGGATCCTGTTACGTATTCTATCCATCGAACTGGATCTATCTTGGCCTCCTTCACGGCAATCGCTGCGGAGTTCAAAATGCATCCAATGTTGCTCGAGGCCGAAGTGTTGACATCATTATCTTGAAGGTGAAGGGGCATGCTTCTCTTGCTCGATGATTCTTCACTCGTGCACGATGTATCATCAATCGTTTTGATACCATTTGAAGAAGACTGTGACAGAGTGTCTATCGGGGGGAACAAACCGGGAAGAGCATACGCCGACATGGTGTTATTTGGAGATCTAATCGCCTAAGAGACTGTTCAAATCTGGAATATTTCAATTTAGTGGGTTCATGTCAAAAGCAATTGAGTGAGTGTTCTGAAAAAGGGGTTAACTGCTTGTTTATCGATCACACATTGGTGTTCTGTGAAGATTGCTTGACAGCGCGATTGAAACATTAGCAGTAAAGTGGATCTGTATCATTTATTGTCCAATTACGTTGCACTAGTAGGCATTGTGGCATTGCAGAACAAGTTTTACAAGATTGAAAAGACGATTCTTTTCGGAACCCCATTTTCTCATAGGGAGAACTCTGTTCGATTGGCATGATAGTAATTTTGTCCGCCTTTCGATATTTGAGTACAATGGCGAACCATGGACGTGCGTGCTTGCTTACCTTCCGTTGCGTTAGTTTTGTGCTCGCCTGAACAATGACGTTGTTCGGAATAACGGTATTGCCGTGCTTTGTATCGTTGATAATCGTTGATATTATACGATGATCCAAAAGCTTGATGAAGGGATATCGATGGCGAAATACGAAGTTCTCGATCATTAAACGAAACCTCCAAGTGTTGTTCTACAACATGCCGGTGTCACATTCTCTCAGTCAGCAGTGGTGGGCGAAGTGATGATGCACAAAATTTTGTGAGTGGGTAATACGTTGAAATGAACGAAAAAGGATTTGTGCAAGATGGAATTTCAAAACGCTTACAATGGATTGGGTAACAACATTCGATTGGACGTGGTCCACGAGACGCGTCCAATTACTTAGGAAAAAGATGGTCGCGCATACCGCTGTCGAATTTGCTTACCGATTTTCCATTGAACGACATCGTCACCGATCATCCGTTCACAAAATTGATCAACTCGACTAAACTCTGTGCAAGTGGGGTTTTAGTCGAACTAATCAGTTACCACATACAACTTCCGATTAGTTCGACTCAATGAGTTTTCTTGTGCTTTGACGTCACTACGTTTTTGTTACTTTTTCTTCGAAAGAGGAGAGAGTACTCGTTACTGTAGATGTATTCAATGAAGATGATGGAGAACATCAATCAATACAAAGGACAACATCATCCTCTTCGTAACTCATTGCATAAGTTGCGTCAACTAGTTGGCGTCAAACCAGCTCGATAATCAGATTGAATATCGTGAAATAATGTAGTTGCCTTCGACTTTCCACAACTCTGTTGGTCGTGGTGACGACGAGCACAATTCCGTCAAGTTTCAATGTCGACGGGTTTTCCATACCGTCGGTCGTCCCCGGCTTTGGAAATTCCTCTACAATCAAAGATGGGTCTTAGCATTCGGTACGAATACAAAAAGAGAAACAACTATAATGTTCGGAATTCTTGACGATATCATGGACGAGGATGCCAGCGATGATGAAGTACAAGACGGTGCAGACGTTGATGAAAACAAGGTTGAGTTATACCACTCGCTTATTTTTTCATCCGACTTGCAATCCGAGATTTCGAAAAGGCTGGACGACTGCACCGATCCTACGTTCTTGGAATACTTGAGTGCTTCGTCGGAGTCTTCGCAGGACGAAGAAGAACGACAAGGACTTATGGAGTTAATGGAACAGATTGAACAGGTCAAGGCGGAGACGGCGAAAGCTGCGGAAGAGGAAGAAAAGGCCGCGATCGCGGCCAAGGCAAAAAAAGACGAAGAAGAAACTGAATCCGAAGATGCAGAAGCTCCTGCCCAGAGCGCAAAGCCAATGTCAAACGCGGACATATTGAGAAAAGCTAGCGAAATCGATGCAGCTATTGCACTTGTCGGACGACGAAAAACCATCTGACTTTATCTCGGACTGTAGGGAAGTTGTAAATCTATCAAGAGGTTTCAATGATTCGGGCCAGATGAGAGTTGGAGGGAGGTAGAGGCAAAATACGACCAGTGGACGATTTACAGCCTTTCCTCCAAAGCAAGCTTCGGATGATCGAGATCTGTCTCTTCGATGACTCTGATCGCCTGAAAATGAAATCTTTTTGCAGTCATCGATGGAAGCCAAGCAAAGGTTCCACGCTAGGAAACTGGTCAGTGTCCTCGATGATCAAAAAAATACGATGCTAATAGTAAGAAAATGAAAGAAAAGACTGCGGCTGCGACTGTAAATAGGTGTGTGGCTTCGTTTCTTTTCGCCGGAAATTAAGTTGTAGATAGCCGCGATTGTCTTAATCAAACATTCCTTTTCAACGTATCAAAAGAAAAGAGTACACGGAATACATCGATTAACGTTACGCCGATATCCCGGTCTTCCGGTTTTGTTCGTTCCCCTTGACAGTTTTCTCCCAAACATGAGCTTTCGAGGCATCCCAGTCCTAATCGCATGGGATGATGCATCGTCATCAAAGCGCAAATCAGAAAAAAAAATTGTTTCGAACTACGCAGTAATATTATTTTCTATTGTTACATTCGAGAATTAATAACCAATGTGGTGGGTCTTCAGGTATCGAACAATGTGATTCGCTTGGGTAAACCCGGTCACTATCAAAACAAGGAGTTGGATCATTGGCCAATATCTAGAGGCTCGGTTCATGGAGATGGATTGTTCGTGAAAGATGGCCTCCTGATCTTTGTTGTAATCCGCATTGTTCAAACACGCCTTGACCCGGTTGTTTAGGGTTTGTAAGTCCCGTTCCAGCCTGCTCATCTTTGTCGAGAGTTCCTTGTGTTCTAGGTGGTCGGGGTCTTTGGTTTTCTCCTTTTGTGGAGTGCTGTAGTATTCTCCTGCGTATTCGTCGTCGGTATACTCTTCGTCCGATGCCGCCATGTCCACCTTGATATGAACCCGCGTCGGCTTCTTGACGCTAGCAATAATGGACTGGACACAGACTTCCACTGTTCCCGAGTCGTTCCCCGTCATGAATTCGATCCTTCCCTTCTTTGATGTCAATTCTTCTCGAACGAGTCCGGTTCCGCTTATAATGGGATCTCCCTTTTGGTCGTAGGTCGTTTCTTGCTTCGCATTTGCGATGAATTTCACTGTCGCACCTTTTTGCGACACCGTAAGCGTCGTGTCTCTTAGCTTTTTGGACTTGATTCGTTCCATCCGTTCCTTCATTCGTTTGTTCCACATGGAATCCATGCCGTCAATCTCCTCGGAATTCGGATTTTCCGCTTTGAGCTGCGCTTTGGCCTCCTCTTCTGCTCTTCTCGTCGCTTCTGCCATTCCTTCCCCAACTACTAAATCTACGAAGAGAGAAAAGAGTAGGTCATGTTACACCATTGAGGGTACGTTAGATTGGTCACAATTTGGAAAAGGCAAAAGATTGTCGGAATAAAAAGACGTACCGGGAGCCTCGTACTGGACGAAAATGATTTGGTTGTGAGGAGCAATGACCGAAAAGCATTTCGATCGGGTGCTGTCCAACATAATGTAGGGAAGTCCATGTACAAAGATAGTATTGCTATTATTGTTTTGGTTGCCCTCGCCCGTCATCCACGAACGAGAGCAGAAGCACCATAGGAACAGCACTGCGAATCGTCGAATCATTCTTCTCTCACTCGCACTATTCTTTCTTTTGTTGAGAGCTTCTTGGTTTTGTGGTGGATAGATGCAATGGAAAGTCTTTAACTATAACCAACAAGCTTCAAGCTTATCCCGAAAGTTCGGATCAAAAGATTGGCGTGAAGCCGTACAAACCTAGAAACGTTTGGCGGGCACATCGTGACCCGGAAGAGGGTTATTGTTATCGTTTTTGGAGTTCTCTTCTTTCACAAATCCAATCGGATGGGTCAAAAATCCATTCCGTCACTGCGATCCGTATGACAGAAAATGACCATGAAAACTTGAAACTACGTGATACTGTAGAACAAAAAGCATCGAAGGTAGTATCATGATATGGTAATGATTAATAATTTACTAATAAAACTAATATAATGACGCTATGTTGGCATCAACAAATCAAATGATGCGTTGGTGAGAAACAGATTCTTGCTGGCTGAAGCAAGTAGAATCATCTTCAAAGTGCATAGCACTAAGAGCATCGGCCTCCTTGATAATGTCACTGACAGATTTTTCGACCATGCTATATTCGTCATCGCCACTGTAATCACTTCTTGTTGAGACAACGTGTTGGGAGAAGGATTCGGGTGGCGGTTTTTTGGCGCTTTGCTGGTAAGTATAGGTCGCGTCCTGGGAGGGGTAAGAAGGGGGTGGCTTCTTGAGAGACTTTTCTTCAGGACAGGCGATACTTTGCCGGTGGTGGACCACGTCGCAATTGATCTGGGAGACGCCGACGCTTCCGCTGGAGGGGGTTGAATGGAGCTGTTCGTATGGATCGATGAGACAAAGGATTCAGCACCATCGATAGAGGAACTTCCTATGGAATCCATTCTGCTGCTGACACTCTGTTGTCCAAGCGATTCTCTTCGGTCGTCTTTCAAGCGGCCATGACGACGATGGGGTTGTCTGTATGAATATCCTTCGGCAGCGTCGTCGTTGTAACCGAGGTCCTGTTTCCTGGGAGATGATTGATAGGAATCCTCAAAGGAGATTGAAGAGACCAAACCAATCGAGCCCGAAGCGGCTGGAATGTCGGCCTTTCCCGTGGGAGACATATCGCGAACATATGTTCCTTTCATCATTGGACGTTCCGGAGTGAGGTTTTCGTCGGTAATTACGGTAGCCTCAGGAAGTGACCAATGACTGTTGTTGGGATCCTCAAAGATATTCTTGTCACCACTGTTGCTAGACTTGAGCATCCAACGGAAAGTGTCGGTAAAAAGGACCGGCACTTGCTGGATATTTGTATCAGCACGAGTATCACCCGCTTCGTCGCTTTCATTGGACTGCGACGTCTCGTCAGGGAATCGAACGGTAGAGGAGTCGTCGTTTGCTTTCAATCGTAGCTCGGAGGGGTTTCCGTCGTAAAGGTATTGGGCAAAAGCCTTGCAAACAAAGCCATTGAGGAATGCGAGTAAAATAGCTCCGGATACCAAGACGAAAGCATTGGGCGCAATTCTCGAAGTAACGCCGAAGCACTGCGCATCCTCTTCCTTTAGAACGCCATAGTAGACCATCTGTGCAAAAGTGTCTTCGAGATTCTCACAATACGAATTCACCATAAAGTCCGAAACGGGACCTAGTTGCCTGCGAGGGAAACGACGAGAAATATTTGAGTGTTCCGCCATAAATAGAAAACATGGTTTGTAAAGCATGCAAAACTGAATAAAACGTACCAGCTTGAAATAAAGAGTGCAACAAGGTAAACTTCCAGGTACTGCCAAGCCTGTAGAATTTCCAATCGAACTGCCACCTTTTGTTTTTGCTTCTTTGTAGAACTGGAAGACCACTGACGTATAAGTGTGATCGACTGTATGATTGGAACGAAGAGAATCGTTGAGACGAAGAGAATTGATAGCACTATGAGTCCGATGTAGTCTCCCGCTGTTCCCAAGTAAGCCTGCTTGATCAAAGAGTAGTTTGATGACTGAAAAAACGCTGTGATTGAGGGTTGCTTCTTCGAAGTCTTGTCCAAATTCCACGGCTACTCCAACAAGACCAAATAGCTCGAGAGAGAACGATGGTAGAATGCAACCCGTGATGACGCATACCACGATTGCAAAAACGCAAAACTTGAGTAACTTATCAACGTAGTTCCGAGCGACAAGCTTCTCCGTTTCGCCCCTGTGAGGCCGACTAAATTGAACACTGCGAAGCGTGATGTTTTCTTCTTCAGAGTGGTCACTAGCGGAATCAGTAGCTGACATGATGGCACTCGATGCCTCTTCATCTCGGCCTTGATTAGCATCTCTGGGACGATCTTGTTTTAGTCTATCCGTTGCTTTAGCGACAATTCGACGGTGATAGTGGATGATGACGTGAGAGGTGACCTGAGATATCAATTGGGCAATCATGTTGGCATAAAGACCCCAGCGAGGAACAACCATCATCTCGATCGAGTAGAAGTCATTTGGCAAATATGAAGTATCCGGACTCTCGATGGAAATTCTGAAGGCTGCAATACTGATGACCAGAACAAAAATATCTATCATGGACCATTTTGCCAACCAATCTAACCAAAGTAGAATCGAACCCCGACGAGAAGTGGACACCTTCGAAGGAGGCGAAAACCAGAGCCAGAGAGTCATCAGTAGTTTCGTATAAGGCCAAATCCCAGAGAAGATGATTATGAGCATAGCAAGTTCGTGACCACCAGCTTTCCAGATATCGATGGTGGATTTTGCCATTGAAAACTCGAAGAACCTTTCAACCTCAAATTTTTCTCCTGCCACTGCGACTTCGATGTTGACGGCTGCCCCGAGACTCAAGTGCCCGGAGAGGAAGAATAAAATATTAGAGATAATCACAAGTGGGGATCGCGAATCGAATCAAACAAGGAACGTCTGGGCTTAGGAACATAGATCTTGTGCTCGTGTTCAATGTGTCTTCGAAGTACTGTTTGGATTTCTGATGATGGCTTAGATTCTTGATTTGATGTGGAGGGAGTTTGATCAACCATTTTCTGTGCCGGCGTCTCACTATGCACTTCACGGTGAAGACAATCGCTAAAACAATCGTGATACTTGTCAGAGCCAATACTGTGAGCAAAATGAGATATCCCATAGAGTATGTAGAATCGGGGGCTTCGAACGCTTCGTAAGCAATAGGTTCCGCGTTGGGGTCGTACGTAGGGCTGTGAGGACACTTGCGAGCAGCTTCGTTGAGTATTCGGTCAATCTGAACCTGAAGAAAGCTCCCTCCCGCTAACTGCGTTACATATCCAAGGAGGTCATTAGCAACCTCGGTCGTTTCGCCTCTTGCCTCTGGTGACGACAGCAGATCAGTCAATTCGCTCATTCTCGGGCTTGTACAGTTCGTACAGTTGGCTTTTACGATCAGCTGCTTAATATGAGCTTCTAGATCAGAAATTGCAGCAGTCGTCACAAAATCGTCACCTCGGATACCTTTGGTATTCAAGGTAGGCGCTGGAATCGTTGCAAGCCAGCAATTCAGATCGAAAGCATCACGGAGGGGGAAACCGAACAATCTCGTCTCAGCGATTTTTGTAAAAGTCGAAACGATTACGCTCACATCTGTCATCTCAAGACTCAAATCGACCTCGTTGCTAATGTTGATGTTGTCTGTGATCATATGGGAAAAGCAGGAGACGAAAAAAATGTGAGTGTTTGAGTGTCACACATTGTGATGAAGGTTGCGAAGTCATTCTTACCTTCACCTTCGAGCGAAAGCATAAATTTAGTAGAGAATTTCAAAGGTTCCTCTCCAACACCTGTTGTCATCGTGTTATTTAACTTGAATGGTTCTCCGGTTACTCCACTGAACAGCTCAAGGGGTGCTCCAACGGTGTTCAAGTTTTCAATCTTTGCATCGTACGCTCGAAAACGAAAGTTTGTATCGAGTGCCCCAATCTTGATTCTGTCTCCTCCTGAGTACAAGTCGCCTGAGTAATGTATGGAACCTGGCTCGTGACCTTCCGACTCGGTGAGAGGTTCGACGACGACTTCGTTGAATCCGGACAGGCCCGTTGTTTCGTCAGTCTTGAACACGTTTCGAATGAGTCCGATTACCAATGTGAACATATCACCGTATTGAGATAGACCACTCCCACCAAGTCGACTAGCAACGCTAGGAATCCACAACAGATCTCGAAGATCCACAAATTTGAGACCATCCATCTTTTCCGGTGTTGAATGCTCGCAGAGATCCGATGATGGGTTCTCCATGTAATATTGCAACCAGTTATTCAGTAAAGATCGGACTGTAGAGTCGAAGACTTTGGGAATTGAGGAAACGATTTTGTCGTGATATTTTTCCAAAACCATCCTGGTGCTCTGATTTGCCGCAGAACTAACTTCTTCCGATTCAAAACCGGTGATGGTAAAGTCTGTCATTGCACCAATTGAAAGTTCGAGCTCGGTGAAGCTTGCAGTCTCTGCTGCAGACATTACACATGGTAGTATGTTTCTCAACTCCATTATCGACCACATCTCGAGGGTGTCAAAGACATCAAGATCAATTGCCATCAGAATAGCAAGGGACAGGTTGATCTCAGAGAATCCAACAGATATCGAAATATCTTGCGCTGGACTGCCGTCAGGTGCTTCAATTAACAACACTATTCGAAGACGGATATCTTCCCAACTAATTCCATTCTGAACTGTTTGAGCCCCGATAGTATCAAAGAGCTTAAACGCCGAAATCGAGTCGAGCCCAGCAATGTTCACTTCCTTCATCGAAATACCCATCCCAAAATCTTTGAGATCGAGGTCGTCAAGCGTCACAGAAAATTCTCCATTATCGTTCAACACAGATCGGAGGATGCTATTGACCCTCAAAATGCCATTTCCATTGAGATCGCCCGGGTCTCTCACAATCTCTTTCAAGAATTCATTGATGTCAGTAACACCGAAGCCTGCCCATTTCCCAAGAGATTCCTCCAGCGAAGTAAAGTCGAATAATCGCACGTCATTTGTCACACTTAGATCAGACTGGCCTGACAAGGGAAGACTTGTGTCCAAGTCGTACGATTCGTGGGCTTCTGCCGTAACAACTGCGAGAGCCTCCATCAGCACCGTCGATCCAAAAACAATTGTTTCAAGGGATTGGTAGTCGAGAGAGGGAAATTCTACAATTGACTTCTCAGAGGATGCTGACGAATCAATAAAGTTTGGACTGTGTGGGCAGCGAATCGAGGCATCAATCAAAACTCCGTCAATGAGATCTTGGCTGTAATCGCTCCGCAACAAATCCATTGTCATTTTAAGAATTCGATTCTCAAGTACATCCGAAACACCGAAAACTTCTAGTTCACGGAGAATTTCTGGAAGGACGGATAGACTCGAACTGGTACAGGCATCACAAGACACATTGAACGTCATCGAGTTTGGTGCTAGAACAGCAGTCAACGATAGAAAACCCTTTTTCACCGTTGTTGTCGAAGGCCGTAGGAGTTACAATCGTATTCAACCAGCATTGTAGATCGGTAATATCTCCAAGTGGAAAGCTGGAAAGAGCAACGGCATCAACGTTAGCCAGAAAAGAGAGCCATGCATCAGAGTCGGCAATTTCCACGGCAAGATCCAGTTGATTATTGATTGTCAATTCGGGATCTCCCTCGACGGCGAAGAGACCTTTGAATCCAATGCGAAGCTTCCTTTCGTCACTCCCTAGCGCAGCGGAACTATCAAGGACTTGTCCATTAATATCATTTGGTTCCAACAATTGAATAGGTGCTCCAACGGTGTTTAAGTTTTCGACTGACTGGATCAAACAAACGGAACTCGAGAGTTTCGAGACCAAACGTCTGGGACAAATTCTTTGGTACAAGAAAGCTGAATAGATCGCTTGGGAAAATCATGGTACCTTTAGAACCAGACTGAGCACCTGTCAACGGGGCAATCAATGCCTCGTTGATGCGAGGTCTACCGGTATCGGGATTGATAGTGAGAAGTTCGTCGTCCATCATATTCTTGAGAACGGAAGGCAAGTCACCGTAGCTATCATTTTCGGAGTCAAAAAACTTGCGGAAGTCGATGATTTCTTCACCAGGGGATTGTGGTTCTGGACAAGTTGAACTCGCCCTATTGTCGTTGAAGGTTTCGACGAAGAATGTGTTGATCATATCTCGGACATTTGTTTGAAACAAATTAGGGATGGCTGCACGAAGACTGCCCTCGTACATGGCAAAAGCAGCTTCAGCCGAGTCGGAGATTAAGAGGTCAAATCCAGAAGAAAGGAATCCATCCACAGCAGGTCCGTCGTTAATGTAAGATGGATCAACATCGAGTCCAGAAAGCTGCGCATCCTGAACGACCGATAGAAGGCATGGGAGAAGATTTTCGGTAGAGAAGAGAGAACCGAGCTTCATCGACCCCATAGCGACTTCGTCCAATACCAGCAGAAGTGAAGCTTCGACATCAATATTGTTCAGCGCAAAATCGATAGTGAAATGTTCGCTGATGCCAGGGGAAGTTGGATCCACCAAAATCGCATCTTCGAGTGTAGAGGGCTTCATCTCCAAGATAAGATCGAATTCAAATTTGAGAAAGTCCCAAGTCAATTCGTTCTGCAAGGTGTATTTCCCGATATTTCGGAAAGAGTTGAATCGAGTAATACTATCAAGTCCGTACAAACGAACTTCGTCTAGGGTCACAGTAAATTCGGTCAGACGGTCGTGTCCTTCGAAGAGAGTTGGGTTGGTCCATTGTCGAAACGGAGGAGGGATCCAGGCGCAAGGAGCCATCGTCGTCCAAACCGAACGATCGAAGAAGGGAGTTAATGACTAATTCATCCTTTCCAGATGAATCAGACATAGTAGTCCCAAGGTGTGTATCAAGGAATCGTAGGATCTCGTTGACGGTTTTCCCGATGTGACCTTCTGTGTCCTGCAAGTTCAGTGCTTCCAAACTGTCGGGGAGAACCAAGTTGTGTTCAAGATAGAGAGGATCGGTCGCAGATTCCCCTAGATTTTCGAGGTAAGGCTCGAGTTGATCTCCTGCCATGTCCACCATATTGCCCACCACGGCTGTCCCAAGAACGGACAATTCTTCACATGCAACCTCGCCGATCGCTAGTTCGACAGTGTTCCGAATCAGACTTTGAAATACCTCCAGTACCTCCGATGCAAAGTCTTCCTCGAAGTCCAGATTTTTTATCTGTACATTGGAAACGCAGTTGTCGATGGCAGAACTTGTAGGAGGATAGAGATCGAAATCGAGACTCGTGAACCCGATCGTCGATACTACATCACTGTTTTCGGTTTCGATTTGAACCCATCCGTCTCCAGATAGGATGCCATAATCGTAATCGTAATTCATTTCGCACGTCAAATCAAGATCGGCGACACCGACTGTGACAGCAAATGCGGTGTCAGATTGTTTTTGGTGATCGACAGAGATGTCTCCCACCGACACTTCGTAGCACTTGATGTTCCTGATGTTCATGTTGAGATCGGAAAAAGCGACTTGTTGCGAAACCTTAAACTCTTCTGGGATATAGATGGAAGCGTTTTCGAAAATCTTGTTGAAATTCTCGAAATCCCTGCTCGTCGATTGAAACAATGTTCGGTCATCTGAGACTTGAGAAAGTCCAAACGACGTTCCGGTGGATGGCAACGAATCTACGGGTGCCGAGCTGGTTGAAAATGGAAGCATAGCTGCCATCGCAATAGTAAACATTGTTGAAGCCTTCGTAACCAAAGGAAAAACCGTGTCGTTTGCCGGGGATTTGTTCGTGATTAACACCATCTTCGTTTAGGGATGATTATCCATGCGTACTTTGATGATGTAGTTGCTATCTCGAAATTATGACAAGATATTTGTTTGATCGTCGATCCAAACTCCTTGAAAATTGAGTTCACTGTCAGTTCACCCAGTATCTATGCTTTCAAGTCCTCAAATAAATATCCATTCGATATCCATTTGGCGTAAGCTAGAGACTCGTGTCAACGACGGTTCCGAGACAAACCTGGGATGACCATGCTTCGATGTATGCCTAAATTGATCAATCGAACCTCAAGTACCAGTAAGACGTTCCTAAAAACTAAATCTCAATTGAAAAGAATAGTGTTTTCACGACTTGCTCTGTGACGATTACTCATGCTTTTCTCCGTATCCATGTTTCACTCGACGCAAATCGGAAGCTAAATGGTATTTGTGATGAATAGAATGTGGGACAAAACAGTGAAATAAGCTTCCGAATCGAAAACATTTTGAGATTACGTAGAATCCGTACTGGTATCTACGACGACAAAAGTGAGTGCCAACAAAAATCTGAATCGTGAGGGCTCTCTCTATCAGGATTTTGTAAGGATTAGTTCAGAGGATTAGTTCGACTAAACAGGTTTTGATTTTTAATCGAACTAAACAATTACAGGATTAGTTCGACTAAACAGGTTTTGAGTTTTAATCGAACTAATCCTCTCGTTGTTTAGTTCGATTAAAACTCAAGACCGATATGAGGTGATGATGTTTTCATCACTTTTCTCTCGTCAATCGGAACAGAATTTGGTCGAATCGAAGTATTTTGAGAAGTTGACAATGATGATCGACACTTGATAGTGGCATAGAACGACGTTTCTTCCTTTAATAAAGCTATCAGAGAACAATATCCTGACTTTCCGCGCTAATATAGATCACTTTGATGTCACGATTACTTCCCTCTGTTACTGTGTTTTCATCGATTCCAGAGGTAGCCGAATCTTTGTTATCCTCCTGCGTGAATATTTCGCTAGACATAATCAAAGATGATGCCCTCACTGGCTATGGAGGTACCGTTGAATTCAAGCCTAAAAACCTGACTGCGAACACCTTTGAAGCTCTAAGAGAAGCGGTCATATTGGTTTCTGAACCCGCCGTCGTTGCATCGCTTCTAGGTCACGACGCGAATTGCCTTCCGAATTTGAAATGGTGTCAGTCCACATATGCCGGGGTAGATCCCCTTTTTACCCCAGAACTAACCACTACGGCAAAACCATGGATCTTGACCAGATTTGCCGGTGCTTTCGGACCGCCCATTGCCGAGTGGTCCCTGGCGCGCATCATCGAACACGAAAGATCATTCGCAGCATCTGCCGCAGATCAACAAAAGAGAGAGTGGGCCGGATCCAAAAACGCAGTTACCCGATATCGGTACTTATCCTCGCTCACTCTAACGGTTCTGGGTTGTGGTGACATTGGACGATGCATTGTTAAAGCAGCCGCCGGCTTTGGGATGAAAACCATTGCGTATGGAAAAAGTTGTAGAGTAGCAAAAGATATCGACGGGCTAGACGAGTACACTCAAGACCTAGACAAGGCCTTACGAGCCGGTGATTACATCGTTTCGGTGCTTCCGTCAACGAAAGAGACTAGAGGTCTTTTGAGTAATGATACCCTCGCTTCGGCAGCAAGGACGAATGGTGGCAAGTCCCCTGTTTTTCTCAATGTTGGTAGAGGAGATGTGATTGATGAATCGAGTATAATCGCAGCACTCGACCAAGGATATATTTCAGCAGCAATCCTTGATGTTTTCGCAACAGAACCATTACCTAAGGAGAGCCCCCTGTGGGTCAAACCAGACGTGATCGTTTCTCCGCATGTCTCTGGCCTGACACAGGCTAGTGACGTTCCAAAACTATTCTTAGCCAACTACGATCGATACGTTGAAGGGAAGGATCTGATGTACGTCGTTGACTGGGACGAAGGATACTAAACATGAAGTGACGCAACAGAAATTATGAATTTGCAATCATTCGACACATAGCTATAAATGACACGCATCTATTATCAAGTATTTCTACTGTTGTAAATGGAATTATTTCGTTTAGGACTGGACGCTAATGAGTGTGCTAGACGTTGCACACACCCCTCCGTGCGTCGAAAGGTCTTTAATGAACTAGAATCGAATGTTGGAAACGTATCCAGCTCTTCAAGCCTCGGTAATAAGCTATAAATTCCAAGTTCCCCTCGTCTGTTTATCTGACAACGCTCTAGGTAAAGTGAATGGTGTCCTCTTGCACAGCGACGACCTTGCGACTGAATCTATTAACCATTTCTTGAACGATTGTTTCACCACCCGACTTCCAAGCGTTACGATTCTCTGTTGTTTGTTTCAAGTAAGACTCACCGGAACCGCCGAAAATACCAGTATCGATCAGGCGCGACAGTACTGGTATCAAGAAAGTGTCGAAGTGTCTTAATTCGGATTTGTACCAGTGAACAGCTGGATTCACTTCTGATCTGCCAGCATGGTATGCCTTCAATTCTTCTTCGAAGAGTCGCTCGTTCCATTTTAGGTACGCCCGATAAGATTGTCCTCTGTAACTCGAATCAGCAAATTGCATTGTGCATTCGATTATCCAGGTAACCTGGAGATTTCGTTTCTCGTTAGCGTCTAGATGATTTCGGCGCTTCGATTTGATGCTTTCGGCAAATACTTTGTTCCAGTTGGTTTCTCGATGTTGTTGCATCTTGGAGTCCAAGAAATCGGTGGCGATGACCGAATTTACAAGAACTTGTCGAAACCGTCTCTGTTCCGATGCATCAGAGTAGATGGCAGATCGAAGACCGTCAAAGTCTGCTGTCATGAGTAGCCACCAGCTGATATCCAGAGAGTTCTGTTCACTTATACAACGTTTTTTGTATAAACTAGAAAGAGGGGACTCATTTTTCACTAGCTGCTGATTTGATAAACCAATGTGATCCACGTCATGAATCAGAGCCGAAAATACCATGGCAAACTGAACGATAGGATCTGAGTCAATAGAGAAGCTTCTTGCATCCAACTCTTTCGCAATCTCTCCCTTACTTCGAGGTGTGCCATCAAATCCTGTCTGTAGGATGTTGGACTGTGACGTTATTTTCCTGATCATTTGATCCATCACCAGCACCGTATGAGATGCATGCTGAAAGTTGTGAAAGGGATTCTCTCCTCGATGTGCTGTTCCTACGGAAGCAACGAAGACGCGAAGTTGAGATTGTACTTCTTGTGAAATTTCAATTAACGACGGATCTACTGAATTCATTGAAACTTCCAAGTCAAAACGCGAAGCCTGAACTGTTTCTCTTGCCTCTTCAAGCATGGAAGCTCCAATTTCAATATCGCTCTCCCAGGGCGATGAAAGAATTCTTCGTTGTTGTTTGGATGCAAGACGCCTCGCGTAGATGGCACGTAGATATCGAAGAAGAATCGTTGTATTCTGGTCAACGAGAGTATCAAAATCTTTCTCGGAAACTTCGTGCAGACCGCAAGCGCCGAGCCAGTTATCTCCCTCCGAACAAATCGTCACTGAATCGTCATCATTTTTGAAGTCAACAAGTGACTGGTTTTCTCTGACCGCTGACAAGCAAGCTTTTGGTAGGACCCAAAACGTCGACATATTTCCAACCCCTGTCACAGCAACCAAATCTGATCGAGGAGAGATCCAATGAGATTTTCCTGCAAGATTCAAAAGCTCGGCGGTATCAACAGAAACATGAATTCTATTGGCCTTTCCATTCTCAAGCATTTGGTGTGCTATGTCTACCGTGTTCCCAAAAAGTTGGAATCGACTGCTTCCATTATCATTACATTTGATCTCTGGTTTCATATTTCCACTGTGAATACCAAAACGAACGCTGAGTTCTTTCGCAGACATACTCTTGAAAAGTTCCGACAACCGCTTACGACACTCGCAAGCAAAATAGACCAAAATTGCCGCGTGGTCGGCATCACTATCATCAGATCCAACGATTGCAACAAAATTCCCATCAATCATTTCAATCTGCGATATTCCATGGCGCTTAGCAAGTGCAAGGATGGATCGTTGCACAGTTTCTAGTAAATGCGATGTTTCTTCAGGATCTTTCCCATCCCCCCACTTCTCAAGTGAACAAATTCCAGCGATCATGAGCGTAGTATTAGTGAGAATGATCCTTTCGTTACTCTTCACCGAGATTTGTTCTTCTGGCAAATTTTCAATAATGTCTTTCACGCGTTGTGGTGCAGCATTCTTTCTTGGTCTTCGTTTCTTCCACAATCTTGGACCTGCCCCAATCATTCCTCTACGAAGAGGCACTCTAGGAAGGGATGGCATCTTCGCAGTTTCAACATCCCTCTCTCCAAGCTCCGAAGAAAGATTCCTGAAGCAGAAGAAAATTAATGTCGGGAAGACCAGCAATGCTAAGATGCATAGCGTCAGTGGGAAGATTCCGAATGGCGTAACATTTTCTTTCATTCTCGAGGCTGGATAGATATGTAAAAGAAATGGACAATGTCCTAGATCCAAAGGATAACCGGTAAACCCCTCAGTCTGTTCAACAAGTTCTTTTGGACCTCTTGTTTGGACCATTTTGCTTAACAACGGGTCGTGGTAATCTCCAGGCCCAAGAAACGTTGTTTCTTGTCCATCAATTTTGAAGCTAAATTTTTGATCGCAGGCTGTTTCAATAACACAGATAACGTCTGTTCCGCTACCCGAGAGTGAGACTTCGAGCAGGTTGTGCCAATAAATCTCTGCCGCCACAATTGCAACGAGATCGCTATTCTCTTCAAAATTATCGAAAACTGGATAGAGGATCGAACTTATGGGTTCTTCAATAAGTTCCGCTCCAGACCCAGCGATGCTCCTACTCTCCCCCATCGAATCATAATTTAGAACTCGGCTCAGGACTGATAAGCCACTGTACATGCAGTCTTCAATAGCTTGCCAAAATAGATGATGTGAAAGCATATTAAAATTGATCATTCTGGAGTCCATGGGGGCTGGGGAAGTCATCCATATTGGCGAAAATGGACCCATTCCTTCATCCACAACAGCTTCGCCATTGATATTGACCCTGTAAATACTGCTCGATATTCCATCAGAAAAATTTGCATCTACTTGTAGATATCTATCACGACCAACAGATTTTCTATTCATCGGTGAATGTTCGAGCAGCAGTCTATTGTCAGAATTGGAAGTACCTCCATTCTTTTCTTCCCATGAGCGGGCCTGCTCAATCCAATCGTGGTTTTCCGTCACAAAGTTTTCCCAGTCTTGTCTTTGGTCGGCCGAAACGATGGGGAGGAGACCAAGAGTCTCGGCTTTCATCTCCTGCCTCGTTGTCCAACTTCGAACTGCGAAATCAGGAATGGAAATCATAGGCCAGGGAGTTTCCGCATCAAGCCCAAAAGAAGTCAAGGATAAGCTGAAAGAATGAAGGGCTAGTAAATCTGCGTGAAGACGATCGTTGAAATTTTCTGCAATCCTATCGGCGTGCTCCACCAACTGCAGATGCAATAAGTTGTTGCCTTCATTTTTCACCGCAAACAATAGATACAGAGCAGATAGAAGAACCACGATCGTAGAGAAAACTAGTAGCGAAAGCTTTCGAAAGTAAGTCGACGACCGCTTTCCACCAAAATTCCACTCCATCATGGCTGCTCTCCAATCAATCTGAAGTGTCTTCCCGGCAGCGAGTTTTATTCTATCCGTTGAGATGGAATCCTCTATCGAGTACACCGTGTTGCTGAAATCGAGGTAAGTTCTCTTAGTATCTCGAACTGAAATTAATCAGACAGTTGTCGTTCAAGGGAGGGGTATGGTTCGGGTTGACGTCCGATCTTTTCAACCGGTATGATTTTGTGCACAAAAACCGTTTCATCGGGACGGAAAAAGTGGACGTTGAACGAAAATTTTGACCAAGCAGGAAAAGTAAAACATGACTGAAATAATCGCGCGCCGCCTTGCGCTCTCTGATGTCTCGAAACGCGCACGAAGGACAGACACTGAGAATAGTTACAATATTCTGGTTTTACCAACTAGCTCATCACAGGGGGGAATTTGTAGCATTATTTACTACTTCTTGAACTCGAGATGTGTCGAAGTCGCGTAATGTTCGAATCTAAGCCTTTTCAGTGTTACAATCAGTAGCAAAGAAAACGATCGCCTATGGTACTCTAGAAAGTGTTGTAGCTAATTCAGCATATTTTACACGCGGGCTATGTGGTGTCTAGTTGATATTATAATACATCCATTGACAGAACAACTATCATCGTTCTTTTGCGAGTTGTTCAAGCGTAGAATTCTGCAAGGCAAGTGCCTCGTTCTCTCCCTCCAGCTGCGCAATCTTTTTCTTTGTCGTATACAACTCCTCTTTATGTGCTGTTTGCATCTTGACGAGGTCACTATTTAGCTGAGCAATCTTCGCTTCAAACTCTAGGTTCTGGTCTTCCAATACACGAATTCGGATTTCGTCTGCAGATTGGTCTTGGTTTTCGGTAGCACCGCCCTTTCGGAAGATACCACCCCAGCCACCTCCGCCGGTTTTCCCTTTCTCCATGGCAGCCTGAAGGAACATACCTTGGGGATCAGCATCCCCCAAATCATTTCCTGCGTTTTCTTCACTATCGAGCTCGCTTAGCTTTTTCTCAGCAGTTTCAGCCCTCTTTTTCCAGTCATAGGTCTTTTCGGTCCACACGGTGACCTTCTTGGCCAAGCCCTCCGACTTTTCGTTCAATTCCTTTACCGTCTTTTCCATGAAAGCGTTATTGTCTTTCAATAAATTAAATTCAGCCATAAAATCTTCGCGCTCTCCGTGGAGCTGTTCAATAGTTTTCACGTGAGCCGCTAGATCTTCCCGAACAGTTGTAGCGTCTTTCTGAGCATCCGATAGTTTTTGCAGTGCCGACTGAAGATCTTGAGCGTCGGGCGAAGAAGTGTAGCTAGAAAGCTCTGCTCTGAGACTCTGAATGGCATCATCCTTTGCTGACAATTTTGAAGTGTACTCCAATCGCTCGCCCTTCAACCGTCCTTGCAGTGCTTTATTTTCTTGGTCTAATTCTTCAATTTGGAGTTGCGGCACTGTCAATGAATCTTTCAATTCTTCCTCGAGTTGTTCGATTCGCAATTTCATGGCGGCATTTTCTTCTTCACTTTCCGCGAGCTCCTTCTTGACATTTCGCAATTCAACGAAAGAGGCCCCTCCGCCACCTGTTTCACCATCTTGCGCTTTCTTTTCGAACTTTTGAATTTCATCCAAGAGGTGTTCAATTTCTGCTTCTGAACTCTGAACTTTCTTCGTCAACTCTTCTTCCTTTACGAGTTGTTTGTCGATTTCTTGCTCTAGACCATCGATTTTGTTCATATCCTCCTCGATCATTCGATCACGCTCCTTCATCTCTTCCAACACTTCACGTCTTTCTTGTCGCGCTTCCGCAAGCTCGACTCTCACGCGTTCAAGATCTCTGGAAACATTCATAAATTCGTTTTTCTCTCTAATATGCTCTTCCGACATGGTCAACTGCTTTTGCAACGCCGTTGAAAGTTGTTGTTGAAGTTTCAGAATTTCCTCCTGCTGCTCATTGTTCTTGGTTTGTTTCGCCTCGAGTTCGGCAGCTTGTTTCAAAAGATCGGCTTCTAATTTCTCCTCAGAAAACGACTTGGATCGTTGGATTTGGGCTTTGGTCTGATCCGTCTCAGTCCAAGCTTGATCAAATACACTTTTGCCTTGCGAATCCGGAACACCGTTCATTTTGTCTTTCGATCTTTTAAATTCTTCCGCAAGCCCTTCTAGGCCATCACCAAAATCTTCTGCTTCATAGTTCGATTTTGACTGCCTGTGCTTCGATTTTTTCGGTTTTTCTTTTTCCTTCTCCTTGGACTTTTTCTTTTTTGCGTGGCCCGAATCATTATGAATACTGCTTCCTTGACTTTCATTGTCATTCAACTCCACCTTGGATGGCAGACTGGAATCATCCTTCGAGTCATATCCGCCGTCCTTGCTTTTTCTCCTCTTAGCCTTTTCAGTCTTCTTTTTCTTCTTCTTTGACTCTTTGGAATCTTTTGTTTCATTCGTGTTCATCGTCGACACACTAGCCCTTGTTTCACTGCTGGCGTCAATGGATTCCGGAAAGTCAAGTTTCGACGAGGCTCTTCGGGGCTTCGAAGTGCTTCTTCGCTTTGAGCTGCTCCGTGGCTTTGGGTCTGCAAGTGGTTCTTCCCGATGTTTTGAACTGCTTCGTACCTTCGCGCTGCTGGTTCGTCTCCCTCTGGTAGACGTCGATCTAGATCTCCGAGGAGCGCTTCTCTCGCTCTTATCTCTTTTATCGTCCTTGTCATCCACTTGGAGGGAATTCCGTTTTCCTCCGCGCAGTTTCTTGGCCGGTTTAGCAGTGGAGAATCTTTCAGATTTTGATTGGAACATGGACTCTAATCCAGATTGATTAAGATTGGTATCGGAACCCGTTCGTTCCAAGGCTAGTTTATCAATCTTGGCTCGAGTATCGGTGCTCCTAAGTCCTCTACAGGAACCACCCACACTTTTGCTGGCTGCTTTTCTTCTTAATTCTCTTTCCACCAAAGTCCGCCTCGATCGCATCTAATCGCTTGCCGACCTCGCTTTTGGAACGCTTTGGTGCTGCTCGTGCCGAGCTCGATCGTCGCAAACGACCACGTTTGTCGTCGCTTCCTTTTTTCTCCTCCTTGAAACTCCAGGACTGCCAGTTGTTGCCACTGCTGCCTAGAAGGTTTTCCGAGTCGGAGTCCTCCTCACCGTAGGATCCGGAAATCTCGGTCCCGGTTACACTGTGCCTCCCGCCATTGAATAATTTTTTCAACTTCATGTTTGCGAGTCTTGGCCGATTGGGCGATACAAGGATCTTGTCGATTTAAGCTGCTTCTTTCGTCGACTTTTTGCTTGCGTATATCTCAGCAGACTGAAGGTGCTACTCTTGTTCCTTCAGATGCGTTACTGTCGTTCCCTCTTGTGTTTACGGAGGTCTTTTTGTGCCTTGCAGCAACGTCGTCGGTGCAATATGAAATGCTCCGAAACTTTTTGATAGCGTCGGCGGCTTGGCCAAAAACGACGAGCGATCGTGTCGTGTATGCAGAGTGCGAGTGAGCTTTCAGTCTCTGCAACAGTCATAATTGTATTTCGCGCCACCCATGCACAAGCGGAAGTGATTTCAGTGGAAAATTCGGGTCTCACGGTAGAATCGCGATTGAAGAAAAATGACTTGAAAAATTTGACCCGGTGGGCATTATTATGTGTGTCGACAGACATTCGAGTTCGCGGATGGTACACTTTTTGGGTGAATGAAAATCAACAATTAACCGTGATTAACCTTAACCTCAAGAATAAAATGAGGGAGTCGTCTTGCCTCGGTTCGTCAGTGAGGGGTCCCGAAGAGACAAAAAAATCTTCTTTTGATCCTTCCTTTTCTGTTTTTAATTTTGGGGTAACCTTAATCAAATTTAAGGCTCGAACGAGTCGTTCTCGTCCTCAACCAAAAAATGCACATCCTGCATGAGGCTGTAAATGATAAAGGAGCCGTACTACGACTACTCATCAGATTCCCCTCCGCATCACCATAAAATCAACTTGTTCACAACTTGTTTCACAAGGAACAATAGCCAAGATGAAGCGCCCATGGCTGATGGCAGCATGGCCACTTCTGCTGTTGTTGTATATCTCGGCAACTCTGACGGCAGTTGTCGACAGTAACAAGAACAAGAACAACGATGCACGGTTGAAGGTTTCCATCCGAAAGGACACAATGCTTGGTGTTCCGTCCTGTCAACACACCTTTAGCCAAATCGAGCTTCTTAATATGGTACGAGAACAGAGATTGTTATTGTTGCAGTTGGGAGGTCGAAATTGAAAATGCTGCTCACTCACAATTCAATCCCATTGCTTAAATTGTTTTCTAGCATTCCTCCGAACCAATCATGATTTACTCTATTCAAACAATTCCAGAGGAGACTGTCTTGGTTCGACCGGAATCATCACCAACATCATCACCAACATCGCCCGAGGGAAGAGAACCAGAGTATGGGAGATCATGGAGTGGCAGCGATATCCCGCAACAACTCCACGTTTCGAAATTACCTTCCAAGAGTCTCTCGTTGGGTCCTGGTCAAGTGGCGATCGTACCCGTGACCTTTCTTCCCCGATATCCCAGTGTCGATGATTGTGAAGATACCAATGACGAAGATGGAAATGACTACGATAAAACCAACAATAGCATGGACGACGACTACTCAACAACTACACCGGACGGAAGATCCCCTTCCCCACTTAGCTCCACAGCAAGACTGGATCTGGTGGATTTGGTGGGAGAGCGGGTGCTCAAAGTGATAGACAACAAACGACAGCATTTGAGGCACACACTTGATCCAACGTATCGACGAAGGAATAATATGAATCCAGACTCTCTTCCGAAAGGCGACGAGCAGTACGATGTCACAACAACCGTAATCGTCGACACTTCTCGAGGCGTCGTTAAATTACCGATTGCCGCCTCCAGCATCCGCGAAAACTCCTATCATATCCCGGATGTTATCAAATTCCATCATCCGAGCTTTACGAATAACAAAGATAACTGTGATACTGATACCGTAAGCGACGATGAATTCGACAATTACGATATGTTTTGCGATTCGACGAAACCGAGTTGTGCAACCACTACCACAACAGAAACAAAAGGGTTGTCGAGAAACAAAAATCGTGCAACTGGATTGACTTCTATGGATGGGATTATGTTATTGGATACGCTTCGTACAACGGATAAACACGAACATGCCGAGGAGAAAGATACCCGCGCTTCTGCCCTGGATACGATCAAATCGGAGAGAGAATGCTTTGACCTTTACTTGTCGAACCCATTTCTAGATCGAGAGCTCCAAATAATGGAAGCATTGGTGTCTAGACCAGAATTCGTTAGCGTACAATTTGATCCTGGAAGGATGGCAGCGCCAGATTTAACCATGCTTGTTGGAAGTGGACCATCCCAGGTTGTAAGGCAATGGACCTTAGATGGTCCGCTGTATTTACCACCAGAATCCGACGACCATTACATTTTATCTATTTGCACCGCATTTCAAGGCGAAATTGAACGTGACGAAGGATCAGAAACCTATTTGGACGAAATGTCAAAGTGGATTGATTCAGGGGATCCAACCCGGAACCTTGGATTTCTCCAGATTCGAACGGATGCCGAGACCCTCTTTATTGGCTTGGAGCACGCGGAAAACGTTCCTTTCTTATCGTTACAAAACGTACCAGAGATAGGCGGTGCACCGCAGTCAAGTCAATCCAGTGATGATTCGAGCTCTCTCGAGCCGTCGAATGGAAAGAAATAGGATTGGAACAACGAGCACTCTTCTAAGGCCACTACCGGATCGTCTTGATTTTGAAATGATATCTACAACGAGCCCTGCGGTGAAAGCAACTTTTGGCTTGCAGAACAAGTCACCTGTACCGATTCGGATTATGCGGGTGACAGTCGGAATAGACTCGGGTGGCGACAAAGAGAATGCAAGGGACGCCGAACTCGTTGGCCTAAAGCTTAAAGTTGGTGTGAAGACATCAGGTGGAAACGATGGTACTGATGATAGTCATGACGGCGATTTCAATAGACGTTTAGATTCTCTTATACTGGGAGCTGCAACATCACTTGACGATATTTTTGAACTGACGTGCTCCCTGGATCCAGATCGTTTCATTTCGGACTCTAACAAAGAAGCCTTCAGCTTCAACGGGACCATGATTATTCGGGGAACAATGGATACGGAGTTATCATATAATCAGTGGCGAGAAGAGATTCTGCGAAATCCGTACCGCGACGAACATCTTACCGTGGAACTGCCGTTTACAGTTTCAATACTCAATGGCAGAGTTGAGGCATTTATTGAGCGGTCGTCACACCCTTATCCCCAATTATTTGCCGCGCAGTCTTGGCAAGGGTCAGGTCGTGCCGTCTCGCATCTTTTTTTCCCAATGAACCAATATATGGCTGTCGAAGGATCTGAAGATGGTTTGCCACAACAAACGTATCTCGGAGCTAACGAAATCAGACATGATCTTCGCATTTTAAGCAATATGGTCCTTCCATTGAAGCTCGTCGGTGCCGAAATCATAGATGATGACCCCAACGATACAGACTCTCTCTGCAATAGGTTCAATGTTTCGACATCACCACCCAATTCCGAGGATCTCCACTTTGGCTTCGAAGACATTGGACTCCTCTCGGTGAAGTATAAGTTTGGAATCAAAGGCAAGAGAGGGGATAGATACCAGGAATTCTTCCCAGAAAATGTCGATCCTCATTTGCCGAAGAAATGCTCCATGGTCGTCATGACCAGCCCAGACGAAGTTGGAACGTTTCAAATCCCGCTGCTTATTTTCCCTGGGCGTCTCGAAGTAACCTCTGCAGATTCTACGGTGATTGAAAGCTCTGAGGAAAACAAAGCCCTTTTGGGTTTTGGGCACCTTTTGTCCTGGGCTCGATCATCTCCCTTGGGAAAGTCTTTCGTTGAAGCACTGCAAAAGTCTTTGGGAAAGTCGAAAAGTGATTTTCATCTTCTCTCTAAATTTATCGTAGATAACTGTGGGTGGGATACAAAATCAAGGCCCAAGTTCCTCCCGATTCTGTTGAAGATTGGCGCGATCGATAGCGGGAAGATATCGAAGATGCATGTTTACCTGACAAACCACAACCCTATACCTTTAAGCGTATCGATTGATGTTGGCGAGGTTGAGGGGATGTCGATAACGTTGAGTCGCGACGAGAGCCAGGCCACAGGTGATGGCAATAGTCTACTCGACCACTTCCCAAATCATCGCACGGAGGCTTTGGTTCAATTGGGGAAGAACAAAGATCATCCAGTCGCTGGACTTCTAGATTTCTTAAGCTCCAACGAGCAAGCTCTTGAGTTCATGTCGAAATTTAACTTTCGCGATTCACTTTCACTTCATGAACCCGCAGCCAAAGGGTCAGACGTCCTTCAACTACTGCACGATTGGCATTCGAAGGCATCTTTCTACCGTGATCCAGTTTCAAGTCAGTCCAATCGGAGGTATTCGTCACGGTGTGAAAACGATCTACGCCCACCTGTTTACAATTCTTTCAATATTTCTCGGAAGGAATCGAATGCTGAAGAATTGTCAAGTCCTTTGATCTATTCCAGTGATAAAAGGTTGGCTAGACCTCTCACCGAGTGCTGGAGACGAGATCCCGCTGACATGTCAACGGATAGAAATGTCGTAAAAATTCCACCTGGAGCGAGAGCTCGATTTGAAATACAGGTTCGGGCTCCACCTCAGACGTACTTGAAAGATGACATAAGCCATCTTTTGATGTCTGGTTTGACGCTTTCAACTAATCTCGGAGACGTCATGCCTATTTTCGTTGTCACCGAAGCACTTCAAGGACAACTGCAGTCATCGAGCGCCGAGCCGGCAAAATCACCGGAAGGAAACGAGGAGAGGAAGGTCATGAACGTACCTCTTGAGCTTAGTTGGAATAACCACGACGACTTGAGCAAGCATAGTGATGTTGATGCGATTGAAATTCCTCCTGCCAACTGGACTGAACCCTCTGATCTGAACGCCAGTTATCACTTCGGTGATGAGATTTTTGGTAATGGAGTTCCTTTATACTTGAGGTCATCATTTTCAAGAAATGTGTGCTTGCTGAACGTGGAAAGTTGCAACCCCTGGTTTAGCTTTGTTCCTTTAGAACCGAGTGACGCGCCGAAATATTCGTCGAGTGATGGAACTCTTGTCGGCTTCATCCGGACTAACGTCGATTGTTCGCTGGACCACTCATCAGAACATGGGTTTCCATCGTTTTATCAGTGTATTTTGAATTGGTTTTCAAACCGGTTGAAACTGCAACCCGAAGGGTGTGGAATAAAGGATTCAAACCTAAATCTAAGACAAATCGACAGTGTCAAACGAACCATTGAGGTTGGTCTGAGACGTCTGAAAAAGAGCTACAAATCTTCCGTTTTCTCTGATGCGACTTCGATCGACTTGAGTGCACTCGCCTGGAATCAATCTGATCTAAGTCACATAAAAACAGGGCGCAGAAAGAATGACGGTTTGATATCGGATCTTGCTTCGTACGATGCAATACTGAAAGCGCTGAAGACTGCAAACGACTTGGGGTACAACTTACTGAGTTCTTCCTTGAAAGCTACGGTTGAATATGATACTGAGAACCCGAAAGGCAGAGAAGAAGACTCATGCAATGCGTCTTCAAAGCAAAACCTTTCATTGACCATACGCGATCTAGAGGTCGAATCTGTCCTCAAAGTACCGAAGCTTTTTGATAGTGATAACTGTCACCTGGAATTCAAACCTACAATCGTTGGCTCGGTAGCTAGTTCTTTGCTAACCGTGCGAAATCCGACAGGGGTTCCTGTCAGGATTCGCCTCGGCATTGGGGCTAGGAAGAAGACTCATTTTGATGATCTGAATCGAGTGGATAGTATGCAGAGCCCTTACATTCAGAACGGCAAGAGCAGTGTCCCGACCAACGAAAGCACAGCATACTCTTGGTGGGACGGGAATGGAGGTTTTTTCATTCCGAATGAACAGGGGGACGTGATTCGCTCGCACAATAATATATCGGTGACAGGTGGGGGTGGTACTACAAGCATCAGCTTGGTGAATCCATCACTAAATTCTCAAGTCGGATTTTTAGTTGGCTGTGGCAAAAGATGTGGATTGAGAGATAAAAGTAACCCGAACAATTTTCTTGGGAATCCCATTTCAACCAGTCCTATTGGAACATCTGCTGCTTCTGGGACTACCCTCAGAGGAAGCATTCGATACGACTCTCCTGAATTAAACGACCAGTACACGGAGGAACCTATTATTTTGGCCGGTGATACGTCGGCATCGATAACTGATGGACCAGCTGCATTTGCTATCCCATTCTCTGCTCTGGACGAAATAGTGATCCCTCCTTTTGGCAAGGGGCAGTTGGGACCGATATATTTTAGGCCTCCTGGACGCCACAAAGCTGTGGGATGCGACGTTGCAAGGCAGAGTGGGGCGAGATTGAGAGAGGGGAAAGAGGTACTATGTGAGTCTCAGACTTTCGACTCTGTTGTTTATCTTGAAAACTCCTTAACAGGTATTGAAAGGGTCGGTTTGCGCGGAAAGAGCGTATGGAATCATCTCTACTTTATCGACCCCCCTCCAGAAGAAGGGAAAGATGCATTTGGCGACATTGAATTTCGCGACGGGATGCCCACTTTAATCTTCTCCGGCACAAGCAACACGGTCATGAATGCTGGTACGAAACATTCCATTTTCGGAAAGAGTACGCAGTACTTGTCAGTTGCCAAGGAGATCGTTTTGCACAACGGTGGCGATGCTGCATCGGAAGTATCAGCAGTGTCTCTTTCTGGCACGAATTTTCATGAAGGACAAGAAGGGTCATGCTCATACGGTTCTTTCAGGCTTCTCAACTGTTGGGAGTCGGTGCCTGTCAGTGAAAATATTGATATTTTTGACGCAAACATTCATTCGAGCTTTGTTTTGGAACCAGGAGAGAGCCGCTCCCTATTTGTAGAGCACATTCCAGACTGCCGGGTGAAGCAAGAATTTGTAACTCTGCGTGTACATTTGAGACAGGACAATTCAAATGCAAAACGGAAACCAGGGCGTTCGAGAGCACGAGGGACCGAAAATCCATTTAGAAAGACAGAAACTAGCATGGTCGTAGGATATCAAATGGATACTTCTGCGTATGCTCGATGCACACCTGTCGATACAAGAGTGACGAGTTCAGTGATTCACACGGATCTGGTATCCATGAATCTCGCAAATTACTCCAGTAGAGTTGAACTCAAATCTTTCGACAACGGTCAAGAAGAGAGTCCGGTCCTTGTTTTCCAAATTTTCCTGTTTTCAACTGCCGCTTTGGTCTTGTGCTATGCTTTGCATGCTAGATTTCATGCTATACTCGCTATGTTGCAGAAAATTCAGGGAGAGCCTACGAAGAATGTCCGTAACTGGAATGCAGCATTTCGATGCCTAGCTAGATCGCAGCCAACTTCTACGGAACTTCAGACAATGAGTCGTGAACAAATGCGTCAAGACGTGATTGGTCGCTACAAAGCAAAAGGGAATACGGCGTCGTCGTCACTGAACAGCACAAATGGGTTCTCGCGTGATCGAAGAGTAGCGATATCGAAGACCTCACGTCATAGAACTGGAAGAGAAACAAGTTCTGGGAACGAAAGAACTCGCCCTTTCAGCGATGCGCTATTCCACGATACTTCCGTAGCAGATGATTCATCTTTGCGCCTGCACTTTCCAATCGGCCTCGGATGGCGTACTGCATATTCACGCGGGATAATAAAAGACAATTCTTTGCAGTCAACATCTTTTCATTCAAGAGCGAAAGCGTTACTCGACAAGAGAGCCGAAACAGCCTTTGCAGATGACAAGAAGAGTTGGAGCGAAGAAAGTGATAACGAAACAGAAAAGGATGAAAAGCTCTTCATGGAAGGAAAGCAAAACCCTTCATTCTCGTTTGAAAGTGCTGATAATTCGAATGGAGCAAACAACGCAGTGATCGAAACCAGAACGACAGAAGCGACGAGCGTTCCTTCGACGTCTAAGACGGAGGAGACAAAAGCAGCTGAGATCAAAAACCACAATACCAATGGCGAACAATGGAAGAAGAATGTTAGACCTAATCCAGGCAGAGGCGCTGTCCCAGTTTCTGAAGACGCACAAAGCACGACATCAACGGAACGTAAGGAGCGCTCGAGCAGACAAACAGGTAGACAGGAGAAACAGAATTCTTATGCTCATCCTAGCAAGAACGCGAACGTTAGTGAAGTGGCGAAAAGAACACAGAAAGCCAAAAACAACTCAACGAAAACGATCGAAAGTGATGGCTCAAAGAAACTTGATAAAGTGTCAAAGCATGCACAATTGGTACCAAACCAAAAGCAAAAGGCTACAACGAAATCTACTTCACCCGGATCTACGCCGAAAGGGAATCCACCTAATGCATGGCAAGGTGATCGTCAAAAATCTGATGCTAGGTCAGCAACGAAGAAAGAAACAGCGAGAGCGGAGAAGAAATCCAAAGCTAAAGATAAATCGAAAAAGAAGACAGCAAAGCAAGCTGTGCAAGAAAAGAAGCTCGTCGCAAACTCTGCAAAGGAAAGCGAGACAGATTCTTTGTTATCCAATGATACTGGAGCTAGTGTAACGCAAGTGCAATCTCCTCCTGGTTTTGGCCCTCCTCCTGGCTTTGGCGCGCCTGATACAAAAGTTAATCTACATCCTGTTTCTTCAACTGATAGCCAGCTATCTCTTGACACAATGCTGCATCCGACGCTGGCGGGAGGCCTCAACGAAGCCGATATTTCCCTTGGTGCGCCTTCGTTGCCCTTTCGACATACCAATACAGGTGGAAATGATCTCCTGTTCTCAGGTGCCATCCGTGAATCTAACCCTTCACCCACAAGACGTGGATTCAACGCTGTGGACGTTCCATCGACAACAATGACGGAGCACTCCAACGCTCTTCCATCTCCTGTTGAACAGTCATGGCTTCCTCCATTGATCAACGAGGAACCCGAACTAGTCGAACAACCTTGGCTTCCAGCGCTACGCAACGAGGATGCTGAAAGCGGCTTCGATGTCATGGATTTTTTGGACGGTATTCTACAGGATGGCTCTTCTGCAGAGTCGGAACCAATACTAGAGCCAGAACCCGCTGCTCATGGTACCCCTGGAAGAATCGGAGTTGGAGGAGCTACTTCTTCGACACCAGTTTCGGCCAACCCTTGGGCAAGGGAATCTCGAGCAGCAGGCGTACGGAATTTCCTTCGACGACGATGAGGAAGGAAGCGGTACTAAAGCTTCTCCGCCGGGACTTGAACATATTTTGAAAGCTTCGCCGATGGAAAAAGTTTTGCCTGGTGGGCTTGGAGGCAACATTCCATTGTTGACACCTGCGGCTATCTTGAATGCAGAAGGAAATAATACTGCTGATGTGGAAGAGGACGACAAGGTAATGTCGTTCTACGCCGGTTTAATAGACGAGTAAGGAGCCGTACGACGCCAGCCAATTGTAAGATGGCAACGAAAGTGGAAATCCGTCTATCTATTCATTCTAGCAGTAATTTTCGGGGCAATATGTATTCAAAGATTACAATTGAGTCTTGATAGAACATCTTTTTCTCACTCCAACCTTACGTATTATACTGGAACAGCAAATCTGCTGACTGCGTATGTACGAAATCGCTAGGATTTCGTTTCAAATTCCATGTCAACTCAATGCGGACCTCTCTGTCTCTTTACACTGGCAGTGCCTTAGTCGAGATGTTGTAGAAAAAACTTTCACTTGGGATTTTTCTGTCGGCAGACGTGATGGAAGTTTTGGTGCCAGAAACATCGGCTCGGCGCGCAATTTATTCAATCATACCCAAGAGTGAACCCATAAATAATGTGACACTCCACACGCGGAGAGAATTTGTTTTACTCGTGATTGGGGCAAGCAGGCTTATCATGCCAACAGGACCACCTTAATTTCCGTTCTCTCTCAACAAAAAGACTATTTTTTACGATGACGGCATTTCGTACATATGCATTGCATTCTGTTAGGTAATCTCAATACCGATTTGTGGAGTTAGGATTGCACATAAGGCTTTTCACCGATGAAGGCTTAATCGAATACTAACAATGAATTTTGTCGAGTCTTGTTCAAGATACTGGTCGACGAGACCGTCGAAGCATGCATCATAATAAAAAGTCTCAAGTCTTAAAAATGGCCCGTTAAAAAGAGTCATAACATACCTTCCATCAAACACCGCTTTTTTTCATCTCCCAAAAAATAACCAGAAAACGTACCGTAAATGAATCTGTCATCATCTGGATATACTCCTACGATACAACGGAACCACTCGAACCACTTCGCAATCGTTTCACGACCGAAGACTGCTACTACCATCATAAGCGACAGTCTCAACTGAGCCAAGACGCTTCGACATCAACCATCGGAGAGATACAACACCGATTTTTTGACTCTCTCTACTTGAGGTAGAGTGCACATGGCGGAAGTCCTCGGCTAAATAGCAACGAACCGAGAAAGAATTTTTGGCCATGCGTAAAGACGACGATGACAGCGATCTCGGGCTTTCCGCCATGATGGCACGAAACGTGTCTTCAGCAACAACTTCGCGAGGACGTGATAGTGCGAAGGACAAAGCTGGCAAGAGGATTTCTCGATCACGATCGCGATCGTCTTCTGTTCTTCGCAAATCGAAAAAGAAGGACGCCGCTCCAGACGCACCTCGTCGGGACAGAAGTCGCGACGGCCACGATGACGATAACAAAAGTACTGCGAGTCGCAAAATTCGTCGGAGCAGAAGTAGTGCCGGTACCACCGATGACGAGAACAAAAGCGTTGCCAGTCGCAAAAGCACACGATCGAAAACCGCGAGGGCCAGAAAGAAGAGTGGACAGAGTTTAACTAAAACTACAGCCAAACCTGCAAGTCCTGAGGCAATATCAAAGACTGCGAGCAGTGATGAGAAAAAGGATAAGAAGAAATCCAAAAAAATTAGACGCGTTAGGAGAACAGGTGCTGATGGCAGCGATGACGGGGAAGATGAGTACACAATAGCGTCCAAACAGAGCACTAGGAGCTCAAAAAGTTCTGACAGTCTTCGCTCCAAAAAGTCGAAGGCAGGACAACTCAGGAAGAATATGAAGAACAAAGTCTCTAAGCAGTACAAGGAGACATCATCTAGAGTAGAAGCAATCCGGGAACCAATTCTATCCAATGAAGGTGTAATTCTCAAAGATGAGATGGATAATCTTTTTCCGCTCCCCATGGATCAAGAAGCCAACGCAGGAAAAGCTACAAACTCCGAGAGCAATGGTACAAAAACCCGGCCCAAATCAATACTGGCAACGTCTCAAAAAAGTCTGAGCGGTGCTAGTACTAGTGGTAGTACAGCTGGAAGCTTTGGCATAATGACCAACAAGGCTGCCGCAGAGCAAGCGGAAGCCGCCTTGAGTCGTGTTGCCGCCCATCAATCGATGGAAATAGAGGTAACAGGAGGTGAAAGACAGAGACCGCACAGGAGACTTAGCAATGGTAGCACGAGAAGCAAAGAACAATATCAGCGTTTGCACCGAGATAGTGGCTTGACAAGCATGACCAGCATCAATGATGACGAAAGAAGTTTCAGTAGTCGCAGAAGCCAAGGTAACTTTACGGCCATGACTGCTCTACAGAAACGAATGGACGAGTACAAGGCCGAAACTGAGAATTTGCAAAAACGGCTGTATGAAGCACTCGCGGAAGTAGAACAATCCAACAACAATTTGAGAAAAGAGAAAGAGCGCTCCGAGGCCGCTGCAGGAGTTCTTTCCAACGCAAATTCAGAGTTGGAAAAGGTAAAAGAAGAGAAAGCATTTCTGATCGAATCTATTCGCGACATGGAGGATCATATTGTTTTAAAAGACGAACGCGTCGAAAAACTCCAAGAAGTGGTCGAGACGCAGCTAGATACTGTCGAATTTTTGGAAGACAAGTTGAATAGAACTGAAGAGGAACTTGTTCTTATGGAAGAGGAGATAACTGAGCTTATTGATGTCGTTGAGGAAAAGAATAAAACGAAGCAACAAATCAGTGACGCGAAGTCGAAAGGGCAAGGACGAGTGGCTCGCATGGTGTCTATGCGAGAAGAGTTGATTAGTAGAAAAAGTTCTATCGAGACACAAAAGGAAGAATCGCGACGGGTACTTTCATCGAGTTCAGGTCGTCCCAGCTCCGATCGACCACGCTCGAATAAGATGGAACCTGTCAAGGAAAGCAACGAGGAGGTTGAAAAGCTTCAAAGTGAATTGAAAACCCGCGAAGCAAAGCTCAAAGCTGATCTGGACGAATGTAATAATCGAGAGCAACGGTTAGATACATGGGAACGAGAGTTATTTGAGTTGGAAGACCAACTGAAGAAAGAAAACGAAAAAATTAGCGCGGCGAATAAAGAGTCTGGAAGCTCAAACTCAGAGAACGAGTCGTTGATCGCTTCACTGGAGAAGGAAAAGGAAGGCCTTCGCAAGACGCAAATGGAAACCCAGTCGAAATTGAGGATGCTACAATTCGAAAACGATGATCTCAAAGCAAAACTTGATCGTGTTTCGAAGATGGCGACAGAGAATCAGAAACAAATTCCTGTTAAAAGCACCGAGCTCGCAGAAGCAGAAGCTCTCGTCGAGAAGAAAGAAAAAACTATTAAGGACCTTGAGGAGAAAATTGAGAAGCTATATGCGAATGGAGGAACCAGCCAAGCCGAGGAAGACGGTAAAGATCTTCTAATTAGAGAATTGCAGAATCAGTTGGTGAATTCAAAGAAGGAAGCTAGTGCACTAAGTTCGGGAAGCTATGTCACCAGACTGAAACTCGAGATTAAGAAATTGAGAACAAGTGTCAACGATCTAAAGAAAAGATTGAAGGACGCAGAAGGTATTATGAAATCAAATCTGGACAAAAAGGACGATGCGATGAGATTATTGGAGAAACAAATGCAAAAGTTCAAGATCGAGTTGGAGCGAAGAGACAAACGAGAGAAAAATTTCGGAGCAGGCCAAGGGATCTCCGACAGTGCTTTACGAGATCATATTGAAGACTTGGAGGATGAGATTTCTCACTGGAAATCAACGAATGCCGATCTGGAGAACGAATTAGAAGCTTTGAAGTCCCAAGTAGACGAACAGCACGACTTTTATCTAAGTGACGATGACATAGACGATGACTGTTCGATTGGTTCTCTGGCAAGCGTCAACTCAAAAATGTCTTTGGGCATGTCGCACGAAGACAATTTCTTCCTCTCCGAATCCACTCACAGTGTTGGTACCCTGGAGGAACCAGCGACTCCAAGCAGAGCAATGCGAACTGTATCAAACATCTTTTCAAGGATGAGAAACGGACCTGAACCTCCTAACCCAAACCAATCTTTTCCTTACGGTCCTGGGAGTCTTAACGATTGATGACTTTTGGCAAAACGATTTCTTCACTTGTCACGATATCACGACTGGTGGCTTCTTCAATCTTGCATATTATGTGTTGTTACTCTTGCATACAGCACACCTACAACAAACCGGCGTACACAAAACGCTGCCAGGAAAATACTTGTCACGGATCCTAGTAATTTGAAATAATGTAAAATCATTATGATTATATTGTATCTACATCGACATCTTTAGTGCTGAGCTCTTCTATTCTATGGTTATATGTTTGTGAAAAGGCATTTTTTTTCATCATACGTACCTTGATAGATTCAATAAGTATGAACGCTTTCTATCCACTATGTACACGTATGCTTTTAGATAGTTCAAAGTCATCGGAAGATCCGATACCAACGCGAAAAAATTGATGAGAAAGCTCAGGCGAAGATAACAGAGTCGAAGAAAGAAAACAAAATGGAACCAGCGCGTAACTCACTTTCATCGTCGAAGAAGTTATAGCAGAAGATTTTATAACTTCGAACGTTTCCATCAAAACAGATATTACATAGAGGATAACGAGCGTCTTGTTTTACTCCGAATCGGACCTATTAGATACTCATAATTCCACCAACAGAAACAGCACTATGGACGATGCCACTTTGCTCCGGAGAGCCGAAGAATTCTACTTGGAAGAACGCTTATTGAAGGCGGCTGAAATGTTGAAGCAAGTGAAAGACGAAAATCTTTTCACTGATCACCATAAAAAGATTCTCCACTGGGCGGATTTAGTGGAAGATGGCATTCAAAAAATGTTGCAGGATCCGGAACAAGACGGAAGCCCATGGAAAAAACAAAAGGAACAACACGGGCATCGAGATTTCCTGATATTCTATCAGGTTACGAACGAAAATAAATTGATAGCACGGATCGACTGTGCCTTCGAGACCAGCTTGTTGGTTCCGTTATTGTCGGTGTTTAACGAGTCGGATCTGTATGCGTCGTGGATGCCATCGTGGCAAAAACCAATCAAACTCGGGGTAACAAAGTCTGAGAAACTAAAGGAGGAAGGACGTGGCAATCAAATCATTTATGTGAAAACAGCTCTGACTTGGCCATTGGCTGATCGAGATTTGACCATGCAGGTTATGGCAGTCGACGCAATTGAAGATGATCACGGCTGCATTGCTATTCAAGCTCTTAGCCAAACATCGGACGACGACCCCGTTATACCGGAAGCGACGACGAAAGCGGTGCAATTGGATTTTTCAAACTTTTTGTTAATTAGGGCCTGCCCATCCGATCACCCGTGCGTAACCCGTTCAAAGATCCATGGCGAAGACCACGAACCATTAATCTTGTTGAGCATGAGTCTAGAGGTCGACCCACACATTGGCGTTGTACCACAATCGCTACAGAATTTTTTCACCAGAACTGTCCTCGGACGAATGTGGTTGACTCTCTTGCATGTTGCGGAAGACGTTCGCGACGGTAAGCGCCCGATGCATAAGGAAGCGATCGACGCGAAACGTGACCTATACGATTGGATTGAGGAACGAACAGGCGTCATGATAAAGAATCTGTTGGAGCAGGAGGCAACGCCGGTTCCATCATGACAAAGATGACTACTTCTATTGCAAAACCGATTCTGAACAACGAAATGTAGATTACAATTTTGTACTATACTAATTAAACAAAGAGAGAACTAAGCTTTTGGAGTTTCCAACCGATTTCATTGCGATGTATCACTAACTTTCGACAACCGTCAAATCACTATTTCCGAGATTTTGATACGGAACAAATTTCCCTCATGGTCCCACTTTTTATTGAAAGACATCATTGGGATCAAACAAAAACGTATCGCTGTCGAAATCATCACTTTCCTCTTCTTCGTCGTCATCTTCGTCGTCATCTTCGTCGTCATCTTCGTCGTCGTCATCTAATTCATTATGGTTCGTCTGTGTAAGAACAAACTGACCGACGGGCAATGGTTCAAGCCCATATCCAAAAAGTACCGATCCCTTTACGATGAGTTTTCGATCTTTATCGTTTTCTGTATCCGCCTCATTTGGTTCTAAAACCATGGAACTTTGATTCGATTCCATGTCTTCCGACATTTTGTCCTCGTCCTCGTCGTTGTCGTCGTACTCGATCTTTCCCCAATATGCTTTTTCGTCGTCCTTTGTAAGCGACTTTCCCTCGCTGAACACCGACCCCGAGACCGACCTTCCAAAACCAAATCGAATGACTTGCATCCAGATATGATCCTTCTCTCTCCCAATTACCGAAAACCTGCCCCGCAAAATGGCAGAACCGCCCATTCCCCCGATGGTTGCAAAAGTGTTGTTTGCGAAAAATTTGACTTCGAGAACTCGTATGTTGTGAATCGGAGAGTCCATATTTTTCTCTTCGTGCTTTTGTTTCTTCGACTTTGGAGGCGGATCCTCTGTTCCGATACGACAATAAAAAGCGCGTGAACAATAGCAAAAACGACATGTTAGATATGGGCAGCAGAATCAAAAAAGTTTCTCAAGAGAGGAGTTGCTTGACGCCAAGATACAAAATTTAGAGAACTCCACTTTGAGGACACAATTTTCTTTACACGTACCGACAAATTTGTTGTATTTTATTGACCATCGGATGTTTCCCTTGGGTTGATATTCCGGTATGGGATGTGACGTGAGAAGGAAAGTCTTGTTGTAAAAGTCTGCGACCGAAAACTTTTCTTCAAAGACCTCTTCGTCTTTCTGCTGCTTCGTGTTCAAGGTACCCAAGACCTGTTTGAGCTCGAATTTCCCACCAGCTCTTGGATTGAACATGGGCGCTTCGAAAAAGGACGGATGATGTGTTGGATAGGTAAATCGTCCAACGTTCACTTGTCCCTTTGGTACAGAGAGATGCGTATCCACGACAGAATTTCTGATCGCCTTGCCACCGCGGGTATTCTTTGTGTCGCTGCGATCATCAGCACTTGGTTCCAGCCCAGAAGTGCGACTGCTACTAGTATCGATGCTTGCGTTGTCGTCTGCTCTCAGCACGGGATTGTCACTCAAGCCTTCTTCCGTTGTAGCAACAACTTCTCCCTCTAGAATGGTGTCCGTGATTTCTTGGTTTGTTTTCCCCATCGAGGGCGACTGTCCATCATCTCCAATGGGTCGATCCGCGGCAAGAATAAGCTTGCCACCAACCAATTCCCATTTTCCTTTGAGCTTTCCAAATTCACAATAACGATCGAGGACGGCATCATCTTTGGCTTCCTTGCTTGCCTTTTGACTGTCGAAAAACCGCAACTTGTCTGGAGCTTTCTGTTCCTGGTCGTATTGCTGAAACGACCCATCTTCCTTGAGCATCAAAAGTACTTCCTTGGTCTTGCTCTCTTCAATGCTGTTGCGTTTCTTTGGAACCTTGGGATAAACTGTAAATTCTTTGATGGAGAACGAAGGAGACGACGAGGATCGTGTCTGCTTTAACTTCCACAAGCCTGCAATGGCTCGATGGTTCACATCTGGAGTGTAGGCCGAAGAAGTACTAAGGAAAATACAGGAGATCGATGCCCAGAACACCAAAGACATTGATGTTCCGAGAAATCTCTTGCGGCAATCTTGACGCCTCTTCATATGATGTTTGATTGTCATTGTTCTACCTACTATCAAGAGACAGATGGGCTTCTTGTTTCGTTGAGATATCAATTGTGCTAGAATTGTATGATATGGGAGTTGAGAATTCGAATGTTCTGGGTGTTCGCGTTCCGATCAATGTTGTAACGGTGATGAGAAACTATCACAAAAGAAGTAAGGCAGTAATTCTGGGAGACTGCTGAGTAGATGGGTAGTGCAGAAGAAGCAACAGACATCTCCAAAAAAATAGCCAGTGTGATTCCTGTTCCGTCTGTCTTCATTGGAGGGATTCAAGGTGTCATGCTTTTGAAGAATTCGAAAATGGTGACAGAATATTCCGAGAGCAGAGGGTTTTTTCCTTCGCCCGATGGGCTTGCTCTGTCACGATTGAAACGGTTTGGGTCGCGCATACGCGACTCTAAATCAGCGATTGGCCGCGCGACAAATCAAATTCGTTCCCGAGTCATTGAATCCCGAATGAAGTTGGCTCAGCACCGCTAATTATTTTTCTCGTCGACTGGTTTGATTTCCCATCAGTTTGTATGAGTACTAATTCTGCGTAGATTTGTACGGCATGGGCATCGGCCAAATTCAAAAAGCATTGCGCGAAAACAATGAATAAGGACTTGCCGCACCAATCCTACTGTAAACTCAAAAAGGAAGTCGTCATTCCAAACAAAATTTCAATCGAGATCCAAGACAACAATTGTTGAGCATTGGAGCACAGTTTCTCTTCTCGCCAACGCAATACGCTCGGACAAATCACGGGACAAAAGAATTGAAAGAATCACAAAACCATGAGCGACACTCTGCCCCCAAGTCGTCTGTTGTTCCGCTCGAAAGAGGGAATCGAAGTCTTTTCGGTTGTGTCCGATCGAGATGCAGAAACGTCAATGGCCAAATCGGCCGATCGGAAATTTCTCTTGAAAGGGGAAACCTCTTTTCAGTCATTCCTTCCGGATGGTTCGGCGGTCTTGGTTCATCGCCCAGAAAAGGGAATTTTCAAGGTAGATCTGAGCGGCAGCAACGATAGCGAAAGCACCGATCCCTTTTTTGCATCATCGTCAAAAGTTCAGATCATGGATGTTTCTCCAAAGGGAACCTACTTGTTGACCTGGGAACGTGGGAGCTCTGACGAGAGTGAAAACAATCTCAAGGTGTGGAACACATCTACCGGTGAATGCGTGACGGGATTTCGACGGAAAATGATCAACCGTGGTTGCTGGCCTTATTTGCAATGGACGCACGACGAGAAATTCGCCTTTTTATTGACAACCAACGAAATCCGAGTCTATCCCGGAGCATTCCCAAACCAAACCGAAACCAGATTCATTGATAAAATGCGCATTCCGGGCATCACCCAAATGAGTTTTCCGTCTTCGGCTTCTAGCAACGCTGTCGGGAAGATCTTGTTTGCGGCCTTTATCGCAAAGGACAAGAACAAGCCGTCGCGGGCTGCCTTATATGAATATCCCCCGGCCGGCGAGATGACCTCTCCTTACCCCGCCATTGCGAGCAAGTCGCTCTTCCAAGCAGAAGAGATGACTGTCCACTGGAGTCCGAAAGGAGACGCCGCTCTCATTGCCTTGCAAAGCACTGTTGATAACACTGGGCAATCATACTACGGATCCTCCTCATTGTACTTGATGTCTCAACAAACCACAAACGACGCGATTGCCGTCCCACTGCCACAGGACGGTCCGGTGTTGGATGTTGCATGGATGCCCCATGCCGGAAAAACCGCCTTGTTTCGCTGTAGCCGCGGGAAGGATGCCTTCCATGGCATCCCTGCACAATGGCCGGGACGGGAAAGCCACGTTTTTGTTCGGAAACAGACACCAGAACACCTATTTCGTGGGCACCGCACGGAAGATTCGTTAATCTTGCAGGATTTCGGTAACTTGGTACGTAACTCGTTACATGTCTTTGTGGCACGGTTATCGTTTCTTTGAAGAATGTTGGAGTTGCACCTTGCGCTGCGTTACTCAGTTTGTCTTTTTTTCAATCATGACGATAACTATTTCAACCACTCATCTTTTGGCTTTCGTTGAATTCGTCATAATTTAGGCTGGAGGCATGACTTTTTGGGATAAGAACAAGGGGAAACAAATCCCTCCCGGCAATCCAGTCACTGCAAGCTGCACGGTAGGATATGGGTGGTCACCGGATTCCAGGCTTTTTGTAGTTTCTACCACATCCCCACGAATGAACGTCTCCAATGGTGTCAATCTGTACAGATACAACGGAGATAAGATCAATAATGACAACCTCCCGTGGAACAACGATAACTATCTTCCAGATCGATTATTGCAAGCAACGTTCATACCAAAAGCGCCCGAAGTTGAATACCCCGATCGACCGCAATCACCATCTCTGAAAGATCTTGGTACTGGTCCGGATGCTGCAACCGCCTCCACAGCTACTGCCGCTCCCAAACCGACGCGTTACGTTCCTCCGTCACAGAGGAATCGCGCGAGAGCTGGAGGAAGCAGCCTTGCTGATCGCATGAGGGCAGAAAAGGAAGGAAAGATGCTAGGTGCCCAAAAGGTGAGCAAAAACAGCAGTTTGATGAAGAAACCGGTAGTTGGAGCGACAGGAAAAGTTGTGGTTGGGATGGCACCAGCTGAGCAAAAGGAAGGAAAGAGCAAGTCTGCGCTGCGACGAGAAAAACAACAGCAAAAGAAGAAGGAAGAGGCTGCGCGAAAAGCGTTGGAAGAGAAACTTGCGGCCGAGCAAGAAGCCAACAAGCCCGTAGACCCTGCGAAACGTGCCAAAAAGATCAACAAGATCCTCCGACAAATCGACGATTTGAAACAAAAGGATGCATCCGAGTTGAACGACGATCAAAAGAAAAAGATTGCCTCGGAACAGGAACTTCCGCGACGAGCTTGCTAAGCTGAACGTTTGAGTGTTTGACGATTTTTATAACAATAACTCGATAACTAGGATATGCCAGACCCGTTGATATTTGAAAAATAATCTATAATGGCGATATTGTAGTCTGCTTATTCTATTCCGTCTAACAAGTTGCCAAAAGAGGATCGCTTTGCTCGATTCGCTGTTCGTTTTCGATCACGTTCGTACCAATCGTCCTTATCTAAAAACCGGCTATATGACCCTTCGTCTTGCGTAACATCGGCTCTCAGTGCCTCCAGAAATTCTGCTTCGCTTTCCCATTCGTTGGCTGCATCTTCGTCGCCTTCCCTCCGTGCAATTTCTGCCCGTTCTTTGGCCTTTTGTCGATTGCTCTTCTTGGTCCCTGAGTTCGTTTGCAAGATCGAAATCACCGCTCCGTTCCGCTTCCCGGATTCTGTATTCTTTGCGAACGGATTCATCGATGAGTGGTAAGAGAAGCTTGTCCAACGGATTATCGTTGATCGGTGCTTTGCGAACTGTTCTTGGTCTCGGAAGTCTTCCCGAAAAATTGCTCATTTCCAATAGTGTCTTAGCTTTGCCTTTGTTGCCGAGACTATCCAATTGATTTATTGATTTGATTGGATTATCATTTGGAAACATCGACGTCGATGACGTGTTATCTTCATTACTGTTGGATGTCGGTTCAAAGATTGAATCGAATAGTGAGGAGGTCGTCCTAGGAATGGATATCGGCGAAAGTCTACTCGTTTCTGGATTTCCCGGGTCGCCCTCTACGTCCAACGAAACCCCAGAATCCAATACTTTCCAGTAAGGCAGTTTTTGCTTAATGTTTTGGAATTTGAACATCACACCCTCATTCTCGGAGTCAGCCGTTTCGATTTGAACTCCCATCATAGATGCTCTTTCAAAAATTGTTTTTTCCACCCGGATAGATAAACCACACGCTAAAGCGACACCGATTGCCTCGTCGACATCGCATTCGACCACGAATATTTCGCCTCCCTTGACTAGATTCCCAAAATCTTCGTCTCGATCTGGAGTTTGAAGGGTTTCTCCCATCAATTTAGTTTCGATGTTTGGTGTTCTCCTCCTCAGTACTACTGCTCCTCCCAAAGCGAGAGTCCCGCCCAGCCAGCTAGTGTTTTCCAATACACACTCGATAACCTCTGCGTTGAGCTGATCGCTCAGGATCTCGTTCAGCAAATCGAAGGGACTCCTATAGAATTCAACCTCCGCATCGTCGCTGACATCGCTCAGGCGAGGAGCGTATCCCGTGGCACCTCGATACGGCGCATCGTTTTGTTCGATTCTGTACTCCATGCTAATATCGAGGGCCCACCGGGCAATCTTGTCAAGAATATTGACAATCTCGGAGTTTTCAGCCGATTCAGCCGATTCAGCCGATGACGACGATCGGGTCAAAGAAGACAAGAGCTGATTTAATTTCTCTTCTGTTTCTTGAAGAGTTTGCACCAACTCCATTCTTGACTCTTCCAAATCTGCTAGATCGTTGCTCATAGTTGTCCTTGATATTGCAATCTGCGAATCTATGTCTGCAATCTCCATTCGCAATTCTTGTATCCGAAGTTCCAAGACTCGTTTGGACAAGAACGATTGCGAAAAGGTAGAATCATCCTCATCGTCGTCGTCGTCGCTGTTCTCATCGAGGGATGAACCAAGTTTTTTCTGCCAGTATCTTCGCTTGCTCTCTGCTACCGTTTTGGCGTTCACGTCTTTCCCCATGAAGCGATTGTATGCATCGCGCTTTCCGTACCGGAACTTTTTCTCGACGAGATTCCCAGCCGCGTCCCGGTTTTTCAAGTCTGGATCCTTGCTCCATTGATTCCATGGAATGTTGTCAAAAAGAGAATTGTCGCGATTGATCAAGTTCATATTCGAGGGTATCAAGTTCGAAAAGGACGAAATTGGTTGTGATGCGTAAGCTTGGGACAACAAGCGCAACCTCGAATCCGTCGGTTGGGGCAAGGGAAGGAACATTACCGGCAGAGGTTCGTTGGTCTCTTCCTTGTTGTCGCTTTTGGTCGGAGTTATCACAAGCACCGTAGCATAGGATAATTGGGTGTCTTTCCTCTTCTCTTCTTCGTTGGATTCCGTCGCGCTTTCCGCCAGTGGTAATTTTGCCTGTCCCACCAAGGACAGCGAAACAAAAGACGACATATCCGAATCGGGTGAAACATCTTTGGAAAGGAACTGATCTTCCAAAACAGCCTCACGATATTGTCGTTCCCGGAATTCTTTCAGGATCTCAATATCGCTCTCCCCAGCCCGGAGTGGGCGGAACATGGCAGCGTGGCAACAAAATCGTTTATTTCTTGTTGTGCTTGTGGAAAACGAATCGACTCGAATCGAATTTGATATCATCATTAGCAGTAGTGGAGACATCATGGCCCAAATGCTTGGCCGCGACGACGAACGCGAACGACTCCATAGCAAGAACCATATATGTTTTCAAAAACGTTCTACAAGAGAGATCGAGAAGCAGGATCTTCACTTCGCAGAGAACTGAGAAGAGTAAAATAAAAATCGAATGATCTTCTATGTGATCATTGTGCATTGTCTTCAATCTGGGGGGAATTCTTCAATTCTTGGGAATCTGACACCGAGAGAATTACATCCTTACTGACTACTTAGTCGCAACAATTTGAAGTTATCCCTAATCTTAACTTCAAACTTAAACTTAACCTATCTCTATTTCCAAGTTTCATTTTGACACGATTGACCAGTGGAATTTTAAAAATTGACTCAGCCTATATCGACTCGAAAACATAAGAATGACATAGGCCCTCTCCTCGAGCACCTTGCAGGGAGAGAAGCAAACTGCGACACTTTCTGTAACGTGGAATTCATTATCGGAGAAGTGGGATCGAAAGCTTGTTCATTGACTGCAAACCATATCGGGAAGAATCTTGCTCACAAATATTCATCGCATTCGAACTGATCAATCTGTAAACCATGGCAAAGCTATCTGCATCATCATCTGGAGGAAAGCAAGGGCGCACGGCCTGTTTGGCGGCCTTTGGGATCTTGGTTATCATCGGCGTGATTGTCGGCCTTACTTCGCCGACGTCTAGTGGCAGCAGCCCGATTGCCAACTTGTTTGCGAACGCCCAGTGCACGGAACCTTGTGTTCCGGGAAGCGAGGACATTATGAGTCAAAAAGGCCACGGGACAAGCGAGTACCCGGTGGTAAGTGTGCACCGAAACAAAGATGGGTTTGTCGCGGTGGAATCCAAGAGTATTCTGTTTGTCTCACGTTATTTCCTTCTTTCGTTCTTTCGTTGTTTGTTCTTTGCAGCAAGACCCCCTACTCTGGGGATGCGACGTGGAGATCGCTGATCCGAATTTGCAATTTCAATCGACACTACGCCGAGTATTCTGGGTATTGGTTATCTACTTCGTTCTTGTCGGACATTGAGCAGAACATCGAGGACGGAACCCCTCTTACTTTTTACGACTCTGGGTGGAAGGGTTCCCCCTTGTTCACCGCTCCCCGCGACCGCAGCTGGGAAGACTTTATCACGGAGAGCACAAAACATGGATGGCCATCCTTTCGAGATTCGGAGGTGGATTGGGACTATGCTAGAGTCCTTCCCGGTGGAGAGATGGTATCTATCGACGGAACACACTTGGGGCACAACCTTACCAGACAGCAAGGGCAATCGCTATTGCATCAGTAAGTACCGATGTATGGTGAAATGGTTGCTTGGCTTGGCTAGAATGGCTATTTCGGATCGTGCGTGACAATGCCTTTTTGTACTAATTTTCCTCGTTTTCTATCCTTCAATTTTTCTTCTAGACTTGGTTTCGATTGCCGGTCAGGTTCCCTCTGACGACAGCAACCGAGAACTGAGATAAAACTCTTCTTTTCATCACACTACCTTCTACCCTCGTGCAGGCAGTGGCCCTGCACGCACTATTCGAATAACGGAAGAACGTAAATTATCTTCTCCGTGCTACATGATCAACCATGTTACCGCAAGGAATTTATTTCATCGAAACGACTTTTGTTGTTTCGAATGAAATCCATTTCGTAAGACAACACCATCTACTGAATTAATCTACGGGCGGCATCACAACTATATCAGCGAACAAGTCTATCCTTCTTCATGGGATTCTTGTCGTTGAAATTCGTCGCAAAATTACTTTTATACCATAATATAACAAAAAGACTGTTGAAATTCTTAAACCTTATTCTCGTTCTAAATATTCTATACATACAATTGATGTGACTCGAGTAGGCAGATCCATCTCCACACACGTTCTAGAGCAATCCCTTGAATCTCCCCCTGAAGCTTGGTGCGATACATTGGTTGCGCTCGATACCACTCCCGTAACACGTCTACCGCCCTGGTAAAATCTTTCTTGTCGAAGAAATTTCGCTCCTGCTTTTCCGCCAAGAACATTTCCGCGTCGGTCCAGGTTCGATACGCGAGGGATAGACTCTTGGGAGTGGCTACATCCGAAAGATCTTGGACCACCCTCTTGGCATCAGCAATGCAAGCCGCCACGTCGTCGTCGTCTTCGTCGTCGCTCGCAGGCCCTTTTCTTTTGCGCGCCAGCTCCAGACGAGCGTTGGCGCGAAGCGCATGGGCGTGGGCCTTGGCGGATGTGGAAGGAGAGATATTCTGAGACACCTCGAGTTTGTCAATGACGGACGTTAGAAATCGGATCGCTTCCTCAAATTGTCCATTGGCTGAAAACTGCTGGCTCTGCTCCATGACCTTGCTGGCGGCAACCAGTATCTTGGGAACCGATGGGAGGGAAGGATTCGACGCAGATGTTTCTCCCAGTTGGAACGCACAGGTTTGTGCATCCACCATTCCGTGCAACAAGGCTTTGTTGCTCCCGATTGTGACTTCCACGTTCGGTCCCTTGTCACACTCTGACAGACAGCCAGATGCTTCCACGACTATTTCTCTTTTGCCAGTGTCGATGAGATTGTGCATCGTTTGTAGTATGTCTCCGTCGTTGGCTCGCTTGCAGCAGTGTTTGTTTTGACAGACCCTGACAACACTGTAGGCATTCGCCTTTTCGACGAGGAATAAGGAACAAGCACGCCTGCAACACCAGAAACGAGACTAACACCAACTTGGACATGTTAGAGACCCCAAATCGACGATCGAATCTTCTAATTGTTCTGCAACAAGCACCGGTGTAAGTCATACTTCTTGCTCGAGTTGACTTTTGATCGTTAGACCTTTTCGCTTGACTACACTTTCAATTCGTAAAACATTTATTGTTAGAAAGATGTCAGAGGACTAGCATTTCTTGAGTTGTCTATTCTAGAGAGAGTGTTACATCATACATTCCGAAGATGTGGAAGAACAAGGAGAATCCTTTTTTCACGATCGTCCATCACCATTATTTCTCAATGGTTCTTGACGTCTTCGTTCTTCGTCTTCTTCCTCGTGTGGAGAACTTTGTACAAATTGAGTCGAACTAATCAATTGACACATCCAAGTTGAATCGAACTAATCAGTTAGCACATACAACTTCCGATTACCTCGATTAACGAGTTTTCGATTTGAGTCGAACTAATCAGTTAGCACATACAACTTCCGATTACCTCGATTAACCATTATTCGATTTGAGTCGAACTAATCAGTTATCACATACAACTTCCGATTACCTCGATTAACCATTATTCGATTTGAGTCGAACTAATCAATTATCACATACAACTTCCGATTACCTCGATTAACAATTATTCTATCGAAACCGACGTAACGACCTTGCCAGTTTTTCGGCACTTTTTTGTTTCAAATAATATGAAGTACTCTGGATGCATTTGTTTTGCTTCCAATCTTTGTCATCGATTTCCAGAGGACGTTTGCGCACCACCGTCAGGGCATGGGATGATTCGAAAGGCGATAGTACTCCTATTTCTACTAGCGTTTGTCGACGCATGTCAGACCTTTGGAATCGAATCGATATCGTCAGCTCATTTGAGTCGCCCCAGTCGTAGCTCGAACGTTCTGGCCGGCCAATCGCCTGGGTTCAAAGCCGGATCAAGGTTGAAACTCTTCGAAAGACGGAGAATGGAAATCTGGTGGGATGGACGCGACGATAGCTTAGATCAGGCAAACCTGTTGGACAAAACTGGTAACAGCCCGGATCGATGGATCGTGACCGATGATGGCTCTCCTCACAACTCCGTCGAAAGAGTAAATGGAATCTTTTTGGCGGATGGAAATCGATTGAGAAATCTCGACGATAGAAGTGTTACAGGCGCTATCGTCCGTCTCAAGGACTCTTCGGGACAAGAACAAGCCCTTGCAGTGCTTGGTTCCGTCGAATGGCTTTTGGTCGAAGTCGAAGTCGCTGAGTCTTCGTGGCAGATGATTCCTGCCGAAAACATCATTGCTGCCGCACAATCCACGGGAACAAAGCTGGCCTTTGTGGTCAATAAGGCTGCCGACGTTCCTGGATTGGCGAAAGCCCTGGAGCTCGGAGTTGACGCGCTGTGTATTTCGACAAAAAGTGGAGATGATGATCCCGACCTTTGGAAGACAGCCTTCAAAGCTCGGAAAGAGAGAAATGCAGAAGCAGAGAAAGCTTCTGCGTCTTTATCCTCGGACACAAAGGAATCCAAACCGAAACCGGAAATTGTCCTTGGTTCGTGTTGGAGGCGAGATACAAAGGGAACAGTGTTGGCGGATCGAATCTGTGTCGATCTCGTTCAAAAGCTTCTTCCCGAAGAGGGTTGTTGGGTGGGATCCTCGGCAAAAGTAATGTCGTTGGTATTATCAGAAGCCGCGTCGTCGCAATTCGTTCCGACAAGACCCTTTCGTGTCAATGCGGGTCCGGTTCACTCTTATATATTGTTGGGTGATGGAATTACCACCAAATACTTGTGCGAGCTACAGCCGTCCGACCAAGTCATGGTATACAACACCAAAACAAAATCATCCAAGTCCGTCGCTGTCGGTCGACTCAAGGAAGAAATCCGGCCTTGTGTCTTGGTAGAATTAGAGACAAAATCCGCTGACGCAGAGGGTGGCGAAGGCTTTGGCGCTAGGGGCCAGGTCTTTTTACAACAAGCCGAAACCGTTCGTTTGGCACAACCCTCTGCTGATTTTATCCGGGTCACTGACCTGGAAGCTCAAAGTGGTGGTAACGGAGTGGATTTAAGCAGAGAGCCGATACTCTTGCGTGTGATGACGACTGGAACACACGTGGGGAAGATTTATACCGGGAAAGTAGAGGAGCGATAGTAACTTGATGACGCTGCCTTTCGAAAGGCCAGGAAAGTCCCACGTTCTCGAGCTTGGCATATTCGGACAAAGCCTTTAAATTGTTATGCTTTTGGGATCGAGCAAAGAATCAAACAGAAATAATCTATAGAACAGGATCTTCGCAATTGCAGCTTTTCATTTTTTCTGTAGTATTGTTCGTCAACTGGGGATGGTCGAGTCTTCTTCTTGGTCTTTGATTGTTACGTGCGTACTTTTGACTTTATCTTAGAGTGGCAATAAAAGAGCGATTCGAAGAGGCTCGAACCAATAAGATTTGGAACACGTCACATCGAAGGGGTTAGACATGGGCATAGAAGTTCTTTGGAATCCGATGATTCGGTCATTCCATACAGAATTCGGCCTTTCTTCGCCCCCGAGCGGTGCTTCGAAAATAAATACATGACGAAAATTCAATCAGAGCGACATGTGCTTAAAGTTGCAGCTATTTGTTGACGAAAAAAGAAGGTGTTAGCTTGAGGTAGGATAGTGTTGTGCTACAAATACAAGGAATCGATGATTGTTTCGATTCCCGCAATCTTCGTTGATGCACGTTTCGGGAAAAGACAAGAAAATTATGTGATCGTTTCACGAATGGGTCGGCTGTCTCCCACATTGGTTTCCCGCCATGATAGGTAGGTTTTCGAACGGCTGGGGCTTATCAAAATAACGGTCGGTATGTTGAACGAATACGTTCAACCGATCACTAATACACAAAAAAACCGTCTCGGAGTAGGAAAAGTGCATTTTTAGAATTGCTATTGGTATGACGAGTTTCTGACATCCTCTTTCGACAAATTGCTTATTCAACTCTTACTATCTCAGTCAGAATTGTGAAAGTGCTTCGGGAAACACTAATTCAATCGAAAACGTTTCCTTGATGAAACACGATCAAAAAGCTGAGTGAGAACTTTTTTCTTCGAAAAATACTTTGGTACCAGTATACAGAGAATCCCGAAGGCTTGAGGGAGACACTCAAATCAAAGCGCTCCTTTCTGGTTCCGAAGGAATCTTGACATTATTTCTTTTATCGAAAGAACTGAACATTAGGAAAAATGAACGGGGAAGTTTTCAATATAGATCCCGACTACAGCGTCGTCTTCGGGTTCAGGTCCAGCCTGTCACTCATCGGATTGGCGACGGGGTTAATCGGTTACTATTTGACGGAACGAAAATGGGACAACGAGGGTTCGGCCGTACTCGAAGCCCCCCAAGAGGTCGCTGGCGACAGCGAAACCGGAAATTCGTACGTCAATATGAATGATCCCAAAAAGGTGGTGGGACAAGCCTTTCACTACAACGGAGCACGCGATCTCGTTCGGGTTCGCACCGAAGACAGCGCCAGCAAGAGCAAACACCCCGAAAAGGCCGCGGTTGTCAATACCGAACAATTTCTATCTGTGGAGGCAGCGCAATATTATGGAACACCCGAAGCTGTCAGGGGACAGCTCGCGATGGCCCTGCCCCTTCCCAAGATGATGCTTGCTGGACTTACTCTATGGAGTTTCAGTTTTCTGTTGGATCCAGAAATTGGAGGGTTGCGATTCTATGGCAATTTCTTCAACACTAGCTGTTTTTTCTTGTCTGGATCGATGGGACCTCTGCTGGCATTCCCAATTCGCAAAGCTGTACTCGAACGGGATGTTGAATACATGAAGAAATTAATGGTTGCCTTGGTTTCGATTTCGATTTTGCTTGCGATCTTTTCTATCTGTGATCCCGAGGTCGATGCGCCATGGTATTTCAATTTCTTTGGAGGTGAGTGAAATCCAAGTCTAGTCTATCGTACCATACATGTTCACCGTACACTGTGCTCGAGCTAACAAAAAATCTTCTTTGTATCATCCGACTTTCGTTACTTGCCGAATTCTATACAGTCCTGTTCATTCTCTTGTCTCAGGCGGTGTTCATGGAATCACGCAAGATGGGATTTACTTGGTTCTACGAGGGAAAACCCAAGACCAATGCGAAGATCTTTGTGCACAGCATCGGTCCACTCTTTCTGATTTTTGGAGTATTTTTGTTGTGGATCGGAACGAATGCAATTGCAATGGCAGATTTGAACAATTCGTATGTGCCTTTTTGGACCACCACCGCGCGCGGGTGGTTCGTCTTTATCGCTGGTATGGTATTCATTGTTCCAGGCCAACTAGCCCTAGATCTTGCGTTTGATCAGGGCAGCCTTCCAGTGACTCCGGGCTTTATGGGGTCGTATGTTTACAGATTGAACGGAGATACATTCTCGGCGTTGGCCTGGGAAAGTTTGTCATCGGCGGCTCGAATCCTCGAAACACCACTTGTGGCAACGATCGGGTGGTTCTTGTTGGGATTTTCTAGTTTTATGCCATATGGTATCAAAGAGCAATCAATCCAAAAGTATTTTGCAATGTTCATCTGCTTTTCCATTCCATTTGTGAAATTTGGGTTGGTGACTCCTGCCTTTTGGAGATCGGATGCCGTGGCCTACCAAAAATGGCTCTATGTCTACTATGGCCAGATGACTGGTCTGCTGGCCACCATTGGCGTTGCACATGGTGTCGCACTTCTTTTTGCGCTTTTGGGTGTCGGATTGATCGTGGCAGGAGAGAGAAGAGACATGAGCGACGAACGAAAACACGGCATCCTATGGCTGAACACAACGCCACCAAAACCGAACCCCGATCCTCAAGTATTCGGTCTTGGTCTTCCTTTGTACATTTTTGGATGGATTTTGCTTTGCACGGCCATGTCCGTACCCATGTAAAGCCCTTCTTGCTGTCTTTGACCAACAAAGGTATCGCATCGTAGTTTGGATGATACTTGCAAACGACAAGCGTTCTTCTGTGTCGAATTTCGGAGTTTAAATGTGAAATAATAATGAATGGCTACTGAATGTCTTTTGAAAACGAATCAAAACATAAATAATAATAGTAGCAAAAGAAATTGATTCTGTTTGGACATCAAAGCAGCATTATTATGAACTCGTATTGTAGTTCATAGGAAAGCAGTGGTGGAGGAAAATGCAAAAAGCTTGATCGCGGATTCGAACCACGGACCTCTTCATTACTAATGAAGTGCTCTAACCAACTGAGCTAAACAAGCGCTACTTGTGCGTTTGCTGACTCAGCGATCCGTAATAATGTATAAATACTCTCTATGAAATACAAAGTGATTCGAATTTCTATTTTCTACGCATTTTCGAGCTGAAACAATCCTGGCACAATTGTTCCATCTTCTTGATTCTTCCGGATCCAAAAAGAAGAATGATTGCCATGCCGATGCAACAATTCTCGTCCTTCCGGCGGTCGATAGTGCTAGCTTTGACAACACCCGAAAAAATCATTTGATTTTTCAGCTGTTGAAGGCGATCAGAATCATCTTCCGAATTTTTTTATATTTATTTGATTGGCGCGAAAGAGAAACACAAGAACTTGAAACAAATCGACAATCATCTCGAAGCTACAAGTACACCCTCTTAGTCTCATTCCTTTGTACACCTTATCGAGTTATTGCATCAGAATGGCGCAGAGAATGGGGAGATTCACCACGAGTTCGGATCGTGACAACTCTGTCAACATCCGATCGACGTCGTCTTCCGAGCTTCTCAACCGTCGATCAGTGCGGCCGCTATCAATTACTGCGACGGTTTTTATGATTTTTATCGCATTCTCTTCGCTATCATTAGTGCTATCATTTCCTGTGAGCCCGTCTTCTTTGAACAAAATCAAATTGGCGCAACGACAAGGGCAAGCACAACTGCTCCAATCCAGCTCTTTCGCTTTCACGATAAAGCAGCAGAAGCATCCTCTCCACACACGGTTTGGTGCTTCTTCCAGCGACGATTCCAAGGATGAAGATCCAGTCACATTGTCTGCTAACGCCCCAGCTCAGAGCACCACAATAAAGGCCGGAAGTGATGACGGCTATGACGGCTTGGGCGAGTACGATCCTTCGGAGAATCTCCCCCAAACCGAACGAGCAGTTCCCAATGTGGGAGATCCACAGCTTCGTGTCAAAGAAAAAGACTGGAGTGTCACAAACATTTTGAAGGAGCTGGCTGCGATCCAACAGCAGGGACCACAAAAGTACTGTATCTTGGGAACACGGCACTGTTCCTATTTGCATCAACAAATCATTGAACTCCTGTACGTGTTTCCCTTTTGTCAGCAGCAAAAGCTGTTTCTTGTACTCAGCTGATGGTTACGATAATAACCCGTGTTGTTTGCAAGTCTTTCGTTCCTGTGCTCACATCGTTTCTCTTTTTTTGATTTCTTTTGTGGACCTGTCACGAACAATTGTCCCGATACCACTTGCGCGATGGAATTCGATCCTATTCTTAGAGCCTACGCTTTGGTTCTCAGTGGGAATCACGTCTACACCTCCGGTGCGCCCGGTACCAATGGTAAGAAACGATTCTGCCAGTTCGATCCGAATGATTCCAATCAATACACCGCCTGACACGCTCAATTCTCTTTTTTTCTTCTTCTTTCTAGCCGCCGCCGTCCGGGGAGCCCTCCGTGCCGAACGGGAAGACCTCTTGACGGTCGTCCTTCCGCAGAGCCTAGAAAAGCAAACGAAGGAATCCCAGGAACTTTTGGAAAAGGTTGACGATCTCATCACCATGCCTCAAAACGACGACATGGCCCTGGACGTGGCGAGTCGGATCTGCAACTCCTACCTGCTCAGTCTGACAGACCAGCTGGTCAGTTTTGCCTTTCACGAATCGACTACCGTCATCGAGGCCAACAAGGAGGCCAAGGCCCTGGACATGCTCGTCACTACCCTGTACCTCGATTGATCTTATTCTTCTCGAGAGGCTTCATCGGGTTCTTAGAATCGAAAGAGCATGTATCGCTTCTCTCCCACTCAATCAACAAAACATAATGACACACAACAATTCACGCTACTGCCATACTAGGCAATCGATAATCACCACACGTTAAAATATCCATTCGATGTGCTTTCTACTCTTCTTTGTTTCACAATAACACCAGAGCGACCTCATAGATAATCGGATCCTCATGCTACACGTTTACTACGTATTTATTTGTGACTCGCGCAATAATCTAAATTAGTTGAAATTTATCGTTATTCAAACAAGTGAGGATGCTGCTCTCTTGCCATCCTTCGCTCCGCTGTCTTGAGCATAACGCACTCCGTCAGAGTTTCCAACGCCGCTTCCGTCTTGGCATCGTCGTCTTCGCCTACAACCTTGACCAGACTCTGGTGCTGTACCTGACAAAGGGTTTTCCCGAAGCACATGGTCAGATCCATGCTGACTTTGGGGTAGTCTTCCTCGGTTTTGCAGTTTTCCATGGCTTTTCGAGCAGCGGCACAATCCTTCAACGCTTTAGCAAACGTAAGGGCAATCTCTTTAGCCCTCTTCTCGTCGATTTCATAGCTTGCCAAGTATTCGCTGTCTTCGTCATCGTCGTCATCGTCTGCCTTCGCCTCTTGTCGTGATTTCTGCTGTAGCTGTTCTTCGCGCGTTTTCTGGATCGACTTCCAAACTTCTACCGATTCTTTTACTTGATTTGCCAGTTCTGCCGTTCCTCTCAGTGGAAGCATCTCGTATGCGGTTTGTCCTGTTGCAATGCGATAGGGCATCTGCACTGCTCTTGCAAAGAAATTTCCTGGTCCGTCGAGGGCTGGTCTGACGTCTACTAACAAGCTCGGTGTTGCCGATCGATCGTGTAGTTTGGGCATGGCAGAATCTTCGGACAGTTTCGCCCTCGTTTCGTCGTAATAATAATCAATCACGTACCGAACAGTTGTTCCATCGTCCCGAAGCACTGTCCAATCGTGACGGTCGTAGGGCAATGGATGTCCCAGCAAATAATGCTTCAGAGCTGCCTTGGGAGCCAGATCGTGCGGGCGGCCGCAAAATTTAAGCAATTTTGGTGAGGCATCCTCGCCGTAGGTCTGGCGTTCCCATTCGACAACTTTTGCCCACGTCTTTTCGTTCATGTTGTTGTGAAGGGCTACAACGCTTTCCATGTCTTCTTCGGAGGCTATCTCTGACTCCCCACCATTAGCATTGAACTTTCCTTTGCGCGATAGAGCGTTGTAAAATTGCTGCGGACTGGGATACGTCCAGGTAGATGTTTCCGACCCATCTGTTCCACCCTTCGGAATAGTACTCGAAACCCGCTCCGTTGACAACTCGATTGTTTGGTTGGCGTTGGGAAGTTGTGTGCCAGCCCCTTTTGGCATGTTGTTGGTCTTGTCGATGGGTTGAGAGTATACATTATACTCTGGATGAGCTTTCACCGGACAACCGCTACTCTGTTGTTGCGGCGATGGATTGTGCTTGACGGGGCAACCGCCACCATTGCTTCCTTCTTTCGAAGCAGCCATTGCCTTTGATCTTTCTTCTTCCGACAACGGTTTGCTTCCTGATGGACCGTGAACTGCCGCAGCACGAAACATCGACCTCCAGTCATAGCTGTAGCCACTCCCATCTTTTCTGTGCATCGGACACTTCGATTCCTTCTCCTCTGCGCCGGACTGTTGCACCGATTGGTCAATCACTGGCGAAGGTTTCGTCTCGGCCGCCGCGTCAGCATCGAAGGATGGCTTTTCGTCTTGATGCTTTGATATCCCGCCACCCATGGTTGTTAGACTTGTTGGATGCTTGTACAAGAAGAATGATTCTGTTTGAGGAAATTAAAATATGGCCGTTGTTTGGTCTTTGTGGGATCTTTCGTTCTTCGTCGATGACGGTGTTTTGAGAATGATGTGATTAATGTCACTCGTTCATTCACACGGCAAAAAACGCAACTACAACAACGGTTTTCTTGAAAAATTTGAATTTTCTCGTCGTTTTTCATTTTGCATTTGGTAGGTCAGACAGCAAGACTTCAAGTCGAACGAGTCAATGGTACCATACCTTTGTTCTTACCATATTTCTAGTCGAAGGAATCGACCAAGTGGCATATTTTTTGCGAAAATATTAAGGATACTCGTACGTGTACAGATTCACGAACTTCTGTTCATATTATTGTTTGATGATGAAAGATACGCAGACAGAGCCTCCTCAACTTCTTGTAGAAAAAGAGCCTCTCGATACACCTCGTACCTCGTGGAACCCATTCGATTGTTCGAAGTGGTGGCAAAGGTTCGTAGAAAAACACGAGACTTATGAACGTGAGGTTGTCATCATTGCGGAGAGAACAGACGAACCACTATTTTGCGATCTTCTTCTTGTTCTTCTACCTTTCACAACGAACTTCAAGTGAAACTCGTCACTACTATAATTCTTTTCGCTCTACTTTTTCAGCAATCCTCTCATTATTGAGAACACCCTCCTAACGAAATACCGTACTTATCTAACGTTACAATGGACTCGAACCCAGCAAACATCGATGAAGCCAAAGAAAAATGGCTGAAATTCAAGCAAGTCGATGAACTGCTTCGGTCCGTGAACGAGTACATGGATGTTTACAGACAGATGAAAGAATCGGGGCAGCTCAAGTACGTAGTTGGATCATCCGGCGAAAAAGAAGCGATGCATGAAATACCCGCCCCTTACGATGAATCAACGTGGAACGGATTCACAGAAGACGAAAAGCTCAAGAAATTGATGGAGCAAGCGAACCAAACGCAAGGCGCTCTTGTTTCATTGACCGACGAAATCGAGAAAGGATTCAAAGGCGAGTGCTCCATAGGTCCAGTAAAAAAGGAGGATCGAATCAAGGAAAAGAGAGACAAGGACTATGAAGGCGAAGTCAGACGTGTAATTGATATTGTCAGGTGCTCTTTTATTTTATCCGACGGCCTAGAATCCGCCAATAAACTTGTAAATGCATTCCAACCAGAAGATAATGCTGGCATTTTTCGGGATTGGGATGTAGTGCGCGTCAAGGATGGCTTCGAGAAGGCTGAAAACTTTATCGTAGGTGGTTACCGCGACCTCAAACTGAACCTCAGGTGGAAACCAACAGGCCATATCGTAGAAGTACAACTGCATTTACGTCCCTATTACGAATTGAAGCAAAATGGAGGCCACCACCATTACACATTTGCACGTTCTTTGGACCTGCAAGGTGTGACGGATGCAGTACAGATTTTAACCGCAGCTGAATTGGGGACAGAGCATTCATCTGAAGCTAGAGAAGCTGAAATGTTGAAATGGTTGGCTGTTATTCAAATTGCACAAGCGGATCTGGAAGAAACTGATGGAAGAGTTGATTATACTAGTGATGAGTCTTTGCTTCTTGAAAAAGCAAGAGTTCTGCGGAGAATCGGTGAACTTTATTCTGTAGACATTGTGAGCAATGTAACTGAATTACCCGGCGACAGAGTTGCGCATGCCAACGAGGCAATTAAGAAATTCGAGGAAGCACGGCAATTGGTAGAAGGCCTCCAAGATGGCCTTTCTGAGAATTCATCTTTGGAATTTTCTAGGGAGGTCAATCAAGAACATTGTCTGGTATTGAACAAGTTATCATATCTTCACGTCAGGAAACATATTCTCTTTGATCCTGAACATAATGTTCGTTTTATGAATGGTCCATATCCGTTTGAAGATTCTTTGATTGAGCGCTTGGGCGAACAGTTGAATGATGGGGGTGAACTATTGAAAGACATGGATGATATAGTGAATGCACTTTATCGTGTGTTCCAACTCGTACAGCCAAGTGAAGAGGGACATGGATTAGTTGTTGATGACGACTTGGAGGTAGAGTTTTTGGACGATGCTGTCAACACCAGTGACAAGGTAGTGGGCCCGACACATCCATTTGCGCTCTCGGTTAAACACACTCAATTGGATTACAAGTATTCTACTCTTTTCAAGTTTCGTAACAGACTAAGCAAAGCGCATGAAATGTTTGACGGTGCTGCTTATGATGAGGAACTTCCACAATTAATGAAAGACGCATTTGCTTCATTTCTTGATGACATTGATACAAGATATGAATGGAATATGGAAGAGCTTATTGGAGGGTACAGAGACGTCATTGAGGCCCAAATTGATATACTTGGCCGTGGTCACCCAGATGTGTTGCAAACTCAGATGGATTGTTGCATGGCATTATGGAACCGAGAATCAACATCAAAGAAGAGCCGAGACGACGAATGGCGGGGAGACGGCCTCAGCGAGAAGAAAGCGGAATACATGACGGAAAGCTATTCACTTTTGGTGGATGCCACGGAAGATGGATTCGAACGTCTCGGGCCGAAGCATTCGCTTGTCAAGGAGTTACTGGCACGGTTATCGAAACTGATGATGTCCTTCTTGATGTTCCCGGATGAATATATTACACCCGCCCACCAAACAGTCCATCAAAAGGCAGTAGTTCTCCTCTTTGAAAAAGTCGGGGACGAAGTGAGTGGATATATGAACTTTAGTCTAATATAATAGATAGTAAAGAACGGCTATCGCGATACTACTAATTCCGAGGATCTAGTACGCCGGATTTCATTTTAGCTAGCCTCCTTGATCTCTAACTTCCTGCTTCTGAAGAATGAACAAACATAGCAGTAGAATAACCTGCTGGAAACACGAAATCAAGCGCGCTTTCTGATTCCGCGCGCACGAATTCACGAATGGTGATGATGCTCTTCACGATGATGTTCTATTTGATATTATTTTGATGAGCTTACATTATACAACCACCAACCCTCCGTTACCGAATTCATACTTCAAACGTTGGAATCAGACAAAACAGTAGCTTGTCTTAGGCCAGAGGCGAATATCAGGACAAACCACAATGTCCACCGTGAAAGAAAATGCGAATCCCCAGCTGTTTTCGGTCGAAAACGCGGATCGATACAGCCACTCTCAACGGGCACCTCTGAATTGGACGAAACTGGGGAGCTTTCAAGAAATAAAAACAGGAGAGCGGGGAATTTCCTCCTCGGTCATTGTCCCAACTTGCGCAGAGGACAAAGCAATCCTTCGTGCCATTACGGATTCTTCCAGATCGACAACGAACGGGAGCGGTGTGGGTCTCCTTCGCAAAGCGGGGCTAGTGATTCCGACCTATTCCAGCAGTGTTGCGGGAATCGCAAAAGCAGCTTCATGTTACAGTGATTCATCGCGTCCGGTCTTTCGGTTGGTGGAAGACGAAGAAGAAAAGGCAAAGGAAATCGGAGACAAGAACACGAAGAACAACAGTGACGAAAGCAAGATTTCGGCGGAAGAGATTTTCGACATTATTCGGACAATCCAAGATCCGGAACACCCAAATTCGTTGGAACAATTGGGTGTTGTAAGTCTCGACCAGGTAGAATTGTCCCTAGCGAGTGAACGCAAGGAAAAGACAAATCGGAACCAGGACGAGGTCTCGATTCGTTTTACTCCCACCATCCCCCATTGCTCCATGGCGACACTCATCGGCCTCTGTCTGCGGGTCAAGCTCCACAGGTCGCTACCGCCGACGAAATTCAAGGTGGATGTGTCCATCGAACCGGGAACACACGTTAGCGAAAAGGCCATTAACAAACAACTCCGGGACAAGGAAAGGGTGCGTGCGGCTCTCGAAAACAAACACCTGGCGGGGGTCGTTGACAAGTGTATACGGAATGGGATGATGGCGTCGTCAAACTAACGAAAGGACAGAGTTTGGGACTAGACATGTAGATTGAATTGCGGTAACTGAAATAGCAACACCTATCCCCGTATCCTCTTGACCGATCAAACATTGTTCTTGTGATTCGTAAATGCGATTGGTTTAATATGATGTGTAATCTATTTTTTCGTTGGCTAAAATTAGTAGTCTAAAAGTCTACTATATATTGGGAGCTGTGCAATATCCCAACCTAGGCACATCATGTGCGAGAACCCAACCATCGAAATGTGCATTTGGAATGAACGTGTGGGCGAGTCATAAGAGAGTCTAGATATCATACATGAAAGTTTCTCCACCCAAGTTAGACAATCCGATAGAACTGAAATGCATTCAGTCTACGCAACATAACCGTAAAGGCGGTGGTCTGCTTCCGATCTCTCGAGATATTCGCGCTCGATAAGGCTTTCGATGCGCTTCTTCACAAATTGGGGAGACGGTGTGAAACGTGCGCTCAGTTGACGCGTCACTTCTGCGAACAATTCGTTGTGTCCCAAGGCCTTTCGAGCCTTCATGATTCGTACGATAGCAGCCTCGACCAAGTGACGTCGATCTTCTTCCACCTTGAGTGGAACAGCACCATTCGCGGCGGTTGCTGCGGCAGAACCCGGATTGGCGCCACCTGCACCATTTCCATTTGAGCCATCTCCGCCACCTTTGATTATTGATGTCTCCTTCACCAATGGAATACGAACTCGTTTGAGCTTGCTCGTATAGTCTTTGTTGAATGTGAATGTGTCATCGTCGGATGCTATCCCTCGACCTCGACTTCCCTTTCGCAGAACCCTGTGTTTCGGGGTGCACAGAGATACCAAATGCCGACGCAATTCCGAATCAGGAATATGAGTCTTGGAACGAATCTGACCTAGTGTTAGCGAATTTTCGTCGTTGAACAAGAGCAGAATACACATTTGATACGTCGAAACGCCGAGCACATATCGTCGTAAATTTTTAGGATCAGAACCAAACGTGGCTTTGAGTTCCGCGGAACCAGCAGACGTCTGCCAGGACAACTTTCTTCCTGTATGTTTCTCGAGATAGAACTTAGTATACCGATCGATTGCTTCCTGAACCAATTGTGGCAGTGTGCATGCAGGAATATTCTGCGATGGCCAGTACCCATTCGTCAGGACATCCACCTCGATATCGATTGGTTTGCCACTGCCGGTTGTTTCTCCATGCTCCTGCAATGGCTGGTTGCGTTTGTAAGTTTTGTAAGAATCCTGCATATCCCGGGAAATGCGCATGTCGTTAAACATTCCCTCCAATTTGCTAGTGAATTGATATCCGCATTCGGCCTTCAGTTGACTGACCATGGCACGTTCGGCATCGTCGCTGACAGATCGCCCCATCAACAATCGTTTGGCAAGATGTTGTTTGTAAAAGCTTTCAAAAATGTCCTTGTCGGATAAATATCGGAATACAGTGATAATCTTGTTGAGTTCCTGCGTGATTTGGTCTTCCGTCGCTCCCCTCAACCCAACTCGTAACAGTTCGTCCACATATACCGACAGGCAAGATGCCGCTCTTGCGTCCGTGTTCAAAAAGTCCTCAAAAGATTCTCTCATGCGCTTTCGAGCTCTCTTTTCGCCTCTAAAACTGAACTCTACTATTTTGTCGTATCGATCTCTCATTGCCAACACACCCCTCACAAAGGCAGGTGGATCGGAGACTCCCTTTTCTTGATCGGAGATCAATACCCTTGCCGTCCGCTTTGATTCGTTCGGCCAGAGCTTCCCTCAAATTGTCAACAGAAGTCGGTACCCTAGCAAAGAGAGTGTACATATCTCGAAGTTCGTTCAGTTTTGTTTCGTCCTTCAACATGGCTGCAAAGCCCGAATGCTCCATGTCGACAAGGACACGAGCGTGTCGCTCCACCAATTCCGTTTCGATGATGGATTGTAGGGGCGTTTCTGTTGTCAGTGGCAAGGCTAGTGCCGTCGCTCGTTCCTTTTCTTCCTCTAAGCGCCTCGTAGCTTTTGCGACGTAATCAGTCGCAGAGTTCTGGCTCAAATACCCCTGCGATTCAATGCGATAAAATTCCTGTGTTTGCGCCAAAAACAACGTCTCGAAGTCTCCCTCGTAGACGTTTGACCCATCCGATTGTCCCAACTCCAACAGCATTCCCAGAGTCTTTTTGAGCACGGACCGATCGTCGGTCAGCAGTCCGTTTCGTTCCGAAGCAATGGTCGCCATGAGAAGATCTGTTGCTCGTTCTTTCACCTGCGGATGTTCCCATACCGTCAATCGAAATAGGTGGAGACCTAGCTGGTAGGTTGGGCGCCGACGCTGTTGCTGGGTATAGGTTCGATCCATGTACATTAAAATGTCCCGAACCATTATCATTGTTATCTAAAATTGGTTTCACAACATTCATTGCCCGACGATGGAAGAAAACAAATCAGCGAAGCAATAAGAAAACGACCGATCACATTACAACTCCATTAAAGTCTCCATTCCATACGTACCTCGTGTTCGGCCCAGGTTGTGGACAATTCTTCCAGCAGCGAGTTGCTTGGTACGTTCGACAAGCGTTCTGCTATTTCGGTAAGATGAGAATTGATCTTCTCGGTGACTCCCTCGTAGAGAAGCGTTCCGTGCTTGTGCAATACGAGATTGTAGGCATTCCGATACAACTCCTCGAAGGATAGTTGCGAGGCATTCCGATTGTAGATCTCGTCGACCGCTCTGGCCAGCGTGTTCCAGGTCTGCTTCGCGGCAGTCTTGTCCATTGGGACGTGCGACCGGAAGGGCTGATTATTTCATTGTTATTGTTATTGTATAGTACAATGGATCGCGTTGCGCCGTGGGAGAAAGGCAGCAAAACGTGTATTCGAAACAAAATTAGCATACAAAGGGCAGGTAGGTTTTTGGATCTATCCATGACACCTCCAAGATTGGCTAGCACTTACCATTTTGAATCGTTTCCTGGAATCCGACATTGTGGCTTGTTATTTTCTATTGAACACTGCGATAGGATTGTTTCAATGATCAAGGTTTCAGTTTTGCCTCAAACGAATATCAAATGGTCTTTATCGAGTAGCAAAAAGCTGAATCTTGGAAGGGCTGTCCTCTTTCACTTCAGTGATCTTTCCTCTTGAAAGGAACTACTCGGATGCAGCGTAATAGGAACGCCTTTCAGTTTTCTCTTAAGCTCTGACTCCCAAGCAGTGTTCGATCGATTGCGATTCACCGAACTCCTTGAATGCTCTCCGGTGCCAGGCTCCTTGTCCTTTTTGATGTGTTGATGATCGTACAATCAGAACGGAATACTAATCGTTGATAAACTAATAATTCTCTCCGGAAAAATCACCGAATTTTGTCGTCCCGCATCGATCGCACGAGAAGAACCGAACGAAAACGATGCCGGCGGAGCTTGGCAGCGTCTTCACAACGAATTGTAAGAGCGTGCGCGTAGGGCAATCATTACTGGCAATGTCCCGTAGAGTCGGTAGTACAATACAATACGGAAGGATTTACTGCGTGACACAATGGGGAGCGACGGGAAATTCTTTCAAGAATTTTTACTTTTCAAAAAACCAAAAAATGAATGAATCAATCTATTGTTGAAAAGAGATACTTTTTCATGACGACAATTATTATTTATGACAACTTTAAGAAGTTCTCTAGTACAAGTAGTAATGTAGTTTTCCCCCCAATAAATATGATCATGCCTCGCTGTTGCTTGAATACTTGCGTGCATCGTATTCGATTTCCTGTAGCAACGTCGGGTCGTTCGCGAGAAATTCCTTGACTTCCGTTTTGTGGTTCCTATAGATGCCGAGCAAATAGTCCATCAAGTCTTTCAGAAGAGGTGAGCGACTTGCTTGCAGTTTGATCTTAAGGTTGCACAGAATCGGTAGCACGATCTCCACCATGTGTTTCAGACTAATTTTTGAAAGGAGACGTGTCTTGGCGACAGTCACTTGGCGCGAAGGATTGGCAAGTTGATTTGGATCCTCGATGCTTCCATCCAAATCTTCTTGGAACTTTTCCAACCTTGATGCTTTTGCTCGTCAAAACATAAAGTGTGTCACCCAAAACATTCCACGCACTTTTCAGTCGCTGCGAGCTCGAATCGTCGGGTGCTGAGGATTCTTTACAAACGCGAGACAAGTCTCCCTCGTTTCCAACCGCCTCGCCAGAGTACTTCTTTTGCTAGGCGTGCTGTAACCCCAATCTTTTCTTCGTCAGATAATTTTGATAGCATGAAATTGTACATAGTTTCGACGTCGTACTTCCCCCTCGTGACCATCTAAATTGATTCCATCAAAGCTTACTGCAATTCCACTTCCGCCATCGCCTTGGCGCGAAGCAGAGACGTAAACGGGATGTGCTACGCACTTGTTCAAAACGAAAATAGACTCAACGAAATGGTTGAAGAATAGCTTCGGGTTGCGTACCATTAGCGGCCCAGATAACACCGATTCTGCTAGCACTGCTACTTCTTCGTCCTCGTCTGCACATGCCACAAGAAATCGATGAAAAAGAAGACCTCTCCATTTGATATAGTCTTGTAGCAAAAGACTTGATAGCAGCAGAACAGCATGCTTCCGTACTACTGAGGATCGTTCCAATATCGATATGTTCTCGCTTGTTCCATTTTGAAGACACGATGCCATTACAGGTAAATAGCGATCAGTCATGTTGGTGTAGCGGACACAAAGGTCGCCTAGAACAAGTAGCGCATTGCTTTGGACAGACTGGTTCGGATTTGGGAGAGAGGGGTGAAGCTCCCGAGCAAGCAGAGTTAACGATCTCCGAGCGAGACTTTCATCCCTCAGGCAGAATTTTCCGAGCACAGTGAAAGCGTGGGCACGAACAGCGGGTGGTATTTTTCGTCCAGAATCACCCGGAAGATGATCTGAAACAAGAATTTGAAGAAGATCTTGGAGTCTCTTGGAAGGTTTCAAAAATTCTGGCGTTGGAGTAGTTTTTTGGTCGTCGTCTAGCTTGAATCCAATCATTGAAGCTTCACCGACAGAAAACAATGCTCGTAATAACTTCGGTAATCGTTGACTAGTAACACTTGACTCGGCGTTCACTTCTTGAACGAAAGTAGTAATTTCCTTTTCACATTCGTAGAATATTCCTCGTATGCATCTCTCGTTGCTCTTTTCCCCAGCCTCTATATGCTTTGTGAGTTCGGTCATTGCACTGATTGCAGGCCCTACTGCATCAGGAGGAAATTGAAAACCCAAGAGGCAACCATTCATTTTCGATAATCTCTCTTCTAGATCGGTGGATACAATAGCTTTTGCCGCCTTCGAAAGAACCACGAGTGAATATCTCAATGTACTTCTATGCGGTAACGCCCTTGGAGCAGACTGATGTTTCTGAAGCATTCTTTGCCATGCAGACGCACAAAAAGAGAGATCAACCTTTTTCGAACGAAGGTGATTTGCTGCTCCATTTGCGTCGTTCGTAAGCATAGCCTCCAAAAGACACCATGCTCCGACTGTTGTTTCTTCGGAAATCTCACCGTCCGTAAGGGTGCGAGCTGCTATGGTTGCCACTTCTTCGAACAGATCAATCTCAATCACATCGGGGTACTCCCGACCCAATTGCGACAGAGCTTTTTGTAGAGCCAGGGTAGCTCCCTTGGATGCCCCTTGCTGGCCCGTTACGTTACCTACATTGGCTAAAATGCGCCAAGCAACTTGTTGGTTATGTCCATCCTCCGTGTCTTGACCTTCCACTATGGGTAAAACAACAACTTTGTAAAAGGCCTCTCTTGCTTTCATGGACGTTTCTTCGTCCAGAACCATTGGCAAAACACAAGTTGACCAGGCCTCCTCAATCATCCCAACGTCGCACTGATCTTCGTCGAGAATGTTTGTATTGTCGTGCTTCAGACTTTTTGTACACGCCTCGAGAAGGGTCGTCAGTGCTTCAGCAGCTGCTCGTCGTGTCAAAAGACTTGAATCCTGGCACAGCTCACAAATGGCAGAGATATAGTACGCAGAAATATTCTCCCTTCTGCACTAACAATACTTTCGTCAATGCCAATACTGAAGCCTTACGAACGGTTGCCGTTTCATCCTTGATCGCTCGTTTTTTCAAAGCCATAAGGAGACGTTCAGCGTCGTTGTCACCGAAGAAATTCGAATAATGCCAGCTTTCTTTTGACCCCATTTGAATATCGGACATGACATTTTCCAAGGACGTAGCCGCAGATGCCCGAACGGCGGCAATACGATCCATTAATCGACCTTGTAGTGCATGCCAAAGAGCTCTAGGCAACCGCATAGGCTCATTTGGGCTGTCGCCTTCTTTTCCGTCAGGAGTGTCGTAAAATGAACGATCATCGTAGTCGTCTTCACTCATGACATCATTCTCGTGCTGTGCCATCCAATCCTGGGATAGAACGTATCCGAGCAATTCGCATGCAACTAATCTATGCACCGAGACTTTTGAATGACAAATCTTGAGCAGGTATTCCAAAAAGTGGAACCGTTCCGAGTGAGGTAACCACCTCATACATGACTGAATTGTTTGAACGGTGTTCTTCCGCAACGCTGCCTTTTCTAAACCAACCCTTCCGGTCGTTAACTTTTGAAAGAGTCCAAGAAAAATTGCTGGGACACCACGTACTTTGCCATTAGTTTTTGATACGCTGACACCACCATCAAAATGCGAGGATCTGTTTTCGTTCTTGTAATTTTTCTTCAAGACTGGGGTTTTTGCGGGTGAAAGGCTCCCGTCAAGTGATTTCCTTCTTCTCGCGAGTGCGCTCTTAGGTGTTAAATCGCCTCGTTTTGTCAATCCTGTTCCAATCGACGATCTTCGCTTCTTGCTCCCGCTTGGTGTCTTATTGATTGAAATTGATTCAAGAGGTGCTTTTGCCGAGACGATTGACAAATTCACTTTTTGCATCAACGATATCAAAATGTTGCTCGCGACACTGTAGGCCTCGAGTTTGCCCCTTTCTCCACTGGGCAAAGTTACCTTTAATTGTAGTAGATGCATGAGGCCTCGCAGAATGATAACAGTTGTTTCGTGAACTTGTTGTTGTCGCTGAGCGTCGTCGTTTTCTTCTTCGTCAGGATCTGCGTGCACTAAGCACGCTTCGAATGCCCGTTGGCTATGGGCTAGGATCATTCTTTCGGGAGAGTTGCTTTGGATCAAATTGTAGCCGCTTTCAACATTACTATTTCCAGACCCACGTTTACCAGCTAAGAGCGCTGCAGCCGTTCCGGTGGCTACCAAGACAGCTTGCAACATAACTTCTCGACTTTCGGACGACCAGCTTGCGAATTCCGGCTGTTGCGGAATTTTGCACACCTCCAATGCAACCAAGGTCCCCATGGCCAGAATATTGCGTGCTTGATTTTCTCCCGTATTTTCATCTTCATCGTCATGACTTGGTTTCACCGCAAGGCGGGCACTTCTGCTACCCCTCCGAATCCGCTTTTGAGGAGGGGACTTGGAAGGGGACTGTGAAGTTACAGCAGTCATGGAAGAGGATTCCGAAGTGGAAGATAAAGCGTCCTGCTCTCTTCCACAACACTCAACCGTCCAACGACGAACCAAAGCAACCAATGCCGTCAAGGGCTCCAAATCCACAAGACCACTCCCCAATGCTCCAGGTCGATTCAACAAGTGCGCGTAGAGGAGACCAGCCTGCATACCGGGGAGAGTTAGAGAAAAAGCTGATTTCGTGGATTCCAACAAAATTTCTTCATTTGCTGTATCATCTTGAGTTCCGGGTAACAAGCTTTGCGTATCGACTCGATCATTCAAAAGAGGAGTCAACACGGAGGGAAGTAAATCTGAAACTTTCGAGTTTGGAAATAGCAAACGAATACTTGTTGCATTATTTTCCGCATTCTCTTTCGAACTTGAACGCCGAGTCTTCCGGAGCTGGCTGAGCAATTCCTCACACAAAGCACCCTGGCGTTCTTCTCTTGTTTTCACTTTGTTCTGTTCGCTGTCATACGATTCCACAGAACTGTTATCATCGTAATCGTCATGATTCGAACTTTGAATCAAAATTTGAAAAGCATCATTTAACGTTGCTTGAGCCGTCGACATTTTGAAAGGCGATGTTCGAATCGAGAAGCTCGATTGAATATCTTACTACAACCTGAAAAGAAATTGGTTGACCTTCAGTTTTGTTGAGTTAATGGCAAGTACGTCAACAAAAGCAGTTCCGGTCTCAAGTATGCAACATGTCCGAATTCAGGAACAAGGATTGGCTGGACTGCTTTTCATACCTTCATCGAATCGGAGTGAAAAATTGACAGTGATCGATGTTTTGTTGCGGTTTCAGACAAAGGTGCCGTCAGTTTTAAATTTTCAAAAATGAACGCGCCAGTCGGTCGCCGCGATCCAATTGCTTTGACATGCGAGACGTGCGCGTTGTAATGCGTAACGAGCCACTCGAGATCCACGTCTGAGTTCTCAGACGTGCAATTAAATTAAAATCGGGAGTGGGAAATTAAAATTGATCAATCGGTTCCCGTCATCAATGGATTATTATTTCGTTAATGATGAATTGACGAGGTCGAGTTGAAAGTTCAGAGCGAGCTAGTATGAAGTAATAGTAGAGCTGATTGTTTCACACAAACGAATGCCATCCATTGCAGTCACATAGGTTTGCCGAAAACGATGTCCATCTAGTACAAGATTATTAAATTTATTGCTATTAAGAACACAAGGCTGTGATTCACGTCCCGTCACCGTCCTTTGTCTCGTAGTTGTCGTATGAAAATTATATAGTATGAGTTGGCTGGAGTCAACGTCTAGTTCCGCAGAGTTTTCTTACATAAAAAATATATCCTCATGGCGAAGATCGACCAAAGTCACCTTCGTTGTCTTTAATGTCGCCGATCATCATCACCACCCTCTACATAGTCAGCTTTGGCAGAAGATGGCAGAATCTCTTGGCTAAAGGAATATACCACTCGTTGGAAGTCGTATTCCCAGATTCCGTCCAAGTTTATGTTCCAGTCGAGATTGTTGCAATCGGGATCACTATCTTCACAGCAAATGGTACAACAAGAGCATTGGACCTCAGGAGTGACAGACCCGCAGTCTGCAGAGAAGGCAGTCGTATTAATTGCCGGGTTGTTACAAATGACATTGGCATCACCAGAAAGTTCGTTTCCGTCCAATAACAAAACATCTATTGCATAGAAATAAAAAAAACATTATGAGAGCAAGTCGACAAAAACTCACAAACGAACTCAGAAATTTGAATTTTTGAAATACAAAGTACTTTCGCTTACCGAGGTCATTCAATCCAAAGAACGACGTGGGGATGGGGCCAGTCAAAAAGTTACGATTTAACATCAGTGTGTCAATCTCGATTAAATTGCCGAGTTGCTGTGTTGACAGAACGTTGCGAAAGTCAAGAAATACAAACCTGTTAGGGACTAGTTTTATTTCACGCAATATCATACGACCTGACAAATACTGTCGCTGATTTCTGACTCACCTCTGGAATTGTACCGTTCAATTTATTGAAATCCAAATCCAAAACTTGCAAGTCCGTCAACAGACCAAGAGTTGAGGGGATACTGCCAGTCAAAGAATTTTGCTTCATTGAGAGTTCTCTGAGGCTGGTCATGCTCGCGAGGAAACCAGGTACGGGATGGTCGACGAAGCCGTTAATTCCAGTGTACAATGACACCATATTGACCAATTGACCCATGGTCTCAGGAAAAGGAAGTGACAACTGATTCGCCGTGACATCCAGATGTTTCAAGTTAACGAGGTTGCTAATCGATTCCGGGATATTTCCACTCAGACTGTTGTATTGCACTGCAATGAAAAACAAGTTCTCGTGAATAGCTCCAATTGCAGGAATCGCCCCAACAAAGTCGTTGCCGTGAATGTCAATAACCTCCAAAGACTCCATCTCAAAAAGATTGGATGGTAGAGGACCGTCGAGTCTGTTGACACTAGCATCCAAATCAACCATTGCAGGCCACCCCGTAGTGATCATTTCCTCGGTAATCTGTCCGTTGATCAAGTTATCTGATCGTGACAATTTCATTGTTTGGCGAGAAAAAAGAGGATCCGTGTTGAGAATGAAAGAAGATTGTACAAAGTGCAGCCATAGGATGATATGCGCCAAATCACAAAAAAAAGACATGAAACGGTAATTCAAATCGTCAAGGCATACTGATAAGTCTCTTACCCTCGATATACATCTTTTGCATCTTTGTGAATTTCGCAAAGCTTGCAATGTCAGCCTCAAGCAAGTTGTCGTCCAATCCAAGAACCACCAGCTCGCTAAGACCGAAAAAGCTAGCTGGGATTACTCCTGTCAACTGATTGTTTCCTGTGTTTTCAAAACCCAAAAGAATCGTGTTAGGCGTGCACGTGACATGTATTGACTTTGACGACGGTCGTTTTTTTCAACGACAACCCAAAATAGGGCGATTTCAACCCTAATTTACAAGCGATAAAATTCGTGATACTCACCAAGTCCAAGGAAGGAAAGTTTAGTCATCGTGCCCATAGAGTCAGGGATAACTCCAGAGATTTTACAATATTGGAGTTCCAAGTGCGTCAAGCTGTCAGATAATTTGATGAATGGATCCAATGAAGAAGCGGTAGACATGTCGGCGTTGAACGGGGTGATCCAGGTATCCAAGTAAGGGAGGAATCCAATTTCGGCCGGAACATTTCCCTTCAGATTGTTGTTGGCTAAAGGGTTCGATAATTTAGTCGTAACGACATGAAGAGTGCAAGAAAATCAAGGGTAAAATAGTTAGAAACGGTTGCAACTCAACGAAGCTATCCGAGGTTACAATTGGAATACAGCCATAGAGATCGGACTTACAAATTTCGATTCTCGTCACTTTATCTCCTGCGCTGGTGTATGGTTCGATCTTCTGGCATTCCGTAACACCCTGTCGAATAATAACTCCTCTGGGGTCAACGAATCTATCGAACCAATCACAATGATCGATAGGTTGCATAAATTTGAGCTTGTATCTCCAATTATCTCCGCCCATCGAGAAGTAAAAAACCGCCAAAGCCCAACGTTCGGTGAAACGAGAATCCGTGTACGACTTGCCGGCGATTCCTTCCAAAGGGTTCGGAATTTCGATGTTGAACTCATCTTCGTCCGCAATCCATTTGGTTGCCTTTGCTTGGGGTGAGTTGGGATCATCCAAAGAAGCTTGGGTGGCAATGCCGAATTCCGTAAGGTATGTGACGGCCCTTTCATTTCGGGGCAAATCGTTCACCGACGGTGGTCGAGTTGGAGGTTTGGTCGGGCGAAAGATGGGCGAGGCGGTAATAATTTGTCCCGGTTCAGAACCGGTAAAAGTGCTACCACCAGAGGAAGAATTCGGGGACTTGTTTTCTTTACCTCTGAGAGCGAGAGGAACCGCAATTCTGGATAACGGCAAAACAGTCGTTGACAGACGGAACAAGAATTCGTCAGCGACAAAAATGGTCATTGATCGAAATTTCGGTTTCCGAAGCATTCTGCACACAAAAAGACAAGAAATTCATACTCAAATACTTACGCAGTGATAATGATCAGAAGGAGAGCGAGACACAAGAATGTGTAAAGACCAGCACGAGATTTTGGTCTTTCCTCACCCTCACGGAAGGTCATACTGCTTTTGTAATCGTCGACGGTCGGGAGATCGTGGGTGTCCTCTCCATCTTGCGGGTTGTCCCTCCTGCTGGAAGTTTGGCCATCTTGCATATGGGCCTTGTATTCTTCGGGGGAAGGGAGCTGGTCGTGAGGATTCTCTTCGTCAGTGACGATATCCTCGAAATCGGCCGGCGGGTCGCTTTGGTTGATCTTCATCTTGGATGGTCGTTTGGTCGTTTGAATTGATATATCTTTTTGGCTGAGTGTCGATTCTTTCGATTGTGTTGGTGCCTTTGTCAATGGAAAAGAATTCAATCAGTAAGAGAACAAAGCAGAAAGAACTCCGAGCAAAAGGTGATGAGCTGGATATAGATGCAAGTAAATTCGACGGTTCCGTCAAATATTGAAGAAAATGATAGATCAGAATTTTAGTTTCGATCTTGCATTTTTTTTTTCTTTTTTTGAGGTGAATGACCGTCTAAGCGCGATGCACGGGAGTTTCTCACCTCCGGCCATGCACGTGCACCTACAGGGCTGATAGAGTTGTTCGTGTTTAACTCACCGCCTACATCGGCGTAAAAATGGTATGCATGAGGGCGTCGGAGTTGACGTGACACAGAGGAGAACCTTCCTTCTCAAAAAGAAGCGAAGTGCGCGGATAAACTCATAGTGCGCGCCAGCGAGCCTATGTCCAGAAGCGTTGGGGATGGGACCCTTCGCATCAGCATGAAAAGTCGTCACTTAGAAAGAAAAAATACTCGTAACGTTAATTAGACGAATCGTGCATTAGCAGGGATAGTCCTGGTATAACTATTAGGGTTAGGTCATAAAACATCCTTCGCTATGTTCAATGATTCTCATAAATACGTACAATACATATACTCGCTCAGCGACGATTGAGCGCCTACACATGGTACGACGTTTCAAAGTTCAGCTATGGTGAATTTGGTTCTCTCCAAACATGTATGGACCGTAAGCCATTGCCACATGATCAATCACACTTGAACATTGAGATTCTCTAGAGAACTGAAAACAGCATCTTACTTTTGGAATATAGGTTGTTGACGATTTCGTGTTCTAAAAAAAGAGTTGAAATTATTGCCATTGTCGGGTTCAATTTGCATTCGAATACTATAGTGATCAATACTAATGAACAGTTACATGTCCTTTCCAGTGGCAAAGGATCGCTCAATGATGAAGGTGGTAGGCTTTTGCTGCGACTTCGATTGTTCCTTTGATTTATCTTTGGTCTTCTTCCTATCGTTCTGTTTTCTTCCCCGATACTTTTTGAATCCTTCTCTAATATTTGATCTCCATGCTCTCGGCAGGTCTTTGGCATCTAGCGAACCGCACGGTTGTCTGAGTTGGCAAGCATTCTGTAGGAGCTTTATCGGGACAGATCGTTTGATTTCGCTCCAAGCCAGCGGTCCTACCAGAGCATTCTCGCGGCATTCGTCAAAGATTTGAAGAGCTATGCGATTTCTTGCATCTCCCTTGGGCATCAGATTGGCAACGCATTTCAGCATAAGTCCGTACGTCACTGCGTCTCGTGTGACTACATTTTTGTTTCCATTTCTCTTGGCTGGGGAATCGAGAGATGTCATGCTCGTGTATGTATCCACTGCAATTTGTATGGCCTCTTTTTGCTCTTCCTTTGGTGTATCCTTTGCAGAAAAAGCACAAGCGTTCATTACTGCGTTGTACGGGATTTGTGAAGGCTTCAATGCATCTGCTCTGCTTTTGTCTCCGTTTGTCAATGCTTCTTGGTACATTTCAATTTGTTGCGATAACAAGTTTTTAGCGTGAGATGCCTTGTTCGGCTCTTTCGACTTGGCCCAGGTATTCAAAACAGTAGTGAAGGAGTAGACATCTGGTTTGATTTCGGAATTGTCGGATTGAATCATGTACTCCAACAATTTATCCGCTCTGTCGGCAGCGCCCGGCAATGTGGACCTCGACCATGCATTGAGAACTGTGTTAAACGTGATTGTATTGGCTACTACGGAATCCGAGTCTGTTTCTTGCTGCTCCATAATTAGATCCTTGACAATTTTTTCTGCCCTCGGAGCAGCGTTTTTCTTTCCGCATCGACTCCAAGCAGAAATCACGGTATTGTAGGTGATGATGTCTGGATGGGTATCGAAGGTACCGGCCAATTCTTCCATCTGTTCAAGCAATAGCTGCGATCGTTTCCCCTGCCCGTTGGTCATTAGTCGTTGCCCAGCATTGGATGACAGAATTAAAAACAATAGTGTCTGGTCGTACAAGAACCAGCTTCGATAGTTCATCTTGGTTTTTATTCTCTTTTATGTCAGCCTTGGCTCTTTGTACTAGACTTTCGAGTGTAGCTTCTGCCTGAAAGGCCGCTTCAGCGGTGCCTACATTGGCATATGCGTTCATGACTGAAGATAAGGATTGGCAACCGAAACAAAAAAGGTCAATCGCGTTTTCTAGCATACATTATTTCTTCTACCAGTAAGCATGAACGTACCTGTCGCATATGAAATCGGGCGTTTTTTGCCGGCCGATGCCATATTTGTTTCCTCTTCGGACGACGAATTTCTCTTTGCATTTCTCGACCGACCCTTCTTGCGTTGTTTTTCTCTTTGGCGTTGATATTCTTCTAAACGAAGGAGTATCAGTTGAGCTCGCTCAGCACTTTCCATAGTTCCTTCTCTGGCCCATGCAGTTTAGCATGGTATCACAATGTCACTATAAGTGAGTCTCGCAACTTGTTGGCACCGTCGTGCGACCAAGGCACATCGTCGCCATCGTCCGCAGCTTCGCTCTTTTCCTAGCAATTCAAACAGAAAAGCTTCAGCGGCTTGTGCGCCACTTTTCGACGACGATACAGTTGCCGAGTGCGCGTGAGCGTCCATCACTGACGCTATGGTTATCTCAGTCTGGTGATGGTCCTCCATGTGAGATATTCTGTTGCATCTCATTTAAGATCTGCTCGGCTTGGTATCCTGCGTCGTCATCACCTGACTTTGCTATCGCATGAATCCATATATTATAAGCCCGTAACAGTGTAGATCTTTGAAACTCTTCAAACTCCGCAATACTCTCTAGATCCAAAATTTCTATCACGTCAGCATCGTCTCCGAAACTTTCATAATCCGAAACATCAGAGTCATCTTCGAAGTTGGTTGAGAACGAAGACGTGGAAGACAGTGAAATCCATCTTTGAATCCTTCGCACAACTTCCTTTGCCTTTTTCGGGGCCCGTTGTCGAACAACTGCATCCTTGGAATGAGTGAGCTTTCGAGCATCTGACATCAACAAGTACGTCTTCTTTTTCCATTTCCGTTTCGAATTTAATAATCCGTCGGGAAGAGGTTTCTCGTCTTGGTTGTCAACAATCTCCATGTCAGCATCGATATCATGCTCTTCTTCCTCTTCCATCTCAGATACGAGTTCTCTCTCGAACCTTTCGTAGTCTTCTGCAGTCATCGATATCGTCTTCCTCCGCTTCGTTATCGATATCTTTACTGTCGTCGTCCTCCTCCTCGTCGTCGTCCTCGTTGTCGACATTGTCACTGCTACTTTCTTCTTCCAAATTCGTCATTTTTGCCTGGTAAAAATCTAACAATCTTTCCTGCAAAGCCTTTTTTAGTCCAGTTGTTGTTTGGCCGTGACTTTTCAGCTCGGCTTTCAATTCGGCCACCTTCATGACCGAGATCCTGGATTCAATTTCATCAATAGAATCGACTAGAGAACCACCATCGTGATCTGCTATGCTCTTCAAGAAGCAATATGAATGCTTGCTGTTGTAAATGTTCGTGCGCGACTTTCACTGTGAAAGGAACAAATGCTTCGCATTGTGCGGGAAGATACAGAGTGACGACGAGATATATCGACGCCGACAGCAGTGCAAAGGTCGCTGGAATCGACGCGATCCTCATTTCTTGGATTTATTTGTTGCTTGATACGCGATTCTGGTGCGGGCAAAACATGAATGAACCCAAAATGCCCAATTTCTTTCCCGAAGGCTTTGTCAAGGAGGAGAGATATGTGGTGGTTGTACAAGCTCAAAGCTTTATATAGCTTGTCGTTGGATGATAATGTTATGTGAGTGTCGTCGTTTTTGATTGCAACACGAGTAGATTGAAGATGATGTTCTGTAGATGATGTACGTTCGTACTCGTACGGAACAAGGAAAAAGTCAAAATCGAGGTGTCGGAATGATCGTGTCAGTGAAAAAGGATATGCACAATTTTCGAATTTAACCTTATCCTTCATCACATTACGGACCTTCGACCCTACAATATCCAAAACATTTTGACAAAAACTAATGGTGTAATTCGTAATGATACACTACAAATCCCGTAAAGTCTTCTGGTGGATAGAGAGAGCGAGGCCTACGATACTCATGGCCAAGTAAACACTTTGAAGCACCCGTTCTTGTTTTTTGTTTTCCCGATGTTGGTCACCGAAGTTCAAACCGAGGCAGGCAAACGTCGTCATGTACAAACTGAACTTTTTCGAACCCTTCGTTTCGTTGTTCAACCTCACAACGAAAGCCTATTGCAACGCATGAGTTTAGAGTCTAAGATTAGAATACTGGAACAGATTAAACTGAAATTTATACGTACTGGCTATGTAACTCCTGTATCTGTAGTAAAACAAAAGTTTACAAAACTCAAAATCTTGCGCGCCTTCACTTCTTTTCTTCAATGGAGAAAACGTGCTAGTGTGATGAAAACATATTGTTCGCTCGTAGTTGACGTTGTATCCACGATGAACAATATCGTATTTGCGTATGCCTGCTGGATGTGAATCTCTATCTGAGCCTGATGTCTTTTGCCTTGGCCACGTCAAGTGGATTGTCCGCAGCGTAAGCGGCAATTGACATTCCCTGGGATTCCTTCATGGCTCGTGTCTCGGCGGCCTGGTCGCATGGTCTTGGAGACATCTGTCGTGCATACAGTAGGCGTTTGACATCGTCGTGTTCGTCCATCGCCTTGCGAGTTGCGGCATCGAAGGCACAGCCGCATGTTCCGGGTTGAATCGAGTCGATTTTGCTGTACAGGTTGACGTAGGCAACCTTCGTCATAAGGGAGTAATAGCCTGGACCAAGAGCACCGTACTTGCAAAAGACGTAGTCTTTCTTAATGACGTCGGGAGTATTAGCCTTGACGAAGCAAGGTTCGCCCTTTGGTGCCTTCTCACCTGGCTGATACCATCGAGGATAACTCATAGGGTAGGTAGCGTAATCACTCTCGAGTTCTGGTAGAAACTTGACCATGTTCTGGTTGAGAATTTTGGGTGGTTTGGTAATGATGGACGACATGATGGTGGTTCTTTCTTGGATAGTTGTTTTCGAAGCCTTTGTAGATTCACAGAATTAAATTTTATGTCGGAGACGGAAACGACGCAATTGACTTGTTTTAGTTGAAATGCACAGTGAAGAGCCGTTTCACGATCCAAAGCGACCTACTTTCTCAGGTTGTTGATCGTAGAAGAGAAATTATTTCCAGATTTTGTAAGCATAGGAGAACATGCGAAGTGGCAATACGTTTGATGATACTGTGCGAAAGACACAATCGTCAAAACAAAATGTCTCGATACATAAAAATAGCGTTTAGAACGCGCGTTCAACCTCGCTTTTTCATGCCGAGGCCGAACTTTTTGTCGGAAGATTATTGAATCAATTCGTGTTTTGAGTCATCTTCGTAATGATGGAGAGAAGATGTGAGGTTTTACTGTGCGACCTCGCAAATGCCGGAAGGTTTGTAACCCTGAATCTTAAGTGAACAAGACTGAACGGCCGATTTCATGTTCTCTCAAGTGCAAGAGGACGCAACACGATTTTTATCGAACTTCTTTTTTTTATATGACCCCAAAATAAGCGTGGCAGTCATGATACGACAGGTAGGACTATGAACGGGTCTGCAACACAGTGCATTCCATTTGATTACTTCGATTCAATTTGACGACGTGTACGCATTTTCTGACACTTTCGTGTCATTTTCTTCTACTAATAGATTTTGTGATTTGACAGAACAAAATAATTGCGAAAGAATAATCGTCTACATACCGTACCCTTCTATTGTTGTACTCTTGCTCTGGAGAGAGACCGAAACTGTACACATCGTCGAAAAGAAAGAGGAAAGAAGTCTATTTTCACCGCTACGATATACAGTAAAATGAAAAATGATTGAAGCCACAAATGGTGAGGTAGGACCTCCCATTCAACGTCGTTCCCGGCAACGGGTATTGGCGTCGGAAGCAGGGGTGACAAAATTTACGATAGAGATCCAACATGATACCATTGCTTTTCTGGAGAGGATCACCGAAGCACTTCTCGATCTAATTACGCCCTTTTGCGAGGCTCTACTTGATACGTTTCAATCTCTGAATTCTCTTGCATTGGAGGATAACAAGACTTTGTTGGAGTTTTCCACAGGAATTTTGATGATCAATTGCATTGTTTGCAATGCTCTCGTCCCAATCATGGAAGCATATGTTGAGCCGATATCAGAAACGAATTCTTGGTTTCCATCGCCACCAAGACTCTTTCTCGAAGCGATGAACATTCTCAACACGACACTGGGTGATTTCGACGATAGTGTTGCGAAAAATTATTATGGTGCTTCTGTTCCAAGAAACGACACAAATGGCGGTGATGCCAATCCATTTTCTTCACTTAATTACTTCACCTTGGATGAGAATGGTATTCTGAGCTTTATCTCTCCCACGGTTGTGATGATCATTTGTCCGATAACGATAGTGATCATGACCTGCGTAATTGCCGACAATAACTATTACTTGTTTGCAACACTTTTTGCTCCCATGGTGGACAGAGTGTTGTCGAGTACAAAATCATTATTTACTTTCATTACGCCAAATCATCAGGAGCATCAGAATCGAACAATTCCTGACGATAGGGAGACGCACGATGGTGTACTCTGGGGCATGGTTGCACTATTTTGCTTGGAAAGTCTTTTGGTCGGTTCGATTGTGGTGTTAATGGTTTTGATCTCCCTCATGCTTACAATTTTGGCATCTGTGCCAACTCTGTTGTCACCAAAATCGAATCCAGAACTGTTGGAAGACGTCTCAAAAATATTGTTCGGCTTTCTCTTTTCGTGGGTGGCATGCGTGGTTACGACCAATGTCTTGCGCATGGTTCTTTATCAAACAGTAGATGACGACGATTGATTGAATAGAGGATCATTATAAAATGGTTCGAAACTATGAACTAAAATTCTGAATTTGAACCAATAAACCATTTTTATTACGCAACTTAGCTGCTTATGATTGTGCTCGGGGATTTTTCATCGACATGCCCCTGCCTTGATACGCGAAAGAAAAAGGTGGGCAGTATCAATTATTGCCGTGATATTTTCTTCCTTTGTAATTCGCATTAACTGGTACAACAAAAGACGAACCAAGATCATTGTTTCACATCTATCTATTTCTAGCGCAAGCGCATTTGTTGATCTTGGTGGTGGTAGAGAATACACCTTCGTTATACCGGAGCACAAAGGTTGCATTCAACTGTTGGATGATATTGGATGCTTGCAAATAGGACATTTTCCATTCGTGGAGAGCCATTTGCTGCAACAGTCTTTATGAAAGGCGTGAAGACAGGGGAGAATCGTTCGTGAATCACCCTTTTCGAAATCTTCGAGACAGATCAGGCACTGGCGAGCGTCCTCTGGCAACGGTTTATCCCCCACGACGTGGGTTGGTAAACGACGAATTTCGCTCTGCTTGGCACCCATGTTTTCCGTCCCGTTTCCAAAGGCACTCAAGAGTTGGTCGTAGCTCAGTCTGTCAATGTTGGGTTGACGTCCCCCGTACATTCCTCTTCTGCGATCGATTGGGGTATCGAGGATTCTTTGTAATCTAGCAAGTTGTTCCACCATCCTAATATCACGATCCTGATTGGAAGCCCTGTGGGTGACGGTCTCGACGTAGGGCTCATAATCATCTTGATTGTTACTAGATCGAGATACTCTCATTCTGGTGGTGGTGGTGCTCCGATACATGTTCGTATCCCTACTATCAGCGTTTGGATATCCGGCTTCTCTAACGGAAGGTTGTGCGAACGCAGAATTGCCATCATGGTTGCTGCCTATATCGGTGTTATTGTGCCTCTCACCCGCAGCAACTCCTGTTTGTCGCATTGACGTTCCTCTATGGTGGTCGCGATTGCTGCTGCTGAGAACTTCGTGCAACAGAGCGCCGCCCATTGCTCCGGTGGTACCGCCTTCCACGGCTCCCCTCAGTGTGTTCCGTCCCTGCATCCAATTTCCAGCCATTCCAACCGCAGCACCAAGCAATGCACCACTGCTTATTAAACCCAAAGGAGACGAGTCCGTGAAAGGCAATTGTTCTCGCGATGCCTGGTTTCCGTGTGCAGTGGAAGTGTTTCGATCCAGTCGCCTTCGGATATCGACATTGACGTATTGGCATGCGTCGCATCTAGAAGACGTGTTTTTGTTGTGGAGAGTACATCTTGGGCAACTCCACTCGTCGTCCTTTTGTTGGTTATTGTTGCTGAGATTCGTATCTGTTGATTCCATCTCTTGCCGGCATCTTTCGGTCTTCTTCCTCGCCGTCGTCGCCATTACCACTTGTTGTCAAGTCAACCGTTCTAGCACTGGCAGCAGCAGCAACGCTTGAAGGATTTACTCCGCCGCCAAGTGCGTCCGATGAAATCTCGGGCTCGTCCATCAAATTGACGACATCGTCATTACCGCTGGTATTCGTATCTCTTGCGGGTAGTTTTCTGTCTTCCTCCTCGTCGTCGCCATTAGCACTCGATGTTGTCAAGTCGACTGTTCTAGCACTCACAGCAGAACTACTGGAAGCGCTTTGTCCATGATACTGGCCCGGTGGATCCCCCGACTCGTGCATCAAATCGATGATTTCGTTGTAATCGCTGCTTGATGATGACGATGATGATGGTGATTGCATAACTACATCCTCAGCATTGCTACCGTTACCGCGACGGGTTTTCCGGGGACGATGAGAAGGAGAATCTGCCATCGTCGTCGTCGTCGTCGTTGCAATGGCCAATGCATTATTTTCTGCTCCCATGGTGCTGCTCCCGTAAATATTTGTGGTAGTCGCAAGATTCGCCGCCGGCATTGTAGTTCCACGATGTCGAAGACCGTTGACATCGGTATTGGATTGACACGCCCGAAGACGGTGGAGTTCCAAATTTGTTGCCGGGACCAAATTTCCACAATCGGGGCAAGGGATCAAAGAAGCGCAACGGTGGCCATCGTTCTCATCAGAGTTCATCATTGGTTGATTCATAAATCAATCTTTCGTTGATTGCGTTTCTTCTCTGTACTGATGGTTTGAGGTTTTGAGAAGGATAAAGTGTTTGACCTCTCTTTTGAAGTTTCGACTAGTATTACAGTTGAGGGAGATTTCAGATTCAGAGATGGCTTCAGAAGAAATTTGAATCCCCTCTCTGATGAAATCGGTCTCTAAAGATAGGAAGGAAAGTTGATTGATTCATTCGACTGAAAAATCGATCTCACTCCAGTCCTGTTCAAAATTCGAAACTCGGTCATCGGGGACTCGAAAAGATCTCCAAACAAAAAATTTGAAAATCGTTGTCGTTGCAATTGAGAATAATCAATAACCATCATCAGTCTTTCTAATTCACCATTCATAGTGTTAATAGCATCGACACCTATCCAATTAATCCTTTGAACAAACTACCATGTCAGACCTCAGCTCCTTGTCAAAACCTGCGGAATCCATTGTCACTCATCTAGACTGGAAAATCTCGGTAGACTTTGCAGAGAGTTGCCTTCATTCCGAGGCGACTTATGATGTACGTGTCTTACAACCGAACGCAACAACTCTGAACCTAGACACGGCCCATCTAGACATTTTAAAAGTCAGCACCGACGAAGGAACACCCCTGGATTTCACTCTACATTCTCTTGTCGAAGGCAAACCTCATCTCGGCCGTCGGTTGGAGATCAGCTTGCCCCCATGCGACAAGCATAACAACTGTAAAGTCACGGTCGCATATTCCACCACCAAGGCATGCAGCGCCCTCCAGTGGCTTCCGCCATCCCAGACAGCCGGCAAAGAACATCCCTATCTTTTCACACAGTGCCAAGCAATCCATGCCCGCTCGTTGGTTCCGTGCCAGGATGCATGCGGCGTCAAAATGACATACACTGCTACCGCAACCGTTCCGGCATGGGCGACCTGCGTCATGTCCGCCCTACTGAAAAAGACGGAAACAACGCAAGATAAAAAGATTTTCAACTGGGATCAACCCATTCCCATCAGTTCGTATCTCCTCGCCCTTGCTGTTGGAGATTTGGTCAAGCGGGACCTCTCGAAGCGATGCGCTATCTGGAGCGAACCGAGTGTCATTGAGAGTGCGGCATTCGAGTTCAGCGAGACGGAAGAATTCTTGGCCACGGCAGAAGCCATTACGGGATACGACTATGTTTGGGGACGTTACGATCTTCTGTGCTTGCCACCGAGTTTTCCTTATGGAGGGATGGAAAATCCGTGCCTCACCTTTGTCACGCCAACCTTGTTGGCAGGTGACAAGTCTCTGGCAGATGTTGTGGCCCACGAAATCGCGCACAGGTACGATTGTAAAAAGAGTAGCTCTGGATATTGCTTACTGTGACCTATCATCACTCAAATCAGCCCAACATTTTTTTCAGTTCTTTTGTAATACAGCTGGACAGGAAACCTTGGTTACTAATGCAACGTGGTACGTGATCGTTTTGTGTTCTTGTCACTTCTTATATTTCGTAAATGCTCTTAATCTCACAAGAATCTACGACTAATGTATATCTCGATTTCTTCCTTCTCTACTAGGGATCATTTTTGGCTCAATGAGGGTTGGACAACTTGGCTTCAGCGCAAAATCATGGCTCGAAAATTAAACAACCCGAAATTTCTTGAGTTTGATGCTATTGATGGGAGAAAGGCTTTAATGGACGAAGTTGCCGAAATTGAGCCCGAAAAGACTTGTTTGGTTCTCAACAATGGAGATGGAGATCCGGACGATTCCTATTCCATTGTTTCGTACGAAAAGGGATTTACTTTCTTGTTCTATTTGGAACGTTTGTTTGGGACTCGGGAGTTTGAAAAATTCTTTCAGGCATATGTTGCAAGATTTGCCTCTAAAACATTAACCTCGGACGACTTCAAAGACTTCTTTCTTCAACACTTTGAAGGCAGTCCAAAACTCGAAGAAATCGACTGGGATGTTTGGTTTTATGCCCAAGGAATGCCACCCGTATTACCTCCCTTGGATCAGAGCATGGCAAAGGCGTCAACTAATTTGGCCGATACGTGGTACAATTTTGATAATGACGCGAAGAGTTCGCCATCCACAAATGAAATGAGTACATGGACGTCTGGACAAATCACCTGCTTCCTGGATAGCTTGCAGCTCAAAACAGCCGATAAAGCATTGAAGGTCTCCACTCTGGAGGCGATGAACAAACTGTACAACCTAGCCGAATCGCGGAATTCGGAAATTTTGTTTCGATACTGTCAACTCGCCATTGCTGCCGAAGACGAGAGCATCGTTCCTGTTGTTGTGCGCTTCATCACATCGCAAGGTCGCATGAAATTTGTCCGTCCTCTTTACAAGAGTCTTTATCGAAGCAAGATGGGCAGAGAGATGGCTGTTTCTACATTCTTGTCAAACAAAGACATCTATCATCCTATCGCCTCCAAGATGATTGCAACCGATCTGAAGGTGGCAATGGAGGAAACTTCTACGTCAGAAATGGGAGCCTTGTTCACGGCAGGAATCGTAATTGCAGTTATCGGCGTTGCGATCGCTTTCACACGCAGAAGAAAATAAGATAAAAAAATCTAGATCATTATTTAAAATCACGGTTGTTGTTCCGTGTAGTTTATTGCGATAGAACCTCTTCGAATCCACCCCCGCTCTGCAGGCCATAGAAAGACTTGAGCTGTCCGAGGGGTCCGTATCCCTGCTCGCCCGAAGATTTTGAGTCCGCCGAGTTGAGTGCTTCTCCCATAACTCCAAATGTCGCTGCGCGTTCTCGGATCTCGGTCAATCGTTTTCGCTGCAACCCGAAATCCGGCCCGGTAATGTCCTCTGGGGCACTCGATCGAAACGTAATGACACCATCGGCTTCGTTGATTATAAATTCCATTCGATAGGCGGTTGATCCGAGCTGGCTTCGCTTGGAATCTACCAGGAGATGCCGGCTTGTGTTGTCCTCCGATGGTACGATCGCGTTGAGCGGTTCACCTTCGATAGCACCCTTCAATCGGGCCATGGCCTCGTCGGCACTCGAGGAAAAGGTCCAAGGAGGTGCATACAAGTCCAAATTTTTAACGTTCGACGTGGAGATGCAGACCGGAGAATTTTTAGCGACCTTGCACTTGGAAATGGAGTATTGGGGCAGCGGTGGCGGTGTGTCTGCGATCGCTTCCTCCGCCATTGCGACCGTGTTGAACGGTGACAAGAAGACGGTAGCCGCTGCCACAAAGGATGCTACTCCCAGCTTCGCGAGATCTTTCTGGTGTTGATTTCCATCTCGATGGTTTGAGGACATCGATAACGACTGAAGGGATTGTGCTTTCGAATTTGTCGGTGTGACAAAGCCATCTGCCGATTGTGAAACGGACAACACCACCGCCATGGCGATGATGAGAGTTGAGGAACGTGTACTGAACATATTTTCCTTTTTGCCAAGTTCTTTGAATCTAATGTTATCGGGATTATTTGGAAGATTTTTTATTGCTTCTTATTGTCGTTCAACAATGTTTGGATAGTGATATAATCGGGGGACCCAAGATTGATGATTGATACAAGATGATGTGTTATTGCGATTGAAGAAGAATTGGATTTTACGTGTAACCTTCAGCGAGCATATTTTTTGCGATAGACTGATGATTGAAACAAACGTCATCAATCCGGGATCCAATCTTCATCCCCGATTTACATCAAAATACACAACAGTAATGCACAAAACGGTGCCATAGATTCTACAGCAACTAGGCAAGACTGATTTACTTTGATCGGCGTTTGCCATAACCTCATTAACGAAAGTCTTACCTGACCTCTCGATCAAGTGTTACATTTGACTCCCTATCCAATTGTCGAAACGAAAAGCAAGCAAGATGTACCGTCTTACCGTGGCTTTGTGTTGGGTGATTGGCGTTGTTGATTAACGACGCATCGGCCTTCGTTGCGCCCACCTCTCCCATTGCGCATACAAGAGCACCGTCGTCGTCTTTGTCAATGATTGATCCAACGATAGCTTCTTCCCTTTCCGAGACTGTCAGTGTGGCAGTCAACTCCGGTAGCGGATTTTTGCTGGCAGAAACCGAGGCTTGGGTGAAACCTACCGCGACGGTATTGGGACCATTCTTGAATTTTATGGTACGATTTGAGGAGTGTAATTGCCAGAAAATCTTGCGACTTCTATGGAAACGATTCATGCCAGCAATCGAGGCAACACTCTAACTTTTGAATCTTTTGTCTTTTCTGTTCATTCCACAGTCCTTTGCGATGCTGTGCCGTGTGGTCGCGTCTTGGTATCCAGAAACCAATCTCAACGAATTTCCTTGGGCGGTTGTAGCCTGGCCGTCGGAACCTTTGTTGAGACTCGTTAAGGGGCAAATCCCTCCTGCCTTCGGTGTGGACATCACACCCGTGTTCTGGTTGGCGATCTTCACATTTATCAATGAAATCTTGTTGGGACAGCAAGGTTTGTTGGTCATGAAGATGAAGTACGGAATCTAGAGGAAAACGAATATGGTGAACACGAAGTCTGCGCAACAACATGAAAAACGACAATTTGCTAAGCGTAGAAGGTGATATCGATCACAAGTTATCCTCTCAACAATGGGCAAAGCTAAATTCCATGGACCCTCGATATCATCAATCTATTCATCTATTCATCCATTCATCCTAGTGGCAACATAAGCAGAAGCAATCAAACTGGAGTTCTCTAATATTTAACAATTTCTGTTTAGTGAATTAAAAACGCCTTCTCGCAGTACTGAACGCTTTCGCCCAAGACAGGCAACCCTAGTACCATTGCACTACTTTTTTGATCCCAAAGTTTTGAAAATAGCTCCCCCACATTTCACTGTTTCCTCAAGGAACTGAGATCCACTGCCGACCTTGCAAACTTCCACCTCTCAGTGGCATTTGTTGGATGCGGAGCTCATCGTCGTCAGAAAAGGCTTTCAGTGTGTGTGTGTCTGCAAATAAGAGAGTGCATTTCTCTGATTCCAAAACCTGTAGGTGAACCTCGGCGCGTTTCGAAGGGACACCGCATCCTCGAATGCCGCCCACCGATGGCAGAACGAGGGTGGCGCCTTCCTTTATCGTCGAACACACCGCTGATCCCATTCCGAATGCGTGGCACAATGTAATTGCGACGCAGACTACGTCTTCTTCGATCATTGCTACTTCCCAAGCCGCATCGGCGCCCATTTCCAAAGCTTCCTCGTTGGTAAACGGTTTGGTGCTGTTGTAATAGGCATGCGGTGACAAAACTGTCGAACCATCCTGTTCGTTGTCTTCGAATTCGAAATCTAGAAAACTGTTGTCGGTTCCAGCCGTGCCATGAATCAGGTCCACCAGAAAGTCGCCACTCAAAGAAGGAAGTGACAAATTTGTTTCCGCTAAAAAGCCATCCCCCGTAGCAGAGACCGAACCTTTCACTTTAGTCAGCTTGGCCATACCTTCCAGATCTTTCGCTGTGGCATAGGCCACTCCAATTCTATTGCACGCGATCTGAAGCATGAGATTTTCAGCCACATTTGGCATATCACTAATCATTACGTCGTTGCGTTCGTATCCATAGAGTTTCAGGAATCCCGCCAGCCGATTTGTTTTGTCGCGAAAATCACTGTAGCTGTATCGATTCAAAGGAAGAGCATCCTCGTTGTTGCTGCTGCTCTCGCTGTCCGTCAACGTTCGCATCAAGGCTTCCGGTGATGCAGAAACAAGGGCGGTTCGGTCGGGGATTCGCAAAGCAGTCGCGTCGAGAGCAGCTGCCTATGGTCCTGACTGCCATTCGGGATGCCATGATGATTGGAAATTTCTCTTTCGGTTTTAGAAGCCAATATTGTAACCTATTTCTGAGCCATGGATTGATCTCCGTGACATTTCTGATTTTGAAAGTTGTGACGACAACATCAACCGTCGAAGAGGTTTTGATCGTTACTACAAGATTCGAAGATCGAGAGCTCTTTTCGATGGACGGGGAGAATCAATGAAGTCGCGCGCAAATTAAGATTTTGAACATTATCTCTAACCCTAATATTTATATTGATATACCTGTGGTTTGGTCAGTTTCGGTGCTTTAAATTGTCGTACTAGCAACCTTTCCTATAGATAGATGACGAAATTGTACACAGTGGGTTCGAGTTGAAGATGATCGACACTAACCGAGTCATCGTCAAGCTAAATCTGCACCAGTCCCGAAGAAAAGGAAATTCTCTAAAGCTTTCTACCATACTTGTATAGTCTTTCGCTGATTCGTCCTCGCTTTCCGACAAGGACTACGAACAGATAACCGCTGTGAATAGTTTGTAGATAGGTGCATGACGTGCAGTAATTGTTGTTTAGGGTTGAAACTTCACAACTTTTACTACCAATAGTAAGAATTGGATTGGCCCTCAATAACCCAAACCAAACAGGTGATGGTAGAATGAGAAAAGAACTCTTATTTTCTAAGCAAGCTCGACTCTGGATTGAGGCTCGTTAGCACTTAAAAATATCTTCGGAATTATATTACAAATTTTTCGCTATTTTATATTACTACGATAATCAACAGGATTCCATGCACAAAGCCACAATTCTCGGTCGGCAACCTTCGATCTAACAATATAGATCGGGGGTCTTGACATTCAAGCTTCGGAAGCTTTCGTTGGTAGATAAGTTGGCACGCTCGTGAACTTTGCATTCCATCACAATCCAAGCACGACTGGAAGAAGCATCGGCTTTTCGGAACAAACCAAACTTGAATTTCGTTTCCAGAGTCATGTGAATTTGGCCTCCAGTGTTGTACAATTTCAAGGTGCTGAGTTCTGTGGCACTGTCAGCCTTGGCAGTGGGAAGTCTTCTGATAACGATCTCTGTACTTCCAAGCATGGAATTCAACTGGGCGTAGACTTCGGATGCTGCCGATGATTTCGCCAAACGATGGACGACACGTTCGTACAAAACTTTTGCTTTCAACGAAGTGTTTGCGCATAGAGCCTTCGTAACGCCCTTGAGGATGACCAGACAGCCACTGTTTGTTCCTGCGTTTTTGATAGTCCTGCTCTCGCTGGGAGGGCTCAAAAGAGTTTCATTGAGGATCAATTGCTCCAAGAATACTTCCTTTTCCAATTCCGACAAAGAAACATCGCTTCGGATGACAGGTGCTTCCATAGGAATGTATGACAAGAACGTGACGTTTTTCAAAGTTCTCAGTACCATCCTTCGGTCATTTGCACGACCATACCGAACCAAGGCTACTTTGAGTTTTTCGATCGACTCCTCCCGCGATTCTACGTGATGATCGATGGATGACGACGCAACGCTTTGATTGAAATCCACGGAATGGGAGGCCATCGTCATCGATGCCGTCGCCATGGTTGCGTTATAGTCTACGTAAGCAGCAGCCATCTTTCAATTCTTTTCTTACAACTTTGTTCCAGAATAAAATATCACAATCAACAATGGCAGGGTGTGACAATGATGGTGTGTACATGTAGGTACAGAGAAAAATCCACAATGATCAGTGTCACAAAATATCGAGAAAAATAGTTTTAGAGATATCGCCAAGTGTAACGCATAAATAACGGATAACTGAAATTGGAAAGCGCCGGGGGAACCTCGATTTTCTGCGGAATTTTTTTACCTCATTCCACGTGGAGTCAATGAGACTGTCAGATGAGATGATGTTTTCAACGAAACCCTTTTCCAAAATACCATCATCTTGAATCTCCTGCGAGACTTGAAAGGTACGTACGAAAGCTCTGAACAATCGACTAGTTCTTTAAAATCCAAAATCCCTATTGGAAGTCAGGTGCATGCCATATCAACTGGGCCAGCCATAACAGCAGTCGATTACAATGTCTCTCTACAGTATTTTAATATGCGGTCTTGTCCTGCAGACCATTTTGGTTTTGCCGAGTATGGCATTTTTGGGCCAAGATCATCGGAGATCGACTGCGACGGGTACTAATTCTCGACTTTATGCTGATTCCTCCCCTCAAGGTAATGATGACAAAATGCAAATGTTCGAATCGGAAGGATGGAAAAACATCGCCGACGATCTTTCTAGGTTCCCACTCTTCTCAATAGCCACGGCTCAAGGCAACCCGGTCGCGTATCAAATCACCGTGGGAAAAGAGAAGACTTTTGATATTCCCTTTTTCTATTGCGATGTCACAGAGGCATTGGCGGAACTAGAAAAGGCCCAGGCAAACTCGGCTAAGGCAACGGAAGGAGAAGACCTAAAATTGATTCCTTTCCCGCTGGAACAAGCTTTCCAGTTATGGTGCGATGACAAAGCCGTGATCATTCCGAGCAAAGCATCAATTTTGCAAGCGGGAGCACCCGCGGGGACCAATCCAATTGGGCAAAGAGTTCCAATGTGGGCCTGTCTCGAAATATCTGAGGAGCAAGAGGGTGGTCTGCCGCCCAAATTACCGATTTTCATGGCTCTCGATGATGCTAACGCTGCCGTGATGGAGGCAGTTGGAGGAGATCGGAAGAAGGCCGACGACTTTGAAGTCGTTTGCTTATCTCTAGATGGTGCCGTCGAACAACTTGTAAACGTCCCAGAAGAATCTCCTTCTTTCCACTTCATTCCGCCATCCAAGTCTATGAAATACATCGAAGAAAACATTGAAGAACCGTAGATGTCACATTTTCGATAATACAAAATTATAGAAAGTATAGAAACTTTGACCTCATGCATCAAATAGAAGATCTAATTCGATATTGCCGATAGTCTAATACGTAGAATAAAAACTGTAACACGTGGAACTAAAAGTTGTGGTTACATTTAACAAGGCCATGGTCCTTCGGGCTACGTCAAAATAGCGTTTGTGGCGATTTAATACAACAAAAACTGCAAGAAAAGAAAATTCAGTTTGTGAAGGTAGATTTGAAACGTCACCATTATCTCAGTTGCAAGACGAGAGCAACCGCAATACAGCTTTCCGATTGTCATTAATCGACAGTGACGGCCTTTGCAAGGTTTCGAGGAGTGTCTGGGTTGATTCCACTGCGAATAAAAAAAAAGACGAATGATGCATGAGATACCTGATAATGAATCTGAAATTATTGAAAGAAACATTTGACACGATATAATTTCAAACGCTGGATTCCAAAAACTTACCGGATCAAGGCCAACTCGTAGGCAATAAGTTGCAAGGGAATCACACCGGTGAGAGCTGTCAGGTGGCCATTCTGTGGAATGATAATCGGATTATCGTCGAGATCGCGTGCCAGTGACGGTTTGTCTGTGATAATGATAAGTTCCGCACCGCGTGCTTTCACTTCTTCAGCTGCTGATATCATATGATGAGCATGCTGATCGTCCAAAATGAACATGATAATGGGAGTAGCTCCGAACTTTCCATCTTTGCCTTCGATGAGGGCAAAGGGACCATGTTTCAAAGCACCGCCACTATATCCCTCTGCATGGAGATAACACATTTCCTTGATTTTGAGGGCCCCTTCTTGAGCCACTGGCTCGGCATACCCTTTTCCTAGAACAAAACAATGCTCTTTGTCCTTGAGTCTCTCGGCAATTTCTTTACACTGTTTTCTGCATGTTTTCATTGCAATACCCATTGTGATGGGCAATCTCATCAGCGCATCCTTTACTCTTTCGACTTCGACACTTTGACCTGCGCCTGTAAGTCGATCACGGCACTCTTTAAACCAAATGGCTATCAACGTCAAGACAGTTACCTGTGTTGTGAACGCCTTGGTACTCGCCACCGCATTTTCTCTCCCCGCGTTACAGTACACACCCAACTTGGTGGTTCGTGCGATCAAACTACCAACAGCATTCACTACACTGAGTGCTGTAATGCCCTCTTTCATCGCATTGACAACAACTCGATGAACGTCTTTTGTTTCACCGGATTGCGAAACGACAATCAATCCCGTGCTTCCCTTGTCCGAAGCAGGAAAGTCTTTCGTTTCGGTTTCGGCGGCGTCAATGGAAGTGACGGTCTCAAATGATCCTAACTGCTTCATGAGTTTTTCTCCGTATTTAGCCGCGTTCAAGGACGTTCCGCATGCACTTAGTGTCATGTGTTTGATTTTGGACATGCGATCTTCGTTGCGATCTAATCCCGATAGAATAACCCGGTCATGGGACATGCGCCCTCCAAAGTTGAGCGATTGCGCGATAGCTTCCGGTTGTTCTGTTAGCTCTTTAAGTGTCCAGTGAGCGTAAGGTTCTGGTGACAACTTAACCTGTTGATCGGGTGCTACCTGCTTTCGGGTGAGATCGAGGGTTCTTCCGTCGGCGTGGAGGACACCAATTTCTCCATCCTTCATGCTAATGAAATTTTTGGTATACCTATTGAATGCAGAGGTTTCCGATGCAACGAACGTTCGATCGTTGCCCATACCAATTACCAGCGGCGACCCATTGCAGGCAACGACCATTTCGTCGGGTGTGTCGGTACAAACAATAGCCAATCCCCACGTTCCAACGCATCGATCAAGGGCTATCTCGGTAGCTTCCTTCAGCGACATTTTGCCTTTCTTGTTGCCCTCTTCATAGTACTTGCCGATAAGCTTTACAATTACTTCCGTATCTGTCTGCGATGTAAAAACATGTCCCTCTGCTTGCAATACACGTCTCAGTTCATTTGCGTTATTTAGAATACCGTTGTGCGCCAATGCAATTTTCCCAGAGGAATCTGTGTGAGGGTGAGCATTTTCATCTGTTTTCCCTCCATGTGTTGCCCTGAAGCATTCAAATTACAGAGAAGGCTGTTAGTTTATATTTTAAAAAGATGAACAAGAAACGCCAGACGACTGGCGGTAACGTACCAACGTGTGTGAGCAATTCCCAAGGAATGCCCGAGGTGTTTCGAATTTTTGGCAACAAGCTCAATCGAATCGGCCTTGTCCCCATCCGACGCATACTTTGAAATTGAGAACTCCCCACCATTGGAAGGAACAGTAGCAATTCCTGCACTATCATACCCGCGGTTCTTCAAAATAGTCAATCCATCCAGCAAGAATTCTCGTGCATCTTTGTGCTTGTCTGTGCCAATCACGCCGACGATTCCGCAACAATCGGTTGTGACCGCAGAGTCGGCAGTCGCGAACGCCGTCGTCGCGACCGCTGCTGCAGCCAAGGCTGCCGCATTCGTCATGTTCCATAAGGGTGAAGACTCAGACTCGGGAGACGAGAGCGTCGATACTGCTCGAGCAGATGAGAGCCTTTCGGATGACCTCGTCAAGCGATGTTGAAAATGATTTGTGGCATTCCTGCGACCCCCATTCTTGGCAGTTGCCAAGGTAGAAGCCCTTGAAATCAGGTTTTGGGCTCTTTGTCGAATCATGGTCTATAAAAGTGATTTCCGACTTGAAATCTGTTGTGGACAAGATGTGTGATGTATTGTTTTGTCTCCTCTGAAGAAATATCGTGGTTCTTTTTTTTATGCCAATTCAACAGTCGCTTCTCAATTTTCTCGCAGTTTGATGGATATTGATTGAAATACATGGGATTTCCATTGTTTTTCGGTGTCAAACGTTGAGCGAAATCTAAAATGACCCGAATTTATATTCATTCGTGGAGGCCGTTGAGAACTCAGTTCTGAGAACGAGTCAGAGTCATTTTTACCTACCTATTGAACATATAAAGGTATGATAAGCGAATGTTACTTTTCCGGGTTCCTCGTGGTCATCATCCGGGTCCAAATCAAAATCGGAGTCACGTGACGAGAAAAAACCTGAAATGAAAAACACAGCAACCATCATGATTCCGTTTTCTCGTTCGTTGAGAGTGCTCTCACATGGAAAGAGAGTATGGAGAGGAAATTTGTGTTGGATCAAAACCAAAATTGAAGTTGAGTTGTTGAAAAATTCTTGTGGCGAGAGAAAGCACATGAATGAGGTCGTTGTAGACATGAGATTCTCCTCACAAGCCGTCAAACGGGCATCGCTAACAACATTGCTTGCACCTTTTCTCCGTTCAAATCGAAAACAATTAGGGGAGTTCGTTGGAGTCACATGCTTTCCAACGCTTGTCATCCCTCGCTATTCCACTCGAAGAGGAAAGCACGAGATCAAGAAGTGGAGTCGAGAACAAATCCGAGTTCACAAATCGAAATCTGAGCTCACAAATCGAAAATCCTTCTGCAACAAATCCAGAAGACATTAATTTCATTCAAAAACAAACGCAAGTCGAAACCGAAAATGAGAAACTCCAATGCATCTCGTAATTCTGGTAAGGTAGCCACCAAGGGATACTTTCGCATTTCGTTATCATTCTTGTTCTTTCTTGTTCTCGGGTTCTCCGGAAAGGTCGAGGGCGTGTCGCAAGATCGAAAGAGGGCTCTGGGAATCGGCTATGGAGCCAGTTTCAGCAGCGACGATGTCGACCCACCTTTCGCATCGAAGGATTCCAGTGTTAGCAACGATGATACCGATTCGCCTGTCGCTTCGCCCGACTTTGCTGATAGTATCAGCAACGATGATACCGACCCGCCGTCGGCATCGCCCGAGTCTGTTGGTAGTATTAGCAACGATGCCACCGACCTGGATACTAGCGGTAGCAACGACGATAGAGATACATTGATTATCTCAGAAGCGAGGACTGAACCTCCCATGACAAAGGCGACGAAATCAGCCGGTGCGAGGAAGTTGACAAAGTCTCCTGAGATGAAGCAGTCTAAAACCCCTGATACACGCAAACTTCACAGTTGGAAGGAAAGAAAGCTGGGAATTGGATTTAATTCATCGGATCCAGATTCTAGTATCGATGATGAAGCTGAAGATGAACCAATTATTTCCGAAGGAATGGTGGAATATAGAGCGACGTCTGAACCCACAGTTCTGAAAGCATCGAAGAAAAGCAAGTCGACTACGAAGGCCAGCAAGACATCAAAGGTGTCAACAGAAGAAGTCGAAGGAAAAATTGATTTCGGGGCCATCGACTCTGCATCTACCGAAGAGCCGACCGTAATGAGCAGTTCTTACAGCAGCTCATTCACTAGCATTCTCTCTTCCGATCCTAGTGCCGCTCCAACTATAGCTCCAACTTCATCTCCCAGTAAACGTCCCACTCCACTTCCAACGGCACCTCCCAGCAAACGTCCCACTGCACCTCCGACTGGATCACCTACTGGATCGCCCAGCGAACTTCCAAGTGGATCGCCTACTACTTCTCCCAGCGGATCGCCCACTGTATCAATCGTTGTAAATTCGGCCCCCATTTCTACCAAAGCATCAAAACAAACAGTCGACAATCGAAAGGCGCCCGAGAGCCCGAAAAAGGCCAAGACTCAGGATCCTAACTGAAGAAAGTAGATAGTTAGGCAGCAATTCTCCCATTAGATGCAAAGCTGAATTCGTTATCAGCACGCGTCAAAAAATATTACTGTACAGAATAATTGCAAAACGGCAATACATAAAATAGTAGTGAAACGTCTCCTGATAATATTTTTGGTTTTGTTTGTATCATGGAATGAAAGACTCTCCCAAATTACCAGCATGTATGAACAAGTCAAATATGTGGTGAATGTATAATAATTCATCTTTATGAAGTTTTATGATTACAGATGTCGGCCCGCAGAAAGAACATTGTTAATTTTCGGCAGGTTTTGATTTGACCCTCCAGGATCGCTTTGCTTTTGACCCAGATCCTAACCAGTCATCGGGTCGAGGCGAAGATAATGTTGTCCTTTCTCTTTCTTTCTTCTTTTTGATTGCAGCAAGAGGATCCGTGCACAGAAAGTCATCGGGTCTACTCGTCTGGCCTTCCCGTTGTCTTGCGATCTCAATTATCGATGGTGCCGATGGGGTTGGACTCTGTGGTGAAAAAGGGGATGATTTCTTGGGAATAAATAATTTCGGCTTGTTCCTCATTGCGCCGGGGGAACCGTAGATGGCAGGGGACCCAATCTTGATGATCGAGGGGCCTGAACTATCGTCTTTTACTGGTTCCATTCTGGGAGATTTCTTAACTGAGAACCTGGTTGGGGATCTTATTGACGAGGGCGAAGGATAAGATACTTCGCTCGATTTCTTTGACGTTTGTCTGGGAGAGGAAAACGAAGTGGGCGTCTGGTCTTTTGTATCATTTTCCAAGGCCTCCTTGTCCTTTTTCTTTTTCCTCTTCTTGAGCGACTTGGTCGAGTGGAAAGAAGAGTCGTCATTTAAGCCATCCCCCTTATCTTTTTTCTTTTTCTTCTTCTTGAGCGACTTGGTAGAGTGGAAAGAGTCGTCATTTAAGCCATCCCCCTTATCTTTTTTCTTCTTTTTCTTTGAGAGGTCATAGTATTTTGGTTCATTGTCATCAGAAAGATAATCACTTGCAACACTCTTGCCACTCAGAGACCTTTGCCTTGTCGGTAATTTAAGCGGTTGCTCTGTCGACTTTGGCTCAAAAAGAAGTTCGTCTGATTCAGATTCGCAGGTTGAAATCGAAATATCGCTTTCACCAACCGAATCGTCGTCGGAGTCTTGGATAATTTCAGTCAAGAAGTCGTCGTCGACGGAGCTGTCTGACAAGCTATTGTATGTCTTGATGCTTTCCTTCTTGCCATTCCTGTAGACGATCTTTTCCTTTTTCTTTTCACTTCCCGAATCACTTGTACTCGAACCTACGCTCGATTTTGACTTCAATCGAGAGTCCTTAGATACGCTACTTCTTCTTCGGCCTGCCGTCCTTTTACCGTTTTTGTAAACGATCTTTGGGGATCCCTCATCATCGCTGTCGTTCGATGCTTCCTTGGCTTTCTTTGTCTTCTTGTGTTTTGTGCCTGACTTGGTGGCCACCAAACCACGAACCAGCGGAGCTGGTCGTCCCTTCTTCTCCTTATTTTCGTTATCTTCAATCGATTTTCTTCGCTCTGCAACGGACGGTGAGGAACCAGTAACCGCACCTTCTGCCTTTTTGACCTTTTCGGCATTGAGTTTCTTTCTCGCCTTGGCCGCGGCGTTTGCCATTTCGTGACACGTTCCAGAACTCGTTTTGGTGAGCTTTCGGTACTTGGGCCCGTCGTTTTGGGAATTCTTTTCTTGGTTCAATTTCTTTCGAGCCCTGGCTGCAGCACTCGCCATTTCGTGGGTAGTCCCAGAGCGGGTTTTGGTAAGCCCTCCTCTCACGGGTGTCTTTCGTTTCGGTGAGGCTTCGGGAGATACCTTTGCTGGAACGCGTCTCGCCGGCCGCCTGTTTTCTCTTCGGCCTTCTTCCGTTGGTACGCTTCCTGGAGACGATGGCGAAAATTGTGCATAAGGCGATTGTGAGGTTTGTCCTTCTACTACAAACATCTCCGCTGGTGTGCTGTTCGACCTCTTTGGAGGACGCTTCGAGACGATTCTCTGGGTCGATGTCAATTCGATTGCGAGAGTGTCAATGTCGTCTGTCGATCTTGATCGGTTGGGCAAGTTCCGTTTCGGCCTTAGGGGTCTTGTTCCATCATCGCCGTCGGAATTGTCGGAATCGTCGTCGTTGAGGTTTACAAGATAGGTGTCGTTTAGGTCCTCTGTTGTGTTTTGTTCTTTGAGCTTTTCTTGCAGCTCTTTTTGTTGTTTCAAGAGCATGTCTCCCCAGGGCACAGGAGGAACATCAGGTCCGTCGGGAGGATCTTCTTCCAACCCACATTCGACCATGAATGCCGTATGCCGCATTTCTCCGATTTCGTCTTCCTGGTAGAACAACTCGTCGATCAAGTGATCTTCCAATCTCGGAACGATGAATTCATCGCTCACCAGAGTGATGGACCATTGGAGTCGTGGCGCCATGGTAAGGATTGTAGCAGCAGCAGCCGAAAAACCCAGTGAATAGCGACTCGTTTCTTCTGATCCGACAAGGTATTTTTGATATTGTGTTCTATCGAGTTGGCCAAAGAAGTTTTCCTCAACTTTATGTTCGCTCTTCTTGTAGTTCGTTCAGTTGTTGCTTGTAGCTTCCTATTGCTGGTGAGCTGTCGTATCGAAGAAACAAATGTATTGGTATTTAATCTCCGTTGGTCGTGCCTGAGGGTGATATAATCTCACACAAGACCTAAAGCAATGTTGAAACCGTGTAACTGACCAAGAAGATTTTCATCTCATATTGCTCGTACGAGTAGATGATTGAGGTGCTTACGATTTTATTAAATACACGGTCTTCCGAGGTGAATTTCGAACTTCGGCGCCGATAAAATCGAGTTTTGGTACTTACAATTGGACAGGAGGAGAATGACCAAAACGCCGATTCTACGCCCTCGGAATGAAGAAAGACACTTTTGCTAGTACCTCGGACATTGCGAACATTGAACACATCGATGCCATCGAGACCATCGCTTATTTTTAAAGGAGGATTAGAGGATCGCTGTGTTATAAATGTGCGTGTCTTGGGGCATATTTTCAGAAATTATGCTTGAAAGTGAGAAGGTTCTTCTATGTTATTGGCGCGCGAAGGACGGGCCCTGCCAAATTTTTCACTCACCCTTCTCATTCAACTTTCCTTGATTCATGAAACAATACGACTCGAATGCCTTCATCTGTAAGTTTTAGTCGTTCGTCGCGCGTTACGATTTTTTACTCCCTTTTAATCACCTGTGGAGAAGTCAAATGAGAGGGTGTTCGTGATTGTACTTGGTAGCTGGTTCGTGTCAGCAAAGATTTTTTTGGTTATTGGACCGTTTGATGTTCTGAATGTTGCTAAGCCTTTTAGCTCCTTTGCTGGAACGATAGAATCTCAATCGCAGGACTCATCGCCTCGAGAAGGAGAGAAACTTCGACAGGAACAAGGACAACAGCAATTATCGATATCGGGGTTAAGATTACGCGGAACCGTCTACCGTCTACCGTCTACCGAGTAAAGTCTGTTCCAAACTGAAAACAAACGAATCAATCTTCAGTGTCAAGCCCACAGTTTGTTTCTTTGCTTCGATACTTTGTTTTCGGTTCAATCGTGAGCCAGACTTTTTGGGGAACTCGTTCGATATACCTATATCTATATCTATATATAAGTCATCATCACAATGGGAAAACGACCGCGGACACCGCATTTCATAGCCGGTATCGGTGATGGAAACGTTCACGATGGACAGGGCAACGACAACAACTCTCGTTTGCGGGGAAACAAAGACGGGAAGAATAGCAATGAGAACCCGACCGATGACGATTTGAACAATCTTTACAACCATCGATCGTCGAATCACTACAACAGAAACGAATTTCCTCATCGAACAGGCACAGACGAAAGGGATGGCAGCGGTTCGGGTGACTCTTGGAGAGATTCCTTACACGACCCTGCCATTCCGGTAATGGACTTGAATTTGGATCTCAACAACATAAATGGTGGCATCGGGATTGATATCAACAAGCCCATAGATTCCGGTGGGCCCTGGCAGGTCTCTGCTTTTGCATTTTTAGGAGGAATAGTAGTCATCGCAATTGTCCTTCATTTTGTTGCGGAAACATCATCGGGCGCAAGCAACAGGAACGAGAACAAGGAAATTGACAAGAACAGTTCTTCGAAGCATCGTCATCACTCGGGATCCAATTCACGTCCATATCAATATCGAAGAAGGCAACGCCAACGCCGGATGCAAAAACTGCGAAAGAAAAAGACCGACGAGTGGAGCGACGACGAAGAACCAATACAAAATGGGGCCAGGCTGCTATCGATGGGCAACAGCGTGTATTCTGCCTTTGATACCGGAGTTGGTACAGCTCTCGGCAGTTCCTTCGATGATGCATCTCCCGATAATACGTACCCGTATGACTACGATTATGACTACGAATACGAAAATGAATACGACAACCAAAACAGATCTGTGTACCAGCAGTCGAATTATTATCAAGAACCCAATTCGTACCTATCATCGCAAGACATTAGTCACCGGAGAACCGGAGCGACAAGGGATTCCTATGATTACTATGGAACGACTAACAAAGCAAGTGCTGCAGGCGTTGTACCAACGTATAAAAGTCCTGCGGCATCCAAATATTTGATGGAATCGAACACAAGCTCCGCCAACAAAAATTCGGGCTTGTATCGACCAACAGCGACATCGCCTAGAGCTGCGGTGTACAGTAGCGGTGGTGGTAGTAGTCCAAGACAACGGCGGAGGAAACAGCAAAATACCAGCCGCAATTATTCTTCGAATGATTCGCATGCCTCGCCCATTTGGGAGTTGGATCAAAGTGGCAGTCAAAGGAGGAATAGCTCTAGCAGCAATAACCGAGCAGAAAACAACAATACTGGAATTATCGCGGCGACGACGCCTAGATCCTCCGACCGAAAAACCGCTTCTGGGACACTTCGAATGCCATCGTCACCCGAAAGATATACAGTGGGATCGGCGCTAAGTTGGCAACACGAGATGGATGATACACAGACATTCCCCGAAGATACAGCGTCGTCGTTGCTCCGACAACCAACATTGATGACCCCAACGAAAGAAAATCTATCCGATGCATTTAATAGACCGACAGAGCTCGGAGCAGCTCGTCTTCTCGACTCGGGATCAAGATTTTCTTCCTTTGCATCTATAAGGGACGTGGAAATGGAAGAAAACCAGGATTCAACAAATGATGCCCAGGAGAAAGATGTGTCAGAAGCAGTTGTTGATCCATATGGCGAAATTGATAGGTTTGACGCTTCCTCGACACGGTCGATGTCATCGCATCTTTCGCTCAGCCCAAGTCAAAACATTGGGTCGCCATCCGTATCGATGTATGGAGGAAGCTATTGCTCTTCTGTTCAGTCACAGCACCAGCAAGAACTGCATCAGAAATCGCTCTTGCTGACTCCCGGAAACTGCGAAGAAACCCCTCTTATTGGTAATGCGCGCAAGACAATTGCATTGAACGGGCCCGGAGAGACAGGTCTTGACGCAGCTGCATTATTGCCTATCGCTGCCGATAGTGATTTCCAGGGGGTTCCTAACATTCCGTACGTTCCACACTTGACGAAAGTCACCGATACCGATAGTGGACTGTCACCTGTTATATTTTCCACAGATCCACCGCCGCCACCGCCACGCTCTATGATTATGGATGAATTGCGTTTGGTTGAGATGGAAACAGGCAACTCGACCCATTGGAATGTCGAACACAGCGAATCGTCGATGCACGAAAGCCACACCTCGTTTGCAAATGATTACGGTGGTGACGAGTTAGATGCATCAGCGGCAGAATTAGAATCCAGTGGACCACGGTTCAAATTCCTACGAAGGCTCCGACATTTCTATTCCAAGTGACGATCCCCGTAAGTGCATTGTTCACAAGCGCCGAAACTTAACAATGTCAACGGACGCAGCAACTTCGTTGCAATCTAGCATTGACTTCGACGAATTGCAACTTCATGAAGTCATCGGTGGTGGTGGTTTTGGCCAAGTATGGAAAGCTACTTGGAGGGGAACTCCGGTTGCTGTTAAAGTTTTAACGGGATCAGCTCAGAACAGTCACATCGCGAAACCAATTCTGGAAGAATTCAAGGCCGAAATCAACCTCTTGAAGGGCATGCGCCATCCGAATATATGCCTGTACATGGGAGCCTGTCTTACTCCTCCTAACCGTGCCATCATCACTGAGCTGGCTGCGAACGGCTCTGCTTGGGATTCACTCCGTCTGCCTCTCTCTCCGCCATACAGAGCGGCGGATGGAACTCCTCGTGGAGCTTGGCCCCTGAGATTATATTTACCTGGCCAGCACGGTATGCCGCCAAGTAGCAATGGGAGTGCCCTGAGCTCTGGAATTACTGCACCAATTCCACCTAGAGGTACTTGGCCTTGGGAACTTGTAAAGCGGGTTAGTTGTGGGGCAGCCCGGGGCATGGCATATCTGCACAGCGGCAATCCCCCGGTTTTGCATCGTGATTTGAAAAGTGCCAATCTATTGCTAGACGAAAGTTACACCACTAAAGTTTGCGATTTTGGGTTGAGTCGACTCAAAGCTCAGGCACGCAGCATGACCGCGAATTGTGGAACGGTACAGTGGATGGCTCCCGAAGTTCTTGCGAACAGGAGCTACGACGAGAAGGCAGACGTCTACAGTTTCGGAATCATAGTTTGGGAATTGTTATCCAGAGAATGCCCCTATGAAGGAATGACCCCTATTCAGTGCGCACTTGCCGTGCTGAACCGAGATAAACGTCCCGAAATCCCAAAGTGGTGCCCACCCGGACTTCATGCTCTCATCAAAGCATGCATTAAAAAGGAACCCAGCGACAGACCAACGTTCACCGAAATTATTATGGCTTTGGATGCCCTAGGATAAAAATTCGATTCGGATTCTAGCATCAAAGCAAAATAGTAAGGCGAAGCTATTATTTCTCGACTGGAGGGGTTGTTCATTAATCAGAGAAGAGATAGATTATTTTTTCAACTTTTGTTAAAGTACGGAGATCTGAGGCCAATATTATAGTGTACGTGTAGTGAATCTATACACATTTTGCCTTTCCTCGCGTTATGCAGAATAATTGTTTTTGAATTCTTGGGAAGCAAATAAAAATTGATTTGATCGTAAAAGTGGTGAGTGTCATACAATCACTCTGAACGCCACCGTTTTTCATCCCAATCAGAACTGATACGCAGTGTCAGCGACAAACGAATGGTCTTTTTTGTCTTCAGGGCGCCCATCCTGTATAGCTTCAAGCCTATCATTCAAAGCGGTATTGTTAATGTAATCATTGAACTTGTCCAGCTCATCTCCGGCAAATAGTTGTGTTATAGGTGCCAGTGTATAGTTGGCTGCATCCTGCGTTATCGCACCCGCCGCTGCCAAGTTATGAAACCAGGATGGAATCTCCTCTTCGTCGATGCCTAATCGAATGCAAACATCGTGTGCAAATGTGCAGCAATTTTTCCGAAGCAAGTCGTAGTCGGTACCGAGGTATTCACTGGCCATACCTCTTACAATTTCCTGCCCTTCTACAGCTCTGTCTTTCCTATTTCTTGCACTTCTCGACTTCTTCTTAACTACTCGTTTTCCAAAGTCAATGGTTGTCCGGAACTGATAACCAGGAGAACATCTTGGCTCGCAGGTAAAAATACCGGTTAGTCCCTTCGTACTGTTAGCTCCATACGCATATTCGATACCATTGATTTCCAAACCCACGTGATAAGCTCCTGTTCCAATGGAATGCAAACTCGAGTTGAAGGCATTGAATACTTGTCCCAAAGGGAAGTGGCATCCCCATATATCAAGTTGGGTGTCATCTGCTACCAGATCATAAACATGCAACTTGATTCGACTAATACTTTCTCGTACTTGCAGAGCTTGCCGCTCGCTCTCATTCTGCTTTTTGGATACAGCCGAAAACGGAGCAATCGCCGTCGCCAACTTTTCAATGCTCTCCTCATCGAAACTGGAGTCTGAAGAATTCTGATCGAGGATTCGTTCGTTAGAAGAATTTCCCCCAGTCTTTTCGTCCGCTGAAGATATTGAATCATTATTCTTTCCATGATTCGCCGACGTTGATGTTTCTTCTTCACCAGCTGAATTCAGCTCTACTGCCGTTGCTTTTGACTCCTGCGGAACTGAAAGTTGAGAAACGGCATCTTCGTCTATTTCATCGCCATCACTAGTCGTCTCACTGACGGATGTTGTCGAGGTCACTTCATCGTCGTCATTAACCGCGTTTCCATCATTGCGAGTTTGACGGCAGTTGCTTCCGCGACTACTACCATCACTCCCAACGCTTATCGCTGATGTACCCGTCGATATGACGCTCGAACAAGGTATGCTACTACTTTGAAAATGGTTCTTCAACGCCCGTTCACCATAAGTTTCGCCACATTTTCCGACATCGTTCCCAACGTCACCTTGATCGACATTGCGTTTACTGATACTACGCCGATAAGATCTGGACCTGGCCAACGCATCTTTAATCATGTTGGTTGCGTTATCGGTTTTGTTCTCTTCATCACTTGGCTGACGCAAAGGAGCTTCTGGCCTAGTGACGAGCGAATCATCCACAGCGAGCAGAGATCGTTGCTCATGTGCATATTCGAGTGCATGTTGATGTTCACGTGTAGATCTGTTGTTTCCGTCGGCCATCTGACGCCGGATCATTCGAAGCCTAGATATTGTGGAGATGGAATTATCGTCGGAATGAATGGTTATTTGTGTGGCATCATTTTGCGAAGGACTAGTCGGATCAATGTCGACTTCCCTGACGAGCGGACTTCCGCCTCTGCAGGCGTCGTGACGCTTCAACAGATGAATCTTTTTTGTTCGAGACACCGAAAAAACACGCCCATCTTTTCCGTCACTGGTTCTTTTCCCCTCATTCATTTTGCCACCTTCAATACCTACAGAGTTGTTGTGATTATCATCCTCACACTTGACATCACCTTCGTTCCTAATGGCATTGGTTTGCGATATAGTTGAAACGACATTCGCACTCGAATGCGATGACGGTTCGAACGATCGAGAACGAAGCGAAGGCTGAACGACATTTGAATCATCCATGCGTTCCTCAGGGGTGCCAACTGCCGTAAAAGTCTTTGAAGAGTTGATACTTTGTCCTTGCTTATCTTCCTCTTCTCGTCGATGAAGTCGCTGTTGACGTCGTCGTCGAATAGCAGCAATTCCAGGTGAAGCAACCCTCCTTTTCAGGGCTGTCGCGTCAAGTCGTTCATTATTGACTTTTCCTTGATCATTCTGTTGCGAAATATCATTGTCGTCAGATACAATTAGATTCTTCGTCATTTCACTGTCTTTGCTCATAGTGGAAGTAGCGGATGTTGCTGTATGAAGATATCCACGGTTATCCTTTTCCACCGCAGCGATTGTCATCGCAGCCGTCTGACGGAAGTGTTCTCGTTTCTGGCTTGAGCTGGTGTTGGGAGGTACCGAATCGCGAGGAGGGAATGGTTTTTGCTCCTTGTCTTTCACCAATTGGCTATGGCGGAGAGATGTTTGCTGGTAAGTCATTGGTGTCTCTTGGGTATTTTTCTGTCGCTCATGGTGAGATGATCTTGGTGGAGGTTGATTCTGCTGCTGCATTTGTTGCCTTCTTCTCCTGGCAGTAACGTCAGCTAGTCTTAGCCTCGTCGAGCCTTCACCAGTTGATGCGTTGTTAGTAAGATCATCCGTTGACCCTGCCCTAGCTGGAGACGTCAACCACCGTTCAATGCCATCATCATCCTACCACCACCGTATCTTCTGTTTTTGATGAGACGTATGCTGATGGGGACGTTGGCGGTGTCGATAACGGGTAAGCGACTGATACTGATTGAATGCCACGATCTTCAGATCGCGAAAATGCCATCGTAGAAATGTTTCTATGTTTCTTCGAAAACTTGATCGAATCTAGCTCGCGGATTATGAAAATAGAAACAAAGACTTCTCCTGTCAGGAATTGTGACAAGACGAGTCAGTCTCTGGCTGTCGTTCCTCCGACGAGATATTATGTTAGCCCCTCTTAGTGACGATAGGATAGATCAGAGTTTCGGAGGGGAATACGTAAAAGTGGTGACTTTAACGAAAGCGTTACAACAACCTAATATTTTGACACAAGTTACCCGTTAAGGTCGGCTTGTTTTGGCTATCAAGTCGCATTTGGAAGAATTGTGGGATTTTCGTGGGATGGGCATATCAATGGAGAGTCGGTTGAACGGTTAAAAATAGTAGTTATCCGAGCAATCCCGCCACCGGCATGCCCTTTTATTGAGAAATTCGGGGATCGCTGGCCCAAAAGAAAAATCTACGCATGCCATCGAAAATGATCATCTCCATAGTCGAATGAATCAAGGATGCTGAATTCGAAGAACTTCTTCTGTCTCTTTCCAAATTCGAATGCAATTATTGAATGTTGATTGATGGACAGACTGTGAAATACATTATTTCCGAATGTTGAGAGGTATGAAGCGGGGGAGGGGAACTTTTCACGAATCAGAAGAACTTCTCAATGACCCACTCGTAGTTTTGGATCACTACAATACAAAAATTGAGAGCCTCTAGAGTCGTCCTTTCTCTTGATCGATCCGAAATTCAGCACAAAACTAGACTACTGAATAATGTTTGTTATTGCAGGAGAGAAAAACCCCATGTCATAGTATCTCAACCTTGTTCCAACAATATTAGTACTTCCTAGGAGCCTGAATAAGAAGAGGAACCTGCCCCCTTTTCATTGAGAGATCTCTCCATCATATTCTTCGGACGACTGCAAATTTGTTGCCGCCAATTAAACCCCGAATTCGAAAAAATTAACAAGTTTCCAACAACGGAAATTATGCTAAATTTGTTGAGCATTTGATAGTGTACGTAGCATTGTATTGAGCAGGCCCTACTTCAAAATGCGGGCATGCGCGATCGTTGTGTACCAGAGAGAGGCCATGACCATTCTTTTTTCTCTTCAGTCAATGAGTCACGTAGACGATGGTATGCGTTGCGTATGTCCACAAGTGCGTGTCGTATTTTCTTCCAATAGATCGCGTTTTGGTCGGACATTGATATATCATTCGCTGGTCGTTGTCGCCGAAAGGCCGCCGGGCGGAAGAGAATTATTTTGAAATACCCCTTTGCATTCTAATTCGCATAATCGCGCATGGCGGGCTGTACGGTAGGTATGTAGAATTGATCATTCTCACCTTTTTTCTTTTTTCAGTACTACTATCTCCATTGCGTGGAACTCACACGACCCAAAGAATTTTTGCTACGCATTTTTTCAGCTGCATTGTTAACACGCGATTCGGATCTCTAAGTCTTGCTTTGAACTTCCTCATCATCAATTCAAACAGAGAAGACCAGCATCATCTAACTAGATTCCATCACGATTCAACCCCTTGATGAGATAGAACCGAAAGCATATAAACACAATACAATCGGCTACTTCTGTTTCATAGCTCGGATGCAACAAAGCGGCCCACTCCATTCAGAACCTGTTTTGACCCTCTCGGTTTTCTCACCTTCTGATAAGGACGCCGAATCTGAAGCTGGTCTTGTTCCTATTCCTGGTCCTGGTATCGGTCAGAGACTTCATTGAGCTTCCGCGCTCCAATTAGAATTGAATCATGTCGTCTTCAACGAGAAAACACAGAGTTGTGATATATATTACATGCTACAATGTCCTCGATGGGTAAGTAGGAGGCCTACACTCTGAATACGAGTAGTAGTCACAAAATGGCTCTGCTCCTTCTTCTTGGTCCAAGAAACCATTTACAATGCGTTCGCGAGTCAAATCACTGACCGACACATTCTTTTTACTATACTTTGTATTCATTCTTGCTGTTATGGCTGCTATCCATCGGAACGACAAACAATCTTTCGATACATCGTTTACGCAACAAACTACATTCATTTCCCATCACATTCGACTAAATTATCAATTTGCATTCTTGAATTCAATTCGATGCTACAGAGTATCATTAACTCTACGAAAGATTGAGCAAGAGATCCTAGCTCAGGGACACAGCGTTTGCATCCTATCGACCAACTCTGGAAATAGTAGAAACACCCATATACACATGGAAGAAAAACAATACAAGCGCTATCGCCACCTGAAAAACAGACACCCCAATCGCACCGTAATATTTCTTGATAACGCAATGCCAATCCCCTTTCTATATGACCCAAACAACCCGGAAGACTCTTACTGCCTTGGCTTTTCCATATCGAAAGAGGTTCGGAAAAAACTGGACGATTTCGGTCCAACGGTTGTGCACATCACTGTTCCGGACGTTACATGCATGCACCTGATACAATACGCACGGGATCGAAAGCTACCACTGATGGGAACATACCACAGCAACATTCCAGATTATTTTACTCATTATCCGGGTCTAGGTTGGCTCAAACACATCATTGCTGCCTACGAGCGCCACAACTATAATTTCTTGCAATCACTCTTTGTACCAACTCCATTCATTCGAAGACATCTGACGGTGGAAGACCACTACAGATTCGACAAGATCACGGATTTGAAAGTATGGGGACGTGGTGTTGATTTGGAACGCTTCCATCCATCCCATCGTTGCGAGAAATTTCGTGCAAGGTACGGATTCGCTCCAGACGATGTAGTTGTTACGTGGGTTGGCCGCTTGGTTCCCGAGAAACGACCGGATATATTCGCTTACGTTGTACGAAAGCTGACCGAGGAGGGTATTAACTTTAAAGCCCTCGTCGTCGGCGCCGGACCATGCGAAGATCAAGTCAAGTCTCTGCCAAACACGTCCTTCGCAGGGTGGGTGACCGGAGACGAGTTGGCTGTTGCCTATGCTTCCTCCGACGTCTTCTTATTTCCTTCCGCAGTGGAAACCTTCGGTAACGTTACCTTGGAGGCTGCTGCGTCTGGATTGCCATTGGTCGTCGATTCTGGTTGTTCTGGCCATTTGGTTCAGCACGGTGTGAATGGATTTGCCTGCAAGGAAGGCGATGTAGAATCGTATTACAACGGGACTTTATCCTTGGTGCTAGATAATTCCAGACGAAAAACCATGTCCAAGGAGGGAAGACAACTTAGTTTGAGGTTTGAAAAGAGGACTGTGTGCCGCAAAATGATCGATAACTACTCCGCTATCACAAAAGAATTCTATGGAGTTTACGGCGGAGACCATGCAAACCGTGATCGGGAATATGAAAACAAACCCGATTCGTTTTTGGGAGGATCGTATCTGCGACCTACCAGTTTAATACTGGTCGAGTACATCTTTATTTTCGTGTTCCGAGTTGCCTATCGGATTGCTGAAGTTATTTTCAGCATAAAAGGATTCATGGCGAGTATTCGATCCAGAGGAACGTCTCACTCAACAACATCAGCTGAGGCAGCACTGAGGACAATCGATGCAGAACCACTTTCATCCTTTTCTTCGAAAGGTATGATAAATACTAGTGTTGTAATCAGCGCTGGTCTTCCTGGCAGCCAAGACAGCCTCGCGGATCAAGAGATAGCCGCAAGTGAAGTTTATGAGATGGAAGAATCCACGTGCGGAGGGGATACGGATTCAGCCGATGACAGTACGTACGCTTTCGATGATGCTTGTTCGTCATCGTCGTGTTCTTCTGCTTCAATAGCAGTACGAAAATCAGCATACGAAGAACAGCTTTGGCGATCCAATCTACCTATTAGTCACAACCTGGCGATTCTTTTCATAAAGAGTGTGAGGACTCAGGGTCGCATAGAATGCTTCATGCGAAAGAGATACGAAAGACTTACTCTTGCAGCTCCCTCAAATGATTGGTTGATTACCGGAAGCAAGAACAGGCGTAGGTCACGGCGCCGAAAGCGAAAGTGTTCGGAAGAATTCACTCCCGATGATTTGACTCTTGCGCTGCAATTACAAGAGTCATTGTTGCCCGCAGGATCATCTTGCAGCTCTACCGACTCTACTGGGGGAAGCAGCGATCAATCGTTGGTGGAAGACATTGACGCCTCAACGTATTCGAGCCGTTCCTATTCCGATCACGGCTTGAATTCGAGAAGAGTGAGGTCATCATCAAACTTGCAAGTTTGATTTGATTTTCATCGCCTGTAGATTCTTTCAAGGACGGCACGAAACGAATGATCATGCAGTTGAGAGTTGGCAACATATGATTGTTTCCATCAATATCATTTTGTGAATCTACTTCTTTGTGCCCGATTGTATACGTCACCCTTGTTAGTTTTTGGCAGTCTCCTAGCCTGTTTGTAGGACTTTACACCAAAGTACTACTTCAACGGCGGTTTCCTCCTTGGTATATTTGTACTTTGAAAGTGCTTTAGAGGAGGGAGGGATAGTGATTAAATGTTTCAGAAAAGTTATGTGTTAGAGAATTTGTTTAACTAGACATTTCGAGTCTTCATAAACAGTAAGCTAGTAGTTGGAGACACTTTTGACGATGGTATCGCAAAGTGTAAGAAGTTGACGGCGATGATGACATAATATTGTAGGCTCAGAATTTTAAGGATAAGGATAGAAATTAAAAAGAATCGTGTGGTTCACCGTGAAACGACGAGGTGCGCGAAAAAGTAACGGATAAAAACGATCACGAGACCTCGAAAAAGGAATAATTACAATAGCCAAGATTGTTTCATGACATCAACAATCCGAACCAACAAGAGGAGGAGAGAACCACTACTTTCTGGGGACCTTTCTAAACGCAATTTCACTCTTAAAAAGATTCCAACATTCAGTTTCTGTCTGAGAGGCCATGAAAGACGAACCACCTGCCAAGAGACGACAAGTGCTTTCAGAGTCACCGATCGGCACTCCGATTGACGGGAAGGTCGTGTCGGTGGACGCGGAAAATGACACTAAAGGGGCACAAGTCGATGGGAACAGTGATATTACGACTGGCACTTCAACCTGTGACTCTTCAATACCTCGAAAAGAACCAACAACCTCGACGACGGCTGAGACAGAGGTAACCGGGGATGAAAAGACAGACAAAGAGAAGGAATCCGATAAAGAAACTACGGATCGTACCAGCAAGGACTATTATTTCGATTCCTACGCACACCATGCAATTCACGAAGAAATGTTGAAAGATGAGGTCCGCACACGGACCTATGAAATGGCAATCAAACACAACGAACACCTGTTCCGTGACAAGATTGTTTTGGACGTTGGTTGCGGGACAGGGATATTGAGCATGTTCGCTTCACAGGTCGGCGCTAAGCACGTTTACGCTGTGGATTGTTCATCGATTGCTGTACAAGCCCGTCAAATTGTGGAACGAAACGGTTTTGGTCCAGACAAGATCACGGTCATTCAGGGGAAAATTGAAGAGATCGAACTCCCCGTGTCTCAAGTCGATGTAATTGTTAGCGAATGGATGGGATATTTTTTGTTGTACGAATCGATGTTGGATACGGTCATTTATGCTCGGGACAAGTGGTTGGTAAAAGACGGAACGGGGATCGTCTTTCCAGACAAAGCCGTAATGTATGTGTGTGCGGTAGAAGATGGCCAAGTGAAACGGGATCGGATCGATTTCTGGAGCAGCGTCTACGGTTTTGATATGACTCCCATCCAAAAAATTGCTTTGAAAGAACCAGTTGTTGACGTAGTAGACTCCAAAGCCGTCGTGTCGGATGCTGTTCCTATATTGCATCTAGATATATTAACCTGTAAGAAAGAAGACGTTGAATTCACCGCTTCCTTCGAGTTGACAGCGAAAAGAAACGATTATGTCCATGGGCTGGTCGCCTACTTCGAGTGCGCTTTCACGCAGGTCCACAAACCGATCGGATTTTCGACGTCCCCATTTTGCCGTTACACCCATTGGAAGCAAACAATATTCTACTTGCCGGAAAGTGTGGTTATTTGCGACGGAGAAAAAATATCGGGTGATATTACCTGCAAGCCAAATAGAAAAAATAGAAGAGACCTGGACATTGGGATTTCACTTGCGGTGAAAGGGCGCCACAACACATCTACTTTTGCCGTTGATTATCGGCTGCGATAATACTGCCAGAAAAGACAAAGAGGCACCACGGTTTTCACAACTCATTATTTACAAATGTTGGATAAACGTTGCATTCGTTGCTTTAATATATGAGAAATAATAGAATCACCATGCTATTTTATTCCTACTGCTCAGTCTAGATCATTCATGTCGTCAAGGCCTTCCATATCAGCTTCGAATTCCCGCTTGGCATCATCAAAGTCGTTGTTCGGTATTGTTTTATCATTTTCATCCTTCTCGGGTGGCGGGGTTGCGTCCTTACCTGCTTTCCCAAAGAGTTCCTCGGATGCCTTAGCGGCCATTTCTTTGCGTCTCTCTGTTTCCTTTTGCCAAGCCTCTTGTTGTTGTCGGTCTTGCTCTTCCTTTGCAGCGCGCTTCGCCGCTTTCCTGGCAGCTTTTCGTGCCTTTCGTTCTTCCTCGGTTTCCCCCGATCGAGCTTCTTTCCTTCTTTTCCTAGCGGCTACTGACAATGCCTTCCCCGTCCAATATTCAATTTTTCCTCGAACGAAACCCATTGACCATGTTATCGCCATTGGAGCGATATTCATTCCATACCGTCCCATCGGTCCGTTTGCGACCTTTTCACCCATGAATTGTCCGGGTCGAATAGGGAGAGATGGAATAGGAAACATGTATCGACGGTAAGGTGATTCTGATGGAAGAAACCACGAAAGCAGTACTGTCGCTGACAACCAAAAACGAAGACCGTCAAGGATTGCTAGTAGTAAGACGCCGATCGCCCCCTTCCCACTACGAAACTCCATACACTGGTTTATTTCGTGACGTTTCCGATCGTAGTATACCTGCCAATTGACCGCGGCAACTTCAGACATTTGGACCCATAAGGGCCAACCAATGATTGCCACTACACACATTATCGCGACGAAAAGGCCTCTCCAAAACAACCTCCTTTGCTTGTCCTGTCGATATCTAGTTCTCAGTTTTGTTTCTTCCTTCGACAATGCCGCAATTAAATCTTTCTTGTCAAGCATTCTAGCCAATTCATCTGCACCGTAACCGTGAGAACGAGCTAAGCGTCGTTTTAGATCCCGGACGCGAAGATCCGAAATCTCGGCGTTGGAGAGAATGTTTCTTCCCTTTTCTTCGTCGTTTCCTCCAACTATATAGTCTGTCCATTCCCACGCAGATGCTGCCGGAAGAATGGTTGGCTGAAAGTCAGCTAACGGTGTTGATGATGGACAAGTAATGCTCATCAGAAACTGTGGGGCGACTAAGACGAAGAAAAGTCCGAGAAAATAGCGGTCAAACCGTCGGAACCATGGCAGACGTGGAGTAGACGACAGCGAAAGTCTCATTCTGCGTAAATGCTATTGTGTCCGTAAAAAAGCTTATTGTCTCCAATTTCTTTACACTATTTTCAGCAAGAGTAAAGAACCAGTGGGAAGTGACCGTACTCGATAATGAATTCCGAGCTGCGAGTTGAAGCAACGCAACGAGATGGTATTTTGTGAACCGTTGATGATGCTAATCGATTTTGAAAAAGTTGATGCACTTCCTAATCAAAAATGAAACGTGGGACGTCAGAGCAGATCCAGTCACGCGTGCCGATGCAACTCTCGGGAATGAAAAGTTTTTCATTATTTCAAACTCGTCATCGATTGCAATTGCTTCTAATTTCCTGGTTTCTTCACACTCGATGGTCCCAAGAAGAAGTCGTTGATGATGCGATATGCCTAATTGTACTGACAGAGCTGCTACGTACACTTCAGGTTATAGTAGTATTGCAACCAAAAGAATCAAAAGCATTGATTTTGTAGCTACAGTAGCTCAGGCATTCGATTCTTGAAATAAAAATTTCTTTGTCTGTACAAGTAGTAGCTAAAGGGTTTTATTCTATGGGCTTTTATCCTAAGGTTGATTAAATAACATCCAGTTTCGCCGCAGTGGCACTTGTGAAAAACTATAGTCTGAAAACTCAGTTCTGTTCGACGTATGATTTGATAACTTCAATGATAGAAGATTTTGTTTCTTCGGTGAAATCAAGCGTGCTATCGATTTCATCCAAAGCATCAGGGATTTTCTCGTTGACATAGTCCAACAAGCCAGACATCAACCGCGTTCCTTCTTCAGAATCCGGCCAAGACACCATTATCGATAGTGTCATCAAGCGCACCGGATGAAGCCGCTAGCAATGCTACACACGATTCGGATAATTTACGGGCATTTGTTAGCGGTGGCTGATGCATCGCCAGTAACCAGGCTTGTGCGCTTCTCATTTGCTTTTTCGAAGCGTTCGTTTCAAAGTCAGCCCCATCCATGCTTTCTGCTTGTGATAGATCAAGTCGAAGTCCTTCGACCACCCTGCGCATGGCAGCTGCATCAGCTCGCGACTCAGTATCGGCTCCGATTCCGATTCGTGTTACACTTCGTTGAAAGTCCATGGCAGGAAGTCTCCCTGAATTTTGAAGCCTCTCATCCAACCATATTTGACCATCAGACATACTAATTAGATCGTCGACATGTTGAAGAGCAAGACGCCTCATACCTTCCTCTGTGGATGGCACAGGAATTTGAATCTTTCGAAGATTTGCTGCTGTTAACGGAATGTTTTTCTTTACCAAAAGATCGAGACGTTCGAGGACCTTAACTGGGCTTCCTTCGAAGTCGTCAGGTGTGAAAACAAGGTCATTCTCGTCCTTGACATCAACAATCTTTGGAATGGTCTGCAAAAGAAGAAGGGTAACACTTCCTCCACCTCGTTTTTTGTTGAATTGGGCTGATCGTTGCACCAGCGACGAAAAGAATGCCCGCATTTCCGAAGAAGCCCCTCCGTCACGGTCGCTCTTAACTACCGCATCTACACCAAAGACGTCAACCAAGCTTCTGGTGGTAATATCCCATAGCTTTTTGTGCTCATCGATAGAATCCACAATGACTAGAGTGTCCATTCCCTCTTCTAAGGCGAATGCCTCGCCAATCGCACAAGCTGTAGCTGCCGTTACGATTCCTTCAACCGCGCTCGAAGCGTCGTCCATGTCGCCCTGCTTCTTGTCTGGAGAAGAGACCAACACAACGTCATCTTCTAATCCCGCCGATTCCAGCAGTCCCTTGAATGTCCTTTGCTTTTCATCGCTACCTGTCGATGCATATACGCATTTGACCCCCTTTGATTTTTGAATTGAAACGATATCTAGTGCGTAACGTTGCATATCCTCGATATCGTGTCCAACAAGAAGCATGTTTTGTCCCTTTCCAATCGGAGCCAGGGCATCAAACATGGTAACTCCTGTCACGAGTGGCTTATTGATGAGTGCAATATCCTTCACCTTGGGAATTTGTGCAAAGATGGGTCGAGTCAGAGTTTTGGTTGAGTCACTGGAATCGTTTGTTTTCGAAGTACTCCTCCCAAAGCAATCAATCTTGTGAACGTTGCTCGGAGCATCGATGGACAGCAAATTGTCCAATACAGTGACAGTTCCCTCTATTGATGCTTCTACCGATTCAGAATCATCCGCACTGCCATTGTCCTTATAAACGAAAATCATGGGTGGTCTATGGATCACTACAACACCCCTTTTTCCATCGTTACCAAAGATAACTTGCCGACCAGTCAAATCACCACCTGAGAAGCGTACGTGTGCCAATTTCACATAAAGCAAACAAAAAAGATATGATGAGTCAAGTTTGAACCGAGTGTGTTATGTCAACAAATTTTGAATTGCAAACGAACACTCTCGTTGTCATTTTTCCCGCTGCATTCTTGAAATATGACATACCTAGATCGTCGGCTTTTGGCTTTTTGGATTTCAATTCATCTGGAACGGATTCGGATGGATCCACCACTTCTGGAATATCTACCTTGAGTGAAATATCGACCGACGAGAGATCATCGTCGATGCGGACCGCCACCAATCCTCCCCGGAAAACGTTCACAATGGATCCCATAGCAATGGGTTTGCCCGAAGTAGCATCAGAGGAGGACGAGGACGATGGTGCTGCCAAGGCCGAACCGAGGGCGGTAGTAGTAGTCGTCGTCGTCGTCATGGTGTTTGCGTATGGAAGGAAGGGTGACCGTCTGTGCTGCTGTTGTGTGCTGTGAAAAATCGATCGTTTCATTGATAGCGATGCGGTAGGTGACCACGCGGCCGAAGTCGCCGCAAGAGCTGCAAATGACACAAACCTGAGATTCATGACTGCGGTTGTTGTGTTAGAATTGTTGGCGTGTTGGCAGATTCGAAAGGGCTGCTTGGATTTGTTTGTCAGAGTGGCAGGGTTGTTGTTTATACTTCTACAAGAGAGTCTTGTAGTTCGGATGGCAATAGCGGCAGCGGCTGCGATCATACAGACAAGTGCAGTTATTGGGTCTCGATGAGATTGGCCTTGGATTTGAGACAAAGATTTTGGTCGTTATTTGAGGTATTTTGTGGATTGTAGTAATCGTTTGTGGTCAAAGCACGATACAAGCACTCCCTACTCTCATGCAGATTCGAGATGATGTGGACGGTATTTTTGATTTTTCGTTTGCCTTCTCATATTTCAGAAAATCTGCAAAAATTCTACGATCCTCGTTGATTCATGAATTGTAGAATACGTCAGTTCTGACAAGACCTCTGCAAAATGCTGCAACTTGTGGTCGCCGTACTGAGACACGTGTCGAGAGGAATCATCAATTCGTGACTAAAAAATTGGCAAAAGTTTGGAGATAATCGCTACACCCGATACACGACACAAAACAAAACCCCTGCTTCCGAGTTGCAGTATTCCTTCAGTGTAAAAAGCTCGTACACTTTTCGGAACGTGACTTTGTAAAAAAATTGGTCCAGAAACCGGCAAATCAATTTCCCGGACCCCCAATCTCGAATTTGGTACTTCTGAAAACGAAGAACCCCAACCCTAAGAATTAAGCAGTGCTGCTTAATTAATTCAGCACGAGTGCTGAATTAATTCAGCACTCGTGCTGAATTAATTAAGCAGGAGTGCTGAATTAATTAAGAATTCAGCACTCCTTCTTAAAACAATTCAGTAGGAATTCCCATCGAGCACATGATCGTCACGGAACCACAACATTCCAAAAAGATTCTAATGAGGAGAATTAGAATTAACGTCAACTTGGTGTTTGATAACACGACGTGAGCCTTGATTTTGGATATTCATTCTGGTGTAGATTTGTTGCTACTGAATTGTTTTAAGAAGGAGTGCTGAATTCTTAATTAATTCAGCACTCCTGCTTAATTAATTCAGCACTCGTGCTGAATTAATTAAGCAGGAGTGCTGAATTCCATTTACAAACCTCAGCTGAAAATTTTAAGAACCCCACTAGTCGTGAAATTTTGAGGGTCCGGGAAATTGCTTTGCAGGTTTCTGGAACAATTTTTTTGCAAAGTCATGTTCCGAAAAGTGTACGAGCTCCTTCTGTACAGTTTTTGTGAGAGCGCTGAATCGTGCAAAAATAAATTAGCGATAGAGGGGGGTTCGATTTTTTTAATTTGTTTTTGTTAGTCATATATATTCGTGACCAGTGATTCCCGTGTACCTATTCAGTAGGCCAACCACAAGTTGCTGTGAATGAAATGCCACTGCTCTCTTGAATGATGATGCAAACCCCAGCTGCCTCATCTGGATTTAAAAAGGGGATGGGGGATTAAAATTTGGTTTCAAAGACGGGATTGGGTTCTTCTGGATTTGGTAAAGAGAGAGAAGGCGAACCCGGTAAGAATGGTGTCGAACGTCGGATGGTACAAAACTGGATCATCATGAGAATCAATCGGTTCGACAGTCTCCGCTTGCACATGGTAGGATGTCCGTACGGTTCCCCTACGAGGGTCATTAGCAGAAAGTATGCCAGTAAATTTTGGGCAATTAACCAACCGAAGAACATGCCCGCCATTTTCGCACGCACCAAAAATTTGTGCGAAGCATACTACTAGTTAATGCGTTCCGCCGCCTGTTTCCTCATCTTTGGAGTGCTCCCGCCGCGCATCCAGAGCGATCAAGGGGAAGTCGCAGAGTTACTGTGTCGCCGCTCAAACAGCAAATGCAAAAGGTTTCACAAGTCGGCTTTGCACACGAAGTCAGTTAGCTTCCCTTGGATTAAACAATAGTTGTGCCAACAGCACTTCCATTTTTATGTTGAGAAAGCTTACACTACACTTTACATAATCAATAATCAATATCTTAGATTAGAATGTCGGAAGACCCATCCAACGGAGACGCCGCCAATGGCGGACAGGGACAGGTTGCGCTATTGAGTGACCCTGTCGATGTTATCATTGACAAACTCTTGAGGTAAGAAAACCCCCGCTCTTATTTCTGCTTTAAATACCCTCTCTTGCTTTCAAGAAGGTTATCATTGTCTTGTTCGTGCAACCGAGAGGACATCTTCTTTCTCTTGGCCATGAACAGGCACCTGTTCAACAGCGGGAGCTCTTGGATCCATGTCCGACGAACAACAGATAGTTTCCCTACTGCATTTGGACGTAGGATTCTACGGAGTCACGTTCGTGACTGGAGCAAACTCGCTGGAACTGGTTCGGCTGCAATGGGTCTTTTTTGTTCGGAGAGTTATTCAATCAATCACCACATGAGGCGTGGAGAAAGAACTCTTTCGAAGTCTCCTGGTTGCAGAGCACGAATAGATAGAGACGACTGAAATTTGATCTTGACGTTTTGAACTATTCTTCTAACTCATTCTACCTGCCTGTCCTACTACCTACCGTGTTTCTTGCGTTCCGAACCATTCAACCAAAACCAACATAGTGTTCGAGGTGCCCGGCCAGGAAAACAGGTCGACCTTTCCGAAGCCGAGATTAAGATGATTTGTCTCCGATCTCGTGATTTGCTTATCTCGCAACCCATGCTTCTCGAGTTGGAGGCCCCCATCAAGATTTGCGGTGATGTGCACGGACAATACTACGATTTATTGCGTCTCTTCGAATACGGTGGATTCCCTCCTGACTCGAATTACATTTTCCTTGGAGATTATGTTGATCGTGGAAAGCAAAGTTTAGAAACAATCTGCTTGTTGCTGGCGTACAAGATCAAGTACCCAGAAAACTTCTTCGTTCTCCGTGGTAACCACGAGTGTGCCTCTATCAATCGTATTTACGGATTTTACGATGAATGTAAGCGACGATTTGGAATCAAGCTCTGGAAGACTTTCACAGACTGTTTCAACTGTCTTCCTTGCGCCGCTGTCATTGACGAGAAGATCTTTTGCATGCACGGTGGACTCAGCCCCGAACTCACTAGTCTTGATCAGGTGAAGCGCATCGTTCGACCCACAGATGTCCCTGACACCGGACTCCTGTGCGATCTTCTTTGGTCAGATCCCGACAAAGAAATTGATGGTTGGGGAGAAAACGATAGAGGTGTTTCTTTCACCTTTGGGGAAGATATCGTCGCGCAATTCCTTCACAAGCACGATTTAGATTTGATTTGCCGTGCCCATCAAGTCGTTGAAGATGGATACGAATTCTTTGCAAGAAGACAATTGGTGACCCTCTTCTCGGCACCTAACTACTGTGGTGAATTCGACAATGCCGGAGCGATGATGAGTGTTGACGAAACTCTCATGTGTTCGTTCCAAATTCTCAAGCCTGCCGAAAAGAGACAGCGTTTTTCATACCAAGGAGGGAACCAAAGGCCGGGAACTCCGCAACAAGGTCAACGTTAATTTTCGACTCTCGACTACAAAATCCAATGCAAGAACTCGTGTCATGTTAAGACGTTATATGTGTTCCCAATTGATTCGTTTTTTTGCAGGAAGGAAGGATAAATACATCAACTTGTTAAGTCGAGAGTGTTGCGGTGACCAATGCGGTGTGGAAAGCTTTCTTGGATATAAAACAATGCAGATAGTTCTAACGCATACGATTTAGTTTTGATTCCCGTGCTCGGGTGTATCTGGCTACGTTTGCGTACAATTCAGCACTCTCTGATCTATTATTACTAAATAAAGGAACCCGAGCTAAAAATAATTAAAGTACTGAATATTACATGTTTGCAGATAACCGTAGAAATTGTGGTATTCCTTTGTAGTAATTCATTTCGTAATATAGACGCAATTGTCTCAACGTGAAAGTACGAATTAGTCGTATCACTCACCAAATGTGTCGGCGCTTCCATGACGAATTCAAAAGCAGCAGTATTTGTCATGGTTTCATTGCTCTTTGAGAGAAAGTCAAATGCTGAATAAACGAATTCCAAATGTTATGAACGCCGTTTGCTGAAACTCGAGCGGACAGGTGAATTTGGAGCGAGCAATCGGAATTCCGTTTTCTAGGCGTACACATCAAGACACGGAGTCTTTTCCGACTTAAAAAAGAGAGCGCAAACACTACGAGTCTAGAGTTCCAAAGTGCGCTACTAAATTGTTGACACAATGTCACATTCCTAATCTATTGTTTACAATCGAACGAAAAGAACTTCTCTTCATGCATTTGGGAAATTATTCAGAAGTTTTTGATGGGCGTAACCACAATGACTGATGTTGGCAATACAAGCATTCGGAATGAATCTACTCCTTAAGTACCCCCAACGACGGCGCCTAGACGTTAGTCCAAGGAAGGGATTTCACCTTGGTACCGTCATCCTCCACTGACGTTACTGTCAGCTTGGACTCTGATTTTCCGGTCTCTTCTGTTTTTGTGTTTACAGAACGACTGTGGCTATTAATCGTCCCCGCGTAGGACTTATCCTCTCCCAGAATGCTGTAGGGAATCTGGTCGGATCCGTCCAAGGATACGTCATCGCTTTTCCACCCACACCAGTTGCTTGGCTCTATTTTGCGAGCAGTCGCTTCGTCCTTGGTAGATGCACCCGAATGAACCATCCACTTGTGATACATGACGTATCGAAGGCCATTGACGGCAAATGCAATTAGCGGGTTGATTCCTGCAACGAAAAACAGAATTCGTCTCGCTATCACGACATTTTCGTCACCCATAAGAGATTCTTCGGGAATGTTAGTCATTTGATAGACGCAAAAGCAAGCGCCCGCCACGCTGAACAAAACCCAGAGTATCGAAACGCTAGAAATGTAGCAAAGCGTAGTATCCCGTTCCGTTCTCATTTTGCTCAAATCAATTTCGATGTCGATCTTGGCTTGACCCGATAGAGGTCTATTTGGTAAGCGCAGAATCTCCACCCTCTCTCTTGTAAAAGGTTGGTAGACACGAACTTTCTTTCGGACTACCACAGGTGGATCAGTTTTTGTCGGATGAGGGTAAATTGCGAAACCGTATTGACGAGAGGTAAGGCATCGCGGACCTTTTCTCTTTGAGGGATCCTCGACGATAACGTCTCCCAAAGTCCTTTCGCCCTCTCTGAGATATCGGTCCAGCAAATATCGTCGTTTTGGAACGAAGACAAGTAGATAAACGGCAAATATGGTCCAAGATACGTGAAAGGAGAGAAACACGATTGTCATGTCCATGAGGCTGAATAGATCATCTTGTTCCGCCCCATCTTCTGCTGCATTGCCTCGTTTGAATGCCACGTAAAGCAAGTAAGCGAGAACCGCAAGAAAGGGCACCGTGCTCAAACAAAACTGAAGCACGGTACGGGCTGTCGAAACACCGGAAGCACGTGCCATTGTCAAAAGTTGTGATATCTGATTGAAGCGTAGTCTAGCGAACAGACAGAAGTTGTAGTACTTTTTCGATGCCTTGATTAGTGGTTGGCACAAAAAGAATGTCTTGTTAACGAGTGATAGAACTTCGTTTTTGTGAATGAATGTCTAGTTCTTTTGGCCGGACTGTCACCTGACTGAGAACATCAATGACGAGAAACGTATTGATTTTCTACTACAAGAGCATTGCCAAATAATGGAGGCAAACCGATTTGAATCTCGAAGAATGCGCCTCATTTAACCGTAATATTCAAAACCGTAAGACACGCCGCCGTCTTGCTTCCATCCAAGACTGATGCAAATCCTGTCACACATGAGAAACATACCGTTTTTTCTTCCCACGGCATTCGACGCACGATTTTCACTAGTAATATATGGAATATACATATGAGTCCTGAATGTCATTCATACGTTTCCGACAGCAAGCTACCATCACCGACCACCATGAGCCAATTTGAGTGATTGAGCGCCAATTCAAAAATCGATTGGTAATTCTTTTTGGTATTGATGATGTTGTGTAACTAACGAAAATCAAACAATACATTGCTCCGGTGGTTGTCTCGACAACTTCTGCATTCTATGGAATACATCGAAGTGTTTCGGAGATACGTATCAAAAATTTCATAAGCATCCCATAATTGCGTCGTGCGCAGGATGGCAAAGGAAAGGGACGATGGTTCAACCCTTTTGAGCCACCTTTCAACCGGAACAACTGCAAAGTAGGTGAAGTTGATTCGATCCATCAGTTACATCGCACAGAAAACATCTAAATGTATTCATTTTCATCTAACGCACTCTTGTGTCTGTTGCTTCTTTCCATTCTTCTCCACTGTGCTCATGTCATTTTCTCTTGATCACCTCTGTATATGTTGGATAGGGCATCTTCGGTTCTTCAGAATAATACCAAAGTTTACGGCCCTGCAAAGGCACTAGACTGTGAAAATGCCCTTACGAGTTGGAATTCTGAAGGCAGCCCGAATGGCAAGAAAGCAAGCTTTCTCATTGTTGATTTTTCCGGCGGAGGCAAACACCCGAACCGAAGGGTAAAACCAGAAGAGATCTGCGTACAATTCCAGGCAGGTTTCGCTGCAGAAGAAATCACGGCGTACGTCCAAACCACCGGCGGTGGGGATAAGCCAAAGTGGTTAAAAGTGGAAGAAATTGAGGCAGATGATGATCATGAGCTGCAGTCGTTTCCCTTGTCAGTTGCAGATGAAACAGCCGCATTGAAGATTGTCTTTGACGAGACTACCGATTTCTACGGACGAGTGATTGTCTATCAATTGCAAGTTTGGGGCAAAGAACTCGGGGAATAGAAGCAACGTAGAGAAGGGGAATTAATCTCAATCGATTGATGAGGAATTGCTCGGAATTGCTCGGAATTGAACGCGAGAATGAACGAGAGCAATCCCTGCCACAGTGGAAGAATTCTCACAAGCGTTCAAATGCATGAACAGATACCAGTGTAGCCACGCAAGCTCTTCCATTACATGACCTCGAAAAAAGGATTGTTCGGAAGGCGACAAAACGTCATAAAGTTTAGATTTGATTAACCTTCAGTTGATAGATATTAGCTATCTTATCCCGGGCTTGAGTCATCTGGCGAATAGCGAAGAAATAGAAGAGGATAGATTCTGCAGTTGTTTTGTGATGTGTGGCTGGGAGCTCCTACGTCGAGCCCTGCAAGTATTGGAAAGCTAGCGAATATGATAAAAAGGTGATTGCAGCGGATGGTGCACCTCTTGAATAGGCGACTTGCCACCCGCGAAACAAAGAGGGTATGCTTTGGGCAAGGCCATTGCGTTGTGACATATATATCGCATCCGACAGGTTCCGTGCTGTTCCGTTTTGAATCCAGGTTTTCATGGTATCGATAGGCAAAGCCCATAGCCAAAAGGATACCCCTGCGAGCGCTCCCGACAAAATCACGACCGCCGATGGTGGTGGATCAATGGAATGTTTTGGGGTGAGTTGCTCTTGGGAGTAGGACATTGTAGCAAAGAACAATCCGCATCCTACCGAATCTCTCAATACCGCACTCGCCATCCCTCGCCACAGGCCTCCCAAACCATTGATCTGGATGGTGCGTTGGATTAAGGCTAAGGGTCCATTTTGATGACGACTTCGAAGCATACCCCCAGCACTTTTCGTTTTCTTTGGCGAAGCGCTATCACATTTATCAGCGTTGTTTCCAATTTGGGCTATTTGTTGATTTCGGACGTATTCGACGGGAGTGCAAAAGAGTGCCGCGTTGACCGCGCCGCCCATAAATCCCGAGATGAAACGATCGGTGAGAGTCAATCTGTACGGCGCTTCGGATCGTCCCGTATGAACATTCCGGGTCTTATACTCTAGAATGTATGATTCCGTAACATTGTTGACTGTAAATATAGTCCCCTTGTAAACAGCCTGCGCTGCCAGAGGCATAGCGAGACCAACGTATAACGCTCGAATGCCACCCCCATAGTGAAGCGTATTACGCAGAGTTCCCAATAGGCCGACTGCTCTCGTGTTGTTGGTCGTTGCGGAAGTCATTACTGCGGGTGCAGACGATTGCATTTTAACACGAAGTACATCAAATGGATGAACAGCGATCGTCGACGCTATTCCAGCCACACTTCCCGCAAGGAGCGAATTGCGCACGACATTGTTTCGTTTCACACCGTCAGCGGATTTCGTCGTCGAATCTTGAGAAAGACCATCCTCCCTATCTACCGAAGATGTTTCGACCTTCTCCATCTCACCATCCGATCTAGGTAACAAAACTTATTCACTTCCTTTCATTCAATATAGTAGCAAATGATCTGCGCGATCTGTGCATTCGAGGAACAATCGTCGATGATAATTCTTGTTGCCGCATTTATTGAAGGAACTCAGGTTCTTCGCTTTTGAGGAAGTATCTCAGGCCATCCAAATACCATCGATTATATTCTGCTTGCTGTGATCAAGGTTGCATCCGACATGGAGTACGTTCTGTCTTTTTTAGTATTGTAAATTCTAACTCGAAGTGGGTGGTGTCAATCGCTTTGTAGGCACCATTGTCAGTTGGCATCTGCCGTCGTTTTGAGATTTTTTCGTGTACAGCGTCAAGCAGGTGGTGAAATGCCATTTTGAAATCCTGGGCATCTGTACTTTCAACTCTAAGTTTCCTACGTACTAGCACGTCCTCCATCGTATGAAACATCCTGGTGCGCAATTTTGCCCAATTTTAGATTCCACGTGGAAGTAAACTGCATCACTGACGAGTTGATGTGCGTGGTTGTTTTTGGCAAAAGCGAATTATTGTTAGAACATCATTCTGATGGCAGTACGAACTCAGCACCAACCCATCATCATCTCGATCGTTTGTGATTTGTTCATTCAACACTGGTATCATTACATCGTGATACGTTAATTCTTAGCTCTAAAAACGAAGATCAGCCTGTGGCGTCAAAATTTTCCAAAGAGTTAGCTCGCACCATAAGAACCTTGCAAACCCTTGAAAAGTATCAACAAGAATTGGGATGAGGATTATTGGTGAAGCAACAATGGTAGTCCTCCTCTCGGCACTTGCGCTGAGAGGAAGAATTGGCGTCAGTTCTTTTTCTTTGCGTCCGTCTCCAGTCAGTGTGATTGGGAGAGCGAGTTCGACGGCGCTTCCTGCCAAGGGCGGTGGAAAGGGAAAGAAACCAAAAAATCCCTTTGCTCCAACCATCACCCTTCCCGAAACCGAGTTTTCTCAGAGAGCAAATGCGATCAAGAGGGAGCCAGAAATCCAACAGTTCTGGAAGGACTATGGCCTTTACGACAAACTATCAGAAACAGCGAAGGAGGCCTCGAAAGATCGATTCGTTCTGCACGACGGACCCCCGTATGCAAATGGAAGCCTCCACTGTGGACACGCACTTAACAAGGTACTCAAAGATTTTATCAATAGAAAGCAGGCACTGAATGGGAAGCAGGTTCATTATATTCCTGGTTGGGATTGTCACGGTTTGCCAATCGAACTGAAAGTTTTGCAGACAATGAAATCCAAGGAACGACAGGGATTGACTCCCGTCACTCTTCGTGAGAAGGCCGCCACCTTCGCAAAGAAGACAGTGGAAGAACAGTCGAAGAGTTTCCAACGGTACGGAATTTTTGGTGATTTCGAAAAGCCATACCTCACTCTCCAACCGAAATTTGAAGCGGCCCAAATCCGTGTGTTTGGAGAAATGTTTCAAAAAGGATTCATCTTCCGTGGACGCAAACCCGTTCATTGGTCGCCCTCGTCACGAACAGCTCTTGCGGAAGCCGAATTGGAATACCCCGAAAACCACGTTTCGAAATCGATCTACGTTGGTTTTGAAGTCGTGGAAGCCTCTGATGCCCTCAAGGAGTTCCATTCATCGGATGAACCCGTGAAGGTAGCTGTTTGGACGACTACACCATGGACGATGCCTGCCAATCTTGCTGTTGCAATCAACCCCGAACTTTCCTATTCTGTAGTCAATCACGAAAGCACCGGAAAGCTCATTGTTGCGACTGACTTGATCGAAACGATCGCGGTACGTTCATGCACAATTCTCATTTGACATCAAAATTAATACTTTTGAAATTTCTAATTCTCATTTCGTGTCTCCTTTTCTTCGATCTCGGTGAACTTTGGATGTTACGTTGATTGGCTTCAAAAAATCTTGTTGATGTGCAGAAAAAAGTCGATTTGCCTGAAGGTGAAGCCTTCGAGATCATTTCGACCATGCCTGGAGAAGACTTGATCGGCACGACATATACTCACCCGTTGTATGACAGGAATTCTCCCGTCCTTGCAGGAGGTGATTACATTACGACGGAATCTGGTACCGGTCTAGTCCATACAGCCCCCGGACACGGACAAGAGGATTACCTTACCGGTCTGAAAAACGGATTGGACTTGCTCAGCCCTGTCGATGATGCCGGAAAATTCACGATCGAAGCCGGAGAGGATTTCAAGGGCTTGAATGTTCTAGGTGAAGGTAACACTGCCATCATTGATGCATTGACCTCCCAAGGTGCATTGTTGAAAGTAGAGGACTACGGCCATAAATACCCATACGATTGGAGAACGAAGAAGCCCACTATCTTCCGTGCCACGGACCAATGGTTCGCCAGTGTAGAAGGTTTCCGTGAGTCAGCTTTGAAGGCAGTTGATACGGTAAGTTGAATTATCTGGTGTGTTCCGTCAGACGAAACCATGATCAATAAACCAGCACGATCACTACTTCGAATGATTTTATCATGTATCTATACGCAAATTGCTGCCAGAATGGATGCTGGCAAAGGCTATTTGTCAGAAGTTTCACTCATCATTTGTTTTGTTTTCCCAATGTCATTTAGGTTCAATGGGTTCCAGAGGTTGGAAAGAATCGTATTAACTCGTTCGTTGTAGGACGTGGCGATTGGTGCATTTCTCGTCAACGCTCTTGGGGTGTTCCTATTCCTGTCTTTTACGATAAAGAGACGGGCAATGAGGTCCTCCTTAACGACAGCACGCTCGATCACATCGAAAAGATTTTTGCCGAACAGGGCAGTGACGCATGGTGGAAATTAGACGAGGTCGACCTTCTTCCGGAAGAATATAAGGACGAAGCCGATAAATGGAAAAAAGGAACCGATACAATGGACGTCTGGTTCGATTCTGGATCCAGTTGGGCTGGTGTAGCGAGCGAGCGTGAGGAATTGGCTTATCCAGCCGATATGTATTTGGAAGGAAGTGATCAACATCGAGGTTGGTTCCAAAGCAGTCTTCTCACAAGTGTTGCGGTGAACGATAAAGCACCATACAAGACAGTTTTGACTCACGGATTCGTTTTGGACGAAAAGGGATTCAAAATGTCCAAGTCTCTTGGAAATGTCATTGATCCCTTGCAAGTGATTGAGGGAGGAAACAACAAAAAGCTGGAACCTGCTTACGGTGCCGATGTCCTCCGACTTTGGGTTGCCTCCGTTGACTACTCAGGAGATGTCGGTATTGGTCCTAATATTATCAAACAGACTTTTGAAAGTTATCGCAAACTTCGAAACACCGCTCGCTACTTGCTCGGAAACCTTGCCGATTTCGTCCCTGAGGGACAAGAAGGTTCTAATGCGGTTCCTTATGAAGACTTGCCTTCCCTAGATAAATGGATGCTTGGTCGTCTCAGTGCTACACTTAATGAAGTTGATGAAGCAATGGATGCTTTTGAGTTCCAGCGAGCCACCCAAGAGCTCTTGCGGTTTACGTCCGCCGAAATGTCAAATTTCTATCTGGATGTGGCCAAAGATCGTCTGTACATTTCCGCTGCAGATGATTTCCGTAGACGAAGTTGTCAAACCGTTTTGCAAGCGCTTATTGAAGGATTTGCGAAGGGAATCGCTTCCATTCTGCCGCACATGGCCGAGGATATTTGGCAGAACTTGCCCTATGAGAAACCCACTGAAAGTGTTTTTGAGGGGGGCTGGCCCACCCATCTAACCGGTTTTGAAGATTTCGACGCCGAAAAATGGGAATTAGTCCGATCGGTTCGGGATGATGTGAACAAGATGTTAGAAGTGGCACGAACCGACAAATTGGTTGGTGCGTCCCTTGATGCTGCTGCGTACCTGTATGTACCAGACGATGACAAGCGCAAAACTTTGGAGAGTCTCATGGGTGACGTAAGCTTGATTGTTCCACCCGTCAAGACCAATGGAGTGGATGAACTCAGAACAACGTTGATGCTTTCTCAGATCCATATTGTCGACACGCCGGAAGCCATCGCGGAGTCTTGCGACGAAAAATACATTTCCACTGCGGAAACTGTTAGCGGATGCACTGTCGGAGTCGCGAAGGCAAAGGGAAAGAAATGCGGCCGATGCTGGTTTTATGACGAAAAGATTGGTGAAGAAGACCACGAGCACAGTGATATCTGCCAACGATGTAACCACGCTATTACAGAATGGGAAGAATTGACTGGCGAGGAATTTGTTCGTCCACCTGCCGAAGAGCCTGTTGAAGTTTGAAATTAATAGTAGTAGTTCTCTATTTCCTAATTTTCCTAATATTCAGTAAAGATAAGGATCCGTAAACCAACTTCCTTTCTCTCACTGCTGGGTGCGTTAGAAGACGTCGAATATGTTTTTGAGACGTGGATGTTAGAGCGATTGCGTGTTCATACGAAGTCGCTTTGGATTCATACGAAGCCGTTTTTGAATTTAATCGAACTAATCAGTTGTCACATACAATTTAACGTCTTTTTGATTAGCTCGATTAAACTGAAAATATGACAGTCGAACTAATCAAACAGCCGTTAAATTGTATGTGACAACTGATTAGTTCGATTAAATTTGATTTTTCGACTAAATGTGATTTATAATTTAGGGTTAGGGTGATAATTTTGTGAAGCAACTCACAACTGCGCTCGACGCATTCGCATGTTTCAGAAAATCACAACGAAGAGCCAATGGCTAAACATACTTCGTATGGGAGATTAGGAACATCCAAGACTTCGTATGGGAGATTAGGGTATGCTGTTCTATTTTGTCATCATATGTTATTTTATTCCTTGATAGTTTTGTTGTTGTTGTTGTTGTTTCAAGTGAACCAATTCGCAATACTGTAAACACGATGCCTTCGTCATCGTCCGTTGGCCATGGACACAATGGTGGAGGCGATCATACCGTTATGGATTTTTCTTCCCTCCTATCGCGGGGTTATCGACCAGCACGTTTGTCCCGAATAAATCCCAAGGAACGACCGAAAGACTTTCTCAAGAAAGAGCATCATCATCACCACGGTCACCACCACAATCACCATCACCATCACGACAGCAACAATGAAAAAGGCGACGATTCTGGAATCGACGGAACCAAAACAGCGAAAGATGGCGACAACGAGGACGAGTTTGCGGCAACGATCGGAACCACGGCTGGTGTGTCAGAAGATCGTTTCCTGGCTAAACTAGAAAAGGAGGAAAAGGCGAATCGTCTTGTCTTTCAATTGGTATCAAAGACGCCGGTGTATCGCAAGCACCTCACGAGGGACGATGACGACGATCCAAAGGAAGATGCTGCCGCACGATTGGAATGGTCCACAAAAATGATGGGCGATGACGCCGACCTCAAGTCCTACGCCCCAAAACTGAAATGGATTTCTCCACTGGCTTCGGCTTTGTCTCTGGCATCAAACTCCGACAGCAATGCCGTCGCCAGCACTGTTACGATCGAAGAACTCTCGGACGAGGATGAGAACAACGATACATCTAGTGACAGAAGCGACAGTGGCAACGAAGAAAAAGAAATGTCAAAGGTCGATGCAGACACAAAGGCCAAAAGTGGTTCCGGAAAAAAGAAGAAGAATCCTTTTTCATCCTTGTTTCATCAAGTAGAATTAGGAGATTGGGAGTCGAATATCGAGTGGGAAGGATACAAAGAACCATCCCAAAACAAAACCTCCACTGATTCGACAACCGACAATACCAGCACCGGAACAAATGCTTCGCCTACATTGACCACGTCCTCTATTGTTGCAACGAATGCCACTGATTCGAACTCGAATCCTATAGATGCCATGTCTTTGTTGCAAAAACGCCGGAATCCATTTCTAGAAAACATATCCTTCGACAAACTCGTGTCGTGGACGGGTGATCCAGAGGAGGCCCTCAGAAAGGCTCGCTCGACACCACTCATTCTAGAGCTCGGTGTTGCCGGCAGATCTGTAGCGAAGTATGTCTTGCCAAACCATCGACCCTTGCCATATGCAAAATCCGATCCCTACCAAGCGCGACTTGAATCTGGCAATTCAAAGTCCAAGGGGGCGGCCACAAAGGGTGCAGTCCGATCTACAGCGGAGCTTAATCGGGGTACTCTGCACGCCGATAAGGAAGAGATGGAGCGCTTTGTTGAATCGCGACAGAAAAAGCGCAAAGAAATGGCCAAGGACAAGACCAATCGTGTCAAAGACGCCATGGGAACCATGAACGTTTTGGGTGGAGGTCGAGGTCGAACTATTACCAGTTCGTTGATGGGACCTGGAGGTAACAGAACGAACAGGACGCCCCTCCCGACACTGTCGGTGCTAGTAGCCACGAGTTCGAATACATCGAACAACTTGATATGATCACAAATCACACCCTCGTCAAGAATCCGTCCAAGATTACATTAAGAGAATACAACCGACCAAAACTTCCCGGAACCATTGTCAGGACCTCCCTGAGATGGCAATTTTGCATTCGGCACTCTTCTTCATCGGCGGACAAACAAAAGAAACCCGAAGCAAACAATGCATCTAGTTATCAGGCGATGATGATGGGCACGTACGCAGGTGCTATTAGCAAGACGAAACTGAGAACCGAAGCTGATCTTACTGCCACAGAAGGCAAGCTTGTCTTGTTGGAATACTGCGAAGAGCGCCCACCACTTCAATTGACCAAGGCAATGGCATCGAAAATCATTACATATTATCGAGGAGACAAATCGAAATGTCCTGTATCTGCAGGAGGTGGAGATCGTCCAACCCGTAGGAAGCGCCAAACCGGCAACGAAGCATCGCTGGCTGCGGAAAAGAAGGCTGGTGCAGACGGCAAAAGCAAGGTGGAGAAACCGCCTCGGTTATTTGGAGCGGACGTTGAAACCACTATTACTGACTGGGTGGGAAAGGCGCCCAAGCGAAGCAAAGACGACCGAAAAAACGAGAAGGAAAACTACAATATTCTTCCAGAGGGAGTTACGGAGATTTTGCATCAAAAGGCGCACGGGCCGTTTATTGGCGAAATCGAAGACGGGCAAGCGGTGACTGGTTTGATCAGCAATCTTTTTGTTGCACCCCTCTTCAAACAAGAACCAGAGTCTACGGACTTTTTGATGATATTGGGACGGAATTCTGGTGCCTCTATTGCCGGCCGCTCCGAATCGCTGAGCGTTATTTTGCGAGACTTACCAAGTAGCGTGTTCACGGTGGGACAAACAGAACCAAGGACCAGAGTGTACGCTCCCAATACACAGGGAATCAAGAATTTCACTGGTACCGTTCCTTTCGTATCAAATCGCAAAGGTTCTGACACGGGCAGAAATGAAGGAAGGCCACGGTCTTGATTTCGAGGAACTTGGAATACGAACCTTCCCAAAGCTCGGTAGCAACGGAATGCGACAACGCATCAAGCATGTTGCCTTGTACGATAAGAACACGCAGATATGGTCAACCAAGAAAATCGGTTTTGAGGATTACCCCGGTGTGGATGCTTTGGGAAAGCAGCTTGCACCAGAGGGGGTTGTGGCATGGGAAGTTGCAGAGGCTGCCGAACAGCGAATGAACGATTTGGGAATACACACGCTATACTCTGGATCACATGCAACCCTGAGTGTGGGTGTTACCATGTTTTATCTGGCAGGTCAAATGAATGCTGCCCGAGAAATAGCCCGTAAGGTAAAAAAACTAGGAGAAATGAGTAAATCCAATAAGGCCGTGAAGTCACTCCAGGCACAATTTTACGAGCATGCTGCGAGCGAATTGGAACTCATGTCCAGATCCTTGCGACAAAGACACGATGTTGCAAAGTTCATTTACTGAAGAACTGCAACTTGCTCCTTGGCATATTACTGGCGAATTGACCGATGTTCATATTAAGGGAGATGGAAGTGGTATGATGAAATTAACAGGTCTTGGTGATCCTAGTGGTATTGGAGAGGGTTTCAGTTTTTTGCGTGAAGCAGACACAAAACAGAGCAAGTCTTCCGGTGGAGGAATGGGTCAAACTGCCGAAATGAAGAAGATTACTGGTACTTCGGACGATTTGAGAAAGTTGACCATGAAGCAAATGGGTCGAATTCTGAGGTCCTACGGTATGGCACAAAAATATGTTGACACACTTAAACGTTGGGATAGAGTTCACGTCATTCGTGATCTTTCTACGAAAGCAGCCAGTGATGGAATTGGGGATGGTCTGGAACGTTTCGCTCGTGGAGAAAAAATGAAGCTGAGCGAGCAAAAGCAGATTTATAGAGAACGTATTCAAGTTATTTGGAAACGTCAGATAGCCGCATTGTCCAGCGATATTGGAGACGGTCGTGCGGGAGGTGATGATGCCGATGTCCCTAACGAAGCCGACGAAGCTACCGCACCTGCTGCTGCACAACAAAAGAAAGAAGAAGCTGGAAAAGAAGATTCAGATTCGGATTTTGATGACGATGATTTCGCTGCCGATTTGGAGGAAGAAATGATGGATCAAACTGAAGCCAACCAGCTCGTGGCTGGACAAACAGGTGGGGAGGCATCCTTGGGTCAACTTCGATCGGCAACCCAAGATCAAGCATTGAGCAACGATGCGAGAGACCTTGCTGCGTTGAAGCGTCAGCGAGATGAAGAACGAGTTGCAGATCAAGGATTGACAGCTTCAGAAAGCAAAGCTACATCTCTCCCTCTACAAAATCGGAAGATTATTCGGAAACGCATTACCAAGACGTATCCCGACGGGCGCTCGATCACTACATTCAAGTTTATCGTCAATCCACATGAAGTTGGGCAGACTATGGCACGTTTGGCTAAGGAGTACGAAACGCCGAAAAAGACTTACATACGACCCGATTATATGCCAGACGAGAAGCAAATTGGGCACGCCATGTTTTCAGACGAAGACGACTTTGAATTTACTGTTCGAGGTGGACGTTCGACGGGTACTAAGAGGAAGGGTGGTCGAAGGGGTCGAGTTGCTGGAGGCCGGGGCATGTCTAGAAAGAAAGAGCTACAGTTTGGAAAACTCAAAACAAAAGTCACCAAGGAGCAACGGATCAAAAAGCGAAAGCGAGAGGAAGACGAATTGGAGGTTTATTCTTCTATCCAACGAAGACAAGGCACCAGCAACCGTAAGGAGCGTGGTTCCATTCGAGATAGGCGCCCACACGTCATTTTCGCAAACAAATTGGAATCTATTCGCGCTGCTGTCGAGAGCAGACCCAGTGCTGGTCCATTCCACAAACCTGTCAGCCGAAAGGCTATTCCTCGATATTACGAGATGATCAGCCACCCAATGGATTTGGCCACGATCAAGACTAAGATCGAAAAATACGAATACCGTACGGCTGATTCTCTACTGAAGGATCTTGAATTGGTGAAGACTAATGCCATTAAATTCAATGGCGCCGGTACCATGCTTGCCATCGAAGCAACAGGTATTTACGACTCCGCCAAGACCATGATTGACGCAAGCAGGGCGGAACTTTCTCACCTAGAGGAAGCTGTTGCCGACCAGATGAGCACGCAATCAAAGAAAAAGAGAACGAATAGCAAAAAGATCGCAGCCGCCGCTGCGGGTGGAGACGACGTTCTTTTGGCAGGAATCTCGGACAACTTGGATCTCGACTTTGATCTTAGCGATGATAGCGACTAAGTGTATGCAATAGCACTTTATTTGAAACTCATTCGAGTCTATTATAAAAACGTACGCGAAAAAGTATGTTTTGAATATATTATAATTACTACTAATTAGATTATGCTAGAAATCGATTGTTACCAAAACCATAAGAAGCTATCCAATGTGATGCACGCACGAATTTTTTCGCAATGTTCGCAGTGATTTCAGTCGCAGCCTCTATGAATAATTATTGTTCTTTCTCTTCCTCGCCGGCAATGTTTTTCAGTTCTTCGATAATCCGTTCTTGCATCTCGTGGGTGTTGTTGAGTTTCATCAACTTCTCTTCCGTCTCTTCCAACTCCTGTTCCAGGTCTTCCAGGGTTACTTCCACGGTGACCTTTTCTTTGAGTCTCTCGAGTTCTTGTTTGTTCAAAAGAATTCGATCGTCGTACTCCGATTGGATTTCCTTCTTTTGTTCTTCGAGCAATTCGAGCTGCTTCCTCAGTTCCAGCTCGGTTCGGCAACGATCTTCCACAATATCGCTGATTTCCTTCTTGAGAGAATTCACAACTTCTTCACATGAATGTTCGATCTGTGTCATTTGGTGGGAGGTTGCATCCATTCGTTTGACGGCCTTGGCCAGCTGCGATTGCAGCTTCATGACGTATTGTGAATCCACGTTTCCTCCCTTTGGTGCAACACTCTTGATGAGTTCCGCGTATTCCCGAATGGCATCCTTGTTCTGCATGTCCTTTTCAAGCACCGTGAGACGCTCCTCGACGGCCTTGGTCTGGCGCTTGAGGCGTTCCACTTCGATTCGGTGCAGTATCGATTCCTTCATCTGGAGCAAGCGCTCATCGTCCAATTCTTTTTGCAGACTCTCGAGTTCTTGTTGCTTTTCCTGTCGCAGTTTTTCCAACCCGGATATGTTTGCGTCTTTCGCTCGAACCTCGCTTTCAAGCTCGCCTCGTTCTCCTTCGTCATTTTCCGTTAGAATCAGTGGTTCGTCTCCCTTCGCCGCCGATGACGGCGTTACCGGTGCCTTGGGAGCATCATCCGTCGCTTCGATGGAAAGAGCAGCAGTGTCGGTCGTGATAGATTCCGTTGTCGTTTCTTCCGCCATGTTGAACTAGAATTTTATTTTTCGAGTGATTGGATTGGGTGATGACTACTTGTTTGTATCAAAGGAAATAAGAAGCAATCCGCAAGAGGGTTTTTGACACGGAATACAGAATGGAAGTGGACGAATTTTAATAGAACTACTTGTACGAGTAATGTTGTTGTTTCATCTGATTTAATAATTGTTTCTCATTCATGAAACCCAGAATGACCCCAATCAATTGAGAGATGTCGTATTGAATTATTGTAGTTTTGCGAGTGTGCGCGATCGCGCGTGAAAATTTCGTGTTTGGGGGGTTGGGAGACCTTTTGTTGAGCTTTCTCGCAATTTCTATCCGTTCAAACACGACGTATCGGATGCTGCAGTCTGCAATGGTCACGTGTCGTTGCAATGTATTTTTTCAGCCACGGCAATGCTTCACACCTGACTGAATTTGAGAGGAGGTGCACGGTGGCATCGCACGAACAAAAATTTTCTTCATTTATTTTTTCTCCGTCAGGCAGTCATCAGAGACGAAACTATCCCTTCCGACCTGAAACTATTCTGTTGAATAAAGTCAAAACGAGCAGCAACCACTTCGATTGGTTGCTCAAACGAACCTGTCTGCAAGAATTGACTAACGAAAAGATCTCGAACGAAACCAGTTCTATACTGTTGCAAGAACTGTTGGTGGTTGATATCCGAGAAAAAGTCTGATTTGTCTGCATCCTTTTGGTTAGTCGACACTCCCAATTTGCTTAAGAAAAAACAACAACAACGAAACGATGGAGAAAGCTTTGTTACAGGAAATGATCCGCGATCGCGAGATATGCATTCAGTTTCTCGAAAAGAAACTGGCGGGCCAAGAGGAGAAGGCAAAACTCCTCAAGAAAGAGAACGAGGAAATATCAGAAAAGAAACAAAAGGATCGCGAAGTACAACGATCGGAACTGATGCAATTGTGGAAAAGCTACGATGGAGTTCTTTCTCGATACCAGGATCTCAAAGATGCTCTCGATACGAGAAGACAGCAGCAACAAGAACCTAGCAACGGAGAAGGGTCACAACCGATTGGGCCGAGCCTCGAGACCTACATCGAAATCATGAAGGCGGTTCCGTCTGATGAGAGCAATGGCAGTGAAGATACCAGCAACTACGTTGTCAAGATGCAATCCCAATTGTGTAAGGCAATGCATGGAATGGGAGTGATGGAAACCCAGCGCCACATGACAAAAGGACAAACGGAACACATCCTAAAGAAAGCAAAAGACGTTTTGACCGAAATGAGAGAGGAGCAATCCAATGTTGAATTGAAAATGGTGAACGATCTGATTGTTGCCGACACTTCGAAACGAGAAGTCGACAGCAAGCGAACCCTACAGCACGAAGACTATTCGAAACAAAAGAATGATCTAATGGAAAAAATCGAGCGTCAATTGGACGAGGCGACCGAAAACGACGGCGAAGCCGAAAACGACGAAACACTGGAGGAGGCGAAGGAAGAGTTGAAAGAGATCCTAGAGGAAGGACGGCAAGAAATGGAGAAGCTTGAGAAGCAGAATGCAGAGGCCGAGGAAAAGATCGAAGCTCTGAAAATAAAAGCTGCATTGGCTCAGGGACAAGATGTTGTCAAAGATATAGTGACAAGCATAGAGGAAGAATTCGCGGAACGAGAAGGAAGTGACGACGAAGGCAGCGACGATGGATCCTACTAAATAGCTTCCTTCCGAAAATGTCAATGATGGATTGGAAAACAAAAATTCATTTTGAACGATCCGAAATCTGGACGTTGTTCGACTCAACTTTCTTAAACAAAAAACATACGATGCATTAGCGCATGCCATGCATGTACTATATGACGAGAGCAAACAGAGTGTATTTGATACGACAACCAATCCTTAGAATGATAGAAACAAGAGTAACACAACTTATCGTGTTGTTGCATAGTTCAACTCAATTTTTCGAATCTTCAAATGAAAAAGACTAAGTAGTTTTTGTTGCTTCATCTCCTTTTGGTACAAGAACATTTTTCAAATATGGCGATTCCCAGTGTTTGCAGGCTGTCAACCCCCGAGGCCCTTATAACAACTGTACACATTCCTTTTCGACCACAACCTTTGACGCGTCTATCTTTTGGTACAGAACCTCATAATCGGATCGGATGGCGGAGTGTCTCTGGGCGCAGATCGGATCGGTACAGAAAAAGGACGCCAAGACACCCCTCGTGCTTGGTCTCACCATTTAGCGGTTTTCGACAGGCAAAACATCGTTTCTTAATCAGCATCGATATTCCAGTGAAGCTTCTCCCGCAATTGAAGGCCACCTCACACAGAGAATTCTTGTCTTGCTCCGGGTGTTGCAAGCCGACCAAAACATAGTCGTTTGCGCCGATCTTTCTTGGAACTATGAGTTTCAACGACAATCCCTTTTCGTAATACCGTAGCATTTGTACTCTATATTCGGCAGCATTGAAACAATCAAAGGCACGATCCGCAAAATGGTAGTACAAGACCAGAACGTTTGGATCAGGGCTGCCATCGAATTCGCGGAGCAATCCATTGTCTCGTTTGAGAGTGCGTTCTTTTGGAAGTGTGGATCCTTTTGTAGTCGGTGCTACTATTGCTGTTGAGACAGATGGCGGCTTAAGTTCAACAAGGTTTTCAATCTTGATGGCAAGAACGGTACCGCTGCCGTCTTGGAGTTTCACACCGACTCGACGCCCCTCTCCCGGAGCCGAGGCCTTTGTCACAAGGCCGGTTTTTCCGTTGTGCTTTGCCGCCTTTACCAAGCCCTTGATTCGTACCTTGGTACCGGGCTTCATGACAAAAACAGTAGCCTTGCTGTTATTCTACCGAAGCAATCCTTTGGTTTCGACTTTCAGTTCACTATCGTCGAAGAAAAGGAAACGTTTAAAGCTTACACCAGATTTAAGATTAGCCGATCGATGATGTTTTCAGAGGGGGAGGTCGAGGGGGAAGAGAACATCTTGTGTTTTATTCCCCCTTTTCAATTTCCCACTTGGAAGGACTACAATAACTGGGCTGTTTGCGAAGTGAAAGGCAAGTAAATCATTCGGGAAAAAGACCCGCACAATCTTCGGATGAATTACATACACTTCTTGTCGCGCTTCGAGCTTAATGCCGCCGGTTTGTTCATCTAGACGTCATTTTGATGGATTACTGTCGAGAATGTCCTTCGAGCTGCGTTTGGTAGAATTATGAAACAACTAGCATGTACTATGAAAAGAAGGAATTGTATTCTTAACAACATGTGTACTACTTTATGCGAATATATGCACTATTCTCGTTCGAACAGTGTCGTATGGTGACCATTACGTAAAATATCTTGCTCTTCGCACCGTCGTGGCTGAGAGAAGAAAGGGGGAAAGAAACATTGTTCCATTCCTTAGAATTTAAAGGTTTCGCCCATTACAAATACATGGACATAATGCCTGCAGCAATCGCAAACCAACCCGATTGCAGAAGGCGTGTGCCTGTGGAGCTCGCTGTTTTGCTTCCGCTCTTGCTCGAGCCCTGAGGAAGCCGCAACCTCGTACTCTTGGTAACCGTTGGGGAGCATCACAGTATCCAAGACATGGATAATTCCATTGCAGGCTTCAATGTTGGTAGATACGAACGCTGGTCTTCTCTCTTTCGGATTAGCTCCTCCCTTTTGATAAGCGGGGAGCTCGTCTACACAAACAGTACGGCTGTCTTTTCCGGACGCCATTCCAATTGTGTTGTACCCAGCGAAGCATTCCATTTTGTCCGTAGGCAACTCTTTTTCATAGAGATGATACAAGACTACCTCGGTGAGCTTTTCGTCGTCAAGGGAAACCAAGAAATCCATCGAGCTAACGGCACCATCTGTCGGGACAAAGACTGTCACCTTATCTTTATCGAAGTCATCTGTGGTGCCTGTGGCAGAAATAAGTCCACAGAAATTTTTGTAATCGGAGCACACGATGTCGTTGACCGATTTGCAGGCCTCGTCAGCGACTACCCCGGATAGGAGAAGGCTTGAAAGTAGGGCTGAAATCTTGATGTTCATCTTCAAAGTGTCTTTTCTGATTTTTCGTTTAGCTGTCAAAAATATTTTTGATATTTTTTTATGGGAGGTTAGACCGATTGATTCTCATTCGCTAACGCGAGAAAATCGGCATGTATTGTAAAAGATCCTATTTTAACGGTATTATTCCGATCTTGGTGGTGACATTCAAGACGTTCAACATGCAGTCACTTGAGCCGGTATTTGAGGAAAGCAGAAAGTCACAATGACTGTGTCTCTAATACACTAGAAAAACTCACTGGGTCGTGCCGGGATTGATTGAATCAATTCTCTCTAGAGTATGTACGTAAATTCTAATTTGTCGACCTAATGTTACTACTATTGTCTTCGAAGTTCTTGCCGTCATCATTATCAAAGACAACCATCTTTTAATGAATCCGACTTATATTTTTTCAAGTTTTGGACGAAGAATCCCCTTATCGTTGTTTTCTCATGACAGCAATATCTATCTCCGCCATTGCCATCATGATCAAGAAGGTTTCAAACAGTGCAACGTCTTACGTCTTTGAGAAAAAACCCGGTACTTTTTGCTCAAATTGTAAAGCAGACATACCTTTGACAAATGAATCCTCGTCGGGATATGGTTGATTGTTTCCCGGTTGTCCGCCGCATCCTCTTACGTCCAATAGACGAAGAGAGTGATCAATCTTGCTGTGAGGGCGGCGTCTAAGGGCATTTAGAATCCAATGCCCGGCATTATCATTGTTGACATTGTTTCGCCGTCGATCAAGATTCCTTCTTCGAGCATCTCCTCCGAGAATTTGAGGCGAGATTCTCGAGCTATTTTTAAGTCTCAGTTCGACAAGGCTATTCCGTAGTTCGTCCAACAATCGGTAGATACCAGTGGCAGTTACCTTCGAACAAAACGACAAATCGAGTGAATATAGATCCCGTAAATTGAGAGCAATGGCAACGACAGCGGCATCTGTGATTTTTTTAAGATATCGAAGATGCAAATGGTGAAGACCTCCCTTTCCTCGTTTTTGCTGTGCGATTCCCTCTACAAGAATCTGAACAAATCTGTCGCTCAACCGATGACATTCGCTGACTATGAGACACCTAACGTTCGGAATGTTGGACAACACATGGGCAACATCGTCTTCGAGTCCATGACAGCCCCATAAATTCAAAATGACCAGACGCTTCCTTGTAGCGATACTAGCATTGACGTTGCTAATGCTATTCAAAGCATCAAATTTCAAATGTCCGAGTCGAAGGCATCCCCATAACGTAAGTTGCTCCAGCTTGGAGCACGCTTCAGTGATGGCATCGATACTGTCGTTCGTAAGCTGCCAGTTGTCCCGTAAGAAAAGAGCCCGCAGAAAAATCAGGCGATTAATACACTTCGCACCTCGGTCTGTGATATTCGTCAGGTGAGATAGATCCAAGACCTCGAGTCGGGAACAGGAGTTGCAAAGTGCCACTAAGCCAACATCTGTGATCTTGTTCAAACTTTTTAGATAAAGCACTCGAAGTGTTGTACTAGATGGTGAAGTGGGAGTAGCCAGCAGTTGGAGCGTTGAATCGTCGAGATGTATACAATATGATACGTCGAGAACATTTAAATTTCTTAGGTAGGGAATGGTGGGATGCAAATCTTCTTTTCGCAGCTCTCCAAACCCATTCAGAAAGAGGCTTTGTAGACTTGAGTAGGAATATGCCAACAATCCACGTATCATGCTACGTGTCAAAATGTTGCCATTTCTTGAAGTCCCTGCGGCCGTTGCTGCATCCGATCTCCTCGAAAACATTTCCGCGCTGTTGACATCAATAGTTCTAGAGATTCCGCACTCTTGCACTATATTCTTCCAGCATCGACAAATCGACCGACATTGAACTCGTTCCCATAGGCTCAAGAAGGGTAGAATAATGGGCAAAACAATTTCAGAAGTTCCCGATTGGAGCTGCCAAGATATATTGCTCTCGAGGTTCTCGTCCTCACGACCGAGGTTATCTAGTACAAAGTGTTCATTGTCCCCTATAGATTTCATTGTATTCACTGTGGTCAGATAACGGCGCAACTTTACCGTTTCGTGTTCGGCAAAACTAACACGATGGATTTCGGTTGGGATGTAGGATAACGGTGAAGGTGACAATGCTTGAGAATCCGTGTCCTTGTAAGCTTCTGTAACTGTGTACTTGACCTCTAACCGTTTGGTTTTACCGGGACAAGGATCTCCAAAAACTGCATTCATCGAAACATATTGTAGCCCAGTACTCGATGCCGAGGATGAATGGCGTGAATATTCTCCACTACTTGTGTTCACACCTGGCAACAAATGAACAAAACTCTCAATTTTCCCGTTGACAGTGGGAGGAAGTCGAATGATGCCGTTACACTTGTCTCGAACTTGTAGTTCTCGCCGTATACGATCTATTGGCTCAGCTTCTCCTCGAATTTCTGTCTCTTCTGCCCTTTGAGATGCTAACAGAAGATCCAAAAGAAACGATGTACAATCTCGTGTCGAAGGAATCGGTGATTCCTCGCTGTCGTCAAAGCAATTGTACTCGCAGGGACCATATGAAGCGGATATGATTTTAATGATGATTTCAGACGGCCTTCGATAATATTCTTGTTTTCGGCGGCGGAGGGAAGAATCAAAAGAAATTTCTCTCGACCTCTTCTTTCCAGAATTCTTTGTCTCATTTCCTTCCTCCTTTTCAAGCGAAATTCCATCGTCGAGCGTCATCTTATTGCAACATTGAAATGCCGACCTTCAAATTATTTCACACTACTCATCTCTTAGGAAGATGCTACTGAGATTATAAACTATTTAAGTTTTCATTTTCGGAGTAAAGTGGTGTGGCGACATGTCTAATGAGCTGCAGATAGTCCTAAAATTGGATTGTGAATGGGTTGATTGTTTGAACTGAGACTGATTTGATGATTGTCGGTTGTGATTTTTTTCCGCGAAAGGGATTTTCTGATGTCGAAGATTCTTTTTTGATTCATTCGATTGGAGTTCAATCCACATACGAGATCTACGTTGCAAGAGTACTGACATCAACGCACAGACCGTGTCAACCAAGCAAAATCAGAGAAGAATCTTCAAAACACAACATTCTCTTCCAAAATCAAAAAATACCAAATTGAAAGGCTTGTCTTCTTTGTCATTTGATAAATTACACCATACACTTTCGTCCTCACCAAAACAACACACCAGTCTCTAAACACCATTAACTCGCGCAAAATGAAGCTTTTGTCCTGCCTAAACGCAATCACATTGACTCTGTCATTGAAGCTGGTAAGCCCCTTCGGGCCTGCAACGACGAATACTCTGAGGACTAGCCGACTACCCGAGCTGCGCTTCCAACGGATGGATTGTCCTCGTCCCTTTGCTCTGAGAAGTTTCGACGACGACAATAACGATTTTGGTGAAGACATGGTGTTGGAAAACGAAGAGCCCCTTGTCGGTGATCTTTCAGCGAGGTGTCGTCCTCCAGCGTTCTGGCGACCACGAGGGGGCTCTAAAAGAGTACAAACTCTTCATCAAGGCCGCCGAAGGATGTGGCGTGTCCCCAAACATGTTTGCCGAGGTTCATGTCAACATCGGTGCCGTCTATTTCAAGGACATTCGGAACGAGGACAAGGCAAAACACCATTTTGAACTCGCGATTGGGTACCGTCCGGTCGGGACGGCATATGTCAACCTCGCTTTGATTGCCCTGCGAAAGGGAGCCAATGCCGGAACCAGCGATCCCGCCACCGGAAGGGCGTGCTTAGAAGAAGCCCGAACATATCTGGAAAAGGCCATCGAGCTCAATGACACGGAGCAATCGAAACAAGCAGCAATCCGTCTCCTCGAAGATGTCGAAGCGATAACCAAACAAATGAATATGCGGTAACGAAGCATGAATGCCGAGTGTTACATTTTTGTGTGGCCTTTCGAACTATCAGTAGTTCTGGACACATTGTTGATACCGAAATTTCGAGTGTGGAAAGACCTAGGACAACAAGTCTGGTTTTTGATCGTCACAGAAAAGTTTATCTCGAGTACTAGTATTGCATTTTGCTCCACGTTTGAGACACAATAAAGAAACTGGAAATCGATCAGCAAAGGTATCGAATTGTACCATTGATTATTGCAAGTAGCAGCAGAATCTAAAGCTGCTTTCAACTTATGATTACCGACGAGATGAACGAGAAAGATCTATGTTGAATTCGTCTTTCATCATCAACAACAACAAAAACAAACATGATTGAAGGTCATTCACGTTGGTACGTGTAGTACCAATCAAGAGCACAGAACTTACAGAAACAAAGAAGCACTTTCGAAAGCCAAAAAGAGATAGAAATAAAAATATTCGAAATCGCTTCCGTACGTGTATGGTAGTGTAGAGGAGATTTAAACTTTCATAATGATAATAATATGGTCCTTGTTGGTATTGGCCATCGGTATGATTGATGGTGTAGTCGTAAGAAGAAATGAAAACAACAAAATAATACATAATACTTCTACTATGGTTGACCAATTTTTAGCCCAACCTCAAACCCTAACGCTAATGGATCGGGTTGGAGCAATTTCGTGTCTCGCGGACAGGATTTTAATTTTGCACGGAGTTCAGAGTTTTTCATTTTGCCTCAATAATTGAGGCTGAAGTCATTGCTTGAAATTGTACCAAACGAAGAAGTTCATCGGTTCCGAATCTAGCACTGAATACCAAGAATCATTGACGGTAGATTCTCCAGAATCGCAAAAGAAACACCCTCATACTGCAGATTAGAATACCATGTTTTCGAACCAGGCAGCCGAGCTTTCACTCAACCGTCCGGTCGCTGCCATCGATGCCATTCGGGCCGACAAGGTCAATTCAAAGTTTATTGTGGGAACCAGTTCGGTTCGGATCAGCGAAGACAATCATTTAGTCCTGCTGAAATTCCATTCCGAGGCAAACCATCTCAGCATCGATGGAAGATTGTCGCATCCGACAGGTCCCGTGGAACTCATCAAGACGAGCCCCTCGGATCCTTCCCAAGTCTTGACTGTTGCGGAAAACGATTCCGGAGCAGCCACACTCTGGAAGATCCCATCCGAGGTGATTGATAGAATTTCTTCAGATGGCGACGATTATGGAGGCGGTATCGACGACGACGATGATTATTACGATCGTGACCCTTCGAGCAACAGCGGTGCAGATGCCGATAACGTGACCCCGATGGAAGAACTAGCCACTTTACAGACATCTACCGACAGCAAGTCTACAAAAGTTGCAGACATTGCTTGGAGGGGAAAGGCTTGGGACGAGGAACCGACGGCAGCAGCGATGGGAGATGTTGCGACTCTGTCTTTGGATGGAACTCTGACACAGTGGGACATCAATTTTGGAAGCGCCGAATCTACGCGACGTTGCAATGTCAATGTCTCGTCGCTTCGTTTGAATCTCCCTCCTCGAATGGCCTGGGATCCTCACCAGTCAGATATGACGTCCATATCAACCGGCGATATTGTCCAACTAATCGATTGGAGAGAAGCACCCTCGTCGTCACAAACAACAATAAATTCTAATGGGCATCCTCATCATCGATACGGGATCACGGATTTGGATTACAATCCCAACAAACCAAATCTTCTCGTTACGAGCGGCAAAGATGGGCTGCTCAAGTTTTGGGATTTGCGAAAAACCGGAAGTGGTCATTACGATGTCAACGGTGCCGATGACGGAGATGTTATTGTCGGTCCTTCGAGAAAGAAGAAACAGCGACCATTGTTGGTAGCTCGGGGAGGGACATCGACACTGGTCAACACGCGTTTTGTACAATCCGTTTCACGACCAGCTCGTTTTGAGTGCTGGCACGGATTCCTTGGTGAATCTGTGGAGAATGTCTACGATTTCGAGTGCGCCATTGCTAACCTTTGATGATCAGCAGCAGCAACAGCAACAGCAGCAGCAATCTTCGACTGCTTTCGGGTACGAAGACTCGAGAGATGTACAGCAGGATCTGAAAGAATCCGAGGGACCCAATGTTCGAGTTTCGCGATACGAACACATGGACTCCGTGAACGCCATCTCGTGGGGAGCCGCGGATGCTTGGATATACATGAGCGCCTCCTATGATGGCAAGGTCGTATTGAATCACGTCCCGAGCAAGGAAAAATACAAGATTCTTCTTAGTAGTGTACTGTAGTATCGCCTTTTTAATAATTCAGTATTATTTTGCTCATCTGACAAACTACTCATTCGCAAATCAATGCGACGATCATGGTTCTGATATCTAGAGTTAGGATTGACATGCATAGTACTAGTAATGCTGGTTCTAAAGTGGTGGAAATATAGTACACGTAGTATTGGGGAAAAATAGAGAACTCGACTCCTCATTCGTCAATTTCGTACGAATACAAATAGTCGGTGGGGTCAGCAAGCCTGCAGCATGCATTCGGTCCTTGCATAATGGTTCGGTTTTCCTTCCTAGCTAGGCAACAAAAGTGCAAGAAAAATGAATCAGCATTATAATTTTCGCATGAAATTAGGCTTTCACTCAACGACGAAGCAGTTTCGATCGTGTTATTTATAGAATCACCCACAATACAGTAAACAATGTCAAATGCCTTCCTGTAGAAGCAAGATAACATGTTGCCATGAACCAAAAAAGGCAGCACCGACTTACTTCCACACATTCTTGGTTCCCTAATGGAGTTCGAAAAAATGTCTCTCGTGAGAACATTAATTGTGCCCGCTGGTACACATCATGGTATTAATTGCTAGTACACGGAACACAATATTGTAGGTCCTACTCACGACAGAGATATATATCGGTGCACGAACAAATTCGCATGCCGCGTCTCACACTGGTAATCGTACAATTTTTTGTACGCGAGACCGTCCCCCGTTGTTTAAATTTTTTGTTGAACAACATTTTTACAGACGCCACCATGGTAAAGACTGGTAGTGTGAAGTGGGGGCCGTTGTGAAGTAATTCCATTTTAGGCCGACGCCGGTTCTCCTGTTCACATTGGCTAATACGGTATCACACAAACCTTTGAGGAAGGCTTTCTTCAAAGCATCAAAAGTTCACGTGTGACTTCTTCAACCTACATTGAAGTTATATTATATTCTTGTTCAGTCAAAACCAGCCCGGGGTTCGAAAAGTAATCTGCGATAATAACGAACCAAGCGGACAAATTATATTGAATTGAATTCAATCAAATCGCATTCAAATCCTTCGAGACAATGACAAACATATGACCCAACTGTGATACAAAAGAGAACATTAAAATACAAAACCAACCAAAAACCGTTGTCGTCCAGTCCATACGGAAACATGTCGCTCGCACAGGAAGCCCTGGGCGATGACCTGGAAGACATACACGCCGCATTGAGCAAACGAGGTGCCATTCGCAAGTCTTTGTCTACATCCCGGATCGACATGGTGCCGAAAGCCAACGGAAGATCGAGTGATATTAGCAAGGACTCGGAAGAGGAAGAAAGCTTGGGTCGAGGAAGCAGACACTCTGAGAAAAAATCAACAATTTCCAGCAGACGATCGTATGATCAACTCAAAGACAAGCAACACCAACACTCTTCCCGGGCTTCTCAGGAAGACAGCGAAGAAGAACGTCGACGTCGCCGCCGCTCCGATCGGAGAAAAAACTCCCGGACGAATAGTTTCGATGGTGGAAAATTCAACAGAAGTGACAGTGCAATTGAAAAATTGTTGGAATACAACGAGGCCGGAAATTATTCGGTAGGCAGCAACGAGACCTTTACCAAAAACAAGAAGAAAAGCAAGAGCTCTATGAATCCCTTGCTCATTGGTTTGTCCAAGTCTCGGGATAGCAGCACGGCGGGAGCGGTAAAGAAAACCGACGATCGAGATCGAGAACGACGACGGCGGAGTTCCAAAAGCAGAGAAAGAAGAAGGAGTTCCAAAAGCAGAGAAAGAAGGAGTTCCAAAAGCAGAGAGCGACGAGGTTCGTCTGTTTCGGGAAGGGCGGGCCCTCGAAAGGGAAAGCAACGTGACCGGTCGACTTCCGTACAACGATCTTCGTCGAGGAGCACGAGAATGAAAAAAATCGATGATCCGGAAGAGAGCCCTCGAACACGACACAAAGTTCGCCGCCGGGGATCCTCGAACTCGCACCATGTTCACAACAAGGGCAAAAACAGCGAAAAAATTACAAGGGGAGTCAAGAGCCTTCGAGCTACCAGATCCTTCATGTCCCGCGACGAAATGCGAAAAGAAAATGGAGTATCCAAAGATGCCTTTGAGAGGCTTTGGGGGGAAAAGAATGGTGCCAAGGACGAACTGAATCATTCAAACAATTCTGCCAACAATTCGACTCAATCAAACTCGGCAGAATCTTCGTGTGCGTCTCCGAGTGCGTCTCCGAGATACTTGTCGAATAGCAACTTGTCGAATAACAAATTGGGAAATACCACACCAAAACAGAAGAAGACCAAGCTCGAAAAAATTCACGAGCTTCAGGGACAATGCGATGTTTTCAAGAGCGAATTGGAAGCCATGACCGAAGAACGGAACAAGCTCGAAGACGAGCTTAAAGATGGCCACAAGGAGGTCTCGACACTAAGAAAGCTTGTCGATGCTCACGAGGGGCAAACAGCAAAGCTAGAATCAAAACTTTCCAAAGCCGAAGAGGAGTTGGAGTTGACCAGAATGGAACAACGAGCGGAACGCACGGATTTTTCCGACGCAGCCAAGGAATTGGCAAAGGTCAACATCGATTACGCCAAATCAGTTGACGAGGCACGTCGTTCAAAAATGGAACTATCGGCTGTCCAAGAGAAATTGGCAGAGCGAGAGGAAAAAGTTTCGGTTCTCGAGAAAGAGCTGAAAGCTTCGAAGGAAAACGTACAGCAGCTAGAGGCGGATGTGCTGTATGCTGATGATCAAATACACAAACTCGAGGCAGAAGTAAAAAAACTGGAAGAGGAAGTCACGCTGTACAGCGAAGCTGCTGACCGGGACGGCGATGGCGATAATGATGGCGATAATTTACGAGAGGCAAAATATGAAGCCGAGAGACGGAAATATGAACAACGGGAAAGGGAAATAGAAGAAAAAAATAGGCTGCTTGAAGAAGAAATGAAGGAGTTCGAAAGACAGAAAGTTCAACACCTCGAAGAGCAACAGTTGAGGGAAAAAGAGTTTGAAGAAAAACGAGCTCGAGAGGAAGAAGAGAGAATGCGAAAGGAAGAAGAATTCAAAAATTCAGGCGAAGATAGACTGAAAAAGGAGGATGAAACGAACAAACTTTTGAATGAGTTGAAAGACGAAAACAAAGCTTTGAATGGCCGATTAAAAAGTGAGCAGCTTCAATCTACCATGAAATTGCAAAACAAAGAGAACGTCATTTCCGAACTACAAGCAGAAGTGGATAGGCTTGCTAAAGAACAGCAGAGGCGAGACTCCGCTCCAGACAGTTCTCCGGCTCTCCTAGTTGAAATCGATTCACTCAAGACAGAGGCAACAAGACGCAATTCGGATTATGAAGATATTCGAATGAAGAAAGTAGAGCTAGAAGACGAGATTGAGGGTCTTAAGAATGTAAACACGGAGGTAACGAAACGTTTGAGCGACATCGAATTGGAAGTTGCGGAACACAAAAAAGAGGTCGAAAACCAAAAACGAAAAACACTGGAATGGCAGAAAAAGACAGGCGAGTGGTCCGAAAAGGCTGTCGTGTGGAAACAAAGGTCTGAGCACTGGGAGAAGAAAGCGAAAGAATCGAACAGTGATGACGCTAGTAGTGCTACCGATGAAGCATCTAACGAGCCCCAAGCCCTTTTCCTTGCTGCGGCCGTGGAAAAGAAGGCTGTATCCGCTGCGAACGCCAACGGATCATGGAGGTTGGGACGCAGAATTTTTGGAATGTCTTCTGTTGATAGCGAGGATGAAGCGCAAGCGCTAATCAATAAGCTGGAGGGAGAAAATGTTTTGAAAGAACAGGAGATTAAAACCTTGAAGAGCGAAATGGTGAAGATGCAAACCAGCTATAAAGAACAAGCATACAGCAAAACGCAAGCTTGCGAAAACATACGGAAGGAGATGGAAGCTCTTGAGCTAAAAAATACGAACCTTTTGAAGGAGCTTGAACTCGCTCGAAAGCTCAACCGAACCATATCTGGATCTGCGATGGACTAGATTGAAACGGAACGAAAAGAAAGTAGCTTGGATGAAGACCACGGTCGTCCCGTACCACCACATAATTTATTCTTTGAATAGTATGTAACATTAATTAACATCAGTTTTGTTATACAGTGATAGTTTATGAATTACGTGTGTTCGAAAAAGCAATCCCGGCGTATATTTCGAGCATCATGTATATCTATGACAACTGCTCAAGGTCATTAAAGAAACAAGGTGGGAGAAATACAAGCTTCTTAATGTCGTGAGAGGTCGGTTGTACTCGCCTGCTAGTATCGGAACTTGGTTTCGTTGTTGAAGTTGTATTGCTGTTGTTACTTTTGCTGACTCTTGATGGTGAAGGAACAAACCCAATCGAGCCAACACGATTGCCTGCTGTAAGAAAGTGCACTGGAGCTTTTGCTGGAGTCGTGCCCCCTTCCTGAGAATCATCCGACATACCCTTGCGTCTTCTTCTAGTTTCCCCTTTTAGTGTTATCCTGAGTTTTTTCCGTTCTTGTTGACCTGGAGATAACACTGGAGACATGGTCGATTGCTCTTCCATTTTGGTGTGAATTTCTCGAGGGATAGACTTTGAAAACATTGAATCCTTCCGGTCGTCTTTGCTGATTTCACCGACGTTGTTCAACATTTTATGGGACTTGCTCGATACGCTTTGTTTTATCGAATCTCTTAATTCTTTTCTGAGGCGACTTTCACGTATCTTACTCCTCTCGAGCTCGTCCTTTAGAGACCCAATTTTCTTATTCTTGGCTTTGATGCGTTCGGCGGATTGGAGGAGTTCTTTTTCCAGCAAATTCAAAACGTTACGACTGATCATGAGTCGATCACCGGTAGATTCCGGACCATCCCCTGAATCACGGTCGACTTGAGAAGACGAGACCACTTTGTTCAACCGATTCAACTCGTGAAACACAACTAGTGAAGACGGCTCGCTCCACTTTGATGCATTGTTCTTGGCTCGTTTATAGGTGTCCTTTTGGCCCAATTTTGATTTTTCTGACCTTATTCTTTTCTCCAAATCGTTAATCTGTCTTGAAAATTCCCCCCCTGCCTTTCCCAACTCGACCAAAGCATCATTTTGAATTTTTTTCAAATCGTTGATCAACTGCTGCTTGTTACGATTCGCTTGATCTCCTTGACCGAACGTCAGCTTGTTCTTTTTCAGGCACTCAAATTCGTTTCTCAGTTTCAACTCAGTGAGCAGGATCGAAAGTTTGACTTCTTCTTGTATGAGAGACGCGGAATCAAGAACCGATAACATTCTTTTCTTTACTTTGTCAGCTCTTGAATCATCGTCTATTTTGACCTTTTTTATAAGCCCTTTCAGTTCTGATACTGCAGTATTCGTTGACCCCATTACGGTTTTCAGCCTATCCAAAGACAAATCAAAGGCTCGTCGTTCCTCCGACACCCGTTCTTCTGATAGGAAATCTTTCGACGCTTTTGATTCCAATTTCAAATCCTTCAATTCCTTATTGGCTTTGTCCAGTTTTCGCTGCAATTCGGCATTTTCTTCCCCCACGCGAACGACCAACGATGATTGGCCCTTACTGGCTCGAATTAAGTCTGTTGACAGATCGTTTGTTTGGTCGTGCGACCACGTCTCGCAGCCAGATATGCTGTTCTTGGTTTCCGCTGTAGAACCACTCGTGCTACAAGTTTCTTGGCTCCGCAACGTTGCGATTATTTCATCCTTGTTATAAAGTTCCAATGTGAATTCCAACTGCCTTTGTCGATTTTCGTTGTCCAATTCGGACAGTTGGTTCCGCAAGTCCAGTTCCGACCTTGTGCGAGCTTCCATAACATGAGCAATTTCTTCCTTCAAAGTCTGGATGACCTCCGCCGACGAAGATTTGACCATTGATATTTGGTTTTCCATCACTCCAAAACTTGACTCGAATTTTTCTAATCTGTTTTGCAATTGGGTGATCAAAACGTCTTTTTCATCGCCATCCCCGACAGAATCGGCGATGGTGGGATCGAGACTAATGTTGCGGACAGGTTCAACCGAAGTCAGGCTTCGCAACTCCGTTTGCAATTCGGCAATCCGCTCGTCTGCGGCATTCTTTTCCAGCCGGGTTGTTTCCAATTGCATCCGAAGCCAGTAAAGACCCTCCTGGTGTTGCGTGTTCTGATCGTTGATTTCTTTTTCTAATTCTTCCAGCCTTCTGTCTTTTTCAATGTTGGCTTCCATCAATGCACGCTGCCTCTGGCGGTTGATTAACAAGACTTTCTCTTCTGTCTTCTTTTTCTTTTCGGTAACTTTCCTTTCGGTTGTTTTGTCTCTGCTGCTGTTGTCGAGCTTCCCGATCCCCTTATCATCTTGAACCAGAGAGGCGGAATCTTCAGAGCCCCTTTCGGTTTTCGACATGCCTATGTCAGTCATATTTCCATATCAAGGTCTGTTCCTGATGTTAGTTGGTAGCAACAAATCTGTCTTGTTGGAAGGGATAGTTATCCGAAGCTCTGTGACAAGTATCTCCAATATTTCATTGAACTCTCTAACTCTCGCTACGGAGTCTCCATAGCAGAATTAATTTTCCAGATAAATGTTTTAGGAACATTCGCCTCATGTTCAAGTGGCACAAGTTAACGACAACGACGACACAGAGAAGGAAAACGTCGATGAATCGTTAATGAGCGATTTCTTAATCCGATTGAGCGTTCCACTCAAATGGTCTATTGCCGCTCTTCTGCAGGACCAAATTTCTATACTACTATACGATTGATGACAAAAGCTCGTTCATTCTCTCCCATAGTAGATTATAGGACGCAACTTCGAAAAATATCAACCCATTTTAGTCGTAGAAAACCTCATTAAAGAGAACAGTTTTTATGCAAAGCCGTATTTGTTAACGGAGTCTTCTGTTAATACAAAATTCAGAACGAAGAACTTAAAGTAAATATTGATACCGTTTTTGTGAGACGACATGCATCCCACTGAAATTTTTGTTGAACGAGCTCTTGCATGAGATTAATTCTGAATCACGAGACCTTTGCTTTTCAAGAAAAAACAACTTGCTGAATTTGAGCCTACCAAATAGAAGGACTATTTAAGTACATTGATGTTGCTACGAGAAGATTTCACGACATTAGTCGGAGATGGTGTCACCCGGAAACGAAACAACGGGAACTTCCGCACCAATTTGTTGAAATATGCTCGTCATAGAGTCACATCATGATTTTGCGCGCCTATTTTATCAAACCTATTTTGATTTGTCGCGTGCCATTCTGCTTGACGTCGTAGTTTTTTGTTGTTGGAATCAGGATATCAGATTTCCACTATGGATTTTGCTTATGCCTCTTGGTTGATGATTCATTTTTATTCGATTGCTCGTTGGTCCCAAATGACAAACTCTTGAAATCTTCCAGAAAGGAGAAGAGTAGTTTTCGACACATACTTGTTAGCTCCGGCACAAAAGTGTTTTGAAAACTGTGAAACCGAAGATCAATCAATCAACCAATCAACAATCGTCACAGCCAATCAACCAATCGATCAAAGCATCAATTTCATCCTCCATAAATTTTTATCATGGTTGAATTTGGAAAGAAACTACTATCATCACAGGTCGAGGATTGGAAGGAATATTACATCGATTACGGTGGGTTGAAATCACTCATTGACGATGCCGTCAAGGAGAAGAAGAGGCAGCAAAAGCAACGAGAAAAACATTCCGGCAATGTCGATCTCTCGCCTTCCATTTTCGATGGAAATATGTCGGCCAGTCGAAGCGACACGGATCTTGTGGTAGACGACGGTGTGCCTGAGGGTTTCGTCGCCGTCTTGGCCTTCCGTCGGATGTTGGACCATGACATCCAAAAAATCGTCCTATTTGTGTTGACGCGAGAAGGACAACTCGCCGAACGTTTGTACCAGTTGTCAAAGGACGGCCAGGGCCTGAAAACAAAGATATTGTCGTTGGTGCGAGATTTCTCTCGCCAGCAATATTTTATCCAACAGAAAATCCACAACCCGTCCACTTTGGTAATAACTGAAAGGGTTAAGACAGATGCCTGGAATCACCTGAAGGCTTGCACCGATGAGCATCGCGTATTCGCAGAAGATCTCCTGCAACTCATCAATTATATCGACATGAACCTGACGGGATTGCGGAAGATCCTCAAAAAGCACGACAAACACTTTACGCACCAGAAACTGAGCGGGATTTATCTACAGCAACAAGCTCGCAGTATCGGGGGTGTTGGCGACGACAATGATTTGGACGGCCTTGACGACTACGAAATGACTGATTCTCATCTGGAGAAACTCTTTCATTTCGGCGGGTTGTCGGCGCTTATACTGACCCTTCGCAGAGCTTTCGACGACCTGCATTTGCTGGAACTTCATTTACTAACGCTGAGTGACGCGGCGAAGAGCGCTACTCAACACCGGAAACACAGGAGAATTTCTTCAAGCCCACATTCCATTCTTTCCTATGGATCTACGGATGACCTCGATGATCTCAATGAAGGTCGTATTGGTGGAGGCATAACTCCGAGGCTCGGGAACCACAAAGCACCATCGGCACTGGTGCTTTCAACTCCTGTTGAGGAGCAAAAGGATCCCATGTATGTTTTCAACCCGCCTCGTCCAAACCATTTGTTGTCGACAACCGTCACATGCCAGCACGAGCCAATCCTAGACAAAATCTATGCCGGACGGAATCGTCTGCGACAGACGACAAAATATGCGGAATTGGTAGCAGCACAAGCCTTGATTTTTGTAGACGATCAAGACGGGCAAATTCCCGACAAAGACAAAACGCCGGCGTCCGAATTTACGTCCGCCCAGAAGCTCAGTTCTTTTCTGAATTTGATTTCGACCTTTCTTTACATGGAGAACTATTACATTGTAGCTCCGAGTGTGGGAGAGTATGCACTGCGTCTGGGTTCCGATGAATCTATGGCTGGATTCGTAAGTTTGTGAAAAGACCGTATTTGGATATCATGAAGAAGTTTCTTCAATTTCTAATCTTTCGATTTGTCTTCTATGAAATTCTTTTCAGATCATTGGGATGACACCCAACGCTGCATTAATAGCGACGGTACTTTATGGATTTTGGTCCAGTTACTCCTACAGACACGCTTTGATTTTTGCTTCCTGTTCCTCGTTCTGCGGCAACATTTTGTATGCGCTTGCGCTAAAGTACAATTCGATCCATATGGTATTGCTTGGTCGATTCTTTGTCGGATTTGGCAGCGCTCGATCGATCAATCGTCGATACATTGCCGATGTGTTTAGTAAGGCAGATCGAACCGCTGCATCCGCAGATTTTGTTACCTACGCGGCTCTTGGAATGGCTGCTGGGCCTTTCTCTGCCTTCGTAGTCGGCCGTCTTTCCTTTGACCCATCCAATCTGATTTGGACAGACGTCACTGCGCCGGGTTGGATCATGCTGGTTATGTGGGGAGTGTTCTTGGTATTTTTGGTTACATTTTTCGAAGAACCCGACCGAACCAACATGTACAAGGAGAAAACGTCATCAGTGGTTGCCAAGGTAGAGTCTGCCGACACTTTAATGAGCATCGAGAAGGAAGAAAATACGCCGCTCTTGGTTGGACGCGGGGATGATGGAAATGGCAGTGTCCAGACCGCTGTTACCGCGAAAACTGAATCTAGTGAGCCCCCACTGTGGAAAAATGTTGCCGTGATGGTATCCCTGTGGCTATATTTTGTTTTGAAATTGGTGTTGGAAATGCTCATGTCATCCTCTGGACTGGTCTCAAAGTACTACTTTAACTGGGGTCAGAGTAAATGTGGTCTCTTTTTGGCCGTTATCGCGCTTTTGATGTAAGGAAATCTCTGAGACTCAAAACGTCTGTCTTTAGATTTTCTGACTTCTGTCTCAATTTTCTGCTTTTCTTCTAATTTTACCCTACGCTTTGCAGGTTCCCTGTCAATATGGTGGTAGCCAAACTCAGTCAAAAATTTGAAGATCGAGAACTGATCGCCGCTACTTTGATCGTCATGCTTGTAAGCGTTCTGGGCATTATTGACTATCTTCCCGTATATTCGGAGTACCAGTACATTATTTTCGGAATGTGTATTTTCATTAGCACGAACAGTTTAGAAGGAGTCAATATGTCTATGTTGAGCAAGGTGATCCCAACGTCGTGGGCGAAAGGTACATTCAACAGCGGATTTTTGGCAACCGAAGCCGGAACGTTGGCGAGATCTGTTGGAGACGTTATCATTAGTACCGTGATGGGGATCTTTGGTATAGAGAATCTTCTGGACGGTCTATTTACCCCCATGGCACTGCTTTGTGCAATTTCACTGGCCATGGTATACTTTTCCTACGGCTACCTTACCGACGCAGACGACGATGATGACAGCGATTCCTATAGCATAAGATCGAACGAGACCGGTCGAGAGAGTCGCAAATAATGGAGCAAGAATGCGATTGGACAATGTCGAAAACGAATCCTTATTCGGCATTGCTTCAACGACGTCTTCTCAAAGTCTGAATGTGCAAAGTAAAATTACTGTTTCTATAAAAGTTAATATCAAATAGAATTTCATCGCTACGCTCACTGACAGATGCAGGTTGCATAGACGTGCCGTCTGTCGTCGTTTTCTTCTATATGGCCTTCATCCACTCGGTTTCTTTCGTGGCATGCTTGTTTGCTTCCGTGCTATAATACCTGCTGGCGTGGATCGTAGGGCCCTAGGGTTCCTTTTTTGTAGCGTTCGTTGTTATAAGAACGAGGATCTTTTAGAATTTTCCGATAGGATTGCACGGACATTTTTCGCTGTGACTTGGTGAACAGCTCGCGTATTGTTCCTCGAATGGGATCCTACAATAGTCGTCTGGACGGTTCCGATCGTGTAATAAAAGTCCAATCGAATCACTCCAACAGCCTTTCCGAAATCCTTTTCGAAGTATTCAACAGGACCTAAGGCGTTTGGATCATCACTGCTGCTTCCGGTGAAGGACCATTGGAAGGCGGTTGGATCGGGGTAGTGGTCGTAATTGACTCTTCCGGTTCCAATGTAAGTTGGCCTCCGACCGTTGTGTCGTTCGCGGTGAAGATGGTTTTCCTCTTTCATCTGCTGGTGGCGTTCGTCATACATATCGTTTTGACGTGATTCTTTTAGCACGACGTCAATGTACGATTGGCCGTTTTTGAAGCAGTTGCCACAAACGTCAATGTCACATTCCAGACAGCACCCCGCAATGTAATCTTCCTCGTTTATAATCCTGGAACAACAATCGCATTCGATTTCTATGGGAACCGAACCAACTCCATCCGATGCTATCGGACAAACCCTCGTTGGTGCATCGTAGGGATGTTGAAAGCCTTGCTGCCGATGTTGTAGCTGATAGTCTTGTTGTTCCTGGAGCATTTCTTGTCGTTGCAAGTACCGTTGACGATCCAACACAGGTATCTGAACCAATTCGTGGCCGGCAGCACAAAATTCACCCGTCCTTCTGCACCTTGATTTCCACGAACGCCTCGAGGACGATGATGGGAGTGATCCACGTGATCTATTGGAAGACGAAGCCGACCCGGTTGATGACGCCGCCAAGGATGGCGACGAGTACAATGCCATTGCGTTTTCCCCAGGATACCTTCTCCTCTCACCCCGTCTCCAACTTTCTATTTCGTCATCCTCGTACATTGTAATGTATTGATTCCTTACAATAATTCTAATTTGTTTATTGCTGATTATTGTTGAGTGATAAAAGCGCCTTCTGCTCTAGTTTCAAGTTCTCTACAAACACAAAACGACCATGGTCGAAGTGAGAAAAAGTGAGACGAAAAACAATGAAACATCTCATTTGGCGATTTTCGATTTTCCGTTATATTTTTGCTGGCGCGCGTTTGAAAATGAAAGAATATTAACTCGAACCTTCGATACAATCAAGGAGGGTTTCACCGAGCGTTAGTTGGTTTCGAATGAGTCGTACGTAGATCATTCGAACGAAGGTGCGCAACGGCTGTCAAACAAAAAATTCGAAATGCTGATTTTGTGCTTCGTTGTACGTATTGTACAGAAGAAATAATCTTGAACGTTGGGCTATCGATCATCGAATCCAATGAGAACAGAATAAACAGGAGTGCTATCTCCAGCAACGAGAGAGAAAGATTAGAGTAAAACTTGGAGTAGTATTGACAGTTCGAAGATTCAGCGACAACTAAGATAGAAAAACAAAACCGTCAACGATGAAGACTGTGCGAAGATTACAAGCGAGTCCTCTATGCGATAATCTTATTTGCAGGTGATTCAAATCATTTTGATCTATGACACCATTCACAACAGCTCAAACAACAAAACGAAGAACATGGTCCGAAAGGATTCTTCTTCCATTTTGAAAATTAATGGGGGTATCATCTCTACCGACCGAACGGGTTCTTCTTCCATTTTGGAAATCAATGTGTTGGAAATCAATGAAGATGTCGACACCTTGATTTTGAATCACGACGACGACGATAACTTTAGAGCCAGTAGCGACGATTCGGAATACGGCCAAGGGAAACGAACCGTGTATTGGCTTAACCACGAACAACTCAATGGCGAGAAACAGGATTTTGATTCCGGGAGCTCCTTGATGCCCATAAAATACTTTCAATCACTCAACGTGAGAGGTATTCGTAGCATGGAGGATGTATTCCACCAATTGTACTCAAACCTCAAATCGGAACTTCGAATGTCTGTCGACTGGATGGATTTTGCCTTCGAAGATACCAGAGAATGGTACCATCCGTTAGATCTACTAAATGATAATCACAACGATGTGGCCATCAATACAATCACGGGCAACCTGGTGAATTACGTTACAGGCACGCCATGGAAGACCAGAGCTCTTTTGTCGAACTCTGAAGCCGATTTACATCCTACCTTGGCAATCATTCCATCTGCTTGCATCTTAAAAGAAGATTCAGTTGTTTCTATGGGACGTTCAGCAAACCTAACAATGACAACCTTGGCTGCTACAATTACATCCCTGATGCGGGCCGGTGTTGGACGGATTCTATGTACGGGTATTGACGATACAGACGAAGTTATGGTCAAAGAGACATTCGCGTGGTTGGGGGAATTATACAGCGGCTTAGAAGGCGATTGGATTGCGAGGACAGAATTCGATTATGTTCGCATGGATGAAGAATTGTACAAGACCGATTCGGAGGAGGTCAGTCGAGTGAGAGGCTCTATTTACGGAGTGCAGAAAGCAGTACGAAGCGAACCCAACATATCCTATTCCAGGAAATGGTTGGGACCGAATGCGGATTATTGGAAATACGTGATTATTACCGAACCGGGTTTCGTTTATCAAACACGAGCCGCATCTCTTCCAGGGATTCGTCTGGCCCTAGATCGGGGTCGCGCGCTGATACCTCATCGCTTTGTACCAGTTCGCCATGAGACCGACTTGACAAAAGACAACATTTTATACGATGGGACCAGCGATTTCTTACCCAAAAATTTCTCAGACATTTTGGATCTAGACGGAGACTTTGATATGTGCTGTGATGGCGGGAGTGATCGACCAAGTGGGAACACCGAAGACGATCCAAGTCATGCCGAATGCAATTCTTGGTGGTGGAATTGTGGTTACATAAGAGAATTGCAACCACAAGAAATTTCGGAGGAAGTCAAACGCAACCGAATATTGGATTTCGCGCCATTGATACGAAAGAAACAGGGCATCGATATTGTTTCTATACCGGGGGCAAAATACGGACGGAAATGCCATCCCAGAAAACGACAGAAACCAGATGAAATCTGTGAAGCGACCATCGGCATCCGGACGTAGTTTTGCCACATTTGAAAGAAAGAAACAGTAATAATGAAAAAGTGCTTACGATCAGTCTTATTTCGATCACTTAGCCAAGGAGAAAAACAAAATAGAGTACTCTAGCGATGAGTCTACGAAACCATAAAAAATGAGGGACGTCATTGAAGTATCAAAAGACTATTTTTATGATTTTTTTCTTAGCGCCATCATCCGTTGGGCTTATGTTTTGTTTGTTGCAAAAAGACTTTGATATGCTTTTTCGCGAATCGCACGATTGAATGGTCCTGTAGAAACGCACTACTACTTAAAACGAGGATTAATTTTTTGATGACTCCGCTGAGGTTCGTTAGAAAATACTGGTATGTACGAAGCAACGGTTGGCAGGTATGAGAAAATTCCTCGTGAAACACGGGATAGCAATACGTGCCCATTCTTGTACGAGAACTCGTTGTTTGTTCCTCTGCTAACGAACATACGTTAGGGCCTACTTCTTTTCACACGAATAACAATCGGCTTCTGCACTCTTCTAAGAGAGTAATACGAGTGGTACGAAATACTCGCAAGTATCGCCCTTCTTCGCAGCATACAGAGTCAACAACCTGGAATGAGAACAAAAAAGGGTGGGTCGACAAGATCAACCGAAATAGAAGACGACGTGGTTAGGAGCATGGACTTCGATTCAAAATCTCTTACACTTGAAAATGAGGACGACTGGGGACATGATACCACCGTAGAGGTAAAAGGAATGGAGGTGGACGGGATGGAGTTGGAAGGATTAAGTAGCGGCGAGCAGGAAGAAGAAATAACCAGCTTGAAAAAGATGCGTTCTCAAGACTCCAAAAAGAAATTTATACACTCGGAAATGCTGTCATACAAACAGCAGGGAAGCTATGATCTCCCAGAGGACGTCTACTCTTTCATAACTGTGGCACCAACGTGTTCGGCTCCTTTTATGTTCGCGATTGGAGTGATTTTTATCAAGTATATAGTTTACGGAACGCTTTTGAGGGGGTTGAACTACAACGAATTCAGAGTTACAATCGATGATTATGTCGGCCCCGGGATTGGGATGGACGCTAAAATTGCAATAGCTGTGAAATTCTTTTTGATTCCTGTTACTGTCGCCATGCAAGAAGATCTAATGGCGGTGTACGCTGGCCTTGCAAACGCTCGATACGATCCCAAGGTTATCGAAATAAGTGACGCGGCTACGAAAACCAAGTTTACCCTAGCGTATATACTGCAACTCATCGATGGGTTATTATCACTGACAGTTAATTTCTTGAAGATGTTTTCCACGCCCGACATTCTGGATGTCTTTTTGAACTTTGCGGCACTTCACTTTTTGCAAGACATTGATGACGTCTTTTATGCATTGGTCGAAAAGGGTTTCTTTGGTGATGACATGGAGCACATGGCAACGGTTTGCAAACAAATATCGTGGCCAAGACGTGCCGGCACGAGCGAATTTTCTCAATTCTTGACGAATCTCGATTCCCTATTATTTGGCTCGACGTTTCTGATCTGCGTGGGGCTTTATATCTTTATCACGTACGATTTGATACAAAGGGTGTAGTAACGATGAATTCCAGAAACCTACAGCTCAAATTTGTCATGATGTTGACATCTTGAATTAATACTTTATAATATTAGAAATACCTGTTTATTACTTTACAAAAAATTTCGTTCATAGACATGGCTCTGCAGCAAGGTTTTGGACTATCGAGAGAATGATATGGCTTTGCGAGAGAGCCAAGACAAAAGACTTTAGTCATTTCTTTCATATCTTCAGGATGCAATAAATTTCCCTGTGCTTCCGCACGAAAGTGTCGGAAAGTCACTGCCTGGCCGTATGGAATACTACGCTCGTTCGACTTAATCCGTAGTTCAAGTTGAGGTGGAAAACCGACGAATCCGTACATAATGCCCTTGTCCATTTTTGTGACCTATAGTGGATCGGTGATTTTGTCGCCTTTTGGTGTTCGATTTGAACTAGTATTGCGCGGAATGGCGGCTGTTGTGGCTGTGGTGGGTGCGGTATCTTATCACCTGTATCTTTCTTGTCAGTGCTGATATCAGTTATGGTGGTGGCGACGAAGGAGTCAGTTCTTTCCGCATCAACAAAATGTTTTCGTCGGGCTTTCCATTCTCAATTTCTTCAGATACCGTCGAATAACCCAGATTGAGATACATCTGAACAGCGGCTTTGTTCGATTCTCGAACCTTCAAACAAACACTGTTTCTCATTGAACTGTCTGCTTTGGTTTTATCAATGCTGTTGCTGCCAAAGATATCGTTGATTATTTCGTCCTTGCTGCTGTAAACCGTATCGTCATCGATGATTTCTTCATTTCTTTTCTTTCTCCCGCTTTCGTCATCCAAATACCATTCCTGGACTTGGCGTTCACATTCGTACACCAGCGATGTTGCGATTCCTTTTCGCTTGTGCTTTTCGTCGACTGCTAGGTTACACATGTATGGGCTCCCGCCCGATTTTTGGTATACCTTTGAGGTTCTTTCTGTTCTGGGCCCGCGGGCATCGATTTCAGCAATGCCCAAGACTTCTCCGGTGTCGACGCAACACGCGACAAAGATTTCATACCGTGAGCGCTGCTGTGGGGTTCTTGGAAAGTTCGCCTCCAGGCTCAAATAGGTAATAAACTTTTCGTATTGATATTTGAACCATGTTACTGTCTGGCCCCTTGAAGAAACCATCGGCTAAAATCTTGGAGGCTCGATCCATGTCCACGAACATAGCCGGACGGATGAAAAAGATATCATTTTTCGCTGGAATAGGACTCTTTCGGTTTCGAATCAGAAGTTTTCTCTTCGTTATTCACAGACGTACTCAATTTGGAGTCAAAGGGAGCAACCGACGTACGGTTTGCCAATGGCATCGTTGACGGCTCGTCGAAAAATGCCATTGGTAAGGACAGTACAGAAGATATAGAACCATGTTGCCTCACCGGACGCGAGAAGCCATTCTGCCTTCGGAGTTTCAATTCATTTTCCCTCAATGCGACTGATCTCTTCGACATTCCAGCGCTTTCCCGACTTGCCATCAATATCGGGACACATGCCCATGCATGCGCACAATGGGCAAAAGGCGTTGTCGAAATTGCCCCGGCTATAGCGAGAAGAAAAACAATCGTGAAAACGTTCATCGTGACCGTAACATTCATTTTCGATCGTCCTTCGGGTTAGCTGCCGTGCTATGATTGCTGTTGCGATGATATTAATGTTTCATTGACGAGAAAAGGAAGTAATGATCATGGTGCATCGTCATCACCTTGAAAACCTTGTTAGGCTTGTAAATAATACGGGAAAGTTTTGAATGAATCGAGTCAGTTTTTCGTGAGAAAAATTCATTCTTTCTTTCAATGGACTACGTGTTTTTTTTCAGTCACGAGAAGGCCAGTCATGATCTCGTTCAAGCTAGAAGAAAATAAAAAAGTAGTGTACAAACTTGCTAGGTTTTCATGTTAACCATTATTATTCTTTCGAACAAATCATTCCTATCAAGAAAGCTTCGACTCTTCTTCTGATGGTCTCTGCCTTTTGAAATTCTGACCATCAACTTCGTTTCTGCGGTTTTGATCGACCTGATTGCCAGCATTTGGAACAGAGGCACCGATTGCATCGTTCTGATATGTAGGTTGAAGCAGCGAAGGCACCACGGCTACTGTTTCCGCTTTCCGCTTTTGGCTAGATTCCTGTTCCTGTTCATGTGCCTCAAGGAGCGGTTGTTGCTGTTCCCTCCGTTGATCACAATTTACCGCTGTTGCTCTGTTTGTTTCTGTTGTCCTATTTTTCTCTTCAATAGCAGTCTTCCATTTTAAGAATCTGATCACGGGGTGCAATATCGAATCTCTATGTATCGTCAAGAAATACCACAAAGCCGTCGGATCATCCTTCAGACGATCCAAAAAGACGGCGAGTTTTTCGGGTGTGGGCGACCGTACCAAGGCGCCACGATTGGCTTGATTCAATTCAATTAAAGCGTTGAATCTCGACTGGAAGGAATCGTTGTCCACCATCAGTGAACACCATAAATCACAATTCCGTTCTAGTGACGATAGTATAGCTTCGTATCCTGCTGTCCCTATGGAAGGATTTTGACGTAAATCCAGACTGGTCCAAAAGGAAGGCGAATGCTGATTACTTGACTCGTTCATATCGAACTCATCATCGTTGTCCTGCTCGCTGTCGCTGCACATCAACGACAGTGACGACGATGATGGTACAAGTGAAATCCTTGATGTCTTTACATTCCTTAATGGGTCAAGTGCTGTTGCAATAGTTCTACACATATCATCATCGATTCTCATCGATCTCAAAGCTAACTCCTGCAAGGTCGAAGAAGACCGACAAAGCTGAAGCAAGACTTCTCTTGAGATCAAACAACTCTTGGATGAGAGCAATTTGATATTCGATCTTTGGCTGCTGTTACTATCTCTCTCAGCTGCTTCATCTCGTCTTAAATTATCACGATTATTCTCGCCATCACGTTGTTGTTGATCTTCGCCATTTTCACTACTTGGGCTTTCGGAACAATTTGCACACGAGATTGCCAGTAATTGTAAATTTGTCATTTCACCGCAAACCCGAATAAGCGGATCGAGTGGATAACATTGTGAACCTTGTTCTTGGCTACATTGCGAATTATCACAATCATTTTTCGATTGTTCTTCCCCCGCTTCATTTTTCGTCGCTGTAGTCGTTGACGTTGTTGTGCCCCATAATGAAATTGCTGGGAGACGGAGATCCTCCAAAGAATCCCTTAACGAATCCAGGGATTCTGCCAACAGCTCGGCATCATTGTTTTCCAAACCGTCGCCACTTATCCTTAGCTTTAGTCGCTGAATGTCTAAATACTGTAGATTGTTTGCACGAGGCAAGTTACGCAGCAATGCTTTCGTATTGAGGAATCCATGGTCTTTTCTTGGTATGTACCCGTCCGATATTATTAGCGACCGTAGGCTTTCCAGAGAGCAAACCCATCGAAATAGTTGATCCTGTTTGCTGCTATTCGAGTCATCGAAATCCTGTGATCCATCATGCTCATTGTTGTTGTTTCCATCCGCTTGACCTGCTTGTTGTTGGTCGGCAACAACGGTTCTGGACAAGAATTCATGTCCTATTTCTACGCGATTAATGCTCCAATTGTTTGGCAACACAACCATCAAGTTGTGGAAAAAGACATCAAATTGATTCCGATCTCGAAGCGACTCGTTGATGAATAAATATAAGGCATCCAATTTGTTTTCGCGAATTCGTTGAATCAAACTTTGCACCATGATATTTCGTCACCTCCAATCGAAGTATTCCCCAAATACTCGTTTTCTTTTACTGCTTTGTGTCCCGAGAAAAGATGGCCAAGCAACCTCCTTCTTTCTTTCTTTCTCTCTCTTTAGATGTAAAAGGCAAAGTCGATGCCTATTGTCTTCTCAATTCTTTTCTGTGGCCTCACTTGAACAGCCGTGTGGTTGTTGAAACGAGAAAAAGCTATTTCGTGCGAGTTTATCCATCCAACATTATTTTCGGAAAGACGTCATTGAGTACGAACGTCAAGTCCTCGCACCTGTCAGTCAGGAACCACGGCTTCATAAGTGTGTTAATTGGGACTGCAATTGTTCTCTCACCATATGACATTTTCTGATTTCTCTGTTTTTACTACATCAATCGCATAGTGTTCTGTTTTTATTGAATCGCACAATGCAGACTCGCACGCGCGAAATACGACCACTGCTAGTCCCGTGGAGATAGCAGTTTTCAGTGAAAGTTCAGACGTACTGTACCACTTTGCCTCCCTCTTTCTCAGTCAGAGGAGGCTATGAAGATCCCTAAATTCTACACTTCCACTCTCATAGTAAAGTGTAGCAACTAGCTATCTAGAGAGCACTATCACGAGATATTGCCACTGCTGGTGCTGGCACTACTGGTGATTATACATACAATGTCGATCTTCTTTCCAGTGGTGTGCTTGAAGACTGCTGGCAGTGACGCCAATGTTCGACCTGTATTGAACCCGATAATTTTCATCACCTTTTCTTTCGAACATATCACTAACTACTATGGATGTGCATCTGTTTTCCTCGCGTCAAGTGGAACAATTATAGAAAGCAAACAAGCTAAGACACCACAGAGAAAGACCATTCTACGAATTAATCACCATTCGTTTCTACATTCATTCAAGTTTTTAAAATTGCCGATCATCATCTGCAACGCCCCAAAATGCTACGTCTTTCATGATTTGTCGACGACTACTCTTGTCTTACTTTCCACCGGCGGCCCATTTGACGGCATTCATGCACCCATCGTACATGTTGAGCTTGGTTTGGTTGTCAATGACAGCTTGGTTCCAAGATGGCAACAAATCACCAGTGGTGTCACACAACAGCTCTAGGTATCTGAGAGCATCGCTGATTTCGCGTGCCTCGAGACTACCGTCGTTGACTTCTGCAGCACGGATTGCAGAGTAGGCCTCGTGATCTCCGACGCGACGAATATGCAATTTCGGGATGGGATAGAATGCGAGCTCACTCGGTTTGCAGGTCAAAATATCCGCAACGCGACACAACAAGTCGGTGGTAGCAACGGCAGGGAAATAGTCCTCGAATGCGAAGAGTGTCACAGCCTTGGCGGGTTCGGGATCTCCGGATTGGAGCAGCTTAGATTGGAAATCACGGACACCCTGAGTTGTTGTAACGGTATCATAGTCGATATTGCATTTTTCCAATACCTCAACAAAGGCAGTCTTCATGTGTTTGTGATCACCCGCGTTCAGGAACAGCTGAAGTTGACCACGACGGATCCAAGGTTCTACGGCTTCGATCAATTGAATGATAAAGGACTTTTGTGCTCCAGCTCCACCCACGGGGATCAACAATCGGCGAGGTTTGCCGCAGGGGTCTTTTGCTCTGGCAATGCGTCGATTGCAATCGGTTTCAATGTTTTTCACCAAGTCGGAAGGACACCAGTGTCCGGCCAATCGCAATTCCGAAGCCGGAACACCCATTCTCAAGTAACTCTGATAATTGACGGGACCTGCAAAAGAAGAAACGAAAAACATTGAAAAATTTGAAACAAACATCGAGTCAGTCAAATGAAAGCAAGTGCCACTTTCATTGTATAGAACCCAACAAAAAATCTCTTACCTTGGGTGATATTGAGGGTTTTTGGGACTACCAAAAACCACTGGGGGTAGTTGTCGACCACTAGATTCACAACGTTTGTAAATCCAGCCGCGGCCGCGGTCAGGGCACAAATCTGATGCGTGCACACAATGGGAGTGTCTTTGGGAAACTTGGTCAGTAGACACTGGAGCTGGGCACCTGTGAGGGCCGCTACACGGAGGGCATCGGCATCTCCCTGTTTCATGGCCTGTCCCCATGCCTTTTCGGCGTAGCTACCCAATTCCGAGGCGATTCGAGAGAAATAAGAATAAAAATGATCGAGTGTCTTGATCATGTCCGCCTCGTCGCTCTCAATGTTCAAAAAGTCGTGAAAGATCGTCGTGTGGCCGCGTTCCATAGCCCAGGAACAAGCCGAATAGGCGATGCGATGGTGACCAAATCCCATCCGAATGGTGGCGACAATCACCGGTGGTTTGTCTTTGTGTCCGGGTTGCTTTGTTTCCAAGACTTTCTCGATGGGAATGACTTCCTCGTCACCGGCACTGGTGCCTCCCTCGGAAGCAGCCTGTCGGCTCACGTAGAGTCCTTCGACGTGGGGAGACTTGGTGCACTCCAGCTCCATAGGTTTGGTTCTTGCAGGTGCGTCCCTTCATTCCACGGCACTGAACCTTGTGCATGAAGGAAACCTTGAGTTTGTTCGGGGGATTGGAGTTGTACTCGGAAGTGGACACGAAGGCATCAATGTCGCAGCTCGTCGGTGGGTCATTCTTGTAAAAGTCGTAGGCACTCTCCGCCCAAGCCTCCAAAAACTTGTAGGCTGCAACAAGAACTATGGCCAGGACAGTGACCACTATAGTCATCAGCTCTACTACAGTCATGATTGATGTCGTTTTGTATCTCGATGTGTCGGTTAAACGTAGTACTAGTATTGGTTTGCAAACTTGGAATAATTCAAGGAGTGAATGCGAGAATTATTATTTCGTCTCCAAACTAATGGAAGTGAATTGTAATCGATGCTTTGAATCTATTGCAAGAGGATCGAATATGAAATACAACATAAAGGGAACGAATGAAGCTGTCACAATCCCTTCTTAAGAGAATCTCTCACTATTGTCGTTCAAGGAACGGAGTGAACTAGATTCTTGCCTGACACCCCTCTATGTTTTCGCACGCCGGTCCCTCCACACGATAGACTTTTTCCACAGAAACTCGAAAATTCTAAGATCCAACGGGTGGAATTCTTGTGAGTACTCGTATCGCATATCGTCTCGGAAACGATACGTGTAGGATCGAAGTGCGGAAATTTCAAGTCACGATTTCGTGTCGAGCCAGTCAGTCCCGTTTCTTTTTTTGGTAACCCGTAATTTTCCCCCTTTGTGTCAAAATGACGGAAAAGGGGCGCGCGCGGGCCTGAAGGCTCTCTCAATGAAGTCAGTCGGACGTGAAAGGATTTTTTCATACTTTTTGGCACTTCCAATCGAAAGGGCATGCCATGTGTTGCGAAAGATGTTGTGTAGAACAGGAACTTTCAACAGCAGTACACTCAAAAGTTGTCATTGTTAGCCAATCCCATCGTCTCTGGACCAAGTACAGTAATTCAGTAACCATCCGATTGCTTAAGCACCCCCGCCAAAACCATTTCTGAGTGTGACTTCACCAGTCAAGTATTAATCCTACCGATATGTTTCGACCGCATTTTTTTCTGTCAATGACAATGATCGCCGTGCTAACGGCCTTGGCTGTGGCAACAGCGACAGCGACAGCGACAGCGACACTTGATTCCAAGCTACCGCAAGGGAAAATTCGTTCTAAAGAAGGGAGACGGGAACTCCACGAATTGCCCTGGGCTCATTCCCACTGGTTTTCGACCAGCTTTTACACAAACTCCGACTCAATTTGACGACCAATACTATACCGACGACGGGGCGATCGACGAAAGCATGATGGACAACAAGAAAGAACTCTTTCACGAGGAACACCGCGATGGTAGCAACGGGTCCAACGGATTCAATGCAGTAGCGGCGCTGGATAGCCAGCAGGGAGGGTTCAGCAGCGCTGGCAACACTGCGCCACTCGCAAGTCTGCTCTTGGCCTTTGGCATCGCCTTTTTGGCATGGTAGTTTTATCTTTTTGATGAGGCCATATATCCGGTGGATTTGGTCGTGAGCAAATTATGACTCTTGCAAAATTTCTACCCCTGATCGCCTGCCGGAGAATCGCAATGAACACTCGAGAAGGGAATCATGCGGTTGTTGACAAAAATTCCGAGGCCAACGCTACAGGAACAACGAGAACATACACAAAACGGAACCAATAGATGTTCATTCCAGCAATACGAGAATCAAAATCTCTGCGAAAAGATGGGAAGAATTCATCTAGCTTCCATAACAACATGCTACCACCAGAACAAGAACGGAACGCTACCCGATAACAATGCCTCGAGCCTTGACTATTTTGCAGGATAGTTCGCCGATCGAACGTATTGGTTGTGTGTCGACCGACAACTCTGATTGGGACTCTTCGAAATGGCACTGCTACAGACCGGATTACTACGCAACAACTTGATCCTGTCTTGATATCAGCATCAAATCGATACTTGCCCAAAAGATTTTGCCAAAAGGAATTTGGCATGTGCGAAGAGTTCGAAGCTCAGGATTTTCACACTCTCCAGGGCTTCTCTTTGACGCTAGCTAGTTTAGGCAATGTATGATTTTACGATAAATTCCCTTTTCAGTAGATGCTTCTGTTGTTGCCATATTCCTGCTCGTGATGATTGTTGATTGAGGATTCATTCGCTATTCTTTTCCATGATGCTTCTTTTTCCTGCCGATTTCGTTTGTAGTTTTATCCCATATAATATCGTTGAACTCCCTGCAGCAATGTTTGTTTGCACGAAAGAGTTGTTGTTTGTTATTCAGCACTTCGGATGCACATCATTATTTGACATTTTCTGTGATGAACCGCAATTTTTTCAATCACAAATTTTATTGCGAACAACGCACGACACGTCACCAAAACAAGCGTACGAATTGTAGAGGACGCGCGCTCCATTCCTCCAAAACTACGGGTGAGCTCCAACTGCAACCGGGTTCTTTTGTGGAATACCGTTCTCTGGAGAACGAACTATCAACAGCAGGCGCATTCTTTGTGTGCGATCGATGGTTCGTCGAGGAACAAACAAGATTTTTGAAGACCGGGATTCTCGGCATCGATCAGCGATGTGCTGTTAGTTCACGCAATTATGTGCGCACACGTAACAGCCACTTCATTCACAAAAAGTATGCTCAATGAGAGCATCATCATTATTTATTACTCATCATTGCTGCTCTATCTCTCTTTAGAACGATTGAAGCTGGTGTCAGTACCACATAGTGACTGGATCACAACAACAAAGTCGCAACGATTATTACTCTGGCACATTCACAGTTGACAAATTTTTTATCATTTAATTTGCAACACAATCAAAAGAAACCTTTTTCTATCCTGATTTGAAAGCAATTCAGATTCTTTAAAGCCATTTCCGAGAGAGAAAAAATCATATAATACAATGGAGCCTTCACGAGGAGTAACAAAATCGCCATCCATGTCAGCCAGGAAGTTGCTGCTGTTTGTAACAGGATTTGCCGTGTGCAGCAGAGTGGCAGACGCCTATGTTCCATCGGCATCTCTCATGCCGACAACATCCAAAGGGATCGAAAGCAGAATCGTTCATTCCGCTTCCTTTGCCCGACGCAGATCTCTGCGGTTGTATTCGAGCGACCCAAGTCAAGATGACTCGGACAGTTCCGAGAATGCAAAAGACGACTCCTCATTGGCAACCAGCGCTCTATCGAATGCCACGACGACAACGAAGGAGCTACAATTCGGAGAGGTGACGCCGATGCGACGGAACAGCGCGGCGCAATTCGGTGACGTCGTGTCGATTTCGAGCAGACCATCCTCGCCGTCCGATTCACCGTCTCTCTTTGTAGACGAGACGTCCCAAGCGACAAGCAGTAGTAGCAAGGAATCGGGCCTTTCCGATGTGGAAATGTTGAAGCAGCGCAAGATACGGAACATTGGGGTCGCCATCCTTTCGGTCGCCTTGGCCGTCGGAAACTATGCCTATCAATGGACACACCCTGTTACACCCATACAGCTATTGGTCAATATGGAACGATCCAGTGCTCCCTTGTCGGATATTGGGAAAAACTCCAAACCAACTGTGATTGATTTCTGGGCCCCATGGTGAGTTCAACGGTGCTTCAACGGTGCTAAAAGATTTTCTCGGTTTAGTTCTGAACGTGTTGGTCGGCGGAGTGGACATGAGTCAACTCGTGCATCTAGTTCGACAGCGACTTTTTCGTTTTACTCATACATTTCCTTATTCTTCTATAGGTGTGAAAATTGTCGATACATGGCACCAACGTTTTTCCAATTAGAAGAGTCCTACAAGGACAAGGTCAATTTCGTCATGGTGAACGGGGATGACCCCAATAACTGGCCACTTATAGAAGCACTGGGTGTGGACGCCATTCCGCACATGGCCTTGATTGAGTCGGACGGAACCGTCGATACGGCTCTGATTGGAGCGGTGCCAAAAGAATGGCTTTCCACAGACATAGACGTACTGTTAGACAATGCGAGTAAAGATGCCGCCGGAGATGAGCAAACGCCGAAACAAAAGCTACCATATCAAATGCTAGATGTCTTTGCGAACCGACCTGAGAATCGAAAATTGGTCAACGTCGATGCCATTGTAGACGCTGGAAAGCGGTAGTGGAGCGTGAAACACGCAACAGCGAAAATCTTTTGATAGAGGGATAGATTGTAACAGCCAAAAGGGCAATCGATCAACAAAACGTCATTCCAACAAGGCACGTCTTTACAGGAGCAGACAACTCTACTACAATTCACGGCCTGAAACCAATCATACGACATGTTCTAGAGTCACTTCTAGGAGGACCAGCCTAACCCACCGCAACATATTCGATTCGTCGATTCGCGACAGCTGGCCGAATAGAGCTCGATTTTCGTGTCTAAAGTGTGAAAGGTATCTCCAGTTTCATGGAATGTCCTAGACGCTCATTTTAGGCTAAAACATACTTCTACTATTAAAGAAGACTCTTGCCACTTCTAATACTTCTCGAAATCTGTATGAAACGCAGAAAATGAAATCGCCTACAAGTCCTAACAAAAAGTAGTTATTTAGTCGAGCTAATCAATCAGGAGAAGGAATCGAATTGTCAATCATGATTCATGATGGAGATTTTGAATTTTCTCATGGGATATTATTTCTGATATCTTTCGATGTCACCTCTATGAGACTAAACACACGATGGTCGATGGTCGTAGATATTCAAACCAAGAAGCCAATCATTCCCTTCGATTCATACTACAAGAGAATTATCATATTGAAGGTTCCAACCGCGAAGATAGAGAGCGATGTGGTCCCAGAAAGGGTTGATATACCATGTATTGCGGTGTTTCGTTCTCTTCCATGTCTTTTCAACGCTCTCGCAGATTCGGTTCGTTTATGCCGGTACGACAACAAGACAAAACGAAACATCACCCATTGCTGAAGATCCAAACAAAAGCAATGACCGTCCACCTGGATATTGGCCAAGATATTCGGGAACTCGTCGAGTGCGGCTCTTGGACGGGACCTGGAACGCTAGCTTTTTAGAATCACAGAATCGCGTCCATCGGAATGGAGAAAGTGCCGATTTGGTTGACATGACAAATAGTAGATTTGATTCCATGGACCCAAATATTGATATTTCAAAGATCAACACCACGGAACCTGTTACGATTCCGTCGACGATCGAAGTCATTGCCGATCCAGAACATGGATATCTCCCTGGATATATGGGATATCGCGGGGTTTCGTTTTTTCGCACACACTTCGAAACGAACGGGGTGGTAGAACGATCGACACCCCAATCGACGGAAAAAGAATCCTCTAGCGGACCGGTAGCTCGGATTCAATTCCAGGCATGTTCGTTTTATTGTAGGGTATGGTTGAACGGTGTAGAAATTGGGGATCATATCGGAGGCGGGTACGTTGCCTGGTGGTTGGATGTTTCGGAAACAGTGCTAGAACTTGGTCAAGAACTGACCCAACTCCCAAGGGAAGAAAATGAAAGCCCTGTTTTTATCCATGAGCTCTTTGTTGTGGTCGACAATCGCTTCAATTCTACGACAGCTCCACTCCATACCGGAGGTGACTTTTGGCACTATGGGGGTATTATGCGATCTGTTGAGTGGCACGATCGTCCGAATATACTCTTGTCTGAAGCGAAAATGGAACAATCCTCAAAAGTAGAAAAAAAATCTACCAACGATGATGATATACATAGTCGAGGATATTCTGGTGTGGACAGTAATGTTGCTCCAAAATCGAAGGAATATGTAAATGATGTCTCTGCCACAGCATCTTCCACCAGAGTCCGCAAGCGAGCATTAAACAGAGATATTTTTGAACAAAAATCCCCATTGTCGAACGTTTGGCCATGGAGACTCTACATCGTACCCAAAAAAGATATGCGGAGTGTGGAGTTATCCTTGCAGCTAGTGGGAGGAGATGATAATGTCACGAAAGATAGAACCGACGCAGACATAATAAATGAGCTGAGAAAGAATGAACGCATTAAGATTTATTTCGATGGGAATGTCACGAAAAATGCATTAGACGATTATTTTCTGACAATAGACACAGTTCATCAGGGAGCGGTATCTTATTCGACAGATACAATGACCCCCAGTGGAAGAGGAAACGATCGGTTGGTGAAGCTAGGAATATTCTCAGTACCGAACCCACGAATTTGGTCGACATCGGATCCGCAACTCCACACCGTTTCGGTAGATATAAACGGAGCTATTGTCACCGAACGATTTGGCCTTCGGTTTTGGGATACTGGGATGATCTCAGATCTTTCTCAAGGATGGATGCCTAATACTAAAAGCACAAACAATTCCAAGACTAGCAATACGACTGCAAGCAACAAGATCCGATTGAATGGAAAGGTCTTGAAACTGATGGGGTGGAATCACCATACACAATGGCCATATACAGCCGCATCTCCTACTGACGAACAACTTGACGAGGACATTCGGCTTTTGAAAGAATCTGGACACGCCAATTTCGTACGCGGAGCCCATTATCCTCAAGATCCACGGTGGTTGGACCGGTTGGACGAGCACGGCATTGTAGTCTGGTGCGGTGAGTTATCTTTGTTGTTGGCTTTGCTACACAGAATAATATGTTTGCCTGGATATCTGATACGTGTGGTATACTTCTATTCGAAACGAATGAATAGAGACATTAGGACCAGCTGTTTCTGTCGCCAACCTACAGGACGAGTACTTTCTGAAGGCTCAGAACCAACAGATGAACGAGATGCTAGACAATGCCTTCAATCACGCATCCATCGCCTTTTGGGGGTCTTCAACGAGGGACCAAGCAACCACGAGGAATCATGCGCTGGATATCAAGCAAGTTTCGATGCCATTCAGGCCCGGGACACCTCCAGGTTCATCACTTACGCCTCGGACAGACGGCCCCCAAGCGACAAATGTTACGAAGCGGCCACTGTAATTTCCTACAACGGATATCCGGGCTGGTACCAAAAGCAGGATCCGGAGGATTATTGGAATTCATTAGCGAGCGAGCTCTCTTCTGGAATGTATCCAAACGCACTAGGGAAGCCCCTGATTATTTCTGAAACTGGTGCCGGGGGGATCTACGAATGGAAACATAATAAAACCGCGGAGAAGTGGACGCTGGGGTACCAAACGGACATTGTCTCCCGGGATGTGGCAACTGCCATAGAGAACGCTAACATTTCTGGGATTGCCCTCTGGCATTTTTTTGGTAAGTACAACAGCATTCGCGTGTCGGGTTGAGTTCTGACCAAGTTTATTCCACGACCCATGACGCATTGCTCACAACACACATGCACTCGCATCTGTCAAATCATTCATCTGATTATTTGCATCTATTCTATCCTTAGATTTCAAGGTCGACGACAAATGGGAAAACAACACACATTGTGACTATCTTCCAGGAATTGAACCAAAAACCTGCGGCTTTATAGATGCCGGGACATCTGGGAAGAAGTGGAATCAGAGACCAGGGGGTGCAAACCACAAGGGATCCCTTGACTTTTTTCGGAGACCTAAGCCTATCTTTTCGGTTGTGGCATCTCAATATAAAATAATGAATGAACGGCAATGTCGTATGCGTAGTAAGCAGTAATGCTACAAGCACATCGAATCATCGAAAAGCAGCACCACTACTAGTCCTCCAATTTGTGACAGTTGAGGATCTACTAGAGAAGCTATGGAGATAGGAGACAAGAAAAAGACAACAAAAACGAGAAGAACGCGTTATGACCGATGGTGAGCACGATATCGAGCAGACATGAGATTTGATATTTAGTGATCTAATAAAATGCGAATGCCAGCTGTATCGAGTTAATTAAAAATTATGAACACCTTTCAACAAGTAGACTCAAGTGTAATGGGACGAAGTGTGAAAATACGCGCGATACGATCTAAACGATGAAAACAATAACTGAATATAACATGAATTACGATACGATAGCAATAACAACGATAGCAACTTAATCCTTCAACAAACGAATATACACACTGTTATAGTAGCGCAGCTTGATGGTACTCTTTACAATATCACATTAACAACAGAAGTGAGCCCAAAGGCTGCAATTCTAACTAGCCGGATTCTATCGATAGATGCTGCTCAGTTTAACCGCGTTCTTTCAGTACCAATTGTACACCGAGTATTCATCGTTAATACTCATCGAGGTGCGCGCAGTTAATCACATCAGTCGATTTCTCACAGAAGAAGCTGTATCGTGTTCTTGAAATTAGAGAAGACTTCTGTCCCTTGAATATAAATGCATATAATACTTAACATAATAACCCACTGCGACTGATTTTTGGAAATTAATGTTCTCCGACCCGATGAAACTCCAAAATTTACTTAAGGTAACCCTGGTTCCTGTCAAAAATAATTGAATATTGTCCACCTTTTAAGGGAAACAATTGGTTTTTAGTACCTCGCGTTTTAGAATTTCACAAGTAAAAATGATAGGTGTATTATGTGGGCTTATTCGATGCCCACAATGGAGCATTCATTTCAATTCTCTTTTGTCCCAGTGTTGATTGTCCATCTCAAGAAATGTACCACTTGCTCGTACTCTACCCGAAAGATGAGAAGCATAATAATGTGATATGTCGTTGCTTGAAAATTGTAGAAGTAGCTTAATTAGCCGAAGAATGTACTTCAGAATACAATACAGTCTACATGAAAAGTCAGAAGTGATCGTTAAATCAAATACTAGATACCTCCTGGATAATCAAGCACATTGCTTGTACTGAGTGCCGATTCCCAAGCCTCCCTTTCTGATTGAATTTCCGACCGAGCAACAGATTTGAATGTCAAGAGCATCGTTTCACACCAGGTTGATAGTTGACCGAGAAGACAAACAACGAAATACCGATGGCGAACTGTACACGAAAATAGAAACAAAAGGTATCGATTTGACTAAGTTTTAGCAGTATCATGGAAGCGGACGCTGCTGTGAGCATGGACGTGAGCGGAAGCAGCTCGTCTTCGAGCATGGAGATGGTAGACGATGAAGTCGTCGACGAGAAAATGATAGAAAAGCTGTGGGCAAGGGAACGATACGAAATGCAGATTGACGATCGCGAGGCCACCCACAACGAGTTGCATGGTGTCGAATCCAGGTATGATGCTTCGAAACACGAGAGTCCTGAAAACCACTACAGGGCCCTGCTCGAGTTCGAAAACGAACTCAACCTCAACCCACGACTGTCCTCGAAGCTGAAAAGCGGTTACTTGAGGGCCCTTAGCCTCGAGTCGTCCTACGTCTCTTCCTCGGATTTCCGCCTACGCTTTTTGCGAGCCGAGTTCTTCGATGTCTCCAAGGCGGTTGTGCGGTTTTGCAATTATTTAAATTTTATGGCGGAAATGTACGGTGAGGTCAGCCTCCTTCGACAGATTTTCATATCGGATCTGACCAAAAAAGAGCGGAAATGTCTTAAGGAGGGTGCAATGCAGCTGTTACCCACTCGAGATTCCCTCGGGCGGAGAACCATGATCTTTTCGGGCAACGTCGGGGAGAACTATTCTGACCAAGAACGGGATAGGGTCGGGATCTATATCATCTTCCAGGTTTTGGCCGAGGACGAGACAACCCAACGTAACGGAGTAGTCACTCTCCACTTTATGTCTGAGGGCGTGCAGAGATCGATGGGGGGTGAGAACTTGGCGACAACGACCAAGTTTTTCAAATCTTTATTCGAGGCATGCCCGGTGCGGTTTTCGGCAATCCATATGTGTTTTCCAAACGACTTATTGTTCCGGGTGCTCAAACCCATAATGCTTTGGGTTGTCGGAAACACGGGGCGAAAGTACCTTAGGATCCATTCCGGGGCGAGACTTGAGTGCGACTACAGTTTGAACACGTTTGGGATACGGCCGGATGACATTCCCATTACCTATTCCGGAACACTTAAAACCCGGCAACATATGCGATGGCTGAAGGTCCGTGGGGCAATGGACGATTATGTCGAGCAACAATGCAAGGAGTGCGTCAACGGGGATTATCGCTATTTTTACGTCTCGGATCAGCATGCAATGAAACCCTTTCCGCACATCCAATGTCCCGAAATCAATTGCGTCTTGTTCCACAAAAATGGTGTAGCTTGGGAATTTCCGGGAAACGTTGCATTTCGGGCATTTCTCGACGAGCAGCTGCAACTCAACGACTGCCTTAACAACATATCATCTGGAAACTCCAAATCCACGGGTTCCGAAACTCTCGCCGCGTTGGAAAAAGAGGGACTCGTAGACCGAATCCTCCGGTTGTCCGTGGAGCAGAACTTCCAATTCCTGCTGCACGACGAAACGAAACACTGGTACAACGAGCTAAAAGATCCTGTCACCTTGCGCCGCTATATAGGTTTTGCAATTCGGGGACGCCAGAGACGGGTCGGAGCCAAGAGGCAACGGCAGGGGTGGGAAACCAGCGACAATGACACTCGAAATTATCGCAATCGGGTTATCAGGCCGACCGTCTTCACCAACATGGACGGGCACGACTTTGGCCCCGATCTCTGTAAATCTTCATGAAAGTGTGTTCGGGATTTTCGCACGCGTGTACGGAGGGGATAAGGAAGTTTGATATCTTGGGCATTCATTCAGCTGCCCCTCCTACAATTCATTGACACTCCATCTCACGATATAAGGTTGGAAGCCGTCTACTCTTGCTCATTGAGATACGAGTTTTACGAATGCGGAACACTGCGTACTAAGGAAATGTTCGAGTTTTGAAGTAATACAACCGTCGCAATTGATGTGGACTTCAAGAAGCTGTCATCAGCACAAGGGGAGCGAAGGAGCAGTAGTCGTAGGATAGATCGCACCACGATGGTGGCATTATTGATGGCGCCGCGCAGTTCTTTGCAAGGATAATTCTTATCTCGCCACCGCTACAAGAATAAATAAGAAGGCCACCCCTGATTGACGCTTGCAGTAAACAAAGAAGATTCGAGAACTAGTACTACTCCTGCAAACGTCGTGACGACCACCAGCATCACAGCAATAGGGCAACGACGAAGCAAGAGCAAGTCGTGTAGTGTTAGTAGCAGGATGTCTTCGTCAAGAGAGTGATTTCTCTCGGATGCCTGTGTAGTATAGTACTGAATAATTAGCTATCCATAATTTTCAATACTGCGGTATAAATTCTGCGAAGAACATTCAAGAACGGAAAGAACCCAAAAAATTCAACTGTGCGGTTCTCGATATCTCGGGTTGTACGTACACATACGTCATACAGACAGACTTCTACGATTCCCGCATAGAAAAACAAGTGTCAAAAAGCTGCGGTCGTGTGCCATCCGATTCCAAATCCAAAATCTTCTCTCTCTTGGGGATGAAATTCAGGATTCGTCGTGTACGTAATTGGAGGAACGGTTGTACTCGTATTGACGTACCTGTACGAAAAAGATGGGGGAATTTTGGGAGTTGATGCAGGCCTTCAGCTTCCGTCCGAACAGATCGAAGAAACCGTTGTTGTCGCACACAAAGCCGAACTTCGCAAAAATAAAAACGAAAACTAAACAATGAAGTTCACAAGAACCGCCATCTGGTCTGCCTTCGGATTTGTTGCTGCAACAACTTTATCCACAACCTCCACCGTCAACGCCTTTGCTCCCGTTCCTACACATACCGCAACCCAGAGGCACATTTCGGCAGCTTTCACTCCCCGATCGATCGCCACTAGCAAAGCCAGTCAAACCATGGCTTCCTCCACTTCTCTGAATTCCTACACGGTCGGAATCGTCGGTGCCACTGGTGCCGTTGGAAAAGAAATCCGAAATTGCCTCGAGGACCGAGGAATCCTCAAGGTCGATAAGCTTCGCTTCTTTGGTTCCGCGCGATCTGCTGGAAAAACCGTTTCGACCAAGAATAGTGGGGATGTCGAAATCGAATTGTTCAGCGTCGATGCCGCACGAGAATGCGACGTCATCTTTTTGGCCGTCGATGGAGACTTTGCCCTCGCACATGCCAAGGCTATCAGTGAGGGAGACGACGGTGCCGTTGTCATTGATAATTCCGTAAGTCGATTTTGGATCTTTCTTGTCGTGCCGGGTTCACAAATTATTCGCATTTTCGAGCACTTCGATGTTCATTTCGATGCTCGATTTTTTGTTTATCATTTTGGCCAGATTCCATTTCACGAAGGGCTTTTCCCCTTACGTTTTGAGGACTTGAATGCTGTTACTAACCGTTCTGTGAATTGCCAAATTCTTGACGCGCAAACAACAATGTTGAAACGATGCTGCTTCCCGTTCCACCCGGACAACCAACTACAAACACTGCATACACTTTTTCAAAATCGAATGCAACTTTTCTTTAGTCTGCCTTCCGCTACGAACCAGATATTCCCTTGGTCGTTCCCGAAATCAACGGAGAATCCACCAAAAAATCCAAGTTGATCGCCAATCCCAACTGTACCACCGCAATTGGATTGATGGCCTTGTGGCCATTGATCAAGGAATTTGGAGTCAAGAAAGTCTTGATGTCGACCTACCAAGCTAGCAGCGGAGCCTGGTCAGCCGGGCATGGACGAATTGACGGAGGGTACCAAAAAGTACCTCGAGGGAGACATGAAATCCCACGACGGTATTGAGAACAAAATCTTTGCCTATCCGCTCCCTTTCAATGTCATTCCACAGATTGACAAATTCCAAGAAAACGGGTATACAAAGGAAGAAATGAAGGTCACTTGGGAAACACGAAAGATTTGCGACCTCCCCGACGACACCCCGATCAGTTGTTCGGCCGTGCGCATCCCTACCATCCGCGCACACTCCGAAGTCATTGTTCTGGAAACCGAAAAGAAGGTTGATATCGCATTGGCAACCAAGGTCTTGGAAGAAGCCCCCGGTGTTGTTGTCAAAGACGATCCAGACACACTGACTTACCCCATGCCTTTGACCGCGACTGGCAGCTACGATGTCGAAGTTGGAAGAATCCGCAAGTCGTTGGCATTTGGTGACTACGGAATCGAGTTCTTTGTTTGCGGTGATCAGCTTCTGAGGGGCGCCGCACTGAATGCCGTCCTCGTCGCCGAAGAAATGGACAAGAACGGCGCTCTTGCGTAAATGAATCATACAAGCACCAGAACAAGACGAACGAAGATTCATTTTCGAATTCCATTATAGCTATCATCTTCAAAACTCTTAACTACTAATATTACATGTAGCCAGTTCTAGAACAATAAACTCTAATTTTATTTTTAGCGTCATCGAGAGGACTGATATCTTACAACCACAACGAAAAAAAGTATCCTCTGTTTCAGGATGATAATGGTTAAATCATAGGCTTTTCGAGGTGTTTGAGAAGCTTTCCAGAGTCACGAGAATCGACTTCTTGGGCTTTTTTCAACCAAAATACCATCATTCTTACCAGAATCATTAGTTTAACTCGCAAAAACACGCAGCTACAGTTTCAGATTCTGTTTCATCGGCCGTTTTTCGACCAGCTGCAGCCCGAAGCTAGACGAAAAAAAGGCAACCAAAGAGAAACACTGAAGCTGCTGAATGGCTCAAAATCTCCCTCTAAAGCTCCACGGCTCTATAACAGGCTGCATTTGAGCGATTCCACATTATGACGTTGGTCATCGTCGTTCAAATTTCTCCCGTTGTGATGGGAGCCAAAACATATTCGTCTTGTCTTGCGTCAACAACTCGCGGAACTTACCAGAATCATTAGTTTCAGGAATTATGGATCCAACAAACAATACTCACGATGTGGTACGAAGAGACTTGAATGATGTTACTATCCAGTCAATGACTGTTGCTAGTTTTGAATTATGGTACGAGCGAAGTGATGATGTTACAATGCAGTCAATGACTGGTGCTAGTTCTGAAGTGTGACGAGAGAAGTGATCGGTTCGTAAATAGCAAAAATAATGTCAAAATGTGTTCGTTTGCTTTTTCAAAAAATCTCACGAGCCAATCGTGTCTTGGTCACGGGAAAATCTGGTGGTCCAATTTGAATAGCAGCGGCTCCCAACAACTTTAGGACTAAACTAGTACCTTTCGTTTGATGCAACATACGTATGTGTACGTGATTTACCTATTTTTTCCTCGAATTTGAAAGAAATTTATTCTCAATTCCGTGGATCGGATGAAAAAACATGAATGCAACAGCCAACAATCAGTATGATGCGAAAATCAGAAATGGACATCATCTACATTTCAATTGTCCATGGTGATTTCTTTTCAATTTATGGTTGGAGGAATGCTATAATATTGACGTCTGCCAATATAATGACGTACTAAGACATGCCAACTCTCCACCTTCTATTTCTGCCGGAAGAATCGTTTACGAGAAACGCTTGAGAAACCATCATTAGCAGAGATGATGAACTACGCCTTTCTTTCTATCGTGTTGCTGATACCGTTCAACTGCCAATGCCTACTGTCAAGCATAGTAAACTCTAAAATTTCGAGCGCTTTGAGTTTTTCAGCGCCGAAACCGCTTCGTGCCACATCGTTGAAGTCGGATGAATCTGAAGTTTTGTCGGGACACGGAGAAGGAGGCAACTTTCTTCCTTACGAAAATGTCAATAAAACACACCAGGAGCTTAGAATGCAACAGCAACAACAAGAGAAACAGGAAATATATCTATTTTCGTTGAATTGGGTCCAAGAGAGTGATCCTGAATATTTTCTGAAAAAAGATGTTCGACAGCTATGGGAATGGAAGGATACTGCGTTGGGAGATGGTCGCGATTTCTTTGTACCAAAGCCAAAAACGCTGATGGCATTGCAAAACTACCTCTTGGAGAACATTCCCAATCTTGTGGAATGTTCGGTTATTTCGAACTGCGCTCGGTTAGAGATTTTATGTTCCCATTCATGTCCGTCGTCATTCGAAAAAGATGGCAGAGAGGGGGAAACCAACTATGTAAAGCAACAAGGGGAGTTGCTATCTCGCGAGATCTCAAATTGCTTCGTAACCCAATTGGATCATCACAGAAATACATCAAAGAAGAGCAATGCTTGGAGCAAAATGTTCCAACAGCTCCCCATAAATGCGGACAATCCTGATTCTGTATTGACGACGAAGCCGCCGTCGACAAATCCGATGAAACCAATTTCTCGCTACGATTCATGGTGGAATGTGACAGTGGGCTCGAAAGCAATTTTGAATCATGTCTGCAAAGTGAGTGCTGGAATGGGTCGAAGACCCCGACGCCCTGATCGACCGGTTATCTTTCGGCCGTTCTCTTCCCGCGATGCACATGTCCTGTTGCAGTTGAAGCGCACCCGAGAAAACATTAGTACAAAAACCGAAGATGAGAATTCATCGTCAAAACAACCTTCGAGGCAGAAACTCTTGCCTGTTATTTTAGACTATGCATTGCGAGCGGGCAAAGCTGCAAGAAATTCAAATATCGTCCCAGAGATCTTGGAATTGAAAGAAATGACGTCTGCAGAATCTTCTGTAATCTCTGCATCGGAACAGCAAACTAGTGAAAGAGTCGCTAATGCTGCTTTCGAAAAAGGCACACAGCCTTTGATAATGGAATGTGTGGCAAAACTTAATGATTCTACGAACAATATTGATCGAATAATTGCGGAGTTCAGACAGAATGCTTTCGTGTTTCTAAAGGATATTGAAAACGAAGGTGACCATGATGATGAAAAAATTCTTCAACAAGACCTTCGTTCGTGGCTCAATCGTAGATTACATGGACCCACAGTTGAATTACGATCACTATCTCGAGAGCAAAATGGTAATTCTCATGAAGATGTAGAATCCTATCTCAGCAATTCATTGAAGGACATCCGAGACGGATTACAAGAAGAGCACCGTCGTCGACGTCGCGAACTCAACAAATTGGGAAACAAAGTAGTTTGAAGGAATGTCTTTCATCGAATAAATTTTAGAAAAGGTACGTAAATTTTTACCAACAGATGCGGAATTGAGATTTTTTATTTTATTGACGCCTCCCTAGGTTGTTGCTTTTATCGCTTTTATCCTTTCGTGATCCGTTGTGAACCCCGTTGACTTGTGGCACCATAGAAATTCTCCCCATGTAGCTAATTCTGCCAAGTATATGTACCCATTATCCGTCAGCAAGTTTTTCAAGTTTTTGTTGGGGCGTTCCACCGTCAATACCCGTATGGTGTATTCATCGAACGGAAAATCCTTCATGGCTTCGTATTCGGACCGTTCAACGTCTAGGCTCAAGTAATCGATCGTTTTTGGAACATTATATTTTTTCAATACCTCTGAGAAAGGTACGGTGTACCGGGTAAGCTCGGGAGCATCTGGTTCATTGTGGCGTCTGGCAAGTCGCTCGTTGACTTTTCCCATAATACCTCCGTATACGCCTCGGAATTTTACTTTCACTTTCTTTGATTCTGTACCCGAGACAAACGCACCCACCACAGTACATTTTCTATGGGATAAACCGTACCAATATATGGAGTTTGGTTCTATACACAATCCTGTCCATCCCTTGCGTTCAAGAGCTAATGTGTTTGTCAAATCCAAGGCATCATTTGCTGCCAGATCAATAAAGTAGCCTTTCGACCCGAGTAGATCCAAAACAAGTGAGTCCTGTCCGACTTGCGCATATGATTCTTGATTTGGTTTGATAGAATCGGGCGCGTCGTTAAACAAGCCCTCTTTTTCTCCATAAAACACATTGATCTGATGCCACCCGTCCGATGTAGGACTATTGGGATTGTTCAATTTTCTGATGTTATCTTTTGTCCAGGAGGAACTATCCTTTGGTATTTGATGAACCACATTTCCTTCCATAGCACTGGAACCATCTCCAATCATGAAATTCATCCCAAATGCTCCAATGAGAATCCCAACGCACAACTGGAAGACATTGATATTGGACGCCCGAGTCTGATTTAGTCGTTTTACTACTGTCATCGTTGTTTATGTCTGTTCGAATTTCGTGCTACAGCGTGAATTCAACTTGCTTTCCAAGTTTTTCAATTTCCGTACCAACTCCCTTTGCAACCGTCTACAACTTCCTTAGTTCTTCAGGTATGGTATTTTGTTGTGAATTAGAAGATGATGTTGTGTTCTTCGATTGAATCTGAAGGTACCATACGAGTGGAAATACGAAATGAACGCGCGCCACTCGTACGAAAAACTTGAAAATGACCTCCTGTTTAAAAGTGTTTCAGTCATTTTTTGGAAATCATCATGTGACGATATGACCGTGACTCAATCAAGTCACTATTTCTCTCATTCACTCAGAAACATTCACAAAAATCTAATCCAAAATTCCTCATTCCTTCAGAAGGCTTTTTGGGGGTATGTATTCCATCTGCTACGAGAAAAAAATAGTTGTAATCTGATTGGCTGAAAGGAAACAAGCATCTTTTGCCATCTTTCATTCTCAACCATTCGCTTTGATCGGAGAGAACGATGTACTTTCTTGTATTTTGAGTCACGTCACACTGTAACTACATCGGCAGTCAATTTTGGCAAAGAGGAACAAAGAACAGAAAAATCTTATTTCATTCGTCCTTTCGAAATCTCGTCAGTGCGTTCCTCTTCCACGGGGCCACTTTGGTAAACAAAATACGGGCAAGCCACCAAAATCCGAGGGTTCTCGTTTTGTCATCTCTTGTATCGGAGGCGAAGAATATCTCCATTACTTTCAAAGCCGAAGCCCAAAGAAGATAGGTATTCCATTAACCTGCCTATCTTTGAAGAGAGACTTCGACGATAGCGTTCTGGAGTGAAAACGACTTCACTTCTCCTGTTTTCAATCCACCAGCTCACTCACCTCGAGTCCGATTACTCGATACAAACGCAATCCAATAAATTCCGTCGACATTACAGAATGAATCCTGCCTCCAAGACGGCAGTAGCCGCCATGCATCAAGTCGGGAGAAGACTTTCTTCCTCGTATGCTAACAATAGCAGAAATGGTATGGGACGAGTTGTCGACCTGATCGGATCAGTACGTTCGAACCATTCGGAAGAAAAGCTACAGATTCTTACGACGACAGGATCCCCTAGTGCCCAATCACCGCATCAAATAATAAAAATGGCGACAACACAAAAACGAGCAAAGAGTTCTATGGCGATCGAGTACGATGAACCCCAAGGGTCCGCAGGCTCCTGCTAATGCAACCTACGATCAATCGATTCGAGAACCCTTTCCATCGATCATCCTTGGACCCGATAAATCTGTCGAACCTCAAGGATCCTTTGCTGAAGCGCAAGCTGAGGTAAGAAAATCATGTTTGCTTTATGTACAAAATATGAAAACAAATACCAGACCCGAAAAACTATCACCAATCAATCAGGAACGGTTGTTGATATCGTTTTTTCAATGGGCGGTCCGGAGATTTGGGAATTCTTTACCACCCCGAATTCACATTGTGCATGAAATTGAACCTCATCAATTTCTGCTATCGCATTCTCCTCGTACTCATTCAATTATTTTCTGTTTGACGCATTTAGTTTCTCGATCCCGATATGGACATGGTCGAAACCTTGAAAGAGGGACTGCTCAAGACTGATATGGGTATTGTGGCCCATTATTACATGGATGTAGAATTGCAAGGTATTTTGCAGTCAGCTAAAAAATTCGCATCCCGACTTGAAGCACAGAATTGGGATCGCCGATTCTTTGAAAATGGGAGACCAAGCCGTAGATATGTGTCGTGACCATGGTGTCACTAGTGTGGTTTGTTTGGGCGTTCGATTTCATGTCAGAATCAGTCCAAGCTATTCTAGGAAAGAATGGTTTTGGGGATGTTCCTGTATACAGAGCTACAGCCAAGCACATTGGATGCTCGTTGGCGGAGTCTGCCGAAACCGATCAATATCGCGCTTGGTTGCATACAGAGTCGAAGAAAGCCTTGGACGACGGCTGTGTTCCCTTGCACGTCATTTATATCAACACCAGTCTTGAAACAAAAGCTGTAAGTAGCTCGATCGTTCCGACTATCACCTGCACATCGTCAAATGTGGTCCAAACTATGTTGCAAGCTGCTTCAGAAATCCCGAATCTGAGAATCATGTATGGTCCCGACACATACATGGGAGAAAATCTTGAAAGGTTACTCGAAGTTATTGAAGAAGCAGATGATTGGACCGATGAGAGAATCAAATTGGAATTGCATCCGGCCCACACAAATGCTAGTCTAAAAGCGTTGAAGGACAACTTGGTGGTTTTCCCGCAAGGAAATTGCGTTGTCCATCACATGTTTGGTAATCAGGTCACTGATACCGTGAAAGAGAAGTATATGAATGAGCCAGACACATACATTACTGCTCATTTAGAAGTACCCGGTGAAATGTTCGACATCGGCATGCAGAAATCGTTAAATGACGAAGGTGTTGTAGGCTCAACGGCAGATATTTTGAAATTCATTAGTCGCAAAGTCGAAGATGCTGCGAATTCATCGACGTCGGATGACGCAAAAGACAGAAAACTACGATTCATTCTTGGAACTGAAGCGGGGATGGTAACGTCAATCGTGGAAAAGGTACAGCAAATCCTAGGCAATGCATCGTCAAATTTGAATGGGCGACGGGTTGAAGCAGAAATCATTTTCCCCGTGAGTTCCGAAGCAGTCATGTCTGTCGAAGACTGCGAGACAAATTCCATGACCAGCAAAGAGAACGAACTCTCGATTGTTCCGGGCGTTGCCGGTGGAGAAGGGTGTTCTACTGCCGGAGGCTGTGCTACGTGCCCTTTCATGAAAATGAACGACATTGATGCGTTGCAGGACATAATCAATTTGGTCGACGACAAGAGACAGGGTGACGACCGTTCAGGAGGCATTTTGAAGAAGCACCTACCGCCTACACGTTTACAGGGAAAATTTATTAATGGTATCGAGGCGACAGAACTAGGAACGGAAGCTATCCTGTATATGAGAAAATTCATGCTAAATCAGTCCATGCCAGAAGAATTGGTCACGAAAGTTACAACTTTCAAAGCAAGCAACTAATGAAGGATTTGAAACGAAAAGCAACCACTCGCCAACAAAAATTGGCAACCCAATGACATGCAACTAAAACAACAATAAAAATCTATACACTGTTTGATAAAAATATTTTTTTCGCTAAGTAAATCTCTTGTGTTTTCCGAACAAACCTGACATCAAGCTAGTTTCCATTTCCACATCGGGTCTATTACACGTATCAGGGAGGACTTTCTGTTGCTCCAGATTCTCTTGATAAAGTTTGACATTGACCTCCATTTGTTTTTCTTCCAAGTTTTCCCTGCCATCGTCATCATAGCGTACTTACCAAAACTAGCTCCCATCTTCTTCCCATGTAAAAATTACAGTTCCATATTTTACCGAGGCGATACTTCAAGGGTTGAACATATTTACTCTAGTATGAGAGATTGTCAGTCTGAGGAGAGAAGGTTCTCAGCTTCCAACGGACCTTCCACGAGCACCTCAGCAGAAGGTTCTCAAGAAAAGTAGGATGGAGGTGCTGACAAGTGAACTCGTTCCAGTATTCGAGAAATTTTCAATTGGTGTCAAAACTCGATCTTTTCAGGAAGGCCGACCGAAGCAAGATTCCATTGTTGAGGCATAAGTCGAAAATTCCATTCACATATGGAACATTTTAAGCAAGTTCGGGTCGCTTCAAGCGTTGAGCGAACCGAAGCACAATTTTGGCAACCGCGAGCGATAAATAGAGTTTCATAAAGCCTCCTTGAAAGTAAAATTCACATATACTTTTGAGAGTTCAAAGGGACGTACGGGAAATTATGCAAAGTTGAAACTGCTTTCGCCTTTCGATGCCATAGAAGCCAAACTCATACCCACTTCCGATACAAGGCCCGCCAGGAGCGCTCTCCAACGCGCGGTAGAAATAAAACTAATGTCGACACTTAGATGAAATTGCGCGCCATCTCGCAGCACTTCTCGTCTCGCGCATCACATCGATATTATTTCGTATCTCATTTTGACATCTCTATTTCTTCACGTGTGGAGTGTCAAAACCCTACGTTGTTCTTGTGAATAAATTCACATCTTCATCGTGATCCATACTGCGGAAACATCAATGCGGAGACATCCTGATATCATCTAGAAAGGAAAGAACTAGAAAAGAAAAAGAAATCGAGAGGGTCACAACAAGGTTCTTATCTCGAAGGGAAGAGTTGGACAGTATGGCGTCGAAGGTATGTTTCACCAAATGTAGTACGAAATGTCAGAAGAATTCAGGTTTATCATTAATTCGCTTGCCGTCGCCGCGTCTCATTCTTCTTCTCCATTGATGCATGTAGGGTGATTATGTTACATACGAAGGTCAGGGAGAGCAAGGAAACGATGAGTCACAAAATGCAGTCAATAACTCCAATGCCGATGATGCTGCCGTTGCAGAACAGCCTACAGAACCATCTGTCCCTGCAACGAACAGCGAAGAAGACAGCGATAAGAAGCGTCGCGTATACGTAGGTAACCTGGCGTGGGAAGTAAGCTGGCAAGATCTGAAAGATTTGATGAAAACGTTGAATCATGAAGTAGTGAGAGTCGATGTAATGCAAACGAGTGATGGTCGCTCGAAAGGATGTGGTATTGTCGAATTCGCCACTGCTGAGGGTGCCGCAGAAGCTGTTCTAACTCTTAATGACACAGAATTGTCAGGACGTCGCATATTCGTTCGTGAAGATCGTGAAAACTCGAATAGCGGAATCTCAGGACGTGATCATCCTCCACGAGGTGGACGGTATAACACTCATCGCAATCGTCACCAAGGGAATTCGATCATGTCCTCTGATCCAGAATCCCAATCGCGTCGTGTCTATGTAGGAAATTTAAGTTGGGATGTGACATGGTCAGATCTCAAAGATCATATGAGATCTGCTGGTGACGTTAGACGAGCGGACGTAATTTGCGAACACAATGGCCGTTCAAAGGGGTGCGGAATCGTAGAGTTCGAGACCGAAGAGGGGGCACAGAAAGCTATCGAGACTCTCACCCACACGGAACTTCGTGGACGAACGATTTTTGTTCGTGAAGATCGCGAAGGCAGTGGAAGCGAAGGAAAGGGCGGACATCGTCCAAGACATATTGGTGCAAACAGTATGAATCCAAACCAAACAAACAATAACTCCGTTTATGTTTGGAATTTGTCATACGATGTAAGTTGGCAAGATCTGAAGGATCACATGAGAAAGGCAGGAAATGTCGATCAAGCGACTATACTGACGGGCAACGATGGATCGACGAGCATCGGCTGTGGTATCGTCGTTTACCAGTCTCCAAGAGACGCGGCAAGAGCTATTCGGGAGCTTCAAGATTCTGATTTGAAGGGTCGTCCAGTTCGATTGCGGGAAGATAAAGCTGCGGGTGGAAGTTTTCGTTCGGATAGAGGTCCACGTGGCGGTCGTGGCGGACGGGGAGGACGACACGGAGGAGGAAGAGGATATAATGATGAACCAGCTTCCAAAGGAACACAGCTTTATGTAGGAAACTTGTCATATGACACGACTTGGAAAGAATTAAAGGAACATTTCAAACAGGCTGGCGAAGTCGTAAGGGCTGACGTCATGTCATCCGATAACGGACGTTCAAAAGGTTTTGGTATCGTGAGATTTGAACGTCCCGTAGACGCGGAAGCAGCGATTTCATCACTGAATGGCGTCGAACTTGACGGTCGTCCCTTGGAAGTAAGGCTTGACCACAAGGCGTAACTCGCCTACATTCAAAATTAAAACGGAAGCTGAGGACCAAGCGAATGTGAACAAAGGGTAGGATATATGTATGCAAATATGGTACTAGTATTGGTGAATGTGAGCATTTTGATGCATTGGTGTATTGTACTGTAGTTTATGCCCTAAAGATAATAAGTTCCTTCACCGTCAATTTCAACCAAGAAAACGAATTTAGATAAAATATTATGTAAAAGTATGCAGTAGAAAAGAATCATGCGACCGTGGATGATTATAGTCCTTTGGCCATACTACTCATGAATTTCAAGAACATTACGAGCTACACACACTCTAGGTGCTGCACGTACTATACATATCTTCTCACCAACTTGTAATATTCTCGATTGAACACTGACGTTTCAAGGTGGTTTTCGCGCCAAAACTAATGTGAGAAGAAAATGAATATCGATACAATGTTTTTGTGTTACGACGGCGACAAATCATCATATTTTTGACGATAATGCACCGATGATCAATGCGACAATAATCCCTTTAGAAGCTGCATTCAATTCTGAACCCATATTGGCTGCTCTGAAAAAATACATCCACCAACATGACGGTTTTCTTGTCATCAACGGACTTCTTCTGGGGTGTTTGCGCAGCGCTTTTCGCACCATTTCTCATGGTTTTGGGGTTCATGATTTGGGACGACCATTGGACGCAGAAGAAAGGTTCGGCCTTTTCGTTGAATATGTTCAAGTGTAATTTGGCCGCCGTTTGGTTTCTTGCTGTGATTATTGCAATGAATATAAAAGATGAAACTGAGCAGTCGTCAATGTCGACGACAACGGTTTCGTCAGTAAGGGGCGCCTCTTTAACTGCTGGTATAAAGATGATCTACACCAAACTAAATCCGTTCCAAAACGAAGATGTGAAGTTTTTGATGGCATCGTCTACAGTCGGTATATTAATCGGGGACTGGACGTGGATCGAAGGTCTAAAATATTTAGGGGCACGAAAGGTTATAGTTATGGATTCTCTGAAACCCTTCTTGGCAGCACTGGTGGGACGGGTCTTTTTCGATGAGAAATTCAACAACCCTGTGAAGGCAACAATTGGCTTATTGCTGACAGTTGTGGGTGTTGCTCTCGTCGGACTCGAAGTTGAGGGTGAGGGCGACAAAGGAGGAGACGAGGACAGTATCGACGCATCAAACAGTACCAGTGACCAACGAAGAAAGATGGATAAATCATATCAGTATGGATTGTTCATGGCAGTATCGAACGTCGTCTTGCACACACTTGGAGCGACTTTGACGAAGAAATTTGGTGTTGAGATGACCACTTGGGAAATCAATTTTGTGCGATTCGGTTTCTCTGGACTATGCATGTTGTTGCTCACATTGCTATTACTCATACGAGACCGAATCTCACGACTCCATTTGGGACCACCCCGGGCATATCAACGCCATTCAACAACATTTGGAACGCAGCATTATGGATCTGTTCCAATCGCAGACACCCTGCCTTCAGTATCTCCTTCCCACAGCCAGGATGCGTACAACCAAGAAAACCCTTGGTACACTCTTCCAAAATTATCGCGGGCATCATGGATAAGGGTAACTGTTGGGGTTGCGTTTGTATCTTTCATGACCCCGTAAGTAAATCAAAATGTCCTGGAATGCAATCGATAAGTTACACAGTAAAATTTACCCCGTTGCTCATCGCTGTTTCTGTCGTTTCAACAATAACAATTCAAAAAAAGAGCTTTGACAAATTACGCCATGTTTCAAATTCCCTTGGCCTTATTATTGACATTGGAGTCGATTGGGCCCCTGTATTCGTTGCCATTAGCTTTGGTAATACAGAAAGAATTCCCTTCGTTACAAGCTTCGGTTGGTGCGGTATTAGCAGTTTCAGGTATTGCTTTACTGTCCTTAGAAGGAAGGCAAGGTGAATGATGCGACTATTTCCAATATAAAACCTTTTGGTGCTGTTACTGCCGCTAGCATTTCAAGATGTAATAATACTGTGTGTTCTATTTCTAATATTTATATTCGTTGGCTCAAAATGAGCCATGACCTCATTCGAAATCGTCAAACTGGCCATCTAACTGATTGTGCAAGAACAGCAGCAGGTTTTCTTGTTGGATTGGTTGATACCCATTTCCATTTCCATCATCTTGCGTTCGTGCATTCTCATCTTCTTCTCCTGATCTTCCAGTGTCTTAACCATTGCCAATCGATCATCGTACTCCTGTGCAGCGGCTTTGCTGTCAAGCGGTGCCAATTTGGCGCCTTTTCCCATTGTCTCCATCATCTCCCTGTATGCCATAACTTCTCTGAACACTCGAGCTCTTGCTGCTTCTTCCTGGCGTTGCAATCGCATATCTTCAATACTTCTTCGAGCTGACTCCTTTTCTCGGGCTTCCACGAGAACTCGCTGGCTTGTCATCAACTCTTGGCATTTCCTTATGATTTCCAATTCGCGGGAAGGGACTTTTTTGGTGACATCTGAGGAAGGAGGATCAATCTTAAGGGATGAAAACTGTTGCCGGCGAGAATCGGCTGGGGTAGCCCCGACCCCATCATTCTCGCCCTTGCTGACCCGATCATTCTCGCCCTTGCTGTCATCCTCTTTGCTACTGACGTTTGTCAAGGCACCAATAGTGTATCCAACAAGATTCGTTAAATTGCCCATCCAACCGTCATCTTCCCCAACCCCCATAGTGTCCTCGATGCTGTCATCTTTATCGGTAGTAGAACCCGATTTGCTGCTACTCGTTTGCCCTGCTTCTTGAATGGCATCGAAAAAGAAAATGTCGTCATCTTGATCAGCATTGCCACTATCAGCTTCCCCCATATTTTTCATCCACAATGCAACCGACGACGACTTGGAATACTTCGAAAGAACCGACCTTGACGTTTTCGCTGTTTTCCAAGACATGTTACGCCAGTCTTCTTCTTCGCCGTTATTTCTCCAGTCTTCTTCTCCTGCGAGGGAATCTATGTCGTCGTCTTTGTCTTCTAACGCTTTCAACATACTTTCATTTTCACTCAAAATAGCTATATTGCTGGCATCGACCATGCTCGATCGATTCGACGGTCGCTGCGTGTCGTCTTCGTGTCCGCCCCAACAATCATCATCGGGCCTGCCAGTTTCGCTGTCGCTACAGTAATCACTTTCACTTATGACAATAATGTTTTTCTCTGTCAAGTCTTTCTCGTCCAGAGTCGAAACTGTCTTTTCGTGTTCTCTCGCTTTTGCGTTATCATTACAAATTGCACCAGTACCATCATTTCGGCCTCCAAATCCTTCGTCACGATATTTCTTCAGTTGATCTTCCTCCCTCTGTTTCTGTTCGTATTGAGACGGCTTTATGTTTTCTTGATCAGCACTACGACGATGAATTTGCGTCGAAGATTCGCGTGGTCTGAAAATATCTGGTTTGGCTTGTCGTTTCGATTGGACTGAGTTGAATTTTGGCTCTTCAACTTTCTTTGAAAATGTTTGGACTCGAGAAGCTGAGACCCGCTGGTTTTCTTTTTCACGGACTTTCTTGGGATGCATCGGGGGGTTTGCAACATTCTGCTGTTGCCGAGATGTCCGTCGAGGGGGTTCCTGGGGATTCCTCTGGTGGTAACTTCTATTCTTCGAGGTTCTCGGGTGAGTGTCTTCTCTATATTTCTTTTTCTTAAGAACCAAGACACGTTTCCCTTCCGATGTGCGATTGTGTCCTGAATCCGAACCCAAAGTATTATTTGCGGTTTCACAGGTACTCGTCGAGACTGAGGCCTTTCGAAAAAGAATCGGATGGGCATCTTCCGTTCTCTCACTATCACTGATATACGAGTTTCTTTGCATTACCAATTTAATGGCTTCCTCCGGTGTCAACGCAGGTAAATCCTCATCTTTTCGTGATTGCAATGGATATTTCTGAGTTGGATTTAGAAATTTCTCCCGTGATTGTTGTAGAGTATGGCTGCTCACGCTAGTAAAGCTAGTACTGCTGCCATCGCGTTCGTCTGTGTGGTACATTAGTCGTCTTGAGTGAGTTGCGTTTGAAAAGCTTGTCTTCCTCGTTGTTGGGAGCGATACTTTTTTAGGAACCCTTGTATCTACTTCCAGAGGCGTGCTCAAATCAAAGTCGTCATCGTACTCGTCGCTGTCACTTTCGCTATCACCATAGTCACTATCCCCTCCCTCGCCTCCGTACTTTCGGACGCGATTTCGAATCGACTCCTGCTTCCGCTTTGCATCTTCAAGATTTTTCCAAATTGCTGGCTGATTACTCTGCTTGCCGTTCGTCAAGTTCTTTGGCTTTTGCTCTGGTCTTCGTTTGCCTCGACGAATGTTCGTCGATTTGTTCTTCGGTGCATCCATCATATTTATAGAATGTTTTGTGCCAACAATTTACACAATATCGTTACTGATTCATCGGTTCGGGGTTTCTTTCACCCCAATAGCTTCTGAATTCCGCGGTCGTCTGATTCTCAATGATAATATAATGTTAGTTTGAAAAGAATAGACGCTCCAAGTTTGATGATGCATATGGTATCCAATCGGCCGCGACGGTAACCTTCTACAATATTGTATGCATTGCGGAAAGGTTTTGTGTTGAAAAATAAAACAAAAGTATCGGGCGATTTTGAAGATGACATAAAATGACCCGAACTGAAACATTAGGGAACCAAATCGAAACGAGTATGTTTCTTGTTTTTAGTGAACGTAAAGTGCTTAGGCAATTTTGTCGACTATGACCGATTTCACTTTAACCACTATGTACGATCACTAGAGTATTCTTCCAATCTTTCTGTATGTGCCGTCGTTCTCTAGAGAGACTATTCACATTTTCGTCATCATCACAATCTTGTTAGTGGCAAAATACAACTGCTCAACTATTGCTTCTAGTTTGGTGCGGCATAGCTTGAGAACTCTCGACACATTTGGCAACCATGGATAAAATTTTGGTACTCTTGATCAGTATGGGTGCTACAATTGATTTTTGATCTATTTCTAGACTGCAGGAGTGGATTTATATCATAACGACGCTCTCGATTTCCTTTTGTCACGCTGGTTTTTGGGAAAGCATGAATGTGAAGCGTCGCGTTATTTATACTGGAGGTTGGAACGTGGATAGATTGTCGAGATCGAATCCTTCAAAGTCATCGAAATTTCCCGCATCGTTCTCGCCTTGGTCATCGAACCGATCGAGCAAACCATCCACAAAGTCACTGATTACCTCGAATGCTTGTTTCCCTACCCGCCATGCCGTGACGAGTGCCTCTTTCGTATTTTTCACTATTTGGTCGGTATCAATACTTTTGGAATCGTTCTCTGATTCTATATCGACGCCAGACGCTGTGCTTGTTGTGTCATCTCTTATCTTTTGAAAGGGCAGTTGAAATTCTGATATCCGTTCTTCGAGTTTAGTCCCCAGCGTTTGCCAACCGATCTTAATCCAACGAGCAACTCCACGAACCTTTTTGAGCAAAATTTGTTTACTCTTATCCATCAAGACATCTTGAATGCTCGATCCATAGCCGACGTCGAGTTCATCTGGAGGATTGACTCCCTCGAAAAATTTATCGATGTCGTCAAGACCTTCGACAAACTCAGAATTCACGTCGGCATTGTTGCCACCGGCATTAGCATTGAAACCATCAGATTCCACATCTTGTGTTTCTTCCTTCGCATTTTCGTCGCTATGTTGATCGATACCAGCACTGCCATCGTTGTTTTTGCCCAAAAGACGTCCACGATATTCTAGGAATTGTGGGTCTTGTTCATCGCCTAGGAATGGTTCTCCAGACCCAGCCTCCGTCGCCGTCTTTTCATCATACAATGGATCATTTTTCCAGTCATTTACGACTTTCTGGCTTTTTACATCACCAACAGCACTCTTCACTTTCGTCTTGTTCGAATCTTCAAAGAGCAATCGGAGTAATTCTAGGTCGGGAAGTCTGCGAGTTGATCGATATTGCCCCCATGGCTCACCACGATAACTATCAGTAGTCACAGAGGTGGGTACTTCGGTAGCAGAAGTATTGGTTGCATTGATAGAATTAGCATTGCGGCGATCCTCCCGTGCTCGGGCGCGGGCAAGCGCCTTGATGCTAACTCCTCTAGTGTCGTCTTCGTCTTCGTCTATGATCTCACTTTCGTGGTCTTCTTCTATTATGTTTTGCTCCTTTGTGGAATCTGATTCTAGTCCCTCGGTTGGACCATCTAAATCGATAACGGAGTCGTCATTTGTGCTTCCGTTATCGTGCACTGGATATTCGTCTTGTGTTTCTGTTTCGTTTTCCGTATTCGATTGTGCATCTGATGATGTTGTATTGTCGTTAGTCGAAGCCTCCTCTTCTGCGCCTTCCGCTTTTTCGGTATCATCTTGTTCGTGTGGCGAATTTTGAAGAGAATCCTCTCCCATCATGGTCTTTTTTGGAACGTCTTTATCTTCCGTACTCTTCGTTGAAGCTCCGGACGACCTGTTGCTAGTCTCATCGCTTTTGTTCTCTGGGGGACTTGCGATTCCTCCCTCCATATCCCTTTTCTTTTCGATTACTTCTGGGCGCGATTTTGTAGGCTTCTCGGAAGAGGAGGCAGACGAAGTTTCTTCGATCTGGTCCAAATCGGAGTCCACGGATGTAGAATCCTCCGAGGCTGACGACGAAGTTGTGGTATCAATGTTTTCTTCGTCTTCTTCTACTGTATCCGTCGTTTCGGTTGCCGAGGACAAAAGTGTGTTATCCTCGGTCTCCTCAGTTGTGTTGTCTTCCAACGGCTCATTGGCATAGCTGGCTGTATCTTCTATCACGCTTTCTGTTGTCGACTCATCGTCACCGACACCTATTTCATCATTATTCTCGTCACTGGTAGTGGAAGGGTCTGATATTGTGTTGCTTGCGTCTTCAAACGTTTCTTCGGCGACATTCAACTCGTCGATGGTTCCAACAGAGCCCGAGTCTTCATTTGTGTTGTTTGTGTCCATCTCATCGTTATCGTATATGTCTTGCGGTGAGTACAATGTTTCTCCGCTCAGGGTTTCGCTCTCGTCGAGATCCTCAATGGTGGCAGCTCCATTTTCTGCGCTATTGACAACGTCGGTTGCGATCACAACTATCGTTGTCGTTGTCACGAAGTGCGACACCAAAAATAGGAAGAAAAAAATGGATGGAAGAGACACCGTCGATGGAATGCGCCTCCGATCGCACTTGCTATTCTTTTGTGTATGAAATTGGCTTTGAAAATCCATTCTAAAAAGGTTCGACGATGATTTCGCACCTCGTCCTCCTAGAATGTGTTTCGTTTGCGATTACCACAAGTCGTATAGCTCTTCAATTTGCAACAGTATTGGGTTTCACTTTCTTTGGAATAATCACTGTCACAGATTGGTGGTAGGTCAAGTATCCACTAACCGATAGATTCCAAAATAATGCAAAAGTTGAATGGATCGTTCTGATCTTCACAACATCAATAAAGGAAATAATAATAAAATGTTGATAGGTCTTCGCGTCCATGACATTTCTGTGTGACGTATCGGAGGTATCATCCACCATTCAACTATCGCATACGACTCAATCGATTGCTCTCGATGTCGATGGTCAATTTTAATTTAGTCGATCTAGTCAATAACAATTTCAAAGTACTTTATTAGCTTTTAGTAATCAAGTAAGGCAGGTAAAGAGCATCATCATTAGCCGTAGAAAGCTCTTTCTTGGGGTGATTATGTGAAAACCTCACCTCCAATACCCGTTGATGCAACCAATTACACTTTTAGCAATAGCTACGAAATAAGAAGATCCACCATGAGCGAAACTTTGACTTTGAGAGGAACCCTTAAGGGACACGGCGACTGGGTCACCAGCCTTGCCACCACCCCCGAAGACCCCAACTTGTTGTTGAGTTCTTCCCGTGATAAGTCCGTTGTTGTCTGGCAACTTTACAACGGATCCACTCCCACCACCACCAACATCGAGGACCACGAATACGGATTCGCCCGACGTGCCCTTCGTGGACATTCCCACTTCATCTCCGATGTTGTCATCTCTTCCGATGGTGCCTTCGCTCTTTCTGCCTCTTGGGACGGTGAACTCCGATTGTGGGACATTGCCACCGGAAAGACCACCCGCCGATTCGTTGGACACGAAAAGGATGTCCTTTCCGTTGCTTTCTCGGTTGACAACCGTCAAATTGTTTCTGGTAAGTCAGTTCCAGTGTTATGTATCGCTATTGAAGGCCCCGATTCCTAGAATTCTCCAACTCAATATTTTTTGTTCCCTTGAACTCCTTGTCTCCAACCCAAAACAGGATCCCGTGACGGAACCATCCGTCTCTGGAACACCCTCGGAGAATGCAAGTACGCCATCAGCGGAAACGACTCCGAAAGCCAGGGCCACACTGAGTGGGTTTCCTGCGTCCGATTCTCTCCTTCCCAATCTGTTCCTCTTATCGTCAGTTGCGGATGGGACAAGCTTGTCAAGGTCTGGAACTTGACCAACTGCAAGCTCCGAAACGACCTCGTTGGACACACTGGATACTTGAACACCGTCTGTGTCAGTCCCGATGGTTCTTTGGCCGCTTCCGGAGGAAAGGACAACACCGCCATGCTCTGGGACCTCAACGAAGGAAAGAGACTCTACAGCTTGGATGCCGGCAACATCATCAACGGATTGGTCTTCAGCCCTAACCGATACTGGTTGTGCGCCGCCACCGACGATTCCATCAAGATCTGGGACTTGGAATCCAAGGTTGTTGTTGACACCCTCCGACCTGAACCTCCAGAGTTCGGAAAGATGCCTGCCTGCACTTGCTTGGCCTGGTCTGCCGATGGATCCACTCTCTTCGCCGGATACTCCGACAACGTCATCCGTGTCTACGCTGTCACCTCCATCTAAATTTCTGAAGTCTAATGATTATTTAAATCTTTTGGTTGTTTTTCCCATGCCTCTCTGATAGTTTTAGTTTACATAAACATTCGATGCTGTCGAATCATCACGTTCGATCAACACATGTACTTCCACCGTTCTTCTGAGATACCAGTAGATATTGAGTAACATTGGATAAAGATTTCATCATGTAACTCCTGACTATAATACGGGAGGACAAATAAGAAAAAGCCCGCCGACAGGTTCCTGTGCACTGATTGGGCGCACGTTAATGAAGTAATAAATCTCTCCCTATCATGCAAGGAGAAATTTACAAAATTGACTTCAGTGGAATTTTATCCCTATATTTTGCCCCTGTGAGAAACGAAAACACTTTTCTCAAACCAGATGGTCGATTATCTATATTATGAGTGCCAAACACAAAAATTATACTGGAGTTTGAGTGTCTTTGCGTAGCGAAATGCATCAGCTCGTTTTTAGTTGGCAATTGCTTCGTCCTTAGCGGCTTCGGCTTCTCTCATTTTTTCGGCAACGCAAAATGCCAATTCCAAACTTTGCATGGCGTTCAATCGAGGATCGCAGTGAGTTTCGTACTTGCTCGCCAAACCTCGGTCACCATCCATGGTAACACCGTTTGTGTCCCCTCCCAAACATTCAGTGACATCCTTTCCGGTCATCTCGAGGTGAATACCACCTGGGTGGCTTCCACATTCACGGTGAACATCGAAGAAGGCGACAACTTCGTCACGAATGGCATCGAAGCTGCGTGTTTTGAATCCGTTCTCGGCTTGGAAACCGTTTCCGTGAACGGGATCGCAGACCCAAACGACATGTTTTCCTTCGGCCTGGACAGCCTCAATAATGGCCGGCAATGACTTTCGGATTCCTTCAGCTGTCATTCGTGTGATGAGAGTAACACGACCTGGAATGTTGTCAGGGTTAAAGGTGTTCAAAATCTCAAGAACATCTTCGGGGCTTGCTTTGTCACTGATTTTGACTCCCAGTGGATTTTCTAATCCACGGACGAATTCAAAATGGGCAAATCCGGGCTGTCTTGTTCTTTCACCGACCCACAACAAATGTGCCGATGTGTCGTAGTAGTTACCAGAAGTCGAATCAACTCTGGTCATTGCCTCTTCGTAAGGAAGCAACAAGCATTCGTGGGCTGTGTAGAAATCGACTTTCTGCATGGCAGGAGACTCAAGATCGACTCCAATAGCGTTCATGAAGCGCAAAGATTCTTCGACAACGGATGCCAATTTTCGGTACTTGGATCCTGTTGGTGTGGCTTCAACGAAATCCAATGTCCAAGCATGCAGACGAGACAAATTGGCGTATCCACCGCTGGAGAAAGCACGCAGGATATTCAAAGTTTGAGCGCATTGATCGTAGGCTTCGACCATCCTGTTTGGGTCAGCTTGTCTAGCTTCGGCCGTGAATGGGAACTCACGGTTGATATTGTCACCTTGGTAGGAAGGAAGAGTCACGCCATCAATCGTTTCTGTTGGGCTCGATCTGGGTTTCGCAAACTGTCCCGCCATGCGACCAATCTTGACGACTGGTTTGGATCCACCATGCGTCAAAATCAAAGACATTTGAAGAATGATTCGAAAGGTATCACGAATGTGATCGACAGAGAATTCGTCAAAGGATTCGGCACAGTCACCACCGAAGAGAACGAAGGCCTTTCCTTGAGACGCAAGAGCCAATTGATCGGACAAGGTTCGGACTTCTCCGGCGAAGACGAGAGGTGCACTTTTCGACAGTTTTTTCTCGACTTCTTCGAGGGCTTCTTGGTCAGGGTATTCTGGAATCTGTTTCGATTCCTTTGTACGCCAAGACGATGGCGACCATTCTCCGTATTCGGCGGCTGTAGCAGCTACCTTGGCCTTGGCATCGCCGTCATTGATAGGATTGACGGCAGCTTTTGGCACGGGATCTCGCAACACCATACCTGTTGCGAGGTTCATCGAGGCAATAGCCCCAACGATGATTGGGATCAGTAGTTGTCGTGTCATTCTTTTTTGCCTATACTTCTATTCTTGTAAGGTATGTGTGGATTGTCGTTCAGAAGATCTCTTGGACTGGCAGTCTCCAGGATTTTGATGTACAGGAGGTTCCAGAAGAAGTGTACAGTATATCCTGCCTAAACCACATGCGAATGCTTTTTTTTCGGAAGACCTGTTCCAGGGTTTGGAGCGATGGTTCGTAATTGGCGTAATTGCATGAATTGGCGAATCACATTCGTCGCCTACCTCGTTTTGTCCGCCGACCGTACACATCAACTTTGAATCGCTGATCGTGTCCATCTGTTTTCCGCTTCACACGTGTTCGTACGTGTGAATGGGTAGAGGGAACGTTCAGAAAGAACATCGGATGATGGTTGATGATGATTCGACGGACGAATGGTAGACCACGCACGCGTGAAATACATCCCTTATGAAAAATTCAAACGTCCGGCATTTTGGCATCAACACCGACGTGTGAAATAAATAAATTTGATTGGCTCTTTTCGATGCCCTTCCACTCACTCGACAAAGTACTGGTATAGGCCTTATTTATTTTATATCCTGAACTTTAATGACTTCAAAGAGCGAAACCATCGGAATGAAGAAACATGCTCTACATACCAAAAATTTGGTAGCCTATTGACTATCGATTCCACGTTTTTAAACGCGGAAAGCACTTGACATGGGCTTTTGTTCTCGATGTTTATGAAACTCCCTACAGAGAATGTTCCTTCTCCATCGATCCACCGATGTTTATGGAACTCAATTTGGAGAAGACTGTATGCACCGATATTTATGATACTCGCATCGAAAAATACAATCGTACCCTTCTCAGTCTACACAATGCGAGAATAAGATTCTTGATCGATGCACCGCTATCAATGGATAGCACGGTACTTCAAATCCGACAATCATATTTTTGCAGCGTGCTTTTCTTCCATTAGATTCTCAAGATTCGCATAAAAAGCTTTCGATCCAAAAATCAAAACATGCCGTTCAACATCGTTCGAAGATACGAAATCAACAAGCACCAAGCCACCGGTGGTACGTGGAAAAACTGGTCCGAAAACGTTTGGTACGATGGGCCGCCTGGACAGAGATACATTAAGTATCCAAGAAATCAGGATGATCTCCGGATGCTTCTAGTCGATGCCCACCAAAATGAAATCAAGGTTCGTGCGTCGGGACAGAGACACTCCCAACCGCCACAGATTCTCCCTGATAACCGGAACGCGTTGACTACCTGCTGCTTCCCATTTCCATCTTGTCTTCGCTGCAACACTAATTACGAACGCATCGTGATCGACATGAGTTTTTACGAAGACATCAAGGGCGACAACGACGAAATTGTTCGCATGAAAATGGTTTCTAGAAACGAAGAGAAAAGAGAAGCCATTGTGGTGGTCAATGCGGGTACCCGTGAGGACGAATTCACCTACTGGGTTACGCAAAACAACTTGGCCCTCAAGACGGTTACAGCTGGAGGGATCTTCAGCATTGCGGGAATGACCTCTAACGACGTTCACGGAGGGAGCATCGCATACGGTATCTTCGCGGATACTTGCGAAGGCTTTCGAATCATGAAATGGGATGGATCCATCATGGAAGTCCACGAAGACGATCCCGTTCGCCCGGATGGATTTCGCCCCATTCAATTTGCCCGTGTCAACCTAGGCCTACTGGGAGTCGTGACCCAGGTTTTCGTCAAGTGTAGTTTCCGTCCCAAGAAACAATCCCTCCAAGGCCGCATGGGGTTTATGGTTTCGACCCTTGAGAGCGAGTTTGTCAGAGGATTTAAAAATTATCTTCGGCACGACCGACTCGAAACATTTTACGACCCATACACGGGAGGTTTTCTACCCCTCATGTGGGACTTGACAGACGAATTCGATGAAGACGGATGCGTAAAACAATCCCATTGCGCCAGACAGAACTACGGCGGAACGGGCCCTTAGAGACCATTACGGTGCTAAATTGACCGGTTTGCTTTTCAAATGGTCCAACAACCAAATCAGCCCAATTCAGGACTTGGTCCAATTAAGCTGCTCTACTGTGCAAGATGCTGGGCCCGAGGCGGCGGCCGGAGCTGTTGCCTTGGCGATGGGAAATATTTCCAAAACACAAGTCACAGCAGCCTTTGCCGCGTACAGCGAGACCTGGTTGACCGAAGCGGCGCAAAGCATGTTCATGAGCTACTTTGTAGAGATCCCTGATCTTGGAGAAGAAGGTTTGAAGAAAACCTACCAACTCTTGCAAGTCGTAACCGATATTGTCAAAAATCCAGGTCCATTCCACATTACTGCTCCTATGGAATTCCGTTTTGTCAGAGGCGGTGACTCCGTTATGTCAGGTACCTACAATACGAATCCGAACAGTATGTACGTGAACCTGGATATCATTGGCTTTATTGATTTTTGCAAGAGTAGGAAGAACCCGGTAAACTATTCGAAAAATCTTCTCGAATTTATGGCTACCGTTGAAAGGGCGTGGTACAATCACGGTGGACTTCCGCACCAAGGAAAGATGTATGGTTTCTTTGATCCGACCGATAAAAACGAACAGAGTTTCTGCCCACCCTTCAACGACAAGTTCATCGAGAAGATCAACGAAAGAAGGGACGAGCGTGCCCCTGGAGCGAGACGTGCTTTTAACCAGTATCGAACGGAGGTGGACCCGCAAGATATGTTCTTGAACGAATACATGGAAAAGCTGGTGCTCTAAATACGAAAATAGTTTCGTCCCCTGACAGTGATACAGTCTACAAGAATTTTAAAATAATTGTAAAAAATGCCGATTCAATACGTGTACGTAGTGTGAATAATTTGAATGAGACAAAAAATGAAAAGATTCAACTCCTGAAAGTATTGCGAAGAGTACTTGGATAGGCCTAATAGAGTATTTTCCCAAAATGTGAGCGATTAGCGGAGAAGAGCGGATGATCTTGCATGCTCTCTTTTCGAGGCACTAGAGTGCCACTAGCTTCCGGATCCCCCATGGGCTTATATTCCAGTCGCACTATTTGGATGCAGGATTTTGTGCAGAGGCATGATAGAAAACAAAAATTTGGCACGAACCTTCGGTAAAAACTCTGCTCATCCCAGCATGTGTAATCTTGCTCCGGGATGACATTTTTGTGAGAGTCAGTCGTGTATTCCAACAAACGCTAATTGATTGAATTCCGTAGTGGGCCAGCTCGCCTGTAACCCGATCGTTACTTCACGCCGGCGGAAAACTTGAAAAACACGAGTTGTATGCGGAGAGATCCGTGAAGGCCTCAATATTTGATTCTACTCTCCATAAAAATTCAAACTCGACTGGTTCCGTTTCCGTCAAGCAATCGCGAAAATAAGAATTGCTGCTGCACCAATTAGTGTACAAGATTCACAACTGCTGCATTCATCTTAAACTACACTAGTGCTGCCGACAACACAAACATAAATCAACGATCGAAGAAATAGGAAAAGCATTTCCAATAACATCATCATGATGAAAACGGGATCTTTTCTTTTCCCGTCTTATATGTTTGCGTCGTCCTTGTCGGCATTCGCGACGGCAACAGACAACCTTTCGCTATTGAACCAAAATATTTTAAAGAATCGGCGGAATCAAGTGGAAAATGGAGATTTCGATCGAGTGAACCAACTTTTGGAAACGGTCTCGATCAATATCGAGGATGACATGGCCATCTCCGAGAAAATCGGATTCATCACCTTGAATTTGGTTGTGGATAGCTTGATTTGTCGAGATATCAGCATTGGAGATATCTCGATTAGTCACAGTACAGAAGCTAACGATCTTGCTTCTACAAACTCCATCGACGTTGATCTTGCTTTGAATGGAATTGATGCTATATGCGAAATTGAGTATAGCTACGACTATGGACTTTTGGATGGTACAGCCAAAGCTGAAATTGTGACCGATGGGAATGCGGCTGCCACTTCGATTCAGTTTGTGACCAACGACCAAGGCAACGACTTCTCCATCACATCATCTGTTCCCAGTTGTGCTCTCGACATTGAGATCAGTGATGTGAATTTTATTGATCCTGATTTCGCTACGAGCGTGATGGAACTCTTCGTAGACCCTTTACGAGATTTGATCGAAAGTGAAGTTGAAAGTTTTGCTTGCTCCCAGTTATCGACGACAGGTGTCAACTTTTTGAATGAGGATCTGTTCACAATGATCAATGAAAGACTGGTGGATTTTACCGCTCCTACCGAAACCGGAGCTACCGATGAATCAAATTATGATACGTCGAAAGCGCTCAATTTTCGTGAAATCGCAGAAACTCAAGTTGGAAATTTGTTTGAAAGAGCATTGAGTCAACTAGACGAACTTTTTGGCGGAAACGGTGGCGAGCTTGGAATCAACAACCTTTTGCGATCGTATATCTTGGATGGAAACGGTGCTTTAGTTCTCGACATTGCCGGGTTGCTCGGAAAAGATGGTTCAAGTTTCGAATTGCACGATAAGTTAACCCGAACTCGTATTTCCTTGGAGGAAGTGCGAATATACGGACTCGATACTTTGACAAAATTCGATCCTTTGGTTGTCGTGGGCGATCATACCCTTCGGAACGAATTTTCTTGGAATTCATTGAACATGGAAATCGATGCCGTTTTGGACATCCGGTCATCGTCACTAGAAGAGGCGGTTCTGAAGCAAGATACAAATTCTGAGCAACAATCTATCGTCGAAGAAATCACGGTACAAATCGGAGCCGAAAATATCGACGTGGTTGCCAGTTTGTTCGCATTGATCGACGTTGAATCGTTGAGTGATTTCACGGTAGGATCCGTGCTATCGCTGGCAAACACCGAAGATTATTCATGGCTTATCCCTTGTTTAATGTCAGCCATCCAAGAGCTCAATTTTGTTGAACTGTCGATATCACCCGAACAAATTAATGTACCGAGCTTGGATGGTTTCATTGATGATGGACTCGATCGCATCCTCTCCGACCTGGCGGAAATCGCTTTCGAAATGTACCACGACTACCTGGTAAAGGATATCCTGCCCATGATGATGCAAAATACGGTGAGAACACTCGCCAACGATATTGTAGGAAAAACATTGGAAAATCGAAGCACCAATGCCGACGCATGCCCCAAGTTCGAGGATGTCGCTGCTGTTGATTCTGAAAACTACGTTGACTTTCGAGAGTTCTTCGGTTCACCAGACGCAATGGAAAATAACAGTGAATATGGAAAGCTGCCATCAATGTTATGGCATTTAATGGACAAGGAGTTGCTGCAAGAAAATACTACGACAGGCATGCCTAAAATCAACGATGTAATGATCGATACTCTGACCAAAGGGCAATCAGGAACCGAGGGGACGCTGTTATTTATTGGCGACGGAGAAGATGTTTTCGATGTTCGACAAAGAATCAATTTTGGAGGCCTTGACGCCAATGTCCGCCTCAGAGCAAGCGACGTGAAAATAGAGAATCTCGACACTATAGTGAGCCCTCTAGTTTTGTTGGAACCTGTTCCAACTGAACCATATTTTTTGAGCAATAGTCTCACTGTCGGGGTAGAAGACCGTCCGTTGAAATTGGCAGGAACCTTCGGTTTTGCAATGACTGATAATGTCGAAGGAGTGGAGATATCAAACACAGTCGATATTAGTGTGGACATGCACACGGCCAGCGTGCTAGCAACGATGATGTTGAAAATGGTCAAATCGAGAGTTCTCGGGTTCCCCTTGGTTGACGTGTTTGATCTAAACTGTTGGATTGCAACAATCCCTGCCCCGACTTTGAATGAACAAGGAGTCAGTGTTGGAGACGAAGAAACGACTGCTGCAATAGTCGATTTCGCCGCTTCAGTTGCAAGCATCTACCTCGACGTGAGCTGCGTGGAATGCTCTAGTCCTGGTATTGTTCAATTGTCGGAACTCTTGAGTTCATCGGGGGATGCCCAGAACGACGTTGCCTTGTTGGTAAACACTTTATTGTTGCAGGCAGGTGATTTGGTTCAAGGGGATCTCTTGCAAGTCCAAATTGACCGACTATTGAACGATGCATCGAAGCAATGCCGTCACAGTCCAAACTACGACCCAAACTTCGTCATCGATCGTACTGTCTCTGCCGAGAGACGCCAGTACAAGGACTTCGAGCCAGTAGTGATTGAAGAATCAACTACATATTTGCTGCTTGTGGGAGTGGTATCCCTTGCTTTGGCTTTGGTAGCGGCACTGCTCATTTTCTCTATCCGATTGATCACGCGCCGTCGTCATAATCGATGGCTCGCTACGCTTCCTCCGGATCAGGTGGAGGTATTGAAGAACACACAACTCAACGACGACTCTCTTGAGATGGCTTTGAATTCTACGACTTCCTCAATGTTTCACAGCTCTGAAGACATCCCGTGCATCCTTCGATATGGCATGCCTTTCGTAATTTTAGGCAACATCGCATTGTTTATCTCCGGTCATCTGAATCTCGGAGCAACTGTGAATATTGAAGTCAATATCGCAGGCGAGACGATGAAGATTGATCAATTCTTTGAGTTTTCAATGGCAAAATCAACCATCGATATCTGGAATGCCGGTGGAAAAGAACTTGCTATCCTCATCCTTATCTTCTCTGGGATTTGGCCCTACACAAAGCAATTGATCACCCTCGTTTTGTGGTTTTCTCCAACCTCATGGGTACCGATTTCCCGTCGTGGGTCGCTTTTGCTGTGGCTTGATTGGATGGCAAAATGGTCAATGATTGACATTTTTGTTCTAATCATTTGTTTGGCCGCCTTCCGGGTTTCGGTCAACAGTCCAAGTAACCTTGCTTTCTTGCCAGAAGGATTTTATTCGCTTGATCTATTGGTTGTGCCGCTTTGGGGACTGTACGCAAATCTGATAGCACAGTTGGTGTCTCAGATGAGTTCCCACTTCATCATTCATTATCATCGAAAAATCGCCAAGAGGGCCCGTGATTCGTATTTACAAAGCAGCGATAGTCATTCGTTGACACAAAGGGAGGACGCCGAGGAGAAAATATTGTTGCGAACTCAGCAGTTTGGACGTCCACATCGTGGAGAAGAGGAAAAGTTGAAAGTCAGAACCTGGGTTGACTACTTATTGATCTCATCGGTGGTAATTCTGAATGCGTGCATCATCGCGGGATGTTTTTTCCCATCTTTTGCGGTCGAAGTTTTTGGATTGCTCGGTGTTGCGGTTGAGGCAGGACAAGAATTTCAAGATGCAGAATCGTATCACAGCGTTTTCACCGTCATCAAGCTGCTTTTTGAACAGGCAAATTTCTTGGATGCGGCGAAGGACTACGTCGGTCTCGGTTCTTTCTCTGCCATTTTTCTTTTAACTGTCCTTCTTGTACCCATTGTTCAATCCCTTGTCGTACTCGGGCACTGGTTTGTTCCAATGACGACGAAACGCCGAATGAAGATGTCTGTCCTCGTTGAAGTATTGCAAGCATGGCAGTATGCGGAAGTATATATCATCGCTATTTTTGTTGCAAGCTGGCAACTCGGTCCTATTTCATCATTCATGGTCAACGCATATTGTGGTTCTTTGGGCGGATTCTTTTCAGAATTGGTTTTCTATGGAATTCTCAAGAACGAGGACGCACAATGTTTTAGCATTAAGTCCTCGATTGAAGAGGGGTTCTTTATTCTGGCAGCTGGAGCAATCCTCCTTGCATTGGTGACTGCCTTTGTAACCAAAGCTACAGCGCAATATTGTCGCGATCAGCAAAAACCGAACGGACGAAACCAAATCGAATCACATAATGCTACGCTAGAATCTGCCGAAGAGGGACAAGAAGTGACCATAAACAAGCATTTGGATACGGAGACAGAGACCCCAATCCATCCCCCTCCTGTACTATTCACCGATACCTTTCGATGGCTTTTGGTAGGAGTTGGGGCATCGGACAAACTCTCGAAGGATTTGAGCGATGACGAGAATAAGCAGACGATCATCAAAGGTTCTAGCACACAAGAGTCTCAAGATCCCTAAGAAAACAAAACTATAATAGAAATAGAAATTTACACATCAAAATTAAAAAATAGCGACGTAGGTCCAATAATTAAAAACTAAATTAGCTCCGTCTCAAACAAAGACGAATTTTATGTTGTCGCGAGAAAAGCTTCAAGCTCGTTCGTTAAGGAATTTCGATTATCACGGAAATGAAAGAAAAAAATGACGGTTGGTTCGTCCTTCATTATTCTCGTTCAAGCCCAACAAGGCAGTCAAAGAGAAGTATACCAACGCACTGTTGTCGGATTCTGAGAGCAGATACTTGTTTATATCAGTCAGGTCTGATCAATACACCACGCGAGAGAAACTTGAGCTATTGCATCATTAACGAGAGACAAAATGACCATGGTTGACGATAAGAAGAATGTTTCTTCGGCGTACCCCAACGTATCTTGGACCGAAAAACCCATCCCTGGTTTGACAATAACCACTGCCTTTGCACTCTGGTTGGGCATTACAACCGTCTTGGTACCGGCGTTGACTCAGAAATATTATTATGACGGTGGCAACAGCAACAGCTCGTTGTTCAGCCTCCCGCCAATCAGCATTTTGGGATGGTCCATCATGTTTTTCAACAACCTGAACGTCTTGATCGCCTTTTGCGAAATTGCATTGGGAAAATATATCTCTTATATTCAGAGTCATTTTGAGAGCCTCAAAAAGGAATACCGCGACGAAAAAACCGGTGAATCCAAAAAGCCGGAATACCTCGCTGGGTTTGCCTACTTGAACATGCCCCTGTCACTCCGAGACATTTACGACGGCGGAGAAAAATGGTCGAGGATGTGGTCCACCTACAGTTTGTGGGATCCATCCTATTCGAATTCCGAAAGTTTTGGGTTTTTCATCGACGTCGGAAACGGTTGGTCGACGATCTTGCCTTGCTGGTTGTGGAACTTTGCTATCTTGTTTCCTCATTATTTTACACCCACGAACGAGGGTGACTGCTCGGCCGTCGTTTTTCTGGGATTTATCGGCTCGTGTTCTTACTGGCAAGTCCTCTATGGCACGATCATCTACTTTTTGAGTTTCTTATGGAACAAGAGATACGAAAACAAACCCTTGGTGGAAGTATTGGGATTCGTTGGATTTGCAAACGGAATCTGGTTCTTCTTTCCGATTGCTTGTTTGTGGGCGTGCTATCAGCTTTTGCTAACCCGAGAACCTCAATCTATCTTTTGGTATTGAACAGAACCATCGACGTGAGTGACGGATTCTTTGGTAGTGAATGCAAAAAGTTGAGACTCGGACAGCTGCGAAGTAGGACCAAAACCAATAACCAAACGAGAGACTGCAGTAGCTATGCCTCTAAAGTAAATATAAGTAGTGCATTATTTGAAGAAACTAATTTTTTGTTTCCTTTCTTCCGAATCACCTAATTGTATTCGAAAATAAATCACGTATTGTAAATTCGAAAACGAAACGAATCAACTCTTAAATTCGAAAAAGAAGCGATTCGCCGTCTTATCTTCGAAAATTAACCACCAAATAAATTCGATATACGTGAAAGAAGACGAGTTATGATCATCAAGGTATGTGTACAAAAGTACGTACGTATTTTGTACGGTTTCTATGGTTATTGGAATCATTGAACGCTACCATTCACACAGCATATGTCATGAACAAGCATTGTTTTGAATTTTCAATTTTCTTGTTCACCGATCTCTTGCACACCCACCGAAGCTCCCTATTTACATTGTTCATGGTACTTTCGATTCACCATCCATCCTTCCTGAACGATACGTATCTGCTTTCGGACTCGGGTGCTCATCGAAAATCAAAGGAGGAAGAAAGTTATTTTGTGAACCAATGAATCTTCTTCGAGACGAAAAGAAATATGAAGACGAACAATCTTCCTATTACTCGGATTCTTCGTCGTCATCTTGGCATTCTTCTTCCGATGAATCATCTTCCTCGGACGAATCTAAAAGGTCAAGGCGGGGGACACGAAACAGTAGTCTTCGTGAAGAGGAACAATATGCAACTGAGTCATTGTTTCGGTTGCCTTCGTTGATGCGACATCGTAAGACCAAAGCTGTCGGGGATTGTGAAGAAGGACGAGTGTCGAGGAGCTTCCACGAAAACGGGGACAAAGATAAATATTATTATGAAAAGTCTGCTCGAAGCTTTTCGGACGATTCTTTTTCATCGAAAAACAGAAAGAAAAGAAGGAGAGGGAGAATAAAAGGAAGAACTGTTTCGTTTCATTGGTCTACCGGCCTATTGGCCATTTCCTTGTTGGTTTGGTGCGGAGTTCAGATCGCTACGACGGATTATATACAAAACGAATCATGGAATTTGTTTTATTCGCAAATCGGCCCACACGGTCCTCATCATAAACGGTCACAACGGACATGAGAACAACGGTGGTCCACGCCCACATCGTCCCCCGCCAGTCGGAAAGAAAGATTCTGTTTCGGAAAAAGAAAAGCTGAAACCCGGTTGTGAATTCGATCCAAGATGGCAAACCCCCGATACGAATTCCAAGCTATTGGCATGCCAGTTGCTCCACGAGATGGACCTATCGGAGGTTTTGTCATCGGTGTCTAGAGGTAGTAGAGAACGATCTTTGTCATCGGATGCTTACCTGGGAAGTGGCTTGTGGAGAGACGTCTGGAAGATCCGCGATAATACCGCTGCAAACCAACAGCAGTACCAAAGGCACTGGACAACTTTGTGGTCTTGAAAACCATGAAACCAGAACACGATGTGATTCATCGAAACTTGGAACGACATCGCCGAGAAGCCGCTACAATGAGTCGCTTGACACAAAGTCCCCACATTGCCGATATATTCGCTTATTGCGGAAACTCGATTCTGACCGAATTTGCCGCTCAGGACCTGAGCCTGTGCTCTGAAAACGAAAAGGAAAAGCGACGCTAAAGACAACCGTATCGAAAAAAGGATGAGAAAAGATGCGAACATGGCTAGAAGAGCGAATGAGAGCAACGAAGCTGAGCGGAAACTACGCAGTAAGAACAGAACCAGCATTTCTATTGACTCTGGACAGCAGCCGAGAAATTTCAACATCTGCGCCATTGTCGTCGACGTTATCAACGGCTTTGCCACTCGCCACACGAATCGATTGGGCCATACAAGCATCCACAGCTATTGCGGACCTGCATCGATCTGATGTCATCCATGCAGATATTACTACCAAACAGTTTCTGGTCATTTCATTGCCAGGAGGAACCCATGGAAGCGGAAACGTTACTTTCCACAACAATGTTCGAATTAAGGTCAACGATTTCAATCGTTGTCGTTTCGTTCCACGTCGGCTGAAATCAGTCAGCCAAAAAGGTGCCAACGGAGCTAGTAAATACAGCCAACGCCACCAGTGTCATGACCAATGAAAGAACTGATCGATGTACGATCCGAATCCCTTCTGCACCGGGATCGTATAGGTCACCGGAAGAGTACGCTGAGAAAGAGTTGACTCCTCAGATGGACGTGTATTCGTTGGGGCATGTGCTGTACGAGATCTGGACAAACGGAGAAACCCCTTGGCGCTATGGTGGGGGGAGGCGGTTCAAAGCTACGGTAATGAATGGAGCATTGCCCATTGAGCTACAGAGGTTGAAAGATTACGACAACCAGACTGAAAGGATCTTGTCCACCAAGGACACCGATTCTATAAATGAAGATGATCTTCTTGCCGAGTTTGAACGAGACTTTGGTCGAGTAATTAGCAAATGCTATTTGCTTGACCCGAGACAACGCATCACCGCAGATGATTTAGTTCGAGAACTCACGAAACTTCTCGATCGTGTTCCAAAGCAAAACACTTTGTAAAATTACGAAGTAGATTTCGAAAAACCATTCTCAATACAACTATTAATTAGGTTTACTGTTTGTATTCAAAAGACAATCGAGAACGCCGTTTGCGTGAAGCAATCCAACAACGACAACTATATTGATTTCATCAGGAATATTCCCGAGGTTTGTCTCATTGATTCTCTCATCTTCACTGATTGGCTGCAAACCCGACGCTGTCAAATATCCCTCTTCGACAACCGAAATCCGATCGTTCCCGTTCTCGTCGCGGGACGATGGCAAGTCGAAGGCTTCTTTTCCGATAATTTTAGCCCCCACTTTTCGTGCTCCAGAAGGGCGAGAACCTTCGACGACATTGACCAATTCTCCAAAGCGCCCTCTGCGACTGAAATATGACATCAGCGTACCTACCTTCTTTGAACAAAGATGGATGGCTGTCTGCGGAAGCTTTGTGGGTATTGATAGCACTGTAAAATTTGTTTGTGCACGTGACGCAGCCAATGATTTGAGGCTCAGCAGTCTGCGATAAATCAGAAGCCACCATCCACTTTAGCAGTCCTTGACTTTAGTTGTGGAGCATTTGACAGCAATCGATCAATCATTTTCAACCATCGCGGTTCGAAGAGATTTAGGATTTCTCACAGCATTTTGTTCCAGCGCATTCTTGAGCGTAAACAAAGGAATAGATGTCGATTCCGACGTGCTTGGCTCGTCTAAAATCATCTCCTCCAAACTATTGCCGTCGTCGCTTTCGTTCACCGAAAACGTCCATCGTTTCCGAATGAGTTGATTGGATTTTAACAAAGCCATCGTTGTCGCCGCACGGTGCACATTGGAAGCCAAGACAATGTCTCGGTCGACAATGAGATTGTTGTAAACCTTGCACGAAGCGACGAAGGATATCACCAAAGACAGGAGCGTTGTTACTGCTTCGTAAGTCGATGATCCTTGCTGGTCCCGATGCATCGAGAAGCATTGTGAAGACCACTGCGAAAGCCGGGAGGCTCAGGGTGGCGGCGAGTGGAAGTAACTTTTGTGGATCCTCCAGAAATGTACCAAAAACGTCCACAGAAAGAATCTCTGGTCTTTTCGTCGATCATATGACGTAAACGTGGACGAAAGAGCGATGTTATCGCTCCCAAAAATGTCTTCGCCTTGTATGAATCCGCATCGAACAGCGTGTCTATGAATCTTTGTCGGGTTTCAATAGGATACTCGTCACCAAGAAATATCGGAATGTCCAACTCCTTCGAGGTTTCGATCGCCGACAAGAAGTCTCCACCAAACCAGCGGTCTCCGATAATATCTTCCACATTCTTCGACGTGTTTTCCATTGCCGCAGTCCTCGTAGTCGCATCATCCAGGGTCAACCTCAACAATCGCTCGGGATCGAGTTCGATTACCACACCGTCAGGTTTTTGTTGACGGATCAAAGCAGAGACTTCTTCGTGGGAATTGCAACGAAAGTGTGACGTCCCAATCACGTGATAATTGAACTTCGTGGTACTGTTGCTGTGTTTTTGAGTCGTCGAGAGACGACCAATGCATGACGGGGGCAATGAGACAGAGGAAGAGGAGCTTGATAATGCTGTACTGCCAGCCATTCTTTCGAAATTCGACCTTACTCCATTGACTGCTACCTTCTCCACAGGAAACGTTGAACACGGGCGGATGCGTATTGACAAGAAAATGGAAATAATGAAACACCATCGCAGTAGCAATAGTCTTGGCAGAGTCCGAAAAGCAAGCAACCGATGGCAATAAGAATCGTCATGACGTGGGAGCCGCCTGAATTCTAATCGCTTTGACTCTATCATCGTGATGTTAGTAAAACTTTCTTCTCTCTCATAAACATAAGAACAGTCTACTCTAAATATGCAGCTGAGTATGATATACAGTAAATGCCGATGTGAAATGAATGAAAGTAGATGGTAACGACGAAGATCTGAAGATGAGCAAGATTTTGAGAGAGATTCTTCTCAATTTGTGCTCGGGTCTGGTCTGTTCGGGGTGATTCCACTTTTTGCTTGAGTCGAACTAATCAATCGAACGAATCAGTTAACACATACCATACAACATACAATTTGAGTCGAATTAATCAGAAGTATTTTGTGCCAACTGATTAGTTCGATTAAAATGTATTTAGTTTAATCGAACTAATCAGTTAGCACATACAATTTAACGGCTTTTTGATTAGCTCGACTAAACCGAAAATGGCTTAGTCGAGCTAATCAAAAAGCCGTTAAATTGTATGTGCTAGTGGATTAATTCGACTCAACAAACTGTTTTAGTACCAGAGCTACATGCGTCCTACGCAAACAGTTTCAGTCATGATTGCCTCACAATTTCGTCGAGGTTAATCTTATTTTTGTCACAGATCAAATCGAGAACAGATCACTTTTCTTTGAACCTACTTCCGAGCATCGAGACATCTCATGCCGTTTGTTTCAGAATGATCCCTTATCTTGTAACGCGGCCCTTACAAGTACTAATGTAGCAGGCAAATGCGATCTTCAAACCGCATCCGCGACCTGCTGATTATCGCTATTTTGCTAGTGGCGACGACGTATAGAACGGTCAAAGGTCAAACCGAATTTAGATGTCCATTGGTCAGCGAACGGCGTGCTTGGAATGATTTGAGTTGCGAGGAACAAGACGCTTTTCTGACGAACTATACGTCGACTAAAAATCAATGGAATCTATGACACATTCGTTCGGGTTCACATCGAAAATGAAAGGGCAGCACACGGAACAGCCGAATTCTTGCCGTGGCATCGATGGTTCATTTATCAGTTCGAGTTGGCACTCCGGAGTGTAGCCGATCCACCATTTAGATGCATGTCGTTGCCATACTGGGACTTGGGAGCTCGATTCAGGCAATGAATGGATGTCCTCGGTGTTCTCACCGGAAGCCTTTTCGGGTTTCGAAGGGACGAGTCGGAACGGACGGTGTCGATTTCCGATTCCTGATGGCAATGGCTTTGGATCCTGTTTGCGTCGAGCTCTCGATTTCGACTTTTCGTTTTGGGGTGAGGGTCGAGTGGTTGCATTGATTCGGGGGTATTCGCAATACGGAGATGACTTTCAAAACGACCGCAGCCGAGTCAATGGGTTTCGGGCTGCCCTCGAAGGAGGTCCGCACGCGGCAACGCATAATTTCATCGGAGGCAGCATGACGAATCGAGATGCGCCCAACGATCCACTGTTTTGGATACACCATGCGAATGTAGACCGAATATGGTCCCTGTGGCAAGATTATCATGGGCACACAAACGTACCTTTTCACTTATACAATGTTCCAAGACACTACGAAGGATCACTTCTCGATGTTCCCATGGCATTTGATGTGACGAGATCTTGGGACTTTCGAATCCGTAATCTACGACCACCGACACCGCGAGAGATTTTGTCAAACAATGGAGTTTTGATAAATGTGCGTTATGTCCACAAAAATCCGATACCGTCCCAACCTGGGTACGTCACGAATCGACAATGGTTCGGTGTGCCACCTATCCAGAACGATCAATGCTGGCACCGGCTAAACACAAACAATCCACGACGCCAACTGCAAGAACAATCGCAATTATTACTAGGGGAAACAGGGGATATATATGGTAATACAACCAATAGCGACGAGAATACTTTTCTCCGGGGGCTTAGAAGAAATGACCATTCGACAAAACAGAGGTCGTCCATCTTCCCTTCACGCCTTGCAAATATTGACAACGGAAAAGATGCAGAAACAATTTCTGTTGAAAAATGTGTGGAAGCGAACAATTTTCATAGACCTCAAGACAGAGTGAAGTGGGATAATTTATGCAGAGCTTTACCGCAAACACACGCTACGCTTGAAGAACGTTTGAACGAGTTAGCAATTCAAGACTGCGATGACCTCGGGAACCCACCGAGCGCTGTCGATGATGACTGGATCGAACGAATGGGTATGTCCGATGAACGAGTCACATTTGATTGCTATCATGTTGCGGATGAAAACGAGCGACCCTCTAGTTAGTGAAAACACGTAACGCTAGCAGATATTTATTTAGAGCTATAAGTACCGTAAATGCTTATCTATGTCGTGTATATAGTGGCGCAAAAGCTGATCAGATACGTTTTCGCGGCCAATAACCTCCAAAAAAAGCCAAATGCAATAATCTCTAAAACATTGCCATTACATCTTCTGTGCCGGTTCATTTCGAATCAACGGAACTCTGTTACAACCATCGACAAACAGCTTCATACGTTGCGAAGGTAATCGCTTGGCCTGGAACGATTCTCATCAATCTCGGAGTGATGCCTTTCCAAAGAGCTCCGGCACCTTCCTCTTTTGATATTCTGAGGCATCCTTGAATTAAGCCTGTATATTTCGGAGTTCCATTGAACTTCTTCGCCGTGTTTTGTTTCTGCAATCTTGTTTTGACAACATCTAATGGATTATTTACGATTGGACCCATTGCACCCGACAATCCACCGATCAACATACTGACCATACTGGGCAGCTGTTGAGGAGATTCAGAATTCCCAAAAGCACGATTGTGGAAATTTTGTTGCCGTTGTCGTTCCAGCCAATAGTCCTTCATAACGTTGTAGACCGTGAAGTTTACTGCCTGATTGCAACCTTGACGCAGCATTGTGGGCACTACACCCTTGTACAATGCACTATAGCCTTCTTCTCGAACGATAATGATAGCTGTTTGAACCACATTCCCGTACTTTCGTGAGTTAGCCTCAACAGGATCCAACAACGAATGACGTTGCGATTGCATTCGAATCTTACAAACTTCAGCCGGGGTTACGATGAGTACCGCTTCCGTCAAACCCGAAGATAGGCCAGCCGTAAAATTGGTGGCTTTATCACCTAGCATTTGTATACCTTTTTATCAAGTCCTTATACTGTTCAAATGCAACAAATCGAATTGCCATTTTCGGAATAATCCCTAATAGACACAGCGTGATTTCAAAACAACAAAGATTTCGTTAGTGACGGTGCCATGCTTATTTTCACGCCAAATAGGTGATGGAATATGACCACTTCTTCACCTCTGGATATGACTTACCGACGTAAACGGCGCTCAGCCCTTTGTATAAACTCGAAAAACCTTCTTTTTGGATTATCTTTCGGGCGGTTTGGATAGGACCAAGGGGTCCTTTTCGACTCGTGTTTGTACTCCAGCTGTCGACATGCGTGCCATACGATCGGCGACCGTCGTTTTTCGCCATCGATTGACACCATACCGCCGACTTTGATGACTTGCCCTCGACTAACAAGTGCTGTGGATGACCCTCTGTGCCAATTCCACCATGCTTGGGTGGTGTTAACGTTGGAACTAACACTTGAGTTAACCACAGGCTTTGATGAAGACACATTGAAACCATTATTTTTCGTTTGAAAGGAGCGATTTGAGGTTTCGGCAACAGCACTCTTGATATGGTGTTGTCTCGGTTGATTCCACCAACATTTTGCCCCACTGCTTTCCCCCATTGAAACTAATGTCGACGGAGATGACGTGGCCTTTTGTCACAATGCCCCTGTTACCATCGCCCGATTTACTAGAAGATATACTAGCTTTCTTCGACCACCAATATTGTGTTCGAGTTTGAGTTTGAAGCATCTGTGGGGACAGTTGCACAAGTACTTATTCCACTTGTGCTCGTACCGCCCGCTTGCACTGGTGATGGCTCGTGAAGAGCATGTCGCCGAAGTTTTATCAGATTCGCAGGCTCTACCAACGAATGAGTCGGTCTTCGTGAAGAAGACCTCGTGAGAATAGCGGCTTCCGACAAGGAGTGCTTGAACCGCAAGGCTGGTTCCATAAGCGAGTGTCTCACGTGCATCACGGCCGGTTCTACCAACGAATGTTTTAGTCTTGTACCAACCGATTCTATGTGATTGTTCCGTAATTGCATTCTCGTCTTGATAGTATCGAGGGGATGACAAATAGAAGATTCAACGAACCCCGCTGTGCCTCCGGCTAACAACGTGTGGGTCATCGGTCTCTTTTTCTTTGAAGACATTCTGACGTTAACGAAGTGGAATCACAGTTTAGAAAAGAGAAGGTAAACGTTGCAACGAAGGTTTCATGAAGGAGCGATTCAAGTATCGGTAGAAGATGATAATATCAAAAGAAAGTCCTCTCCGCAAAAGTCTCGAATGAAGTCAGAAGAGGATATGTACTTTGGAGTCAACTGATGTATGTACTGTAAGCCCTAAAATGGTTCGTAATCTCATATTTTGATGATGTGGGATGTTCTTCCTAATCGTATTTGTTCTCTGGTTTCAGATGGCGTGTGTCAAAGATAGAACTCGTGTCATGATGGGTTGTGTCAACAAAATATGGCCCTACACGTACTTACGATCAACTTGACTCAAATGTGTCGAGACAAGAAAAAAAATTGGGTTGAAAATCGTTCTAGTCGAGCTAATCCTCCTGAGGATGTTCGACGAAAAAAAATGGACCTAGAGAGGCCAAGAACACCAGTTCTATCTACGAACTAGCATGCAGAACTTAACTCAAAGTATAACACAGAAGTGTAAGAATGATACAACGTTAGTATTTTGAAGCTACTTTACGAAATTACTCTAAAGCTGCCACGAAGAAGACGAACTTGCAGACAAGGCTTCTTCCCCGTAAATCTCACGGCATCGCCCAAGGGCCCAAATAGGAAACACATTCCGGTAGGCTGTGTAGGTGATTCCAATGCTACGGTTGAAAACGCCACTGATTCCTTCTTGGGGCCAATCACCGCTGGGCAATTGACGCTTCATCAAGTATTGAACACCTTTTCGAATCGCCTCGACATCGTCACATTTAGCGTAGGATAAAGCCATCAAAGCCCAAGCTGTATTGACAACCCCACTACCTTCGCTATCGCCATAAGCTTTCATACCATCTTTTGCGTAGTCCTTGTCGTAACATGAGGTAAAATCTTCTCCCCATCCACCGTTTGGATTTTGTTGTTTCAACAAATACTTAGAGGCCTTGATGATACAGGGCGAATCAACGGGCTCTCCACACTTGATCAAGCCTTCGATTCCAAACCAAATACCATAACAGAAACAGCATGCCCATGATCCGTACCAAGAACCGTCATCTCGTTGGATGCTTTTAAGGAATGCTCTTCCCTTGTCGATACTCCTTCGAATGTCGTCGGTTCTGTGATCGGGAAACTTTTCCGCGAAATCAGCCAATGCTGTCAGGGATGCCATGCTACATTCGACGTAAGAGTAATCAATCATAATGTCACCGAACACTTCACTCGGATTCAGCTGCTCATACCAGCCCCATCCACGATTGTTTTCATAAGTCGCCCAGCCTCCATCTTCGTTTTGGTACGTCAAGAGGATGTTCGCAGCCTTGTATAAACGCTCGTTCGAAATGGGTACAATGCTGTCGCTTTCCAACGCATCTTGAATGGTTTTGGTCTTAAGCAAAGACAACGTGGCCTTTAGACCTTCTCCTGTGCAATCACTGATGGGCCAACCGTGTGCCGACGTAGAAAATGGCCACCCTCCTTCGGAAATATGACGGTAAGACTTGTAACGATTGTCATTCGACTCAAACGCGTACGCAGGACTTGACCTGGACACAGGAGTCGATAAAATCTGAGTTTTTTCAAAGTAACTCCATACCTTGAGAGTCAAATCAGGAAATTCATCCAGCAATTCGGCTTCCAAAAGGGCTTGGGCGGCAAAGCTAGTATCCCAGCATTGGCTGCCATTATAACCTTGCATCTTCATTCCGTCTTCGGCAACCCACAAATAATCTCTGACCCGTGCCATATGTTTTTCGACAAGGATCTCACTGACTCCGTTTCCATCTTTCTTTGCAACGTGATACATCGAAAGCATGTTCAGAACTTTATTCACGGGGCCAATGTCGATAAAATTCGTTTGCAAATCCTCCGCTTTCATGTATTCTACCGAAAAATCCAAACCTCGTTGGCGAAAGTAGTTTCGGAACCAGTCAAAGACGGTCCAGTTTTCGTACCTGGCAAGAATGTTTTGCAAAGTTTTCATCACCAGCGGTATGGGAGAGTAATTATCGGTTTCTGCGATCAATTGCCTGGTCTTTGTCCATGGAATCGAATCATAGGATTTCTGAGCGTATAGTTCTGTTCGTAACTCAGCAACTAGCGGATCGGTTTCGGCATCGGCGTAAACAAATCTAGATCCATAAAGATAACCCATTGGTAAATAGACCATCCGAGCGTGACACCACATCCTTCCGGGATGAAATGGAACCCAATTTGGGAGAAGCCACATTTCAGGCGGAACGGAATTGTGCCCTTTCCAATCCATAACTCCCAGTATGCACAAATAGAACTTGGACCAACTTGACGTATAGAGCGCTCCACCGTGCTCGTCCATGAATTCTCGAGCCTTGACGCAGGCTTCGTCGTCTTTGTCAGCTCCCAGCAATCTCAACGCGACATACATCAGCACACTTCCGAACATGGTGGAGGGGGATTCGATGTGGCTTCCCCATCCTCCGTCCACCTGTTGATGGACACGGATGTAATGAGTCATCATTTTAGCTTGGTCTTCATCAATCAATTTGGATGGCCGATTCATGACATACCACGTGACTACAAGCCCCGGAAGCAGAAAGTGGGGGCCGCCGTAGTCACCCGCCCAATGTCCGTCATCGCAGAGGAGCATGTTGTAAAATTGTACGGCCTTGCGACAAGAGTCTTCGATAGTTTTGGGACTAGAAGAGAGATCGGGCGGTGGTGATGGCATCAATCCTACATCGTCTCCATTCTTTGCTTTCTCTGATGCTTCGTTGAATTTACGAAGATAATTACGGATTTGCTGCGCTCGAAAGATTTGATCGTTTGTATTTGGATTCACAGATGGTTCGAAGCCAGGGTTTCTCACGCCCTCCCAAAGCCATTGTTTGGACAAGCGATTCGTCAACAACATCGACACTGGAGGATCGTTTTCCCTTGACAGGAGTTAACAAAGTGTTGATTAATCCCACTGATTCTTCTCTTGCTGGGGGTTGCGGGCTCTTCATTATCGTTCTGTAACTTGAACCAAGTTTGTCTTCCCGCCTCTTCTCCGGTCAACAGAGTCTCCGAATCGAATTGCTTCAACGTTGCCTTGTGGGATTCTTCAGCCGCCAAAAACGTCCATCCCTTTAGAGCATCCTCCGAGAGAACAGTCCTGTCCTTGTAAAACTGGGGACTTCGTGGAATTTTATGGGGACGAGGACCACCCGGTTTACTCACGCCTGGAAGGAGGTAGTTGATTACAAAACCGACCACAAACGAATAAATGCCTACTACCAATGCTCCGGAAGGCACAATGTGTTCCATAAATCCTTCGCAGACCTGTAGAGATGGCGAGTCATCGCCAGTTTCGTCAACAAAAAACGGTACGATCTGCAAGGCAAATCCCCACAAACCAAGAATTGCTGCAAAATGAAAGGCGGCACGACTCGAGGGATCGAAGGAACCCAAAATGGGGTCGTATCCGGGGATTCCAGAGGCACCATTCTTCGCATTCACGTTGTAGCTCCACCACCATTCCCAAAGGTTTTTGCCGTGAGGACGCAATCCAAGTTCTTGGAGGTTCTTTGCGGAAGTCGCGAGAAGCAAGGTCGTCCCCGACAGAAGAACGGCGTAAATCAAGACGACGATACTCAAAGGAATCTGTAGGCTTGTGCCGACGGCAAAGCCGCAGTCTGCAAACACGAAATTGTTTGCATTCATACTGTTGTCCTTTTTATCTTCGCAGATGAATCAAAAGGAACTAGTATAAAAGTAGTGCTCTGAAACAAATAATAATCTGTCTGGAAGTGAAGACTTTTTATGATATTATTGTCATTTGCCGAACTGAACTAAACGCGTTTTTTCGAGAAACAAGAATCAAAACGAGATATTCAACGCGTGGTGAATGAAGTGTTCGAGTGTATTGTACAAGTACGCGCTTTTTTCGTACTGTGTTTGAAAACGGTATGCAATGACATTAGATGGGCCCCTATCGGCACGAGTCAGTCAGTCGGCGAGCGTTGAATCGGGATTCAAATTATTAGGGACTGCGATATTGCAACAACGACTAAAATAATCTATCTTTCGAAAATGATGTTGTTGTAATCATGATGTCTATGGACGATATCTTTGTTTGAGATGCTCCCATTGATGATACCCGTGGCCGGAATACTGCCGGTACGGTTTGATAGGCAAAGCTGATTCTGAATCTCCAAGTTTAATCAGAGAGTCTTTGAACGGCACCACCTTTCGAGTTGGAGATAGACTATCCGATTGGTTGATTCGTCATAGAGACGAGAAGAAGTAGAGTTTGAGCATCGTGGTAGACAGCGAGTATGATTAAAAACTTGACTTGAATATAACATTAAAAAATTTAGAGAAAGATTTTCATTCGGAGTCACTTTGAGTCTAATTGTTCCCTAGCTTTTTGATCGATTCTGCCGCATCACTTTTGACATGACTGGCAGATATGCTGCGGCATCTTAGCCTAGCTGTTCTCGAAAAAAGCATTTCGAATAGGCAATTTAGAGAGCGGTTTTTCCGGTCACCTGCCATGGTGATTTTCTCCGTGAGAATCAAACTGATGATTGTGTAGGGAGCCAAGCTTGACAAAAGCAGGAGTGAATCCAGCCCACAACTTGGGGACTCCATCCTTAGCAATAATTTTCAAGAAGCAATCCAGGGTTCCGTTGTACGGTAATTCTCCGGTTTTGGGATCGGCTTTTTGGTTCTGTACACGGCTCTTGACGACATCGAAAGGATTCGAGAAGATGTTGGCAATAAAGGAAGAAATCAAAGTAGCAACGAATAACAAGGGCAGACCTCCAAAGATTAAGTTTCCTTCGGTACCGAACAATCCCGAGGCAGTCAATCTCATTTTGATTTCAGAAGAACATCCCAAGACACAAGCAGATAAGACCATAGCTCTCATGACGGTGACTTTTGCACCGGTCCACAATTTGGTCAACCCTTCCTCGCTAGCAATTCTTTTGACGCAGTCGGCAACACCATTGTAGTTTCGGCGGAGTTTTGCAGGAAGCTTGCTGTCATTGGACATCCTGACGAGGGCCAATTCGGAAGGAGTTCCGACAAAGCTTCCGATACCACCACTGGTCATTCCCATCAACAATTTTGAGCCAAAGGCGATTTGGTTCTTTGGGAGCCCGGCAGCAATGTTATCCTGCTGTGCTTTTTCCAACAAAAAGGCGTAGATTCCGATGCGGCAGCTCCCGTAGAGCCACTGTCTCAAGTATGCAGCGGAAATACCGGCGTACAAGCCTTTTCTGACACCATCACGGGCGACGATTTTCTTTCCACAATCGACGGGGCCTGTGAAATCGGAACCCTCGGTTTGCATCTGAACGCGGACGACGTCGAGAGGGTGACAGATGGTGGCGGCACCCATTCCAGCGAATGCCGCAATCACCATTTTCGTTGCCAAAGCACCAGCAGCAGCAACCATCTTGTTTGACTCTATTTGTTCTTGGAAAGTATTGTTAGATGATCAATATGATCACTTTCGTTGTTGTATTATGGAGATGACGACAAAGAAGTCAATGCTACGATAATAATAAATCATAAAGAACACTCTACCTGCAAGTGCAATCACCAAAATCCCGAAGATCCACCTTTTTTGCCATCAAAATTACGTGGTCCTTGTTCATTTGGCAAAACCCGAAGTCTGTGTGGTCGGGAGATGCCAAACCTTCGTGTTTTTTGGATCCTTCACTTCCGATGTACATTTTCCGGAAGATTGCAACAACATACTGTATCCCGAACCTTTTAGTTGTACATGTAGTTCATCATGACATCTATTCGTGATAAAAATGATGAAATCCGGTCATGAGTGAGAGGCATCAATGAAGTTGAGACTGAATCAATCAATCGACTTGAGACTGAATCAATCATCGTGTCGAAAAACAATTAGGACATCTCAACAAAGAACTTGACACTGACATTGAGGCACGACTGATAGAACAATTCCACAGAAAAAAGAAATGGAGAAGATGCTATCGCAGATTTTATTCGGTTCTCACCGCGAAAGTCATTGGGCATACGATCAGCAAACGAATCTCACAAAAACTCAAAACATTAAAATACAAACACACTCTACACAACTGAAAACATTTTTCAGAACATCACTCAACATCCAAAATAAGACAGTTGACAATGATCTCATCGAGTTCAAAACATGTTTCGAAGAATTTGCTTCGACGGCATGCAACTGTTTTCAAGGCATCAGGTTTGTCGAGATCGGCATCTTCGGCCAACAGATTTCTATCCACCACACCCAGAAACAGAGAGAACCATGTCGAGAGAAATGACCTGATTCCTGGCTCCAAATTTCAACAGTCGTCGTATGGGTCGTTGGGGGACCCCACATCGATCAACAACAACATCAGCGTCAACATGATCGAACCCAACACGAATTCTACTCGTGCCTATTGGCAGGCACAAAATGATGCCGACGTGCAACACGTCACTGAACAAGCCTTGATTTACGAATTGACTCGGACTACAGCCGATACTATCGAAAAGGTAGTTCCATGGTTCTTAAACACAATGCCCGAATCCTACTTTCGACAAATTCCACCCTATCTCCGACGGGAGCACGTCAAGGCGTTGGCGGCAATTGTTGATGCCGATATGGACTTGTACCTCAATCTCAAAAGCAAAACGAGCGACGGAAGGACTGTTTATACCTTTCATCCGACCAACAACCCAACCCGGAACGCTCCTGGGTATGGTGGAAGAGTTACCAGAGTGCAACCCAAGTACCCCGTCCCTCACAAGACTTCACGTGTTTAGTGCCGCCGACGACTCGTTCTCCCTCAACATGTTTGTCATGGGGGAATCCAAATCACAGCTAGACGAAGAGCCGACAACCTCCCCAAACCCAACAGCACAAAGACCCTATTGTGACACGATCTTGAATTTTGCAAGTGACGTCCGAGATGGAAAGTACATCTCGGAATATCCCGATTTGGACCCAAACGAAGCATTCTTCGAAGAGTCGAGTCTGGACATGTACCTTAGCAAGTGCCGCGACAATTACTTGAAGGTCATTTCTGATCACCCCGAACGCTTCTTGAGACAACGGTTACTCTTTGAGTCGGTCAGTGAAACGGAAGGGTGTGAGGCTCGCGTCGAAGAAGCCGTCCACGAATCTGTAGTAAATAGCAGCAGTGCCGACGGCAAAGAATACTGGTTGGACGTCGCCATGGCCAACTCGCTACCACAGGTAGCTCTAGAACGCACATGCAGATTGCTCTACGTTCAAGGATTCGATGTGGTGAAGGCGCGTTTGGATGTCATCCCTGACGGTGACAACGGTAGCGTCACGATGCTGCGATTGCTCGTCCATCCCGTCAAGGATGACACTGAGCCTTCCATCAATGACGTTGGCACTACAAAATCCAAGTTCGAGCGATTGAAATACAATCTCAAGCGATCCAAATGGTTGGATGAGACCACTATGAAACTTGTCTTTGAAGACCAACGATGGTTGGGTGTCAGGCGCGGCGAAATTATTACGGCAATGTGCAACTTACTACACCCAATTTTCAACAAATCTGCTGGCTCCGAAGGCAGCAGTTTTTATTCGAAACACAACATTTTGGTATGTATCATTCATCGGAATATAATCATGCTCGTCTATCACTTTTTCTTGTTTTCCTAACAACTTTCATTCTCTTCAAATTTGAACCAACAGCAAAGCGTAACAGACAAGCGAACGATCGGACATGCCGCGAAAATTGCCGACTTGTTTTTGAAACGATTCGATCCTGAAAATCCAATGAACGACGAAGCACTGTTTCAGCAGAACCTTGAGGAAATTCGAACTAAAATCGCTTCGGATGTCCATGAAAGCTATGTCAAGGAGCTCTTATTCAAAATGACCGAAATCATCGAGAAGACCTACAAAACAAATATTTACATGAAAGATAGGTATGCGTTATCATTGAGATTGGATCCATCCATAATGGGAGTTGGGTCTCCGGAAGATAAAACATTGCCATTTGGAGTCTTATTCATCCATGGTCAGCGTTTCAACGGTTATCACACGCGCTTTCGAGATATTTCTCGAGGAGGTCTGCGCTTGGTTGCCCCCGCGAGCTCCGAACAGTTGGCGCTGGAGTCATCTCGCCAATACGACGAATGCTATGGATTGGCATTTGCTCAACAACTCAAGAACAAGGATATTCCAGAAGGTGGTAGCAAGGCCGTTTGCTTGATTGATACAAACGACATATCAAGCGGAACAAGGAATTACGTTCTCCGGAAAGCTGTCAAGGCAATGACGGATAGCATTTTAGACTTGGTCGTTGACACCGAAGAAACCCGAGAAACCATTGTTGATTATTTCGGCAAGAAAGAAGTCTTATACCTCGGTCCAGATGAAAACGTCACGCCGGAAGATATTAACTGGATCATCAAACAGGCAGGTCGACGCGGATATGAAACTCCCGCGGCATTCATGAGCAGCAAACCTAGGGCAGGAATCAACCACAAAGAATACGGTGTAACCAGCGAAGGTGTAAACGTTTTCTTAGACGTAGCACTGCAGCGTGTTCTAGGAATCGACCCTAGAAAAGAAAGCTTTACGGTGAAAATGACAGGTGGTCCAGATGGAGATGTTGGAGGAAACCAAATCAATATCATGATTCGCGAATACGGTGAGAATGCCAAGATCGTTGGTATCGCTGACCACTCTGGATGCGCCGAAGACCCAGATGGATTAGGACCACAAAGAATTGCTACGACTCTTCAAAGAGGGATTATGCATCAGCAACTTCTCAGCTTCACAGCTCGGTCCTAGCGGTGTCGTGCACCTTTGTGATACGGACGAAGGCGTCAAGGCTCGCAACACGATGCATAATCGCTTGAAGGCAGATGCATTTGTTCCATGTGGCGGAAGACCAAATACAATCGATATCAACAACTATGATCAATTTCTCCTTGAAGATGGCACACCGAGTTCCAAATTGATCGTCGAGGGGGCAAATCTGTTTGTGACCGCTGAAGCTCGGCAGAAGTTGTACGAAGATGCAGGAGTTCTGATTGTGAAGGACTCGTCTGCGAACAAGGGTGGAGTTATCACTTCCTCATTCGAGATTTGTGCTGCGATGCTGGCTAGTGAAGAAGAATTCTTCGAAAATAAGGAGGCGATTGTTGCCGAAGGTTCTAGCAAAGCTGAAGGGTGTTGCTAAACTGGAGGCAGAACTCCTCTTTCGGGAGGCGGAACTCTATGGTGAAGCTCTACCGGAAGTGAGTCAAATGATCAGCCGTGCCATCAACTCTGCCACCGACGCTTTGTCTACTGCGCTCGAGACACTTCCTCTCGAAGACCAGGATGAGCTTGTATCTCTATTCCATGATCACCTACCGAAAACTCTAGCCGACCTAGGTTTCGATAAAGTACGGGAAAGAGTTCCTCAACAATACATCAAAAATGCGATAGCTTCTTCACTAGCATCGAAGATGGTATACAAGGAAGGCACAAGATTCGTAATTTCATTACCGGATAGCAGGCTAGCGGAAACTGCTCTGGGGTACATTCAACAAGAAAAGGAGGTCATTAAACTGATCAAAACCCTTGAAGAAGCAGACATGTCAGCGGAAGAGAAGAGTAAGATTCTGAAGCTCCTAGATGCCGGAGGTGCTCGAACTGCACTGGCCCTGAAACATCTATGACGAAGGTTTCTATAGTCGAAACGACAATGTGAACAATCCACACTTCACCTGTATCAATAAATATAGACATGCTTATAAAATCTATCTATGGATCTTTCTATTCTCGTAGACGAAATCCAGCAGCCGCAAGCAACGCAGCACCATAACTAGCTTCTGATTGCTCCGCTTTCCCGACCTCTACCTCTTCAGTATTGGCACCGATGCGTTCATTCATAATTCGCTGTCGTAAAGAACTCCATACGTCATTTTTTGAGCCACCACCGGCGGTCATGATTCGGGACGGGAAGGGCGGAGAAGCACCCAAGTCACGAAGTACCTCGTAGCCTTTGCATTCGACTTCGGTCGAAATGCTTTGAAGCAGCCCCTTCAAGTACTCTGTCCTAGCATCACTATCGCCAGTGTCTGGTAGTGGTTCCAATATTGGCTTTTTGGTGGCATCTGCGACAGGAAAACGCTCTCCTACTTTATCGGGCAGAAGAGGATAATACTTGTAACGGATGTATGCCTCTGAATCTGAAGTCGGGTCGATGTTCTTGCTCCGTTCTTTCAGTTCCTCATCTGTAAAATCCAATGCCCGAAAGACAGCGCAACCAACGTTGCTTGCACCACCTACCAACCAGGCTTCTTCGTTTGAATTATCACTCTCTTCGTCGTCACCGTTGTCACCAGATGCGGTAGCAAAAACGTCACGACTTGGAAAGCGATGACTGTACACACCCAAAGTAGAATCTTCGACATAGGTTTTTGACAAGAATTTGATGGCTGTCGTGCTACCAAGACTGGTTACAGCTGTCCCATATGGAATTCTAATCTTGTCGTCGTCGTCACCACCGATTGATTCAGACCCAGAGGCCGCAGCGGCGTAAAATGCCGCATTGGAATCCGTCGTTCCCCCAACTACAACAACATTTTCTGACAATCCCAAGTCTTTTGCGACCTTTTCATGGACGATTCCAATTGGAGCTCCGGGCGAGACGATTTCTGTCGGCAAAGTCTTAGTAATTAGACTCTCATCACTTTCTTCTCGATCGCTACTGTCTTTCCCTTCCGATATTTCTGTTACTTCTTGCAAACAAGATCCCATCCAGTCTTCTATTGGCCAGCATAAATTTCGTACGTCGTACCCCAGCTTTCAGGCAATTCTGCCAGTCGCTGTGTCGCTGCGACTCTTCGTTTGGAGAAATGAGTTTCGTCGAAATGTAATCGGACTGGTGGTACAAACATTCGTTGCTTTTCAGAGGTGATTGCAAAATCCACTTGACGAGTTTTGCAAACGATCCCGTGCTCGACCGTGCTGTATGCTTCGGGGGCAAGTGTTTTTCCAAGAGTTTCATCGTTCGCATCCCACTCGTCTCGTCGTTCGAATCTTTGGACGAGGTCACAATGTCATAATTGTACATGCGTGGCTTTCTCGTCACTTCCAACGTGGTTTGATCCGCAATCAAGCAGCTGGCGGATGTACCCGAGACACATATGCAGGCAACCGAATCCAAGATAGATTGCGACGATGACGAGCAGCCTTTGAGCAATTTTTGGATAGCAATCCACCAAGATTCGGGATCGTCGTAACGTCCACTACTGTCTCTTCCGCAGTCTTTCCATGTCACGGAATCATTGTACACCTCACGAAATCCATTCAGAGACGGTTCAATTATAGAGACTCTGCACCCGGAAGTCCCCAGATCGAACCCAGCAAACAGTGTCCGTCTTTGTTGGTTATCATCAAGACTTTCGGCGCTGCCATCGTTGTCACCACCTGCCATTCCCAAAAGATGGACGAACTCAGATTTTGTTCTTGACCCTCGTGACGACTTGCTCGAACGCGACGAAAACGACGAGGACGGGGAAATCCAAAGCAATAGAAGTACTATTGCGTGCAATTGTGGTAGTGATGATAGTAACATTGTTCAATCCTTCCATGAAAGAATCAATAGAACATGTTTCCTCTCTATTTCAAATTTGTAGCATTCACCATCGGTGGATAGAAGAAGATAGATTATTTTCTTTCTCATCTTCATCCCGACAAGAAACACGTACGTAGTGAACAAGTTGGATATGTTCATACCTTCTTGATGATAGCTTCGTACGAACCAATTTCGAGTTCATACGAACCCATTTTTCTTTTAATCGAACTAATCAATAAGCACATACCTGGTACAATTTAACGTCTTTTTGATTAGGTCGATTAAAATATTTTCAGAGTAGTCGAGCTAATCAAATAGCCGTTAAATTGTACTACTAAAATGAAAAAGTGACTGAACAAACAATGAAACACGAACGACAATGAAACGCCGTTTTCAAACGAAGAAAAATTATTGACGCTTGCTCGCATTCAAAATGAGATGAGAGAAGACTGAAGTCGAGTCTTGCTCCCATAAACTTCTATTGGGGAAAAGAACGGACGCCTTCCTCTGATTGATTACGACAGCATGTCCTCATCATGGCTGAAAGACTTTATTCTGGAAGGAATTGGAGCTGAAATTCGAAAGGCTTCCTCTCTCAGCAATGAAACTCCAGAAGCGACTGCGGGTCAGGGACGATTGGTACAAATACTAGACCGGGGACAAGAACGATTGGGTAGAGATGCTACTCGTCCAACCCGATCATCACAAGGGAGTGATTGGTGGAACGTAAAGCATAGAGGGAAATCACCAAACCTTGCAAAGCATACAAATGCATGGATATTGGTATCCGATGGATCTCACAGCGTGAGAATATATTTGACCGTCCAAGCCTTGAAAGAAATATTCGATTGTGACAACCAGAACAACAACGAAGACGATCTATTTGTTCGTGACGGCTGTATCTTGTTGAAAAGTTATTCCTTTGATCATTCTAGTTGGCAATGAAAACAGCAAAGACAAGAATGCAAAAGAGAACAAAATTCCTTCGGTGCATTTGAAATTATCGTCGCTGGAGCCAAAACCTGGCTTCAATGACCATGCAAATCATAATAGCAACAACGGAGAAAGGATGCTTCGACCCGTTATGGAAGAGACCGATGTATTATATGGCTTGGAATGCCTCGTCCGACAGAGGCAAGAACCGATGAGTGCTGCAAACATTGCCCGCGACTGGGATATCGCATTCGGACGCCTTAGCAAAGGACGTTGGACTTCAACGACAACGGACGAAGAAGCTAGAGCCTTGGTCGATGGAGAGAATAGGACTGAATGCTCTTTTGGAGTTGGCCGAACAAGCCGCGTCGAAAGATGAAGCGATCCAAGAGTGGGAATTGGCGAAGAAAGAATTCGGTGTAGTTGATGCGGATGATAAAACCAATGATGAAACTCTGAATGTCCCGGCAACAAGAAGAAAGAAAGGAAATGGTGGGATCCAGGAGCATATTTCTCAAGAGGAAGAAGATCTCTCACATATGTACATTCAAAATGTTCTCGCAACATCTGATGACGAAGGAGAGAGCGAAAGCGAGAACGAAAAACCCGAACTCTTCGAAACGCAACCAAGAGCAATGATGACACCCACAGGAAGCGATCGTGCCAAGCAAGAGGGAAAAGAATCGACGAGACGAAAGCGACCTCGTGCGAACAGTTTCGAAAGTGCAAGCAATCTGACATTAGACGAGGCTTTCTCTGGTCCTGCCAATGCGAGAAAATCACCAAATCAAACGCGAAAGCGACAAGAGCAGCCGCTACTGGGACAACAACAGCAGCAAGATCAATCCCAGAAAAATTCTGGTATTTGGGAATCAGTAAAGGAGCAACTCTTTGAGCCTGGTCGCACCCTAGTGTATTGTGTCCCATCCTCTCGACTGCCGACTGTCGCTCAAAGCAAAGAGAACGAGAATATGCTCGTCACTCCCAAGAGGGCATTAATTTCTACTGGTGGCAGTGCCAAAAATCTTGGAAGTGGTGCCTCTGTCGGTACGAATCTCACCTCTTGGACTCCCAACCCGTCTTCGGGTGCGTACTACAGAAAATACGGACTTGCACGGTGGTTGAGTCAAAACACCACTGATGTAGGCGTGAGGATAAGACTCTTTTCCCGGCAAATCAAACACGGTGATATTGAAGTCTACATTCTGTGTAGTCAATAGAACACGCTGAATTCCAGCAAAATTTAATTTCAAATTTAGCAAGTCACATTTTTTCAACCCCTTCTTGTCTCTACATCTTGTCTCTACATCTTGTAAGTAGACAGAAAATAACCTTTTTTTTCTCAAAAATGTAATTTATGGTTTAATGGAAATCGTTTTTAATGCGGTCTAATCGTCACAATCTACTGGCATAGCCGTGTAGAAACCCAATAAGATTTAGTTGGCTCCGGCCAATTCAGGGACAGACGACTTGGGGACAATCTCCTCAGGCATCTGACTGGAGTGGTGGTGGGCAATCTTCCATTCACCGTCTTCGAAGGTGTAAACGAAGGAGTATCGGGCCTTGACCTTGTCGCCGGTGGCTCCCATGGTGAACTCATAGATACCGTCATCCATGGCCCAGTTGTGTCCGGTGGTGACGTAGGATTCCAAGATCGTTCCTTGAGGTTCCTTCTTTGTGAAGTCGACGAAGTAAGCCTTGATGGATTCGTAGTCAGTTCGGGGAACATCCGAAACGGTAGGCAACAAGCAAGGAGCAGTCTTCTTGGAGTAGCAAGAGGCAACCTTATCGGGGTCCAAAGTGGCCAAAGCTCCGTTCCAGACCTGGAACAAGTCCTGGACTTCCTTCTCGGTGATAGGAGCAGGGGCAGCAGGGATGGCCTCAGGCATTTGACTGGAGTGGTGGTGGGCAATCTTCCATTGGCCGTCTTCGTACACGTAAACGAAGGAGTATCGGGCCTTGACCTTGTCGCCAGTGGCTCCGAGGGTGAATTCGTAGATACCGACATCTTGGCACCAGTTGGTTCCGATGGTCACGAAAGATTCCAAGATTTCTCCCTGGGGTTGCTTGAGCAAGAAAGAGTCGAAGTAATCAACGATCTTGGCGTTGTTGTCACGAGGGACGTCGGAAACGGTAGGAAGCAAGACTCCCTTGGAAGCGTATCGGGCAGCAACCAACGAAGAATCGCCGGTGGCCAAAGCGTCGTTCCACAAGTGGAAGAGGTTCTGGACTTCTTCCTTCTTGATAGGGGTGGCAATGTCAATTCCTTCAGGCATGACACTGGAGTGGTGGTGGGAGATCTTCCACTGGTTGCCTTCGTAGACGTAAACGTAACTGTATCGGGCCTTGACCTTGTCTCCGGTGGCTCCCATGGTGAATTCGTAGATTCTGTGTAGTAAAAATCACAAACATTGGTAGAAAGGTGAGATTTTTAATTCCTAAAATTGAACACATGAAACTGCAGCGACGAAAATGTCAGGACTTACCCGCAATCTTGAGCCCATCCGTCTCCGATACGGATGTCACCCTCAAGGATCTCTCCTTGGGGTTCCTTCAAGAGGAAGGCATCGAAGTAATCCTTGATGGAGTCGAAGTCATTACGGGGAACGTCAGAGACGGTAGGCAACAAGACGGTGCCGCTCTTGACAGCGTATCGGCTGGCGACAAGGCGGGAGTCACCGGTGGCCAAGGCGTTGTTCCACAAGCTGAACAAAGCACGAACTTCGTCCTTGGTGATATCTTTTCCGGCAGTGGATTGGGCAACCTTCTTGTTGCGAGAGAAGAAACTGCGAAGTCCCATGTTCAACTCAGTCGCAGAAGTAGGAGCGGCGACAGCAGAGCTGGCCATTCGGGAAACGACGGGAGTCGCAGGGGCGAAGGCAGAGACGCCAGAAGCGTCGAAGGTGCCGGCAACGGCGGCAACAGCAAGGATGGCAGCGCTAGTGAACTTCATTTTGGACTTTCGTTGTTTTCGGTTGACGACAATGACCACGACGGTACTGGAAAACTTATGAGAATCCGTGTGATCGGTGAATTACTGAAGTTTTGAATGCAATCTCTGGCATTTGCTTCTATTTTAAGATCCCCGCAGATATTAGTATGATTGTGGAGTGTGTGACGTATGTCGAGAGCCACACCATTCCCTATAGGACGTCACAGATTGCTTCCCGCCGTTTGTGATTGGTTATTTTTCAAACCTGTGAGGTAACAGTTCTCATTTCGTTTGTGAATGATGATTGGCCCAAATTTGCATTTGTATGCGAACCTTTGACGTCATCACATTTATTATATCTTGCTTACTCAGTCAGAATTTTTACGTCAGGTCATAAAAGAAGATGATATTGTATGTATGATAACAGTATACTTAGAGTACTATGGTATCTTCGAGGCAAGATTACCATGGTCGAGATAGAGAACAGATACATGTGTTGCTGTGTTCGCTGGCGTTCTCACCACCAACACGCTACCAAAACGAACTATTGTTAAGAGTAGTACTAATAGTCTAGAGCTGCTATTGGATATCACCTTTATCTACTACCTTCAAGCTCTTGGAACTTCTTGGTATGGCTTTTCTATCTTTCCTTTCTTGTCGACATTCCCTGTAACAACAATACCGTCATCGCCAACGTCATCGACGCTATTGCGTTTACTTTCATCAGATAGTCCTCGACGATTTTTACCACGACTCGTTTGCCACCAAGACAAAAGTGATCTACATTGTTCTCTTCCCAAGTTGATTCCTGATGCTGCAGTAGACTTCAATCGGTTTCCAATCGTTGACAAAAGGGGTTCACGTTTGGCAGAATTTTCAGGTGCAACATCATCGCTGTCGCTGCCTTGGATTGAGTCGACACCATGCTCTTGTTCCTGAAGATCAATTTTATCTTGTAGACTTTGAAGCCGCAATAAAAGTTCATTCAACTCTTGTTGCTGCATCTCAAGACTGGTTTCCTCGTTTCCCCCCTGTTTTTGATTTTCATCTAAGTTTGTTTTGGTGCTACGTTTCTCAACTTCATCGGTTTTGTTCGTGGTACCGTGACGATTTTCGAAGGCCGGTGGCTGTTGTCCAGAAACCCAGGAAGATAGCAACCGAAAATAGGACGATAATACTTCGTCGAGTTCGTTTGTGCCAGTCCGTGGAGGCGAAGACGACGAGTGTTTTGTCATTGTATCGCCAACAGGTATTTTTGGCTCCTGCTTTTTTTGTTGCTCTTGCCGTTGTCTCATGGGGGACTTTTTGTTTTCACTATTCCCAAGGCTTTCACTATCACCATCTTTCTCCCTTTCGTCGTTTCGAAGCTTCATCTCTGGTATCACAATGAATTGGCAATAGAGTGCTACAAGAACGGCCGGACTCGCTGCGAACAAAATATTCCAAAACCACCAGTTAATATCCATTACAAGGCCCTTCGGCTCAATAGTAGTCGAACCCTCTCTAATGCCACTGGATTCTGGCCTCGCGGAAAGTAAGTGGTTGTCGTGTTTGTTACCAGGATTGGCAGGATTCCTCAACGCGGCATAACCTTCCCGGGCAGCCGTGCGAGCCATATCCAATCCAGAATTGAGCCTCTCCATCAATTCTTCCGGCGATTTAATGAGCAAACTCTCGTTTTGGCCACTATTCTTTTCGGAAGATGAAGGTCGAGAGGACAACCTCAATCGATCTTTCGTAGTAAGTTTCATGCTCGAAGGCGATAAAGATTTCTTCTTCCTCATGCGCCTTGCTGATTTTTGGGTTTGCTTTGTTCCTGTTGTAAAAAGTCGATAGCTGCTGTAGAACGAAAGGGTTTGCTGTCTCTCGAGAGACGCAAGTCTTCGAGACAACTGTTGTCGGATGTATCGTTGCATATCCGAATTCGTTGGTGCGTTGGATGCAAACATTCGTTGAGTTTTTCTTGTGCATTTGACACTAGTCAAAGGAGAGACAGAAGGAACGACTGATGTGTTACTACTGTAGAATAAGTCTACGAAGACTTCCCGTTCTCGTCCGCACTTGAATTGGCGCACATTGCTGTTCCTGATTGCGAAAGTGTCTGTTGCTCTACCGCGAAACATGTTTTCGTCGCGCTATCAGACAGAAATATATCCTCAAAACAGCTGTTAGAGAACCATACAGCATATACTGAGGTGCAATAGGACTATGTCAGGGTTGGAGATGAATATTATAAGTCTCTTTGTAGTTGTAGTGCCATGGTGATGATCTCAAATAGACAAAGTTTGAGATCGTTTCAATTTGTTGCACAACATTTCATTTTCGATGCAAGACTCAATCGTACTCGTGACCAGATTTTTGTAGAGTGTCATCAACAAGTTTAATGATTAAAGTGGGAATCGTTAGTCATCTTTGGATTCTTCGACTTTTGCCGCCGCTTCCGAACGAACATAAAGATGCGTTGCATACCGCCTTCGACCTTAGTTGTTCTTCATGAAGTAAATTTTCAATTGGTAGGGTGGAGGAGATAATCAACAAAGAATTCAGTTTGTCGTGTGAATATTCTCGCGACTGAAAGACATTCGAAGGCGGCAAATTGTTTCTGCGATAATACGGTGGCGATCGAGAGAGCAAAAAGTCAAGTCAAGATATCAGCAGAGAAAGCCACGTCTCGTGAAGATGGAGCTCGTGCAAATGGAGCCAAAAAGTGGCAGAAAATACCTTGCTACAACAAGCACGGTCAGTGCTGCTTCCGCAACTGACTCTGATGGTGTCGACGATGGCATTGGAATATCAAGCACCTACAAACCCCTTCCAATATCAAACTTCAAGGCATATTTAGAGCTTGTGACCACGCTTTACGGAACTTCGTTAGCAGTGATTCTCGGGAATGCTCTTGAGTGGTTAGATTTTAGCATTTATGGATACAGCAGCGCAGAAATATCGAGTCAGCTCTTTGGTGGTTCAAAAGCGGCATTCTGGGGTTCCTTTGGGATGGGATTTGCAATGAGACCACTGGGAGCTTACGTGCTAGGGAAATTATCGGATCAGAAGTCCAGAAAGTTGTCCTTCATCATCAGTATGCTAGCGATGTCAACATCTACCGCTCTTATGTCATTGATTCCGGCAGTTTGCGGCACAACGGGTTCCGTCATCAATACATCATATTGTGTCTCGAATCTTTGGGTATCTGCGATTCCTGCAATATTTTTACGATGCATCCAAGGATTCTCTGCGGGAGCCGCTGCCGGCGGAGTGAACGTCATTCAGTCAGAGCTATGGTCCACGACGGAGAGAAAGGGAGCTATTGCACAGTCGGTAGGGGTGCAGAATGTCAGTGGGGGTGGAGCTTCTATGCTTTCCGCCGCTGTTGTTTATGGATTAAGAACTGCCATTGGAGATGACCGTTATGCGATATGGGGGTGGAGGGTCGCCTTCCTCTTAGTTGTCCCTCCAAGTTTGTTTGCGAGTTTTCTTATGCATAAAACAACTCCGGAATCGAATGATTTCGCAGAATGCGATGGCCATGTCAAAGAGCACGTCCGATTGGTTGATAACACCAGTGATGAAGAAGAAAAATCTCAATTGAATTCGTTGGACGAAATTCAAGATCAGCTCAACATTGAAGAAGACCAGTTTTCGGATGAACAGGATCATATTATACCCGTGGACGACCGATCATCGTCATCGACACCCCCGTCGCTTCGGCTTAGAACAAGCAAGTATTCTTCCGTCGCTACTGGAATCACGAGTGACAACAATGATAACGATATGAAATTCGAAAAGCAAAACGTTACTCCATGGTGGCTGTTGATATCCGTTATTACATTTTCTCAATTTGCGATTTCGGGTTTTAACAATCTAACCGTGTTTCTAGTAGAGTTCGCACAAACAAACTACGGGGTCACTGCCAACACATCCACTTTGATGCAAGTCGCTGGAAAAGCCGTTCAAGTTCTCATGACACCACTTGCTGCTACGTTAGGTGACATCAAGGGTTGGTTCTGGACATGCGCTTTTGGTGGCACACTTTGCACGATTTTGGCGCTTCCCATGATGGTCGCCGGAGATTTTGGAGGCGTGGCCGCGGCGTGGATAATGATATCGGTGTGTTTGCCTCTTGTGTCGACCTTTTGGATTTTGAATGCACCGTTGCTGGCCACGTCGGTGTTTCCTGTCGACTGTAGGAGCCGAGGCACGAGTATGGTTTTGGCAACAGCGGCTGGAATTGCAGGATTCTTGCCTCTTGCACTGGAAGAAATTTCAAACACATACATCCAGGGTTCTGTCTTGACAATCATTGCAGGCTTGGGAACAATCGGAATAATTTGGGTTCGCAACCAAGCCAAGAGGGGCAATGTGAATATCTACCAACGCCCAGAATTGTTTTGAACTCATACGAAAATCTTAGTTTGTTGTTCATTAACTGTAAATTAGTAATAACATAAAATAAAACATTACGTGTACAAAATGTAATTGAATCGTGACGCTTCTTCATTCAATTGTGGAGGTTGCGTTGCGGTTGAATAAACGTTCATACGTTCACAAGACACACAGCTGACGATGCGCTGTCCGTACTTTCTCATTGCCAGGCATCCTCTTCGATGCGAAAGGAATATACATCATCACCATCACTATGGCCTCCCCGACGCTTCTGATCCAAAGTCTTCTCGAATTCCAGAGAACTTTCGATAGCACGGTGCACCCACTCTTTTCGTTTCGTTGTTTCACTTTGTGGTGGCATTCGCTGTGACGCCCAATATACGGATGACGTCATTTGGTTCAGAGCGTAACTTGTCGCCACCATGGTCTCGATCGCTAAAATGTGCCACGGTTTTAGTTTCAAGATTTCGAGCGCCATGGTCTGTGAATCCTCCAGTCGACCCATAAGGCAATAGAGCTTTGAAAGGCGCGCAAACGGTTCCAAGAAGGTTGGATTCTCTGTGGTAAGTTTCTCAAGAATTCTCAAGGATTCATCCCATAATTGAGGATTACCAATCCCTCTCGCTGCTTGATACAATAATTCTTCCTCGCAAGCGTTCCCAGATTGAGAACCCCAAAAGTCGCGTAGTTCCTTGATTGCTTCGTCTCCTTCTTGTATGTCAGCTAGTATCGATCGTTCTCTTTCCCGGCGTTCTTTTTCTTCCGAAGAAGTCAAGATATCATTTGGTAACTGGCGTGGAAGAGAAATTTCTTTCTGTGGGACGATGGGCGGGCCTTGAACAATGTCGTCATTGTCTTGGCCCTTGCTGCCCTCTTCATCGCTCTCGGCATTTTCTTGATTGCTATTCTGAAAGGCATTCCAATGAACTAAAGCGGAATGCTGCCTTCGACGTGTTCGATGGGCATCAATGATACTTTCGACGAATCCGTGCGCCATCAAATTCGCGGGTGGCCCGAGAAGGCTCACCGACAGAAACGCGATAGACAAAATGAATACAAAGCATACAAACGACTGTTTGTTAAGGAGAAATGAACGCGGTGAAGTCCTCATTGTTACTATTTTATTCTTATGAAAGCACGTGTGACATTGACTGGTTGTGCACAAAGACAGAACAAATTCTGGTTGGGTGACAATTTAAATTGGATCATCGTCGCTTTTCACGATAAAACCGAGATTGTTCGAATTGAGAATGCGAAGATACCTTCTTTCATTCTTCTTCTCCATCAGTCATTGGTGATCGTTAAGTAATCCGTGAATCTTGGAACGATTCATTCAAACAATGATTGGTTCTTTTCCATCTTTTCAGAACAAAAAAGAAATTCTTTTTCGACGTAATGTAAGGAGTAGTAGTGATACCTGTATCATTTTCTATTGTTACATCTATATTGACTTCCTCATCGACTTGTTAAAATAGAGTTCACTCTGAACGATTGCAAAAGCTATTGCACTTCCTAGCATAGCTCCGATTTGGTGCCATGTGCCCATAATGCGAGCTGCCGAGGTCGTCGACACAGCAGCACCGGCATTCTTACGTTGTATTGGCTCAGTTGCCTTGTTCATTGAAGCAACCGTGTCGTCCTTGCTTCCTATCGGATGATAATGATCTTTGTGACGATGAACCGATAAATGGAACCATGATGTGTTGCAATACGTATAAGCAAAATTGAGTAGAGTGTTCAAAAATATCGGGATCGTGACTCCGAACTTTTTTTGGTTGCTTAACGAAAGGAACACCAATGGGACCCACAGAAGAAGAAAAAAACTTCTCAGTTGACATTTCACAGTGTCGTTCGTTGTCTGACCGCTACTCTTGCTGCTACGCGAAGATGCCAACACGCCCAATGTTTGCGCCACCAACTGAAACACAATAAGATACTGCAACGCACTGTTACTTTCATCTTCGAAGTCGTCCTCGCCACGAACCGAATAAGGAACAATTCCGGGAAGAAAGAAAGTCAGTGCGTTCAACAAAAATTGAGCAGCATTAAGGGTGAAGTTGAGGTTTGTCATTTCCCAAAATGATAACGACTTTTTAGTTTTCGATGGGTGCGATTGCTGCGATGGTATATTGTGATGGCTCGAAGTAGTGGCTTTCAGTGATTGCGCTTCAATCAGAGACGAGTGCTCGTTAAAAGAATTGTCGTCTGCGTTGCGTTTGTTGTAATCCGATGAAATTTGTTCTATCTTTGTACGACGGATCATCAACGTTCCAGCAAACCCCGTGACGCTCAATACCATCAATATCATCAAAATTGCAAAGTATTTCGCCACTATATTCGTTTCTAAACGACCTCCTTGTTGCTTCTTTACCTGTTCTTGTTCAAGAATCGCCAGCAGAGCGACCAAGAGATTCGATGTTGCTGTTCCAAACAACATAGCGGTCGTTTGCCGTTTTGCGATGCTTGATTTTGCTTCGTTAGATTCAAACTCCAGAGCGATGGTTCTCGGAGTTGTAGCAGCATATGGATAATACAAAATTGAAGAAGTCGTTCCTACTATTCCGCCGGCAGTGACCGTGGCCATCAGTGGTCCCAAATGAGACGTAACCCCTTCTGTCCAAAATGTCAGAATATAACTTGTCAGGATTCCGATTGATAACATGAGTGCGATCCCAGAATCGATGAACCAGTGTTGCTTGTCGGCATCATGCAGGGCAGTGGCACTAGTTGTAGTTGAAGATTCAAAGAACGAAATGGAAAGGAGGATCGGTAGTAACGAAGAAAGTGTGACACACAAGGTTATCTTCGAAACAACACGATAGTCCCCATCAAACATCAGGATTATGAAAGGAATTTGAGCGTAAATTCCATTGATTAAGATCCAAGCCGATCCCCCAAGAAAAAAGAAGAAAACATCATTGAGGGCCAACAGCATCGATGAAGATAACAGCGACGGAGGATTCCTAAGGCGGTTCATGATCTCTTCCGCATTTCATGTTGTCTGTTGTATGTAAAGATATTCCAGAGAGGTAATGATCATTTTAATACAAGTTGGAGGAGGATGACACAATCAACAAAGTAGTTCTCGTCGACATGAAAAGATGTGATGCCAACAAAACATAATAAACTTCGATGGTTGGAATAGAACACAAACCACATACGTACTTCGAGAAAGTATGTTCAGCAGAGTGCAAGACTATGTTGACATGATCAGCAAGTAGGTGACGTACTTTTCGCACGAATAACGATTAGAATTTCTCTCTTCAATCTGGCAGGAAGTCGTTTTCATATGCCATGCGAACCATGCACACTCGGAAGCATTCATTCCGGAAGCAAGATGTCCTTCCAAAAGTAAGTGGAACACACCCTTTACGACGATTTTCGGTATGAATTTTCATCATAACTGTAGACTTATACATTGATTCAGCAGCTGTCAACGGTCATTACGTACTTTTTCTACGGGAAAGAAGTCATGATTTGAAAAAAGCAACGGCGATATGGAAAATTCACCCTCTAGTATGTACAATTCGATACACAATTTTGGAAACAACAGAAGTATTTTCCGGAATAGTTTCACTCACCTCTTTAGGGGTGACAAACAACCGAAAAGAACAGGTTTCTAAATACGATTCAACGTTTAATTGAACCAATCAAATTGTCGACATATACCCTATCGTCTCCTAAATATGCCCTTAATTCAACGCTCTCGTTGAACATGCGACGATGGCATATTTTATATATATTGCGGTTCTTTATGATGCATAATAAAATTGATAAAAAGTACATAGGAGAATGTTCTTCTTAAAAAGCGCTGTTTCATATTTAACCCATTCATTCTCGAACAGGGCACGGTGATTCGCACTAGCATATATCGCCTCGACGTTCGACATAAAACGGCTGCGGGTTCAAGGACGGCGCAAGAAAGAGTTGACAAGAAAACTACTCTCATCCGTGAAGAGTCCTCTCTCTTTACAATAGCTTAGACTTCTTTCTCTTCGTCAGGTGCACGAACGCCTCTCACCACTACTTACAGAAGGCCAACCTTTGAAGGGAGCGGCTGATAAGAGACAACGAAGACGATGAGCAGCGAAGCGAAGCAAATAGCAATAGCGGTCCTACCCAAATTTTCGGCTTTCTTTTCGTTGATTGGTAGTGGCTTCATTATATATGACATTGTGTGCAACCATTTCAACATTGAGCTAGATTGGTTCAGAAAGAAAAAGAAAGATGAGTTCGGTAGCAGCACTGGTTTCAGTAGCAGTAGGCGAACATCATCCATGGCCAGCGCTAGAGCTCGATCAAGCCGGCGTTTTGCGCAGCGAAAAACACTGAAGAATTCCGCTTACTACCGGTTGATGCTTTCGATGTCGAGTTCGGATTTTATTGTGTCTGGTGCTTGGTTTTGTACGACCTGGCCCATCCCAAAAGACGAACTCTCTCTCGATAATCCAAGCTGAAACCATTTTTGGAAACATCGGGAACCAGCAGACCTGCACGGCTCAAGCGTTTTTCATTCAACTTGGGATCATCACGCCCTTCTATAACGCATTATTGGCATGTTATTACTATCTGACCATCCGACGTGAGTGGAAAGAGGAAGATTTCAAGTGCCGAGTCGAATACGCAGGCCATGTTATCTCGATTGGTTTTGGCCTTGGAACGTCAATAGCAGGCTTAGTCATGAATCTTTTCAATAATTCCAATGTCTGGTGTTGGATCGCCCCCTACCCTTCAGGATGTGGCAACGGACCCGGTCAAACTCCTTGCGTCCGAGGAGAAAACGCCAAAATTCTACGATGGGTATTTTATTATGGCCCGTTATGGGTGATGATCTTTTTGGTAGCTTTGTTCATGTCTCTGGTGTACGCGTACGTAAAGGGTCTCGACAATAAAATGGACCAATACACTGCCACATACCGCAACAATGCTGCCGCAGCTGCCGCTGCTCGTCAAAGTAACGATTCGGGTTCGGGCGAGCTTGGTCCTGCTGGTAATGCTGGTGGTCGACGACGGTCTTTAATGGCTCGAACTTTTTCTACCGTAAACACGGACACATTGAACGAGCAACGACGGCAACGACGGAATGAGCGATCAAAGGCAGTGGCTAACCAAGGTTTGTTTTATGCGGGAACTTTCGCCTTGGTATGGGTTTTCGGAACGATCGTTCGAGCACTGCAACTGGCAGGTGCCAAACCTCCTTGGTGGATTGTTTTTTTGTTCGGTAAGTCTTTTATTTAGAAGTCGAAGACGAAGAATAGAGCTCAGCAGGTGCTTGCTCAACATTCGCAAATCAACAATACCGCAACTCGAGACAATTACTCATCATCTTTCTTCTATTTTGTTTCATTTTCTATACAGCCGTCTTTACGCCGAGTCAAGGATTCTTCAACTTTCTGGTCTATGTTCGACCAAGACTGATTAAATTGTACGAGGAGAGGAAAAAGAAGAGGGGACAAAAGAGAAACTCGAAAACCGGAAGTAGCTTCAACAGCGATATTCTTCATGTCTCTGGTATCTCTGGTCATGGCAGCTCGAGTGAAGCACTAGGTGAACAAAATCGAGACGCGAGCACACGAAGCGACGTAGAACTAAGTGAGCCATTCCAGAAGAGTGAACCATTTGAGCCGGAGAGCAAACCATTTGAGGAGACAATCGAACCTCTTCGAACACCCTCACCAAAACCGGTCAGAAGATCAGGGGGGACGCCTGGATTTGGTAAAGTTCGGTATGCCAAATCGGGAGGCAAGAAACCAGAATTCGAACCAATATCGAAAGTTCGATTTGTTTCCGATGAGAAATATAGCAGGCCTTACAAGGGTCAAACGAAAGCAGATACTGCGAGATATGGACTTGGCATTACGACTGTCGATGTGGCTGTGGCTTCACTAAACAAGGCTGAGGATGATGGCGAAGATGGAGAATCACCAACCGTAGACATCAGCGAACCATTCGATGACAAATCGGATGCGTCAGACGAGACTATTGATCCTGATGAGCTGTTGTCCACATCGGACGATAAGGAAGATAGGAAACGATCGACATCGTCGAAGAAATATGGGGACTTTGGATTGCGGAATGCGACTATAGATTTTGCGACGGGTGAAGTAAGGACAAGCAGGTCAGCTGTGGTAAGGACAGTCTCACCAGCTTAAAAATACAGACGAACGAATATGCATGAATAATGGACATCAAAATGGTGAAGCAATCTGTGTGACAGAGCGCGACTTCAATTGTAGATTAAGTTCGATGGAGCCTTTTTTTGAAGAGGTTCAGGGGAAATTCAGTGTTGGATAGAATCCATATCCAATGTTATGTGTTTGTTGCGGGAAGATTACATACTTGGTTGGAAACCAGGTATCGAGAGCGTCTATAATCTTTTCCAATTTCATGGATAAATGAAAGATATCAATTGTAATAGTAAATAATACATATTCAAAATTCTTTTTCTATTTTCCTTTTCTACAAATAGTCTGCAATTGTGTTTGCACTCCATTCGTACAACTCGCTCTGTAACGTCCGATTGTAGCTGGCAGTCGAACTTTTGCTTTTGAAAAGCTCTAGTGTAATGTTGCCGTTCGGATTGTTACCAACAGTAATATCCGAGATTTTGAAAAGAGATTGTGTTGCCATCACACCGAAACAGCCTATAGTTGCCAAGATATCCCGGGAGTATTTGATGATTTCATTTAGGTAATGGGATCCAAGAATGTTCGTCAAAATCGATTGGAGAAAAAACAGGGCACGATCGCCTACGTATGACAACCATATAAGGAACCCTCCATGGTTTGGATAAAAATCCAAGTCTTCAATGGGAGAATCGTTTTTCTTATAGATGTTGATCTTGTCGTCATCGTTGTTGATAAGATCCAAAAGGAATGGATCGAACATTGCTTTCAGTATACTCGATAGTCCATACCCATCTGCGTCGTATGTCATGGCATAGAACAATCTTTCTCGCCATGATTCCTTTTCGATTTTGGAACGCATTATTTTTGTTCCGACCCACCCAGGACAGGCCGAGACAAAAGGAACATACACCCGATTTTTCGAATTGCTCCCTTGATTTTCGAGATTGAAAAGTTTTCGGTTCAACATTCTTGCGTGCAACAGCTGGGCTAATTTGCTATTCGCGTATTGGCGTTGATTGAGAAAGGAAGTAATGAGAAAACGAATAACGAATCCTTCACGTTCAATGCTGCTTGCGTTGGGCGTGCGACTTGCAATGGGGGAATGGCTCATCTTCTCGTTATTGGAAGTGTTGATTTCGTCGTTTGCCACCACCGACAAAGCTGTTCCATCAACACCCATGTGGAAACTCGATGATACCTGAACGACCCGTGACGTCTTTGGCGAAAGGATGTATTGGTCGTAGGTTTCGTCTCGATCTAGGTCACCGGCTGCTATTTTTGTGTGCATCAGTTTTTCTGTCAACAAAAAGTGAGACAAATAATTCACTCCAAACGTCAACTCGTGACCTTGCTTGGAAGAAATCTTGGACGACGAAGCTTCGGCAGAATGCCACATTCCGGCATTGCAAACAACGATATCGATTTGCCGTATCATTGCCGCTGACAAGGTTCTCCTTATGACACCCACAGAGGTTGAAACCGAAGCCAAGTCAGCCATGTCGGCAACGATCGGGAAAAATCGTGAAGCTTCCTTTTCTGTTTCCACCAATTCCTCCTTTAATTTTTCAAGCTTGGATTCGGATCGTCCCATTGCCACGACGGTAGCACCCTCGCGGAAGGTCCATTGAGCCAGAGAACGGCCGATTCCGGTGGTAGATCCCGTCACCAAAATCACAATCCCATCGAGTGGTGCAGTCGAAGAAACATTCATCACAATTTCTGAAATTTTGTCTTCTCCTCTAATCACCAAGACTCGTTCGCGATAAGATTGTGCCAATCCCCTCAGGAAAGAATCGTCCCAACTCTTGGTATTGAACAGAATCGCCGTAAGAGCGACTAGAATGATCCCGAGGAAGGGTCCCCTTTTCCTCCCGCCCAAACCCATATTGCTTTCTAGTGAATTGATGTTATAGGCCACACGGCTAAGTTTTTCTGTTTCCCTGACTTTTGAAGAAAGCTTACGGCTGGATGTTTTGTGTCGAAAAAAAGTTCCTAAAATAAAAGCGAGAACAAAATTTGGGTATGGCATGTGAAAATAATGGTCATCCGTGGTGGTACTACCATTACTCATGACTTCAGACGTGGCAAAGGCATTGGCTGATAGTGAGTCGGGGTATGTTCGAGTAGGAACAGATTTAGACCCCATTTTCGAACAAGATTGAAATGCCTCTTCGAAGAATCAATCGCTACTGACACTTGGCTTCCGTCAAAGCGAATAATATCTGCTGCGCTCCGAGATTCCCAATTTACGCTTCTCTAACGCAAAGAGTCAAAACAAGATTGACAATAAGCACAAAGAACAAAACAAGCGAAAGAGGCAAACACTGGATCCTTGCTTTTCAAGACCAAGATAACATACAGGACATTAAAGAAAAAGAGACAATGTACGGAGACAAAAAAGACGACGACGACAAGAAGTACGACCCGGAGCTCGTTGTGGACGCTACCCCCGCTGTCGACAATGGGCCTCCTATTCCACCGGGGCATAGGCGCTTTTATTGCGAGAAATGCCGAGTGGTACGTAACGTGATTTGCAAAAGGAACTGTCATATTGGTGATTTTATGGTGTGCATTGTGTATTGGTTTCGTGTTGATTTGATGTGGTGTTCTATGTACGCAAAAGTCTGTTTGTCCAAGAGCAAGATTGCATTTTGCCACCGCTTGCTTTGTTACCTTCTTATGTCACTAATAGAATATATTTCTGACTCTTGCTTGCAATTCTTCTGATTCTTGATTCCGTTCGGTCGCATTTCTCTATCCTGCGATCGGTGTACACTACAAACCATAATAATCGACACACCGATAGCCATACGACTTGCCACAAGGAGCTACGTCTTGGAGATGCGCCCATTGCTCCACATTCAATTCCACCGTGCCAATGCAGTGTCCTTGCTGTGTCGTCATGTAAACAGCGCCATTTCCTCTAAGCAACCGTCGGTTGGAAGTTGTCACACAGCAAGAAAATGTCAGAAGACAACCAAGGGGAGACAAACGCACGATTCATTCAACTTAGGAATTCGCAAGTTATCGAAAGAATGGAAGTTACAGTATACGTAGTAAACTAAATAATGTACCATCTGTTTCAAACGATCGATTGAATGTGTTTAGTATAATGTTATATGTCTTGTACGTACTTGAATCGTAGACTTGAAAATGTGAAGTCGAGGTTTCACGACGCAACGCACTCTTTGATAATGCAATATGAAAATTTAAATTATTGTGCTACTGGATCATTCATTCTTTTGCCTGTCGAGAGGGCTGCGTCATGAACGAACTACAATACTAAGTTCTATGTTGTGATTTTCTTTCTGGTCTTCCGACTCGTAACCACGCGCAAAAATTAGACTTATTGCTTTGCTTCATCGCTGCTGTCCACAAAGTCCGCCTTGACTTTGCGTCCAAAATGCCAGAAACTCGAGAGGAATAGTGCAACATTTACAGCGCACAAGGTATAGTTGATTGGGGTGACCAAAAGAGCGTATCGGGTAAAGAAAAATCCCGTTGCGGTCAATGCGGCATATTGTGGTAAAGAAATTTTGTCGGTAGGACGATTCAAATCCAACATGGACGCACCCGAAATGAAGACCTTGGACATGGGTGCCCTGTTGGTTCATTGTCGATGATTTCAACAATCAATGAGAAAAGAAATGTTGTTGTGAGCGACGAGACAAAGATGCGAAGGTCGTTCCTGTTCCAGAGGTTGAATACTCGAATACCCACGCAAAAGACAAAAAGATCAAAAATAATCCATAGATTCTTTTGAGGACTCACCAAAAGTGAACCGTGAAAGGACCGGCATCGGCAGCGGCGATTGTGGACACAATACCCAAATTAGCATTCGTCAAAGCAGTGCGAGCAGTCGGTCCACCGAGCACAGCAGCTGCTGTAACACCACCCAGGACTCCAACCTGTTGCATCATTTCTTTCACTTCTTCCTCCTCTCCGGTATTCATTTTGTGTTCAAGAGCTCTGCGAAGCTGGTTGGTTTGGGCCAGGACGTTGGCAATGTGACAATACATGAGCGACAAGTTCCTTGGCTTTACTACCCAAGCCCATCGAGCAAACAAACCCGAATAGACCATCAAGACGGGTGTCATGGTCAACGAAATGACTTCTGGTCCTTGTAGCGCGGAATCATAGATTGCAGCCCCCGACATACCCCAGGCAGCTATACTGCCCGCCATGCCCCACCAAACCGGATCTTTCCACCACCCTGGGCCGGACTTTTCTGCTGCTTTTTCTACCGACTTGGCACCTTCTTTCCCGCTTGTGCTGAAAAATTTCTTGTTGTTGAATGTCTTTGTCCTCGAAACGAGAGATGATCGAGACGAAAGATCGAATCGTCCTCGGCCAATCGCTGTCGTCAACTTTTGCTGCTGTTGCGAGCACGGGGTCGAAAGGAGCGATTTCGACGACCGAAGAATCGATTGGGAAGCCAGGCGAAAACCACTGCCACCGACGGATAGAGAAGAAAACATGTTGCCTTTCTTTTTCTCTGTGATGTTTTGAATGTAGGATATGAAGTAACTGTTCTTTTGAAAAGAAAGTTTGTCGTTCTCGTTCGATCAACGATTTGTAGCGTGGATCCTTCCTCGTCCGTCGAAACTACCGATTCGTCCCCATTCATTGAAGTGAAACTGCACATGTTGTTCTTCCACGCCTTCGCAGTATCCTTCGTCCTTCGCCTAAAATTGAGAATGTTTTTCTCCTCGTGTAGTTTTTGAGGGGACAGGAGAGTACTGTTTTAATACATATGATTCATATATAAGAAAATAGGGATGCTAACTTCTTGCGCGCCAAACTTGGATCGGAAGAGCGACAGATAGCACGAACAAATGAAATTCAAGGTGAGAAAGTTTTGATAATGGAACACGAAAGCTGACTCCACCTTCCTGACTGACTCGTTCATATTTTTTCATATCGTCAATCATACATCCGTTTTTTTCTCTCCAGAGAAAGTGTTCGGTGGATCTCGGATCGGTGTTGCTGAGCATGGAATTGGACAACATCTGATGAATAACCAAGCAGAGCTACTTTTGATCAACAGAAGCCATTGACCGTTCGAAATCTTCCTACGAAACGCAAACGAGAGACAAGCTCTGATTGAAAACAGAAAAGAGATTTTCCTTGCACCTAAGTTGACGAATCGTCGTATATTCTTTCGTTACCTTTCTGTTGTGAATAGTAAAGACGTCTCTGGAAAGACTCCGTTAAGGCTGTAGTCGCAAATTAGTGGCCATGATGGATCCTAAATGTCGCAACGACGATGTGATTGTCGATTATGATTGCTCGATTGTGTTGCAAAGTATGCAAACAAACAGGCTAGAACCAAAACGATTGCCCCCTCGGTCTCGAAGGCGAGGTCGACGAAGTATCTACAGCGAACCGAAAAGCCAATCTCTGAGCACGATAACTTGGCGCAACTTGTTTGTTCTTTCGCTAATAGCTGCGTTGAACAACTCAAATAAGGGATTTGTTCCTGTTTGTAATGCATTTGTCACGCCAACGAGAAAAAGCACAAGTGCCATTCGATCGGAACATTGGAAAATACCCAACACTCAGAATAGAAGTACCATAACCGGCACCGCGACGATATCGAACCGTATTCACAGGAATAAAGAGATATCAATATGTTCATCCTCAAACGGCCCGGCAAGTGGCAACGATATGACTACGAACGCTAACAACAAGAAACAAAAGAAGGCCGAAATAGCTGGATTTTTCCTCGCAGTTGCAATTATTATAAGTTTAGCGGTGTCAGGTCCTAGCGAAGACGAGGTTGGAAGCGCGAGTGTTGCCGTCATGACCAAGGTAGTAGAGAATACAGGTACCTACTACTTCGACCGAAGTTGTCGCCGTGACTCTTGGAGAGTCCTATTGGTGGTGTCATTGGTGCCATTTCTTCCGTGGCGATCAATTTTGTACTGAGGGGAGGAAAAGTCAACGATGATTCATCCGATTCTTCAGATTCCGAAAAGAGCAAGGAGAAAAAGTCGCTGCTGTCCCAAGGTCTTGCAGACTAGCGACTACTTTATTGCGAATTCCGCGAGTAACTCCTTATTGGAAGCCGCGGGAGTTCCCGAAACTATTGCCAAATACAGCAGTGTTTTCATCGCAGCCATTCCATCACAACTGGTGAAAATCACACCGAGGCTTACCGAACGGAAGATATCTCTTCCGATAGTCGATGAAAACGAAGGGAAAACGAGCATGAATGTTAATCCATTCTTTTGGAAAAGGAACAAGGAAGTCGAAGGAGTTGCAACTATCACGGGCGAAGAGTCCGTAACTGCTGCTGCCGCGGCGGCTACCATCGATTTTGTTGAAGTCTTTGCGGATATTACGAGATGGCTTGAATACGAGTAAGTTCTTCTGTGTTTACCATTCTGGCATTGTATTCTAGACCCCGTCAAAATCACTTTATGAGACTGAATGTTTCGGGTTGATGGCTCATATTTTCGAAAAAAATTTGTTTGCATTATTAGCGTCCTCAAAACTGAGTATGGAGAAACTGCTATATCGCAATTTTGGATGGCAGAAAACAACCTTTCTACCATCAACCCTATCCAGTCCGCAATTACGTTCGCTCTTTTGGGTTCATTGGCCGCGGTGTCGTCACGATGGTACGCCGATTGTCTATATGGACGATTTCGGTATGGACCTGTTGAAAAACAAAATGAAGTACGGAGAAGGAGCAAGTGCCGAATGGTTCTCCATTATATTCATCGACCGCCGCAAGTGCTGCGGCGCTTTTCGGCTGTTACGAATTCTTCCAGCTTCCCATCGGACGTTATATCCAGGGCACGTTGTCGGGTGGAGTCGAGGGTTGCGTGGGCTCTTCTAGTTTCAATGCTTGTATGCAAACCTTTATCGATACCAATGCTCCCGGTCCGACCGCAGAAGCCCAATTTCGGGCTCTGGTGACAAACCTTTACGCTGTGTACATTCGCCTTCAAGATATTGCTGGGGATACAACTACTGCAGACATGGCGGCTTTGATACGCGCGTGGAGTGTTTCGGCAGCTAGCTACATAGCGAATATGTAACGATAAAGTCAGAAACGTTATCGTAATCACCCAGTAGATGATCTGATTATATGCCTTATCCTGATTTGCCCCACCGTCCACACGATATTATTGAAGGAGCACGAAATTTAAATGAGTCTCCTAAGGCATGATTTTTTCTAATTGTCTGTCATTAGTTTTCACGCTACAGTATTTTCTTCTTGTTCTAATCTACCTTGCCCATTTTATTCGCTCTTGAGGGTGGACATATCCTTTGGTCGTCGATCAGGGGTTCCTCGTGGGACCTTTGTCCACTTGTTTCCATCGGGGAAAACGATACCTCCGTCTTCGTACTTCGCCAACAACTTTTCGGGTCCTCCCTTGGCAGAGAAATCAATGAACTACAGATCAACAATTATCATTTGCGGTGAGTTTTGACATCAAAATACAAAAAGAAAGAAAATAAGTCAGCCACCCAGTTTGTGAATTCAAGGTATGCCATGGCACAGCACGCAATTGATAGCAATATCGATACATATTATAGTGATTTTCACTTACAGCAGTATCAGCTCCCTTGACGGTTCCTTCGACCTTCCACAAGTCGTCGCGAGTTGGGCGGTCGGTGCAGACCTTTCCTCCCTTTCCGTCGTATCCAACGACTTCGATGACTGGGTAAGGTGATCGAGTTCCGTCTCCCTTAAGAGGAGCTCCGACAACCTTAACCTGTCTCAGACATTCAGGGTGGTTGGGATCATTGTAATCTCCCGAAAAAGGATTGGCAGCTCCAGGTTTTGGCAGCCGTCGCGGAAGCCGCTTGGGGCATGGCAGTAGCCAAGAATGCTCCAGCTCCGGCACCCAAGAGGTTCTTGAAGGCTCCACGTCGATCGGTTGGGCTGGTCAATGCACTCGTTGAGGCAACGGCGGCGAGGACAATGGTAAGAGAAAGCTTCATTTTGTTGGTTATGTTGTGTATTGGAATTGGTCGATACTAATTTGTGGTGTAGATGATTGAATCTAATGGATTTGGTATAACGCATCACGATCGTAATCCAAATAGAATTTTTTTTCGACACCCGGTTTCCTCAGTGTGACTCGATGACGTGCGGTGTTATCCGAACTACGACACATTTATTCCTTCGGGTAAAAATGCTATCGCACTTCTATCCTGTGGTCGAATACAAATGACGTGTCCGTTGATCGTTTCTGTGAATGGAAATGTCGCGTGATTCAATCGAATCAATTTTTCACCAGTGACTTTGCTTTATTCAAAAGGAATCCGGAATCACAAAACTCAAGAAATAGTTTTTTGACAAACATCATTATGCATGTCTGAAGATTTTTCGTGATGTCACGGATGATGGATGGATCGGGGATACTCATACCCAATACACCAATCACCAAAAATTTGAATGCCCATCTACCAAGTACCAGAAATAGGACTAGCAAAAGTTCTGGACCGATTACGAACTAGATCATCCATCACATCACATCACATAACATAATATCAGTTCGTCACAGCACAAAATTCCATACAAGCTGCATTCCCCGTGATAGAACGCCAGATTGTCGATTGACAGAAACCACCAAGGCAGCGCCAAATACCGTTTTGTGATAAGGATAACAAGAGCACAATATCGGAATGATCGAATCGGTTGTAGCGGATGTCGGCCCCGCAACGAGCATGGCTGTCGCTACAATATCCGCTTCCAATGAAATTTCTACAATCACAATAGCCGCCACTGCTGCGGCTGCTGCTGTAGCTGCACCTTGCTTAGCAGAGGCAGCGTGGAAATGTGGGCAATTCAGAATACGAAAAGCAGTACCATCTATTTCCTCGACTCTCACTACGAAGACAGCGAAAATGATATCGACATTGAGAGGTGGCGGTTCCACAGCTGTGGTCAAGAAGGCGCCAGATGGGGGGAAAGTCGCTGCGACGGAAGTCGACAACAGTTTGGCAACGCGTGGCAAAGCGGTGGCTTTCATGGCTCTAGCGATGGCGTGCCATTATCTTGGTAAGTGATACGTTCCTCGGGATCTTCGACAGATATGATCGGGCTCTACGACGAGCTGTCCAAAGATATCGACGATGTTTGGGTTTACCTGACATTTTCTACTTTTTACGTTCGTCTTGTTGTACAATTACAGGTTACAGTTTGGCACGGCCAATTACTATTTCTCTCTTTACATCGAGGGCCACAGGATATCCAGACAGCCCAGGAGCATTTCCCTTTGCTATGGCCTTTGTTAGCCCAGCGAGTCTGCTCTTGCTATTAGCATATGGATCCATTTTGGAGAAAAGGGGACCTAGAGGTGCACTCGAGAGAACGACGCTCTACTGCAGTAGTGTTATACTGGCATCATCAGCAGCAGTCGAATTTGCTCAACGGACAAATGCCGTCTTCTGGAAAACATCAATTCCAGTAGTTAAATTGATATCCGGACCATTATTTGTGTTTCGCGAGTCTTATGTCCAGCTATTGACGAGGTACGTTCATCATTGAAATGTGCCATTCATTGAATCTTTGTTCCCTTCTACAATCAGAGACATAAATCTCATGCCTTTTCCGCGTATTTTCGACGACCCTCTTGTAAACACTGATAGCCAATACTGGAGTTTCATGGCGAGCGTTCTGACACCAAACGAAAGCGCACGTTGGTTTGCACCTATTGCGGGTCTCACATCGATTGCATCCGTGGTGGGTGGAACCGCTGTAAGTTTCTTAAGCGAACGGCTCAAGTTGTCTGGTACCTTGGCATGCACTGGTTTGGCGTTACTACTCAGTATGCTAGCAACGGGCCAAGCATATTCGATCGCTGAAAAGAACGGGTTCAGTCCGAAACCTCGATCAAAGAGTTCAAAATCTATGAAGACACGCGGGCAGAAAGGAGAAGAGTATGAAGGCGGATTATTTACAAAAGCTCGAAAACTCTTCAAACGAGTACCCGTCTTGAAGGCCTTATTCTGTGAGATCTTAGCGTCTCAATCGCTGGCAACATTGTTGAACGTTTGTTTTGTAGCCAGCGTTGGGGCAACAATCCCCGACGACACGGTTCGCGCAGGATGGGTTGGAAATTTTTATGCTCTCATCAACGTTTTCAGCATGACCTTACAATTTGCGGTGTTGCCTTTACTGATGCAATACATCGAACCGAAGGATTTGTGGAGGTTTACCCCGTTGATCTCGTTAGCATTTACGACCTCCCAAGCCTTCCAAAAGAACCCTACGTTATACGCGATCAGTGCCTCGCTTTTGGTGATGAAAGTTTCAGAATACTCGGCTCGACGAATGTTAGATGAAATGGTGTACGTACCTCTGGATTTCGAGAGCCGGTTTGTAGGTAAAGAAATCATAGGCGTCTTCGGATACAGATTTGGAAAATCTTGTATCTCGTTGTCATTATCGGCATTGACTTCGGTCTTCGGACAATTTGACCTCCAAACACTGTCAGTTCTGGCAGATTTGGCGGCTGTCACGTGGGCTAAAATGGCTTGGAATTTATCGTCTCTGGTTCCGACTAAGAAAGAAGCACAAGGATATTACGACAAGACATCGTCTAAGAACGGCAAGAATTAAAATTTGGTTGGGTATGCTCTCCCAGTAAACCAAAATTCCAAAAATCATACGAAATTACGAGCCATGTTACGATGGCAATAAATACTAAGCTAGACCATGATTACTGTTTTTTAACAGACGATTTGCACTCAGTTCTTCTTTTGCAACCTAGTTCTAGTTTATTTGGTTCGTCAAGAATTGCGACTGCAATGTCAGCCGTTCTTACGTAGCCGTACTGTCACGAGAGTGACGTTGTTAATCATATTGTGATATTTTGTTTGCAAAAGTCAAACCATATTCTACCTTCGACCGGCACTCGGCCAACCGTCTTTGTAATTCCGGATTTCTCTCGATGGCCTCCCTCACAAGCGATGATGCTCTGTTCTTCGCAACGGTGATGCTTTCGTCAGCAACTACAAGAAGAGGTCGCCCAAGTATGGAAACAAAGGAGACCTGGCTAGTGTCACTTCCTCTCCCAATTCCACGCGCTGCGTTCCTCCATTCGCCTCTGTACAAAACTTGGGGTATTTTCGTGATGAAATTCTCCTCCGATTCGTCCGCGTTGTCGTATGACGACCCAAAATCCTGTTCCGAACAAACCATAACGTCCAAAAGTTGTCCAGACATTTCCTGTAAGGATTTTTTTGGGTGTTTCATCGTCCGCAGGAGAGAGTTCAGCGCCGAGGAACCTTGAGTCGATGCCTGTTCGAACAGAGAAAAGATTGTTGACATCAGGAAGCCCGTTGCTTGTTGTCCCGACTCAAACCCGCCACTGACATGGATCGCACCCAGTATAGCTTCCACCATGTCTGCAATCGGTTTCGGTGGATCTGAAGATATACATCGCAGCAAAGGAAAAATTTGTTAGGAACGATCGCAACTGAGATACAACACTGCTGAATATTTCTTCTATTCTTGAACTGCAGACGCACCTCCTCCCCAGAAACCGCAGCCCTCCTGGATGTTCCAACAATAAGACTCGATCCTCTTTGGAAGGCTCTGGTCGCGATGGTTTAGATATTCTTGGAGGCCAAACTTCATGCTTAGAAAACCGAGAGTTTCGTTGCAAACGATAGCACCTTCTGACACGACCAAGTCGCCCAAAGAAGTTTTCTCTCCCAGCTTTCTGAATAACCATTCCCTAGTGCAAAGACACAGTACAGCATCTCCTATCCATTCTAATCTTTGATAGGATGGAACTAAGGCATCGATTGCTGACGGATGAGTGAAAGCCTCCGATACAATTTTCGGCCGGCTGAAGGATTCCGTATGGCCGGTGCATTTTTGCAGAATGTTCAACAACTCAGAATTATCAATGTCTCCTATTTCTCCACAAGCTACGCTTGTATCGGTCTCGTCCCATGGAAACGTGACATGAAGTTCATTTCCTACCTTCATGCTCACATGATATCCAAATTCGAGGTAAATCACGCCAAGAATCGATTCGATGACATCCGCAAATATTTTCATACGCTGACCAGCATCGTCGTTAACTTTTGAATCAGTAATCCGACGCTGCAGCGGGCTTGGAATCCATTTTGCGCGAGCTAAAGGGGTCATCATGATGTAATCGTCCATACACAAATGCTTGCAAATCTATTGAAAGAAAAATGATAGATGAGAAACTAATCAGACGAGTTTACGTCCAAACAGGCTGTGAGCACTTGATTCCGATTCTTACCTGCCTGAGTCTCTCGTTGCTACCCATCGCTGCATGGAAGCAAGAACTATCAGATACAAGCATTTTTAATTTGTTCGAAGGAGAGACTTTTTTCAAAGTTCATGGCACTTACCAGATCGAAGCATCGAAAGATCACCCTCGTGAAGGAATCTTACGAAGTGTTTGAATTGCGAAGACTTCAATATCGAATCTGTCTGCAGCAGTTTGAGAACTGCATCTCCGACCCATTCCCAACCGTCGTAATTCTCATCCGGATTACAGCTCCTACTAGTGACTGCTAAGGCGACCTTAGCAGAGTCCATTTTCCGAAAACAGTTTCCAAGAGTCGGGATGTGAGTCTCGCAGTGTTTGATGAAGGCTTCTGTTTTCTGTTGACGCTCGAATGAGTATAAAAGCTGAGGCAAGAACAAGCATAGCAACGCAATCTCTGCATTTGCTAAGGGTTCTTCTATCAATACTTGTTGTGGAATCCCAAAATATTCAAAGGAAAGGTGTTCCGAGTCAACATCAGTGCCTCCCGATCGTGGCTTTGTAGGCATTCCAGAGTCGAATGACCAGATACGGTGGCTTCGGAAAAGAAGACGATCACTTGGAATGTCTAGTGAATGTACCTCCTTGTAGTATTCACAGTAAGTCCTGTCGCTTTTCGAATTTTGTGACATTTTTGCCCCGCAACTTTCCCCTGACGGACCAAATACAACATACAGTACGAATTTGTTGTACGATGTACAGCATATTCTGGGTTTGGGAAGCTGTGCTGTCGACGACGAATTTTGAGCCTGAAGAGTACGTTGTTCAACAGATCGATCTCTTTCACCAACTAATTTGGTCATCAAATCCCAATCCAACTCGCCGCTTGGAGACAAAAGCCCAACAAGATAGGGCGGAATCACAGTGTCGTACTGGTCTTTCGTCCGCATCTCGTAAAATATGTTGCGGCTCCTTCTGGACCATCTTGAATTCATGAGTAATTCAAAAATCTGTTGAAGTATTTCATGCTCTGACTTTGAACAAGATACAAATATAGCTTCTCCGATGGAAATGTCAACTTTGCCAAATTGAGCATGATATAACTGGAGCGGTTTGAAAGATTTTATTGGTGACATTGCGATCAATCCCAAAGTATACCCTTCAACGTTTAGACCATCGCAATATTTTGATATGAGATGGCTTTTTTGATTGACAGGGTAGACAACAAAGTGCCTTCGGTGGTCGTTGTAAAAAGAGTTCAAATCAACAGGCACCGTTTCTATTTTTTCAAGGCTCTGCGTGGCAACCTGCATAATACGAGACTGCATATCTTTCCGTGTTAGGGGTAGCAGTCGTTCGTTCAGAAGCCCGTAACAATGAAGACGGACACATGCCATGAGAGACAGTAACTTTTGTTTTTCTCGTCGTGGGACATGATCGTAAGTTGCAGGAAGTACCACTGTCCGGACATCACTCGGTAAGTGTACAGGTAGAACAAGGCGGTTGTTTTCGAAGCATGGCATATAAGCAAGCAAGCTTTCTTTCTTGTAGCGGACAAACGGATCCAGAGGGATAGAAAGAAAATAGCGATTCAAGAGAGACTTCGCGGATTGGATATCAACAGTGGCACCTCCAACCCTATAAACACCGGCCTCAATAGCTGCAACCTCTTTTGGAAGAGCAAAGAAACTGTGAACACAATCGTTTTGAGACGAGACGTCACTAATCCTAGGTGCGTTGATGCGCATCCTCTTCCGAATGAATCGCTGTATTCGGTCTTCCATCTTTTTAGCAACAGAGAGCTCCAATTGTGATCTTGCATTATCTTGTGGATCTCTGAAGACAAAAAACTTCGCATCTTGTTTTCTAGCCCTACCTTTCATTTGAATGTAGCCCTTGATGTTGGTAAGGCCATCAAAGGCGACCACAAAGGAGCATGCTTGTACGTCAACCCCTTCTTCGACAACTGATGTCGCAAACATAAGGTTCACATCCCCCCTACGGAGCCTGTTCAATACATCTCGAATGTTCAATTCTCTATGGACCCAGTTCTTGATTAGTTCTTCTTTCTCCGATTCTTTCAACTTTTTTTGCGTCATGTTCAAAGAATTGAAAATCTGAACGGGATTTCTCACCAATGCTACGGGCTTTACGACGACACGACCTGCTCGTTTAAAAAGATGGTGAGATCACGGCAACATAACTTCGACATGGTTGAAAGTAAATCAAGTTTGAGCACTCACCAAGACTATGGAACAAATCCCTTTTTGAACTCCCCTCGGCACCGTTGTCCTACTTCATCGGTGTCACTGTCTGCGTCCATAAACTGGGAAATTTTATTGCCTGCTTCTTTGATTTCTCCCGGAAACCCTTCGGTGACTGATTTTTCGTTCTGAGGTTTGTTTCGCTGTTCAAATACACGGAAAGGATCATCGATGGAGTCATCGAATTGATCATCTTCGTCGTCACCCTGATCGCCTTTGTTTTCGCTAATTTTGAGTTGGAAATAAGAATCCGATTTGAGTGTTTGACGCCGAGCTTGTTTAGCGAATTCCCAGTCACTTGAAGTACCTGCAGAGGTTCCGTCGAGTATCCGTTGGTTTCTCCAAAGAAAATAGCATTGAAGGGCGATTGCAGTTATCCGGCGCTCAACAAAGACGAGACCTATGGTCTTCGCTCCTCCTTCCTCCTCGACGAGTGTCTCGATTAGCTCTTCCAAAGCGAGGATTTTATCATTCCTTCCCATGTGTGGTAAAAACTTGGTCTCCTGGCTGCAAAATTCCTCGATTCTCTTCAAGTGACTGACGGCGCAATTAAATTGCAGTATGGATTCGTTTTCGAAAATATTTTTCGAGAGCTCCCGTCTGAGAACGGCGCAATAAATCATAAGTACTAACGGCCCCAAATCTTTGTAGAGTTGTTCGAGCTGTTTGAACTCACGGTACCTCGAAGGCAATAGTTCGAGGTTATCGGCAGTTGGAATAGTACGAATCATGTTTTTCCCACGAAAGCTGAATGTCTGTTCATCAATGACCCGGTTCAAGAAACCACTGGTAGCACTAGCAGTATTGATGGAGCCACCTGACCCTGCGGGTGTGTCATCTCCTTTATGCGTAGAAATCAATCCCACCGCACTCACCATTTTCGAATCCAGCGTTCTCTCTAAATTATCAAGCATTGACGAAAGTTGTTCGTCGTCGTGACTTTCTTTCACATTGAGCAGAGGTGACGCTGTCAGTCCCAATACTCGAGGACGTTTTTGTAGCTCCAATGGGTGATAAAACTTCTTCATCAAATGTCGATACGCATGGTTTCCGCTGGAGGCGTAATGGCACTCGTCGATGACAACAAGGTTAAAACGATCCATGCGAAACATATCGCCGTAGTGCATAAGTAAATCTTGAATCACACCATGCGTCGCTACAATCACGTCGCATTTGTTCAGCGTCGCTCGCCTTCGTTTGGAACTAGAGTTCGCGTAAAAGGCCGTTTGAACGTTCAAATGCGGTAAATTTGCTCGCAGAGTCAAGCTCTGTTGAATCGCTAATGCCACGGAAGGGACCAAAAATAGAGTCTGCTTCTTTTCCTCGTCCAAACTTTTATTCTCTGCTCCATCTTCCATCGGCTTTCCGCCGGATGGCGATGAAGACTCTTTCGACCAAACCTCCCGTATCAAAAGCAAAGCAATCAAGGTCTTTCCTGCCCCGGTTCCCAGGTTCACAATAGTGTTTCGCTGCTTTGCTACCTCAAATATTTTCCTTTGGTATTCTCTGGGATCCCCATTGACTATAGCGTTTTTCAAGCTGTTTCGGATCGATTCTTCTTTCTTTCTCTCCCTCTCACGGTGGGATTTGTTCATTTTGTGTTTGCGAAAGACTCCCCTGGAGGATTTTCTTTTCTTCCCGTCACGGAATCGGCTACCGGCATCATTGTTGTCGCGACCATCGTAGCTAATTTCGATACCGTCATCCTCAATGTACTGTCGATAAGCCTCGTAGCCCTCTTCCTCGAGAGTTTTCAAGGGAGACTCAATGGCAGCATATATCCTGCGAAAAGCTTCTTCTTTGATCTCCGGTCTGAAAGTAGGCAAGGAAAAGAATTTTTGTTCGTCGAACTTGAAATAGTTGGAAGAAGTTAAGTTCCTGTCTCCAGGGTCTTTGCTATCCCTGTTCTGATGTGGGAACGGAACATCATCGGCATCGTTGCCATCATGAGAGGTCGCCACTGAATCAGGTGCATCACCGGTTGTGTTGATTTCTTCCTGATCATCGACAGTATTGTTCCCCCTAAAACTTTTGGCGGTTACGGAAGCAGCAGTAGTAGCAGTTGAGTAGACAGATGTAATCTTTCCCGTCCGCGTGCCCTGGAATCTCCTTCCATCTTCGGCAAAGGCCGCTCTTTCGAGGAGTGTCAGTTATCAAAGCGCCGGAATGTTGAATGGGATCCTCGCTGTCGTCGAATCGCTCTGGATCGAGCTGCTTTTCGAATTCCTCTTGCTTTAGCCGGCGTCGCTTCACGGCTCGAAAAAGATCCCAAAACTTGTTTCTTTGACGCTTAACTTTTCTCTTTTTGTAGTTTTGATCGTCCTTGTGACCGGCTTGTCCTATCACCGCCGCATTCTTCTGGCTTTCCTCAACGGCATCATCAAAGATACTCTCGTCGGTACTGTATTCATCGTCGCTCCCATTCATATCAACGTCTGCGCCGTGCACGGTAAATCTGGACTGTTAGAGAACTCTGTAATAGTTTTCTATCTATCAGATATAGCAAGAGTTCTTTCTATTTATAATATCACTTTGGATTGTTGATCTTGTTGATGAAAGAGTTTCGAATTTTGACGCGTTTGGATTTTCCATTTTTGTGTCGTTTTTACCGAGGCGCCCTTTCGTTGATGTGAATAGATTGATTGATTGTTCATTCATACGGATCCGTAGGAAGACTTTTAATCGAACTAATCAGTTGGCACATACAATTTAACGGCTTTTTGATTAGTTCGACTAGGCTATTTTACTTTTAGTCGAGTTAATCAAAAAGACGTTAAATTGTATGTGCCAACTGATTAGTTCGATTAAAATGAATATAGGCTGTACGACTAGATCGACTAAAACCCGTCTTCGGCCAAAACGGGTTTTCTTCGAATCAATGTTCGACGTGAATGAATCACGTTCATCCAATCCATCTCTTGACCATCACATCAAAAGGGGCTACAAAGAAATCCGACCAACACATCAACATTGCGACAAGGTGAAGGGTGAACGGAGAAACAGCGATACCGTATCCGCAACATAATCGCAGCAATTTTTCGATCGGATCACAAATCTTTGAGAGTTTATCAACACAAAAAAGGCTAGAAGTTTAGATCACAAGATGCCGTTATCAGGACCAAACATCACCGCATACGCGACGAATTTCGAAGTATACGTCGTAAGTGAAATAGAAAAACTATGCCTTTGGTCAAGGGTAAACACAAACCGTATTGATTGTCGATAATAATGACCAGGAAGTTGGTTCAGTCGATCTAGTTTTCGGAAAAGAAATTGTGCCGAGTTTGCATCGCAAGGATGTCGTTGTTGAAACTTGTAACGAAAAACTCATATTCCTTGACCATTCCTATTGCATTCCACCAGTCAAAACCGGACTTTAAATTCAACGCTGCCCATTTCGTTGCCTACAAGGGCTTTCGAGAACGGCTGCACTGGCCACAACTACACGGTGGGTGTCCGACTATTGGGATCGCGTCACATTAGCTACTGACGGATACGTTTTGGATTTTGGGGACGTGAAGAAAGTTGTTAAAGTTATTTGCAAACGGTTGAATGAGCGCTTTTTGTGCCCAACAGAGTCCGACGTCATTGACATGAAAATAGTGGACGAAGAAAAGACAAAAAATGTTGTTCTATTGTGCGAAGACGGATCTAAATTCGTCATGCCGCTCGACGACTGTGCCATGTTACCGATCGTTCACGCAACCGTCGAGGAATTGGCAATATATCTGTGGGGGGAAATCATACAGGGGCTCGATTCTGGATATTTGCTGCGACGAGGAATTCACACCATGGAAGTAATTGTTGCAGAAGCTCCCGGACAAGAAGCCGTTTTCCGTTACGAGATTCCCGAAAAATTGACTCGGTTCGACATTCCGAGTTTTATCAAGGGTGGCGATATCGAAATCACACCCAAGCCCTGCCTAGCAGAAAAAAGAAGCAACGGAGTCGGGTGTCGCCCATTCCAAGTGTCTGTGTGGTGCATCGGCATTTAGGTTACAATTAGAACAACTTGCATCTGCCCTGAATGCAAAACCAAAATCAGGTGACATCACCGCCGATGATCTGCAATCAATGCTGGACAATAATAATTCCGATTAACATTTAAAATTTACCAAATCAATCATCACATTTAGTCTCCCATTTTGCGAACAAACCCTTTCCTTTCGTTCTTCAAAAGCGTTTCGACTGCACCACTGATCTTCGGATGGCGTTCACTTTCTTGGTCACAAATCTGACTTGTCGAATTTTTATTATTCGTTGAGAGTTCCATTGCGCATTCAAGTCGATAGAAATAAAATTCGAGCCAAAATTTCTACAGCATAGACAAATAGGAGTGAAAAGTAGATTCATGAAAAATTCGAGAGAAAATAAAAGTTGTCGAATAAGAATTTTTTACATGTACACAATTTAGTCTGCCTTCTTCTTTGGTGCGGCCTTCTTCTTGGATGCCAAAGAATATCCAAAAGTACCTCCAATAGCGATGGCAGATCCCAAAACAGTGTTTCTTTCCATGGCCTCCTGGAAGACAATGGTGGAAACAACAATAATGATAACACGCTTTGCGGTGTTCAAGACCGAAGAAGTGACGGCACCGACAGCTGCTGTGAATGCGAAAGCGAATTCATTGTAGATGTAGAAGAAGAATCCGGACAAGGCAATGTTCATCAAAAGAGGCTGGAGACCGTGTTCTTCGACAGCCTTGTTCCATTCGACATCCAAGGTAGGAAGCTCTTGGACGACAACAAAAGGGACGGTGCAGCAGAAAGAGATGATGTTCATGACAGCGTAAACGTTGGCAGAGTCCATGTTCTTGGCTTTGTCACCCTTAAGCTTCTTGGTAACACCGGAACCAAGTTTTCCCTTGAGCGCAGCAGCGACGTTGGCCATGGAAGCGTACATGAATGCGGTGACGTTGATGTCAACTCCCTTTCCTTCCTTGACGCAAGCAAGACCGACTCCACCGACAATGGGGATGAGCATGGCGTATGCCAACATAGGCTTGACATCCATGGGAGGAATGAGCAAACCGATGACGGCAGCAAAGGCAGGTTCGCAGGCCTTGACAATCTGGGCAAAGGAGACAGCACCGACGGCGGAAGCAAGGACGGATCCAGCGTGGGCGAGGCAAGCGCAGGCACCGATAGGGATGCAAGAAGCAATGTCAGCGCCGGTAAGGTTGGGCTTTTTGCGCAGTCCAGTTCCCCACATGACGAGACTCCAAACAATTCCGACGACCAATTGGGCGCATGCAACGAACCAATGAGCATGGATCATGTTGGTTGCCTTTTTGTTGTAGACATTGTAAAAGGTGTTACCCGCATACCATGCTACGACAAGCATAGCCTATAGGACAGGGTCGAATCGGACACCATCACATTGAAATCATAGTTTGGATACCCAAAATGAATTCAGAATCGACCAGCGCAACGACAAGTACGACGTCAAGGAAAAGAAGAAAGGGTTAGACCAAAGAACAAGAGTTGTTCGTATCGTCAGAGACGAACATCAGTTATCACCTCGATCGGTTTTTGAAATGCGTTGAGAATGGATATCCAACGGCCAAATTTCCAATGACCGCGACGACGAATCTTGTCGTTTGCACGTCATTGATTGTCGTCACTTCAAAACCATATGATCTTCACCTCATCAAACAGTGTTGGAACTTACAAGCTTGGCAGGGGAGGGACCATCGGTAGTTGCAGGGGCCATTTTTCAGATAATTCAATTACAGTAGTGGTGAATTGTGAAATGAACAAAACAATGAAAATACCAATTTGAAGCAGATTCAAAGTGTCAAGAAGTGGATATGCGTCCTTTTGTTCTGTATGGTGGTGTCCAGGAACGTTGGCGAGCCTAAGAGAATGTCGCAGGCGCCGTCTCCAACCGAAAGGATCTCTATTGTCTTAATTGCGGACCAGAAGTTATTGGATCTGAACGGCTCAAATTGAGTTTTTCGAAAACACGTGGAGTTTCGATTGTCCAATCATTTCAAAAAAGCTATCCCGCGTGATTAAAATACTCTAACATACTGATTTTCACGCAAGGCGAGCAAATTTCACCACATTTTTATTTTATTCGTGAATGAAACAAAATACGATTAAAAAGGAATGCAAACGCCACATCCGTCACCAATGAGTCGGAGTGACTCATTCAACTCTGAATCTGCGATTTGTGTTGTTCGGAGTGCTGTTGCTTTCTACCGTACGAAATCTGACAACCATGTCAGTCACAAGATACCATCATCCACCGCACCACCCATCACGATGAGCAAGCAAAGCCTTACAACTAGCCAAAAACCTCTAAAGCAGGTGCACATCGATCGTTTTAAGCGTTATCGGATCAACTCATAAAATCCTCGAGTCGACTATTCGAAAAGCATTTTAAACAACACACGAAAAATAATTTCCATCATGATGAAACTTGCCATCCTTTCGTGCACTGTTGCCACCGCAACTGCTTTCGCACCAATGTCCGCCAACATTGCTGCCACCGGACTTCGCTCTTCTGCCGACGACCAAATCGAGGCAGCCCCCGCCGTCATGGAAGAAATGGAAGCCGCCCCTGAAGTTGTCATGCCCACACCTATCAACGGCTGGGTCCCCGACGAATCCCTTCCATGCTATGGACTCCCCGGAGCTCTTGCCCCCACCGGATTCTTCGACCCTATCGGATTCTCCCGCGACGGAATCACTCTCAATGAAATCAAGCGCAACCGTGAGGCCGAAATCATGCACGGCCGTGTGGCAATGTTGGCCACCGTCGGCTACCTTGCCGGTGAAGCTTTCGGAGGGCCCTTCGGTTTGGTAGGACCCGCCAACGACCAATTGCAACAGGTTCCTCTTCCCGCCTTTGCTTTGTTGACCATCGGTATCGCTACCGCCGAGCTCCGACGGGCACAAATCGGATGGGTCGAACCCGACTTGAACTCGTGGACTGCCACCTTGTGGAAGCTCCGAGAAAACTACTACCCCGGTGACGTTGGATTCGACCCACTCGGACTCAAGCCCACCGACCCCAAAGCCTTCCGAGACATGCAAACACGAGAACTCCAGAATGGACGATTAGCCATGCTTGGATGGGCCGGTATGTGCTCGCAAGAACTTGTCAACCACCGAACAATCTTCGAAACCATCGACTTCTACTCCAAGGTCTACAACGGCGAAAACCCATACGCCGCCTGCGGTGAAGGACTCATCTGTTAAACTGCTTTGCTTGAAGGCATTAAATTTTTTGTAAATAATATAAATAATAGACAACCAAGAATCTCTTTGAATGACTTAATTCTTGTTATTGTAGTTGTTTGAAAAGGATAGGTTGAAAATGAATTGGAATAGAAAACGAAATCATTCGAATAGATTGATGACGATCTACGTACGACGAGAATCATTGAAGTCTTTGACTAAGTCGACCAATTCCACATCGTCGCGCAATGAATCTCAAATCGACGACAAACTACTCTAAAACTTTGAAACTCGTCAGTGCTCATCATTTTTCGACCATCACACAAGATCTTCAATCATTGAAGCGCCATTTCAACTGGAATGTTATCGTTTAAGAAGGAGGTTTGAAAGGGAGGATGCCAAACAAGTTATTTCCCTTTCGAAACACCATCAAGGATGCTGCCGTGTCGGCTGTTGGCCGACGGCTACTATATGTCGTCTTCGTTCTTCTGATAATCGGTTTCCTATCTTTGGAGTCTTCGGCATTTTACAGTGCTGTTGGTGTCCAACCGAGTTTTGGTACTTGTGCTGAGAGTTTCCACATACTAGAACAAAATGAACCATTTGGGAGTCGTTCACGAACTCAAAGTGTTTCCACATATATGAAGAGAGGGAGACTACTATTCAGCTCTAAATCGGATGACCAGTCGTCGTTATTTGTTGTCGATGAAATACCAGCTCTACAGAAATCCCAAAGCACTCAAAATTCAAACGGGGGTAGACGAAAGAGATGGCGCCGATCGAAAAATCAAAACCAGGAACAACTACGGACGACTCAAGCTCGTGTTCCACATTCTGGCCGACACTTCTTTCCGTCTCACCCAGCATATCGACGCACATATTTCCGGCGTTTATTTTCCAAGTTGCGAAAGCGAAAACGTTTCATGGAGGGGTGGTATTACCGTTTGACCTTGAAAGATTATGAAGTCGAAGGTTGCAGTGACAACGACAACGACAACAAGTCAGTCAGTTTCGCCTTCATAATTTCCATCGAAGATGCGGGAATCACATCCAGCGACCTCCGATTGGCTTGTTTACAAGCGATCGGTCCTGACGATCAATACCTTGTACAATCTACAAAAGACGATACTAAATTCTGGGCTACAAAAGAGGTCCAATCGTTGGGATGCACGTTCGAGGAATATCAGCATTCCAATAACAGCTCTGTCTCAACAGAACTCGATCCTGCTGTTTGGAAGGAATCGGTTCGATCTGGCTTTCAAATAATTGATGGTTCATCATCAAAAACAGGAAATGATCTTGATTCAATTTCGAAACCAAGGTGGATGGGCCGTATACTCGGACACGATGGGTCGAAAGGTGGAGTTCTCGACGGACAAGGTGTCCAGGGCACGGTTGAATTCGATTTTGAGGTCGATCCTAGTTCTGTATGCGGCTACGGCGGGTATACAACTAGCACCACAGCTACAGATTCAATTTCTGATGGTGCTAACACGACAGTGAGAGAGACCGTCGGACAGCCACAAAGACGACAGAATCACGACGCGGCAAAGCAAAAAAGTACGGGCGGATGGTTGAGTTCCTTTCCCGTGTTCGAACCGCATTGGCAGGTCACAATAGCAGATGCACTTGCGAGTGGGAGCGTGAATTGGAATGGAACGCAATATAGATTTGAAGACCAACCCTTTTACGCTGAAAAGAATTGGGGTGATGCTTTGCCCTCGAAATGGTATTGGACCCAATGCAATTCCTTCGACAACTATGAGGGCGAATTGTCCGTTACAGCAGGGGGAGGTGTGCGAAAGCTACCCTTTGGAAAAGAAGAGGAATTGGGCATGGTCGCAATACACTACAAAGGAAATTTTTACGAAGCAGTTCCTTGGAAGGGAAATGTTGAATGGAATGTTTCTACATGGGGAGAATGGAGCCTATACGGTGACCGTCTCGAAGAAACCTTAAATTATGGATTCAACGGCGCGACACCGATGACAACTACACCTCCTTTTGCGGCAGAAATTCGGTATCGTTGCGATCCAGAGAAGTTACCTGGGCTTGTGTTCCGAGCACCCACACCGAAGCAAGGAATGGTGCCATTCTGTCGCGATACCTTCGAAGCGGATTGCGAGTTGACATTGTGGGAATTGAGGCGAAATGAACTTACGAATGAATTTGAGAAGGTGGAACCTCCAATAATAGATCGAGCTACTTCAAGTGAAGGCGGGGCTGAGATTGGAGGCGGCCCATGGTGGTCTGAATGGCAGGGGAAGTCTGAGCTGAAGCCTATCGTGAAGTCCTTGCTAAACTTTCCGAAGAACTTGCTTTCCAAATTTAAATGAAAAGGAGACGAAGAGATTTTGTGGTAGTAGTATTCACCGAAGGCAGTTGAATTAACACTTGGTTGCTTACTAGTTTTGATTAAATTTTAAATAAAAAATGTAAATCTTATCATTATTACGCTTAATGTTTTGCAAGACATATCATCCGCAATTTCCCTATCATTCCTAATCGCACTTTACACGAGAATAGATGTACTTCACGAAAATCAAACTGAATTGGAAACCAGCAGCCCCGAGCATGAGGAAGAATCCGAAGGAGACGACAGCCATGTATCCAAAGTAGAAGGATGACTGCAATATACCCGTCATTCCACTTCGCTGGAAATAGTAATAGAAAGAGTAGGCATAGATGAAGATACCGGTCATTCCTCCATTGATGTATGCGGCCCACCACCATCGATGATCTTCTCTTGCTAGTTGGAAATACAACAAAGCAACGGTAATGAAAGATGTGACAACCACCAGAAGAACGAAAGCGAGGAAAAGGATCCCGAAAAGAGTGTAAACTTGATGTCCCCACATGGAAGCGAAAATGTAATGAAGCTCAATGTAGATTGCCGAGAAAGGTAGGAATCCCGCAATCAGGATTTGGAACGGTCGACTTCTGAACCATGGAATTTCAGTTGGGATTTCTCGAGCGACCTTCGTGGTGCGGGTTGGCGCGTTGAATTCAGCCTTGACAGTAATTCTTAGCAACGATTCCACCGAATACAGTTGTTGGGAAAGCGATCAAGGAATATAGTGCAGTGACCGTCAATATTGTTGTAAAGGGGAGGGCACTAGTAGATCCGTGAGCCAAGGCAACCGAATTGACCCACATGAAGATTGCTACAGTTGGGCCCGGAAACAAACCAGCAGTAAGAACAATGCATCGCACCCAGTTCTTTCCGTTCATCTGTCGATAGAGACTAATCGAGGAATATCCAGCAATGAAGGAAGTCAAACAATACAAGATAACCACACCGGACAGAAGCGAACCTCTGCGTGTCGTTGAAATGAATCCCGCAAGAGCAAGGCCGAGATGGGCGAGGGTAGTGACAATTAGCTGATTTCCTACTCCAACGGCTGCACAGAAGAGTGCGGGATTTTCAGGAAATCGGAAAACATCTCCGTGAATCAATTTCCATCCTGACTCCTCTTCTTCGATAGCATCATCGTCCAATTCCATGTATCGGGAGAAATCGTTCTTGAGCACTCGCAACAAGATAATTGTCAAGAATGCAGTTAGCAAAAGCACCAAAACGATCGAGTTGATAATGGAGAGCCAGTGAATTTCGAATGACTTTGGCAAGTTTCTTCCATTGTGGTATCGGGTCATGCGCTTTTTCCACGTCAACTCCTCCTCAATCCAAGCTACCGAGTAAGAGAACTCAACATGTTTTTCCTTCTTTACATCGGTGATGTCAACTTTTCGGTCAACCTGTATGAATAAAAAGAAGATGAAAAAGCGTTAATGGAAACAAATCTCAAAAATTCGAATCGTCGATGAAATGCCAAGTCATGTGTCCGATCAACTTACGTCGGTTGTCACTTTAGCAGAAACGATCTGGTTGTTATTGTGACCGATGATAAAGTTCAGATGGGTGAAAAGATAAGTCTGACTGCCCCCCATATATTCACCAGCAATCATATCCTCGTCATCAATGTCTCCGAGGTATCCCCACATTGGAAGATCTTCTACAAACATTTCGAAAAAGTAATTGTTGTTGATGGCATCCTTCAATTTGATAAGGTCCTTCTCTACAAGGTGCACCTTACACAGCAATCGCCATTCGACGCTGTCATCGTACGAAACTTCATATGGAGATGATTCGCGCCTGTCGCCGACAATCGATTCGCCCAGTCGTTGTCGGTGTTTCACCGCACCAATGATCTTATCACCTTTGAAATTGTGACTAAGTTCGACATCTTGCTCAATAGCAGCTTCGGATTCTTGCTCCACTGTAGAGTGCTCTTTGCAAAACGGAAGGCTGTAGTATCGATAAGTCTCCGTTGGGTTATTGAAAGGCCTATTGTTTTGGTTGCATCGTTGAAAAAAGAAGGAAAGAAGAAATTCAAAAGTTTAGAGTTGTTCGGTTACATTTTTCTTCGAAAAGTCATTTGTTGTATCCCGCGTAGATTTCGTACTGCATCCTTACGGCGCAGAGTCGTGATTTCCCACAAAAACTCACCCAACTTTGTTCACAACGATATTGACGTTCTCATGTTGTTCGTATTTCTTTCCGGATTGGACACGCCTAAGTTTAGCTCCATCCGCAAGGAAGGTAGAAGCTAGAAGAGCTAATCCCAACAGAAGAGTCTGTTTTCCAATCATCTTGATAACTTGTAATCGTCAGGCACAATCAAGGAAGGGCCGTGGATATTTTCTTGTGGGACTGGTGGGAAGAGGTCAAATCGCACTTTTAAACGGCGCGTTCTGCTTTTTCGATATAAAATTAAAATTGCTCACTTTTGCAGAGACATTTTGAACAACAGAGGAACACCCCCAAATTTGTTTTAGGGGGAACAAAACTTCTCCTTCAAAAAACTTTCATTTTTCATTGTCATCTTTTGTTATTATTTCTACTGGATCAAGAAGTTCAGATCATTTACAATTTTTCTATATTTTTAGTTTTACACGACATACTGAAAATGCTCTCGAGAAAGATTATTCGTTATCCTCTCGAGTAAACAAGCATCTACAGCAATCGATTCAATTCCTTAGTTAGCCCGCGAAGTGACTCCACTCTCCCGTGTCTGTCCGTATTGTTGCGAGTCTCTGCCTTCGAAAACAGATTTTCGACTCGATTGAACCGACATCTTAGCATGATTCTGGTGCATGCCGCTGCTGTCGTTCATAGGCTGAGGAGTCTTGCTATCGGAAACTTGCTGCGTTGGACTGTGCATACGGTCATCACTGCGCTCACCTGTCGCCCCACAATTCCAAATCGTTTGGAACCCTCTGGAGAAACTAACAGGAAGAGTGTTGCCCCAGTCCCCATCGTTCCGACTGTCTCCATTACTGGCACGGTCGGCACTGCCTCCGTTCGCAGTATCTCGGCTTTCTCTTCGGGCCGAAGCTTGGTCCTTGCGAGAGCTACCGGGACGGTCACGGGGATGACCCTTCAATTTCGGCGGCACACCAGATGGTGAAAATTGCCTCGATTTGTTAGGAGTGTGCATTCCAGGGTGTCGCTGGCCAGATGTACTTCCTCGCTTTCGAGGACTGGACACCTTAGCCATGATGTTGCTGTTGCTGTTCTCATCACGACCTCTGTTGATGTTCAGAAGGGATTCGTCTTCTAGTTCGGCGGCCTCTCGTAGCTTTTTGGCCCCATCACGAACAAGATACTTCATGTCATCATACTCACCCATCACGACGATGGACTGCATGTTCGCTGGTTCATCAGAATCGGGTGCCTTTCCCTGTTAGAATAGTTTCTTCGACAAGATCTTTAGCCTTGTCAATCTTCGTGGCTTGTCTCGACTTTTCGCCAACTTTATTCTTTGAGGAGCCTCGATTGCTTCGAGTGGCACGTGCGTTCTGGGAGAGGATTGTTCCGTCCTTTCCGACTGTAATACCCCGAAAGATCTTAGCGGTATTGATAGCGACTTGTAGCGGGGTGTAGTTTTCGGCGGAATCTTCACTTAAACTGTACGTCAATGGTGGTGCAGTGTCGGTGAATGGTCCGAGATAAACAGAATGGTGAGGGTACAAATTCGAATCAAGATTCAACTTGTAGCATCTCGTTCTGGTAGCAATCTCTGGAGGTGGAGGAATATCCTCTCGGGTATCCATTGGTTCAGTATCATCCATCATGCCGTCTTTTGGACTGCGAATCTGTTGTTGTTGCATAGGAGAAAATTCACCAAGCGGTGTAACCTTCAAGCCCGAGCTTTTCCGCGTCCTGCTATCACGATGCGATGATTCGTCTTCCCTTCCTCCTCGTCTCGATTGGCGGCCTTCTGATGGCAGCGTTGAGCACTGACCCATAGCCGCCTGTAGGATATAACTGAGTGGAGTGGTAATCTTTAAGCTGTTTTGGTGATTGTTCGAGACAAGATTAGTCTCAAAGCAATCACAAATTTATTGAAACGTTGTGATATACCAAGCAGAGAGATTGGGAATTCCGATGAATCGAGAATAAGCTAAACCAAGTACCAACAACTAGCAACGTCGATGGAATGGAGAGTCTATAAGGGGTTGGTTGGTCGTCGAGAGGAAACAAGATTGTGACAAGAGAGTGGAGGCATACAGTCGGCAATCAGAAACTCCATCCAACAACAAACGGAGAAAGCGATTTTGTGAGGTTGAAAAATCTTGTCGCCCGGGATCTTGAAGGGCGACTCAACGGCCGTGTATATACATTTATATTCAGATCTGTATAACACAAAATATAGCTGAATTTGATAGAAAAAAAATTCTGAGCGATAGCGGGTTTCTATGTGTCCAATTTTTAGTCCGGAGCGCGATTGAGCGAGCACGCAAGCTTAATCCGCGACCATTTAGCGAAGTCACACATGTGTCACATGACTGTCAAGAGGAATGATGGATGAGAGCATACTGATTTCTGATATGTTCCTACCATTCATACCTTTCGGACGATACATAGAGCACTCGCATTCGTCATTTGCACAAGACACACATCATCATCCATCGATCCTCACATCTCACATCATTCCTCTTCTGATAAGATTTTCGATTCGAAGAGGATTTTGGGTGTTTTCGGTTCTGATTTGAGATCATCGGTATGTCTCTATTACGTTGAGTATTCAAAATGGAAATCGAATTTCAACGAAGCATACGCACTTCCTAGTAGTACCCAGAGGACGACAACGCCAAGCTAAACGTCAAGAATCGATTGATTGATTCGGTCGGAAAAGAATGGAAATCATTCATTTTCTCGAAAGAAACAAAGCACCAACACATTATAGTTACGGGCGTCAATTTTCGAGTTGAGGTCGAGGATGAACTGACAACTGTCCATCATCAAGTGATAGTCATCAGTTACGATGAGGACGCAAGGTATTGCCCGTAAACTGCATGTGCCGTCGCCCAAAATGCCAATGATGTTTCCTCGAAGCAGGGAGGTAAAGATCGGTAGGGTGAAGTTATCAAATCAAGTCGCAACTGCGAATTCCCTCCCCATTGGTAAAGTGCGACGGCTTTCGAACCATCGACTTACGAATGAAAAACAAGACAATCTCGAAAACATCACAAAGTCACATTTACGTTTTGACCATAAACGATGGTGGAAGACGCATGGAGATGTCGTGCGAAACCTAATCGAAGGCGGAAACAATGATGAAGTCAGTGGCAACTCTGCTGACCACTCTCGGAAGATGCCTCTCTCTGATGGAAGCTTTGAACACACGTATGCAACCGACGCAATCTATCAAGATTTATTTATCGATTGTCCCCCATGCCGAGACACGTTAGAGTTGTCGTTTCATCTCATAAATAAATATTGGGAGATAAAAGTGATCGAATGGAACCAGGGCACAGCTATGGAAGAGAAGGGAACAACTTCAAGTTCAAACAATACTGTTTTTCTCCGGGTACCGTATACTGTCAAACAACAGCCCCGTCTTTCCTTCTTACCCTCTATCTTGCGCAAAAAGCTTACAGCTTCTGGAGTTTGAGTACGAGGGATGGGTTGATTTGTACCTACGACCAACGTCTTCGTCAAAAACTATCAGCTCAGACGAACTTATCATTTGGAAAGTTTACCGTCACGACGATCGGTTACGAGTTGATCCGCCAAGTCTTCTTATCCGCTATAACAACGGGATCAAGAGACTTATGAAGGCGGGAAATGCAATCGACGCTCTGACTATTATCGAACAGACAACCTTTATTTCCGCTGTTTTTCAGTGGTTTCGATGGGTGCATTGTGTGACAGTTCATCATTTTGCGAAAAAGAAAATAAAGCATGAAAGCTGACCATGCATTTAATCTACTTAATCCAATTCTGTGTCGCTTGTCGTCACGATTTCACTCTACGATCTGGCATCAATTTGTACATCTTCAGTTTGGATTCATACTAATCAATTCCCGACATTGCTTTCACGTCTGATGAATACTAAATTTAAGTGTGTTATGGCACAAGTTATTTTGGATATCCAATTAATTGAAGACCAAATGATCACTTTAGTAGAGGCGTTTTTGGTAACTGTGAAGACCGTGAACACCTCCCTCTCGTTGCGCGGCTGGAGATCGGATTTCGAACCTCAACTTTCCGTCGTAAAGACGTTCACGTGCCATGTCAACACTCTTGATACCGGCATCCTGCAAACCGTGACGAATCCCTTGCATCAAATAAGGAACGTATCGTCGAAGAGTTCCCTTGTCGGTGACAGCACCGCTAACGCCCTGGGCTACCTTCACTTGGGTGCTTGCGGTATCCCAAACATATCGCTTTTCGCCTCCATTGTTCATGGCTTCGAGACTACCCATACCTCGATAACGCTTCAGACGAACTCCATCCTGGTAAAAGTATTCACCAGGAGCCTCGTCTGTTCCTGCCAACATGCTGCCCATCATAACGCAACCCGCCCCGAGAGCCAACGCCTTCGTAATATGTCCGGTAGATTTGATTCCACCATCAGCAATAGTGGGAACTCCATACTTGCGGGCATATTTTGATACATGGTAGACCGCACTAGCTTGGGCTCTGCCGACAGCACATACCTCTTGGGTTGTGCAGATGGATCCAATTCCCATTCCCACTCGCAGACCGTCAGCTCCGGCTTTGATCAAGTTGTGGGCCTGGGATGGGGTAACGACATTTCCTCCGATGACATCAACCTGTGGGTGTTGGGCCTTGAGGTATTGAATCATTTCGATTTGATACATGGAGTCACCCTGGGAAGAATCAACAACGATGACATCGACACCAGCTTCTGCCAAGAGTCCCGCACGGATCTTGTCATCGGGTCTGGTTCCAATGGACGCACCGCAGAGCAATTGCTTGTTTACATTGTCTTTCGAAGCAAGTGGGTTCTCCTTATTCTTTTGAATATCTGCTCTGGCAACCAAACCGACAAGTTCAGTCATCGTCGCTGACGACTGGAAGTTTTCCCTTTTTACTCTTTTTCAAAATATCGTTGGCTTCAACCAAACTGATGCCATCTTTGGCGCATATTAATTCAGATCGAGGAGTCATGAACTCGCTGACCTTGGTATCAATATCCTCAATAAAGGCGGAATCGCGACCGGAAATAATTCCCAAAAGTTTTCCACCCATTTTGCCAGTGTCCGTCACAGGAAACGAAGAGAACTTGAGCTTAGCTTTGAGCGTCAAAATATCTTCGAGGGTGCTATCAGGTCCCAGACAAACGGGATCGAGGATGAAACCATTTTTGAATTTTTTGACACGTTTCACCTCGGCAGCTTGGTCTTCTGCTTTCATGTTCGAATGGATGATACCGATGCCTCCCTGCAAGGCCATCGTAATTGCCATTTGGTGCTCCGTGACGGTGTCCATCGGCGAGGAGACCAAAGGTACCTGCAAACGAATATTCTTTGTAAGTTGGGAAGAGATGTCGACGTCGCCGACTCCGAACCCAATGTGTCCGGGCATTACGATCAAATCATCGTAAGTCATGCCGACGCATGCCGGATTCTTGACGAAAACTTGGGTAGCCGTAAATCTGTTGCATCAGTAGATGAATGATGACCAAAGAAAATCAAACACAAGACAGTTAGCGAATGAACCCTTTCCGTGCAAATACGTTCGTCACTTCCATGCAAATTCCAAAGTTGTTTTCCCGCCACTTCGATTTATCGTTTAAAATAGCTCACCCTTCGGCACCCGAGTTCAAAGTCTCCTCATCGATTGTATCAGGAATTGCTGCCATTTTGAATGTTTGTGGAAGTGTTAATTTTTTTTAGAAATAATTTGGTTGCATCCGATGTTGAAAAAGTCCTTTCCTTCGTTTGCGTTCTATCCTTTGAAAAATTACATGTATTTTTGTTATCATCCATCACTTCTCAAATTCTGAAGCTGTCGGCTAGGTCGGCAAGGTCAGACTGGCCATTTTTTTGAATTGTCAAGGATCGAATGGTCGTGAGGCTGCGTCCAGGCCGAGACTGCCCATGTTTGGAGGTATTTTCGCCGAGCCGCATTCCATTGCTGATTGACTCACAAAAAGTTTTCGCGCGCTTGGAGTTCAGGATCAAAAAGTAGCGCGCACCATTGGCGGGACCGAAATATATCGAGTAACGAACTAGTCTTGGTTGTTGTTGATTCAATTTCTTGAGCACGCGAACGACACGTGAAAGGTAAACCCAACGGATCTGAAAATTTGGAATTTGCTAATCATTGCTCAGCTCAAGTTGAAAAAGAATATCGATAGTTGATGAGAAGGGAGGAGATGCCGATTGACAAGCAAATAAACCTTCACTGCAACTGCAGCTATTCTTCATCGTAGCTCTGTGGAAAGAAGGTCTATAAATTATAGAACGTTTGTTATAAGAGAGCAACATGATGACTGTGTATGAGACAATCAAGGGCGTTCTTCCCGACTGGCCAGAATGGTAAGTAATGCACATCTTATCTTGCCATCAGTTATCGAGAAGGACTCAAAGGGTCCCTTTGCTAGGTCCTTGATTCCGTGATGAGACGAAAGTAGAGCCGATGTCTCACAGATTTCCTCTTTTCCTCTTTGGCTTTCGTCATTGTTTTGTGCAATACTACTACGACTTTTTTCAATTGTAGGGCATTGGATATTCTCCTGACGATGACTGTGCTCTTGGCGATCACTGCTGTGATTACGCAGTACTTTATCACATCTGATGGTGAAACAGCAGAGGAATCCGAAAAAGAATCTAGCGACGAGAAGGCCAAAGCCGAGTTGAAAACACAGTTCGATGGCTTCCGTCGAAAGTACATCCTCGTATACTTGGTCATCATGCTTGCCGATTGGATGCAAGGGACACACATGTACACATTGTATCCTGTCCTATAACGTCAATGTTTCAGGCCCTTTTCATCACTGGTTTCTTAAGTGGTGCGATTTTTGCTCCATTTTTGGGTAGTTTCGTTGACAAATTCGGTCGAAAAAATTCTTGCATCATGTACTGCGTTTTGGAGATTATCATCAACACTCTTGAGCATTCCCACGACTTTGGTATTCTTTTGTTTGGCCGAGTTCTTGGTGGGATCTCTACGAACTTGTTGTTTTCGGCATTTGAGTCTTGGATGACGACGGAACACAGAAAGAGAGGTTTCCCCGAGGCATGGATGTCGAAAACCTATTCGGATATGTCGATCGGAAACGGAACAATGGCTATTTTGGCCGGCATTGTTGCCCAAGTCTTGGAGGATAACCTTGGACACATCGGTCCCTTCCAAGGAGCGATCGCACTTACCGCCTTGGCGTTGGTATTGGTACTTCCGTGGGAAGAAAACTATGGAGAAAAGGATTCGGACGACGATCACTCGCTCTATCATCAATTTATGGAAGGATGGGGAGCTACTCTTTCAGATTCGCACATTTGGAGAATCGGTATGACTCAAGCGCTCAGCGAAGGAGGAATGTATACCTTCGTGTTTATGTGGGTACCTACGCTTCTTTCTATGAACCCACCCTGGCGGTTTGCCCACGGGTTGCGTCTTTGCGGCAATGATGATGGCGATTACCATCGGAGGGATGATATTTCCTCCCATTCAATCTCTCATGTCAAAGTTTTCGCCGAAAGGAAAGGCATCCGAACTCTGCGCAACTGTCATTTACCTTGTCGCTGCTGCTAGCGCAGCGATTCCGGCGTACATCCTATCGCAAGGGGATTCCATGGTTGCCGGAGGGTTTACTTTGGTGATCGCTGCTTTCATGGTCACCGAGGCTACTGTCGGTTTGTTCATGCCGGTAGCGGGTACTCTCCGTTCGAAATATGTTCCTGATGCGTTGCAGGGTGCTATTCTCAACATTTTCCGCCTCCCTTTGAATGCAGTCGTCGTTGCCGGAACCCATGCAACAGACGTCCTCGACGTAAATGTTTGCTTTCAGCTCGTGAGCGGACTATTCTTGTCAGCAGCTTTGTTGCAGGGCTCGTTCTTGATCGGGGGGTCACCGGCGACTGCCACTACCGATAGCAAAAAGAAGGATTAAATAATAATTCGAGCACAGATAGAACTCATACATAATCGTTTAATATAGCTATTGCATAGTAGCAACAATGAATATTTCGACACTAGAACTCTGTTAACGCCTACATTTGAATCGTCCTTGATATGATGACACCACAGTCAAACGAAATGTGACGTCCTAGCGTTTTTCCTACGAGTCCCGAAGGAGATTCTCAAGGTCTGGAGAAATGTATCTCGATCATGTATACTGTCCAACGAACTACATGGTGAGTACAAACCAAAGATGTTCATCATTCTTTCCAGTTAATTTAAATCCGAAATATCTTTCATCATATCGCTATTTCAAATACGACATACAACGTTAATGATTCCAGTTTTGCTTTCTGGATTAAAGTCGTTAACTTTTACAGCGCAGTATGACATAGTCTAGCACAGCGCAAAATGTCAAATGCTCAATGATACATTGCGTTCTAGCTGATCAATATACTAGTACTAGTGGTCGGTGTGCTCTGCTCGGCGTTGTGTGATTATAAAAAGTATTCCGGTGTTTTCCGTCCCAGGTGGGGTTCACCACGCCTGGGCGCGGGATCGAATTGCAAGAACGTTTTGTTGAGGGTTTCAGTCGACCTCCATGATTGCCGCCTGGTTTCCGCATCTGTAACAGTAATTCGGCGCGCTGAAAATAGTCACCACGGCACGTTCGTGGGACCAGTTGTAGCCGTCCATCACAAGCTGGTGGGCGCGAGCCACGAGGCTCAGGCCGTTCCGCTCGTTGTATTGCTGTGAAATATCCATTCCGAAGGTAAAACCAGCACCTCGGGGACTGATTCCCCATCCGGATCGATCGTCTGGGTCACTCCACAACAAATCGCACATGGGTCCCTCGTGGGGTACCTCTTGAACACGATCGAGTTGCCGGACGTGATCCAGCGTATCGATGGAGGGACTGAGTCCTCCGTGCAAACAAAAGACAGAATGTTCGACCAATGCCGTCAATGGGAAATAATCGAACAAGTCCGTAAACAATTTCCAAACGTTTGCCGAACCGTATTTTCTGACACACTCGTCGTAAAATCCATAGACCTGTGTGATCTGGCGAGATTCGTGATTTCCTCGCAAGACAAAGACTCGATCGGGGTAGCGTACCTTCAAACAAACCAGCATTGACACGGTTTCGACACTGTAATATCCTCTATCGACGTAATCTCCCATGAAGAGGTAGTTTGTATCAGGAGCACTTCCACCGATTCGAAAGAGTTCCATGAGATCGTGCCATTGGCCATGGATATCACCACAAACCGTCACCGGAGCCGGGACAGGCTGCACATTCGATTCGTTCAGTAATGTTTCGCGAGCCATGTCGCACAATGACTTGACTTCCGTTTCGGCCAGAGGTGTCCCAACCGACAGCTTGGACAACCAACCCTCCAAGTCATTGTAGGTTTTTTCCGAAGACGATGCCGAAGATTCCCCGACATTGGTGTTGCTTCCGGTCCGCACAGATGCGGGAATATCGGTCGACATCGGAGACGACGACTCTCCTACTCCATCCGAGGAACTTTCTCCACTCGCGGATGAGACAGAGGTGGACGCGATGTCAGGTTCTACTTCCATTGTGGCAAAATTGATGTTACTTGTATGCGGTTGTCTGTCTTAAAATCCTCTGCGGATTGGTTTGAAGAATAGATCTTAGAGTTGTTTTGCTATTAGTTATTGTCTCGAGTCCAAGCACTTTAGAGATCGCGAAACATGCAAAATAAATGATTTGCTGTTGTGTGTGCATACCTCCTACCACTACTATCTGTTGTCAGTTCACGTTGTGTCAAAAACTTGGCGGTCTGCTCAGCGGGTAAAAGCACGACAAACAAACCACCTTTTTCATCATTTCTCGCTCGGACCGGCGTGCCGCTTCTCGGTTTTGTTTTTCCATCCATTGTGATTGATTAGTTCGACTCAATTGGCAATGCGATTGATTCATTCGATTCGAACGAAATTTCTTTGGAATATTTTAGTCGAACTAATCAAACAACAGGTTTCGAAAGTACAACATCAGAAATTCAAAGAAGGTGACGGAAAATCCGAACAAAGTGATTTTTCGATTCGAAGATGAAAGAGACCAACGTTCGCAATCTCGCTCCGAAAGAGACGAAAAGAAGGTCGTGATTGACGATGTGCAAAATTATTTTCTTGTTCATATCAGAATCGACATTTCGTTGATGTTCGCTTTCTGTGTTGATAGAAATATTGCACGGAAAACCCTTCAAGCACACCAGGTCCTAATCCCATTTCACCCAGCCGATTACTGATCCAGGAATTCATAAATTACCTGATGTTCGACGGCAATTTTCGGTCGAGACGACGGTGAGTTGACACTCCGATTCTTCTATTGTTGTTTGCCTACCTGTTGGCATTCCTAAACCTTGTCTCGTATCATTGTTCTTTTTTCTTCTTATTCCTGTACTACGTCTGGAAAACGAACAGAGAGGTAAACCTTTCGGGAAACAACAGGCGATCGGGAGGGAACAACAAACGCGATCTTCTCAAAAATGCGGAAGCCCAGCGAAAACAAAGGCAGGAACGACAAGCGGCGACAAAAGGCGTCGAAAGTTCTCCAGCGTGTCACGAGAGGACATTTGTCGCGGTTGCGTACGATCCAAACCTGTGTTGAAACCGTTTCGCTTGTGGAATTCCGAGCACGATGGAGGAACTTCCCAGAGGCGAATGGCGGCCCTCTCCGTTTGTTTGTCACACCATTCTCTCTTGACAAAATTCGATACGACGCGACGAGATTTGCTCATGGAATTCCATAAACACACCCGTCATCCTATCAGCGACATTGAATCAGAAGTACACGCACACGACAACGATCCTCAACCCATGGAGATTGTCCAACAACATATCTATGGCGAAGATAGCTCTTGGTTTTCTCAAAAAAGAATGATTGGAAATGCACTAAAAGAATTCAGTCCATATGGCAGTGATACAATTGGTGTAGAGAAGATATTGTACCAACTGCTCGATACATACCGAAAATCCACGCGAGTCGACGATCGATTGTTTTTGGAATTGGCATCCTGTTTGCAAAAATGGTGCATGTTGGTAGAGGGCGAAGGAAAGGAATCATCATGGCAAGAGAAGACTGGCGACGAAAGCGATGCTTACATAATAATGCTAAAGGGGTGGGCAATCGAATCGAGCGCTCGATTGAAGAACTCCAATTCGAAGGGGCTCCTGGCGACCTATTCTTTTGAGCAGCAGCAACAAGATCACCTCCCATGCCATACAGGCACAATTTGAAGAATGGTACAGTCCATTGTCTGATATTCTACGTCGGGAAGGAATCGATGACGAAGACACGGCGAATAAAAGACATCGATGTGTTACAACAAGCTACTATGGAAAACCTTCGAAGCCACCAGGTACAGAGACTTCTGTCTAATCTACTCGATCTGACCAAGTCATCGCAGCTTGTCCTTTTGATTAACCATGTTCTTCGTCAACCCGAAAACGCTAGTTTGAAGCTTGCTGTTTCGTTGCTTGCACGAGGCGATTCTATAGACGGCATACAGCAACGGCACGAAGAGGAGAGTTCCAAGAGTGCCATTGACAATAAAGATGATTGGGATGATGGGGATGATTCAGAAGACGAAGACGAAGCATTCGATCAAAAGCCTTCCAGTCACAAGAAAGCTCGGGGTGGGTCAACGCAATACAAGCGACAGGAAATTTTGACTATTTTGAAGCTAGATAGATATTACAGCGATCGCATTCAGCAAGCACTAGAAAAGAACAGGACACGCTTTCGATGCCTTGACGGTTGAGGTTGCGACGAAAATCATCAAGGCGCCATGGAAAGAATGGGGATTGTATATACTTAGGGACCAGAGGAATGAGGGAACGATTGGTGATCACATCGAGGCAGATTGTTACGTGGAAACGCTGGGTTCTTTGCTTCAAGCTAGTAGCAACGTGAGATCAATGTCGAGATTTACTCCGCTGTCTCCTTTGGCATTTAATCCGACGATTTTAGGTGCCCTGTGGAATCTCATCCAAAAAGAAGGGACAGCGTGGGTTACTCCTTTCAATCTTTTCGGATTTGTTCAGTCATTATCTGCTCGCACTGAGTGATGATGATTTCGTGAAGTACCATTGCAGCGATGATCCGTCTGCCAATTTTGAAAATAGAATAAACGCGAAGGATCTTGTTGTTCGTTACGGCCAGGAGCTTCACGAACTATACTGGACAAAACCTGTAATTTGCAGCGAGATTCAAATGGATGGTACCAGGGGCAGACTGATTTTGTCGGGCACAAAACTTTGGAATTCATTGTATGAACGGTGGAATCGACTTGTAAAAGTTACATTTTGCGAAGAGAGCGCTTGGTGGTTCCCTTATATGGGGTCGAGAGAAGGGGATAAAGCCGTGATACCGGACCGAGAACTTGGTCAAGCTGCAAGTGAAGACGATTACGACAGTGACTCAATGGATGTTGATGAAGATCGGAATCCGTTGTCGAAAGCAGAAGAAGCATCGGATGCATTGGCAGACTCCTTTCGAGATCCAAAAATGGCGAGGGTTCTTACGAGTATCCCACAAGCTCTTCCGTTTGATCGACGTGTAAAACTCTTTCATTCGTTAGTGAAGGCCGATAAGCAAAAGGTTGTGCAGGCACACTCTAGTCGAAGGGCATTGATGGCGATGAGAGGCCAAGGTGACGACGAGGGTGAAATGATGATGTGGCTCGACGGTAGTGTCAGAGAACAAATCCAAATCAAGCGTGCTTCTTTGTACAAAGATTCCATGGAAACTCTGAACAAGTTGGGAGCGAAGCTCAAACATAAAATCCAGGTTACGTTTATCAACAAGCATGGAGCAGAAGAACCAGGAATTGATGGCGGCGGAGTTTTCAAAGAATTTCTGGATGATTTGATCAAAGACGGTTTTGCATCGAGAAACGACGACGAAAGTGAGGGTGGTGCTCCTCCGTTATTTTCAATCACCACGAAGCAGCAGCAATTGACGATGAATTTTGATCTTACCGAAGATATAAGTATGCTCGTGCACTATGAATTTCTTGGGAGAGTTCTCGGGAAAGCCGTATATGAATCAATTTTGGTCGAGCCACAGTTTTGCCTTCCCTTCCTGAATCAGCTGCTGGGCAAGGTAAATACGCTGGAAGATTTGAAGAATTATGACGAAGAGTACTACAACAACTTGAACAAACTTCGTCATTATTCAGAAGAAGAAATCGACAGCTTGGGGCTAACCTTTGAACTAACGGTTGGCGGTACAACACCGAATTCGAAACCCAGAACGGTCAATCTTACTCGTTCTGGCCGATCCATCCCTGTTACGAAAAAGAACGTCTTTCAATATTCTCAGGCTGTCGCCAATGAATTATTGAACGTTCTTAGTGCTCATCAGACGCGAGCATTTCTTCGAGGCTTCCGCGATCTAATCAAGGTTGCTTGGGTTCGTTTATTTTCTGCTAAGGAATTACAAAAATTGATAAGTGGCGACGACTCTATACGTGGAATCGACGTTTCTTCGTTGAAGAAATCCGTGCAGTATCTCGGAGGATACCACGAATCTCAGCCATATATTCAAGATTTTTGGGATATTCTGGAGAACGAACTGAGCCCAGAACAGCAGAGAAAGTTTTTGAGGTTTATGACGTCTTGTAGCAGACAACCGCTGCTCGGGTTTTCGTCCTTGGAACCGTTCCCTGCCATTCAACAAATACGCTTGCAAAACGACGAGCTTTCGAAAAACAGCCGATTGCCGACGAGTTCGACATGTATGAATCTTCTGAAGCTCCCGAACTACAAGGATCGTAATTTGTTGAAAGAAAAGCTTCTGGCAGCTGTCGAATCAGGTGCGGGCTTTGAGTTGACATAAGTAATGCTAATATAAAATGATTTAGTTATACCACCACCGTTAATCGTAATGCAAAGTAGCAACACAAACGTAAATTTTTTATGAATTAATGTGATCGTGAAATCCTTTCAAAAATTCATCGTGGTTCAGAAACGCCGTCCCAGTGTGACCATAATTATCAAAAACACGAGACGCTACATTAGTAAAGTGGTGGTTGTCGCCGCTGCTCTTGTTGGCAATCCATTCGCCATGGCTCGGCGGACAATCCTCGTCGTCTTCGGCATACCAGACGCTTACCGGAAGATTTGCCTTGATTTCAGTAACATCAAACCCGTGATGAATCAGAGTGTCAGTCGCGTAGTTGTACAATATCCCTTGATCGGTGTGAACGACGCAGCGGTCCATTTCCACCTTGCATATATCCATGAGCTCCGGATTTTCAGTCTGTAATTTTTCGAGTTTTGCCATGGCTCCGGGATTGAGAAGATCCACAAAGGCCCTAAAGAGTGGACCCGGTGTTTCAAAGGCCTGGCTTGGCTTTCCTGCAAACACAGTAAATATGCGAGCGGTGATATATCCGAAGAACGAAGTATTCGCAGAAGTAGAAGTATACGAAACATCAAAGTGGTTCTTCAAACCAAGCTTTCTCACACGATTCTGATCCGAGGTAGGGAACACGCAAGCCCATTCCGAGGCAAGTGATACCCGAATCGTTGTGGTTCTCGTTCACATTTCCAAAGTTCCATGCCGTGGCCAAAGCATGGCAAGTGCCGAAACTGATTCCGGTGACAACGAATTCTTTGACGTTCTCCTTTTGCAAAATGGGCAAGAGATCTTTGATTGGCCAATCCTTGATAATGCGACCGGGCTGAATCGAGCTGTACCCAAAGCCCTGGATACGACACGGAAATAACCTTGTAATTGAGTGATTTGGCGGCATCGGTCCACGAAGAGAAGGCCGAAAACATGTGTCCCGTACAATTCCCTCCCGGACAATCCACTAGGATTTTTGCATCCGAAGAGGATGATCCCGAGACAAAGTACTCCACGATTCTTCCATCCTCAAGACTGGATCCATTTTCCGCCATCTGCTTCGATCTTTGAAGGATCGATTAGGTCGGGATATGGACGAATAGCCCAGTAGGAATTACTCTCTGGTAGAGAGGAATGATCATTCTTTTCTTCGTCGGTCATTGTACTTTCTGTATTTTTCGCTCTTGTTGACAACTGTATCCTCTGTCGCTTGTTTCAAGAGACTCTGACACCATGGTTGTGAATCAAATCCAGATCTTTTCGTCTTCTCCAGATTCATCTTTACTTGATTCTCAATCTGGAGGGGATTTAGTGCGGGTATGAATTCCATGACATGACTGAATTCTTGACGTCAAATTCAGGAAAAAATGATTTTTAAGTGAAAAGGTATTTTTGATATGACTGCTTGGGGGTAGTATTGCTTTGATGGGTCCTCACTCATTGTGAGTCAAAGAGCCACCCCTAAGATATGTTTGCAGTCACATATATGTAGAAATTTTTATGGCAAAAAATAGGCACGAATTAGTCGGGAAGCACCGATCACATCCGCGATGGTCATGACCCGCGCGTACTCGGTAACATTAAATACCTGGAATGTACGTAGCTTCGGCAATCCAGCGTCTGCCAGCTCCTGTACGAGTAGTACTAAAGTACAGCAAAAAATACCTCAACCTTGGACATTTGGCGAACACACCCATCCGATATGAACGTTACCAAATTCTGGGTTGATGAATGACTCTGAAATCTGTCGAGCTACCTCCGGGAAAAAGTTTTTCTGTGATTTTTCATAGTAGGTATGTCATCATCATGCCTTGCTCCAAGACCTAATAGTTGTTCACTTGAAGGGCAAACCTAGAGAATCAAACTAGATACCGTTCGATCAATCACTTCCCACTCATCAGCAATAGTGCGTATCGAAAGAAGGTGCCGACACCAGAAAGAATAAAAAGATCGAAGTATCGGGGCGAATCGATACAACAAGAAAAAAGGAAAGAGAATCATCATCATCATCATGCCAGGTTCTTTGAGCAAACTGATCACGTCGGAGCAGTGGGATCGGGTAGCACAGCTCTGCCAAGGATCACCCGCTGAAGCTAAGAAATGGACAACGCGACAGGGGTTCTTTGAAGGAATGAAAGACGCAAACGTGCTCCCTATCCATGAAGCCCTCGTTGCCGGGGCACCAACCCACATCATCCAGGCCTTGTTGGACGCCTATCCCGATTGTGTTTTTTGCAAGGAGAGCAGTTACCAGAGACTACCATTGCATTGCGCCTGTCGAAAGAATGCCGTCCCAGAAGTCGTGGATCTTTTGTTAAGGAAATACGCCGACGCGTCTCTGACGCCAGACAGTCTCGGGAGATTGCCCCGTAAGTTGCTTTTTTGATTTCGTGTCGTCGTAATCTACTTTTGCGTCGTTATCTTGGGATTTGATCGATGAAGGATTTGGAAATAATGTCGTGCTTCGTAAAGAGCTGCAACTTCCAGCATATCGATTGGTCAATTGAACAATCGGTTTGCAAGCCGTCGTCTCTGTTCTCGACTTGCCTTGATACCAACCTTTTTCTTCTTCTTCTTCTCCTTTTTGTCGTTTCACGATTGGAATTGTTATCGCCCGTCATCTTTGTCGTTTTAAACATATGCAAATGCAGTGCACTATGCCCTATCGAACGGCGCGAACCGTGCCATTGTGGATTGTATTCTGAAGCACAGACCAAACAGCGCGAGAGGATTCGACAAGCGAGGATGGACACCCCTGCACGTAGCCTGTGGTGTTGGTGCAGACATGTATGTCATCAAAACGATCGTCGGATTGTTACCCCGAGGCGGTCTTGATGCGAACAAACAAGGGGTCTACCGCCAAACAATGCCTCAGCTTGACGAACGCCCCCAACAAGGCGGACGTGAAGCGTCTCCTACAGACAGCATATACTAAGGTGGAACAACGATATCGTCCGGCACAAGAGATCAAATCGGAACGTGTATTGGTCTAACGAAAAATTTCAAATAGAAAAACAATGCCGTGGGAAAAAAGAGATTTTAGAAAAAATACAAAAGGAAGCTTTTTGAAAGAGCTACTCTTTGATCTTAGAATCGGTCAATGTGGAATGTACAATTCTGCAGTTTTTGGGTATCCGAAAAATACGCAATGTGCTTCGCTGGTTTCGTGTAGAGAAGCCGAATGAGCTCGGATGTCTATTCCAGAAAATTTTCGTTTGCATAAAATTATTAAACATTGGGATCTCTAAATAATTATGAATTTATCAGGGTCTTCGTAGATTATTTGAAGGCCAAAATGATGTTCCTCGCAGGAAGACCACGATAATCTACGACGACTTTTCTCCTCTCTTGCTATACCGTTGTCGAACATACTTCCGCAGAGCATCGCGCTCGACAGACCTTCGGGACTTCGTTGATTCCTGCTCGCTGGTTACAGATTCAAAGCCGGATCTGCTGTCGGTATCGAAAGCTTGCCATTTTGAATTGTCGTTCAACGAGTTTTCAACAGAATCCTTGGAATACTGTTCGTCAATTGATGGAAAATCGACATCTCCCGAGAATCCATCCTCGTTTTCATCATGCGGGCCGAAATCATCATGCTGGTTTCTCGTTCGGTTAGAAGGCGAAAAAGATCCCGAGTCCATGGACATTGCTTGACCAAGGTGCATCACCTGTCGGTGGTCATCTTCAACTCCATTATCAGAGTGTGTTTTGTTTGAAAAAGCCGTGAATTCTGTCGACTGAGTCGAAATTGCAGAGATGTCATCTTTGATGTTATTTTCCCTCATTTGCTTAGCGTCGACTTGTCTTAACTGGTCTTTCAGACGCTTGCATTCCAAGTTTCGATCTCTCAGGTCCCTCTCGAGTGAAGAAATCTTCCGTTGCAATGCCTCGTTCTTTGTAGTCAACCGATCAATATTATCACTAACGTCATTCATTCTACCCATCAAATCAGAATGACGGCCCTCGCTCTTATCTTTATAGCGCTTCTGAATATCCTTGGCAGATGCCAAAGCTTTCGTTGCAATAATTTTGGCATGTTGCAGCTCTTCGTCTCTTCTCTGCAAAAGTTCCGAGAGTGATTCAATCTCATCCTCCCTATTCTGAACTTCGTTGATCACACCTTCAAGGGCGGCGATAACTTCCGCCTTTTCTTCATTCGCCTTCTGAAGTGCTGCGTCGAGAGATTGCCTTGATTTAGAAGCATCTTCAAGCTTCCTTCTCAGAGACGAAGTGGTCTCGTTGGCACTCGCGACATTGACCTCGAGAGAATGGACCTTCTGTCGAAGTCCCAAGGCCTCACTTGATACATCACTGGCAGAATCAAGATTGTTTCTCAACGTATCGATTTCTTTCTGCAACAGGTGTTTCGTTTCGGTGTCCTGGTCCAGCTTAGATTCGAGCTCCATGACATAAATCTTATATCTATCGGAGACTTCCCGAACCTCGCGTTCTTTGCGTTCCAGCCTAGATGACAATTCGGACATTTTTGCTCTTGCCTCGTCCTTTGACCTTGCTTGGGTATGCAGTTTCGTCTCCAATTCAATTTTCTCTACCTCAAAGGTTCGAAGTTGCGATTCCTTTTCGTCGAGATCCTTGGAAAGAGAGTCTGCCTTGAGTTTTGCAGATTCTTTGCTGCGAGTCGCAGCTTCCAATCTAGCCTCCATCTCGGCTGCCGATTTCAGCAGCTCTCGAATCTTTTCATCCTTTCTATCCGACAGCGCCTGCACAGTTTCGACCTTTCCGTCAGTGCTCGTCATTGCGTCGGAATGCTCCTCAAGCCTGGCTTCAAGATCCGCAATTCTATCCGTGTATTTTGAAACAAGCTCATTAATCTGTTCCTTCCTTTGCTGTAGCTCTATCTCGTTGCGGTCGAACGTAATTTTCATTTCCTTGAATTCCATTGTTTTGGATTTCAACTTATTTCGAAGGTCGTCGATGTCGTGCCTCATTTTGATAATTTGATGTTCCTTTTGCTGCAATTCACCACGCGTTGACTGTGATAAATCACGGAAATCGTTGTGTTCTTGCTTCACTTCCTCAAGGTACGCAATTTCACCCTTGAAGTTATTCATCGCCTCGCTAAGCTCTACCTCTTTACTGGCCAGTCCTCTCTTCGCAAAATCTAGCTCGGTCTTCAGGTGCTCGTTTTCTGCCGATGTCTTTCCAAGTTTATTTTCGAGGGCTACTGTGGCCTTCGTGTGACGTTGGACCAATTCTTGCGTTTGCTTTTGTTTGTCCTCTAATTCACTTCTTGCACTAGCAAGACGATCTTCGATCTCCACTCGCGATTGAGTTTCTTCTTCGAGCTTTGTCTCGAGGTTCGCAATGGTTCGAGTGTACCTCTGGACTGCTTCCCGCAAATGGCTGTCTTTTTTGCCGATATTCGTTGACATTCCTCTCAATGCGTTCTGTTGCTCTTCTCTCATTTCTTCCAATTCTCCGTTGACAAGATCGTGATCTCTCTGTAGCTTTGCGTGATCCTTGAAAATCTTCAATTTCTCTGCTTTGATCTTGTCGAGAGAAGTTTGAAGAGTGCTGTTCTTCGCCTTCAATTCTTCGTTACTGGTAGTTTGGTCCATCATTTTCCTCTCCAAATCTGCGAACTGCCGATTATAAATTTCGACAGTTTGCCTCAACTCGGTTTCCTTCTTCTTCAGCATAACGTCAACTTCATCTTTCCTTGCAGAGCTATGAAGGTTCTCTTCGAGAAGTCCCGAGAGTTCCTCGTAGTCCTTCCGCAACGCCGTGAGGTCCGATTCTTTTCTGCGAGCATCAACTTGAAGGTCGCGTATAGTTGTTTTCAAGTCCTTGATTTCAGTGCGCTCTCTATCCAGAGACAATTCCAAATCTTCAATCGTCTTTTCGCAGCGCCCAATAAGATCCTCTTTCGTCTCCAATCGATGTCGGAAGTCTTCCTTCTGAGTTGCATACTTCTGTTCTACTTCGAGAACCTTCGATCTCGTGGACTCATATGAAGATTTGATTTCGTACAATTCGTCTTCCCTCTTCTTCTTCTCGCTCTCGGCAAGGCTCAACGATCGTTTCATGTCTCGGAGATCATCCTCAAGCTCGCCCATTCCGTCGAGCGATTGTTTGAGTTTCCCATTCTCGAAACGCATCTCGCGGATCCTATCTTCTTGTTTGTCTGAAGCAGCCACACTAGCTTCCAATCGAGAAGTCGCATCTTCGAGTTTCTTTCTGAGAGAATCGATTTCGTCTTGTTTCTGATCACCTTCCTTCGATGACGTTAGCGTCGCAACATCGAGTTCCTTTGTTAACATCTCAATGCGAGTCTTTTTCTCCTGCAAAGCTGCCTCGCTAGCCCGAAGCTGATCTTCCACTCTCGATATCTTCGATCGAAGATCAAATTCCATTTCTTCCCTGTCTGCTTGCTCCGACGAAAGCTTCTCCTTTGTTTCCTCAAGCTCGTTCTGGACGTAATTGAGATTTTCCTCGTTTTCTTTCAAGAGGGCGTTCGCCTCTTTCAGCTTCTTTCGTCCCTCATCAACTCGATCACGGAGATCCTGATTCTCCGATACGAGGTCACCCTTGAGTTCGGAATGCGAGGCTTTCATCGCAGCAATCTCATTATCCAGTTTCGTCTCGGTGTCGAAAAATTTGGTGCGTTCGGCCTCGATAAGTTCGAGATGCTTCTTAATCTCTTTGGCTTGCTTCTTCTGGATCGATTCTAATCCCTCACGGATCTTTGTGCTTTCCTCCAATCGCTCCTTCAAATTCGTGATTTGGTTGTCCTTTTCTGTGAAATCATTAAAATACGAATTGAGGCGCCCGTGCAAATGATCCAATTCTTGTTGTCTCATCTGATCCTGTTGCTGAAATTCTTCAGCTGTGCTTCGAGCCTTCTGCTGCGCATCCTGCAATCTTGTCGACAAGCTCATTCGCTCTTCGTCAGAATTGCGTTTGAGCGATGCGAGTTCCGCCTCGAGCCGGGCGACCTTATCGCCCTCCTTTGCTCTGATTTCTTCCCGCAACTCGTCCTTCATGGCCTCCAAATTTTTCTGATTTCTTATCCTAGTCTCATTGATTTCTTTGTGGTGACGATCGGTCTGGTGTCTTAGCTGTTCCTGCATTGATTTGATTCGTTGTTCGTACTCTCTAGAGGCATTCGCACGTTCGGCCACTAGTTTCTGAGCGTTACGAGTTTCTTGCGCCTTGACCGCCTTTTTGCCTTCGGCGAATTTGACTTCCACCTCTTTTCGCAAAAATTCAATTTCATCGGCCATTTCATCGATCTGTTTCTCGTATTCCGACTGCTTCATCTTGCCCTCATTGAGCTCGCTGTCTTTTTCCATAATTGCATCGGTTTGTTGTGTGCATTCTTGTTCTAGCTTGGAACATTGATTTTTGAATATATCGAGCTGTTCCTTTAGTTGAGCGACTTCAGACTCGTAGGCATCCTCGTGTTCACGTTTGTACTCTTCCACTTCGATTGCCGTTTTAGTAAGGTCCTCTTTGAGTTCGGTGACTTCCGCACGTTTTTTCTCAACTTTTTTGACAAGTGTTGCGTTCAAGCCACGGGCCTCGGTGAGTTGCAGTTGTAAGGTTTCTTCATTGCTCAACATACCGTCTACCTTTGCCTTTTCTTTCGCTGCCAGGGAACGATACTTTTCGATTTCGCCCTCCAATTTTTGAGCCGTGCTCTTGGCTGCGTGTAGATCGGCCTGGTAGGCATCGGCTTTTTCTTGTGTTCGATGAAGTTTCTGCATATTATTCTGTAATTTTTCTTCGTAATCTCTAACGAGGGATTCCTTTCCCTTTTGTATGTTGTAGAGTTGCTTCCTCAATTCTGTCGATACCTTTTGGAGCTCACCCTCGAGACGATTGATTTTGTTCTTATCATTGTCATGTTCTTGAAGCGTAATCTCGTACATTTCGATTGTGGCCTGGTGCGAAAAGAGTTCTTGCTCCAGAATCTGAAGTTTTCGAACAATCGTTTGGCATTCGAGTTCAAGAGAGTTTCTATCCAATCGAGCAATGCTGCGAGGCGACATGGGTTTGTACGTCTCCAAGCCTCCCGCTTTTTTCGACGGTGGAGGTGGAAGACGCCCGCCTCTCGCCGGTGACGCTGCCCGTATCGTTGTTGGAGGTCCGTTTGCCTTTTTGTTTGAAGTCGGACGAGATGTTCTCTTGGGCGTTCGAGGGGTCGTTGGTCCCGGCGTTTCCATTTCGATCTCCTGGAAAAACTTGAGCTCTTCCAGATCCTCCAGCATGTTGCCAATTTTGTTTTCCGCCCTTCGGAGGCGTTCTTCGGCCTGAATTTCCTCTTGCGACATGCTAGAAGTAGCGGGCACCAGAGCACGACCTGTTGGGGATCCCGATCCCTGGGTAGTGATGTGGGAAGGAATCGAAGAAGGCGTTCGCTTGTGGCTCGAATGCCCCGGAGGATTGACCTGTGATCGCCTGTTGCGTGCATTGGATTCTCTCTGTTCTCTCAGTTCAAGAATTTGCCTAGCTACGGCTGCAGGATCGTCGGTATTGTTGTTCATATTCGCATTTTGTTCACGGAGACGGCCGGCGCTGATTGCTCTGGGACGAACATTTGTCCTCGACTGGGGCAACGATTGATTTCTCGTGCTGCCGGGCCTTCCGCCAACCATACCAGAAACGTCACGAGTCCTGGACGGATTCCGACCATTCGATTGATACCGCATGCTCGATTGTGCCCGACGTTGCTGATTCATGTTTGCATTTGAAACACCATTCGGGCGATCCCACGCATCGATCGAAGACGACCGATGAGGCATCGAAGGCCTCGGCTGAGATGAGTGTCTCGGAGTTCGGCTAACCATCTTGTTCTCGTATGTAGTATCCGAGAATCTCTAGTGATGGGTAGCACCGAATTCTTTTCCGATGTGAGATCGGCAGTGGCCGAGTAACAGAGAGTTCTGTAGTTTCTATCGGGGAGGTGATGGTTGTAGAACTTTGGAAATGTCAAAGGATCAAACTCGAATACATACAAACCGCCTCGGCATTTTCCGCCGTTTTTTGGACAGTTCAAACTCCTTCGATCGTGGGACGAGAAGCCTTTGAACAGAATTTAACGGTAAAACCAGCACTAAAATTCCAACAAGACTCAAGTACCCCTTGCGCGAGCGAGCAAGGCGACATTCTTGGTTCGTGCGAGAATGATAAAAAGTTGCATATGAACCGACCATTGACAATAGCATATATCTTACGTACGTATGTAAGATATCATGGTAGAAAAATGGGCTCTTTCTCTGATTTTGTTTTGTTTTGTTCTTTTATGTTGAAAAACTAAAATGTCGTTAAAACACACTGCCATGATACATATAGGAGGTCTACTGCCATCACAAATCCACCAGCTAGGTTCACGAAGCCCTAGTGCCTCTAGAGCACTTGGTACACGTAATAGCACTCTATCTATCCACAAACGACGACCAAAGTCGAGAATAGATACCCGCGTCCTTCTTGTTCCCGCGATTTAAAATGTGAGAACGACAGAAACAATACTGATAATATTGGTACTAAAGACTACACTTGAGAAAAATTAGAGTACAATCAAACTCTTTGCTAAGTATATAAAGATGAACATGCAATTCTTATCGGTATACACATTCGGTGGAATTCCATGTGTAGCACCATCCCTCGCAGGATTATAATCTAAACATTACACATAATTCAAAACATATCGAGAGCAATCCTTGTTCATGCTTTCGTAATTGGATGCCATGTGCTACGTTAGTATCGAGTCTTGCCCGAGAATGGAATCTCCACCACCTTGGTCCTGACCACCCTCGGGAATGACATCTCCACCATCTTGGTCCTGACCACCCTCGGGAGCGGGAAGGCAACGGCAGCCTATACCGTTGAAAAACGGTTTAGCAATGTTATCGCACTTTTCCTTATCTCCGAATTGCATGACACTAACATAAATGTAATTAGCCATTCCATCACAGACCTGCACGTAGTCAGGAAGGACAAACAACGGGTTCTCGACTCCAAATGGACAAACGATGCACTCGGTGTACGGTTCTAAAAAGGCCGAACAACACTCAATGCCTTCGTCGCAAGCACACCGTTCCTTAGCCGCAGTGCAATCAAAGCCGCAGTCGCAATAAACTTCGCCTCCGTCTTCTAATGAACAGATCAACTCATCATTAATGGGTGCGAGGTTCGAAAATTCATTGCCCATATACTCGAAATAGAGATTCTCCTTCTCGACAAGCTCGGTAGGGATCGGTCCCGTCAGTGCATTATACATAACGTCGAATTCGACCAAAGTCGGCAATGTAACCACTTCGCTCGGAATTGTGCCCTCAAACTCGTTAAACTGTAACCTAAACGATTTCATACTTGTCAATCTTCCAAATTCGGTTGGAAGAGTTCCATTCATTCGATTATATTCAAGGAAAAGTATTTGCAAATTCGAAGCCATTCCAACCTCGCTTGGAATTGTACCACTCAGATTGTTGTCAGAAAACCCCATGGCAGATAGTAAGGGCATTTTGAAGAGTTCACTTGGAATGGTACCATTTAGCTGGTTGTTAAGTAAGCCGAAAAAAGAAAGGCTTTTCAAGTTTCCTACTTCGGGGGGAATCGTACCAGTTAAGTCATTGATCTCAAAAGAAATATAACCTAAACTTTCCCATTCTCCAATCTGAGATGGAATGCTTCCATAAAGCTTATTATCCCTCAAGTTCAACCAAAGGAGATTTTTCAACAAGCCGATCTCGGTTGCGATTGTCCCTGACAAATAAGATTGTGTTACCGCATTTCCAAGGTCCAATTCCTCAACCCTACCGTCAACGCATTGAACATATGTCCAGTCGCATTGTCCTCTCTCATCAATCCACAGTCCAGTTGAACTTTCCTCCTCCGAATCGTCTTCCTCGTTGACTATTACGGGGGGTAATAACGGAGCGGCGTAGTTGATAGCCACGAGAGCATACCTCTCTACAAAAGTATCGGCCTCACAGTTCGAAAATCCATGTGAATCTTCCATGAGCCATCTGATTGCTTTATGGGACGACTCATTCCCCGTGTACATCGTTGATCTTTCGACGTACCTATCCAGCTTCCGGAAGAAGCATTCCGGAATTCGTTGGAAACTTTTGACCCCCTCTTCCAAACTATCGGCATGGAAGATCACAACGGGATCGGCTTCGTCGATGCTATTTTCGTCTCCATGGTAAACGGTATAATTTATGTATGGAAGCTTCCTCATTCCCGCAGTAACGTTCTTAATCGTCACTTTGCACTTCGCCCCGTCAGGCACCCAGACCGTTTCGGTTTGAAACTCCATCTCCTGGTTAATATTTACTGACAGTACATTCTTTTCCTCGCAGACGACTGACAACGGAGGATCAAGAGGGGGGCAGATCGCCGAAAGGGTTTTGTTTTTCAAAAGTAACATTATATTCTGCTTCATTTGCAAAGAAAATGTTATTGATCTGGATCGTGACGGGTTTCATCTGTGGATCAATGCAGTATTGATATCCATTTCCCGAGGTCACATTGGTGTTGAAAGCTTCGGTCAGCGTGTTTGTGACTCCGCAGTTCAGACTGTCACAGGTTGTGGCACAACAATCACCATTGTCGTAATTGTGATCAATAATGTTTAAGAAGAAGCTGATTGCAGGTTCCATCGCCAATGAACGCTCCGCATTCATCGTCCGTCAGTTCGTTTTTTGTATCGTCGAAAAAGTATAACTCGAGAGGCGTTCCTGTGGGTGAGTACCAAGTATCTTCAAAAACCGTTGAGATATCAAACGGCGTAGGTTTTGGACGAAAAGGCCCATTCCTCCTCTTTAGTAAGATTGCAAGCATCGGTTTTGTTGCCGGTGAACAAAAACCACTTTCTTTTTTCTATGCAATAGCCGATTTTAGCTTGCTCCGCATTGGCGTCATAGCTTTCGAAGAGGAGGCGTCTTTCCTGGCGCTCAGAGAACTTGTAACACCCGTTGAAGCCGTCGCGCAAAGGGTCATCCTTGAACTGGATCCTTAATTTGGTGGTAATCCAACTATTGAGTGAATGCTGGTGTAAGGATATGGAAAGAAGACCACCCAACAAGAGGACGGCAATTGGAATTACCGTGTAACGGTATCGAACGTGTTGATACTTGCGGTATATACATGCGGGAGCGGGTAATGTCTCGATTCGGTCTGCCTCTGCTTTCAACGTGGGACCATACTTCCCCCATTGGCACAACTCGAAAGCGATATCATCAAAGTCGGAAATGAAATTCACTGCTGTGAAATTCAGAATAATGTCAATCACATCGGAGGTGTTGACAACTAGGAGAAAGACCACAGTCGTGGACAACAGACCCTGGAAAAGTCGCAGCATAGACGATAGGACTATCAGCCACACCCTGTCGCCCGGCTTCGCTCTTGAAAATCTAGGAAAGGTTTCGACCGCGGTGACAACATCCTTGACACTGGCGTCGGCAAAAAAGCAGTACGAAAGCAAGGCCATATATTGGGTACACCTAGATAGTAGGTTGTTGTTCGACGGTACGAATTTCGCAAATGCAAAGCCATCACTGTTATCCTGGTCCGGATTGTCATCATTTTCATTGGTGCTCAACTTCGGGTGAGCGACACGCAAGACCAACAGACCCAGGAAAACAACCTGGAACACAAGAAAGAAAATTGGTTCGTTAGTGGTGATGGATTGTATACTTAGAATGTGTCCTCAGACAGTGGCATCTTCTCTCACCTGAAATGCCCAGACAAGGAATCCAAAGTAAAAAAAGCGATTTCCATCGAAGGGTCCGTGAACTGCCATAAAGGTATAACAATCCGCAGGATAGGTCCCGGTACATGCCTTCGACTCGTTTTCGAATGTTTCTTCCGCGCTGCCCTCGAAATCCCGATTCTCGTCTACGCTGGCACCTGAGACAGCTTTTTCGCCGTTCCCAAGGTCCACGCCAACATCGGCGGCATTATCTTTTTCCATCGCGTTCGGCATGAAAGCGTTCCTGATACTTCCCTTCAGTGTATTTCTGGCCTCGATTGAATTCTAGAAGTTACTGCGGGTCAGCAGGTTGTTCAACGCTTAAAGTTCCTCTCTGATCTCCTATTGACCGTCGAGAAGAAAGAATATAGGATAATGTTGTTTGTAACAGTATTACGAATTGACGAAAAATCCAAAACAATACGTATGCTTTGGTTCGAATTATCAATGAGGCGCAAGATGCTTTCATTGCATTCCGAACAAACCCCATTCGTCTATTCCACTGTAACATCATCTAATTTTGAGTTTAACATGGTGGCACGACAAGAGAAGGTTTAAAATTCAGAACACAGAATCCTGTCACCTACCTCTCAACAATCAATTCAATGAAGAAGCATATAAAGAGTTAGGGTTTATTTCGCGCGCAGCGATGCCATGATTATCGCACAAATCAGGGCAGAGCTATCGAACTAACTAGTAGAGCCTCACAATCGTCGAAACTAAAAAACACTGAATCAATCTCAAAACCAACAACAACAACAACAACAACAAATAATCGAGAATGGGAAATTGAGAGTACCAGATACAATACATCCACAAGCTATAGTTGCAAGAAGCAGCTTTGTATTATTTGTAAACAATCTAGCAACAATCATTTGAAATTAATACCAATTCTTTTCAATTAAAATGCAATCCACACGGATCGCCATGGGCAGAGGGACGATATCGACGTCCCACGGACAAATCAGGATTTTGAAGCATGCCACTCCGGACCTCTTGACGTACATCCAGAAGGCTGTCCAAACTGGTGTGTATCGAAGTTCCGAAGAAATCGAAGAAATGAACCAGAAACTGAAGGAAAATCCCTCCGATCTCAGGAGGGTGCGGTGGAACGTCGAGCGAGGATCGAAAATCCAGGACTACCCTCGGGAATACGAAATTTTGTCTCTGAACCCCCCGTCTCCGTTCAAACCGAAAATTCCGGTGAAGGACCAGAAAAAGATCTACAATAAGTACGTTCAAGAGAATCTCCCAACGGATCGGTTGGCACAGAATTATCTCAACCGACAAAGTCACAAAGAACGGAATGGCAGTGAACCTTTGACGGCCGATGAATATTACCGACGTTTGTTGGGATCCTAACAAAGCTCTAAAGGCAGACACGGCAATGGGCGCGAAGAGTGCAATGGTCGCAAAATCGTACGCTGTAGCTGTCAAACAATATGAGATCATGAGGACGGGAAACCTCAGCGAAAAGGAAGCATTGGAAAAAGTCGAGGAGCTGTTGGCGAAGGACGACTTTGAAGAGAAGACCTCGAGTCGAACCAAGGCCGAGGATTTGCAAAAGAAATCCAAAGAAATCAATACCACCGATCCCATTCAAAAGGCACAGGCTGCCTTTCCGGGTGCAACGCCGAAGGAAGAGCTTATGCAAAATCTCAAGAACAACAAGGAACAGGACAAAGGAGGTGCTTCTGCTGACTATGACACTACAGTTGCCATGTTGTATTCCGAGAACCAACGATCTTTCGAAGGAATGATCAATTGGACAAAGCGCTTAGAGGCGGTTCCCTATCGAAAGTGGACGGTAGGAGCTTCTGTGGCTCTTGATCACTGGATTGCCAAGCGCGTCCTTGGATTGTCCGAGGAAACCTGGCTTGCACTGCTCGAAGGAGATTCTCCCGAATTGATGGGCCGTGGAAGAGAGTGAGTTTGTAATATGCTCTATTTACTTTTGTCGATATTCGTATCATTGCCAACAGTCGTTTTTCTTTTCGGCAAGAATGATTTTCGCTGGTGCTAACTATCATCGTCTTTCCTTCTCTTCATTATCAGTATTGTCATGGCACGTCATGCTCTCTTTCCGGAAACAGTCTTCGAGTCCGATTCCTATGCTGCTGTCGACGATGAAACGAATGACGAAGCAATGGGTGGTGCAGAAGATGAGCTTGATGCACTCCTCGCAACTATCGACGGATGGAGCTCACACGATAAGTCTGACGAGCCATCACCAGATGCAAATACGACGTCAGCTAACGATTCTTCTGCCCCCTCGGAAGAGGTACTGGTAGACGAATTACAAGCATGGAGAACACAACACGCCGAACAAAATTACGATGAATGGACCCCGGAGAAGAAACAAGATTTTATGTCCTGGTTGGAAACCTTTGTTTCCGCTCAAGTTTCAGAGTCATCATTGGGTCAGGTTGACCTCGAAGAAACTAGGAAGAATATATTAGAAGCGCCGGCGCAAGGAAAGGAAGAAGCAGATGGATTCTGGGAGAGCCTTCGCGATGAAACCTCTGCTGAAGTTTTGTTGCAATCGTTGCTCGAAGAAAATGCCACCAAGGGCTCTGACCACCCCTTTTACGACTTGGAATACAAAACACAACTTGAACGCCTTGTGAACCTGGGAGCAATTCGAGAAGTTGCCAATGAATACGTCACGGAGGCTGAGCGTTCGAAATTTCTCACAAGATATGGGGACTATCTTCTGGAGGGAGTGCAGTTTCATCACTTGATTCTTGATCCATCTGGCCCGATCGCTGGATCCGACTTGGGACAAAATCTCCAAGAAAAATACAACATAAATGCTGAGGATCGATTTAGTCTCAAGAAGGCCCTGTACGGAGACGACGATTTCAACTCGGAAACTTCGAAGAATGCTAGAAAGTTATACATGGCTTGGAATAAGTTGAAGGCCGGCAGAGCTCACTACGAGGAAAAGCTTTTCCAAAAAGGTCTTCTTGGTCTTTCATATGCAACAACCAAAGCCAAAAAGTAAACATTTTCTACAATAGTTTTTCTTACCTTGCACTTTCTATCGGTCGATTCGTCACTCCTATTCCGTCTGGGAAGTTTATGGTTGTCTGTCCATGTCTTTTCCAAAAAGGTCTTCTTGGTCTTTCATATGCAACAACCAAAGCCAAAAAGTAAACATTTTCTACAATAGTTTTTCTTACCTTGCACTTTCTATCGGTCGATTCGTCACTCCTATTCCGTCTGGGAAGTTTATGGTTGTCTGTCCATGTAGTTTTCTGTACCGTGATAGAACTATTTTCGCCCTGCCTTGTTGAAACTAGCAAGAAGTAGCTATAGCTCTCGAAATTCTGTGTTGTGTGCGATAGATGATGCGGACGCCCCCCAGGAGGAGATGTGTATACGTGTGATACATAGGGCTCTTATGAGTACGTACTACAACCAGAACAAGTATGATTGGGGTTCTCCGTGAATTTTGAGGGTGCGTTCTCTGTTCGGAAGAGAGAAAGCATTCTTCGTACACTCTTTACGTCGCACGACACCGTAAAAAGAAAAAGATGAGGACGTGCGTGGGCATCTCGTGGTGTGTGCGTGCTTGTGACGTAATCACCATCCGATTTTTCATCTCGTTTAGAAACATCACCTTCGAATCTCACACGCTTTCTTCATGTAGAAACTAATCTATTCAGCCACATCATGCTGAGCAGAATCTCGCCAGAAGGGAAAGTGTTGATGGCAGCAGCAAAGCATAGGAATACAGATTTTCTAAATTTTCTTCTCCTTAACCCCCAAGGAACCCACCTGCTTTGCACCATCAAGAATTGATTGCTTGTTCTAAAGGAGTACAACTTAGAGAAAACGAGATACAGTTTCCACCCAAGGCCGGTTGCGCATCCAGAATCGCAATCAATCACACAAAGATCCCATCTTTGTCCATCTTTCAGATATATATTATTGACCAAAATGGCTCCTCTTAGACCAAGGTTAAATTCTAAGTTTACAATGGACCGGGCCGTATGCGCTTGTTTGGTCACGATAGCGGCATGTGTGATTACATCTGATGCCTTTTCGACTTGTTCATTGACGCCTGTGATTAGAGTTCTCAACGCCGATAACAAGCAAAGAAAGTACGGCTACGAGCATGCAAATTGTCTACAACCATTATCAATGGTAGCCCAAATACCTACATCTAATGTTACGCTCGATGACATGACGTTAGCTGATAACGTCAACGTGGACAACGTGGATGTGGACGATATCAAATACTTGGACGACGACGAACAAAAGGAAGAAGAAACAGAAGATCTGTCAACAAGGGACACGATGGAGATCAAAAGCCGTCTTTTGGACCTTCTACCTCGAATGACGGGAACACCAGAGGAATATCGCACAGTCGAATCGTATGTGAATACATTGGAAGATCGTTATGTGCCCGTGCAGACGCTGGATTTTCTGAATCTAGCAATGTCGGGAGAGTGGCAACTGCTCTTTTCGACAAACATCGGTGGGCCCCCTAGACCTAATTTCCGTTTGAGAGAACTTTATCAAAAAGTCGAATCGAATGGTTTGAACGGAACCATCGTCAACGAGGCAGCGTGGGATTGGGCCCAAGATCACGAGGGCATGTCTATGGCGACATCTTTCGATGCTCGTGGTACTTTTTCGATCAAATGTTCCTATTCCATCAATCAAGGTGCTAGAATGGTTCTCGATTTGGACGATCATGCTATCAGCCTGAGCAAGGGATCTTCTGTTCCCAAAGATGTTGAAAAGCTTGTCTCTTTGTTATTCAAAGCAATTCCTTCCGAGCTATTTGACCCGAGCGACCATGCAATGGACACAACGTATCTAGATGGTGATTTACGAATCGTGAGGATGACTGGTCCTAAATTTGAAGCGGTCCGTGGTATTTTCATTCGACGAGGCAGCGTACAAATCAATCCCGTATAATTCAGCATCGACTGCAGCACTTATTATGACGCGACAAGGATGATTTTCACGAGTTGGATGACGTAATTTCTACCAAAATTGAAAGTTGATGGGGCGACATTGAGAGAAGAAGTGATTGGTTCAGGGGAAGGGGCTCCTCGAAAGTACTCACCTCAATGTGATCGTGTCGATTGAACATGTGATGTCCTAATTGGCATGGCAGTTGTACACTTTCAATCCAAAGTACGCATTCTCCTCGTACTGTACTACTAGATTGAGAAGAATAATACGTATTGTTTTTATTTCGACTACACAAGTACCTATGCATTGCGATTTTTTTCGCAACAGTAAGGAAGATCGGTACCTTGCTGGAAGCTACTACGATCTAGGACGAGAAAACGGTGATTCGCTTTTTCATTTTTCGAGATGAATGTCGAACTGATTGGCACTTCAGCCGTCTCTGATGAGACATCATAACAATAGCAAAACAACCCGTCGTAGAAAGAATTGGTTCATTCTGCGAAAATAACTCGAACGCGTAACTCAAATCAAGACTGTGCGTATCAGGGCCTTTCCGGTAAACGAACTACCAAAATTGAGTCGAACTAATCAAACTTTGTATGTGTTACTATGATTAGTTCGATTAAAATTTATTCAGTTGAATCGAACTAATCAGTTGTCACATACAATTTAACGTCTTTTTGATTAGCTCGACTACAACGAAAATAGTTTAGTCGAGCTAATCAAAAAGACGTTAAATTGTATGTGTTAATTGATTAGTTCGATTAAAGAGTCCTCCCAGCTAATTGATTAGTTCGACTCAACATGTCGGGAGTAATCAAATCGCTAAAATTTGTTGCCACATTTTCTTTCTTTTCGATTCATATGCGGAACGAATTGCTCATTAGAGTACCTACGACAAATGATAGAGATAAAGAGTTCAGAGCAAACCCGTATTCTCTTCATGAAGTAGCAATGGTATCTCTGGTCAGACCAACGAAACGACAAAAACATGATCACGATAATAGTGGCGTTTCATCACAATCCGAGGTTCCCGAGGAAGTCAGGTGCCTTGATTCTACGAGATTGTTGCCGCTAGTCGAGATATTTTCTGAAACTCACTTCACTTGCAGCGATCGTTTGATTGAGATCATTGAAAAAATACGGACGAATCGTTACTTCTTTGAAAGCAGCGATCTGCAAGAAAATTCAAATTCAAGCTTGCATAATTGTGATGATATTCTATCAATACGAAAACTCCATGGGGCACTGATTATTCACATCGGATTTCTTCTTGGTTCTCAAGAGCAAACTTCAGAATCGAATGTAAAGTGGGGAGAGTTATTGAGCGCTCTTGTATTTTGTTTGCGGGATCTGTACACCAGAAACAGTGGAAAGCTCTCGAAGTGCAACACAGAAGAAGAATTCAATGAATTGTTCATCATTGTACCAAAAATTCTACGATGCACGTCAACAGTAACTCTTCCCGTCACCATGAGGCAAAAAATCAAGATGTGTTGCTATGAGGTATTTAAATCCTGGCTCAATGCACCCAACCTCCTCAAGAAAGTTATTAGGAAACACACAACAACGATACTAGAAATATTTCTGCTCGCATTTTTGACATCAAAGAATGCGAGTAATATTCCAAATACAAACAAACAAGGCAACGGACTTGAGGTTCTGGAGCAGCTGCGGTCGCTGTGTGATGCCATTTCTGAGTTTCGGAAGCTGGTGGATGTCGTATCATTGGTAATGGACTCACAACCGCCGTCTTGTCCGAAACATCTATCACCTCGGCTGATCATCTTTTATTGGAGATGCGTATCTTCTGTTACGTCACGAGGGAAGACACCAAAAGGGAAGATCACAAACGTAGAAATTGCCGACAGTGCCGTTGATTCAATGATACCATGTACCACTTCCAGCAATGGCTCAATTTCGAGGCAGGCTTTGGCATGTATCGGTGAATTTATTCAGAATTCAAGTTATGATCGCTACACGCGCCTGATACAGCAACTTTCAACCTCGGCGCTTTTGGATGGAAATATTTCCTGTAATGAAAGTAGCGTCGGAAGAATCAAAGAGGAGGACAAGGAGTCGAACCTGATTCAGGCACTAGAGTGTCTTGGGTCCTGCATGAAGCGTACGTCTGCTTCTAATTTTTTTCTACAATTGAAGGGTTGGAAGGATGTTTTCGAGCAGTTGATTTACTTGGCAGAGGATGAAAAAGACACGAAAGTCGCGGAAAAGGCGGTGATTGTTCTCGTTCCGATTTTGAAAACATTGATCATATCAGCTGAGCATCACTCAACTCTATCTTTTCGAAACTCAATGGACGTTTTATTGAATCTCATATCTTTGGATGATACACGAATAGTCGGGGCGGCGGTCGACTTATTGTTTACCGTCTTACAAGACTCAGAGAACACGCAGGCGAATAGATTCTTCGGCTATGTTGCCAGACTTGGTAAACGCACTTGGCGAATTGTCGGTCGAAAAACGTTTGTGTTGAAGAGAGCGAGAAAGCACAATTGGCTCAATCCTTTTCCATGCTGATTGATGAGGTCATGAACGTCAATTTTCTTGCGAGAAACGCTTCAAATCTTGCCTTTCTTGTCCGTTTAGCTAACGGATCTTACGGCGATATAAATCAGAATCGAGTGCAAGATATTTCAATTTGTGCGATAATGAAATTAGCGAGAAACCCTTGCAACCAACGAATCCTTGCGAAAGAACCCGGTCTATTGTCTTCGCTGATTCGATATACCCGTCTAACACCCACGGATACTGAAGTTTTGAGAGAAAGAAGCGTATCGCGGAAAGAACTAAAGGACCGTATCCTACTTATGGCAAGTGCACTCTGATAGGAGGGTGATAGTGTTGTAACAATACAACACTAGCCAACCAAACGCAAGTTTGAGAATGAAGGTCGAAATGAGATCCATTCAAATTATATCACTTTTTCATTTCTAGCTACATCCATCTAGTACAGTCCATGATCTTGTAGTAGATTTAATTATTCGTTTCTTTCTTCAATCCTTTGAGAATTCCAACAAAGAGTTCGTAGCGGCTGCTACAAAGATTACCGATGCCCCGACGTAAGCTTGCGGGCCACCGAGCGTTTCTCCGAGTATTATCCAAGAAAAGAAAGCTCCATACACAGGGATCGAGACTATAAATAATGCTAGCCCGTTCTGCTGGGACATCCTTTTGAGCTTTTGCTTGAATAAAGTTCGCCAATGCAGTCGAGATAGCTCCAAGGTATAGGAGCTCGAGTGGATGAGCAAATGCAGTCTTGGTGACTTCGGACGCGATTTGTGGCCCGTTACTGCCCAGGAGCAACCAAGCGCCCGAAAGCATGGCCACAGTGGCCAACGACGTCGAGTTAAGTTCTGACGAATTTGGGACTTCGGATGACGCCTTTTCTAATCGAAGGATAAACATTGCCGATGCAGCAGCCGCCAGGACGCTCCAAATATCGCCAACATTCAGTCCCAGCGATTGCCCGTCAAGCGCCAAGAGAGCTGTCCCAGAAAAGGCTGCAAAGGCGGACACCCACGTCCACTTCGAGATTTCCCGCCCGAGTAAGACTTTCGCAAAAAATGGAACAAACTTCACGTTCAGATACAGCAAAAAGCCAGAACGCTGAGCTGTTGTCGTTTGCAATCCAATGGCCTGTAAGGAGAATCCAAGGAACATCCAAAGACCCATCTCTAATCCCCACCGCCACGGTGTCCATAGATTCCATTTCGTTTTTTTGCTCAATGTCATCGTCGTTCGTGCCCAAAACTATTCAATACTGTCCGCTTGACTCCTGGAAGATAGGGAGAGGCGATAACACTGGCAAGTCCGAATCGTAGAAATGTAAACGCTGCAGGGTCGCAATCATCAACGACCGTTTTTATGATGGCGTGCTGAGATCCCCAGATAATGGCGACAAGATTCAACAATATAATTGACGTTGGTGGCGCCTCTTCTCTCAAAAACTTCATCATCTTTTCTGAAGCAATAGCAAGGCGGCGGTTATCGTCTTGGTCGAATTCCGAAATTTCCTCTAGACCACCATTGGGCGTTGAAAAAAATCTGTCTCCTTCCTTTGTATTCATATAACCGTTGCTCGAAATCCAAGGTTGTTGTTATCATGGTAGAGTTTTCTCCTGTCGTATTGTCGCGCTGTATTGTCGATGTTGCACTTTGTGTCACCACTGGTAAAAAAGGTTCAGTATCGGAAAGTGTGTCGTTCTCTGCTGTACTGTTGTCAGTCATTGTCAAATCGAGCGCTCAAAAGCCCAAACTGGTGCCTGGATTCGTCAACAAGTCGTAAGGATGGAATACCTTGCCATGAACTTCCCGTCGAGAGGGTGCCGGGACGTCGCCTGGCTCTCATTGTAGTGGGACTATACTGAGGCTGCAAAGCGGAAGTGGGCTGCATCGTAGTCCCAATAAAAGCGGCAATTGTTGTCGCTGTCTTGCTCTTACTCTTTCGTGTCATTACCATTTTCATCTATCTTTCATATCATTGTCGGAACTACAAAGAACATTGTCTTGCAATCGTTAAGGATTTGAAAGTAAGTGATGTAGGCTACAATAGCTGTATTTCTTTCGAAGAGTGCTTGCAGTTGGGTTTTTAGGGTGTAAACGTAGTTGACTCAGCTCTGTGTCTACGGCAGTCATACCGTCAGAAACTGCCACAACATGTCCGAGACTGGTAGGGTTGAGGTTAAACGTAAGGTCTACTATTTTGTAACGCCCAATCAATTAGCAAGTCACAACTGTCAAAGCACCAAAACTCTCTAGAGAGGACTACACTACTCTGATAGAGGCATCACTACTAATTTGTAGAACCTAATTTTCAAAAGAATAACAAGGATGTACGTCCGAACTTATTGGCTGTGTTGATGCACGCAGGACGACGAGTCGAGGAGCTATCAGCAATGCTTCTTCGTCTTGCAACAGGGACCACCCAACGGCGTAATAACTCGTCGCTTGATTTCGCTGCCCTACGCACCAGTGCTATTTGCTTGCTGATCTAGGAAATTGTTACCCATTTCCATTGTTTTCATATTCGTGGTTTCGTTCATCATTGAGTCTTCGTCGGCGTCACCATCGTTTTCCGGAGGAGGGAATTTTCCATTTTTTATCAATTGTCCGAGTACGGTTTCCGTTCCAGTTGCAGTAACCAAAGCCGTAGCAAATCCCTGTACGAACAGGTTCCACCCATCAGCAACTGTGCGCTGGTTGCGTGTTCCGGCCTCGTTTGCATTCAATTGCTTCGGACGGCTCTGTCCCGTAACGACTCGCAAATCGACCAGCAATGCGTCATCGTGGGTATTGTCAAGAGCAATAACACAATCTGCGGGAACAATATCCCCTTCTTCCAATCGAATCACAGTCCCCAATCACCAAGGAGGCAGGCGTCGTATCGAATCCATTTTCCGTTTCGCAGAACCTCGGCATCTTCTGGGGTACAGTTCTTGTGTGCCTTCATCGACTTCAAATGATTGATGCATGGCAAGACTATGCAAAGCCAAGCTGGACAATCCACGGGCGGGGGAACGACATTAAAGGCATCATTGTGAACCGATTCTCGTACCTGCGAAGCCTCGTCGGTGGTGTAACCAGATTTCAAATGATTCGATAAGGTGACTGTCGTTGTTCCCTCGGTATTGTCGTCTTCGCCCTTCAGTCGCTGAACTTCTGTCCAAATTTGTTCAAGGACAACATCGTTATTCCCTTCTGTGGAGGCCATCATTCAACGCTAGAAATGTATTCTTTGGTTAGTATTCTCCTGACCCAAAGAAGTACCGTAATCGATAAGATATAGAAGACGTTATTGTTCTTGTGACTTTTTCGTTGAGTCTTGTTCATGAATTGGCTCATCGCGCTTTGTTTCGAAGTTGAACGAAAATAAAAGACGTGAAGGTTTTGGTCGCGCTTGTCTCCCCATTCACGCATCAATTTTTTATTCCAGTGATTTGAAGTGATTGATTCATTACAACGAACAGAACATCCTCGGAAACAAAGGCAGGAATGGTAGGAAAGTCATTCGCGCAATTCCGCTTTTTGACTTTGTAGTACGGACAAGCGCCCTTGGGTTCAAAAGCCCATCCCTTGCTCAGCTTTTACACGCTCCATTTTTCCATCGGAATATCACAAAATTCTCGATCAGCGTTGACCATCGAGTATCATTCCGGAATCTCAAGACAGATTGGTTTTGAGTATTCCGTAGGTAGCGCATCGTGAGAGATATTTTCAGTTGGTAAAATAGATTGTTGCGTCCAATAAAGGATGTGTACTGTTCAAGATGAGAAAGAATGCGAGCCAAACAAAGAAAATGTCCTCTATTCCTTTCCGGCATTCGATGGTGTCAACGGTGATGAGAATCAAAAGATGCCACCTCTCGTCCTCGAGCTGATACCGTTGCCGTTGCTATCAGAGAGCTTTGAGCAAATGCCAGTTGGTGCCCGGGGATGGTACGCTTCGGCTATCTTGAGTGCCATGATGATATTATCATACGGAAGTATTCATGGGGACGGATATAGAAACACGACTAGTTACTGACAACAGCAACAACAACAACTCCGTCAGCAAGAATATTAAGAAAGGGATAGATCTTCTCGGGGAAGATCTAAAACGAGCTTGCGCGAGTGCAAACTGTGCCTCAACAAGTAGTATTGGTATTGGAAGCAACATCAACAATGTCTTTTTAGAATTGGGAAGTGGCACGATAGGGCTTGCGGGAATGGCCATGGCGTGGATTATCGCTCAGCATCAACACAATGCAACAAAAACCCAGGATACATCAACATCGCGAAACAAGGTCATGTTAACGGATTATGATTCCGATTGCTTGGAACAACTCGAACGAAATGCTGTCGGAGTTCGTAGGACGTTTGGTGACTATTTTTCTGTGATTGGGTCCAACAGTGCGAGCGTACCTGACAAGAATAGTACCCGCGAAGGGATTATTCCGGAAATCGACGTCGTCCATTTGGATTGGACCGAATACAACCAAGACCAATCTCCAATATTTCCTGAGAAAGTTTGCACCAACGATGACATTCTTCAGAACAATATTTCTTTTGCTTGCGGTGCTGCGTTGGTCTACACGGAGGATACGGCCGCTTGCGCCGATCAGGTAGCGAAAATATTGCGACTCCACTCGAAGGCTGTCGTCTGGGTAGTACAATGGCCACGAGATGGCTGGTTTAGTATACTTCAGCAAGAACTCACATCCGCAAAATACAAAAGTGAAGACCTTGACATTCGTATCCAAAAATTCGGACCGACTACCTCACCAGATATGTTTTCTCCGGAAGTTCAACAACTGGCCCAGCAACTTATGCCGGGAAGTATGCAACAGGAGCTCCAGATGAATATCAAAGATCTGAGAGCCATACGAATAACGAACGCGATTTCATAAGCAATCCCACAATAAACTCGAAAGTCTCTACAGTATCACCAATTTGTATTGTTCTCACTTAAAGTGTTATATTCTGCTATCTATCTGCTAGGATGATGATTAAAGTTTTGCTGCTTTCGGCTCTAAACAAAAAGTCTCTATGCTTTTATATGGTGATTTATTGGAAGATTTTCCAATCCATTCTAGTTTACATTGTAAGGTTCTCCGCTTTCGGCGATTTAAATAATGCCCTCCGAAGAAATACGAACTTGATGTAGCTCTTGGCTACTATCCCCAGGTTTCATTGAACTAGATCGACGATTCAACAACTTCGAAAAAGATTGTGACAATCTCCGATTTTGAGGGCGACCAAATGATTGCCGGTTTTCGAGTTGCGACGATGAACGCCGTAACCTTCGGATGCCACTTAATCTTCTACTACCCCTCCTTCGACCGTTGGTGCGATCGCTGAGTACATCATTATCTATGTGTTCGATCTCGATTCCTTCTTCGTCATCGGTAGAGTTCTTTTGTGATCGTTCTCTCTCCTCTTCTTGCCGCAGACGTTTTGTTCTTGTTTCTTCTGTTCGTGTCAAACCGGCTTGCGCCATGGCGTTCCAACACTTTGATATTTCGCAAACCTGTTTCGTAGATTCTTTTTTAACGGCAGATTCAAATGCACACTCTTCGGTAAAGTACACTTCGGACGAAACCGTAAGATAAACAGCAATGGGATGACAAGGCTCTTGGAGAATTAATGTCATTCTGCTTCCTCTTGTCCTTCCTCGAGTTCGTGCGGGCGATGCTATCCGATCCACTTCGAGTCCCGTCGATGACCCATCGTTCAATCAAATAGAATGATTTGCTGAATGGTATATCGTGCAGAGTCATTCTGATTTCAATGACAAGCATTTTTTTCGACACAAAGTACGCCCGTTGCGATTTCTTCGTAGGAGCAAATGCTGGTCCCAAGAAGGAATTTGTCTTTGCGTGATACTGCTACTGCGCGTTCCTTCGTTGAGATAAAGGACGGTAATTCTATATCACGATCTGATTCGTTCGGTGTGTGTCCAGGTGTTCCAAGAACTGTACTGAACTTCCTTGTCTCGCCTTAAAATGTGAAAGGCAGGGAAATCCAAACTGGAGCATCGTCGGCCCAAAACACATCGAAAAACTCGTTCGCATTCAGTCCTCGAAATTCAACATTATCCAACGCAACAATCGGAAGAACCGGAAAGTTTTCGTTGACCCATTGTGAAGCATCGAAGGTTTTTGGTGATTTTGTCTTTCGAGGCGATTCTATTATGGAAGGGACAGAGGCTAACTTAGCCTTGTTTGCTTCGTCCGGCACATCCTCATGCCGTACACACAGTCGAGGAGCAAGTCGAGATAGTCTTTGCCAGTGGTGGGACAGAATTGGCATCTACTAATTTGCTTTCGGACAGGAGATAGAACTTGTTCCACTCCGAGATTTGTACTGTGAAGTGTGTCATTGAACCCTAGAGCATTGAAGCAATCGCACGGTATCATAATGTCGTCTCCTTCGTGATCTTTGGATTTTCCTTGCATGCACATGGCATACTCGTAGGTTGCACCCGCTGCCCTTGCGGCTCCGACTGCCGTTACTACTCCAGCAAAGAAAACGAATGGATGAAGAAATGCGAATCCACCTGCGGCAATAGGCAAATCCTACGTGAGGGACATATTCCGCTCTCGAGTACATTTCTTCCCATGATATGAAATCTGTCGGTTCGAAATATCTCGAGACGACACTGCTTGTCGAGGATGCAACGCTGTCTTCTTCGTTGTCTTCGTCCTTGAAATTCGCCAACATCGGAATAACTATCGAGTTCTAGGAGGAGGATTTCCATCTCGTCTTTTTCTCCTTCGACCTTTGTTGTAATGGTAGATAACGTCGTGTCTGTCGAGGGTGCCATCATTGATGATATATGCGCGATCGGATCATCTTTCTCGGTCTTCATATTCGATTTTGTTGATGACCTTGCGGTCGAGATTGTCAACGAAGGCTTCTCGACCTTGTTCTTAGCGTGAAGAGCTACGGTACTCTTGCCATTGTCCACTAACATAGTTCAATTAATTCGCTGAAAGCGGCGGAAAGTTGTTGAGCTTTCACGCCTGTGAGGTCAAAAATGTTTCTGACTGTTGATGCAGAAAGAATGACACTCAATAGTGGTTTTGCAATGGAGCAGGCCTAGAGGTTTTGTGTTGTACTGATTCTTTTTGTTGCTACGTTTGGAAGTTTTTCTGGATCGTTTTGCTTTGGTCGGAAGGTGTTTACGGTATTTTTCTGTACACCTCTCTACTTAGGCCTTTAAAATTGCAAGCAATAAATCCATTGCTTCACGATGAAACAAAATTCAATTGCAATGCGCTTTTTCACTTTCACGAGTGGAGTCGCAGAAGAATCCGTTCTGACTATCTCAACAGACTTAAAATTGTCTCAGCGGCCTCGGCGGTTAAATTAGTCAATACTGATTGTCCAGTGGGGAGTTCTATCATCGACGAATGCTTGCCCGCTTGTCCGAGACCACGTCAAATACGAGCGTGCAGAGATAGAACTTTCTTTGAATCCGTTGCGGAACGACAAATCAGATTCGCGTTTTCGGCGAAGAAGCCTAATTACCAACCAACGGACCGAGCATGACGATTATCTCATAGAGCATGTCCGCTTTCACACCAATGTTAGACAATAATTTTGGAACACGACCTACAATTTTCAAATCTGGACTCGCTCGAATGAATCTGGATTCATCATAGTTCTCCACAACGAATCATCAGGAAGAGGTATGATGAGTGACGAATGGGAATAGAGAATCATCATCATAAATCTTCTTCGAAGTTCACAAGAGGTATTTTCCACCTTGATTGATCACTCGGCGAACCAATTGTACGTCATTTTTCGAATTTTAGTAAATACTGTTAAATCGATTGGCTGATTCCGATGAGAGACAATGAATCAATGATAATTGTGTTTTGCCAGCTCACTAATAAAGCCATCAATCAAAAGAGAGAACAAAACTTTGAAAGACCCACTAGTGTACAGTCCCACCATTGGTGAATTGGCAGATTGAGATTTCTTCCGTCAACGCGACGCCTTAGTACCGATAGGTATGTATGGAGTACGTGCGAATTTTGTCTCTTGCTGTAATCGTAATTTTTCTGCATAACTTTTCTCCTTTGAGTCGTCGGCGACTTATCGCCCATCTGTTTCCTATCAGCATCTTTCTTAAAATTCATTGTGTTCCGCACCTCTTTCAGCTGTACAAAGTAGCTCGAGGATCACCACGGACACGATGAATGATCGACCAGAAGCAATGATGAGCGAGTGTCTCGACAAGAAGACAGATGCGAACGGCGTCAGTGGTGATTGCGCAATCATTCGGAAGGGCGACGATGGGGAAGATATCGATTCGAACAACAGCGCAACCGCTTCGATTTCTTCGTCGTCGAGCGTCTCCTTGACATCATCAGACGAGACGAACGCAGCCTCGTCTTCCATGTCGGAGTCTTCGGATGGCATCAAGAGCGACAACCTCTGGTGGATCCACGGAAACGGATATGATTTGATGGATTTTGTCGAAAACCATCCCGGTGGAGTTGAAGCTATCTTGTTGGGAAAGGGACGCGATTGCACGGCACTGGTTGAATCCTATCATGCATTTAGTGGGGATAGAGTATGGAAAACACTCGAAAAGTATCGCTCGCCTGCCAAGCTTCCGGAAGACGAGGACGAAGGGGACGCCGACGGGCGCAGTGGGCGAGTTCAAGATTTCTTTTACGAGCTTCTGAAGGAACGGGCCATCAAGGTCTTGCGTTCCAAGGGAATCGATCCTGTGAAAGACCGTGGAGCTTCCAAGACACGCATCACATATTATATCGTCGTCTTTAGTCGCGTGGCTATATACTGGGTATCTCCATTGCTCCGTAAGTTTTATCAAATGTTTCAATCGTGTTACATACACCATCGTTTTTCGCAGAGAGAAAAGGAATTGTTTGTCTAATCAAATTCTACACTGCGTCGTACGAACAAACAAATGTACAATTCAATACAGGCCAGTTTGTGGGGATCCTTCGCGTTTGCTGTCACTGGATGGCTGATGGGAGCATTAGGACATGATGCGGGACATTTTGCAGCGAGCCGACGGGCAATTGTCAACGAATATGGCGTATGGGCAATGTCCTTTATTTGCAATCCCGTCATGTGGCAGCAACAACATACCTATGGACATCATTCTTATACGAACGAATTTGACCGAGATCCCGATTTGCATCACTTTGAATTACTCTTGCGAGTGCACAAGAAATTCAAATACGAGTCGAGGTTCCAATACCAATCGAGCTTTCTCTACGTTTTGTTTGCGTACATCTTCGTCGTCTTCGGGACGTGTTTTTGGATTCCCTGGGGAGTTTTGAGCGAAGGCACTTTGTACGGCATCGTCGAGTGGCATGATAAGGATCGACCGACTAAGTTCTATGGAATGATCTTGCATTTGGTTAGCTATGTAGGCATTGTTCTATTGATTCCAATGTACACGCACGAATCTTTCGGAAGAGCTGCATTGGCAAGCTATATTCACGTTGCCACACTCGGCATCACCTTTGCTCTTTTCTCCCAGATCAATCACCTCAATGAACCCTCACTCGAAGCCGACATGGACAATCGTCAACAACGATACGACGAGAAGAAGGCACTTGGTAGGGACCCACGGCTAGCTACTTCTTGGGGCGCAGCTCAGGTCGAAACAGCAAATAACTTTGCCTCCAATTCACTTTTTTGGCACGTACTGTCCAATGGACTCAATCATCAAATCGAACACCATTTGTTTCCTGGATTGAATCATGGTCATCTTCACCATATCGCTCCAGTCGTAAGAGAAACATGCGAAGAATTTGGGGTTGAGTACAAATGTTACGACACTTGGAGCGACTTGATGAACGCGACAATGGAGTGGTTCGATAAGCTAAGCGTCACTGACAACGACCGCATCGACAACGATGCTGTTACCCCCGGCGTCAAGACCATTAAAATCTCGTAACCTCTTTCTCCAGTGACGAATTGGTTACCTTGTCAATAATTTTCAGTATAAAGTTTTAGTCTCTCTTAACTGTTTCTGTGTTCTGAAAAAATGGATGCCGCATCCACGTTAAGAATTAGAATTATTTGAACAAATATAATCTTCGTGTTCGATTGGAAAGTACCGTCATGACGACTTCGCAAAGCTTTGACCTAGCAGCAACGCTTGCAATTGTATGAATAAATCAGCAAAATTACACAACAGCTTTAAAAATCGCTCTCGGACACGAACAGTTATTTTGTGACAGTTTCTTTTGATTTACTATTCTTTACAGAATTAATTTAATTTCTTGATACAATTGTTGTATACACTACACTTTTTACTCTAATTTTGTTGACGCTGCTAGATCTTTCGGTACAGATATGAACTCTCATCGACCCATACATATAAATTCTGAAGGTAGGAGAAGCTCTTCGGATGTTTAGATAGCGCATCATATTCTGTTGACTGTTTTGTTCGGATCTATCCCTTCAGATTTCTCAGATTCCTCAATTACCGAGCAAACAGTATTCGTCGAACCGTTGTTTCAATGCTTTACACATAGCATTTCCTAGGATAATGCCATTCAGTGATTTCTGTCTGGTGACAACGTCGGCACAAGCGACCTCACCCTCTCCAGGGAATAGCAACTTGGCCGAGCGTGGAACTGCGCACAGCTCCTGGCTGCCACAAACTTCACATGTCTTTCCAAACACAGACTGAGAAGCGATTTCTTGGTGTTCTTCCCGACCTACAACCTCATCATGAACAGCTTCCATTACCTCTCCCACTGAGACATCACCATCGGTACTTTCTTCATCAACATCACTTTCTGTAGAGTTCTCAGCGAAATCACTATCGGTAGTGGTATTGTCGCTGGTAGTGATACTTTCGCTTTCAGTGATAGTTTCGGTTTCAGTAATATTCTCGGTGACAGTGATATTCTCGGTTTCAGTGATGTTTTCGATGACAGTGATGTTTTCGATGACAGTGATGTTCTCGGTTTTCAGTAATGTTTTCGATGACAGTGAGGTTCTCAGTTTCAGTGACGTTTTCGATGACAGTGATATTCTTGCTTCCAGGGAAGAAAGTAAAACTCTCGTTTTCGATATCCTCGCTTTCAGTTACATTTTCGTAGTTACTGAAGTCGTCGTCATCATCGATCTCTTCATCAGTGGAATTTCCCATGAAAAATTGAGGGAAATCGCTCTCAACAGCAAATCCAAAAGGAAGAATGAGATTAGTGACCGAGTGAATAATGCCATTCGTGGCTTCGATGTCCAAAGGTTCGTCGATGACAGGAAGGTTACGGAGTTCGTTTCCGTCTGCGTTTTGAATCATTTTGCCACCAATACAAAGAGTGTAAGTATCGTCAAAGCTCAACATTTCCGTCCTCTTGTTGCATTCCAACTTTTCGTATGGAAGAACCGAAGGTGTGACGTGAATGGACACGAGACTTTCAAGCGCCGATGCATCATATAAAAGTGCATCAAGATCGTATTCACTGTTTTCGAATGCTTCGTTTGTCGGAGCAAAGAGGGTAGTATTTTTTGCCTTTAACAATGCCAAGGAACTCAAAAACTTCAGCTTCCTTGAGGACAACACATAGGGTTCCCCACAAGGCGTCGTTATCTGCATCGCAGACAATGTCGACTACAAAAAACGAAAAGAAGAAGAAGTTCTGTGAGATCAGCGCTCGTATGAAGTAATGGGGAAAATATCAAACCAGACTGTTCGAACTTACAAATGGTCAACGCCTCGGGTCCTGAAACAGATTCCACTGAAAGACGGTCTTCAATACGCACTCGTCCTTCGATTGAGCTATCATCTTCCTTGTCCTTTTTCTTCTTCTTCTTTTTACCTTCTTTTTCCTTTTCAACTCTTCCGGTAACAGGTTCCTCAGTCTTTTCGGTGCTTTAGTTGGCTCCTCAGTTGGCTCCGCGGTGGGTGATTTCGTAGTCGGAGAATCAGTTTCCTCAGTCGGTTGGGAAGACGGAGAAGACGTGGGAGAAGTCGTAGGAGAAGTCGTTGGAGCACTAGTCGGCTCTGACGTAACAGGTACTTCGGTGGGAGCTGGACCTGTAGGAGACGAAGACTCCGATGGTGCCGACGTGGGCACGCCAGTTGGCGGGGATGAGGTTGGCGCTCCTTTAGTGGGGAAAAAGGTAGGAGGTTTGGTCGGGAATTTTGTAGGAACAGGTGGGTATGTGTAATACACGTCACCGATCCAGTAACCGTTTGTGGGCGCTCCAGGAACAGGTGGGTAATATACGTCACCGATCCAGTAACCTTCTTGTGTTTCTGTGGTTGTACCATCCCCGACCGGGTATGGAGTAGGTGGCGGCGCGGTGGGATACATGGTTGGTGCTGAGTTAGCAAACTCATTCAAAGTTTTGAAGCCGACAAGCTTTCTGTTTGCGACCGAGTTTGCGCCTTTGACAAACTGGGCACTGGCCTTTTCTCCAACGATCAGGAGTCCTGCCTGAAGCAGTACTTGGGAATATTTCATCATGGCGGGGAAACGGTATTTTGCTTTCTTGTTGTGTTGTTTCCAAAATCAGAAAGTAATTTTCTTTTGTAAAAAGATTGTTGCTAGGAAAGTGAAAAGCGCGATGAATGTACAGTATCAGATTTTTCCGTTCCCTGCAGGACCTGTAACAGGAACGATCAGATCGTTATTTTGTGACCATTCCTAAAAAAATAATAACGGCTCTTGATTCGACGCGCGGCACGCTCGGGAGGACAGCCCACCGAACAAAGGTAGGTAGGTACTTATGAAGTCGTAATTTTGGAGGGAATTAATAAAAAATTGTTCCTTGCTCCGACTTTCATACTATTTCAAAATTTTCTACTGTAGTTGGTACGGACAATCTCTCTAAAGTAGACATCATACAGAGAAGCAATGTAACAAGATTGTTGGATTATCTAGCTCCTGCTGACGGGGGGGTTGCATTCTGCTCGTCCTAGATTGGTGCCGCTCGTGGTCGTCCACAACGACGATGAGGAGAAGCAGACGAACAAAAACAAGAAGAATATCGCCCTAGCTATTGCTTTCGTACGGATAGCGCGACTATACTAATAGGCTTTCGAATACAAACGTTGACGTATTTATAAGTGCTACTAGCGTTGCTATACTCAATACTTGTTTTTCTTCTTCTGCTGCTCCTACTGTTGCTCCTCCTCGTCGTCGTCCAGCACCAGCAGCACTTCTTGTCCTCCTCGTTGCCCACGATGGCGACGGAGCTCCTGCTGTAATCGTCGTTCGTGCAAGAAAGGAAGAAGATTCAATCGAAGAATACATGGCTGTTGTTCTAGTTGATAAAGTATGTGCGCACATGATGTAAATAGAATCGCAAAAAATCATAGAATACGATTCAAACTTTAAAATACGTAACCTTGCAATGAAAAAATCTTGAAATATAATGCGTCCGGAAAGATACAATACAATAGGAACTGGTATCGGTCACAAGAACGGTATGTTAAAAAAGAGTCGTTGGAGTCGGGCTGACTCTCGTTCGACGCCGACTAATCAACCATTCAGAAAAAATGATTCTCATTTTTCCTACTTCGAAAAATCGATCTCGGAACGAAAGCGTGCTGGCGCGGCCGCGAGTCCGACTGTACATGACCCAATTTGAGATCCAAATTGAATTTAGTACCAGTAGTACAGGAATCTCTACGGGAACCAGTGCTGGATCAGTTTTCACCTACCCGCCTGCATCGCCAATACAACGTGAAGAATGACGATTTGTTGGACTATCAATTAGATAGGAGATTAAAATACACCTCGGTGAAAGCAAACCCCTATCGCAATATCAACAATAATATTACTACAACCACCTTTCGCTGTAAGCACAGCTCTCTCTAGGGGACTCCTATTTGAAATCAAATACTTGTAGTATATTATCGTACGAGTAAGAAAGGTGGACTTGCTCTTATCCAGACAAAGCTTATATCCCTTCAATAGAATATAATATATCTGGACAAAACAAAACATACGCAAAGATGGCAGGAACAATGAAGAGTGCTCTCATTCTGGGGTCTCTCCTTTTAGGTGGACGTAGTAGGAGCTACGAGCAGATTCAACCCTATCGAAAATCTGTTTCAACCAATCCAGAGAACGCAAGACGACAGCAGCAGCAGCATCAACCAAAAGAAATTCCATATACCGCAGGGTCGTGATCCCAATGCGGACACTCCGGAACAACGGGAAGCCGAACGATTGGCTCGCCGAGAACGTCAGCGTCGTCGCAGAGCGAACGTTGCGGAGGCCATGAAAAAGACCCGTCCCGATGCTTCCAAGATTGAAAAGCTCTCTCCCGAAGAAGTCAACAAAATTTCCGAAAAGCATCCCCAGGAATTCCGAAAACTCTGGGGAGGATCTCGAAACAGTGATGCCAGTCTTATCGCCTATGCCGATCCCGGTGACGATTACGATATGTGGCAACAAGCCTATCGAATGCTCGGTGGATTCATCGATTGCGATCACCAAAAGTCGGAAGGAAGTGGCGACGGTGGCGGAGAAGATGGAGACGGAGAAGCTTGTTCTCGATGGATGATGTGGGCGTCGGTGAGTAGGAATAGAAAAATACCTCAATATTTGGAAGGAGTTGGCAATATTGTCGGACCATTTCTGATTGTTTTTGTGCTGTGTCTCACATTGTTGCACCAATCTTATCAAATCATTGTCTTTGAACTTAATTGATGATCATAACAGTATGTTGATCCTAATTACCAAGGATATGGATACGATGAATATTTTGGAGATGAACCCGTTGGTGTATTGGATTGCCACAAGCCCGACACGGACTGGGTTTTGTTGGGAGTCTACCGACAAGAATTCTATCAGTTCATCGAACAAATCTCCAAGCACTTGTGGGCTATTGATGAGTATGAATACGTTGTGGCACTCGCAGGGTTAGCCTACATGACCGATGACGATTGTTATTACGTTGGAAATGATAGCAGCGGGAACAATCTTTACGCTGGTGTAGCTCCTCAACCTTACGGAGGGTACCAAATGGGCCTCTACACGGATACCTTCGTGTCTCACTCCCGATGAATCTAGTGGAATGACTTTCGATGATTTCGGTTTGCAAAACGATATCGATTTGGGAAGCAAAGACGATACCGATGACGACGGTTACAACTGGGCATATGACTGGTGGTATGATACCCAAGAATACACTCTTACGCAACTCAACGAAGTTTATGAACAATACATGTACTGTACCAGCTGCATTGACTATCCTACGTACCAAGATGGATACGTTATCGGTGACGATGGTATGGACGATGACGATCTGATCAACCAATGTTGGAAGTTTTATTCCCATGACTTCCTTCAACTGCGAAGCCGATTGCATCGCGTTGGGACATGCTCAGGGAACCATCCTCAGTGTCACTGTCGGAAACAAGATGTACGGTCAGCCACTCAAATCCTTCTACAGTTCGGTCGAAATCGAGTCCGCAACGGGCGGTGTGATGGCAAAAGAATCAAAACTCACTCGAGTGATGGCGAACGTCTTTGTGACCTTTAGCTTTATCGTATTTGTTGCAACCTTCTTGGCATTCGCCGTGGCCCGTCGCTCGCGATACCGTGAATCGCGAAGTTCGAAGAGTCGACGATTGCTAGACGATGACCGAGGCGGGGATGGCAAGTACAGAAAGCGTCGTTCCAGTTCCCGTCGTAGCTCATCTCGTCGCAGAGGCGAAGATGGTCTGTTCCGATCCGACAAAGACGATAAACCTCGCAAGAGTCGTTCCAAGAGCAGTTCTCGAAGAAAGTCGAGTTCTGGAAAAAGCAGCCGCCAAAAGGATTACGGAGACGACTATGACAATCGTCGCAGCAGGTCGCGCCAGAGAAAGCGCAGTAGCAGCAGACCCCGACAAGATGATTATTAATCAGTTTGAGAGGAGCGAAACGCCGACAAGATTGTTGTTGTCGTCATTGCTCGGGTTAAGAGTGGTGTTTTCTCCGTTATTTCTGTTTTCACTTGGAAAGTGATACCGACAAACACCACGAGAGGAAGAAAGGGCGGGGTCGTCTTTTTGTCATCTCTTCCTCGGATTTGATTATGTTGGTTTTCAATTTCCGAACACGAGTAGGAGTAGTTCTTGCTACTAGTATGCTGTTCTCGTGTATCCCCAACACTACAAATTCAAACACAAACATACATACATATCTTATATGCACATTAAAATAAAAGGACTTTAGTTTTTCCATGTTCTATTACTTTAACATCCGGCCACGGTGGTAGATGACTTCGAATTGAATCTACACAGCTAGATGTCGTTTCCACAAACGAATGAAGCGTCATGGAAGGATATATTCTTCTCTAAAAGAAAGGTTACAATTTTGCGGTCATAGTTTTCCTATTTGAACGCTGTTGCTCCATTTTCGTTTCTGGCAGACTGGGAGAGGTATTCTCGATTGAAAGCATCCTAATCTTAGTTTTCGATCTTTCCATTCAGTAACCATAGGACGTGCATGGTTTCCGCCGACGCGGATAGTACAAGGAGAGGAAAGTCATAATTCCGACTTGAGCATTATTGCGGTTCGGATTGTTTCATCACACAAGCCATCAACACCCCAATGTTATTAGAGAGAAGAAGCCAACGGAATCTAATGTTCTAGTTTGAAAAAAATGAATTCACGTCTATCGCTGATTAGTTGTTTTTGTTGTTGTTCTTGTTGTAGCCTCTGCCCCCACTGTAATTACTGTTGTTGCCGCGTCCTCTTCCGCCACCTCTTCCACCACGGCCACCACCTCGACCCCTTCCTCCTCGTCCTCGACCACCACGTCCACGTCCTCCTCTTCCACCGCGGCCTCCATAATTCTGTTCTCTCATGATTTTGTTCCGTCGTTCGTCTTCCTCTACTTTTTCTTTCGTGGCATCCAACAAATCCGGTGGCAGCCGAAGATATTTGATGGCAGAACCACGAATGTAACACGAGGGTAATTTCCAAAATTTGTCACCGTTTTTGGACGTGCAGACCACGTCGGTAAGGTTCATGTTCATCCACGAATCGCAGCTTACTAAGCGCCCATTGTATGTGTCACCCCCTTTCAGCTCAACCAGTAACGGCGTTGACGTTTCGGACGCCACATTCAGTAAAGACAATGGCAACTAAAAGGGAAAAATTTTGGAGGAGGAATATGAAGCAAAGAAGAAGCAAGTCAATTGTTAGTAAGAATCAATTGAAAGAGAATGAAAGATCGGGAAGATGGTTTGGCAAGGCAGAAACAAATAGTAATAATGATCGGCACTTCAAGCGGTTATTATGCCTTCAGTACACTGCTTCTTTCTATACATTTCAGGGTCGGCTCAATTACTGAAACGTACCATTTGCGTAGGTTGTATTCTCTAAATCTTCTAGCTAATGCGTTGTTTGTTAACTTCTAAGAGTCTACGTTGGTGTTGTTGTTGACTTGTCCTTTGTTTGTGGACGTTGCTCCATCATCATCATGTCGGTTGGTTCGTGTCTTTACCACCATCGCTCAGCTCACCGTTGGGGAACAGCGCGAACACTGGAACACGCAATTAAAGTTAGGGTTGTTTTGAAAGTCGATACTCCTGTGGATTAGTCCGATTAAAATCCCATTTCTACTGTTGGATTAGTACGATTAAAATGTATTCGCGACCAGAACAAGAACATGACGGTATCATGTCACTTATTGCCGAAACTCAGAGTACGCAAATATGACGTGTTTATCACGATGGTGACTCATTCTTTCTTTTTTTTGTGGAACGGAATTTCTTTCACAACAATTGAAACGAATCCGATTGATTCCTGATACAGATTCGGAATAGATGGCTGCTGATGATGATCCCTCTGGATGCTGATGTAATCCTGTGAGATGCATTCGTTAGTTCCATCATCGCCACAGGGTCTACACTACCAAAAAATTCCGCTGAAACCAACGGAGTCGTTGAGGAACCGAACGCACTCTGTGCCAACATTTGCTACTGTCATATTTTTTCATCTGAAGAACAAAACCCCAAGACCAAGTCAAAGTCAAGATGATTTCTGGGCCAATTTTCGTCATCGCACTGGTGACGCTTGTACTGCTATGCCATTACGTCGAAGTAGAATCATTCACAATCTCTCCCGACGTTGTAAAGCGAGGAAATGTTGCTGTTTCGATGGCAGCGGCCTCGGATGCGCTCGTCGAAAACGAAAACAAGCCTCTTCTAGTTTGTACCACGGCACCTTCTCTGGAAGGAATGGCCTTCTGTCGACAGGTATTGAAACGCGGTAAATTCCGAGTGAGAGCATTGACGAGGAACTTGGATAGCCCTAGAGCTAAAGTGCTGCAAGAAATGGGCGCTGAGCTGTTTGTCGCCGACAACGAAGACGTTGAAAGCCTGCGCCGAGCCTTCAAGGGAGCCCACGGTGTTTACGGAATTACTACGTGGTCGGGTGCAACCTTTGCCCACGATGGATCTGTTCGAAGAGACACCAGCAAAAAATCGCGTGAACTGGAAGACGCAGAGGCCAGGCAGGGCCAAAACATTATTGAGGCGGCACTCGGGACCGGACGGAAACACGACAGCTATGCTCGCCAGCAGCCTACGGTGAAGCATTTCGTGCTGCAGTCGATGCATCGAGGAGGACGCAAGAGTCCATCGGAATACCCGAATCCAGAGGTAGAAGCACCTTTGCATCACAAAGCCAAGTGGCGACAGGAGGACGCTTTGCTAACGCGAATGCACAAAAGTACAAGCGATAATGGAAGCAATAATGAACCCCGCTGGTCCATCTTGCGGCAACCAACATATTTAGAGAATTTCGACAATGAATCTGATGCGGCCAAAAACACAAAGCTAAGGTCCTTGCGTCCAGGTGTGGTTGGCGGGTTGCTCGACGAAAATATACCGTTAACAGTCATTGCTGTGGAGGATTTGGGCGCCTTGGCATCGAGAATGTTCGAAGAAGAAAATGCTATCAAGTACGGAAACGGTGGTGTTTTGGTTGCCGGATCAGAGCGTGTAACAGGAAAGACACTAGCTCGTATGGCGAAAAACGTTTGCAAAGACGAAGCTTTAGATTTTGACTACCGTCCCATTCCTTGGCTGGTCTTGAACTATTTCATCCCTGTCGAATACCCCAAGCAACTAAAGCGTTGGTTGACTTTCGGAGGAAATGACGAAGGCATTCGATTGCCAGAGAGTCCGTACAATCACGCATTCAGCACAAATAGCATTACTACTGATGGTTACGAAGATTTCCTCCAAGAATGTCGGGATAGTTTACCCTGGCATGTTATCAGTTCAAGAATGGTTCGAAACGCGTGGTGTCGACCAAATGACAAAACCTTCGGGAATCTTTGACCAGTTGAAGGAAAGCGTAGAGGAACGAGCAACTCAGCTCATCGCAGCCATAGGCAGTCTTTAGATAACCAGTTAGTGTTATACTCCTTGTTCCTACGTCAATCTAGTACACTGTACAATTCAAATAACTATTTATACATAAATTAGTTTACCGTTAGAAAGAAACCTGCAAGTCCCTGAGTCTTCTCGAATCTGTTACAGGTACTCTTCACGCAAACATTACATAGCGTTTTCGCAATTTTTCTGCGTTTGCGTCTATTGAATATAATCAATAGACACCAAGTCGACTCCTCGTTGAATCAACATACAAAGGTCAATTGCCTCCTGCTCCGATCCACAAGAGATCACTTCGACATCGCTGCCGTTCCGCCTGGGTGTGTTCAAGATTACGATGATACCCCAGCCTTCTGTGATCCCATCTTCTTCTCGGATCGATCGAACCTCGAGGCGGTTGACATGTTTGAACTTAAGGGCAAGTTGTTCTTCACCCTTAGGTCCCCAATATTATCAGTCGTTTGATACTCAATAATGCAACGCGGTCGTTCATTTCTAAATGACTCATGTAATTCTCGCCTGCACATCGAGTCTTCAGCATCAATGTAGCAGCCGCCGAATCTTCCATTTTATAAGGTCGCAATACCTTGTCTCGTCCATACATTGGACGACGAGGTCGAAATTGATTGCGAACCAGAGCAAGATTTTGCCGCTGTGCCTCCTTGTATTCGACAGTGCTTTTCACACCAATCATCACGTCTGCGGCGGCATCAGTAATTCCAATAATGGGTTTCACCAAAAGTCCGAGCAAACCTTTTCCAAGCCCCTTTCGCAAAGCCTTCGAAACCACGTTTTTCAGCTCCACGAATCGGTGCCCGAACAACACCTGTGACACCTTCGCGAAATCCTTGAACTAGTTTTAAAAATCCACTTTCCACTCCGCCCACGAGAGTGACTTTGGCATCACTCTTCAAACGTAACGATTTGCGACGATCGCGCTTTTGCGCATATCGTCGATCAAGAGTTACTACAGCCATGTACTTCGAAAATGTCTCCATTAACAACGATGCAGAATCGGCTATGCCGCCAACTGTATGTCGGGCCAGTGATTCTGTTCCTCTTGCAACACCATCTACAGCATATCCGGGATCTAATTCTTGCAATGCTCGTTTGAATCCAATAATTGGTTCGGTCACGAAATCGGTAACTCCATCCCCGATTCCTCGGATCAAACCTAACGGGTTCCCGATTGCTGAAAGGGACCCCAACAACGCTGGTACGTTGTACTTGAGCGAAGAAAGATAATGTGCCTGCCAAATACGTGGAGAGTTGGGTACTCGTGGAGATGTGATTTCGCAAAAAGACGCCGTGGAAATTGAGCGAAGCTCCGCTGAGTCTTAGGAGAGCATCGACAACAATCGATTTGAAAACACCGCGAACCACCGCTAAGGGAGTTTTATTCTTCCTACCCACGCGGACACCCAGGGGACCGGATCCGACAAGGACGTCACCTTTACGCACCGCTGTATGAATAGCGGCTGTTTCTTTGCCTTCTAGGCTGGCTTGTTCTGGGGTTAGTGCTTTTGCCGGTGCTACAGATAGCTTGATATTTGTTGGTAAGATCGTCAAACCCTGGAAGTACATTTTCTTGTTCTCACTAAAAGCAGCGATTTTTTCAAGCTGTTCTTCGGGACTCAAAAAATTCGGGAAAGAGATTCTTTTCTTTTGCTCCGTAAATGTTCCATCTTGTGTAGTGGATTGCATTCCTTGGTGTACATCGTGTTGACGCCTGCGTAAATGGTCTTTCAGTCCCATATAAAAGCGTTGCAATCGGACAAGGAAGGCTAGATCAAGTGCAATTACCAAATCTCTCGGGGCGATAGTAACTGAGCGCAAGACCACAATTTTCGATTTGTGTTCTGGAGCAAATGCCACTGCGAACCACTAGTAGTGGGGAAGACTCGGGTCCCCTTTCATCATCCTGTTGCTTAGATATATCAGGTCGAACGGCGACCTTAAATGGAGCGCTAGGTATATGATTGTCAACCTGGAGCCAACCGATGGAGAGCAGCAGAGTAGCGTCCGTAGATCGTAACTTGTTCCATCTTGCCAAAGCATTCACATTTCGAAGAGACGCCAACGCGATCTCTGATGGAGCTGAGTCAACCAAACTAAAGAGGAAACCACTAAATTCAACACGGAAAGAGAATACTTTGTCTGAGGCCCCACCATCGGTGTGATCTGCATCATCCATGTTTGACTTCAGTTCTGCGAAAAGGGCTTGTCTCTTTGCTTCCACCTCACCGGGAATTCCCCCCGTCGTAGCCATTCTTATGGCTTCACGGATGGCCATGGTTATTTCTTCAGTGTAGTCTTTTTGACTTGCTGTGGTAAGACTTTTGTCTTGGAAGCTTCGGGCCGGTGTAACGTATGATATATCAGGGATCGAATTGCGAGATATCAAGTCGCTCATTGGGTTTGCCATAAGACTTTTGGAAGAAAGAAAAAGCAAGAACGATTGTCGTGTTAAGAACGATTGTCGTAAATTTTCGAAAACTCATGGCGTTGTTTTTCACTTACCAGAATCTGAGCACGCGAGTCGGCCCATCAGTAGCTACAACACCCAGAACACGAATATTTTGTAAAATATCTTGATCCTCGGAAGTAAATTTTGGCGGAAGCTTCATTGGGTTCAACCGTATTGACTCACCCATGCTCGCAAGACCAATAACTTTGACAGACTCTATTCCAACCCGGCTAGAGAGAGGCGCCAATGCAGCACGAACAGTGCATTAGCTCAGACAGAGAGGCCTCCTTCCTGTGGGCGTACTTCCCTTGTCGATAAGGTACATCGAGAGAAAATGTCGACTTGGAATTGGGTGGCATATAGTCGCCATCAACAAGGGAAGCGTTGTTATTTGCACTACGTGTCACAGCGGTGGGGTTGGCAAGTACACCATCCTGTGATAGCCAGATAGGAAATGGGGAAAGATTTTCAATTCTGAAAAGAGAACCATCTCCATCAGGAGCCTCTTCTCTTAGCGACACGTTAATGCCGTGGCCACCAGTTCCTGGGCGCACCTCCACTAGGACTCGGAATCGACGTAACCAAAGGATGGCTGGCCTCGGAATGGTACTTCGTTTTTTCATTCCGGATTCGAACAGGGGTCATTCCAAGGTTGCACAGATCAAAACCACCACTCCATTTATATTTGTCGTTGTCAGCATCTGCGATATTGAATGGAAGCGTGGCTCACTAGTTTCGGAAGGCGAAAATCAGCCCAGTAGAAAGGACTCGCTTCTCCTGGTTTAATTATGACACAAGTTGAGTTGGGAGCACCTGATTGCTTCACTTTCATATGAACGGATTTTGAATCATTTCTAATCAGAAATCTGGGTGACACTTCCATAGACCGGGAAAATTCTCCCCATTCCCCATCGAGATCAGATACTGTATAACAAAACTCGTAGAGGTCCGAAGCCAGACATCCAGGTTTGAAATCGCAGTCCCGAGTTGGATTTTGCGCTGAATAAGAATTTCTTTTCATAGCAAAATCCTTGGAAAGTTTAGTTTCCGAAGCATCTCCGTGCCTTTTCGTCAGTCGAGGCCACCTCGAAGCAAGCGCTCTGATGACTCCGTAGCATGTTCCAGTGTCAGAGATCTCCGCAGGTGAGCTCCAGGTTCCGTCGCCACATCTGATAGCAATTCTGAGTTGGTCATCAAGAGCTCCGCGTTGATTGATGTTTTTCGCGTTCTCATTTCCGTGACTTTGCTTGATTCTTTTCTGTTCTCGAGAAAATGCATCCATTAGTGGCTGATGAAATGCCTGTATCCCACCCAAGTGCTCTGACGAAGAAGGACTGCTATTTCGAGAATGCAATCCGGTCGATGAAGATCTGTCATAGCTCTCGAGGTAACCACTTCGTCTCCGGAAAAACCTCCTTCGTCGAAATCCATCCGACGGGTGGAACTCCCGATTTCCGCCAAACGATCCGTTATTAGTGCTCAGGTTCTTACAGCTCTCCCATCCGCCTACAGATGATTTTGCTCCGCCAGAAGAATCGATTGCCTAGCGTAGGATTGGTTAGATACAACTTGCAACGTGCAACAATAACAACGACGACATATTTTCTCGAAGCTTACCCATTTTTCGCCAAGCCATCTCCAATTGACCCCAACATCTTCCACATCAAAGATTTGCTTGTGATAACCATTGTAGCTTTCAGAAGCCCACCATTTCCTTTTGACCATAGAACTCTCGATTTCCACGTATTCAAAAACCTCTTCAGTAAGCTCAGAACATCTTTGTCCTGGTAGACTCTCGATCAAGTCACTCGTGTCAGACTCTTCCTTGGCTACTTTTTGGTTTAGCAACGTTCCTTTATCACCAACCTCAAGAAGGCTCGTTAGTTCCATCAACGCTGATTCTGCCGTGAATTTCGCAATAGAATCATGAAATGAAGTTTCAGTCGAGTTTTGTTCCGGCTCATGAATTTGGTGCGCGGGACACCCAAAATTAAGAGGCAATGAAGTAATATTCCTGATCCACAACTCAGCATAAATAATGACCTCTACTCCATACACACAACCCCGGTTCATGTCATCATTCGTCATTTTTGGTTCAATTCTAACTCCAAAAGTCATCGGAATGCCGAAATCACCATCAGAAATCTGAACGTTGACGTGAGAAGGAGATATCGTCTCGGTTGCCATAGTCTCATCTGCATGTGCATCATCGTCATCTCTGCGCACTGGTGTCTCGCTCAAGTTCAGAGGCGCCCAAGACGACCAACGCTTCAAATTTTGGTGCTTAAGCCGTAATTGCAGAGTCCTCGGAGTGTAATTCACTTCAAAAACTTCCGTACACTCGCCAACTTCCAAGATGTCAAACTTCGATACATCAGGCTCGACTTCGTCAAATGAAAAATGCGATACGGGTTTTCCCTCGCTCGGCTCAGACCCTGGCTCATCTCTCTGAATCACCTCCGTCTCAATAATTGACGGCAGCATGTTCCGTATCGTAAGCCCAGAATCTAGTGTAATGGACAAAACTTCACATGCTTCGAATTCATTTCTCTGACGAAGGTCGTCGCCTCGCTTTTCCCCTGAGTACATATCAGAGTGGTTTCGCGTTGACGACCCGAAAACCGAAAACCAAGTTGGATACTTATCGTCTATCCCGGCATGACAACAAATATATCTCAATCCAGAAAATGTTTCCTCCCATGTCCATCTCTCTGTGATCGAAGCGTTCCGTCGGCCACCATCTGCAATTCTTCGCTCCTCAGCGGACAGGCCGAAATGCAAAACACTTGATTCGCTCCACGATTTTTCAGCAGCACCAGCACACGCCGGTCTTACGTAGATACTGACAGGCTCCAGCTTCAATGCTAACCAAAGAGGCATGTAAAATGGGCAACTGGGTCGAGCAATGCCTATCGCATTGATTGGGCTTTCCGGGGTGTGATTTTCGCTGTCAGCACTTCTGTCATGTCGAAATCCCACTTCTATCGGCATGCTGAGTCCAGCGGAAACAACACGCACAGCTGTACTGAGAGTTAGTATTCTGCGATTATCTTCAATTTCAACACTCCAAACAACTTGAATAAAATTGTGCGTAGAATCCTGACCAGTGTATGAGCCACTGTCCTTTCTTACTGTCAAATGACGAATTGTGCTGCCAACTTTAAACACCTGAAGATTGGTTATAGGTTCAACCAGGATACCAGCTACTGCCTGTATCGCCACAGTCAAATCCGGATATCGGCCTTCGTAACTCCTAATCTTGTTGGCAAATTGGCGAGTGTTTCGTCTTTGACTCAAGTCTTCCCCGTATTTTTCGTCGATTAAGTCCATGTTGAACTTTGCATCTTCCTGGTCTGCTAACTCCGTGATCGATCCCTGTTCATAATCTTCGAGACCATCGTATTCCCCAATGGTTGCTTCGAAACTCGAGCTATCACCAGGTTCTCGCCAAGACCGTCCAAAGTAGCGACGGCTTCGAACACCACGTCCTTGTTGAACAAAAGCAATGGAAATTCCGGTCCGATTGCGGAAGACGAAAGGTTTGGCTGAGTCACTTTTTTTGCTTGTTTCTGCTCCTCGTCTTTGTGCAAATATGAGAGCCCCTTGAGCAGCTTTCTTCGCAGCAGCTCTTTGCTCAGATTGTAGTTGATTCACTTCTATTCTCTCATCGCTAAAATGTTCATTTTCGCTGACCATGTGACTCCCAGGAAGGTTACGCTTCTCATCGAGAACTAATTCATCGGCATACTCCAAGTCAACATCTTCCGATTCGCGAAGAACACGTTTCCGCCAGTCTTTCCACCGAATTGATGATTCGACAAACACTTCTGCTGCAGCATCAGTAACGTTCACTGAGACCATGTGTGCTTCGCCAAGATGATTATTTTGAGTGAAGGTCGCCCTTGTGAATTGGTCGTGAAGAAGACGATCAGAAATCTCTAAAGCTACTTGAGCTGGTCTGTTCGCCTCGACACTACCATCCTGCTTTTCGAAGTGAAAGAATAACTGAGATGGCTCCAAGAGTGGCTCCCAAAATGAAACGCGGGGGCGAAAATAATCCACAGAGCAGATACTTATGGCGCTAAAAGAAACAATGGATTCTGTCTGAATGTCTTTTACTTGATCAATCGACAGATATACATCCGAGGTCTCTTCATCGGAATCAGAATATAAAGGTGTGAGAAGAGAGGGGATCGTGTTGTCAAGAATATGAGCATTTATTCCCAAACCACGTTCGATATGAATTTCGGCTGAGCTTAGCTTCCCACGGAACAGAGGCATGTCTCGTCCATTCAGGTCGTCAATGAATGAGAGAGCCATACCAGCGGACGAGACCTCGATCGTATCTATTTTGCCCCAGGTAGAAGAATGCGTTTCTTGGAAAGTGAGAGTGAATGTAACGTCACTTGCTATGTCGGAACCAATGAGTCCTAGAGATACATCGGAGTCTTGCATTTTTGTCAAAACCTGCCAAACTTCTTCCGCTCCGAGATCTTCGACGGGGACCCCGTCAACAGCCACAACTATTGCACCGATTCTTGGCAACCGTTTGTGCTCTGAATTGAAGACCGAATCTACGACCTCAATTTGCTCCGAGTCGAATTCGTCCACACTACCAGATAAAACGACTGCCTCGTCGATCGAAGACAAAAGCTTAGATACAACTGGAAACTGACCACAGACACTTCTTTCAAATACTAGACCGAGTTGCATTCCTGATCGGAAATGTAAACTATAGCAACTGATTGGATAGCGCTTCACTGAGTCGTCACGATGATCATCCTCAAGCGGTGTAACTTCATCTGACGTCGCACTTTCGATAGTCCCTTGAGACTCTGACGAACCAGCAACTCGCTCAAAGCCTACTGTAATTGGTCGTCCGGATCTTGCCAAAAATTTTACAATCTGTTCAAGCGACATGTTGCATACGCTTTCGTCGCCAATCGATGTCAAAATGTCCCCATGGTGAATTTGTCTCTCGTATGTAGGGTTTTGGATATTGTTCACAACCACGTAGTTGCCCTCCGTCCGAAGGCCTAGACCAAGTCGTGTCGTGTTGAAAACAACCTTGAAATTGAACTTTCCGTTCTTCAGCTGATTCCTTCAAAGTGTAGGGCGTAGACAAAATATTTTGCGGATTTGTTGTTGCAATATCAGGACTTTTGCGTTTGCTCGAAGACCATCTTTTCAGGACTGTTTCCACAAGTTGCAGATCTTCGAAACTCAGCATTGTTGAAACAGGATCAATGTTTATTTGCAGCGAACGTCTGGTAGGAAACAGGTCCCTTTCAACTTGCCTGTACTCAATTCCAATTGTAACAGGTTGAATCAAAGCGACACCTAATGTATCGCCCTTTGCTTCGTTTCCATCCTCGAAAACAGGGCCGAGACTAGGTGAGAACCCTTTTCCAACCATATCTGAATGCCTTTCACGGAAACGCAATGCAGCGCTTACGTCAGGGTTGATATAAGTCTCCAAACCATGTAGCTGCGCACCGACCGACGTAATTTGCTGTACATCAATCGAGGGCGAATTTCTTGATCCAGATACTTCCCTCTTGTTCACGGTACTAATATTTGCAACGGCAAGGCTAAAAACGACAAAACGAGTTAGGTACAACACCAAGTCAGCAAACAGTAACTTTTCAACAAATCGTTTCGTTTCCAGATCAAACCTTACCCTTTCAGGACAAGAGCACGTGAATTCAGATCGCTCTCATCTGCCAGAAAAAAGACTCTAGGGATAGTGGGCGACCACTTTTAGCTGCAATCCTCGAAGAGAATCACCCGTTTTGTCAGTCATCTGAGGATTTCTTTTTCTCCGTTGTGTGTGCCTCGATTTTATTCGCCGTTTGATGTCGAGGAGGTATGTCCGACCGAACAGGCCATGTGCACGAAAAAAAGTCAGCGATCTCCCGAAACGGCCGAACAATGGCATTAAGACTCAAATAATTTACAACGACTTTTGCGACGGTAACTTTCGTTTCTGGCGGTAGTGCAGTTTCAGAGTTTGGCAAAAATCCGTTGGTAGAGGATGCCGGACACGTATCAACTGATATGACGAACTCAGGACCATCCTTGTCTAGCTCTTCTCGGACCACTGAATCGTCCTCATCCGCAGACAAATACCCTTCAGCGAGAACAACAAACGGACATGGTTGTAGAAGAGCCTTCTTTTTTCTTTCTTTCCCTGAAACATCGTCGTTTGGAAGAGAATGATAATATCGTTGTCTTATGAGCCTGCCGCTATCTCCTAGGTCAAACAGTCCGACGCGAAACAGGGACAGATTGAACGAAACGTCACCCGATGCATTTGCAGTAGTTAACATCTCCACAACTCCAACACGAAGCAACATAATGTCATAGTAAAAAGCGGAAGCGACATCGTCATCCTCGACTATCCCCTCTGGAAGATCGTTTCGTCTCAACTTCAGAGCAACGCCTGCCAAATCAAAGCGAACATCCAACGTCTGCGCGGAATTACTTTCTGATGGATCAAGATTTGCTTGACCTCTCGCTCTCGGTTTCACTTTCTTCAACCCCTTCTTTCCACCTTTTCCGTACCTCACAAAACGAGCATTGGTTGAATATGCGACCTTACCGGTCCCCCCTTCATCCGGTTCTATCGACCGCTGAGGACCTGATCTTTGATCTGCGTCTTCATTTTCTAGCCAGTATGCTTTTTCTACGTTATCCCATTCATCCGTGTTGATGCGACGGCCTATGTTATCTTTTGCAACTGCGCGAAGCAGAGCGAAGTCTTCATAGTTCAACACCACATTAAAACAAGACATGATTCCTCGGATAGAAAGAGTCCTAGCCTTTGATTGTTGGCTTTCTGAGCAGAATATCTAGATCGATTGGATCCGTCGCAGACGATAGAGAGTCGAAGGTTGACCCCATTCGAATCAAACCGAAAGAAAAACCAGAAATTTTCAGAGACAGGACTCGCCACCATTCGGAATCGACAGAGTTCTTCGTGCTCGAGGAAGCATTTTCGAACCAACTTTGGACGTTTACGTCTCCTTCAAGAGCGAAGCAGGGGTTAGAGATATTATGATATGCAAGAAAGATGAATGAAGAAACAAGAATATCGTACCTAGATTCAACCCCAGTCCTTGTTCGGCCATTTCGTGTTGCGGTACATATATCTGCGACGGATTCACTCGGAGTTGTAAAAAACTTCGTGTTTGGATCCTTCTGGTGATAAAGCCTTTAGCTGCGCGTGACGTTGCGCCCATTCCTTTCCCAGGGAGCCCATTCGAAAGGTAATCCAAGAGCTCATCCGTACGCTCTTTTAGATAGGTGAAACGAGTAGCAGCAATAGTCAAACTCAAAAAGTCATCGACATCATCTGGGGACGCAAGGTTTGATTTGATCCATTCTGGCACATCGGCTTTGGAAACAGCTGTTGCATTCTTAGTAAACGTTCTGTAATAAACATGAAGGAATTTCCTTGAGCTTTCTGTACCATCGCCGGGCAATACTGTGAGCACGTTTCTATTCTTCTTCGTAATAGAGTCTTGGTCAAGCCCGTGTCTAGCATAATTGTCGCAATCAAGAGCAGATAAATCCCCAATTTCACCCTCCATAGTGATCCCTTCCTCGCTCGAATGCATTACAGCATTGCATGACGACAGTGTCAGCTCCAGGAGGCGTCGGTGTTGATGTTCTTTATTCATACACACTGTAAGGCTGTCGATCTTGACATTCGCTCTTATCGACGCGTTTGATACAGAATTCGTGTCCTTTTGGTGTTTCTTCATGTCGTCAAATTGGTTTCTTACGACTTGCCCAGCAATGAGTTTGGACTCCTTTCGTAGTCGCCCCAAGAAACGCTGAATAGCGATGACTGATGACGGATTCCACTGCACTGCAAACTTGCGAAACCTGATGTCGTACTCCTGGTGGCCACTTTCGGTGAACTTGCAAGAAAGTTCGATGAGGCCAGGTGTCGGGCCTTCTCCACCTTCTCCCCAAAGATAGTGAGAACATTCTTGTGAAGTCTCACTTATCCTCTTCAAGAATGACTGAGATAGTTCAAAGTTCCTACTTCCATCGTATTTCGTTGCGAAGTCTTTCCACGGCATCTTTCTCGATACGCTGTCTGTCGAAACTGTACGGACTGCCCATGACTTTTGAGTGACTCGACGCTGCATTTCGAAAAGGAGAGTTTATTGGCTGGAGACAATCAAACAGATCGAGACAGTCCGACCAGAGTTTCATCGAAGATATGCCATCCTTCGACTCGTGACGGGAGAAAAGTGTCTTCCCGATGGATAAAATGGCGAGGTCCTGGTAGCCAGAGAAGTGGCGCCCGCTGGAAATGAACCAAGAAAAATCAATGTAAGCAAACTGACCAAAAATATCTCCGAATCACGTAATCATCTTGTCAGAACATACCTGTCATCTGCAACTTTCAATTCAAAACCATCGAATTCGACATCGTACAAGGTGCTAGATTGTTTGTTGTTCTCGACGTCTGAATCCTCGTCATCGCTAAGATTTGTCATAAACGATTCGGTGGAATCGAAAGACCTATTAGACAGAATAGGATGCTGCGGAAGATCATCACGACCGATGACACTGCTTTTTTCTTTTGCAGAATGTATAACACTTAAGAACACGTCAACCGCAATCGACATGTCTGAATACGCCGCTCGTGCACGTAATACATCGCCACTGATCTTGTACGAGTATTGGTCAAAGTCACCACCGCTCTCTCCATTCGATGCTGTACTAACAGCAGAAAGATTCCAAGGCCGAATAAGAGAGTTGTCCTCGTCGTCACGTGAAGTTGAACGGGTGGATAATTTCTGAGAAGAAGTATACATTTCGACGTCGTGAAGAAAAAGGGAGCGCGTCTTCTCAGATTTCCATTCAGCAGTCGTTTGCAGGAACTCAAAATGATTCATTCTCAGAATGACACGCGTAGGATGGTCATCCTTGGTGACCGAAGATAAAATCATTCGAGGCCAAGTCAGAAGAAGCTTGATCTGTCGAGTTGGAGGCCTCGTTGCTGCCGGAAGCGTTGTCGACAACCCCGACGAAACAGAGCTGATATATTCTGAAGAGATCCAGCTAAATGATTCTTTGCCTACATTTCCCATTCCTAATGGAATGTAATGATCTGATAAACCTGCTACCGTCGTCGCCAATACGATACCACCGATCACCAACTTGAATTGATGTCCCTATCTCCTTTTCGCTCAGAAAGATAGGCGATGCAAGAGAATCGAAAAATGCAGTGAACCGACGCCAAGCTGGTACAACCAAATAAATGCACGGGTCGAAAATGTGAATTGTCTTGACATTGTCTCCATTCGGAAAACTTGTCGACGAATAAATGAAATCTGGTCGAGCTCGATCTTTGTTTTCTTCTTCTCCATCAAAGTCGCTGTTGTCTTTCGAAATGGTCATCAAAGTTTCGAAGCTTGAAGTCTCTTGCGCGGGCCGCACAAGGTCAATTCCACAGGTTAACTTTTGCTTAACGATCAAATCTGATTCCTTTCGCATCTGCCATTTAAAATCGAAACATCGAGCTATAGCCAGAGGCTCAGATTTCTCGTTATCAGATTCCAAGAACCTGGCTTGAAACAATGGCACCGAAAGTCTTATATCATATGTCGTTGGTGCAAAATCCTTCTTATCGTAGCCATAGTGAACGATAATTTTCTCCATGAACTCCTCGAAGGCGTGTGGTGACAAAGTTTGAAGGACCCTCCACTCATCCATATGCCTCGACGGCTCCCCGACGTTATAGGAGAGGATATTTTGTAACAGGGCGTAATCGGAACGGCAGAGAGAGAGATCGAGAGAATTAAAACTGCAGTTAACGCGCCATTTCGGGATGATCAGAGGTGCCAGTGGACCAGGTGGGCCATCGCAAGGAAACACATGCATCCAACGGGATTGCAGCCGAGCTCTCGCCCTGTCCAGCTGTACAACCGCAAACCGTCTAGTGATATTTTACAATTATTGAACCACTGCATGCGATCATTCGCTATTCCATCGACCCCAGAACCCGTATCACTGACAATCGCACCATCGTATTCATTTGAAAATCTTATTTTAGAGAGCTTCATTCGGAGATAGTCCGGTGAACAATAGGTGACAGGAAACATGATTACTGGAGACTCCAATGATATGTCAAACCGAGTAAAATTCATTCCATCAGCATCTGACCCGTAAACAAAATCGGAATCAATCTGGTTCAATCCAATCGGAGCCAATGTGACATCAGAATTAGCAGCTTTCTTCTGGCCACCCAAAACTTCGGTACCGATGATGCCTTGAAAAAAGTAGTCCATAAATTCCATCCAAAGCTGTTCGATCAAGACAAATCTCATCGGACTTAATTTAGCAGTGACGCAAGTATTACTCCCAGACATTTTTCCTCGCTCCCTGTCGATTGTAACAGTATTCGACCTGTCGCCGTCCGTTAAAGATGAAAATTCTCGAACTCTTGGGTTCATAATGACCTCCATTTCAAGAAGCGAAGAGAAACTATTTTCGTTTACGCCCTTGGATTTTGTTTGGAGGCCCAAGATCTGCCCGTAAAGGGTTTTGTTTTCTTCGTGAGCCGGATCAATGAAAACCAAGTTACCGAGATTCATTCTTATTTTAGAGCCCCCAGTAGTCCTTGTGGAATACGAAATAAAAGTTCTGTCCATCTGTGCCACAATGACCTTACGATGTCTTGTCTCTTTGTTGAAGCTCACTCGAAGTTTCGATAGTTTGAAAATAATCTCTCTTCGTCGTGGCTTTGTTTGTTTGTTGAGCGGGTCAGACCCAGTTTCAATTGTCGGTACTTTGAGTGCCTCGAGGTATCCGCTATCAAACATTCGAGCGCTATGAAATTGTCCAACTCCAAAAGACGATCTCGATCCAGGTGAAAACGAGAACCGACCTTGTCCGATCAATCCACTACCGATAGTGGGAGAGGCAATTACAGGGGAGCTGACTCCGAATTGAGTGGATGTGTCGCTCCACATGTTCCACAACGCTGGCAGATCATCGGCTGAAGTAGAAATCTCCGATATTGGTCGGAAGCTCTCGCCATCGGAAGGCTCGTCGAACTCTTGTTCCACAGCGTCAAAGAATTCGTCGTCTGAGCTCAATTCGTCATCCTCCGAATGTTTGGCCGGCAGAATACTCGAATCACCAGAAGCTTGACTTTCTTTGTCATCGGTGGTTGGCGTTCTCATAGCGGTGTGAATCGCCGCAATGGTTTCTGGATTCCACTCTATGTACAACTCGTGAAACCAGAGAGAAATCTTGTCAGGGTTGTCGTTTGGCGATTCTACCTCTTCATCTTCGATACCGGAATCTGTGGCAGCTTTGACGATGCTAGAATACTCCACTTTTACCAAATCCTCACTTGATTCATTATTTTCGTCCGCGTCGTAGTTCGCGTGAATGGCATCCCACGAGTACCCCGTACCAATGCTCCGTTCTCCACAGAGCTGGTTGTAAGGAACTGAAGACATCAATAATATAAAATCTTCACCGGCAGTTTGGTACAGGTCGATAACTCCGAGAGATCGTAGCTTCGCTTCAAACTCTGTCGTCGAATCCCCGTCGCGAGTCAGCTCTTGAGAAAAACTGCCACGGATGCTTCTCAACGCCAAGTCTAAGATAGGAGTAGTCTTGCTACCTCGTTCCATCGTAGAATTCCTTCCATCTACATCATTCTCGAGCTTCAAGGTTATCGCAGGGGCTGAAAATTCGAATTTGAACACTCGTGATGAGCGACTATTCTCATCCCTCGTCTGCTTAGAATACGTCTCTTCCTTTTCTGGTTGTATTGCTTGACCCAGTTCAGGATAGTCACTTAGCGCGTTGCGCGTATTATACAATACAGTTTCGCCATGTATCTCACTCTCTCGTTTCGCAGAATTCACCCTGAGCCTTGATATCAACCTTATCGCGGAAGAGGTGATATTGAATGCAAGTCTAGGAAGCGTTGCCGAAACGTTTATTCGAGATTCTTTGCTGTCATTCTGATCGTCGATCTTAATGACCTTAGTCGAAACAACAAAATCGATAGAAAATGGTTCTACAAGTTGTTCATGCAATAGTCCGGATGACGAAGGGGAGTGATAAGACGCCATACTCGTACTTTGCACCTGGATGTTGCTTACCAATACACTCCATTGATCATCAAAATCTCCGATATTCTTGTTTTCAAGCCTCTCATAGTCGTTGTAAGCTCGAAATCGACCGAAATTCACAGCAAGCATAGGACTGTCCGGCCTGTAAATATCCTCGGGTATTAGCAACTCTGGAGCTGCAATGTCGATATCAACAACAATTTGCTTGTTTTTATGCGCAAGAGTCTCCAATAGCTTTTCTTTCTGTTTGTTTCTCCAGGATTGTGCAACCCCCAGGACTTTATGATAATCATCTACAAGTTCCGGGGTCTTCACTGTCAAAAACACCCGCTTCACCTTCTCAATTGGCAGGGCAGAGTAGATAATTTCCATGGGCAATACTTGTACCTGCACAGTTGTAGTAGATCCCCTATCGATGTTAGACTCGTGATGTATCCATTCAATGGGCATATTCCAATGCAACCTTCTTTTGATTTTCACAGACATGTTTCGATGATATCGAATTCCATTGATGACTAAGAATTCGTTATCGTCTTGTTCAGGCCTTGCATTGCTCCCTAACAAAGTCGAAACGTATCGTGAATTAGCATGTTTTCCTCTTCCCGAAACCAGATCAATCACTTCCATCGAAGCGAACGACAGGTCAACGTCCCAAGAGCCATCATGGAACCAGGATTGACGATGAACCCACGCGCTAGACATTCGAATTAATGGTGCGGCACCACGTCTATTTCGAACGCTACCGGGGTGCGCTAGCTGATCGTTGATTTGAATGGCAAACTTGCGGCAAACCAAGGAGGCGGTCCAAACGACGGGATTAGATTCATCGTTGGGCATATCCCCTGCCAATAGGACGTTTTTGCTCATTCGTAGAAGTGAACTCCTGCGTGTGCCCTCCTTCTCCCAATTTTGCATGTTGGATTTCTCTCTATCTAATGCTTGCTTCATTTCGTTCATCATCCACCGTCGGTGTTCGATTGAGAGCATCTCATCAGTCGGTTTCTCCTTTCACCATGACATGAATTTGCTCAGTTTCTGCGTTCGTACCCTCGCCTTCCGTTGTCGGTCCTGCATCGGGCGTTGGTTTGTCACTCAAATCATTCCTTCCTGTTCCAATCCATGTCGCCCACCGTCCCATATACCGCGTTTCGTTTTCATCAGACGAGACATCAATAGTTTGTCCTTGCTGATCATCACCAATATCTTCCGTACGGTGATCGTCTAATTCACCCTTCTCCTTCATATATTTGTATGCGTGGATACGGAAAGCAACTATCTCTCGAGCCAAGAGTTCGTCTTCCATTTTCAATAGGCTCCTATGAGCTTCTTCTTGTCGGATTTTCTGTCGCTCACTTTCGCTGATGTCTTCGTTTCTCAGTGACGTTGGCGGTTCTAGTATTACTTTATACAGTTTGACATATCTTCGTCGTCGACACACAGCTTCGACAAGTCCCACCCAGCCTTTACGACGCGTCAACGGCGTTACTTTCCGCCGCACGCGAGGCCCATTCTCTTCAGATCGATTTGCGACTTTGTCAACCTTCTCGTCTTCGAAGATCATTTCGTCAGTTTCAGGGGACAAAGATGCTTGTGTCAGAACTTTAGTAGCCTCGAATGCGTATTTCCACCAACCGGCTGGGTCTTTCAAAGCATTTTCCGATGGGCGCAATTTTATAATTCGACGCAAAGCCGCTTCTGATATCAAAGTTTTCCGTGCGCCCGTCCACACCGACAAAGACTTTCTCAAATATACGGTATCCTCCAAGGTGTTTCTAGAAAGCGTAAAAGTGCAAGGGGGCAACTCTATTTTGACCGAGGATGGAGGTATCGTGAAATTAGACTCGAATGTCTTCATGTTCTCCGATTGCGATAGATTCAGCGCTTCCGTCGATTCATCATCACTGTCATCTTCAGAGATTGTACTTGGTTGTTTCACCATAGACTTCATTGGAAGCTTCGCAACCAAAGTCAGATCAACCGATGGTGACACGGGATCCAATAAATACGAATGACTCGTACCAATCTTGCTCGAAGAACGCATAGCATTTGACCTGTCGTTGAGTATTGAAAAGCAAGATTGATAGAAATCAAATAATTGTTTCTTTACTTCTTGTTGCCTTTGTTGGTTGTTTGTTTGTCGCAGCTCCCGTTGCTGTGACTCAAATCTGCGCGTGGCTGTGCCACTAACGAGAGTTGTGGTACTGTCCCAATAAATGGCCAGGTCATTTGCAGCAGCCCGTTTGTGTTGACGACGAAGTATGAAATCATTTGCAGCCATTGCACTCGTACCCGCATTTGTTGACGTTAACGTGCTCGAGGAAATAACAGAGGTTGTCGTGTCATCAAAAGCTACGCTACTGTTCTCTTCGCTACTCTTTTCATCACCCTCAAGTGACTGCTGTCTTTTCTTGGGCGCTCTAGTCGACTGAACAGAGAACTCCTTCAGCGTTATTCCAACAGAAAAAGCCGGTCGGAACCGCCTGGGTCTTCCGGTATCCGTCGTCAAAGGCTAGGCGATTTCCACCGGGTACAGAATTCCTAGAATCTTTTCGCCTTAAGGGGCTGTAGCCTGCTCTGTGCATGTTCAAACTTAAATTGCTGTATTGATTTACCAGATCAGTATCTTCATCGTGATGATAGATTTTCCACTCGAAACCCATAGACGTTCCTGGATCTTCGTATCGTATGTGAATATTTGTCACGGTAATCGACAAGTTCGAGAGCAGCTGAGACAACTTTTCTTGGAACCACGCTGCCCATGATCCCTTTTTGTCTTTTTTGGATTCGGCGGCTAACATCGAAGATTCGGTGACACGTTTTAACAAATTGGCGTCGAGAAGGGACTGAACTTTGCGTTCCTTCTTCGCCCGTAGAGCCTCTAACGTAGTTTCGGAGCTATCATGAAGATCGTCAACTTCATCCGCACGATATCCATCTCGTACATCGCTTTCGCCGCCCTTACTGCTATTGACCACAACAACTTTCCGTCGCGGCGTAATGAGTATGTCAACGTCGGTCAAGACAACCGAAATAGCGGCAGCAGCACCCGCTGTATCAGCGCCGGTATTGCTGTCGTCTGCGCTTGAACTACCACTCATCAAACCGCTCAGAAGACTCCATGGGATTTTCAATCGAAACACACCAATGTGCCCATAGGCGATTTCGACAGGAGAGTTTTCTGGACCTCGTAAAATTGTATCGAGTGCCGAAGACTTTATTGCAACATCTTCCAATGTCAGCTCCCCGTCCCACGCGGACAATCGCATTTTGTCGGAATCTACATTCTCCAAAATATGACCAAAGTTGCTCGTCAAAGCGTTCGTGATATACCGCTCGAACATGCTTCCTTTCGTGTAGATTTCTTGCAAACAAATAGGAACCTTCGAAATTTACTGTGCTGTTTAATGTTCAATGTTGATATCGACCAAACCCAATCACCAAGAACGAAAAGAAACAATTCGAATAACAGAGCTCCAAACTCTCTTATCTTGTTCTCTATCGATAGTGCTTTTGCGGATGATTCAACTGATGACAATTCAATTGGCTATTAGGCACACACAAGCCATCACAACAGATTTCGCAAGGAAGTGTTCACCTATCCGTAGTGAAAAAAGTGGCCTTTTAAAATGGATGTGATGCTCTACTACTTTTGTTTTAGGCAATAGCGTTCTCTTTTTGAATGATGTGCATTAACGAGTTATTGAGTAGTACGACACAATGATTTTTGCATTGTTTTGACATCGTGTCATGCCGCCGTAAAAATGCCGGTCCGGACAGGATCCATGCTAGTACAGAATTAGTTTTCCCATTGACTTCCGAGTTTGATATTTTTGATCGAGTGAATCAAAACTCAAATGGGGGAGGACAGACGGAGATGTTTTGATCAGATTGTTTGTGTTGAAGTCGTGCACAACATACCGAATACGGTAATCGACTAAAATTGATACCTCCAACACATCAAAATCATGTCGTGTTTCACGTCATCGCGAGAGAAAAATTATTGAATACCGCAATTGAAATAGGGCGGCAATCAGATTTTACGTTGACTCAACGAAACAGTAATAATTTTGCTAACACGAAGCTTCTTTCAAATCCGATTTCAAGAGAAAAGAAGTCAAGAGCATTCGGGGAATAGTCTAGAAGAAGACATTTGTGCATAACTGAATCGAATAGGCAACAAAACAAGATGAATCAAAGTATTTTGTTCCCCCTCTTGATGACGCTATTCGCGACACCGTCGCTTTCGTTTGTCCCACAATCACAACGAGGATGTCTTGTTCCGAGCGTCAGCCAACGGATCAGAGTTGCGGGCCCACAGCATGTCATGTTCGCTACAGATGAGGATAGCTCAGCGGCAACCACAGAACTTCCTACCGATGAAGATACCGAGGCCGATACTGAAGAAGTGCAGAAAATGAAGTCTGTCTTCAGCGAATCCGTACAAAGCGAAGCACGGGATGTACTGGAAAAAGTAGGTTGGGCCGGTGTTGCCCCAGACTTGGACAATCCAGAGCAACCGTTGACTTCGGACGACCCGTTCGTCAAAAGCATTGATGCGGGAATCCGCGAGGATTTTGGAGTTGGACTTGACGACTTGTTAAATCCCGCAAAAGTCGTCAACTTGGAACGCGAACTGTATCAGTTGCGAGAAGAATTGGAAAGCACTAGCGATCCATCGATTATTGAATCAATCGAGAAATCGATTGAGAAGAAAGAAGGAAAATTGGCAATCGAACGTCGATCTGTCTTCCGCGATTGGCTGAAGACTGTTTTCGTGGCTCAAGCCGTTATCAGTTTTGGCGTCAGTTACGTCATGGCAACCAACCCTGCGTCTTTGTTCGGCGGATTTGATTGGTACTATTACAACAGCATGTAAGTCTTTTTTGGAGCACGACAAGTTTTGATTTTGTAAGCATTTTTGTTTCATGCTATTGACCATCATCTCCTTTGGCTTTCTTCAAAACGATTTGTATTTTTGTCGGTCGATGCGGAAAATGATGTGTCACTCTCGATTTGTCACGATTGTGATTATGACTATGGCGATGGTAATGTCAATATTAGGGATGTCTCCATTCAAGTGTTAGGATATTGGTTTTGGTGGCTGTTCATTGTACCTTCCTTGCGTTCGCGACGTCCTCGTGGTTTCGAAAAGAAAGCATTGGACATTGCCTTTTTGGCCACACCAATCGTGAGTCTCGCGGCTCCAGTTGTTACCAAAGATACCGGATTGATTTGGATGGCAAACTTTATTATTGTAGCTGGAGCATACGGATTTGCCTTTGCTACGGATGGAGCAGATGATGACGGCGACGACGGTGACTCGAATCAACCGGCATGGTTGAAATTTATTTACAAATCACTTGATTTCGGTTCTGGACGAGAGCGAGGTGCTAGGAAGTAATTGAAACCAAACAACAACTACCACGTACTACCTCTTCAAACGAGATGATAAATTGCTGCATAAGTCAACAATATTGAATGGTAGTTTAGGTTGCTATTCTTATCCCTATTTGCGAATAGTTGTAGCAGAGTACGTAATGTATCGTCTGAACGTACACGACATCACTTTTCACAGCCTCTTCGTGTCTTGGGTACGTACTTGTATGAAGTAAAGTAGTGCACAAGTACAACACTAGTAGCTCTCTAAATTTTGTTGAGGCCTAGAAGCAAAAATTGAAAGTGAGTATCATCTACATCATAGTATAATAGTCGAAAAAATCCACAGTAGTCGTCAGAGATCGAGATGCTTTGTTTGTTGAGGCTAAGAGCACTTTAGCAAGCCCCCAAAAGAAAAAAGACAACTTTTTGAAATCGCTTGCATATGGTAAAGGAGATGTAAACATTCATAATGGTATTGGCCATTGGCATCGTGGTGTAATCTTCACCAAAACATACCGTATTATGTTATGAAAAGCCGAATGAAACTAACCCGAACCCTCACGAAGAATACAGGATAGTTTAATGTAGGACTCAACGGTCACAAAAATTAGGGTTTCGGTTTTTCTGTGTTCTTTCTCACTTCTGACTTCAGTCATCAACCTTCATCAGAGGCCAGCAAGTTTTCGGCGTGATCGGGAAATTTTTTTTTACCGAGGTACAAAAAAAATTGTACCCGCGTCAAAAAAAATTGTACCCGCGTCAAAAAAAATTTCCCAGAGAAACCGAAACTTTTTTTTTGCAACTAAGATTGGAGTGAATCATACGTGAGTTCAGTACTGGTATTTACGTAGTCTAATGGGCATTCATCGACATAGGAATGCGTTTTTGACTACGTACATTCAAACATCATTATTATTTCTTCGTGATGCAAATAATACCCGGGTCCGATTTAGTGTTGTCACAGGAATGGATGGTGGGCTATCCGTGCAATAATGCTATATCTGTCGTCGATCGAATTTTTATGATCTACGTGTACGATTCATACATATCAACAGACAGATCGAATTTTTATGATGTACGTGTATGATTCATACATATCAACAATATCCATCGATCCAGCAAAAGACATTTAGAATTAGGGTTAGAGTTTAGATCCACCATTATTTATGAGAAGGACGCGAACCGGGATATGTACAGCACAGATGCCACTTTGGCGGGAATGGAATTCCAGTCACGGTCTACGGCAACAGATAATAAAGACTTGATGAAGACTTCTCATTGCGTGACAACACATGACCCGGACACATTACAACATTATTTGTATCATGAAGAGGTAATGATGATGTGGATGAATGGTCGAATGAAGAGCTAATTGTGATGTCGATGAATGCTCGAGAGAAAAAATCTCTGGGAATTTTTTTTTGACGCGGGTACAATTTTTTTTGACGCGGGTACAATTTTTTTTGTACCTCGGTAAAAAAAAATTTCCCGATCACGCCGAAAACTTGCTGGCCTCTGATGAACCTCTCTCGGGCAAATTGAAATTTCAGATCCGATCGATCCTCAATTCCATTACCATCATCATTAGCGATATTTCCTCCGAATGCTGTCCGGGTAAATCCCATCGTGCAAGACTTAATCAATCAACCCTGGCAAGGCGATCTTTAATTTAGCCACAATCACCCAAGACTCAAACACAATCAGCACCAGGAGGAGAGAAACCGGCATTTGCCTGTCAAACCAAGTCATGTCTCAACAACCACGACGAAGCATGGGCCTCCGAGCTTCTCAACGAGACGAGGCGATCTTGATTGGATCGCCGGAACCAACACGATCGCGTTCGGCCGAGAGATCATCTTCGATCGCTAGCCAGAAAAGTTGGGACTGTGCGGAAGGAGTAGCCCAATCAAATTCCAATCAAAGCGATGTCAGCAGAAATCGTTCTGGCGGTGAAAGCAGCATCGGTCATAGTCACCTACAAAGGGCAAACTCTGATCCTTTTGACGACGGAGGAGATGAGTTGGTGCAAGTTCCAGGTCACTTAAAGGAACTTGATGTATCCGACAGATCCAAAGCTCTACCTACATTGTATCGATTCCCTTGCACGCAGACAAGGAATCAAAATTGCTGGTCGGAATCCCCTGTTGAAATGTTCTCGGTTCGTGGTTCGAACTACATGAGCGGCGACTAGAACGAAAGTCAGTTGCAAACACTATCTCTTCGACGCTAGAGGATGTGATCTATTTTTGACCGAAGATTGCAAAGGAGTCGACGAGATCACACTGCAAGGTGGATTGGGTGGAAATCTTCGAAAAAAACCAACGTATCTCTTTCGCTTCTTATTTCCTTGGGGGATGATGATTCAGTATTACGAAGTCCCGCCAAAATTGGTGCCATTTATGAAAATGGGAATGACAGAAGAAGAAAAAGAAGCACTAAGCATACTATTCGAAGGTTTTTCTAACGCCGAAAAGGCCACGGCAAGATGGCTTGCATCGGACGATCAAGAATTCAAGAATGAACGTCTCAAACTGATCGCGATCGTTCCGGAGGGACCATGGGTTGTTAGAAATCTTGTCACCGGCAAACCAGCATTAATCGGTAAGCGCCTGGATGTCAGCTATAAGTATATTCCCAGGAAAAGTAATTCGATGGAATGCCTACAAATTTGCGACTTGGATATATCTAGCGGAACGGCCATTGCGAAGAAGACTGTAAACGTCACGAAGGCGTTACATGAGCTCTTTGCTAGCCGTTGATATTGGCTTTACTATCGAGGGGCAAACACCTGAAGAGCTACCAGAAGAGATGATGGGTTCGATACGAATGCATCAAGTTGATCCAACCCAGGCACCGTCCATCTAGCATCAACTTCAAAATATCAACAAAATAAATGCCAGCAAATAAAGGAGGCTCGTACTAGACTAGAAAGTCACTTTTACAATACCGAATATCTGTATCTTTAATTTCGTATTATTTGAACTGCATTTGTACACAACACGTACTCGTGCAATGAGGAGATTGGTTTTTAAAGCCGAAATTAAGAACCGGTGACCAAACCCAAAGTTTTGATACCAACCTGGCTCACCCCACACGTGGGGCACAACTGGTTCGTCATACCGCTATCTGCGTATACAGATCCGCAATAAGAACACTCGACGCTGCTCTGGTTTGAGTAGATTGGTTCCAATTTTGAGCAGTCAATCTTGAAGGTTCTCGTTTCGTCGTAATTCAATTCGTGCTCGTTGCGTGCAATTTGTTCCGACTTTTGGCGCACCTTCATCGCCTTGTTCTTAAGATCGGCATTGCGTCCACTGCTCATTTCAGGCAACTCGAGCAATCGACGAGCGCAGCTAGCGGCGAGAATGTAGTTCTTATTCTTGAAGGCGACTCCCATAGCGGATCGCAAGGCCAAAACCAAATGGGCAGGGATAAGTTCGCAGTGGGTGAAGTACGCAGAAAGCTCTGTCGCACGGACGGGATTGCCCGCCGCCTCGGAGATTGCTCCCTTGATACGGATGGCAGTGATATATTCACGGCACACGGTGACCATTTGCTTGATCTGGGCCTGCTCTTTAGGATTGCTCGTGACAACCAGAGGGACTTGAGTCAAGACACTCACAAACGCTGCCTTAGAATCGTTGAATTTACCACCCTGGAAGAAGCGGTATCCACTCTTGACACCATCGATCAAATTCTTGGGTGTAATACAGGTTCGAGGCAACGATGTGTTGCCCGGATGGCCTTCAACATCATTACGCATCAGTGGCAAAGAAAAGCTTCCGCTTCCAGCCAATCCTGGCACACTCATCATAGAACCAATGTAGCATCCCATCATGTTTTGTTGCAAAGCAGAGAATTCCGAAGCAGCAATCTGACGATTTAACAATTGCATCGCAGATGGCATTGCACCAGCGGCGACATGATCCGCCGCATGAGCAGAATTCGCAACCCAGCAAGCAACTGGTGGACGACCCGAAGGTGGCAACTGAAATCCAGAGTCGTCAGCGATATTATCCAAGCCATCATCCAGGTCAGCAAGGTCGTCATCGTCTCCCAAGTCACCAAGATCGCCCAGGCCATCGTCTTCGCCCCAGTCATCATCTCCAAAGTCAAGATCACCACCTCCCGCAGCAGCGGCAAGATCATCACCAAAACCACCAGAGTCCATTGCGGCATCTTGCCAATCGTTTGCCAAATCAGCTACAGGTGCGTCCAATGCGGCTTGTGTTTCGACCACTTCTTCCTCTGGTTCGGCAGCAGACAAGTCCGCCAAAGTGGATTTCTGGACAGCAAGTGTTGGCCAGTTCGTTTCGCGGAAGATAGGAGTTGGGGGTTGCAACAATTTACCTCCCTCTCGGTCATTCTTCGCTTCAATTGCCGAAGTTTGTTCCAAAACGGCTTGCATTTTGTCTTCGCCTTCGTTCGTTTCGATTGCTACCTTAATGCGTTCGGCATCGTCAGTCAACCCATGAAGCTTTGCACACATGTAAGCAAGTGGCAGATTTCCACTAGCTTCCAAAACTGACAATCGCTCCGAAGCGTCACCCAAAAGCAAGGCGTTGTGGTAACGTCCCATAATATCACCTCGCATATTTGAAATCTTCAACATCTTGCGAAGCTTCTCCGTGTCTCCGGCCATCAGATACAAAAAGGATAGTCGATCAAAATCTTTGGTGCGCTGATAAGACATTTCAACGACCTGGTAGTTTCCTTGTCTCAAGGCTTCGGCACCTAATTCGCCCCAGATTTCTCGTCCTTCATCGCTAGAAGAAGCGCCTCCATCGAGTTCCGAATTTTGCTGAGTCTGATTTTCGAGCGCAAAGGCCGAATCCATAGCTGCGTCGATGTCTCCGCAAGCCAAAGCAAGCTTGAATCTTGTCTTGGGTTCTCGAACAAAATGCAATGCCACCTCGGGGAAACCCTTTTGTTGCAAGTATGCAACAATGGCTCGCCCGCACAAGTTAGAATGTTTGACCATGTGCATTACGCGGCCATACTTTTTGTTCGCCAAAGCAAGCTTGAATCTAGCTTCAGTAGTATCAATTGCGATGATACGAGCTCGAGCTTCGCGATCCAAGCAATGGAGTTGGTCTTTTACGACACGAACGGCATAGATAGGTGCTTCCAACGTTCGGATCGTTCCAGTATCACCGGAAGGCAAGCAGTATTTCACGTGATTGAGGGTAGTGTATACAAAGAGATTGGATGCAGTTCCATCCGAGGATGGAGAACAGTCCCACGCTCCACTCTTGATACGGACATTATCGGAAATGCTGCAGAGCTGTTCGAGTTGTCTATCAGCGATGACAACACCATATTTGCAGATGATAGCAACCTTCGATCCATCAGGACTCCAAACGACTGACTTGATCTTCGGCGCAGTTAGTTCCCCAAGGATACGTCTAGATTGAACCTCGAAGAGAACAGCACGGTCATCGGCGCGCAACAAGACTCTTCCAGAGGCCCCTCCATCCAAAAGGGCATCAACATTAGGGACAGGAGGTTGTACACGCTTAGTAGTTTCGTTGTCCAGATTCTTGACAATAATTTGACGCTGGTGTCTGTCGAGAACAGCGAATCGGTTGCGTCCCAAAAATACGGCAGGACCCAAGCATGCGCCTCGCTTTCCATCCGTGACTGATCCACTTCCTTCGTTGTTTGCGCTGAAGGTGAGAAGTTCATAGCAACCACCATCAACATCGCTGCAAACCAGAACGTTACCCTCGCTAGGGTTGTGTTGATTGTAAACCTAGAGTGCGAGGTGCCGAGCCAATGCCATCCGTTTGGGCCTGTTGTCCAACTCTTCGGAGAGAAGCAACGGGAACATCGTTTCCGGCATCCCCTCGGCTGTAATCCCTTGCGAAGAGTTCCCGACCTCGAACGTAATATAACTTGTTTCGAGGAGCATTGTAGCACATGGCAGGGCGCTCCCTCTCAAGCTTGAACACGATCATACCAGAATCGTGTCCAGCTGCCAAGAGGTTCTGGTTGGAATGGGCGGCCAAAATCCAGAAACGGTCTCCTTCTCTTCGGAAGGTTTGAACACCAACTCGTTTGGAGACATCCCATACCCGAATGCTTCTATCCTCACTATTCGAAACAACCAAATCGTGTTTAGGATGGAACAAACAGCTGCTAACATTGTTTGCATGGCCCCGAAGGGTATCGACCTCCCATGCCTTGGTTTCGGACATTCTCCACAACTTGACCTGACGGTCATCGGCAGCACTCGCCAACAAAGGCAAAGTTGGATGGAAGCATGCCCAGTTAACACCGCGGTCGTGCCCTTCGAGAACATACTTAACCACAACATCATTTGTTCCAAACAATTCCGCCTGGACATTCATGGCGGCGCTGGTAGTGGCCGAAACTTGTGGCCCACGCATGGGATCCATGACTCCTTCTCCCATTTGCTTTTTCCGGAGGCCGGTTGTGTCCCAAACCCTGACGGTTTGATCCAAAGAGGCCGAAACGATCAAATCTTCGGAAGGATGGAATGCAGCGCACATGACATAGTGGTTGTGTCCGGTCAATACACTCAAACAGGTTCGTTTATAGAAATCCCACAATCGCAATGTTTGATCATCACTGGCGGACAAGATCCAAGGATACTTTGCCGGATCGGGGTGAAATTGAACTGTACGGATGTAATCAAGATGGCCCAACAACGTGAAAAGGCATCGGCGCAGTTTGTAATCCCAAACCTTGATTTTGTAATCGTCACCTCCACTAACAATAAGAGGATCTGTTTTGTGAAAGTCGACTCCTCTAACAGGTCCATCGTGCTCTTCGAAACGATCGATGACAGTACCGACTCGGTAATCCCAACTGTATTTGATTTCCGTTTAGAACATTTATCGAATAGAAAGCGGCAGAGAAGGTGAGTATGCGACTTTTTCAGATTTGTGGCCGAAGCCTATGCAAAGCAGAGAGAAACCAAAGGAAGAATCTTTAATATGACCCAACATAACTACCCCGCCTCAAAGAAACGAGCGATGCCTTGCTCGCGACAGATAGAACAAGTGACAAAAGAAAATTCTAAACTCGTCATCATTGATACTTTAAACTCACAGCTGGATTACACCGTTGTGCAAGGAGGCGCAAACCCAAGGACGGACCGGGTGGAAGGCCAATCCCTTCACTCGGGCCGATTTCGACTCGAACTTGGTCAGCATGTTGTTGTTTTATCTACCCGATTCTTCTTTAATCGATTCAAGTTTCTAATATTAATTAAAGTAGCTTAATTGGTTGTCAGAAATAAGCGTTTGTTCCGACAAGTTGTGTTGTTCGTGCCACAGTTGGAGTATTGATTGTGGTCAAGATGGTGGTTTGCAAAAAGCCAGACTTGTCGTTTTGCACCCGTTTTGAGAAGCACAATGACCCTGGCTTGATGATCAAAAAGCCGAAGATAGACTTCCACAATGATTTTTCATCCGAAGAAAGACATCGGAATCAATTGAGTCAAGAATACAATTTTTTTTGGACGCGCAGCTCTATTCGCGCGGTGTGGGAACGGACGTCGGAAGGACGAATCAATCAGTCAATCGGAGAGGACAGCAGCTGCCGGCAATATGCAAAACGAAAATTGTCCTCTGATGTTACGACATCTGCTGGTGCTTCCGATGATGTAGAAAAAAGCAATGACAACATTGTTGAAGCAACTTCAAGTTTCAGTTGTAGTTTTGATTGTTTCCAAGGTTCTTCCGAAGTGTGGAATCGAGACGGAGAAATCCTACGAGCTATAGCTAGAGAGGTAGTTGCTAGGATCAGTTGTATGATTCACTTGTGACAACAGTTCTTTTAAATGTATCTATGCGTGTTATTGTTTTATAAAAATTGTAGTGTATATATCATTTCATCGTACCTGTAGTCCTTGTTCGTGACTAGCTGTCTATTTTTGTTTGCTCCCCCCCCAGGTTGAATTCAGAGTGAATCTACCATTGTTTCGTCTACAGGGACGAAGAAAAATTCTTGAACACATATTTCAGCTGTTTTGTCTTTCTTTCATAATCGAACACTTTTGTTGTTTGCGTCGATTTTTCGAATGATATATCATGTCGAATAGGTACTTGTCGATCGAGCTTGCTTCGGATCTTATCTATTTCGTGTGTATGGTGTGTGAAGGTCCCGGTCTATACCTTTTCAAAGCTGTGTTTGTCGGTTGAAATCGTTATCATCCGAGTCGTGATCGCCGCCTCCATCTCCTGGACCAGGAGTCATTGTTACGTTATTTGGCGACTCGTCATGCTGGTGAAATTTTCGTGAAGCGCTTTCTGGAGTACGGACGGTCATGCGTGGTGGCTCAGTGTATGGGTTTTTTCCTGGTTGAAGTTGTGCTTGGTACATCTGTTGATAAACCATCCACGGTTGCTGTTCTTGGTGATGCATTTGACCAGGAGGGTGTTGGGGTTGCTGATGCATTAGTGGTGGTCCGGGCGCGAGGGGTAAATGAGAATAATTTACCGCTTGGTGGTGAAGTTGTGGCACGATGGGAGCGGGTGGTGGTGGCGGCGGACTTGGATGTGTGGGATGTGGATGATGTGACTCTGCTTTCTCTTCTGCCTCATAATCACGACGAGGCTTTTTCCGCCTCATGGCAGCTGCCTCTCCGGCTGTTACGGATGGTGACAGAACAGGTGCACCAATCATGTGTCCACCAGGTGAACCGATGGCTGGTGCCGGGGATATCGGCCTTTGTTGTGCTGTGACGTATGGATGAGGAATGCTTTGTCTTTGTTGAGGAGGCATGGAGGCAGTAGGGTAGGGCCAGATATGACCTGTGTACTGCTGTGGGGCTCGACCATAAGAATATGGATGCGGTAACGCGGGCGCCAGCGGTTGACCCGTCGCAGTGTTGTATCCACTCATGGCGTGTTGATGATAAGGATCGTGCGAAGGGTCAAGTATAGAGGACTCTACCTCTCTTTTTGAACCTTCGCATGGTAGCAGGAGCAACAGGAGGGTACGAATACGTCTGACCCTGACCAACATTGCATGATTCCTTGTGGGATACCTTTTGGTTGTTGAGGGGCTAATTGAGGCTGCGGTACCCAGGCTCCTTTATCATCTTCGTGAGCGAGTTGTAGCCACTTGATGGTAGGTCTCCTCGTCGTTAATTTGTATTAACATGGTCCTGCTTTCCGGAATATCGTTAATATCGTCTCCAGCCATTTTCGAACGTTTATTTCCAACACCTAGAATCCTTTTTCCCTTCCCCATTTTTGGCTGATTCGTCGTTTGTATCCAACGATGAAGTTTGTGCGTCTACCGTGTTGGATTTTCTATTTACGGACTGCGGTGTCGAGGCGTTGATATTCGCTTGCTTATTTTCTACATCAACATCTTTCGTCCGTTTCGATTTTGGTGCTCGGGCGCTGCTACTATCGTTGACGGGTCAGCAGAATCTTGCGTGCTTAGCACGACATACACAGTACACCACGGCAATTTTCTGTGCTTGTGGCGTTCTCTGCAGAATGACCTCGTTCTGTTTGTTTTCTTGCACGTCGCGCAAACTGGGGTTTTGGAATTTGGTGGAAAATCTTCCATCACGCAAAACGGTCGCCATCCTCCCATCCTAACAACGAAGGGTTTGTCAACGTAATTGCCGTCTTCATCGGTGCAGGACTTGTCCAGTGTCATACATATGTAAGCTGTAGTCCACGGTGGCCGGGTAGTGCAGGTTCCGCACCCGACACATATCCTTCGTTTTAAAATTCTTTTTACATGATACGCATACAGGTAATCGAGAATCCGGGAATTTCACATTCAACGATTGCGTAAAGCCCGGCGGCGTGAAAGCTTAACACGTTCTGATGAAAGAGGATACGACAAAAAGGAAACATTAGTTTTGTATGGATTTACACAGCATACTCGCTCAGAGACAATAGCATCATCAATTCCTTACCCCAAAGGACTTCGCATGCGGAAACATGGTTTGCTGCCCCTTCAATTAAATTGCAGGATATCGAGACAAAATAGGACGGACATGTGTTACAAGAAAGAAAGCAGATGCATATGAGAAAATTGAGTTGTTGATAATCCTCGTTTCTTCGGCAACGAGCATCCGTATTGGTTTGTGAAAGACGATAATATCCTCGTCAACGATCTCCAAGTGTATTGGAAAGACTGCTGGGGAATATTGCGTCGAGTTTTTCGGTTTCAGTATAGTTCATGCCCTATCCAACAACATCAACCAGAAGCTGCTGAGACAGAAATGGAATGCAAATAGATAATTGGTCCAGCCCAGCGGTTTTTCTTCATCCGTCATCGTCGACTAAGAGGAAAATGAATGAAATAGACGCATAAATCTGATTTCTCGCGCGCAGGGAACGTGTCAAGATCCAATCAGATGGAAGATACAAAAGCCAATAGAAAAAAGATCTGGCGTGGTTCGTTTTTGTTGTTTTGGGGATGATAATTTTTGGAAAATGGGGCTGAACTACTTTCAAAATTGCATTTGTGGAGGCGGGAAACTCGGTTTTTTCCTCTTTATCGCCAAGAGAGATGAGGGTCTTGTCGATCCAGCGAAATATGTTGACCATGTTTCAGAGGCTAACGATAGAAAGATTGCAATTCCTTGTATACTATGGAAGCTATTCAGCATTTCGACTTCTGTCTGTTGTGCCGTCGGTGTAGAGGCTTCATCGGCAAACACACGAAAAACGGAGCAGACCGGCGAGTTTTGTCGTTTGATCGAAGCTATTCTCTTACCTTTATCGAGTATGGCGGAAGATTAGAGGACATCGTGTTCTCTTCTATTGTTGAAGGGTTGATCGCTGTGTGTTGTTTGAACTCTAGCTTTCTCCCTATCCCCCTACAAGCACCACCGACAAATCGGTTCCTTGTCTATGTTCACAAGAAAAATCAATCTGAATCCTTTTTGAGAGGACCAAGCCGCTTCTCATCCAGCGAACAAGTGACTAGAAGGCTCCCCGACAAACAGACAGATTCTCCTTAAGGTAAAATTTGCTCGCGCGACTCGGATCCACACTTCAATTTCTAGCCGGGGAACCGACTCCCCTTAAAAATTCTACACTAAAAAAATAGGAATCGGAGTCGAAAAACTAAATAATGCATGACGTCGTCTTCTGAATTGTTAGTCTGTGTGCTGTTTCTCTCAAAACATGCGCGTCGACAGTTGTACGAAAATGCGTCAACTCGTGACTTCGTTCGTTTGGATCCCGTCATTTTTGGTACGAAAATCACTTTTTCGGGGGATGTGGGAATTGCTTTCCCACGACTGGATTCGGATCAATCTGGATAGCCGGCATCATTTTTTTTCCAGCATGCCACTCTTCTTTTTTGTGCAAAGAATCAATCGAGTAACAACATCAAACTGTATTGCAAAGTTGTTTTCTCTTCTACACATCAGGATTCAAACTGCTGAATATTTGCCATGGCTGGATGGCCATCGCAAGTCCATAACTTCAACAAAAATTAAATATCTTGGATTCAACCCATAAACAACAATGGTGATACCTGCTGCTGCCGCTACAGCGAGGGCCGTCGGTGCCGCGGGTACAGCAGGTGCCACGGCGCTTGGACTTGGCCTGGGGAAAAGTGACATGGACTTGAGCCGCAATCTATTTAAGCAGCAGATGAGACAAGCAAAACGATTGTGGACAGCAGACTGGGCCGAAGCTTCTGTTCGCCACGGGGAAACGACAATGCAAGCTGCTCAACACCATTCTGAGGCGCAGGCAATGGCTACTGCCTCCTATTATCAAGCAGAAAAACTAGCAAGCCAAAGCATTAAGCTCGCAAGAGACCAAGATTCTCGAGCCTACGAGATGGCTTGGCGTGCAGAAGTGAGGGAATCCCTGCGAGATGAACTGGGGAATCAAAACAATCGTTTCAACATTATCATGCTTTGCGATACAGTGTGCCTGGGGTGTGTCTTCACTTTGGTTGCCGATGGTAGTAAGTTGATGCGTGTTATTGATTATTTCTGTGTTCTGACCGAGAAAATCAATATCCACTGTGATAACTCAATGATCTTTATCTTTGTTCCAAAATACGCCAACTTTGTCACCAGGTCCACCGGATGGCACACATCCGATTATGCTCAACACATACGTCGGTTGTCTTGGAGTCAGCATTATGCTGTTTTCAATTAGTCTTTGGGGGTCTGTCATTATGGTGCGAAGACTCCACGATAATACGGCAGCTCGACTCGAACGAAAACTTTTTGCAGAAAGTGAAGATCTTCAAAAAGAATGGCAGCAACAAGCTAGCCAAAAACAAACCGACGGGGGCTCAAGAACTCTATCTAGTACATCAGGCGTACGAAAAATGGGTGAGTGCCTGTGAAAATACGAAGTGATGGATTTATGTGGTATCATCGTGGCCTTATCGGACGCTAAAGTGATATTTTTCTTTTGAATCGTTGATGTTGTAGGTCCACGAATTTCTTGATCCTATCGGAAAGATGTCTATCGAAATGCTGTCCATAGGCGTTGTGACAATGTTCATCAGCTGCCGGCATTCTTGTCCATAACGTATATCTGCTCGAATTCGACAATTTTGCTGCCGTTCCAATCTTTTGGACATGTGTTGGTATCACATGTAGTACAATGTTGTGGATGAAATTTTCCGAGGATAGGAAAGAAAAAAAGAAAGAAGGTGTCTACGATGTATCTTGGCAGGATGAGAGCACGAGAGCATCGGGTCCTTTTGCAAAGATTGACAAAGCGGCGGAAGAATTGTCGAGTAGTACAGCAGCAGCTTTGGGAAGTCTTGAACGAGTCCAATCATATAGTCGACGAGAACGAGAAGAAAGAGATTTTGTTACCAAGACGCAATCATTGCACAGCCAGGTGGAATCTTTGCGAAAGGAATCGGAAACCCGGGCCAGGATACGGAAAGAAGTCCTCCAGCTATTGACAACGGCCACCGAAGAGCTGGATGCATTGCCTGAGGAGCTAATAGCCCACACGAACAAAATACTCCACTCAACCGATGAGGCTGATGCTTGTACCGCCAACTTTGTGACAACATACAAAGAAAGGAAAGACACGCGACAGGAGGGAGATCAATTTTTCAGCCCTTCTCGCTTCTCCTATCCGCATTCATCACGCGATTCCATGAGAAGAATAGGAATCTATCCCATCGATGCTCAAAGGCTACCCGTGTCACTTGTATCGTTGCGCAAAAAATTAGGCGAGATATCTCACACAACCTTGCTACGACTACGAAACACATCCAACCAGCCGTTGAGGCTGAAATCTGGCGTCCAGTTAACAGCCGGGAGGTATATAAGGTCGCTTTATGCCAACGATCCTCACGGAAAGTCACTCTGTTTTCATTTATACCCAGGTTCAGAGATACCACCAAGAACAGAAGTGCTCGTTGCTGCTCGTAGTAAGGGTGGCTGGTTGCCAACGTCAGGTATCGACGGAAAAATAGTCTACACAAACCATGACGAAAGTTGGACTTTTGAGGTTGCATTTCGCAACGATCTCATTGGAAACATTCGCCGATGTCATGTAAAAGCCTATGAAACAAGTGGTGAAGACGAAGATGCGATCGGACCTAGTGAGCATACGAAACAGTTTTGGCAAATTTCAAAAGACGAGTATGAATCCAGAGCTAATAACGAGATTGCGATATCTTTTGAATCACTCCACAGCGAATCCACCAAAGTCTCATTCCGTCGATCACAGTCGAACTTGACTTTGAAAACTGGTTTTGTTTTCAAAAAGGGGCGCCTAGGGCTAGGCGTACAATGGCAACGGATGTGGTGTGTACTGACTCCCATTGAGATTGTTTTGTCTAAAGCCGCATCAAGGGATGAGCAAGAGAAGATTTCGCTTGGGTACATAACAAAGGTTGAAAAGGGTTCGAATTGGAAATCAAAAAACGTATTTGAAATCCATACAAGCCTGGATGTACATTACTTATCAACAAAGTCACAGAAGGAACGTGACGATTGGGTGAAGAGTATTTCGGATGCCGTAGAATTGATAAATGGCTCTACAAATCAAAACTCTGAATCGGAGAGCGGAACAAATGGTTTCCATGAAAGCCCGCGTGTAAAGACGGTTGTAAGTTGGTCATCGGATATGAATATTCTCCCCGCCCAAAGCTATGTAGAAGATAGCATTGAATGTGTTCACCAAGACAAAACAACAGAAATTTTATCGGCGTAGAAATAGAACAACGAACTAGATTCTCAGTCGTAAAAAATACTGAAAATTACCAACGAAACTTGACTTGTTTTAGTTAGTGTATCCAAATTTAGCAAGCGCGTCTTCTTTTTTCCTCCAGTCCTTGTCAACTTTGACTTGGAGCTTCAAAAATACCTTGTCACCCTGCAAAAATTTCTCGATTTTCTCCCGCGCTATTATTCCAACTTGCTTGATAACGTCTCCGTTTTTACCAACAACAATTGCCTTTTGTCCATTCCGCTCTACAAAGATTGTCGCCTCTATGCGGGTGATTTCGTTACTATTTCGAGGTTCTTTGTAGTCTGTGATTTGAACCTCGCAACAATATGGGAGTTCCTTTTTGAGGTATCGGCTTTCCAGAAGGGCTTCTCGAATTAGTTCAGAACAGAAGAAACGCACCGACCGGTCCGACAAAAATTCATCGTCGTAGAGGGGAGGGCCAGCAGGCAACAAATTTTCGGTGTCTTCGTTTGTCAAGAATCTGACACCGCTGCGAAACATTCCCGGAACAGGACGTCCCAAAGCACGAAATAGCGCAGGTATGTCTTCTCTTTCTTCTGTTCCGCTCCCGACCAAGATTTGCCTCAAAAGACTAATGCCGGGGTGCTCTTCCGTTGAGGATTCGGAAGATTCTTCCTTTGACGCTGCGTCAGGGGCAGCCGTCATCGGGATGATAGCCAACGCGTTGGGCAACAACGTTCTCCATTTTGCAACGGCCTCGGCAACGGAATATGTCTTTTCGATCTCTTCTTCATCCTCCTCGTCACTGTTCTGGTTATCCTTCTTTTCATCTTCTGGAGTTTCAACCGGACGCTGAGCCCGTCCTTCTAAATCGATTTTGTTGACCACGACCAATACTGGCTTGTTGGTTTGCGATAGACGACGGAAAATCTCGTCGTTCGGAATTGGTGTGGAAAACATATCTGTCACGACAAGAAAGACATCGGAATCTTTAAGAGCACCCTTCACGGCTTCCATCATGTTCGTCTGTAGTTTGTAAGCCCCGTCTCCTTCGAGGACTCCGGGGGTATCAAGTAGACAGCACTGTCTGTTTGATGACGACATTACTCCCAGAATAGCGTGTCGTGTTGTTTGTGGACGACGGGTTGCTATACACAAATCTTCTTTGAGCAATGCATTCAATAACGTCGATTTTCCCATATTCGGTGCCCCAACGATACCGACAAACCCACAGCGATGCTGCTGTTCTATACTCTCATCGTTATCGATTCCAGTATCAATAGTGGATGCCATCTTGCTCGGAAGTCGTCCCTCATACGAGTCAATTTTTTGGTCAAGTTCTCTCAAAAGAAGTGTCGTATCCGCAGCAGTTTTCTTTTTCATCTTCTTTTTTGCATTTGGTTTCGATTTTTCGTTTTCTTTGTCTTTATCGTTTGATGACGAAGAGGGAGCCATAAGGAGAAATGTGCCATGGTGAATAGCATCAATTGCTGCGGTTTGTTTCAGCAGTGGCGACGGTGACCGTGTAGTTATCGTTCCAAAAGCAATCACGTCAACATTTGACGAGAAGGAGAACAAACTGACCAAGACAAATAGGAATGTGTTCATCGTGTTCATGAGTACTCTATGCCTCGTCCTGAGAATTATAGGTTGGGGTATATTCTTATTGGATTCTTCGGTCTTGAAGGTGGGTATTTTTCTCTTTGTAGATAGCTTTTCTCCCCCCATTCTCATAGTATCCGAAATACTATTTCTTTGAACTGATACTTTCGAACTAGTTTGTGAAAATTCTGGCTAGCCTTATCTCAATGGCATCATGATCGATGTCGGTGTTGTGATGGTTGCTGATTTGAATCACCATTTTCGATAATAGTTGACGATTTTCTGAAAAATTGATGGCAAGAGATGATCGGAGCACATCACTTAGTCTTCGCGCTATTGTCATGTTTCTCATCATATGTTCATACTTTGGATCATTTTTATATGATTCATACGTTGATACTTGCATTCGCGAAACAACAAAGACAGGCAGGCTTAAAATTTTTCATTTTTGAGGAATTTTTCAAAATCTTGAATGTTCGGAGAAAGAGATGATGTTCAATGTTGACATAATCATTCCTTATTTGACAAATCGAAAAGCACTACACAACTTCATCGACAACACCAGTTGAACCAGGAAACAGTACTAATAGACAATGAGACGCAGATCAAGAAGCAGCGATGAGATCGAGACTCTGGTTGGCGAGTTGGATCTGTCAGAAAAGATTCTCAGTGAGGATCTGGATGGATGTACCGAGAGCACTGTTAACAAAGCATGGAGATGTATCGAGAGACACACGAGCATGCTGGATATCTTTAAAAAGAACCGTAGAAGTTTGAGTATGAATACCGGTAGTAACTTCGTAAAGAAAAGGAGCTCTCGTTTATCACTGGCGCCGTCAATCAAATTTCCTATTGAGGCATTTACGGCAGAGAACTCAACCGATTTCAGCAATCCCGATCTTTATTCAGAACTTTACCCAATGGCGTACTCTTCTGCGTGTAAGTGGGCATGTGGAATTGTCATCATTTGATACTTATGGGCCACTATTTCCTGACCTTGCTAATTCTGTTTCTATTTCTATATGCAGCGATTTTTGCATTGGCCGAAGTTCGAAAGGCTGCTCGAAAAGGGAAAATCGACACCGGCGAACTGGACATTGTTTCAACTCCCGTAGGTGCTGGATCAATCTTGAAAGTATTCCAGAGGAACCAGTCGTTTTTCCAATCCTATCTCAAGGTTGCTGACTATGACTTTATGGTATCGTTAGTACACAATACCGACGCCGACGGCAAAGACAACGCTAGAGAGGATGGGATTTCGAACGCTGAATTCGGAGACCAAGACCAAAAGAAAAAGGCTCTGGAGTTGATAAATTCTTATACGATTGATTACTTTGGTGACGATAACGCATATTCAGAGTGCTTGTACATGGTGAATACAAATCCAATAAACAAAAGGATTGTACTTGTTTTTAGAGGATCGACGACACTCCAAGACTGGGTCAAAGATAGTAAGATGATTGCTAGTGATATTCAGAATCCGGTAGCTGATAGACCAGATCAGTTGCCGAAAATCGGTGTCCATTTGGGATTTCGAGAATATTTGTATGGTGAATCGAGATCATTGACGGCATCATCGACTGCAGCGACCGAAATTCAAGAGGAGACCACCACTGGAAATAGCTCAAAACGGCAGTCGACAACTATAGTGACAGAGGACGACGAAAAAATAGAAATGTTCATGGAACCAGTTTATAGCGCCAAAGATACCAAACATACCAAAGATCCCGAAAGTAGTGACAGCTCAGATCTACTGACAGAGGATGGTAACTCTCTTGCAACAGGCAATAATGATTCTGAAATCGTGACAACAAAACAGGAAAAATCAACAACTGATCTCTTGAATTTTCTTGGGTTAGACTTGCTAGCGCTCAAAGAGAAACAAAAAAATCTTCGGAACAGTATGACGTGGAACACGCTTTCATCTGTTCCCATTGCCGGAAAACAAAGAAACCTTGAATAAAAATATTGGGCGGCCCCGACATTTTTGCGAAGTTTGGCTCCTCCAAAAATCGCGCAAAGAGCCAGAGCCGATTGGCAAGAATTCTGGATGAGGTCATGCATCTTCAAAAACAATACGATAATTACAATATTTATGTTACTGGGCATAGCCTTGGTGGTGCACTGGGATTATTGGCGGCACTTGAGATCGCAGCGCGATTTGGTAAAATGGAACGACCAGTCACCTTCGTTGGGGTGGGCAATCCACGTTCTGGAACCGAGGTAAGTTCGGGATCCCGTTTTCATTGTATACCTTTGATCTTGGTCTTGACTAACGATTGCATTTTGTGACGAAAACTAGGGCTTTCGAGATGCTGTCGAAGTCCTCGAGCGAGAGGGAAAAATGAGATGCATAAGTATTCACGGCCGGTACGATGTCGTAACTATGTTACCGAACTCGACATTTATCAACAGTTGCACAAAGCAGCGTTTTTGTCAATCGGGTTTCGAGCTTCTCCTTAATGCCGAATCAAGCAAATTCTACATGCGTCGCTCCGAGCGCAACGACGAAAAATACATACAACGGCTGGGTCTAGCTCTATACCGTGCCGACAAAATACAAGAGCGACACCAATATGTCACATATTTAAAGGAGCTGGAAGCCTTAGAGAGACCGCTGAAGAAATTACATCTCAATGATTTTTATGACAAGTTTGTTGAACAAAGTGTTTTCCCGTGTTCAGAAAGGAAGATGACGCCGATGAAAGTGAGAAGCTCATTTGCTAGAAAAAGTTTGTCCATCGTGGAAGCCCCTATCAGAAGAGAGTTGAAAAGGATTTTATCAGCTTGATAATCTGAATGAAGAAGTGGATATGGATAAACTTTTCGAAGATTATGATTGAATAATGTGATATCTTAGACCATAATCTTTGGCCGCAAATGATTTTTCTGTCAAGTTTTTAAATTGAAGTGTTCAATCAACAGAGTGGGATATTATAGTTTCGTTAATTGTTCAGAGACTTGCCAGAGTGCTCCTGCGGATGCTTCTGCATTTGCGGGTAGACAGGGTATCGTAGGGAGGTGTCCAACATAGGGTCCAGCCATTTCTGCGTAGGTGGGCATTGGTCCCCGTCGTACTGAGGAATTTACAGTATCCCGATTGGAGCGAAGACGAATCTGCAAACCAGCGACCACCAAATATTCTGAAGGGATTAATATAAGGCTGCAAGGTAAATGATGTTCTCTTTGTCCACTTTCAAATCGTCTCGGATGGCTGCGGCAATAATGGTTTCGCTCCCTTCTTCCGTTGTCAAGAAGACCTTGTCAAAGACGTGTCGACGCACCCACATTGGGAAACCTCTCCAGATATCGGAATTAACGCCACCAGGATTCACAGCGACGGCTGTGAGATGTTTATCACCATAACGTCTGTTCAGTTCGGCAGAGTGTAGAATCGCAGCAAGTTTTGACGCAGCGTATCTGTTGTCGGGAGCATTCTTTTCAGTGAATAACGCGCGGCGTCTCCAATAGTCTTGGGATTCGATAGATTCGAAACGATTTCCCCCCAATGAATCACCTTTTGAGAATTGATGCATGACCGAAGATAAGTTGATAACTTTACTTCTACTTCCATCACCACCGCTCGTCGACGAAGAAAGCAACAATTTATTCTTCAACAACAACTCAGTTAACAGAAAATGACCCAAATAATTGCTCTGAAACATCAAATCGAGTTCTGGATTTCCTGGCGACCTCCCCGACGTGTTCAGACCTGCATTGTTAATCAAGACATCAATTTTGTCGTATTTATTTTTGAGAGCATCTGCATATTTTCGGATTGAGTCGAAGCTGCTCAAATCGAGAACTTCTTCAAGGACAATTGCTTTTCCGTCAGAGTTACTGCTTTCGGTGCTGTAATCATTGATTCGGTTCTTGGCCATAAGAGCTTTGTCTTTCGACCGGCACGCCAATATTACGTCCCAGCCATATTCTCGAACCAAACGTTTCGCAGCTTCGAACCCGATCCCCGTATTGGATCCTGTCACGATTGCGAGTTTCTTGGTCACTTCCCTTGACGGAGGCAAACTGATAGGATTCTTCCCCCTTGCCGTTCTGTTAACCAAAGCCAACCAAGCATGGGAGACGCAACAGTACAGTGCGGTCAGGACATAGCACTGATTTAAAGTTGAAATGGAAACAAATTGATCATCCATGTTGATGTCCAAGTTTGTCAGTGCTACCTAACAAAGTTGCAGAAAGGACTGCAAGAGTGGCTTCTAGAGAGATGCAGCAAGCAACGTCGAACAGAACATTCTCAGATCACTCGTCGCATTTGTTGATCGTAAAATTGTGTTCGTTACTGACGATCATCGGTCGGCATAAAATACTTCTAGTACAGTACTAAAAGAGCCTTTATGAGAGAGGGGGGGAAGATTCCGCGCCCTTAATTCCTCAAAATTGCGCGCAAATCTTATGCACTTTCGTGATTTACAGATAGTACGGGATTGACCCAAAGAATAAAGTTGTTGATCGACTGACGTACTCGTACGTTCAGGTACGTGTTTCATCATTGGTCGTCAGCGATTGGAAAGGTATTTTTACCCGCACCTACTACATGCGCACTCTTCACTCCGTTACACGCATGACACAAAGAACACGTGCATTGAGATCCAAACGCAAACGAGATTTTTGCGTTCTCGTAATTTTCTACCGTTCGTCGCTGGCGTTCTCATCCATGTCAGCCGAATCCTTTAGAAACGGCAAGACGACACTACGACGTTTCACGGCGAGCACACGATAACCACTAGAGCACCAAAGATATTTGACGCTTCAGCCGACGTTAGCGATTTTACCATCTGTTATCACAATCTAAACTTTTCTACACTTTCACAACCACTTCAAACAAACAAGATGCAATTCTCCAAAGCCATTCTCTGCCTTTTGGCCTCCGCCTCCAGCGCTGCTGCTTTCGCTCCTGCCCGTGAGTGTCGTTATCGTTCTCGTTGTCGTTACCCCGAGCCGAAAGTCATTTTCGCTAGGAATAGAAATTTTGTCGAATCTGTCGTTGTACTTACGGAATCTCCTCTTGCTTATCTTCTCTCTCCTTCGACTTGGTCCAATTATATGGGAATGACGTCCTTATCAACCATGCTCTAAACAACGTTGTCGAAATAATTTTTCTTTTGGATTTCGTCATCACGACCGCAAACTATAAATATTTGTTACAGGCACTTTCGGAGCTTTCAACACCGCCCTCGAAGCCAAGAAGTCCATCGAAGATCTCTCCGATGACGAGCTCAAGGGAAAGAAGGTCTTGGTCCGTTGCGATGTCAACGTTCCTCTTGACGGAAAGACCATCACCGACGATACCCGTATCCGATCCAGTGTCCCTACCATCGAGTACTTGAAGTCGAAGGGTGCTATCGTCACTGTCTGCTCCCACTTGGGACGCCCTGACGGAAAGGAAGACAAGTACTCCCTTGGACCTTGCGCCGAACGCATGAGCGAACTCCTCGGACAAGACGTCACTCTTGCCCCTGACTGCATCGGAGAGGAAGTTGCCAAGATTGTCGACGCCGCCAAGGAAGGTGATGTCATCATGCTCGAAAACACCCGATACTACAAGGAAGAGACCAAGAACGAGCCTGGATTCGTTGAGAAGCTTGCCGCTCCTTTCGACCTTTTCGTCAACGATGCTTTCGGAACTGCCCACCGTGCCCACGCCTCCACCGAGGGTGTCACCAAGTTCTTGCAGCCATCTGTCTCTGGATTCCTTTTGGCCAAGGAACTCGAATACCTTGATGGAGCCATCTCCAACGGAGAAACCCCTATGGTTGCCATTGTCGGAGGATCCAAGGTCTCCACCAAGATCACCGTCTTGGAAGCCCTTCTCGAAAAGTGCGACACTGTCATCATCGGAGGAGGTATGGTTTTCACCTTCTTGAAGGCCAAGGGACTCGAAGTTGGTACTTCCCTTGTTGAAGACGACTTCGTCGAGACCGCCAAGGAAGTCATGGCCAAGGCCGAAAAGCTTGGAAAGGCCATCCTTCTTCCTTCCGATATTGTCATCGCCGATGCTTTCTCTGCTGATGCCAACACCAAGGTTGTTGCCTCTGATGCCATCCCTGAGGGATGGATGGGACTTGACAACGGACCTGAGACCACCAAGGCCCAAAAGGAATGCCTCTCCACTGCCAAGACCGTCATCATGAACGGACCTATGGGAGTCTTCGAGATGGAGAAGTTCGCCGCCGGAACCATGGACCTCGTCAACATCCTTGCTGATATCACCAAGGACAACGGTGCCATCACCATCATCGGAGGAGGAGACTCTGTTGCCGCCACCGAACAATCCGGACGTGCCGGAGACATGAGCCACATCTCCACCGGAGGAGGTGCCTCCCTCGAACTTTTGGAAGGAAAGGTCCTTCCTGGAGTTGCCGCCCTTAACGAAGCCTAAGCATCTTCTGAACGAGTTTTAAGAAAGCCTTAATTAGCACGGTCGACGAGGTCCCGTAGCATCTGAAAAAAGCCATACTTTCCCTAATCGTGTTGGGAATTATGCATCTACCTAGGAAACGGAATCCTAAATTAATTCTGTAACATCATAATAGACTACTCTTACAACATGAAAATATTTTTGTACGAAAAAACCCCGAAGGTTTAAGTTTGCATCATCCGTTGGTCGAGAGGGTAGGGCGAATACAGCTTAGCATTTTATCTCACAGCAACGACATGAATTCGTGGCTCCATTGCCAAGTGAAATGAACATTACTCCCACGACGCAAGCATGAAAATGTATTGAGACACGAATTCTTTCTATCAGCAGCAGGCAATCAACAGGGGAGAAACCTTTTTGACATTGATACCGAACATATCAATGAAAACTGATCTATTCAGTAAAAAGTGCTTCTTTTTCACCACCATCTTCTCAAACAGGCACAACTGTTTTTTGCCACTGCGATTCCCTAATTCTCTCGAAAGATTTTCAAAACGATTCCAACGTAGCTTCTTTGATTCTTGAGTCAATAGAACAGGGGGTCTCCGCTTTTCTTCTCTGTTGATCAGTGTAACATTTCCTTCTGTCTTCTCTCGCCTGCCTTAATCATGGCAAGCATGCAGATGGTCGCGCGATGTGTGATACATTATCAGAGCTTGGTGGTACATTATTCGATCATTCGCCTCACTCGAAACAAAACATTCTTCTCATTCTTCTTTCGCTGTGCAATATTCACGAACCCCTTCTCTTCTTTTAGAACCGCAAAGCAGTTTCCGGTTCTAAACACTGAGCAATCGAGCTTCTCCCAAAAAGATCTCTAGCAGAAATTTCTTCTCAATGGTTCTCATAAAATAAAAAAGCAAAAGAATCAAATACTAAAACAAACAAAATCCAACATGAGTAACGAAGATAACAAGAACAACCAGGAAGACGTCGAACTTGAACTTAACGACGAACAACGAGAAAAGAAAGCAATCGATCAACAGGAAAAACTTAAATTGTTGATCAAACACCTGCAAGGATATTGCAACGCCGAATCAGAGCACGATGACTTGAGAAATATCGGCAATGCCCTTCAAAATGGAGCGACGCTAACTGGAACGGTCATCTCTGGTGGTTACACCAACTATTCTTACAAAATTCATCTTGACAATGTCGATGATAACGAGGGTGCTTATGACAAAGATCTTTCCGTCTTCGCCAAGATTGCGTTCCCGTTCGCATTGTGGGATCCGAGTAGAGAATCCCACTACGATCTAAGCCGTGTTACGGCAGAGTTCGAACTGATGACAAGGCTATCCAAAGAGCTCAAAATTACGACCGAAAGTGGCCGTTCAAAGTCTCCCGTCCCAAGACCTTATGAATTGATTGACATTTCCGCTGCCGAAGATGGCAAATATCCGGAAATGAAAATTTTTGTTGCCGAATGGGTCGCACCGACAGATGAGCAGTGGGGTAATCAATTCATCGAAGGCGAAATCGATAATCGTGTCATCGATCAATGCGCCAAAACACTTGCCATGATCAATCTTACCGACATTGATGATGGTTTCAACCAAGGTTTTATCAAATGTTTTACGGAAATATCGGCTGGTTTAGGCTCGTTAATGCGCGAAGTCGTTGAACGAGAAAGCGACAAGGCAGTTATTTATGCTCGAGATGTTCTTGGGACAGAAAAACTGGATGATATCGTGAAGAACTGGACAGCTTCCGGTCAAGAAAAAGAGTGTCTTGTCCACGGTGATGCTGTAAGTGTTCTTAGTCGAACGATTGGAAGGTCTTGATCAACTCTTTGTTTTTGAAAGTCGTTCTCACATCTTTGCTTTAATCTTCTCTACACTACCAATTTTCCTTTCAAACAACTGAATTTTCCAACTTTGTGTTTGCAGCATGTCTTTAATATGCTTGTAGAACGCAAACCAAATGCATTCCAACTGACTAGCTCGTTTGGACCTGAAGGCGATTTCTTTCTCTGTGATTGGGAAATGGCTCGCGTGGGCACAAGGGGACAGGATGTAGCTAATTTTTTCTCATTCCCTGTGGTGTCGGCGTGCTTTCTGGCAGGACAAGGTCACTTGGACAAAGCGGATAGTACTCTTCGATCGATGAAGCAGTTCTGGAATACGTACAAAACGAATTTGGTCGAAGGGCTTCAGAAGAAACAAGCAGAGAGTGGAGAAATCATTGACATCGACAAATATGTGTGTGAAACCTTTCACAACTCAATTGCTCATTTCGGGTACTTTTCCTTTCTAGCGATGTATCTTCTAGGCTGCTTTATGGAGTTCCTCGACCCAGAAGACCTTAAGGATGAAGAAAGAAAAACCGTGATGGGAGTTGTGGGTTGGATCGGACTCCGTTCGATGGAGGTGGGTTACTTGGATGCCTCTGCTGAGCAAGCCTTTGGTGGCCACGACGGTGAACGCCTCTCGAGAATGGAATCGTTCTTCTTTGGAATGGTCGAGACACAAATCAATGAGCTGTCTGTCGCTCGACAAGGCAGTCGACGTCGATCACGCCGTCGGTCTTCGATACTTCGAGAGTCTTCGCGCCGTGTCAGTGACTCTGACTCTGGTTTCGGCAGGATTTCCAGGAGACTATCGACGCTGTCGACGCAAATTGTGGTCGAAGAATAATAGTAAAATTTACTCAAATCAAAGGTTCATCGTCAGTCACAAACGATTGACAGCAATAATTATTCCATAATGTGATGCATGAAATCAAATCAATTTTAATTATAAGATCATTTATTCAGTACTCGCATTCTAGATATTTGTGACGTAGTAGTATACAATTCCAATGAACTTGAACACAAGTCCATGGCCTTTACTTGAGAGAGAAAAAGTGCATAATCTTTTTGCTCTTCCCAAGTAACTTAAGAATTTGCGTTGAAAACGAAATTCCAGCTACTGTTTGTCTTCGACACCGTTTTGTGAAAATTTCGATACTTTTTGTTGATTTTCGACCGCCCATAAGGGAATACAGATTCGTGCATTTCATTGCTGTCACGAGCCGATGGCTCCAACTCAATGGTGTTCTCCCGCCGTAGAAATTCTCGAGCTTGTTCAAATTCGGTAGGGGGGTCGACATCAGGCAACAGAACGGTAACCTTGTGCTCGACCGGCTCAATCGAATCATTTCGACCAGAAGAAGCAGACGTTGCGTTTGCAATAGAAAATGACCAGATTCTTTCGCTGATATCTTTGTCACTAGGATAGCTAGAGTCGTCTTCACCCCGAAATAACCAAGCACGGGCATCCGCAAAGCAAGTCATTTTGATCAAATCCGATTCGGACACTTCGCAAAACGTGAACCTTCCATTATGACGGATTGTCATTTCCTTCGACTGCGGCTCAGTGATACTGCGCTCAACTTCATCTATAGTAGCAGGAAAGATCTCATCACTGGAACTCTTTTTCTGGTTTCGGTCGAATCCTAGTGTCAGTGGCAGGCTTTGAGTGAACGTTGATCTTTTGGCAGCTATTAAAACATCCACTTGACTCAACAGCAATGAATCACTCATTGCTGACCTCCATCCCTGTAGGCAGCGTTCACCTTTTCCTTGCAGGGCATCGAAAGTAACCCCAGCATTTTTTGGCAAACGATCTTGAGGCCACGTAAGAATTTCCAAGGGTTGCGCTCTTGGCATATTCTGGTCGTGGTTACTGCTCTCGACCATTTTTTCAATCATAGGAAGGAGATGTGCCGTATCGGTGGCGATGAACAAAAGAGGACGAAGATCATCGTTTTCTATCTTTCCATTCCCGCGACGTTTCGTTTCGTGGTTTGTAGCCAAGTTTGTGAGATGAAGAAGCCTAGAAATCATAGTGGATTCGTCGATATCGACTGATGACGCACGCCCAGACTCTACAAAATGCGCATCTTCTCCGTTCCCGGCACGCAAATGCAAACCAATCACCAAAGGTCGTTCGTTCCATTTGTGTTCAAGTTGGAACTCCCGAAGTTCGTCTTTGAATTGATAATTGTCCACCAGACGGTGATAAAAATCAACATCGCTACGTATCACTTTATCAAGTATAACTTCGTATTGATTGGAAGAAACCATTGGTGTCGGCAGCGATGAATTGTTTTTGTTGGTACGAGAATAAGTCCTGTTTACAGAGTTGTGATTGACGGAAAGTCTGAGGTCCTTGTACAACTGTCCGGCAATATAGCCTGGGACATCGTTCCGCAAAACAATCATGTTTCTTCTGATCCGAGGTTTTGTATCACTGGTCGTGCTTTTATCGATGTGGCTTTTTTTCGTAGCTATCTCATTCGTTTGAGAAGCACGAAGAGAGACATCTTTCGAATCATTCAATTTCCATACATCGTCTCCAAATAAATAACGAAACACATTGTATTCTTTCTTCCCTATTGCGTTGCCATCAACGATACTTGAATTCTGAATCTCCTCCGACGAAAGGCAGCTTTCCCAGTGAAACCGAAAATGCGTTATGGTGGGTTGGTGCTGAAATTGGTCAGATGATATCTGTGCTTGGGGAAAGGACAGCGATTGACTCAAATGGTATACAGCAGCCGATCTATGAAACCTGTGTCCGAGTCCAAAGAAAGCCCTGTGTATGATTTCATTCACGACTTCGATCTCCGAGATCTGGGGATGTTCCAGTTGACTCTTTGAGTTCACCGTTGTTTCATTGTATATTTTTTGAACCGACGGAGGGTCAAATTCCGGTCGCCCGAAGGAATGATCTCGACCGTGAAAACGAACGAGAGATATCCATTGGTATGCCGTCAAAGCAACAAAGACGGAGATTGCTGCAGCTTTCCGAGCTGCTAGCCGTTGTGTAAAGAACTTCATCTAACCATCACTCAGATTCCTCCATATCCAATCTCGTCTTGGGAACTTCTGCTCAGACTAGCTTCTGCCTCTGCGAACTCGACGTCGTTGTTGATTGCTGTTGTGATGACCTCGATTGAAAAAGAGAATGTGAATCCTCTTTGAAACTCATGACTGAATCAACAAATGACTGAATCAACGCGTGACTAAAACCAGGCGCGACTAACGAAGCAAGAACAATCACGGTTTGTACGACATCTCACACGAAATAAGATCAAACGCAGAAATCAACGATCGGAAGCCGGTTCCTGTTGCTTCTTGCTTCTGATTGAAAGAAGACGCCAACGGCAAGATCCAAACTGCGAAGCACTAACGGAAAAACCATTTGAATTGGTCTAGCACTAAGAAGCGACGCTACAGAAACGCGTTGGCTAATTTCACATCGATCCGGTTTCCCACCTCGATTCTCATTTCTCACTTTTTTCTTCTCGCTCTCTCTTTGAGGAAGCCTCCTAGATCGATTACTTCGACGCATTGAATCCAGAGTTATCCACCATGTTCAGCCCCAAAGGAGTCAAATTCTTGGAGGGGGTTAGTGATTCAGAAGCGCCTTCTAATCGTCCTTCGTTTCGTCGTCCGGGTACTCCTCATCCGAGAAAAGGGAAACGTAAGTTGCTTCTCGATTTTGAGATTGCGGTTGTGCATTGTGTCAACACTAGACATTGCCTAACACACACATACACACACACACACCTGATTGTATCAATGGTTTATGGTTCTCTTTCAGAGTTGGAAGTTTCCACTTCCGAGGACGAGGAGAACATGAAAATTGGATCGAAACAAAGCATCGCCACGAAGTCTTCTACCGATACTTCCGCCGTGTCTAGATCCGCAGTTTGCATCGTTTTTGGTTCTCCACCAGACTTGAAAGTTTCCACTTCCGAGGATAAGGAAAATGTGGAAATCGGATCGAAACAAAGCGTCACCAAGAAGTCTCCCATCGATACTTCTAGCGTGGCCGACGATTCGAAGGGACCACCTCCTTTCATCGCCTCTTCTCTTCTATCCACCATCTTGTCGCCGCTGTCAACATGGTCGAATTCCGTCGCTTCACGCTTCTCCTTCTCCCCGTTGTTGACACCTTCCGTCGGTTCACGCTCCACTTCCGTCGCATCAGATTCCATCTCCTCTCCATCGTCACTCTCCAGCATCTCCCCGGGGTTGTCATCTCCTCGATCCGGGAAACGTGTGCGTTGGGCAGAGCATCTGGAGACTGAGATCTCTATTCCCTCGAGACGACCTATTTGGGGTTTTGGACCCGGGCAGCAATACAAACCACCACACCTTCCGCCTCTTCAACAAGCCATAGCCCGAGCCAAACTATCGAGAATCCCTGTCGATCATTCGGATCCTTTGTTTTGGGTTTTCGATGAAGATGACAACAAACATTTTTACGACGAATACTACGATATCGACATGAGATGCGAGCGTAGACGTTACCGCAAGTTGAAGAAGAGGCGTCGCAAGGCCAAGAAATTGTTGGAATCTTCTGGAAAGGATACAGGTTTCTACAAGACCGTAGATGAGCTTGAAAACGAGCTCGAGAACCTACGCAATGCCATTGCAACTTTCGAAGACGAGCTTCAGAAGCAATGTGACGAGGTCATAACCATCGAAAATGTTCTTCAGAACCGACGCAGTGGGGTTGTAACCAACATGCACCACCTTGCATTCTTCAGGACCGAAGTCGATCTTGAAGACGAGCTTCAGGACCTACGCAACGTCATCGTAACGCTCGAAGATGAGCTTCAGAACCAACGCAACGATGTTGCAACTATCGAGAAGATGCTTCAGAAACCAAACAACGAGGTCGCAACCATCGAGAACGACCCCCAAAACCTACGCCTTTAATGCACGGGCATCACGACTTGGTCACAGATCATCGAACAAAAGGAATAAACAACGCTTACAGGCGTCTCGCAACGAGGCCGTAACGATCAAGAACGAACTCCAAAACCTAAATTTTGATGCATAGATATCATGACTTGATCACATATAAAAATAATTCGAACTACTTATAACGACTTTCTCACAGGAACAATAGTTTCATCAAAAGTATTGCTGGAATTCCTAACCTAATCGTAACTCTCGATTCGCTCAGTCGTTCTTCGGTTCATTCGTGAACGACATGGAGAAAAAGAATGAAATTCAAGGTTTTCACTCTCAAGTTCCCAAATTAGAAAAAGTGTGGAAAATTAAACAGATTTTTGTTACGTATGTTTTGACACGAACTGCTGAGGGGTGTTGAAGTCACAGACAGAAACTACGATTCATGAGAATTCTTCTATTAGCTCGCGCCATTTGTTCAGACATAAAAAAATGCCATGAGAAATTCTTTCTCGGAAAGGGGCCGTGTCATTTTCTTTTTCTTCAATTGTTTTGAAAAGAACAAAAACCGTTGCTCACCGTCAAGTTGCACTACACCACCCGAAGATTCCCTTCGCCTCTCTCACCTCCAAACCCAAAGAGACAGAAAAAGACATATTTCATCGGAATGCATTATTTCTCGTCGTTCTAACAACCGCCGTAAACTCTTGTGTCGAATGAAAAGAAAACAGAGGTAATTGAACGAATTTCAAGTGTCTAAACGAGAATCAGCATTCCCGAAAAGATTCGTCAATCGAACAAGCAACGAAAGCAGGTATCCGATCGGTTTCGTGAGAAAGTACTTGAATTTGGATTCTGTCATTGCAGTCGACGTGAATTGTCAAGAACCAAAATGTCACTGGGAATAATGTCTCTGCGAAAGGACAAAGCATCAAAGTACCGGATGCGACGGCGAACACGTGCGAGAATTTCGCCTCATGCTATTTTTGCCACCATTGCAATAGTGGCGGTATCGCAAATTTTGGCTTCGAGTGCGTTGCTGAGCGAAAGGTATAATCGTAAGTATCTTTGCTCTTCCCTTGGCCAGTTATTTTGTGGCATACGTTTCATCTGCCTTGAACGAAAATATTGAAACTCAGCGTTTTGTCGTTCCTTGTTATCCAATAGAACATCCATCTTCGTTCATGTTTGAAAAGACGCGCTCCTTTTCCATCGGTGACAGTCCGTTCAACGGTAATACTGTTGTGAATGGCTCGGTTCGTGCGAATTCGGCACTTCACTCTTCCCTAAAATCTACGAACAAAAAGAAGAAAAAACGCAAGCCAAAAGAGTCTCCTAAATCTGCGTCGGACGTCGGTGAAAACAAGCCACTGGGTCGGTCTTTATCGGAAGACGAACTCTGCACACACCTAAATTCCAAGGTCAATTACGGAAAGAGGGGACCAGCTGGTCCTAGAGCAAGAAACCGAGGGATTGTCGAAGCAGACAGCGACATAAGTTCGGAATGTTTCAGCGACCGACAACGTGACCAACAATTCTTTTTGCGGCAATTAAACAACCGCCCGACACTTGTATTGAACGCGAATTATTTGGTGAGTTGAAAGCAAGGAGACTACATTCGTTTCTTGAAAGTTCTTGTTAATCGGACTTTGTTTTTGTTATTGTTTGGTTTGTGATATTTGAGCATAACTTTCTCATTGATTCTCTACTGTATTTGTACACATATTGGATGTCTTTAGCCACTGGGGTATATGCCGTTGAGTCTCTGGTCGTGGCAGGATGCGGTCAAGGCAATCTTCAAGGGGAGTGTCACTGTGGTGGATGTTTATCCCGATGTAACTGTTCGGGCGTCGAATATCAAGGTACCCCTGCCGTCCGTCATTGCTCTCAACGATTATGTTCCCCAAAAGCAGACCAAACCTTCCTTTACACGGAGAAATGTATTTCTGAGAGACGAGTACATTTGCCAATATTGCAACAAGCGATTTCACACGGCCGATTTGTCGCTCGATCACGTTGTCCCGAGATCTCAGGGAGGGCCGATGTCGTGGGAAAATATTGTGACGTGTTGCAAGAAGTGCAACGGCAAGAAGGGATCGACACCCTTGTCGGAAATCGCTGACAAGGGGATGAAACTGAATCGAACACCCAGATGTCCGAGTCAAAGAGAACTGGCAGCCATTTCGGGCAGGATGGTACCGAAACGAGTTCATCCGACATGGAAGCCCTATTTGGGCATCCAACAGCGTCCACCAAAATCCACCGACTTCTCCAAAGGAAAGAAGGGAGACGAAGAATTTATCGACGATCGATATTTCGAGGGGGAAGCGGAGTAAGAAATTCCATGCACAACGATTGGAAGGTTTTTTTCAATTTTATCGCTAGAGAGCCACGGAGAGTTTGCAATGGAATAGGAAACGTTCAAATAAATGCAGCTATCTCAACAACTTATATAGCAAAATGTTATTATCTATCAATATCTTTTGATAAAATTATTGCTGTATTGTAGTGCGTGGACTGAATCATAGCTTCCGTTAGATGGATTGTGGTACTGAAATTGTTTCAGTAAAAAATCTATCTGTTTTATTTAAAAAGAGTAGCTGAACTATCTCGATACCGTGTGTACAGCGGCTTGGTTTGGACGGTAGATCTGATTGCCCCAGAACTGCGGAGTCCCATCGGCTTGATATATGGTTTTGCTATATTGCGACGGGTGCGTCTGCTGCAGCCTAAAATTCGTCGTGGACACGTTCTGTTGTCTCGGGTGAGAGCCTGAATTGCCAATCGGAACATAGTAGTCTGAGTTGCCCTTAGTGTTGCTGCGACTATCACCGTAGGTCGATAACGAATAGTCACCGACCGTCATGATTCCGGGTGGCTGGCTCCTCGTGTTGGCAACTGCGAAATCACGGACCTTGATGTAACCAATCACACCACAATAGGCAGACGCCAGGGCAGTAATGAGCATCGATATCACCCACATCCAATACAACAAACGCGATCCACACCATTTCTCGTTGATGACCTGATTGTCAGGATCATCGTCGTCATTCGCGTTGTCGTTGTTGTTTCCTTCCTGGTTGTAAATATCACTGCAGTGACCGATAATGAACACCGACAACCACGTAAACAGGAGACACACGATAATGCTCAATCTCCAGGGCCCACCTCTTGGACGCATCGATTGATAACCGCTTGGATAAATATACCGAATAGGTCCGCCGACATAGGCATCACCGTACCACTCTTCGTAGGTGGCATCGGGCATCATTTGCTCCGTTTTTCCTCTGTCTCTGAGCCCTGGACCACCAGCGGACTGCTTCAGCCTGGAATTGTCGTCAAATGTAGCAGTGGTTACGGTATCGTCCTCGTCGAAGGAAAAATACTCTGCCCGTGGTGACAGAAATCTCCGACGGGTATACGAGCTGTACGGATCGCTCTGGCTCATATGCGAAGGGGTTCGCAAGATCCCTTCCGGAGTATGTCCCACGGAGGGTGATGGAGATTGCTGTTGATCCCGCTGCTGCTCTCGCTGTTGTTCCTCGTGCATTCGCACGTTATCTGTGGTAATTGTTTCGTCTTGCACATTTGAATCGTTGAGGGGAAGCTGCACGTCCTGTTCCTCGAGCATATCCGTCATGGAATAACTCGGACGAATCTGTCCCTCGTCATCGATGTTGGCCAGGGTCGTCGGTCGCCGCTGTTCCGCAGACGGTCCTGTGAGTGCGTATTCGTTCATTGCATACTGATAGGACGGAGGCGGTGCCGTTCCCATGGACCCATCATCACCGCGCTCGTGTGCCGCGGGAGACAATCGCTTCTTCTTGGGTCGTTTTTTCGACTTGCCGGAACTGAATCCCAGCTTCTTAAACATTGTAAAACAGAAGAGACGCCGTGTTTGGTCGCCTTCTCTGTCCTTCAATAATAGCGAGGAGTTGGTAGAAAGATTCTAGTCTAAACTCTATCTTCGAATCACTCTAACAGGAACAATGGAAAGAGAATGAACAACAAAACCGACTTCTCGGAGTCTGTCATTGTTCATTCTCTGCTTAGCATAGTATCGCGGTCAGACCAATTTGGCTCCGATCACGTGAGCGCGGCGGTCGTTCTCTAAAAACTTGGACTTTTTGATGATTTAGGATTTTGATCCCCCAAATACTCTCAATTCCCCTGTTGTCCATCAAATCTAACGTTTCGATTCTCGTCGAAACGATTAGAAGCTGCGACTATTCCTTATTTCCAGAAAACACCGACTTTTTAAATCTAGCTCCTAGTAACTATCAGGAGATAACTCGTTTCTCTATGGTATTGTACATTATTCAGCTTTTCAGATTCGATATTAGCTTCTGTTGTACTGACTACACGTACACGGGTAACATTCAATCCATTTAATAAATACGACCATTTTGTGCTTGATTCATCACAAACGGCCTGATTCATTCTTCCACAAACAAATAATTTGTTATTTGTTTTCGGTTTCGCGGCTTGTAAACGCAAATAAAAACCAAATCCATTGGCAAACCTTTCGCTTAAGACTCAATTGGCCGACGCATTGGCTGTATTATTGATGTCCTTACTCCAATCATATACCAACGCAGCGTCGAGCAAGGCCGTAATGTTTGCGTGATCTTTCAAGCAATGTACAGCGTCACTTTTCTTTGCAATGAAATCTTCTAATATCTCGGACGCTTGCAAAATTTCCATGGGCCCAAAGTCATCCGAATGGTGGCTGATGGGAACGAATTGACCGACGCCGACCTTTCCATTCCCTTCCCTGAAGAAGCCAAGAATCTCCTTTGAGGCGCTAAATGCTGGGAAGCCAAGCCTTGTGCCGTTGCGCAAGGTTTTGTACTGTTTGGCCAAGACGTATTCCACTTCAGATTCCTGCGATTCGTTCGCTAAAGCACGTTGTTGAGACTCGAGGTTGCTACCACGGAGTCCAGACTGTTGGGACATCACTGCAGCTGACATCGCATTCTGTCCGTGAAGACCATATGCTGGAGCCCCAAGAATTCCCGATAAACCACTTGGATTAGCAGCGGTAGCTCGGGAAGGAAAAGGCAAACCTCCTGCTTCTGCTCTGGCGCGGAGCCCATCAGGAGCCATGGAGGGATGCATTCCAGAAGCACCTCCCATGACGCCTTGAGGAAGACCCGAATCACCAGGAGTACGCAGGCTGGGGTCGGTCCCCATCGTTCCCAATGCGGAAGCACCCGGGGCTGCAAATCGACTCGATCCCAACAACGAGCTGTAAGGATCACTCGACTGAAAATCTCTGCCCTGAAGTGATGGCATATATTCTGCAGCGCTGGAAATACCTCCCCCTCCGGCGGCCATGTTGTTTACTTGAGCTTCTTCAACTGCAGTCAATAGCACACGAAGATGAGCACGAACCTGGTCTGTATACGCCGACAATATTCGATTGATTGTTCCGTTTGGATTGGGCATGTTGTGATATGGTCGGGTATAATCAGGTGTTCCATCCGGATGCTGTTGATATCCCAATACTTGCCATTGAAGAGGATATAATCCATTCACAATCTCGTCAGCCCAACCAATAATACCCCTCATCGCTTGTTGAAGTCTGTTGGCATCGGTTGGATTTAAAGACATTCTTGCGCCGCCAGGACCAGCCCGAATCGATTCTTGAGCTCCACCAAACGATCCTGAAAGTCTCTGGCGAGTGGCCGACGGTGAATCACTAGACCTCCCGGCATGATCGTTGCCGGCTTTACCTGTTGAATTACGATTAGAACCACCGCGAGATCTTTTATTCCGTTTTGAGCGAACATTCACAGCTGGCGTGAACGCTGGAGCGATGTCCTTGTATCTCTTAGAGCGAGTGTCGGGTGCAATTTTCAATATAAAATCTTGTCCTTGATGATTCTTAGAGACGTCTTCAACTCGGAAGCGAAGTCGAGTCCGTCCCGTGTCTTTGTCCAAAACAATATTGGATGATCCGAGGGTGCGCAAAATTTCTTGGTTAGCCACCTTTGATTCAGGAACTTCTTTATCGACCTTGTAACACAGAACCGGATTCAGAGGAATATTTTCTCCGGTTTTTAATTGTCCGTCCTTGTCATAAATTGCCACAAATACTTCCATCGATTTGTCCCTCCCGCCTTCATCTTTGTACCATACGTTCTCCCAATCGTCCTCTACCGTCGCGCGGATCTTGTAGTTCACCAATTGCGTTGGTTGGGTTGATACCCCTTTTACCACACGCGCTCTACCAGGACTATTCATTGGGTTGTTGCTGTGTCTATCCTCACCCGATGTCGAGAACCGAACTACGTATGCAGTTTCACTATCTCGGCGAATTGAATCGGTTCGGATCATGCACTCAACAGTGACCGATCTCTTTCCAGTGCTATTATTGTCGTTTTCGTTGGTACATTCACTATTGCTGTTACTGCTGCTATCAGCGCTTGCCGTGCCAGGTATCGTTATTCTCATCGGTGTTGTCATAAGGATTGCTTCGTCTCTGACTGCTTTCCCAGTCTTTGCGTGATACAACGTCGCCTTTAGCTGTATTGCTTCGTCAATATTCCATATCGTTGACGGTGGGCTCGACGTTTTGGGAAGCTCCAGCTGAACCTCGACCTTGAAGCTTTCATTGCTATAAATGGAGGACGGGGGATGTCTTTTGATAACCAAACATGGTTCATCTCCATTGGATAAAGTTGTTCCCCGACTGGAGTTTTCAAGACTATTCACATCTCTCTGCTGGGAGTAATTCGAAGACGACGATGGAGAAGTTGCCGTCATGTTACTGTTTGTTGTTGCTTCGCAAGTTATCAAATGAAAACAATGTTGAATCTTCACCTGAGATCGGTGGCTTTTAGACGAGAACGTTCCTCGTTAAAAATGACTGGTAGTAGAAGACGTAACGTTTTACTCGAGGCTACAACTTTGAATTGCGTTCAAGTGGAGTGAAACGGTTTGCTTCGTTCGAAAATATTCAAGTTAGCGTTGCTCGACTCCAAAGATGATGGTGTGCGAACTCAACCGAACCAATGAAACAATGACCTTGGATATCTGGCTTGTCAAAATCTGGCTGCTGAAACTTACTGGCGAATTTTCAATGAAAGGCAATTAACGCCAAGGAAAGTTATCGGTTAGACCTTTCAATGCCTTGAGAGTCTACGACAGCCTCTTTCAAATAACAATATTTGAAGATGGATCCGGTGAATATAACCGAGGAAACTTACTTTGAAGTGTTATTCGAACCCGCACGCCAACCAACTCAGCCCTCTTTTTACTAAAAATATCAGGAACGCTCTTACAGTTGAATAAAGCTTCTCCGAATGCCATTGTCGTCGATAAACGCTGACAGACGTAGTTAAAGGGATTCAACGCAGCGTTTGCAACCTCTTATTTACTGTATAAACCGAAGGAAACTTCTGTGATGCGTTTTGTTGAGAAGAAATTTCCTCAGCGATGTGGGGTTTGTTAATTGATGTCGGTAACGATTTGAATTTATCACTAAGGACCAATTCCTGCCACCATGATAAATGTTTCAATTCGGTGTGTCTAGTGAAAAGTACATATTATAATATACATCAATGAAGACTATATACAATGAACTGGCGTTTAATGAGAAGAAATATGAGCCGTAATATCGGCCACAAAGAAACGAACCGAAGGAAATAACTACTGTTTAACGTCTTCAACGACAATTTTGGCTTGCCCGCGTGGTCATTTTGATGCCACGTGACGATGGTACTTGGAACGTTCTAATATAACATGTGTTCCTGTCATTGATATTTCTATTTAGATCAAATTCTTCGTAGGAATTCAACGGCGGGTCATAATGTACCATCCAGCAAGATTGAAATCAGTGTAGGCAATTATATGCTACGTCCCACCGAACCTCGAAGTCACTCGAGCCTACTTAGGAGAATAATGAACATTTATACCACTGAGAATTTTGCTCGTGTTTCAGAGAGAACCGCTGAAATTTCTCTCATGTTTTTGAATGTGCGAGGTAATTTTGCAGCTCGTTGTACGGGTGCCTTCTGTCCCTCCGCCGGCAGAGAGTTCATCCGACATAGGTACGATTTTTGATAATGTGAAATTACGCACGAACAAACGAAGACGTATGGCGATGGATTATAAATACGCCGCCACAAATACTTTTGGCATGTTCTGAGAGACTCCTCGTGAGTCCTGCCTCCTCACTCATGAATCAATCAATCAATCATTGGAGACGATTCTTGATCGAAAAATAAAAATAATGTTCTGTCTACATCAGTACTAATGATACAGTTGTTCGTCGTCGTTTAAAGGATGCAGGAGTTATCGGGAGCATCAGGTCCCGACGATTTAGCCGAAAGAAATAGAACTATTGACAGGAGCCGAGATGATGTCCGTTCATCACCATCGATGACTGCTGCACCCTTATCTTCATTCACTTGGAGAAGTCGCCGAGTTGGCGATGAAAGAACGAAACGCCATCGCACCGAATTCGTTGTTCTCGATCTATTGGGAAGTGGTGGATTTGGCAAGGTTTACAAAGTGAGGAACAAACTCGATTCGAAATGTTACGCACTAAAGGTGGTCCCGATGCCCGAATCCAATGACATGCCGGGAGGTACAACAATGGTGTCGAGTTCCAGCTTCGATATTCGCTACGACAACAATCACAACGGAGTTACGGGCGATTCCGAGTCATCGTCGTCGTCATCATCGTTGCGGCGTGTGATTCGGGAAGTTGAAATATTGTCGAGTATTCCTAGCAACGACAACGTTGTAAGATATTACTCTGCGTGGGTGGAGGATACTCATGATGAAGATGATCTACTATCTGAAAACAATGACTTTGACGAAATTTCCCAGAGTCGTGAAACTTCAAGCTATTCCGATAGTTACGATCGAAGTAGAGAGAAAAGTTTAGATTCTAGTGCTGGGCTTCCACTTGACAATCACAGCAAGCCCGTTTGCCATTTGTGCAAATTGCCATACGTTGACTGGGAAGTGGGATTTGAATACTGGGGTTTGATCGATTCTGTGTTGCAGCCATTGGATTTATGTGTCGAATGCTACAAGCAAAGTCTGCCAGATCACGTCGATACATCAAAGATGACAATACGTAAAGCAAAGACATCTCGAAGACGACTCTACATTCTGATGGAATATTGTGATTCAACATTGGACAGAGTCATCCGCGACGCTCCGAAAGGTCAGCAAAAGGATCGAAAGGTTGGGAAAGAAAAGAGAAATGTCATCTATAATGACGTATATGACGATGATTCGATGGCCAGGTGTTGGTCGTACTTTCGGCAAACCGTGAAAGGGGTAGCGCATTTGCACGCGAATGGAATCGTGCACCGTGATATTAAGCCGAACAATGTGTTCTTGGTCAACGAAGGCGTCGTGGAAGGTGTGGTCAAAATCGGTGATCTGGGGTTGGCAAAAATCGACACCACAATTCAGATAACCGAGAGCACAGATTCGAACTTCCAGGGGAAGTCATTGGAGGACGATGACAAACGGAAAGAAATTTCTCTGCAGAAAGAAAATCCGCTTATCAAACAATCAGCCGGGGTCGGGACATATTTATATCGAGCTCCCGAAGTAACTACGGGGAGATACAATGAAAAATGCGATGTTTATTCCTTGGGAATATTGTTAGTCGAAATCTTTGGCAATTTTGAAACTGCGATGGAACGAGCTAAAGTACTCGGTGACCTCAAAGAAAGATTTTCGGTGTCAAGAAGGGATGAAAAAGACAAGGACGCACTGCTGCCATTTCATACCCGATTGGCTCACAGGATGATTGCTGCAGATCCAAACGCACGTCCCTCTTGTGCGGAAATATTGGAGGCAAGTGGAGGAGTTTTGTCGGCTTGAACCTCATCAAGATAGTATTCCGGTGTCTTCATCGCTTGCACGAGACTATTTGAAGCAAAAAACTTTATTGATCGAAAAAGATCGAGAGATTGCCAGACTTCGAAACATACTGAAGTTGCACGGAATTTCCTATACGTATGATAAAGAGGAAACTCTTCAAGAAGAGAAGTAGAGTCCCAGATCGACTTCAAACGTACTGTAAATTAGATGAAAATACGATTGCTCTTGAATAGTATGGTACTATTGGATTTTAGTTCGCGCAATCTCAAATTCCGCGCTGAAAATTAATTCCTCAAAATCTTGGATTTTTGTTTTGACACATCGCAAGTTACCGCAGGTATTTTTTTGTCGCGTACAATATCTTGAAGCTTTCTGTCCATCATTCATCGGAATACTGTTGCTCGAGACAGTAACGCCGTGTCTGTGAAGAGCGCCATGAATTTTCCCACAGACTCTCTATCTGTATCTTCTTCAGTTGAGACAGATTACGATGTGATCATCGTTGGTGCGGGTGTTGCGGGATGTTCCGCAGCGTATCATTTGGTGACGACGAGTCAAGAACAAGACGCTACTTCTGGCCTGCGACTCTTGGTCGTCGACGCCGGTCCGGCTCCCGGCGAAGGGCTCGCTCCACATACCCGAAGCGGTACTGCTACAATGGAAGCGGCGCCGTGTGTGAAAATGATGGTCCAGCTATTCGCCGGAAGCTGTGACGACTTTATACGACACCACGGGAACGAAGGCGCCAAGCGATATCTTGATGCCACCCGGGAAGGATTGGTGCTTCAAAAAGGAATTGCAAGAAAAATATGGAAGACGGAGAATGAAAGGGGAGAACGACTAAAGGAACTCGGATCTTATTACGTCGGAAGTACCGCGCGAGACGAAATCGAACTCACAAGAGAATTCGAGATTTTGTCGTCCCTTATGAAGGACGACGACGGCATTGAATGGTGCGATGCCGATCGCTTGTCTTCGGTAGAAGGGATGAGTTCTGATTTTTCTTGTGGAATCTATTTTCCACAGGACGCTGTCATCGATTCCTCTGCGTACGCGAAGGTGCTGATGGAGTATTTGGTAAAGAAAGGCGAAGGAAAAACTGAATTTTGGCCCAATACAACCGTTCAATCAATCGACCCAGAATGCGGTGGTGAAACTGTAACGATTTCCATACAAGCCGATGGCGATGATCGTCAGAATGAGTGCCGAAAGATCACCACAAGGAAAGTCGTCGTAGCAACAGGAGCTCTCTGCCGTTTCCAGCGGCAAAACGGGCGTTTAAATGGATTGATGAAACCCTGCTATTCGTATCTCGTGCATGTTCCTACAACTTCGGGTACTAGTGATAACAATGCTCACGACGATGACTACTGTTCCCCTAATTTCTTTACGTGGGGATACACGCATGATTGGTGCTTTACCAAAGGAAAAGTCCGCATCAGTGGGGAAGATCACTTTAGTGCCTACAAATCTCCAAAAGTCGACGAACGCTGTGAACGGCTATCTAGATGGACGCTAGATCGATACGGTAGTGGCAATTCCTACACGGACGACGAGATATCGTCATTTCCGAAACAATACGGGCTGTATTCCGAGACCGTCGATATGGTTCCGATGATAGGAACATTGCTGAAAGGAAACGAGCAAAACGAAGAAAGAAATATCTGTTACTTACTAGGATGCAATGCGTGGGGACAAACAATTTTGTCCTACTGTGCTTCGTTGGTTCCAGGATTGTTGGGATTCTTGGAATTCACAGATGTCCAACGAGATATCTTGGAATTAGTTTCAATACGACGATTCTCGCGCTTACCGCGGAACTGAAGAAGCTTCAATCCCATTTTCCCTAATTTTTGTTCCGTTGTCTGAGATGTCATTGCTGGTGAACAATTTTTCATGTCGGCCCATCGTGTCGGCCCATCGTGTCGACCCATGCTGGAATCGTGTCAAATCTCAGGCACTAGTAGAATGTACTACAACCGTGAACGGAGCTTCGAATCTTTTTTCAACTTTTGTACACGTATCTCTCGTGGGATTTACTATGGTTCCGAAATAAAGACGAGAACATCGGCATCTAGCATTGATTCATCTTTTTTTTTACACAGTATCACAATCACTATCATCATTTCTGACACAATCCAAATTACCACGAATAAAATAACAATAAAGAAAACAAAGCATCACCATGTTCGCACGAACCCTTTCCCTTCTCTCTCTTCTCGTCTTGGCCCAGCTTGCTTCCTTCGCAAATGCCCAAGCCACCATCGAAGTCACCGACTGGGTCGTCCCCTACGAAGGGCCCACGGAATGGCAGGCTAGCGTCGGAGACACCATCGTCTTCACTTTTCCACAAGGTCACAACGTCTATATCCATCCCACCTTGAGTTGTAACATTCAGGGAGCCGTCTTCGTCGGATTCCAGAGCGGAACCTCCTACACATTTACCGAGGCCGATGCCGACTCCCAAATGTTCTTTGCCTGCGACATTGGACAGGGTTCCCACTGCCGATTCGGTGAGTACGAATAATATATGAACTATGCATCGTAAATGGATGAAAACAAACTGTGAATGGCCAGGAATTGTTCATATACGATCGGACTCTCAACCTTTGTCGTCTTTCTTGCGCGTTGTATCTTGACAGGCCAATTCCTCACGGTCATGGTCTATTCGGGCCCTGCTCCCGGAGGCTCGGGTGTCGTTCCCGACGAACCTGTTGTCCTTCCCGAACCTGAACCCGTGCCACTTCCCGAGCCCGAACCCGAAACTCCTGTTGTCCTTCCTGAGCCCGAACCCATGCCCGTTGTTGCCACCGAAGCTCCCTTTTCGGATACCGATACCGACGCGTCCGAGTCGATGAGTGCTGCCAGTTTGACCTCTGTCGTCTCGTTGGCTGGATTGATGGGAGCCGCCCTCGCGCTTGTTCTCGTTTAAGGACAATATCCAGGGATTTGTCATAAACCGAAAAGATTTCGTGCACCGAATCAGAAACAATCACTTTGCAGAAATACAGTACAAACAAATCTTCTCGAAACGACGAAACGACAATTTTGTGTCTGTTGGTCGTCATTTTACTCATCACTAGTAGAATCCTCCTCTTAGAACAAAAAGCAGATTAGTAATAGTTATGTTTGTTAATCCATTGTATTATCGAACTAATATTAGTAGTAAAAGAATACAGATCGTGAACGAGGCGTTGAAATCGAATCGCCGATGATTGTGAAATGCATACCTAAAAGAATAGTGCGATAAACAGCGACACATGATGCACATCATTCCGAAGACGACGACAAGGCAAAGATCGATTATTTATACACATACAATGAATGATTCATCAACAAGATTTCTAATCGAGAGAACAGTGTGACGATCTTTCGTATGAAGACTTTCACCTGTTGGTATGCAACACTGTGTTTCATCACGATAGATTATCTTCGCCTCTAGACCATGATTCCAATACTATAGAATAAAGAAGAAACACGAGCATGTGTTGTCGAATAGAGATTGTTTTGCTATTGTATCGTTCGTCCAGAAACGTTACGTGTAGGATTTCGACGCGGGAAAGAAACAAGATGACCCTAGACAAACATTTTTCGTTTGTCTAGGGTAATCGAATACGGAACATCCATAAATAGTATCTGTGATAATGCGCTACCAGAGGTACATGTATACTTTGACAATGCGCTACAAACATTCTTGTTTGTCTAGGGTCATCTTGTTTCTTTTCCGCGTCGAAATCGGATTGATGGTGCCGATGCTGATGTTGATGTTGATGTTTGTGGTCTCCCAACTAAATGTGGCCCAAAACAATTCTTACAAAAACACGAAAGCTAGCTCACTAACAATAGGCAAACAAGTCCGTATCTTCATTGTATAGTCGAAAAACTTTACAGCAGCCGCCTCTGTCAGAGATCGAGATGCCTCGTTTGTTGAGGCTAAAGGCACTTACGAAAGCAAAAACAAAATTGAAATGTTCTAAATCGCTTGCGTATTGTATGGTAGAGGAGATGTAAACATTCATAATGATAAATATGGTTCTTGTTGGTATTGGCCATCGGCGTCATGGTGTAATCTTAACCAAAAAGTAATGAGAAGATAAGAAGAGTTCAAATTGAAGAAAATGTCTTTTCTAATATGGTATTAGTTTGTTCTATTTTTGTTTTGTGTTTGATCATAATGATCGGTTTGATTTCGTACCGTTTGATTCGAAATCGTACAACCCCCCAAAAGAAAGCGTGCCGCGAATCGAACAAAGTTCGCGACTTCTTTTGGGGGTTATTTCCCCGGTTGTATGGGGTTGTGGATCTGCTAATTTCTATCGAAATATCATGGCAGATCCGGAGACAAGTGTATCGATGGACAGTCAATGAAGCTTCGTGGCTTCATCCCTCATTTCAGGCACACAGTGGCCAATTATCGTTTGGTTCAGTGCTCCCAGTTCCTAGCTCTGGGTCCCGAAGGACCCTCGGCATCGGCTAACCGGGCTTACACTGCCTTATCCCCGTGGGGACCACTGTGTGTGATTTCTTCTGTCGCTTATACCTGTTCTCATCCACATAGCCCGGATTAGCGTCCTTTGGACGATCCTGTCGGCAGAGATCAACGCAGGCTCGTCAGGGATTTGTCCGGGGTCCATTGCATTCTCACAACAACTTTCCCGTAGCGCTCCATTGAGTACTTCCCTCCTGTCAGCCATCCTGCTCCCTCCTTTGTGGTTTATGAGTTACACTTGTCTCCTTATCTTCGAAGTGCGTAAAAGAATACCATCGTGGTGCCTTGTCGTTTCAGCATCACAGTTTGTTCGCTTTCCCCCCTCCTCCTGGCACCATGCCGCCGTAGCGTGAGCTCAGTCGAGATCTTCCGCGCTGTGCTAAGCACACTTCAACGGTCTCGAGTTCCTGGCTTTTTACACGGAGGAACAGTGACTGCTGCTTACTTCGACTCACCTTTTCCCCTCGCGAGATCTTTGCAGATGCAGGCCTTATTTCGGGGATCTCCATGGGCGCCCACCATGGTGATCCCTATAGCGTCTCTCCCTCGGGCTGCTACCTCCACTCTTGCCATCTGCTACTCGCGGGTACTCAAGCTTTTACACTAGGTTATTCTATCCTTCGAATGCGAATTATGAGAGGAGGAAAGTGATTTCTGAAGGAGCAAAAAAGGGATAGTGGATGCATTTTTGCTGCATCCGACGCGTTGTCTCTGTAGAAGCTGGTAGAGATTGTACAGAGAGCAGCTTTCGACGACTTGGTTTCAGCTTTCAACGAGGTTCTCTATACGAGGTTTGATACGAGGTTCGTAGCATGGTTTTCTGTTTCCATTCGGAAACGTTCGTAGAAACGTACGAGGAAACGTACGGTATCTGGTTTGAAACAGACTTAATCTGGTTTGAAACAGACGACGAAACTGAATTCTGCAGGTTGGAGGCAGCCATTGTGAATTGCTTGTCGTCGTGTCGATCTACTGAGAAGCAAAGCCGTGAAGCGATTTTAGGTGTCAACGAAGATCTAACGGTTTTAGATTGTTTTCTGGCCTCGTATGTTTAATATGTACGAAGTACTACCCCATGCAATTCTGCGAGCGATTTTCAAAATTCTAAGCTTTCAACCTGTTTGCCTCTAGATTTTGTTCTCGATTTTTTAGTATTTATCATAAGTTATTAGCTAGTCGTCAACGTCTTCAGCAGAATCTTGCGCAGCAGATATTCGCGACTCCATGTACCACTGGTTGATTGTTATTTTTGTTGTTGTTGTTGTTGGTTTTGAGATGAACGAATGGTACATATTACTCGGATCGAGTACATTGGAGGGTTTTAGGGTCTGACCAATTTTAATGTGAGCGAAGGCCAGACGCACAAGATTCAAATTTTCGTGAAACGCTCACCCATCACCGATCGAATAATGATGCCAACGACACCGCGATTCATCGAAAAAGAAACATCATAACAATTGGCAATGGCACTCCAGTTGTTACTCAACAATTTTTATCATCAGTGGATTATATACCGTTGAAGTCATTCCATTCAATCAATAAAATATAACCACATCAGTAGCTTCCACAAATATTTCACAATGTGCTCTCTCCGGCCTATGGCATGCCATGTACTCCTATTTCTATGGTGCTCTTTCGCATCGATGGCACTGATCAGCGCTCTCTCCGCTCCATTGCCAAAGCACGAACAAGTAGTTCAATCATCCTTTTCCAACAAAATGATTTTGGCTCCATTGACGCGAGGCGGAAATCTACCCTTCCGTCGCCTCTGTGCAGATTTTGGAATGCAAACATCGGTTTCCGAGATGATATACGCGCGATCACTGCTAAAAGGTGCCCCCGTAGAACAAGCGCGGTTGAGGCGCTGGAAGGGTGAACCCTCTTTTGGAGTTCAGTTCGCGACGAATAATATCAACGAAGGTATTGGTGCAATACAGCAGGCTGTGGAAATGGGAGCGGATTTTTGCGATTTGAATTGTGGGTGCCCGATTCACGAAGCTACGAGGAGGGGTTTGGGATCTTCGTTGTTGAGATCTCCAACGAAATTACACAAACTCGTCAAGGGAATGGTGGAAAGTACGGATATTCCTATCACAGTAAAGATTCGTTTGGGATGTGAGACAGATACTATAAATTGTTTGGAGAATGTGAAGGGGTTGAGAGAAGCAGGTGCTGCTGCAATCACAATACACGGAAGGACGGCTCAACAGGGGTATTCTAAGAATGCCGATTGGGAATTGATTCAACAGGCTGTTAAAGATACCAAAGATGCGGGTTATGGTCATGTACCGATCATCGGGAACGGCGATATTTTGACCTACTATGAGGCAAGGAGACGCATGGAAGAAACGGGAGTCGATTCGGTTATGGTTGGGAGAGGAGCTTTGTGCAAGCCTTGGATATTCAAGGAGTTTAATGACAATGCGACATGGGAACCGGACGCAAAAGAAAGGGTGCAAGTGTATCGCACACTTGCAAGACTATATGAAAGACCATTTCGGTGATGACGCCATGGGGCGGAAAAAGAGTTGGACTTTTTTGCCGTGGCATTTCGAATTTCTTTCAAGGTACACCCCGTATCCCGAAGAAGAATTTGGAATTCAAGTCCATCGAGAGGCCATTGATTCAAAACAGGATGGTCCTTCCGGATCCAACGGATCCCCTAGATGTATTGTTGGCAAATCGATGCAGTGACACGCATGACGTGATCGCTTCTATATTGTGGGAATCAGATTCCGATGCATGTGCCATCCAAAAGCTGACCGAGTTCGCCGAGAGCTACGAATTTAAAGAAATCGTGAGAACTGGAAATGTCGCTTCCGAAGAGGACAAAGTGCTTACCAACTTGCCAAAGGGAAAAGCTGGAAGATGGGAAAAGAGGCGTGGACGGAAACCTGGTCCAAAGAGAACCGAGGAAGAAATCGCACGAATACGAGCTGAAAGAGCGGCAAAGAAAGCTCGGATACTTGCAGAAGGAGGTAAATGGCCACCGTAATGAAATGTATTAAAACTAGTACGATCATGGGATAAGAATCGACTCAACTCGCAAATAACATATATAGATTACTATGAATATCATTTTTTTCGCTTCGTTTTCGCTGCTCATTTTCTTTGCGGCATATTAAAAACATAACTATACTCGGTCGTTTGATATAACACCACTTCTTTGCATTAAACCGATTTCGTTGTCGACTAATTCATGCGAGTCGATCCTACAATCCAGCCAATTCTGCCTCCAAAGCCCTGAGGTCGTCTTCTTCCTTTTTCGCCAATGCGGGAAGCTTCGAATCTGGAGCAGCTGGCATGGCCGCGACAGCGGTTGGCGGGGGTGCGAGCAACTCGGCTTCCAAATCTGCTGTTTCGAGCATATTGAGTTCTTCCAACAATTCGTCTTCGTCGGCCATGAGCGGATCGACTGGTTGAGCGATGGCATCGTTGATTTCTTGTGCCATTTCCATTTCCTCCTTGATTTCGTCCATGACGTCGTCGACTTGTTCGATACCAACCTGCTTTCGGATTCCAGCCATCGCTGTGTTTCCTTGTTTGAGGGCAGAATAAGTCTGCGCGTTTTGCTGAGCCGATTCTAAATTGATGACCTGCGTTTCGAGTGTGAACCTCACGTTTTGGATCTTTGCTTGTTCTTGTTCGTATAGCTTTTTTCGCTTCATGGCGTACACGGCACCCTTTTTGTCGCCCTTGGCCATTTTCTTCTTGGCCTCAGTAATCACGCTATCGATTTTCTTTTGAATATGCTCTTCTCTGTAAACAAAGCGTGGAAACAGAGTGAAAAGATGGTGAGAAAAAGAAACGACAGGGAAAAAAACAAAGTGTAAGCAGTCACCCAAGATGTCTTCGCTAGAGTCGCAACAACTCCGCATGGGGCAGCGACAATGGAAAAATACATTGGTAGCAATTCGAATTTCCGACTATACGGTTCTTGATTTTCGATTGTGATCCATGATACTAACCTTTTGTCTTGATTGGCAATCGATTCTCGTAGCTTCACGATCGTCGTTTGCGCGTCCGTTGGTGTCGACGACGAAGTCGACGAAACAGTCGTATTGACGTCCTTCTTCTTTTTCCCGAAAAAATTCATCATGTTGGATTATCTGAAATGGAGTTTAATGCGGTGATGTATTCAACCTCTTCGTCCTTGGGATCCTTCTTCTTAGGTTTGCTTGGTGGGCCTGTCGTTAAGTCTGTTGTCGAAAAGGCAGACAATTTGGATGGTCTTGTTGAAAATAAAAGAGATTGAAATCAAGAACTGATTCGTTCTTGTTCAGCCCTGTGGTGCTTGTGAGTTTCGTTTGAGTGTCGTTATTCGACGCTTGTCTGGTTATTGATGAGCCTTGCGACAATTGAGGTGATGTTGTATTGATTTGCGTAATGACAGTTCTCAACTGCTATGTGTTTCGTTCTGTTTACGGAACAGTTCGAGGATTATCGCTCGAACTCGCAACGATTCTTCACGCGGGAGACTGTACGAAATATGTAATTTAATAACGATTTTTATGACATTAGATAAATCTACTGAAATGTAATTTGTTTTAAAAATGATTATTTTCCCGAACACCTACAGAGTCTTCCGAGTCATATCGCTATTCATTATTTTCGTTCGTGTTTCTTTTGTCGAGCTCTATTAGGTGTCTTGTGTTGAGTCTTGCCAGCCGTTGTGCTCCGTGGAATTCGTACATACCAAAGTACTACACACTTCGTACGATGACAATCTGAATTCTTTTTAGTCGAATGATTCAATAATTTCTGACATGAAAAACCGACGGTCAGACTGCGTGAAGGTCCCCTCGGAACAAACGAAATTGTTCCCTCACTTTCTATGCACGAGATTATCGTGGAAAGAATTCTCAGAGGTTCCTAATTTGGTTCTTGCGCGTATGTACTTCGCTCAAAACAATTTGATGGGATCGAAATCTGAGTCGTGGAGTGCGTACAATACTACTGTGCTAATGTTCCAATCTTCCGAATCCTACGTAGTGTACGTACAAGTGATTGGAGCAATTATTTTGCCTCCATTCTGTTTTGTGAAACGACCATACCTTATCAATTTCGAGGTTGGTGGTCCCAAGTTTTTCCTCTCACAAATTCGAAATTCGAAAGCTCTCGAAAGCTATAAAATCTTCTCTTCGATACCCTGTTGACACGTTCACTTTCTACTCGTAACATACCCATTACTATCATGTCTGTCAACGATACCACTACACCTACCAATGTCCACGGGATTATTGTCGGGGAGGAGGAAACCGCCGCCGATCCTCCTCGCGTGCGCACTTGTTACTCAAGATATTGGATGGATCTGACCGGAACCTTTCGCTGTGCTCCTTCGTTTCGAGCGATTGACGTTCTTCACAAAACCGATGGATCTACTGAAACCAAGTTGATTGATGTCCCTGCCTCCTTTTCACCACCGATGGGGATGGTTACGAAAACGGAGAACAAGAAAGCTTTCACTCTCGCTAAAGTCGGAGTAGTGATCTGGAAATTGCTCGTGTTTTTGTTGCAAGCCACATCATTTCTGGCGGGATTCGTTCCCTTCCCGAACGCAATTTGGTTTGCATACCTGACCAACTTGTCTTTGTTGATGGCCATTATTTACTCGGGACTGTCTCTCGTCAACAGTATTTTCCCTGTCGCCGAGGCTTCATCTTCTGTTTCCGATGACTCCAAGGACACTTCTGAAGACGGTGTCGTTTCTACTCGCACCAGAGTCACTTGGGCTTTCTTTACCCTAGCGGGGTTCTTGCAGACGCTCATTACTGTCCTTTACTGGGCCCTGTTACATCCACCAGGATTGACGGGTTTGTTTTTGCTCTCGATGATAATGTTGCACGGAGGTTTCGGCGCCTTGATTTTGGTGGATGGATTATTGGTCAATCGCATTCCGATCCGTATGCGCCATTGGTTCGAAATATGTCTCCCATTCACTTTGATGTACGTTCTTTGGTCGGTGTTGCAATCGCCTTTGGCTCTCGATTTGGAAAATCCCTACATGGACTCGTTTGGGGCTGACGACGATAAGATCTATCCTGTCCTAGATTGGGAGGAGAAGCCAATGACTGACTCTCGGCTTTGGTCTTGGTATGTCCGCATTTCGTTGTCTCTCCAATCTTTTACACGCTTCTATGGGCTGTTGCCGTTGCCAGGGACGAAAATATAGTCGACTGCTGAATCCGGTGAAGAAATCGTTGAAGCTGGTACCGACATCGACGAGGAAGCAGTAATTGAATAAAAGAGGGCGCCTTGGATGTCGCGAAATGCTTCGCGATTGAGAATCAGATCTGTACGACGATGAACTTATTGCCACTCTCGAGTTTATTTGTGTCGGAATAGTAATGCCTCAGAGCATCGGAGTCACGCTATGAATGACGTCAAAATTCCTTTCGATTTCCTACTTTCAGGGAGATTGTACGAATCTTACATTTCGGATCATTACGCCTCGACGAATACACGTTACTATTGATAGACTTGTTTTTAATTGTTAAAGAAATGCATGTTTAGATTATTCGAATGTAATGGTTGTCGAGCTTGTTAGGATCGACTCCTAATTTTTATACGGGTTAAGCATTGTGTTGTAGTAATATCCGATTCAACGGCGGGACAATGTTCTTGAGTTGTAGGGGTAATTGAAATAGTCGACTTCGTGATTTCGGCAAGCAAATAACTTGATTTCAAACAGCATACGCCTTATCGTTTTCTTTATCTTCTTCGAATGGAGAGGCTTCTTTCCGGTCTTCGTGGGCTCTTTCGACAGAAAATCGACACTCTGTAGGAGAAGCTGAGAATTTTTTGCTTTTTTTCATCATTCTCTAGCCGTCGTTTCTTTTCTTGACGTGTAGGACTAAAACTTCCAGCGCTTTTCCAAAACCTTTTGTTCATCATTTCGTTGCGAGGAAGTGCTTCACTTGAGGACATCGTGATTTTCGTGGCTCGTCGCGCTTGGACCGATTTTCTCCCAGTACGACTTCCCACCATATCCCTCTATGGCGACGTCGTAAATGGCTTTTTTGTCCTTCGTTCCGATTTCAACCTTCTTGTTTCGGTAGGGCTTTTCGATAAAGAGTTGGAGCAAGTAGAGTTTTTGATGGGACGAGGCATCACTGAGGGCAGAACCTGACATCAATTCATCCCAAAGACGAAGGATCTCCTTTTGTCGGTCTTCCAGGACTATTTCTTTTGCCTGATTGTATCCATTCGAACGGGTTCGGCCCGAAAAGTAGTCATCGAGTACTTTGTCCAGTTTTGGATCGTTGTGTTCAAACAAATTGGCATCCGATGACGCTGATTCGTCGACGATATTCTTGAGACCACTTTCTTTCCAATGGATAGCAAATTGACGGCGCTTTGTCTTTCGTTGCAAGATGTTCTCACAAAAGAATTTGATCGATTTCAGTGAGAGCGAGGACAAGCTATTCAAAGTAGTGCTCTTGCGATGGAATTTGCGCTCGTCCTCGTTCGTGGTCGTTTTCCATCGATAGCAGAGAGCAAGAGCGCCCTTCCAATGTTCCACGCTATATTTCTGTCCTCCTGGTGGGAGTTTGAGAGCGTGTGCTGCATCGAGGATCTTCGGGTCGATGTATTCATTCGACGATCTTTGAGTGGGCTTTGGGAGCAAAGATGGTTCATGTCGACTGATTCCTTTTGTGACAGAGGCAGGTATCGAAGTTGAGTTGCCTGTGGTAGAGCAACTCGTCAACGGCGAGGGTAAGCTAAATCGGTTCCAATCTGAAATGTGAGAATGAGGAGGAGGGTTCGACATTGTGTTGTTAGTCATGGAATAACCAAGAGTCGTCTGCTGATTGTTCAAAGCTGTGGAGGAGTAACTCAAATGGTTGTATGACCCTGGATAGTATACAGGGTTGTACGGAGGCAAGTATCCACTGGGATTTCTGCTGAAGTAGGCCGAATGATGGTGAAAAGAAGAAATCGAAGCTTCTTTATTTCGATCACCAGGTGGCTTCCCATTACTCGAATTGGATACACCCGTTGTCTCTGGTTTGCTGGCGTTCATGTTGGCGTATCTGAATGCGTAAGAACTAGGGTGCCAAAAGGGTACTCTTTGTCTGTGAAAGCTTATTTTTATGATATGTCTTGAACGACTTCTTGAAGACTGAGAATTGCCGTGATCACTGGATGCTTTCCATACGTCTGCCAATCAAAGAAAATTTGAAACAAAATGAATTTCGCAGGACTGCTTGATGATATTGTGGTCTTCCAACTGTGACGGGTAGAGTGCGGCAAAATAGCCTCGTGGGAAAGATGTGAAATTTTGAAACATCCCAGGTTTTGATGAGAGTGAACAAAACGGCCTGAAAACAAATAAACGAGCGGACACACACGCCTGCGTTCTTGATGTCTGCAGGCTCGCTTGAATAGAGCGCGCCAAATTTAATCGAGTTGGTGTCACGGAAAAATACTTTTCCGTGATCTTCTCTGATCTCCATCCATCAAGTGTATTCATACATGATTCAATATTTCTGTTATCATACCTCGTTCGAAAGTTACAGTAGATAGATTGAAGGTTTGTGAAGATTAAATGCATTGCAGAATAGGATGGCGACACGAGGAAAGTCGGCGTTCGATACGCTTGAATCCATTTCCACCGCTATTAAGAGGAGAAAAGCCATTGACGCCTGTACCAAGCCCAAGACAAAGTCCCAAAATCGGCCGGCAGCTTGAAACACAGGGCCACATAGAAGGATGCGACATCATTGAAACGAACGCTGGGCGTCACGGACTTGATTTTCTATGGGATTGGTTGTTCTGTTGGGGCTGGGAATTTATTCCTTGGTTGGGATTGGTGCCAAGGTGGCAGGTCCCGCAATATCTCTGAGTTTTGCTCTTTGTGGAATTGCTTGTTGCTTTACTAGCTTGGGATACGCCGAATTCGCTGCTCGAGTTCCTCTAGCGGGGTCAGCCTATACGTTCACTTATGTAAGCTTTGGAGAACTAGCGGGTTGGTTGGTTGGATGGAACCTCACCCTGGGCTATGCCGTTAGTGCTGCAGGCTGTTTCTCGTTCTTGGGCTGTATACGTAGCTGGGTTCTTTCACGGATTCTTACGGGATCAAAGCACAAATTTCAACGGTGAACTCGGAGTTGACGAGACACTGCCAGCTACGTTTCGGATATCAGTCGACAAAGTCCTTCAATTGTTGGCGAAAGCTCCAATTCCGAATCTCTTTGGAGGCGAAGACTATGAGTGCTGTCCCCTTGCCGCGATTGTTATTCTTCTCTGTACGTCTGTCTTAGTTACGGGTGCCAAGGAATCGTCACGATTCAACACGGTGATGACTATATTGAACCTTATGGTATTGGGATTCGTGGTCGTCACTGGATGGACGACCGGGAACGTACGAATACACGACAATTTGTTGACGCCTTCGTTTTTCCCCGAAGGGTTCGATGGCGTTGGGCGTGCAGCTGGACTTGTTTTCTTTTCCTACCTCGGATTCGATATGGTGTCCTGTTTGTCAGAAGAAGTGAAGAATCCTGAAAGAAACATGCCAATCGGGATCGTTGGATCTCTTGTTGCGAGCTCGATTGTCTATTGTGTCGTGTCTCTGACGGTTGTTGGAATGGCCCCGATTGAATTATTGGGTGAAGACGTCCCGATTGTCAATGCACTGTTGGCCAATGCTTGTTGCACCTACGATGAGCAGATCCAAGACATCAGTGCTCATGCAACTCCATTTTATGAGTGCTTATCGTATTCTTCGTGCGACACTACAAACGCGATTGATCGCAACGGATCTTCCTTTGTTTTCTCGCTTCTACTGAATGGAAGTAGGGCCGTGTCTTGCGGTGCCATTTTTGGATTGACCACGGCAACCTTTGCGTGTCTGATGGGACAACCCAGAATCTTCTTTTCTATGGCACAGGATGGATTACTATTCAAGATCTATGGTCGAGTCAACCCCGACACAGGGGTACCAATTGAGGGGACAATCATCACGGGAGTCGCAACGGCATTTGTGGCATGCTTCATTGATTTAGAATCTTTAGCGAATACCATTTCACTGGGGACGCTCCAGGTATTTACCTTCGTGAATGCTGGAGTGATCATCTTGCGAATGTCGCCACCATTGATACCTGAGATTATAGAATTAGGGATTGTCGAAGATTGCGACGAGAAAATTGGGACTTCTTTTACTTTTGCTGCAGAGGAACGCAAACAGAGCGAATACAATATCCTCGATGAACGATCGAGGTTGATACCTCCAATTTCCATGAAGGCTGACAGCCTCAGACGAATTTACAATGTACCTGTTGTTACTTCTTCCAATCGTACAAGCACACGATCTACACTACTCCCGGATGAGGGTGGAGCTATTTTGGTTCGAGAGGCAACACGAGATTTGAGTGGCAATTCTTCGCTCGTCGATAGTGGAAGCGACGATACAATCGAAATCGGGAAATCAATTGCGATCGCTAGAGCAGAATGGATCAAAACCCCATTTGCTAACTCTTGTAACTACGATCTGCGCCGTGTTGTCTTCAATGGGGGTGTCTCATTCATGGTCTGCATGGCTCATCTTGACAATGCTGGGCATCACGTTTCTGTCAGCGATCGCGTTGTTTCGATTACCCCAATTTTCCCCTCCTAGCACCTTTAGTTGTCCTTATGTTCCAGCAATTCCCCTCATGGGAATCTTTGCGAATTCTTATATGATGGGATCTATGCCCTTATCGACGTGGTATGTAATTGCTATCTGGCTGTTGGCTGGAGTGTGCTTTTACTTTAGTTACGGGATACACCATTCTGAGCTTTGACACACAAAATTTTGAACAGAATTAACTTTCGTTGTTTATCGAACGATCAGATTTCTGCGACTATAGGAGAAAGACTAAGATACTATGTATATGCATCACTTTAAAATTAGGTCATGCATTATTTTCATTGCTCTCCGTCGGTAGGCTTGGTGCCTTTCTCGATCCCTCATTTGGTACCATATCTGTTTGCATTACCAATGCTGGACTATTCATGGGTGTTACATTGTTGACTGTGTTTCTGGTGGGACTCGAATGAGTCATTGTGGCTACAGTGACGCCCGAGTTAACATCGATCGTTGTAGATCCAGCGGCAGTGGTTGGTCGTGGTGAGCTAGGTACTGTTTCCGATTCCGATGAAGGCGGTGTTTTCCTCTCCGATTCCCCGTTCGATGACGACTGCGATGATGGTGCCGTGAAAGCAAATTTAAATTTCTTTCGTTGCCTCTTCGCATGTTTCAACTGTTCTTTCTTGGCCTGGGCGAGACGTCGTAGAACTACGGAATCTGGTGTATTCTCTCTTGGGTTTGAAATTTCATTTGTACACTTAATACTTTCTTCCAGCGAGTGAATTGAATCCGAGTAGTCACCCATTTCGTACTGAACCGATCCTAAACGAAAGCATGCCTTGGCCTTCAAAGCGAGAGCTTCGTCAAGAGTTTCTTGGTTTTCGCTAATTTTTGGATCACAAAACGGAGACACTTCCTGAAGAGCTAATTTAGCTTGCTTTGTTGCGACTTGCAACTCCATAAAGTGTGCATTCAGCATAACTAAGGCCATGTTCAAACGCGTCATGATGAGATTTTTCAACAGACCGTCAAATCGGAGTAGATTTGACTTGCGGTTACTCATATACGCAACAGAACCATACTGGATCGCCTTGTCATACCGATATGCTGCCAAACCAAGTTTTCCAGCCTTGAATGCAGCATTACCACCATCCTTCAATATTTTTACAGTTTCAGCTAGTATTTGGTTTGAATGGTGCGCGAAATCATTTTTACAATCCGATTGTTTTTCTTCGCCCTTTGCTTTGTCCTTCCCTCCATCATTGCCCCCTTTGTCTATATTCACATCGCTATCTCTTGCGTTCTCTGATTCTTCTTCCCCATCTTCATCCGATTGTCCTTCCATAGTCACATTAGCATTTTCTTCAGAGACTAGACTATCATTTGTATTTGCACATCCACTATCGCCATTGCCACATTTGGGTAGCACAATGCTTCTCTCATCCAGCGGATAGTACCTGTCTCTGTAAAAATCAGTGTAGAGACCATTTGATTTGCTACAGAAATAGTCCTTGAAGTCGAAAGCATTGGTACTCATTTCGGCATCGTACGGAATCCAATCGGAAGGGTACTCGGGTACAAGTTCCGAAGCTTCAATTTCATTGTCGACCGACGATTGACAGTCCATAATCCAAGGCATAGTTGGGTTCCAGGTGAGACCCAAGCTATCCGCCTGGTGACGGAGTCGAATCAAACTTATCCTTTGTCTAAAATCATCGATATCACTTTCGACTGGCACGTCGTCGTCGTCAAAGAGTGACCGAAGAACGGTATATAGGTTTCCTTTCAAGGCATCGGGAAGATTCTGCAAATCGTTGCCGATTTTCGGGATACCTAACCGACCACCAGAACTTCCTGACGATTCTCTGAACCACGTTCGTGCCAAACGACCTCTGTGCAACAGGATCTTACTGCACGGAATTTGGTCCGGATAAATGTCTGGCTCGACAGAAAATCCACCAGCTTCCCGCAGATCCAAATTCGATAGAATCGATTTCACCTCCCCCCAATTCCGAACAGTCGGTGTCATTTTGTAATATCGCTCCTGGGTCAATCGAAAGTGTTTTCGACGGCCGATGGCACTATCATCTACCTCGGAATCGACAGGGGTCGTCGCTCTCCACAACTTTGCAGTTGAATCGATTCCGTACGTAACAAAGATTGGCAGTGTCGGATGAGGAACAACACCATTGCACGTAGATTGATCTGCCTTCCAAAATGATACTACGGCACCAGTGGCCTTTTCATAAACCCAAGCATGACCCGAATCTGATCCCGTGCAAATGTATTCATCTCTAGGGCCCGCATATCTTGCATTCTTCAGGAACGTAAAGCGGTTTAGGTGTGCGCCGTATGCAGCCAACTCGGGCAAGATTCGCTTGCCTTGACCCCAAGGATACAGTCTCTCTTCCTCTTCGTCCTGTTCCATGCCTGAATCTTTGCTCAACAGTTCTTCGAGCTGATCTGTTGCCGCACGACGAGGAGACTGACTATACGGAAAGACAGGGAATGTGTAAATTTGATCACTTTCATAAGACACCAATAATTCTTTGCCGTCGCGAGACAAATCCAATCCGCTGACAGAAACATGATTTTCCTCTGACAATGAAACGGGTTTGTAGTATTGGAGAACACGGCTACTTCTCGATCTTTGATTCGATGAAGTGGCCGTCATTCGAAGATCACACAGCGCTACGGACGGCGAAGACCCACCAGCTATTGTGCGTGCAACAGAAAGCAGGATGAACAAAAAGAAGTACGTGAGATATAGCGCGAAGGAAATATCTACCAACGATCTTAACATCACTGTAGGACGTACCAAATACGTAGGTTGAACCTCCACCCGTGCTATTTTCTGTTCCCACACTGGAATCTGTCCGTAATACAGTACATGCCTTGCATGCCAACAAGGATCGCACCCGTGATCCGGAAGACATGACGGTTCTCGGCAACAAACTCCTAGTGGACTGTTCCCACGGAGAAAGTCGAAAGTCAAATCTCAACAAACCCTTTTCGCTACATAATAAACCAACGTTGGCATCGTCCAACATCGTGTGAGAAAAGCACATCCCACTGCTATTTCTCAAAAAGAAGGCCAAAGGATTTTCGGGATCGAAAATGTGGGGGTTGCCATCGGTGTTGTGGTCGTACATCGGATGGATCACGGCCGTACTGCTATTGTCACCACTGTTGTTGCGTGTGCCTCCACAGCCCGACGAAGCACGCTCGACATCGACCAGTCGCAAGAATCCATCGGCACCACAAGTGGCAAAAGTTCCCTTTCGGCCCTTCAAGGGTGTCACATGGAAGACGTTGCCTCTGTGGCCAGTCGAGACTGTCGCCAGCAATCGGACGGTTCCAGGTGGGCGGTAATCGCGCACTATTTCGTCGCGTTTGTTTCGTCGGGAGTCATAAATGGATTGCCACTGTTCTCTTGCTTGATAGAGGTTGTCGTTGGCTCGATAAGAGGAAAAGGGTGTGAACGTCGCCGTTCCGCCCGCTAACGGGCTCACGCTCCCCATCGCTTCGGAAACGTCCCATATCTTGAGCAATCGGTCATCTCCACTCGTTGCAACCTGCGTAGGAAGTTCCTCTGTTTCAACCACACTAACCCCAGAATCTTCACCGTTTCTGGTCGACAATCTCCAACCGCAATCGGAGGTGAGCCATGCGGCCGTGTTGATGCATCCACCATGGCGCATGCTCGGGAAAAAAATATTTCTAGGCTTTGCACTGTTGCTACCGCGGGCAGCTGACTCGTCATCACTGCTTGCGGAATCGTCCGTGTCTTCGCTGCTTCCAAAGTGCATGTACCGATACAATTCTGAAGATGTGCCCTCATCATCGTCTTCGTCGTCCTCCTCCTCTTCGTCGTCGTCGTCATCATCATCATCTTCTTCCATCCCATCGTCCTCATCCATCTCATCGTCGTCGTTGGTTTCTTCTTCATCCTCGTCTTGGCAACCATCAATTTCATTGGCATTGGAGGATGACGAATTCGATTCCTCGTCATCACTTTGTCCAGAAGATTCGGCTCTCTTTCGTGAGCTCGCTTTCACCGATGATGCGGGTGTTCCAGGGCCGACAACGAGTATAGTGTTTTGCATTCTTGTTGGATTCCAGGCTCCCCGGTACGAAAGATATTCTTTCGATGCAATATGGTTCGGGTTCGCTGTCGATCCATATCCGTGTCCTTGATATCTTCGCTGTTGGGATAATCCGTGGGTTTCTCGAAGACGCAGTAACTCGGTTAGTGTCGTCCGTCGACGTCGTTTCGGTTGTGTTGGTTTCCATGATTCCACGACTGCATCGTTTCCACTGCTGTAGATACTACTGCTTAAACTCGACATGATGGGCATCGAACTTTGTCAATCTATCACAAATGAGGTTCACTAACTCCACTAGAGAGATCCCAAGCGATGAATGGCAAAGAAGGAATTGATGCCACGGAATTCGATACCACAGAGAATTCAAAGGCCTTTCTCCTATCAATTGTACTGTCCACTCTTTTCAATTGTCAATACTTTGAATGAGTTCTTTTGTGACACGGCTTGCCAATCGGTTCCTAGAAATAGCCCAAACTTAGAGCTCGCCTATTCGTATTCTGTGAAAAAGCCTTTTTGTTCTTTGCGATGTAGGACTACGCACAGATTCGTAGCAGTTTGGAAGCAACGTAGAAGTATTTCACACGTGCCGTCTTCCCGGAATCTTTTCCCCATGTCAACGACGCACGACGGGCGTCCTTTAAAGTATGTGGAGAAACAGAACTCCCGCGCGGGGTTTCCTACGAGCGATCGTGTCAAAACATACAGAAAAAGGGAGCGAAGGAACTCATCACAGAATATTCGGGTTTTGGTGGAAACAGTTGGCCCCTGATTCAATAACAACATCCCTTCGTTCGCCTTGCGATTGGAGTCACACACGACTGCCGTCAACCGGGACCCGACTGACTGAGTCGTGTGATTAGATAGAGTTTTGGAACCTATTTCGAGCTGCGATGGTATAAAACTAGATGATCATGGTGGAGGAGCTACCACCTTTTCAATCAAAACACACTCAAATGATACTTCCGCCACAGTCTGACAATTGATGCATCGCGAAATGAAGACAATTGATGACGAACAAGAAATGTTAGAACAGCGACAAAATAGTTTTCAAAGGTCTCTCCTCTGCACTCCTCCTCATCCTCCTCCTCCTCCTTGTTTGAAATCACGAAGAAGCACCATAACTACGACTTCGCTCTCTAGGCGGTTGGATGAAGAAAGTGCTAACAAATGAAATGGAAGAGATTCAACACGACATAGGACAAGGAAACAATCTACTTCGTAAACAATCCGATGGCATTACTTTTCGAAGATAAGGAGCATCAGCATTGCTCTTGCTCCGGAGAGGGAAAACTTCCTCGAAAGCCGAGAAACAAATAAAGAAATCACAAGTTTAGGGAACACAAAGTATTATTGAACACGCTGTAGGAATCATCTCATCTAAAAACTATATAATTGAAATAAAATGTCAAGGTTCAATCATGATTGTTGTGATTAAAAGTTAAGAAATAGCATCAAAAACTCCACGACGCATTCACAGGATGAAATGCGGATGCTGTAGATAGCCCTGCTGTGTATTGTATTGAATCAAAGTACTAACGGACAAATCTAAGGAAGGTATGGGAATCCGTTTCCGGTGATAGCGGCACCGGTAACCATACCACCGATGGCAATCATTGCCAAACGTCCGTTCTTCAATTCCGCAAGCTGGTATTCCTTGAGCTTTTCAGGGTCAGCGGGCTTCAATCCCATAGGATCGAATCCGTAGTCACCAGGAGCACGGTCGAATTCGTTCATGTTGGCAAGAGCAGGGAAGGTGCATGCCTCAACGAAGGAGATCCATCCGAGGATTTGGATCATCGATGATTCGAGCAAAGCGTCGTGGGCATCGATGACCTTAGGGATGGCTTCGAAGCTGAATTGTTCACCGGGAATACGGAAGAATTCAGGAACGACGAATCCAACGGTGGCCAACATAGCAGCACGTCCGTGCTTCAATTCGGCCTCACGGAACCATGGGACCCATTCGGGAGCGCGCTGTTGGAGTGGAAAAGTTGAAGAAACAAATCAGGAAATCGGAAGGAAGAGAGTGAGTGACAAAGTATATGTATTTGGAACGATTCTTTTCTCTGGGATTCTATCCCTTGTGCATTGCTATTCCTTTTATTCGCTGGATACTATAAACTACACTACCCCATAGTGGACTAAGAGTTGCTGTTCATATCTCCATCTCGAAACGATCATCTCTACTCACCCCGGCGAAGTCCAAAGGATCCCAGTTCACAGACGATTGGCTAATTCCAGCGAAAGGAATGGGTTCAGGACCTTCTCCACCGACGTAGCCCAGGCAGAAAGCAGGCTCTGCGGGAGGGGCCTCAGGCTCGGCCTCAGCGACAGCATCTTCGAACAATTTAGTGGATGCTCGCATAGAAGCGGAAGGTGCGAAAGCACTTGCCGATCCGGCAAGAACGGCGGCTGCCAATAGCATAGATGATTTTGTCATGGTGAATGTATTTTATATAATGTGCGTAGGTAGAAGAGCAAGGGGGAAACCTTTTGTTATCACCGTATGATGGTTGCTTTCTCGAGAGATCGGCCTCAAAAGAATCTCAAGAACACTAAGGCACCCTTGATTGAAGATGGGTTTCCGCTGACCGACTTGAGCACGAGAAAACGCGCAGAAGATAATTCAATCGCGAGGATAACACGACAAATCGCGATAAGATTTGCCTTCAACTTGTATCGATGCTCCGACTTGAAGTCCGAACTAGTCAAATCAATCGAGAACACACGATACTACTGCTTTTGAATATCTTCTTCAGATGTTCCCCAATACAGTACGAACCGTGGCCTACTTCGTTGCTTCACGTCTTCAAACTTCATCGTCCTTGTGCGTACTCGGCTGATATACCAGAACTAGTTCTAACCAACCCATTACAATAATACAGTAATATACACCACCATGAAGACAGCAACTATCCTCGCCCTTATTGCTGGCACTGCCAGTGCCTTCACTACCTCCAATGTGAAATCTTCCACGCAGACCGCCCTTCAGGCTATGGATGACATGGTCGGTGCTGTCGATCTCCGAGGAAAGGAATTCAAGTTCGACCCTGTACGTAGTAGAAGTCGCCATTTATGCAAATTGGATAGACCCAATGTAGATCAGCCAGTTGGAGATGTAGTGAAAGATTAGATCAGTCGTTTGTTCATGGCGATTTATGTTCAGGTTCGATAGAAATCAGGCAGTTTCCTCTTTTGCGCACGTTTCTCACATCGGCATTGTCACGCCTTGTCTTCTTTCTTCCCACCTTTTCCTGTTCAATTGGCCATTTCTACTTCAGTTGAAGCTTTCTGAGACTTACGAACCTCTCCTTCCTTGGTTCCGTGAGGCCGAATTGCGTCACGGCCGAACCGCTGTAAGTAGTTGCCTTTTTCGAACGTATTTTTGGATCCCAGTGCATCACATTGGCACAAATTTGTAACTGTGTGTTGTTAGAATCGCAGGGAATCTCATATTTCTTCTTTTTATTGTTCCAAACAAATTGTGTTGCTTCGTTTCCCGATATCTTGTGACAGATGTTGGCTGTTGTTGGTTTCATCGCCACCGACTTCGTCCGCATCCCTGGTGAAATGTACAGCTTCGATGCCATCCCTAAGACCGTTGGTGCCCACGATATCTTGATTGAAAAGGGAGTCATGGTCCAACTCCTCATGTGGGTCGGTCTTTTCGATCTTATCATCACCGCCCCTGCCTGTGCTGCCACCATGAACGGCGACCGAGAGGCCGGCGACTTCGGATGGACAAAGTGGGCTCCTAAGGATAAGGAAGGATTCGACGCAAAGCGAGCCTCCGAACTTTTGAACGGACGATTGGCCATGTGCGCCGTTGGAGGAATTGCCACCCAGAGTGTCATCACAGGAAACGGATTCCCTTACCTTTTCTAAACCAATTAAGACGGAATGAGCATATGATCATCAAAGGATCATCCGGTTCTCTTTCGGCATTTGATAAGCAAGCTACTGTAAACGCTTTTTTTATGATACTTCAAATGAATTTGTTGCACTTTCCCCAAAATCCAAACATCTATCAAGTGGACATCAATGTGGAAATGTTTCGAGACAAGCAGGAAGATATCCGTCTAGAATGGTGGAAAGATTGACGAAAGTTTCTCTTTAACTACAAAATGATTCGATTCGTAACTTTAAACCTTTCTATTACAAATATTCCAAAGACTTCAGTACAAACTTTTCTGTTTATATTGTTCATTTACGTGTCAAGAACTTATGATAATTCCGTCGCCTCACCGGACTTCCGGTGGGACAACAATGTAATGAACGGAACCCAACATAATGCAAACTTAGCAACGCTTTTTCCTGTATGTAGCGCAAATTATCTCCAAGTTTATTTCTTCTTTTTCTTGTTTCTCTTCTTGGCGGCCTTCTTGGCTGCCTTCTTCGCCTCAGCTTCGGCAATTTCTGCCAAGATCTTTTGCGTCTCTTCATCAGCTTCCACATCGGTTTTGAAGTATTCAGGGGAGCTTCAATCCAGTTACTCGCGCCGTACCAGATGGCAACAGAAGAACAGTGCATTTGAAGTGAGCGACCTTGCCGGAATAGTCGTGTAGTGATGGGTATGGAGTCAAAAGTCCGTGAGCGACGCACTCATTGATTCCGAGCTTGGCAGCACGAACATCACTCAAGTCACGCATGGTGAAAGGCATGGTAGGGTACTTCTTGTCGACCTCAGCCAAAACCTGACGAGAGGCCTTGACCTTCAAGAGGTACTGTTGTTCGACATTGCGCTTGAAAACAGTGGTTCTCATGACACCCGGTCGTGCCTTCCCGTCTCCGGTGGACATGGCGACATCAACCGCATAAACTTCGGCCTGTTCGAATTTGCAGTCGGGGACCTTTTCTTCCTCCGGATCATCAGGAGCAGGTTCTTTGAGGGCGACCTCTTTGACACCATCCAAGACATATCGCTTCATTTGGTGCATTCCGAACGGAAGAGATTGGGGTGACACCATAGGCCTTGGCGACACGGTCGACTGCCTTTGTGACATCTCCGTTGGTCTTTCCGGCAGCAATACTGGCGGCAGCTACCAACATGGCGTTGTACGTAGCGACAGCACATTTGGCGAGCTCGGGATCCTCAGGTGGGGCAGGGCTGTCAGCGGTTTCCTTAACCACGACAGTGTGAGCAGCAACAGCGATGTATCCATCAAGGTGGCATCCCAAATCGAATTTGACGACATCTCCGCCTTTGAGAGGTGGCTGTGTTTCGTGTGTTTGTAGAAAGAAAGAAATCATAGATATGGTGAGATTTTGAATTCGAGAGGCGTTGATTAACACAGTAGAATAATCAACAGGGTATTACGAAAACAAAAATGTGGCAACCGTTCCTCCGCACATGCGCAAGGCAACCATGCAAACAGAGGGTCTTAGTAGGATACATCGAGAACGATCAATTCGCTACGGAGCGCAACCATGCTGGGTGTAATCGGAGAAACGGCGGATGGCAAAAGCTCATCAAGAAAAGAAAACTCCAAGCAACACCGGGATCGACCCCGAAGGGTGATGCGACCGGGGCTCGTTCCGTTGATGAAACAACAGAACCAAGGGAATCGTCTTTTCTTCTTTAATCTTCCTATCCTTAATGATCTGCAGATCAGTCTCGGATCGCCGTCCCGAATCTTCCGCGAAGGGAAGCTGAGAATCAAGCAAACTCGTGACCCGCTTGTATGCGATCAGATAGGGGAATCATGGGTCCGCATACGCGTGGTCAAACCCAACAACAACAACAAGGAACAACAACAAGGAATACACACGACAATCATAGTACGGAATGGATATGGATTTTACAATCCACATCAAGACCACTTAGACTCACCGTGGATTCTGGGTCGGTATCATTGAGAGGACTGCAGTTGCAGACGACATCATTGACACTAACGCAAACGGGAAATGCAACACCACGATCGATCGTTTTTCCGTTCACTTTTTTGGTATAAAGCTTTGAGGCCGCAGTTTCCATAACGGTCGTTCCGAATTTGCACAAATCCAACACTTTGGCTCCAACAACAGTCTGGGCAACAAGACCCTCTAATGTCAGATTGACAATCTTCGATGCTTCTTGGTATTTCGTGCACACATCACTGTTCGCATTTGTGGGGATGTTGAAGTGAAATTTGGGTTTCGTGAGACGGATTTTCCGAATTTTCAGAAGAAAGAAAAAGCGTGTTGGTGAGATGATTGAATTCTGTAACATAAAAGATCACAATGAAACTCATCTTCGTCTTTCAAAGCTTGTAGCATGCCATCTCGAACAACAATCGATGCGCAAACGACACCACGTACCTGTTCGAAAGATCGGTCACCTCCTCGACCTCATCGATTTCTTCATCGGATGCGCTGTATTCGTCGTCAGACATGTTTGAAATTCTTTCACTTCAATGAATAGCTGTGTGAATGTGAATAGAGTAGTCGAAACAAGCTTAGTTGCCCTTTCGCTAAAGTCTCTTATATTTGTGTATCACGAAAGAGAGTTTTTGTTTGATTTGGAATGGAATGCTTGGATTCCTTACATTGCTCGAGGAAGTAAGTGGTAGGAAAGGTGTCTGTCTTCTCTTGCGTGACGCTAATGTACGATACGCAAGGCCGACCGCGTCCCTGTGGTGATGGATGATTGTTCCAGTGGGTCCCGGCAAGACTCGCCTGACAACGGTCAGACCTAATAAGCACCAAAGGTTCTGCCCGTCTGCCCTCTTTGTGAATACGCGTGGCGCGCTTTGCAGTAATTTGTATGCTTTGCAGTACAGTATTCTTTTCGCGTTTGACAACGGCAAGGATATTGTTCGGGCGTCACGTTTCGACTAGCATACATCATTTTTTCTTCTGTTGTCGTTGTCGTTGTCGTTGTCGTTCAGTTGTGGAAGTCTTCTTCTTATGCGAAAACCAAACAATACGAAACTCTCTCTCTCTCGTCCAAATAATACATCCGCTTTACTTCACTTCACTTCACTTCTCTTGGTAGTCAAACAAGATTCTGTTTGCCAGGAACATAACGTGACAGTGACATTACTTCAAATTGTTATTCAAATCGTAAAAGAAAAAGAAACAATTGCAAGACAATGAGTGACGAAAAGAAGGAACTCGAATGGCCAATGGACAAGGTCCGATCGACCTTTATCAAATTTTTTGAAGAAAAGCACGACCATAAATTTTGGGTTTCGAGTCCATGTGTTCCCGTTGATGATCCAACCTTGTTGTTCACCAATGCTGGTATGAACCAGTACAAACCACTATTCTTGGGAACCTGCGATCCTTCCTTGCCAATGGCAAAGCTCAAGCGTGCCGTCAACTCCCAGAAATGTATCCGTGCCGGTGGAAAACACAACGATTTGGATGATGTCGGAAAAGATGTTTACCATCACACCTTTTTTGAGATGCTTGGAAACTGGTCTTTTGGGGATTACTTCAAGGAGGAAGCAATTGCCATGGCCTGGTCGTGTCTGGTAGATGAATACAAGCTCGACACATCTCGTTTGTACGCGACGTATTTCGGTGGAGACGAATCGACTCCTGCCGATTTGGAAGCAAGAGATATCTGGTTGAAGTATTTGCCTGCCGAACGCGTCTTGCCTTTTGATGCCGCCGATAACTTTTGGGAGATGGGTGCCACCGGACCTTGTGGACCATGCACGGTAAGTATATAGTATTTGCATTCCAAATGCATTCTCGAATCGAAAACAATTTTGTCTGACAAAAAATTTTATGCAATCCAAATCACGCAGGAAATCCACTACGATCGCATTGGTGGACGTGATGCTTCCAAGTTGGTCAATGCCGATTTGCCGGACGTCATTGAGATCTGGAACAATGTTTTCATTCAATTCAATCGCGAGGCCGATGGAAGTTTGCGTCCATTGCCCGCTCAGCACGTTGATACCGGTATGGGTTTCGAACGATTAACCTCGATCTTGCAAGGTGTCGATTCGAATTATGACACGGATATCTTCCAGCCTCTTTTCGAAGAAATTCGCATTTTGACAGGGGCCCCACGTCCCTACGGAGGAAAAGTTGGCCCCGAGGAAGACGAGGGATTTGTCGACATGGCCTACCGTGTCATTGCCGACCACGTCCGAACATTGAGTTTCGCCATTGCCGATGGAGCCGTTCCTTCGAACGATGGACGAGGATACGTCTTGAGAAGAGTCCTTCGACGTGCTGTTCGTTACGGAAGACAAAACCTTGGAGCCGAACTCGGCTTCTTCAGTAAGCTTGTACCAAAACTTGTTGAAGTCATGGGAGTCACTTTCCCTGAAATCAAGGAAAAGCAAGACTACATTATTTCGATCGTCAGAGACGAAGAGGAATCCTTCTCCCGCACCCTCGATAAGGGTCTGCAAAAATTCAAGGACCTCGCTGCCGCTTCCAAAGAAAAGGATGGTGACAAGGCTGTCTTTAGCGGCAAGGATGCCCATTACCTCTACACAACCATGGGATTCCCAATTGATTTGACGGAGCTTATGGCTGAAGAATTGGGCATGGCCATCGACATTGATGGTTTCGAGGCTAAAATGAAGGAAGAGCAAGAGATCAGTCAGGCTGCTCACTTGGCAAAGATGGCTGGTGGTTCTGGAAAAGACATGCGAATGGTTGCCGAACAAACATCCCATCTTGTGAACACCCTCGGTGTTCCAGCAACAGACGATTCTGCCAAGTATGTAACGGGTGCTGCTTTGGACGGATGTACTGTCAAGGCCTTGTTCATTGGACGAGGAGAAACCGAAGACATGATCGGATTTGTTGATTCGGTGTCGCCAGAATCATCAACAGTTGGTATCATTTTGGACAAAACTAGCTTTTACGCCGAACAGGGAGGACAAATCAATGACATTGGTGATATTATCAAAGCTGGCGAAGCCTCTGTCAAGATTGCCAACGTTCAAATTTACGGATCCTTCGTTCTGCACCTTGGAGAAGTCGTTGAGGGAACATTGTCGGTTGGTGATTCCGTTTCGTGTTCTGTCGACTACGTTCGTCGTCACCCCATCACGTCGAACCATACCATGACGCATGTTCTCAACTACGCCCTCAGAGAAGTTTTGGTCACTCTACCCACCGCTGCAGGAAAAGCACCTAGTGGTGTCGACGTTGACCAAAAGGGATCCTTGGTTGACGAATTCAAGTCCAGATTTGATTTCTCATGGAATTCTCAATTGACCCCTCAGCAACTCGCTGATGTAGAGGCCATCTGCCGGGAGAAAATTGAGAAGGAGATCCCTGTCGATGCCTACGTTGCTCCTTTGGCCGATGCCGAAAAGATTGGTGCTCTTCGTGCTGTCTTTGGTGAAAAATACCCCGATCCCGTCCGAGTTGTCGCTGTTGCTCCTAGCCCTATTCCCGATATCTTGGCAAACCCCCAAGACGCTTCGTGGAACTCTTACAGTGTCGAATTCTGCGGAGGAACACACCTTACAAACACCAAGGAAGCTGGTGACTTCTGCTTGTTGAGCGAAGAGGGTATCGCGAAGGGTATCCGTCGTATCGTCTTTGTGACGTGTGACGATGCCAAGAAGGCAATTGCAGCTGCCGCGGAATTTGAAGCCAAATTGGATGCTGCTTCGAAACTCGAAGGCGGAGAAGAACTCGAGGCCCTTGTCAAGTCCCTCACTTTGGAATGCGACGCATTAGTAATCTCGACGGTCAAGAAGGTTGCTTTCCGAGAAACCATTGCCGGATTCTTGAAGAAGGTCATGACTTGGAAGAAGGCAAAAATGGCTGGTATGACGGACGAAATCAAGGCCAAGGCCATCGAGGTCGGTGAGGCGACGGAAGGAAACAAGGTTATCTTCCGATATGACTTTGGATTGAATGCCAAACTCGGAAAGAACGTTGGAACTGCTTTTACAAAGAAGATCAAGGACAAGGCAATCATGATCATTTCGGCCGACGAGGATGCCGATCGTTTCCTTGTTTTGGCAATGGCAGCCAAGGGACTTGATGTGGACTGCAAAGCCTGGTGTATGGCTGTCACGGAAGGCACAAACGGAAAGGGTGGAGGCAAGAAGGATAGCGCCCAATACACTATTCCCGATGTGAGCCTGGTGGATAGTGTCATGGAAAAGGCCAAGCAATAAGTTAATTCAACCAACGAATATTGTAGTATAATTTTAGTGAAACCTATTCTCTAGAAATTCGGATTATAGAAATGATGTCCTTTAAGTTAGATGATTCAAAAGATGCGATAGCATGGTTGCTTCCAACCTTTGCTTCAGATCCAGTAATCGGGAATATTGAGAATCCCGTCTGCCAGCTTCCAGTCGTGAAACCATCCATCTCGAGCATGGCCAAATGCAGTGACGTCCGCCAATCCCAAAAGAAACAACAACGAAACGATAGCGATATAACCCACGATTTTCGATTTGAAGAGAGCGCCGCTAATGAGTGTAATATCTTCTTTGTACGAATCGATCTTGTCTTGTGCAATGAATGGGTCACACACATCGGTAGATTGCGCAAAGGTGTCGAAGATTGCCCGGACGGCCAAGGGATTGGCACCCTTGTTGGCCATTTCGAAGGAGGCAAAAGTGACGTAACCCTTCCTGGAAAGGAAATTGTTTTCGATGGGATATTTCTGTACGATCTGTTGGATGGACATCCTGTTGTTGACAACCTTCTCCAAATCCTTGATGGACAAATCTTCGGGATACCCACAGAGTGGGTTCAATCGGAGCGTATCGCCTCCTTGTGATGGTTGGCTTCCTTTGAGATTCCGGATGTATTGGAACTCTTCGTACATTCTGGGAAAGGCGGAACGCGCAATTCCGGCTCCACCGGAAGCACCAAAGAACCAAGCAAAAAATTGCGTCCGAGACGATTCGACATCGTTCAAAATTTCGGCTGGAATCACATTCAGTTGGGTGTTTGGAACCTGTCTTCCACCAATCGAATTTGGGGCAGGAACAAAGGCTTGGCACGAATTGCAAAAAAATGCCAAGCAGGCTAGAATGCCGACCACTGATGTTCTTTGGTACATGATTGCTGATGTATTTGTAGGAACTGCTAGCTAGATTGTCACGACGATGCCATCTCTTGCAACAATAATATAGTTTCAATAAGACGTGATTTTGGATTTTTTCAACAATCGGAATCTACGTGTAAGATCGATCATCCATATCACATAGATGGAACTTCGGACGGAAAGGAACCAAACACATCAGTGATCTTCGGTCGTGACTCGCATGCATGATTTTGAATCACGGGATGAATTTTTTTGAGCAGGTTCGGAATGCGCTAAAATTGTGACTCCCCATGGACAAAATATTCAAAAAATGACCAGTTTTTGGGAGGCAGAAGAGAATTGTTACTGAGCGGTTGTACGACGAACGAAAGCGAAACTGAAAATCAGAAATTTCGGGAAGGCTAAAGGGTCAAAACAAAAACATCAAAACCGCAACTCTTTGTAACACAAACCCATCCCATTGATTGATCCTTCTTTCTTTTCGCAATGGGAAACTCGGCGTCTTCGTTGCCGTTTTCGGTCGACAAACAAGTGGGTGCTCCCCATGACCACAACGGATGGGCCTTGCACGAGGGAAAATCCACAGACAGTTCCGACAGCGGAAAGGAGGTCTCCTGTATTTGTTGGAAAGAAACCGACAATGGCAAAAACACCAGTCAGCCAACGCCAACCAAATAAGATGCAACTTGGAACCAGCCCTCCGCCACTACGATTATTGCCGAAAACTCCGACATCCTCACATTCTAAAGGTCTATGCTACCCTCGATACCGACAATCCTGCTGCGGCATCGATCAGTGGAGCTCCGAGCCCATCCGGTCAACAAAGCCAATCGCAACAATCTGCTTCGTCCGCAACGACCAACACGGGTGATTTGATCGTCGTGACAGAACCCTGCATCCCCTTGTCCGAATGGTTGTTGGGAACTTCCGCCTCGGGTCCTCCCACACCAGATCAGCTTGCCTGGGGATTGGAATGCGTCGTCGAGGGTCTTGCGTTCATGCACACGTCCGCAAAACTGGCACACGGATGTATATCGCCACAAAGCTTGTACGTTACGCCATCGGGAGATGTCAAGCTCTGGAATTTCTCCCTAGGTCACGCCGGTGGGCCCCAACACTTCCACTTCCGGCAGGGGGTCCCGACGGGCACTTTTTGGAATGGGAAGGAGTGTGCTGCCCCGAAAGTTATCGAAGTCCCGAACGGGTGCAGCAACGATGGGACATGATCAGCAGTACGGGCGGAGTCCATGCAATGGATTCAGTATTCGTTGGGAGTATTGATTGGTGACTTACTGGTTCCGAAACGCGTCGACAAACATGAACAATGTACCGCAAACCCTAAAGAAAGCCCTGCAGCGATTGGCGACGCCAAACATCAAGATGCGACCGCGTCTCCAGCCATTGTTGAAGTGTCCCGTCTTCGACACACAATACAAGAAACTCCAGCGCTCTCTGCAAGAAATCACCATCCAACCCATTGAACAAAAAATCAATCTGTGGCAAAATCTGGGACATCAAATGCAACAACAAACCGGTGTCATTCCGGAAGATGTTGCCAAGTACAAAATATTGCCGCTCATCATTTCCACGATTCGAACCACTTGTAGCAACCAGAATTTGTTGGCCCAAGACATGTATCGACGAGAAGTCTTGGCCATGTTGGGCCCTCTCTTTTTCATCGAGGAACATTACCAAGATCCAGAGAAAGTTGGAAAAGAACTGGCACCCCTTGTCGCAATATTGTTTACGGTTCCAGACAGAGGTGTGCGTAGCATCTTGTTGAACACCGTTGGCTTCTTGACCAAGACGCTGGACAAAAATGCTCTGAATTCGTCCGTCTTTGGACCGCTCTGCAGTGGTTTCAATGATTCCAGCCCCGTCTTGCGGGAAATGACACTCAAGGCTACCCAAGAGTTGGTACAATATTTGAATGCCCCGAATGTGGAAAAACTCTCGAGGTATCTGGTTCGTTTGCAATCGGACGCAGAAACTTCTCTGAGAACAAGCGCTGTCATTTTCATTGCCAAGATTGCGCCGCATCTTACGGAGATATCGAGACAGAAAATGCTTCTTCCGGCATATTCGAGATCGATGAAGGATCCCTTCTCTCCCTGCCGTTTGGCAGGCCCTTCAATCGCTCATGCAATCGAAAACGCTCTTTACCAAGCAAGAGTTGGCGGTTAAGGTAATGCCTTGCGTTATGCCCTTGTTGTTGGATCCGATGACGGATGTCAGAAAAGAAGCCTTTCGAGTTGTTCGGGATTTTCTAGGAGAGATTCAAAAGGAATCAAACTTGATGACAGAACGAGGAGATCCACCCATGGTTGGTGCACCAAATTCAGCGACGGGAGCTGCTCCTGCTGTAACTTCACCAGTACCAGCGGCACCAGTCAGACCTGCACCAGCCAGAACTGCAGCACCAGCACCAGCGGCACCACCAGCTGCCAGCACTTCCGCCAGCAGTAGTGGATATTTTTCGTCTTGGATAAGCTCTCCCACAGCAGCAGCGCCTGCAGCGACGCCCACACCACCTGCTCCCGCAGCTCCCAAACCCATACAAACACAGCGACCAGCGCCTGTGCCACAACCACCGACACAACAGTTTGCTGCTGCATCATTCAATACACCAAAACCTGCACCAGCCGCAGACGATGGGTGGGGCGACGACGACGACGACGATGGTTGGAGTGACGACGATGATGCGGACGATAATGCCTTGGCCTTTTCAAACATTGGTGGCGGCGGTGGGGGACAGTCGTCATATAAACCCGCAACCGTATCGAACACGAGCTCAACAGGTTTTGGTGGAGGCATGGATGACGATCCTTTCGCATCGATCGGAATGAAAACGGTTGGGAGTACTAGTGCCACCAGACCCCGCGCTGCGAAAGGAAAACTCGTACTGCCCAAGAAAAAGCCACCGGCGAAGAAGTTGACCATGAGTGCAAACGAAATGAGTGATGGCTGGGACGATTTTTAATGCGACTTGTTGTCTTCGATAGTAATGCTGATAGAATCCATTGCGTGATTCGTCAACAATTTGACTACCTTTGACTAACAGCGTATAATAAATTATTAACATTTTTTATCTACTACACGTATGCTAAGAGGCTTTTTCAAGCAACTTTTGCTGTTGACGTAACGGAAGCTTAGAGCGGAAAGAATAATGATGTTCGACTGGGGCGATGGCTATGACATCTTCGAGGAAGAAGAGGAGGAACAACATTCCTCCTCGTCTAGGTTGTGTTAGCATTCTCTATTTTGGTGTACGCTGCTAAATGTCACATGCATTACGAAGGTTATAGAGCTCTTTCAGCGAGGAAAGAATTTTATGGACCAACGATGATCAATGCTAAGCTACGGTACTCGTTTATGTTTTTCTTCACAAAGTTGTGATGGCCCTCTTAATAAATCGATTCGTAAATCATAAGTATGATTTCATACGGTGTTATGCTACATGTAGTATATAATTTCCTTATGAAATAGGTGTTCAATCGTACGTGTTGCAACATATGGCAGCGAATTCTTCGGTTCTGTCCGTAATTGAAGTTCTGTTCAAGAGGATTACGACATCGGCGTCACCGGTGTTCTCATCCGTGTTCCGGAAAGAAAAAGGATGATGCTTAGAGAGGCGTTTTCAAAGATCAATCACACTCAGATAGGGTTGCATACCCGTCAACGAATCGAGAACACGTTGTCTCTTTTGGTTGGTCGAAACGAATTCGAACAGCCGTGTTCTCGATTCACGAGTTCTGGTTGGCTCACACGGATTCTTCCTTCGTGTCATGAACTGTCTTTATGATCCAATCACGAGTTCCCAATGCCTCGATGTGTGATGAGAGGTTCGAAATTTTGTCAGAGCGATTTAATTAGAACGATTCGATTGACTCTGCAATAGCCAGTGGTGGCAGAACAACGAGTAGAAATGGTATGTATTTTTCAAAAAATCTTGTACGAATTTTGTGTTGTCCTTTTGGACATGGAAACGTACTCATCATGGTTGGCAAAATCTCTCCCGTGCGCTCACCATATGATTTTTCTTCCTCTTCGGCCTTCGAAATACTCAATTTCTGAGGTACATTTCACTCAACTCAGCTCCGTTGTCACTCCTCGAACTACGTATTACTCATATCTGAGTATAGGGTGTCTGGACCCTCTTATCAAACAGAAAACAATCTTCGTCTTTCCAGACTCCAACGGATTCGTCTATCAACTGTTGTGGTGGAAACCATTGCATACTGTTAGTTAGGAGCATAAACTATGACGACTGCTAGCGCCCACTCTCCCTGTAGTCGACACCTTGTCAAGATCGTGCTACTCTGCTTACTTATCGCCTCTGTAGCAGATGCCTTGATTCCACCAAGGGCGAGGAGCACTGCTCTTCGTCTTTCGAGCGAAGTTGCCGTAGAAGCAAATGGGGCAACTTCGACGCCGTCGGATTCGAACAAATCCTCTTCAATAGCAACGGACAAATTCGTGAAACCACCCCGCCTCGTCCCAGATGATCCATCGCTCATTCCCACTTTGTACAACTATGATCATTGCCCATTCTGTGTGCGAGTGAGACTTGCTCTTGGCTTCAAGAATATCAAACACAACCTCATCTTCATGGCCAACGACGATATCCACACGCCCACATCTCTCGTAGGGAAAAAGATCGCTCCTATAATGGTAAGAACAAACACTTTGTTTCAACGCAAGATTGCATCCAGTGCTGATACTTTGATTTTATTCGATTGGATAAATATATTTCGATATTTGATTGTAGTACTAAAACGATGCCATCGTCTTTGTTGTCATTTTTCTCTTCTTTTTTCATCAATCGAATAATGTATTTGTTCCGTGGATCAACCAACCCAGGAATTTCCATCTGGCGGTCCCGACGCTGAAGACTTGATTATGAAGGAATCGATGGATATCATTGAATTCATTGAAAATGATGAACGTTTCGGTCCTACAAATATCTTGAAGCCTGCCTCGGGACGAACCGATCTCAAGGCATGGCAGAACAGCGTGAAATTAATGTTGCGAACCTTGCAACGGCCTCGTTATGTGGCCACCGGATTGTTGCCAGAATTTCAGCAAATTGATTCTAGGCACGCTTTTATTGCCAATCACCCCCTGCCACCCTTCGACAAACCGGAGTGGAGGGAAATGGAGGATTTTTCAGAAAAATTGTCGGTTTACGCGGAGGCTATGGCTAGTGATCCAACCTGCATGATTGAAGAACTCAACGCAAAACTTGTCGAACTTGACGATATGGTTTATTGCGACACATACTGCACGGAGGGTGGTTTGTCCCTCGACGACATCGACTTGTGGGCTCGTCTGAGATCCATCAGCATCATTGCTGACGTCGTATGGCCCGATGGCTTGCGACGATACATGGACAACTTGAGCGAGCTTGCAGACGTTGCCATGTATGACGGACTTGCCATGTGAACAACTCGTTCGACACAAAAGATCTAGTCATATCTTTTCCCCCATGATTTTGATCCACAACCATCACAATTAGTCTTGTATACTACGATCACGGTATTGGTTCTGTCCGATCAAGCGATTGGCTCCTGACCGTTGAAGCGGAATCAAAACACTCAACGCACACTGTATTAATACAAAAGCACGCCACTTCCAAAATTGGATAATGCACAACATGATGATATATTCCACGAACTCGACAGGAAGAACGATGACACGGACTAGCACCAAAGCGTAAATCATTCTTTCTATACAGAAGCAAGCTGCATCCTTCAATGTTAGCAAATCATTCATACCTCAGTTACTACACACCGGCACTTGACTACAGATACAGATAATCACGCCTTACCGACCAATTGCTAAGAAATAATAGACCGTCATAAACATCAATCTATTGTGATAGGAAAGTGTCTTTTTTGTTTGCACGTTTCTTTTCCGTTCCATTCGACTGTGCTTTCGAAGTGAATCCATCTTCCGTAAAAATAGTAATGAAAGAGAATGTCATGTCCTACGTACGCCAATCAATAAATGCATCCTTCGATACTCTTTTATATCCTCCTCTAAAGAGCCGCGTAATAGTAAATTCTTGACGTTCACTCTTACGGCTTCAAAGAAAGCGCCGGAATCGTTGCTCTTCTGGTAGGATTAAATATGAATAGATCCAAAATAGATCACGAGACGTCAAGTTGAGTTCTCCCGCAGAAAGAGAAATGGAAACGTTCAATGACAAGAAGAATGTTGCAAACTTTGCCTTCGAATGCTAAAATAAAAACACGATTTGCTTTCCATGGAAACTACGGAGGGCAAAGCCATCTGCACAAAAGTGAAAACGCCGGACGTACTACGATAAAGTTTTCGTCAGCGAAAGTGCTGCTGCTCAATGATCAACTGGTCCTGTTTCACCAGAACTATGGAAGAAAAGTCAGTGCTATCGAAGCGGCGAATTGACCGTAAAAAATGATTGAGGCACCATCGGGTATGGGCCATCAGTGCTACAGCATTCGGCAGTCCGATGAGAAGACGTCCTAACTTGACGAAAGTAGAACAAAGCTCTTACTTCGCAGTCTTTGAGAGGCTCTATTGTACCATCTCTGGAGAAAAACCCCAACGAGGTCCTAAATTCCATCACCCCTGGTTATAGTAAAGGATTAGAGCTAGATTTCGTTCATCTGCTTGTAATCCGGTTTCACTTTTTCTTTTGCTAGACCCTTCCGGAGCAACAAGTACGACATCTAACTTCTTCCGAAGGGGAGACAAAGATACCTCCGAGACTGTGAGCGGAATTCTCTTTGTCCAGTCCCGTCAGATACGTAGCATCATCCTTGTACAGTATTCATCAAAATAAAATTCTTTTCGAAAATAGTACTTCTACATCAAAACCCCAATCCCCGTATTATTATTCAAAATGTTCGACGAAAATAAGTAGGTATCGTCGGCATAGGCTTAGAAACTACTGATATTTACATCCCCTATGTGTCATTGGATGAACAGAATTCCTAATTTTACATCCCGCTTCAGGTTTGAATTCGAAGTTTTGGTACTTATGGCGCGAACGTATGTGTATCGCGCCTGCATGTCATACCTCCATCACTATGGGAATTCAACATACCGTTCTGATCCCGGCACGCGTCAACAACGTAATTATGGTCGATAAAGCGGGTTCACGGGCAGCAAACTTTGTTGGTTGGAGTCTCCGTTGGCAACAAAGCCGTCACAGATCCGATAAGTACATAAGCTCCACAAGACTCATGCAAAGCGGGCTTTGCCGTTGGAAAGCGGGATGGCGGAATTTTCATCGACACAATTTGAAATTAATGATTGGGACGAAATTTTTTTACCCCCTACAAACTCGTATCCTTTACACTGCCGATTGATCCTATTGACATTCCCAAGAATTCACAACTTGTGCACTACACTTTTACCTGGTGTGTCAATACTACTTGTGCCATTGCACACGTTAACTTCTTGATCACACGACAGCAACTTTGGATACCTTCCTTCCCAAAAGCAAGATTCGATCAAATTTGAGAAAGAGACTATGGTTGCTTTCCTTGACCGACGCGCCAAGAGCTGCTTCGGCCGATCGGCACTGTATTTGACGCTGGTGTTATACTGGGCGGGAACTCTGACGACGTGTTCAGCCCGCGGATGCCACACAAGTTTTCGAAGGGCGTGGAGAGATCTGTCTTGCCAGGAACAAGACGATTTCTTGGATGCTATCGTTCAGGTCAAAGATTCTGGAGCTTACGACGAATTCATTGATGTCCACTTGTCGGTAGACACGCAAACGCACGGACCTGCTGAGTTCTTGCCGTGGCATCGGTACGTTTTGAAAATAGAATGAAAGCTGTAAATTTCTTGTAAATGCCAAACCTACCTCGTCACTCACTGTTTTCTCCCAACCTTTCATCCTCCTTGTGTTGCAGTTGGTTTATTTGGAACTTCGAAAAGCTTTTGCAACAAACGACGGGCAAGTGCATCTACATTCCCTACTGGGACTGGGAGCGCGATGCGGAAGATGAACGCAATTCGGACGTTATGCATTCGGCGACTTTTGGAACTTGGGGTCGATCAGACGGAAGGGGCTGTCCCAGCGATGGAATCACGAGCTGGCACGCACCTTTTCTGAATTCACCGGGTGTCAACAACGGCCGTGCGGGCTGTGTGACAGCGTGAATATCGAAGAGATTTTAGTTTCACCGGAGAATCCCAGCTCTTGGCCAGTATTTCCAACTACGATCAGTACGCAGACACGACGGGAAATCGTGAGCGCAACCCACGTCCCGGAACGAGTAACGGTTTTCGACACGAAATCGAAAACGGTGCACACAGACTAGTACATATTATCGTTGCTGGGCACATGGGAACCAACTGGAGTCCTGCCTGATCCTCTGTTCTATTTGCATCATTCCAACGTTGACCGCATCTGGTCGATGTGGCAAGATTACTGGGATCACGACACTATTGACCCCGACAATTACACCCGTCCATTTCACTACGATTCTGATTGGGGCTTGGACGAAGCGATTGCCATATGAGCCTTCGCGACGTGTGTCAGACTGGGATTTCATGATGCACTATCCAGGACGGAGAGGCCGACTTTCCCACCGTTAGGGACGTCATGCGCAACGACGGACCAGTGCTTTCGGTACGATACCAAAACTCGTATCTGAATACACTCATGCCAGGATTACGAACCGAATCCAAAATGGTTTCCAAGTAGCTACCGACACGGTTCCGGTAAAGTGCGATCGTGACGAATGGGAAGCTAGGAAGAAAAGCAGCGAAATCTGGAAAACGAACAAAAGCAAAAAGGAGGCGAGGAAGTCACTTTCCTCGGCAAAACCAATCACCGAATTTTTCCGTAGTTCGCTTCGAGGGACCCGATGCGCAAGAGATCGAAGAGAATCTTGATGTTCTTTTCCGTCCGCCGAACAAATTGAAAAACGCTACTGCTGCGAACGGCATGCACGAGCGAGCCCACAGTGCCGATAACGTCGAAGTCACGAACGACTATTGTGGACAACCTCCGGTTTTCACATTGAAAGAGGATCGTGACGAGTGGCATCCGTCTCTGCCTAGAACTTCCTGCAACGACAACCATGGCGGAACGGTTGGCGCTCTTGGCAGAATCCGATTGCAACCGAAGGGGAAATCCACGAAGCGATGATCCCGAACTCAACAAAGGGATTACGATGACAGCCTTCATGGATCCAGACGCACCTTCGGCGTCGTTCGAGTGTTTCCACAGACCGGATGCGGTGTAAGCAACTCCTAAGAGGAAACAATTGCGAATCAATCGATACATGGCGAAGTTTGCTATCGCTTTTTCTACACAACTACCAATGTATCCACTACACACAAGTCAAGTTAATCGACAACCACTATTTCATTCTTACATACTTGGAAATCGCTACGATTCTGTCAATCGAAGCTGTCGAGATTCTCAAGTATTCCGACGCCGTGTGGCGCACTTTAGATTATTTAGTGTATGTAATATAATAATATATTTTTTGAAGACGCTATAATGTTGAAAAGATAGTGTAGCAACCATTGTGGAAAGATTTTGAATATGATTTGGATAGCTTTTTGAACGGTGGTGGCTGCCGCCATTTTTGTCTCATTTATTTTTGGCAGGCAGTTGTGTGCGAACAAAAATCCGTCCGTCGTTCGACTCAGTCGACCGACGAAGTACGATTGGAATAAGTGAGCACGAATGAAATAATAGTTGACGCCAAAATCAATTCACAGCCATCAAGCCACTGGCAAGTAAAAACTACGATGAGCTCTTTCATCTTGACAAATCGACTAATCAAATAATCTTAATTCGAGTCTATCTTAAGAGTGAAGTAGTGGGTGTCGCATGGCAGAGATAGATCGATCCGTTGCAATACTCTGTGAAGAATCAATTATCCATAGAATATCTTTTAAGCACTGTTTGCACTATCCTACACCTAGACTATTGTTGTCATGAAGCCGGATGGAAAGAAACGAAAGAAACCCATCGCCGCCGTGAAGAAGGACGACGGATCGCGTTGATGGAAAGAAGAAGAGCAAGAAGAAGAAAAAGGCCAAGAAACAAAAGTCAATCGAAAATGATGTGGTGGACTGTTGGCAAGGATGACAACGTCATGAAGAAAGCGTCGTCAACGTCTCTCATGGAATCAATATTTGGAGGAAGCAACCGGTGCTGCAATCTCCAACGATGGAACCAAAGAAGGCAAAATCGGAACGACAGCATCAGTCGTCGCTGATCACTTCTATCTTTGATATTGGCGAAAAGAAATCCACAACTACCAAAAATTCTTCAGCGACAATGTCGTTGTTCAATAATCCTTCAATTCCTGTAGCCACGCGAAGGAATCATCAACAACAGCAACAAGTTATCCAACCAAGGCCAGCGACAGACACTAGCCACGAGGAAACTGCAGAATCCATTCGTCGAACCTTGCGAAATCGAAAAGCAACGTTCACAGAACCGTCCTCTTCTGAGACGAGCGCTTGACTTTCCCGGGGTCTTTCAAAACGAAGAAAACGAGGAGGGGAATTTCCTTCTCGACGACGAGAACGAACGGGCAAAAGAAACAGGCTGATGCCATTCGAGACCATGGATTTTGTGTTCTGCGGAATGTGATGGATTTAAATGATAAGAAGAAGAACCACAAAAATGAGGATTGTCATCCGCTTCGAGATGTCGTCTTGCCGAAAGCAAAAGACCTCCAGCGGAAGCTGAACGAGGCTTTAAAGGCCCGTGGCATACACCATTCCACCGAGACGTTTCGGTTCCGCCAAGCTGCCTCCAGGTGCAGGGGACGAACCGACGTTGTCTTTGATGCCTTTGATCGAGACTCCCAAATGGTTGAGGCAAAACGAAAGGTTTTGCGCAACCCAAAGATATTTCCCGTGATTCGGAATTTGCTGGGAGCCAAGTAGTAGCGGCAGTGATGACGACAACGACGATAGGGACGTCAAACTCGTTTATGCTGGACTCATATTCAGTTATCCCGGCTCTTGCGATCAACCGTGGCACCAAGACTGGAGAACCACTCTTCCCAGAACTTCCGGGGGATCAATCAGCGGTCTTGCAGGCCAGCCTTCCACCCTACGCGCTAAACGTGTTTTTGCCGCTGGAAGACGAAGACGGGTCAATCGAAAAAGGGCCAACAGAGTTTCTTCCAGGATCGCACAAGTGGACGGATCCCGATGAACGACTAAAGTCGATTGTCGAAACAACCCAAGATGAGGGGGAAAGAAGAAGCAGATGAGAGCGATGCTTCCGCTGACAGTGACGATGAGACTGTCCATGACGAAAATGCCATCATCTCACCGGTGCTGAAACAAGGCGATGCTCTGATATACGACTATCGGGTGTGCCATCGAGGTACAGCCAACCTATTCGGGAAACTCGAGAAGACGGAAAAGGACAAGAAAAATAAGGCGATAGATGACCAAAACGATGTTGTTGGAAGTCGGCGCATTCTCTACCTCATGTACGCCCGACCTTGGTTTACGGATCACGTAAACTTTGATTACACAAAAAGCGCTGAATCCCTATGGGATGACCAGAAATCTGTCAATGCCAAAAAGTAAATCTAAACTAGATCGAATTCAGTCAAAACTCCGATTATAGAATTTTTGAAAGTATAGCAACCTTATTATAGGTTATTGTATATCGCCACCACAGAGTTTATCAGAGATATGTCTTCTTTCGCCATAGGCCTGGCATCCAATTTGCCGCTTGTTCTGGTCTTCAGATAATTTATGACTGCCGTAAGTCTATTCTTGCTATCTTTGTCGAAGTACGTTGCTTTCAAAGCGTCTACGCTGGCTGGAGACTTGAGCAAAATCATGAACGATCGAATGAATGGGATGGAAAATGGTGGACTGGCAATTTCCAGTAACCCACTGATGAAATAACGAATCAGTGATGCGTCCAAAGAAGATCGCCCAGGGTCTTTCAACAAATCTATTAATTGATCGAACACACTTGGCGCTTCACCTCTCGTGCAAAGAAATAGGAGAAGCCGAAGACTCTGTTCCTTCAAACTATTCATGGTTTGGTATACAACTTCGGAATTTGCGTGCTTCAAGAATTGAAAGGCCACTGTACACACATCAGTCTCGCGTGAAAGGGGTGATACATGTACACGATTCTAACCAGAGTCATGATATTTGGTGAGATCGATGCGTACGAGGCCGAGCTCACGAACTCGCCACCTCTCGTGATTTCACGTGCCCACATGGCAACGCCCTGAGATACAGGTGCACATTTTACAGCCAGACTGCAGATTTGTTCGCCGGGGCTCGTCGTTGTCCCGTTCAATTTCGTGGCATCGGTTGTAACGATGAAAGAAACCATGTTTTCAAGCTGTTCACAAAGTTGGCTCCCCTTCAATAGCATTTCTCCTAGATTTTCCTCGTCACTTTCCGACTCAGATAGTTTTGAATCAATTTTTCTCGCTTCTTCTAAAGACTGTCTTTCAGCAGCCAAAACTGCTACAGCTGTCAAACGCGCGCATTTCTTCCTCAATACTGATTGTCCAACTCGCTGCCCTGGCTTGTAGAGATATCCTAGCAAAGCTTCTATCGCGATAGGATACTCCACCAATAGGTTACCAACAAACTTTGCCTCGTATTCGTTTTCTGTTTTCGGTAACATTTTATCTAGGAGCGGCTCGTCTAAATGAGTTCCTATACAATATTTCCTCAAAAATGTAGACGTAGCTGATTCGATCTCCTTTCGTCTATCATCGTCAACATGACTGTGATCAATCTGCGTAGCTATGGGAAGCGAGTTGCCATTTTCAGTACCAGCATTATCCCGATAGAAGCGCCGCCTTTGCCTCTGATGGAGATCACTGATCGTACACGCAACATCAAGACGACGTTTTCGAAAAAGAGGAGTGCTAGCTGCTGTAGAAGGATCAATCATATCACCTTGCAAAACCTCAAGCAATCTTTCCCACTTCCGAATAACACGTGTATACAATAACCTGTCTTTTTCCGCCATCGCCAAAGAATCTTGTTTGGCTTTTCGAATCTGAAATCGCAATACCTCAAAACCGTACAAGTCTAGAAGATACAAAGCAATTGCATTATCAGAAATCAGGACAAACACTGTTGTGCACGGCATCGTCATACTCGTCCAAACTTACATGTATACGACGTTGATGTACAAATTCGACGGAGATCGCCGACCAACTCGTTCAAGCTAATTGATGTGTCGTGATCGTGGCACGCCGACACAGAAATTTTACCAATGACGGCGAGTTCCGACGCAAGCATTGCGTTAAACACAGGAAAGTGCTCCGACTGATTGATTCGTCGAGCAATTTCTCGGTGGTGTCCCCTTTTCGAAATTGACTGCAAACAATACATCAGAAGTGCACTATCTTTGTTAGAAGCGGACAAATCAATCAGAAGTTTTCTCCATCGATTCGAGTCCATCATGTCTTCTAAGAATGCTGCCTCAGATCTAGAGAGAGCAAGAATGTTATCCCCTCCCGTGTTACTAAAGCGTTCCTTTACGATGCGATTGATCTCAGCTTGGGTCATTTCACGAATTTCGTCTGCAGATTTCAAGAAACGTTTCGTGTGTGCAGCAGCATCTGCTGCATTTGTCGAAGAAGATGTTTGTGACTTCAAATCGGCTAGCCATCTACCCAGTAGACCGCATACAGCTGTTTGTCCATGAGCGCTCTCGCTGAGGGCTTTGATGGCGTTTGTCGCATTATTATCGTCATTTTTCACCACTTCGACAAGGTCCGATAAGATGCCTGTTTCCATAATGGCATCATGCTGCGACAAAGCTTCTTTCGCTTCCTCGAGTCGTCGCACGGCAGGATCTACAACTTCCTCCTCCTCCTCTACTTCCATCGGAGCTGGAGATGCGTCATCGGGACTTTGTGGCCTTGTAGGGGAAAGTTCCATTTCTGCATCACCTTCGTCGTCATCACTGGCATCACCTTTTGCGTCGTCAAAGTCAGCTGGTTTGTCCCAAGAAGTTTGCTGCGTCTCGCTGTTGTAGTAGTAAAAACGTCCTTCATCGTCTTTGTATTCGACCCAATTTCCGGACGTTACAGGGCCTTTCTCCTCCTCAGAAGGACTTCTGGGACGATCCGGGGATAATTCCGCATCCTTCTTTTGGGCGTCAAAACCTTCCGGTTTGTCCCAACTTGTTTCTTCTGTTTTCGTGTTGTAGTAGTACGTTCGCCCCTCGTCGTCTTGGACTTCGGTCCAATCCGAGGCAGATTCCTTATCAGCCTCTCCCTTTTTCAAGTCATCCTCCGCCTTTGTTGGGCTCTCAGGTTCGGGGCTTTTGGGGCGATCTGGAGATACCGCACTATCCTTCTTGCTCTCCAGTTCAGCCGGTTTGTCCCAACTTGTTTCTTCTGTTTTCGTGTTGTAGTAATACGTCCGCCCTTCCTCGTCTTGGGTTTCCACCCACTCTTGTTCTACCCCTTCCTGTTTTGCATCATCATTCTTTGTTTCGCTGTCAAAGCCCTCTGGTTTGTCCCATGATGTTTCTTCGGTCTTCGTGTTGTAATAATATGTTTGTCCCTCGTCATCTTGGACTTCGGTCCAATCTCCACCCGTTGTTGCCTCGGTAGCAGATGTCCTCTCTTCCGTTTGGGTGATTGCCTCGTCTATGTCTTCTTTTACTCCAGCAGCGTCTTTTTTCTTACCATCAAAGCCGTCTGGTTTCTCCCAAGATGTTTCTTCCGTTTTTTCATTGTAGTAGTATGTTCGCCCTTCGTCGTCTTGAACTTCGGTCCAACTACCAACATCTTTTGTTTCCGCAACGTCAGATGTTTCCTCTTTCTTTTCTTGCTCTTTTGCTACATCAGAGTCTTCGTCCTTGTCATCAAACCCATCCGGTTTGTCCCAAGATGTTTCTTCTGTTTTTTCATTATAGTAATATGTTTGTCCCTCGTCGTCTTCGACTTTGGTCCAATCACCACCACTTTTTGATTCCGCAGCATCGGGCAATTCTTCTTTTGTTTCTTGCCCTTTTGTGGCAGTTGTGTCCTTGTTCTTGTCGTCGTCGTCGTCGTCATCAAAACCCTCCGGTTTGTCCCACGAGGTTTCCTCGGTCTTTGTGTTGTAAAAATACGTTTGTCCCTCGTCGTCTTGGACTTTGGTCCAATCGCCCTCTGTTGATTTTTGTTTCTCTTCTTCTTCTTCGTCTTTGACCGGTACAGCTTCCGACGTGCCCTTGTCCTCCTTTTCGGCAACCTTTTCTACTTCTTCTTTTTTGAAACCCGCGGGTTGATCCCAGGACGTTTCTTCTGTCTTGGAATTGTAATAATAGGTTCGCCCCTCGTCATCCTGTGTTTCCACCCAATCTCCGACTTGCTCCGTTGTTGTTGAGTCATCGGGACCTTTTTCTGGCGATTCTGCTTTAACTTTTGTCGTTTCGTCTGGATCGGCCTCTTCCGCCTTGGGGCTCTTTGTCGACGATGATTTGTCGACAAAACCCTCCGGCTTTTCCCAGGCGGTTTCCTGTGTCACGGTGTTGTAATAATAGGGCTCACCCTTATCTTCGTCCATGTATTCGACCCAATCTCCCGAGTTGTCTGCTTTTTCTTCCTCCACTGGATTGAAGGGTTCACCATCTGGAGGAGGATCCCAGGAGGTCTCGTCCGTTTTGCTGTTGTGATAGAATATCTGACCGCTGTCGTCTTTAAAGGCAGACCAATCATGGACAGCGCCGTCATTGTTGTCGGGCATGGTAAACAGTCCTTCTTGTCTGACAACAATGTATAAATGGCACTAGGCACTCAAGAGCCTCCTTTTCTGGATGTAGACTTGGTTGTTGTAACGTGTGAGATGAATGTGTGGATATTGATGAATGTCACCAGTTTTGTGTCGCGTCCATTCTATTCTCGTATGGATACCATGGACACCAGGACAAACAATAGTGGCATCAACAACTATGGGCTGGTTTCAAGTTGGGCTGTTTTTGTTTTCATTGTCGAGATTGGCTCGATACGTGATACGATCAATCGATTTCCGATCTTGAGTTCCTTCAAAGTGACGAGAATAGATGATAGATTTTGGGGAATCTCATTTTCACATTTTGATTTCACACGATAAACGAGCGACAGACAGACTGCGTGACTCATGTTTTTTCGTGATTGCCCTCGAAACCGAAAACTCACAACCATCATCATCATTAGTTTCACAACTCGATGACAACAATCCTAATTCCAAGTTGTGGCCGATCATAAGTTCCGCTTCTCGTGCCGACAAGATCTTTCCGTACTTTCCTTATTAATTTGAAACAGAGCAAAAAAGAGGCAAGCGATTCGAGATGAGATTGACGGCCGTTCTCTTCCAGGGGGCAAAGAAACACGCAGGCAACAGCCGCAGCAGCAACTCCATCAAATCCCTTGCTCTGAGTGTGTATTTCAAACAGCCCGATTTGGGCATGAAGGACTACGAAATTCTCAGTCGGGCGTCTGCCTTTTTGTTGGCTGTTGATCCCGACCCCTCGAGCGGTGATGGAGATGGACCCTACGACCACCTGGCCAAAAACGAACGAGAGCGAAAACTCAAAATGTTCAAGCAGGGTTCCAAGTATACACCCGCCGGGCATCCCGGTGACCAGAGGACGCTACAAGAACTCGGATGGCTGGAGTATGCTCCCCGAGAAGTGAGACCGATGGTCCATTGCGTCTGTTCGAGTCACGTCTTGTCGCCCTATCTGTGGAAGGATTATTATCCCCAGGACTGGCTGAACAAGGTCCGACAGGAACACTGGTGAGTAGAAGAGAAGTTGGATTTCTGTGTTTTTGTGAAGTAGCGGAATGATTTTCGTCTCCAATACGATCTTTATTTTTGCAAATATTGAATGAGTTTGAAATCCGTTGTCTGATGCACAACGCAACTTCTTGTTTCACATTGCAGCGCGTATTCTTTGGAAGTATTCGACAACGACCCCGAAACAATGGAAACCGTGTCGTTGGGGAAATTCGCACTGAATCCATATCCCATTCATCACCCGGAAGGAAAGGATATTGCTTTAATACATTTGAAACAAGAAGAAGAAACGCTGAAAATACTGACAGAGGATCTGGGAGTAGACATTTTGAGGTTGAGAGATTTAGACGAAATATACGACAAGGGCGACGAGGTAACATTTGATGGTTACGTAGTAGCCGAAGCCAATCAAGCCGACAGCGAAACATTTGGCGGTGAAGCGTCTCAAGACGACAGCTCCAGCAAAACCAGTGACGATGAGGAGGAGGACGATCGCGTCTTTTACCCATACAGCGAAACTGGGAATTTGTCCTTTCACACGCGTGATCGATTTTTTGCGACAACACCAGAACCCCTTCCCGAGGGCTTGTGCGGAGGACCCGTTCTCGATTCGAATGGCATGGTCTGTGGGATTGTGGAAGGAATCGTCTCCAAGGATCACAAAAACAAGGATATTGCCGGAAGCGCTGCTCTCATGCCAAATTACGTCATGGCACCCTTTATTGACTATGCCGAACGCTTCATGCTCCAAAAGATCCTTCCAAAAACCTTGTTCCAAAAGGCCGTTACCGCCAAAACGACAGGCCAGCTTGGCGGTGGAATCTTCCAAAAGGACGCGGATGGCAACATGCAACCCAGCGGTAGCAGCCTCACGTACGAAGAAGCTTTCGATCGTGCCGTCGATCAGCTGAAAGAAAACCACACGGAAGAAGAGGTAAACGCAATTTTGAACACTGTACAGCGCGAAAGAAAAGAAGTTCTGGAGATCCTGGACAAGGAGGGAGGAGATTTGGACGAAGTTGCCGAACGCGTTCGGGCGCGAACTATGCAAGTGCGTGAGATGATTCATGAAGAATACCGAAAGGAGCATGCCACTGAGGAAGACCCTTCGATCACAGATGCCGAGATAGTAGAGCGATAATAATCTAGTCAGTTATTTCATTGAATCAATTACCAAACCTACGATATTTCTAGATAGAATGTTCAGCTATTTTCCAACAATGAAAATGAGTTGATTTACGAGCACAGTTTAAGAATTTTCTATTATATTAATCCTCAGTAGTGTAGTGTTAACGGTTTTGCTATCGAGGGAACCGAGTGGTGATGCTCGTTACTTGGAAGATTTCTCTTCTACCCTACCCTCGCCAACAAATCTGATTGGCTCACCAAATCCGATTCTCTCCAAAATCTTTCCAGTTACCAAACAATAGTCTTGGTGTCCTAGGATGAGATCCGAACAATCGATATTCTCGACTCCAGGCTCCTCCACAGGACAAGTTCCGCATACCGGTTTAAGGAGTGACCCTACGCCAGCATTCAACGATCCACCTGAAAAACGTTTCGCTTGAAACATGAGGGATAGGATAAGGTCGTTGTTTGAGTAGCAATTCACTAATCTCCCAGCGACGATCTGTCGGCAGGCTTTCCACGACGAAAGACTCAGATGGTTGGGAAGACCTAACAAAACAGCATCTTCGATAATGCTGGCTGGTTCACGCATTCCTTTCATTTTCTTCTTGTACTTCTCAAGTCGACTATGTTCGTGATTATCACCTCCTTTAGGAGAATTATGATTCCTGTTCGAGAAGCTCCTGATAGTGTTCCCACTCTTCCTGATATCGAGCTAATTCCTTCAAGCAGGAGTAGATAATTCTGGCACCAAATGAATACCCGACCAACGTAACAGGCCTCCGGCCAGCTCTACTGTAAAGAAGCGTCTTGGCCAAGACAACTCCAGCCTCGTCCGCTCTTTCCACCGCAATTGTCCAATCACCGTCAATCGCGTCCATAAGGTTCAAGAGATACGTAGGTAAAATAACAGCTGCTAGTAAGGTGTGCAGGACTGTTTGCTTCAAAATCTGTCTTGTGGCTCCGGTGACAACATCAACGGCCAAGTCCGTCACACAGTCACAAATCTTCGTCAAAAGAAGGCTTTCCCACTTCACCGTATACATTTCCCCACCATAAGTTGTCTTCCAATCCCAGACGGTTGCCAAATGCTTCGGAGCTTTATACTCGGTACCATCATCCTTCTGCTGAGAGGAGATATCTGTGGATGATTCCTGGGATCCGTATGAGTGTTGCATGTATTCTGGAATTGCAGAAGGGTTTTTGATCGAATTCTGATCCATTGATGGTCCATGCATCGAATCGTTCTTTCGTGTTCGGTTCTATTCACTCCAGAGTCCGGCTTTCTAAAACTGCGACGATTTTTCCATCCGTTTTTCATCTTCTCAAAGGGAGACATTGGTTTTTGTTGACGATTTATTTCTGCTTCGTGTTCGGGTGCAACGCTGTGGTATCCAAGCTCAACAAACAGTTTATCTAAAATTTCTTCTTGGTCCAGTGTCAGCGCTCCATGCCCATTCGTGCCTGCGTATTGTACATCATTCATTTGATCACCACCGTTCAGAGGAAAGAGATGGTCAGGATCACGTCCATATTTTTGTCGCAGAATTTCCCACAATTTATCTTCTTCTCCTTTCCAACTGTTCAAAATTCGTTCGCATTTTGGAATGTGACTGGGGACTGTAAACAGAATAAAAACGTTCCAATCTTTCCATTCGATCAGGTATTTTTGGATGAGTAGGCTGAAGTCCCCACGGGCGCTGGAAATCGCATTGATCTCGAAGCCAACCGGAAATACAAAGGATAGAAAAAAGTTCAGCTTCGATTTTGTCGTCAGTAGAGCCGCGTCTATCGGGTCTCCCAGTTGTTTCTCGGCAAAATTCAAATTCAGTGACGCCTTGCGTTCGTCGCTGCATCTTATATGCCGCCAATCCACCACCTCCAACCCCGAAAATCGTTGTAACCTACAGCCGCGCTCGTCAATGCGGAAACAGCAGCAGTTCCTGCTGCGGCACCCATGACAGCCCCAATCCCAGCGGCTATTCCCGGTGCCACTAGCCCGCCCGTTACTGCGAACAATGTACCCGCGACAATACCAGCACCTCCGATCTTGACACCCGAACAATTTGTTCTCGAGTTACAAAGGTGTTATCGTTGGGATTCGTCTTACGAGTCACTGTATCGTTGTTATCTTTGGGTTTTCGGCTCCGCGCTGGTGACGACAACAAAATCAATCTTCTGGCAATGTTTTGCTCCAATGCTTCAAACTTTCGCGTCGCTTGAAGAAACCTCCTTCGTTCATAGTCTCTGCATTCTTCATCGAATTCTTCGTCTCCAGTTCCTCCGGCATATCCATTCAATGCCTCCCGATCAGTTCCGTATCGATGACTCTTATTGCGAGACAACTTTCGTTCCACGGGATCATCGTCCATATCACGTCGCAGCACTAAAATGCTCAATTTCTTCAAGGCGTGCCGTATCCTCGCAGTCATATCCGTTCTCACTCGTCAACAAGTGTTGGAGCAGCAATAGAGACACACAGCGAAATCCGGAACCGGGTGTCAAGGAATCCAAAAATGGCGACAATTCGTCTACATTATCCAGCAAATGCATATCTGGCTGAATGAAATATCCTCGTCGTCTTATCTTCTTCTCCTTCCGTTGATTCGATTTTCGACATAATATCGACGGTCTGTGGACTTTCTTCTTGAATCGTTGTTGTTGTTGTTGGCCTCGCTGTATTATTGTTGTTGTTGTATGTTGTACCGTCCTGTGTTTTGTGAATTTGTGGAACCAATACCCTCGATAACATGGGTAAAAATGCTCTTGCAATCGATTTGTCCAGTAGCAACAACTCTGATGAGGACAAGAGTAGTTCACTATATAATTCATACCGACGACTGAGATATCGTTGTCGTGACAACTTTGTTTTCTGGTCGGTTTTCTTGCTATTGTTGTTGCTATTCAGTTTTTGCACATTCATTGCCTGCTGACGAAATGATTGCATTGGTTTTGTCTTGGAAGGAGGTATCAATTTTTTGGAGTTATTTCGACTGCTGGTATTGTTTGTTGTCGACGATGTTGTTGTTGTCCCGGTTGCAGAAGATCCAACACTTTCAAAACTTCTGCATGTACTACTGTAAAAATTGTCGGTCGTATCCGTGGATGGCGTCGGTGATAACACGGTCGCTCTGGCATTTGTGGGCATTGATTCGAGTGTTTCCCTTTTTGTTGCGTGCGTTTTTGTCTCTCGCCGGTGACGAACCATCCGTCGATTCTTCTTCATCGTCAGACGATTCATAAAAGTCAAAAAATCCCGAAACCTCGTTTTCGTTTTCTGTCTGACCGCTAGAGCCCTTTTCGGGTTGAAATTCGTGGCTCTCGTAATCAAACACGGATGACAAGACGGCCGCCAAACACCCCACAAATCGTTTTCTGTCTTGCTCATCGGGGAGTGCAGCCATTGTTGGTTTTTCCAGGCTTCGTATATTCGGTAGATGGTTTCTTCGTCTGCCCGAGGCGTTCGAACGATCCTCCTCGTCGTCCGAAGCATCACCGGAAGAAAAAATGGTGCTTCCCGTTGGAGACACATCGTCCAACAATGCCGTTCTCGCTGCACGCTGAATCACAGACCGTGTGTCCACCGTGATCGCAGGTGCACCCGTTGTTGAGGCTGCGTAACTTCTATACGATCCATGACGCTTTGGTCTCCTACCGGGATCACTGCGGCTGTGGGTTTGGTTGTCGTTGTTGTCGTATTGATAACTGTTCATCATTCGTGGAGCTTGTGTAAACTATTGAAATTCGATTGCGGCAGAAGCTAACTTCGGGTATCCGGTTACACCACCGACAAGCAGTTCGAATGACAACGAAGGCTTGCACTTGCCGAAAGAATTCACTCCACAACGAACGTTACACGGAAGCGCCTTTCCAAGTTCCTGTCGGAATTTCCTTCCTCTCTCTCCTTTCTCTCTCTCTCTCTCTCTCTCTCTCTCTCTTGGTGACTTCTAGTTCTCCACTTCTTTTCTGTTAGGGCAGAATTGATTTATCTTGATTTTAAAGAACCGTTTAGGTTTGCAAGGTGCATTTCAAAGTATCTCTCCGAGGTTTGCCTTTTAATTCGTGACAAAGCAATTGACAATACCAGTAATATTGAATTGTTCTCGCGGAAGGTAGGCTTTGAGCTTGTTCGTGCATGTAAGGTGCACGATCAATTCTGAGTTGATCGATTTCCTCCTTCCTATTTCATTTGATTCGTTCGTTCGTTCGTTCGTTCACATGCATTTTTTCATCTTCGTTCACTTGCTTTTTTCACTCGGTTTGTAGTCGTTGCACCAAGGCGGCATGGCACTACATGCGGGCCTGGGCTGCAGCCAATTGCCGTTCCGATAAAAACACGACTGACTACTTTCTGCGCGCACATGCGCGTGCGGCCGGATAATTTCACGAGCCAGATTAGTCTACTGTATTCTGAACTGAACCTTAACCCTGCGAAAACGTCACACATGGAATTAGAAATGAAAATTGCAGATTTGGTGGAAACGAGAAAAAATATAATCGACGTCGAACATGATAACCTCGGCATTTCTCTTATCGATATAGAATACGAGGATTAGAGATATCGACGTCCTATAGAAAAGGATCGGATAGAAAAGCAAACAGACTATAGTTTGTTTCAGAACAATCCACAACCATGGCGTCAAAGATTGCGGCATCGGCCATGTCAATGGCAACCAAAAAGGCAATTGCAAATTCCACCGAAACGATTTTTTTCGGCCGCAGCGACAACGAAAAAGCCAAAATTCCGGATACCTGTCTGCCTGGTTCTGTCCCTTTGCCCATCGAGCCACCTTGGCATTGGAGCACCACTCGGATAAGGTCGATTATGAATGGGTCGAGGCATTGGGATGGGAACAACGAGAAGACAAAGAGAACGTCACCGGAACGGGCAAAGAGTGGTGGTATCACTGGAAGGCCGACGAATTGACACGAACAAACCCCAGCGGACTCGTCCCCTACCCTGATTCCAGTAGATCTTGATACGGGCAAGAGTGACGAATCGAAACCCGTCTTTGAATCCCTGGTAACGATCGATTTTGTCGATGAAATAAGTGGAGCTTCCGGGATGGATCGTTTGGTCTCGGAAGATCCCTACGAAGCGGCCAGGTGTCGCGTCTGGGCCGACAGGGTCAACCGAGAACTCTGTTCTCCCTACTATGGAGTTTTGGTTCGGAAAGAGGACGACGAACGGATGGAACACTTTCAGAGCCTGATCAAGGGACTAGAAGCCTTTTCGAACGAACTCACCAAAACCCCCGGGCCTCTCTTTCTCGCCGACGGCCAGCTTTCAAACGTAGATCTAGCCCTGGTACCGTGGGCCTATCGATACTATGTATTCGAACACTATCGTGGCGATGAGTATGTCATTACGCCGGAGCTATACCCCCAATTGCAGCCCTACTTCGATTGGTACGATCACGTCATGGAAATCGATGCGGTCAAACGAACCTTGCCGGACAAGGACCGGTATTTGGAGCACATTGGCAAGTATGCCGATTCTTCCGCCAGATCAAAGGTTGCAAACGCGGTTCGACGGGGTGTTGCCGCACACGAACTGGATGACGAAAAGGATGAATACTAGAACAATAATGATTGTTAATAGTCCTACAAAATACGAAAGCTAAGAGAACATCACTGCTGAACAATATCCGTTGTAATGGGACAAGTAGGCTTTAGTGTTTTTATATTACACGTTTAGTGGGCATGTATTGGAATGAAATAAATGAGCATCTCAAAAAGTTTGATCGGAAAAAATCAAGAGTCAGAGGCTCGATCGACCAAATAATAATAATAATAATAATGTTTGGTCAGTCACTATTAGTTGGAACTCATGACTCAAAAGTCACTCCGGATGGGTTTTTCTTCGAACTAAAAATAAAATAAAAAACCCAATCTGCTCTACACGTTGATGACAATGGAATTCAATCGAATTGTAGACGGACATCACAAACGATTCACAACAACAAGTGCAAGCTATCTCACTCGTTCAACGAACAGAAATTGTATGGTTACATCTGAATTGCTCTCCTCGCAGCGAGCTTGCGGTAGAGAAATACGCCAAAACGACCCTTTCTGCTGATAATCAACATTAAAGATGCGAACACCGCGACATTCCTCTTCGAAGAAGGCCAGGCCAATAATCGGATTGCTCGTCTGCATAGCAGTTAGTATTGTGACTCTCGAATTGTTGCTTTTGCAAAAGCTTTCAGACCGAGATTTCTTCGAATCAACCTTGAAAATCCACCATGCCGACAACCATATGAGTCCAAGCAGGATTGTTGGAATTCCTTTCGGCCGTGCTAGTTCAGGAGAGACCCGGAAAGCCAACGACAACGACGAAAACAAGATTTCGCGGGATGTCCAATCAAACAAAAACCCCACTCCAGTGTCGCCAACAGACGCACAAATCAAACTCATCTTGTTGGCAAAAGATCGAGGCCTGCAAAGTGTTGACGACAAGGGTCCGATTTTAGAAATCTTGACGCAAGCCGGAATTAAAATCGAGAGCGAAGACGATCTCGACCAAGAAACGCTGGATAAGTTGCCGACATGGACACAAGTTCAAAAGTTGTATGGTACGGAACCAAAAATTTACGGGTTGGAAAGGTGCGAGGAATTCCGGAATGCGATCGAGCCCACCACTCGATTTTTTGCAATTGCAGGAACCTTCAACACCGGCACCAACTTGATTCATGATTTAATGAGATTGAATTGCCAAATCACCGAACGAATGGAAGTTTACGGAGAAAAGTCAAAGGGAATTCGATGGCAAGTACCCTGGGGAAAGCATATGATGGCGAGCTATCGTGAATCGGATCACACGACAAGAACCGATAAGGACGTTCCGCGCGAAAACGTCTTGCCACTGGTCTCGATCCGAGATCCTTACAATTGGATGCAATCCATGTGTAGGCATCAATACGAAGCATCTTGGCCTCGGGTTGTGGATCACTGTCCCAATCTGATAGCGTCAGCAGCCGAAATCAACCAAAATGATAAGCTTTATGAGTTGTATGGCGATGTCGTTGACGACGAAAGCAAGGAGAAGCTTGTCCCGGTTGGCATCGCATACGCCAAAGGCAATCAACACCAACATCAATCGCTGGCACATTTTTATAGCGAATGGTACACAGAATATTTGAACGCAGATTTTCCGCGAATCATGGTACGGTTTGAAGATCTGTTGTTTCACGGGGAGGAGGTTATTCGAACCTTGTGCGATTGTGGAGGTGGTGTCCGCCGTATGGACAACGGGAGATCGGGATCCTTTGCACACATGCCGGAAAGTGCGAAAAAAGGGGCTTCTGCGCACGGACCCATGGCAGCAAGAACGAATTTGGTCGGTGCTTTGATCAGGTATGGGAGCTTCGCTAATAGGACAGCTACGATGACGCACGAGGATCTGATTGCAGCTCGACGTTATTTCGATCCCAAAATAATGGATGCATTCGGATATTTTCATCCAGAACTGGAGGATGCAGCAGCTAAGGGAGAATAGCGGGAATAAAGTAAATTTGAAAACTGTTATAGTATCCTCGTCCTCTTTCCTGCTCGCAGAATTCAGCATACCTCCTAGATCATCTTCTACTAACCTACCGTTCCTTGGACTACGTGTAGCTCGTAAGTAACAATAATTTTGAATTGTGCATCGATGCTATTCGGTTTTTAATCTCTTTGTTATCTTTTCTGCGTTGACTACAATAGTTAAGATGCTAAATCACAAGAAGACCACCATCAGTTTTGTTTATCGGTGTGAGTCGGCGTTCATCCCCCCAATCGTGGATTTTTGTTCCGAAAAACGTCATTGAGTCACGGATGAGGCTCTATCCGTTAGAACAAACTCCGATGGAAGTACGCCGGCATGGCCTGAATCTACGTAAACGTATATAAAACTAATATGCTTCATTCGGAAACACTCAGTCACTCTTCTGTTGTTACGTGGGCTCGACTAGCGTTTTGCTACGAGAGGATGCCGATGCTCGAGTAGCTAAAATCAAAAACTGATTGTTTAGCATCTCTCCCTCCATTTTTGGTCAGTCCACATCCGAATAACAATCCCACGGTTTTCATTTCACCTTACCACTACGTAGCTATCGATCCAACGAACGATTCGAATAGGTGATTGAACAAAACCTTTGTCGTCACCGTCTTCCTCGAAAGCATCGCCCGTGTTTTATCTATGACCATCACCGGGCCATTGAGAAGACGAGACAGCGAAAAGCGAACGCGAAAACAAAGAGTGCAGAAACCTGGAGTAGATCGGCGTAACGCAAGATGAGTTCTGATGGCAACCTCAAAAATGATACCAGCATGGAAAATAATCCCAGTATGGTGTCGGGAGCGGTTGATAATGAAAACGAAGACCTTTCGACGATGTATGGAATACCACAGTCTCCTGGTTCCTTCTTGGGTTCATCGATTCGCAGCAATCAAGTCGAGTCATTCGATATAGAATCTGAATCGTGTTCTGTTACGGGAGAAAATACTGGTTGGAAACTCGGAATGCCATGGTTAAGCAACAATCAAAACAAAAATTCGAAAGCTACGAATCAGAAGAATCAAGAATTACATAGATATTATGGAGGCATCATGAAAGCTTCCGGAGAGTCGCCAACAGGTCAGGCGTCGCCTTCGCCGACGTCCACCACATCGTCTAGCAGCCGCCACTTCCTTCCCTTCCGAAAAAACAACAAGCGCCAAACTCCTCCTAGGGCTGGGAAACCAAAAGAAAAACAGAAGAGTCTTCAGAAACCCACGAAAACCAAAGGCACAATAAATGAAAAGGACAACTTATCAATTCCAATAGCTCGGACAAAATCGAGTACAGGAGATTCCATTGCCGATTTTGACGATTCGGAATGGACGCCACCGGATTCATCTTATGGAGCGGCTTGTCCTGTTTGTGGATGCATACCAAAGCGTGTTAGACAGATGATCGAGATGACGTTGATTACCGCAATGGTCTTTTTTCTGATTTACCTTGTTGTTACGACGTCTATGAAAATCGCTGAGTCCCATCGAGGACATAACGTTAGCACGGGGAATGCAGCCGACAGCTATTTCAACGGCGGCAGCTACAATCGAACTGGGACAAGTAGCGCTTCTTCCACAAATGTCGTCACGGACGATGATGTCTACGTTGAAAAATACAACAATTATAATGATGATGGAAATGTCGACGATGCAACAGCTGCGGATGATAATTACAACGACGACTCCAGCGGCGATGACCAATATGGCGGTGATGACAATGCCAATAGTGGATCTGGCTATTATCGGAACAAAAACCACAACTACAACAATTACGGTTACCCAAACCGATATTACAACAAGAATTACAATTACAACTACAACGGGTACAATAACGATGATGCCAATGGAGGAAGACGTCAGCTGAGGAGTTCGCTGAGGATTTCACAAGAGAATAGATAGCCATACGAGGAGGGAATAGAATCACAAAACGGAGTTTAAAATGGAATGGGATTGTGTTTCGTCGGATTCGAAATGCTTGTTCAGGCACTACTTTGCAACACTTTCATCGCGAAGATCAGCAAAACCTGACGGAGAATATAAATCGCGAACGCTTGATTTGATGCTTGTCTTTCGCCTCTTGAGACAACTTTTCAACTTCGGAAGTCTTTGACGAGCGAATTTACCGCTTTCTATTCTGTCAGCGCTTCAGCACGGAAACATTTCACTCGATAGAGCATTGAAATGTGGAGGAGAGTCGAGTCCGTCGAAAGTCCCAGCATTCCAGGCTGTTGCTTGGTGGTGCTTCAATGCGTCACGTGCGCTTTTCAGCAAAAGGCAAACCCATAGTAATAGAAGTAGAGAATAATTTTGCCTTTTGTTCATAACCTAGCAACTCTCAAAATTCAACTTCATGACACACCCCGAAATCTGATTGATTGTCGTATTTTTAACATAGTGCAAGATATGAACAATAGCATATCTTGCACTGGATAGTTATCGATTGGCATTTGGAAGCAGCTGTTTCACTGCTAGAGAAGTGTCTTTACACTGCGATTCGCCTACTTGGTAGAATGCATTTGCACGGCCAGATCCCATTCCGCAGCAGCCTTTGGTGCTAATTCCGACAATGTCTCCCATAACTTTTCTCGATGGAACGAATCGTACGCACATCCTGATGCCTGGCGGCGTGAACGTCCTACAAAGTACTGACCCGAAACGTTTTCGAGTTCTGGACTTGTACAGCACCAGGTTTCATCCAAAGCGTCCTGTACGCGAATACCGATCGGTCCCCAACCGTCCAGCAACATCTTTGTGTTGACAGTTCCCGGGTCGAGACAGTTGCACGTCACAACGGATGTATCGATCCCAGCAGCCTCCAGTCGGTGAGCCATTTCGATCGTCAACATAGCGTCCAGCAATTTCGATTCTGAGTAGGCACTGTGGGCCGAATATGAACGTTCGAGGTACTGAGGGTCGTCCCAGTAGTCCTTCGAAAGTCTCCAACTCTGAGAGACGGAAGATGCGATGACTATTCTGCTGTTCGATCCTTCGTTGTTCCCACTACCATTCGCAAGCAACATTGGTAGGAGCATGGACGTTACGACGAAAGGAGCGAGCACATTCACGGCAAATGTCAATTCTAATCCGTCTGGGGTGCGAACCAAATCATTCGAATATACTCCCGCGTTGTTCATCAGAATTTTCAAATTTGAATCGCTGCAGTATTCCAAAACACTGTTCGCAAGGTCGTAGCACCCGTCAATGGTGGAAAGATCCGATGCTGGAAGGGCAACTGCGGCATTTTTCTTTTTCGCTGCTGAGTTTTGAATCGAAGTCGTTGCTGCCCGAACACGATCGTCGTCCCGGCCATGAATCAGAACTTCGTTGACAGCGCTATTGCCTGTTAGGATATTTCGTGCCGTTGTGACACCGATTCCGTCGGTACTGCCGGTGATCAATGCTGTTTCTGAGAGGGCGGTGACCATGAAAGAGCTAGAACTATTATTTCCGCAGAACCCGTATCGATGCTGTGACCAAACACCATAAAGCAGAAAGATTGATATTCCATTCAACCTGAAAGGTATCGGCATCATTTTTCGACCGTTTTTGTAGTTTTCTAAGCGTCCAATGTTGTTCACGTCATTGATCCAAGTGAATCTTGTATTTCGAATACAGTAGTAGAGTACTAGTTTTAGTTTGCACCTTGTTGTTGGGAGTACTGTACATCATTGTATTGCGAACAACATCCCCAAAATTGGGACCGAATCACCACTGTCATATGTTTTCCGAATTTTGAAACAACAAAGATCCAACACCAATCGAGCCACTTCTTTCAAAACGGCACATACAACGTCAATCTCATAGTTCGGGAGGATGGCCACTATTCTTCCTGAAGAGAAGAACAATTCGAAATCGAAAACGGGAGTGGCCACTATTCTTCCTGAAGAGAAGAACAATTCGAAATCGAAAACGGGAGAGGGAAACATACCGATGACCTTTCTTTCCATTATTTTCATTTGATCACATCAAGAAGAATGTTTACCTTAAATAGCCACGTCAATAATTTAATCTCTCTGTGAGCACCATAAACAAAAGTTGTCCGCTTTTTCTGTATTAATTGAACAGGGTTCTTTCTGGTGAGAACTAAGTAAAAAGAGGTCGCGCCTGGTATTTTTTTGGAAGAACTCAGTTTTTGAAGAAGCTTTTCAGTTCGCAGAAAAGAGTGTTTAACAAACTCTGGTGTTTCTTCGAAAACAGTAATTATGGAAAGTGGAACATTGGGAATACAAGACTGATAAACACAGTACGACGACCCGAATGTCGATTGCTATATGTAACATTTCTTGTTCTCCGGAACCTTAATCTCGGAATGAAATTAATGAAGGACCAAAAAATGAAAGCAGAATCTGTACTTAACATATTCAGTCCCAATTATTATAGCTCAGTCGCTCAATGATTCAATGGTCTATGTAATTCCTATCCGCAGGAATGCTTACTTATAGGTATCTGATAGAAAAGCGAACTTTGACATTATCGGCACGTTAAGAAACTTTTATTCTTTTCGTCATGAAGTTTGTTAAGTAGCGGGGCATGGCATGTGGAATCTACTTATTACTTATTGCTCAAGACTTGGGGATAATTCTGTTTTCCTGTATACAATTTCAATATATCAGAAGACTTTATTTCCCCTATTTAGATCACTTTCCTTCGATAGGAGGTTCTCAATTTAAGCTTTTCAAGGAAGAGATGGCCTTGACGTCCCCAATTTTTAGAAACTGCAAGCGCTACTTAACAACCCGACTTTAGTGAAATCCAAACTTAATCACAAAATTCTTTTCAATACGCACTGCTTAGCTTGGACTCGTATAAATATGGTTAACTTCAATTAAGAAAATTTCAAATAGTGTCTCACAAAATCACGAAACCAAATTGCTTACATACCTATCCTATTCTTTGTTTCCGGAAAAGCGAGAAACGGCGAATTTAATCACCCCGACTTTTCATATTCATTTTTATTCGTTATTGTCATTCGACATAGCGATTATATGCCACCCATGCTTCTCATTCATAACAAAAACAGTCCAGCTAGTATGAACCAGACTCAAGATACTGGTTTGAGCCAAGAGGGATATCTTGAACGATTGCTCCAGGAGCAACGCCAGCAGTATCAACAGAAGGTCCAACAGCAGCTCTCCGGCAATAGGAATGTCAACGAAAATTCCAAAGATAATGTTGACATCAGTATTCATAGCAGCGAAAACGTCTTCGTTGGGAGACCCTCTGGTAATTCATCATTTTCTTCCGGGAGCAACGGAACGAGTCCATCGCCCGCGATGGCCATCTCCAGCAGCATCGGGATTGGGATTAATCATCAACAGCAGCAGCAACAAAATCGCATGATGAACTATTTACAGGAAAGGCAGCAGCAACAACAGCAGCAATTTATGACGGGAAACATAATAAATGGACCTTCGGATATTTCTTCGAATCTTGGTATCGCTGGTCTATCCTCCAATATCGGTCTGGATTCACGATTAAGTGGTAGTGGGATTGGATCCGGTATTTCTGCAAATGCTTGGATCGATGGATTCAGTCGGGGTGCTCTTACACCTGGGACTATAGCACACCCTGGTGCTTCGTTATATTCAAGCGATCAAGATCTTCTCATGAACGCGCAACGGTATCAGCTGGCAGGAAACACAATTGGAACAAATATACTTGCAATCAATGAAGGCAATGGATCTATCACCGAGAATCATCTCACGTCATTACTGGGAGGATTGCCTCAATTCTGTGTGCCGCAACAGAGCCTTACTTCTGCACAAAATTCTCTGAATGAAGCACAGAAATCCAACCAAAAGAGTTACACGGACTTGTTCTTGGCCAAACAGGCCCAGGCTGCACTTCTTCAAGCGGCTCAGGCCCGTCTTCCTCGAACGATTCGTCTCCCTTGCGGTGCGAGAGGGATGAAGGCAGATCACAACTCATCGGTAAGTATTAGTGAGCGGGGATCGAACTGTCTTTGTGTTCGTGAATGGTACATTTTTGTATTCTAACCATTTATTTTTATTCCAACAATGATGACTTCTGCAGACGGCCTATTTCGACGTTCCCGAAAACGCAAGACATGGTCAACATTTATTATGCTCACACTCGGTTTGCAGGGCGGCTGGGGTGAAGTTCAGGTACTGTTTCTATTGCAAGAAGCCAGTTACGAAACAAAATTTTCGCTCTCGACATTTGCATGCTGATCTCGATCCGAACAACAAAAAGAAAGATGAAAAAGAAGCTAATAAAAAGAGAAAGAACGATGCGAATAAAGCTGAAGCAAAGAAAGTTAGTGATGAAGAAACTACGAAGCCAAATGCTACCGATACGGTTTCCACAAGAACTTCTGGGGATGATAAGGATTCGATAGAGTCTTCAGAAGCTCCTCCAGTCTATGGTAGTAAAACGAAACTTCACAATGGAACAGCAGACAAGTTGGGGAGACCCTCCAAAAAGAGCAAACTTTCAATCTTAGACGGGGAAAAAGAATACATCAGGCGAGATCGGTGGGAAGAGTTGCTTCAAGAGCGGCCATCGGACGATCTGGAAGAAATTCATTCGTGGACACGCAAAGTACTCTCGGTTAGCAATCCTGGATTGGATTCATCAGTTTTTGGATCAATAGATGTAGTAAAGCTACAGAAACAGCAGCAGCAGGGATTTCCAGCTGACCATCTTCCCCTAGAAAGATTATCAGGCCATTGGAATTCTCTTTTAGATCGGCGCCCGAAAGAAGACAGCAATGGTAGCAATTTCACAAACTGGCTTATCCAGGCTTTGGAGCTCACCAACAAGTACGAAAAGAATAATAATTAATCGAAAAGTTTTGGAATTCTATGAAAAATTCAGCATTAATGTAGCATAGGAGTAAGTCTCTTTGTTCGAAAAGTTACTAATCAGCAGCCGAAAAAGAAGAGACCGAGAGGCACGAAAAAATACGAATCTTTCTCGCCAAAAGTAATTGTATTCAAAAATCGCACGGTTTCCGATCCGCTCTGTAGACGATACCATTTGGTTGCATAAAAAACAAATATTACTACTTAGTTTTCCATATTCTCTATTTCAGAATGCCCCAACCCGGCTCGATGATAAAACCAAGGAAAGAGGCCACGATCGATTCGTCCTCCCAATGTGTACGAGTCTGCATAATAGTTTGCGGCTGTTCGTAGCCAGCTTTCTTTTTCTTCTGGACTACTGTTCGCTGCAATACCCATGCATCGCTCCGCGCATTCTCCCAAATATCGGTCATGGGGGATAATTGCCTTGGACATCAAAAACAAGACCAGCACGTATCGTGATCCCGAGGTGATAGTGGACCCGGCGTGTCGGACGTCACCGGGATGAATCAACGCGTGTCCTTTTTGCAATCGAATCGGTGTTTCGGAAAATGCCTCGACGATTGTTCCGCCACCTTCGAATTCCGCAGGGTCGTTGAGTGCGATATTGACAGTCAGTGCCAAGAAATCACGATGCATCCCCAACTCGACCTGTCCGGCTGCTGCGTCGTAACGCACCACTCGTGCACCGCCTATCCTCAAATCGGAGGGATGAGTGGCACAGCAGTCGTAAGCTTTGACGACCGAGGCGAATATCCGTGGCAGAAGTTGCTCGTTGATCAACTCGAAGGATTTTGGCAATCGTTCCAATGGCATAAGAGCGCCAACCTTGTCCGAGGGCGTTCCGTACCTCGCTCCACCTTGAATCCATTGGCCGTCTTTGATCAATTCATTAATGCTATCGGCCTCATCGATGAGCACTTGACATTCCTCTGGCGTCAGAAGAGGTCGGGTGCTCACTCTAGCCAAATCGTCAAGACCGAAAGGAGCATTTGGCCGATGGAGTGCATGATCGTAGCTTTCGTTTTCGTAGTCGTGAGAATATCTGTTCCAATTCTCAACAATGGATGAGCTGGCATCTTCGAAATCTCTTTCGGTAAAATTGTACCAGGGATACATGTCTTCGCATCCCAAGACAGCCGATTCGTGCCTCTCAGTGTTCATAGCTATAGTGCGTGGAGAAAGTATGTCTTCGACAAGAACATCGATTTGCCTTTCTGTCACTGTAGACGAGAGCTTTAATTGGGTCGAACTTCCCTTATATTGACTTTTGGATGCATCCCGGGAGAGACTGCCGCCTTGAAGGCCGAAGGCATCACATCGAACGACGGTCGCGCCAAAGACTAATAGCCCAACGAGGCCGATAGTCCTAGTAATAGTATACTGCGACATACCGCAGTTAACTTCTGAATTTTCCCTCCTTACTCGATCGTTGGATTATGTTCCTACCAGGTCGAAAATACTACGAGTCTCTTCTTTCTATCCGCTATCCTAATACGTAATGGACAGAAAAATAATTGAATAATGATTCAATTGATCGGTTTTGCCAGGAAAAATTCTGACGTTTTCGGTGTTCGATTTTTGCTCTCGTGTAACTTTTACGTTGCAAAAAGTACGAATCACACTACACGTAATCCTGATCATCTGTCTCGGAGGAAAATACAGATTTGATTGATTCATTCTTTATTTTTCAGAGAAGCTCATCTATAAACGTACAAAGCATAACCATTATACATATTTCCTGTATGAATGAAACTTACGAAGATTCATTTCTTATTCCGTTGAAAAAAGAATGTTTGTTGTTCATGTTTTTGTTGTTGTTGTTGTATTAGTCGGAATGATACTTTCATGTTGCAATCTTATTTCATATTGCGCCATTCTCTCTAGCTTTTATCGGAGTTTATCATCAAAGCTGCAAACCGGTGAATCAAACTCTCATCAAGTTCCTTACGCAGGATCGGAGATAGTTGACAGGCACAAACCGACGATTGGCAGAAACATACTCGCGACCATCGACTCTACCATAGACAACAGTCTACAACAATGGCGGCTCTGATTGTACCTGGCCCGATCGCTCTAGCCATTCTTGGCACGTATAGCTTTTGCTGTATCTTTTTTGTCTATTATTGCTTGGTGGCAAATGCGCATGACAGCGACACGGCTTATTTTTGCCAGGTTACTCTCCCAAATGCATCTTGGAATCGTCTGAGCCGAATTTGCGGAGACAAATTCATGTTGGTTTTGAGTCACCTCTCGGGCCGAATATTGGTATTGGCATATTTCACGATTGTTGGAGGATGTTGGTCGGTTGTTTTCTTTCAGATGTATCCCTGGTTGCTCTATGAAAGCCCCGGGCTGTCGAACATACACGCATACATTGGCATCTTCGTTTTCTTTGCGTGTTTTGGCGCCTGGGCAGTGGCGAACAACAGCCGTCCTGGGATTATCACGAGCCGATCCTTTCGTCGGTATGATCATTATCCATACGATTATCTTTTGTTCCAAGCAAATTCTCAATGCCAAACCACCAAGTTGTACAAAATTCCAAGGAGCAAATACGATCGAATGAAATACGATGGAATCGTCCCCCGATATGACCATTTCTGCGGCTGGACGCACAACACGTACGGTGAAGAAAACTATCGGTGGTTCCTCATGTTTTTGTTGAACCACGTGGTGATGTGCTTTTATGGAACCTACGTTTCTTATTTGCTCTTTACCGAAGAAATAAAAACGAAACGACTGAAGGATTTGACTTTCTTTAATCGCCTGACCGGTGAAACAGTGAAGGGATCGAAAATCATGATTTTTCAATATATGTATGCGCGACGGACACACGAGCTGGCTGTGGCCTTGGTGATGCTGGTGATGGGAATTGCGCTGTCGGCCTTTTTGGGGTATCATGTCTACATAACATCGAAGGGTCAAACCACCAACGAGAACGCCAAGTGGGGTGACGTCCGAAGTTGGCATAAGAAACAAAAAAAGCTGTTCCAAACAGCTGTTCGTGAAGGGAAAGCTACCAAGAAGCCCACCAACAGCGGCAAAGACATCGAGGTTTCGGATACAGACTCAGAAGAGCAAAAACCAGAAGCTGTTGAGGATCCGGGCCCGATGCCAAAGAATATTTACGACCGTGGATTCATTGCGAACTGGAGCGAAGTATTCTTTCCACTTTCCTTACGGAAGGATGCTTTGTCGCGAGGTGGATATACATCGGAAATCATAGAAAAGTCCAAGCGGTCACAAAAAGCTACGGAAACCGATGGCGCGATACTGCCTTCTCCGGAGCCTCCTGTCACCTCGTTTGCAAGGTCAAACAAACCAAAAGATATCTGAAAACTAGTTGAGACCCTATTTGATACAAAGTACAACAATAATGAGAATTCTACCCTCTAGAGTGTACGAATCACCAGCTTATCAGCCGGCTACTGGATCTCGTGTTTACTTTCATAACTAGATTTAGAAAGATTGTAATATGATGCATACACGTAGTTATCATTTCAAATCGAGATCTAATCTCTTGTAGAAGCCTCATGTCAATTGCTAGTTCGAAGCATCTTTGTTGTTGTATATATTTTCCATTGCGAGAATTCGTCTATACGAATGATATCCTGGACATCGTCGACGCCTTATAATCCATAGATCTCTTCATCCCGTCCGATCTGTGAGACAAAATTACTAGATGACTATCACCTCTTCTATTGATTACAATATCAGGATGACATTCTGCTAATTTTCCGACTAGATGAAGCTCATTGTTCTTGATTCTGAACAAGACATACATCGTGAGATATTTTTCTTTTCGTACGAGAACGATGGAAAAACTGAACACACCTTAATTTTCAATCGTGACACGTGCCTTTCAAACGACAGATGAGCGTAAATTGATCCTCCAATTGAAATCGTCAGTCGTCTCTCCAATGAATACCAGTAGAAACAAAAAATTATAAAATAAGAATAATAAATAAATGGCTGGCAATTTCAATTGAATTTCCTTCCGTCATTCAATCTTTGAAAATACATGCATTAAAGTATCAATATTGGATATAACCGTTGACTACGTATTCACCACCTGCTTACGGTGGATCAGGTCTTCTATTGGCACAATACATAACAATTCATTCTCATCCCTGACTCCCACCACCAACTGCAACAGGGATTGCAGTAACAAGAAGGAGCGTCACTATCGCGTGATTGTACCCTTCCACCTGTCTATTGCACAACATACCGTTTATTCTACGAGATTCGGTGTATAGCTCGTCGTGTACCGCAGAGGGCATCAAGTCAGAATGGAATCTCCGCCACCGCCTCCACCAAATACGGAGCAAAACGAGCAACTCCCTTTGCTCCAACGCAGAGAAAGTGAATGGAGGGCCAACGGCAACGACGAATTGCCCAACGATGTTTCGAGAGTCGATCAGCTTTCTTCGTTGCCGCGCGTCTGTTTGAATCAGAATACGAAAACAAAGAAGGAACGGCCACTGCGCCATGTCGACGAGAATGGGAATGTTTCGACGTACGCTTTGAGACCAATGACATACTCGGTAATTTTTATCTTGATTGTTGAATTGCTGGAACGATTTAGTTTCTACGGCGTCAATTACACAATGACATCATTTTTGACGGGTGCTTACGACGATCGCAAACACCATTTCGACGAAACGGAACGATGGAACGCGGACATGTCAGCAATCCAGGCTTCCTCAATGGTGTCCATTTCAACTGCCGTCGCGTATTCGATGCCTTTCGTCGGCGCTGTACTAGCGGATTGTTACCTGGGGGATTACAAAGCAATGCTGGTCGGATCCATCTGTTTTTATCTGCCCGGGTTGCTAATGATATTGGGTTCATCCATTCCGAATTTATGGGGGCTTGAAAGTTTCAGCCGCAAAACACTGTGCATGGGCTTGCTTTTCTTTTGGCCCGTTGGGACAGGGATCGTCAAAAGTATCGTGAACGTATTTGGAGCGAAGCAATTTCATCCCTTGTTGCAATCCTCATTGATCGAGTCCTATTATGTTAAGTTCTACATGTGCATCAACATTGGTGCATTGATTGGTGGCATCATTGTTCCATTGGTGGCTCAAACGGACGTTACCCTCGCCTATACGTTCCCTGTCGCGATGTTGATGGTAGGAATTGTTCTATTTCTTTCGGGGACATCTCGATATGTCCGGCATCCTCCAAAGGGCGATATGTTCAAGGGGATGAACATAAACATGTTCAAGAGTGGCAAGAACCACAAGGTATCTTCGTCGAGTCCCACGGATCAAGCTTCGGATCTTTCAGCTCTGGGAACAATTTTCAAAATCAGTGCATTGATCATTCCTTTCAATATTGCGTATTCTCAAATGGCGACGACTTTTATCATCCAAGGGACGGTTATGAAACGGGCTTTTGGTTGGATAGATGCGGCATCGATGAACAATGCGGATGCTGTATCCGTTTTGTTTTTTGGACACTTTGTTGGATCCCATTTGTATCCGTACTTGAACAGCAAGGACATCAAGCTAACAACAACCAACAAATTTGCGCTTGGATCATCGCTGGGTGCAATCGCGATCGCATGGGCCTTGTACCTCGAGCACAAAATATATGCTCAATACGAACACGATGGAGAGAAAATCAGCATCTTGTGGCAGACCCTGGCCTACGTTTTGATTGGTGCGGGTGAAATATTTGCGGTTTCGGCCGCCTACGAAGTTGCGTTTACGGCAAGCCCTCCGGAACAAAAGGTCCTGTCAAGCGCTCTCAATCTCTTTTGTGTTGGTGGAATACCGAATTTATTGTGTCTCGTGTTGTATAATCTATGTAGGGGCTGGTTTAAACCAACAACGGGAAAGCATAGCAATAGCATTTCGAGCTTGGAAGACTATGTGTCGGCAGAAGTCTACAAATACTTTTTGGTTCTGTTCGGCATCGCGTGTATGGGAGTCCTCATCAACATGTTACCTGCGGTTCACAATTACGTCAGAACTGTCGAAGAAAACGCCGCAGGTGCCATCAAGACACCACTATTACGAAAGACGCCGTTGGCTCGGCGGCGGCAGCAACGAAAGCAGAATAACAGCAGCGGCAACAAACTCCCTCTGTATCGAAAACAGCAAAGCGACGAGTATTCGATATCAACGGAAGACACGGATGAAGACGTCTCGTCACTGGAGGCATCTCCTCTCTTGCGAATCCAACGTCACAAGGCATATCTCAAATACGGAAGCGGTCCAATTCTATACAAGAGCGGTTCGATGAGAGCAGGCCCATCGTTGAAAAGTGCCGCAACGGGCGACGAAAAACAGAACGATGTAAAGAAAAAGAAAGTTCTAAACAAGTACCAAATCGATCGGTTGTACCGAAGCACGAGCACCAAAACCGGAAGCGCCTCGACGACCAAACCAAATCTCGTTATGACTCCCGACGGGAAACTTCTACGAGCAGGCAGTTTTCGGGGAAGTGGTTAGAATTCCAGTTGCCCAGCAGACAAGAATAGATGAGAGTATATTATGATTTTGACAAATAGACGAGAACAATACAACTAGAACAGACCATGGCCGTTGCCAGCAGAGTCGTAGCTATATAAAGATCAATGCTAGCAACAGTAGTAATGTATGAAATAATACGAATTTGAAAATTGTATAGACCCTTGCAGTATTGACTTTTTAAGCATCGTCCAATAAAAACTGTCGCGTTGCCAGTCGTGGATGGAGCTCGCGTCCATACAATTTTTTGGAAAGGAAAGCTATCTCCACGTAGATCACAGTACTAAGATCTGTGTAGGTACGTATTTGATGTCTCCACAAAAATTTCCATTCCACAAGAAAGTAATTCCACGATGTTTAATGTCATCTGCCTCATCATTACAATTCATAATACGATAATCTTATGCTACATTTCATGAGACTTGGGATATGATATATTCCAACTATTGATTCTATAAGAAATATAACGAGGTTTGGAGAGTGCAAGAATTTGACAAGAGCAGGAGTGACGAAGCAGAATGAGGGTGAATTATTTTCGCCGTTCGAAACCCATCGAATTTTCAAGCAAAGGGAGTGGCCAACCGTCGCACTTCGCTGGAGTTACTGATACGATCATCGTGTACAGTATCTCTGTTGTGTTTTTTATTTCGCTAATCACCGGCGGCGAATCTTTCGTGGTGAAGGAAAGAACAAGAGATTTATACCAACGTTGCACACCATCTTCTTTGTCGACGTCAAGGTTGACATCTCACGGACGTTCTTCGTTATCGAAACTACAATTATCACCATCACCAGAGGATTCTGAATTTAGTTCGGATATTTCAACCGATTCTCCAACTGCCGATACAAATAATGCTCATGGTAACTCTACTGTGGGTAGCTTTAATTCTACAACAAGCGGTGGCAGTGGCTCCAAAATCGATGAGCGAAAACGCTACGGTGCCGAACTGGAAGAAGCGTTTGCACAACAAACGAGAGAAAGGAATCCCTTGCTAGGAGTAAAATCTATCGGCGTAGATTACGGTTTGGTTCGAACGGGTGTCGCGGTTACGATTGGCTACAACCCGCAAGCTCTGGACGTGATTGTCACAGATCATCCTCTCTTGCGAGAGGACGAAGCGGAGGGAATGTTGGAGGAGGACATCGCGAAGGAAGAAGAAAAGAGGCTAGAAGTCCAGCGTGCAAGGGTTACAGAGCGAGTGATTGAGTTGGCCTCACGGGAAAACGCCGATCGGATCGTCGTCGGTTTGCCCCTGCACAAAAACGGGACGGAAGCTCCCCAATCGGAACTAGCCCGCAAATTTGCCGGCGATCACCTGGCCATTGCTGCCTTGCGGAATCTAGGTCCCGGGGTTTCTGTCTACATGTGCGATGAACGCTATACCTCGAAAGAAGCGGCTGCACGGATGCGTAGCACATCCTCACGGAACAACAATGACGATTTATACGGTCTTTTGGACGCCGAATCGGCGAAAATTATTCTGGAACAGTACTATGATGACCACCTCGACAGATACAACACAAACACCCACAATGTTGGAGCTAGTGATGATGGAACAAATAAGGTCGATCCCGGTTACAATGGCGAGCTCGTTACAATTTCAGACCCCGATCTTGTCGAAGCTCTGACTCTAGAATACAACGAAAAGAAAAGGCTAGAACGAGAACGATTGGAAGCGGAACGAAACGATCGAGAAGCCCGAGCAAAGCGGAGAAAACTAGAAATGGAAAAGTACCGAATACAGCAAGAGGAAAACGCAGTCAATGGCGTCACCACTTCAAACAAAAAGAAGAAAAAGAAAAAGAAACGGAAAAAGAAATAGATAACTTTTTGCCACTCACTGAAGGGATCAAATGAAACGAAGTTCTATCTTACAATATTGTAGGCAGTGGTAAATCGGATAGCGCTGTTGGATTTATTCGTTATCAAAAATGTAACGAAAAACTTGAAGGCTTCAAGTTGTGATGTAAAAATGTATAAAAGTAGACCTGTGTATCGACGACTCGGAAAACAAGACAAGGGCTCTATTCTCGCAAAATCGAGAAATCTTGAGAATCGGTTTTGAATTCGGTCACTACTGAAAAGAGATTCTAGTCCTGGTCAGTAGAATAATTGTAATTTGCCATGGGCCGAAGCATAGCGTATTCGTCTGCATAGCTATCGAACGTTTCGGTATTCGCAGCACATTGATCAGATGCAATGTCATCTGTAGCCACCGAAGGCTCTTTCGAATCGTCGCATTGGAACTCTCCCTCGTTATCTCCACTGGATCCATACGCATTTGACCCAACATGATCTGGTAGTGTCTGATCATTCGCGATGCTTCTCTTCTTTGTGATTTCTTTGTCAACTAAATCTGTGCGAAACGATTCCCCTTTATCGTAACTGCGGTGATTGTGGACTGCGGTCTCGTTTTTTACGTCCTTTACCGCATCACACAATGATTTTTCGTGATCCACGATCTTCGACTGCGACGTTTGGAATTCGTCGTCGTTTCGTTTTCTTTTTCTATCGCCATTGTTCTGACCTTCACCAACTTTAGTTTCGGTATTGGATGATCGCCCAACGTTGTTTTGATCTTGATTAATCGAACTACTAGTATTGGAACTCTTCGAATCGACACTGGAACTCTCCCCAGCAGGTATCCCTATTAAACTTGGGATTTCGCCCTTTCCAACGTGATTCAGTAGAGCCGCTTGCATTTGACCATTCGTAATTGTTTGATTTCCCCCCATTGGTCCGAGCATAATTCGATTGAAACTATTCATTGCATTCTTTTGCGACAGTGCTCCCATCTGGTCTTGCAAGGTTCCGCCACCATTATTCCGATAAAGTTGGACACCGCCAAGAAAACCATACCCGTTCATACTAGCTTCGGCTTCTTTGAAACGACGGGCTTGTTCCAATATCAATCGATCGGTGAGGTCTCTGTAGAGAATACGTTCACGAAGGCCGGCGATATATCCCATAAGATGTTGCTGATTTTGTACTTGCATTTGTTGGGCAGAATTTGGGTTGGGCAATCCCATCAAGGGGTTTGTTTGAGGCTTCGTCGGCGTTGGTGGATTCGTTGTTTTCATCGGTCCTGTTTCGGCCATTGTTATCTTTGCGTCTTTTTCCGGGGATCTTATACCGTTCTCGAGCGCGCATACTTCCGATTCAATCTGTTCCTCCAGCATTTCCGCATTCGCACGACCTTGTTGTTTGTTCCATTTGGATCCATCCCGTTCTGTCAGATGCTGATATCGACGAATTCCTACCTGATCTGGCAACAATTGGCAATGTCCACAATGCATTCTGCTACCGTTTCCGAACTTTCGAAGGTACCATCTTCCGGATTTACGGCACTCGTATACCGTGAGCGAAAACGGGCATTTCTCCTCGTTGTTGACGGGCCGACTTGTTGTAGTTTGTACGCCAGTGCTTTTCCCTCGTGGTTTTCTTGCAACGATTCCTCTCGAACAGACCAATTGTGCGCGGCGATCCAATCCCTGTTTCGAGTTCGATAGCGTAGAAATCTTGAAACCATTCTGGCGGCATGCATCGTTAATGTATCGAACAACTTCGGTTTTCGTGCTCACGGTTGGCAAAAACCAGTAACGCACAGCTTTCTTTACCGCGAGTGGCAATTGGCTATAAGCTCCCAGTGTGGAAGTGAGATCAATTTTGATAGATTCATTCGAGTCTAATGTTTTTTGCACTTCGAGCATAATACAACGCGACTCCCACTTCGTTGCACCCGGAGGTGCGATGCCGTCATCTATCGAACCATACTTGTTCGCCATGGTGGTCTTGTCGTAATTGTATGTTGCCATTGAAAGATCGTTAGACGCCATCATTCCACCACCAAATTCTATATTCGAGGAAAACACAGGTGAATGACGAATCCTTCTTGGATGTGAAGTTTGGTAGCGTAAGGGAGAACAAACCTTCTGTGAAAAGAGCAAGTGAAAACAAGAGGTCCGTAGTCACAGGGGGCACCCATTTAGGCGTTTACCACATCGAATGCGCCGAGGACAATTAAGGTATTTTGGACCAGTTGCTGTAAGAGGGCTGGAATATTATTTGTGTTTTAAACCGAATGATTCTCATTTCTGTTTAACAGTGAATAACTTTGAGAGTTATATCCCTGTACATAGATTTGACTAAGTAAGACTGATTCTAATGAATACAGTACTACGTGTAGTACTTACTATTTAGAAAAACTCTCACCTACGGTTATTTCGACAGTCTGAGACCTTCACCATATAAGGAAGTATGTTGGGATCAAAGAAGAATGAAAAAGAATGAAAAAGAATGTTAAATAAAAGGGACATGGGCACAGAATTCATTTTACCAAATGAACCATCACCCGAGAAGCCGAGAGCAATAAAATATTTATCACATTACTGACAGGCATTTTAGCATAATCATCTGTGGGAATAATGATGCCAGTAGGACCTTAATTGTAAAGTGAAGAGAGGACTGGGGAGAAAACTCAATTTTAACATGCGCAACTACGTACCATACACGTACAAGACTGCTTCAGGCAATGCTTAAATATCATAGGAGTACCTATCTACAAAGCCTAACTATATATCGTACTATAATACCAATTTCTGGAAACAGGGCCATCGTCGTTTTCGTTGGCATTGGTGACTACGTGTAGTTGGCGTGCCGTGTGGGATGAGGGATCAGTTTTCGGTGCTCTCGTTATAACAATTTTTCTATTGTTTTGAATCCTCTCGATCGACCTGGTCCTTCGTCTCTAAAGAAGACAGATCTCTTCTTTGAAACAGCTGTATTACAAGAGGTAAATCATCGCAAGAATGAATGCGACCGAAGAACTACCCCGGGGACAACAATTGTTGCTCCAAAGACTCATGGCAAACCATTGCATGTCAGACAAGGAAGCAACAAAGACGTTTGAATCATTGGTGGCGCACGGAAAGGAATACATGGGAGACGGCCAAGAAGGAGAAGGATCCAACAATGACTTGGAGGATCCGGAGGGGAATAATCCTACTATAATGGGACCGGGAATCAGCACCCTGCAAGAGGCGTTTGTTAGCATCAACAGACAGCTCAAACCCGGGTTCGGATTGGAGATTGTTACCATGGTCGATACCACCGGGAAACGCGCCAAGTACTTTCACGCCGTCGTCAACACGGCAGCGGACAATGTCGCCAGGAGCGAGAATGTATTTGCGAAATCGTGGAATCCCCACGAACGAGCCTTTGTTCGATTAGTGATGAGAGCACTGGTAGATCAAAACAATGACGAAGAAGAGGAAGAAGACGAGGACGGTGACGGTGACAGCAACAAGAACAAAACGGATACTGTAGTTGGTATTCAAAAGAAGGATCTCATCAATCTTCGTGCCGAGATTCCTGGCGGATTCAAGCTCACTAATCCTCAAGCACAACGAGTGGTGGAGGTTCTCTTGGATGAAAAATGGTTGCGGGCGTCTGCTCCTCCCGAAAACAATAATCGTCGAGAGTCGATGCAAGGGTTGATCGAATTGGCACCACGAAGTTACATGGAGCTTTATCATTACATTATTGGACTAGGAATGGCCGCAGACAAACTTCCACAGTTTCTATACCATCGCGATTGAACAACGAGTCCACTTTACCTTTCTTTGCAAAAGGCAAAAATATTATAGTCACATCATATTTCTGTGATTTATTCACTGTCGCTGATGTGACATCCAAACACCAAGGCGAGGACGTCGATGAGAGCATGTGTATTCATAAGAGGAAGCACTATGGGGTGCTCCTTTGAATTGCTTTCTTGCGCTCCTCTATTGTATTCTTTATAGAAATGATCTTCCCACAAGACCGCCGCTCCCGGACTCTTTTGCAATTTTGAGCTATGCAGTTGGATTGGTTCGACTATTACATTTCTTGTCGATTCATCAAGGGGGACGATGAACAAATTACTACAAATGTCGAATATAAGGATTATAGAAAGAACTCCTACATCTACACACGATTACCGTACTATTCTTTTCTGTCACCATACGCATGCTGGCATGGAAACGCGAATTATTTCGTAGCAACGACGAACTGAAATCTGAGTGAAACGAAAACCGCTTTATCTGTAAACGACGAATTGTCCTTCTAGAAATTAGTAATTGAATTCGATGATGGAAGTTTCATTGCAGAATTATTCGTTCAATCAACAAGCATCTCATTCAACTCTCAACTCGTGCGTACGTACGTTGTCCGTCACGGGAGAGCGCCATTCTGAATCTTCGCGGTTGAAAAAAATTGATGGATGTCAAAATTGAATTGCGCGCCAAACAAATTCTGATGATGTATGTATCAATAATTCCAATCGATTTCTTTTTCGGTCGGCATTCGTTTGATTATTGAGAAATAATCAACAAGCCGAAAGGTCAGCAATAACAAAGCAAGATACAAAAAGTATTGACTAGACGACAATACAGTGGATTCGAGACTCGGCTTCGGAAAAGGAGAAACGAGACATCTACAAGCCAAACACTGCCACTTTTTCAAACCGTCACCGATTCACTGACCGGTATCCCTGGGGTGATTTGTTTCTTGACCCAAGCCGTTGATGTTATGACAGTCGATCACTCTACTATATCTGGTTTTTGTTCTACCAATAAGAATAGATCCCGGCCAGGAATTCCAAAACAACAGATTTTCACTATAATAACCAGCATAATCTCTTTGATGGTGGTATCGAGTCGATTCTGTGGCGTAACATCCCTGTCGCTCGGGAGAAATGTTGCGTGTTTTCGACTTTCGGGGAATCAAGCTCGAATGTATCAAGGAACAACAGTTTGTCGACTGAATCGTTTCTTGTTCTCTCCGGAGGAAGTAGCCACCATGGAGGACAACACAACAACAAGTGTGGTCACCTTGCCAAAGGACGATTATCGCACGGTCCATGCCGCCAAGATTTTGGGCTTACAAAACGGAGATTCCATCCGTGCGGGACTGGTTGGAAACTCGGAGGAGGACGGCAGTGTTGGACAATGGACGGATGAGGCAACCATCGAATGGATTCCCGAACCCCCGGTGAAAAAGGCGGAAGTCTTGAAAAACGGAAATCCTCCGGGTTCGTTAGCAATTCGATTGAACAATCTCAAATCAATCGATGATGACAATGATTCGACGACATCGCCGGCTTCGGATCCAATCCATGTCAGTCTAATACTAGCGCTACCACGCCCACTACAACTCGGACGAATTCTGCCCATGATATCACAAATTGGTGTCGATCATTTGGTGCTGACATCGGCCAGGAAGGTCCCTAAGGATTACTTTGGGTCACATTTGTTCCGAAAGCCAGAAGTCCTTCAAGAAAAACTCATTGAGGGCCTCTGCCAGGCAGGAGACGTGCGGTTACCAAAACTTCATGTGGTAAAGAATCTCCGGCACTTTCTCCGATCGGATGAATTCGAAGCCATGTTTCCGAGAGACTCGTGTGCCCGTGTTCTTACTCATCCCAAACGACACGACGACCCAGAAGAGCCTCTGCGAATGAGTGAAGTTAAGTTTCCAACGAAGTCACCTCCCCGTATCGTAGTGGCAGTTGGTCCAGAGGGTGGATGGGAGGAGCCAGGTGAACTCGATATGTTCAAGAACGAATGCGGCTTCCAGCAAATCACCCTAGGATCTAGAACACTGCGTTCTGATGTCGCTGTTGCTGGTTTGCTCAGCCTGGCCCACGAAGCATGTCACGCTCAACAGAATGAGAAGACGTAGCCTCAAGTGCATTTTCGAAAACCATCGCAGCGCTTTGTTAAAATCCAAGATACTAGTAATAACATTATCATTACGAGTCAAATCTATGAAAAACAAGTACCAGCATCCAGATTTTTGTAGATCGTGACCATGTATCGAACCTATCATATGATCATATGATACGCACGTGAAACGTGAACGACACTTCTGATTGATTCGATTCGGTCGGCATCACAAAAATAATGATTGATGATGGCCTTCTCTCAATGAATCAGATTTTGTGGAACATCACAAGTCTCTTGGCTCTTGCTTGACTCTAGATATCGATGCAACAACAATGAAAGGTCAATTGTAAATTGCTGGAAAAAAATAAGATTCGTATCATGGGTTTGTTGACCCTTGCGTGGTTGGCGCTGGTGTCAATTTCTGCCATCATCGGTTGCCGGTCGTTCGCATTTCGAACTTTGAACACTCGCCGTTAGTGGCATCATGAATTGTAGGCATGCACTTTTATCGAACCCAGATATCACTGAGGGAGACGTCACCTGCAAAGATGAAAAAGAAATCGAGTTTGGTCTATACATTCACATTCCATACTGTCGACAGCGTTGTAGATATTGCGACTTTGCAATTGTACCGATTGGAGATCACGGGAGCACCAAAAACGACCAAGATGATGACCATGAAACTCGACGTGAACAAGGATTTCGTCTTATGAACGATCGATACTGTATCCGCCGTCGTTGCCGAATTACAACAGATAGCAGCTCGAAATACAAACACAAAAGTTCACCTTCGATCCATCTATTTTGGAGGTGGGACTCCCAGCTTGGCACCGATTGAATCCATCGAATCTATCCTGTACCACTGCCTGTGGAAAGGACAATCCCGAGGCTCCCTTCCGTCTTGTTGTTGACACCGAAATCACAATGGAAATGGATCCAGGAACTTTTGATAGAGAGCATTTATCTTCTCTCCATGACCTGGGAATCAATCGTGTTTCACTAGGTGTGCAGAGTTTCGACGATGATATATTGTGTGCCATGGGACGAACACATCGACGTGCCGATGTTCTGCAAGCCGTTCGCGATATTGCATTTGTCTTTGGTAAAGACCCAAACGATTGCAAAATTGATGATGACGTTTGGGAGAATGTGAATTATTCCATTGACTTGATCTCGGGGTGCCCAGGGCTGACTCCAGCGAAATGGGTAGAAACCTTACAGGAGGCGACTATTGGAGTAGAAACAAAGAAGAAGGCCGACTCTTCATCGGCAGCAATAAAGGAAAGGAAACCTCTATTGTTGTCATCACTCCCTCCACCGAAGCATATTTCGGTGTATGACATGCAAATAGAAGAGGGAACGGTGTTTGGAAAGTGGGCAGCAGAAGCCGAAAAGGCAGCAACCGTCAAAAGAAACGAAGAATCAACGTATGAAGAAGATGACGACGACGAAGATGAAGATCACTCGAGACAGTTTACAGTCGCTCTGCCACTTAACGATGGAAATGTGTCCGAGCGGAATGAATCCAGCAGAGACACCAAGTCAACAACAGCGAATCCTTCGCTTACCCTCGGAAGATGAATGTGCTTTCATGTACAAGTATGCAGCGGGTTATCTTCGATCGAAGAAGTACGAGCACTACGAGGTCAGTTCCTATGCTGCATTCAGCGATTCGGTGAACTACAAAACGAAACATGATGCGGACGAAAAAGAGAAGGACTTCAATCCTAGGAGCAAAAGGAGTAAACACAATCAAATTTACTGGGAGTACGATGGTCAGTGGCATGCCGTCGGTTTGGGCGCGACTAGCTTTGTCGACAGAAAATCAAGTCGCTAGGCCCAGGCAAATGAAGGACTACATAGAATGGGTTTCTGATGGTAGTCAATACGCGACTTCTACTAATGATGAAGCAGATGACAACGAAGACAAGGGCGTCGACGAGGATTTTTTGTCTGATATTCTCCTAAAGAGGTTACGAACAATCGATGGCCTCGACTTGAGCTGGCTAGAGACTAACTACGGGTCAGAAATCGTCGAAAAGGTACTGGAGGGAGCCAAATCTTGGTCTAGATTTGGAATTGGCAGAGCGCACCGATGAGAATATTCTTCGACTTCGGGATCCAGAAGGGTAAGTATCGTTTGTCCTCAAAGTTTTTCTTTCGTGTGGGTTTCCAGTTCGCATTATTTTATTCCTCTCGTCTAATTGTTCTGTGCCCATAATATGATTTCTAGGTTGCTCTACTCGAATTTCATTATTTCTAGCATTTATGCAGAATTAGGGTACACATGAATATTTTCAATTCAAAAATGTTAGGAGAGCAAAAAGTTTTGTCGATTACACCGAAGTAAAAACATGCCTGTGCTAGAAGGAAATTAAATTATAATCACGAGGGTGAGATTCACTTCCCATCGAAAGCTAGTATAATTTTATAGTATCTTTTATCAGTTATATTTTCTAAAGTCGCCCTTATTGAAGGCGCAATGCTTCAAAGTGCGATCGAATGAACTTTGTACAAGCACGTTTTATTTTGTTTCCGTGAATTACGAAATCCTGGTTGATTTGTTAGTATACACCACTAGAAGTTGAATGGCCCATTTCACCGAGTTTGACCAATCCAATTACAGATGGTGATTTCATATACCCTGCTTGCTCCTCGAACGTGAAAAGCTCGTTGTTCTTTTCCATTTCCCGAATGCGTCGGATATCTTCTTCTAATACAGCTTGATCTTTGTGCATCAAAATGACGCTTCCGATGCCCGTGAAAAGATCAATAGTATAGTCCACTACCGATCCAGGTCGGACGCCTGTCTCGAGATAGACAAAAGGACTGCATCTTTCTGATATCTTCAAAGCCGGGGGTTGTCTTCACCACTCCACGGCCATACGAAACAAGAATGACTTCCTGTCCAGCCGCTTTAAAGGGACTTGGCGGTTTGGATGGAAGCACGGAGAATTGCTTCTTGTCCAAGAAAGCATCAACGGTAGGCCTCTACTTGGGAGTAACCACCAGTGAGGTGAAGGCAGAGAGGACGCCAGTTGCCGTCACCACCATGTGCACGACAATTCATTTCGACTAAACAAGGACCGTCGGGCGTCATCATTACTTCGGCATGAGATGGGCCATTCTTGAATTCCAATGCATCTAGAACACCCCTGACATAAGGGATGAGAATTTTGGCTTCGAGAGATTCGGAATCTACAGGAACACAGCCAAAGTAAACGAACGCAGATCCATGGCATGGTCGCTTATCGTATACCCACAACATGAACTGTTTTATGCTCTCCGTCTCGAGAAACGTGATCTACCACATACTCTTTTCCGCGAAGGAATTCTTGACAAAGCACTAGAAGGACAATCTCCACCATTTACCATCTGACTGTTCATCAGTACATGGAAATGTTCCTCTGCTTCCTCAAAGGAGTGGCAAAGCTTCACACCATCAGATCCAGCTGATTCAACGGGCTTCAACACGACAGGATATGGCTCTGTCTGAAGAAAGTCTTTGACGTCATCAAAATTGTCGCCTCCAGCTTGTCGAACCGAACGCAGGCCATGCTTCCGGATGATTTCTTGCTGAATCTTCTTGTCACGACGATTTGGGATACTTGTTCCATTCGAACGAACCTTGATGTGCTCCGAAAGAGCATCGGCAAGATCAACTCCCGCCTCTCCTCCTGCCAAACATGCGACAACGCGCAACGATCCTGCAGCTTCGTATACGGCTTGTGAAGTTTGGGCTAGCGTCTCTGATTCTTCAACTTCTGCCAGATAATTCAGGGTTCCGCAACTCAATGGGACGTGAGTTTTCATTTCTGGTGAAAAGCCTCGTGTCCACAAGGCGATCACGCTAAATCCCCGCTTCATAATTTCTTCTGCGACGCAACAACCCGTCGAATATGGGTCGACAAGAACAACCGCTTCTCGGGACGAATCAACCGTGGTCATGCGTTTTGTCAACATTCCCATACCACGGAAACCACCCAATTCGGGACGATCATTGGACATGATGCGGACCAACTTAGGCCCGTCGGAAGAAAATACATGCTGATGGTAAAGATCTTCCGATGATTTGTTACGTCGATGGCGATCGGCTGACGCCGGATTGCGAGGAGGTTTCGAGGGTGAAGCTGGTCTTTTTGGCAACACGACAGCGTCTCCGCGGGGGCGTTTGAGATTTTCCAGTTTCGTTTCGTATACAAAAAATCCATTGATGTCTTCGAGATATCGTATGAAATCAATATCACGCTTTACGATATCTGGATCCTTGTGTATCAAAATAACGCTTCCAATTCCCGTTACAAGGTCGACGGTATAGTCAACGAAACATCCTTTCGACTTCATACCATCCATGTGGACAAAACTTGGCATCTTCGTAATGACGTCGTAACCGGGCGCAGATTTGACGATTCCCTTCGATCGACTTACAAAAATGACTTCCTGGCCCGCAGCCTTGAAAGGATAAGAAGGCCGATCGGGGGTTCTAGCAAAGCTAAACGGATCCACAATGGCATCTGCTGTCATGTCCACTTGACTATAACCGCCCGTCAGGGCTCTTGCGAGAGGGGAAAAGGTCCCATCTCCACCGTGAGCACGGCAATTCATTTCGACCAAACATGGCCCGTCTTCTGTCATCATTACCTCCCCATGGGTTGGTCCGTGCAAAATTTGCAAGGCGTCCAACACGCGCCGCGTGTAATTGATCAGAATGCTGGCCAGGGGCGTCGATGGATCGACGGGTTTCATTCCGAAATAGACAAAATTTGCACCATTTGCAACTCGTTTGTCGTAGACCCAGATCATACAGGTCTTGTGCACTCCGTCCCTCGACACGTGATCGATGACGTATTCTGTTCCCTTCAAAAATTCCTGGCACAAAACGCTTGGACAATCCCCACCATTTACCAATTGTCCCTGCATGAGTGTCTCGAAGTGATCTTTTGCCTCTTCGTACGTATAGCAGAGCTTGACACCGTCCGACCCAGCTGATTCTGTAGGTTTTAAAACGACGGGATAGGCTTCGGTTTTCAAAAAGGCTTGAATGCTTTCGTCGAACTTGTCCGATCCAGCCTGTCGAACCGACCGAAGACCTGCGCGCTTGCACAGATCTTGCTGGATGTATTTGTCTCTACGGTTTGGAATCGACGTCCCGTTGGTCAAAATCTTTTTCTCGGACGACGATGTGGAGACCAGATATTCGGAAAAGGCGTCCGCGTAGTCTACTCCTGCTTCCCCACCGGCCAAACACGCAACGACTTCATGCCCGTCGGCGACTTCTCGCAAGCTTGCCATGGTCAATTCATGGGTTTCAAGCTGATCCATTTGTGCAAAATATTCCATCTTACCGCAAGATTTGGGAACGTGGGATTTCATGGCCTCGGCAAAGCCGATTGTCCACATGGCGACGATCAAGTATCCGCGCTTTTGCAATTCCTGTGCCACGCAGCAACCCGTCGAATACGGATCGACGAGAACGATGATTTGACGGTCACGTTGGAGTCTCGACCAGCTGCTCTCGCCAGTCGACGAGGATACGGCGTGAGGCGTCATGGTTCAAATCAACTATAGTTGATGCACGGAGATGTATGCAGTAAAGATTAAATTTGTGTAGGTTTTGTCTGGAGTAACAAGATTCGGTGTGTATGATACTCCTTTCTCCGTTTTCTATTCCTAATTCATTTCTTCGTTAGGTCTTTCTTCCGAAAACTGGTGTCTTTTTGCTGACACACCACGTCTTGTGATGCAACTTTCTCACTCAAAGTCCGGATCTTTCACGGGCGAGATTTGAAATTGCACGGTGTCACTAGTAGATTTGTGGGAATCTGACCACGAGACTTGATTCCCGCACCATTGGTGGCGTAGTTAAATTCACGTGTCTTCACCAAAGGTTTGGATGAATTTGCATCGGCATCCAATCACATCGCAATCAACTCAGATCGTGAAAAACGGTAGGTAGCGATGGGAGCTGATACTCCGACCGTTTGATTGCAGTTCGCGTTTCGAGAACCCTTTACGGAAGCAGACTAACTGAGTCGACCGAGTCCAATATTTCGGATCACTCGGGAGTGCAAAAATTCCGAATCTTATCCATCAAGTGTACAATACATACTTTACGTACTACAAATACATAGGTGTTAACGTTCTTGTCCAAGTTGAAGAGTGTGGATCGCAGAAGGTGTGCTTACAGTAGGAAACCAAAACTCGTGCAGATTACGTCACGGGATAGCGCACGATACCAATTCTCTTCACTCTGCTTAGGATACGGCAGTGTTCTCTTGCCGTTTGATGGGTGCCTACTAGCAATAACGTTCAAGAGCCCCACTAGCCGACTTGTGCATTCCTTCTTGCTAAAAAATATACACCAACCATGATGAAGTCAACTATCCTTTCCCTTTTGGTTGCAAGCGCCTCGGCCTTTGCCCCCGCTTCGCAGGTAAGGATAGAAGCATCGTATCCTTGTGGTGGTTCGCATGTCGTGGAATTCAAGCGGAGAATGGTTATGATTCCGAGAGCTGATCGGAATGGAATCGGAAATAGTGCTCTTCTTGGTATCAAAAAGCCAATTTTAGAATTCAACTCATTCGATTGCTTCTTTTTTCTATGACTTTCACGTACCTTTGCGTCAATGGCGAATGTCGGATCCTGCTTTTTGGAATACTTTTTTTACTGTTTGGCCTCGTTCCTGTTGTTGCGTGATTCCTTTTGATTATCGATCATTGCCGTGCTACAGTCCCAACGGGCTTCTGTTTCTCTGAACGCTGAGGAATTCTCGAAGGCCATCCCCTTCTTGGTCCGACCGGAAAAGCTCGATGGATCTATGCCTGGTGATATGGGATTTGACCCCATGCGTCTTTCGGACATCCAAACCGATCTCCGATACGCTCGTTGGGCCGAGATCAAGCACGGACGTATTTGCATGCTCGCCATTGTAGGTATGTTGGTCCAACAGTCCGGAATCCACTTCCCCGGTGAAGCTTACACAAACACAGATATTTTCGGAGCTATCGGACAGGTCGGATGGGGTGTTAACATCCAGATCTTCCTCACAATCGGAGTCATCGAGGCCTCCAACTTCTACAAACACTACGATGATGAGACCATCCCCGGAAACATCGAATGGGGATCCAGCTGTCCTCACTGATTTGTCTCCTAAGGACCAAGCGTGGCGCCAAGGAACAAGAAATCGTTCACGGACGTCTTGCTATGATCGCTTTCGTTGGAGCCATGGTCCAAACTCTTCTCTTCGACAAGCCTCTTTTGGGTTAAACAAAATCGAGCATGCTTTCGAACTTCTTTTTCTCCTTCTCCTTGTAATGAGAAAACCATACAGTGGTGAGAGACATGGCTATCTCTCTTCCCTCAACTGTAATTTTTCACGTCTCCCCTAATATTGTAGATCTCTATAATCAACGCGGTAATAATCGATATAATAAACCACTTGCAAGTGGGGACAAACCGAATGAAGAACTTTTGTGTAGTACTAATCCCATAGCTTTCACACCAGGAACGAATGAATTGGATCTAGATGTAAGAGAATATTGTCTACTTAAACTTGTTTCGAAGAAAAGCGTCAATAGGTTTCATTCGATTCGTTAAATGATTATTAGTTGCTTCGAAACGAATTGTCCTTTGAAAGACGAATCAGGAAAGCTTTATACTGGTTCAATTATTCGTTTTTCTGCGATTGTGATTGAGGAGTCAACACATCCACAACATCGAAAATACCAACACTGTTCTTTGCGTTCTTACTGGGCGTAGCCTCCTCTTCGATTTTTGTCTCGTCTTCTCCATCGGAAGGTGGATCGTCAATGAAGGAACCATCGTCGTTATCCAGGATGCTGTTGCGTATGGGGATGATTCCGATTCGTTCCATTACCGGTAACCGCTTTGTTGTCGCCATTGCTTTGGCTTTTGGTAACATCGTCTCGTTCTGACAGCTTCGTGGATAGTTCCATCATGGTTGCGGCTGCCCCCACAGCACTCTGAGAAAATAAGGATTCCCCGGTGGTCATCGTGTCCCGATCCGAAGCTTCTTCCCCTGTGGTTGGCTGTGCCGTTGATTGATCGTGCGAATCACTTTCTTCTTTTGTGTTCCCGGATAGAGCCAAAATGGTGGTCGCTGCCCCAACAGTTCTCTGAGAGGCTTCGAAATAGACCTGATTGTCTTCCAATTCATCAGCACAATGATCACTGACATTATCGTTTTCGTTGCGAGTTCTTGTGGCCGTTGTAGAAGCCGTAACTTTTGGATCGGGCTTTTTGAAAAGTTCGTCGCAAACGACTTCCAATGGTATAAGGATTTCTTCTAGTGATAGAATGGAGGATTCATCGTCATCGCCGACATCGTTATTCTTGTTTCCATCAACAGAAGGCGACGAGAGTTGTTCATCAAAGAGAATTTGTTTCCTGCCGATGCTATCATTGTCCATTTTAGCTCCACTGTCACTGGCATGATTGCTCTTTGCAGTAAATGTCGAGCGAGAATGGCACAAGACTATCAACAACGATCGAACGCGTTTCGCTAGGAGATCTTGCAATTTCGAAAGAGATCGCTTCTCGCGTGCCAAGTTGCGAACCGCTGATGTCCTTCCGTTATCGTTGTCATTCATCGTTGTCAAGGGTATAGCCAAGAATATCTGTCAATGAAGCAACCAGCGATCGATTTTGCTCCGCAGCTCGTTCCAGCTCGTACACACCACAAGCTTGCAATGTGTGATACAGCCGTGTCAATTCATGGTTAATGTAGTGGAGAATGTCGCCCTGGGGATTTGGTGGCTGATCGGATGCGTATTGGTTTTCGATGGATGGATTGGATTGTCGTTTTTCCAAAACATCCAAGATGGGCCCCAATGTGGTAAGCCATGGATTCTTCCATGGACGATCCTTTTCGTTTGCCTCTCGTTGCATCAAAACGTCACGACGAAACCTTCGCGCAAATTGTCGCCGCGACAAGACGGTCTCCGACAGATCCACCAACACGTCAATCTCTTGTGCCAACAAGGTCAAACGCAAAAATTGTTCCGCCTCTTGGCGTGAAAGAAGAGGGCGCAAACGCCGTCGACTTTCTTTTCTGTTGTTGTTGCTCTTTTCCCCGTCGCTTGTGCTTTCTGCTTCCTTTTTGTCGCCTCCCACCCGGCGAAATAAAATCCTGGTTGGAACTCTCAAGGCGGATTCGATAGAAGAGCAGCCATCTATTTCCTGTACACTTGGTAAAAATCGGGACCGCTATCTGACGAGGAAGAAGAAGTAGATGCTGAATTTTCCGTGGCATGGAGACTGGCATTGGTCGTGATTGGGCCGATCCTGGGGATGCGAAACTCCCTTGAGGAAGAATTCGCTGCCGTTTTGGCGGCGGTTGCATATCATTCTTGTCGAGGTTCGATGAAGAGGACATCTTGTTTTATTCCTCCTGTAGCTTTTAATGCATAGCTTCTCTGGTTGTTCGTTTGCGATTACTGACGGGCCTAGTCTCAGCAGCTCTCGACGACAACAACCAAGAAAGTCGGAAATCAAAATGAATGAAAAATGCTGCCGACGAAAAGAAGTGATGAGAAAACAAAGCCAAAAGAGAGAGAGAGATAGGAAAGCGGGTTTTTTCGACATAATATGAATTCAGGGTCTGATTTCACATTTGGGGGCATTCTCCCCCATCTGCTATCTGATTGATGATGAGGTGCGATTAAAATCCGAGAACAAGAAGATCCACAACGACTTTCTTGATTCTTCAGATCAGTCGAGAGCATGATCATCATCTAGAGTAGTCCACTGTGAAATGGGATCTTTCTTTTTCATATCACATCTGAATTCTATTGCAATCGTTCAGCTGGGTGAAAAAGAAGACACCACACTTCCAGAGACTTCCGCTTCACTTGCCTATTCGAAGTTTGCTACCAACATGAAAGAGGGAAATTCTGGAGAAAAGAGAATGCCTGATCCGGGTAATACCCGCAAGGTATTCTACACAACCTGTCGCGAGGGAATGGCCGAAGAATACATTCAGCGGCACAACGAAATACCTCCCGAGGTGTGTGCGGGTCTCCGAACGGCAGGGGTGTCGTATTTGTCCATACATCGTCTACCGGGAACAAATGTCCTCGTCCTCACGATTGACAAGGCGGGTTCTACTTTGGATTTGGATAAAGCAACAGGGCCCGGTTCGATGTATCGGGAAAACCCGATTTGTCAAAATTGGGAGGTCGATATGGAGACACAATACCACAACGGATGGACTGAAATGGAAGAAATTCATAGCAGTAACGTGGAATGGAACAAAAGCTTGGGTTTGATCTAAGTTATAAGATAGGAGAAAATCAGAGCCAGTTGCAATTAAAAGTATTTAAAAATCATTTAATTTCTAGACTAGTTCAAAGATCACGACGTCACTATGCTTTCCGTATTCTCATCCGTACGGTTGCATTTGTATTCATTGAGCTTCTCTATCCTTCTCCTTCAATAGTCTCTGCAGCTCGGTTACTTGCCTTGCCAGAATTCTTGGAGACGTAGTCGTATAGATTACCTCGCCAGTGGCATCTGCCGCATCGACAAGCGTTCCGCCATCAGGGATCGTGGGTGAACCTGGGGGATTGAGTCCTCCGATAAAAGTATTGGTCTTCGTTTTCTCTTCCTTTTGTTTGTTATGGAAACGAACTTTCGGCCAAAAAATCAAGGAGAAAATGTTCATGCAGACTGAAGCATCCAGCAACCGGCACGTTTGAGCGTTCCAAACAACATGTTAGTACTGGTAAAAGGTTATTGTGGGTGCATTCTTCCACTTGGTCAAAATCGCTGATTACTTACAAATGAAAATTGCGGCGCTATAAGTAAACACCGCGATTGTCGGACTCGACGCTGACAATATGATGACAGGTAATCCCACCAAGAGAAGAGTCAAGGTTACGAGTAGGTTTGCAAAAATGTATTTGCTCTCTGCAAACTCGGTAGAGAGGGATCGTGCTTTCCATGATTGGTATGCGGATAGTGAAGCGATCAGAAAATTCAACGCGAAAAGACATACAATGTAGGGAACCTGGTCTCCCCAAACACATTGTCCGTATGTGGATGTAGGTCGGTCAAATTGATCATCAAATTGAACCTGCCGCACATACTTTGGAGGGTTGAGGATAGTCATAAGTATTAACGTAATAAAATTAACTTTTGGAAGGAACAAAGAACCAACAAGGAGTGAAGTTGAGGGCATGGTCAAGAAGTAGCAATGTTTTCCGACACTATGTCATTGAAACTGCAAAGGAAGAACTACTTACGTAATAACATGATTCCCATCGTCATTAGTGTTTCTCGTATTGTCACCTTGACCCTCCGAAACTTTTTGGAATTCGTCATACTTAAGGAGGGAGACAAGAAGATGAAACAACTGTTCAGGTGAAATGATGCCAGATTTTCAAAATAGCACAACTTGTCGAAGATACCAAAAGACGACTTACATCAAATTGATACGATATGTCTTCGTATAGAGAGCAGAGAAAATCACTGACAACCCTGGAAAGAGAAGCCAGAGTATGGCGGTACACGCATGGTTACAAACACTCTGAGGAAATGTTTGATCATCGAAAGAGTATGGAATGATGGATGCTGCCACCAAAACGACTCCAAGGAGTATCAAATAAAGGAAGAAAGGCTGACTTGCCATGACAACTCGTGTTTTTCTGTTGCGAAATGTCCATATAGCGAATCCAATTGCTATCAGCATCGAAAAAGAAGAAAAGAACAACGCTATGCCTTTCATGTAGGTAGGTGTCAGATTTCCCTGAATAGTTGTTGGCTGCAGTCCATTCGGTCGATCATCCATGCCCATTCCGTTGCCAAAAACAAAGTCTGCCTCCCCATCACCCCATTCCCCTTTATGATAGATGTCGGTGACAGTCTCATTGAAGTCAGTTGCATTTTCCTCGACCACGAAGTTCTTCAACTCGTAAAACACGCTGGTATATGTTCTGGAACCCGTGCTATTGTTAAAATCAACTTCCCCTGTTGTCGCATTGAAGGGTGACATATGTGTCAAGATATTGAATTGAGTTGTAGCACTAAATCCTTGCGTACCATTTAATCCTGCAAAACTTGCTCCGTAGCACGCTGTAATTCCAGCCGCGATTGCCGCATCGTACATGAATGCTGTAGTATCAGAAGGCGGGAACCTGGAAAAATTTTCGGCGCTTATGTTGCCGTTTTGTGATTTTGGTGGACACGACGATATCGTTTGTTTGATGTATTCGATGTCTCCGGTACTTCTGGTGAGATCACGTAGCTCAGAGGCAAATTCGTTGAAATTGGAGTTGTTGTGCAGCCGGCCTGCAGCTGGGAAGAACATCCCGGTCCCATTATACGCCATTCGTAACGGATGAGTGGTAAGATTTGCTTGACGGTAGTTAAAGGAATCCGAGAAATACCATTGATAGTTTTCGTTGCCGGCCAATTTCATGTCGAAGGCTTCTCGTAAGAGTATGTTATAAAATCGGGTGCTTGGCATCACCGCGAGAACGTAGCTGTATTGGGAAGCCTTCAATTCGTTTAGAGCGCTGACGAGGGTATCGCCCGTGCTATCGATCGAGATCCGCCGTATGTGTGGGGCTACGCTTCTTCTGTCGGTCTCTCGAGCCAGAGATTCGGCAAAGGAATTCCCGTAGGGTTCGTTCACGTGTATCACTGCCAAATACTTCAATTGTAGAACATCTGCAAAATATGTAACGATGGGAATTACATTATCCTGGTCGGGTGGAATGGTTCTGGCAAAATGAGGATACTGAACTCGATCGTCTAGCTCAAAGGCTGTGCTCGAACCAGAAACCTCCATATATCCCTTTGTGACCTGTCAAGAGTGCGGTGGGTATGGTTACGGCCGACCGCACGCCTCCAACAAATGTACAGGGCATTTTGTATCCAAACTCAGATTGTTTTCTGTCGATGACACCAAATATTTCTTCAATGGCTACCCCAGGATTGTCTTCCGTATCGATATATTCGATTGTGAAAGCAAGGTTGCTACACTGTCTTCGAAGATTTCCCAAAGAACTGACAATGGAAGAATTTCCGGTATTCAAGTGTTGCACGGCGAGTGCCATTGCGGCTGCGTGATCGAGGATTCGGGGAGGAATGCGCGTCGAACACCTCGAACCTTCGTCGTCCGGGAGCTTGAATGGAAGCACGCCGAAAAAGCGACAGTGAAGAACCGTATCATCTTTGCCAGCACTGATAAAGTTGGGGATTTCTTGCTGTTTCGGAATCGATTTCTATGATATCGTTCACTTGATCGCTTCGCGGTCGTGTGATACTCGCAGTAGGGATACTCCCAAACAGTTTGTCCAGTGCTGGCAGAGTATCGAGGATTGTTGTCGTAACGGACGACATATTGACGCGTCGTTTCGTCAAAAAATTATGGCCTTGGTTTTGGGGAAGCTCGTGGTTTCTATAGAATCTGTTCGGGTTGCTTTAGGATGTGTATGCTCGTGGTTTCTATAGAATCTGTTCGGGTTGCTTTAGGATGTGTATAGTATACGAGCAATTGTTATCGTATAACGCAATGGTGGGAAAGTCTCAATGAAGGCTTCGGGTGAAAGAAGTTCTCATGTGAACCTCATTCTTGCCACTTGTGACTTCATTTTATGAAAAAAATCGTCGAAATAAAATCGAAAAAGAAGCCAATCATGACGGGATTCAATAGGTTAAATTTCGTGTCACCACCATCAATCATGCCTACTTGTGGTAGATATTTAGGCTACGAATAATACGAGTGTCTCAACTATTGCCATCAGCATAAATGTTTTTTATTTTATGGTAGTACAACGTCAACGTTATCATTAGTGGGAGGGACAATCCTCCTAATACGACATAGAAGTCAAAACAAACCAATATACTACTACTCTAAAATGTAATCTCAATAATTTGTTTTATAAATATGGTTCTCTTGCACACGTATCCAGTATGCGCAAAGAGATTTAGTACCAACCATAGACTCGCTTTGTAATAGCAACGGCGCAGTGATTGCTTCTTCGATAGTTGGTGACGAGTCTGTGGCAGACATGGTTCGAGCATGGTTCTTACGCAATAATCGATGAATATGATGCTGATGTTCTTGTAAAGGGTTCTTTTAGCGTTGCAGATAAAATCCAACAGTGGTAATCACTTTAGTCCCAATTGAAACGAGATTCTTGCGGATGGTCCTGAGATCGATTTGGCACTTCGTTCGAAAATAGATTGCCAATGGATGCAACATTCGGTTCATCGGAGCCACCTTCACGCCAGCTTTCAGTCAGGTTCGACGAGCCCCATAATCCAGAAGGGTTTGCTCCGACACCCTCGTTCGGTAAGGACAGCGCATTAAAACCTGTCAGTAAACCATTTGTGGCGTCCGTGTTTGACGATGGCACATTGGTGCCGCCTCCGAACAAACTGTCAATCATCCGTGAATCATCATTCCTCAAACCAGGCGGAATCGAGCCAGAAAAGGCGGATGTCGGGTTTGCTGTCAACGATAAGGAATTTGCATTCGGATGAGATTGCTGTGGCGGAATCGCCTGGGAATGAGAATATCCGGTCATGCCAGGTTCGTTGCCTTGCAAATGATGCCCCGACGAAAATCCCATTGACGATGCTGCAAATCCCGAAGACGCATGGGGTTGCAATCCAGAAGTTTGAGGCGCTAGTCCCGAAGGAGCATATGGCAGATTCCCTGCATTCCACAATCTGCTACCACCATCAGCGAATCCAGGACCTCTTACTGGGGATGAAGGAATAGGCCCTGAGGCAACTCCTGGCGGGTGCATCAAATCTCGCAGCGGCGAATGCAAGTTACGTCTCCCCATGGGACTCAAATTCGGATTTGCTTGCATAGCTGTTCTATGCAAGATATCACCATTGGGAACAAACGACTGCTGAATAAGATTTTGGTTGAGGTTGGGATTGCCTTGAAGGGTTTGCTGTTCGCGGACCATCGCAGGATTCATTTGAAGGTGCTGGCCTTGCTGTTGAACATGATGCATTTGTGGATGTGATGGTGCTCCAAGTGGCATATTCATGGGCCTACCACCCTGAAAGTCGATTTGTCCTGGACCACCGGCATATGGCATTTGAGGTGGCACTGTTGATATAGCTCCTGATTCCATTGCTGTCGGTGGCCATAAACCTCCAGCATTCATTCCATTGACAAAGCCTCGTTCCGGTTGCAAAAGTTGTCTCGCCACTGGCTGTGATGGGGAATTTCCCATGAGGTAGTGTTCCGCTGGGGGTGGAAGCGGTGGGCAATTTTGTAGGTGCGATGGGATAAAACCCTTCGACGAAGAAGCCATTGAAGGTTCAGGAGTTGAAGAGAGTGAAGACGACGCAGAAATTGCAGTCTTTGCGTCACCGACTACCGGAGGCGGTGAGTGCACTCTGTCGCCATTTCCCCCTTGCCTGTTATTTCTTATCATATCATTCTCTAAGATGGCGGACGCAGCTGCAAGTTTCTGTTTGGTCGGAGTTGAAATCGGCACATGCCCTTCCAGACCTTGTACATTAAGTCCCAATTCTGGCAGGTCGACGTGTTCGTCATGTCCCATACCTTCAGAAGATGACTGCAGTTGAGCGTGAGGATAACTCAGAACATCTCGCACCATTGTAACAGCCTTTTCGACATTTTCTTTGCTCCCTGATATCCTAACCTGGCGTGGTGTGACAGTTTGGTCAATGTCTACCCGCGCACCGCTATCGTCTTGGATGTTCTTGATTGTCCATCCACGCTTGCCGATTAAAAGGGGAACAAATCGTACGTCGCAAGTCACTATCTCCAATGTCGCTTCAGCCGGTTTGGGTTGAAGATTCGATTTATTTGACGGATCAACTGCCGGAGTTACTGTGTCAAGGACTAGTTTCGGTACACCCGTTAACAAACCTGGAGGCTGTTGATTTCGTCCCGGTCCGTCAAGAGCTGGTTTCGTTTTGGCACCTTCCTTGCTTTTTGGAGAAGACATTGCCCCAGATGACGATATGATCGCTGGTGGTTTTGGCACAATTCCCTGATTCTCGTCTACCCCCCGGGCACTTCCTGAATTCTTCGCCCAAGCCGATTTGACTTCTGCTTTGCCAGCAGAGGAAGATTGAGCTGAAGGAACAGTGGGTGGCGATACCACACCTGATGCTTTGATTGAATGTTCGTGCGCTTTGTGGGATATTGCCATATTGGCCATCGACGTGGCTGTTTCCGCCACCGGATTGGTCGTGCCTTGGGGTGGAGGTGCATTTGTAATAACCTCATTGACGAGGACAACGGCATGATCTACCGACTTTCGATTTCCACTAATATATACATTTCTTGTTTCTTGGCCTTTGGTCTTCTCTTGATCGATCCAAATCTTCGCTCCGCTCTCCTCCATTAGATCGCGAATTCGCTGGCCATTTTTCCCAATCATCCATCCAACGAGTCTCGAGACAATTTCTACGTGCGCCTCACAGCGGTTGGTTCCATCTTTTTTCCGCGAAGACGACTTGGGATGAGCAGCCTTGGTGCTGTTATAGGCCGTTTTCTCAGTATGAACATTCTTGGATGCAACAGGCGGAACTTTGCCTGTTGCCGGCGCTTTCCGATCTTTTTTCGTCGTCTCTTCTACTTTGGGCTCCGGCGGAGCGGGTCGTGGAGGATTTTGCTCTAGCTTCAATCGTTTTAGAGCTTTCTTAGCATTTTTTCGTAAAGCGGCTCTTCCTGGTACACCCTTGAGACGAAATAGAATACTTTCGATGCCGTCAAGATCGACGTTATTGACACACTCGACCAACTCTTTTTCAATTGGATCCATTTTGCTCTCTTCGGCTTTCTGATATTTATTACCAGCTTCATCGTTGACTTTCTTATCATCGTCTGTTGAATCTGTTTCGGATGAAGGATCCGCGCTCGCTTCCTCTTTTCGAGAATCTAATACGGCTCTTTCATTCTGAGACGTTTTATTGTTTGCCTCTGTATCCCCCTCATTTTTCTCGCCCTCGTCACCACCATTATTGCCCTTAGTATCTGGCTTTGTTTGTTTACTAGCATTCTTGCGTTCCTTCTTCTTTTTCTTTTTCGACTTCTTTTGTGCTATAGCAGTCTCTTCTTCTTCTAGTTCCGCGAGTAAGGCTTCGGCAGCAGCGTCTGCTTTTTTCTGTTCCGCCAAATAGTTTTGTTCTAGATCGTGGCAAAATTTATGCGGTAAGACTCCCGCGGAGGCACCGATCATCATGGACATGGTCGGATCATCATCTTCATCATCGTGATCTCCTACCATATCTTGAAGGGTTGTCGGTTTATTACGTCGTGATCGCCCTCCATTGCTATCTTTCTTATTGTTCTCGTTCGTGTTACCTCTTGAACCGGTCGTGCTGTTGCTATGATTTCCACCACCTCCGCCAATACTTGACCCACCAATATTAGCACTACTACTGCTACTTTTGAAGGCTTTGTAAATGCTTTTCAGTCTCAAATGTACCAACTGTTCCATTCGTTTGGATGGTCGGTGCCCGCATCTTACACATGGATCTTTGCTACCACTTGCTAAGCAAACTAAACAGTAGGAAAGCCGGCAGGTGTCACAATCAACGGCGAACTTGGCGTCACGACTGCACAGAACAATACCACACCTGCAGAAATAATACAAAACAGTGTAAATGAGAAACAACTTTCGAACACATCGCAATCCATTTGTAACACAATCTCAAATCACTACAAAAAACACAATTCGACTCACCGTCCACACGCCGTGGCGCAATCTTCGCACAAGCCTCCTCCACAAAACTTGCAACTCAACAAGGTGGAACACGACCCACACACGACCTCGCCGCAATCGTCGCATTGATCCATTTCGTCACATCCTCGGCAATAAAAGGCGTCGCAACGATCGCAAACCCGAATCTCGTGGTTTGCTTGAAATTCATGACACCAGTGGCATCCGTTGCAAATATAACCCCTGCAATCGTCACAACGAACCTGTATGTTGCTATCCCCGATAAACCCCCCGTTGGAATCGTCGTCTACTTCTTCTCCGTCTTCGATATAACGGATCCGAGGCATGTTCTTGACCTTTTCGTGACAATGCAAACAACCCTCGTCGTCATCATCATCGTCATCATCGTTGTATCCCCCTTCCGAATAATCGAAATCTTGCCTTCGTTTGTATAACATTTTCTCACACTTTGATCGTTGGTCACAGATCGTCTTGTAGTGTTGATCTTCGGGCACTGCCTTACAGAAAGGTTGTGAGTGAAGCAATTGTTTAGCGGCGGTGACAACCACTTCTTGCGAGCTCGCAGTACTCGTTGTTGCAGAAGTTCCGGTGTCAGACAGTGTATTGTTGTTGTTGTTGTTGTTGTTTGTTGATTTCGCACGGACACCCTTCGCAGTAGAGGTCTCGTGATCATTGTTTTTATGGTCTTCTCGTTCTTCCTGGCGCCGCTTCTCTGCCGCTTGAATAGCCGCCGAACGCGCTGTAGTAGCCGAAGTCTTCCCAGCAGGACCGCGGCGTCGCGACGGTGCCATTGTGACAAGACTGTACACTACAACTCAATGATGCGTTTACACAGCGCGTGTGATTGAATCTTATATTATATTATGATGGATTTGTTGTTGCGTGGGGTCTCTCTAGCAACCCATAAATAACAGGAAACGGGAGTCGTTCGAATATGATATTATTGAGGACTTGTATGGATCAATCCCATGCACTACAGTACTAGTATTGATTGTTGTAGTAGGACCTACATACCAGATTCCCGTGCCAAGATTTAGGGCCTGCTTGATGCTATTGAAAGTTTCTTGCGTTAATTTTCTCTGTACTTTTTAGGAGCACGTGCTTTGTGAGAAGATTTAGGCTTTTAACATATTCGCGCCACCTCCTTGAGCCGTTGAAAATGCAATACTCAAGGGATCTACTACAATTTAACTTATTCGTCTAAATTTGTTCATGGATTTCTCGTATTCTATGCGACCACGACAATGTAGTCCTATGCCACCTTATTTTTTACGTAGTAAAGTGTGGTGTGAAGTACAGACGAACGAAACATACGTCCATACCCATAGTAATGTACTATAATAGTTTTGTTTCACATACACATACGCTATGATTCGCCAAGGCGACCAAAATCCTCACGTTGCATTGGAACTGCATGTCATCCTTCTCGGACTCGGCTTTAAATATTTTGAATCACTATCACAAAAATCCATCACGCGATAATCAACGGATAGCTTCCGTTCGAGCAGGGCGCTAGGAGTATCGCCACACTTTTTGCGCCATAAAATTGGGTATTTAGGAGGGAAGGCTTTCTCGCTCACATGCTTTCGGTTCCTTCACGAAAGCTACTCCCAACCTTTTTTCCCCTCCAAAGGCTGCACCGTACGTACTATTGAACCATTCCGTATCAAATCTTCCTTAGATTCTTCATCATCGACTGTGTTCTTTGTTGTTACTGCTAAACGTACAGCCCTTTCCGCTATCAAGCAAAAACATTTCATCGCAACAATCTTTCTGAATTGATTCTATTGAAGATTGGCATTGTTGTCTTAGGATAATCCATCATGCCTCGTAGGTCTAGTCGCAGCGGAGCCGATAGCAGGAGCGGCAAAAGTGAAGACGGAGGAAGAAGACTATGGAGGTCTAGGTCTCGCACTAGATCTCGTAGCCGGGGACGCAATCCATTCGCCAGCGAATCCTCTCACGAAGGCAACATCTCAACTGGATATGCGTCTTCCGGTGGGGTCATAGTAGACAGTGCCGAATACGCATACGTTACTTCCCCGCCCAAGGCGAAATCGGGTCTCACGGGAAACATTTCGAGTCTTTTCAGGACAGTCAAACGTGGGATTAGCGGCGGCGAACGTCGAAGCAGCAAATCGGAAATTATTCACGACCCATACCAATATTCCCAACAACAGGGGCAAGCCTATGGCTCGTCTCTGGGGGCCGTGACGTCTCCCGAAAACGCTGTGTTTAGCCGAAACGATACTGGTGCTGCAAGTGTCAGCCAGCAACACACCCAATTTCTTGGTTCCGCAGCCTCAATGCAGCAAAAGCAGAGCAACAACATCAGCACCGACAGTGATTTTCCCATCAATCAAAACTTTAGTGGTAGTCGAAGCCTTGGCAGCCGAACCGGTTCTCGGTTGTTCTATTCCAATGCCGACGACGATTCCAACTCGGAAAATTCCTTTGACGAAAAGAGTCGAGCACAAAACACTAGTGCTCAGTCGAGTGGGACGGGCACCAACACTACCTTTACCGATGGATCGAGATCGGAATCGGAAGTGCAGACCACTACCATTCTGAGATACCGTGGTTTTTCGACGAGCATCAAGAGTTTGTTTTTGGACGAGGCATTGGTGTGCGCGAGCATGGGATGTTTCGGTCTGATTCTTTCGAATCGAACCGAATACCTTTTGCAACTCCGTAACGAGCGTCGAGGCGTCAAGTGGGGACGTACTGACAGAAGAGGTACGCTGCCGAGCAGGATTCTAGCCTACGCCTTGCTTTTGACCTTGATTTTGATTGGTGTCACCTTTGTAATCGGAGGATTTGGTAGCGACTCCAACAATACCAATCCCTTTTCATTCAACAGTGGACGCAACAAGAGTGGAAGCAGCAGCAGCAGCTATAACGACGATGTTGCGAATCAAAATCAGTACAACAATGATGATGGTGGCAACGATGACGCTCAATACAATGGAGATGACGCTCAATACAATGGAGATGATGGCAATAACAATGGAGATGATGATAACGGAGGTGCGAATGACGATGCAAACAACAACGAAAACGAAAATGCCGACGACGATGCGAACGTAGCTTACGACGATGCAAACGACGATGCGAACGACGATGCGAACGCAGCTTACGACGACGCTCAGCAAAATTATTATGATTACAACTATGGCGAAGGAAATAACAATGCGTACTACAACAACAATGGTGGACGTCAACTCGACCGTCTAAACAATAACAAAATGCATCAACAGCATTGTGTAAATGGAATATTCAAGATTCGCGACATGAAAGAGGGTTTCTGGGAGCCTACCATTGACTTTTTGAGTGATGAATGGTATCGCCCTTACCAAGAGCGTAACTTGCAAAATTACGCTAACGTCAACGATGATTATTCCAGTGAGTCAGTATCATCGGGCCGAGACTTGGCCTCTCAATTCCGCATTTCCCTGGTCTTCGCCTTTTTGATCGTGTTGGGAATCCTTGGCCGTCGGCGTCGTATGAGGACAAGATATTATTTGGTTCGAGCCAGAGCTCAGGAAGATCATCTCTTCTATGCCTCCTCTGGATCTACTATCAAGCGCATTGGCTTTCAAGATTCTAGAGAAGATCAATACGAGGGCGCATGTAGTCATACACTTTGCGGTTGTTACCCTAAGGATCCAGCAAGAGAAGGAGATGAGGTGGAAGACGAAGTTCAAGTGAACGACGAGGGCGTTAGCCAACGAAAGAAGAAGCCTCACCACGAAGATTGTGTTAGCAGAGGATTCAACTGCCTTTTAGGTTTTTGTTGTGGATTCGTATGCAGATGCTGGTTCCAATGCTTGAGTATTTGTGCGCTGGCTCAAGAGGCGAGAGAAATGCGCCTCTTGGTACCGACACGATATCAACGAGTTGATTATATTACCCACCAACCTTTCCACGAATATCAGAAGGAAGTGAACGACCTTAGACGAGGATGGATGGGCAGAACACGGAAGAAGTCGGGGATCATGCCTCATCTTAAAGCTCTGAGTAGACTTTCGCGGTACATTTTGTTCCTTTCCATTTCTTTGACGAGCATCATCGGCGCTACCCTATATTTCAATCCGAAAGCTTCCTTCTCGTGGCCTGATGTCATTATCCTCTCTGCTACGTTCCTTCAATCCTTCTTGGTGTTATGGATCGTTCACTGGATTTTCCATAAGAGTGACCTGAGCCTGGATGCTGTTATCAAGTTCTTCTCAGCAGGATTTGTCATCGCAGTTCCGTCAGCCTTTTTCTTCGAGGGTGTCCTCGTTAACGTAACTCTTATCAGTGCCGTTCTTGGATACGGTTTGGGGCAGCTCGTAGGCGGAGACATCTTTGTAGAGTGGATAGCTCAGCATTACCGTCTTCTCTGGATTCTTGTGGAGATTGGCAACGCATACATTGTTGCAACTGTTACGGAAGAATTGTGCAAGTATTACACTTTCCGCTGTGTGGAGCATCCCGATTTAATATTCTTAACGGGATTGGTTTCGACAACTCAAGATGAACGAGCTTTGGAGGGTGGCGTAGTCAAGTACCCCTTCAGTTCCCATCAAGTGCAACGGACGAATGCAAGGAATCCTTACGATGACGATGCTTCTGTTTATTCAAAAAGTTCTCATCGTAGCAGGGCATCCGGGAAAAATGCAAACCTTGAACCAGAAGAAGATCAATTCGAAGAGGATGACAACGATGTTCGAACATACCAGCAAAAAGCGGCTGCTGTCACTACTGCCATGATTAGTGTGGCGGTTGGTCTGGCATGCGCCGAAAATTTCTTGTACGTCTTCTTGTTGGGTGGAACTGGTGGCGGCGCGGACTCCGACGATGCTTATCTCCAGGAATGGATTGTGCTTTTCTTTCGATCGATCTTTCCTGTGCATGCGCTAGCGGCTGCTATGCAGAGTGTCAACATGATTCGAAAGTTTGTAGAAACCGACACCATCAATGGGCATCGAATTGGCGTTGGTCGCATCATCATGCCAGCCGTTATCATGCATGGAACCTTCGATGCCATTCTACTTGGCATCAACGTCTACATCGAAACTTCGTGGGATAAGTATCTGGAAGCAAATGCTGGCAATGTCAACGACGATGATCCAACCCCATACAATTCCTTCCTTGTAAATCTGGTGGCATGGGTTAGCATTAGCTTCGTAATGTTTTCTGGATTCATATGGTATTACAGAGAAAACCGAAAGCAAAGACTTCGATTGATCGAGATGGAAGAACACGAAAGAGCAATGGGATCTCCAGGGTATGTAAATCCAAGAGTTCCCCCTGTCACTGATGTTGAACTCGTTTAAGAACTTAGCGAGAACAGAGGACTTGGTCGAATCAATCATCATCAAGATTAAGAAATTCGTTCGGGAACACCATCGAATTCTACAATACAATACTTACAATCAACAAGAACTAGTAAGAAGAAAATTCATAACTAATAAAAATAGTGTAGTGCAAGCTTCAGAAATTGTTTGGTGTGTGATTGATTCATTCGACTCGATTTCAAAATTTGGTTGAACAGTAGTTGCATACGTGTTAAAATTGCGCGCCCCTTTTCTATCAGCCCTCAACGTAATCTTTGGAAGAAAAATTCGTATCAAAAAACAATGCTAGCATAGAAAATACAGCTGCCCTTTCGCTTCCTTTCGCCCAAGTTTGGAATCCAAAATGTGACTTCATGTTTCGACAAACGAACATGTCTTTGATGATAAGATTCAATCTGAAAAGTAAAGTTTCGAAGACGTATCTGTTGGCACTATGATGAATCAACAGCCTTATAGACGGCGCTCAACTAGAGTTTCCAAAAGGGGCTCGTTGAATCTAATCAAAGACATCAACGTCGGCAATCGGCAATCTCAACAAGGAGTATGCTTCTCAACAACAGAAGCTCCGCCCAGTCCTCGTCCTTCCTCTGCCGCCGCATCGATGAGACGAGCCGTGCGAGAACTTATCCACACAGTCGGCGACCGCCGATCGAAACGAAGTGTCTATGATCCTCGCGGATACATTCCGGTCGCACCGTCATCGTCCGCGGGGTCGCGAAGCAGCACCCTCAAGACCTATGATGATGATTTCGTTGACGTCGACGAAGAAATGATATCCATTGTCGCTGGTCATGTGGATGGAGCCTCCACGAGCTTTTCTGGCCACTTTGCGGCGGAAAAGGCGAAAAAAACAAATTATGGTTCAATGGAAAACATCGAAGAAACGGAAGATGACACTGAAGCAAAGAACTTCGATTCCACCTCACCGACTCTGGCTGCTGTCATTCTACAACAGGTTACAGCCGTCATTGTGGTCGCTCTTTTGAATATGATGATGGCGATTCCATTTGGTGCGAGTTACTTTCCAGTAGGATGGAAGACCGAAGGCGAAGATAGTGGGGCGGCCGATGGCGGTGACGACGAAGGCGACGACATTCAGGGTGTGTTTCCCCTTTCCGGAAAACAAAACATCGGATTACGAATGTTCTTGCTAGCAACTTTCATCGGACAATTGGTTTACACATACAAATCGAAATTTGCAAACCCTGTCTCATTACAAATGGTGGAAAACGTACCGTTCATGCATGCCCTGGCGAAAACGGTCATCAAGTACCAAGGATACGGAAAAGAAGCTCTCTCTACGCTATTTTTTCTCTTCGGACTTAGTTCGGTTTTAGTAGGCCTCGTATTCTACGCGTTGGGAAAGCTGAAACAGGGAAAGATTGTTTACTTTTTTCCGAATCACGTCCTTGTTGGATGCATCGGTGGAATCGGTGTGTTCATTGTTATTACTGCTATGGAGGTAACAACGAATACAACCTTCGACATTCAAAACCCCCAACACGCTTTTCAAAACACAATTGTTGATCGGTGGTATCTCCTATGGGTCATTATAGCCTTCGAAGTAGCACTGCGCTGTTTATTGCATTGCACGAAGGATCCAGTCACGGGACATCCGAAATTCCAATTGCTGTCTCCGATCTTCTACATTCTCATCACCCCTGTGTTCTACATCGGAATGCAATACATCTTCGGCATGTCTCTAGAAGAAGGTAGAGAAGCTGGTTACTTCTTCCCATCTGTAAACTCCGAATCTTCGGGTGTAGAAAACACGACGAGTCTTTTCAGCGATCCCCACTTGTGGGATATATTTCACGTTATCGACTTCTCTACAATTTCTTGGATGGCTGTTGCCGAATCGACAGGAACCATGATTGCCCTGGCGGCATTTAGGTACGTAAGATGATTCCAATTTATAAGATCGTATCATTGGTTTCTTGAATTTCTCACTTCTTTTCTTTCCCAACTATAGTCTCATCCATGTTCCAATCAACATACCGGCATTTGCTATATCAACTGGTGTTGAGTCGGATATGAATGCCGAATTGATCGCTCACGGATGGTCTAATGGTCTTAGCGGGATCTTCGGTGGATTACAGAATTATATGACATACAGCAACTCTGTGTTGTATGCCAAGACAGGAGGCACGGGGCGCCTTAGTTCGTTAGCAATTTGTGTAGCAACCGCGGGTTTATTTGTCATCGGCCCCTCCATCACAGATTACCTGCCACGATGCATGGCAGGAACTCTTCTGTTGCACATTGGTATTGATTTGACCCTGGAGGGTGTCTACGATTCCATTGGTCAATATGACAATTTTGAATACGCAGGCATTTGGCTTATTACCATAGTGATGAGTGTGTGGGGGATGACGGCTGCCTTGATTGCGGGCATTATTTCTGCTCTATCGACATATGCGGCACAATCCATCAATTACAACGATCCAATTCGACAAATTTTGACTGCGACCTCGTTGCGAAGCAGTGTGTGGACTCGATCTGCAAAAGCTCTTGCCATTTTAGATAATGACAAAACTGGGACGTGCTCGAATTCTCATATTCCAACTACAGGGACACGTAAGTTGCAATGATCATTGTTAACGGACTTGACATGGTTACTATTCTTTCTCAATATTTCTTTTCATGCATCACTTTTTTCATTTTTGATTCGAATTGGTGCAGTTATTCTTCGGTAACGTCGCACTCTTGACCGACACAATCAAAGACATTCTCAAAGAGAAAGCCAGTGAGGGCGACCTACCAATTGTAGTAATCGTTGATTTTACGCTGGTGAATGGAATGGACTCGTCTGCAGCACACGCTGTTGCAAAGCTGAAAAAGATCATTCATAAGTTGTTCAATGTTGAACTCTCGATTTTCTGTACAGGAAGCGACAGAGGTGGTTTTCCTTGCGAATTTGCCTTGAGCGAAGCTCTTTCTTCGGCACCCACAGCAATTAATACCGCAAAATGTCAGCAAATGGACTCTTCAACATCGTCCACAGGTGAAGATGATGGAAGTGAGATTGACTTCGACGACTTCCGAGTCTCAAGTTTAGCAGCAAATGCATCCGTCAGAGGCAGAGTCTCCTGTTTCTGGCAATACTGCGTCTAGAAAGGCATCGGAAATATTGGCCGCTCGAATGGATGGTCGCGTCTGTGAAACCCTCGACGATGCACTTCAATTTGCGGAGGACTTGTTGATTTGTCGTCAAGATGGTGGGCACGATTTTTATTCTCTTGCTTGCTTACTCGATGAAAAATCAAGCATTAATATGACATTGGACGAAGAGCGTCACCGAGCGATGGCCTACCTCCAGAACATGTTTCCTAAGAATTCATCAAAAGAGTTCCTAGAGAGCAGTGCTAAGCTGATTGTGTCTATGATGACTCGAGAAGAATACCAGAAAAGTGATATTGTTTGGGATCAAGGTTCCGACAGCACTTGTCTGAAAGTAGTCGTGAGCGGAGAGCTACTATCTCTCGTAGACGAGACTGGAGCCTCGGAAATTGTGAAGATTGGAAGTATTGTTGGAGAATTAGGATTGGTTCAGGGTATCAATCGACTAACGACGCTCGCGTGCTCATCAAAAACATCGATTCTGTATAGTCTGGATATTAATTCGTGGCGAAAACTGAGGGATGAACATCCGAAGGTTGCATCTTTGATCGACGGCATTGTCATTCGGTATCTTGCTCATCGTGTTCAGCATGTTTCCAATCGCTATTTTCATACGACGCTACCGGTGTGAATTAAGTGAATTCAAAACTATGATAGCGTTCCCAATAAAATTAATGTTGTCACCATCTTCTATCAGATTGCAAGTAGTCTAGTGATTTATTTTGCTTTATTTTCATATTCTTAGGGGAAAGAATTTGACTGACATCTTTAAGTTGATGTGTGGGATATAATTGGCGCGTCTTGTTATCTTTCAGTAGGTTGTTCAACCTCAAACCAAGACGTCCATCGAAGATTTTGATAGAATTGATTGCTCTTCGAGTGAAGGTGTTACCGCAGCGAGATTCGTGGATTCGTGGCGGTATTCTGAATAAAGGAGTGCAGGCCGTGTGTTGTCCGAGCAGAAATGAATTGTCAACAATGAGGTCCATATTTTCGTCGTTTGTTATGGTGAAATCTTCTGTATTCACCACGTCCTCACTAGGAGGTTATAGTATTTTCGCTCTGTTGCTACCGGCTCCCTGGCCACCATTTTCACAATCATAATGTTGATTGCTTCTTTGATGGATTAGTTTTCTGACAGTTATCTCGGATTTACAAAGTGGCTCAATGTCTTCGCTTCAGGAAGATTCGTTGAAAATGAGCAACAGTGTGAGAGTTCAGAGCAATATAGCGCGGGTCGGGATGAGCTCAGATTTCGTTTGGAGTTATTTATCTTCGTCTTCTTTCTTCTTTGAAGTTATTGATTGTGGTGGATCAGAAACGAATCGCGATGTGTATTCCCCGTCAAAATCTAACCGACACGAATCATTTTCACCCAAGATAAATCGATTTTTGGAAACAACCTTATACACCAAATTCCTTGGAATCTGCGGCGTTACTTGTCCTAGAATCCCGAAGAATTTCAGAACAGGCGTATCCAATTCTGCCATGATCCTAGCGACGGCTTCCGCAGAGTAGTATACCTTGTCAGACGTCACCAGAACGACATCTGAGAGGGTCTTTGGATCTTTTCCGTCCCGAAGAATAAGAGATTTCGCTACGTTCGATTGCAGAGATGCAAATCGAAATTTTGCAGCGCTGTCGTAATCAATGGCGAAATTCACACCGCCGTTGCAAAGGTTGCAAACACCATCGAACAAGATTATCGGCTTCGAATGGAGATGGGGTTTTTCAATCTTTTCCGACTCGTCATCGTCGGAGTCCTCTTCTTCGTCCTCTGCTTGATACATGGTCATCGTTTCAAGAGTGTCAACAGATTCGTCAAACACGTAGGCGGCAATTGCTTTCCAATCGAAATCGACTTCATCAGCAGGCGACGAAGCTGATTCTAGAGCATCGCTTCCATCGTCATCTTTTGCTTGATTCAGGTAGGAATGAATCAAGCTTTTCCCTGATTTAGCTGACGTTGCTGCGAGAAGAGAAGACGTATACAGCGCCGAAGGAACCCTGAGTGATTCGACTGATGCCAATAGCGTCGTCAAAAACACGAATAGAGATAAGAACGCTATTGACGTCATGGTGATTGCAAGAATTCGCAAACTTGAGCTATGAAGCTGTGCCTTAAGATTGCTGGTAGCTTGTATCCAATCAACTGTGCAGCTACTCGAATGGTTGCCAAGATCTCCGACAATTGAAGTTCAAATTTGTGCAAAGAATGTGTTGTGTTACAGTATTGGTGATTGTGATCTCAAAACTCGAGAACTTGGAATTTCTTTTGAAGTTAGAGAGAGAGTGTTGGCACTCAAACTAGAGAATTTACACGGTACCGAATGTTCAATGTTTGTACTCTGGATAGTAGTACGTAGCCCGTAGAGTTCCACGAGGGAAGATTTTGTTGACGCGATCTATCGGTGTGCAATTGTATTCGCCGTTTCGCGCAGGCGCGCATTCATTTGTGAAATTTCCTTAACTCTAATGATAATGATAATAATTTTGGAGAGGCTTCGTATTTGACGTGGTGATTTGTTTTTCTAATCCCAGTTTACATTTTTGCGGTATTTTCGTGACTCATTTCATTTCATCTTCTTGATCGGTTCACTGATGAATCGATAAATATTTGGTCGCAAATGCCGTCGGCAGCCGACCCATCCAAAAATCTAAACACGTGTTCACACTTCTTTTTCATCATTTCGAAAGCTAGACCACGCACTTCGACTTTTTTCCATGGACGGCTTCTTCTTCAAATCTAAAATCTGCCGAACGCCTGATCGCCACACTTTCTGTGCGGTTGTTCAAACAAAGAATTCCGATCCAGATCCGTAGCCACCGAGGTATTCGTGACGAACACAAAACACCACACTTCAGAACACTTTTCATAATTTTTACTTTCCGGATTCTTGAAGATGAAGTGTTCCATCAGTCAGAGTTCGTTGCTGTGCGTGCTCATCATTGCTTCGGCGCAACTTGATGTTGCCCACTCCTTCGTGTCAACATCGTCACCACGAAAAACCAACGTGGCGCTGAATGTAGCCACCGGTACTGGTGCCCCCTGCCGTTCCGGAAAAGCCGTCGAAGTTGGAAAAAGACGACCGCTTTTTCAATGATCCGGAATTGCAGTCTCCATCGCCTCTTCAAGATGGAGATTTCGACAATCGGGTGCTCTCTTACGACAAAGAGGATTACCCTAAACTCGGGTCTCTGATGAAAGCTCTTCCAGAAGAAATTTTCAAGGTCAGCACGGCCAAATCTCTATTTTATTTCGGTGTCGATACGGCAGCCTGCGTCGCCAGTATCGGATTTCTCTATGCTGTCGTCACTTCCGACATTTATCACTCCATGGCCATCTGGCAACAGGCCCTCACAGTGGCGCCTCTTCAAATTTTGGCCGGGTTTGCCATGTGGTGTCAATGGTGCATCGGTCACGACGCCGGGCATTCGCTCATTTCGAAAAAGCACAAGTGGTTGAATTCCGTTGTCGGAGAAATCGCGCATTCTATGTTTTGCTTGACTCCCTTTGTGCCATGGCAACTCAGCCACCGAATGCACCACATAAACCACAATCATTTGGAACGAGATTATAGCCATCAGTGGTTTGTTCGGGAAAAGAAGGACGAATTGGAATGGTGGATCAAGGCAAGCCATGCCACCAGAAACTTTCAACTCCCTATCCTCTATTTCGTCTACCTCGCCGTTGGAGTACCGGATGGAGGGACACGTGATTCCATTTTATGGACGTCTCTGGGAGAACCGTGACCTCAAAACGAAAATGCGTGGTCTTTTGTCGTCCGTCGTGTCAATGGCTACGGCGGGAACCCTTTGGGCGAATATGGGATTCGCAGATTTCACTGTGGTGTGCATGATCCCATGGTGTGTCATGTCTTTCTGGCTCTTCATGGTGACGTATTTGCAACACCACAGCGACGACGGAAAATTGTATACCGACAAAACATACACCTTTGTCAAGGGAGCCTTTGAGACAGGTCGACAGATCCTACGGAAAATTGACAAATCGATTGTCACACCACATGATGGATGGGCACGTAATGCACCATCTGTTCTTCGAGAGAGTCCCGCAGTACAATCTCGAGGCCGGAACAGTTGCTTTGAAAGAATTGCTCAAACAAGATGGGAAAATGGATCTTTACAAATCAATAGAAACAGAAGATTACACACAAGAAATCGTCAAGCAATTTGACGAAAATTGGTTCTTCGTCAACGAGAAGCAGATCGTTCGAGAGTAAACAGAATTTTTGAAGTCGTCGATCAAGATACTTCGAATATCATACATATATAGAGCAAGCATTCATCAACTCAGAAACGATGCGATTGTTACAATATTAGTTGATAGATTATATTACCATGTTATTCTTATAAGAGTATTTTTATTGCATAAGACTAAACTTTTGTTCTTGCAACGACATTGCACAAGTACGTGTGGTTGTAAACATAGGGTACGTACATACTGAGAGTATTTTTATTGCATATGTAGTTCGTTACCGATTCTCATTGGTGGCTGCGCTACTGAAACCGGCGATTTTGAATGAGAACTTTTATGGATTTTATTTCAAACGGATACTCGCAGCGCAGGCCTTCCGAGGATCGGAGTGCATGAATACCGCGAAAAAGTTACTCGTGCCTGACTAAATGAAAAGCTGGCATTGTCAAGAATTAGAATTGGGATACCGTACCAAAATTTGAAGTGCTTATCGAAGGAAAGATCAAATCGCAACACCTCCAATCGGTTTTGCACACGTCAAGACCTCAACGCAGCTTCCACAGCTGCGACAAGAACCTAGATCATTATTTTTCAAAGGAAGGATGAATGAGAAGAGACTAGACGCCTCAAAGAAAAGCAACATTAAATTCTCTGCCTTGGAAATGACAGACCACTTCGCAGACGGAGATCACAGTCACGACGAGTTCAACTACAGACCGCAAGCACGGACCGAAGATGACGTCGATGCAACACTTATTCCCACTCCCGCTAGTCCGGCTGCCAATAGCATAGGCGGTGATCCTCATGCACACGGACTCGGTGGAGATTTGAAGTCGGCTGTTCTGGGTATCGTCAAGGGGATGGTGGGGACCCGCTATATTGTATCTTCCGCACGGTTTTGCTCAAGCTGGTTGGGCCGTTGCGGTTCCAATGCTTTTCGCATCGACGGCTCTGTATCTGGCTAGCAGTGCTTCCTTGTTGGAATGCTGGGAAATCGAAACCAGAAACAACAAACGTCTGATGCAAATGGAAGGCAGCGGGGGAAACACTATCGAAATGAGCGAACTCCGAAAAATTGCGAGGAACAGTCCTCCCACTTCCGGGAATAGTGTCACCGAAGAGTTTGGCGATGAGTTTTTGGAAGGCTCTCTTGTTGCCAATGCTGGCGAAGCGTCCACTCAAGCGCACGTTGCTGCTTCGGTTGTGACAACGCCTTCTTATCCGGGTCTCGCTAGAAAAGCATTTGGCAAACAAGGTCAAACCATTGTCGAAATCGGAATTGCCTGCGAGTGAGTATATCGGAAGCCGATATTCGATTCATTTTTAAGCGACCTATTGGAAGACGTTATGCGGTATTTTGTTTCAGTGCGATTGTATCCGAATTTTGTTTTGCTGACTTCTGCTTTGTGTTTATCCTCCACGTTTCCTCGTGATTATTTTCAGTGCAATCTGGAGTTTGTTTAACATATCTCATTTTTGTCCCGAGGAACATGAATATGTTTTGGAAAGAGCTGTATGGGAAAGAGCCTGGGACCACTGTCTTTTTGATTATAATGGTCGCCATTCAGATCCCTTTGAGTTGGATTCGAGAAATTCGTCACCTCACCGTAACGAATGCCCTTGCGAACGCACTTATCATGTATGGTTTAATCACGTGTTTGGGATTCGCATTGGAGGAAGCCATTGAACCTATTCCCAGGCGATCAAAACAATGATGCGGACGGCGACGATAGTGCCGAAAGGGGTGCAGTGGAAGAATTGTTTTATAAATTTTTCCATCTGAAACCCTTCAACAGCAGTGGGTGGTTTTTGTTTATTGGGACTAGCGTAAGTTCGGTACAATGCAGATTGCGGTGCTTTCAATTTGTGGATTTTTTGTTTTGATCTTGCAATCAATCATCGAAATGGACTCCCACTGATTATGTTCGTCTTTATTTATTCTATTTGTCAAATAGGTTCTTCTTTTCGAAGGTTCTATCACGCTTTTGATTCCACTTCAGGAGGCAGTAGCTTCTCCACAAGATCGTCAATATTTCCCGAAAATGTATCCGAATGTTATCCTTTCCATTATCTGGTTCTACACGTTTTTCGGAATCTTTTGTTGGATGTCTTTTGGTGATGAAGTGCAAACGGTAATGACAACATCATTGCCAGAAACCAATCTTGCCGAGACCGTTCAACTCGCTTACAGCGTGGCTGTAATGTTAACGTTTCCTCTTCAGAACTTCCCGTCGCTCGAGATTGCCTGTGCAGCATTCGAAAAGATTCTTTTGGACGTGTCGGCCTCTTCTGCAGTTCGGAGCAACAACGGTTTGTTTGGATTTATACAGATACTTCGACGTCGCGAAGTCCTATCCTCGCTCTTGGTGTGCGCGTTGGCGGTAATTGCTAAATTGACCATGTACCACCTGGACAAGGTTGTAAGTTTGATGGGGGGACTATTGGGTTGCCCGCTAGCCTTCGTGGGTCCGCCTTTGATTCACAACAGACTTGCGTCAATGACGCCGGGATCAGACGACTCTTCTGGAATACGAACCGGCTATAACTTGTCGGAAGGACGGCGTTTGCAAAACAAAATTGTTGCGGCTCTGGGACTTTGTGCCATGATTGTTGCAACCATTTCCACAATTTACGAATGGAACGACCCTCCTGATGAAGACGAATAAACTACCAACATCGGCATTCGTGCTAAACATGTACAATAGAATAAACTTCTTTAAAAGACTTGGTTAATCGCTTTTATATGACGAATCACTTTTGATCTTTGAATAGAATGATTGAATAATTTAAAATGTTAACCTCTAATTGAATTATAATCTGATGAGCATAATATGATCTCATCGCAACTATACTTCTATTCCCGTCGTTGAAAGCCTGCATGTTTTACAGCCCAATATCTCCTGTCACTTGATAGACGAGGACCTTTCCGTCGTCACCGCAAGTGTAAAAGGTTCCAGCGGGGCCCTGACACAAGCTTCGCACAGCCCCGTTGTGAACTTGTGCGTTATCATGGGATAGATGAACCAGTGTACTAAAAGCCTGCTGGACCTTGGCTGTCGGCTCGAGGTTTCGAATGAATACAGCTCCGGATTCGCAACCGAGGAGCAAACATTGTTTCCCGTTCGCGTCACCAATCATCGACATTGTCACAACGCCTTCTCCGTGTTGCTCGCTGGCGACGCACTGACCGGTTGTACCGTTCCATGCCTTGACGGTGCCATCCAAAGAACAACTCAAGACAAAGTTTCCGGCAGAGCTGGTGAACTTGACCAACCCGGTTACGGCGTTCGTGTGACCCGGGCCGTTATTATTGTTGCTCGGACTATTTGGCATATTATTGTTGTTGTTCGACGGGGACATGCTGATGCAATGCTGGCATGGGGCTTCGGGTTTTGCCATGTCCCATATCCGAATCGATCCGTCTGTGCTGCACGACCACAACATTGGTCCGACATCCACGAGTCCGGTGATTTCCCTGGCGTGTCCGAGAATGTTTTGTTTCAGCATAAAGCCACCTTTGGGATTCGTCGCCGATGGTGGCTCAAAGGCCCAAAGCTTGATCGATCCGTCCTTGGAACCACTTATGATCTTTTGTCCCTCTACCACAATCAGATGTTTCACCGCTGTCGGGTGTGCGTAGGGAATTAGTGGTTGCATGTGAAATTCGAGGGGAGGATCATTCGGGCTGGCCAAGTTCCAGGCATGGACCATCCCAACGGTGATTTCAGGAAGAGATTTGGAAATCCCTTCAAAACCACAAAACAAAAAGTTTGAGGCGACCAACAATGATTCGACCGCTCCTCCCATCTGGTGTTCGAATTCTTTGTCAAACTTCTTGGACTGATTGTTGAAACTCCAGAGCCTCCAAAAGCCATCTTTTCCGCCGGTAAATATTTTGAACATTACCGCCGGTCTCCCAAATTGCTGCCGAAGTGACGGGATGAAAAGCGTTGTGGGGCTGGCTGTTGTTATTGTTGTATCCATTGTTGTAGTTGTTATTATTGTTTTGGTTGTTGTTGTACGAAGACGCATTGATTTGGGCGAGCAGATTTATCGCGGGATGATCGACTCGACCGTGATCCTTTCGACCGTAATCATTACGACCACGTCCCCTGCCTCTTCCACGTCCTCTCCCTCTTCCTCGTCCACCACCGCGGCTGCTACTGCGACCTCCACCACCCCATGAACTATTATTCCTTCCGCCGCCACCTCCGAAGCTATTTCCACCGAATCCAGACATTGTTGTCGATATTGATGATGTTTCAGGCCTTATCGAAGTAGGGTAACACAAGTAATGGCTAGAAGCTATGAATGGTTGTAGTTTTGATATTATCTACAACGGGCAAAGCATCGGGTTTCAGATCTTCGATTGCTTTCTGTTGGTGGCATCTCATGAATAAAAGCGGGGTCTTCCCATTCATGGCGATGCAAAACCACAAAACCGACATTACTAGCTCACCGTAGGACTGTAGGACTACCTGTACTGAACTGACCCTTCTTTTTATGAATGAATCTAAATGCACGAGGGGCAAAATGATGGGAGTCACGACGCCATAAAAACTTTCTCCGATAGTGCTCATAACCTTTTTGACATGGACTTACTTTCTCACTTTCTCGTTTCACCGAAGGCCAAAAACTCGGGACTCTTTCATTCCCTTTTTGATTTTGAATTTGGGATTTTGGATTGCAGAAAATCTTTCGTACGAGAACTGTAACTCATTGTCAAACCGTCTTTCAAACAATCGTCAATTGTAACAAACATCCCTGAAAGCACACATTGCAGTTATTCCTTCGACGCATTGGTGACAACATGGTTTACCAAGGATTGAAAATGATGACTTCCATCAAAGTCCTCTGTGTCATATTTGCCTTTGTGATGCTGACGGCAAGAGCAGGTGTCACGGGGTTTTCATCATCGTCGTCACCGATTCCACCTCCTCCTCCCATATCCGTTCCGGTTTGGTCCTTTGCTACCGCCTCACAAACCAAGACTTCCATGAACATTATGACCTTTTGTATTCCTGTATCCGTTTCGTCACCAAAGTTGTGGGCATTGTCGTTTTACCACGGGACTCTGACGAAAGATGCCTTTCTCGGATGCACAGAAGGTGACGAAAACGCAAGGGGGAGTTCCGAAGGCATTCTCCAGCTTTTGAAATTCGACCACCGCCACTTGGTTCCTATTCTAGGAAAGCAATCGGGACGAGACATTGATAAATCAACCCTTTGTTCAAAAGAGGGTTTCCCGTGGTCGAGGGTAGATACGGATTGTGATTTCGAATTATTGCCAGGTTGTGCTCTTTACATTCAGGTAAAATGTCGATCTTCGGAAGGGTTGATTGACGCGGGGGACCACGTGGTGGCAATATGCGAAGTGACAAGAGTCGGTGTTTGGGAACAAGCGGATGGAAAAGAACTCAATGACGGGAAAGTGCGATGGTTGGACGATACGATACCTCTTGGTGCAATCGACGAATCGAATGCCTTATACTCGGGTCGGTTGAGAAAAGAAGGAATCCTCTGATTGCACGACGAAATCCAGGCCAATGCATCGAAGCCTATCTGATATTATTTTTTCTAAAAGAAAGAAACAAACTGCGTGTACTTCATACTACACGTAGTTTAGGCGCTGTAGTGCGCAGTTTGACTAAAGAAATCGAAAAACTTTCCTGTAGACCTTATCTCTGCATTGTAATGAAATAAATTACACTATGGAATCACAATTATATTTATTTTTCTCCCGCCATATTGTGCCGTCAGTGGCATTAAAAACATTTCTTCGTTGTGTGATCACTTGCCGGTTGATTCGTCACTATCTTCGCCACTCAATTCGCTTAACTTCAACAGTTTCGCCTTAAGGTCTTTCATGAGGATCGGTTTGGGTAACCAGTCAGTAAACCCAAGTTCTTCATAGTCGGAGCGTTTCACACTTGCTGTTAACCCCAAAATTGGTAAATCAGTGTGCCCCATGGTTCGCAGTCGTCTAGTTGCTTCCAATCCATCCATAACAGGCATTTGGATGTCCATCAAAACCGCGTCGTATATTATACTTTCCTCGGACGATTTTACAATCGCGTCGATGGCCTGTCGCCCGTTTTCTACCAGGGTCGACTTGTGCCCCATGCGTTTGAGCATATTCGCAACTAATTTTTGGTTGATCTTATTGTCTTCGGCGACCAGAATACTCAGTGATGCCCCTTTCTTTTCGTCTTCTTTGCCTCCGGTGACACCTCTGCTCGTGTCGTCATTAATTTCGCTTGGAACCTCAATCGGAAGAGTAATGTGGAAGGACGAGCCTTGTCCAGGGTCACTATCTACACCAATTGTCCCGCCCATGGTTTGTTCGACGAGAAGCTTGCAAATGGAAAGCCCCAAGCCAGTACCACCGAAGTTCCTAGCGACCGACAAATTCGCCTGTTGATACTTTTCAAAAATTGTGTTTTGTTGCTCTTTGCTAATACCCATTCCTGTATCAGTGACAACTATTTTGAGTGAGCGGGAAATTTGACCACCTTTCGATGCAGTGGCAGTAGATGATGAATTTGAAGTGCCCGACTCAATTTTCCCGTCGTCTTTTTTCTCTCCAGAAGCCGTTGACGACAATGAAGATCGACGTTGAGCTTTTCTCCTATCGTCTTTTATGTCTATTGATGCGGTCGATGACATCGAGGTTCGACGAGCTGATCTCCTTTTCTCTCCAAGATTAGATGGAGTGGTATCAGGAGACTTAACTTTTTTGGTGCAAGAAGACACTCGAACATGGATGCCACCCTGTTCTGTAAACTTCACTGCGTTCGATAAAAGATTCAGCAGGACCTGTCGCAATCGGTTTGGATCTCCCAAAATTCGGAATGGAATGTCGTTGCTCCTAATATTGGGATGGTTGTCGCCTCGGTTCTTTTTCTTGCTGTTGAAGCTATGATTTCTGCCAAGTCTTCTTCTCCTGTTCATGGATTTACCATCAAAACTTCTCCTTCGACGAAGTTTTCGGATGCCATTTACATTCGAGCATTCGTGATTATCTTTATCGCCGTCGCGATCGTGTTCATCGCCATCAGATCCACCGTAGTCCAAAGTCAAAGTCAGTCCTTTTTCCTCGCAATTACCCCGTACAGCCTCCATGGATCCTTGAACAACGCTGAGAAGCTCGAAGGGGATGCGTTCTGTTTTCATTTTGCCTGCCTCCAACTTGCTGTAGTCCAAAACATCGTTAATGACTGTCATGAGCTGATTGGCACTAGATTTGAGTAATTTGATGTATCCCTTTTGTTCGCCCGTAAGGTTTCCGATCGACTGCCTTGGAAGCGAGATAGTTGGCCATTTGGGAGAACTTGTATTGATGCGGCTGGTGCTTCGAGACTTTTTCACATTGTTCGGTCTATTGCTAGAGGATACCATCTGAGAGCATACCACCTGGTTCTCAAGACTACGCGCAGTCGAAGGAAACATTGCATTTTTAATGCTGGAATCGGTCTCGGTGAAAGCCTTATTTTTTGCCGTTGTAGCGATTGCACCGGAGGAAGCTCTCGAGGTAATAGAAGACTTGCCAGAAGCGTCTAGTTCTAGAAGATCGATAAAACCCGTCACTTGATGCAAAGGTGTTCGGATTTCGTGCGCCATGATAGCAAGAAATTCTGATTTTTGCATACGAGCTTCCCTTTCGCGTTTTGCTTCCATTGCATCCGATTTGTCTTGAGCGCTGTATAGTATGACCGGTTTTGATGTAACAGGATCCTTCGTTTTGCGCAATTGAATGGACGACCACTGTGTTCGTCCCTTTGTTGAGGTGAAGAGTTCGGCCTCAATACTAACAGTTCCAGTATTGGAGATGACATTGGACGAGACTGATGTGATACTGTTTGACCGTGATTCCACCGCGTCATCCTGTAAGCTTTCGAGAAGCTCTCGTGCAACCTTCTTGTTTACAAATCGATCCAAGAAGCTTCCTCTACCATTGCTTGACGCAATGGTCGAAACACCTGCATAAGTTCCGTACTGTTTTTCGAATAGCTCTTCATAGTATTCCGATTCATCGTCGGTATCCATGCCGTCCATCAGAGAATCTTCGTCTTCCATTTCCTTCTCTTCCTCGTCCGATGGCGGCAGGTATGCCGCAGGATTCTGAAACATGACCCGGCCCTTCATATCAAATTGGCACACAGCAATTGGTAAATGGCGAATAATTTCGACACCACGTAAAATTTCTTGGTTCAAGGGAGACTCATTTTGTATTGTCGTCAATTGATTACTATTGTCTAGAATATGGTTGAGAGGCACATTTTCGTCACCATACATATGACCCTCGTCTTCGTCTTCGTCCTTGGTCTCATCTTCTGACTCTTCTTCCACTGTGGCCACGTTTCTATCACTAGTAGTTGTAGATTCTTCAAGTTGTTCTTCTGCGGAAGTGTTCGTTGCAGCACTTTTTGAATTGCTCGGAGTTTGTTTCGAATCCGAATCCCTGTTCTTGTCGGAAATAGTTTTGGGCGTAACCGACAATGGCGTTGATGCTGTCGAAGATGGTGGAGATGGAGTTGTAGCATTGGAAAAACTGGCCCTGCTGTTAAAGTTTGAATTGCCGAAAGCTGACGCGGACGAGGACGAGACCATATTCCCAACGACGAGGATACAACAGTGATCCTCATCAGGAGATAGTCGAACAGCTGTCATAGTCATTTGCAGGGTCCTCGCTTTTCCTTTTGGATAGAACGTCCAAATATCCTGAACCACTTGAGCTCTTTCGATGCGATTTTGACATTCTTGCGTCCTAGCAATGGATGCGGCCGACATCTCGCTCATGTCTCTGCTCAAGAATTCGTCCAAGGACGGCGAGGCCCACAAATCCAATCCTGCCGGATTTGCGAATCGATTTTTCTTTTCTATGAAATCAAAAATCCAGATTGGCGTCGAGACCAATAACGACAAGCCTTCCAATTGCTCTTGTGTCACCACCTGCATGGGGTCATACGCACGAAACAAGCATGATCCAAGTTTGTCTCTGCGCAAAGACTCTCTCCGCGTTGAAGCTCGTCGCGACCTGCGGCTTTCAGAAGAAGAAGCTCCGCTTGTTGTGCTCGAAGTGATTGTAGCGGTGCTACTTTGAAGTACGCCGTCAGTGTCTTCTTTCTCTTCTTCAGTGCTGTTCCCGCCACCAGCTTCAGGCTTCTCATCCCCCCCTTCGTCCCTCGTACCGGGTTGAAAACTCGCCAATCGTTTGGATTTATCTATGTCAGTAGGCATGGGACTCTCCACTGTCATTATTGTCATTTCTTGTATTAGGATGCCTCCGACTTGTAGTTATAAAGTTCTTTATTCTGTGAAAACGATGATTATGAGCTTATGATAGGATTTGGTAGTGTGACATCTGCGAATAAATTTACACAGAAGCAGCGGAAACTCAGAAAAGCTCATCGAAACGAAAGTCTTCCATTTGTACAGCGACTTGGTTTGTACTACATCCCAATATGGTTGAACTCGGTACTGTCAAATATGCAAAATACGCCTATTTACATGTTTTCATGCGGGAGCAATAATAAGTATTCCCGCTATTACCCTTTACCTGATCCAAGCGGAAGTATATATGGAATGTGTTCAGTTCAACTCTAGGATTAATTGGGAGAACATTGTCGATAATGACTATTTCGAAGGGAACGGAAGAATGAGAAGCGTTAAGTACCTCCCCAGATGAGCTTGCCAAAAATCTGACGAACCCAAGATCCGACTGAATTTCGATTGGATAATTATGAAGGAAGGATCAACAATGAACGAAGAGAGGCGCTGTTTCTGTCCCTAAATTCGTTGGCCGCAAGTTCGCGCCGGGAGTTCCTTCAACGTCATACTATCACGTCCATACCAAGATATATTCTGTAGTGGCGGGAAAAGTTGTCGAGGTACAACGTGCTTCCAACATTGTATGCAGTAACAAACGTTCTCCTTCTCTCCAACTCAGAAGTGACAATACGTAGCTGGAGACCTTATTCATACCAACATGGAGCCCTCTGCCCAAGAAATTGTCGATGCTATGCATCAAGCTGTAGCGGCGACACCTGCTCTCAAGTCGCGTTTCAACGCTGTGGTTCAATTTTCTCTAGCCGACGGCAGCAGTGTTACGAACGGGAAAATCGATATTTCGAAAAGTGGGAAAGGGGCTGATGCCGAATGCCGACCTTATAGCTTCTTGCGATTTGAAAGTCTTTCACAAATTGTTGAATAAAAAGATGACGCCCCAACAAGCGTTCATGCAAGGGAAACTCAAGATTAAAGGAAACATGGGCCTGGCAATGAAATTGACCATGGTGCTTAATGCAACCCGAAAAGTGCTGAAAAAACAACAAAAGACAATGCGATCGAAACTATAGAATCCTTATTTTACGAAGAGACGATGGACTACAATTTTTCCGCCGATAATAGCATCGTTTCCCCTAGCCCTTTAATTCGGATAGAGATGTGTGGCACCTAAAATGATGTTTCAAAACACGTTGCTCGTGTGCCGTATCGAAAGACACGGGTATTAAAATACATCCGTTGGTACAGCGAGAAGTTTTATTATTTCGCAATTATGTGATGTCGATTCTTTCGCGCATATTCCCCGTAACAACACATAATGTCGTCCAAAATGTTTGGTAAGCCCTTCCCGTTTCATCAATCACTCAATGAACATCCCGTGCCAACGATGTAGGAACATTGGCAGGTGGAACAAAATTGTAAGGTATTTGATTCCACGTCCACTGTTGAGGTGCAGCAACAGAGTAATTTTGCTCGGTTGTCATAGGATGTTGCGATTGTGGACGAGGATGAAGCATAACATTTCTAAATTGGTACTGTTCCGGATTTCGAATCATTTTTTGTTCGACTGGCGCTTCTTGACCGTCACCGCCGTGGAGCATTCGTCGATTGCGATGGTGCAAGTAGTGAAAGCTTTGCGATGGCTTCTGCAGTACATTAGGCTCCTTGCAATGTAAGGCGTCCAAGTAGTTGCTGGGGAGATACGCGCACGTCGAATATTTGATCATATCCGCTGGGCGATTCTTGTTCAAATGCGTTTTGTTGGAAGCTGGAACTTCCCATGGCAGTTCAATCTTTGTCGTTGTAGCGTGAGAATTTTCTTCTCCTTTGTCCATTTCAACCTCATCAACGTATGTTCGACTCGCACGCAACACAGACGACTTTGTTTTGTCCACCTGAGCAGCATTCAAAGTTGCTCTTTCTCTCGCCAATCGTGCACTCTCTTTCGTGTGTTGCTGATATGCGCGTGCAATAGCTACATCTTCTTGGATAAGAGAATCATCGCCGACACCTTTCTCTGTTTGAAGCTCTTGTTCTAACAGTACCGCAAAGACAGCATTCTTTGTTCTTTGGCGTCGGTGAAATCGCTGCAAACGGGTTTCGACCCCAAGATAATCGCCTTTTCGGACCGTCTTCGTCTTCATGAAACCCCAATTTGAAAAATTTCGTTGCATTCTTCTCTCGCGGTCACGGAAACCATTGTAATCTCGAGCATCATAATAGCAATTATCAATTTCTTCATTCTGACATGCAATCGATTCCTTCTATCCACAATATAGTAGTGCTATCGTGAAATTGCAACGATCGCTTCATCTTGGTGTCTGTTCTAGTCAGAGCGATCGTCGGTGGTTTTTCGTAGACAGCTTTTGATGGATGTATTGCGGGACAATACAGGTACTTCAGCTTCATCGGTGTCAAAGGAATCGACTTCCACGTCAATAGACATGGGTTTATGATCGAGTGGCGGCATGGTTAACAAAGCAATGTTTTCTAAAGTGTTGTTGCTTTTGGTTTGAGAAAGATTAATGATTGCGGTTTTTCTGCAGAGGAGATGGAATTGGAAACAGCCTTATTCATCATCCGACGCAGCTATTTTTAAATGTGAATGGAAGCTATTGTCCTTTCTCTGGACAATTTAAATGTAGTGACGTCAAGATCATGTGCTTCCGGATTCTTTGTTGTAATTGGAAAATTCCAACAAAATTGTCGATCAAAGAAATTTATTGTGGGCGAATGCGGCTTCTAATTTATTCCTCCGTCGACGAAAGACCCTATGGAACACTAAAAATGGGGGAGAGAGCATTTTAAATTTTTGGGCTATTATTACATTTCCTGATGAATGAAGGGGATTGCAGGGATGAATCGAATCAGTCATGAATCATTTGAAAAACGAAAAACAATTAAAGTTGAGGATTTCAGTGGCAAGAAAGTTTGCCTTGCCTGCGCTCTAAGAAAACCGTTTTGAATGTCATTTAAAATGACTTTGAGAAACCAGGCACGTAGAAAAACTACGTTGGAACCAAAGACCCTTCTAACCTTTCGATTCAAAAAAAGATCGTTGGCGTTCCATCCTCATCGTACTCCGTCTAGTTGGCAACACTCCCAAAACGGTCTTTTCACTCAATACAAAAACACCCATCTTTTTTCACAATTCACATTTGTGTAGGCAATCAACTAGATTCAAACTTATAACAACAAAACTATCACCATGGCTGATGACGAAGATATCGCTGCCCTTGTCGTTGACAACGGTTCCGGAATGTGCAAAGGTAAGATTTTGCGACTTGGCGGACGGTTGGTGATGTATCTATTTCCCCACGACCAATTTTTGGCGTCGGAGAAGATTGTCGTTGGAATTCTCTCGCAATAACGGTGAACAAACGCAAAGTTCTCGCTCTTTCGAGCCTTGGGAGTCATTGACTTCACATCGCATGGGAATTCATCCAGATGCTTTTGGACTCACAGCCAAGCGCTGGAGCACACCGTCGACAAGATTTCTTTCCATCATATCTTGATACATTTTCGGCCTAGGTCGTGTTAGACCCAAGTCGTGTTTCAGACTTGCTACACATGTGAGGCAGAATTGGTGCATTTTATTTTGCGACACAAGCTCACACTTTCTCTCGTTGATTCTAATCTTTCCAACAGCCGGTTTCGCCGGAGATGATGCTCCCCGATCCGTCTTCCCCTCTTTGATTGGACGTGCCCGTCAACCTGGTATCATGGTTGGTATGGAACAGCGTGATGCTTACGTTGGAGATGAAGCCCAAGCCAAGAGAGGTGTTCTTACTCTTAAGTACCCCATTGAGCACGGTATCGTCACTAACTGGGACGATATGGAAAAGATTTGGCACCACACCTTCTACAACGAGCTTCGTGTCGCCCCTGAGGCCCACCCTGTCTTGTTGACTGAGGCTCCCATGAACCCCAAGGCTAACAGAGAGCGCATGACCCAGATCATGTTCGAGACCTTCAACGTCCCTGCCATGTACGTCAATATCCAGGCCGTTCTTTCCTTGTACGCCTCTGGACGTACCACCGGTTGCGTTCTTGACTCTGGAGATGGTGTTTCGCACACTGTCCCTATCTACGAGGGTTACGCCCTTCCCCACGCCGTCGTCCGTATGGATCTTGCCGGACGTGATTTGACCGACTACTTGATGAAGATCTTGACCGAGCGTGGTTACTCGTTGACTACCACTGCCGAGCGTGAAATTGTCCGTGATATCAAGGAATCCCTCTGTTTCATCGCTGTCGACTTCGAGGAAGAGATGAAGAAGGCTGCTGAGTCTTCCGCTTTGGAGAAGTCCTTCGAGCTTCCTGATGGTAACATCATCGTTATCGGAAACGAACGTTTCCGATGCCCTGAGGTTCTCTTCCAGCCTAACTTGACTGGTCTTGAAATGGACGGTATTGCCGACTCTACTTTCCAGACTATCATGAAGTGTGATGTCGATATCCGTAAGGATCTTTACGCCAACATTGTTCTTTCTGGAGGTACCACCATGTTCCCTGGAATCAGTGAGCGTATGTCGAAGGAAGTCACTGCCCTTGCCCCTGCTTCTATCAAGGTCAAGATTGTGGCTCCTCCTGAGAGAAAGTACTCCGTCTGGATTGGAGGATCTATTCTTGCTTCTTTGTCCACCTTCCAAAGTATGTGGATCAGTAAGGAAGAGTACGATGAATCCGGTCCATCGATTGTCCACCGCAAGTGCTTCTAAAGTGGAAGGGGAGAGATGGCAATCGAAAATTGCAATGTATTTCGATCGTCAGAAATTGCGCCCATTTTCCGTTCATGTTGTGCTGCAATACCTTAGTGGCTCTAATTATTTATAGTTACGAATGAATTTAGAAAACAATGATCCTATGTTATTATAGTATCCTAGTCTATGTAGTGTCTTCATATTATGGAAGAGCAACATCATCGTCTTGTTGTCAATCTGGAGTCCGTCACATTAGTCAAAGTGAGAAACTTCATCCGTCGAATCTGAAACTCGAATTTTTGACGTTGAGAGCTCACAACGTCACCGCTTCGTCATCTCAAGAGTACATGCACAGTATTATTTGTGAAAATGGGAAACTTTTTACTTTCGAGTTTGAAAAAATCATGCCTTTCAAAAAGTTGTCAGCTCACAAATCAAATGTTTTGACATCCCATCAGAAGAATAAAAAATGAGTCGCATTCGTGAAATTGAGAAACTTTTTGACATTCGCCGGATCTGGAATCATGTTGTGTTTGGGACTATCGTAGTCACAACATCTTTGGATTCGGATAACGGTAGGCATCGAGAGCTTCGTAGCCGGCCGGTCGGAGTTTTCAGTCTTGTTCGTTTTTTGGCGGGAATCAGAAAGAATTTCCGAATGCGTCGTGTTGGCACAACGCAAGAGTGTTCCATACCTACCGTGTTGAGCGCATAAGTGTATGTATTTACGCACGAACGGCTCGTTCCGCACTCCGGCCTTTCCCCGAGAGTGAACGCGTTCAGACATTTATCGCATGTGCATTTACTTTTTGTTCGTCGACAAGAACTACATCGTGTCGTGTCTTGGCTCCTGACTTGCTGTGGTCTTTGTGCATCAATTGAAGAAACAACAACAACTTCATTCTGGAACTCGTTCCGTTCCGACAACACTACAATCATTCTAGTCTAAGCTACTCCGGAGATTTAAAAACTATCCCGAAGAAAATAACAATGTCTTATTCGTATCTTTTCAAATACATCATCATCGGTGATACTGGTACGTACATCCTTTGAACAGGATGCTGTTGCTGCGATCGAACACTGTTGCTATTCTCCGATCTTCCAATCGTGCCTATTGAAGATGCTTGCTATCTTTTCTCTCAACGAGGATTGAAGCGAGATATTGATGAACTTCGACGTGCCTCGATTCGACTCGCAAACAATGCCAAGAATCCACTTCTAATTCCATTCTTTTTCTGTTCTTGTCGCATTATGTACATACGGTGGACAACCTTATTCTTCCATATCGTGTCACGCAACAAACCAAAACTTGATAAACAATAATTATTCAGGTGTCGGAAAATCTTGTCTGTTGTTGCAATTCACGGACAAGCGTTTCCAACCCGTTCACGATTTGACCATTGGTGTCGAATTTGGTGCCCGAATGGTCAACCTTGAGGGCGACAAACTCGTAAAGCTTCAAATCTGGGATACAGCAGGCCAAGAATCCTTTCGAAGCATTACTCGATCGTACTATCGTGGGGCTGCGGGAGCTCTCTTGGTCTATGATATAACCCGGAGAGACACGTTCCAGCACTTATCGCGGTGGCTCGAGGAGGCCCGCCAACACGCTCAATCGAATATGGTCATTATGCTGATCGGAAACAAAAACGATCTCGAGCACCGCAGGGCTGTTTCTACCGAGGAAGGAAAGGCCTTTGCCGAAGCTAACGGTCTCATCTTTTTGGAAACCTCCGCGAAAACAGCCTACAACGTCGAATCCGCATTCATCAATACGGCTGAAAACATTCACGGGAAAATCGTCAGCGGCGAGATCGATGTCACGAACGAATCGCATGGAATCAAGGTGGGCATGGCCGGAAATAGCGGTGTCGGTGGATTGCCGGGATTGAACGAACGATCAAATGCGAATGGTCGGGGTTGCTGTTAATTTGAAATTCCGCGTTGTGGTTTTGGGATTTTTCTCCGGCAGAAAGAAGAAAAACGATGATATGGATGCAATGCAGAGGAGAGCGAAAATACCAATATTCTACAAAAATGACGAAAGACGGAGTAGATAGTTGCACTTTTAGCAATGATGTGTGATTGTGTCAAGAGTCTGGGAAGGCAGAAAAATGTGTCGGGGACGCATTTTGTTTGAGAAACGTTGCGAATCCATTTTCGATTATTTATTATCTTCACTACAGTGAAATCAAATATAGGACGCATGTTATTTTGTATCTACTGAATGGAATTAATTTTCGTGGATCCTGTTGTAACGGAAGATTACATCCATCAGTGTTCGTTTCTCACTGAAATTTCGACAGCATTTTGAATTCTTCACGTACTCTATTAGATAGCAAAAATTGCATTCAAAATTTTATTTTATAATGAAGTATCATTACCAACGTCTAGAATGGGACATTCTTCAATCATCTTCGCCATTGTCTTCGTTCAACGGACCGCCAACTTGACTCATCATCGTAAATTCGTTCATATCGTGACTGCTCATCACCCGCATCGCTCTTTGTCGGTTCTTGCGATCCGAAATGATAGTAACAATGTCTCGAACTCGCATCCCGCTCACAGGAATTTCATCGATGGCGATCAAAATGTCAGAGGGGAACACCCAACCGGCCAAAGGGCTGTCCATAGCGACATCAGAAACCATTGCATGCCCGCGGAATTCAACAAATGTTAAACCAATACGACCAGGAGGGGCCGATACTACACGGTGGTATGGCTCTTCTTGGTGGTGTTGGCGTTGGTTGTCAATGGAAGCAGGTAAAGTGGCTTCAAGCTGTCCTACGCGGTGGTATCCATTTGAACCGGGAGTCGGGCTAGACGTAAGATCCATTTGTGCTCGGAGACTGGCTGGTAAATTGTTGGGAGCGTTCCTGCTATCTTCTGCGGATCCGTGAAATCGAGCTTGCGACGCATGGTATCTACTAGGACTAACAGCATATTTGTTACGAGACAGAAGTCCACTGAGTGCACCACCTAAGGCACCCATGATAGTCCCCTCTTTCGCAGTACCTTCATTCTGTTCAGTTGGCCGTTGCCTCTGCTGCTGTAAGCTTTCGTCGAAAGAACCAGCGCTTCCAGAACGAGAACGCAACTGAGAGGCAAATTCGCTGTATTCCGTTTGAACAGGCGTTTGTGGCGGGTGATCCCAAGGGTTGGTGACGACTTGATGATTTGTGATAGTTTCAGTCACGGCGCTATGAGCAACACTTTCGGCCGAGCTAAACCTCGGCTCGAATTGATTCGCCCACTCATCCCCACTCATAGAATCCATTCGATCTAGGAGCGATTGTGGTGACTTCAAGTCACGCGGCTGAAAATATCCCGCGGATGATTCCATCGTGCCTTCCGTCTTTTGGCTGACTGTAACAGACATGTCGTAGGTAGTTTTTCGGTGTGTACGAGTTTTTACAGCCACATGTATGTCCGCCCTTCTGAGGAGGTGCGGTAAAACATGCATGGTGAAGCCATCCCGCACTTGGTGATCCAGGGTTTGTAACGTGAGCGGAGGCAGATCTTCCAGATTGTCGCCTTTCATAACGTTGTCCATCCAAGAAAAGAGTGACTCATGGAGCGAACGGTCTGGCGTCCATTGTTCCAAGACAGCGGAAACTATAGGCGCTTGTAGGCTGTGGTCGGGCGGAGGTGGAAGCGCTCTAAGGTCATCCCAATCAGTGACAAAATTTTCACCATCTAGCATGCGCACATTGACAGTGCGGTGAGTGGAATCTGGCGTACTATGTTGAGATCGGGGTTGAGTTTTGTTAACTTGGACTCGGGGAACATGTACCACCGGTGCTGGTTCAGTTTCTTCTTCATCTTTTGCCCCCGCCTTTTCGCGCAAATCACTATGTAGCCTACGAATTGTATCATTGGCCTTGTCCAAGGCATTTTTTAGAGCAATAAAATCCGAGTCTCCCTTAGACCCCGATGCTTCGGACGAATCATCTAAAATGGATTTATTCATATGCTGCAGGCATCAAATCGATTGCAATGTGAGATTTGTGACCTTCGTATTTCGATCAGATTATTGCAAAATATTAATGATACTTACGTCGATTCTCGAAAGACTCTTTATCCTCCCTATCTCGGTGCGACATTTCGAGAGTTCTTCGTTGAGCCTCGAGTTCAGTTGTTTGGTCTCCGTTAGTTCCATCTTTGCACTATGAAGCGTTGCTTTCAAAGTCAGTAGATCCATCTTGTCAATTGTATGCTTCTCATCATTTTTGCCGTCTTCTTCCTTTGAGTCATCTGGAGAGCTTTTATTAGATTTTTGTTCTTCGATTTCTTCGCCGCTCCCAAAAATTTCATGCTTGCTCAAACCCTGTCCCCTCCCTATTGATTTCAGCCAAGCAGAAGCCGAAGTTGAAGCGCGTTTCATATCCACTGCGTATGCGTGTGATTTGACAAGCTCTTTTAATATTTCAGTTCGGTGAATACGTTCTTGTTGCTTATTTGTACCATTTTCGCCGCTTGAGTAACTTTCTTTCTCGTGATCTTTTATCCACTTCATGAAGTCTTCTACAAGCTCCTCCAGATCGGAATCGGAAAAATCATAACTCTCGACACTATTTGCAGGCATGTCAGCGTTACCTTCTTCAGTCTTTTCTTCTTTTGCTGTTTTCATGATATCCGGCGAAGACTCTGAAGATTCCTCCGTTTTACTTTTGTCTTTCTCATTGGCAGAGGCGGGATCGATATTCTGTATTTCAGTTGAGGAATTCCAGTCAGCGATACCTTGTTCTACCAAACATGCCAAAATGTCAAGAGCATCCTCTCGTTCGATTTCAATCCTATCTGGCTGTCGTAATTCCATCGTTGAATTCAAGGCCATTGTCCTCTTGGAGACTTTGCTGGGCGAAAAGTCGGAATCGACACGACGAAGATTGATATTCGCTGATGCCGAGGTAGCTTCGTTCGGTGGAGGTGCTGGAAAGGAATGGTGCAAAAATGGATAGCGCTGTGACGTCGATGACGGCAGCTCTCGAAAGGGGGATCTTGTACTACTCGAGTGGTCGAGACTCTGGGTAGGTCGAATCACCCCAGTAGAATTACCAAAGGCAATACGACGATTCCGAAGGAAAGACGATGATTCCAATGGTAAAACTCGGGGTGCCAGTCGTGCCGTTGTTGGTCGCTGTCCCAAAGGAGGAATGACGAGATCATCTTGGAGTTGTCTTCGGCGTTCATCGATGTCGTAGAGGTCGACTTCGTCATGATAGTCATTGGCACCATATTCAAGAGTTTTGTCGTTCGCAAAACATTTTTGGGCATACTGAAAGGTTTGAGTAATTGCCACTCGCGGGCTCAACGGCGGGGGAGGTTTTGCCTTGGTTGTACTTGTTGTTGCTGTTGTTTTTGTAATCGAAGAAACGGTGTCACCGTGTCCTCTGCCACGAAGGAAGGACGCAAAACGCGGGCTCAGAATTCTTGTCTTTTTATCTCCACCAACGTCGCTTGCTGACTCGTAACGGGATGGCGATGATTCCTGGCCTTCCGAAATATCCGGAGGTTGTCTTGATTGGTTGAAAGATTGCACTCGCATCGGTGTAGTTGGTGCCGATAAAGAGTTTCGAACCTTTCTGTCACCACGCAATGTCGTGGGATTATTCAAGTTTATCCTTCGAAATGCAGCCGAAACCATTTCTGATTTTGTGGGATTCCGTTTCATGGGATTCACTGTCGAATTTGCTGTTGCTACAGTCGTCTTTGCATCGGCTTTGGCACTCGAAGTGTCGATTTTTCCGGACGATGAAGAATCTAATATTGGCATCTTTAAAGAATTGTCGTGTTGTAAGAGGGACGTCGACGACAACTGTGGTGGATTCGCTCGATGTTCGGTGTCGTCCTCTTCCCCACTTGGTACCTCCGCCAAGGCAGCCAATTCCATTTCTTCGACTTCTTTCATTCGCATTGCCATTGTGGCGTCTCCCATTTGAATCACTGTTCCGAATTCGGAGCATGTCGACGAAACTATCGATGACGACGTGGATAATTCTTCACTTCCTGCGGTTTGTTTTGTTTTTGTTTTTCATTTTCCATTCTATCTATTTCTTGCAACGCACTTAAATCAAGCCTCCTTGTTGTTGTGTTCCCGTCATGTTGGATGTTGGATGTTTCCCCGTCTTGTTTGGCATTGTTTGGTGATTCATCCACTCCCGATTCCGATTCGTTTTCTTCTCCTTCGTCGATTTTCTGATTCGGAGCTCCTTTTTCTTTCCATTGTTTCAACTTGGCTTGATTTTCTTCTCTTTCCACGACGGCTCCTGTTTCTGGAGCAAGAGAGAAAGTAGAAACTTCGCGCTTCATTCCTCGTCGCAATGAAACTGGAGGATCGTTCATATTATCATCGTCGTTCTGCGATCCTTCACTTTCCGGCGAAAGCATTGTTGTTGTCGTTGTTGTCGTCTTGGTTTCAAGACTCGGCTTTTGGTTCTTATCGTCTGTATCTCCGGCACGCTTCGCCGCCAGTTGCTTTCGAGTAACGGGTGGTGGTGAAACCGGTTGCGGGCTCGGACTGAGGGGCATGTTTGGTGGTTTCGTGCCTCTCTTTGGGGTTTTGCTGAGTTTGTCATTGCTTTCGCTCCCAACCAACATACCGGCATTGCCACGAGGAGAAGGTGACGGAGGTGGTTTGGTGGAAGGAAAGAAACCAAAAGTGGCTTCGACTTCGATGCTGTCGTTGCTCGTGTTGACTGAATGATCGCTGTTGTGACTATCGGTATTGTTGTTCTTCTTTGGAATAACGTTGTTGGGTCTACCCGACTTCTCTTGAATAACGCTAGTCTTCAGGTTATAGTATCGGTTGCGATTTGCAATGGAATTTTTGTTTGTTCGATTGTCGTGGAGTTCGGTACCTGCTTCGGAAAAGGTCTCCTCGGCTCGTGCAAGAGCATCGCCATCGTAATTGTCATCGGCATTGGAAGATATCGTCGTCGTCGTCGTCGTCGCAGAATCCGCGGGTGTCTTCGATTCTGTCGATGTCGGTGTCGATGTCGATGTCGTTGCAGCCGCTGTTCGTCGAGGAATTACCGCTTTTGGAACGTACGCTGTCCCAGCACCGGCATCCGTGAACCCCGGCATCATCAAGTTCCGATAAATGCCGCCTTTTTGCGGTGACGAGGAAGAGTCAACCATGCTCGTTGATGTTTTCGGTTGTCGTGTGTTGTTGGAATAATATGGTATTCAATTCAATAGAGACGGAATGTTTTGTTGCATTGGATGTGCGAACCTCTGCTTCGAGAGGTATTACTTGTGGGAGAAGAGAATGTCAAGGGCAGGTTCGAAAGGTACTTGTAGGCTACAATGTTCTGCTGCTGTATATTGGTCAGCACGTCTCTTCCGACATAGAAAGAGGTAGGTCCAATCACGATTTTGCAGTGAATGCACGAATTACAGATTCTCAATTCTTTACACACGTATTGTCCCTTGCGCTTGCGGAACTGAACTGAACGGGTCGTGATAAAATACCAAATAGAGAGCAATGTTGCACCAAGGCTATGCAAAACTGTCACCTGACAGAAGTTTGAAAACGGAAGGCACCGTTGTGAGTGGGAGTGCCTCGGGAAATGGCGCGCCCTTTTTCAATATTCATTTTATTCGTTATTGAATATGATATAAATGAAATTTGGGGTCAAGCCCAATGATCATCATAAATCCTTCTCGTCCGAAATCATGGTAGAGGTGCAAATCCTACTCTACCCTTACTATGTACTTATCATCTGTATGACACTAAATCCCAATCTCTAACAAAGTATGATACATACATACTATGCATACTTCTCAGGGTTTGGATGCACAATCGGAATGTTTTGTTACCACGTATTGTTCTGTCATGTTTTTGACCCGTGCCAACATGCGCCTCTCGTGCGTAGTTATTCTAAAAATACGTACCTGCAAAAAGGAAAGCGTTCGAATGCGTTGGTGATGACTCACACACTGCGCCACAAAAAAACAAGTGCGATCATGCACCACACGCTACATACCTCAGAAAAAAAGATACCCATGGATTTCTGTTCGAAAATACCGCGAAAAAGCTCGTATCGTTGGGAGGATGTGATGGATGATGGCCTCGGGTTGACTCATTCCCATTTGGAAACCAACGCACACCCATCGCTATGCGCAGCAACCACGCAATCGACAACTCAATCGTGATACAATACTAACGCGTTGATGAGAGATGTAGTCGATAACTCTCTATCGAAACGCAGTGAAGCGTCGTAATTGATTCTATACACATCTCTTCTCATAAAATCAAAAACGACAAACTTGAAAACTCTTTCAACAACTCAAACAAAAACAATCAAAATGAAGTTCTCTGCCTGCATGATCTTGGCCGCTGCCGCCGCCCCTTCCGTCTCTGGATTCGCTCCTGTCTCCACCTCCGGAGCTTCCACCGCCCTCAAGTCGGCTGACGTTGCCCCTGAATCTATCGAATCTACCGAGGTCGAGCCTCCTGCCCCTCCTCCGCTTGGACCTACCCTCAACGGATGGACTCCTGATGCCGCCCTTCCATGCTACGGACTTCCCGGCGCCATCTCCCCTCTTGGATACTTCGATCCTATGGGACTTTGCGCCGACCGTGACCTCGTTGGAGTCAAGCGATTCCGTGAGGCAGAAATCATGCACGGACGTGTTGCTATGATGGCCACCGTCGGATACCTCGTCGCCGAAAACACCCCTACCATCGCCTACGGATTCGACCACCCCACCATTGCCAACAACCAAATCCTGAAGTTCCTCTCTTCGGTGTTATGTTCCCCTTCTTCCTCATCATCAACATTGTTGAAGCTCTCCGAGCCAACAAGGGATGGGTCGAACCTGGTATGGGACCTCTCTTCACTCTCCGAGAGAACTACTACCCCTGGTGATGTCGGATTCGATCCTCTTGGATTGAAGCCTACCGATCCTAAGGAGTTCGCCAACATGCAAGCTAAGGAATTGTCCAACGGACGTCTTGCTATGCTCGCCGCCGCCGGTATGTGCGTCCAGGAGCTTGTCAACGGAAAGCCCGTTCTTGAGGACCTTCCTTTCTAAACAGCTCGAAGCGTCACACCCACACACATAATAAAAACGATCCGAAATATTCACTACTGCTTCGTGAATACGGGAAATATATACATTCGTTGTCGTTAACGATTTTATCATAATATTATAGAATTCTTTCAAACCATCCAACTATTCGAATCTTCACGAAATATTCAGTACATATAAAATTCATTCATCATGATGTGTTCACTTTCAAGAACTCTGTTTTGTGTCGATCATCGCTGCATATTCAACTTGAACCGACGTGCACAATTTTGTCATATAGCAATAGGAACGGCGACAAGTACAACTAATTTTATCCAGAAAAATTTCAAACAGGAAAACTACTAGCTCTCCAATAACAAGCAAAGTGTGTATCTTCATAATATAACCGAAAAAAAGCCATAGTAGTCGCCCCTGTCAGAGATCGAGATGCCCTGCTTGGTGTTGAGGCTAGAAGAAAATTTTGAACCACCATTATTTTTCTTCTAAAAATACGAAACCTAGTTCTCTAATGACAAGCAAAGTGCGTATCTACATGATATAACCGAAAAAAATCCACAGCTTGTCGCCCGTGTCAGGGATAGAGATGCAGATGTCTGTTCTAAAAGCAAAAAAATTGATCAAATTTTTTCTTACAAAAACACGAAAAACTACATTAATAGCTCTCGTAGTCCTAATAACAACCAAAGTGCGTACAGTATCTACATTATCTAATCAAAAAATCTCACAGTAGTCGCCTCGATCAGAGAGCGAGATGCCCTCGTTTGTTGAGGGTAGCAGCACTTTCGGAAGCCAAAGAAAATAGAAATAAAAACATTCGAAATCTCTTGTGTACAAGTATGGTAGAGGAGATGTTGGTATTGGCCATCGGCATCATGGTATGATTCCTAACCAAAAACATATTTACTACGAACTAACAAGTCTAACCTTAATGAATATAATCAGGGTAAGGTTTGGATTCTGACACGACTTGAAAAGTTAGTCGAGTCAGGGTCATTCCAACCATGAAAATGGAGTCATTGGCGATTTCAGAACTTGAAGGATTTTGACATCTGCGTACGCGGCGGCATGGTCAAATTTGTAACACCAGATTTTTGTGTGGTTCTTACTCGTGGTTTGCCAAGGGTTTGAACAAAGATTTTTTGGCTGTTAACTGTAAACTCACTGGAACGGGGTTCGCTCGCGATCGCATTGCAAAACGGTCTTTTCAAAAAGTTTAGGCACCGAAATATGACCTCTTCTCAATTTCATAATCCACAAAATCGTTCTCGATAAAACAACATACCCTTTCAACTTTAACAACAAACAAACTATCACCATGGCTGATGACGAAGATATCGCTGCCCTTGTCGTTGACAACGGTTCCGGAATGTGCAAAGGTGAGCAGAGGTTGAAATTTTCTGACTTTGTCGAAGTCGTTTGACGACAGATTGACGACGACGACAACGACGTCATGATCCATCAGTGATGATGACGACATTTGTTACAGGGAGCATGAGGGAATACTGAAATTTGCAAACCAGAATTTTATGGATTCAAGTCTCGCAATTTTTACTTCACATTCGTACCTCTGTCGACAAAGATGTTGTTCTATCGTCGTGGCTTGTCGTCAGTCGATATTTTTAGTTTTGCCGTTCGTGTCAACTAATTCATATTTTTCCGTCGTTCTTTTTGATAATTCTTTTGCTCCCAATTGCTATTCGATTCAACAAATCAATAATATACAGCCGGTTTCGCCGGAGATGATGCTCCTCGATCCGTCTTTCCCTTCCTTGATTGGACGTGCCCGTCAACCTGGTATCATGGTTGGTATGGAACAACGTGATGCTTACGTTGGAGATGAAGCCCAAGCCAAGAGAGGTGTTCTTACTCTTAAGTACCCTATCGAGCACGGTATTGTTACCAACTGGGACGATATGGAAAAGATTTGGCATCACACCTTCTACAATGAGCTTCGTGTCGCCCCTGAGGCCCACCCTGTCTTGTTGACCGAAGCCCCCATGAACCCTAAGGCTAACAGAGAGCGCATGACCCAGATCATGTTCGAGACCTTCAACGTCCCTGCCATGTACGTCAATATCCAGGCCGTTCTTTCCTTGTACGCCTCTGGACGTACCACTGGTTGCGTTCTTGACTCTGGAGATGGTGTTTCGCACACTGTCCCTATCTACGAGGGTTACGCCCTTCCCCACGCCGTCGTCCGTATGGATCTTGCCGGACGTGATTTGACCGACTACTTGATGAAGATCTTGACCGAGCGTGGTTACTCGTTGACTACCACTGCCGAGCGTGAAATTGTCCGTGACATCAAGGAATCCCTCTGTTTCATCGCTGTCGACTTCGAGGAAGAGATGAAGAAGGCTGCTGAGTCTTCCGCCCTTGAGAAGTCCTTCGAGCTTCCTGATGGTAACATCATCGTTATCGGAAACGAACGTTTCCGATGCCCTGAGGTTCTCTTCCAGCCTAACTTGACTGGTCTTGAAATGGACGGTATTGCCGACTCTACTTTCCAGACTATCATGAAGTGTGATGTCGATATCCGTAAGGATCTTTACGCCAACATTGTTCTTTCTGGAGGTACCACCATGTTCCCTGGAATCAGCGAGCGTATGTCGAAGGAAGTCACTGCCCTTGCCCCTGCTTCTATCAAGGTCAAGATTGTGGCTCCTCCTGAGAGAAAGTACTCTGTCTGGATTGGAGGATCTATTCTTGCTTCTTTGTCCACCTTCCAAAGTATGTGGATCAGCAAGGAAGAGTACGATGAATCCGGTCCATCGATTGTCCACCGCAAGTGCTTCTAAGCGTCAAGAATAATTCAGAGTTGCTTGGAGCTTCTTTATTACATTTTTTGTCGAAAGCCTTTCGTATGGATATAGAGTGCCGTCGTGAAAGGGCTGTGAATCTTTTGTCGGAATAATAATAAAAATATATAGTGAATAAAATGAAAATAAACTATGGTGACAAAGAAATAATCGTCTATTGAATTCCTATTTGTATCGAATCTCTATTTGGATTTTTTCGATACGGATGTGCTAAGCTAGCCTCACCCAACAAGGCTTCACGGGCTGATGACAAAGTTGTGGGCTACAGCAAAAATTTTCTCCAACGCAATCTAGATGCGCACTGTGCCTGACTACTGAAGCCATGTATCGGAATTCATGGGTTGCATATTTTTGTGGCCTCACCGGATGCATCCTAGTCTCGTTACAAATCCTATCGATATCATTTGGCATCGGACACGACAGGAGAACGATTGCAGAAAAAAATTCGAATCGATGAAAATGTCTGATCTATATTGTTATTATTCATAATATTAGCTCTTGGTGTCAAAATTTCTGGTTCATAAAATTCACTCAAAGGCTATTTCTAGTAAAATTTTCAAATCTTTCGATGCAAGCTGAGCTTGTTGTGTACATCCCTCGGGACTTTTTCGACTCGCCTCCTGCCCAATTGCGAAGACGTCCGCTTTCACTTTTTTGACTGCCTGTTCAACCTGCTTTGTTTTCTTTGCCGTTCCTGATGTAGAAGCAATAGATACCACTTGGCTCATGCTTGATCCTAGGGTTCCCAAAGGCCCTGTAATGAGACCATTGATTTCACTCCATTTTTTCTTTTCAGCCAATTCTTCGATTTCTCCAAGCCGGCGCTCGGATTCAGCTAGACGCTTTAGCACGGTCGCAGGATCAGCACCTTTGTATAAGGCGTTGGAATTATCTGCTGCTGTATTCTTTTCAATCAGATAATCAATATAGCTGGGTAGTTCCATGCTTGTTCCGTCGCCGTATTTGGCATTAGCGGGGAACGATGCCGCAATTGATGCAGCTGGTAGCAATAGAAAGCTGGCCGATTGTTCGATGAAGGACCGGCGAGACGAAGAGGAAGATACACTTCCATTTTCGTTCTCCCCGTCAAAGACTTTCGAACTCAATCCTAGCCGCCACCGTGACGAGGATACGATCTTTGACCGATGATCGGTAACATGGCAGGTGCTCGGCAACGACGTTTGGAAAGTGGGTCCTTTAAAAATCCAGGCCTCTGCACCTCCGTAGCAGCAGAAGAGAGCGGATAGAAGAACAATGGGGCTTCGTGTCTTCATATTGGTAATTACTGATTGAAAAACAGTGGATGTGGAGTTGTCGAAGATAGTAGAGGACAGTGCATTTTGAGATCCAAATTATTCCAGATGACATGATGATTCCCCTGTCGTCATCGAAATCTAGATCCAGCCTGAGGATCAAAGAGAACGAAGGATTTTGATTGGATGGGGGCCTCGGTAATTTTAAGATGCTAGTAGAGGTATTTTTATCGCCCGGCGCGAATTCGCCATACGAGTACGACTGGCTTCCCCGTGGATTGGAGTTTCGAAATACTTGTCCCGTTGAGTGCTCGTACGTACGTACATACCGCTTCAGGCTCAAGTTTTAGCGAGAGATCGTTTTTTTCTACGATTTTTACCGCGCCAATCATCAATAATTTACCGCGACATCATCTTCATCTTGAAGAAAAACTGATTGCCAACGGATCAAAACTTCAGATAGTCAGTGGGAGTGTGCACAGAAACCAGTGGCATCTACAATTCACAAAAATTATTTTCCAACGAAAGAAGGAAGACATCAAGACACCAAGACACCAAGACCACGGCAGGCTCAAGCGGATTTCGTTGCCTTTAACTCTTAACACACCTGCTGAAAGAAAGTTCCAATATACTCTCCTTATCGCTCATACAAACGAACAAAAGAATGACTTCCCGCTCTTTCTTTGTTTCCTTTCTTACTGGAGCGTCGGTCCTTTCGAGTCATGTTGTGGAAGGTTTTGCTTCCCCTCCTCTATCCGCACCAACTGGCTACAAATCGGCTCGTCAAACGACGTCTACAGTATTGCGATACATTGCAGAAGGAGCTTTTCCCAACGATGTGAAAATTGTTGACGTGGAAATTGAGAACAAATCTGTATTCATTCCGATGCAACAAATGGAGGACGCCGCTACAAAAGAGCAAGAGAACTATGAACAAGATGCCGCCAGTTTGCAGAATACTATAAATGAGCAAAGGGAAGAAATAGAACGTCTCAAGGAACTAAAGCAAAAAGCTGATTTGACAAACAGATTACAATACGACCACCTCACTCAAAATGCTGAAGTCAATTGGGGTGAAAACCACGAAGACAAGATGAAGCGCGTAACAGAACGCGTTCGATACCTCACACATGAAAATCAACGTCTACAGGCGCAACTTGACGAAGAGCGAGAGCGTTTCGATTACGAAACTGATCGACTCCAACATAAACTGGAAGAAGCTAGGATGGAAACAATGGAAGCTGAACAAATGTTGGGTTTAGAACGATCGTACTTTGAAACCGCTACCAGACTGTTAGAAGTCGGACTCGAACGCGAGGTTAATCACGCGAAGGAACTTGAGGATCAATTGCTACAATACAAGGAAGGGGGATATCCCGATAACTATGATCACCCATTTCACGAGGATCTTCCTCAATTTGAAACTTGGGAAGCGACTGGCGCCTACGAAGAGCAGCCGGACCCCCACCATCAATTCCACCATCCGCACGATGGTGATGAAGTTTTTGAAGACTTCCAACCTCAAGTGAGGCCACATGAAGGAAATTATTATTATGATCAAGGCGGCCCTATGCATTCTGAGCACGACGTATTTCAGTATCAAGAGGCGCAGAGCTTTCATGGACAATACGAAAGCCAAACATCCCCCTATAGACGATCAACGGCAACAACAACCGTCTTGGATGCTGACAGTATTAGAGCAAACCTTGGAATCAACGAGATTCGAGATCCGCTAGCCTACCGTTAAGCGAGTATCGCTATTAAAGTACTCACTCCTCCAGCAAGATAAATGCGATTGAAACATTGAACGTTTCAATCGCTACTACTAGAAGAACTATTCTTTTTATAGAAGGACCAAAATGTAATGAAATACGATAGTTTCACCTTTACTAATAGACGATTTCATTTGAACTATCAATCCAGTGTTCTGTAGTTTAGTAAGTCGTCCTCTGATTGCACAGTATTTGGTCGAATGTCCTCAAGCTGAAGGTGGGAAAGAACAATTCTCTGATTGAAGTGGTTCACGGAACAAAAGCTCAGATTCGTCGAATGGGGAGGACGGGAGAATCTTGGACAGCTCAACCTTTTTGATGGGGTGCGCGTTTTTCTCTTTGGATTGTTTATCCGTTCCGTCGTCTGTACTCGTATCCGAACGCTCTTCATGCGGTATTTTTGTATGGCGGGAAATAGGCGTCTGCTAGGCAGATGCTGATCATTACTTAACAAAGGCGAACCAAAGAAAGCCGCGCAACCCAAAATACTTACGTCATTGTGTCACATCAAAAAGTGATGTCCGTTCGGAATTCAAATACCCGGAAATTAGTCCCTTTAGCGAGCTTTGTTGGCGGGTCTTTGCCTACTTTCGCGGAAAAAGAATATCGAGCGGTGATGAGAACTATGACATCAATCCTGTTCTACCAGCAGATGATATGGTTTTCTGGTCTTGAGGATTTCAATCATACGAGTAAAATCGCCAACGAATAAAGCATAAAATCGACAGGTCTATCAGGGTCAATAAACTGGGATCATCTCCATCCACTATAGCACTATCAGTGTCACTTGTGTTGAAAATGCATCTTTCACCCTTCGCATTGTTCGCGGTTGTGGTTCTTTCTTCTGTATCCTCTTCCTCCGGATTTTCTACGTCGAAGCTGATCTCTTCGCCTAGTATCGGCAAGAGTATTTGTCGTCGGAAAGATCAACGATCATCAGGAGGAGTGCCGCAACCACAAAAGTTCGACAGGAGAATTGTTCTTGTACACGTTGCAACCGACCCAACGACTGCTACATCACAAACCGATGAGGATGACGGAAGTTCGTATGATTTCATTTCAGTAAAGGAAGCAGAAGAGCGTTTACGACAAGAACGTGCGCGCTACGAAGGAGAGCGCTCCGATCTAGAATGGCTCCTTGAGGTTCAACGCCGACAACTTCAAGAGTTGTCGGAGGGACGCCGTGGAAAGGGAAATGTTGGTGACAAGATGGCACAAAAGGCAGCGTCGCGAATAGTTATTCTTGGTGCACACGCCCACGTCGAATCTAGAAATAATGGTCGCAAAAGAGGCACTAGAAACGCGTCACGCAACAATAGAAACGGCGATCGCAACAACGTGAACAATAACGATGGAACTTATCATAGGATGGAAGAGCTTGAAAATCTTTTGCAGAATGCTATTATGGAGAACGAAAAGTTGACAAGACAACTCCGTGAACAGCACCATCAGTACAACGAAGAGCGTTCCATGTACGAAGAGGAATTGCGAGAAGAACGTGGGCGACTAAATTATGTTCGCGATGAACTCCACATGGAAAGAGCTTATTTCGAAACTTCTCGACGGATGATGGAACAGCTAATCGTAGAAGAACAGCAAAAAGTACAACAATTAGAAAAAGAACTGATGATGATGGTTTCTCATGACCAGGCGTTCTCTCAAGAAAATGAATCACAGCAAACGTACCAGGAGTCGTACGACGAGCTGGAACGCAAACAGGAACAAAAGCAGCAGCAACAAGCTCAACAACAATACAGGCACAACCCAAGCACCAACGAAAATAGACGAAGAAGCAGAAACCAATCGGGATTCACAATGAATATCAATGACGTCCAGTGCCCTCTTTATCCTTGATTGATCTTCAATATAGCACAAAGCGACCTAGAAAAAAAGCTGGCGGTTGAATATTTTTTAGAATCTGTCAAACCACAAAAGTTGTCGGGCATCATCGCATACTGGGATTATGCGGAAGAGTGAGGGAGAAACGATGCTTCTACTAAACATTAGTCAATTATAAAATATAACTTCATAACTATATTTACTTGTAATCACCATAATCTCTGTTTCTCTTTTTCCGATGCTAGAGAGAGAGAGATCCTTATTTGCTGAGCTGCACACAAGACGTCGAACTTTCAGGATTGAAAATCACTCCGTTCACACATCCAAACTGTAAACGGTTTTAGCGCGCGTACGTACGAGCAGATCATGCCGACTTGAATAGGGGATGTGTGATCGCGAAAATCGGCAGGGGTGCGCATTAGAGGAACAAATGCGAGAATGTGTTGTAACGGATATCATATTGGCAGAACTTGATCTTGTCGTCACTGAACTTCACAGCAGTTGCAATCGGCGCCAACTTTGACCCACGCCCTTCGTCAAGATCCCAGTCCCCAAACAAATCCTCTGATCTAGCGCACTCGAACAGGTACCCTCATCGATCATTGCAATTACGATGGAAAGGACGAAAATAAAGAGGCGCTTAAATGTCGGCACAGGGAATAGGACCTTCCACTGTCGTCTTCGTCTTTGCCATGTCTTTGTTCTTCTGCTTCACTGGTCAATCTCGGCACGGATCTCTACGTGTAATGGGAGCACCGCGAATGCTGTTCCGTCCATCGACAACCTAAGGAGTCGACTGCGGCAAATTCTGCTACGGCCATACGATACGTCGGAATCGTTCGGATTCTATTACGGTATCCCATTGACAGTCATCGAACCGATTGCTGCAAACAAAGGAGAAGGTGACAACGATGTCAGAGCAGACGAGACAGACCATGCGGGCGAAATTTCTCTTGCCAAACATAGATACCTCGACGAATACGAGAACATCGGATTAGACGTAGAAAAGTGGGCGGAAACAATGTTGGAGGAGGAACACTCAAATGGAATTGTCGACAAAGATGGCTGGAATGAAGTTTTTTGCTTAAAATCGCTTCGCAGCAAATTTGACAGCGGGAAAGATAAGTCTATCCCCTTTACACGACAATGGGTAAAATGGATGAAAGACTCGCGTGAGCAAAACGCCGATCCCAGCGACAATAAAAAACATCCGTGTATGAAATTGGTTGCAACCATCGATGCACCATTCCCAATAGTGTGCCGGTACCTTTCAGAAAAAAATCGTTTTCGTGAATACAACAGCTTGTTGATCGATCAGGAGGACGTCGAGGTGTTGACTCCCCATTCTAAGATTTGTTGGAGTCAATCCAAGAAATTGCGTAAGTCGAGTGTGTCATGAATATTTTTCGCAAAGTTGTTGGACTCGAAGCCTTTCATTGCTGTACTTTGAACGTGGGAAATCTTACAAAGATGTCTTTTGCATGTATCAAAATTCACTGCGACGCGTTGCAGTATTCATCGAACCGCGAGATTTTGTAACGTACTGTCGACATCGTTGGTTGAACGATGGGACGCAATTGATAACAAACCAAGCTTGTGACCACCCCAGAATGGATCTGGAAAAAAATGATGAAGATAGTAATCTCAGTGGGATGAGCGGATATCGAGCTTTTAGCTTGCGCGGGGCGACCTATATTTCGAGATGCCCCGACTTTCCGAAAAAGCGAACAAAACTTGTCCTGTTGTCGCATTGCAATTGCGGACGCGATGTTCCTGAATGGGCTGTTCGTACTGCTGTTGGAATTTTGGCTCCAATCAAGCCCTTTGAAATTATCTACAGGATTGACAAGGGGATTCGAAAGGCCCGTGATGAACTCGAAAGGGCAGAATGGAAATCAATTAATACTCCGACGGCGACAACAACATTTGATCCCGAGAGGAGTTCTCGACCGGCAGGTATGGCGCAAATGGGATACGCGTGTTTTTGGCCTGACGGTGGGGGGCTTGTAGACGGGTCGAACGAGTAACTTGAACAAGATGCATTTCGCGCCTACTTATTAGTTTACGATTTTGACTGCCACAAAAAAATGAAACCCCGAGTACGTTACGTAATTTAGACTTATAGTATTCGGAATCAGACTTTCAATGCAAACCGCCGAAGCAATGGAAACGATGTCGATTCTTACGCATCCTCCGAATTTTGTTCTTTAGCTCGTTGAATTGCCGCTGCTTGAAATTGTCGTAATTTTTCCTCCGTTGAGTATACGATACCATTGCCAGCTGGCACAGGGACACTGCCATACCCTCGAATCATTGTCGCATCAATTTGCTTCAAAGTCGGTAAAAATTCGGCTAATTTCTTGCGATATTCGAAATCGTTTGCCACAGGATTGTATTCCAAATAAACAGTTTCCAAAACTGGCAAGTGGTTCCGACTAGACGCGTCCTTCAACGGGGCTACAGCGTCAAAATCATCTATGGCATTTCCCGATATCCACAGCTCTTCAAGCATAGGCCATTCACCAAATACGCCATCGTTCTCCGAATCGACCACCAAGGGAGCTGTTGTTGTCAAGCGATTACGATTCAAATCCAACGTATTTAATTTCGGGAAAATGCAAGTGTTACCACCACGACCTGCCAATGAAATGAGTCCCGAAATGCCCTCGTCATCTAGGCCATTATGTGCCAAGTACAATTCCTCAAGGTTTTCTCGAAGGGGATTCAAGTAACAGAGGCCATCGGCCTCGTTCACTACGGAAGTTAATCGATTTGACTGAACGTCGAGGCGTTTCAATTTCGTCAAGGTCTGAATCCCATCAAGACTTTCGATTTTATTCTTCCCAACCCACAATTCTTCGAGGTTGACCAAGCCAGATAACTCCGTTCCCTTCAAGACGCGGATCCTGTTGGCACCCAGATCTAGCTTGCGCAAATTCTTCAAGTGCTTCAAACCACTGATTTCCTTGAGTTTGTTGTTCGCTAGATACAATTCCGTTAGTGTCTCTCCGTTGCAATATTGGACAGGCGCCATGCTCCTGATAGCGTTATAACTCATGTCAAGAATTCTCAATGTTGTAGGACCACATCCTTTCAAACTTTCCTCGTCGAGGGATTGGACCATGTTGTCATAAAGTTCTAACGTTTCCAACTTTGGTAACGAATCGAGTCCCGGCATTTCCTTGATGAGATGAGATCGCAAAACCAGAGTTTTGAGCTCCGATAAATTGGTTCGTTCGGGATTGGCAAAATCGTCTCCTAGAACGGTGATTTTCTGTCCGGCCGTTCCAACAATAACAACTTCGGTGTCGTCTGGCGACCAGTCCGCCACCTCGTGAGGACATCTTTCGGGCATTTCATCGTGATCATCGTGATTCCCAGCGCCCAATTTTGTCCAATCGAGGGGCAAGGGATTGTTGGGTTCTTCATTGGTAGTGTACGTGTTCGAAACAAATGCTTGTTGTTGTGGGGCGACTTCGTCACCGCCATCATTCGCGTCGTTATCGTTGTTGGAGCTAGACATGATTGATTACAAAGAGCAATAGGCCTTCGTTACGAAATGGAAGGATAACGTGCTGCTGCGAGAAGGAGGAATAGACCAAGGAGAGTAGTTGGTTGTTTGAGAGAAACAATTGAAAATAGACCTTTGTGGCTCTTCGGGTTTCCCGCTTTTAGGCCTTTCCAGTTTTTCCTTCCAATGCCTTCTCAAATTTCAGTCTGTTCTCCGTCCGAAATTTACTTCTGCGGGAGCCGAATGTCCTCTCTCAAAACGATTCAGTAATTACGGTTAAAGTTTACATTGAGGACTATTTTAGGCTCAACTGTTCGGTTAATTTATAGTTAACGGCTACTCGTACTGTGTAGCATCTCTCCAATCTGCTACCAAACCGACTCGCGCGAGGTGCGCATTCGAGAGCGAGGCTAGCCCTATCTTGTTGGGACTAGCTTGCTCAATATTTATTTCAATATATATCCATATATATATCACTTCCTATGGAAGCTAGACTTCAGCTGTCTAGCTATCTGCGCAACACTCCTAGTGCAAGAGAAGCTCTTCCATAATATCCAAGCTGACACTAGTCTTGAGTGTCTTGACGCCTACATGACACCTTCACATTACCATTCATGTTATCAATGCAAATTACAGTCGATTGCTGTCGACTGCTGAATTGCTGAGCATTTTTCTAATATCAGTTTTTGTGCTCACAATCAAAATTAATCGAGTTGGTCGTTGTTACTGCGAGGTATGACGAGGATAGAGAACAGTTTCAGCGATTTTTTTTAACATGCCTTGCTTGGAAAACGGTTTCGAGTCATCTTTTTCCATCACGTTTGTTGGTGATGCAACAACGTAATAGGCCCGTAGACATTCGAGACATTCTGATATCCGATTCGAAAGAATTTCAAAATCTGTAATCTTGTCGTCGCCTATTTCTGTTGTCAAAGAGGGCCGAGAAAAACAATTTTTCCAGTATCAAACCTGGGAAGGTCCTCTATTTCTTCTGAAAATGGTGTCTCGTAATCCACGCCAGAAAAAGCTGCCTAGTTCCGTCCAGTTCGCGTCAATAGCAGTTCTGGCGTTATTTGTCATCGTTTCGCTCTCGAGTCAGGAAGCGTCCATCTCAGGTGATTTGTACAGCTCGCCAGCTGTCGAACGCCAACAATCTATGATAAAGTGGAGAGAATTGGCGCAAGAAGAATGCAAAGAATTGATCAAGACAGTCGGTAAAAAGGCCGATTCAGCGGGTGTCGACAAAAAGGAGGCTTTGGAACGTGCTTTCGTCAACAAAATCAAAATGAACCCCGAACCCTCAACCATAAGCGCTTCGAAAACCGAACCCTACCGACGCTGCAAAAACGCCTTCATCGATCTTGGTACTAATATCGGTGACTCCATAGGGTACTTTATCGATAATTCCGTGGATGTTTGCAGTCTTATGTGGGTCGATGCCAATCCAGACACAAAATTCAACAACAAATTTCCGCGACCGCACCTCGACGTGGCAACGCTGGAGTTCAAACATAGGGGATCGAAGCCGAATCCGCTCTATGGGCTATTGCAACGCACTTTGAAAAAATCACCACAAGCGACGTCGGAAACTTTTTGTGTTTACGGAATGGAAGGAAATCCAGTTTTTACGGAACGGTTGACCAAACTCGAAAATTTTGTTTCTGATATGAACCCAAGACCTGTCCAACACTTACACATATTTACGGAATCAGTGGTTACGGCGACAAACGGACCCACCAAGTTGTTTCTTGACAAACTCTCGGAGAAACAAAACGTAAGTACCCGATTTAGAAAAACGTCACCCGAATCATGTGTTTGTTTTATCGATGTCTCAAAATCTAGAGTTTTTCTTTTTAATAACAACTTCGCCGATAGTTTTGGGGATCAAGTATCCTATCCAGTCAGCAGGATGCCGTCAAATCTGGAAAAGAACTCAATGGCGGAGATGTTTTCAGTGCCGATGTAACAGGAATTACCCTGTCCACGATAGTGGAGTCGACCATGTTGGCTCTCGACGAGGATGCGTCTAAGGAAAACAAAAAAGGCGGGGTCCTCATTGTGAAAATGGACGTCGAGGGGGCGGAATACCAAGTTTTGAAGGAGGTTGCAGCGTCTGGCGTCTTGTGCAAATTAAAAGAATCGGGCAATCGAGTTGTCATGGTGGTAGAATATCATAACATGAGCATTACGGATAAAGAGGAGCGTAACCGGGAAAAGAACGGCCATAAAGCTGCCGTTCAGAAATTGAAAGAATGTGGAGTTGAATTTGAAAATCTCGCAGCGAATTGGGCCTAAAAAAGTGAAAGTGTACAGTAAGAGGCAGGATGGCATACTAATTGTAATAACGAAGTTTATATACCGTACTTCAGACGTATCTTGTTTTCACCGAAATGACTTCCGTTGAAGTGCTTTCATCGGCATTATTTTCCAGTCTCACTTTCTGTTTCGCTACTGGTCCCCAGTTTGTCACCCGATGTTGTAGCCTTCATTTTTTTCCCGTTCTCTTCTTCATGCGGTGGTGGAGGTGGTGGTAGAGAATGAAATAGATCCCGTTTGCGCTTTTTGATGATATCTGAGTCGATGATACCTTCGAATTGGACTAATAAATCCATGTGATCCTTGACTTCCCGCAAGAGCTCTCGTCGCTTTCTTTCATTTTTTTCTTGTAACGTCTCTTGTGACGTCACAAGGTCTTCCGAGGTACCGCAAACTCCGTTTTCTAGTGGTAAATTCGATTGAACCCTAAGTCCCGCTGCTGCTGAGGCTTTCTGTCCAGCTGCTACTATTAATGGTGATCCTGCAAGAGTGACCGTTCCGGCAGAAGCTCTACCTTGTTTAGAATTTGTTCGACGTGAAATCTTGTTCGTAGTAGTAGATGAGGGAGCAATCATGCCATATGATTCCAATCCACCCGCTGGTCTTTCCTTGGGGACTATGATTTCACGCTCACGAGGTTTCGGAAAATCTGGGTCGAGTTTACCTTTTCGATAATACATTTTGTACGCGAGGAATAAATGGCTGTGGGTGTATTCGAATTGGATTGGATATTTTTCAGATCCAGGAGTGATATTTGGATGAGCCTTGTCGTAAGTATCTTCCACAAATAACCTGTATACTTCATCATGGGTTGATGATTCTTTGATCTTCTTGTCATTCGAATCCGCCAATTTGTCCTTGATGAATTCCCGCACCTGCTCGGCGACTTTTTCGACATCCTTCGTCAGCCGAGTCGCCCTCGACCACATAGATTCCGGATTAAGAGATTCCTTGCTGGTTCCAGTTCTCCACATAATTTCTTCCTGCCTTGCCCTTGTTTTCAATCCCACGAGTGAAGTTTCGCCACTGATTTCGTCCAAAAGGAATTTTGCCTGATCAAAAACAGCCAGCTTTCTTTGAAACGGCCGGAGCGCCGGCAACTTGTCCTTGAGACAACGATTCGCTTCGAACATTAGGACTGTCTGAAAGGATCGGCGCATGACAGGGTCGTATTCACCGCCATACTCGGAAATCGCTTGATGAAGACGTTCGTGAAAGGTTGCCATGATGGATCCATAAAATGGTATTCCGATAAATGTTATTTGTACAACACTTTCTCCACTCTACCGCGGAGGGATCTCCTACTCCTTTTTTTATGAGAATGGATCAATGATCGTTTTTGGAGTCATTTATTAAAATCGAAAATCAAAAATCTATCTTTTGTTGGGACAAACGGATGGAAGAATTTTTCTGTGACTGCTTGGCCAACTCAGTCACTTGCCGTCGTGATTGGGGGACTTTACATACCCTAACTTTTTAAGTGTTCACATCCCTTTTTTCGATTCATGTGAAAGAATAGGTGTCACGTGGATAGTAGTAATGGTACATACCAAAATCCAGTTGGGCCCTTCTTGCGAACAGATTCAAAAAATCCGGCCCAACCAAAAAATCCTTGGCTATCACCAAACAAATGATAAGTGTAAGGGAAACAACGGCGGCTGGCAGACCGCAGCGCTCGGGAGCACGCATGATGGATCTTGTTCTTGGAAGAATAGTTTTTACTATCAGCTCTACGTGTACACGCGGCGGAACAAATCGCTAACCAAATTTTTCACGTTTAAAAAAACCGAGACGGCTGTGTGCGACCGTTTGAGAAGGCACGACAACCTTTTTGGATGTCCCTATCCGATATGACTCTCACCAGTTTGTGCAAATGTCCTCTTTTCTTCGTAGTTTTTCTCGTCATTGCAAAAATAGTTGTCATCATCACAAAAATTATTTCACCTGATACTCAATCAGTTATAATAACAAGTCTTTCAACTTTCTACTAAAACAACAAAACTATCACCATGGCTGATGACGAAGATATCGCTGCCCTTGTCGTTGACAACGGTTCCGGAATGTGCAAAGGTAAGTTATACGAGAAACAAACGAGAATACGACTATGCGGTCATTGTGAGGATTTTTGTCGATGGGTTGACGCGATGGCTCTACGAGAAAGACTTTAAATGATTTCAGAGAGGTTATCCCTGCCACCCATCGATCCATCCACGGACTTTGCAGAAGATGAGACCATACGTCTCTGTCGTCGTTGAGTGCCGCCGTTGGAACGACAGACAATGAAGCGACTTTTGGACAAATCTCCTATTCCGACGAGTGGACTAGCTCCTTCAACCGCAAATGTCTGGGCATTGATTCAGACTGCAAAAGAGGGGTCAATTTGGAAACATTTATTCAACATCTGTCGACAATTTCCTCATTTCTTTCCACTTTCACTTTTTCCTTTGCGACTGCAGCCGGTTTCGCCGGAGATGATGCTCCTCGATCCGTCTTTCCTTCCTTGATTGGACGTGCCCGTCAACCTGGTATCATGGTTGGTATGGAACAGCGTGACGCTTATGTTGGAGATGAAGCCCAAGCCAAGAGAGGTGTTCTTACTCTTAAGTACCCCTATCGAGCACGGTATTGTTACCTAACTGGGACGATATGGAAAAGATTTGGCATCCACACCTTCTACAACGAGCTTCGTGTCGCCCCTGAGGCCCACCCTGTCTTGTTGACCTGAAGGCTCCCATGAACCCCTAAGGCTAACAGAGAGCGCATGACCCAGATCATGTTCGAGACCTTCAACGTCCCTGCCATGTACGTCAATATCCAGGCTGTCCTCTCCCTTTACGCCTCTGGACGTACCACTGGTTGCGTTCTTGACTCTGGAGATGGTGTTTCGCACACTGTCCCTATCTACGAGGGTTACGCCCTTCCCCACGCCGTCGTCCGTATGGATCTTGCCGGACGTGATTTGACCGACTACTTGATGAAGATCTTGACCGAGCGTGGTTACTCGTTGACTACCACTGCCGAGCGTGAAATTGTCCGTGATATCAAGGAATCCCTCTGTTTCATTGCCGTTGACTTCGAGGAAGAGATGAAGAAGGCTGCTGAGTCTTCCGCTTTGGAGAAGTCCTTCGAGCTTCCTGATGGTAACATCATCGTTATCGGAAACGAACGTTTCCGATGCCCTGAGGTTCTCTTCCAGCCTAACTTGACTGGTCTTGAAATGGACGGTATTGCTGACTCTACTTTCCAGACTATCATGAAGTGTGATGTCGATATCCGTAAGGATCTTTACGCCAACATTGTTCTTTCCGGAGGTACCACCATGTTCCCTGGAATCAGTGAGCGTATGTCGAAGGAAGTCACTGCCCTTGCCCCTGCTTCTATCAAGGTCAAGATTGTGGCTCCTCCTGAGAGAAAGTACTCTGTCTGGATTGGAGGATCTATTCTTGCTTCTTTGTCCACCTTCCAAAGTATGTGGATCAGTAAGGAAGAGTACGATGAATCCGGTCCATCGATTGTCCACCGCAAGTGCTTCTAAAGTCGATATCCGTCCGATATTTTTCTTGGTTACACTGTTGTCGATTATGAATAGAATTAAATTTATGTAATGTTGTAGTGATTATACGGAATTCATTATTCTGGAGTAGAGTTGCAATTTTGCAAAGTAATTTGATTTTAGTTTGGAAGTGCTTGATGATAGCCTCAACAATCAAGGCTTCATTATCCCTGACAAGAGTACGGAGTACAGCAAAATTTCTCCTCTACGGAATCGAGATGCGCACCACACCCAATTCGTAAATGTAACCTTTCTTTATTGTAGGACTAAATATCAATATGGCGATATGGTAGGTACTATGCCAAGACCGTGAAAAGTGGTGTCACACAATTGCCAGTCGACAGAGGTGACTGCTACTTGTAAGTCAGTTTCAATGATATAGTTGTGCAATATAAAGCTATCAGGAATCAGGCGCCTCGACACTGCCCTCGTACTCGTGTTTTCTACCCTCGCCAAGGTGCTCGTTGTCCTCTTCTAGTTCCTCGTATGGATGTTGTTCCATGGGTCTTCTGTTCGAGACCTATCGTCGTCTTCTATGGCTGAAGCACTGCTACGATTGTTAAACAATACTATCCTGAATAGAGTCCGTGATCGATAGTTGCTACCTCGGATCTTATGCATTCGATAGGGTTGTGACTGATTCGTTTTACATTAAACTCCGACCAACACAAATTCGCAAGTATAACATCATTATATATACATATGAAATGAATGGCTACTTGTGTTTCAAGGAGAGCATACCTTAGGACATCTCCTGTCGTAACCTACGCGGCACAATATCATACCCATATCTCCAGTATGCTTTTATGGATATGATTTATGTAATATATATAGCTCGAGATCTCTCAGGGGTAACATTGCAGAAGAAGTTCTTCCTTGATCGCCAGACGTGTCTCGAAATTCATTACTGTGTGAGACACATGGTACTAGCAGGACCTACAGGTTGTATGGGATATGTAGACAATCATGGTGTGGTGACAATAAGATTGAAGTTGAAGACAGACACCTACCGTTCCATATTTGTTCTACTATACACGCAAGTAGACGAGTATCGAACCCGATTCCCAAAAACCCTAGTTTCCGATTGCAAAAATTTGATGACACCAAAAAATAGTACGGTGTTCGACTATCGGCGTTTCTAAAGAGAACGAGGCAAAAAACAGGGGCAACCTTGCAAAAAAGAGATTTTTTGACAATTTCCCTTCATTTGCAAGAGTGGCAAGGAAGGCTTGTACGTCCTTACTGTAAGCAGGGAGACGCTGGAACCGAGGCGGCATCGCATAACTTTTTTGCACGATACATAATTGTTCCATGCATCTTCAACTTCTGACGCGCTCGCGGATTATCGTTCGGAATGTTTTACATATGTGTAACTCTCGCAATTATGACTATTCCAGAGGTATTATTTACGATTGATTTCGGTCATACTGCATGGCGTGAGACATTTAAGGCTTATATGCCCAGTTCTAATAGTACAGTTTTGTGCGTGTCATGTCGTAAAGACAATCGCAATCAGAAATCTCTAAATATCCCCCTGCAACAAAAATTCCGCAATTAGTTGAGTTGGCCATTTCCGCGAAGGACTTTTCGGAGACCCTGGAGATTCGTCTGTAACACTTTGTAGCAGTGGTACTTATAACTCTATCGTCATATCGACGACCGTAGTTGAGACTACAACAGATTTCCGAAGATCCACGATCAAGAGCTCAACCTCGTCTATTATACACTTTGGATATAGAGAGGAACGGAGTCGTTGTATTACTTCGACTTACACGTACTGTTCCTGTTGTATTCACCTATGACTATCCCTTCGGAGGAAGAATCAGCCTCTGAAGTCGGTCAGGAAGGTGGAACAGAAAAACGATGCTGGAACCTCGTCTCCAAAGAAATCGAAATCGATATCAAGATCGACAGAGAGGAGTCTTTCCGACGATAGAATCAACGGAGCAGACGACGCAACTGTCGAATCGAAAGCGAAATCAAAGTCAAAGAAAAAGAAGAAGAAAGTGTCTAGAATAGACGATGGCAATTCACCTGCGATGTTGTCAAGTTTAAGTGATGACAGGTCCAGCAATGGAGTAGAAACTAAAACCATTGTATCGACAACATCGAAGAAAAAGAAGAAGAAAAAGACGATCACAAACGATGATGCTGAATCGGTTGATATGGTCTCTATTTCCAGCAAGAAGTCTCCTCAGCCTAAGAAGAAAAAGAAAAAGAAGATTTCACGAGAGCTCCAACGATGGCGAATCGCCTGGCGGCAATATAGAGTCCAGCACGCAATCAGTGACGAGTTCGGTGAGATCAAAGAAATCGAAATCGAGTAAGTCTCCAAGCGCCTACAAAGTCGAAAAAGAAAAAAGTCAAAAACCCGAATGAAAGTGAACACCACATCCCAGACATGGAAGGGACGTCAAAGAGCTTTGATTCGAAATTTAGTAACGGCAGCCCTAGACGGACAATGAGCATGGACAACGGTGAATCTCATTTTAGTATCAAAAGGACTATGAGCTTGGATACAGCGAATAACCAATTCCAACACATGCATGCTGGCAGAAGATCGCATGGAGGTCGAGGAAGAGGACCACCAGTAACAGGACGTGGTAGAGGACGTGGAAGAGGTCCTGCACCAGCCTGGCATTCCCGTTCCATGAGGCCCCCGGACAACAGGATGTATAACGGTGAACCTCTGGCTAGGAGTTCGTCGCACGAAAGAATGCCCGCTTCTAGGGGTTCTTCGCACAGTAGAAATCCATCTCAAGAAATGCATTATATTACTAATCGTGGTGGATCGTCTCGTGGTTCGAGAAGTATATCATACCACGATAGGTCCTCCTATGATGGCAGAAGTCCATCTCAGGAACGATTACCATATGGAAGCCCGAGATCTTCCAATTGGGAGAGGAATGGGACCGCCGCCCCGTGGACGGCGTCCCATGTCACCGCAAAAAGAAAGTCTTGGCGCGTCTTCGCATTCTCGAGGGCAAATGTACTTGGCCCCAAGCAGACCAAAGTCTATCTTGAGAAACAGTAGTCACCATGGTATGCTTTCAGGCAGCAGTCACCACAAATCCATAGGCACATCCTCATCACACAGCAGTTCGCACCAGCGCCGCGTGAATATAGATTTGTCGGCGAGCAAACACAGTACACGCAGTCGCGAGAAGTATGATGGACAAGCGAGTTATGGTTCGGACATAGATTCAAGCGACATCGAAAGTGATGTCGAGGACGATAGTTCGTTTGCTCTGGAAGATCCCCGGGAGGAGAAGCCAGAGACCACCGTCACAAATTGACAAGAGAAATTATTCACGAAGTCTTTCAGGACTTGGACTTAATTCTTCTCATCACGGGCTTTCTCAATACAAAGCTCAGAGTCAATCAGCGCGATCCCTCTTAACGATTGAGCGAGCGGAATACCAGGATGACAGTAAATTCATACGGATTTTGCGATATATTCACTTCCTACCCCCTCATCCTAACGAGGATCCTATCAAGAAAAAGATTCGAATCATCACTTGGTGTGCCCTGGTGTGTGACTTTTTGAATGCATTAGGTGAGCAAAAAAAATGAAAACTATGCGTTGGGATTTTTCTTGCTCGTGTCTAACCATACAAAACAAATTTTCTTCTTTCTTTCTGCCAAAACAAAAAGTGGCCATTATCACGTGGCAGGGTCAAACAACGAAGTGTTGCGGGCAGTCTATTTTGTCGGCTTTGGGTACAGGGGGAGACGGCACCGGAGATGGATCAGCGTGGGACACAGCCATCGAGATAACCACGTATTTGTACATGATTTTGATTTTTCTGGAAGTCGTGCCCGTCATGAGAGATCGGTTTCCGTTTAACTTGATGAATCCATTTATTGGGTTTCTGATTACATTTGCCGTTTTCTTCAGTGACAGTATCGTTGAGGCTGCTTCCATGTGGGTCTTTGAAGCCATGGCTGTTAGTTGCGAAGCATGTGAACTATCGGCTCCGTTTGAAGAGGTTTGCAAAACGCAAAGCACGGTTGAAAAACACAAAGAAGGAGATCGAGAAACTTCGGAAAATTAAGAGAAAGGTGAAGAATCAATACGATAATAATGGTGGTAAGCTGCTGACTCGAGCTGACTCAGCACAATTTGTCCTCGATCTCGACGATAGTAGCAGCTTCGCGGAAGATTCATCATTTAATGACGATATCGAGACAAACAACAATAGCGCCGAACTGAACACAATCGCAGGCCGTACCCAGGTGACAACCGTATCGAATATTGGAACCCATCGAGAAACTCGGTTATTGAGAGAACGCCGGCAACTAATTCGTTCTCAAGCAGATGACGAACAAGATTTGCGTGTCCATTTTATTGGAGTAACCTGCAACATTGTCTTGGTCGTCTTTTCTCTGCTGTTGATTATTGTCATTGCAAAGAATGGTGGAACGTGTATCGTGGGTATGAGATTTGGAAATGTTTTTGCAAATGATCAACTCGAGAAATGCAACCAGTGCGTAGGTGATGATGGAAATTACTTGATGGCAGATGGTGAAGCATGCGAAAGGTGCAGCTACACTGACCCCCTCGAAAACCAGTGTTACTACCCTTACGGATTTGGAAAGATCTAATGAGGATAAAGAATTTTTTAAATCGGATTTTCGTTACATTTTTTGCTGTTTGACTTGAAGTCACTCAGAAAAGTCATGTCTATTGAATAAGAGATTGTAGATCTTTCCGAATAAAAAAATCCTGTATGGGCTAAATGTTACGAATTTCGATTATCTTCACTCTCCGGCTTTGTCTCCAAGTCCAAGAGGATTCAACGCCTTCTTGCCAATAAATGATTCAAGGAACGAAAGCGGGCGTCCCATTGTCTTGCTATACGATAGGACTCCAGTATCGATATGTTCGTATACCAAAGTTACTTCATCCTTCTTTCCTCTTCGGAACAAATACGTTGCACCCCGAAGGTCAAGATAGCGTTGATCAGGAACATATTCTTTGAAGTTGCTGAGCACTTCCACCATAATGCGAAGACGAACGGTCGCTAATTCTAATGGACGTTGGTACCCCGACTCATCTTTCCATGCTTGTTGGTAGTTGAAAGGTCCCAGCTTCACATCAGTTGTGCCGGTGATTGCTATAAATGGGTCTTACGACCTCTCCATCGGTTTGAGTACCAGTAGTTCCCCCAACAGTAACGATCTCGTCTTGTTGGATGCGCTCGGGAGACTTCTTGTCACCGATGTACCCCCGAAAAATCTCCGGCAAAGTATCGGGACTCGCAATACCGGCGCACATCGCCATATAATTCAGCCATGAACGAAATATAGCCTTCGAGTCTCTTGTCGCATCGTCTTCGGCGCCGACATAATCCGAAAACCAATTAAGAATAGATTCAGGAACGAAAGAGGGTACATCCCAATCGGGGACCCTGATGAAGTCCTAGTGATCGATGAAGTTTTCCTGTTGGATCTACTCGGATTGATTCCAAGTCTAGCCCGGAAAAGGCTGCGAAGCGCTTTGCCGATTCGCTATCGCCAATACCAATAACACGCAATGATATTTTGGCTCGACGAAGATCCTCTTGAACGCATGCGAGAAGCTCTGCGTACTCTGCAGAGTCAAAGTCTCCTAATTGTGGCATAATGATGACTAGAACATGTTCCTTCGTTTCGGATTTGCTACCGGTGTCAATGATGGATGTGATCGATTCAAAGAAAGTCATTCGGCCCTTTCCGTATCACTCCATCGAGAGCTTTGCATTGGGTACCCGAAGTTGGGTTTAGAACTGGCGCTTCGTTCAATGTATCCCACACTTGAGAATCTAATTTCAGTCGAATCCTCGGTGTGTTTCGTTGAGTCGACAGAGGAATGAAGGCATTGGTAGAAGGCCAATGGAAGAGGTGCAAGAAAAAAATAATGCACAAAGATCCTGCGCAACGGATCGATTTCGTTGGACTGGGAAAATCCATGTTGCTATTCGTTAGATTAACTTTCCAGGAAAGTTTTTTCTCGTTTCCGAATTAATTCATGGACGATAATCTGATGAAGGTCTGAGGTATCGGTCTTTCAGTTTGTGGGTGAGCCTGAGGTCGGATATTATGATGGATATGGAATTACGTTGTAATCGAGAAACGAAAGCCACGATGATGTTGTTTTCACGATGATGATGTGTTCTGAGTTGAATCGTAGAATTATTATTAGTTTGTGAATCATGAATTCAGAAGATTGATTCGTCCGACTAATGTTGCCAACTTTTGGGAATATATCAACTTTTCACCATTACGACGACGGCTTGGTGGTGTCAGAATCTAGCTCTTGAGATAAGTATTGTATAGTAAAAAATAAATTTCACCATCCAATTATTATCTAGCCCTTCGATGACCAACAATGAACAATCAACAGCACTCGTATGTGCTGCATTGCCGATTATTCTCGGGGACCTCTGCACTACTTGGGAAACTTCAGCCAGTGTCCATGAAGGATGTGACACTTCTGAATTCCACCACATGCCGTAGTAATCAAAGCCCCCTCCGATGTAGGATTTTCCTGGTTACTTAGAATATTTATAGAGAAAACCGGAAATTCCTCAATTACCTGCCTGAATTTCAGGTTGTGCCAATCGACAGTTCCAATTATGATCCAGTTTATGCAACCGCACTGCGTGCTTTGCCGCGAGCTGAAGGAATGGATATTGATCCGTCCCGGGTGTACAAGTGCTTACATGTGTACCATTACAGGGCACAAAATGATCCAACCAATCACTCAGGACCATCCTGGTTCGTGGAGTATTGCGGAGCGCTAAGACTCCGGTGTTCGGCATCCATAGGCTCAGGAACTCGGGCACGTCTTCGATGAAAACTTCGCAGTCACGAGCCACAGCGACCTCGTTCAGTTGCAATATTGACAGCAGATAATTCCATGGTGTACGATGGTGAACATAAATGTCGGTGTCCAATGCCACTGTGCATTCGTTGCTATCATTACCGTAGACAAACGCCGCTGCCTGCAGAGCACGGATTTTATTGGAGTGCGGAATGAGCTCTTTGCCATTGAGGTTCGGCATAGATACAACGTTGAACTCGATTTTATCCAATAAATATTTGTATTTGGGATCAATATTCTCGCGAATTGTTTCGTTTACCATCTGGTCAATGATTACACGTATCCGACCTGGAAAATTAGACTTCACTAGGGTCGTGATGGAATTTAAGAGATCGTCGCATTCGCCACCCGGAATGGGAACACCGTAAAGTATGTATACCGCTGATGTTCGATTCGGTTCACATGGAGGAAGTGGAAACGGGTCGAGGTTGACAACTTCACTTCGATGAACGGGTTCTTCCGCGATTCCGAGGTCGCTTATTGACCGGTAAATGCCGTCCGTTATGTGCGTTTCCAGCGAGCATGTGCGTGGTGATTCCCATTCCGAAACCTATGAGGAAGGTGAAAAATGCAAGTCCAGGGTTTGTCATCGGTAGTGCTGTGGTGGAGTATAATGATCGGGAACTTGGGTTCGTTATGGTCCTTGGTTCATTTTCACTCTTTGAAAACAAAAAGACTTCTGAAACTGGTATTCGACATGTCGTCCTGGATCATGGATTAAGTGTTTCTAATGCGGAAACTATGTTTATAAGTGACGTGATAGTTTGGCGCGAATAGAAGTCGGCTCACATACATTTTTTCCATTTGAATCGAATGAATCAATCAATTCGATCTCTGATTGTGTGGTTCAAGCATTTATGGTTACAATATGATGGAATACTGGTCACAAAAAATCGCGCTCTTTCACAACAAAGATTTCTGTTTCACTTTCGCAGAACAAACGATAGTCATCCAATCGGATCGATACAGTAGCGGAGGCAAAAAGTGTATCAAACCAAAACATTATTTGCAAATGCCTGAGAGTATACATTGACTTTGTGTAAGAACTATCTACAAAATGCCAAAAGAAGATATCCACGGATTGGCCGCCACTATCCGATCGGCCACTTCGAGTGAAACATTCGACTTGGGCGGCTTGCCTTCGACCACCATTACCCAAGTTGTCAGTGACGCCTTTTCTAGTGACTTTGAGTTGGATTCTGGAGGGATGATTCGAATCACATTGGTAGTGGGTGCCGGAAAGGGAAATCGAGCAAAGTATGATCCGGCGGCGTTGAAACTCGTCACGACATCATTGTCTGCGGCTGGTTACGCTGAGGACAGAGGTGCTTCCTGTGTAGTGGAGTCGGCTGGATGCTTTAAATTTCAGCACGATACAGGGAAAAAACTTGAAGACCGTTGTCGTTTTCCCGAAAATAGCCGAGGGAAGGGGGAGCAATTCGACGGCGTCGGCGCCAACGTCATCTTCCTTGTTACCTCCCGATTCGTTAGAGTTTAAGATCGCTGTCTCAACGCTGCCACTTTTCACAAATATGTTGAAATTCAAATTCCCGTCATGGTCGCAAAAGCGAGCTCTTCTGAAATTAATCGATGAAGCTTTGGTTGGACCACTGGATAATTTTGATGCCATCTTGATGCGTGGAGGACTTTTGTCCGAAGACGAAAATATACTATACGAACAGTGCGTCTCAGTCTCTGAAAAGAAAGGGTTGGTGAAAGATTGCATGAGCGAACAGGTCCAAGAGGGAAAATTGACATCATCAGAGGTTGACTTTCTCTTGGATCAAGTAGGATCTCGAATGGAAGAATTGAAGTCGAGCAAAAAGGCGATTCCAAAATCGCTTCAAGAGCGGCAAGCAAAACTACAGTCCATTTCAAAAAATCCCATTTCACCATTGCCACTCAAGCACCATGCTGCCTTGGGAAAGCTTTGGAAACAAGCCGCGCCATTGATGTATCTCAATGCAACAGGTGGAAAACTTCTTTCACCGGCCGAAACGAAAAAGCGAGGTCAACTCGAGGATATTTTGTGCGAAATTGCCGAACTGGAAGAGTCAAGCAGGGGACTCTTAGAGGACGATGAGAGCTATCAAGAAAGGATCCAAGCATATCGAAGGGACCTTCAACAAAGATTTGGTAAACTTAGTACTCAAAAAGGAAGTCAAAAGAAAAAGTCCACAATAGGAGGCGACTCTTCGTCTTCGAAAGGTAAGCAGTCTGCCTGGAACTCAACAACTAAGTTCCATACTCCCAACATCGGAGCGAGAGGAGGAGGTGCATGGATGGATGGTAAAAAGAAGAAAGGCAAAGTTGGATCCCTCAATAAAGGAGATCTTTTCGGTGCCATGATGGCCGATTCTGATTCCGATGAAGACGATGACGATAACGATGACGATAACGAAAACGTCGAGATTAGAGCTGATGCAAGTCCAAAGGTTGAGAAGAGCCTTTCTGCAAATAGTCAGCCGCTGACTACAGGCGGCGCAAGTGGCGGTGGGTCAAGTAAGCGAAAGAAGAAGAAAAAGAAAAACAAATCCAAGACGAACGATGATGATGACATGGCACTAGACGCAGCTTTAGCTGCAAATAGTGCTGCATCGAAAAACGAAAACGACGATAAAGAAGAAATGAAAACGGCTGTAGGTTTCGACATTCTGTCTTTTCTGTTGTCGGTAATTACAGAATGGATCATTCCGATCTTGGTGGCAATATTTATGTGGCTTGTTGAGCTTCTATTCGGAAAGAGCAAAAGAAGAAAAGAAGAAGGCATAATGTCAGTAATGTAGAACTTAATTACGAAACAGAGTATCTACGCGACCATTGTGACAGATAGATATGGTAGTAGCAAATCGCATCATAACCAAACGTCCACACTCTCTCCTCTACAAACGAAGCAATTCCGTGAATTCAAACGATAGAAAAGTAGATCAAATAAATTGGTGATGCGTCGATGATGATTCACACTTCGGCGTGTTTCTGGTGGGGACCAAGAACGCCGGATCGGCATCGGCATCCGTAATCACCGGACTTCTTCAGCACCAGCAGGCAGTATGCTAAGGATCAAACAACGATTTTAGCGTATTTTGGCTAGGTTAAAGAACTTAAATTTGTTAATTATTTCTTCGCCTTCCTTATTCGATTTGAGAAAATGAATTGAGATGCTCATTTCTCTTTAGCTATGCATGCTACGTGGACGGAAAAAATGGGACACTCGTTGTATCTATCTACTCTTTGTATTCAGTAGAAGTATAGGGAGTTCGTACGTTCCCATATTGACATCAAGCACGATTCAACAAACTCACAAAAATTTTCCGAAGTCATCTTCGCGCAGCGAAAATTCTTTTCGGCCGTTGGACAGCGTTAATTTATTGATGCGTTTAATTACCTATATTTGGGCGAGTCCGCTTCATAATGTGTACGTAGAAAACGCTTGCCGGCGCAGATGTCGCCTGGAGTCACGCTTCAATAGGAGGTGATCGGCCCCTCGATAAGAACTCGCACTATGGTGTGACGGAACACAGAAAAAGAGGCGCGCTTTCTCTTTATTTTTTGATGCACCTATTCCTGACTACTATCATCAGTACATGCCTTTTTGGCGGTATTACCATCTACAGTACCTCCGGTATCACCGATACATAACGAACCTCTCTTCTTCAGAAGTGGATAGGAGCGACTACCTTCGATGTCGCAAATGATCCATCACTTACAGTCACACAGCAATTACCTTTAAGAGGGAGGAATCTACCTCTACAACAGGAAGTACCCCACCGGGTGGAAATATTTCATCGGGGCAATCTCATCAGCGCAATCCCAAACCTGCGTCGGAAAAAGTGAGAGAGAGATTGGTCGGGAGACAAGCCGAATACGAAAACACAACAACCTGCATTCAAAAACTCTAGTCCATAGCTCCGTTGTAGATTTTGTACAAGCACAGTACATGTACCAAAGAAGAACACTAATGGATTGAATTTCGTTTCCGACCTAGTAGTTCTGAAACAATCGTTTCTCCAGTCTTTTGCCATGGAGCATTCAGAAGGAGGTGGAAATCAGGAACGACGATCTCAACTACCCCAGCACTACCTGCATCATCAACAACGAGAAGATCACGACCAGTCATTAGGTGGTAGACTTCACCAACTACCACCTGGGTCGCAACAGTCTAGATCCTGGATATCGCAACAGCAGCAGCAACAACTCTATCAAGATCAACACCAGGGTGCTGGCGGTATTCGTCATCCATTCAATCCATCACAAGCACAACCGGGTGATAATGCAATAAATATGTCGACAGGCGGACCGCTAATAGACTCACGACGCCAAAATGAATATCTGTCAGCCTCTATGGTAGCAGCAGCACAACAACAGCAATACCTCCAGCATCAGCAACAGAAGCAATACGAAGCGGCTGTTGCAACAGCTGGAGGAAACCCGCGTTTATCATCAGCTACGCATCAACAACAATATGCACAACAGCTATCTTACCAACAGCAATTAGTCATGCAACAAATGGCAGTTTCACGAGGCGGAGGAACACATCACCACCCGCATCTTGGTTCCGCGACTCAACAACCACACCAGAATCTTCACCATTCAATGGGTATACCGCAACAACAACAACGGCATCCTCAAGCCATGAATCATCCAGCTGTATTAGGTGGAGCGGTAGGTCTTCCGCCACCGCATGTAGTTCACCCGAGTCAGAACCGACTTCCACAGCACAATATACAGCAACCACAGGGGCCATATATACAGCCCAGAGTGGGAAGATTGCAGGCCGATAGGCCTCTAATCAAACTCACAGTTTCACTGATTGACACTTATAAATGCATAAATGATCTGTATTATCAAGAGCGCGACGCTAGAAGAGCAGCTCGAGGTGCCGATAACACAAACTCAGCAAAATCACACTCCGACAGCAACGCAAACTCGCAGGCGGCATCACAGTCGCAGAAGCAAAGCGGACAGTCTGCATCTTCTTCGCATGGAAAGGGTATGAACAATAATGGTTGGGACGATGACAACTACGACTACATAATACGCTCCGGAGAACTGTTTTACAACGACCGATACAGAATCAAAGAACGAATTGGCAAAGGAAGTTTTGGCCAGGTGGTTCGAGCCGTAGATCTGGAGCGTGATGTCGAAGTGGCGATCAAAATTATCAAGTCGAAAAAGCCTTTTTTGATGCAGGCCAGGACAGAAATCGAACTATTGAATCATCTCAACGAAAAGGATACAGATGATCAACACAATATAGGTAAGAACTCCAATGCGAGAATGAATTTGGAATCTGCAAAGTATTTACTGATGTAGGCAATATGCCACGCGATTCTGACTTTTTGTATTCTTTTTAATCCTTCAGTCCGGCTGTTGACGTCTTTTATGTACCGGAATCATCAATGTCTTGTTTTTGAGATGCTTTCTCTGAACTTGTACGAGCTCTTGAAAAATACACAGTTTGGCGGCGTGTCGTTAAATCTGATACGTAAATTTGCCAAACAAGTTTTGAAGGCCTTGTCGTTTTTGGCTCGGGAAGATGTCGATGTTATACATTGTGATCTGAAACCTGAAAACATTTTATTACGACACCCCAAAAAATCTGGCGTGAAAGTCATTGATTTTGGTTCGTCGTGCCGTTCCAATAGGCGGATGTATTCTTACATTCAGAGTAGATTTTATCGCTCTCCGGAAGTAATTTTGGGCTTACCGTATGCCGTGTCGATTGATATGTGGAGCTTGGGTTGTATTCTGGCTGAGATGCATACAGGCGAGCCTCTCTTCTCCGGTTCCGATCAGTTTGATCAAATGCAAAAAATTGTAAAGGTGAGTTTCTTATTCCGAAGCAATCGTTATCTCATGTTTAAAAACTCCGAAAACTGAAACCTTCGTATGTGTCTTGTTTCCAATTTCAGCTGTTGGGTATGGTACCGGATCACATGCTTGAGCAATCAAGTGATCAACATCGCCTTCAATTTTTTGAACGAGTAGTCGGGCCTACAGGGCAAGTTGGTTGGGCGATCAAACAACAAAACACCAGTGGATCCTCTCGTGTCGGATCTGCCTCCAAATCGGATGCAACGGTTCAAGATTTCTCATCAACTTCGAAACCAGCAGCAGTAGTTGTACCAAGCGACAATCCAGCTAGGTCATTGATGGAGATCATTAGTGCCGAAACGCATCGCAAAAAGAAATATCCGCCCAGTGAAACGGGCAATTCACCTCGAAATTACGAACTCTTCGTGGATTTAATTCATCGAATGCTGACATACGATCCACGAAAGCGAATCAAACCAGACGAGGCTCTGAACCACCCTTTCGTTACAGGATCTACGTAAGAGAATGGCGTTAAAATCGAAAGAACTCGGCTACAATAGAGGAACTTTCGGTTGAGACGAAAGTAATAGAAGCGAAAAAGAACGCAGTGATGATGCCAGTCCAAAAATCAATGCAAATGTATTTTTGGTTGAGACGTCGCATGTACCATGAGAACAAGAACAAAATATACGCAACGATGGAAACTTGTGTGGCGGATCTCACGAGATTTTTGGAAAGTCTAGTGAATGATCCTACCTGCCCGATGAGAGGGTAGCCACTTGATGCAGCCATTTTTGTTCTTTATTTATACGTTTTTCATCATTAATGAATGAAATGTGGTCCCTCTTCTTTGTCGGGACAAAAAACGAAACAAAAAGTCGACGCAATTCAACAGCAGCTAAGCAGCTACTGTTCGAATTGCGTTATTATATGTGATTTATGTAACCTAGTAAATCTTATTTCAGCTCCGCTAGATACAATATCACTTTTCTGTTGTAATTTAGATCTTGATTCCTTTCATTCGAAGCATCCCAGCTCACACTTCCAGTCACAAACACGACTGACTCAGTCGGGCTCCACGACAAATACGAAACGGATGAGAAAATACTTTTTCATATATCGTGTTGTTGTCATTTTAACTTTGAACACACAAAGATAAGATGATACGACGACAACAGCTTTTGTTCCATCTAGTGTGCTATATAATTTTCCTCAGAGGTTCAGTAGACGCACTAGTGTTTAATCATGAAGGATGGAGGATCGCTATGAGTATAGGGAGAGAGCCCGGAACTGGAATGCCGAATGAGTGGGCGTCTTCGGGCTGTCGGTTGCCAGTGGTTGTTCAATGTGATTTTCGGCAAGAAGAGAATGCTGTCGTCCCTCTTACTGGCGATGTTCGATTCACTGGTCCTGATGGAGAAGTCGTGAAACCAGTAGAAACAGGAGAATGGTCGCTTGTCAACGGGCGCGAATTATCGTTCACACTCGGCTTTCCGGACAAACTCGTCCGACGAGATGTCACATTGGAGGGAGTCGTCCGCCTTGAAGGTCTTTTATACTCTGTAGGTGACCTAAAAAACATGGACGAAAAATTCTATGAAGCGCGGAACGATAGATGGGATGCCGGAGAAGCGCTGAACGACGTTGATCGACGAAAAGATGCCCCGAGAAAGTGGAATCCTGTTACAAATCAATGGGAAAAGCGATACGAAGACGAGGGGTTCTTATCAAAGCTTGGGAAACAGGTAAATTTATTTATCGCGGAGCGGAGTGAAAAAGAGGTCACTCGTGATCGACCAATGCCAAAAGAACTTTCTTTGGATTGCGGTCCGTTTCCCGGGGTGGAAGGGGATGTTTATTTTCGAAAGGGAGGAAAAGTGCTATTGAAAGCTGGGTTCTTAAGGGAATGTGTGATAGGAACTTGGTCGGCAGAACCAATAAATGACAAGCCGCTCTCGTATTATTGAAAGAAGCTGCGCTATAGATGCAAACATAAATGTTTCATCAGCATAAAACCGAGTATAACTAAAATAAAATGCTAGGAATTTTTTTACACTAGTATTGATACTTATCCATCATCTCAAGCGATTTCACCTAGCTCTCTCTACGCTGATGTACGCCCGAGCAGCTTGTTTCGATTTGTTGCATTAGAATGGATTGGTTCTTCGCGCCGACGTCTATCAGGCGCCATCACGAACGTTTTCGTCGCCTAACGATATCCGTCTAGCAATCGTCTTTCTCATTTGGCCTTGTACAACTGAACCGGTTTCCCACCCCACTCGTTCTTGGTAATTTCATCGCTAATGAACAATCCAACATCGGCCTTGTGCAGTGCACCCATTCCCATTCCGGTTTCGGCTGTCGCATTGTACTTTCCAGCAGGCTCACCCTGATCCGTGAGCTCGGTGGGACGAATTGCCGTAAAACCGGCGTCGAGAACAATCTTGTCGGCGGCCTCGCAATCGTGGATATTTGGCCATCCAACGATACATCCTAAAATAAATCGGATGGTTGGAGACGAGCCTCCCATTCCCAGGGATGTGATAAAGTAGCAGCGTTCGATGCTTTGCTCCTTGCATGCTGCGACAATGTTTGTTGCTAGAGATTCCATGATCTTGCTGCTGCCCGCACAAGAGACTACGACATCACAACCGGAACACACTGCGAGGACGTCGTCCGCAGAAGTTCCGTCGCCCTGAACAACGGTGAGGTTCTCATCTGTCGTGGTTACCTTGGACGGCGTCCGAGCCTGAAGGACGATCGAATGGCCTGCCTCAAGAGCATATTTCAAAAAGGCAGAGCCGCAGCCACCCGTGCCACCGAAGAGAGCAATTTTCAACATTGTTTTGTTGTATATCTGTGATTGTAGTATTTTGTTGGATTGTGTCCTTGTTCGGGATGGACTTTTCCGTTTTCTATCTGCACTTGGCACTTATACCTTCCTCGAATGTTCTTTCGAACGAGAAAGAGTTGAACAACGGTTGTCAAAAGAATTCCAATGTGTTCGCGCTCAAATCCAACAGGATGACGATCTTTCAACTCCTCTTGGCGTTCCACGAGACAATCCGACTGAATTGTTCCCGGGACTCGAGTTTTTGGATTTTTCAGCGATATCGGAAAGAACATAAAAACTGCTTTTGATTCATTCATCTTTTGCCATCTGACAAACGCCAATACTGATACTCCAGGGTTCCGATATCCGATTATCAGGCCTTACAATCTTGGATTGATATATCTATCGTTCGTGTTTCTGTATGTCTTTGATAGTGTAATAATAGCATTATTTGTCAATGGTGATGGAGTCAATCCGACGCTTGAAGATGCGTGTTGCCTTTGCGTCCAATTTGTTCTCGATTGTATTGTTGCTAAGCGGTGGATTGTCCGTTGTTTACGCAGAACCAGCGGTCAGAACTATTGCTGCTCACAGTACAATTCGAGACGACGACAAGCATCATTTCCTGAACGAAAATGGAGATCATCTCCATGCTTCATGCACGACGAGTTCGTCCCTATCCTTGTGTCTACGCCCACTGACTGCCAGGAGTGGGGTTTACCTGAGAACCCTTAGTCGTCATCATCATGATGACAAGGAGAAGAATTTCGAACACGGGTCGATCAACTATTGTTGGCAATCTTCGCCGACTACCGATACCATGGTTCCGCCCTCCAAGTCACCGCTCAAGATTGCTGTCGCCTCCCTTCCCTCCACGGTTCGATTGGGCAGTCACAACCCAAACAACGAAAACATGGAAAAGCAGTCACTCGCTCTAAAGTTGGACCTTCTTTTTGCTACAACGAAGGTCCAAAACAAAGAAATTCCCTTGCCGCAATCCATTGCGGAACTACAGGATAACATGGAATTCTCTTCCTTGACACAATCGCGGTTACCACCCAGCATGGAACTATCCTCCCGGGCCGCAGCGCGAGTGGATCTATCCGGGCGTTGGCGACCTTCCACCACGGCACAAGATCTTACGGACTATGACCAGTTCCTCAAGGCATGCTGCTCGGACAAGATCAGTTACTGGACACGTCAGCTGCTGTCCTCGTCTTCGGTCGTCTCGCGGCAAGAATTTATTGTCAAGCAACTCGAGGAGGGACGTGTTATGGAAATGGTCGACATTCATCCCTTGGCTTCGAGTGTTTGGAACCGCACTATAATAACCAGCACAATCCCCGACCATTCCTACATCAATAAGCTGAAAGGTCCCCAAGAAAACCTAGTGCTGATCGAGGCATATTGGGAAGAGAATGGCACGGTTCATACGTCGTCACTGCGAATGGTAGAAGACGACGCTACTGGAGAAGACAATGGGGAAGGCTGGTTGCGAACGAGACTGTATTTGTTTCCAACTCATTCGGAAACTCAAGAGGACGAAACGAGGGAAATGGTGGTCGAAACTACCTATCATTCTACGTTGTATCCCACAGATGCCCAAGCTATGTTAAAAGCCGGGCAAAGCGAAGATGCGTCGACGACGAAAATGGTTTGGAAATGGGAAGAAGTGATTGAATCCTCTAGGTGAGCTCTGTGTAGGACTCTTACCGAATGATTGATTCACTTTCGATTTCATGGCATAGAACGGCATCGCGAATATAGAACTGCTTATGTTGGTATTGAATTTCAACATACAGTATGGCCGACAATGTTTTACATTCAAGACCGATGACGTAGTGTACACGTAGATTAAGCTACAATTTTAAAAATATTTGAATAGCAATATTTCCCTTTAGATTCTTTGTATTTAAAGTCATTTCTAATGCATTTACTCAACTCTCGGCTTCTTCGCGAGAGGCTCAGTGGAAAATGACGTATCTTCTGTATCCGATGGTTTTTGTTGTTGCCGCGGCAGCGATTCTTCGACAGGCGCTTTCGTCTCCGAAGGATTGACCGTCGTCGAGGAATCCACTGGTGTCACCTCTTTCGACTCCTGCCCGGTGCTTTGGGGAAGAGCTTCTTTCTGCTCTGGAGGATTTGGAGTTGTGTTTGCGGGGGAAGTCGTCTCTGTCGCTACTGGCATCGTTGGTTTGTTTTCCGTCAGCGAAGTCTGTGTTTGCTCCGATAGACCTTGTGCGCTGTCCATTGCTGTTGAAGTTGGCGCTGGTGTTGATGTACTTTCCGCTTCACTACCCTGCGATAGACCTTGCGTTTGTTCCAATGCCATAGGCGCCACTGGCGTAGCTTCTTCCGGCTTGACGGTCTCAACTTTTGTCGTGGTAACTTCCATAGACGCCACTGGCGTAGCTGATTCCAGCTTGTCGGCCTTAACTTTTGTTGTTTTATTTTCGTTTGTTACTGCCGCTGCAGTTGATACGATTGCCGCCGGCGTGACAGACACCAACTTTGTTGCAGAATTATCATTGCCTTGTTCTCCTCCTTTTGTTTCTACCGGTTTCGCATTTTCTCTCTCCTGACGAGCTGCAGCTGCCGTCGCTGCAAGCTGCAAACGCTCTTTTTCTTTTTGCTCTCTTTGCTGTTGTTCCTCCCTTTCTTTTTCCTTCTGTTCCTGCTCTCGTTTTTGTTGCTGTAACTTTAACATTCGTTGGCGTTCTTCCTCTTTCTTCTTTTGCTCCGCTTCGTAGATTCCCCGTTCTTCCTCGGTTAAATCGGACGGTCGAACCCATTTCTCGACGAGGAACGTCCTGCGCAGGTGTAATGCTGGCGGTCGCATTACCTTGATCCATGGAACAACGGGTGGCCGTTCGATGGAGGCCCTAACCCGAGCCGTGTCCGGATTCCCGCCGCCTCGTCGGGGGTGTTTGGCTTTGTTGGTCCGGCCGCGGGTCGTTCGGGCGTTGTTGGCGCTTGTATTTGTTGCCACTGCAGCATTGCGGGTGCTGCGTTGTCGTCGGCTGTACATGTTGGATTGCCTCGCTTTTCCGAGCTATTGGGGAGGGCAAACGATTGTTTTCTAACTACGGCAGCATTCTTCCGATGGCAAGAAAGAGGACTCTTTTGTCGTGGGGAGGCGGGAAAAGCTGTATGCACTTGTGGACACTTGAAGTCAGCTTGCATCCTTTTGATCCAAATTGCATCCTTTCGATTCAACCGATCAACCTAAAAATAAAATTGATCTTGGACTGCGACCAAAATATAATTCGCAATTTTGACGCTAAAAAGATGAAGTACGAAAATACGGTAGTCTGAAAAATGACGAACAAAAATCTCATCTCCCGCAGTAAAAATTGAATTCATCTTACGATTTTCTGATTTTACTACGCGTTTACGATTCATCTCGCGTGATCTGCCGAAGCCGTGAAGTGCATGTGCAATTGTATACAATTGTGAAGACTTGAATGCAATTGCATGCAATTGTATGCAATTGTATACAATTGTTAACAATGCATACAATTGAAAAATTTCTACATGAATTATGTACTGATCTCTACACGAATGGATGCAATTGTGTACAATTGTATACAATTGCATTCAATTGCATTCAAGTCTTCACAATTGTATACAATTGAATGCAATTGCACATGCAAAAAGTGGAGACCGAATGGCGAGAGAAAAATTTCGATCATATTTCAATCATCGTCAAACAGTTGTGTAATCTGCCGATATTTCGATAAAAGTATGCGCCAAAAATCAGTAGGTTCGAGAAAACAATGATTCATGACTGAAAAAAGAATCTACGTATGTATGGTACGAATTGAAAAAAATCGATTTTTCTTTTCGACGCAATCTCCTCAAGGGATGCATATCGGGACCATTTCAAACAAATCAATAGGGACAACTACAACGTGTGTCAACTTGTATACAGCTTTTCCCGCTTCCTGGTTGTTTGGGTTTGATTGCGCCGCGCGTACGTCCTTGGACAGTGTTCATTGTTAGGTAGATCTACGTACAATTTATACCAACAAACCGTTTGGTAGGCTACGCTGATACGATCCGTACGTACACATTCATCCGACAAACAAACACCTCACCACGAACAAATCGAAATAGTTCTGTATTTTTTATTTGTACCATGTAGATAGCAAAGTAAAAAAGCGATTCATAACTATTGTTCAAATTAGGTGACATTATTTTTGTTGACAAATTGTGCCAATACGTAGCTAGTTGAATTTTTGTAAGTCAGGGGTGAAGAACCAGAAAAGTATGGCGTCGGACATTCGGATAGGCGGATCGTAATTTCCATTTAGTTTCAACAGAAAATTTGGCGATGAGGGGTTTTGTAGCGTCAATGGATCAAACGGGAAGAACGAGTGGGGCGGAACCAATATGTTGCCACCTTTTGACGGTTTATGGAATGTACGTCTGTTCCTGTTCGACATGTGGGGGTCTACAAAATATGAAAAAAAGTTACCAGTACTCATTTAACAAACTTAGTGAATCTTTCTATTAAAATTTATTCTAGGACAACGTCACTAAGAAAGAATCCCAATCAAGTACATTGAAACTATATATACTATTGGCACATCGGGTTGCGTCCAGTCCGCCAACACAATCGTAAAAATTGTGATTCGGAAAGAGGAACTGGATTAATTTACAGCAACGTCGGAAGAATAACTTTGTCGATGGCGTGAATGATACCATTGCAGGCAACACCATCTACTGATATGATCTGGGGAATAGAATCGGCTGAATTACCAGCTCCGACTTGGAAGATCATGCCATCTTCACAAACAGTTGTGGTCTCCGCGCCACTAACCATCGCTATTTCACCACCGCATACAAGGTCTGTCGAGAAGAGATCACCACTGACCGCATGCGAGAGAATAACGAGTTCCAGGAGATCCATATCGGATATAATAGAATCAGCGAGCTCGAGTGTAAGCGATTCAAATGCAGTATTTACAGGTGCGAAAAGGGTGAAGTCATCAACACCACCCAGTGCATCGCTTAGACCGGCATCTCCCACCAACGCACACAGAATTTCGAACTGAGGAAGAGCACAAAGGACTTCAGATATTGTTCCACATTCGACTTCTGTAGGTGCTAGTGTCTCATTGGAAGAAGTTGGAGCTTCAGTCTCGTTGCTAGGAATGTCAATAATCGGGAGAATGATCTCGTCGATGGCATGGATGATACCATTGCAAGCCACTCCATCTCGTGCGATAATTTGGGGGTAAGCATCTGGATCGTTACCAGGTCCAACTTGGAAGATACCCTCAGATGTACACACAGTTGTTGTATCTTCAAAGTTTGCCATCGTCACATCTCCATCACACACAAGCCCGTCAGCGCGCAGTTCGTATCCAGGAACGGCGTGGTAAAGGATGACGTCCGTCAACAAACCATCATCTTCCGCTAGTGCATCTGCAACTTCTTCCGGAAGCGAATCGAATGCGGCATTAACAGGAGCAAAAATTGTAAAATCGTCTACACTCAACGTGGCAACCAAATCCGCCAGATCGATCAGATCGCACAAGGTACTGAACTCTGGTACGCCACACAGGACAGTAGCTGAAAAAAATCATAGAACACAAACAAAAGAAATTAGAAATCGAAGAATTGATTTTCGGAAATTAGATACAACGAGTTCAACGAGGAACGTACCGATAGAGTTGCAGTCGGTTGTACCCGAAGAAGTACCTTCAGGAGTAGGGGAATCAGAAGGAGCACCCGTTCCATCCGTTGGAGCATATGAAACTTCTCCATAGGTCGGTGCGGCCGTGGGAGTCTCACTTGCTTCGGTGGGCGCATCAGTAGCTTTGGCTGGCATACTGTCGAGAGTCTGCATAAATCGTTCCCAGAAGACCTCATCTTCGACCTCGCCTTGAGGGTTGATCTTTCCTCCGCATACCGTTCCAAACGTCAATGCAAGGAATGCACTTGTGATGGTGAACTTCATTGTCAATTCCACTAGATTTTCTTCTGTCTATTTCTTCGTAATGAATTGGATGGTTCGTAATTTGTTGCTTTTGTTGCTTCGAGACAATGATAGACAACAATAGATGACAGTGACAATAAATCAATCGTCCTTACGAAATACTTACTTCAATTGGCGATGAAAGAAAATTCTTCGGTTTTGTGTGATATTTTTATTTTTGTGATGTCGTCAGTGATGTGAGATTGGCGATTGATATCGCATTTATATAAAGTTTTATTCATAGCTGAATATAATTTATATCAATGTGGGAATGCTTATTAATAAACCCGCGCGCACGGGGACACCTTTTCCAAGTTTTGTGCCATATTTTACCCATATAAAAACAGCGTGACATTGAATTTCATTTTTTGCGGTTCATTTTGATCCTACACGTGAACTTCGATTTAAAACGTCTGTTGATTTTCGATAGGTCCTATATTGCTGCGAACGGTACGTTTTAAACATTATTTAAGACTCACAAATACCTTTAATGAGAAGTAGTTAAGAACTAAAAGAGAGTGGCCATACTGTAGTAGATCTAGCTGAGTTTGAGTTATAAAATGAAATAACTACCTAGCTCTTCGAAAGGGTTCGGTTTTGAGTTTTTCTCTACTGCGTATGAAACATGAGGGCATTCGAAATCACATTATTAGATAGCGTTACACTCTGGAAATTAGTCTAGGAAAATTGAGCTTCGAATTTCGAGGTTGGAAATGCGAAGTTATTAACCGAGAATTTTTTGTTTCTTGAAATGCCACGGAAGCAAACTGGATCTCGTCCATTAAGTTTCGCATTCTAAAATGATGAAAGTATGCACAGATAGCTGCAACTTTCGTCGATAAATCGTACTAATAGAACACTATGAATGTTATCATCCCGAGGGACGTTTGTTTCATACTATCTGTCGACTTTACGAGGTGGTAATGCAATTGGCGGTGGATTTACATCAGCGCCTTCCCAGAGCCCTTCTTGATAATCTATCATATATTGAAGAGCACCGCATTGATTTGCCAACAAGCTAGCAATAGCTTCAGTTTGCGCAAAAGTCAAACTTCCAATTCGACCACTCTTACCACGACTTCGTAAAATATCGTTCAGTATTGGATCCGTGTCTTCTAAAGGAGGGCACTCTAAACTAACTCGCTACTCGCACTTGAACCGGAAATGGACTGGAAGTTGCTTTCGGGTTTTTGGAGAACGCCGTCGGTTCGATATTCACACGAGCAGGTGTCAATGCTTCGAAAATTCCGAATAAGAGTCGGTCAGTTACATTGAACAAAAAGACACTTGATCCAGGAACGATCCACTGTGCTGCCGCTTTCATGTGCATGGGCATACCCAAAATTCCTCGACCGAGACATTCGTCCATAGTGTCACTGGAGCAACCAAAAATGAAGCCTGGCCCTGGCATTACGGGCCACGGGACTTCATTGGGAGAAGGGCAACGGAAAGTCGGTCAAAAGCGCATCTGGCGCTGGTGGCTCTTTGTAATTTTCTCCGTTCTCGCCATAATCCTCTCCCCAGGACTCATAAAGGGCTACTAATGGCGAGTTCCATACAGCTTTCATGAGAGATTCTCCTGTCGTCGAACTCATGTTATGGCATAATTGTGTCTGCGATGTTGGCAAAAATAGACCCGGCGCAGCACCCAATGCAGTAGTGTACGACATTTCCGTTGTACGATACCATTCTATCGCAAATCGAAACGAGAATTGGGAAGCGGGAGGTGCGTTGCCGATAAATTCTTCTCTGATGGCATTTTCTCGATAAACAGCCTCCGAAGTCATAATGGCAGCACCTTGAATGTGTCGAGAATCGCTTACGGTAAAGAAGATCATGACCTGTGGCTTTCCACTCTTTTTCTTCGTACTATGATACGCGTCGTTGAGTTCTTTAGCGTGCTTTGCCTGGATATACCATTCACCCTGTACAGTTGAGATGCTCAAATCGGTCTGTGTTGCAGCTAATAGAATAAAAAATTTGGCATCCTCCGGTTCCAGAATCGGTGAGGGTTTTCCCCCACCTGCTGCTCCCCCATGGAAATAATCAAAATTAGAACTGGCATTGTTGTTCCCAAACATATTGTCGTCAATGATCGTACACGACACATTCTCTCCATCGCCACTATAGGAGGATTTGAGGAGTTTCGAAGTGATTGAATGGTGATCCATGAGAGAAAGAAGAAGAACAAAATTGGTCATTAGTAGGATGGATTTCTCAATGCGGCAAATGCCTTTCCGTGCGCTCTTGCGGCTTGCCATCTGAAGGCTTTTGGCACAAAACGCTTATTGGACTCACTTTTCGCCTTCCCCCTCCCTATCTCTTTTGTTTGGAAACTGCCGCAATTCGTGTTCACCGTGAGCAAAATGGCAATTCTCTCCAAACGGACAATCTCCCTGAATAAAATGTTTGCACAAACTAATCTTAAAGAATTCAGTTTGGTTTCGGTGCTGGTCGACGAGCATCCTGTTGGGCGCCTCGACGGTTGCCATTCTTATCTCCGTCGACTTGATTGGCAGCTGCCTGCATTTGACTCAACCCAAGAGTGAAATCCGATACCAGTGGAAGATCTTGTCGGTCCCGCCTGAGATGCTTGTATCGACAAAATGGCCCGTGAATACAAAATCCCTGGCTATAAAACACGCATTCCAATCGGTTGGCCTCACTGATGTGACGAAACGGACAATCGGAAATTTTGCAGCGTTCTCCGTGTCGACACAAAGGCATCTTCGAAAGATCGTATTGGTGCAAAAATTCACAAGCGCTGCCCTTCATGCACAAATCTCGCAACCAATGGCGACACACGACGGTTCGAAGACGGGGATCGTGTTTGGCACTGGTCAGGTTGGCTCTCTGTTGATCGGCATCTGCATCGTTAACATTGTTGTTTGGATCATCGTTGTCGTTTGTGTTGGAAAAGACGCTTCCGGCTTTGCGATATGGTAGAGGATCAAGGGTTTCTGGGATTCCGTGTTCGAGTGCATATTCTTCGAAGTCATATTCAACGGTGTTGACCGTCAACGGATCTTGCGGCAAAAGTGTTGACATAGTTTCGCAGTACAACTGTTTGTGCGTATTGTTATGTGAATGTATTTCGAGTACTTGATGCTGTACTGTATCGATTCAGTCAGTTGCTCGTGAGCTGACAAGTTCTCTCCGTAGGTTTGCAACAATAATTCCGTTTGCTCTCGATAGATGGTGGCCTGGAAATGTGCAGTGTTTGGCACTTTGGTTGAGGAGGCGAACTTTCAATGCGTTTGCTTTTCTCCAACTTTCGTCTTTGTAACAGATGATGCTATCAATCAAAATCTCTCCTCGGCAAACCCGTCCGTCGGTGCTTCGTACAGTACTTGACAGAGGTCGGCGGCAGCTTTCACAGTAGTTTTGTGAACAAACGGTATGTTTCGTGCTGTTCATACAACTCGGATTAAGATTTCCATAGAAAAGGGGAGAACTCTTTTGGATTCTCTTTAAAAAGTTACCCTAGTCTTGCCCCTAATTGAAAAGTTGGTGGGAGGGAAAAAATATTTGGAAAAATTCTGCTATGCGGATCAAAAATCTATAACCTATAGAACCTCCTTGAGTCATCTTTGTTTCATTGATGCTTTCCATACTCTAACAGTTGTCAAAAGACACTCAACAAGAGACGAATAGCTTTGTTCTGAAATGAGCTTCCGCGATAAAGAAGTCTTGTTCGAACAGTTGTCGTATAACCACGAGGTATTTGTACCAATATGGTAAGAAGTCTGCCATGTGTTTAATCTTTAATGTGCGTTTTCTTGAGTGACAAATAAAGACATTGTAACATTCAAGCTTATGTCTTCTCAATCGAATAGGCCGTCTACGCTTTCTACGAACGGTTCTTATCCAGAAATTGGAAAAATTATTCAGTGGAAAAACACGAAAACGACGAACAGCATTCGCAACTACTTTGAACGTGAAGCACGATGAAAGGGATCACACGACAGTATCACCAACGAGGAGCCAAGGATTCGTCGAAAGGTCCCTTAAGGATACAGCGAACCAAAAAAAAGTTTATGTTTTCAGTTCTTGTTTATTACAGTTTAGAAGGTATCATTGAAGCATGAAAATCGTATCAACTCTCTTGCTGCAATCAAGCTCCGTGTTCAAAGTTGCAAGGAGGCGTCCAATTGATTCATCGACAATATATAATATCACAATCCAATCCCGGCGCAAATCAGCGCCAGCGTATTTTGGCGCCCGGCCTCAGTATACTATCATTCCCCAACACCGAGAGCAGTTAAGTTCAAGTCATCTATCAATCGATTTATTCACGGTCGATTATCAATTCGTCTCCATTTTATTGACCCAAATTGTGTTTGGCTTTGAGCTCTGCGGCTTTTTTCTGTCGGATGGATAATCTCTCTCGCAAAGCATCGATTGTTGCATCCAGCTGAAATAGCATCACCACGATGAATCCATTGTCGATCAAAAATTCGTCCGAGTGACATGTATAGTCCACAAGTGCGGTTCGGAAATTTCAACAAAAAGCAACAGAAATGAGCAAATGAGTATACGAATTTGAATTGCGACACGCAAGGGTCGCCAACAACAAACAGCCAAGACTTCTTCTTCTTTGAGAAAAACCCAAGTCGTCATAACAGTATTGTACGCACATTGTTTTTGTTTTGAGTAATCGACGGCAAAACCTCTGCCACGGTTCGTTCCACGAGTACGTCACCAACCAATCGATAGGCCCGACGACCTCCATCGAGTGGTTTCAGGGTATCTTCCACCAGGATGTGTTCGTTTCGGTCGCTTTCCAGGTCGGCAACCTTTGTCATGAGTTGTTGGCATTCGGCCATTAGATCTCTGTATTGGATCGCGGGAGGTGCTTCGTTCGCCATTGTGGATATCGATAACGCTTGTCGTGTAATAGATTTGTGAGAATTGCTTCCTTCCTGTTTATGATAGAGGGTTGTTGTGCCCGATTGAGTTGTTACAACAACTTGGGTTTTTTCAATTGTGTCGAGGCACAGAGCATCACGAGTTGCCGCCATTCGAAGTGAAACACCAAAAGTATCGCAAAAGGGGGGATTTCACTAAAACGTCTGTCCATCTTCCGTTTCATAACAGTGACCTTCTCCCGAGCCATTTTGGAACTTTTTCTGGACGAAAACATTATTTATTGACAGCATGTTGAACCGCATGATGAATTTTACCATAGTTGACATATATTTAAGTTTTAACAAAATATCTTCATCTCACACAACCGAGACAGAAATAGAGATCTAACTCATAAGGCCCCATAGATTAACAGTTAAGCGCAGATCTTTCCACATTCACTATTTTTCACACTCATCACATTTGAGTATTGAGGCACACATTTTATGATCTACTCCGTGAACCACCCGTTGCAATAGTATGCAGGTATGTACTCTAGAGAAACCACCAAGAATTCACTACCAATCTGAATTGTTGCATGATGATCTCCCGATGCGGCTCTCGTTCTTCGCAACAACACCTTGCCATCAGTATCACTTTACTCTATCCTCGGTCTCCAGCCAAAGACAACAAGTTTTTCCGATCCACATGAACAAATCACCTCACTTCTTTTTTCGTTCCTATCGCTCCGTAGACAATTCCTCTCCATCGATCGACACAAGGAAGGGAAACCATGGACGACTTTCGAAAAATGTATGACGGATTCACTGACTTTGCTCGTCTTGACACACAAAACAGACACAGGATCTATTGGCGCGATTTCGAAGACAATGTTTTGATCACCAAGTCGAAGTGGTTAAATCTATCGAACTCGAATATCATCGACCTTTCTGAACTCCTTGCAGAAGACGTTGGTGATTTAACTACGTTGAAAATATTGGATTTATCTCACAACAAGATCACTCGCCTTCCTCTTTCCATTGGACAATTGTCAAGTCTTGAAGAACTAATAGTCTCTTCTTCGGATTTGTCGGAACTCCCAGCAGAGATTGTTAATTTGACTAAACTAAAACGATTGGATCTAAGTTATTCCAAGATGACCTGTCTTCCTCATTTCATCGTGGAATTGAAGAACCTCGAAGAACTGAGAGTCTCTGCATCCAATTTGTTGGAACTCCCGACAGAAATTGGTGCCTTGACTACATTGAAACGGTTGGATGTATCTCACTCCATGATCACCCGGCTTCCTCCTTCCATCGGGAAGCTGAAGAATCTCCAAGAACTGGAGCTCAACAATACCAACTTGTTGGAACTCCCGAAAGAAATTGGAGATTTGAGCAGTTTGACTCGGTTGAATCTGTCTCGCTCCAAGATCGCGTGTCTTCCTCCTTCTGTTGGGAAATTGAAGAGTCTCAAAAAACTTTTTCTTTTTTCTGTTACGATGGATCTTCCAGAAGAGATCGGCGAGCTGGAAAACTTGATATTCTTGAATCTGTGCTGGTCCGAAATCACGTCGATTTCATTTCCTCCTATTGAACGAATGAAAGCTCTATCAGAGATCTATATTGAAGATACAACTTTCCCCAATCTTCAAGATGGAAGCCTGTTCGAGAATTTGACGAGACGCGTACCAAGTTGCCGATCACTTGGCTACATCAGTATGAAAAACAAGTTGCTTGGGGTGGAGGAGAGAAAGCAACTTCGGCTTTCGCTAGCATGTAATCGGGCTAGAGGGAGAATCGTTAGATGCATTAGACCAAAACAATGGCCCCTCGTCCTGAACAACGCAATGCGCGCTTTTGATCACGGCTACTTGCGTAAAATCAGGATTCCTTGGGAGTTAGAAGAGCAAGACGCTATCTTCCTCCTGATTACGGATTTTGCAGAATCGTTTGCAAATATAAAATCTTCGATCCGTTGAAGATGTAACGTCTCCGGTGATAGACAATGGAAGAAAATAATGTTCATAGCAGCAATAGCAGTGGTGGCGGAGCTATCACAAGAATCAAGAACAGCACAACTGTTGAACTCCTCCTCGTCATGACGACTAGGAAGAATTATTATTATATATGTAGAACTATACTCGTAGCGGAATAATTATATTTCTAGAGTTGAACAAAGCCTAAAGTTCTTATACGGTAGATTTCCAGCAAGATGAGAAAAGGTACAGGAGCGACGAGAGAAGAAAGTGATTTCTCGGCCTTGCAAAAGAATGCAGTAAGTAGCGAAGTCGCTGGCCACTCCTGTGAGTCGGCATGCGTAGCAATTTCTATTGATCACATAATTCGATGCTTTTTACGTCTGGGGCTCATCAGTTCTCGTTCTTGAGCCACTTCTTCTTCTTCTTCCTTCTTCCGAAGGTATTCCTGAAAACCACCAGAGCTCTGACGATGCACATCGTCCTTTGAACCATTTACTCTCTTGCGACGTACATGGAACGATGGGTCAAACGACGACGCCATGATTTCATTTGGTGGTCGTGATAAAACACGAGATCTCTGATGACGTACACCGTCCAGTGAACCATTTGATCTCTGTCGAGGTAAGTAGAAGGGGATCAGACGATGATCTCCTGTGAGACGTTTGATATTCGGTTCCCGGCCGAGATGAACCCGCTGGATCTCACACGGCAGTAATTCGGGTGCTGGATCAAATCGTCTGGAGCGAAATATTTGTGCATCGGGGGCCGAATTTGCTGAACCACCAGATCTCACTCTACGTACCATACCGGGCACGGGTACATGGGGTGCTGAGTTCGCTGAACCACCAGATCTCACTCGACGTACAATACCGGGGATATCGGGCACCGAAATCGCCGAATTTGCTGAATCACCAGATCTCACACGACGTATCATACCGGGTACACTGGGTACCGAATTTACTGAATCGCCTGATCGTGAATGACGTCTACGTACATCGGGTGAATATATCAACGATCCAGCTGATCTCTCTCGGTGCATACTTGGTGCCGATCTCATTGACCATGGACTACCGCCCATCGCTGGAGGGACGTCAGGCTTTGATCGTAACTCTTCTTCTCGGCGTTGCGACTCTTTGTGTGCTTTGAATTGTTTTAGCATAGCTTTCAGCTGTTCAATCTGGTCATCCTTTTTCTGAATCTTCCTGAAAACTTCTTCTTGTCGTCGTGTGTTCTTCTTGTGTATCTCTTCGAAAGTCTTCTTCATGTTGTCTTTCGAGACCACGAATATGACGGTCCTTTTCGTGAATCTGCTCCAACGCTTCTTCGTGTTGTCTGTTTAGGGCCTGAATTTGGAGGTCCTTTTCTCCCATTCGTTTCAAGGCTTCTTCAGACTTCGATTGCCGTTCTCTATCGTGATGTTCCGACTCTTTGTCTGCTATGAATTGTTTTAGCATAGCTTTCAGCTGTTCAATCTGGTCATCCTTTTTCTGAATCTTCTTGAAGACTTCTTCTTGACGTCTTGCATTCTTTTTGTATATCTCTTCGAAGTCTTCTTCATGTTGTCTTTCGAGACCACGAATATTACGGTCCTTTTCGTGAATCTGTTTCAATGCTTCTTCGTGCTGTCTACTTAGAGCCTCGATTTGGAGGTCCTTCTCTCCCATTTGTTTCAAGGCTTCTTCGTATTGTCCATTCAGAACAAGGATTTGGCGTTTCTTATCTTGTATCTGCTTCAAACGCTCTTCGTGTTCTCCGTCGAGACCAAGGATGTGGCGGTCCTTTTCTTTCATCTGCTTCAAACATTCTCCATGTTTCACAGTGAGATCGTCAATTTTACGGTCTTTTTCTTCCATTTGGTTCAAATAATCATCTCGTTGCTTCAAATGTTGTTTCGTGTTGTTTCTGAAGACCAAGATTGTCCTTTTGGAGACTCCCGAGCTGCTTCTCATAGGATTCGGCTCGGTTCTTTACAGCTCTCAATTCTTTCAAACTTTTCTCCGTCTCTCGGACAAATTGCTTTCAAAGGATTGACAGGAAATGAAAGGGCAAAGTCAGCGTTGAAATATGAGAACTTCCGTCTCATTTATGGAAACGATGTATCGTCCGGAAAGAAAACTTACTTTGACGAAAAGCTGGGTACAAGCGAAGGTTGCATCATACTCCATCATCGAGGCCTCAATCATATCGATAAAGGTCAGCGGTTCGTCTGGATCATTGTTACTATTTGACGATTTGGTCAATAAATTCTGAAAGATTCTGTAGGGGTCGTTGACGAAGCCGTCTTCTACATCAGAGATCACGACTTCCGTGAAATCATTCTCATCCTGGTGTTGTCCACATACTGGGCAATTCGGATTAGATTTGAAATGGCTGTGTGTACACCCTTAGGAGGAAGAAACAAAGTTATTTGTTCGAAAAGAAAGATGAGACGTGAGAAGCGAAAGATTTTGGACGATACTATCTGTTGCTGCTGTATTCCTTACCCTCGCAAAACATACAACTACACGAACAGACAAAAACGGTGCCATTGACCGGTGTTTCACATTTATTGCAACGCATAGGAAACCATCGGTTCATTTCCTTCATAATTGGATCTCTCGATACATACGACGCCTCGGAGGACAGGAACGACTGGTTGCTGCATTCTGATTCTTCTGATTGCGATCCTTCTTCTTCCAATCCTTCTGCTACTGATCCTTCTGGTGTCAGTAAAGATCCTGACGATACCGAAGACAACGACATTGTTTTGTTCTTTGATCTTTGAAATGTACTTGTTGAGGTCAGGTGATATTGTGATCTGGTTGCTTCTCGTTCTATAAAAAGATGTTGTTCTTGTCATTGATGAATGTACAGTTTGGATTTTCGTGTTTCTAATGCACGTTTGAAGCTTTCACAAACCAAATGAAGTCGATTCATTCGAATGAAAAAATAGTGTTCCGATGGGCAATTGGATCCGTAGACGGAGTTGTACGTATTCATACGTACTTCGTGATAAAAAGCCATTGCCTACTTTCTGACTTTCATGATCGACGATGGAACAAGAAGGATCTCAAATCAAACTGCTGCTGAAGCAATACAAACGACAACCATACTGAAGGTGTAAATGATCAGTGCATCCTGGAGTTGTATTCGGAAGAGCTCAGTTTGCATACATCACACCCAAGTCGGACTTTCTGCCCTAGTGACAAGCGAACAAATTACTTTTAACCCAGGTGCCAACGAAGCCATATACGAACTTGAAACCATGGCGATCGGATTCCCCGCACGCGTGAAGAAGTCGACATCGCTAAGGAACGCTTTTTTGGTTGCTCTAGTATGCTTTGTGGTATTCTTTCCGTCCAAATCGAGTGCCCAACGGGCGGCCGTTGGCATTGGTTCGAAATTGAAAGGAAGATTTGGTATGGGCTCCGGTAGAGCTTCTCGATCGGGAAAGCTGGATGCGATTTCAGAAGGTGAGCAAGAGAACGACAACAATGATGGAGATGGGATGCTGTTAGTAGCGCTGTGGACGATCATGATGGAGAAAACAGGAATTGCTGTTGGGGTGTTAGCGTTTCTTTGTGGGTACATATATTTGTTTCTCCAACAATCAAAGATCGATGAGATCGAGCAAGCTCTGGCTGCCGGTGAGTTCCGCATTCTAGCTTACCTACTTGTTACAAAGAGGAAGTTGAAGGAGAGGGACACTCGTATCAACATTTTCTAATCTTCTCGTCTCTTTCGACGAATGGAAATTTAAATTTTATTCGCAAATCTCGATTCTTCGTTCATTGCTCTCACTTGATCTTTGGTTATCTACTGCTATCAGAGGATGAAGTTATCGTTGAGGAGGGTCACATCAAGGGCATGGAACAAATGGATCTGGGATTCAGTGGATTTCAAATGGAATTGAAAGCAAAAAAGAAGAATCAGGACAGCCGTCTTTTACTCGATGGTAGTATTCGTGGCAGAGCCCAACCAGGACGAATGTTGGCAATCATGGGACCGAGTGGTACGTCTTTTTTCCTTCGCGGAAACGTTCGCGAATTGAATTGTATTCTAGTTTGCAAGAACCAAGCGCATAGGACAATTGCTTCTTCTCCAATCCATTACGACATGGTGTATTCATTTGTGCTTTTTTTCCTTTTCAATACTCAAATAATTTCGGATAGGTGCCGGAAAGTCTACGGTTATGCATGCACTAGCGGGAAAAGTGAAAGAGTCATCTAAACTTCGATTAGAGGGTTCGAGGTATATCAATGGGCAGGCCATTACGGGCGATTCGCAGGTTCCAGCCGCGTTTGTAAAACAGGAAGTTACGTTTTTCCCACACATGACATGTGAGAGAAACACTAGCTTTCCGAGTGGAACTTAAGCTTGGAAGTTTGCTATCCAAAACAGCCCAAGCGGAACGAGTCGAGGAATTGATTCAAGAACTGAATCTCGAAAAAGCTGCAGACACGATTGTTGGTGATGCCAAAGTTCGGGGTGTATCCGGAGGGGAACGTCGGCGACTTGCGATTGCGTGTGAGCTCATATCGAGCCCTTCTGTCATTTTTTTGGACGAGCCAACGTCGGGACTGGACAGCACTGCGGCCACCAGCCTCGTCTCGGCATTGAAAAATCTCGCAGATTCAGGTAAAACCATTGTAGCCGTTATTCATCAGCCCAGTCAACACGTATTTTCGGCCTTCGACGACTTGCTGCTAGTCTCAGAAGGAAAGCAAATGTACTTCGGAGAAACCTCGAGAGCACGAGCGTATATGAACAAACACGTCGGTGATGCTCTTGCGGAAATGGGGTAAGTTCTAATTCGGCTTTTACATTCAGTGTCGTAAATACGCTGCCTTTTCTCTTACCAGATTTTTTGTTTTTCTTTTTATAGAACGGCTGAACATATATTGAATTGTATTTCGAGAAGTGAGCTTCCTGGTGAAACTCCCGAAGATGTATCAAAAAGGATCGAAAAATTGGCTATGCTCGCACAAAAACAAGACATCGACGTCGGAAAGCCAAAAGCATCTACTGCCGCTTAAGAATTACAGTGGCGATTCCAATCAATGCCGAGCCAACATTTTCGTCCAATTCAAGCTTCTATTGAGAAGAGCGATCCGAGAGAACTTTCGGAGCAAGGCCACACTTATTATCAAATTTGTGCAACAGATTTCGTTGGGCCTAATTTATGGAACTATTTATCACCTTGGAGACGACCAAGCTAGCATTATGGATCGGTTCGGTTTAATATCTTTAATAGCCATCGGTGGCAGCAACATGGCCATGGCTTCGACTGTACGATCATTTCCAAAGGAAAAGGCTATCGTTTCAGGCGAACTCGCCGACCACATGTATGGAACTCTTCCCTACTTCATTGGAAAGGCATTGTCGGAAATCCCTCTTACTGCTTTCTTCAATTCTCTCTTCGGGGTTCTTGTGTCATCGCTGACGGGTCTCAACAACACATTTCAGAAGATGAAGCGTTTCCTCGGGCTAGTTTCCCTTCACGGATTGGCTGGACAATCGGCTGGACTGATGATTGGTGCTGTTGCTCCGAGCCAAGACGCAGCCTTGGCCCTCTTCCCCGCAATCATGGTCTTGAACATTATCTTTGACGGCAGGAATATATCCGAAGAAAGCACACCTTGGTTCCTTCGATGGCTTCCAAAAGTTGGATTGATCAAATGGGGTTTCGAGGGGATGAGTTTGAACGAATTCGAAGGGCTGACATTTACTACCTCTGGACCACGTCGAGGGCCAGTCGCAAAGAACGGTGACGATGCATTGGCCAGGTTTGGGCTGGGAGGCAATTCGCTTTCGACAGTGGTGAAAGCACAGGCTCTCATCGTTTCATTTTCGTGGATGATGAGTTATATGGGTCTGACGTTGACACGTCAAAAGTTTCAAAAGATGGAGTCACCAGTGGCAGTCAATTAAGATTTAGAGCATCGCTGAAGACGGAAGCATTCCATTTTTACGCAAGCACTATTCTACAATGATTGGAATCTAAATTGATTTAGAACTAATATGTCAGTATGTAGTTGACGAATTATCCGAGCAATCCGCTTTTTTCGATTTCATCGTCTTCGTTAGTGACGAGTTCACTTGATATTCTATAATGATATTGTTGGCTATAGTTTGAGATATTCGTTAAAAATTTAATTGAATACCGATAGAAACTGACCTCATCTCTTAGAATACAACATCCTCGTCTTCACCGAAACCAGCCATGATGTCGTCTCTGTTATCGACTCCGGTTTCGCCTGCCGCTTCTCTTTCCGCAGCCTCTGCCTTGAGAGCTTGTTCCTTCTTTCCTTGCACTAACTTAAGACGAGTGAAATCCTCACGTTCCAATTCATCGAGTTCACGCTCAATGTACTTAAGGATAGCTTCAATCTTGGGAATGGTTACATTCTCAAGAGCATTGACACGGCGGTTTGTCACCTTCATGGCTTCGTCGAGCGTGACGAACGATGTTTGCAAACTAGCTAGCTTAATCAACTTTTCAAGAAGGATAGTGAATTTGTCGCGTACGGCAACAATCTTTTTTCCTCCACCAACCAATCCAAGCGATTGGTTATCGGCAGCAGCACCTGTATCGTACTTCGTAAAGACAGGGAGCTTGACACCGGCCACGTTGTCCACTCCGGCTCCAACTCGAATTCGAGCGCTCATGCTTCCTTCGGCAACCTTTTGCTTGAAGTTACCAGCAGCATATTCGGCCTGTGTCAAACTAAAGAATGCACTCGAGGCATCGGCTGACATACCAGACTTTAGTTTCGGCAATAGCCTTGGCGTAGTCTCGAAATTTGACCTATCATTGGAAGAAAATATAGTGTATTTTTGAGATCCATGGAGATGAAAAAGAAGGGAAAATGGGTGAGTTACTTGTTGAATTGGTCAGAAATGTCTTTGAGAACAAACAGTGCTCTCCATAGTGAACATTGAGAGCTTTCGTTCCCAAGTCAATGACTTGGATTCGAAACTTCAACGCCGAGTTGTACGCCAAAAAAAGCAATGCAATTCTGGAAATACAATCCTCCGTCGCCTTCACCATAGTCCATATATTGGACAACTGATCACCCCTATCACAAACTGATATTGAGACTGACCTTGAGCGCATCTGCCTTTTTCTTCAAGAGCCTGTGACCACCCTCAGCGGCTTTCTTTTTACCCTTGTAGATCTGTTGGGCCATACGCGTTGGAGCAACTTGTCCAGACATGATGAATTACACTATTTCTGATATAGAAGAAGAAAGAGGATGAAGATGAAGTCGATTGTGCCGACAAATTTACCCTGTGACGTTATCGGAAGAGATGATCTACACGAGTACAGTGGCTGCAATAGTATCGCAATGAAAGGGCTGTTGCGATGCTGTTGCGATCGTCAACCGAAGGGAGAAGCAGAACCGAAGATGATGATGATGAGGATACAACTAAAAAGCACAAGAACGGAAAAGGACATAAATATCCAACGGGTCGCTGATTGCATGCCGGCGCGATTTTGAGAGGGCGGCAAGCCAAATTTTCATAGTCCTACTCAGTACTATGTTTATTACATATATATCATATATATAATGAGTAGTAATCGATCGATATGACCCGTCCTGTCCGTCATCGGAACAACCCAAAACGTTTCTTTCAGAACTTGCGCACGCACTGCATGCCGCGATGTGTTTGTTACGAGGGAAGTCCCTGATTTTTTACATACCGCTGTAGGTGACAGCGCACTTACACGCTGTAACGAGTACGAAAACGCCAACAACTTCAGTAGCACTCTGCGGCAGTGGCACCGTTTACATCATCGTAGTGAGAAGCGCTCGTTCCGATCGCTGTCGATCTCTTTTTGCAAAAAGCAAGATATATCGAAGAACATTGACCATGGGAGGACGCAGTAACCCAGCAGCAGAGCCCAAGAAGGCGCAAGACGTGGATGCCATGCAAGCTGCCAAGCTCCCTCTCGCGTACCGAGACAAGTGTGGGCACCTTTTGATCGATCTGAATAAATGCCGCCGGGAAAACAAATTCAAAATGTGGGAGTGTGGACATGAGCGACACACGTACGAAGAATGCGAATACTACGCCTGGATGGACCGCTGTGCGAAAAAGGCATCGGCGTAGACCAATCCATCATTAAAACGACGACAAGACTACGAAAGGAGGCGTACCAAGACGTTTCCGTTTGAACGTTGGTATCGGCTTCTTTGGATAGTATGGGTCGCAACAAAAAAATCTGCACTAGCAACTACATGCCAAAATGTTAGGCTGTGTTGCAGAAAGGCAAGCGAGTGACTGGAACTACTTTGTTCCAGCACATTCGGAGGAATCAATCGTTCCATGATGGGTTTGATGATGAAAACAACGTATCTTAAAATCCATAAATAGAACACTTCAAAGAAATGAACTACACTTTGGTTATAACCTTTCTCCCCATATATTCTAGTATGGGATTGTTGATGACTTTTTTGTCGGTCATTCGATCTTCCGATCGTAGATTCTTTGTTTTTGATATTTGCAAAAAGATGTTTAGTCCTCTCCGTTTCTCCCCTTTCTGTCGCGATTGGGTTTTGTTAGAAGCTCATTATGCCATGGATTCCCTTGCGTTGGAACCGACTATGAAGCGGTAGCAGAAGCAAAGCAGCAATAGCGCACAACCAAGCAGCACCAAGGCCAACATGATGATGATGAGGATGATGTTCTTGACGATGACGAATCATGGTGTGTGGGAATAGCGCGGACGAAGAGGACACAGCCCACTCATCTCTATAAACGTTGTTCTCGCTGGGCTAGTAGCCTACTAGGTCCTCAATTTCCTGGATAGAATAATTTGGTGGTGACATTATTGTATCACTGTAACTGATGAATTCTAATCCTACGAAAAAGTAACTTATAAAAGTTTAGATATCCATTTTTTGATGCAATTTCAAAAGGGAGGAATAAAAAAGGGAGAAATTATTGTTATCGTCCCCTAAAGTGAAAGAAGACAACTCACTCACACCGCAAATTGCAAAATCAAAAAATAAATCTCGATCGTCGACAATCAACAAATCACTCATCTGCAGCTTCCCATAATACTGCATCAAGAAATGGAAGATTGGCGGTGATAAGGAAAGATCCTTGAAACCACTATAGCTCAGAAACGTATCACTTAACACCTTCTGACCGAGCCACCTCAAAGCTGAAAAGACGAGATTGATTACGCTAGAATAATTCACAATGATCACTACAACGATTGCCTCATCGGCAAGACGAGTCGGACAACAGCTGTCTTCGGTGGTAAAAAAACAATCACAACACCAGAGTTCGTCTATGACACAAATGCGTGGCTTTGTCACCGTTGATGTCTCGAGTCACAGGATTCCGAATCAATCCGAGAGAAAATCCAACCGCGGTTTCGCTACAAAGAAAAAGGGTGGCGACGATTCCTCTGCCCCATCCTACTTTGAACGCAAAGCCGCAGCCAAGCAAACAAGGGTGGATTCCTACAAACACAAGCTCGAACGAGCCACTCGGATCAAGTCTCGACGGGATCATGCTCCGAAAGACTGTCAAAAAGGACGAGTTCCGGTCCTGGTGGGACGGCCACATGGCCTACGAACAACAAATGAACCGAAAGGCCCGGCAGGCCGGAATGGATTGGACACTGAAGGTAGCCACCATCGTGGAGCGCTTGCCGGTTGTCATGCCCGACAAAGAGTCATTCGAAAAAGAATTCGAAGAACTGCAGGCCTATCTCAAGGCTCACAGCGGAAAGGAATATCCAAAGGAATTTGTTGGAATTTCCAAGGAGAATCGTCCAGAAGCCTACACGGACGAAGAGCTGATAGGTAAGTCAAGACAGCTGTAGAGTAGAGCGACCACTTCGTTGTTTCGGTCCAGGCTTTTTTTGTACTTTCATTGACTAACTGTGACTGTTTGAAATGCATCTTTTAGCCCTCCTTCCTGACAACTTCAAACCTGCTCCCCGAGAGACAAAGGCGGATGAAGAGGGAATCGTCAACACATTGGATCGAAAGCTCAAGGATCGCGTATATTTGATGATCGATGAGTCTTTCCCAACCACCGAAGTCAAAGTATCGACGAACGACGAAGACAAATATGGCACTGACTGCGAAAGTCTTTTGGAGGCGGCGGTTCGCGGAGTCGACGAAAGCACATCCCGTGGGAAGAAAAAAGGACCGCTCGACCTGTATTGCCCCTCGCAGGCACCCATAGGCGTTCAATTGGACGTTTACGATGAAGCTCAACAGAAATCTACGGGTTCTTACGGTACCAAGACATTCTACGTGAAGGTTCAATACGACGACGGTATGCTGAAAGGGGATGACATTGCTTGGTTGGATCGTTCAGAGATCGTAGAACGCTTGCAGGCCGACTCAAAGGACGACGAAGCTAAATTCTTCCGATATTTATTGTAGGAATAGTCATTCGTAAACGATTTCGTTCTAGTTAAAACAAAAGCACAATCGTCACTAAAAATGACAAAACATTATGTAGTACGTGTTATTGCAAAGTATCAGATTGTACGCTCTATCGCCTTCCATTCTATAGCGATGTCAAGTACAGATGATTACTCCATTCTGGTTCTTTCCAGCAGTAGATCGAAATCGATGTAGGGCTTCATAGTGATCAACGGCTACACCAACCCTACCAGTATCGTCAATGTTCAATTTTGGCGTAAAATTATGGATCTTCGTCATTACAGAGTGGGTCGTCCCCTCCGCCATCATGATGCTGGGGCCATCGCCATCCATATCGCGCATCATTGCCTGCACTTCGTCGCTCGGTTGGTCTCCCTCGGCCCCACAAACCAACAATGCTGCTTCGAAGGCTGGTTCGGATGGCGTCGTTTGTCGACGCTGGAACTCCGCCAAAAACTGACAAGATTAGATCATCACGTGTTACGTGACAAATATAAAGTGTCCGAGGTGGTTTACGGCTTCGAATATTTGTCACAAATCGCTCGAGGCTTGTTGTAACCAAATTGATGTCAGACATGGTGTAATGTCTCGACCGATTTTCTTCAGAGGCACCACTAATCAATTTCGTTTTGAATAGATGCTCGAGATCAACCAAGGCAGGGCACCCGAGACTTGAAGATTTTGGACAAGGATACAGAGCAGTTCGCCAGATCGATGCGAGCGAAGACATTGAGGGACAACAACAAGCGGCGTTAGTTTTTGTAGAGTTCTGCTTTCGAATACGTAACGAACAAAAAATAAGGGAAATAATTTACTTACAACGGTCGATCTGGAACGCATCCTAGCAGAGGAATACCCCAAGTCTGCATCATGGCTTTTTCCATGTAGTGTTTTGTCTGTTCATACTTTTCGGGTATAACCTTGTTGATAATGACCCCAGCGATTCGGACATTGTTCTGCTCACATAAAACCCTATTCAACTCGAGTTGGTCAAAGGCCTTTCCGAGGCCACCATTGGCGCTGAAAAAGGATAATGTTGCATGATTGATAAACATAATGATGAGCAAAATTGAAATTTTCTCGGAACAATGACTTTTCCGATCCAATCTTTTTGTGGATCCAATATGAAAAAAAGACCAAAATCCCAGAGTACTCACATCAAAACCATATCTGCCCCAAGCAAGTTTGCCACTTTTGCATTGTTTAGTCCAACAATACTTCCAACAGCACAATGCCCTGTCCCTTCAATCAACGTAATATCGGAACAGGACGAAATTTTTTCTGCTGCTTCTTCTACGTCACGTTGTTGCTTGGACGTCGAGATTTCTCCGTCAACAAACTGTCGTGTATAACCTTTTGGAATAATGACGGGACTCATGTATTTATAATCGATGTGATCAAGATTAAAATGCTCTTTAATCAAGACGACATCTTTGTCAACTCTGATAGAACTCTTGCCTTTGCCGTCGCCAAGGTCGATATCAACTTTCACGTGCTGCTGCCCGACAGGCTTCAAAAACCCGACATTTTCGAATCGTTTCTGTAATCCACTCAAAACAGCCAAAGAGGTTGTAGTCTTTCCGACATGTTGCTTTGTAGCAGCAACAAAAATCGGTCGCTGCTTTCCTCCTGTATTTGAAATTGTTGAAAACAAGCGAGTGTCGCGATCATGGAACTTTCGATTGACAAGTTCGTCGGGACGGTGGGCGCAAAAACTTGGGATTGCTGAGCGCTGGTTCCCGCTTTTGACGAATTTCCCAAACTTTGGGGAGAAAGAAGTAAAAGACAGCTTCATTGGCAAATTTCGGAGAGATGCTTGGTTTTCAAACTGTTGCCTGTCTCACAATGGACGATTTGTGCAAGATTTGTAAATGACTTGCAACGATAACCGCCTCAAGGCAACAATGAAAATGGAACACGAAAGTTCTAATTTTTTACAGGGTGATCGATTCCGTGTCATAAAGATTTCTAACACAGACATTTTGAAGTATTCTTGATCGGCAATTAAATCTTCCCTTCCGCGGAAGCGAAAAAGAAAAAGTATGTTGTAGAAGTACTTACGTATGCACTGTATGAAAAGGGGTTCAATGTTTGGGGTGGAAGAAAGAGGGGGAATTTAAATGTATGTATATATTCCTCATGAATGAATAAATTATATATAGAGGCAGGTGAACATCGCCAATTGAAAACTGCGACGCAAAAACTCCCTCCGAGATGTGAAATTGGTGTGACATTCAATTCTATTGAATGCAATTTGGTGTTTGGATCATCACATCATATCATTTTCTTTACAAGACCTCTACGAATTGCTTTTCGTCGATTCAATTTGACAAAGACAAAATGGCAACAGTAAACACGAGCGCTTCTGATTTCGGGCTTACCACCGATGGGATTTTTATTCGAGCCCCTCGTCTGACAAAAGACGACATCGGTGAACGTTTGTCAGGACACGACGTCTATTTGATCGACGAGTTTGAAGATGCTTGGAAAAAATTCCTGTCGTCAAGACCTGGAACCCTACCACCAGGTACAAAAATCAAGAATTTCAGGAACATGCAGACTCGATTGAATTTAATTGAAGGAAAGAAGCAAAATGTATGCATGGAACTTCAACGTCAACTTGACTTTTTTGATAGTTCAAAGGAAAAACTAGAAGAAAAGTACAGCAAAGAAAAGGAGGAAGCTACTCTTCAGCAGGAAAGCGTGATTGCATCACTTGAGAAAGAAATCGATAACATTGCCGTGGCCGACAAAATCCTTTCTGAGGTATTGCCGTGGGAACACTACTTTGATAACCTTGAATCAAATGCGGCAGCAGCACATGGTGCTAGCAGTGCCTCCCACAAGACAGGTCAGAGCCAGGTAATAAGGCCATCTGACGAGGCATTGTATTTGGCAAACATCCACCCGAGCGATGCTGTGGACGCACACAAAAGCGCCGAAGCTGAGTCATACTTAATTCATGCATACCGTATCGATAATGCTTTGCTCAAGGCCAAGTCGGTAATGCTCAAGCGCGAAGCTGACCGTTTGGAAAAGAACTTGCTGGCAGACCGAGCCCTCGCTAAGCTTCTTATGGATAATGATGTATGGGCAGCCATGGCATCAAGCAAGCAATGAAGAGAGTCCGTCGGACATTAAGTGTGGCAGATGGAAGTACTTTCCCAACTCTATCTCCATCTAGTTTCGCATTTCGTTGTGGAAGATTGTGTCAATATAATTGAAATAGCATAAAACGTATAAGAGACATTAAAATTTATGCTTATGAAAGTTCCCTCTTTTACGCCGTAAAATTATAGCCGGAACCATCGGACTACAGTGTGCATTTTTGTGATATAAATTGATTCGCTCGTTCGTTCAATCCAAAGACCGCATCTTGGACAAAGTGAAAGAACAATTAGTTTTCTATCATAACCGGTATACATTGCTCTCTATCATTTCGGTGTCTGTGAGTATGATTGTAGGACATACTGAAACGATTCTATAAAAAGCATTGACTTTCGTCCGAAAGTGTTGACATAAAGGGCATTTCTTATCAAAGGCATTAAAGCGTAGGTTATAATGAACTGAGTCCTACTGAAGTAGTAGCATCTCAATCTATTGAGTTGTCTTGTCATGAAATGCCGATCTTCTGGTAAGGTGCGATTTCATGAACGCACCAATTAGGGTCACCATATTGATGCGTTGTGTTTGGATTGTGTGATAGCGAGCCCCGGAATACCCAGATATTGATAACGATTGCGGATTTTGGTGTAGTAACTTTTTAGTCGTTTTGAAAATCTTTTGACCTATCTGTCTTCGCGATACGTCGATGCCGCCGAGTTCAATTGCAGCGAGGCAAACAACCCCAAACCAACGGAAAAGGACAACAAAACACCCAACCCCGGAGTGAAGTTCGGTTCAACTACGTTGGTGATGAAAGCATCGATGTTTTCGGGTAGCGGATTGTCAGTAGCCTTGCTTCCGGCCTCGACCGTGATCGCCATACCAGCCAAAACAAAGAGGATGGTACAAATAGCAACACCGGCCTTCAAAAATTTGTCGATAAAAACCAAGATAGGATCGGGGATGACCTGTAGCAAGTCGAAATCTTCTCCCTCATCAGCAAGTCGTTTCCAATCAGCGAGTTGCTTCTGCTGTTCCGCGAGTTGCTTCTGTTTGGCTTCGGCCGCCTCTTGTTCTTCTCGGGTGCGAAGGCCATATTTTTCTCTAAGAATGCTACCAGTGCGATCTTCGATGTTCCCGGAAGCCTGTTCCGTTGACATTGTGGGGATCGTGTCTAAGCCTCCCTCGACACTGGTGAATGCCGATGTCTGCTGTTGTGCCGAGGCGCGAGCATCGATACCGAACAAGTCTTCATTGTCGCTTTTACTGGTCGCAGGTTTTGGTTTTTCTGTTTCCTTTCCAAAACCCTTTCCCGCCGAAGCCTTATTTTTCTTCTTGGCAAAAAGTGCTGATACCGACGGCGACGTGGCTCTGTTATTGTTTGTGACGAAAGCAACTGTCTCGTCGAGTTGCATTAATGATGCGATGGTGAGCAGTAGGAGAGAATCGAATCATCATCCTTTATTTTTCAAATAAACAGCTGAAGACGTTTATGGTGTTGTTGAAAGTAATATAATCCTTGTCGGTTCAATGAATTTACTGTTGCAGCTTCGCTTACAACAGAGTCAAACTGAGTCGGTCGCATAGATTGACTCTAACAGTATGAAAAGGATGTGATTGATACTGACTTCGTGATGTCAAAAATCGTACCGATAGGATACCGCACCGTAGTAGACTGAGTAGTTGAAGAAGACAGTCGAAGGATTACAAGATGTGTGACTGTGTTGATGTGCGGTGGAGGTATTTATCGAGCAAAAGCGAGCTAGTCGCTGACGCGACGATGGAGCCGATGAGCAAACTTGATCTCATATGCTTAATATATAGTATGAATAGGATAGATTTAGATTTTACACATACCGCATTGTAGAACTCTGTTTCTCTAACAAAGCACGAAGAAGTCAGATGGATTCCATTTTTCAATCAAGACTGTGTCATACGTACGTGTAAAGCCCGCCCCATGAAGATCAAGACTGCCTTTCTTTGACTTAGAATTTTTTCGATTTCATGATCGGATTGAAGTAGAAGTAATGGTTCATTATATTCTAATCAAGCACAAGTTTCTGTTCTTCAAATCACCAGCGGCAACGTTATAGTTTCATGCAATAGAAATAGTAGAAAGGAGCAATGAGGAGCTTCATTCATCGAACTCTAGGATCATTTGCGGTATTTTTATTGGTTGCATCATTCTGCCGTGGTGCTCCAATTCGGGACACCAAGAGCAAGCCGCCACCGTCCACCTTTACCTGGGAAGCATTCATTCATGGGCCAACAGGAGTGGCCTCGTCGAACGAAAGGTCGGGACCTTTTTCGCTAGAGACCAATAAACCTTCCCTGTGGTCCCTCTTGCGGAAAAGGAATTTCGAATGGGGGTGGTGAATCTAGTTCGTCGTTGTCTACCGATCAAGATGAAGCAGAACTGAAGGAGCAACTGGTCAGAGAGGAAGAACACCTGATAGTCGAAACATCTCGTCAGTTTGTCGATGCGTGGTCGGATTTCCTTTGTCAGGGATCAATATCCCTCGGAATTTTGCGTTGTGAGAAAGAGAGAAACGATAGCAAGAAAACAAAGCGAGGGTGGCGAAAACTGTTGAAACCAAAAAGAAATAGTATTGCTGTTCAAGATAATAGCACAGCAGTATCGTCGTCGTCACTCCTAGCTCGATTCACAACGTTCCCAGTCAAGCTCTTGACATTTGGAAGTCCGGTAGAATCGTCGTGTTCATCTTTTATTTACGAGGACGGAGTCGAAGATACGAACCGGAATAGCACTGTCATTTTGGGTTCTTGGGATATCCCCTTGGAAGGCGGTGCTCTATTACTTGGGGACGATGAGCTACAGGAACAAAAATCAAGAAGTAGAAGGAAACGTGAATGTCGTGGCAAACTCATGTTTGCGATTGTCAAGAAAACTGGCTTGACTGACAAAAATGAAGGGGACGATTCTATCGAATCTCGTGGAGATAGTAGCAGCTACGAGATAATAACAGGCATTAGAAATTATCAGCCATGGTTGGCTGGTGGTGGATATACCGCGGAAAATGAGAAGCATGACAACATTTGGGATGCCCTCAAAGCTAATAGAGTGACAACAACTCGGCGATTGTGTCATGGATTCTATCTTTCGACTCAATCGATGGTACACGCGTACGTTACATGGAGGTTTCACCACGCATGGAAGAAAGAATTAACGAACGCGGTGCAAACAACCGCGAAGATCGCAACAGAGAAAGAAACTGTAGAAAGCTGAAGTGTTTAATGTTCGTTATTAGTTTGATCAAGGGTATTGTACTTTTTATTCAATTAGTAAAATATCAAATCTAAATCATAAAACCGGGTGATAAGATAATGAGTTTGAGACACACATATGTTTACTCTTTGATTCCTTCGTTTTTCGCGAATCTCTTTTTGAATTTGTGTAGAGCCGCAGGATCTAATTCCTTGAGAGTTGTTTGCACCCATTCCAATTTTCTCGCTTCTCTTCTTAAACGATCAAGTTTCTGGTTCACAATCAACATTTCGGAATTGATGACCGAGTTTTCCACTTGAATTTTTCGCAGCTGATCTGCTTTCTTGGGGGACAGAATTGGTGGGGGTTGGGGGCTTCCTTCCGCAATGAAGGAAGCCTTGATGGCATTTTCGAGCTTTTTACTGTGAGGGCCGTCTGGGATTAACCGGATCAAATCTTGGCGAGTTCTCGCTTGAGGAATTTGCGTAAATTGCTCTCGAAGCTTTGACTGCCGTTTTGCTCGATCTTCTGAATATCGGAAAAGCTTCCAACGAAGCTTAGATTGAATCTGCTTCGTGTTCCAGTTGATCTCGTTGACTTCGGCCTGCAAAAGAGTTTGACGAGCAGCCTTTTTTCTTACGGCATCTTTGAGTTTCACTTGCATTGATTCTTCGATGACTGTCTTCTCTTCAAACATTGCATGGAGTTTATTGGCATTAGATCGTTCCAAAACCTCATTGTACTCCAAATATTTCTGAAGTTTGTAAATTCTTAGGTTTTTCAATAGTTCAGGGTTTTTAGCGACGAGCTTTGGATGATAGAAAAGGAACTCACTGTAAGCAAGATCAAAGTTTTCCACAAATTCCAAATCCATCTCATCGACGTTTGGTACATTGAATTGAGAAGGGTCTTCGAAGTCACCTCCATCTCCACCATATATTCCATCCTCAGTGTATTCAGGAGCCTCTTCTTCTCGTTCTTCCAATATTCGGAAAATATTACCATTAGTTCCCATGTTACTGGATAAATTGGTTCCATCAGGATCTTTCGACTGACTCGTCCGTTCACCTGTGGCAATAATGTTCGAGTCATCGAGAAATTGAAAAATAGCTGCTGTTTGTTCCGAAATAGAACGCATATCGTCGGTCTTGATCTTGATCTTGATCTTGATGGTCGCACAGATCAATAGGAACAGGTAGCGGAATCTTCGCTGTCTTTGCTGAAAATGTTTTCCTCTAGTCGAATACCCGCTTCTTCTCGTTCTTCCAAGAGGATAGGTAATACAGACTTTGCCGTCTCGAGAAACTGGTAGGCAGGCTTGGAGTTGCCCTTTCGTAACGCTTCCTTGATTGAGTGAATAACTTCAATAGCTCGAGCAGCGGGTGAAACTTCGTCGTCCACCGTTTTCGTCTCAAAATAATGATACACAGCCGCAGCCGCCTCGGTCACCTCAGTATCCAAATTAACAATACTCTGTAGCAGATTCCTCGCTTCGAGATTTCGACTGAAAAGTTCTCGGTCCCTTTCTTCATCATCATCTCTCATCTTGTTGACGGGAATGGTATGAACGATGTCCCCTTGCGACGTTTCTTCTCGATCGCAAAGATCAATAGGTTGGTCTCGAGTTTCATCTGCTTGCCGTTCGTCATAATATCCGCGATTCGGAAGAGTCGCCTCAATCACCTCGTCTCGCTGGACACGAATGGATGAATGAGCAACTTCTTTTCGTGGATAGTATTTAGCAATACTGGATTTCGCAGCTTTAGTCGCTGTTCCTAGCGCTTTCGCGTATGCCGCCGATGTGGCTGATGCGGTGGGGGTACCGACATCCTTCTCGGCATGCAAACCCATTGCTTCCATAAAGGTTCCAATCATTTTTCTAGACAAGTTTAACGTCGTCACCGATGATAACAAGAATAATACTTCGTTTTTGGGTGCAACTGATGTGTGACAACATGAACAGAGTGGTAGCAGGTTCTATGTTGATTGCCTCCAGTATACATCACTAAAGTCGGGCTTTGTGAGCAGTCACCCCTCGCTGAAAACTCACCTTGCGATTTTGGGTTATACTAAGCTTCAGATCTGTATAAAGATTATATTCGCTTCTGTGTTTCTGCGCGTTCCGCGCATTGACGTCAAAATACGATTGATGATTGTTCTCATACATTATCATATGATACATATGGTACGTGAATATTTCGAATATGTATTATCCCGTGTTCAACGCCATTGCGATTTAGAACGCGCGTTCGCGCGACAATGGTATGAAATTTCCTTCCACCCCATTTCCTTCAAAAAATTCTCGCAATCGTCATCTTTGTACGTATTATCGGCGTCATCTTGAATCTCGTTCACTATTATTTCGAAAGAGGTTTGTACAGTACAACTTCACATAATCATTCTCATTCTTTCTGGAAAAGGAAGCTACTACTAGGAAGGTTCCATTACTTGATACGAATTCCTCCTCCACATTCGATAGGTTGATGATTGAATCATCGATGGCAAACAAGATGCCACGTTTGTTTCTGGCACTGCTTTTGTGCCTCTCCTTTCAAAATGCATCCGCATTCCGTTCGAGTGGTGTGTCGTCATTGATACGTCCGCTTTCCATTCCAACGCCGACGAACCGTGATCTTTTCAACGATTATGGCCCAAAAAACAGACAAAATATTCTCAGGCGTTTTGCTTCGTCGAGTGGCGAGGTAGCAGAATCAACGACGACCGCTGACGAGAAGAAGAACGTACTCAAAGCTCCCGATGAGCCACAGGTTTTGGCGTCTGGATTTTCGCAAAACATGGATATGGTCGAGGCTATCAAGGAGGCCGTGGAAATGGCAATGGCGTCCTTACCTGCTCCAACCGAAAATTCTGCAATTGATCTAGCAGTTGTCAGTGTCAGTAGCCTCTACGATGGCAACGCTAGTCCGTCCTTGGTCGTTCCAACCATTTTGGCAACGGCATCCACGTACGGAAACGGTATCCAAAATATTATTGGATCGACATGTGGTGGATTCATAAGCAGTAGTCTTCTCTTTGACGACGATCTTGTTGGTGACATCAAAGATGCAGAGGACGGTGGAACAGAGGATGTTTCTCGTGTTTGTCAGCCGATAGAAAGAGAAGGGGTTCCAGGAGTCTCTATCGTTTTGAGTTTATTACCGGACGTTCAGCTTGAAACCTTCCATGTAACTGGAGACAATGTCCCAGATCATTATGCATTGATGTCGTCTGAATCTTGGAAGGAGTCAATCGGTTTGTCGCCGTCTTCAGACAGCGATGAAGACAGCGATGAAACTGAACCTGTAGTCATGGTGTTTCCATCTCCCGCCATGTCCAACGAACTCGATGATTTACTGCGAGGACTAGAATACCACCTCCCCGGTTCCAATGTATTCGGCTCGGTTGCTTCAACTGTTTCATCCCTTTCAAGAGCGAGGCTTTTCCGCTATGACGCAAAAATGGATGGAGGGGGAGACAGCGTTGTTCAAACTTTGGCAGACGGGTGTGTTGGAGTTGTGATGGAGGGAGACATCGTTGTTCAAAACATGATCGCTAAGGGAGCAAAGCCTGTTGGTGGCGTGTATAATATTGTCAAGGGAGAGGCTTCGACAATTTCTGCAGTCGCCCTTGATGAAACCGCAACCGAAATTATTCGTGCAGCGGAAAAATTAGAGCAAGATGATGTTGAAGATGAAGAAGAAGACGAAGATGACGAAGCTGAGAAGACAATGGCTGCGAAAATGGCCGCTGCGTACGCTAAAGCTCGAATTCCCAAACCCGTCCTTGCTGAAGCTAACTTTGTGATGAAAACACTGAGCGATGACGATCAAGCCTTCATGGCCAAATTCATTCTTGTCGGATTAGAACGCACTGGAACTCTCGGAAGAACGGCAAGTGAGCTGTCTCGATTATCGGAGGGAAAAGGACACGGTTATGGAGTCCACCAAGTCGCTAGTGCGTCTATGAAGGATGGATCAGTCACACTGTCCCTGGGAAGTGTAGACATCGAGCAAGGAAATCGCATGCGTTTTTATGTTCGAGAATCAGCTTTCGCGAAAAAAGAGATCGAGGCGTTATGGACGGGTTACAAAAAGCGGAACGCAAAACAAGATAGTGAGAGCTCACCAAAGTTTCAGCCAACTGGTTGCTTTGTCTTCCCAACCCTCGATAGAGGTAGTAAGTTTTTCTCGGGAAAGAATGGATTCGAGAGCTCTGCTGTTTCGGACTTTCTCCCCACTTTGCCATGCATTTCAGGTTTCTTCGGTAACGGTGTCATCGGTTCGATGGTCACGGATGCAGCCGTATCTACAGAACGTGAACCAGTAAGCATGAATGGAAGTGCGAGCGGATATTTTTTGATTGGAAGTAAGTCCAATCGCCCAGCTTATTCTCCCAAAAAATCTGGTGCATATGAAGCGGCAGGGAAAGATGAAATAGAAGAGGATGAAGAGGCAGCAGAGGATAGGAAGCGTGGAGAAAAAATGAAGTCGTTTGATTCGGAAGAAAAGAAGGCTCCGCGGGACGAAAGAGGCGAGTTGGTTCTCAAACGAAGAGAAGTCCATTCGGGACGTGCTATGACGGTATCGACTGTCGAATGGAGTGTCGCAGAAAATATGGCAACGCCCACATCGGCTCTGGAAGGTTTTATGTGGGATAAAGAAACAGAGGTAGATCGATTCCGTGAACGAGTTCCCCTCGCAAATTTGCTATCTCAATGCAAACTCTTTACCGTCGATCCGTCGAAACCCAAACCTCGGGATTGGATCGGTCCTATCAAAGAAGCTGCTTCCAAAAAAGGTTTTGTCATTGTTCCAGAATGCAAAAGAACAGAGCCAGGGAGCGGAAGCCTTCGGAAGCGATACGATGTATCAAAACTGGTCAAAGACTTCACAATCAAGGGAGCTCCAGCAATCAGTGTGAACTGTGATCCTGTCATGTTTGGTGGCTCCCTTGACGATTTGACCACGGCAAGGGAAGCAAGTTCAAAGGTAGTCATTGAATCAAGTTCAGATGACGAAGTTAGTGCTCCTCCGATTCTTGCGTCCGATCTCTTGCTGTACCCATATCAGCTGTACAAGATGAGACTAGCGGGTGCCGATGCTGTCAACTTGATTGTTGGAGCTCTGGCAACCAAGGATTTAGTATACCTCACCAAGATTGCATCAAGTTTACAAATGCAATCTATGCTCACTGTTACTTCTGCTACTCAAGTTGAAAATCTCAATGTCTTGTCAGCGAAGACTGTAAATGGGCTGATCGTTTCAAACAGAAATGTAAGTCGAATGGCTGCAGATGTCGTCGCGATGGAATTGTCCGCTTGTGAAATCCTAATATTTTTTCATTTTTGTCTTTCCAGCTTGAAGATTTTTCGTTTGACATGACAGGTCGTCAAGCTCTGGATATTCTGGAAAGTGACGAATTAAAGGCATTCAAGGAGAAACACGGAGATGACTTGCCTATCCTAGTTGAAGGACGCGTAGGAATTATCCAGGAGAAGGATGATGATGGCAAAAATGATCCCAATATCTATATCGAACAGCTGAAGAGTGCCGGGGCAACTGGAGCCGTCGTGGGAGGAGGACTTGCCTCTGACGAAACAAGCATTTCGGTATTGAACTCTATGCTTGGGTCTAGCTAGCGTTAAATATTTTAGTCTCTCTGGCATTATTAGTTATTGTTATCGTTTGATAAGATTGGATTAATTAAGTATCCCGCACTTTTCTAAATTAAGAACTAGTTTACATTATATGCTACACGCGGTCCTCGTGAAAGAAGCAATCTAAATTCCGAACCCAAGCCAAATCAAAGCAATAGTGGCACAAGTCAGTGTGAAGGTTGACGCAGATGCGAGGCTTGCTCCAGAAACGGGTGCAGCTGTTGGTTGTTTTTGAATCTTGTATATCGGTGGTATCACCGGGGGAAGCGAAATTGGGACAGCTCCATTATCCGGTTCTTCCGCGAATAGAGGAACAGGTCCTTCAGATGGGGCACGGGAGGTTGTAGGCATAGGGGTGACAGTAGGTGCAGGGGATTGCGTTGGTGAAGGAGAATCGAAATCAATCCCGATGACACGATCAATGTGATGCAGAACACCATTGTGAGCTAATATGTCACAATTGTAGACCTTGGCGCCACCAACCCACAATTCTTCCTCTTCCTCCCCCTTCAACTCAACTGGGAGCACAACACCTTCTACCGTCACTACCTCTGTTTGGTTAGCTAACACGTCACAGAAAAATAGACCTCTCATGACATGACGCTTGATGATCGGGCCTCCCTCCAAGGTATCAAATTCAACTCGGCGAAAGGCGGCGTTGTCAGGTGCCAAGACCGTCAATGGGTAATCCTTGGAAATAAAATCGGTTAACCGAACAAAATCGATATTGACTTTCAAAATCGACGTCTCCGGCATAAATTGAATCCAGTCGTAAATGTTGTTGGAGACTGCTGTGGGTGTAATAGCTGTATCAATGGTGTGTAGATAGCCATCTAAAGCGATCAAATCACCGAAATGGGATCTGCCTTCCTCGGGACCATTTTGGATACGAGGCAAATCCCCAGTCTTTCGCAAGTTGTAAGTTTGTCCATTCAACATAGTAATTCGTCTTGGGGCCTCATATGTCAGTTGGTTTCTTGTAAAGTTGCCTGCAGTAATATGATTCAACAAGAATTCGCATGCGTGACGATACCAATCTGGAGATAGCAGTCTATTGAAATCTTCATTGTTGAAGTTTGCAAAGGCCTGACGAGTGGGACAGAATACAGTCAACGTTGTATTGAAGATTTCGGCTATATCTTCGCTCGCCAATTGACATTGAGTAAAGAAACGATAACAATCACTGGTATCATGATCTGTTGACATCGGTGTGAAAAATGCGAAATCCGTAATGTAGGGAGGGAAAAGCGGGTAATCCAAGCCGTGGAAAATACTGCGAAGACAGACATGGAGAGAAATCGAGCAAAGGTGGTGCGATTCGAAGCGAAAACGTTAGCCGTTTCCCATTGTGGTCATGAACAATTTCCTGCCAAACGCAGAAACAAAACATTTCCGTCAACACTACTCAGCGCAAAGCTTTCTACTTACCCGTTTGGAGTTGGCTGGTCCGGCAAAAGCAGTTCCTGCGATTGAAATCGCACCTTGTCTTCTGTGGTAGTAATCCACATGTGGGTTCCCAATTCAGAATGGACCAAAAACTGATCCACTCCCGTTTTCTCATTGATGGCAAAGAGTTGTGCCACGTGATAATTGTCCTTGATCATGTGACAGAGAATGAAATCCCTCGTGTAATTGAACATATCCTTCTCCAGCAACCTCGGAACATCGACTTCGGCTCGGTTGAAACGGCGATTTGGAGGAACTAGAAAGGTAATTCCGTTTTCATAGACTGCATTGATGCGATCGTCGAGGCCAACGTGCAAGGCCAAATTAGCCATGTTGGAAAAAGAAAATTTTTCTTGTCGGCTGTTCAATAATTGTGTGATCATGTCGTACCCAAAGAAAGGAGGATACAAAACCTCATCGACGACGTGAATAATACCCTCAGCTGTAAGAATATCGGGTTCCACAAAGTTGACCCCGTGCACATTGTCAATCTTAACCAACTCTTGATCAACATAGATTTCTCCCTGAGGATTTTCCAGTTGCCACCGTCGGCCGTTGAAAATTTCCTCATAAGTATAATTGTCCTCAGTGACCATGTGCCACTCAGTGAGGTATTTGAAGTGAACAAAGAATTCTGGTTGCGTCGTCCACTGATCCCATCGGCGTGTATCATTCAATCGAAAGTTATCCCAAGCCGCCTTGGTGGGCCCAATGATTGTTTTCGCAATGCTAGGAGACACACCAGTTCTATCCAAAAGTGCCTTAAAAGTTGACAAACGAGCATCGTTGGTCAAGATCACATTAGCGGTACTTAGACCAGCCAAGGGACTGTATGTAGCGTTGAACTTTTGAGCAGCAACGGATTTGCTGCCGACAACAAACAGCAAGAGCCATGTCGTCAATGAGCAAATGTTTTTGATGTTTGCCATCTTGATTTCTTCTGTGTCCGATAACGTTTGGATCGGATGGTGTTGTCGATGGTATTTTCTTATTCGTGCGTCCTTATTGCGGATGCTTTCTCGTGTGATTTTTGGAAGTCGTGACAGCTTCGTAAACTCTCTCGTCAAGTGTGTTCTTACTCACAAGATTCACGGATTGTTTCACAACGCTTTCGGGTCGCTATTCGTGTTAAAGAAAGTTTCCATAATCATTCGTTGTAATTCCTTGGTCTGGTTGATGTGAAACTCTTCACGTCTATAAATCTTACCGATGACTGGTCTCAAGATGACCTCTTGAAGTCATTCTTTGGAAAATTAAATAGCCTCTGACCACAAAGTGCCAGTCGTGTATGACCTCCATGCACGATTCATAGTTCACATAAATGGGTGGCAATCGACTCATTTTCCGATCACTTCAATATCAAAAAACAATCTTGCCATAGAACGGTCGTCTTCTCTCGAGAACCCTGAAAAGGTAACCTGGAAGAAGCAGCAAACAATATTGTTTTATATAGTCTCGTCCGTCAGAGGCCGAAACCGAAGGGGGAAGAATAAAACGCAGCATTAGAATCCTCGTCAAATCGTTACCATTGTTTTTGTCCTCCTCTTTTTTTCTTGCTGCTTGTCGTGGTTTCACTCCTACAATTGCGGGTCGCTTAGCTCGTAAAAAATAGATAACGAAAGCATCACTACTTGGCATAAGCGAACAACTTGAAATTTGGTCAAGGCGCTCTTTTACCAAGTACTGACGCGGACGACGAGGACGACGAGGACGACGAGGATGAGAACAACAAGCCAAAAACGACGACGACGACTAATGCTGTATCCTATATTTTCGTCGTCGTCTTCTTCTTCTTCTTCTTCTTCTTCTTCTCTGCGTGTGCGAATACTTCTTGCTAGAGTAGCACTAATATAGCAGCTATAGTGCAGTCAGTGTAGCTAGATTAGGACTTTTTAAGTTTGTTAGAAAAATACCATTCTTCCAGAATTCACAACAACTCTTTTTCCAACAAAAAGTGCGACCACCGAAAAAGAACGCAGGCGATGAAATTTTTGTGATGGTTTCTTAAGCCGGCGCATGTCCCGCATCAAGTCGTCATAATAATTTTGAAAAAATGTGGGATGGGTGTTAGCGTAACGCAGCGAAAAAAGTTTCATAGGACGTTGGAGGAACCTCGCTTCTAATAATTATGTGGAAATTCGGTATTAATTATTCGTGTCTGTATATGATATTTATTGTATGTACTATTTCCAGACAAGACTTGGCGCAAAAAGATAAGGGGAATATGTGCGTTGAGTGAGCATTAGCTGGAGTTGGTCGGCTTCAGTCTATATTTTGAATGCCACGAGCGCGCAAGACTGGCCTTCTCAATTTTCACGCAACTTGGGTCGACCAAACCGTTCCGTGTTAGATTCTCTCTCGACTTTGGTAACTAAAAATTAAGTCCTGCAAAGAAGGTTTTTGGTGCCGAGCGACCACGGATGCTCTCCGTTGCCCGAGTGTCAGCTGTGAACTCTTTGCATCTGAACATCTGAATAGCCACGTTTATGTTGTTGCCATCTGCGAAATTGTAAATCTGTCCGAAGCCTTCCCTTCGACAATTACAGCAGAACAACACTACAAAGTCAGCTAATAGGTGCCCGCCTTTAACCAACAGAGAAAGGCGCACCAGTGCCAATAGTTGGACCCAAAAGAAGGTACCTCAAAGACGAGTGCTACTTCAGTCTGAGATAGCTGGGAGCTCTAGAGATTGATGACAAAAATCATGAAGAAGCGAATTCAGGTGGTTCCGATATCGTCGGATGATCATTCCGCTCGATCTGCTGATGCCTCTACCGGTACAGCAAGCACCCGAAGCAAGATACGTCTCCGAACCTCGGGTAGCAAATTAAACAAGCGACAGCAGTCGGGACTTTTCTCGAAGAGACCATACCTATACAAAGCGCAGGATCAATCAATTTTGACATCACCATTCAACAAAATTCTCTACCCAAACAGCAATAAAGGAAACGTTGCCGATGATCAGACGACGACGACAACTCCGGTACATTGGATAGATTGGCTTGATTCCGGAATGGAATTCTTTGGATGCGGGGTCACGATTGGTATGGATAACACTTCATCCGAAGACCAGAACCAGCAGCATTCCTCGCCCATTGGACAGGCACTTGGATTTTCGCTATCAACGAACAATTTACAACGAGAACAAGATATGTTAGCTATAAAGAAGAGGCACTTGGAACTAATGGAACACGATTATGTGCAACTTCACGAAGATTTTTTCGATTCTCTCTTGAAGGAAGAAGGCGATCAAATGTTAGCTTCCATAACAAGGGCCAACCTCTCCACGCTTCAAACTGGGGACCAAGTCAATACTCCAACAAGCTGCTCCGCTTCCATTGGATCCGCTGCTTCATCGAGACTCACAACAGAATCAACAATCAAAGACGGTAGCAACCACACAAGAGCTTATGGTAGCAACCACACAAGAGAAAGCATGCTAAGCAGCCCCTCGGTTTCCTCTACGACGGCTGTGCGCCCCAATGGAATCCCGAGGCAAAGTCCAAGGAGTACAAGTGACACCGCTAGTTTCGATGTCTATGATGATCAATCTCATTCCGGCAGGAATTCAGTCGCGAGTTCTGTCAAGACAAATACCGCATCAGTATCTTCTTCGAGTAGTTCCAAGTCGAAGAAGAAGCAATCTACGATCTTGTGCATACGCGATATCATGGCAAAGACGCATTTAGAACATCCTGAAATGTACTTGCATACGCAATGCAAGCTACAAAAGGACAAAGGAAGGGGAGAGCGACTAGGTTCTGCCATAAGCGCAAGAGGAAGGGATCCAACTCTGGAAAAGCTACGGGATAAAATGAAATTGATCGTGGAGGTATCGGGAGAACTTCAAGTTTCGAATCTGAAAAACACTGATCCATCCTCTGCTAGTGTTATGAGTGCGGGTATGAAACGTCGCAGGGCAAAGATTTCTTCGATTGAGCATGACGAAAAGTCTAAGAATTGGGATGAAGATGGAACATACATTATCGAAACACGGTCCATGATTGAATTGCAATTGGGATTTCTTTCCATGCAGTACGGATTGTTGTTGCGCTGGGACGCCTATCGAACAGGACAGGTAGTCTTTGTTTGTCTGAGAAAGATGTGTCACGATTCCTTTTACACTAAGATCCGTTCTCCTCCTACAATTTCAACGACATCATCAACAAAATCTGTGGCGTCCAAATCGACAAGCGGGGAATCATCATCTCTATTCCCTAAATCGTTATTGAAGCAAAAATTGTCTCAAACAGACAAATCACAACTTGGCCGCCCTCCTACGATTATTGCTGCCTCGAAAAAGCGTTTAGGAGCTCCTCCACTGGTCGTCCGAAGTCCAAAGGGTGGCAATCACGCAATTTATCAACGTGCATCTGGCGCAACGGAAGTGGTACTGGTCGATGCACCCTATCGAGTGCCGCCTCCAGATGTCTTTGCACCTTCCATCTTGTCTTTGGACGTGCATCAACTCACTGGCCTTGATCCGAAGTCACGGTGGACTCTAATTCTAACCTTCGACGGTGACACAGAAATCGCTCACCTCAAATACAACCACAATGAAGGTGTTTTCGAAACGACACGCACCACGCCCTGCAAATGGGAGATTAGCATGATGCCGCAACGACCAGCTGTCACCTCCTTCGACGTAGCTACGGGTTTGGAAATTCGACTCTTTGAACAACGGACGAAGCGTCGTTTGCGAGGGGTGGCGAATGCAGCCGCTGGCATGGTTGGAGTACGATCGTCATCAACATCGTCTTACGTCCCAGCGGGCAGCGACCCGTTTTCGTTGAATTCACCAACAAAGCTATATGTTGTTGAAAACCAGAGGCTGATCCATTACAACCAAGGGCACAAAATGTTTCGAACCAACAGTGAAACTAGTTTGGGGAGCAGCACGAGCGGTGCTTCTGGGTCTATCGGCGGAAGCAGTAGCGGTAGACACTCATTGAAAAAGTCCACTTCACGCCTAGCATCGACCATGACTGTACCTTTGGGAGGGCTTGTTTGTCAACCAAGCACATCGCAAACTACTCTGTGGAAGTTGACAATACCTTTTACTCACGACGAAGATGCCGAGGTCACTCTGACCCTGATGCATCAATCGGATTATGCTCACTGGTTGTACCAAGAATTACGGGCCCGTAGAAAGGAGGAACTGGCGGTTTCCGCGCCTCCTTCGGATCTGTGGCGCATACTTGGTAGAAGCGGTGACGACGAAGATGAAAATTACAATGAAGATGCTCTCACAGAATATTCAGACGACAGCGACATATACTTCATGGAATGGTTGTACTATTGCTGCTTTCCCACGTCGGTATGATCACCTATCGAAACCGCAGGGAGGCAATGCGTTCGGTTCGAACGGTACGGCTACTGAAGGTCGTTATGGAAAACAAATATACCAGAGCAGGAAACAAGAATTGGTTTGAATGACTCAACCCAACGGTCTGTTTTCTTGATTCACCACGAGCATACAAGGATCCTATTTGATACACCAATAATAATCTCTTTAGTATTGAATTTTAAGGAACCACATCTCGAAGTCCTTTTGATATAAGTCTACATTCAAAGCTGTAGAGCTAGCAAGTAATAGTAGTCGAAGTTCTTATCGTTGTGCTGATTGATGATAGACTTTCAGCGCGCGACTAAAAAAAGAGAGTTTCGATCCATCAATCGTTCATTATTTTTCCAGGACTGACATCGTTGCTATTCATTTTTTATTATCCATCGAAAATAACATCACTTCGCAGCATCAGTCGTTAACGCCACTCGTTTTTATCAACCTCCCGCACTCTTCCGAAGCCACCAAGAGAACCAATAGTACAAAGTGATACACCATTTTCGTTGACACTCTCAAACAATGGATGCACAAACCGAATCGACGGCAACCGCAAAAACGCGGCCCATCGGAATCACGACGACGTATATTGTCCACGGAGACGACGGAAAAGCAAGGACGACCACCGAAACCTTCGACGCCTCTTCGTCCGATGCAGCCGAGGCTCGTGTGGGACTTGCGGTTGGGGTAGAACCGGTAAAAGTACGTCGACGATAATTCTTGTCGGCGTGTTTTGGATATTTCGAAAGGGACTGACCATTCTTTTTGTTGGGATATCGTTTCTTGTTTTGCTTTACACAAACACCACAGGCCCAGCCGGGAGACGATACGTATAGCGGGATGCACGACCAGGGCCCTCTGCCACCACCAAAGGAAGGCGGTCCAATTGCCTTCTTGATTGGATGTGTGGGGTTGGCAAAGGAGCACAGCGACGCCTTTCTCACCAAATGCATCGAGGAAGAAAAGGAAAAGAAACTACAAAAGGATTCCAATGAAGCGGAATCTCCAAATACTGTCGCAAAGAAATCCTCTGCCTTTCCCAACAAACGACCAAAGCAGTAACAGCAATGGCAAGGCCGCTAATAAACTAAAACAGTTTTTTCACTTCCACCGCATTATATTCTACCAAAAAATGATTAGATTGCACCTACGGTGTATCGCATTCAGAATCGTAGTGATAAGTGTGCAATACTACTACTACAAATTAGATCTAGCTTTTTGTGTCGCACCATGCACAGCTGCGAGCATCGACCGACTTTCATCACGGTGTGCTTTCCGTAGCCATGTTGTGTTTTAGAAGATACAACTGCCACTGTAGCTCTGTGGCATCGTCGTCGGTGAAGACTTGTACGGCGTGAACTCCCCAACCGGACCGCGAGTAGATTTGAAGTGACTTCTGGTTGGCCTTGACGCGGGGCCAGAATTTGCTCTCGCCACCAATGTCTCCACCAATGTTGCCACCAATGGATTCCACGTTGACGGGTACCTGGTCTTGCACCAGGGAAATTTTTGCCGAGACTCGTGAATCGCTACTCTTTTTGTTGATTGCTTTCTGGATCTTTTGGCCGTCGTCCCAGGTTACCAGAACCGTAACGGGATAGTCTTCGAGATCAAGTTTTGTCAGCTCTTCAGAGCCACCACCCGACATGACGAATAGATCATCGCCCCTGTTGTTGTTGACGACGATGACACCTTTGGCACCTTCGGTAAACTTTTTGTTGAACGCTTTCTCTTGGAATGTACAGTCGCCGCGCCGGACCAAAGATATAACCGACTCTTTGCCGTCGTCGGCAATCTTGTCCGGTGTCTCAGATTCAACACTTCCGCCTTTCGAAGCCAGCTCCATGGAGAAACGACCACATCCATGCCTATCATCGGAACTCGATGGCCTAACTTCAGCTTCTAGTTCGATAGACTCAACCTTTTGAAGATAAGATGTTCGAGTCGGTCCAAAGAGAGCGGGTGAACAAGGAAATCGATGCAAAATCGTATCCATGCTTTCGGAGCCACCAGCATCGCAAGTCGAATCGATCTTGGATTCCGTAATCTGCACTTCACAAGCATATGAGTTGCCATGGGTGTCGGCCAATACAACAGCTCTGGGGCTTGGCTTCGCAACAGAGTTGTCGCTATTAACCCCAGTATTATCTGTGCCTGAATCGTTTGATGAGTAAACCAAAATCAAAGGCCCTTGGCCAGCATTGATCAACGGCTCTTCGTCGATCAAAGTTGTTACTACAGTTTCTCCACTGTCTACGTGCTGAACGAAGAAACCACTGCCTCCTGGAAACGCCGAGACATCAAAACTTCCCAGGTCGTCTCCCATGTCAAAACGAGTAGAAGGACTTCTGATATCGTTGTCTTCTTTCTGCGTCGACGAGCTCACATCTTTGCTTCCGTCGCTGCCTTGAACTGGGTTTCGTTTTTGGAAAAATGCATTGTACAAAGCTTGAATATGAACACCAGCGCCGTGTAGAGCAAGAGCGTCCATAGAACCAAGCTGAATGATATCATTTTCACTGACAAAAAATTCATCGCTCTTTCTCGATTGAAAGGAATCCGAATAGTCAGTGATTCCACCGTTCAATGCACGAATCCAGAGAAAGTTACTTGCGTAGAGGTTTGGACAGGAATTAGTAAGTTCTAATTCGTTCCCAAGTTTTCGAAAGGTCAGGAATGCCGGGTTCAGAGTGTTTAATCTCTCGCTAAAGACATCAAAAGGACTCCAGGAATTATCCTTCGAGAAAATCCGTTCGACAGCACTCGACAATTGATTATCACGCTCTGAATAGTATCTCTCCATTAATCTTCGATTTCTGTATATTTCCCGATCTTTCACTATCAGGGGTTCCAACTGAAGCCCAAAGTCCCTCGATTTACTATCATTGGTCCACTTTTCTTTCCAAAGGCCTTCGCGTACGTTATTTTTTGCTTTCGTGCGTCGATTTTGCCTCCTCTGCATTCTAGACTTCAGTTTTTTAGCTTGTTCGACAAGATTGGCATCGCCTGATACGGTTTTTGGTTCGTTGTGAATAGGGTGCGCTTCCGTAGTAAAGACCCAGTCACGTTCCTCATCCGTGTGCAGGATATTGTTGTCATCAAAAAGTAGATATAAATACTTCAGTGTTTCAGAGAGAAAATAAGATGGCATCTCGTCCATAAGTCTCATTCGATTTCGTTCAGCGTTCAATTTTCCTGATGTTCTGGGGGATACACTTCGAACAGAGCCGTATCCACATTCGGTGCGAGTGAGTTTCTCAATGGTATGCAAAGCAAAATCACCCGACCAGAGCCAGCCAGAGCTATCTGATGTGTGATTATTCATTCGTGATCGGATTTGATTTTGGAATCCTTTGCTTGAGCGATGCAAGAAGTATGCACTCTCCAAGAGCTCAGGACGCAATAGGTGTTCTCCACCGCCATAATCAACTTTCTCAGATTCGAAATCGAATCTCTCCGGCAGGAAGCCAAGATACTCTCGAACGAGAAAGAAAGAATTAAGAGTGCGTGCGGCTGGTGCAATTTCGCCGAGGAGAACCTGCATCCCTGGATAAAATGCCATCAAGGCCTCAAAAACTGTACGCGGGGCTCCCTTCTGTTTTTTTCCACGTCTCATCTCTACATCTCCGTACCAGTCTCCGACTCGTGTCTCATTATGAAGTCCACCATATGCAGCAACTAGCTGGAGCCAAAAATCAGAATCTTCAGGAAAAAGAATGTGATGCTTTATCAGGTATTCGTAAAAAGAATCCGAATTCGAGCCTATTCCACTCAGAGTCTCTGTCCATGTTCCCGTCTTAGTACATATGTGTTTTCCAACAAGGCCTTTTGTCGATCGTCGCATCCAAAGTGCTCTTGTTGCTAGCTTTGCTGCACGGCCATATTCGTGATTACCAGTGAGCCTACTGAGCAGTTCCATTTCGAGCGATAGAGTTCCTCCTCCAGCAAGCGAAGCAATCGTTGTCTCGCCTTCAGGAATTCCACGAATCAAGTTGACTGTGCCGTAAGGTATACCCTGTTTTGGTGCTGAATGCTGGAAGCAGCCTATCACCAAGATCTCGAGCAAGCTCAAGTAGAAAACCGTCGTACTTCCAGTGCCGATCAGTTTGAATACTCTCTCCTTCTACACAACGATCTGTTTCTCTTTCTCGATGAAGCCCCAATAAGATACTATTATCATTCGCCCAAATCTCCTTTTTCAGCACCTTTCCTTCCAGAAAAGCCGTTGCGAGTTGGTGTCCCGATAAAAGGCCTCCGAGAACACGAATATTCGTCTCGAAAACACTGACGTTGTAATTGATATCGAAAAGACCACCTCCTGTAGTGTAAACACCTGTTTCCTCGTATACATTGTCGTTCAAAAACCTCAAACGCTCGACTGCTCGAGCAAATTCAGTATAATTCCCAAGGATGACCAGCGTATCAAGACTATCAATGAGCGTCAAGCCAGGAATTTTGACTAGGTGGAAAGAAGCCGGTCCGCATGTGATAGGTTTTACCTCCGAAGCTGGATATCCATGATACATGTAACTATCGTATGCGTGCATGAACATTTCCTTGATAAGCTTCAAGTTGGCCTCTGTTCTTGTCGGTGGGAACGATGGAAATGCAGAATGCAGTGACGCAAACATGTTTTCTCTGGACTTTCCCTGGGCGTCTGAACGTGATTTTCGGGCAAAGGATTCTATAACGTGGTCCTTGATATAGTGCAAGGTTTCGTTTATTTCTTTCAAACCAGATTCTGTGAGAACGTCGGCCATGTGCTTGAGAGATGACGACAATAGTACATCATCACTTTCCTGGTCGTTCTTTGATGAATCGATTGCATCGTCTCTAAATTCAAGCTCGTGCCAGTCGTCCAAACAAACGTGCAGTGTATATTGACAGACTTTGGACTCGACGACACTTTCAACGGCCATCTCCTCGCCTTCCATATACTCACACTTTGCGGATGAACTTCCGTGAAGCACAATCACTGAAGTCCGCCGCTGCTGCGACCCACCTTCGGCACAAAGATCCCCGTTTATGTATGTATGGATTGCGATGGCTGAAGGATTTTTCGCCTTTGCAGCCAGAACGAGAGATTTAGCGTCGCTCATGCTGTTCGGCACAATTTTTTCGTCTGTCCATTTGCTACCACCTGACAAAGCGAGTCTCGTCCCTAAATTATACGAAGGTGAGATCTTGCCGTCCTTCGACCTCGTACCCTGGTAAATTGCTTCTTTATCAGGGCACCACTGGAATGACCAATACGAAGTGCGACTCTCCGAAAAACAATAACAAACTGTTGAACCCTTGATGGGGTCGACGTCTGTCCATCGAAGAATAGCTGATGTCCTTTGAGACGCCCGATTTTGGTTCTTCTCAGTCGAGCTTTTCTTCTCCAAAATCAAATTTTCCTCTTCTGCAATCAGCGAATATTCCTTTAGCTGAGGGAAAAAATTGAAAAATTGTTGCATGTAGTGTTCATTTAGACTTTGTTCCATCAAGAAACCCCTCCGATGCAACATGCTGCTTTCTATTTCTCGTTCTGATCGAAGAATAAAATCGTCTTCTTCGGTAGACAAAATGCCTGCTGAAGACAATGATGCGGATAGAACATTTGTTGTACTATCGAGTGCATTCTTGAATGTTTTCCACAAAGATCCCAACGGACTAGGAGAATCATCTTGGTTTACGTAAAGTGTGTTTTGAGTGCTATCTTGAGGGTTTTCGGAAGACGATGATGCAAAGACAACCGAGGGAAAGTACTCTGGGGGAAGCAAAGGGCATAATATGGAGACGTTGAAGAGAATGAGGCATGTTGTCCAAACCAGCATACGAGACAACATCTCTAAAGACCTCATAACTCTCCAGTTTTTGAATGGACCGGAGGAAAGAGGTAGAGATCAACCTCCTTCACTCAGTGAGTTCTTGTTTATGACTTTCGCGGTAGGCAGTGAGCCAATGTCGACCTTGGCAAGGGGGATTTAGTATAGCAGTGGGATCTTCCTTCTAAACTTTGATATCATCACGATTAGCAATAAAACCGCTTTCCAACATTTACAGTCTCTCTGTTTGTCTCTACCGTAGATGGTGCCTTCACTCTTTCTCCGACCACCAGTATGGCTGGAGCAATGAGAACAGAGGCTGGAGACAAAAAATCTCGGTCAATTACGTAGTTTCACTTTTTTGTGAGGACGATCATCAAGTTTGTGTTGTTCGGGCAGTTTTTAAATTTTGTTCGCATGCAACGCGCATCCCAAAATAAATTGGTATGCTTTTTAATCGAACGAATCAATCAATGGTCTTTAAGCCCTTTCGCGTTTAGGTATGTACCGTAACAACATACTTTTCACACTTCTATTCTCAAAACTCGAAGTACTTGAGGAATAGATTCATCATTCATGTTGTCATCAGGTCATTACTGCAGAAGTATGTCGATCGTTCAAGAAGCGCAGGCGACGCTGTAGGAAACAACGCTGAGATGAAGCCAAGGAAACGAATAGGCCCCAGACACAGACGGCGTCGTAAGAGTGGCTTGCAATCATTGGTCGTAAAAGCTCTCTTGGCAGTGGTTTTGCTGGCATGGATCATTGGATTTGTTGTGTTGATCCCGAAGCGAGCAGGAGAAACAAGTGATGTACAGTACGAGTCCCCGCTGCTCATTTTTACTTGCAATAGACCAGAATATTTGGAGAAAACGCTAGAAGGCGTACTGTCTACGATTTCACAACCCTGTGGATTCGGATGCCCTGTCATTGTATCCGAAGATGGCCAACACGACGATATCGAAGATGTCGTGTGGTCCTTTCAGGAAAAATTTAAAGAAAAAGAGATACCGCTAATACACATCAACCACAAGCAAAAATTTCGAACCAGGGGCAACGCATACAAAAAACTGGCAAAGCACTACGGTTGGGCTCTCTCACAAGTATTCGATGGAAGTGCAATCTTTTCGAAACCAAACGACATTGACGAGAGTTCTCTCCCTCAACGAGTCATAATATTGGAAGAGGATATTGAAGTTGCACCAGATTTCTTTTCGTACATGGAAGCGACAAGTTCTCTCCTAGATCATGATCCGACACTATATGCTGTGTCCGCCTACAATGACAACGGCCATTTGCCAAACGGGGACCCAAAACGAATTTTGAGATCGGATTTCTTTCCGGGATTGGGCTGGATGATGAACAGAGATCTGTGGAAAAACGAACTAGAATCCAAATGGCCTCCTGGTTGGTGGGATGATTGGCTCAGAGAACCAGAGCAACGAAAAGATCGTCAGGTTCTTCGGCCAGAAGTTAGTCGCACGTACCATTTCGGTTCGGAAGGGGGTGCGAGTGGAAACCAGTTTGGCACCATTCTAGAACGCGTCAAGCTCAACAAAGAAGCTATCCAATGGGAGATGGAAGACCTATCCTATCTCGAAAGCTCATTGTACGAAAATGAATACACGAAGGAGGTAATGAGCAGTAAATTGGTTCGTTCCATTAGTGATGCCGATGATGCATCAGCAGGATCGAAAGTCCGAATAGAATACGAGGATTTTTCTCATTTTTCGAAGCTCGCGGCACACCTTGACATAATGGATGACGAAAAGGCGATGGTACCGAGAACTGCCTACAGAGGCATAGTGGAAGTGCGTCGTGGCTCTAACCTTCTCTTTCTGACCCCAAAGAGAGGTTTTGAAGGCTACAAAAAAGAGCCCAAAAAAACAAGACGACATAGGCGAGATGAGGGCAACTAAACTTGTCTATTTGGTGAACAAATAACGTTCGATGCAAATGCGAAGGGACGACTGTAGAGGAAAGACAAAACTTTTCTTTCTTATAGTTTAACAAACGAAACTGATTTTTCCGTTTAGAAGCAGGCACGTCGCTTCACACAAGAAATCTTGCGGAAAATTCCCTAAAAATATTATTACCAGGAAAGTGCGTAGACTGGATCCTTCAATGGAGGCAAAAGGTCGTGTCTCTTCGACCTCATCCGATTGAGCATCATCGATTTCGTGCTTTTTACGTGACGATTCATGTACGGAAGAAAGTTGACAAGCAGATCGACAGCCATTAGATGCCGCTCGTTTGATGCAGCACTTGACGGAAAGAAGGTAAATGAAAGGAAGCCAACCGGCGAAGGCATTTTCTGATTGTCCTTGGATCCGACATTATGTCCCATGACACTCTTCAATTCCGTGGTTGCTTGGTTTGGCCGACGAAATTCACAGTGTGGGGTTAAAGGAATTTTTCGCTGAGTAACCTCAAATTGTTGCAGGAATAGTCTAGCCAAGCAACGTTCCATTTCATCTTCGAAAGAGACTACGAATACCACCATTACTCTAAAATAGAAGAAACCGAAAGAAATGAAGTAGCCATTGATTTGTGGGTAAGACATTGAAAATAATGGCGGGTCAACTTTTTGACATGATTGATAACCGGAAATTGAGGAGACTTACTTCTGATTGCTACTGATGCAGTGGTATGTACCGCACTTGCCGTGACTCCCAAGTTTGTATATCTTATCTTGATGGGAGCTTTGGCTCGAGATTCGAACATCCATCCTACTAAGTGCATTTAAAATTGGTGCTCCGGCTGCTTGGACTCGAATTCGGGAGAGACTCCGTGCGCAACTATGTGGCGAATTAAAATTGGCAATGGCCTCGTTGGGAGTGACCGATATTGCAACTTTGCCCTGATCACCGAGCCGAGTAAATACAACCGACGATCCGTACAATGTCCGAAGATAGTCAAGGGCTTCGTTATGAATTTCGTAGTCTTCTTGGAAGATGGCTTGCAGCCGGATCTGAGTCTTCCCCTTTGTCAACGATACAACTATTTTGATCCTTGCGCCAAAATCCAAGAGATTGACTGTTTTAGCTTTCAATCGCTTCTCTTCCCCCAACCTTAACTTCTTCAACATCGAGAACAGGACTCTGTGTTGACCCGTGATGAGCATCATGTTACGAATTTGGATTACTGAGAGATTTCTTGAATTTGTTTCAATGCGACGCGAAGCGGAGATTCTACGGGATAGTTGGTGTTGTCGGAAGCAATGAAATGATTATGGCAACACCACCAGCGATTTCATCGGATAATGTTGTAGTGCACACAAGGGAGTAAAATGTTTTACTAAACTTCCGTGACACTAAAAGGATTCAACGAATTAATCAAGTTGAAAGTACAGTACGTCATGAAAATTAGGTTTTATTAGTATACCTTCTTACTAGTTTTTCAAAGGTTTCGCAAATTCTGTACGCATCGAAAACGAAATGAGAAAGGGATCCGATTTCGTTCGTTGACGGAGAAACATGTTGTGAAAACCATTCGTAACCTCGCAGCAGAGGCAGTTTGAGAACAGCAATAGAGATAGTCTTGTAGTGAATAGACATGAAAAGTCGAGATTTAACTAACTATTTTGGTTTTGACATGAAGATCGTTTCTTGTTTCTAAATTGAGGTTTACAAATTGAGGATGACACTAAAAAAGGATGGGAATTTACAAAAATAAAACTCAACACTATATGGGTTATGTAGTATGGTTGCTCTATTGGTAATTGTCTTACTCCGATTGTTCGTCCACTGTGGCGAGCTTGATGGCTCTCGCCAATTTCGAGTTGGGCGCCTTGATGACGCGGGCGAGCTTTGTGGGTACAGCGTTGATACCTCCGGCAATCTTGGCGTAAAGCTCTTTCTTGGATGGAAGCTTTCCAATGGCATCGATTCCCTTGGAATCATATGCCTGTCCCTCGACGACACCTCCAAGAATCGAGTGAGTTTCCTTCTTGCCCGTTTCCTTCGTGAAGGCATTCCAGGCCTTGATGGAGGCTCCAATATCTTCTTCGATGAAAAACCACATGTTGGCTCCCTTAAGCATACTTTGGGTGGCTTCTTCGTATTCGGTGCCTTCTACAGCACGGCCCATGAGGGTGTTCTTGACGACCGAAATCGTGGTGCCCTCAGGCATCGAACGCCGAAGAGTTTGGGATTCACTGACAGTGATAGAACTGGCAGGGACAGTGAAAATCAATTGCGAGGAGTCGAGGAGCTCCTTAACGGCCTCGACCTTCTCAGCCTTTCCTGCGACGGTGGTGGCGAAACCGCTCGATCCGCCGAACAATTGTGTATTTCCGCGTGCTACGGGCTGGGCACCTTGGAAGGCGCTAGCCGTGGTAAGGCCAAGAGTCAGCAATAGGGCAGGACGAACCATTTTTACCAACAATTATTCAATACAAATTAATATAAACAACCGCTAGCAATATAATTGTCTCTTTGGAATAAGAGAAGTGAGTGAATCAAAACCAACTTAATTCGAAAGTGATGGGTTTTCTTCGTGTGGTGAGAGGAGTAGTTGATGATGTCTCTATACGCTGTTTTTTCCAAGAAGCTTACGCGTTGATGTGTATGTTGATGATGTGTCGAAATTCTCAGCGTGTGGCTCGAATAGGTTCTGGGGGAATGCATTCCCAGTAGGAAGCGAACGCTAGCGTCAGGTTGGTTTTCTGCAAACGGTTTTTACGCGGTGATTTCCCCTGTTAGTAAATTGCGGTGTGACGTACTTATCAAAATGTCTGTTTTCGTCCGTTGTGAATTTCTGGATGAAAAAGAGGGGATTGTCCCCCAATTTCGATTTAAAGAGGGTTGTAGAAACTGAAAACTGGCATCCAAAAATGATTTTCCGCGCTTTCAACCGACACCCGCCTTTTAGTGAGATTGATAGTGTCATGCTCGCCTTCGCATTCTCATGCGCTCTTTTCAACGAGGGTATGCTAACAAGGTTGAAAAGAGAAGCACATAAATTACTGTGAAAACATCGGAAGATACTAAAGGATTCGCAAAGGAGCCTGAACCGAATGCCTGTTGAGCTCACGATCAGGTCGTGACCACGTTTAGCACAAAATAGGATAGTACTGCTCATAGCTATTTGCTGCATTTGGGAAAATGAATCTAGAGCTACTGGATCCTTTCCGGAAACAAATACCGGATCGAATTGATTCGACGTTGGATCTACCGCCTTCCCTCCATTTCCGGAAAACCATTGATGCCAAAAAGAAATCATCCAAGAAAGCTGCCATCGATCAAGATTGGAAATCGGCCAATCATATATCGTTCAACCGCCGAGGATCATATATTGCCGTGGGATACGGAAGCGGGACGGTCGGTGTTTTTGATGTTTTGAGCCGGACAGTCAGCAGTCTTTATAGACATGAACCATCGGAAGGTTCGAAGAATGAAAAATTGAAGGAGTCGGGGGTAGACGATCATGGGGTTACGTCTATGTCTTGGTCGAGACGCTCTAGGACGTTGCTTGTCGGGTCACTCGGAAATCCAGAAGTCAGACTCATTGATACGACACACCCTTTTGGTCCCGAGGAGTGCTGCACCGGGATCCAACTCGATGAAACCAAGGACGCCGATGACGACAACGATCGAAACCAGACGCCAGTCGTTTCCAAGGACAATACAGACAATTCCGGGAAGACAACGCCATTTAAAGAAAAGCTAGGGAAGGATCACTTTAAGAACCCTGCTCAATTGCAGACACGGATAATTGAAATACAGGAAGGGTTGTCCTTTCCAACTCCAACTTCCACAACCGACAACGACAGCTGAAAGAAAACTATTCACGCCCGCAAATATGTCAACAAAACGCAGATATCCTTCCGTTGAATTTAGTTTTCCTAGGGGGATTGGAAATTCTCTTCAAATACATCCCCGTGATCCATGTGCCGGACAAACTGTATTGAAAGACGGATCGCTAGTTGCATTCTCTGTGCCAAGATCTGGATTCGAAGAGCACGATGATGATGATGATGATGATGATGATGAAAAGATGGATGGGTCGGATGCTGAAGCACCCAAGGTGAACGTTGCAACTATATTCTTGGGAGACGAATTTCAAATATTCTGCTCTGCATTTGATCCACAGGGCGAAAAGATATACGCAGCAACGAAGGATGGAAAGCTTCTCGGGTTCGAAGTAAAACAAATTTTTGATCTTCTTGCCAAGGGTTGTGACGCAATACCTCCGCTCCAACCTAGTTTTGTCATCCAGATTCCCGGTAACGCATGGGCTTGGCAAATTGTGGTGAGTCGGAACGGTCGTTACCTAGTGGTCAACAGCACCGATGCCGCTCTTCGGTTGTATAGCACAAAGGAATGCTGGGAGGTACCGGAGGAAGTCGAAAAACCTCTTTTCGTTTTCCAAAATGTTGTCACCAAGGTCAAATTTGTCTCTTGTGATTTATCCGGCGACGGGGAATACATCGTCGGTGGGGCTCAGGGGAACGATGCAAAATACGAGCTATACATCTGGAATACCTCAACGGGCGCTCTGATGGACAAGCTAACGGGATCGAATGCCGAGATCTATAGCGTGGCGTGGCATCCAACTCGGAGCTTTATAGCCGTTGCTGCTGACGACGGGCTGGTGGATGTCTGGGGCCCAAGGATAAATTGGACAGGTACGTTGTGAATTTCTTAGTGAAGCCTTGTTGTTTAATTGTTTCAACTGCAATATTGACATGCTTTTGTCTGTTATGATTAGCCTTCGCACCGGATTTTCAAGCTCTTCCCAGAAACGTCGAGTATTTGGAATGCGAAGATGAATTCGATATAGTAGAAAATGAAAAGACGGACTCTGTATCGAAGGAAGAGGACAATACAGAGAACGACGATGTCGATATTCTAACGATAGAGCACGTTCCTGTCTTCCAGTCTGATTCCGAAGATGAGGATGAGGTTTTCATGTTTGAGACTGCGATCAATAGACCGGCGACGAGTGGTGGAAAAAGTAGTGGAGGAGGAGCTGATTCAACCAATTGAACGGACCGCATCGTTAATTATGCAACTGGTACTAATACGAAATTTTAAAATTAGAACAATTCAGCGACAATCGTAACATTTCTGTTTAATCTTCTACTGTAGCATCCTATTTCGCATTAGTTGCACCTTGGTCTTATTGGAGATGGGTTATTGCTGTCGCTCATCGAAGGGCATCTCACATCTTTCGTGATTCACTTTTTTTACAGTCGCAGATTCTTCGCGCATTTCAGTCATGGGCATCCAAATAAACAAGAAGCAACACGATGTCACTAATACTTTGTTAAACTCAATTTCACTCTTTAAATGCCTATGACTCGAGAACGTCGACTACTCAGACGACTTCGATTTCTGTTTCCACATAACTCGTTCGCGATATCAGATAAGAGGACGTCTTATTCTGTTTTGAGGGGAGACTTCGTTTCAGCAATAAGTGATATTGATTGATCCAGTGTTCCAGAATCGAATACAATGATCATTGATGCCAAGTCGATAATAGTCACTTTGCTTATTGTGGCAGTTGCATTTGTCTGGGGCTTGAAACTTGTTCGAAAATTCGCGTTGCAGATTGCGCAAGAAAATCACGATGCGGTGATGGCGATGGAACAAGAGGAAGAACAGCAACGATTGAAAAAGGAAAAGGCAGCGGACGCCGCTGCGGATGCCGCTTATGCGCATGTCGAGCCTATACTCAAGATTCAGCCAAGAAGCGAAGCCAAACCAAAAGAGCATTCTTTGGGTGCTGGTGAAGTTTAGGTATTGCCATGTACAGCAATAGTGCATGCGAATGATCAATGCTGTGCAACGGCCAAGGACTTGCAAATCAAGAATCTTTTATGCGATTGGTTCAGCATCTTTTCAGATTGAAAGAAAATAACGAGTTGGATGCATACCTACCCGATACCTTGGGGAAATTAAGAATACAAAAGGACACTCCGAAATGCGATGGATTTTTCAGCATCCAATTCGAGGAAATGTCTCTGGGATGTAGGCTAATACTACCAAACTCTGTAAGATATAAGTTTTTATGCTACGTTCATTGAAACTTCTATACACAACTGGCACGAAAAATACCAATAAGCCCAGCGCAGTGGCCGCTGAATCCATTTGGCTATAGCAATTGACGAGGAAGTAGAGAATGGATCGATTGTCTAGTTGCGCTTGCAATTCAAAGGGATCGTACGAATTGAATTTCGCCAATTGAATACTTTGAAACCGATTGCCAAGAAACGAATCACTCCAGATTCAACATTTCTAGGTATTCATGCTTCCTTTGGAGGGAGCAGGAAGTTGTCTTGGCACCCTGTCTCTTTGAGAACATGACACTACCTCCACGCCTCCTCCTATTCGTAGTCGTTCTTGGTCTTTTACTGGTTCAGGTGGTCGTGGTCGTGCTACTTCTTGCTTTTCGTGATGATTAGGACTTCGTTGTCGTGAGTAGGGTCATATGATGTCGCATTTTGTTCTTCTCGGTACTTTATTACAGAGCTTTGCAATGCACTCAAGCTGGACTGCTCAACGTTCTCTACAACAAATTACATCCATCAAGTTAGAACTTACTGCTTCCTTCAACTCTCCGTCGAACAAAAGTTATGCTTAACCTTAACAAAAGTAAACTGATCAGCGAGCGCGTCAGTCAACTCGTGATTGAGGATAGTAAGACTTGAAATTGAGATCAATCCAACCGATTCCACATCATCGTACGTCAAATAGAATGAAGAATTCGATGAAGCGATTGTTGATGCAAACTCAAAACCCTTGTGGTGATGCAAGTAACACTTGTAGTGATAAGAGTAACTCCGCTGGCCGCACCCTTCCGAGGCGGAGTCCTAACGAAGAGTAGAAGCCATCGCTTGAAAGAGATCGAACAAAAAGCATTGATACAAGTGCTCTAGCATCGAAAATTTGCGTCGTTGATTCCACCGTTCTTGATTTGTGAAGAGTCGAAATAAATTGGAAAGATGCAAGGAAAATTTCTTTTTCTACCTTGCTCTGTTTGCTTTGTCTCCGTGGTAACATATTTCTGCTTCAGAAGAGATGTTCTAAGTTTCACAGCAATGAGCTTTTCACCCCACAAGAGCAGATTCTACATGTCATCGTTTGAACCCTCCTTTGGAACCAACGATCAAATGGAATGGGGTCTCACCTTCAATGAAAGCACAAAGAGATGTCCCATGACCCCGGTTCAAGTGGTAAACGACGTATTTGATGCTATTGCTGGGACACTATACGACAAACAGAAACCCGATCCAACCTTTGCGAGCAACGCAAGATCAAAGAGTCTTTTCGACTACCGTCCCACCAGAGCCTCGAGCGACGAAGGTCGCATCGGAATCGAAATCGATGGCGCCGAGTTTATGTTCCCTTCTGTTATTTCTGCGGAAAGGGCGCAGCGAATATTCTCCTTGATACTCGCAGCAAAGTTGTCGCATGACGTTTCTTGGAACAAATACGAGGACGAAGACTATCCGGCAGACTCCTTCCGTACGGTTGCCCTAAGTTTTAACACGATCAAGGAGGCTTTGATGGCACGTCAAGAAATGCAGCTTTTACAGCGCAGATGTCGTACGGATACAGAGCGAGAAGCTTTCAGCAGCATCATCATACAAACTCTCGCCGACGGCTTACCGAATGCTCTTAATATACCAACGACGAAAAAAAGAAGAGCGAAGACAACAAAGCTCTCTGTTGACCCGAAGAAGGGGCTTCTAGTGATCGTGCAACCTACAGATTTTAACCACGCATTTGATCCCGCTCGGCCATCATTGCATTCTCTGGAGCATTTTCAGAATTCGACTCTGCACGCTACCTATCAGAACACACCCTGTATCGTTGTTTCTCCTCGATTCAATTCTTATGGCGAGGCCGAAGCTCCGAACAACGAGATATACCAAAACTCATTCCAACAAGCTAGTTATTACGGTGGGAAAAGAACCCCCAAGGGGGCCTGCACCATTGCTCTTGCGAGATTTGTGAGTCTTCGTTGCACAGTTTTTGTTTGTTCTTTCTTTTTAACTTTATCTCACCATCGTTTCACTGCAGCTCTCCGCCTGCTTACTGTTGGATCGGCGATGCACTTGCTGTAGCGTCGAATGACGAGTTTTCTCAAAATGCTTCTAGAGTGGTACTCACAAACTCAGTGATGGATGAAGTAAGTGAAATAGAGTATAGACTCGACGAAAACGCGATTTGATCGTGCTTTTCTAACTCATCGATTCTCTTTTGTTGTGCAAACTATTATTTAAGGATCATCCATGGCATATTTATGCAACGAGTGCTCTGAAGCGGCGATCTGCTGACAAGAACGATACTATTCCTCAATCAGTGTATTTAGCAAGTACACGAAGTACTGCTGGACGACCAACGAGCGCCATCATGAATAGGATACTTGACGGCACGGTTACAACCAATTAAAACCTATAGTTGAAATACTGAGCTTTGGTTGTGTTTAGTACTATAGTTTGACGTCAAAATATTATATCGATCAATAAAATTGTTGTTGAATTGGTACTCTTTAGTGTTCTGTGCTATCGGGATCTTTTTTCCGCTTGCTCATCGCAAAAGCAACCACTCTCTTCAAAGGAGAGTACAGGTTTCAACCTATTTGGATGATAACGATCCTTTGTCTCATCGATAATTTCGTCGAAAACTACAAGAGCTCTAATATCGAAGGATTCCCTGGGCGCCGTAGCTTCTTGGTTCTCCTGCTCACAATCATCGTCTATAAGATATTGCGCAGTGCCAAAGATCTGAGGGCTGCGTAGCCAACCTATCATATTGATAAAATACCAAGATCTCGTTACTCTTCATATTTGGAAAGGTGTACCACTTGCTTTGTTTCATGTCCGGACGCAAATTCGGAAACCCCAAAATAGAGGTCCCTTTTGTATGTACAGGGCCTTCGCTCATTTGCTTCGTACCGAGTCGAAAGAATTGCCAAAGGACTGGTGGTGACAGGCACATCGCGATTGGTGCTCCGCCAGAAGTTGACGACGGCGAAGCGCTTTCTATTTTGTATTATTTCCTTTCCGCATCGCTTTCTATCAAATCCCCTCGTATCGACATCTCCTTTTCGCGTCACTTCATTCTTTTCCACTATTGCGAGGAAGTCATCGAGGGAATCATATGCACCCACGTCGGTATCGATGTGAACCGCCGAGGCTACGTTTGCAGTTGGTATTGCATGTTCTTGCTGCTGCAAAGGCGACAATACTTGGTTTTCTCCTCTCAACATTGGATTCCAAAAACAATGCATTTCGATCTCTGACGAAAACAAATTCGGGAGTACATTTTCAAGTTCTTCAATGTAGACATCTTCGATATGCTTTCTGTCCTTCCAATCCATCACTCTCGTTGGAGAGTTTACCAATGTCATCCCGTATTTCTTTAATAGCTTCTTACTTCCCTCCGTCTTTCGAAGTTCTCTTGCGTCGTAAATCGGTTCAATGATCTTGTCACCTCCAACTTTCTCCCTATCAAAGTACGAGGCAGTCGGTGCCAATCTTCCAAGATGATTTCAACAATGGATGGTTTCCATAATGGGCTTCCATGTATTCATTTGCTCCGGAATAGTCAATTGCTGCCTTCGTCCATGGTTCTAGACACGGTTCTTGTCCTGTCGAATCTCGAAGAGCACGACAAAATTTACCATGACAATGCCAATGAGGATCGTATCGACAATTCAATGATGTTTGTCGAAAGGCGATGGTCATAAGAATAGGTTGGTATGACCCCAAAACTATAACACCCACAAAAACAGCTATGATATAACAGCTGCTATTCATGGCAAAGCCATTACAACTCCCTGTTGCTCTGTATGCTGCATACATAGATTCGGTTTCCTCTATTTGAGCACTTGGGAATCGGAAACATCTCCCTAGACTTGGAAGACGGTGCTGATTACGTTCTGTTTTCTAGCGCAATAGTGATGTTACTGTCGACTTTCGTCCAACCGTTTGGCTTTCATTGTATTGATCCGGGGAATTGTAGAATATGATTTGTTTTGGAGCTGACTCGGTCGTTGTGATGATGTTTCTTTAGATGATGACAACGATTAGATTTTCGCGTGAAATCGATCTGTTCGTCACTGATTAAGGTTGAAGATAACGATGATGATTGATGATGACAACACTTCATATCACACCACCAAGGACACCAAACAAACTCTAGAGCCCAACTGATAAAAAGATCTTGTTACAAGTACTTACGTCTACAAAGACTAGAGTTGTAATTTTATGAAAAATTTATAATGTGAAGAACAATCATGTCGTTAATGAGACAACGCGATCTCTAACTTTTGTGCGTCCCAACCAAAATTTCAATCAAGTTCAGATTCTTATCAGCATGCCGGTTCTCTTCGAGAAACAAGGCTCTCATTTCTGCCTGATCTGCCTTTTCTACCGTATCGTGAGGAGTCATTGTCCATAGTTCCACGTTCGCAACTTCGAACCTTTTCCCTCTGCTTTCTCTTTCGATCAAGCAGGGACTCCCAAACGTTTCGCTGGAACTTGTGGACCCAGTATTCATTGATTTGTCCAGTTTTATGGCGTGTCCGTAGTGAGTGGTACCTTCGACATCATTGTTATCCGTATCGCATACTTCTGAATTTATCCTCTCGTCTTCTTCTATTTCTCCATAACCCAATGCGACACCGTTGTTCGTGCACGACTGTACATTGTTGTTTTGACTTGTAAAGGGAAAAACATCCATCTTGCTCTCCATCATTAACTGCTCAACAGCCGATTGGCAGGGTTCAAAACGAGATTGCCTCATTCTCCAAACAAACGAGTCTTTGCTGCCATAGAAGTAATTAGAGCCTTTCTGTGGAGAAGTCAATCGCCAAGGTTGTGATGTAAAGGACCCAAAGACGTATCCGTCCGTGCTCTCGATGGCCAAAATGGTGTGCTGTGATCCTCGACAGTGTCGCAGCATTTTCATCAACCCTGGCCCGTCTCTTACGAGCGAGTACTTTAGCCAATAATGGTTTTCGTGCAATGACTCGGGCATAAAGTTCTGCAATCCCTCCATCAAAGGGGGGGATAGGACCATTGGTTGGCAAGAAGCCGATGTACCAAGAATCTTGAACGGATCCGATGTCATGTTATTGGATGCGGATGTGTGTCCTTCTTCGTCCACCTCCACTCCTTCCGTTCGGGCGATCCAAGAATTGAAATCGGCTTGTTCTTCTTCAAGGGTGTCCTTCGAATGTTTCTTTCCGAATTCCTGTTCATCCTCTCCAAGTGTATCAGCAGTTCCACTCGGCATGATCGAACTTATCTCGTAGTTATCGTCTTGAGTCATAGAGTCGTTCAGGGGAATGGGTGTACTACTAGTTGGAAATGGTGGCGCTTTCTTCGCGGACTGATTGCTGCTAACCCGATGAAGAAGCACACTGGGCATTATTGTAGTCTTTTCGTGCCACTCCAAAAGCTGCTCCTGTACAACGGAATCTCTTTTCCTCTGCGATTTGGGTTTCGGAGGGAGCGGTATATTGTTTCGCTTCGATGCCAGGCTAGCTTCTTTGGCCAAATCCAGTTCGTCGTCGCTGTCGGTCGCCGTGGGAAAAACTTCCTTGTCGGCCAACCGAACGCTCGCTCTTTTGATGGAGTCGAGGTCGTCCGATTTCAGCAACTCTTGAAGATATCCCTGCTCACTGGGTGTCAGATACGAGGATTCTCTCAAAGAATTCTGGAAGCTGTCCGCGCGTTTGGAACCGATTATGCTGCCGTCGCCGTTGGTGCCTTGGGTTCCAACCGTGAGAGCGCTATTTTGTCGAACAAAACTCCCCGCTCTGAGTTCTTTCGACGAAAGGTAGCCCTCCATTTGGATAGGATCGGACGCAAATACAGTTGGCGCAGTGTGATTCGCGTTGCCTGTCTTCAAGTCAATGGGTCTCGACGAAAAGCGAGGCAAAAACGCTGTTTGCCAGATAGCTTTCAAGAGTCCACGACGGGCGGCTTGAACATCATTCTCTGGACTGTCGGCAGAAGGATCAGCTGCATTGTTGGCTGGAAATGACGATGAAACTGTTGGAGCGAGAGACGAATCATCGATCTCGGCGTGGTTTGTTGACGGCATGGTTGATTGATTCGATCGGAAAAATGAGGTTCTTTGCACAGCCGAAATAAGGGAGATACTTTTGAAACTAGGTCCGCTGGCCCTCTATGGTAAGAAAGACAGTGAGAACAGATTATGACTCTCTTTCTTCTGTGGTCGATGGTTGTTCCTTCAGATGTTGTATCAACAAAACAATCTCGGCGATTTATTCATCTCTCTAACCCTAGAATTTAGCAAGTGAGAAACAGCATGTTTTATTTTCATCGCTGTTTGACTGTATCATTGTTTCCACACCAGCATTTTTTGGTATTCGTGGTTTTTGTACGTGTATATGAGCTGTTTTGTAGAGCAGCGGGGCGCACAAAAATGGAACTGAAATAATCGTGAACTCGAAAAAGCAAGTTTAATCGAACTAATCAGTTAGCACATACAATTTAACGGCTGTTTGATTAGGTCGATTAAAATATTTTCAGTGTAGTCGAGCTAATCAAACAGCCGTTAAATTGTATGTGCTAATTGATTAGCTCGATTAAACTTGCTTTTTCGATTTCATACGAACCAATTTTTATTTTAATCGAGCTAATCAATTAGCACATACAATTTAACGGCTGTTTGATTAGCTCGACTACACTGAAAATATTTTAATCGACCTAATCAAACAGCCGTTAAATTGTATGTGCTAACTGATTAGTTCGATTAAACTTGCTTTTTCGATTTCGTGCGAACCAATTTTTATTTTAATCGAGCTAATCAATTAGCACATACAATTTAACGGCTGTTTGATTAGGTCGACTACACTGAAAATATTTTAATCGACCTAATCAAACAGCCGTTAAATTGTATGTGCTAACTGATTAGTTCGATTAAAACAAAAATGGGTTCATATGAAGTCGAAATGGGTTCGTATGAAGTCGATATGTGAGCTGAGGACGGACGAAGAAATCAACTTTGCACAGCCGCAGAAAGAAATCACTAACAAAAGACTTGCTAGATGTTCTAATACATTTTCGAATACAATCTATTCTTTCATTTTCCTTTGCTTCTTTGTCCAGGAAGGTCGGTGAAGTATCACAACGAAGACTTTTGCCAAGAAAAGGACTACGGCTCGCATTCTTAGGAGTGATCACCGGAGGTTTCGCTATCAGTCAGCAGCAGCGGTAGTGCCGAAGGTGTGGTTGATGCATGCTTGAGCAAAACAGCTATTCCAATATTGGGCGAATAATATTCTTTCGCATACGTCGGTTGAGAGTTTTGCCACATGTCCGACAATCTTTGATGGTGTTGTCTGGACTTCTCTCCCGTCAGAATCGTAGGATATTACCTTCATCAATCGTTCTACGCCGGTATCGTATACAGGGAAGTGCTTATGTCTCGAAAGTGCACTAAGAATATCTTCTATCGAATCAAGCGAATCAAGCTCTTGCAACAAACCCGCTGAAAGTCCGATTCTGTCAATCTTTTTTACGGAGGAACTATTCCGGTCTGTCAATCTTTTGTCATTGGAATTTGCAAGATCAGAAAGACTCTTTATCCCCGCGCCTACCAACTGACGTCGCCGTGATACAGAAGACTCGTCGTCCTCGTCTGACTTGCACACCGCCATTACTATTGGATCCATCGTTGCGACGGTATGAAATCCGAGTGAGTGCCACCCAGAACCATCTCCCCAGTCGCGATCAACCACAGTCACTATATCGTCTGGGGATTTTTCTTTAACGAATGCCTTTATCAGTTTTGATATCCCGCCCACGACGTTCGAATCTCGTTTGGAACAAAATCGCAGCAACTCATGCGAACGATGTGGTTTCCCCAACCGTACAATTTTTCGTTTCGCCGAGAACGTAGCTACCGCAACTAGCTCCTCCTCGTTCGAGTCGTTCCTCCCGCTTTTGTCTTTACCCCCGACAAACAACCCATAATTGTGTTTGGCCTTGGTAGCCCCCCAGAGATGGTGCTCGTCGAGAAATTCCATCGCGACAGATGATGTTATGCGTCGGACCGTCGTTTTTCGTGCAAAAATCCGTCGCATGACTGCAGTTCCGTTGTTCGTGTTCGGTCGATGATTCGTCGTTGAATCACCTTGCACCCCTAAGCCCAATTGAGCCATCAATCGATGACACACGATTTCTCGCTTGAAATCCCAAATATCATGATGTAAATGGATTATTTTGGAATATGCTTTTTCGCTCGAGGTGCCGCCAACACTGTTCTCCTTCTGTTGATTGAAATAGTCTGTAAGATCTTTTTGGAATTTTGGAGGTAGACATTTCTCCAATCGAGTCGGTGAAGAAATCAAATGTAGAACAATTACGTTCCGCTCTTGCGTATCGTTTCTCTCGTCAGAACATTTCAATCTTTTCTCTCCATTTCTATGAATTTGTTTCCAATTTGTGGTATTGTCGGGTAAGCAATCAAAATGTTCGAAGGTAGGTCCAAACTTCTGTAGGACACCTGTGGTTGTCGATCTAAAAAGTGACAAACTTCGTCTTCGAAACCCGAACAAAGTCGTGAGTGTTGATTACGTTGTAACCGCTGGTGACAGAACGAGTTCGTCGATGCCGAAAAGCAATCAACATTCTGCACAATCGTCGACCACAATGGATTCGATGGAAGAAATGTCACCAAGAAAGTCAGAGCTAACGATTTCACAAAATCGTATCCTTTCATTCTTCGTCGTGTTCGTTTTCTGCGATATCAATGAGTACTGGTAGTTTTATTTCATCGTTCGAACCTTGCTCTTTGTATCGACCATTGTGGTGTTTGGGCATCAGTATATTGTAACGGCAGGAATTACAGCATTGAGCATCGCATCGATCATCGAAGCACACACGTGTATTTTTCAGATTGATGGCTTGGCCATCATCAGTCAATTTTAGTTCCAATCGTGCACCAAGTACGTCTCCATTGTTTTGAGTTTGCGACGAAGTTGTTCGTTCATGAGATCATTCTCATCACTCTAGCAATCAAAAGAAGGATGAGGTGACGGATCTATTCCTACTTCTGACTGAAAGTTGCAGTCTAGAAAGGAAATCACTAAGGGGTGAATCTTTTCGTGATACATTAGAGAATATCATGTTGTCCATAGCACTACAACGTCACAGTGAAAGTATAAAAACAATATCGGAATTGAATTGATAGCGATATGATATGTTACAAATTATAGCAGCTGGTACAGAACATTTGCGTACGGAAGGCATTTCATAGTTCTTCGCTAGGTTCGTTTCCTATGGCAAGAAACATAATCCCAGCGTGATCCATGATCTTTTCATGAGATTGTGTTTTTGTTTCCCTTGCAAAAGTGGACCTTGATACCGTTGATCGGACATATTTCCGCATCTCCCACTTTGGGAACGGTTTCAATAGGCCGCCTATCTTCTTGTCCGTCCTCATCGTCGATGCACTGGTGATTTTTGGGGGGTGACAAAAGGAACCAACCTCGTGGCTTGTTTGTGTCCGAATCCAGATCTCTCATTGATTGGTAGAGATCTTCGACTCGAACCCAATAAGGGGCGTATTTGAAACGCGCAACATCCAACACCAAAACTTGGTCGGTTCTCTTCGTGATAGGCTGCGATGGGAGAAAAGTGACCATCCCCGGTCTGTCCCAGTGCAGATCTCGAGAACGATACAACCAACAAAGGTTGGTACTTTGCTTCTGTGCCCGAAAGTATCCATCGAATGTCACGTCGGAAGTCATCGAGTGAGAACGACGCTCCTCCTCCTTCGTTGGCATTGTTGGCAGGGTTGCCTTTGTTTTCCATGCCGTTCACGTTGTGAGAATTCAGCTCGTGATGGTTTGGAAGCGGTGGTCGTTTGAGATCAATGTTCAGTCCGTGGCAACGCCCCAACCGAGCAAAATCTTCCAGTACAATACCTTTCCGTCGGATGCGTTCCGCACTGAAACAGCACCTATCCAATAAGACGTCTTCGCTTCCGTAAAATCTCCAACCACCCCGCCATCGAACATTGGGGTCGATGCACATGGCGTTCAGGCACATCAACAATGTGGTAACTCCGCAAAAGGCAGGATCGGATTGGTTCACAAAATGCTCCGTCAACTTCCAATAGCTTTCCGCTGTTCCTTCTGAGAAAGCCTCCATTAAGTATCGCTTTCCTTCTTGCGATGAAAAGGCGGTCAACTCTGCGGGCAGGACGCGTTTGTGCACCGAATACTTTGGCTCTTCCAGTGGTGGTGGGAGATCGCCCAGTTCGTCTTCGTGATGATTGCTTCCACAAGGGAAACGAGGTTTGTCCTCCACGACATAGCAGCACCTACCTGGGGTATTTGAAAGTAGGTTGGGATCGAAATTCGTATAGAATTGATCTTGGGCTTGTCGGTTTTGAAATTGTTGCACGGCGGAAGTCATCATTGTATCGCTGTCTCTGCTGACATTGTTCAGAAAGTTGTCCAACTCAACATTAACGTCGTCATAGTGCTCATCATCATAATGATGGTATACGGCAACCGAGGAAAGTGGGCGCTTGTGTTTCGCAACTCGGCCGACACTTCTGTTATTCAAAGTATTTGTCCTTTCTGCTTGGGGTCGTGAGGCTATTGATCTTTCCGAAGAAGAGGTTGACCGAGACGTTGAGCTGAAAAACCTGCAAGATGAGTTCTTTCCAACTGTGACCCTGCATTGGATCATTCTGCACACTCTGTTGGACGTCGACATGGTATTTCGCTTTGATGTGAAGTGTTCTGTTTCTATTTCGTTCGTGTTTTACTCAATGATGTGTAAACTGTAGTCGTCCGCAATCGAATACCAAAGTGATGCGAATCAATCTATCAACGCCGTTTCTTTTATTGTCACGTGGTATCCAAATTAAAAATTTGACTTTCGTTGCAACTTATTATTGAACTTGCTTCCGATGAAAGAAGATGTGAAGCACGGGTATTATGTGCTGAGTGCGATCCGAAGTTCTCGGAGTGGAGAGTTTGTCTTCGTCGTTGTTGCGGGAATACGACTCGCCTTTTCACCTCTGACTTCGTTCACACGGGCAAAACGCGTGGCTGAACTGCTCCGGAAGACAAAACCTGCCGTTTTTTTGGTGGGTTTGGGTGATTGGCCCGCGTAGCTCGGAATTCAGAACTAATATTTCTAACCTTAATAAACCGCGCCGCGTGGCTTCGAGGATGACGTCTGTCATTTTTTACCGCAGGCAGTTTTGGCGCGAAAGAACTCTTATGTCTTGTTGATCATCGTTTTGATCCTGAAGAGAACAACCAATGATCAGATTTTTGAGAGAAGACTGCTGCACAATAGTAAAGGAATGGACAGTTTCGACAACCCTATTATGTTAGATTTATGTTTCAATATTATGGACTCGAGGTGGAAATAAATTGGCTCCATGAGTTAAAGCAAGTTGCAACCGAAAACGAACTACTCATTGATGATGAGACAAGAAAGACATTGTAAAATTACAACTTATTATGACTTGATATGAATTCACTACAAATTAGATTCAAATTTCAAAACGCGAATCCGGGGAATTGTAATACCCGATGTGCTGGGGACGTGCGTTGTCGTTGTTAGTTCTTGTATTTGATTTTTTGGGGGATCCCGACCACTCCAAGGGAGAAAAAGACTCCGCTGTCATGAATGGGTCGGGATTGTCAAAAAGATCATCTGAAATCTCTACTGTCAATCCACCCTCTTCTTCGGCATCGGTTCCGAAGGGATCAAATACATCTTGTTTTGGCTTCTCCACTGGTTCCTCCTTTTTGTTACTACTCATAGCTTTCGCACGTTGCCTTTGCTTTTCTGGTGTAATGTAAGCCTCTCTTGGCTTCCTGATCACAATTGGACGAGGTTCCGGAGGATCAGGTTTTTGTGTTTCGGTTGGAGCAACTCTATTTTCAGCTTCGTGCTCCGAGGAATCCGATACGTCGTCAGCTGGAACATCAGGGTCACAGTCTAACCATCGATCCGTTTCGTCAAATGATATCGCCTCATCACGCTCTTCTTGAGATGTCGTAGCCCAAATATCAATAATTTGCTTTTCAGTCGACCTTTTGCTCTGCACAGAGGGAGTAGGTGTGGCACGTCCACCCCGGCTACGAACACCTCCAGAATCTTCAAAGTATTTACTTCTGTATTGGTCACAATCCTTCGGAGATGGATTGAGTCGTGGTAGATTTGGCTTTTGCCGGTGGAGCAACATCGATTGTAAGCTCGGGCTTCTTTGCTTCTTCTTTCTCCTCCTCCGTTTTTGAATCTGACTCCCCAACGGCAGCTTCTAGATTCATTTGTTCGAGTTGAGTTGACAAAACTTGATCTTCCGTCTTGGAAAGGATTCCTTCATCTTCGACGTAAACACTCATATCTTCACTACTGTAAGTTCCAATGGTTCGCGACCTCGCACTCGAAGTTCGCATCGACTCGGATGCGGCGAGTCCTCGAGAAGCGGTGTCGCCGCGGCTAAGATAGGAGTCATCGTCATAAAAGGGCTCTTTGCGGGGATGGGTGGATTCGCCGTGTTGAGACGCTTCGGTATCTTTTGCTTCCGACGAGCGTCCATCGGCACTTTCTCCTAAAATTTGGTCCTCGTCAAAAGATAAATCTCCGCTCTTTTTCTCCTCGATGTAAGAATCACTGGAGGAAGCCGTAGGTACAACCTCAAGTTGACTTTTGGAGTCATTCGTTACTTCTTCGACGGTATTTTCTACCTTCTGGGCTTGTGCAGCAACATCTCCACCAATCGACGGAGGTGGAGGAGGAGGTACATCTTCACTCTTTTCTGATGGCTGCTCGCTCGATTCTGTCGCCGATAGGGTGATTGAACCAGAGTCTTTGGGTCGAGACGACCGCGATTGCCACGATTGAACGACACTATGCTTTGTATCGTTCTCCCAAGGTTTTACACCAGATGACGTCTTACTTGGCATCGCTTCCACGGGTTCTTGCGAAGCCTGTGCTTCTTCCGGACGACTCTCAAGCATTGAAGGCAATTGAAGGCCGTTCGGAACATCGTCATCGATAGAATCTAGGATGATATCCGTCAATGAATCATCTGCTGCCTCAGATCCAGTAGGAGCAGGTTTTTCATTGGTGACAGTAGGCCAATCCATGGTTTTCTGGACGGAATTCACATTCTGTGAATACATCATGGAAGCAATGGAAAATTGAGATGGCGTAGTGCTTTTTGGAGCGGTAACGGGAGAATCTGGGATCTCGATTGGTTTCGGTTTGCATCTTTGTTGCCACGATGGTTTGGCACCATCGGTCTTTTCATGATTGACTGGACTCTGCATTCTCCAAGAAGAATTGTAGTATGATCCCACACGAGACTTCTCTTCTTTCTTTTCACTCGCCATGGTTTGCTGTTTTTGATTCCAGGAAGCGACAACAGGCGGCACTGGACGATTCAGATTCACACTTGACACAGAGCGTGCTGATGAGACTGATCGGTCGTCATTGTCGTTGAATGACGTTCGACTGCGTCCTGGGGAAGATGGGTATCGAAAGGCAACAGGTTTGACAGAAGTTGGTGTCGAAGGACTCCTTAGAGGAAGACTTTGGCGAACACTGGAGTTGGTGCTATTCATGGGCATCAGAGGAGTAGATTTTTGATTATCAAACATGGCATGCAAACTCGATACGCTTGATTTTTGAGGCGTTTCAATAATTGCACCATACGATTCTTTCTCGTGACTTTTCGGAGCTTCGGTTTCCTTTTTAACGGGTTTCAACATATTTTTGTAGGATTCAATTGATTGTCTGCTTCCGGTGGAAATTCTTGGCTGTGGCGACCCGTATTTGGGAGAAGAAAAGTTTCTATTGACTTGGGGTGATCCGCCGACTGTAGTTCCGACATACGACCGGCTATTGTTGTTCCAACTTTGTTTGTTCACACTACCTTTGGAAGTAGCACTGCTCGGAGGCTTGGGCTGATATCCCGAGTCTACGCTACCAACGCTAGCCGTCGGACTTCGCGGGACAACGACACGTCTGGTCTGCGTCTGGACGGGGGATGGAGCGTCTACCCTTCCTTTCCACGAGGGGTTAGATGGATATGCAACAACACGATTAACGTTGCCACTCGCTCGTTCTTTCTTCTCGCGCTCACTCCAGGCCTTGAACCTGTTAACAGGTTCAACATCGGTCTCCTGTGATTCAGGATTCTGTGTTTCCGGCACGGGAGGTGGAGGTGGTGGCGGCGACGATGCCCTGTCGTTCTCCCTCTGGAAACTTTTTATTTTATTCGAAATTCCATACTTATTGGATGGCGGAGTTGGAGCTTCGACACAACTCGATTTCTCTTTACCATCGTAACCCTCCATTGCGTTCGACGAAGGGTCGTTGTTGTTTTGACTCGTGTCGATGGGTTCTGGAGCTTTCTTAGACTGCGGAGATTGCCATGAACGAGGTTTGTCAGCATCATTTTTTGGAGACTTGGCAAAACGTGCTTTATTCTTCGCTGAAAGGGCAATGATTCGTTGTCGCCTGCTTGCCACACTGTTTGTGGTGTGGTTGCTATCATGTGACGAGACACTGCTAATTCCAGGAGCCTCGCTCTTCGGTGACGCTGGAGTTTGCTTTGGCGACGGTGGAGTTGGAGATTTCATTCCATAAGAAAATGTTGGAGATGAAAACTTGTTTTGCAATTGCTGAATTCTAGTGCGCTCCTCGATTTGTTGTATCGCATTGCCAGCACCACTGTGCCCTTGCGTTGACTTCTCCATCGCTACTACCGGTTTTTCGATCCTGTCAAATTTTGTCGTATGGTTGGAACAATTGCAATCGAAAGATCTTCTACCTGAAACAACTGTGCGTTCAATACGTCTTCGAAATTCAGATGCTTTCCTTTGCGATTGTTGATTTCTTTGGTGTCTGTAAAGACGTTTTGCTTCGTCCTAGCGATTCAATACACCGATGGGCGACCAATTAGTGCAGATAGGGGTCCAGCAACAAGACTTGACTCTCCTTTCTTTTCCGATGCAATCTTGCGGAAAAGGTGCGGGCTCGGATGATCTCAAACCCACCGCCGACGAACGGTATGTATTCTCAGAAAAAATAAGCGATTAGGTAGGGTATGTTCATCAATGATAAATATATACGGTAATGAATAAAAATTAAGTTAAGTCTCGCGCGAGGTGATACTCCACATTGTCATTTCCCGACTGATTACGTGTGCCCGGAACGTATGTTTCACTTCGTGATTCAAAAATGTTTCATAGGTGGAACGAAGGCAACAGACAACAGCTGTTGTGAAAAGTAAGTACGTCCTGTACTATACAAGAAGTAGTTTAGTTCTCGTGTGACATATTTGAGAAAGTCCAGTACTGCAAACAGAAATTCCTGTTATTAGCGTTCATCAACTAAGATACACCAATAATTCTAGTACAAATGCCGGTGTAATGTCTGCTCCTCCCCCGGCGCCATCGCCTTTTTTTTAGTTAGCTTTAGTATTTCGTCCTCCTCGCCGTCATTTTCATTCACCTTACTACTATGCTGTTTCATGATAGCGTTTTCTTCTCGTCGATGATCGTTTCTTTTAGTTAGGGGTGACGAGAAGTTGCTTCTGTCTATTTTAGCGAGAGTTCTTACTGATTGGAAGTAGGAGCACCGATCGCCTGCAGGTTTCGAAATGTTCGGTACCATTGTTGCTTTTCGAAAAAAAGCTCCTCCATCACGGTTATGATCAGTTTAGGAGATACAACTAGAATGGCATATTGATGGGAACTATTGAAAAATAGACATCCGAGATTAGCCAATCCTTTTATGCTCAGTAACAATCTATTTATTATTCTACATTTACCCTATTAAGCAGTAATTTCTTGGCAATATTTATCGAAGATCGAACTCGTCATCGTCCAAATCGGACTCACTGTCAGTCACCGAAGTCAAGAGCATCCAGTTCGTCCTGTAGACCACTCGCATCGATAGTGTCCGCTGCGGCAGCTTCTTTTTCAGTATCCAGTTTTCATTGCCGAAAGTTCTTCAAGCGAAGGCGCCTCTTTCTTCTTTGGGGCTGCCGAAGATTTCGATTTCGATTTCGATTTAGAAGCCTTTTTGGACGAAGACGAATCAATGTTCTTGCGAGCGACTCCACTAAGCCGGATCATGCTCACAACTTCGCGAAGGCTTTCGTGTTGATTATTTATAGCGGCTCGATTGCTACCAGAGGAAGATCTGGCTTCCTCGAGAGCCTCGTCGTCGCGCATTTTCACGGCTCGGAAGAGTTCTTCTCCGAGTTTGCATTCTCTCGGAGGAAAGGATATGAAGTCTTTTGGACGTGGCGACTCAAAAATTGTTGCTCGGCCGCGATTGGATCGCCCATAGCCAGCGTCAAAATCGTTTCAGCAACAAAGGATCTCGAGAGGGTCAGCGAAGAGACTCCGTCTCGCGAAAGCAAAACCGACACTGCTCCCTGGGCGTACAATGCCGCTGGGTATTCACCAAATGAGATGAGTAGATACACAACGTCTTGGACAGATTCGTGGGCATAGGGTCTAGAAACGACGTGCTGCTCCGCAAACGACAAGGTTTCCGGGGAGGGATTCTCTGCGGTCTCATCGGAATCTGGATTGAGAAAGGCCGAAATTCCCGTTTGACGATAACGTGAATATGGATTTAGTGGATCTGGAACGTGGGCCTCCACGGCTTCTTCCAGTGCGGCCAAGGCTGCCTTTGGCAAGGCATTCGACTCGTCTCCCCATGTCAAAGCTTTGGCAGCAGCAACCTTCGAATCTGCTGCTTTCGCCGGTTCGTTCATGTTCAGCCAGGCATCCGCGGCATTCAAAAGACACCTTCGACCGACTTCGCGCTTCATTTCGACGGTCTCGTCCTCGGCAACTTCGAACAATTCAGCGGCACGGGTGTATTCCGCAGCAGCCGTAGCAAAGGCCCCAACCGCTACTTGGCAATCTGCGCTACTGATTCGGTACATGCGCTTCTAGACGGAATTCGTTGCATTTCTGATAAGCGTCGGCAGCTCGTTTGTAATATGTCGATGCTGCCAAAGGGTCAGGTCGGGTGAACATGCCCTTCTGCATCGCTTTTTTCGCCTTGTCGCGATAGTCTTCTGCTTCCGCGATCTTCGCTTTCTTGGCTTCACCGGAGAGACCGATCGACATGGTCTTCTTCTTGGTAGAAGAAGAGTATTTGTATCCCTTCGAGGTAGGAGCTGTCACTTTTTCCGGTGCTGCCGACTTTCTATCTCTCGTTGATGAAGAGGTTGACGTCTTACTCTTGCTGCTCGACTTTTTCTTCTTCGCTCCTCCGCTGGATCCTCCTGCAGGGCCAAAGAGTGCATCTCTATTCGCCGACGCATTGTGTTTGTAACTCATTTTGATTTATGAACGCTGCTGTTGTTGCAGCTACTCGAATACGATAGAGATATTGGTGGTGGCGATCACAACTCGAAGACTCGGAGCGTGATGGGTTTGAGAAGAGGGTTTTATGGTCATTGACTGTTTTACAAAAACTTAACAAAAAAGCTTCTTCATTCTTGTAGACGGATTTATTTTTGTCATTCGTGTGGAGATATGGTTCTTATGATTATTGCAATCATGCATACGTATGATGCAATCCATATGACAAAGTATCTTCCATGTGTAGCTTCACCGCAAACGCTGAAGTCGCGCGTCGGTCTGTCGGCACATGACAACGCCACACTCATCTCACAAATTTTGATGATTCAAGGTTCAACTTACGAAATTTTCCTTCCTCAAAACCCTTCTGCTCGAAAAGCTGTCGGCTCAAATTTTTGTATGCACCATTCACTTCTTGTTCTGTAGTTGTCGAAAACACTCATCGGCATCTATTCTCTTCGAGGACAACTCCCATAACCAGCAAGAGGGTCAAAGAGCATTCCATTCGAAAGGTTCAGTCAACGAAAGACCGCTTTTCTGTGACTTTTGAACCTTGTCCTCCCAACCTGCTTCTACAAAACCCGAATTCGAAAACTATGCTCAAAATAAGTTCTCTGGCGTTGACGCTGGTGTTTCTGCAGGCTACTGTTCATCATGCATTTACTCCCAGTCCAAGGTCACTTTCATACAATTGTGAATTCGAAGAGTGGGACATCGACGATACGAACTTTTCTCTACTATCCTTGCCGAACCCGACAGGGATGTTGCTGCTGTTTACGATGAATACGACGCAAATACCGACTTTGCGACAGAGTCCGAAGAGTACGAATTTTATATGAACGAAATAACAGATCAAATTTTGAACGAAGACTACAGTGACGAGGCGGAACTGCTGACAACAAACATTGTCTTGTCTGTGCTGACCCATCACAGCAAACGACAAACGGTGGAGGGTGCCGAGACGATCGACAAGATATTGGATAAACTGGAGGAACGGTTCGACAAAGAAGAAAATCTCTCCTACAAGCTCCATTGCGGGCATTACACGATTGCCGTTACGGCTTGGTCCAGATCCGGACATCCCTGATTCGGCCGAACGAGCTACCCGCATTGTGGATCGCATGAAGGAACGCAATGTTGAACTCAACGAGGTTACCTACAACACTTGGATGAATGCTTACGTAATTCAAAACAATATCTCTAAGGTAGAAGAGATCTTGGAGGACATGGAGGAACAAATCCCTAATGAGATTCGAGTAAAGGATTACAACGTCTTGGTCTTAGCAAACGCACGACAAGGCCGAGCCAAGGAGGCCGAGCAAATTGTAAAAGGAATGGTCGACCGGTATAGTAGGGGGGAATCCTTTGTTCTGCCAGATTTGATCACATATACGATGCTATTGGATGCTTGGTCAAAATCGGGTGAAGAGGGACGTGGATTACGAGCGGAATCGATTTTAGACTCGATCGAGGAACGACACATTTCCTTCGACACAACGGCGTACAACAATCCGGAGTTGACAATATCTGGTACCTTATGTGGCCGCCATGAGAGCTATCATACACAGTGGCGAAGAAAAGATCATTGAACGAGTGGAAAATATCTATAAACGAGCCTTAGGAAGGGGCATCATTCCGGACGCGTACGTCTACGCCACTTTGTTGGATGCGTATGCGACAACTTGTCCCACCGATGCCTCGGAAAAGGTGCCACAAATCATTGCCATGATGGAAGAAAACGTCACCGATATTACTCAAGGAGGAAAGACTGTAGTATACAATACCGCACTAAAGTTGTTGAAGGAAATTCGGGAACCGAATGCCGTTGAGACAGCCGAGGAACTATTTGAAAAGATGAAGTTGCAAGGAAATTTCGACGAAGTGACGTACGGGACGATGATCGCCTTGTATACCAACAAAGGAAGAAATAACGACTCTTCGGCAAGGCGAGCAGAGGAGCTGTTGAACGAGATGATCAACGAAACAGCCCTCGAGGCAAACACTCATCATATGAACAGCGCAATGAACTCGTTGGTTCGGGCTGGAAATATTTCCAAAGCAGCGGACCTATTGCATAAAATGGAAGAGGAGTACACAAATGGAAACGAATTCATGAAACCGAATGTGGTATCTTACGCTACGTTGATGAACGGTTGGGTCAAGTCGAATGATCCAGAAAAATCAACTCAAACAACAATGGTATTCGATAAAATGATGGCGATGTTTAAATCCGGTAACAAAGATGCCCAGCCAAATTTTGTCAGTTACGTGACTTTGGTGGATTGTATCGTCAAATCTGGAGATGTCGGAGCTGCCGAACGCGCAGAGAAAATAGTGAAGAACATGTACGAGTCTTACAAACAGGGACAATCGAGCTTCAAACCAAACTCTCAATTAGTTTCAACCGTCATTGACTGCTGGAGCAAATCGGGAGAAAATGATGCCGGTGAACGTGCGGAGATGCTGTTGGACTGGTTGTTTGAAATTTACGATGAAGACAAAGACCCACAGCTGATGCCGAGTGCATATCCTTTCACATCAAGTAAGTCAAATGGTTAGCAGACAAGTGACGCAACTCAAGCGAAGTGTTGATGAGTTTGCGCAGTTTCACTCATATTGGTGTGTTCGTTTTCTCTCTCTTTACAACAGCCATCTCGGCTTGGGCTAAGTCTCGGAAATTTGGAAAGGCAACTCGTGCGAGAGCAGTTCTGGATAAGATGAAGTCGTATTTTGCTTCGGGAGTCATAAAATCACCACCAAACATTTACTGCTACACCGCCGTGATCAATGCATGCGCATACACAGAGAGAGACTCCATCGAGCAACGAGATGCATTACAGGTATTCGTGGCTACGTACAAAGAGATGATCAACGAGGAAGATGTCGTTCCCAACAATGTCACTTTTTTTACAGCCTTGACGGCTCTACGAACACTTCTTCCTCCAGACCAGAAAAGAGCAGATGCCGTTGCTACAGTATTCAAGAAATGTATAGAATTGGGAATGTGCAATGCTTCTGTAGTAAAACGACTTCAATCTGTCTTGGATGTGGAACAACTGAAGGAGCTTGTCGGTGACGACAAGGTTGACGAAAGTGGGGCAGTTGACAATGAACTGTTACCTGCGGAATGGACCCGTAACGCTTTTGCACCAAAGAAAAGATAAAGTCAAGATAGAAACAATAAAATCTTTGATCTAAGCTAATGTTATCCATCCGCAAACGCGCTACGTCTAAGTTATGTCGACATTCGGTTTGTAGTGTAACTTTTTGTCAGCTCAACGCAATTGCGACGGACAGCGATTGAGGAAATAGAAATTGCCGTTGTCCCTCACAATAAATAATGCGGTGTGATCGCCTCTTGCGTTGAATTATCGTGAAAAAAGAGCATTCGCCATATCGAACTTGGCATTTTCACCCGGTTGGGCACGTTCTTTCGCCTTCGCCTCTTTGTCTCGCTTGTGCTGGTCGTTCAAGATTTTTCGATCAAAACTTGGTGCTGCCATGTTGACATCCTTCAATTTCGCCTTTTCATCTCGTTCTTTCTGCTTCGTAGCCTCCTTCTTCTTGTTTTGACTCATAAAATACATCATGTCCGCCATCTTTGCGCTGTTTTTTCTTGTTTGCTTCGAGGAAGTATTACAGTTGTTGAGTTTCTTTGGTTTTGTATCGAGCGAAAACAATTCTTCCGTTCAGATTGTAAGTGCAGGAGATAATCGACTTGGGTTTTGTATTGAATACAATGAGATGAGAGTTGTGAGAACAATCAATTCAAATGGTTATTGTATGTGTGAATACGAATTCGATATAGCCGAAAAGCTCTCGACAAAAGGTTTCCTCCGTAGCTACTTTATCAGTGAGTCGAATCGTGAGGGTCATCTTTCATGAGAAAATACCGTGCAACATCAAACAATTAAATTTTAATTCGTGGATCTGGCTTATCTCGTATTGTAACGGTGACTGTCATTTTAGCACAGGGTCATCGGCATGCACTCTTTCTACTAAGAATTGAGTGAGGTATGCAGTGAGTTCGTGGAAACTACCGATTTCTTGTTCTATTCGTACTTAACTAGCTTCTTTATTAATTTGAGTACTGCTATAAAATTTTGGTTCTCGTACTTTATGCATTTTTCATGCCTCGAGAGTTTGACAATGCAATTTCTCCTCTGGGTAGAAAGATCAACAACAAAGTTGAGGCTGATAAAAGCCAAGCTCATCACACCTCGATAAATTAAATCTAACCGTAAGTGGTTCGTTTCTATGACCCGCCGGTATGCATCGATTTGATTTTCAAACTGCTATACCCCAAGGTAAAGTTTTTCCTTGCGAGAATCTTGCGTCGTACGCAATTGCGTAGCTTTTCTTTGCTCAAACATTGATACCGATGTCGGTCATCGGCTCGATCCGAGATTTTGTTCCTGCCACTATGAAATCGTAGTTCGTCGGCCGATGGAGTCTTTATCGATTCAAAACAATTTCGAAGCCGAGGTCGGATATGAAAGCTCTGTACAAGCTCCGTCTTTATCCTTGATGCCAAATGTTCCAAGCGTTATTGGTATCATCTTTCAAAATCCAATTGCGGACGCTCTTTTGACTTCGAACCATTTCATTCATCATCTTAACCGTACTCTATTGTAAGCACGGTATTCGCATTCGACTCGTGAATTTTCGTGTTAGGACCTCTCCCATCTCTTCATTCACTTTCTTCCCCCTTCGATACTTCTTGGATCTTTTCTAGGTGTTCTTTTCTCTTATCCCAGCTCCATCCCCTGAGTGCCTCTAGTTTTTGCACCCTTTCGCTTGGCATCTTCTGCGGTCCGGTCTTGTATTCCCTTCGTTGGCGCTGACACCATTCCGCCAAGGAACGATCGTATCTGGCCGTCACATAGCTGTGCCCAAACTTTTTTTCGAATACAACCAGTTGGCAAAACTTTTTATACCATGCGCCATCCGTTCGATTCCAAACAAAATCCAGCTCGTTTAACAGTGTGATTTTGTTCGGGGACAGTTTTCCGTCCTTGAGGTTATTCCTTTGACGTTTCACCCATCCCGAAAGTTGCTTGTTGGGGTCGGATCGAAGAACATTCGAGTTCCCGTGCTTAGCGTGGTAGTGAACGAGAATGTTGTAGTTCTGATGCCACGTTTTTTCGATCAGGCGAGGTGCATTTTGTGAATCCGATTCATCGTCAAGATGCTTCAGTTCAGAATCGACCTTTTCCTTATAAGCTTTCGCCTTCTGAATTTCGCTTTCTTCCGCCTTGTGATCAGTCTTGGGAATATACTTCAGGTATTGATCTCTTGGCTTATAAACCTCTTCTGGAAGAGATTTCTTCGTCATCTTGTTGAGTGGGAGAGACATCTTCCTGCTTCGGCTCTTGTTTTCGCTTTTCCTCTTCTTTAGGTGTTGATGTTTGGGGTTAGTAATCTCGTTTGGAACTGGTCGAAGACTTTCTCCTGCAACAAGATTTGCTAGTGCGAGCAAAGGATTATGTAGGCGCTGTTCCGAAGACATTACATTGGGAGCATCTTTGACGCCGGGAGCAACATTGGTACCGGATTTCAAAAGAGATGAAGCGGCTTCACCGACAGTATAACTGTCGTCGCTCACCACGGATGATAACGTCACCTTTTGCGTCGTACTTATGCCTTCGATCGTATTAATGCTACTCATCTTGTATGTCCAGTGAGCTTGGTCTGCCAAATAGGTATGCGCGATCCTAACGAAAGGAAGACTAGTGTCGTCAAGTTCTTTTTCTCTGGTGATTATATAATGATGATGGCAATGTCGTACACGATCCAAACTATTCTCTTCTGAAATGAGATATCGAACACGGGTTTAAAGTGTTAATTTACCTCATGTATTTCATTCGTCCGATTTCTACGCGTTTCTGTGCGGTCTGGAGTTAGACGGTAACGGCCTTTGTGGAGCAAAAAGCCTCATTCGTTTCTTCTACGGCCACTCTACGGTAATTTTCGTTGGTTCGATTTTACAGGGCCGGCTGGAAGAAAAAATCCATGGAAGAAAATGTCTCAAGGTTCGTAATTTGATTCATTCGATTCAATCAAAACGAGTATGTACGCATTCCCACGGTTGCGGAAAACTTCGGCGTGATCATTGGTATGAAGAATTTCAAAACCGCGCCAACAACAAAAAATCTCACGGCATTCCAAACGAAGCATCCTCACTCTCCATCACATTTCCATAAGGTGCAAAGAATCAAAGCTCCACAATCGCCATGCCGCCGCTTCGAGGCAATTCTGCAGTTCGTGGACGATCTCGTGACATTGTTTCACAGGTGGAAGACAAACTGAAACTCAACAATTCTTTGCCTCGTGAAATCTTGGAAGCAACGAGGTCGTCACTGCGATGTGTTGAAAATACGGAATCCGATCGGGTGTTTCGGAAAATACGACAATGAAACGAAGCGAGCATGTGCATTGTTGGAGTATGACGTTCGTGACTACAACGTCAACAACAATGATGGCAACAAAACGCTTCAAGTCCCAATGGAACGATTGGCCAAGGCGGCCTTCATGAAGTTGAGGGATTTTCGCGATTTTCACGAAAAGATTGGAAACTTCCGTGACAACCTTCGCATCACTGCTAAAACGAAATCCAAGACGAAGGGAAAAGCTCAGAAGGATGAAGATGGGAGTCGAAAACATGAAGGTTCGTCCAGCAAGAGCGGTATTGTCTTTCGAAAGAGCTCCATATCGTCGCTAGCCATTCAGTTGGGTGCCTTTTGTTTCGAATTCGAAGTGACGCAGCTATGCGTGCACAGAAACTCTTTCAAGATATGGTTGGGGTTTTGGAAAGCTTCCACAAAGAAAGGTGGAATATATGGGTTGCGGGATGTCGAAAAGAATCAGAGTTCCTACGAAGCTGCTTGCTTTTATCTCATTGCCACCGCTGGGCAGGGAAAGCAGGACAAGAACGCTTCGATCCGTCGCCGCCGCAGAGTCTCGAACGACTTTGACGACGGAGACGACTCCCAACAACTCGATCTCAATACCTTTATGGAGATTACCAACATCCCTTCCCAATTCCGAACGATTCTGGATTACGTGAGCGAATTGAAGACGGAGATCGAATCGAAACAAAGCAAAGACATTTCCTCTTCCGTAAAATCAAGTCGATCTCGACCATCGCAGGGTTCATCAATGTCTTCCCGGGGTACCAAAGCAAAGACATCCAGAAAACGATCGAAAGAAGAATTCTTTGATGTCGATCAATTCATGGGTGGAAACAGTAAAAGAAACATCGATGAAAGCCCTGACGATCAAAAGTCGGAGCATGCGGAAGATTTGGACACCAACAATATCCTTCGCGAAGCCCACGATATACAGGACAGCAATTACGATCCAAGGTTTCCAAAACGAAAACGTAATGCTGTATTTCAGGAATGGAAATCAAAAGTCCTCCGGGCGGCTTGCGATGATGCGAGACAGATAATGAGTCAGGACAATGCAATGAACGGGGAAGATTGCGAGAAGAAACAAACATTGCTGGGTTCGAAAGATGTTCTTGATTTCGTGGTAAGGGGGATTCTAGCACGAAATGGTTTATAACTTTAGAGGGAAGATTCGATGTGAATAGTAGTAGAATAGATGGGGATAAAAATATTTGCTTTATAAATTTAAACCTAAATGTTTCTACAAAGCTTTTGACTTCAGAAAACCCGATTGAGTGCCATCTACTCTATTAGCGTGCCTCAACCTGTCCCGTGATCAATTCTTGTTGTTTCTATCGCCTTTTCGCCGTTTGTTGTTGTTGCTGCTGTTGCTGCCATCGATCGTCTTGTCTCTGGTGTTCTTTCGAAAGAACTTGAAGAGCCCGGTACATATCTAAAACGGCCCGATCGACTCGGTTGAGCGAGGGACCCGACGGTTTTGCAAAGAACTTATGAACCAATCGTTGTATCGCTGTAGAAACCGGCGACTAGAACAATGAGATACCAAATAGGACGGCACATACGGGCAAAGCTCTCCTCCTTCATTCGATATATCGTCTCACAAGGCCTCTGGGTTTTGTCGCCAATACTCACGGTCCTCGTAGTTGTGACCGTCTCTGCCGAGGCCAACGAAATAATATCGTCGATTCATTTGAGTACAAATGTCGATCAAATCTCTTCCTTCCCAACCGACTATGGAGGGACCGTAGCGATAGATTTCTCTTGCCGGCCAATCCAAGACATACGAAACTACTCGCCATGCTGATGGAAGATCCTGCGGAATCAATAGTACAACCGAATAGACAAGGGTTGTGGGGCCAATGAAAATCGCCAAGAAGAGAGCAGCTGCTGCAACGAGTAGATTCTCAAAGGTCATATAGGTTGACCAATCAATACCACTGGATCGATCCGCCGTGGCAATCTTGCGTCGAATCGGCTTTGTGACGCAAAAGATGCGATTCGCGCCATCCAAAGGATCCATCGCGAGAATAAATTCTAAAGAATAGAAAACACGATCGTCTTTGCCGAAAAGTCCCGCCAAATTCGAGCGGTGACTGCTTGTGAATTCAGTCGCTTGTAAGTCTCGGGAATAGGCCAGAACTCGGCGACACTGCTTGGATGATGCATCGTCCCAATCGTTCGGCGGTCATTCCAGGATCAATGAAAACATTTGCCGACCCCGAATTGTCTCCATCACCGTCTGTTGCACTCTCTGGTATTTCTACCTGGAGAACCCAAGGTTGCCGGCGCTCTATCTCCACATTCTCGTTCCCTATTATCAGATCCTCGTCTTCGTCATCGAGTTCTTCAGCCTCCCATTCTTCTTGCTGGCTTTCTTCTTCTTCCTCTTCATTCATTGCTGGCCGAGGTGGAGGTGGCTGGCGGCGGTGGTACGAACCCATCATCGGCTGCTCCCCAATTTGCCGCCCCTTCTTCGTAGGATGCTCTGGTCCTTGTTGGCATGGTGGTTGAAACAAGTGAGTGTCGCTGTCTCTGTCCACCGATATTTGATGATAGATTGTTTATGATAATGTTGTATTCTTTCAACGGCAATGAAAGAATCTCAAAAAAACCTCAGACGGCTTCAGTTCAGCCTGTTGCTCAACTGATACTTTGGCGGAGTGGCGCGCGTTGAAAGTTGAAAGCCGGATTGCGGAGTCGTACCTAACATCATACACAGTGTAGCGGTACGAAACATAGGATGGCAGAAACGAATTCGAAAAGAGAAGTAAAAAACCCATTTTCGGATCGCCAACGGCAGCGTCACAACTCTGATTCAGATTCATTTTTTGGAAGAATCGCAGGCCTTCCAAATTCCATCACGACGGCATCATTGTGTCTCCTTCGCTTTTTGATTTCGAACTGTTCCTTCTACAATCGAACAAAATAATAATGCTTCTCTGCCGCCATTTATTTTTACTGGGGTCGTCTTTGTTCTTGGTTCCCATAGCAACAAAGACGAGAACCAACCAATTGTTTGCAATGGGATTCTTTCACAACCGCCAAGATACTTTTGCCCCTAGCAAAGTCACAACGGTTCCAATGACAAAGCTTCGGCTGTTCAGCGGAGGTGCCCAAGCAACAAATATGCAGGACGCCGCGATGGAATCGAAAATTCAAACAGCCAAATCGCTGTTTGGAAAACACTTTGATGAAAAGGATTCAACTGAGTTAAGGAAAGACATTCTCCCCGTCACTGCTGCAATTGCCGTGGCACCCGGCCGTGTGAATCTTATTGGAGAACACACGGATTACACGGGTGGATATGTCCTTCCGTTCGCCATTGACTATTCTACCGTTATTTATGGAAAGGGGAGTGTGAAGCTCGGCGCCAGTGAAAACGGCGAACGCAAGGCCAAGATACGCTTTGCCAGTGCCTTGTCCCCTGATTCCGTGGAATCCTTTGAGGTTACGGAATCGTCAACTCCCCCCGAAACACCTACCTGGGCTACTTATGTTGTCGGAACTGTGTTTCAATACCTCCAGGATCTCCCCGAGGGTTCCGAGCTCGGCCTGGACTTTTGCATCACCGGGGATGTTCCTCTGGGATCTGGGCCTTTCCAGCAGCGCTTCGCTGGAGGTTGCCGTAGGCCGATTCGTCGAAGCGGTGCTCGGAGAACACGCCTTTTCTTCCGAGGCCCGAGGGCTTTTTCGCCTGCCAAATCGAGGGCCCTGCGCTGCCAAAAAGCCGAAAACGATTGGTGCCAGTCTCCCTGTGGGATTATGGATCAAGCCATCAGCAGCGCGGCAACCGCCGGCTGTCTGGTGTTGATTGATTGCCGAACTCTGGACTTTACGCCCACGAAAATGGCAAAAGCATCGCTCTCGCCAGAGGATCCCCTGCCCGTCTTGGTGGTGGCCAATTCCAACATCAAACACAGCATTGGAGGCGGAGAATATCCGATTCGGGTTGCCCAGTGCAAGGCGGCTACAGAAGCCCTTCCAAAAGGTGAATCCCGATATTGAATTGCTGCGAGACGCCACACTCGAGGACTGTCGAAAGTGCCAAGGAATTCATGAGCGAGGTCGAATACAACCGAGCGAAAACACGTTGTGACCGAAAACGATCGCTGCGTCCGTGCCCGGGAGGCACTGGAAGAGGGTAGACTGGAGGGAGGTCGGCGAGTTGATGAACGGGAGCCATTCCAGTATGAGGGACGACTACGAGGTGAGCTGCGAGGAGGTTGACATTCTCGTGGAGATTGCCCAGAATTTTTCCGGCGTGTATGGAAGCCGACTGACGGGGGGTGGCTTTGGGGGTTGCACCGTCACGCTGGTGGCCGAGGACCGCGCGGAAGAGCTCATGGCACACATGAAGTCGGAATACAAGGCCAAAACCGGGATCGACTGTCCGTGCTTTGTGACCTCGGCCGGCGAGGGGCGCCCATTTGATATCGACCGAAGATCTCGAGCAAATGGTAGGATAAGAATACTATCATCGTTGAAACTTCGTAACGCATCGTTTGCGTATCCTCTGACAGTACTTACAAGAATCCTCTAGACAATCGACAAGGCAAAAGTTCTTGTTGTTGATGATGATGCTGTCGAGCTTAGCTATGCACGTACCAAAGATATAAATATACATACATAGAGAAAGTAGTTAGCTTTGGTTGCAAAAATTGCACTGTAGGTTGGTCATCGATCGTATTGTATGGATCGTACCATAACAAGTGTCTTGTTGTCATCGTATGGTCGTGATTGAAAATGCGAAGGACTGCGAACATGTTGTTAACTACAGTTGTGTACAGTATTCCTCATGACCGCGCGATCTGCTCGGCTTCGATAGGGTGAGAAAGAACAGTTCTTTGCGCGCGCAAAGAAAGAACAGACGGCAAAGAAGAAATCTATCAAGGACGGACAGTCGAGTCGAAGACATGCTGCAACTACAGAGCGTAGAAAAAAAAGAGAACCAAAAATTGGTATTGTACTACGTTAATTGGAAGCAGGGATGGATACGTGCAACTTCGTGGATTTCATGGCAGGCTACCAAAATTGTACAGGAACACCTGTCGGCGATCAAAATCATGCCATGATTGGACTAGACCAATCACCGTACGAGTATTGTACCCCGCCTCCTTCTCTCTCATCTACACGTCTTACCGCAGATCTTAACTCCTTCTAGTATATATTCTCTTGGCGGATCGAGAACGAAAAGGTTTTGGTCTTACACTTGTCTTATATCCATTAGAGAGGGAGAGAGAAGTGTATCAGCACACAAGCCTCTCCAAGGCGTTGACCAAAACAGAGAGAGGAGAGATATCCAATCTGATTAGATCCATATTGGAAGCACTTTCGGATCGTTTCTCATTCGGGAGTTCTTGCGTTGCATCCAACACCGGAGATTGTCAATCCAAACACAGCACTCTGCTATAGTCGATATTTAGAACGGTGAATCAATCGGCAGCAGTTTCGATACAAATCCAATACAATTCAATTACAATTCAATTCAATTGATTTTGAAGGCAATCGTACAAAAATTTCTAAGCATCCGTTGAGTTCCTTTTCCTGAAGCATATACGTATAAGAAACAGCACGGTATCATGGCATCTTGCGCAGCTTGCACCGCAACGCGATCGGCGCTTCTGTCGTCCTCGTGTCGGGCACTCAACAGCAGGACTATAACCTCAACATCGGTATCGAACGTCTTCTACAACCTGCGGGCTCGGCGTTTGCGGCATCGGCTAAAATATCTGGACCACTGCGACAGCCGCCGTCTTCCTCGTCTAATTCTACTCCGTCGCCAACATCATGTCGAACCTTGTCGACTGCTGTCAGCAGCCTTCGTCCACCCGTCTGCGGCAGCCTTGATGATGGCTTGTACGAATTCCTGCACGACGACCGGTGCTGCTGCTGCTTCTTCTTCGGCAAAGAACAAGAGTAATTCTTCGAAAAGCATTGACAGCATCCTGTTGGCTTCGACGGCCGCCCTCTTGGCCGCATCCTCCTTTAATTTTGTGTCGGCTTCTTCCACACCCCTGAGCACAACCACAAACGTAAAAGCTTCTGTTTCCAAAACAAATGGAACGGGTGCCGGAGGTGGAGGCGGTGGAGCAGGAGGCGGGCCTTCGGTGGACGTCGGTCCAGGAGCAGCTGCAGCGGTCTCGTCCGCAAAAGAGGATGTCCGACGATATGAGGATTCGATTGCCAAAAATCCATATCAGGTAGGTTTTCTTTGTTTACAAACAGAATCTTTTGGCTTTGTCTGCAATGGAACAAGATTCAATATTTGGGCTTTTTGCGTTGTCCGTCGCTTCCAAGAACAGTCTCTCACACAAATATACTTCTTTTCAATGATTGAATTTCATTGCATCGTTTTTGTTGTTCTTTTTGCCCTTGTCGATAATATATCATTTGGCGTTTTGATTGTTCCAAAATTTTCGCTTACAACAGGTTTCGAAAAGTGCCGAGCAAGGCGTTCGATGGACTATGGAAGACACATATACGATCGCCAACGGTGGTCATTTTGCCGCTGTATTTGACGGACACGGTGGAAGTGGTGTGAGCGGTATGCTTCGGGATCACGTACACAGGCTCTACTCCAAGGCCTTGTACCAACGACACAGCGAAGAGACCCAGCAATCGGCTCTCGATCAAATGCAGGTCGATGACGACGTCGAGAAGGAAAACCAAATGGACAAAACGACCAAGAGATCGGTCCCATCCATCAAGAGCCACATTGCCTCGATTCGGGGAGCTCTCAAACGCATCGAACGAGAATCAATGCGCCACGATCACTTTGAGTACCAAGGGAGCACTGCTGTTGTGGTATTGGTCCACGTCGGCGAAAACGGTGAACGAACACTTGTATCGGCAAACGTCGGTGACAGCCGCGCCATTTTGTGCCGAGGCAAAAAGGCCATCAACCTTACCCGAGATCACAAACCAAGTGACGAACGAGAAAAGGCCCGAATCCGGTCCATGGGAGAAGACGTTCAATGGGATCCCTACGGAGAAATATATCGGGTGAAAGATCTTTCCTTGTCCAGAGCCATAGGGGACAGGTTTGCCAAGCCCTGTCGTCTCGAGCGAAGCGGAAATAGATTGCCTCCCGGTAAATGACGAGGAGGATGAGTTTTTTGTAAGTGAATTTTTTGTTTCCGGCTTGTTGCAAACAGCACACCCTGTCATATTCTGTCGTTCATTCAACGAAAACGGTGGCAATGGAACCGAACTTCTTGTCTCATCTTGTTAATCCATTTCCGTTCCCGTCTTGTTTTCTTCACTGATCGCAACAGTTGCTGGCGTCGGATGGCCTTTGGGATGTAATGACGAGCCAAGAAGTTGTTGATTTCGTGCACGAGATGCTGGAATGCCCTACCCAGAGTGTAAAGACGAAAAAAGGAAAAATAGTACTGACGCCAGAGTTTCGACGAAGGAAGATGGCTAGATTTGTTGCACACGAGGCGCTAGAGAGGGGATCGGCCGACAACGTCTGTGTCATCTTGGTTTGGCTGAAAAAAGAGGAGAACAAATAAATTCCTGGCGGCGTGCAGGGACGATATCTCTAATGAGCAATGGTTGAGTAGGAAGCAATCCATATCACAGACACGACCATGCTTTGCAAAATTCCAGATATAAACTCATTATATTAAAAGATTTAATTTCAATCAATACTTTCTTTGTGGAGAATCTGCCAAAATACTACCGAAAGGCATTGAGACCGTTTTTGGTTGTCGCTTGCGTCTTTTCGGGGATTGTTCGCCAATCTTGACACCTTTATGTGTTTGGAGATCCACATTGTTTTGATCGACAACATTTTTCTTGTTCAACGAATTCACGATAGTTCCACTGCTCGGCTTAATCGCTGCAGCAATGGTCGGAGCCCTTCTCTTTCCACTGCTCGGCTTGCTTGTTGCAGCAGTAGGCGGAGCCCTTCTCTTCTTGGGTGGCGTAAGCCCGGTAGCATGTCGGGAATTGTGCCTGTCCATTTGCCGACTTTCGAAGAGAAGAAACTTCGTTCGTCCTATTTTTGAGCACTGGAGCTTTAATTGTCCTCAGACGCATAAGTTTCGTCCTCATATCTACCCAATTCTCCATTTGATCTGTGTCTTCCTTCAATAGTTCTCGTACATCGTCACTCAAGAGCGAGTCGTCGAACGGACCATTTCCGTTGCTCTCCCACGTTCGAAGCAAATTGACAAGCTGCTTGAGCTTCGCAAGAAATTTATTTTGCATTTGTTTCCTGAATCGTTCTTCTTTTAGGAGTGTTGCTCCTCCGGTTTTTTTTGTGAGTAATCTCTCCTTGTTACATTTTAGTTCCTCGAAGTCTAATAATTTAGCGTTCATGATGCGTATCTCCGAGTCAAGTGATAATATCTGGCTCTTCGTATCCTGCTTCGATCTCAGCCTCTCGACTTCGATATTAATCCCCTCTAGCTTCCTCAAACGTCTTTTCAACGTTCGATTTAAATTTGTTGCCTTCGTCACCGAATTTGTCATCCATCCTTCGGAAGAGGAAATTGCCCCAATAGATTTCTCTGAAAAAGGATTTTCGTTTTCTAATCGCGAATTAGATTTCGATTTTTCGAGCTTCGCCCAAAAGTCCCTGCGTTCCTCAGTGAGAAACCTTCAGTGCTTCCCACACAACAGTCAGGGCTTCAGTTTCTGTTTGTGCCATTGCCTCAATGCCATCAATCAAAGATTCCAGTTCGGATAAACACGAGATAACCAAGTCCTTCGACAGAGGTGGCATTCGAAAAAGTGCGTCATGAAATCCAGCATATGCTTCGCTAGCATCAATTTCTCTGCCTACGAATATTCAGAAGGATCTTTTGAGCATGTTCGAATCACCGACTTGAGCGTTTCGGAGATGGTTTGTCGAGATTCTGCTGAACTCGACATGGCTGTGTTCATCAACTCGAGATGTTGCGAATGATTTGCAGACGACGATGGAAGAAATTTTGCCCGCGCAAGATCAGAAAGAATGCTTTCCGCGAGCTTTGAATCCCACCATTTGGGACGGATGGAGTTGTTTCGTTTAATCCAGTCTCCGATGAGAGAAAGGGATTGGATTTCGTTTAAGTGCATCTTCGTCATGAGAACTGCGATATTTGACTGGTGTTCTCTAGATTTCAAAAGCATTTCGGATTTGGCAATTCTCAGTTCAGAGACGTGGCCTTCACACCTCGTGAGAAACTCGGTCTCAAGAGATTTGGCTGGAAGAGCATTGTCAAGAGGATTTTTCTTTTCTTCGGCATTTTTCTGATCTCCAAACGCCTCGCTCGTTGTAAGAGCTTTCTTCTCGTCGTGTTGGAGTAACAGCGTCAAATCTACGTGAAGCTCCGCTGTAGATAACCCGAGTATACCCGACAAATTTCTTACGCCTTCAACGAGTTTGCGCCTTCTCGCAGCCGCAAAGCGATATGGTACCTCCAGACTACGAACCTGCTCCTGCAGACTCGTCAAAGTTTGCATCAAAGTCCTCTTGCCGAGAACGTCACGACTTTCTTCAGTCGGAAGTCCCAATGCTTTCTTCATCATATGCAGTCTATACGAGAGATTGCCTATCTCCTTTTCTGTGGAGCTCTTCATGACATTAGCATTATCCAGTAAGGTAGCGCATGTGTCTTCTAAACAAAATTCAATTCTTTTTTGTGCATTTTCGCGAAGTGAACGATCGGCCCCGAGTTCTCCCCAAATCTGCTGTAGCTGTGATATTGTGTTTTTAGCATCGTAATCCCCACCTTCCTTCTTCAGCGATGCCTTCGTAACAGCGAGATTTTCCTTGGAAACTGATATTTCTAATCGGCTCGCACTCAAAGAATTTTTCAATTCACCAATCTTTTCGTTCGAATCCTCCAGGTTGCTACGGGCATCGATTAAATCCTTTTTATATTGATTTCTTTCGTTCGTCAGTTCTTTGATGATCAGATATTGGTCATTTCCAGCTTCGTCAACAACCTTTCTATCCGCTAGGTCTTTCGATAGTAGTTCTAGCTTGTAGTTCAGAGAATCAACTTCGGACTCGACACCAATCAAAGCTGCATCCTTTCGCTCTAGTAAGTCTGTAACATTCTGCCGTTCAGTCTGTAAAAGAAATAGAAATAGAGTGAGAGTGGTCCAATAAATCAGCTCAACAGCACAAAAGCTTTAGAAATCGTACCTCTGCTTCGACAAGTTTGGAAAAAGATTCCAGCAAAATCGATCTTGACGCTGAAGACGATATTCCCTTGACGAGTTTTTCGACGGCGTTTTCAATGTCTTGCTCAGATGAGCTCGCGTTGTTGGGCATTTGAATTGAAACCTCTTGCAATTCAGAGTCAAGAAGCTCGAGTTTGAATTCTAAGTCAGCGACATTCTCCTCTATGTCTTCGATTCGTGCCAGCTCATTCTCTGACTCCTCATTGTTGTCATTCAACCCCCCGCGTGCTTGCTGCAAGGCTTTCACTTCGGATACAACTTTACGCATCGTTTCGCTGTAAGTCGCAACAAGTTCTTCGTACTTCTTTTCCAGGCGAATTTGTTTCACCTTATCCATGACCAACTTGTCAAAAAGATACTTTGTTGGTTTGATGTCTTCTTCAGCTTGGTCATGCACAGTACTATCGGACTTGAGATTTTCCCCTCCCCTTTGCAGTGACCGCTGCATGCTGGATACTTTGTGTTGAGAGAGTTCAGCTTGTCTCATGGCAAGCAATTTCACCAAATGATTCTCCGTACTTTTAAGCTTCTCCGAAAGCTTTGTACAGTATTGCGTCCGTCTACTATAATTCTTCTTCTGGATATTGAGCTCGTTTTCGAGCTTCGACATTCTTTTGTCAGTGGTATTCGCCCTTCTTTTCAGAGCCAGTAATTCTTTCGTTTTCGCTTCTGTCGTTTTCTTGTAACGCGCAGCGTCCTCCTTCTGCTTCTTGAGTAACGTCATCTTGGCGTGTTTCAACTCACTTACTTTTCGTTCTAAGACTTTGCATTTGCGTGCTTGGTTCTCTGCATGCCTCTGCTTTTGTCGATGATTGAGCGTCTCTCGACGCGCACGAGTAAGATTCATTTCAACCTTTTCCAGCTTCTTTCTAATGGCTGCCGAAGATCCATTCGAAGGATCAGCTTTTGCACGATCGAGTTGTTTTGCAAGACTGGCTTTCTCATTCTCTAGATTCTGAACTTCTTTCATCAATTCTTCGTATTTCCCTTTCAAGTCATGATAAACTTTTAAGCTCTCCTTAAGCTGCAGCAGAAGTATCTCTTGCTTCTCCAATTCCCCGTCCATCTCTTTCAATTTAATATCACCTTCCTCCCTCGATTTCTCGAACTCGTGATCGTGCTGTTGGAGTTCAAGTAAACGGTCAAGTATAGCCAATTCTTCATCAGGATTGGTATCTTCTAGTACAGAATGATCGAACTTGTCGGACGTTGGGTTTCGATTCTGTAGATCTTTTCGCACACTCGCGGCTGGAATCTCGTTTTCGACAATCGGTTTTAAGGAAAGATCAAAGGAGAAAGGTGGTGGCAACTGTGGCGTCTTACTGGGACTCATTGCAGAGCCGGCAACCTTGTAGACTTCTTGAATGTAAGCCTCGACGTCTTCACGTTTGAGAAGAGATTGGTCGATCTCACCAATTCCATGTCGATTCTTCGCTTGTCCACCGATTTGAAATCGGGATTTAACCAGTTCGAATTGCAAAATCCGATTGATAGTTCTGAGTTGCTCAAGCTCAACAGACGTCCCATCAACATTTTTGGTCGGAGCATTTTGGATGTTTCGAGCTCGATTAGCATAATTCAACGTAGAATAGGTTTCGCTTGCATTTGTATCAGACGGCGAAACACACGCCAAGAACAATGTCTGGCTGTTCCCACCGAGAGCATCTTGTAGCAGACGAGTGAGTTTTGATTGCCGATATGGTACATAAGCTTTTTTATCTTTCTTCGCCTTGTCGTCATCGGCAAGCGCATTAATTACGTTTCCCAGCGCCAATAGTCCTTCATTAATTTTAATACCCTCTCGAGCGCGTGCGCCTTCTGCTCCGGTCTTCTTCATTCGCTCACTTCCTGCTAAGTCAACGAAGGTGAACTGCGAAGTGGTCGATATATCACTACTATCACTAGCATTTCGTCTTGTCACTTGAGACAAATATATCGTAAAAACCGCATGTGATCTACTCGAAGTATGATTCATCAATGTTGCCGCAGTGGTTCTGTTCATCGTTCCTTCGTGAAGAACTTGCAGCGCTTCTGCCGTGTTCGTAACCGAGCGATCTTTCAACCCAACAACAACGATTCCACCCTTTGAGTCTTCTCGCATGGGCAAGGATTCTCTATTAGCATCCAATAGATCATACACGTCTTCCCCGTAAACCTCAAGGAACGATGCCCTCAAACTATAATCCAGAAGGACTTGGCTACCTTCTACCCCTTTATCCGAGGCAGCCTTTTTTCGTTGCATTTCGAGAAAGAAATCGGCAATAAATCTTGGAATAAGTCCTGCCTGTGACGAAACTTCTGGTTCAACATGCGCTTCACTCCCCATCGTGAACGTTTTTCCAGAGCCAGTTTGCCCATAGGCCATGATCTATCGAAACAGGAGGAAACAAATATATCACGGTGAGAACGCAATCAGGATAGAAAAAAATCAGGACTCTTTGCAAAAATCAATACTTACCGTTGCATTGTACCCATCCACAAAGCTTGACAGCAAAGGTGCAGGACACACTCTCATACAATTCTGTTTGGACTGTAATTTGAATCAAAGACAGCATCGTATGTGAATTGTCTGCGACCCAGACGAATTGAAGGAGCATCAATGTTCAGGCTGCCTTTCCCTCCCTGCTTGATCTCTTGAGAAGCTAATGGCCGAACGCGAACCCCAACCCGCACCCGGGAAGCGTTTTTGCTTCCTTTTGTTGTCGTTGTTGTCGACATCGGATTATAATTAATAGTGTAATGGTTCGAAAATATCTCTTCTCGAGTAATTCAATCTCGAGAGTAATCGACTTTGAGCTTGTAGATCGTCGTCACAATTCTTTCCCGCTTGACAGAAGAGAACTATTGCTACTCGTACGCCAGACGATGAATTGAATGCCGAGATTCGATAGTCGAGTTGCATTCCATTCTATTTTTTCAATCGATGAGATGAGGTTCGCCGCAGTTGTTCCTCTTTCCATCTTTTTGAAAATCTGCCGGTGAAGTGGCGGGCGCGCTGCTAACGGCTTCGATTGTACGAGAAAAACTACGGACACAATTCCAGCCCATCTGGGACTGGTCCGAGTCGCCTCAGTCAAATGAATTAATTTACGTAAAACTAAAAACTTCAAAACAGCATTTACAGTCCATACAGACAATCTTCAATTTACATTCTATTAGAGATGAAAGCCGTCTAGGTCTTGTCGGCTAGTTTTTCATATATGCAAGTGTCTCAAAGCTACATCCAATATTCCTGCTGATGCTGATGCTACTACGTCCACCGCCGACACCAGTTCACGTCGTGCTGGCAGCAACTCTCACTTTGGTTTTGAATATCCATAAAGCACCATATCCTTTGACATGATGTTCTCTTCGCAATACGTAGGAATTATACCGCGGTGTCCCTTTATCAGCAATCCCGATGTTTCTGCCAAAAATCGGTCCATAGCTTTCTCGACCTGTTATCTCTTTTCGTTCCATTCCCTCTTTTGAACCGGTATCAGGCTCAAGGAAGGCAAACTCGCTCCTCCCGACGGGAAACCGCTACGATCAGCCGGTACAACATTTGGGTCCAACCCTTGCCATGCCTGCACTGTATCGTAGATCGATTTTTCCATTGCCAACGTTACAAACGGCAATGCGAACAGCCCGTATACGCCAACCGGAGATTTCACAACCCTCTCCACGACCCTCGAGGTGATACCAATTCTATGCCCATACAGAAAGCCCGAAAATGGTACCATCGCCGCTGCGAAACTGTACATCCAAGCGTAGTTGTCCCGGTGGTCCATATCAAACATCGTCGCCGGGCGGGCGTCATCGCTTGCGGTAGGTGTGGTGGTCGAGCTGGCGGAAACACTCATATTGCAATTGTGACTCTAACAGAGTAATGTGCTAGTCTGTTGAGGATGATGATTGTAGATTCTTCCTAACGAGATGTCCGTGGAATAGAACAATTGGAATCCTTTCCTTCGAGAATGATACTCTAACGCTTTCGTTGAGGTATGTTCGAATTGCGACTGCCGATTTGAATTTCATGTTTTACGTTTCCATTTCGTTCGTCTCGTGACTGGACAAAAAAGGGTTACGTCCGTGCATACGACGTGACGTAGGTCACTGAAATAGGAATCATCTGTTTTGGAACGTGCCTTTTTTCATTGGTACACGGCTCATTCCCGTTTCTAGTTCGGAAGAACGCGCAGGAATGCGGAATCGCGCGATGCCACGACAGAAGAATTCTCAGCCAAGCGCACGTTCTGATTCTTCGCGGGTCGAGCGACGTGATAATGACTGTGATTCACTCATTCTCGACACACTTTTTCGATCGTTTCATTTTGATTTGTGTTTTGGCAAATTGGATCTTAGAGCATCTGTCGTGCATTGTTTCACTCGTCACAACATCTCTTTCGGAGTAGCAAAGACACACCAGAACATTTTCACCGTAGAAATCATCGGTGGAAACAACAAAGGAAAGAACTCTTACCTCCTTAAGCATAACTTTGCATACTCAGATAATTTTGGAGAGAAAAAGCACAGAACTCTGAAGATGAATTCAAGACTTTTGGCGTCATGTTCGAAGCGCCGTCTGCTCGCTGGGGGGATCAACGGTCGTACAATGACAGCGAAAGCTCCCGTTGGACGACTCAGCGGAAATGCTGCTGGAACTGTTCGATCTTTGCATTCCAGTCTCGCAACTTTCTCCTCTGTTGACGCGTTGGATATGACCGACACCTTTGCTCGTCGTCACAGTAAGTTTTGTCCGGGCGACTTCACTCCATCCTGTTGCTTGATTCTCTACCTTGTTTTCGGTATATCTCGCCATGAGATGTTATTTGTCTCTTTCTCTTTTTGAGTACAACGATAATGTGATGTCCGTTTATGTGTTTGCAAGGATGCTTACAAAGTTTCAATGCTAATGAATATTGGTGCGCTTCTGCTCTCCTGTTCTTTCTTTTATCTTCTGATGCTTTGGGTTTTATTTCTGCAACTTAGTGGGTCCACGAATGGAAGAATCAACTTCGATGCTTCAAACTATCGGCTTCGAGTCTTTCGACGAGCTTGTGAAATCGACGGTTCCGGCCGACATTATGACCGACAAGCCCTTGTCGCTAGAAGATCCCATGTCCGAATCGGAAGCACTGACGCAGATCAAACGTTTCGCAGATAAGAATAAAGTGATGAAATCTTATATCGGACAGGGATACTATGATACGCAGGTCCCCGCAGTCATTCTGAGAAACATTTTAGAAAATCCCGGATGGTATACTGCTTACACTCCTTACCAGGCAGAAATTTCACAAGGACGTCTCGAGATGCTTTTGAATTTTCAAACTCTTGTGGTAGACTTGACCGGATTGCCCATGGCCGTAGCTTCATTGTTGGACGAATCCAGTGCTGCAGCTGAGGCTATGCAAATGTGTTTCGCTCTCAAGGGAGGAAAAGGGAAGAACAAGAAAAATAAATTTTTCATTTCGGACGACGTTCATCCGCAAACAATTGGGTTAATCGAAACACGAGCAAAGGCAATCGGAATCGAAGTTGTAAACGGAAGCCATTCCGATGTTGACTTTTCTGGAAATGACTTTTGCGGAGCCATTCTGCAATACCCAAACACATACTGGAGCTCTCGAATCGGACGGTGAATCTTACGAGTCCTTCACCGCTCGTGCCCACGAGGCAGACGCAATGGTAATTGCCGCGACTGATCTTTTGGCACTGACGAAATTGGCTCCTCCTTCATCATGGGGAGCTGATATTGCCGTTGGTTCGGCACAGCGTTTCGGTGTTCCTATGGGTTTTGGTGGTCCGCATGCGGGATTCTTGTCGACGTCTGACAAATACTCACGAAAGATGCCTGGTCGAATCATCGGTGTTACTGTCGACTCTTCCGGAAAACCTTGTCTGCGCATGGCAATGCAAACGCGAGAACAGCACATTCGCCGTGACAAGGCAACATCGAATATCTGTACAGCTCAAGCGTTGTTGGCCAATATGGCTGCCGCCTACGCTATTTATCACGGACCAGAGGGCTTGGCAGAAATCGGAGGTCGCGTTCATGCTTTGGCCCGGGTTGCTGCCAGAGAATTGACAGCTGCGGGATTCAAACTTGCAAAGAACGAGAAAAACGAATTCTTCGATACCATCGCCGTCGATGTGTCATCCAAGGGACTGACAGCGGCGGATGTCCAGGCTGGAGCTGTCGTTGCTGGGGCGAACGTTCGCATCATTGACGAGAATACCGTCGGCTTGTCGATGGGTGAGGGTATTACAAGGGACGATTTATTTTCTTTGTTGTGTCACGCATTTAAAATCGACGCACCCGACGTCGACGGCAGCGACGAATCGTTGACTACCGTTCCGTCGAAGTATTCACGCGAGGGAGAAATCTTGACCCATCCCATCTTCCGTCAGCATCGTTCGGAAACACAAATGCTTCGATACCTCAAGTCTCTTGAAAACAAAGATCTATCGTTGAATCATTCCATGATTTCGTTGGGATCGTGCACTATGAAGTTGAATGCAACCAGTGAAATGATCCCAGTAACTTGGCCCGAATTTTGCGACATTCACCCTTTTGCTCCTCACGACCAAGTGAAGGGCTACCACGAACTCATCGAGGATCTGAATACCGATCTTTCCGAGATTACCGGATTTGCTGCCGTCAGCGCGCAACCCAACTCTGGAGCCACTGGCGAATATGCCGGTCTCCTAGCGATCAAAGACTACCTTGAAGCCAAGGGTGAAGGGCACCGAAACATCTGTTTGATCCCAAAGAGTGCTCACGGAACAAACCCTGCCAGTGCCGTGATGGCCGGAATGAAGGTCGTTGTTGTCAACAATGACGACCAGGGAAATATCGATATCGAGGATCTCAACGCCAAGATCGACAAGCATAGAGACAATCTCGCTGCCTTCATGGTGACATATCCTTCGACCTTTGGAGTGTTTGAGGAGGGTATCGTTGAAATTATCGACTCCATCCACGAGGCAGGCGGCCAAGTTTACATGGATGGTGCAAACATGAACGCCCAGGTAGGCCTGACCAGCCCTGGTCTGATCGGCGCCGACGTCTGTCACTTGAATCTTCACAAGACTTTCTGTATCCCTCATGGAGGAGGTGGACCAGGTAAGAATTTATTATGTTGTGTAGTTGCTGATTCTTTTTCTCCCGAATTATCGCCTCACAAAAATGAAACTTCTATTTGTATTGTCTTGTGAAGGTGTTGGATCGATCGGTGTCGCCGCACATCTTGCTCCTTTCTTGCCAGGACACGTATCCGACCCCGAAGCATCCGGAAAGCTTTGCGGAAATGAATTGTGCATTCCAAAGAAAGAGGGCGCTATTGCAGGAGCTCCTTTTGGTTCCGCAGCAATCCTTCCTATTTCTTGGATGTACATTAAGATGCTTGGGGAACCTGGATTGAAGTTGGCCACTGGTCAAGCAATTTTGAACGCCAATTACATGGCAGCCCGTTTGAATGGAGCTTATGATGTTTTGTACGTAGGCAAAAACGGACAATGTGCGCATGAATTTATTTTGGACCTTCGACCGCTGAAGGCATCGACTGGAATCACGGAAGAAGATGTCGCCAAACGCCTACAGGATTATGGATTCCACTCGCCAACTATGTCGTGGCCAGTAGCGGGAACCTTGATGGTGGAACCTACTGAATCCGAGGATTTGCAGGAACTCGATCGCTTCTGCGACGCTATGCTATCTATCCGAAAGGAAATCGATGACATTGGCAGCGGAAGAATTGCTTACGAAAACTCTCCTCTGCACAATGCACCCCACACTATGGAGGACTTGCTGTCGGACAAGTGGGATCGCCCCTACTCGAGAGAAGTGGCCTGTTTCCCGGCACCCTGGATCAAATCAAACAAGTTCTGGCCAACGTGCGGGCGAGTTGACAATGTCTACGGTGATCGCAACCTCGTCTGTACCTGCCCACCGCTGGATGTCTACGAGGATGATGACGATGTAAAAGAAGTAGCATAATGTACTACGTGTGGCTAGCAACACCGATGGGAATCAGATGGGAATCATTTTCTAAGCGGATAGACACGAAAGTTTGATTGATTTGCATAGCTAAGAATAAATAACAATTACATTGAGACGAAATTATGATTACAAAAAATAGATCGTTTTGAGATGATATCCTCCGTGGAAGCCGATTCACTGTACGTACGTTCATACTTTTGTCATTTGACGGTTCGTACGTTCGTACGTTCGTACAGAGAAGATTTTTTCACGCGATGGCGGGTCATCGGAAATGCCATTTTTTAATCCCTAATCTTAAAATAGTTTGACTACTCACGTAAAATGATACTGATCGCACAGACATGACTTTAGCCAGTTTTACGAGCGTTACAGCAATCAGATGTTAGGAATCGGCACGCACACCAAATGCCTACCCCATTAAAGTCGATTCAAGTTGACAGCCCAGTAATCCTGAACTGAGTGAGAGTGGAGATAGATCCAATACAGAACAAACAACAAATTGCAGCCTACTTCACTGCATTACGTCAGTCAACAACTTTTTTCTCGATACCCTTGGCTAAAACATGGTAAGAGTGTCTATCGCGGTTTGGATCGCATTTGCCGTTGAGAATCATTTATGGTGATCATGCCGAATATCTTCGTATTGGGTTTGAAAAGGAGCGGGTTTGTCTGCTTGATTATGATGTGTTGTCCTATCACGTCCTCCCATCTTCAAGGAGATTGTTGGAATCGATACATCTTGGGATGGATTGTTCCCGTTGTGTTTTGACTCTCGACGAATCATCGTTTCAATTCACCAAACTGTTGTTCTCCCCACGACTGACACAATACGATTTTCTAACTGTTAACTACCACAACAAAAACAGGCTGATATTCAATATTGGAAAGACACCTTGGTGGAAGAGGTTGGGCAGATCCGAAGCATCCTCGATGGAGTTCAAAATCTTTCAGATCCCGTAGAACGCGCTTCGGCGCTAGAAGAGGCCGATGCCACGCTGCGGAGCGCTACTGGAACGAAACGGTCGTTCAAAATGGAAATCCGATTGGTTCAAGACCAGGATTTGCGCAACAAATACACAAAGCGGCTCAAAAAGCTGGAAAACGAGCTTCGAACGCTCAAGGCCGACCTCAAAGCCTTGCAGGCGGAGGAGCAACGCGGCGAGCTCTTTGTTTCGGGTGGTGCCGGTGGGCGGGACGGAAATGGTGAAGTGGATCCGACAATGGCCGGTAGCAACATGCTGAACGAGGCTGCAGCACTTCAGGGTAAGACTCAGGAGTCGCTGTCAAAAACGAAGAGCATGATTGCTCAGTCGAAGGAAGTGGGTGTTTCTACATTGGAAGAACTGCAACGACAGCGTGAAGTAATCGGGAATATCGATAAGGAGGCGGATCGAATGGGCGATAATCTAGCCCGAGCAGAGGCCTTGGTGAAACAATTTGGAAAGCGAATGGCAGGGGACAAATTCATACAGTGTTTTGCTCTTCTTAATTGCCTTCTCTTCTGCGGCGTCGTTATTTGGGCTATCGTGAAGAGAAGAGGAGGCAATCTATTCGGCGAGCCAGATGCTCCGACGAACCCTGTTGGAGATCGAATGTTGCGAGGCCTATCTGAATACTGATGATCTGTTTATTTCTACTCAAGTTCGAAGTAATGATATTGCGATGGCAATGTTATACGAAGTAAAACTATGTTTTGTTTTATTAAATTACTTTTTGCATTACACTACTCGTGCCGTGAACTATTACCCAGATTGGATTTCAATTTCTGGCTCTTTCAGTGAGTCTATAGTGCGGAATCATATACCGTTCATTTGTCGTATCGCTTCAAAAATCCCTGATGGAGAATCTAAACGAACGATTTGAAAAACAATTCCAGCGCAGGGGCAATGGAGAGGAGATCCGATTAATTTCTTTTCCGCAAACCACTTGGATCTCCAGTTCGGAAGTGCAGGAAGAAGCTCGACGCGATTATTCGAAACGTCGCTTTGTTTTCCCATTATGTCCCTCCTGTCGACGAACGAATGCACTATTGACTATGGTCTCCCCTCACGACGCAACGGAGCGTCGAAGCTGAAAGGCACGATGTTCAAATATTGTCGAGGGCAAAACCTTTGTACTTGGTGATATGATCATTGAGCGCCACTTCGTGCATCAAAATTGTGACATTTGTCTGGATATTCATTGAAATTATGTGCTTGTCAATGGGATAGACTGAGAGTCAGAGCTGTTCATAGCAGCGGCGGTCACTTTCATAAGAAAGTCCTCCAATGTCTTCGTGATTCCCCGCATCTTCCACTCTTGTTTCTTCTTCGTTACTCCCTACACGCAGCAAGTGATAATCGATTTCGGGATCAGTCCAATACTCCAATATTGTGACCAATTTCAAGTCTTTGAGCAGTTCCACTCGCCTTTGGTCTCAAAAGAATTGCAATGCCAGTCAGCAACAACAAATCATTCATTGAATGCACCTTGTAATTGGAATAAACAGAGTGTTCATTGCCCAAAACCGATGCAACAAAAAATGCTGAGACGCCGATCAGAACGAGAACGATGGAAACAGCCATAAAGATCGTGTACAAAACCAAAAAGAACGAAAGACGGCGTGATTTCCACCACACTTGCCATCGATCGAAGCCAAGCGTCACACCGCTGTCACGACTCATGTCAATTATTATCTTGTACAGTGATTGCGCCATCTGGGCGAGGAAGACCCCATCCAAGAGGTATTCAAAGAAATCTGCCAGCCTGACGGCTCTACCGTTGAAACAGTTTAACACCATTAAGTTTTCCATCAGTCGGAGAACAAGCTGGGCGCACACAAGAGCTGCTAGACAAATGGTTGTGCTTTTCGTGCTTTCTGATCGAGCGGTCGATTCGGATGGGAAGTAATAAAACCGATCGTAACCGAAGGCAATCTTCGGAGCAAGGACACCCAGACTCAGAGTACAGGGATGAAGCAGGCAAGCAAAGATCATATCTGACGATGTTCCAAAAATCGAGTGAGTTAGTATGCGAACTGTATTTTTCCCAACGGTGAGAGCATATCTTCATACTTGATTACTTACTAATGTACGAAAGTTTCAATACACTGCTTCCGATGGAGGACTTGTGATTCATAACCTCCAGAAGCGAAAACGAAAACAAAAAGTTGGCGAGCCCCATAATGGAGACAGCCAGAATCAACCAGTGGATGGGAGCAAACTCGTGTTGTCCTGCAGAATTGGTGGAGTCTCTAGTGGCCCGTCGTTCGATTACAGACCTCGAGTTTCGGTGCTTGAACCATCCGTACCATAACGTAAGGACAAAGTACCAAAGGGCGACGACTTCGTCGAAGTTGAGCAGTGTCTTCTGTTCTCTTGTTATCTGAGACGCCGACCCATCCATGCGTCTCACATCCGTGAGCCCGCAGCTTTCGTACCACACGATACTCGTTTCGATCATGGCCTCTAGTTGCTCTGTTTACCGCTTCGGCCTCGATCCCCCAAAATTCTATGTCTGTCAGTTTTTCGCTTGTCTCTTCCAAGTCTGGAAAGCCGTTCCCTTCCGTTTTTCTTTCGATAGACTCTAGATGGTTGGGAGGCAGCTAGATGATGACAATGCGAATACCAAAGGAAAATCAGGATTGCAGCACATTCATTCGAGAAAGTTAGTGATGGTGTTTGCTTCTAAATCAGTTGGTGGTGTTTTGTTCTTGGAGTTGTGTGTTCCGTGTCATCAATCATCAAAGTTCAGAGTCATGCCGAATACATACCCCCAAGCACAAATGAACGTGTTAGTATGATCATATACTGGATACATGGTTGAGATTTTTACAATCCCAGAGTGCGTGTAAAAAATCTCCATAGGACTCGGTTCGTAGCTTGTACATGCACAAGTTCATAATTGAAGCTAACAATGTCTCATTGTTTTCAGGTTCAAATGCTTCGCTGATTTCATGGTGGTGGCAATAACAAAATCAGAAAAAATCGGCCAGGTCTGCGCGGTAAAACTCAAAACGAAGTGACACTCTTACAGAACGAGTACAAGTAGTTCGATAGTCGGTCTAAAAATAGTCAGTGTATTTCCGATGGAATAGTGAGCCACTCGCTTCCTTCGTAGATAGGAAAGAGACTACTGCATCATACCCAGTCTATTTCTACCAGAAGTCAAAATCAACTTCTCTATTATTATTTATTCTTTGCAGGGGAAGCACAAGAAGGGATATCTGCTGTCAAGCACGGGGGAATTCTGGGACATAAAGTAGATGAACAATGGAGCAAGTTGGGGATGGGGATATCAACACTAACGTTGACATGGCTGGTTCCATTGTTAATGCATTCAAGGATGGTGGTAATAGCGTAGGGGACGTCCACACAGATATTGCTTTGATGCACGACCAAGGTGAGAATGCGTTGCGGACAACATGCGGGGGTAACAACATTTAGCAAGTCAGGCAACGAAGACAGCACCTGCCCACCACCAATAGTTGATTTGAATAGCAACATCGAATGACTTCGCTTGATCATTTCCATCCTTCAAATATTTAGGTGGAAACAGATCTGACTGATTCGGTATGTCTGACTTTTTCTTTTCGTTGATGTGTACGTGGTTTTGTTTTTCGTTGCCAAAGAAGGTACAGGGGACGTATCTGGGGTCGAGCCTCTGGTTCTGGACAAGATCTCCACCAACGAGGTTGTTGCAGCTTCGGTTATGGAGGGAAAAAAGAAAGAATCAAAGAGGAGAAGGCAAAATAAAAAGCCCCCAGACGCACCGAAACGTTTCAAGAGGTGAGTGATTTTGTTGAAGGGATAGTGCTGAATTTTCAGCATCTGTCGTGCTTCTTTTCTCAACCCCAGCACTTGCTTTGCAATTCAATCCTTTGTCGATGGTTTTTGAAATAGCTCTTTTATCTTTTTTTCCGTGGCGAAGCATAAAGAAATCAGAGAAAGTTTAAAAGCGGGTGAAGATTTAAAGGTGAGTGCTGAGGAATTGAACGTTTGTATTCGAACCAATAGTTGTTTTCATATTTGTATTTGACTCATTGTTCTGCTTCGACGACTGCGCTTGTGCTTCCTTCTGATATGGATAACATTAGGCCAAAAACGTGACCATGATGGTATCGGAGGCCTGGAGAGCTTTGGAGCCGTTGGAACGAGAAAAGTTCGAGGAGATGGCACGTACAGGATAAGGCACGATACAACATCGAAAAAAGAAACTATGTGCCTCCTCCCGGCATGTCTCTAACTTCGAAGAGAAAAAGAGACCCCGATGCACCGAAGCGCCCAATGTCTGCCTATCTCTCTTACGCGAACAAGCTCCGTGCAAAGGTCAAGGCTGAAAATCAAAACTGTACGAACGGAGAGATTAGCAAGATCTTGAGCAGGATGTGGAAGGGGATGTCGGACGACGAACGAAAGCAATACAAGGACAACGAACAAATTTTGTGGGACATTTACAGGGAAAAAATGGTCGTCTGGAAAAGGAATAATGACGGACGAAAGAAGGGGACAAAAACAGCTAACGGACTGCTGCGCCATAACATGATGAGATCGAAGAAGAAGAAGAAAGACAATCACAACATGGGATCGATCGACTTCTCTGGCCATGTCGTCAACGACACGGGTGTCGACGAGCAACTACTTGGTCTAGGAAGTGTTCCGGGGATTGACACTAATCCTAATACGGATGAAATAATGGCAGCATCGGCTTTGCGGGGAGTACGGGGAGGATCCCAGCAGCATCTTGGGCTTGGATCGGGTGATCCATCTCAAAACAGTGGGTATAACGGGTTTTTTGGGGCAAACAGCAACGCGACTGCGGGACAAGCGGGGTTCGGACAAATGGAAATGACGGGATTCCCGTATAATCAGTATGGTTATCCTCTGGGTGGAAATACCCATGCAATGATCATGGCCCAGCTTCGAGGGAATCCACACCAACAATATCCTGGTTTCATGCGTAAGTTGAAACGTAATATCGTTGTGTTTTGCATTTAAATTTATGGAGCAATCGTTGCCGTGATTTTACTGGATCTCTCAACAGTCACCTGATTTCCCTCTTTCTCGCAGCAATCGATCAGCAAGCTAATCTTTCGCAACTTGCCTCTTTGGCGGGAGTCCAGAATGATGTCACGCAACAGCAGCAGCAGCAGTTGCAGCAATCGATAGATCAACCGGGTCAACCATCTGCTGAAACGGGGCTTAGCATAGAAATAGGAAATGGGAATTTGGGAAATTTAAATGACAATTCGGGGGGGGACAACACATCATTCTAGATGGGGCGGGGGACAATACTCTGATTCGTTGAACAACAAATCAAGGTAACGGGAATACTATTTCTTGCGATGGAGTAAAGAAAAGTCAACGATTGTCAAAGGGGGTGCAAGAATAGGTGAAAACGAAACAGATACGGATATAGAGCCAACGCAAAGTCGCTTATCGCACAATTTTCAATCTAAAGATAGCCAAATGGAATATACATTATTTTTTCGCATTATTTAGAATTATAACTAGCAGCAGGCTGTATGATTATGTCCGCATCGATCACGGCCAGTCTGTGATTTGTACAAACAGTAAATCTTGCATGAACAAGAAGCCCGGAAATTAAAATTTATGAAATTCATTGATTCGATTTTTCAAAAAGAGGGTGGAAGAATCATTTCTTGGTTCACTCGGTATCGACGTTATCGTCTGCTCCACCAAGGTTTTCTTCCTCCAAAATTTCGTCGAGTTCCTGCTTGGCCATTTTCAACATTGTTTGTTGCTTGCGTTCTTGTTGGGTCTTGAAATCCAACAATTCCGCATCGACATCGGGTTCCTCACCATTCATTTGGCGGTACTTCAAATCCCCCTCGAACATGGCTCGGTCCCAAACAGACTCGATGAATTCAGCCTCTTCCATCTCTTCGCTGACCGTACCAGCCATGGATTGAGAGAAAAATTCTCGTTTGGCCCATTCGGTGGCGATCTTCTCGACTTCTAATGTGCGAGGGTCTTTTTCGACCTCCTCTTCTTCAGTCTTCTTCAACAACGGGAGCGCCATTTCGGTAGCTCGATTTGGCTTCTTCGACCTGAGCAATGAACTTTGGATCCTCCCACCAGGCATCCGTCGCATAAACTCCATCTCCCCAGTTAGGATTCTGCTCATCGAACTCGTCAACGGCTTTTTGGTAATTCTGATGTGGTCATACAATAAAATATTTCGACGAAAGCAAAAATGACAAGAAAATCGATTAGAAATGACAACGCAAAAATGACATTCGTCGCTTTGCATGACGATAAAAACCTGTAAAATACATATAAATCCAAGGATACTTACTGCTGGTCCATCACGGAGCATATGGTCGATTTCTTGGCATCGGGCGTAACCAGCCTCGCGCAATCCCTTGATGAGCTTGGCTTCGGTTACGTTTGTTTCAAGAACTTCAGAAAAGGTCAAGGCCTTGTTGGCGCCAGCATCCAGCTGCAAAGTTTCTGTGACCATGCGCATGGCTTCTTCTCGCGAGAAGACGGCGTCTTCAGGAAGCAAGGCCTCTTCGTCGTCATCCGAGTCAAAATTACGGAATTTGTAGGGAGTCTTTCCCTCGTCGCGGTCTTCCAACGTTCCAATGACCAAAAGGGTGTAATCCTTTCCGGTGTCCTTCAATGCCTCCACAACGGAGACTCGGTCTGCAGCAGAGATGCTCTCGCCGGCAGCATTGGTGACCATGACAGAAAGATTTTCGAGTTCCGAGGCGTCCTTTGCCAATGCAGCAATGGCCTTGACCTTTTCGACGAGATCACCGTTGGATTCAACAGTTCGCCAACCAGGAATCGATGCCTTCGAGTTGAGCGGCAACGGGCAATGCTCCCTCGACGGCGGCCTCCTTGAAGTCGAGCTTGTCCAAAAGCCCGGTGTATCTTGCAGAACGACTCAAAAGACGTTTCTTGGCAAACTTTTCGTCGTCGACGAAGGCGATAATCTTTTTGTATTCGAAAGCCGAGTCTTCGTGGTTCAACAAGTCGAAAACGAATTGGTCGGTTCGTTCTTTCGCGTTGACAAAACCCGAAACCAAGATGGATCCCTCCAGGTTGGGGCGGGGATCGACGGCATCGGGTTCCTCAAGGTAGGCTTGGATGTTTGTGCTGGGATTCGCATTCTTGACCGTGGTGTCGATATCAGAGTCAGCCTTGCCCCACGAGGAAATATAAAGAGTGGTACCTGTACTGGCAGTGCCCGATGCGACGCGAACAAAGGCCGGTGTCGGGGCGAAGGAATAAGCGACCGAAGCCGCGGATGCAGCAAATACGGTCAAGCTAAATCTTGAAAGCTTCATTGTCTTGTAGGTTTGTGTCTTAATTCAACGTCACTGCTGGTTCAACAATTAAGTAGTATTGCAAAAGTACTGATTGTATCTTGCAAAAAGAGTGCTGTTGGTCTTTTTTAATTTGGAATAATGTGCCAAAGTCGAGAATATGAATTCCGAAGTGAAAAACTTTCCATTGGCAATCTTACAGCAGCATTTGTTTCACACGCATGGGCAGTAAAGCAGCATTCCCACGATCTCCATGTGTCAGAAGGGAAAAAAAGAATGCGGTCGAAGAAGATCTTCACAGTGAATTTCTGATGACTTGATCGTCACAAGCTGTTCAAAAATTCTCATCGAAGGTATGCAGAAGTGTTCAGCCAATCAGACCGAAACGATGTCATCGTTTGTGAGTAACGGTGGTCACGCAGCAAGATGGTTCTCCCTTCTCTTTTTCCCTCCACGGGAATGGCCATGGTACGAACTTTCCACTTGCGTACGTATGTATCAATCGATTTTAGTCGATTGAGTCAATAAAGTTCGAGTTCTAAAATCCAAGTCTTGGATTTCGCGGGGATCCGGCTGAGTCCCACAGAAGAAAAACTAACCCTGTACGAAATCAGTTCACGCAGAAGATCAAAATCGAAAACCTTCGTTTGGCCGAAAATCAGAATCATCAAGACTTCTCTAGTAGTAGCAATCTCTACCAAGATCCGAGTAGGCCCTTCTTCTTGACGCGGGAGGGACCTTCCTCGTGATGCGCTCGCCATAGTCCAGACGAGACAGCTTACGCGGAATTGAAACATCATTTCCAACTCTTCAATTTATTCAAGAGTTTCAACATATCAATAACGATCACGGAACTCAACAAAGATGGCAGCGAACGCAGGCAACCAAAGAATCATTCCTCTCGAGGAGGGATGGAATGATGAGATCAAAGCGAAGGTGAGGACAGTAAAAATTCGGTCGTTACACGATCTTTTACATCAGTCCGGGATTGATATTGGATGTCGTACCGTGCAGATTGGGTCCTTTTCTATGAACAGTTTCAGCGTTTGCATTTATATTGCTTTGCGTATTTTATATCTGTTTCACAAACTGGCTAGGAATCGATATCATGTAATGGGACAAGAAGTTCTGCTTTCGAAGTGCTTCTTTGGCCATTGTCTAATCCTGTATTTGCTTTCCGCTTCTCCCATAATTCCGACAGGCCATTGATAAACTCGAAGACCTATTGAACGGAGATTTGAGGTCCGGTAGTATGTTTGGACCCAGGGAATATGTCCAGATTTATACGTGAGTTTGAATGCAGATGCAGTCCGCTGGAATCGATCATTCGAAATTTGAAATACAAATTGTATCGTGCTTGACATTCTTTTCGATATGACTTCTCACCGTAGACAATGTTTTAATCTTCTCCAGTACATGTTACGATATGTGTACACAACGCTCGCCGTACAACTGGTCCCGTGAGTTGTATCAAAGACACGGCGAGACAATTCAGCGTTACCTGACAGAAAATGTTCTCCCAGCGCTGCGTGCCAAAACAGGCCAGGGTGGCACTATTCTCTTGGCGGAACTCAAACATCGGTGGCAAAACCACCAGATCATGAACAAGTGGCTCAAAAAGTTTTTCACCTATCTCGATCGATACTACGTCAAACATCATAGTTTGCCAACTCTAAGTCAAGCGGGTTTGCGCTGTTTCCGAGACAAAGTCTACGATGAAATCAAACCAGAGGCGACCGCGGCCATTCATGGACTAATCAACGAAGAGCGCGAAGGAAGAATCATTGATAAGAGTCTCGTAAAGAGTGTGGTCGAACTTTACGAAAGCATGGGCATGACCACGTTGGAGGCATACAATGCTGATCTAGAAGAGCCACTCCTTGCTTCCACTCGGGAATATTATGCCAGAAAACGTGAAGATTGGATCAATGACTCGACACCGGACTATCTCATCAAGGCAGAAGACGCACTAGACGAAGAGAAAAAGCGTGTGGAAGACTATCTCAATTCTTCTTCTGAAGCCAAGATTTTGAAGGTTGTCGAAGAAGAAATTTTAGAAAAGGTTGAAATGCTCTTGTTGAAAAAGGAATCGTCTGGGTGCCGCGCTCTCTTGCAAAACGATAAATCCGAAGACCTTCAGCGCATGTTCCGTCTCTTCTCGAGACTGGAGAACGGACTCAATCCAATGGCCGACATCTTGAAAAATTTCGTAATGTTCTCGGGACAAGAAATCATCGCCCGTCGAAAAGCTCGCCTTGACGGTGGAGAAAAGGACAAGAACGACGATCCAAAGTTCGTCAAGGCAATTATGGCGCTTCACGATAAGTACCTAGACGTTGTAAAGAAAGATTTTGCAGGAAATTCCTTGTTCCAAAAGGGGCTGAAGGATGCTTTCGTAGACATTGTCAACAAGAATGTCGGGCAATTCACAAATGCGGAACTCATGTCCACGTTTTGCGATAGAATTCTCAAAAGTGGTGGCGAAAAACTCAGCGAATCGGAGGTGGAAGTCAATTTGGAGAAAATCGTTCAGTTGTTTTCTTATTTAACAGACAAGGATATGTTTGCTGAAATTTACCGAAACCAGCTCGCAAAACGACTTTTGAGTCAGCGATCCACAAGCGACGATGCAGAGAAATTGATGATCGCGAAACTAAAGATGCAATGCGGAACCCAATTCACGTCAAAAATGGAAGGTATGCTCGCGGATCTCGCTGTCGGTAGCGACCAGCGATCGGAATTCGAAACCCGAATGCGCTCCGTCGAAACTTCACTGGATTTCAGTGTACAGGTACTGACAACTGGATTCTGGCCAACTTACAAGAGCCCCGAAATTGCGCTCACACCCGAAATGTCAAAGTGCATGGGAGTCTTCAAGGAATGGCATGATACAAAACATCAGAAAAGAAAACTGGGATGGATATTTTCTCAAGGAAATGCATCGGTTCGTGCAGTTTTCAAAAAGACGTACGATATATCGGTTACAACACTTCAGGCCGTTGCGTTGGACGCATTCAACGATGGTGTCACCATGACATTCGCGGAATTGTCCAGAAAGTTGAATGTGGAGGAAAGCATTTTGAAGCCATTGATGCACTCTCTTTCTTGTGGTAAATACAAGGTGATTCGAAAGACACCCGCAAGCAACAAGATCAATACTACGGACTCCTTCACTGCCAACGCTAAATTCGCTTCGAATATGCGTAAAATTAGAATCCCAATGGCATCGCTTGATCAAGCAATGAATACGAAGCGAGTCGAGGAAGACAGAACAATCGCAATCGAAGCCGCGATTGTCCGAATTATGAAGGCTCGCAAGACGCTTCAGCATCAGCAGCTCCTCTCCGAAGTTTTGGCGCAGCTGGCTTTTTTCAACCCCAACCCTCGAGTTGTGAAAAAGCGTATCGAGGCATTGATTGAACGTGAATATCTCGAACGAAGTTCCGACAATGCCCAGGTTTACAACGTAAGTTTTTGTTTTCCCGCATCTTTTACAACTGCATCGCCGAACAGATTTAATCTCACTCATTATCTCACCTACATTTTATGTTTGCAGTATCTTGCCTAGAGGGAATTTCACAACGCTTTTGTACAGCTTTTCAGTTGTGTGAAAATTTATTTCTCTAAGAAGGTAGTACAGCCGCGAAGTTGCGGCTTGATACAATGTAAAATACAACGACTTTTCGACTCGGGAGTCTTCATTAATGCAATACTTAATTACCGTTTAAGAATGCAGCATTTTTCTTGTAAAATTTAGGGATATTGTAGTGTATAGCATTTATTCGAGTGGAAACTTTGACAGGAAGGGCGTGCCAACCTGCGAATCGACGGCCGTCGTCCGTGTCATGGCATGACGAACAAGTAAGATCTTGGCCAAAGTCCAAAATGCGCGATGTCGATGAAACGACAATGTTCGTGCAGCTATCTCGGGATGAGTAGCGCAGGAGCATCTCATTATAGTAGAATTTTCTGCCGGACATGCCAGCTAGTTTCTGCCTTCAACAGCGAAACTCAGAGAAACGAGACGCCGGCGAGGCCCGGAGTTAACTTTCGTCTCTGACAGCGTCGTTTCCTATCCCACAATACCATCCACAATCAAAACGAGTATCTCCGTGATGAAACAATATATCTTTGTATCAACTGACAGGAAGTTTTTGCTAGCAGGTCATCCTCAAAATCAATCACCCTGTGAATCTTTGATTTTCTTTTTCAGAGCCGCAATTTTCTGGTCTAACAGAATCCTCTCCTTTTTTGGATTCAAGGGAGCACTCTTTCTTGCGGACGACGAATTGTCGTCCGTATTCGCGTGAGCCGGTAAGACGACCAATCGTTTGTGAAGGAGTGTCCGTCCGTGTAGACTGTCCATTGCCTTTTGAGCGCTTTCGATCGAGTCGTATTCTACGAAGCAGTATCGTGAATTCGATGTGGACTTTTGGCTGGTCATGAAATCGGATATGCGCTCGGTTGTTCCGTATTTCGAAAAGAGTCGTTGAACGTGGCTTTTGTTGATTGCGTGCGCAAATCCCGTCACGAAGAGCGACGTAGTTGTCGCTATTGTCCTTCGTTGCGGAGTTGAATTGGAGCGTTCCTCCTTCTGCGGTTGATGGCCATCGTCTTTTTGGCCTCCATTCTTCTTGTCCTGCTTGCTGTCTTCGGGTCCTACAACTTTTGATTTGGCATCGCTCGTAGCGTCTTCCTGCTTTGTTGAACTTCCTGGCATGATTCACGGTCGCTGTCTGGTTAATATAAAAATCAGTTTCAAGTTTAGGAGCAAGATCAACTTGACTAGCTGTTTCGGTGTTGTTTATATCAAAGTGTAGGGTATGTTCCATGTTGTAGAACATGAAACTTTTCCTTTCTTGTAACGCATTTTGAAAAGTACGATGAACTAATTGGTGGACGACTGACGGGACTTCATTACTTTGATTCACTCGACTCAACGACGAGAATGCTTTTTTATGTCCACGACCGAAAAACCGTTCACAAAAAACCAAGCTGAATAGGATTTTCATCAAACCGAAACTGAAGACATGAGAAATGAAAACACACGAGCGCATCTTTCATCAATAACGTGATACCTGTGTTCAATTCAATAGCAACTTTTGCTTCAATAGTAAAGTTGAACAAATAAAGAAAGACAACGGGAACTCGTATTGCTGGCGATATAGAGTGTGCTAGCAAAACTGTTCAAAAAGGAAAAGCTGAAGGGATTTGATGGGAACAACATCATGCAAGGTGTATTGAATGATAATGGTCGACGTTGCTACAAGAACTCGAAGAATTTCAGTTCTACCGTCGAATGCAATGTCAATGGAATGCCCAAGCGGAGAGTCCGATCGTGTTTTGGTTTGAATCTAAGAAGTCGCAAGGGTAACCCAACGTCCATCTCAGATACTGATTATGATGGCAACGTCGGTTTCGGTAAAGATCATACCATCACTACACCACTACAGGCTGCGATTCAAACTGCCAACATATTTAATGGGATCGTGGTTGGGAAGAATGGAGTCCTTTTGTCCCAGAATGAAAGAGGCGCAACAGGATTGTTGGGAAAAATGATTAGGAAAGGGCAATCGAGACAGGCGGTGAAAATCGAACAAATGCTCAATGCGACCGATTGTGGGTCCATCCATCTCGAAAATTGTATGAAAATTGAGAAAGACCGAAAGACCTTGAGTTCCATACCGCAGCTTCTAATCGTTCGAGGGCATTTTGACGACTTCAATCGTCTTATTTCGGAAGGAGCGGAGAAACTTCGAAACGGGAAATCACTGTGCTGGCTACCTTGTTTCGTCTTGGGTCGAATCAGTGATTATTGCTCAGCGAACGACATCGCCAATCTGTCCCAAAGCTGTAAAATCATGCGTCGAAACATGAAAGAAAGCAGAAGTGTTCGAAGTCACCAAAGAAGGAGGTTGTTGAGGAATAAACTCCATCGTTGGCGTCAATCAAATCCTGAATGTAGACCTTAGCACAAATAGCGTCACCATAAGAGTATTCGGAGTATATTTATAATCGATCAAAGTTGTTTAGTTCCCTCGAATTATAAGTTACGATCAGTTACAATATCGTGCGAGCCCTGCGGCTACCCCACGCACTTCCGATACAATACTCAATAAGTTTTGTTGGTAGCGCCCGCGATCGTTTTCTATGGATTCTATGAGTTGAGCAGCAAACTTGGATTGACAAACAACAAATGCAATGGCAGCCACAAGAACTGCCATGTTTCTTATTGAATGCATAGTAGGATCGTGTTCTACAAATTCACCTTCTTCGTTTTCGGAATCGTCTTCATTTCTGCTCGATGGCGTGGCAGAGGCAGCAGCCATCAACAGGTGACTCATGATTTTTCCGCCATGATTAGCCATGATCGGATGAGCCGAGAATATCAGATTGATCAATGCCACCAGGGATGCCATTTGCGTTTTCCTAGCAATCCGTTCTGCTCCACTAGATTGTTTTGTTATGTCTACGTTCGTGGCGACGTTTGTTGTTATTGGCAACAACGCCCCCAGTCCCAATCGTCCCACCTCCATTCCATCCGCCTCGGACCTTTCGTCCATTGCATGTTGAGACAACAAAGGAATCACACCTCCTAGTAGGAGTTCTAACTGCTGTCTCTCTGTCACGGGACGATAAAGTGACCGTTCGATTTTCGACAGCCACTGTTCGGTTGCAATTCTTCGGCGTCTTCGTAGTCCGTCATGGTCGTCTCTGTCTTCTGAGAGCATGATTTCAAACAATCTACTCTGTGTCCGTCCGATCGCAACTACGAGGTGGCCATGATTGCGATTCGATTGGAGGGACCGCTCCAGAACTGCTAATGTATTTTCTGCAAAATTCTTGAATGCCACACCATCAACGATTTTGTCCGGAACGAACTCTGTCGACGTCGGGTCTATCTCTCGAGGTGCGAACGCATCAAACGTCCTCAAGAACCCAGCAACTCCTAGGACTGCGAATCCGGTACTGTTTGAATCCAACAGGGCGGCGCATATAGGGAAGATGTTTTCCAACAAATTCTCTTTACACGCATCATTGACATCGTCAATCAGTTCTGGGGAGAGCAACAGTCTCAACACATTCACAGCACCAGCAGTTCTAAATGGCACTTTCTCGTTTATTGGACCATCGATGGGACTTCCATTGGCATTCTTTTTCGTGTTTGTAACTCTTCTTCCCATCTTTATCACGACTGACGAAACTTGCACAGTATCAGCTTGATTGTTGTTTATTCGTTCCGCTAGATCTTCCATGCCGTGTAAGTTTCGACCGAAAAAATGAGCTCGAGTATCCCGAAGCAATTGCTCGTGCCCTCCTAACTTCTTCAATACAAAAGTCTGGAGTTCTCGGAGTTCCTTGGTGCCACTGAAGTCTATATTCTCACCATCGTCTTTTGACAAAGGTACCAGCAGAGATGCCATGCTGTGCCAGATGCTTTGAACTATTCGTAAGGTTCCTTGTGAATTCACTGGATTGGAATCGATCCATCCTGCTGCGAAAATAGAATCGAAAGAAGTGGATAGAAACGAATTCCAGTAGTCGTCATCGATGTCATCGTACGACAGCGAGTCGACCCCGAGTGCTCTTTCCAAACACTTTTTGGCGGCAAAAGATTCCGGAGCATCATCGCTGGTCGACAGCTCGATGTGTTCGAATATTCGTTGCACTAAAGCGAGATCATTCCTTCGACGAGATGCTCCCGAAGTCGAAAACAACGGCGATAGAATATCCGGCCAAAACGCTATCGACTTTTTAGAGTTTGCGAAAGAAGAATCGTCTTGGCCACTGTCGAAGACATCGAAGCCAAGGATTGTCACTGCACAGAGTCGCAGGGAACCGTAGCATTCCGATACAAATTCTTTGAATTGGTTGGAGGATCGGTCATCGTTGGATACCATTTGACGAAGAAGTTCAAGAGTGTTACCCAAAATTTGCAACAACGCTGGAATCCCTTCGTTTCGTCGAAAATGATTTTTTCCATTGTTTTTGGTCTCATCACGTGCAGTAGTAGTAACCGTCAAGAGAGTGACATCGGTGCAGAGCAGATTAATGACCCACAAAAGGCCTTTTTTTTGGTGCGCAAACGATGTCTCTGAACCCAATGTCGACACGGAGCTCATGGATTTCAGAAGCAAGGTTGACAGCACGAGTTCGTAGTTTTTCAGCACGGGAATGCACCGTTCCTCGAAGGTGGGTACTGTGCCAGAGATACCTGTAGCAAGGAACATGCGAGGTCGTACGGTTCCTTCATAGCCAAGAATCCATTCGCATACTATGGTGACGATGCTTCCTAATGAAAGCAAACGATCCAACCACAATTGCACAATCGGCGGCGTTTCTCTTTCTTGTTGCTCCAGTTGATCTTTCTTTGAACCATTGATTGTCGATGCCAATAACAAAGTACTTGTTGCGTCCTTGGAGTAAGAATTCAGGGTTACCTCGGCGTGAATCGTTTGGCCAAAGTGAGCCACGAGGTGCTCGAGGATTTCTCGGACGTTCTTTCGGATATCGTCGTTGTCATCGACTTCATTGTTCTTGCTTTCCATATTTCTCTGAGATCGTGCGTGTCAGTTCATGGTGATTTGATTGCTATGGGTCAGATCCTATTGACTGCAAGTCCTTGTTGCCATTGTTGAAAGGAAGCAATGAAAACAAAGTAGTGGTTCATGATTGTGATTTTTGAATTTAGGATTTTCATCGAGTCCAAAATAGGAAAAATTAGGGTTATTGTTAGAATCTTTTCCCAACTTGCTCTCTCTGGATTTTTTCGTTTGATTTTCTTCATTCTTGACTTGACATGACTTTTGATCACAAGAAGCTTCACTACTTTGAAGACTTGATTGACAATTGTGTTGCTGCCAATGCCCAAGCAAGTTTGATTGATCTAAAATAGATCATTCGATACAAATACTGAAATCTCGAAAAAAAATATGAGTGATCCTTTGTTGATTGCCGCGGTGGAGGGAGGAGGGACATCCTTCGTGGTCGCAGTCGCCGAGTTTTTTCCCTGGAAGCAAGGACAATCCCCGAATCCTCCGTCGGGCCGAAATCGATAGCAGCCACGACAATCCGAGCCAAACACTGGAGGAGTGTGCCACATTCTTCCGAAAGCACAAGAGTATCAGCGCCGATGGATATGCCGCATTGGGTGTGGGCATGTTTGGACCTCTGGGTTGCAACCCCAAAAAAGACGACTATGGGACGATCTTGCCGACAACGCCAAAAGCAAGCTGGAGAGGAGTCGATGTCTTGTCCCCATTGGTGGCAGCTTGTGAATCCCCGTCGCGACCATTAGCGGTAAAAATCGATACCGATGTGAACGCTCCTGCGGTCGCCGAGTATCTGTCGGAAATGGGAGACAACGATGAATCGAAAAAACAGCTATCCTCCCTGGCCTATGTGACGGTTGGAACGGGTGTGGGTGTCGGATTGGTTCATTAACGGCCAACCGGTTCATGGAAAAATGCATCCCGAAGGTGGCCACGTTCCGGTTCAACCCCTGGAGGGAGATACCTTTACTGGATACTCCTGGGGGGACCAATAGCAAGAGCCCCTTCAAGGCAAAGCACACCGTCGAGAGCATGACCTCGAGCGTCGCGCTTACCGAACGGTTGGAAGCCTTACAGAAAGAATCCAACAAACTGAGCAGAAGCTGCTTGGCCGACATCAAAGACTGACGATCACGAGGTATGGCACCACGCGGCAAATGCCTTGGCAAACCTGTGTGTCACCCTTGTCTTGATTACTTCCGTAGAAAAAATCGTTCTCGGTGGTGGTGTTATGAAACGCAACGGATTGATCGAAAAGGTTCGCAACCAAACACGTTTCCTTCTGAACGGATATCTGGGAGACCTTGGAGACCTTTCGGAATGGATCGTTTTGAGCAAACACGGTTCCGATGCCGGACTCGTGGGAGCCCTGTCGTTGGCACAACAAGCGATTGCCGAACAAAAGGGAGGAACTGTGATTTCCGACTCTCCAAAGAAATTAAAGCAGACAGCCTACAACGCCGGGGTATGGCATGGATTCTACCTGGGACTTTCTGCGGCATACGTAGCACTTGTGCTTTATGCCCGTGCGGGAAAGTCTTCAAGCCGTCGATGACCAATCACAAATAGAAGTATAATGGAACCTAACGAAAACTTAGAAACAAATTGTAGATTTGAACAACCGCAGTTTCGTGGTCTTTCAAACATACGTTGGACAAGAGGACAAATAATCGTTACTGAAAATTATACATCGTGAATGTTCTTTACGTATTGTATTTTATGCAAGAGTTGCGTAATTTATTGACAAAGTTCCATTATGAAATCGACAAAGACACCCGCGGATCGATTGTGTCAGTAATTCAGAGCAAAAGAACTCCAAATATTGTCGCTACTGTCATTGCTGTGGATGCAATGGTCGTAAATCGCTTCTTGGACCACAACCATCGACGATTGCTAAGTTCCATAAGACGGTTCCATAGCGGTATTTGCAGCATCGCCGCAGCAATCTTGAGAGCGTTGATCTGTATTAAAGACAATGCAACTGGCCCTAAAATTGTCGATCTGATCGTTTTTCTCGCAATCGGAGCCTTGGCAATCGGAGCCTTGAGAACACGTAGCCTCGGCGCCAAACCGAAAAATCTACCTAGACCAGAAAAGAGCAGACTGGACGCAGCAAAGGCTAGGCCGTAAGTCTTCTGAATGACAGCGGAATCTTGAATCTGTTTGAGCTTCCACAAGGTGTAGCAAAAGAAAAGAGAATCCACCAAGACATACCCCAACCAAAAGGCCGGACCGTTAACCTGTGCCAGATACTGAATGCGACGGCGCATAGAAGGACGGAGACCATTCGATTCGCCTGGAACACCAGTCTGCCTGTTGACTTCGACCTGCCCAAACGTCCAAAGACTTCGGCATAACCATCCAATCCCCTTCGGGACGGTCCGTCCGAAAGAACCTAGGACCCCAGCCACCGTAGTTCATCTTTCGTTCTTTTTCTGCTTCCATTTTTCGAATATTGGAGTATTCTTCTCGGCTCATACCCGACGGAACATACCCTTTTATCGCGCTGTTGCTATCATCTCGTCGTCCACTGCTTTTGAAAAACGTATATCCCGGCATCGTTGCTGTGTTGCTCTGTGCATTTTTGTTATTGTTGTTGTCGACTTCGTTCTCGGCTCCACCGGATTTGTTCCGTCGCCTCATGATCGCGAGTGTTGACAAACTTCCATGTGATGATATTCTTCTCGGACTGATCGATATAGCGGAGGGACCCGAAAACGAATGTACACATTGGAGTTGGCAAAGAAACAAGAATGCTAGAAGTAGCACTACCATTGTTGCCTCTGGTCTTGTTCGTCGCTTGGTGAAATTAATTTGCAATGCCACTCATGGAGTTTCTTATCTCTTTTCTCTCTGGAAATTTTGGGTATATTTGAGCTTCAATTCGATTTTCTCAATTTAGAATGAATGAATGGATGATTCAAATCAAAACGCAAAAAGTATCTTGATCATCAGTTGAAATCCGAACGAATGGAGGAAACATCCGGCTGAAGTCAATTAGCAGATTGCGGGGAACAAGGGAACCAAACAAGGAACATGAAGATGAAGGATTCATTCTTGTCTCAGCTTTTGACAACCAAAACTCCATTCTCAAGATCAAAACCTAAAAAATGGCGACGTCATAATGAGTTGAGTGAATGCCTTGATAGTATTTTTTATACATATGATTCATAGATAGCAACGCGTTTCGTCGGAGAAGTCGGTGAAAACAGAGGTTCGAAGTTTTTCTAGTGACCTTTTTTGACATTCACATCTTTTTCTCGGATCCAACTTTTTCTTTCATTCGGGCTCTTCTCACTTTGTCTCATAAAATCATAATTTCAATTCTATCAAACACAAAAAGAGTTGGATACTTCAAACATAAATCATTCATCATTACACACGACAGTGACAGTTCATTATTGGGATGGCCACAAAGAGAAATTTCAAAGACATGGGTCGGCACGAGACGGAAGACAATGGCGCACAACTTTTGGATGTCGTCATTGTGGGAGGAGGTCTCAGTGGGCTAATTGTAGCTCGTAGTTTGAACAGCAGCAATCTCAACAAGAGCAACGGCGGATGGAAGAAAAATGAGTTGGAAAGCTCTTCGAAGCCTCGTCTCGCATCGGCGGCAGGTTGCAGAACGACTTCGGTGAAGACCGTCGAAGCATGGACATAGATCTCGGTGGCGCATGGGTCTGGCCCCGACACCAACCAACGATTATGAAAACTTTGGTGAATTCTCCGACATTGGGAATCAAAACGTTCCTTCAGCCCGGTGACGACTACAGCTTATCCAAGACTACAAGAATTGTTGGCGGAGCTGTTGAATTCGCAAACAAAATCCACGATGAATTGCTGGAAACAAACAATGTACATACCAAATGTCCAGTCGTTTCCGTGCGAAAGAATTCGGATCAGAGTATTGCCATTGAATTGGAGAACGGAGAGATAATTCGTTGTTTACATGTTGTGTTAGCGGTTCCACCAAGGATTCTCTCCGAAAGAGTTTCCTTCTATCCCGCCTTGCCACGTGCAAAGTCGGCTGCCATGTCAAGATCCGAAACCTGGATGGCGGGCGTTACTAAAGTTGCGTTGGTATACAAAGGCATACCCTCCTCTTCTTGGCCTATCATTGTCAACGAAGGTGATAATCTATTATCTCCAAGAAAAGGAAGGCCAGCATTTCAAGTATACGATGGATCGCCATTTTCCTCCTTGTCATCTTCGATTGATAAGGACAGAGATGGAGAGGAATGCGTTGAAACGATATCTGTTCTGACGTTTTTCACATTAGCCAACCTCAGCAACGACAACAACGACGATAGAATGTTGGCGAACGATTGCGCGGAGCAAATGTGCGATTCTCTGTCCCCGGATGCAGTTCGGAAAGTCCCCGTTCTTGACAAGTACATTCGATCCTTTGACGAATTTTACGTCAAGAGATGGCCGCTCGAACCATACATCAGTCACGATAACGATCCGATGGGGATAACTCCCCATCCCCAACCGATTCCGGAACTTGCAAAGTCTGAGTGGGACGGAACACTGCTTTTCGCTGGGACGGAAACGGATCAGCGTTCGCCGGGGGTGATGGAGGGTGCCGTAGGAGCTGCGCTTCGTGTAACGAACGAGCTTGCGCAGAAGTTTCCTCTGTTGTCGCTACCATGAGCAAATCGCAATAGTCAAAAAATGTTGGAATGATAGACGTTCTAGTGTTGTGCATTAAGCAAGTTATTTGTACCCCAGCTTTTCACTAGTTTCTTTCATTATGTCGCGTGCTGCTTCATTCGAGTTACCGACTGGAAGCACGGCCTGGTAGTCGCGCTGATGGGTCCACATTTGTACAATCCATTTATGATCGTCGTCGTTGCCATCTCCTTTCAGAACCTCACTCTTGTGCAATGTTCGATCATCGGGAGTTCCATCCGCAAACGACGGGAAGAAAAGCAATGCACTGCCTCTCTGGGGTTGCTTCACAAGAGGTGATGACGACGTCGACGACTCTTTGAGATCTCGAAAGGTTGTTCCGCCTCCTCTCGACGACTCCACATCGGTAAGATAGACCAAGAGTGTTGCAACACGCTGCCCACCATTCGAAAGTTGCGGTGGCGGAACTTCGTCGTAGTGCCAAGAGAATTCTTCCCCACCTTTGTATCGCACGATCTGCGGTTCTTCCATTGTCTCAAGTGGCACACCGAGAACATGGTGAGCTTTCGCTATGAGCACCGGCAAATCGACGTAACGACAAAACCACGAAGTGGATGTGCGGGTGCTCAGGGCTCCCTGGAATGTGGCCGAACCCACCCGATGCGTCGATGATTCTTCGGTTACTTTTCGGATGTCTTCGCATTCGTCCTCGGTCAAGAAGTTATCCAGTGTTAACACAGGAGGCGAACGATGGAGGAGTCGAAGACGCATAGACGAACCGTCGCTGTTTGGAATTTTTGCCACTCCCTGGTCGTCAAAAACGCGATTGAGGTCTCCCAGATTGACGTGTTCTTTTGTGCATTCCTGAATTTCGGAAAGTGTGTAATGATCTTTCGATGCGTCCACGGGATTGAGCTCTGTCGATGCCGGTAATGGTGGAAAGATATCTTCCAACGTCGCAATGGGCAAACCAAATCTGTCGAGCTTTGGCCCTTTTGGCTCGGGGGTTGACTGTCGACTTGGGCGACTCCTTTTTGGGCACAGGTGTCTCCATCATGTCAGAGAGATTCTTGTTCTTTTTCTTCCCCTTTTTCTTTGGTTTCGAACTAGCACCAAAACCCCCGCCACCGAAGCCACCACCTCCCCTGGCCGCAAAGGCCTCTACCTGCAGCGTTGCTTCATTCCATTTCGATAGATTTGTAACAACGGCGACGGCAGCGAGAAATACAAGGATGATTTTGTTGCGTCTGCGGCCGATGTGTTTGGCCATGATTGAAAAATGGAGGAACTTCTTGAAGGAGATTCGTTTGATGCAGAGAATTGTTGTTGAGGCACGTTTAGTAGTTCGCTTATCTTTGTTGGTTGTGTTTTTTGGCATTTACTATTCTGAGATGTTTGGGTTGCTCGAACCGCTGCTCTTCCAATGTTTTATGTTTGACAGCTTCATCATTCAATAATTGATGGATGCATTATTTCTATTTTTGGATTGAATACGTACGAGTCGAATTGGTCGATGGAAACATGCCTTTGGGATTGAAAAGAAGGCTTGTAAATCACGAATATGACGGCGTATGACAACTTGAACGTCATCCAACAGTAACAGATGTTTCTCAGCCAAACAATACGAGACTTTGGTCGTGTGATTGAACTACGAGCCATTCAAATTTAACTACCGATCCATTTAACAAGATTCCGGTACAAATTCAACGAGAAGTTCCAGCAGTTAAGAATCGACACTGGTCAGATTTGTTGTTGAACCAATCACCTCCTTTCCTTTTTTCGCTGGGCGTTCTGATCGTTCAATTCTTTTTGGCGAATAATAACGGCTTTCTTTGAACGGAACAGTAAAATTTCTTCATTCTTACGACTCGACAACGTAGATTTTATTAGCAAGACCGTAGCAAGACTCTGAAGGCTCTCACCGATGCTGACTAATTCAAACATCGTGGAAGCAAGCGAATTTTAAGTGTCAAAACACAAATTCGAACATTCTCATCGCATCCTCCTCATCAGTCTCGAGACCACCTTCCTCATTATTGTTTCTCTATTACATATCTCTGACACACTATCATAAAACAACGCAGCAGCAGTGAATAAAAGATACCATTGGTCACAACAGAACCAGTCGAATTTAAAATCAATATCTTACCATCTGCATCCGAGAATATTTTGCTTAGACAAACTATCGTGGTACTCGCAACAGTCACAACGAAGACAACAAGAACAGAACATTCCAGAACATTTTTCTATAGTACAATATCATAATTTTACAAACACAATGATGTGCAAATCAAAATACAACATTTTCGCCTTGATGGTGATGGCACTTGTCATGGTGCGAACAGCCAAGAAGATCGATGCTTTCAGCATCAGTCCTCCTGTATCTAAGGTATCGCGAGTTCCCTCTACGGCCTTGTTTCAACAACAACTAGACAGCAATGACCAAGAGCGTCGAGGATTCTTTGCATCCGTCAAGAAGCTCTTTGGAGCTTCGGTCCTTGTTTCGGGACTGGGTGGAAGATCTCTTCCTGCTTTTGCCGAAGACACGAGCGCATCGGGAAACATTGTCGAGATCGAAGTCAAGAACCTCGATGGCGGTAGTGCTGGAACGATTAAGATTCAAATGAAGCCCGATTGGGCGCCCCGTGGAGTGGCAAGATTTGAAGTGAGTAGATCGTCTGTTGGAAGTGATGTTCCAAATCATGATTTGAGAACATCAGTTGTATTATTAATTCCTTGTTTGATACGTGTACCGTATCTCATGCCATTCTCTTTTTTCTACAATCACCACAGGAACTCGTATCCAACGGATTTTATGATGACTGCCGATTCTTCCGCGTCCTTCCAGGATTCATTGCTCAGTTCGGAATCAACGGCAATCCCGACGTTATGAGCAAATGGAGATCATCTAGTATCCCCGATGATCCCGTCAAAGTTACCAATAGCCGGGGTACTGTAGTCTTTGCCACGGCAGGACCAAATACCCGTACGACACAAATCTTTGTCAACACAAGACAACAAGGAAACGCTTTCTTGGACAAGCAAGGATTCTCTCCTTTCGGAGTTGTCCTCGAGGGAATGGATATTGTTGACAAACTTTATGCCGGATACGGAGAAGGGGCACCCGGCGGAAAGGGACCCAACCAAGCTCTGATCCAGAAAAAGGGCAACTCATACCTCACAGAGAGTTATCCAAGCCTCTCGTATATCTCCAAAGCTACAATTGCCAAATAGAAGTCGAACTTGTATCTACTGCGATACTCTTCAGACACAGCATATAAAACAACAAAATAGAAAAAATGTTACCGCTAGCTACACAGTATGCCTACAGAATGACTAGTTTCCATTGTATTTTCGGAATGCGGAACGCGTTGACCTTCCTTCGTTGCATAGAACTGAGAGGCTGCCCAAATTGACAGATATTTGCATTCAAGCTCTCTACTTGATCGGTAAAGGGCAGATTCTAGCTTAGCAACTGGTGCATATGGTACGATTGTATAGGACTGCTATGAAGAAAATGAAGACTGTACTAGTTTTTACAAAATCTAATTCTCAGCAGTAGTGCCTTGTCGGCCGATTGCAAATTTTTCTTGCTCTCTCTAGGTTTCGATAACTCAGGTGCTGCGGGGACGTCGATATATTGGCTATGGCGCCACGCTCAAGTCCTTGAAAGCCGACGAAAGGTAATTCAATTTATTCACTGCAACAATTGTCGAAACAGCGGCTTTGAACTTTCTCTTGGCGTTAAACCTCTTGAGTGACTGCAGGTTTTTACCAAGATCCATCTTCTCTAAGGAGTCGGCATCCCCTCGAATCCAGGAATTTTGGAGTGCTTGTGGGGCCGTCAACCTCTTTTTCGGGTCGACTGTCAGAAGGGATTTAATGAGGTTTCGAGCTTCCTTGGATACTGTTCCCCAATATTCTTCGTGGAATTCATAGTCACCCCGTTTGATTTTTCGGAACAACTCTCGCTGTGTGCTTTCGATAAACGGAGGGTAGCCTCCCAAAAGAATATAAAGAATGACACCAACCGACCACATATCGGCACGCTGATCGTACTTTTGTCCTTCCAGAATTTCGGGTGCGACGTAACCAGGTGTACCGCATTGCGTTGAGAGACTGTTTTCCTCGTACACCTTCTTTGCGAATCCAAAATCGGCAATTTTCACTTGCGAATCGTCTTTCTTGCTCACGAGCAACAAGTTTTCTGGTTTCAAATCTCTGTGAGCTACGTTGTTCTTATGCATGTAACCTACGGCCTCGATCAGAATCATGCATGTATCACGTGCCTCTTTTTCGTTATAGTATGCTTTCGCGACAATTCTGTCAAAAAGTTCTCCTCCTGTCATTTCCTCCATTACTAGATAATAAGTAGTTGCCTCTTTGAAAAAATCATACAGTCGGATAATGTGCAAATGTTTCATTTCTTTCAATATAGAAACCTCGTCGAGAAGGGCAGCCTCATCTTCCTCCGTCAGCTTTTTCCGGTTGACGCATTTTACGGCGTATGTTATATCTCTATTGGATCGGTGATATCCCAGTCGAACTGTCGAAAAGGCTCCAGTTCCCAACTAAGTGGATGGAGAGGCGAATAGACAAAGATGAAGAAACAGAAACAGTGAAGAATGCAAAAAGTCAGACAACGAAAATGCAAAATTCATCTAGAGGCAGGACGCTGCCTATGACAGGCATTCAACACACATGCAGTCGACGAGAGAATGGAGTTAACCCTCAAACAATACCATCAGGATTTTTAGGGTACTCCGCTCCATCAGACATCGTGTTGCAACTTTGCATACAATCCTGCAACACCAATGTGCATGATAAAATATGTTTTGCTTTCAACACATTGCAAGGTGGCACATCAACCGACACTCACCACTCCTTTCAGTCGATACAAGTCCTCGAAGCGTTTGCCGCTCTTAGAACTTGGCACGGGCGTGTCGTCCACCTTTATTGAATTATCAAGAGATGTCATCTTTTTTCACGTTGTGGTCAACAAGAAGACAATTCAACCGAGCGGTACTCGAATCGTGGCCTGACAGTAATGTGAAATCCAAAAAGTAGATTCGTGTGATAGGTCGCGGGATCGTAAAGAAATCACGTGGTTCTTGAACACTTGACTACTTTCCTCGCAATGTGCAGACCTATTGATGAACAATATACCAAGGATTAAGAGAACGGCTGGTCGAGTTTCACTTGATAAAAGGTTGGTCCGAATTCCTTCTGCCTATCGTTCCTTTCCAAGATTCGACGTATTTCTAGAGACGGTGAACGAATAAGTTCACTTCAGTGCAGAAATTCCTTTCGTTTTCGGCAAATTAGATTAGATGATAGTAGCCTTGTCGCTCTATTTCATGTGTACACTAGAAGTGTTGTTCCCAAAGAGAAGTTGGTTGTTAGTTGGTGGATATTCAGTTCGCGAGTCTGGGATGGGGGTGCAAGAGGCATTCCTAATCGGGATGTTAAGTTCCTTTCAACGCCTCCTGTCTCGGAATTAGTACTAACGCCGTCTCGTGTAAGGAGTCGCACAGAAAACGGCAGAAGACCCTTGGAGAAGTCAATGCATATATTTTTATTATGTCAGGCGCCGAACAGGATCGTCTTTTCTAAAAGGATATTTTTAATTATGACCCCGAAGTTCAGTTGCTTAATTAATTGTGACTTTCTATTCTCTGCCTTCCCGGGATTGATTGATTCAAGCTTGATTTGACTGTACACTTTTCGGAAGAACGAGATTGGACTCCCCCCTAATTGATTCATTCATGGAGACAACCCCTCTTTTCACTTTCGAATAGTCTTGCTGTTTCGTTTGTAAGTCGTACGTAGGAAGTCGCGGTGTAGACCTTAATATCTACAAACTCCTCTAGCTAAGCGATTACTACTACTAGAAGGGCGTCAGAGTTCAAGAATTCACTACGAACCTTTCCTCGGGTTCCCACGTTGCGTTGTTTCATTTTCAACATAAACTCCATAACAGCAATTTTCGTGACTATTCCAGTCGTTCCGGACACGACAGGGACACCAGTTGCCTCTAGTCGTCGAGGAGAGCTTAACCAAGAAATATCATCCTGAAGCCTCCTCTCGTTTGCCAAAATCTTCTCCATCAACTATCTGCAGGTTGATGTCGGCTTACAGTACGGGCAGTTCGTCGTAACATCTCCAGGCTTCATTATCACCTGCCGGCAGGGGGCATTGGTCCTTGTAGCGGTCGACACGTCAGGACGATTCATGCTTCAACCAATGATATCTTACAGAAGCTGTGACAATCTGTCCCAAGTTTTTGGTCGAACCGCGCGAAAAACTTTTCTGGAAAAATTTGGTAGGCAACTTCCGCAAACCAAAGACGAAGATACTTCAACCAAAAACCAGACGCGCGTTCGTCGTCATTCGTGCCGCGCGCCGGGTTTGGTAGGTAGGTAACCTTATCCCGTTCCTTTACAGCTTTCTACCAATCAACATAGTTCGTGTGTAAGGAGGGCTGCTCCGGTAAAATCTTACACCCGGACGACACTTCAAAAAACATCATCGGACGCAAACGTTTTCGGTTTTTTTAGTTGCTCAGCCGCACAAAACAAGGCCACTGTGTGCGGTACACAGTGAACGTATTTTTTGAAGTTTGAGAATCGGTTACCTACCTTAGCCTCTCTATTCGTCTCAACTTACGTACTCACGTAGGAACATCTCGAGGTTCAGACAAGACGGATCTATCAAAGTAGGAATAGATCACCATTCGATCCTTCACTGGCATCAATCAACAAGGAAACGTAGGACCTTCATTGAATTGCCGCTGGAGTTTCAAAGAACCGCAGATTCTATATCGACTCTGCACACAATCCACAGTAGTTTGGTCTTGGTTCGAATCGGATTGGATGGCCTTGTCCGTTACATATTAGTCTAGTTTTAAACTGCACCAAACCATTGCTTCCATGGCGTCTTTACCAGTAATTGCTGGGCAAGAGTTGGATGAGGGCCTGGAAGAAATGTGGCTTGGATCAGCCCAGGGGATACAAGCAATCGATGCTGGTGAGTCTATGAAGCATTTCCGTAGCACCTCTTTTACCCATAGTTCCGTGGAAATGGAAATCGAGGGGAATCAATCGAAGATTTTCTTTTGATACTCGAGGCGTTCAAGCGAATCGTGCCACCCCTAAACACAAACTCATTGTTTTGCTTTGTCTTCGTGCTTGCCTTCGTGCTTGCCTATAACGTTTGATGTTGCGTTGCGATGATTAATCTTTCTCGAACGACGCTGCAGCCACAGAAAATTGGAGAAACTCAAAGCTTCCACTCGCTAAGATTAAAAAGATAATGAAAAGTGAAGATGTCATACTTCAGGAGTTAGAGAGGGAGAGACAAGAAAAGCTGGCGGCCGAGGAGGGCCAAACAGCAGCTCCAACAAACGAGAAGTCAACGAAGTTCATGATTTCAGGGGAAGCCCCCGTATTGATGAGCAAGGCGTGTGAACTAATGATTAAGGACCTTTCGTTCCGAGCGTGGAGGCACACGGAACGTAATCGGCGGCGAACCTTGCAGAAACAAGATTTACACGCAGCTGTAGGGGAGAGCGAAGTATACGACTTTCTAATAGACATAGTACCGCGAGTAACCACGACGACACCGAAGATGCAACATACGCAGCATATCCCGGCTTCGGCGTCGGTGCCGGCAAATGCGATGATGCCACCTACTCTTTCCGTTGGGATGCAAGTCGCAGGTATGCCCGTGGGGATTCCGGCGGCCCTCGCTGGGCAGCCAGGACAAGGCGGGACAGTGATGGATCACTCGAACGCTGGCATGATGCAACTGATGGGGACAGCACAACATCACCAAGCTCAACCGCAGACACATCAACTCAATCAACACCAGGCACCCGGTCAATTTCACCAAGATCCTTCACAACAAATTGTTGTTGGTGCACCACAGCAGGCGATGCCACCGGGTATGCACCCTCAGATAGTTCAACAAAATCAACACATGCAACAATTTGCCGGGATGGCACAACTACCGGCTGGTCAACCTATTCCTGCAGGAGCGCCAGTGGCCATGCCAGGGGCGCCAGGTGCTTATGACCCCAATCTAGTTGCCACGGCTCCTGGACCCGCTTCCAATGCTCCTGCGACGACAGCGTCGCAGGGGGGTGCCTCCCAGTGGTCTTCGGGTACATAATACACAACAAACAACCTTTTGCTACTATGACATTATGCTTTCAAAAAAGAAAACGCTATACTAAAGATAAATGATACAATAATATTACATTTAAGGGGATAATCTTACGGGAAAATCGAGAGACGGAAATAACACAAAACCGAATAGACAAACTTTTTTGGAGGATCTCTTCTATTCCGACTAACTCTTTTCTTTGTAGTTGTGGATGTTCTTTTTCATTAGAAGAGTGTGCGCCCTACTCCTCCGAGCATTGCTACAAAAATTGATGTGCGTAGATGACTTGTTAAAGCTAAATGGTCCTGATCTGGGGACATGGTGTCCGCAATTCATGGCCCTCATATATACAAAATTCCGACTCGGTTGTCATGTCACAGAGTCGTTAACTTTAAACGCCTTGAAGGGTACGAATTAGATTGCAAAAAAGTCGTTCAGTAAGGTCGTGACGTTCCGTATTCTAACGGTTTCCATAGAACCAGTAGTTGCCAAGATCTCGTGTGGGCTTTTGTTCAGATCCGACCCCATTCTTTGGTGAGGAGGATCTTGGTTGTGTGGAGCTTGTCTTGGCGAAGTACCCTGAGATTGCCTTTCGTTGTGCCGCATATTTCGTATTTGTTGTCCTGGCCCGGTTTCTCTTTGGTTGTCGTACTATTTTGTTTTTCCGAGATACATATGAAAGTTGCACGACATGGACCGAGGCGATACAGATTGTCAGTGAGGTCTTCAAGAATTTCAAAGAGTCGTTACTGTATTTTTTGACTTACCTTTCGTTGCAGCATTCGATGTATATCTTGGTCTTTTCGAACAACTTGGTCGAACAATCTGGCGTTCTTCGCTTCTTCTTGTGACACTACACTCTTCCATTGGTCTCTGTCTTTTTCGAGTTCGTGATATTTCATTGTCCAGCTTCGCTCGCGTCGCTCTAGTGTTGTTTCAAGCTGTGCTCTTCCTCTCGCTTCAAGCTCTAGTCTATTTTCTAGATCTCCATGAATTCGTTCTAATTCTACCAACCGGCGATTTTGATTTTCAATGATGCGTGCGTAGGCCTTCAGTTCTTGAACTTCTTCGGTTACCAGGCGCTGGAAGAGAGGTGTTGGTTGTTGTGGTGGAGCAGAAATTGCAGTATTCGATTGATTGTAGGGGTAACCATGACTTGATGAAGGTGCTGCCGCTGTTCTTGGCGGAACGCCGGCCGGAAGAGTCGCAGTCTGTTGACCCATTCGCCGATTAGATTGGTTTGAACGCTGTGCATGATAACTGCTACTGTTGTTATTACCGTTGTGTTTGTTGCCGTTTATACTTCCGTTGTTGCTGTTCTTGCTCCTTTGGTCACTGCCGTTGGTGTGGTTCAGCTGCGATGAAGCCTTTGCTTCTGCTTTTTGAGCTGGGGGCATGATTGATATCCATAAACAAAAGCAAGAATGTGGAAAGGAAAGATTTCTTTACGAATCGAACAGCGTTGCGTTGCCAAGAACGGCCGAACCCCCTATCGATCTGATGGGTATGAGAGTCGATTCTTAGAGAGATGAAGTAAAAATTTTGTTTGTCTTCACCTTTATTCAAACCGGACTGTACTGCTATGATTGATGGCGTCTCTGTGCAAGGTTTTTCTCTGACAAGAGTAAGAAACTGCCGGTCTAATAATGCAGTACTCAACTACAAGGCAACCAGATAGATTTTCTGTGAAGCAAGTGAAAGTACAGTACTGTATAATGGACAGTGCGAGCAGCAACTAAGAAACCTATGTTGGGGCAGGTATGTTGGTAATGAAAAAATGAAGATACCTCACGTTCATACACAAATTTTACGCACGAATTTGTCGTCTCACAAAAAATAATAAGAGTGTCAATCGTTGGGAAGGTGATGGATCTATTTGCCCGCTGGTTCATTAATGTTTCATGGCGGCATTCATGACAGCTGTGCTTTGTCACGAGCGGGAGAATTTAGGCTCGTAGAGGTGTACTTGTTCATACACGAAAAATCATTCAGCGTAGAAACCCCTAGTAGCAAAAATAATGGAACAAGTAATTTTCTTGGGATGCAAATTATCGAACGAATGAATGGACTCACTCATTCCCGAGCCGCAATTCATGAAATTGTTAGGGGATCCGGAAGTCTCATTTTTGTTCGCGTCACGGTTGCAGGACTGCAATTCGTACTAGCATTCTGAGGGAAACCGTTAAAATCTCATCCGTGCTTGCGCAAAATACGTTTGGCGATTAGCACATGATCACAAAGGTAGGCAAGATTGGGTATGTGATGGCAAATAGTTAGAATTTTCTTCGGATTTTTGTGTGCTAAAGCGATCGAAGTCACATTTATCCTCATGTAACCGATATCAAAACTATCAGAAACGATTGAATTGATACGTATTTGTGTGAACTGTGAAACATCAAGTGGGTAATCATAGCTCCATAGCTCCGGCCTCAACAAAGTTTGAAACCAACATAAATTCTTTTCCGAAATAGCAGACAAACGATTCGATTTGTGCAGCATGATTCGGAAAATTCTTTTAGCAGCGTCTATCTTCGCATCGGCTCAACTGCCTTCATACGCGCAGTCAAGTCTGACCAAAGAAGAGCTCTGTCCAGACTGGAGTGAAATCGATCCTCTCATCGAGTGTTTGACGGTCGATTCATTTGCTGAACTAGCCGAAGTTATTCAAAATGCTCCGTCGGGAACAGAGCTCACGATTTGTCCCTTCTTCCTACGAAAAGTTACTTCCGTCTCACCCATCACAGTGAACAAGGGAGTTCGAGTGATTTGTGCGAGGACAGCTCCCGATCAATTTTGCTCAGTTATCGGTTTAGGAACCCATCTCATTATCGATTCGGCTGAAGATACATTGTTCCAAGGCTTCAGTTTTCGTGCTTCGAATGATCACGCCGTCAACGTTTTGGGAGCTGCAGAGAACTCAGAGCTTGCTACGCACACCTTTTGCCAAACAAGTTTCATGGAGACCGTTCGTAGTGAGGAATCACGAGGCGGGGCTTTGATGTTAGAAAAAGTCTTCTGGAACAGTCAACGTGGTTGAATGTTTCTTCCAAGAAAACGTTTCGACGACTTACGGAGCCGGAATCTACTCTCGAGCCAATCAGCTAAACGTTATCCAGTCATTCTTTGTGAAGAATAGATCTACCGGATATGGCCCAGCTATTTTCTCGGCAACAGGTTCTGGGCTAATGATCAAAACCAGCAGGTTTCTGAGTAATAAAGGCAGACAAGACCACGATATCGTTATCAATTCTGGTAGGTAATGAATGAACATGAGTGATGATATTTGACTCCAACTTGCGCTGAACTAACTTCGTTTTGTTTCTGGTCGTGGTTCGTAATCGTAATAGGAAATCTTGAGGGGGCTTTCTTGGATGGGTTCGATAACAGTGTGAACAATTTTAGCTGTATGGGCTTATTTGACTTGGCAAACGAGTCATGTATTGAGTTTCAAAAATCGCCTCCGACTCCGTTTCCAACCAGTCCTCCTACTGAGAAACCAACGTTGCCACCAACAAATATGCCAACTACAAAGGAACCGACGAATAAACCTACTCAAAGGGCAACAGTAAGAAGAATCACCGCGGCGCCAACTTTTGCTCCAACCAATCGTCCCACTGCGGAACCAACTTTCCCTCCCACTAAGGAGTTAACTTCCGCTCCCACTGCTCGTCCCACTGAGGATCCAACCGCAAAGCCAACGATGAGTCCAACACATGGTCCGACGAAAAACCCCACTGAGAACCCAACAGCGACACCTACTAGAGCCTCTCAGAAGCCAACAGCGACGCCCACCACGAAAGCTCCAGCTCCAACTGCTCCTCCTTCTCAAAACCCAACGAAGGAGCCGACAAACCCACCTACGAGTGCGCCTTCTGTTAAGCCAACTGTACAACCCGTCGCAGCTCCAACACTGGAACCTACTCGTGCTCCGATTGTGGTAGTGGAACCGACAATTCCACCCACCAATCGACCTACGACTATGGGAGATATTATCTCGAACAAGTGCCTATTTCAGGAAATTTCCGAAGATAGCAAATGCATTGATGTAAAATCCTTTGGCGATTTCAAGCTAGCAGTGGAATCAGGATTCAGAAGTGTCATTTTCTGTGGTGGATTCAATTTAGAAAAGTTGGGTGGAAGCGCTGTCGCTGTTTCAAAAACCATGGACATTCGCTGTATCGACCAGTGCACATTTTATGGAACTGGACCCTTCTTGAAAATCGGTGGAATTTCATCAAGAATTCGGCTACAAAATCTGAAGTTTGTTAATTCTCAAGACGCTTCCGCTGTCGTCGTTTCCACTGTCACCTCTGCTGCTCAGACGACCTTTTGTAGCACTGAATTTGAAAGGAACCATATTTCTCAAGACAAAAATGCTCTAGGAGGTGCCATCACAGTCACACGTGGAAGTGGTACGGTAAACATTGTGAACAGTACATTTACGGCCAATGTAGCATCCTATGGAGGTGCCTATTCACAGCGAAGGCTTCAAATTGAACGTCGTCGGCTTCGAATTTTGTAGCAAATAATGCCTACACCATGGGGAATGCTATTTTTGTGGGAAATGGAAAGTACTTATCGGTATATTCCTCTTCATTCATTTTGAACAGAGAAGTCGCTACGAGATATACCGGACGAGAGAAACAAGGTTCCAGCTTCTCCATTGTGGTTGAACCGAACACATCGCTTCGAGCAGCTGCTCAAGCCGGGAACTTTTGTCGATTATGGAAAGAACACAGCGTCTTTGAGTGGCGTGTGCGGGGGAACCTTTTTCTGGGCAACAGGCAAGTGCCAAGAATTCGAGTAATGTAAACAATGATGCAAAACGAAACGTGTTGTGATGGTCATGGTGATGTGATTCCTTAGCTTGGACTCTATCGACAACGATACTGTCCTCGCTCAGTTGAAAAAGAATGTATACACATCTCGTACCAAGACGTGCAATTGATGTAACTGTAGCTGTAGATTCCTGCGTTTCAAAACTTAGTAGATCAAGATAATGACAAAGAAGTAGAAATGAAATAATCAAACAAGGAGTATAGTAATTGTAGATATTCTGCTTTTAGAATGCTGAGGTTGTTCACGAAAACTAATGAACTTAAACTAACGAAAGGCTGACAAGTATTGTTTCTTCGTTATATTGGGTCAAAGAATCCCCCTGCCGAACCGCCTCCGCTTGGATCGTATAGATCGTCGTCATCGTCATCATCGGTAAAGAAGGATGGTCCCCGTTCTTCACTTCGTTGCTGCCCTCCTCTTTGATTGTAATTGTTGTTGTTGTTTCCATAGCTTTGGTTGGAGTTGTAATTGTTTCCTCCTCCTCCATAGTTGTTGTTGCCATAGCCGCCGCCATTGTTGCGTCTGGCGTCGGCTTCCATTTTGCTTTCTAAAATATCCAAGTCTTGTACCAAAACTTTCGGCGCGGTGCTCAACATATCGGTATTTTTGTTTCTGTAGTAGTCCGTATCGATCGATCCAACCACACCAATTCGGCTCCCCTTTTGAACGTTTTTGAGAGCAAATTCAGCGAGGACACCCCAGACCTCGAGATTGTACCAGTCCGTTTCTTCCTGTCCGTATTCGATTTTGTATTGTTCTCTCTCCCAGGCAGAATAGTATCTGGGCAAAGCCAGTGACATGGATACGACAACATTCGGCTTGTTTCCATTGCCTCCTTGTCCACTCCCGATTGGACTGTCGAAATACCTTGCCTCGGGTGGATTTCCCACCCTTCCCACGAGAGAAATATGATTGAGGGTGGGGACGGACTCGTCCCATTCCGTCATGATGCTTTCGTAGCTAGCGTCACAATCAGGGTTTGAATTTGTTACCGAAGGATCACCCTTGGCTTTTCCCTGTAAATAGAGATCTTCGAATTCATCGAACGGAAGCTCGTGGAAGGGATCCATTTCGGCCCAATCGACGTCGTGGACAGACATGAAATCAATGTCGGCTTGGGTGGCGGAAATGTCGGGGACGCCCTCGTTGCTTTCATCGGGAGTAGAGAAAACTTGGGTGGTTGTACGACGAAAGGTGAAGGACTGATCTTCTGTTGGATGGAGCATTGTTTTGAAAAGAATACGCTTCTCCAAATGGTGCCGATGACAAGAGCAAAGCAACAACCGTCGCGATCTCTGTCCTTCCGTTGAAACGCATGGGATTCCTCCTCTTGTCCGAGAGAGTTGGTTCTTGTTTCGAGCAATCCGACTCTATCATATCTTGCGACCTATTGTTCGCTATCATCTTAATTTCCTCTCCTAAAAGGGGTGGTTGTAAAATAAGTTGTTGAGAAGAGTAAAAATGATTTTGTTGTCAGTTGGGATTCTGCTTCATGATGGATGTTTTGATTCGAAAAAAGAGATTCTCAAAATTTGCCGTCGGTTTTTGGTCCGTAGTTCGTACGGCATGAGGCAATCCTTCGCGATTTCCTTCATTTTGACTCGTGCGAATAAAAACTGGTCCTTTTTCCACAGATTTATTCATTCTTCATTCTGGGTTTCAATTTTGTGCCTTTCATCTCATGCAATAGATGATTGAGATTGAAACTACATACCATAAGAAGCAAAATGTTGTGATACTGTAGTCGCCAACCATCATATTCTATACTTACGCAAACAATGGCAGACAGCAGAAGAATACCCGATTGGGTCCTCTCGAAGCGTTCGAGGCATCATTCGTCTCGTGACGACTCATCGCTGACCAAGGCAGCCCTAGTGGCTGCCACAGCGGTAGCTGCCTACGCTGGATTGCGGTTGATTTGGGAGGGCGATCCCTACGATCCGGATCTGAGAGATGCAGTGGATCGATTGGAAGACGCCGAATTCGACCTCTTGGCAACACATCGAATAGACGACCGGCTCAAGGGCTTGGAAAGAACCCTAGACGAAGCCACAACATCCTCCTCTTTTACTCCCGAAGTTCCCGTTTACGAGCTTTGGAATCAGGCGTGGATGGAAGATCCTGAGAATCGAGTTGGCGAGGATGATAGGCCTCTCACGATAGAACGCACCCTGGGCGATATGAGCGATCGATTGGACAAGATCGCGGCGCGGATCGATGGTGTTATTTTGTCGTCTGCTTCGGACAAGAGTGGTACCAGCAACACCTTTCTAGCACAGCGAGTCAAGGAACGAAAAAAGAAATTGTCGAGAGCCATCGTGTCGGAAATGGAACGGTGTGATGCACTACTGGCAGTCGTATCAAGTTTTGAAGGAACGAACAAATGAATAGAATTAATACGATTGATCTATCTTCTAGTACTTGGTAGTCTTAGATTTGGTTTTGTCTTGCTTTTTTAGCGCCTTCGAAAGGATTTTTTTTAATATTTGCTTTCCATTCGCGGTTCCGGGGCATCTCGAAGATACCGCGACAATAAGGTGTTCCATACAGGCATTTCAATTGTCTCCTCACCGTGCAAGAGTCGTTCTAGTTTCATCGTGTACGAATTGCTTTCAGACAAAGCTTTTTTGCGTCGAGCATCATTCGAACGGCTGTAGCTTTTCGATTTGATCGTAGTCTCTAAGGTGGATGTCATTCCATCTCCAGCATCTTCTTCTTCGCGACGTTTCTTTGTCAAAGCATGTTCGAGTTGGTGGGCAGATCTTGATCGTTTGTTTGTTGGAAGAACCGAACCATTGTCAATGGCAGGTGATGCAGGTGTTGCAGTTGCGGCAATCTGTTTCGGAAAGACAAAATTGTTGATAGTCGCAATTTTGGTACCGAATCTAGGAATATTGTTTTCCATCGAATTCGCTGGTTTCGGCAACAATAGATTTGCCTTCACTTTTGCAGCGACATCCTTCACAACCATTTCAACCATTCCCTCGGGAAGGTATATAAAGCATTCCGCTGGACGCAGAAACCTCTTGCATCCATACCAAAGCCTTTTGGAGACATCTTCGATACTGACCTTGAGCACATTCTGAAGCGCAGTCGTCCTGGACGGTTATCGGCGCGTCGACAACGATTCGTTGGTAAGCGTCGCGAAAGTGACCCCGGAATATCCCCAACAAAGGTTCATAGGTCTCTTGGAGAAACTCTTCGCTCAGACATCGTGTCCATTGAAGAGGCAAGCCCTCTTTTTCTCCAAAATAGGATTCGACTAGGTCTTCGTGGGATGAAAATTCGGGTGCTGGCCACAAGGACCATTCGATTTCGTTGTGTCTCGCCTGTGCGGCGAGCTCTTCCATTAAGAACTTTAGGGATAGCCTCGAACACTCCACAATAGTATCTTCGTCTTCATCCCCACCCAACACAGAAGGAATGCATTGCCATAAAATACTAAGGACCACGTTCGTTGCCAACTGCATAGCGGGTATCCGAATCACGTTTACACAAGCTTCACGAACAAAGAGATTAGCGATTCGACGAAGGGCAAATTTCAAAGCGCCATCGAAAGCTTCTTCAGAAAGTTCAGAGGGCTGAATCACTGGTATCGCCTTCATGTTGCCTCCAAGTTCTCTTGCAATCACGTTGTTGATTATTTGTGTCTGATCTCCGTCGATGTCATCATTCAAGGCTAAGGCGACACGTGGAATACTCTCATCAAGTAGAGAGGAGGCAGCAGCATTCAACATTCTTCCTCTTTTCTCTGGATCAGACCATTGTGGGGGGATCAGAAACAAAGCGATGTCACAAGAGGAACAGGCTTCATAGCTTGACCCTCGTACTACCACCGCTCGAACTTCGTGGCTCGAAGAGAACTTTAAACTGCTTTCACTCTTCGCAATGTCAATCTTCCCGAGATTAATTCGAGTTCCAACCCAGTGGTACAACAAGCTTGCATAGCTTTGGTCTGTGACATCCGTCGTTTCGGGGCAGATCAATGCGATTTTCAACAAGTTGATTGATTTTCGTGATCCGACATGCCCTACGAAATCGTTTGACAGAGATTCAATCTGTTCAAGCGCCATGCTTGCTACATTGAGTTTAGGCTTCTCTTCTATGGACTTATCCCGAAGCAATTTTTCGATGATTGTTTTGCTTGTTACCCGCTGATTCAATGGTGCTTGGAATCTCTGGCGGTTGTTAAGCTGTATCGTTTCGGCGAGACGGAAGGGATCCGTTCGAAAAGAAAGATCGATCTCTCGAAGACTATTCTTGGATCGAACAGAGATTTCTAGTGGTCTCGATAAAACACGATTCCAACGATGCCACATCAGGACTTTAGTCGCAGCGTCGATTTTGCTCTGCCATTCGTCAGCTTTGCGTCTTTCTTCAGCTTCGCGTTTGCGCTTTGCCTCAAGTTCGAGTCGCAAGATTTCGCGCCTTCGCTCTTCCTCCTTCTTGCGCCTTATTCTCTCCTCCTCGAGTTGTTTCAACCGTTTCAATTCCGCAGCCCGACGTTCGAGCTCTCTCTGTCTTTCCAGCTCTTCCCGTTTTCTCTGCTCTTCAATTTCTCTTTGTTTTCTCGCAGCTTCCTCGGCATCCTTTCTTGCCTTCTCCTCCTTCATTTTTCTTGCAAGTTCTTCTTCTCTTAATTTCTTCAAGCGCTCTTCTTCAAGCCGTTTTTGCCTACGCTCTTCTTCTTCGAGCTTTTTCTGGATGATCTTTTTCGCCTCTGCTGCCTGTTTTGCTTTTTCTTCGAACTCTTTCTTTCGTTGCTCTAGCTTTCGCTGCAGTTCTAATTGTCGTCGCTCTTCCAAAGCTTGGCGTTCCATTTCTTTCTTTTGTTTTGCCTGCTGCTCTCGCTTGGCTTGTTCCAATTTCTTTTTCATCATTAGCTCCCTTGCTTTCGCTTCAGGATCTATATCCGATGGCTTAGCCGTCATCGAAAAAGTAGCCCCTGGAGTGAAAGCAGCAGCTCCAGCGTTCAAATTGCTTGATTTTGCAGAAACTAGCGAAGCTCCTTTTCCGCTTACTTCTCCTCGACATATGGCCAAACGCGTGGCTCCGTTTAGTTTACTTTCGATGGTACGAACCATTTTTTGTGGTTTTAAATGTAGGGTGTGGCCCTTTTCGGGGTCTTTCGGCACCCTGAACTTCGATCCCTTCCAGAAAATAACTTGCCTGACTTCCCCGGTTCTCTGACTAGTACAATCCTTCACTGTGATATTATAAAATTCACAAGGTTTTTCTTGCTTCAGTCATGTCTTCGAAGCAAAGAACGTGCATTAGACGTTCAAGTGGATATATATCGTACATGGCTTCTCCGGTGTTTTTGTTCCGTGCTCCGTACGAAATCGACATGATCTGAATCGCGATGCGCCTCATTATTTCGACCTGCTTGAACATGATGCAGGAAAACAAATAAGGTGTAGACGGAGATCGAAGAATGGCAAAGAACTTGACGTAGTTCATGTCCTTTATTGTCTTGAAAATAGTCAGCGCTAATTGAACTGGGGGCGAATGATACACTGCAGGCCGTTCCTTGAAAAGTTTCGCTGCATACTTCAACACCTCCATTCCACCTTCGTTTTCCATTGTGAGAAGCATGTACATTCCTCTCATTTCTGGCTCTGCCGTTCCGCGACTCATAGTTTTATTGTTATTGTCTCCTACGAGTCGCTGACCAACCATTGGATTGTCTTTCGCGTTGTTCAGAAGCTGACCGTCGTAATCCATTGGATTTTGACCTTGAACTATATCAACGAGACAACCTCCCCTAGTGGCTCCGTTTTTATCAGAGGCAACATTCACCGTGTGGTTGGTATCTGGCACAAATGTTTCCCTTCCTGTTTTTTCATCCGGAACTTCCTTTGTTGAGCGACCCAAAGCATCGTCGTAGAAACTATTCAATGTCTTCATTGTCTGACCTAGTTCTTGCATGTTTTGTTGGCTCTGCATCTTCACGAAATCTTCGATGTGACTAAGCTGATGTTCACACATGGCGTGCCATCGAGCGATTCGTTCGTGACAGCGAACTGCTTTTGCATCACACCGGCCGCCATCTCCAACATAATTCTGCAAGATAAAGTCTTTTCGAATCATTCGAGTTCTATCCCATATAAACTGATACACATCGAGGGGTGGTGGGGGAATATCCTTTCGCGGAAAACGAGGATCAGGTCCTTGTCGATCACGTTCCATAATCCATTCTTCTAAATAACCCAGAGTTCGTTCTAGTACCTCGGGAGGACGAACCCATTCTGGAACATCCAGTTTGTAGTCAGCTGCCGATCGACGAAATCGTTTTATAGCTGTATCTTTGATCGTCCAATTGGGGGGATGAAGTGCTCCTGGCAATGGAACTTCCAACGCTTGTATATCGCTTTCGTTGCTTCGTCTTTCTAGCTCTTCGTCGGGGCACATAGCCTTACAGAGTCCAACAAGATTGACAGCATCCTTTAAGGCTTCGCGTTCTTTTGTGTTTCCAGTAGTAGTTGCTGGGACGGGGCTTTGGGAGCGAGTGGGTGCCTGGTTGTGATGTTTGGCGAATCGTAATGCATTTCGTGCGGCTAGGCTCTCATTCGATGCTTGAGGTTTCGTTTGGGGTTTCGCTTGCGGTCTCGATGTTTGGGGTCTCCTTTGTGATCCCGCTGATTCATCCCATGCGATGGTTTTGTCGGAACCGAAATCGGTGTTGGTGATTTCGAGCGAGCTTCTTCTTCTCTCTTTTTTTGTTGCTTTTCCAACAATTTTCGTTTCTTTTCCTCGATTTTTGCTCTCAGTATTCGTTTTTTCTCTTCCATTTGAGCCTGAGCGCTATCGATATTTCTACGGATCGCATCGTTGTTATCGCTCGGAGCGTTATTTTGACCGCTTTTTTCTGGAATGGCAGACAAAGTTGACGAGGCAGAGAATGGCTGTGTACCACCACTGGCAAACGGAGAAGCTACCGAAGTGGGAGCCCCACCTGCAAAGGGATTGGTACTACCGCTACTGCTTTGCACTTCTCCAAAAGGATTGCTGCTGCTGTTATTTTTGGTTTTGGTGCTGAACGACGATGGTTGACCAAAGCCACTTGCACCACTTTTATCACCCGAGAAACCAGTGCTGCCGGACTTTCCGAATCCACTGCTGGTACTTCCGCCACCAAATCCTGATCCTGCAGTGCCTCCTACCCCAAATCCCTGACCTGGGTTTTTGGCTGACAACTACATTGGAAGACACACCAAACGTCACACCCGATTGTTGGGGTTGTGATTTTGGTGCTCCAAAAGAAGATGGTGATGATTGTGGCTGCGAGCCACCACCACCAAAGGGGTTGCCAAACGAGGAAGAGGGAGGATTGGTGTTTTGCTGCTGCCTCGGTTGCGATGCAAAACCTGTCCCACCTCCTCCAAATCCAGAACTGTTTCCTCCTCCAAAACCGCTGCTGCCTGTTGATGACACCAAAACGTTTGGTGAGGCTCCAAAGCTCATACCTCCCCCTGAATTTCCTGATCCAAATGAAGAAGAGGTTCCTGATCCACCGAAAGGAGCAGCAGCCGGCGACGGCGCTCCGAAAGAGGGGTTCGCATTGTTGTTGCTGCCGCCAAAACCGCTACTGGCACCGAAACCGCTGCTTCCGCCACCACCAAAAGGAGGTGCTGTCGGCGCCCCAGAAGAACCGCCAAACCCCCCTGTCGGATTAGGAGGCCCAGAAGAACTTCCGAAACCACCGCCACCACCAAACGGGTTATTGTTATTGCCATTGCCCTGGTTTGGAGCCCCGAATCCACTTCCTCCACCAAAACCGCCCCCGCCAAAGCCAGACATGATTCGACACTTTTATCAACGACTGATATATGATTGAGTAGTATTTCCTAGAGAAAATTTAATAGATGTAGGGAGATAGAGTGGTGTCAAACTCCTCGGTCAGTTACAGGGCTTGCCTTGCTGCTTGAAAATAGAGATAATGGATCATCAATCATGGTCAAATAATCGTTGATCGTGAGATGGGTTCAAAACAAGGGTCAGAATTAGTTTTTTCCTTTTACTGAACTGCGCGGCAAACTCAATAATTTTATCGGCGGATGACTTTCGTCAAGCCTTCCGAGTCTTCTATTGAGGAAGAACGTTGACGCATTATTTCCACTGCTGAAATCTGGAATGCTATTGATGTAATAGTGACTAGAATCTTTATTTGTTACTAACCAATGCACGAAATGACGAATGCTGCAATAGGAGCAAAATGAAGAACAAAACCAACACTTGCAGTACAGTCGTGTCTGCAAAAAGAATCGTTGAATAAGCCAGCTCAGCTAAGCAAGGTAAGGATTAGTACTTCTAGTGCCACTAGGTTCTAAAGTATGAAATAACTGGAAACAAGAATATGTGTACTCTATATTGAACCATTTGCGACACGAACCAATGTCATTTGGCCGTTTTGTGGAAGGACATTTCCGAGTCGAGCTTTGAATCTATCCCCAGCTTGAATTCCAACCGGTGAATTATAGCGCCACTCCAGACCCAAATCGTAGATAAATACCGCATACTGTCGCTTCTGCGGATTGATACAACCTAGCACAAGAACTTCCAGTGTTCGTTGTGGGTCTGACTCCTTTATGCGACGAATGTATTCTAGCATCCAAAACTTGTTTGAATTCCGCATGACGAACGTAGCTGGTCTCAAAAGTTTTGTCCTGTCGCTGTAATCAATGTCTTTGTCGATGTCTTCTGGATTTAGCTCCATTGTTCCATCTTCGTTTAGCGAGGGAAGTTCACAACCAAGATCTTCTGCGGTTATCCCAGTTGGGACTTGCTGCCTATCCTTGAGGAGCTCGAACACTTTTTTCCGACGAATAAAACGTTTCACGGCTGAATGAACTTGCAGATCTTGAAATCTCCGGATTGGGCTGGTCCACTGTACATAACAGGCCAATCCAAGACCGGAATGTGGATTTGCATCGGGCGTGACCTTTGCAGGAGTTAGAAATCTTCGAGAATACCACGCATGACAATATCCACCTCCAATGTTGTTTTCCAATAAATCCATCATGATTTTTTGCTCTCGTTCTCGGGCCCGATAATCGGGTTTGTCTTGACTTCGAAAAGGCAGTTCCAATGGATTCAATTTCTCTCCATCATTGGAGGCCTTCGTCTCACGCATCGCCCATTTTCCGATGGCTTCTCCGGCCATAATCATCATTTCTGTAACAAGAGTTGAAGCCGAAGATACCGGTAACTCATTTGAAAGAGTAGAAGCCTGGCTTCCTCCAACAAGCGATTCTGAAACAATGGCAGATTGGTTCCTTCCCCCGTTGTGACTAACCTGTATGTCCACATTGATTCCCACATTGTCAGGTTCGTTCGAGTCGTAATAGGTAGAGATAGTATATTGTGGAATTTGCGTCGGAACAAAGTCTTCAGCGGATCCATTATCCATTCGAAACTGCCGTCGTCGCTGAGCAGCACTGTATAATTGTCCTAGTTCCCATTCTTCACTATATCCCACACCGTCCTCGAGCATCTCGTCTGCCTCATCGTATGTTAACCGGTAGTCAACTCGAACTGTTGATGGAGTGACGATGATACTATCTTCTATTATTGCTCCATCATCGTCTAGCTCAACACCCAATGATAGAGCACAAACATCTGTCTGGGCCTTGAGTGACATGACTGTATGGCTGACACTCGATGGCATCATTGGAATCGACGTCCCGGGTAAGTAAATAGACGTTGCGCGTCGCCTCGCAACCTCAAAGAGCTTCGAGTTTCTGGGAGCCCATCGTTCGGCATCGGCAATGTGTATCCAATACCGATATCGCTTTTCGGCGTCTTCACTCCCATCGATAACTTCGACCCCCAAACCATCGTCGATCTCTTTCGTGGATGCACCATCGATCGTGTAAATCTTTTGGGAGCGGAAATCACGACGAATTCCCAATAACGCATCCGGTTCGTCGTTCTCGCCGCTTTCGCTTTCGGCAGCGACGCGCTCGGCAGCATCCTCTTCATCAGGGGTGAACCTTACCGGAAAGCCACTTCGCAGCAATGCCAAGTTTTCGTGTTTTTTCCAGACACCCATCCGAACCAGTAAGTTGTAAGCACCTAACGGTGTTCGTTTAAATCTTGCTTTTGCAACGAGTTGGAGTCCTGCAACTTTCTCCTCGGCATTGGGATCGGATAAAGCTCTATATTTCAATCGTAAAGAGTGATCTTGAGTCCACTTTTCTTTTAGTGTCGCGTGCGTCGTATCAACAGCTTCGGCATCTTCCTTCATGTGTGCGACTGCTTTACTCACACCCATTGGATTCATCGTAAGACCGTAGGTAATCCCGAGGGCTAAGAGTGATTGGAAGGAAATGATTGCTCCTTCCACTACTTGTTGATACACAACGAGGTCGTCGTTATCTGCCCCCGCCAAAAGTTTCTTCCCTGTCTTTGTTTCCCCAACTTTAAGAAACAATGATTCTAGTATTTCTTCTCCTTTTGGATCACCACAAAAATCTGCGAACCGACCTCTGGCCAATTCATATGCTTTCTGATTTGCCCCCTCTATATCTTTGTATCCGATATCTTCACCTTCGTCCTCGGGTTCCTCCTCGAGTTCGGTATCATCCTCAATTCTATCACTCCATACAATCTCACTCACAAGCTCGGACGCTAAATCCAATGATTTTTCTTCAAGAACCTCACGAGAATTGTCATCAAGTGTTTCATCGGGATACCATCGCCGTGAAAATACTGCGTCTTGCTCAATTTTTGTAGCTTTGAGAATTGGGCATGTTAGCGGAAACAGTTGACTGGTCTGTCGACTCCACTGAACCTGCTGTTCTTCAACTGTATTGACGGAGTAACTTCTCGACTTTCTTGGGCAGCATGAGGACGGCGAAAAGGCAACTGTTGTTGTAAGCAGAGAAAGCTGAAATGCGTACAAGAAGATGGAAACAAGTACCATCGCGGGGAATGGCGGAAGCCGACGAGAGTTCGCCATGAGTGATCCCCTTTCTTAGAAGCTCTCGATTCGAAAACTATGTAGATGATCCAAGCACACTTTGAGAATAAAGGTCTAAACCCTGTTTGCTGTTTGTCTTCTGGAGGTTATCGAAAAGAAGACGAGAAACGTTTTCGAACCGATTGATGAATTGCACCTCGCAAGATATTTCAATTCGATTCCGTCATCCCGAAAATCGAAAATTGGAAGGCTCTCGGGTCGGAGTCAGATTTGCGTCAAGTGCGAATGTCGATGATGATGTTTTGAGTCAGTTGAGTCAATCCGAACTGATACTCCATCACTGGGTTCATACGCTCGTATGTTCAGTACCAAGTCCTCGTAGAACGAGCGTGTAACGGTGACGAAAAATTTAAAATTACGCTTCGTTAACCGTCTTTTTCTCGATTGAAAGCATCGGGTTTGCCATCATATTTTAAATCGACAGGTCAGTCCAAAGGGAGAGCTGACTATCTTTAGGGGTCCTCTGGAACAAAAGTATAGTCGAGAGAACAGCAGAAACCAACTAACTATAAGAATGGCTTCACAACCACCACCAGAAGCCAAACTCTTGGACAAATTTCCCGACGGGATATCGGCGCTGCAGTATTTACCAGCTTCGTCTTCTGACGATGGGGCAAAAAAGCTTTTGGCTTCCACCAGCTGGGATGGTGCGATTCGAGTCCATGATACATCCAGCGAAAAGCCTTCTAACAGCCGGTTATTGCTCACACACAACATGGAGTCTGGGCCACTGTTGTCGTTGGCCGTTGGTGCTGGTTCATCAACATCGGAAACAGCATCCATCATCACAGGGGGTTTAGATGGTACTATTAAATCATTCGATATCGCCACGTCGACTGTGCAATCGATCGGCTTTCATGAAATTGGAAATGACAGCGCCTCCGAAAGCACTAAAACAAACATCACCAATGCCTGTTCCTGTCTATCTACGATTGGCGACGATGCCAATTCTTCTAGTGTGGTGGCTTCGGCAAGTTGGAATCGACAGCTTTGCATCTGGGATCTTCGGCAACAAAACAGCGATAAACCCTCGGTCCAAGCTATTCTTCCGGGAAAGGCGTTCTCCATGGACGTGGATGGGTCTCGAAACAGAATTATCGTAGCCACTTCCGGTCGACGCACATGCGTTTACGATTTGCGGATGCTCAAAGAAGAAAACTCATACAAACTCGATGCTGTCTTGGAACGAGAATCGTCGTTGAAATTTCAAACCCGATGCATCCGACTTTTCCCCGATGGGCACGGCTTTTGCCTTGGTTCGATCGAAGGTCGGGTGGGGGTTGAGTTCCTCGACGATCTCGCGGACGACCGAATGCGTTCAGTTGTCGAGAAACCGAAAAAATATGCTTTCAAGTGTCATCGAGATACCAACAGTGGACTGGTGTATCCCGTCAACGCCATCGAATTTCATCCCAAACACCGCCAAACATTTGCTACCGGTGGTTGCGACGGGACTGTAGTCTTGTGGGACGGTCAAAACAAGAAAAAGTTGACTGCCTTACCAGCCTTTCCCACAAGTATATCGGCAATGTGCTTTTCACCAGACTGGCACCGAACTCGCTATCGCCTCGAGTTACACCCACGAAGAAGGGCATCGTGAGACACACCCTCAGGACGAGGTGTATATTCGTCAAATTCTAGACAGCGAGGCCATGCCCAAAACGGCGTCAAGCGGGAAATAATCTTGACGAGGCAAGCACAACGGGAGAAAAAAATCGCGGGGAATCGAATAAAGAAGAACGCACATGATTTGATATAATTTTAGGTTGATTATTTTATAGCTTGACTTTATCGTCTTTCTTCGATGGCATCCATCTGATAGTGAGCACCCGACTGCTGACACGTTAGTTCACTGCAATAGAGTGATAAATAAATAATGTTGTACCTCATTCTACAGCGTACTATCCACAAGTCGATTGAACTTCCGACAGGTTGACTCCCAGACTTCGTCCCATTTCATCATGGCCAAACCTCGTTCAAGTGTTTCCTTCCGTTGTTTACGGATCTCTAGTGATTCTTTCCAGGCTCCCTTCACTTCCTCAAAAGAGAAGCCTCGTTCTTTTACTAATATATTGTGTCGCTGTTGCAAGGTCAACTTCAACTGACGGCCGTTTCCTTCGTGGAGGTCTCTGTCTGTTCATACTTGTCAAGCGCCATAACCGTTCGTGCGAGATGCTTGGGATCCATAAGTTCACCATCTAACATAACAGGAGGCCCCGTCGTTGCCGAAGGATGATTACCCAGTGTCATTTTGAAGTTTCGAATGTCTACGTTTTGGAACTGAACCGAATTACGACTGTGTATTTCCGATGAAGAACGTATGAGTATCGGTTGCCCCTTGGCTCCCTTCTCTTCGACTCGGTAAACCGAAGAATGGATATATTTGTCGGGAGAGCTATACCTTGGAATACGCAGAACCGACTTGGGATAACCATTTCTATCGTCGGCCAAGATGTCCATGTCCGGCAAACACTGTCCACACGGCGCAGCACAGAGATGCTCGATAATGTCGTCTAGGTTTCCTTGATATCTCGGCTTGTACGAATCTCCCAAAAGGTCTTCATTCTGATCCAACACGTCGAAGTAATCCATCTCCTTTGCATCTTCTATCGTGCCGAATACATCAGTCGAGTTGACACTGTTTGTATCAGACATGCTGTCCTGCCGCAGGATCCCAGCATTTTGCTGTAATAAGTGCTGTTGTAGGGTATATTTGTAGTTTGCGTTGGCGCGTTGTTTATCCACAACACGTTTCATAAGCTTCATTTCGTTCGAACCCTCCACGATTTCATCCGTGGAGTCGAAGCTATCTGCAAGGCTTCGATCGAGAGGATCGCTTCCAACAGAGAAGTAATCATCACGAGAAGATTCCTTTTCGTCATTTCCGTTATTGTAAAAACTTCCCGGAACTACGACGATCTGTGTGGACTTGGGGCTCGTGATGTCACCATCAATGGCTTGGACTTCAATTTCGATCTCCCCTATGTCGAAAGCGCCGCAACAAAAACGAGGCGACGCTTGACTTTCGTTCGTAACGGCAGCAGGAGGCATTCCTTTGATTGATTTTCAGCTCTAGTCCAGCCGACGAATCCCAGAAAACTTAATGCTAATGCTCCAACTCTTGAGCAAACTTCTTCAAGTAGATTGTTGTTTCTTTACTGTGTAGTTGTAGGGAAAGCTGATTCACTTTCTCTAGTTCTAGAGACAGTTCTTTTGTTAGAGAGACTGATATGGCAGTGGTCAATGTTGATGCTTCAATTCCGTTCTTGGAAATTCCCTTTCAGAGAAACAGAGGGAGATGTGGGTGGATGCAATACGTAGTTCGATGCAGTTTGGTGGCACGCTTGGTTTGTGTGAGGCTTCTCCGCCGAGTTAGTGTTCGGCATTATCGTGCACCGAGAGCGAAAAAGCGCATCGAGAGAACCGTTGAGGACCGACCTGCTCGGCACCGAAGCGGGAGATTTACTCCTAGAAGTTTGTTCACACGAAACGCTCCGTCAAACGTCCCTATTGTACTAAATAACATTATTAATACTTGAATATGATCATACCGAATGTCGTGAAAGCGGGCCGAGTCATGGCTATATTAATACTCCACGCACATTTGTAACTCTGTGTCGTGGGGAAAAATTTCATTCCCATATTCAAGACTAACATTTTCAAGCGATCAAAAAGAAGGATTTCAAAAATGGCGCACGACTCGAAAAAAGAACATTCTCGAATCTCCTCTAGTGCTAGAGAAGTATGTTCCATATGTAAAAAGAGGACTTCAGGACTTCTGAAGAGCATCCGCAGCAACAGAGAAAAGTAGTTTTCATTTTTAAATTATTACCTCTCAAATTCTAATTCATCATCAGTTCAAACAGCAGTCGTTCAAATGGCAGCCGTCCAAGCTATAATAAACCGCAATCTATTGCGCCCACGACACCGTGCATTCGATGCACTCCGCCGCATTGACTCGATTTCGGTACCGAGCGGGAAAAGTCGTGCGTACGGTCGCCATGGCCATCATACCTTTGCGGCGGCAAAGGCAGTGGAATCGATTCGATCTGTGACTCGAATAAATACACAACTCTTCAAACAAACGAGGAATTTTTCTGCAGTTCGCTCGCCTTCACTGCTCGGTCGAGCTACGAACCCATCTTTTGCTGCTGCTTCGAGTCGCTACGGCATCTTGAACCATAGTGGCTTTTCATCCTTGATGCGCCACCAGAAATTCAATCAACGCCTCCACCCTCACATCGGATCATTTTCTCCCAATATTGGTTCGATTGCATACTTTTCGGGTCAAAATAATCTCACGCCTCGCCCCCCGCCCAACCAACGCAGTCTTGGAAGCATTGCCGGAATGGCGGGGACAGGAGCATTGGTTCTGTTTGGCAAAACGAAGTATGTTTTGGCCGCGCTCAAGTTGACAAAACTGGCACCACTGGGCAGCATGATCCTTACGGTTGGAACCTATTCGATGTTCTTTGGACTACCGTACTGCAGCCGGTATGGTCGGTTTGATTCTCGTTCACGAAATCGGACATGCCGCCGTGATGCATTCCAGAGGAGTACCATTTTCACCCATGGTTTTTGTTCCGTTCATGGGTGCTGTCATTGCCACAAAGAAACTTCCTAGGGACGCCTGGGAAGATGCTCTCATTGCTTTTGGTGGTCCAGTTCTGGGAAGTCTTGGTGCCGGAGCTGTTGGTTTGGCTGGACACGCCACCGATTCGCAGCTCTTGATTGCCCTGGCCGATTTCGGTCTCATGATCAATTTGTTCAATCTGTTACCCTTGGGATCGATGGACGGAGGAAGGATTGCTGGTGCTCTGAGTCCTTATATGAGCGTTGCTGGGGTCGGCATGGGAGCCGGCCTTGCATATACGGGAGCTATCCAGAATCCCATCTTTTACCTCATTTTGTTGTCCGGAGGGTACCAAACATTTCAGCGTTTTTACAATCCTGGAGCGATGCCCCCAAACTACTATGCGATAACGCCGATGCAAAGAGCAGCTCTTGGTCTGGGATACGTTGGTCTGATAAGTGGACTCGCTCTTGCTATGGACATGAACGGTCGGTACAAAAAGTCGCCGGAAGTATTGAAGAGGGAAATGGAATTGGAAAAGTCATGGGACATGCGATAGGAACGCTGAGTTTACAGTGCAAGAAAACAGGGGTCAACAAAAGAATAGATTATGATCATTAGGTCAAAATTAAAATACTAATGACAGCACAACAGGTAATAATTAACACTATTGTAGCATAGCCAAAATCTTTGCGGAATTGGGAGTCGGCGATCATGATTATTATTTGATTGTTGTCACTGTCTTGTGAGTCGAGTCACGGTTGTTTCTGAAATGCGCGCCTATTTTATTCGAAACAAAGTTGTAGTCCTACGTTCGAGTCGACGAAATGGCCGTACAATGCCAGAAATCAGAAACAGACCATCGACTTTCTCAAGAATTTATTTTACGAGAAATCATGCAAAGGGAAAGAACAATGATCGACGATGACAGATGCAAACGAGTCATGAAAAAGTTCCGCAAACGAAGGCGACAAAGGAGCAGTTGGGTGCCGACATCGTCGAGATTCGGAGCAGGCATAGGAGGATTGGAGATTCTCGAAATGCCAAGAGTGAGAAGGCGAACAAACGAGTCCTCGCTAGCCGCCGACGATGAGGAGGACGAGGGTTTTGTCGGGCGCAAACCAGCGTCTTCCACTCTTGAAAAGAAAAATGTAAGCGTGGGCTGCTATTTTATGCAACAGAATCGTCAGCAACATAGCTATCAGAACCACAAATATGAAAATCACAGACGTCGAACTCGTGTCGCTTGGGGAGAAGAAATCGCCCGGCGACGGGCCTTTTCTGCCGTCACGCAGAGAGAAGACAAAGGAAACAAGACGACATCTATTTCGTCAGAACCTGAATTGGTTCATCGCAAACCCGAAAGCATGCAGGAATTCTCATTTTATAGCAAATGTACATTTCTAGATGCCTACGATAAAGTACTGGCGGTCGACAATCGGGGAACCCTGGATATATTGCGTCTTGGTGATATCCGATCCCAGACGAAATCCGGTATTCAAAGAAGACAGAGGACGTCCGCATCGCACCAAAAGATTGTCACTAATTTTGAACTGGGGGCAGAATTGAAACAGCGATCATTTTCGACCGTTCACGTTCAAGCCTTGTCTGGAGGGAGCACCGTCGCGTTCGGGTTGGAAGACGACAGCCTGTGTCTTCTTGACCTGGAAGGCAGAACAAATCGTTCATATTATGGTGGACGAAGCAGTGACGATATATTGACACCAATATCGTTTTCTGCGGGATCGTGTCCTTCAGCTTCTTCGCTTTTACCAATATTTTCTGCATCGAGGACAAACCATCCAAGACGAACCCATTACCGCGATCGGCAGAACCCGGGACTGTCTCTCCAAGAGCTGTGTCGCCATCGCATGAACTATTACAGGACAGATTGCTTGAACAACTATACTAACCCAACCGATAGCCATGATGTTTCGGACCTCCACGCCATCGATTACACAAGTGCACGCGAACGCATCTCAAGCCCCGTGAGATTCATCCCTGATTTGCGCCCTCCCCACGACGCTCGTTGGGACATTCTTGAAATTCATCCTAATTCTTCAGGGACAGCATCACTCTTGTATGTGGCACACGTCGATTCTGACTACGACGCCTTCTGGACCCAGGTATTAGATAGTCGTATGCGTGCTTCTACGGTGGCTTCGACAGGCAAAAAGCGCAACACATGCAACGCGACCACGATTTTGATCGACGGCACTACCCGTGATCGACCCGGAACAGTGGAGGAACATGTGACAGCTTGTGCAATGGTTACGGATGTTTGCATGGCGACGGCTCATATTTCGTGCGGGAAGTACGGTTCAACACCAGCTTCAGAATTTTTCGATCGTGGTCTTCCCTATGCAGGATATTCAGGAATGTCATCGTGCGTGAAGCTATGGGACCTTCGGATGGTGAAGAAGAAGAGAACAGGATTCAATGAATCCCCTTTGCCCGCTGATACCATCGTATTCGCTGCTCCTCCTGCCTTTGAAGACGCTGATTTCGCCCTTGTCGAACCCGCCGTGACGATTTCGACTCAACTGTCTTCCAAAGAAGGTTCATTAGCGTTCTCCAAAGCTGCTTTTGCAGATGAATATTCCGCTGATAGCAGTGCCGAAAAAGAGTCGTCCTTATCCGGTGGCGACCATGTCATTACTAATCTATCTGCAGCAAGGGATTCAAATGATGGGCCGAATAATAATGGTAGTGCCCGCGGTGGATCAATGATTGTTACAACGCAATTACGCACAAAGTCAACGCGTGTTGAGCACACTAAGCTTGATCTCGGTGGCACAATGCGGATGACCCGTAAAATTTCGCAAACCAACTCCAACTTGGGATGTCAACCAGTGTACGCTATCGCTTCGTCGCATAAGTACTTGGCTACGTCCTCAAATATGCAAAATAGCAATACTGTTGGAAACAGCGATGGTGATTTTTGTTCGAGATTATCCGAAGGATCTACCAGAATTTCCCTTTATAACTTAATGAGTGCACCTCCTTGTACCAAATCGACGCTATCGAACGATCGATACAGCTGTTCATCGTCGCGATTATATCGCCAGCAGCGTGAGGATGCAAGTTGGTCCTACCAGACGGATGCATCCCTAACCGATCGCTATGGTGTCAAAACAGAACTCTCATGCATTGCGATGAACTCGAATGGCACAGCTCTTTTGGGAGGGACAACGGACGGAGATCTATTCGTTTGGCGGGGCGTATAGGTATGACTTTGGAATAAATTAGAGATCACATAATTCTGAAGCTGTATCCACCTTTTGTCTTTTTGAGAATGGCGTCATGCTGTCACGAGTATGTCGTGGATTGGAAAACTCCTATTTTTACCCGATTGGTTGTTGCTTTCCCTTTCCGCGTCGTGGTTTTCTGTTATTTTTCCGTCGCGATTTCATAAGCATTCTCTCCTCGTAGACCCACTCGTCTTCGGTCTTAGGCATGTCTGGAAATGGCTGTGGTGGATCAAATAGTTTGGTTACATTAGATGCATTGCTGTTGCCTCCAAGTGCAATTTCCGCAACACGAAGAAATTGGCCTTCGTCTCCCTTTCGCTCGAGAAGATATATTCGGTCCAAAACAAAATGCAAACAGGCCCTTCTGTCAGCCATTCCATCCTCATCAGAGTCCACAAGAGAATATGACGATTCCGTGGTTCGTTGAGCTTTTAGATGCGTCATCTAAGCAAGAGAAATGAGAGACGGTCATATGCGGTGTGAATCCTCCCCCTTTTTGTGATTGGTCCTTGCACATCGGAAAAGTCTCCTCTAACGATTTCTGTAATCGAACAAGGGGGCTTGTTTGCTCTTCGGTTTCGTTTTTGTCCTGCGGTAGGTCACCTGTGCTGTCGGGATGTAGCCAAAGAACACCTCTTTTTTTCCCTCCAAACGTCCCAAATTCGTTCAATTGTATAGAGAACGGAGGTATATTCCTAGTAGCAGACTCCAATTTTTCGACAACATCTGATAGTGACCAATCATCGTTACATTCACTTATTCCATCGGCACCAGCGTTATAACTATGATTTGGTAGCTTAACAAATGGATATAGTAGGTTCACATGAGGTGGCCATCTAAAGTATCCGGGATCTTTTAACTCCTTTCTCATCTTTGACAAAGTCTGCCACACATGTACGTTCTCGGGAGGCGGCACCACACAGACTGTGACGCTATGTACTTTGGTATGTTGCGATTTTCTCCTACTATTTTCTTCTTGACAAGATTGGTCTCTCTTTAGACTGCCAGTAGAAGAGTTCATTACAGAAAAGAAAACTTGAGGAGGATTCTTGGAATTCGACGATCTAGAAGATAGAAAATGGAGATGATGCGGATGATGGCGATGTCGATACCAATTTCTGTGGAATGACGAAAATGCATTGACTGAAGAAGCCTTGTCCAAAATGCAAGTCGCGGTGGACAATACGAGGAGAATCTTGTTCATCCTTTTGTCGCTCTCATGCGGCTTTACAACATTCTCGTAGACTGGTATGATTATTATATAGTCTGTCGTCTTTTTAGTAGAGAGACAAAAGTGTTGTTTTGTCAGAAGATTGATTATTATTATTTGTTCCGCAAAAAATATTTCGAAACGTAAAACAAATTTGACTCACTGGACTACTACACATGTCACATCGCTCGCTTTTTGAAATATTGGATTGAGAGTGATAAATCTGGCCTTCGCTTGAACGTACAATTCGGACGATAGAACTCGGACGTCCAAATATGTGGTATACCATTTTATGCGTGAAAACAAGCGATTGGCGGTTATTTTATAACGCTAATTGCTTAAGTACAGGTATCTGCATGCGTTAGGCTTATGAGTTGAATATGTTGGGTATTGTGATTAGGCTATCTTTTTTGCGTCCAAAATCATAATGATCCCCGACTTGTTGAACATTCTCACTTTAGAAGACCCTTCGCATCTCGAGAAAAACAATCCGCAAAAAGTAGTCTTCAAGGATTCCCCTTGATACGTACACGTTTACGAAAACCGCAAGCAGTAGTATCAAAAGCTGCACCAATAACCCTATTGGCATTTCCAAAGATCACCAGTTCTACAGGCACTCCAACCTATAGATCGTGACCATGGCAGAGCAAAATAATAATGCAAACGCAGTACCTCCGCACGCTCATGGCGAGGGAGTTGAAATGCACCAACCCTCAGCGTGTGGAATGCTACTTTGTTGCTTTGCTGCCTGTGCCTGCTTACCGTTTTTGTGCTGTTGTGCCGTGACTGCAAAGGCGACGGAAACTGTTGCGAACAAAATGCAAGGCAAGCGATACGACGCTACACAGCGCAAATGGGTCATAGACAATCTCGAAGAGGAAGAGAAAGGCCTCGCCGGCTTACCCGAGGATGATGATGATATTTTGAAGACTGCCGATGAATCCGCCAACGCCACCACTCCAGGGGAAACCGATGCGACTTCCGGAAAGAAGGTGAAAGACACGAAGTACTACGATGCATTGGGAGTGGCACCGGATGCTACAGACTCGAAAATCAAACGTGCATACTATATGCAGGCCAGGAAATGGCATCCCGATAAAAATCCCTCCGAGGAGGCAAAGACCAAATTCCAAGAGATTGGAGAAGCCTACCAGGTTCTGAGCGACGAAAAACTTCGTGCAATCTACGATCGTGATGGAGAGGAAGGATTGAGTGCGGACAAAACAGATGCAGCCATCGATTCTATCGATCCATCGATGATTTTCACCTTTTTGTTCGGAAACGACGCTTTCAACGACATTGTCGGCCGATTGGTGCTCGTGAAGCAAATGCTTCTTTCAGAAGCTGATGGTAATCCAGAGACAGCTTTTGCCATGAACGAGAAATCGATCGAGCTCGAACGACGTCGTGTGCTGCGCTTGGCTTTGGCGCTGCGCAAACGCATTGAGCCATACGTTTCCGGAAATCCGGCGGACGCCAAGGCTGGGTGGATAAAAGAAGGTGAACGGCTTGTCGAAGTCAGATATGGAGAGGAATTGTTGAACGCTGTGGGTAAAACTTATAGTTTGACTGTTGCTCAAGTCATTGGAAGTTTCGGGGAAGGACTAGCCGCCAAAAAGGAAGCTTTTGATACGAAGTTCGGAGCAATTGTGGATGCTCAAAAAGCTGCCCAGAAAACTCAAGCAGGGGCGCAAGGTCAAGGCGGACCCGAAGACGCCCTTCCTTCGATGCTTGAAACGATGTGGAGTATGACCGTCGTCGACATTACCGTGACCATAAAAGAGGTCGTTATGAAGGTTTGTAAGGATGCATCCGTGTCGAGCGAAATCCAAACAAAGCGTGCGAACGCCATTAAAGAGTTGGGTGAGATCTGGGAAGGCATGGAATCTAAGTCAAAGGATGGCTGAAAAGAAAGATTTGCGCAACCTGTACATGAGTGCCACCGCTGCTGCGATGGAAGCCCATCTAGAAAAAATGAAAGAGGAAGAAGCAGCAGCGGCAAGGAATGCTTAACGGCATGAAGTGTTGCCGAGAAACAGTCCTAAATCCACTATGGCTACAGTCGTCCAGGCACGATCGATGCTTATATGTCAACCAGTCTGACGTGCAATTCATCATTTTTTTGACTGCATGCTTTTCATAAAATATTATTAGAAATATAGTTATCGAAATAAATAATGGAGGTTCATAATTCAGTTGTAACGCACGAACTAGCAAGAGTTTCGATGGGCGATGAATGCGAGGCACATTTTTGTCTTGTACTTCGATTCAAGTACGTGTAGACCGTCTCGTATGTCGTTGTGGCATCATGTCAAATTCGATTGAAAATAACAATTTTTGCTTAACATAAGAAATTCGGTGGAACAATCATGTCATCTGTGAGCCATTCCTCTAACCCACCCGGCAAATACTTGTAATTATTTTCCGTGGAGTTCTTTGTTTGACCATCAATGGCTTCGGCTGTTCGATCCCCTATAAAATCGCGAACCTAAGATATCGCTGGAGTAGCTCGATACCTCTGTCCCAATAAAGATATCTGCATCCAATGCTAGGAAGTAATTCAAAATAGCACCCGAAAGTGAAGGTCGATGCTCGTAAACCGTTCCACGAAGTGCCTCCGAACCAAATTCTACAACGGGAACCCTCCCACTCCACAAACCTCCCTTAGACTTGCCATCTTCATCGCCGTTGTAGTTAGTTATACGGTTCAAGACCTTTAGATTCTCTACTGCAATCCAATTAACTGCTTCGTTGCTCTCGGTATCATTTTTAAAATTCGCTGGCAGAGTTCCTTCTTCTTCCAAGTATTGTCGATTTATGGGAAGAAAAACTGCATCCACAGGTGGCTCTGGCCATTTGGATTCCATCATGTCAACAATTTCTTGCAATTTCAACACTTTTTTGTCCCTGCAAACAGGATGCTTTTGCATGTCGGGCTCCACGCGGGCATGAAGAGTCATGTATCGAAACGTTGAGGAACCAGACATTCCTTGTTGCTGCCCCTTTTCCCGTAGATATTCTTTCGAACGATCGACAACAGCCTGCAGGGCAGGATGAGGTCGCAATGCACCCTTTAGCAACAGAATATCGGCTGGATTTCGAAAAGGAACTCTCGCCTGCGATTCATCAGCAGCCCGAGGCATAAAACCTCCCTTTCCTTTGCCGTAGGTCATATAATTCCCAAACAAAGTTGTAGTTTTCTTTTGGAAGCCGTAAGGCCTTGTAGGATTTGCGGCGATTTCTTTTGATCGGTACATTTTAGTGGAAGGATCTAATTCATCGTGGACAGATTGGTCATAAAAAACAAGCCGTGGTAGCCAGTTTGGATAACGCTCAGGCTCCAAAATGTTTGCGGCAGGCAACCCATTGTTGTCTTGAAGTCTTTCTTCATTATAACTGTATTTGTTCCAATGTTCTACGTCAAAGAAAAACTCAAATGGTTCAAATTTTTCGCTCCCGTAGGTATCCTTGAACGTCAAATGATCCAAGATCAATTGTTTGTGGCCCCCGTGATTCGCCCGTATAGCAAGCATAGTCAAGGCCATCATTTGGTTTCGAAACCCCGCGATAAAACCTTTTGCTCGAATGTAACCGTAGCTAGTTATATTTTTTCCATTGGCATCTATTTCTCTGGCCTGGGTGGACAGATGCGAAGTATGAAGTTGTTGTTGTCGACTGAGAAGATATTCATGGTTCAATCTCTTGAATTCGATCACATCGGTCGTGCCGTAGCTGTATGAGGCCAATGACGTTCCATTCGTTACTTTCTCTTCTACCTTGGTTGCAATAGGATCTTGGCCTTTTCTTATGGGAGATTGTTTATCGTTAGTGGCAGTAGTGGCTTCTCCGCCGTCTTGAACTTCTGTTGTCTGTGACGGTGTGTCCTTCTTTGTCGTAGTTGCCTCGCCAACTTCATCTTTTGCTTTGGGTGATGGTTCGTCTTTATCGGTCGGGGTTTCTCCCACTTCCTGTTCTTTTTTTGTCTACAATGGGGTATCTTTCTTAGTAACGATTGCCTCGCCAACTTTGTCTTTTGTTGTTCGTAATGGTCCAGCTTTATCAGTAGCGATTGCCTTGCCACCTTGGCCTTCTGCTTTAGCTACTATCAGTTCTTTATCAAGCGAGACAAAGGAGCTTGTTGAAGACGGGGAACGGTGTAAATTTAGAATCGCAAACAGGATAACAATTGACGAAACCTCCCGAGCAAAAGGCCGTCGCCTCCATTGTCTTCGATCCCTTTGGTTGAGGCTTTCTACATTTGAAATTGTTTTAGGGGAAGGATCATTCCTGCCTACTGCCTTTCTTTCTAATATTGCCATGGCTGAGGAGTTATCAAAATACTCCGAAGGTGCTGTATTGTTACGATCCGAATCGTTACGGTTGAGGTAGGGATTGAGTATGAAGAAATATGGTAAGAAGAAAAACCACAAAAAATAAGTCATAAGATGAGAAGAAATAATGATAAAAGAATTGGTAAAAATTCTATCAGTGAACAGTATTAGTAATCAGTATTCGGCACTGTAGAGCGATCAATCCAACCGAGCGCAGAGTACGCTGAACAATAACCGAACCGCGATGGCATTAAAATTGGTTAAAGAGGAGGTCATAAGTGACACTACACATAGGATGAGGCCAAGGTCCTATTTGACGTACATACAAATATTCTTGGGTGTTTTTAACACGTAGGACAAGGACTGCTTAATCGCGTTCAAACGGGAATAAAAATAACCGCAGGATTGAATTTGGTTCGATTGATTGATTCATTCTTCCGAAGTGAATTCCCCTGAAAACCTCATTACGGAATCAATCGAAGAAGGCAGGAATTTCTGAGACGATAACCAAGTTTGAAGTCAAAATCAATTTTAGATCTCTATCAGGAAACCACACTTCCCTTCGGAAAGAGCTTTCGAGACATCGTACCAGGTTCCAGAGTTCGAGAGTTCAAACTCATTCACATTATGCAACAAAGGCCACAGATAAAGGCATCCAGGCTTATCCCGCAAAGAATGATTGTGAAGAAGACACTATCGAACCCAACATTCTAAACGACAACGACAACGACGACCACGACAAAGAAAGAAACATGGATGACACAAAAGACAGGGAAAGAGTTTTGGAAGCACGGCGCAAATGGGCTCTCATCCATTTTTATGCCCTTCGACCCGCCTTCAGCGTCTCGTTGATACTATATTTGGCTAGCATTACGAGTGGTCGAGGCGCGGTAACGTTTCGGTCGGGCGTCATTGATCCGATTCGAAAGCTGGCAAGTTTGGTACAGATGGAGTCAAAGTCATATACAAATTGTGTTCAACAATACACCAATCGAACGGCCAGGCACTTGGAGCAACTCGCATCGGAAGATCGAGAACGTGCGAGAGGATTTCTCGAATCAAACGCACTAAGTACTGAAACGAGGAGAAGACGCAGCGAACGATTGTCTTCGCGACGCAGAAAAGGCTCGGGAATCATTGGCTCGGTGGAGAAAGGACGGAATGGATATTCCGTGGAGAGATGTTCTGTTAGACACCAATGACGGCAGTACAACCCGGAATTCATCGGCATCTACGATTTCGGAAAATAACACTTGTAGTGCCGAGAAGCGCAATCGGACTGAAGAGCTATTGGGACAAGATCATCGAACTGCTGAACACCAAATGAACAATGCTTTGCAAAATTTTATGAGTGAGAGCCACACCTCACTCAAAACGGTTGGCGATTATGCGCTGGAACGATTCGATTACGATTGGGACTACTTCATCAACGGACGTATTCAGCCCGCTCTTGATTTCTTAGTAGAGCACTCTGTCAATATCGAAATGAAAGGCATTGATCTGACCTACAACATCACAAATATCGAACGAACGCTTCAGGAACAAATACTGGTAGTTCAGCACTTGCTCGAGCATGCCAAGGAGCACATTGACATGATGCAGAACAAACTGGAAGAATTTCGTAGAAGCATCAACGGATTGTACGTGAACTACAACGAGTTGTATGATCGAATGGTCAGAGCTACCGATATCGTGTCCGAGTTTTTGCCTCCTGGGATATCTTTGCCAGACGTCTTCGATCTTTCTGACGTTCATCTGGGGGGCTCTTTCCTGCCACCGACGGGATTGGTATGGCCCGAAATAGAAATGGAGTACGCGGATATTCGACGAGTATCCCAGGACATAGCCGATGCCTGCCTCGAACTTTTGGTGGAGATTTTGGACGATGTACAGGTTCAATCATTGCAGGGATTGCATGGAACTCTGCAAGATCTTACCCAAGCTTTGGTCGAGATTTTAGAATTGAAAAACTATCGTCCGCCTCAATATCAAGGATCGCATAGTGGGATTCTAGACATTGACCACGAGATTGAATTCCAATCTGTGAGGGGACAAGAAGCTTTGAATTGGACAACGCGAGCATTGACAGATTTGCGGGGACGTTCGTCGGTCTTTCGCAACATAATCATTGATGAAATTGAGACTCCTACGGCCAGAGACTTTGACTACAATTACACCGAGGATACGTCTACAACATTTGAACTCCTCGATATCCTTATGCCGGAATTTTCGTTGCTGGAGTACATTCTGAGCAAGATTGCAATCTTAGGGGATTATGCATTCTTATTAGACATCCTGTGCTGCTTTATGCAATGGTGGAAGCTATCGTCGATGTACGAAAAGGGTGCAATACCAAATATGCCTCAGATTGACTATGGTGAATGTGATCAAGATGCAAGGAAGCGACCACAAGCAAACTGTAAGATCTTGCTTTTTATTGCCAAGTCGTTTTTGAATCCAATATTTGTCGGGTTCGTCTGCATTTCTTCATTCGCTGCATTCTTTATCATTGCCTTCTGGATTCCGCACGTTCAGCAAATGTGCGTTCATTCAACAAACGGAACATGGTTTGCAAATAACATGCTCGGGCCCACGTTATCCAATATCGCCATGACCGAGGGAAATGCTCAATATCTGCTCGCCGAACACTTCTGCTACAGTTCGAAAAATCAACTATGTGCAAATATTCAAATGCAAATGGAAACACAAGTCTTCGCGGACAGGACGTCGCTTGAAAATCTTCAAGCCCAACACAGTCATGCTTTTGAGACCTTGGAGCTATTTGAAGACTGTATTGACTCGTCCAGCGTGACAGCAATGGTCGGTGAAGCATGCTGTGGTCTCAAAGGGCACAGAACAGATAACTGTTTTTCCGGCTCGAACTACACGTGTCCAATTGACTTCTCGACAAGTCCGCCTTCGGCATATCGCCCCCTTGCATTTTATTTAGAATCATCTTCATGTTCAGAAGATCTCCGCAATTGGACACTGAATGATGAAAGACAAAAATGCACTAGCCTTAACAAGGCCTGTCATCATATTCCATGCAATGGGGTGAACGATGAGTCAATCCAAAGGCTTAGCAGCGACACAGACTGCAAGGTAGAGCTTTGGATCATATACTCCTGTCGTTTCTGGGCTTCAGCGACAATCCAATTTATGGCGTTGTACGCCATATGTTCTCTTCTTTATCTTGGATGTCGTGATTTTCATTGGCGCGAGATAAGCCCAGACGCTATCGAACTACGAACTCATCTCCTTGAAAATGGAGCATTGGCGAAGGGACGTAATCTCGAGGAGAGGTCTAGAATGATCTCAAACGAGATTAAATGGTTCGAACGCAAAGCCAGACTACAGATATTGCTCGGGGCAACCCTTTTGTCAATATATACCGTCGTTGTGTTGGTATTGTGTATGAAAGACTAAAAGTATATATTCGAACGACGAAGATAATTTTTTATGAAACGTTTGGAATTCCTTTACTCTAGAGGCACAATACTGCGCAATTCCATTTTGTCAGTGATTAAAAAGTTGGCTATAGTGCCGGAAGGTCTTGCCTACAGATTGGGCACTCCATCTTGACTTCCATCCATTGAATCAAGCAATCCTTGTGGAATACGTGATTACAGGGAGCAATCATATACGCCGTTCTATCCCCGGTGTCAATGTCGTTGTAGCAAATGACGCACTCAATGCATGACGCACCAGAACATTTTGGTACTTCTGTTACGGTTTCCGCGGTCATGAGAGTTTCTCCCTTCGTTCGTTTCCCTTCTTTTCGATTTCTCGCAACGCCGCCTCGGGAGCCCACGTCTCTGTTTGGAAGCAATGATCGAACTTCAGTCTTGGGGAGCTCTCTATCTTTTTGCAATTGTTCAGAAGGACTTTCTGAACGGTTTTCCGATGGAAGCAGATATGCTGGAATAGGACGGTTGTAGTCGTACTTGGGAGGGAGGAATTGGGATGGGATAAAAAATCTAGCCCCGAATCGGCTTTGTGCGTACAATACACCGGCTTGAATGCCAACCCATGCCACAAGGAGTCCGGCACATGAAGACATCGATGGGGCTTTCAGGGTAAACTTCCTTCAAAAAATTCCTTTCGTTGGCGAACATGTATAGCGGAGCAACCATTCGAGTTATACTCGTTCCCCAAATATAGTATGGGTGCATCGGTTTCTTGGCCTCTGTCACGACGTTGTGAATAATTTGAGGGACCCAGAAGGAGTACAAACCTAACAAGTACAGAGTTCGGTAATTGGTGGTACAGTAGAGAAATCCCAGGCATGATCCCATCAGAGCAACGTAAAATCGAAGATGCAACATTGCAATTTGACGCCTTAACAATTCCGCAGAATTCCCACCATTACTGGCGTTCCGAGCCTGTATAATGATCGCCATGTATTTCATTTCGATCACGCAAAAGATCAACAGTTTGAAAAAGGCGACGCTTACAAATGCTGTGAACAATGGTTGCATTGCCAAACAGAAGTAGACATGGGTCAGACAAAGCAGTGCATCGATGACAGTCTGCCATCCGATGCACAATATTGAAACGCGGGCCGATGCAGCCTGAGATTGCTGTGTGCAAAAGCTGTCTTAGCAATAGCACGATCTGAGTAAGAGATATCGTCATCATGTAGAACGAATAGTTAACAGCCTTCGCTGTCGTCGCATCCCAGTCGGTGCGAATCGCTGTAGTATTGATACTGGCTTCGAAGTCGCAATTTGGAGATACAATCGTTCCGTTAAGTGCCATGACCCATGCTTGCTCCATACTAGCTCGTTTTTGTGGCTTTGAACTGGAGGATCCCGACTTCTTTAATAGTCTCTTATCCTCTCGATCTGTTCCCGTTTCACTGCGTCGAGGCAGTGGATGGCTCCGTAAACATAGAACCCACGTTTGTGTCCGAGTGTTCGTGCTCCGTGTACTTGGTCATGAGCTTTTTCCATTGATGAATGTTCCATTTCTCTTCTTTCACATCCAGATTGATTTCGAACTCACAGCTTCCTGCGTTGATCTCTAACGACTGTTCTTGCAAGGACAAAGAGACTACGGAACGTGGCGCACGATTGCGTTGCAGAGATTGTTGGTAGTCAGTCCCACGCAAACGGGAATGGTATAACGTGTTCTGAATAGATCTCATTGGGTGGTTTGTCACTCATATTGGAATCAACATTGCTTTGCTGGCCATTTGTAACGGGCTGTCCGTCGGTTTCATCCTTCTCCGAAATAGTATTTTCTGTGGTTTGGTCCAAACCATTGGCGCCTTTCTCCAATCGCCGCTGCCCTTCCATAATCTCTGTCATTTTTGCGGAATCATTTATGACGCCACGACGATTTTGAAGTTGTTCTTGCATTACCATATCCCTGTACTCCTTGTGTAGGTCGATGACACCATCATCATCATTCTCGATATGTATCCTTTGGTATGTCGAGAGGTCCGCGCCAATGGCATCGCGTATGACGAAAAGATTCAGAGCATGGGAGAGTATCTCTTCAATCTGGGCATCGTCTGGAGTTTCTCCCTTTCCGTCCGTTGTGAGCAACAACAATTCTTGCAATCTCCGCCGTGCGCCTTCGCTTCCGCCTGTTGAATCCTCTGTTGGTTTTGCTTCCTCGTTTTGTCATCACACTTTCCTTGGAAGGAGTAGCAATTGTATCACCAAGTATAAAGGCCGCCCGTCCCGTTGATCGAGGGTTCGCCACTAGTGAAAGCCGTCCCAAAGAATGAATCAACACACCATGCACTCTCAACAAAATATCTCGACGGGTCGAATATCCGACCGAATTAGTATCGCACACCTTCACATATCCATCAATCAATGAAAGTTCCTTCATCGCAGGAACAGGCTTTTGAATAAAGTTGAAAAGCTACTTTTCCGGATTTCTTTTGCAGTTTTAGCTTTTCAGGCAGAGGTGAAGATGGCGCCGTCTTTGTAGCACCTCGCAAGGTAAAGGCGGCGTTCTTCGAATTTGCATTCGTGTTATCGGTGCTTCCCCCCATTCGATTGCCGGGACGTGTGAGTTCCATCCCAGGTGGCAAGATATGCACTCCCATGGAAGGATCCACTTGATGCTTTAGGTGTTCCAGCAGTACTCTTTCTGAATTGACAGGTGATAGCACTTGAGCCGTGGAAGTCGATGTCGGCGATGAATCTTTGGCTTTGTCTCTTGTAGATGAAGTTTTGTCTGCATCTATGATTTTCCAATCTCCACGGTAATATCCGGTGGCGTTCCATGGATAGTGAAAGACCTCCTTCTCCGAATCTAGAAAGTCGTCGAATTTTTTCATGGCGTCTTTCAAATCGTCCCCGGGTTTTTCTGCCTTGTCATTCGTCGAGGAAACGGCATCGAGTAGAATCTTCGATGGATCGTTGGCTACGTGAACAGCCTCGTTGTTTGAAGACGAGGCCACGTAAACCTTCACGTAGGAACCGTCTGGTTGTTCTAGGACGAGATCTTTAAGGATCTGCTCGTAAAAGGCCATCGTTTGTTTGTTTCGTTGCTCCTCGGCCCAGGCCCGTATTTCTCTATCAAAATCGGTGCCACCGTTCCGTTGAACCAGGTGTTCGACCCGAGAATGATTTCCAAAGAGAACAATGTCTTCTATGGAACGATCCTGTGTCCGCCTGGCACGGTACAGTTCCATGTCGGTCTCTACTGAGTTGATGTTGTCAATGTTTTTGTTGTTGTTGTTGTTGTTGGTTCCCCGCAATCCGCCCGACTTGCGGCCTTCTCGCTGGCGTCTTTGCTGGACTCTGGCTTGTTCTTCCCCATCCATCAGAAGCATCATCATCAGAAACATCATGAACGATCGGACCGACCGTTGTCGTCGTTCGTGCTCCCGCCATCTCTCGACTTGCGTGTCGGTAAGGTTGTTTGCCCCGCCGTCGGTGGCCCATGGATCTAGATTCACATCGCCTGTCTCGTTGTTTGCATCGCTTGTTATTGTCATTCGATTCCTGATCGATTCGGGCAAATGTAGGACCGTCGCTCATCGTGGCGCCACAGCAGTAATGTGTCCTTGCCCTCTTAGGAAAGCCGCGCCTCTCGATGGTTATTGATTATTTTTCCGTCTCACTCTACTTTCGCTCGAGGCACAAGGAAAACATGAAAGAAGATTGTCGTCGTTTCGAGATTTTTTCGCACTGTCAAGTCAACTGTAGAACTGATATTAGAGTTACGCTATGGGTATTGCAGAAGTAGATGAATCCCAACAATGATTGATTGATCGGTGAACAAACTCAAGTGTTTGTAACACGAAAGAAGAGAATATGGTAATAGTTGTACGAACTCCCAACTTTCTGTCACGTGAAAGTTTTGCTTCCTTCCCATGTCACAACATGTCCGCATGTCACATGCCTCGTTGCGTTCTTCGATAATCCTGGTTTGCGAAAACTGAGTCGAAGGAGTCGTATGAAGGGAAAAAATGACGAAACTATAAAAACGTACCCACCTAAAATCGATGAAAGTATGATCATATGAATCAATTGATTCCCAACGTACGGCGGGGGGGCTCCGGAAAGGTGTTTGGCGATTTCGAAATTTTTATTTAAGAATTCACGAATTTTTAATTTTCAATTTTGGTTGACACCGCACAACATCATCAAAAACTCAAGCAGTGTTGTTGTTGTTGCAATACATACCTTTCTTCACATTCGACTTTAATAGTGAACGGAACGTCAAAAGCAAAACAGGTGAACTCGTTCCTACCCAAATCCACACCTCGAGGCGAAGCGAGAGGCCGAGTGAAAGCTATCTCGTTAGTGGTGGTTCGATTGGGACTACGGAACCTTCGATTGACTGATTGATTCGAGAGGATAACAGAAAAAGAACAACACATTCAAAATGGATTGGGACATGAACCAGGAGCTCTTCTCGGAAACACAGAGCGAGTATACCGAATACACGGACGAGACTAGCAACTACAACTACGAACTTGATGATGACGACGGCGATGCCGATGATGACTAACGATAGTGATGGCGAAAACTTTGATGGGCATGTCGGTAACACGAATGAAATGCTCAAAACCTCGGCAGCGCTTCAAAAGAGCATCGACGATGAATTTCGAAACTACGAGTACGAACACCCTATGGGATGACGAAAGCGATTGTTATAATATTAACAATGGATTTGATGGTCCCTTGGCTATTTCGACTTCCGCTGCCGACTTCAACGCACACGGCGTCGTCCATGTGCGGCTGCTTCGAGCTCGGAATCTTCCGTGTCCGGTTGGATCGAGTGTGGGGGCAACCGTTTCGTTGCCACCTTACAAGGGAAAGGTGAAAAGCACACGCGCAAAGGCGTTCTTGGGACCATCGTTTGACCACGGGGTTTGTGTCAGGTGGGGAAAAGAAAGTCGGCAGCCGAACGGCAATGACGACAACAACAGCTTGGGCGACGACGACGATTTCGAGAACGATGACAATCTCTTGTCCATGGTCAATGCATGGAATGGTCCAAACTCACCGGTTCCGTCAATAAAAATCGATCTCACATTTAGTCCTCTTGGGTTTGGGGTTTTCGACTTTACAATGGCATCCATAGAACTCTCCTCGGATGTTTTGTTGCAGAAGGCAGGGGTATGGAGGACAAGATGGTGTAAAATGAAGATTTCTTCCTCGTCATCGACGCAGTCAAACACTATCCACGAGGAAGATCCGATTATTCGGATTCAAGCGCTATTTATACCTAGCCTTTCGTCAGAATACCCCGCAGAGCAGACGACGAAAACCTACACCTAAATCTGCCAATCTGAAAACGACAAATCCACAACAATCAATAGTGGTTCCGCCACCACCGCCACCACCTCGTTCGGGACAGAACAACAGCAATGACCCCAACAATGCCCAACTCGTAGTACAATCGAATGCTTTCGTCGAAAAGACGCTTGAAAACAATACCAATGACAACACAGAAGGAGCAATGGTGATTCGGACAAAATGATCAATTGATTGTTCCGCCCCCGAAGAAGGACTTTTGGGATCCACAGGAACTATTAGTGGATGATGAAGACACTGCATCTTTCAACGAAGAAACCTCGAGCGTTGTGTCTAGAAAGACGACGGCTTCCCAAAAAGCGGCACGCGCTGCTGCCGCCTTGCACTCTCCCCACCTTTTAAGAGCCCAAACGTATTGGGCACCCGCGAAGTGTGCGGTGTGTTCCAAGCTGTTGATGGGGATTGTTCGAAAAGGTAGCGGATTCCGCTGCGAAGTGTGCAGTATTGACGTTTGTGCTGATTGTCGACTCAACGTCGACTTGATGGTACCTTGCGGATCGGACCTGGCGTCGGACATCGTCGAAGCGTCCTTTCGAAACAAAATGAGTCCATCTGGTCTTCTTTCGTACATAGCCCCAGACGAAGCATATGAGCAGAATCGTCAGCTGATGCTTGAGCAAGATACATCCAAACACAAAAATTCTGTCAGTTCGATAATCTCTTCCCAACAATCACTCGCGATGACTGGGTACGCCTCTCCTGCGTCAGCAGCTGGAGCAGAATCAAACCCAACGACGGGAATTGGCCGCTTGCCGAATTGAAATTATCCGTGCCTGTGTATTCCAGAAAACCACTAACACTACTCGAACAACTTTGCAGAGCAGCAAGAGAGCTTAGGTCTGAGGAAGGGAGACTATTACGTTCGTGTTTCAATGTCCGACAGCGATAGATCTGCTCGAACTCCAACTCTCCAAAAGACAAGGGGCATGCCGAATTTTCGATCCGCCGAAATGAGATTTTCCGTATCTCACTATGGGGTAGAATTTCGAATTGACGTTGTTGAGGCTGACACAGACACGATAGTGGGGAGCACGTTTTTGACTACGCAGGGAATTTTACAAGAGCAACGGGACGCATACATCTCAAAGAATGGGGCGTCGCTGCTTCAATTCTTGAAAGGTCCGATTCCATGGATGGCAACACGAAAAGTCAAGCTCAAACTACGACCAGGGATCAAGGCCGCTGGTGGCGCGGATGAGTACTACTCCTTTTCACCAAAAGATAGCGGTGATTCGGGAGAGGGGAAGGGTTTGATCAGCGGGTGGGTGGAAATATCTGTGGGAATCGAGGAATTCTATAGTCGCCTATACGGTCAAAACCCAATCGAGTGTTCCGACCGCCCACCGGCAGATCTCAACATGTCGAATTTTTCAAACTACATCGTTCGCATAAAAGCCATCATTGACGACGTGAACCACGCAATAGCCCGGTATCAGTACATGGTTAGCTGGAAGAACCCGTTGTGGACCGCTATAAGTTTGTACATATTTATCTGGGTTTGCGTAAACTTCGATACCGAATACATTGGATCTATGCCAATCGGTTTTGCTATCATCGTTTCTTGTTTATTGCAATCATCAACGAAACAACGGAGGAATAAAGGGTCGCTTTATTCAAAGAGCAGTGGAAACAATGCAAAAGGTCGAAGGAAATTTAGCAAAGTGTAAAATGTATCGACCAATGGGAACCATAACCGTATCGGTAGGCAAGGGACGCAACCTACTGTCTCAAGAGTTAGGCATTGCTGGCAACACCTGTTGTAAAGTGATATGGGATCCGCTACGACTCGCTGATGAAAGAATGACAGAACGCATTGCGCAGTCCGATGTATCCGCAGACACGCCGTTTGAGATGGGAAGTACTCCTACGATTTACACCTCAGATCCTGATTGGGATGGAATGGAAGAGAGCGCTATCGCTAAGAGGCTGAACCAGCTCCTACCTTCAGCACAGAACGATTTTTTCGAAGGCATCTTCCAAGAATGGTGATAAAGTTGACATTCACGAACTGACTTTTCCCATTCTTCAACCACTAGAAAGTTCTGACTCGAAGAAGGATGGAGTACAATTGGGGTCGTGGGATTCTAGTCACGGAGCCATAGTTTTACAGGTGAAGTTCCAAGATTTTTTTAACAATCTTCCTGGATTTGATCACGTAATGGGTGAAGTAGTTATTCCCTTCGGTGAACTTCGGATGGAAAAAGACGGTAAAAGCATGGTTTCAAATTTTGAGCTGTCGGGACGACATCAAACTACCGTCTCGAAGACTACGAAGGCGAGGGAGGAGATTTATTTTGTAATATGACTCTCGATCCTCCGAGAGTACACGTACATCTAAAATGGGATCCTCCGACAATATCGTCGACTGATAATCCCAGTGGTGAAGAGCGAGAAATGTCCAATGCAATTCAAGAAGAGCTGCTTCGGTCGAGTGTTATGCTGAAAGAAAGCAAGATCAACCTGGTTGACAGTTCTATTGGTGCCGTTAGTAAAGCCCTAGGTATCGGAGGTACAGTTCAAGTTGTCCAAAACACTCTGGGATCGATTATTGACAAGATCGAAGGTCTAATCAACATCCTGAACTTCACAGATCCATACAAGTCGTCAATAATCTTTGTTAGCTTATTGCCGGTTTGGATTGTATTCCGCGTGATTCCAACTCGATATATTGTTTTGGTGGCTGGACTTGCGCAGTATACTGTGACATTTATTGACAGATTTGGCGAAGCTCTCGGATTGAAATCCGATAAGCAACAGAAGAAAAACGAAGGTTCCGTAGCCGAAGGAAATGAAGGAAAGCCGAATCCGTTCGTGACCAAGATCACCTAACGCTCTGCGTAGTATTCCAACCAATGAAGATCTCCGCAAGACTTATTTTTGGGAGAGCCGTCAGCTCGGAGCCGAAAAAGCAAGGAAATATGCTTTAGACAAGCGAGAATCTAGACTGGAAAAATTATGGAAAGCTAAATGGCATTCCTCCATGAAAATTCTTGTTCAAGATGACAAGTTGGATCACCGAAATCAACCTACTTTCACTCTGAAACCAGTGTTTGCGGTGGTTCAGGGACATCGCTTTATTTGGTGGGGCTCAGTGGATGAATTTGACGACGGAGAACTACCTTTGGGAAAAGTAGTATTATCAGGACATGCTGGGTTAGGTGGGCCATCTCCTATCGAAATGATGGAACTGGATAAAGAGAAAGAACTTCCGCTTTGTCTCACTATTTTCGGTAGGGGTAGTCTCGGTCAAGAACGTGTCACCTTGCTTCTTCCCGACAAAAGTGCAAAGGATGACCTTGAGAATGTCATAATTCATTCCGCATCTTTTAAAAGTGATTAATCGAAGTTTTATTCGGCTTGCATCGACTTTATTTTTGAAGTTTTGATTGTGATCCCAGATTCAAGATCGAAGTCGTTGCGGAATAATTTTTGGAAATCTCCTGAAGACGAAAACGTGACTCAGCCAAAGACTAAAAATCCCAACGCTCCTTGGCATGCTTCATTCACACACAGACGCTTCGATCCTTCACCGTTAATTTTAGAATTCATTTTCCGTTGGCCATTTTTTTTACGAATCGTGCTTCGTGATGACTGGATACTTATGCTATCTGGGTCTTGCGAGAGCTTTGCATGCTGCCGAAAGCCTCACGCGGGAGAAATTCTACGTCATAGTTCAACAACAATTATCGTACTGTACTTGACTACCGAGGAATCCAAGATAATGATAAAATAATGCCGCCCTCGCCAAACGAAATCGCGGAATATCTCATCTTTCTAATAATCATAACGCCTCTAATGCATCTATGATCGGAGTTGGACAATCGATATATTTTCCTCTTCACTTGGGATCATTATCATTATTTGCTTGGTTTCGGGGCCATTCCGAAATTCACCTAGCGATACGACCTTACTCAAACGACAACCGTCCGAACCTCATTGAGAACCCTGAGTTCCTGTTCGTGTTTCTGAGTTAAAGATACGACACAATGCCGAAAGTATCATCCTCGCTATACTTCCCTTCCTTTCGGAAAGTTGTATGTGCATTGGTGCTTTTGACGGTCTCACTTTTCGTGGCGTCGGACGAGAAAATTCTAGTAAATGCACAAACTGCCGATGTGGAGGTACTCAAAAGTCGCGTTATCAACATCACGTTTGGCCTCAACTCGGATGCTTTGCTCATCGACGATGCCAACGTTACGTCCTACCAGTCGAAAGCATTCCTTCAACTCTCGCAACAAGTGAATGTTGATGAATTTACTGATGCGAAAATTGCTCAATATTATGCACTGTACTGCATCTTTTTTGCGACCAACGCTGTTGGAAACGAAATCACGGAAACTGACCCCAGATTTGCAAACATAACCTTGCCCGAATGGACGGAACAGAAGAACTGGAAAAACTTTACAGTCGATCCTTGTGGAAGTACTGTTATTAGTCCTGAGCAGGTGACAAGCGGAGCGTCCATTGCTACCACTCTTTCTGCTACAACTGTCGCGGGTTGGGACGGCGTTTCTTGTGACGCTGAAGGGCGGGTAGTCTTCTTGGAATTGTTCGACAATTTCTTGACAGGAGTTTGGCCGGAAGAAGTAGTATTGCTAGCCTCGGATGGACCTTTCAGTACTGGAGCTGGAGGACTTGCATTATTGGATTTATTCGATAACAAATTTCTGTCTAATGGTGGAGACAGCAGCTGGATCAGTGATCTCGGATCGAATATGAGTGAGTTTCATCATACGTTTTGAGGTTTGCTTGCTGTAGCGCGGAGTTATTTGGAATCGTTTTGAGGTAGTCCGTAGTTATCTAGGCGACACAGCACATTAACCTCTTCATTCTCTTTTTGCTTGCTTCTGTTTTGCTTTCAGCAACGATAATATTGGAGGATACTGGTTTTAAAGGTGACATTCCATTGCTGCCGGAAAATCTAACCGGTTTTAATGCTGCGAACGCCCATTTCACGGGAGGGTTGAACGACAACACTTTTGAGTTGTCCCGTCAGTTGATGTATCTCAACCTGGATGGTAACATGCTCAATACAAGCATTCCATCCATATTGAGCGAACTTCCTAATTTGCAATTCTTGTACATGAGTGACAATTTCTTGGTTGGAGATCTATCGCCGTTGGAGGGATCATTAGCCCTTAAGGAATTTTGGGCTGATGGCAACCCTGGCCTAACCGGGCCTTTGTACTCGTGGTTAGGAAACATGACCTCTTTGGCTTCGCTTTCACTTGCATACAACAAATTGACTGGAACTCTTCCCGTGGAACTTGGGCATCTTACCGGCATGCAACAATTATGGTTACAATTCAACAATTTCACGGGAACTGTACCCATCGAGCTCGGCAACATGTTGCATCTAAAACATCTCGAACTGGAGGCGAATTCCTTTACAGGATTTGTGCATGCATCGATCTGCCAAAAAACAGAATTTCCTTATGAAACCCTGAAAACCGTGGGTGCCGATTGTTTGGATGACTAATTTCTTCTGCCCGTGTTGCACGTGCTGCTCTCTACAGGAGTGTGTTGAAGGAGGACAAAAAGAAGTTGGAGGCCGTCCACGAACGTGATAGTCGGATTTCACCACTTTTTAGAAGAATTGCGAATCTTGAGTTATCACTCTCGGGCTGAACAAGAAAATGGCATACACTTACTTAGAATTTGAGGGGTACGAGGAAGAGGACGAACGTCTGCGGCATCATCACTTTAGATTATATGTCAGCATAAAATGTACTATTTAGAATCCATGTTTTATATTGTTCAGTTCTATTAATATATTAGTTCTCAAACATAGTCACTTTGTATCACTTGTTGTGATGTGCTTAATTCAATACGGATACTTGCATTACTAGCATTGTCTTCTTCTCTAAATATTTTGAATTTCTGGAAAATATGGATCGTTTTACATAATATTCAAATCGTTGCATTCAGAAAATTCCCTTGCACGAAGAGGGCACTGCTGTGGGTATCTTTGGACATAACTTGGGATTCCGACCCTTTATTTTGACATCGTTTCGTCTGTATCCCTCGTCTCTTAGGACTTTGTTGTCTTCGTATATTCGGCCTCTTGTCCCACTTGACTCTTTTGTTCCAAATGCAGTCCACCTCGCTCCACATGAATCGTAATTTTCAGTTGTTTTTTCAAATAGTCGTTTATGTCCCATAAACTGCGGAATTCTTCGACGGGTTTATCGTTGACTTTCACCAGACGATCACCTGCTGAAATACGGCTCCCGTGAATTTTTTCGAATAGACCTCCTTTAACAACTTCTTTCACAGTAAAATTCCTTCTTGGTAGACCCGGTCTCGGCCGGTTTATGGCGCAACTCAATTTTAAGTCCATTTGGAATGTCCACGCCCGACTTCTGGATTGAGGCATGCCTTAAGTCGTTCTTCCGGAACTTCCGGAATTGGCTTTGTTGAGGTCTTTATGCTTGCGTGTGTGAAAAGTCGAAAACCATTGTGCAAGATGATGTATGTTCGGATAATGTCGACCCCTCGAAAGAAGATTAACTTGTCTTCTGAAACTTCGACAACTTGAAACTTGATAATGTTTTTGGAAAATGACACAGCGATTCTATTTCATATTTTTCTTCGTGCCGACGAACAAAAATCCATCCCAACCAGATAGCGCGCGGACACGCTAACAAGACATCGGTTAACTTTCGTGGGAATCGATTATGCCTCGTGACTGTTTATTAGCAGTACCGCTTCAGATTTTTTATGACTATGACCCTCACATCGGTATTTTTTATCATCTTTCTGAACGTTACAAATATTTTTTTGAGCGAGGACTATGGAAAATTTCTCGTCGTGCTTGTGCTTTACGTACAATACTTAGTAAATACAGGAATTTTTGGTTGTCAGAGAACTCCGACCGCTTGCGTCTGCTGAAATTCCAATCTTGAGACGCCACTCCAAATTATTATCACGATTTCTGCGGGCTTGACCGGAGTCGGAACACATTCGCATCATTCATTTGTCACAACGACGCAAACACGAAAGTAATAACAATCAATCAAATATCTACTCACCTTACATTGTTCAATAAACTGACCGAAACAGGAAGCAATGATGGATAGCCAAAACGATCCCAAGTACGACTTCCGGGCACCAGAAGACAACATCAGAAAGTGGAAGCCCAAGAGTTATGAAAACAATGCATTTCAAGGCGTCTCCCCCTTCGATTTTGCCATGAGACAAAAGAACGAAGAGAAGAAAAGAAAGGAACGCGAGCGAGAGGCAAAGGCAAAGATGTATTCTTACAAATCGAAGGGCGTTTCGACTCTTGCCGAAGAGAACGCCAAGGCCTTGAACGCCGCAGAAAACGCACGAAAAAATGAGGCCCGAAGTTTGAAAGAAGAAGCCAAGCATGTGAATATGGCTGCCGCTGGCTTTGGTGTGGAACAAGCCTCCAGAAATGCCGACCACGAACGTGAAAAGGCATGGAAAGACAGTAAGAAGGCAGAAATTGAGTCTCATAAACACGTCAACATGGCTGCCGCTGGCTTCGGTGTCGAGCAAGCTTCCAGAAATGCCGACTTCCAACGCGAGCAAGCCTGGAAAGACAGTAAGAAGGCAGAAATTGAGTCTCATAAACACGTCAACATGGCTGCTGCTGGCTTTGGCGTTGAGCAAGCCTCCCGAAACGCTGATTTTGAGCGCGAAAAGGCATGGAAAGATGAGCAACGACGAGAAAGAGAAGCTCAAAAGGACGTCAACATGGCTGCTGCCGGGTTTGGCGTTGAGCAAGCTTCTAGAAACGCCGATTTTCGAGCGTGAAAAGGCATGGAAAGAGTCGCAGCGAAGAGAAAGAGAAGCTCAAAAGGACGTCAACATGGCTGCTGCTGGATTCGGTGTCGAGCAAGCTTCTCGAAATGCTGATTTTGAAGCGTGAAAAGGCGTGGAAAGATGAACAACGAAGAGAAAAAGAAGCTCAAAAGGATGTTAACATGGCTGCTGCTGGATTCGGTGTTGAGCAAGCTTCTAGAAACGCCGATTTCGAGCGTGAAAAGGCGTGGAAAGAGGAGCAACGACTACAGAAGGAAAAACAAAGTGAATTCGACATGGCCCGAGCCCTTTTTTAATGAGACAAATCGTGACGTTTCTATTTTCCTGCAGCCAATATGCCACATCTAACTTCATTACACCGCAAAATGGTTCACTTTATTAGTAGAAAGTATTTTAAGATCTACGTCCGAACCTAAGGTTTTCTTCATAATTCACAATATTATCGTTGTCGAGGACTAGTGTACGTAAGGTGTGAAGTCAATTGTAATTGTCGTAGCTATTTTTTCTTCAAACAAAATGCGTGGCCATTATGGCTTACTCTATGCGCAACTAGCTATGAACTTTCTTCTGGTATAGGAAATTCGTAGAGCATGTACGTTAGAGAGGACAATTCTTGAAAGTGTAGAAAACATTCCTCGTCGTCTCCATTTGTGAGAGGATTGGCATGGTATTCTTTTGGGGCGACTTGTTCCACCCAACCTGGACACTTCTTTTTCATTGCTTCGACAAACGCATCTAAACCGTCCCGTCCTGTGTCTGGGCATACATACAAAAATTTCCCTCCGGGTTTGATGGTCCCGAAAATGACAGAAGTCAAGAGCGGTACCAAAGATTTAATGTAAATCAGATCAGATCCAATAACAAAATCGACTCGTTCTTCCGGCCAGGTGGACTTGTCATCCCAGTCCATACGGCTGGCTTGCACAAAATCTTGTACCTCGTTTAATTCAACGTTATATTGCAAGTTTTCAACGGTTTGCGGATTGAGATCAGTCACATAGATTTGTTGTGGCTGAGAAGATTTCGGACAAGTTGCTACCATTAGCCCAGGGTACACCACATCCCGAACCAAGTTCCAAAACGGTGCGATCTTTCCAGTAACCTGTCTTTCCTACTGCTTGCATCCATCGAGCCATCACCAATGAAGCCGACCATATAGATAAACCAGTTGTGTCTTGATCCGGTCGTTCGGTATCTGCAAATGGGTTGTCTGCATTTTTCATGGCCAATTCTCGAATCTTCAGGGGTTGTTCTTTGTCGAAAAAATGATGTATGTGAGAATCTAGCTCGTCTTGTTCTTTTCCATCTCCGCCCTTTCCACTTGTCGACAACAATTTTTCTTCGGAGGAAGAGTCGTGCTCTAAGAGAGCCTTTACCACATCTTCTTTTTCAGACGAAAACCCTTCCGTCAGAGCCGATCGACCAAAGTTATTTTTTTCCAGAACGTCTACTTCGACAATCGATTGACTCGTCCAAAACTCGACAACGGGCCCGTGTCCATTGGCGGCCGCCCAATGCAATGGAGTGTTTCCGGATGAGTTTTTTAAAAACGAATGGCCATAATGTTGGACCAAAAGTTTGACGACATTGGTATGCCCGTTGGCGCTCGCCATGTGCAGACCCGTATTTCCGTTGTCGGGATGAACGAATTCGATCAACGCGGACTTGGGCCGACGGGAAGTTCTCGGCCAGAGCTCGCACAATATCAACGTCGCCATATCTACAACTTTCCATCCATTCCATTTGAGCTTCCTCCACCGTCAGCTCCTTTGCCTGAGAAAGTAGATCTTGGTACTCTTCATTGGATACTTCCATGGGAACGACGCTAAAGCTGTCGCCGCCCTTCGCAGATGTGCTTTGCTCTCCCATTATCTGTTCACTTTTTCAACGGCACGGAATATACGGACAGGGTTCGAAGAGAAGGCCTCTCTAGTTGTGATGCAAACAATGATGTTTGCCATCAGTACGTTTTCCTTCTTCCCTTTTTCAACTCCAACGAATTGAGCAGTTGTGATTGTACCTTATCCATAATAGATTCTTTGGTAGAATCATTTTCCTTCCGATCATGATTATTGGATGGTGACAAGATTATCATCAGATTTTCAGTCGTACCATCTGTGGGATTTACAAAAAACGACGGACAGACCGCAAAAATCCTTTTTGGCTGGGTTCATCGAACTTTTGGTAATATTTATGGCAGTACCATAAAAATAGGTTAAGAAGTGCCCGAGATGCCGAATTTACATAATTAAGTCTCAACTGTTGAGCATCGCTTATCTCACTGCGCGACCAGCATTGCCTAAATCTCCATACTTATTGCTCCTCGAATCGAAAAAGAGAGTCACTACAGTCATTGCGCGGAACATAACTACAACATGTGGAAATCATGGAAGTTTTGTAGATTCTGTCTCCGGAAGCAGTTGTTTTCAACCTCGTCAATAAGTGTTGTTAACAATTATGTGGCTTAGAAAAAATTCGTAGAAATAGTACGAACCAAGGGGTTACTTGGCACGCCTCCAGCACACTAACAAATAAGTGCGACTAATGTCCCAGGATCAAAAATTTACACTCTTTGGTTGAAAACTGACATTAGCGAATGCGAGCGTGCGATAGTGATAAAAGTGGAGGGACAAAATTTGGAATAGAGAACCCCGAGGGTCCTGCTAGGTCTTGTGAAACAGCACTCTAACGTTAGATACCACGACACCACATGAGCTCAATATCACCAACTGAGTTGTCGGGATAGATTACAACACAATATTGTCATGTCCGACAAAATGGGCCTTTCTTCTAATGCAAAGGTCCCGGCCTGGAAACTGAGACAACAACAGCGACAGCGACAAAATGGTGTATCGTTATTTAAAAGTTCGAATGATGATCTAGGCGGTCCAAGGCGGCCGACGAAAGATTCGGACGAGTTGGGTGGTAAAACAAACGGCTCCGGCGGCTCCGGCAAGATACCGGCGTGGAAACTAAGGGAACAATATAAATCGGGGAGAAGAAACAATGATTTAGACGACAGCAACAGTGTTGCATCGGGAATGTCAACAGGAAGTACATATTCTCGCACAAGTGCTTCTACCACTCCGAGCAGCAAAGCCCGCCGAGCGGTGTCTATGGTACCAGACGATCCGAATTTGCCCCCGGCCTTTCGAACGATGAATAAAATAAATCAACGAAAACGGGTAGACGATTTCAACTCTTTGTGCTCGGTTCACTCTCGTTCCGTACCAGGTTCCCGGGCAGGTTCTAGAATGGAAGCTCGCTCGGCTGCGCACTCATACGCAAACTCGTACGGAAGCACTGAATCCTTTGAGTTCCTCGAAAGCGACAGCGATGATGATTCATTAAGCGGGGGCAGCTTTGCGAGTTTGGACAGCGATGCCGATGAAGACGACGAAGCTTACCGCGAGAGCCGCAATCAGATGGCGCGACTGCGAATAGAAAAGCAAAAACAATCACTGGATTCCAAACGGGTTGGAAAGTCCCGGTTCAAAAAGAAAAGCACGGGTGTGCATGGGACGACCCTAGATTTTATAGCTGAATAGCGAAGCAAGCCAGCACGACTTTCTTCGGCACTGGCTGGTGTTGCTGTTCTCGATACTATTATTTGAACAATAGATTGCGTATTAATACAACTGTACTTTGAGACTTTTATTCGTTATTTACGATTGGTGACGATACGATACATCAATACTAGTCAGAAGCGGGTCAGAGTAGTGTTCCATTATCCTTCCGATCCAATTATTTTATGCTTCGTTAAGAATCGTGAAATTTCTTCATCTCAACGTCAGGAAAATTTAATGTGCAATGGCACTTTCGATAAGGATCTTGTACCATTCGTAACGGTCAGGAAATGGAAAATCGGCTGGTTGTCGTTGTCAAGCATTACGCTTTCCCGGCGATCATCATCAGCATCGCCCACCACCACGATGAGGATGACGACGACATCTTGTCCTCATGATACTGGCGGCTAGCTGGCTATCAGCATGCCACCAAAGCCAACCCCTCTAGACTGTACACTACTTCCCAAATTGTAAAACGCATTAACTAGTAGGACTAGCCTCCGTTTAGAGTAATGCCATGACTATTGTAGAACATTTCGACATTTCATAGCCTTACGACAGCCTTAGCAAAGCATGAAACATACGGAGTTTATATAGGAAGAAGTATGTAAAATACTACACGTGAGAAGTCGAAACACGCACCATTGTTTTGATCGGAAACACAAAAAATGATGAGTGATTCAGATGATACGAACAAAATACCTTTTACCTCTCTTGATGAATGATTGATAATGCGAGCGTTCTCATAACTCCATGTTTGGCCGACTCTTGCCACAAAAATAAGTACAAACAAAACTATCGCAATGAGTGAAGAGAGACAAGTATTAGTCCGACGGCGACTGGCTTTGTACGAAGATGAAACTCGGAAGCTCCTCGTTCGGGCATGCGAGTGGGCCGATCATTTAGACGAGGAAACACGACAGTTGCACCAGAGGAACGTTGGCGACAACACAATTCCCGTCTTGCCAACGAAGAAGCCTGCTGCTGTTGTTTCTGAGGTGGATTCGGATGGAAATGACAATTCTGAATCGTCGACGACGGGAGAGGAAGATGAAAGCGAACACAGCAGTGATAGTGATGGCGAGGAACTTGATGATAACGAGAATGCCGATGATTCGAAACCTGGATCAACGTTACCCACACTAACAGAAACAGAAGCATTAGAGACAACAGAGATACCAAAGGCGAAACCCCCCAAGATACCCAAAAATTCTGGAAAAAATGAGAAACGTCTGGCCCAAGAGATCAACCGTCACGCCAACAATTTGATTCGAATCGACCTGCCGCTGCCCCCCGCTAACATTGAAAAAGACGAAGCAAAGGTAGAGAGCAACGATGTTCATCTTCATTTGTTTCCCGCTGCAGCACTCTTGCCAAAGGCTGTACTCCGAGATCCTGTCAAAGTGAGCAATCAAGCAAACGCTGTGAAGATTCTATCGGAACAGCTGTCATCTGACAACGATGCTGTTGTCGTCGTGTTGTTGATTCAAAGCGGTCGTTTCGCTGGTGGTGTCTTTCGACGCGGAAAGTGTCTAGCACACCGTGCGACAGTTCGGTACACTATCCGAAAGGGACAAGGGAAAGCCCAATCAACCCAAGACGGCAGTCGCCGTCCGAAATCGGTCGGTTCTCAGCTGAGACGGGCAGGAGAAGAACAACTCAAGCTCGATATCAAAACAACGTTGGCAAAATGGATCGAATTAGGGTATATAAAGAAAGCATGCCTGATATTTTTGGCGTGTCCCAAGACGATGCATTCGACCGTATTCGCACCAGCTGATGCAAAGACAGCTAAAAACAACAATGGCAACGGCTCTGATATGTTGTCTAAAGACGATGACAGGATACGAAAGATCCCCTTCGACGTAGGGCGAGCCACCGTTTCATAACGTTGAAGTAGTACATGAGGTCATGATGGGAGTCGACTTGTGTCATGTTCAAAAGCAGGTGCCATCGAGCAAAGAAAACGATACAACAAATGAATCTAGTCATTCAGTTGCCGACAACAAGGCCGAAAAGGTGGACATTCCACTCAACCCAGAAGAAGAAAGACGGAAACGGAAAGATGAACTTTCAAAGGACTTGCCAATGACCCCTCTCCACACAGCAGCACGAGAAGGGAAAACTCACGGTCCTTTTGGATTTGTTGAATAAAAGCAACCACAGTGCCGATGACGAAGACAATCTGGATTTTGACCAACCCGCTGGGTACGATTGCATGACACCTCTGCATTTTGCTGCGGCTGCTTCGGCAAAAGTAGATCCCGTGACGGCATCCGCGCTAGTATCGGCTCTCTTGGTTCAGGCTCATGCGGACCCAACTGTCGTGGATGCTTGTGGCCGCCCTCCGTACTTTCTAGCAAAGCATGACAAGGTACGCGAGGCTTTCCGAAAGGCCCGGGCAGTCTTGGGAGAAGAATACTGTGATTGGGATGCGGCCGCCAAGGTCGGCCCGCCATTGACAGAAGACGACCTGGAGGCCAAAAAGGAGCGGGAAGCGGAGAAGAAACGCCGAAAGAAAGCTCGGCAAAAGGAAAAGAAGGCCAAGGCCAGGGCCGCAACCGAGGAAGCAGAAAAATTGAAGGCAGCGGAAGAAGAGGCCAAGCAAGCCCAGGTGGAAGCAAAACGAGTCCGAGACGGTCTGTCCGCAAAGCCAACAGGCGATAACGTGTGCGATTTTTGCGGCAAGGTTTGCAAGGGTAGGAACGCAGCCAAAAACATGTTTAAAAGGCTAGAGTACAAGTACTGCAGTACCGAATGCGTGAACAAGCACAAGCGGGAACTCATGGCGGCTGCCGCTATGGCCCGCTTCGGAGGTAGTTAATGGATAGTAAACATGAATTCAATTACCTTACTAAATTAGAACTAGAATCATGATGAAAAGAATGGAGATGAATGTCGTGACAGTCTACAACACAATTGTACGCATTACGGTTGGGGCTATTGTCAAATTCATCAACTCTATCCGTACAGACGGACGGACGCGTATGTTGAAAAGGGGGTGATGGATGATCGCATTTTCTTTTCTGTTTTGTTTTTCTCCTTTGATGGGCAGATTCAAAAAATTCCGTTCCTTCCTATCTGATCGACGAAGCACCTACATTGAATATTGCTGACGACTGAAACAGTTGAGCCGAGGACAAAGTTTGAATGGAAGAGAATGACAATGAATTAAAAACGACACGAATCATAGGTGGAAGCAGCGAGAACTAAATTGATTGCTTGAGTCAAGGGAGAGAGAGAGAGAGAGATGAATCATCTTCGACGTGACTGTTACGAACGTTGCGGCAGGAAGATGAGGAAAAATGCTGGGGGAAGAATATCAAACCTATCGGCCACAATGGCGAGTAGTTTAAGTCGGCCAGCAGCAAGGTCTTTCGGCACGTCAAATCCTTGTTTTCGGATGTATTCGAACCATCGTCTGAACTCGTTGTCCTCCGAGCTGTTGTCGAAGAGGAATGGCATTGGCTCAATTTCTTCGTTCATTCACTTGGACTGTCCTCGGAGTGTAAATCAACGCCGAGGAATATCTGCAGATGCTGCAGGTTTTTCGATGCTCGAGGAGGCGGCGTTCGCTTCGAAAGAAATTGTCGAGCGTCGACTCATAAAGTCGGTAGAAACAGCGGTATGGAAATCATCTACAAGAACGGAACGAAAAAGAATGTATCGCTTTTTCTTCCCGCAATTGCGAAAAGCCACCAACGATCTTTTGGCTGCTACAAGAGATGTTGACCTGTTGTCGGATTCAATCACCAAGGCTCGTGAGAATAAAAGATGCAAGACTGCCACAGACATTTCGCTCCGAGGACTGCATTCTTCCTTTTTGCAACTTACGCAAATCGTTTTGGATAACTTCGATGTGGCAATGGAATCGGAAATAGACCAAAGCGAGGTCAGCGTCGACAATTCGTCACATAGTCTTCGTATGCTCGAGTTGGTGCTATGTCTCTCTTATAGAGCAAACATGTTGGGATTGGGTTATCATTGGCCTCTCTACCAACGGTTAGCTTTGGCAGTCGCCAAACACCCACAGACGATCGACAAAATAACACCATCCGCAACGTCGGAAACACTGGGCTCGTTGACGACTCACTCTCGAGCTGAATGGATCCAAACCATCCATCGCTGGTCACGGTTAACTTGGAGCAGTGGTAACAACGATAGTAAGAACAATGAGAGTGACGACGACAGTGAACTTACGCTGGAAAGGAAACACGAAGACCTGAAATGGTTTCATCCTTCTTTGAAAGTCATGGCCGAAGATGGCCATTGGCCTGATGTCAATCAGATATTGGTGGGTCTCTTGCGACCAGACTTGGAGTCAACTGTTGCCTGTGATGATTATGATAACAACAGTGTGGGTGGCAAAGCAGAAAGTCGCTCTTCCGATTTTGAAGATTCTGTCATACTATCATCAGCGATCAGTGTTCCGTATCTCGACGAGGACATAGTATTTGATCTCCTCGTCCCCATGGAGAGGCAAGGGCTACTACGAGATTTGTGGAAGAAAAGAAGACTCTATCCACCCTCGGATTCGGTTGTCGAAAACATTATATTTATGATGGAGGTCAGTATTTGGAAGATTTTCTATACAATCCCAAGTCATATGAAGGGAACAACATGGGACGAGGATATCGACTACAGTGTGACATACGGCCTTCGGGATGCTATTGGAACCTTGCTAAAATGTGGACCTACAAATTTGAACGAAAGTCGTACTTTATACGACGGTGAACGAGAGTATCTTTCGGATGATGAGGAGGAAGATAGCTTGGTCAAAGCGCTCAGTGAGTTGGAAGATATTCTCGATGAACATCTAGATCTGGGTCCAGATGGAGAAGGAGCGGGGGATGAAATGAATCAGACAGGCCCAGACATCATTGCGCTGACTACTGCATTGGCAAACGAAACGGGGCATGAGGGCACTCAAGACAATCGAAGCAGAAGTAGTGGTCACTTCAATCACGTAAACTTGGAAAACGCTGTAGCGGCCTCTGAGAAAAGCGAAGATAGCATGGGTCGATCGTACGGCGAGCATGTTATGGAAAGGACAAGTCTCGATACTTCGTCTCACTATCGAACGGAAAATATTCTCGGTAACATCGAGGGGGAGGAATATCTTGATTTCATATATGATGATCGTGCAGCTGATTACGAAGACAACATACCGGACATTACGAAGCAGATATACCAGCTCAACGGAAACCAACAACTTCGGTATTCGACTGCATTGGAATACCATATTTTCGAAGGATTGCATCGTCCTAATCTCCACTACGAGGACGAGGATGACTTTGAATTCTAGATCAATATACAATTTTGAATTTGATGGCGGTTAACACTTAGCTTAAACCAGTTTATTGGTTGATTTGTTTTTCGTTGCGTCAGAATCGGCAGTAGCAGCGCCAGCTGGTAAAGCAACGTATCGCTGATCCCAGTTCAAGAATCCCTTACACTCTGGTGATCCACATATACAAGGAATCCTTTTTGCGGGATCAAATTCTAGGTCGAATTTGTAGTCGTAAGTTAGCTCTTCTCCAGCCCGAATGTCACGTTTAGAGTAGACAGCGACTCGTTTCGTTCCATCCAGCAATATGATTTTTGGGTAACAATTCGGCGAGCAACTAGCATTGATGAAACGGGCTACGTTGCCCTGCTTACTAGCGTCACATACAGTGTACTCGTCGATGCGAAACATATAGTCACTTCCAATCTTCGCGGCTTCATATTCCTTCTCTCTCTTTTCCGCCATTGCATTGCCGATCAATTCCCCTCGATACTCAATGATCATTTCTCCCTGCTTGATATCGATGTCCGAGAATACTCCCCAACCATGAATATTACTACGCTCAAAACGCACATTTCTTTCCCGTCCTGCCAATATATCAACATCAACGCCCAAGGCAGAAGCACCCCGTAGAAGCCTTCGTTGCTTCGCACGTGCAGCTCTTCCCTGAAGCTTTTTCTTGCCAGAATTTTCACTAACCGAATCTTCTCCATTTTCGAGTTTTCTATTCTGTCGTAGATTTCTTGGCTTTTCAGGGAACATAGAAATCGAGGACCGAAAAATCTTCCACTGATACAATTCCGACGCCGAAACGTCAAACTTTCGATTCGAAACATCATATGGCAGGAGTCGCGCTGAAGTGGAACGGAATGGTTCATTCTTGGTCATAATTCTCGAGAACACCCCTTGATCTCTTGAACTACCTAAATTCCGAGTTGGCGACTTGTTGCCGTTCCTTTTCAGACCATCACTACTCTTGCTATTCGCCTTTTTTGCCCCTCTGGAAATTCTACTCTTTACCTTGGTTACTGGCTTCGAAGGGGCCGAGTTGATAAATGAAGCTAAAGAGAATGGAGATACAGAGAAATCTACCGGATTCAGGCCTTTCAGGATGAAGCGAGTAGCGATAAATCCCGAGTCGGTGTCACCTGCGTAGTCCTCCAGCTCCTCCAAAGTAGATCCGAGTTTCGATTCAGATTCCATAACTTCGTCTCCTAGACGAAGAAGCAGATCGGTATTTTTCCGTTCAACACAAAAGTGTTCATCGCATTGATATATCTTCGATTTACTCTTCTGCTTTGGCCCCATTCTAGCAGCATTGGAATCTTTTATAAACTCTAAGCAGCTCTCACATAATGGACTAGGAATACCAGCCAGTCGCTTTGAAGTTTCAGAAAGATGTCGGCAGCGACGGCATACATGCCTTCCTGATTTTTCATGTTCCACGTCGTCGACCATATTTTCGAGTCCTCCTTCTGTTTGGCAAGGACTGTACACATCGTTCAAAAATGAGTACGAGTGTTCAATCGTCATCCCCTCTTCACATTTCTCAATTTTTTGCTTCTTGTTCGAGTCCAGTGACTCGCGAGAAATGTTTTTTTCAACAATGACCAATTCTTCAATCGGTACGCGAAGTAAACATTTGGGCTTCATCTTATTCCCATTGCTTACACCCCCCTCCCCGTCACCACGTAGCTTCTCTGAACTATCGCTCGTATACTGCAGTTGTTTGCCTTTCAGCTCCCCTTCCATCGCATCTAGATCTTCGCACTCAAACAGATCAAGAGGCCCGTGGTGTGCCAACCGACCGGATTGAGTGTGTTCTGGCAATACCAAGAGCCGTATAGTTACCATTGCTAAAGTATCAATGGTCGAATCTTTTGATTGTTGTGTCCGCGTTGGAAGAATACTGACTACCTCCCCGACAAAGTTATAGGACAATTTTTCTAAGAGACTTTTGCTAATGGGTCGATCAGAAAGGGCTACACTGTAGGGATTGTGGTAACGCCCAGCTTCCCATCTCCAGTTTCCCTCCTGCTGTGAAGTAGAGTCATTTCCATCTCCTACATATCGAGGGAGAGAAAAATCTTTGTTGAATGAAGTTGACGCATTTGCTTCCCTTTTTTGTTGCTTCTTTTTCGTCGGAGATTCCGGCAACGCCTGTGAAGTCGGTGACGCCATCACCGCCTTTTTCTCGCCGTTGCTTTCATTGCTGTCATGGACGTTGTTTTGTGTGTTTTCACCAGATTGAGTTTCGTCCGTATTGTCTATTGTTTGTTTCTCTTCTTCTTTTACTTTGTCATCAATGCTTGCTTCTGTGATGAGAGGTAATTCACGTCGGAAAATTTTTGTGGGAACTCGCTTTCGAATAACCCACTTCGCCTCGAGTGGATTTCGTCCCGGACGCCCGGCATGAGAAAACGAGGAATTGCTCAAGGATATTCGTACCACTGCTTTGTGTTTCCCACCCTTGATTCGCTCCTCATATTGGCGACGGCGCTGCTCTGACTCTTTTAACATCTTTCCGTCGCTTTGACCGTCGCTGTCAACTCGTTTTAAAAATGGCAACGTGACGCTTAGCGTTTTGTTATCCCTGTTGTCAACAAGTAGATCTACCATGAACGACGACGACTCTGACGAGAATCGTTTCTGCGATGATTGTTTCTCAGAATCTCGGACCACGTTTACTACAATTCCTTCCAAGAGTCGATTGACAGCATTGTATGGTTCCGATAAGATAGCTTTTGGATAGAAGCAACGAATCCTGCTTCCGATCAACGCTAAACCACTATCACGACCCCGTCGGGGATCGGTCCAGACTTCTGAAAACTGAGCACTCGTAACTGGTTCCTGGTATGAATTACAACTTTCTTCCGAAGTCCCATCCCCCGACGAAGTAGATGAATCCCTGTCAGGTGTCAGTACCGATATTCGATTTCCCCTCGACCGATACCGTAGCGCCACCAGACATCCAACTTTGATGCGGAATGGAGACGCATATTTCTTCTTTCGCTTCGTTGAATCCTTGTTGCGACCTTCACCGACAACCATGGAAGACATATTTTGCCCCCCACAGAGCAAAGGTTGCGAAACAACCAATTAGAGATCGATTCAGAAATGAAACCCCGAGAAATCCAATTCTCGTCACCTTTTGAAGTATTTCATTGAAATTTTATTGATAAACTAGACTGAATGAGTGATAATGCGGCGTTGATATGTTCAATCGTATTGAGCGCCTCGGATGCAAATTCATGAATTATTTTGTGAAGCACATGTGATGCAAAGCTGTGAGAGGCGGTGTGAAAGGGGTGCGGAAATGAGGCAACAGGATGATGTTTTGAGAGCATACTGAATCACATACTGGTAGGTAGGCTAACGGTTGTATTCAGGGAGGGCTCTAAGAAGCGTACGTTGAACTTTAGTACAGATCTAGTTTCTTTATTAAATTTGCAACAAAATTCTTGGTCGGGTGACGAAAGACAACACGACTCAGGAAGTCTTCATTCACGATAGCGGAACATACGTGACGTCAAATTCGAACATACGTGACGTCACGAATCGTTACAAAATACCTAAAGCAATGACAAATCATACTTGCGTGTTTCTTAAGTCAGCTGCTTTTGATGCCACAGAATTATTCCGTGATCTTCAAAATTTCGCGAATTCATGACTCACTCCGATTGTTGTTGTCGCGGCTCACATAGTTGGACACCACAACGGCTTACTCACTCAGCTACAGAAATAGTGTGTCAAACATCGGTTCTGATTCGGCTGCTTTTTGTTCTCGACCGACAAGAACATCCAAATTCCTTCTCCGACCACCCATTACCGGTGCATATTACCGCTCTTGTCGAACACTGCTTGTCGCCACAGTTACTCACAAAAACAATAGAACTCGAAACGCACAACAAAGTGCATCGAACGAGACCGTGAAAGTTAAGAACCTCACGATGAATACACTTCGACCGCGTCATGGCTTGGCACTATTGGCCGCATTTCTCTTGTCGACCCAAGCGGTGACGGCGTACGTGAGCATTAAATCGTATGTCCCCGAACCCCGTAAAGTTGAGTATCTGAAGAAAATTACCGGGGAAATCATTGATCATCCAACGGGTGAACTTTCCGATGCGATGATCGCTAGTTCTCACATGGTGATGAAGGGATGGAGTACGACGAAGTTTAGAACTTCATCCAAAGAAAATGCGGTGGCAATCGAAAACATCGTAAAACGACTCGTCGATGAAGCCGAGGCTGGCAACGCAAATGCTAGCCCTACAACGAAGGATTACAATTGCATGCTCGAAAGTTGGGCACGAAGTGGAGAAGGTGTCTATGCCGCCGAAAGGTGCGAAGAGATTTTGACTCAAATGGAAACAGAGTTTGAGTCTGGTATTTCCCCTCAAATACAACCCAATTTGTCGTCCTTCAAGATTGTCCTCCAAGCCTGGAAACACGCAGGAGGGCAAAACTTGAGTTCTTTCCGAGCTCAACGGATTCTCGATTGGATGACGACATTGTACGACGAAGGTAAGAACAATTTGGTGCAACCGGACCAGATGTGTTTCGACACCGTTTTGCAGAGTTGGTCACGAAATAACCACGAACAAGCACCTGTCCACGCAGAACGTCTATTGGCCAAAATGGAAACCATGCGATTGGAATCCACAGCCATTGTGCCACTTGTGCAACCAAGAACAGTCAGTTTCAATGCTGTCTTGGGTTCCTGGGGTCGTGCATCTTTGTCGCCATCTTCTCCATCAGCCTTTGCCTCCCAGCCTTCAGCGACTTCCTGGCAGAGGTCTTGTGATATCCTCCAGTTCATGGAAAAACTTTACTATGAGGAGGACGACACCATGGTCGAACCGGATCGAACTTCCTACTCGCTCGTCCTGAAGGCGTTGTCACGACACAAAAGTGACCCCAACACCGCCGTCAAGGCGGACGAAATCCTCAAGTTTGTCGTAAAGAAATACAACAGTGGCGATTTGTCATGGCGACCGGATACTCTCCTTTTTAACTCTGTCTTGGGTTGCTGGTCCCATAGTCACTTGAAGGGCTCATACAGAAAGACACGCGGTATTCTTGACCGACAAATCCGTCTGTTTAGAAAAATGGAAGGAAAAGCGGGAAGCGACGATTGTCGACCTGATGTTTATGGGTATACCTCTGTGCTGTCGAGCTGTGCGGCAGAAACTGGCGACGACGCTGATAAGGCTAAAGCTTTCAACGTTGCGCTTTCTACTTACCAAGAACTGATCGCGCACCGCGACGAATACGGACCACCAAACCATGTTACATACGGAACTATGTTAAAATGTATCTCAAAGTTGCTACCCCGTGACGACCATCGACGAGAAAAATGGACGAAAAAAGTTTTCAATCAAGCCATCGCAAATGGTTGCGTTGACAACTATGTATGGAGTCGTCTTCGACAATCAACTGCTTCGGCGAAGGAGTTCAAGGATCTCACTCGAGGCAAGAGCAAAAAGAAGTTGCCTGTAGGTTGGACTCGAAATGTAAACGAACGGGCCGCGCCGAAGCGCAAGGTATCTGGTAAACGAGCTGAAGTATAATTTCATTCTCAAAAAATCCCCATGTCGTGCCATTGTGGTTCAAAATATATATGCTATTCAAGCATCAAAGTGATGGAATGCAACATCGACAAACTTTCAAAAATGGCTGTTCTGTCGAAACCGCTGTCATGGATTTTGGCTTCACCGCTACGGACACACCAGAAGACACACACGCACACTCAATCACTTCAGATGGAGGTGACGCGACGCGACGCCACTCACCACTTCATATATCCCATTCCCCGAAGAAATAATTGCCACCGGGATGACTCCACATCTTGTGGTGGCTCTGATTACTGAACGCACACATTTAACTGTACGCATAATCTAAACTAATAACTGTCAATAAAGTATCCAGTAAGAATTGCTTACGCAAAATAATTTCCTGATCCGCTAAATAGTCACAACTTCCTGAAAGCGTATCGATAGTAGTACATCTATACGCGAGGACACGAACCAAAATCTTCTCCGGCTTTGGCAAACTTTCCTCCAAGATCATTGTACGAGTTCGGGTAGTTTTCCCCAAAATTAAAGCCGTCATGGAACTGGTGATATTGTTCGGCTACATATGAAGGATAGGTTTCACTGTCCATGATCCAGACCACACGAGGAATGTCTCTATCGGTGCCTTTGCCTACTGCAAAATCGAGCTGGTCGCCTGTTTCCTTGGAAGCATCTACAAGCTGCATTGCCAGTTCTTTATTTTTTGCTCCGCCCTTGAATCCTACAATGTTGCGGTACTCAAGACCTCTATCGCCCATTTGGTCCGGGCGCATCCCGTTTTTGAAGAGCTTGCAGTATTCAACGGCGAAGTCTTTGAATTTCGACTTGGGAATGCGAAGTGAGACAACCTCGGCGTGTCCAAGTTTACCATAATCAGATACTTGTGCAAAGTTATGATAACACCTGTAAAAGTACGAGTCACAAGAGCAACAATGAACGTATGTATTGTGAATAAAAATGGGAAAAAGAAGATGGTTCGATGAAATTTTCTGCGCTCAACCAATCGATTGTAATATGCATATCGAACAGATGTCACGAAACGACGTACACTTTTCCGTCTTTCATTCCGTCGTTTCCTCCAGCATAGCCGGCCCTACTGCTCACTTTGTTATCCGCTCGGCCTAGGATTGTTTTTTCTGCTTCCACAAACTCATGCTGGACATGCCAAAACTGAAGAATGATATAGAGATGGTCGACGTTGTCGTTTTGCAAATTAATGAAATGGATTGAAAAAGGAGCGTTAGTTCACCATTTATATATCTACAAATGGATTCTTCCGAAACGATTCGAAACGTACACATCCGCAACCAAAATACACGTCGATAAGTTCATCGTCCTCGGCATGTGCTACTCCTGGGGCAACCAAAGGCCCTAGCACCGATGACCCGAGCAGGGCACCTGCTGCCGTCGAAGAGCAATCGGCGAAAAACGATCGTCTTCCTCTGGGGCTTGCATCGGTAGGCGACGAAAGCGATAGCGGTTGCTGCTGCCAGGCGAAGGACAAGTGGCAGATTGAAAGTATGACGCAAAAGAATGCGGAAGAAATCATGATAGAGAGCTAGAGTGATGCCGATTAAAGATTGGTTAGGTAATCTCTTTCAAGAGAACTGATGCGATATCAAACAATCCGATCGAGTGATTTGTTCCACGAAAAAGTTGAATCGCAGTGGAGTATCGTGTTAGAAACCTGTCAGAGTGAGATCCTGAATAACGAGAATGAATCACTGACTGTATCATCGTCATCTGTTCTTTAGGTAGGTCCCAAAAGACTTGACCCCTTCGACCAACTTGATGAGGCTGAAGTTCATGCGAACCAATTTTTATTTTAATCGATCTAATCAATTAGCACATATGGTACAATTTAACGGCTTTTTGATTAGCTCGATTAAAATATTTTCAGTTTAGTCGAGCTAATCAATTAGCACATACAATTTAACGGTTGTTTGATTAGGTCGATTAAAATATTTTCAGTGTAGTCGAGCTAATCAAAAAACCGTTAAATTGTATGTGCTAACTGATTAGTTCGATTAAAATAAAATGAATTCGTATAACTCGAATAAGCAAGTTTAATCGAACTAATCAGTTAGCACATACAATTTAACGGTTTTTTGATTAGCTCGACTACACTGAAAATATTTTAATCGACCTAATCAAACAACCGTTAAATTGTATGTGCTAATTGATTAGTTCGATTAAAGTTGCTTTTTCGAGTTCACGATTATTTCAGTTCCATTTTTGTGCGCCCCGCTGCTCTACCGAAGTTGGGAATTTTTTTGGCGCGAAGACTGAAAGCGCGCCTAATCAGTAAATCATTTGTGGCATTGTGAAAACGATGGATGCATTGTTCATGCATTTTGCATCGGATACAGTACAGTACATATTATCTTGCATAACTAGTGTCAAACCCTGGGCACAACTCGTCAAACCCATACGGATCGACACCCGACGATAGATTTGATGTAAAGAGGCAGCGAAAGAGAAGATGGTCATCGTGAATCCTTACTTGAAGAAAAAGAAGCCAGTTCCATCGCCATCGGTAGGTGCTAGTAGGCAAAGCACCGGGAAGCATGGCAACAGCAAAGGCACTATTGGTTCTGCCCCCCGACGGCCAATAACGCCATTTGGTTCGGTTTCCGCGTCGAACCAGAATGGCTCCCGTCCCTCAGCCCTCTCACGTCACACCAAATGGAAAGAAGACTATTATAACAAATCCATCACGGGTAAACGTCGCAAGCAAACCTCGACGTGTCTCCTTCAAGTAACATTCCAAGAGGACAGAATAGTTCGAGCGTCACTCCCAATATGAGAACTGCCCCTGCAGCCCGACCTTTGAACGGGAAGCCCTCTAGCGTCAAACGGTCGTCGAAATCAAAGCTGTCTGTCAAGCAACGACTGAAACAAGAAATCGCTGCTCTCAAAAAGCAAAAGCAGCTCCAAAAGTTACAAAAAGAAGCCGACGAACGCCGTCGCCGTCGCATGGCGGAAAAGAAGGCAGAGGAAGACCGTCGGATGGCTTATCTGGCAGCAAAAGAAGAGGAACGGAGACAAAAACAAGCCGAACGAGAACGCATCGTTGCCCTCAAGCAAGAAGAAAAGATCCAAAAACAGAAAGAAAGGGAACGCAAGCAACGCGAAAAGGAACTGGAACGCGAGCGGAAACGAGAGGAAAAAGCTCGAAAAGAAGAAGAAAAGAGATTGATACTGGAACAGCAAATGGAAGAACGAAAGAAAAAAGCGGAAGAAAAATATCGCAGGGACTTGGAGGCTTGGAAGAATCACCAACAACGCTGGATAGAACAGCAGCAAAGAATCAATCTTATCCAACAAGGATATCAACAGCATCAGGCCCAATTTAATTACCACATGCAGAGTCAACAACAGATGCCTTATGGTCGACAGACTTATCAGAACCACCAACCGGTACTTTCGAATCAAATGCCATTTACAAGCCCCCCTCCAGTTTCAACTCCACCTCAATTACAATCACCACCGAAACCAGACAAGACCCAAGAGTTAAATGAAAAACAGGTTTCCAGTGACGCGGATTCTACGCCCGAGACAGCATACCAGAAAACGCCATCCACTCCTTTGTCTCCATTAGATTCATCAACCGCGCTCGCCCTGGACACGTTGATGAAATCAGAATTGTTCTCGTCACCAACACAATCTGAGACTGACAGCGGATCCGACAATGAAAAGGCACCCATTGCATTGGAAACTGAACCATCGAAAGCGGCCTCTGCCAACGGAAGCAATGACGATTTGGATCTTTGTAGCGACAGTAAAAACATGTCAGTCTCCACTATCGATAAGGAACTAACGCCAACGGCGAAGACCGAGAATTTGATCAGTCACAAAACAAATTGTTCTCTTCCTGACATAAACAAAAAGGAGATACCTGCCACCAAGTCTGATTCGCTTACAAGAGATGACATCCAGAACGATCGCTCTGAACCGAAGAACGAAGCAGGAAATCAGCCTGTGCCAGATTCTGCGACCCTTTCGACTCATATTGCTCCTCGGGCCACGCTTTCGACAAATACCAATGACGTGAAGGTCTCCGAACAGCCAGGCAAAGAACTCCAACCTGCACTTGTCCCACCATCGCCGATGGCTCTTTCACAACAAAACAACCCGCATCAGCAACATTCTAGACTCGCAGTTCCGCCGTCTATCAATAACAAATATACGTTGCACTCAAGCACAGGCTATGGGTCGATGTATCCAAATTATAGGATGCCAACACCAGCATTGGCGGCCACGCCTTACATGAACCCAATGATGAACAATGGCTTTATGAGTGCCGGAAACTTTGCAATGCCCGGATATATTGCATGGGTCCCACCACCTCCTCCGCCACCACTTCCACCGATATTCTCTCAACCCAAGGCGCTCCGTCGAATTTCTTCGGTGACAAAACGCCCGAAAGCGCCGAAACCAAGTGCACCACCACTGCTTTGCAGTCCCATGGAGGCACCATCTCCGTTTTCCAATCAAGGGAGATATCTTGTGACAGTTATGGTGATTCGTGACCCTCGAACGGAACCGTCCTTTGGGGTCAATTTGCAATTGCATACTGAGTCAGCCTTGGTTGATCCAGAATGGCTTGAAGCACAAACTTTGAAGCAAGGACCTAAAGCAAAGACAGAAGAAAAACCTACAATATGCCCAGAAGTCCAAACAAAGGCAGAAGAATCGACAAAAAATCCACCCACCAATGATGCAACAGCTTTGTCTGCAGCTGTGCATGACAAGCAATCTACTGTATCATCATCGGATCCATTGACGTCACAAAGAGTGGCCAAGACGAATGATTCGCCAATGATTGCCTCAGAAGATACATCGGCGATTCACGACAGTAATATGGTTGATGTCAAAGTTGAAGTGAAAGATAACGAGTCAGAAATCGAAGATTCGATGCAAAAAATTGACCCAACAAACACAGCAAACGATCGTCTATCCACTCCAAAATCAAACGATTCCGTCGAATCGGATGACAACACAAAAGCAATTGTGAAAATATGCTTAGAAGATTTGGTCAGTTCTGTGGTAGAGAAAGCAGCATCAGCCAGCCTGAAATCTGCACCAGATGTACAGAGACGAAAAAGACGTCGTCGTGTGAATTTTTCTGTCATGCAGGTAATGGATGCTATTAAACAAAATTCTCGCAGGCCTGATGTCGACGCCGAGAAGAAGCTTCAACCTGGTGATATCGTGGTTACAGTTCAAGGCAATGGGCTGAATGGGATGACGTTCAAGGATGCGTGCGGAGTATTTTCGAAAAAGGCGGAAAGTGTGAGTGACTCGCTCATTCAAACTCAAGTCATTGTGGCGAGGAAAAAACCTGTTGTCGCTCCAGTCAAAGTAACAAGTGCCGAAAGACCAAATCCAGAAGCTCCGGCTTCTACGGTAGTTCCTTCGCCTACCAAGTCAACCGACAAAACAGCCATAGTAGCTCCGCAACTACCGGACAATACTTCGATGGTATTTACCCCTGCTGAAATGGCAACAATGTCGAATTCATTTTTTCAAACGCTTCACAGTGCCAATCGTGTACTGGGACTGGACATTCAAGATAGTGCTTGGCACTTTCATTCTGTTATTTTCCGGATGGGTCTCTTACTGAAGGAAACTGAACTATCACCGAGGACGTCGATCACTCTGAAAAATAAATGGTCGCATCTCACTGGGTTCACAGACTACAACCTCGTTGAGAAAGGTAAAACCTTCTGGAACCAAAAACTCCGCGAGGAATTTGGAGATGAAAAGATCCCATTTTCTACTGACGTAGAACGTCACGCAAGACGGCACTTGCCTCGTCCATCCAACGGGTGCCGATGTGGGCAGAAGGATCACGAGTATGTTTTTGACGCAAAATGCACCCTATATCGGGATCTCCAAAAACGACTACCGAAAGAAGAGTTAACTGCGCTGCGACAGCAGAAAAAAAAGAAAAGTTCTGTATCGGACAAGGATTTGAATAAGGTAGAATCGGCATTCAAGAACAGGATGATCAAATTGAAAACAGCAACTGAGAACGAATCAATTGAAGCTCGTTTCGTTGAAAAAATGGAAGAGATCCAGGTTAAGGAGCTACACCAAGCAGTATTTGCTCCTAACCTGACCACTATCGTCCTGTCTGCAATTTTCGAGCTGCAGAGAGAATTCTATGTTTCGATTGAAGATGATGACGAAAAAGCGAACGACGACGATGACGATGATGACGACGATGATGTCGCCTTGACTTGCTTGGGAAAGCGCAAATCCGAGGACGAGACCGAGAATGATGCGAAGAAACAACACAAAATCGGTAGGGAAGGGGACCCAAACATCAGCCTTAAATATTTGATTCGAATGCTAGAGTACGTTAGCAAAACTTGGGGCCATTGCTATTGCGAACCCGACAGAGATGACTACGCTTGGAGATGGGAGTTATTCCACGCAGTTCACTCTAATTATGATCAATGGGATGCCCATGCAACGAATCCTCGGGTGTCAGGTTCATTCACGTTTGAAAATGTGCGTTTTGGACTGAGTGATTCGAAAGCGACGAGCGATGAAGTATCGTCTTTGCCAAAAACAATCAGAGAGTTTGAGGACTCCATAGTTTCCAATTCTCCCTCATCATTCGGGGTCTCCAATGAGATTCTGGATCAGTTTTGTATGGTAATTCACCTGCTCTCTCCTGCTAGAACTGGTCTTTATGATGAGATGATCGCACTTATGAAGATGGGAGTATTCAAAGTTTCGCCTTCTGGAATTCCTGTGTTGACAGAAGATTGGTGGACGAAGATCGATATTGTTGTTTTAGATGATATGTACACATCTTGGTCCACAAAGATCGACCCAGATTCTAGACACTGCGTCAACGAAGAACTCAGAGATACTTTGGAAGAAAAATGGGTAAAATCCAGCCGTGGGTGGTCGTTGCTGGAAAATCGTGACGAGTTGATTTTTGACTTTGCCATTCTTGATGAGTGGCGAGAGACGTTTGAGGGTCGTCTCGAAGAGAAGGCAAATCTATTGGAAGGAATTGGACGGTTTGGGCTTTAAACCTACAATCAATTTCTTCCGTTGGGAATTTCGTTTAAAATAACGAATTAGGAATTATACGCTTTTATGCATTGGCGTAGAGATCTAGCAGCTTCATGATCTAAGTTATTTGGTCTACTATTGATAAGCTTAACTGTGATAGGGACGTTTCTGTAAATGAATTGTTCGTTTCGACAACGCTACCTTCCCCGAAGCGATTTTTCCACGTCCGAAAAATCGTGCATATTGTTTCGAAATAAAGGGAAACCATAATTAAAATTCGTCGCCCATGCCGCCCATCATATCGGCCATATCGAAGTCGCCGAAATCACCGACGTAGTCATCATCTCCCATATCAGCGCCCATTGCTTCCCTCTCTTTCTCCATCTTTTCGTCGTACATCTTCTTTTCTCCCTCCTTCTTCGCGAAGTATGTCTTTTCGGCGTATTCCTTGGCTTCTTCTACGCTATCGGTTACAATAATGTCATCAAAGAGCGTTCCAGTCCTTACTTGCCAGATTTCAAATCCTACATGCGTGCACCCGTCTTTGCACACCTTGTACATGTCTTCGTTGAATTTGTAAGCAGGATTGTCAATGATAGGATGCTCCCATACACCCTTGAATTCGGGGTTTTCGATCATCTTTGGCTTCCATTCGCCTTGGTAATCTGGGTTGTCGATCGTGGGTGCCTCCCATTCACCGTCGTCTTCATCGTCCCAGTCATCCGGTTTTTTGGCATCCGGATCGGGGATCTCTTCCGGTTGGTTGTCCCAGTCGTCGGGCTTCTTGTCATTTGGATCAACGATCATCTGTTCGTCAACCCAGTCAGCAGGCTTTGACGCGTCGGGATCCTTAATGGTCTTTGGCTCCAAAAAGTCAAAGTGTTCGTCGAGAGGTCCTTTTCTGACCGTCTTGTTGTCGACGAGAACTTCGAATGTGTTATCGGGGTTCAAGATAAGCGTGTACAGGTGCGTGACACCATCGGTTTCGGTAGGAACATCCTTATTGATAAGAAGGTTTTCAGACTTTGCGTGGTCCGCCAAAATGACATGAGTTCGTTTGGTGGATCCGCAAATGTCGGGGCCAAACATAATGGCGTAAGGTGTGTCGCCTCCAAAGCCAGCCGAATCGAATTTGTCTCCACCGGGAAGGAGCTTAAGGTAGGCACCACCACAGTCCAAATCTTGTTCGTGCTTTACAGAGTATTGAAGAACAAGGGGCTTGTCACCGCTCACAAAGGGTTTGTCGAGCTTTGCGGAAAGACCGTAAAAACGAGCGTCTTGGGAGGTTTGGATGCCCTTGTCATCGGCATCACCGTACCATTCTCCCGCAGTGTGCTTCCACTCTCCCATTTCTCCTTTTGGCTTCCAAGTGGTTGATGCCGTCCATCGACTCGTCCAGTTCTATTATTTTTGAGATTCATTCAAGCCGGTTTGGTTTCATCCGAGTCGTGTCAACAACAGTAGCAATATCGAAACAAGAAATCGCGACCGATTGACATCCAACAAGGCAAAGAATACAAAAGATAGAAAGGAAAAGAGAAAAAGAAAGCGTCAGATACATCGCCTCGGTTGGGCAGTGGAAATTGAAAATTCCGCGCCCGTCAAATTCTACTCCGTCGATTCGATCCAATGCGACAATCGGATCTTACCTCGTCGTTGAAATTCTCGGAAAGAAAAAACTCCGCAGATGCGGAAGTGATGCATGTGGCTGCAGTTAGGGCAAAGGCTGAGAACTTCATGTTGTATTTCGGTTGCTAAACTTGTCTTGAAGAAGATGGCAATAGCTCGTCATATAATTTCCAATCGAGTAAATAATGACCGTTGTCGAGAAACTTTCGTGATTTTTGCTTGTTTCTCGCGGTGGAAGATTTTTCCCAGATTTTCATCTTGTGCAGTGTGTGTGTGAATCAGTACATTCGCGGTACAATTTCTACTGCCATAAACGACGGCTTTCATTTCGGCGACAACCGCACACGCTTTGGAGGCCTGCGCACGGTTAAATGTCGCGCGAACGAGACAAAATGGACTCAATCGACTAACTTTTTTCATTGTTTTGGAATTTCGAAGATTTTTTCCCTCGTTGGGAAAATGTATTCAACCGAACGACACGTAGCAATCTACTCATAGGAGCTAAAGTTAGGATACAGAATAACGATCTGTAGTTAAAAGAAGTTAGAATTCACTTAGTTTTCACTTAGCGCAATTCTTGTCTTCGAAAGAGAAGCGCATCTCTTTTCCATCAATCCGTAGGAATTTCCCTCCCAAGGCCTTTCCGTCTCGTGGCCTGCCTGCCCAAATCATCGTCTTCTCGATTATCATCGAGGCCATACCGACGAGCAATATTGCCCATCCAACTCAGAGTTTCGAGCACGATTTTGTCCGGAGATGACACCGCAAGCAATGGGCGCACAAAGGTATCCTCTGCCGCTTCACCCCCAAAGCTATGCAATGCCTGGTTTTGTGCTCCGTCAATGTTTATCTTTCCTCCTCCACTATTGCCGCGAATCTTACGGTCAAAGCGACTGTCTGGTTCGGAGGTAGTATTCTCGATCCAGCCGTCAACAAATTCGCAATGCTGAAACATGTCACTTTCGATGCGATCTCGAGATGTAAAAGCCTGTGTCTCTATTCGAATCCTGCTGCCTTCGGTATTGTTGCTGCTGTCGCTGGTGACGGAATCATTCTCAGAATCTAATGACGCGCTTTCTTCGATCTGCTGGAGCATATGCGACACTTCGTCTGCCAGACTGCCATCATCGTTGTCTTCCAACAGCAAGGTTTCCGTATCTACACTCGCTCCTAAAGGAGGAGAGAGGAGTCGGACATCCGATTCCACCTTTCGATCGACGGTTACGTGGATGTCACCCTCATCGGCATGAAGAAGACTTACACTATCGGGTGCAATACTGTCAAAGTGAACATGGCATGAAGTCCCTTCGCTACCGATGGAAGCAGAGTCGTCCTTTGGTCGCGAGACCCATACCTCACAACTCCCGTTGACACCACCAAGATCTACCAAGGGCAAAAGGTCTCCTGTCAAGTCGTTCATTTCAGTTGGTTGGGGAGCTGTCGCTTGAACGTGGACATGACCGTGGTGGGACTTAATGCGCACTGCTTGGCGTTGATGTTCATTCGCATAAGACTGCTGAACGTCAACCGAGGCGTCTCCGATTAGGTAGAGGGAGCTGATATCGCAGATGGCTCCCGCGTCGTCATCGTCAAACACAGACTTCTCGTTGTCCACTTTGGGAATGGATGCAGCAGTTTTATCGTTTTCGTCCGACCCGATCAAAATTTCCATTGTCTTTGCATGAATGCGTTTTGCTCGAATCCTATCAACAGACGGTCTAGGTACTGATAGTCGTAGCGATTGACTTTCTAAGACATCTGATACAAAAATGAACGATGGTTTCCCTGCTCCTTCGCCTCTCTTTTCCTCATCCGGCAACGCAATTTCCAAATCGATATTGTGGCCTCTGAGTTTTTGCACCGAAATATTCCCTTGTATCGTCTTCAGCTGAACATCTCCCTCAATTTTGCTGTCGACAAAGATGGAGCCCCCTTCGGTGAGGTCGCAATCGATATTGATTTTATCAGGAACATCAAGTGTAAGGAGATTTCCTTCTTCCTCCTCTTCGCCTTCGTCTGTTGTGACTGTCGGTGGCGGTGGTGACAGTAGCGTTTTTGCTTCTCCACTTGTGCTGTCTAATTGTTCGACACCTTCCTTGTCGAGCACGTGAATGGAAACGTGCGGATCTTCCCGTCCGAGCGATGTCATCTTGTCTTCGTTTCGTGAAATGAAGATGTGTCCGTACAGATTGTGGTCATCCGCAACATTATCGACCACGCGTTTGTGTTGACGGAAGGAAAGCTGGCCGTCATCCCTCCAATGTGATCGAATCCGAAGATCGGTTTGCAACTGTGATCGAATCGATAGCGTCGACCCTTGCTTCAAGAAAGGGAGAGACCGTGTCAATACGCAACGCTGAAGGAATTTTTTGGCGGCGCCACTCATCCTGTTTTGGGGTTGTGAGGGCTATCTCTTTTGTTTGACGAGAAGTAAGAAGAGAGGACTGTAAGCTGATGTAGTTTCACTTTCCGATCGTTCTATTTTTCAATTTGCCGAACGGTGATCAATGATGTGTTGGATAGTTTCTTCGAAACCAACATCAAAAGAGGGACAGAATTAGATTTTTACAGGGATAGTTTTTCTTGAAAACTTGAATTCGTAACGCATTAGTGGGAGCACCCTTGTCATTCTATTCCTCTCCGCATCAAAACGTACACCCTCTACTGTATTTCAACGATAATATCAATATCTTTTAGTACTGTACAAAAGAACTTTTTATAAGCTTATTATTCCAAGATGCCGAGGAATCAGAAACGGCAACAAAAACCTTGATGCAAGAATCTTCAATTGGTGATTCCTTCGCTTTTCGATTTGGTGTTTTGAAAGAAGCCATTGATACTTGATTGTTTTTTCACCGATGGAGCCTTCTGCGTTTCAGATGGAGGGGCGTATTGCTCCTTCCGTGAACGAGCATAGTTTCGCATGCTGTCTGCCATGTGGCCCGCCCAGGGAAAGCATACGTTTCGCATGATCAATGGCTTGGTCCGACTCGAGATAATATGACTAGCTTGTTCCAATCGAACAAGTGCGTTATAGAGAGCATACTTCTCCAGAGGCTCGTCCTTAACATTGTTGTCATTTGTCATTGGGGAATCGTCATCCTCATCTTCGTCAAATGCGTCCTTCTTTTCATTGAGGCAATTCTTTAGAATTTCGTGCTCGAGCTCCACTATAGTGGAATGAAAGCAAACGGTGCAAATATCCATCAATGCAAAACACTTGCTAGCTTCTTCCTCGGGAAACGAACCTGCAAGCTTCACCGTGCCTGCAACAGCCAGAGCCATAGCTCGCCAGCGGTTCGACGACTGGATCTCGACGGGAACTTTCATCAGTTCTGTCTCATTAGCAATGAGCGACGATAGCCAATCAGATGACTTTTCATCGTCAGTATTCATTGGTTTCCCCTCCAAAGCATTCTCACTATTTTGCATTTCCTTCCCATCTTGCTCAGCATCAAAAGCCCGTATCAAAAGACATCGACATATGCTCAACTGAAAGTCTTTCAAGGAAGCTGATATACTGCTTTCTTTACCAGCATGGACCTCAAGGCTGGTAGTGGCTGTTGCCGGCTTTCTGGTAGTAATCACCACCACCAATGCGCACAAGGCGTGTCACCGATCGAGCTAAACTAAGCCATGCGTGTTCGTCTTCGTATGCGTCGGTTCCTTGTCGACCACGTCCTAGGTGCTTCGTCCAGGTTGTGAAAAGCCTTTCTGATAGCTTTTCCATCCATTGTTCGTATGATTCCACATTGTCAACACCATCACTTTTGTTCTTATAGTATATTTCTTCCCGACGAACCCGATCCAAAAGACATGCAACAATCGTCTGCATCGCTCGATTACCATCGTTCTTTGCGCTTATACTCGAAGCGAACGAAGGATGCAATCCAGCCCACAAGACGGCCAGGATGGCATCAGCAATGTCGCTTCGAAACCTTGCACGACTTTTATTCGCAATGAAAATTGCACCAAATAAGCATTGCCTTTGGCAGTATCGCTATCGTTCTGCTTTTGAAGGGCAAGAGCCCACAATTCGAGAAATCGAACCAGTGTCGTGTGGGAATTCGTAGCACGGATTGTCTTGATGCTTTTACTCTCCTCCTCCGCCACGTTGTTTTTGCTGCTGTCACCGGTAGCAGATTCGAAGGAAAAGGATGACCCAAACCACTGGCGCAGTTGTTGGGGCAAGGCTCTGATTGAGAACAAGTAGGTTCCTACCTTCCTCCTGTAGTGGAAAACCCAAATCTTGCGACCAAAGCCGAGACAGAGTTTGATAGGCACCCATTTGCGCATCCATCAAGAGCCTTCGTGAAAGTAGTGGATTGTCACTTCCTTTCAAGTGCGGCTTGTTTCTTCTTGCTTTGCTTCTTTTGAGTGGTTTTGAGTTTCGTTTGGTCGTTGCCATCGCCACCCTTTACGTACCCATTCATAACGGGACCACATGCCAGGGCCACCATCCATCTCAGCACATCCACATGTATGCCCTTTTTGTCCTTCTTCGACATGAGCGCTTTCATCAGGTAGGAACGAAAGGCGCGGGCTGAATCTTTACTTTCACACAAACGAAGAAGCTCCTCGCGAAGCGTTGTGAACGACGACGGATCCTGTTGCTTCAGTCGATCAGCCGCGAGAATGGTTCTCAAGTCGGTCAATGCTTCATCAAGGCCAAACCAGTACGGTGTGAAGCCACAAGCGTCAGTCCGGGACAGAAACCTCACGGGAGAACTGCAGGGTGATTCTCGACCCCAGACAATTGGTTGCTCTAGAATCCTTGGGCTCGTAGTATTGAAAGATCGCCGATTCGGATTCTTCCACGCTAGTAGCACCTTTCTCGCTTTTATCCCCGTCGACGTTCTTTTCGTTTTCTTTTTCGTCGAGACTCTGCTTTCGCATCACATCGTTGTTTTCTTGGCAAAGTTTTCCCATTCGGTTTTCGCGTTCCTAGATTCATGCTTCCCATTTTTGAGCAGTTGCTGCATTTTCTCCATGCGCTCTTTCTTCTTGGCTGCTTCGGATAACGCTTGTCTTCGTTTGGTAGACCGGCTGACACTGACACGTGCCAACAACTCGTCGTCGCTGTCATCGCTATCACTCAACTCAAGAGGCTTGCGCTTTTTGGAAGCCATGATGAAATATCCAAAGCTTTTGTGGTGTCTCGTTCAAAAAAGGAGTCTATTGCTAAAAGGGTTTGCAATCGGTGCTGCGTTCAGCAATAGAGTTGCGAACGACTTGTGTAATAAAGAAGACGCGAGTCGTATCGTCACGGCGGAGACGGTTTTCGAGAAGAGGAATCAATCATTGTTTTTTGAGCGCCCCACCATTTCCGCGCCAAAATATTGGAGCACGTGTTCATACATATGTTTATATCTTGACTGAAACTATGACCATATACTTCATACCAAAAAGGTCGACTCACAGACCAATCAAACGAGTCGTAAATACCACTTACCTTTCTACTCCTTTTCAAGAATTACGTCCGTTCGTCGACCCACCGATCAAAACTGAACGAACATCGTCGTACCGGTGGAGCGGGAAAAGAAGTCTTCATCGTTAACAACAACCCTCTTCTTATACCAGGATAAAAATACACGAGGTAGGTGCAGCCAACCATGATGGTCTAGGAAATCACCAACGAAATTGTAGATTATACACGTTTACTGATAGACAATAAGCACGTGTTATATGCAAGGGTGACGATAGGGAGTCCGATTGTCGCAAACTTTGGCGTCGGCGACATTTTAGCATCCGTACACTTTTCTAACAACGAGCCCTTTTTGTTACGCTTTTCAACCGACAGATTTTTTGTATCAATTAATATCCAAAATGAGTGAGAAAGTTATTCGTGGACGTGCCAATGCCTCTGGTATCAAGCACAGAGTGTCTGCCGGTCTCCCAACCGCTGCCGTTGTGAACTGCGCCGATAACTCCGGAGCCAAGAACCTTCACATCATCTCCGTTTGCAACATTGGTGGACGACTGAACCGTCTCCCCAAGGCCGGTGCCGGTGACATGGTTATGGTCTCAGTAAAGAAGGGAAAGCCAGAGCTCCGAAAGAAGGTCATGCCTGGAATTATTGTGCGACAACGCAAGTCTTTCCGCAGAAAGGAAGGTGTCTTCATCCACTTCGAAGACAGCGCCGGTGTTATCGTCAACAACAAGGGAGAAATGAAGGGTTCCGCTGTCTCTGGACCTGTCGCTAAGGAATGTGCTGAACTTTGGCCCCGTATCGCTTCCAACGCTGGATCAATTCTATAAACACGGGATCTCCCAAAAAATCTAATATACAAACTGAAAACCCCAAACAATCTTCACGTGTCTTGTTCCCCGACGACTGGACGATGGTACCCGCTTGCAGTATGACCATTATATGCCCAACGTAATCTGTGCAACGACTTGAAATTGTATTTCCGTTGTCCCAAATCGTGATCGTTGGCTGGATGCGAGACGATTACAGTCTCCTCTGTATTCATTGATATTGTCGCGCGGAGGCATCATCATAGTTAGTGTGCTAGTATTTGTTGTGTATGCTATGTAGTGTTGACGCGGACCTATCCCTTTCGTAGTGATGTATTCGAAAAGAGCACATGTATGGTCCGCCTTCAAAGAACTGATTCATAGTACATATCGCCAGACAAGGAGGAGGGGCATCGTTCGTTGAATCACGGCAGTTTTCTTGCTTATTTGCTCCGCCAGATGGCGACCTTTTCTAGTAGGTCTTATTGTACGAGAGTTAGCAGAGTCGGAAACAGCTCTCGCAACGATGAATCCACCAACAAGAAAGCTGTCTTCGCCGCCGACAAGAACACCACCACCGCCACCACCCGCCAGACGAAACTAGAACAAGAAGAACTCAATAGTATCGTACTTGTGGGAGTATCATCGTCGCTACAAGGGCGACTCCTCTGAACGACTACAAGAGAGATTCCTAGCTAAAGTAGTTTACTAAATTACGATTTAGAGAATAACACTCTCCTCCTCCCTAGCTAGATAGAAGATGAAGATCCGGTTCATTTTTCGATCACCATTCAATTTTCCCCTCCCTCATGATGATCCCCCAAATTAAAAATGGGGTGAGCTCCGTCCATTCGAAGATGTGAGATGTTGGGATCAGACGCGATATTCCAAATCCCATTGTTCAGAACACATCGAGGTTTCGACCATGAACAACGGAACCAAAGAACATTATCTCTGATTTCCATTGTTCTAAGCGTTCGTCGTGCCTTCCATTCTCTTTGACGTAACTGGTTGCGCCCACCAAGAATCGAAAGCAATCTCATCTTCGGCACCTGAACCATAAATTCCTGCGATCAGCGGTGCATCAATTTTCTGCGATGGGGAACACCGACAAAAAGAAATCGGCGGCAGCCAGCAGCACACAGTCAAAAAAACGAAAAACTCCTGAGACCAGCGATAGCAAAAGTAAAAAGAAAAGCGGTGGTATTGATGAGTTTGACGCACTTTTTTCTGAAAAGAAAAAGCTGGATCGACAAACAAAAGAGGATGAAGCAAAGAAGGAAGCTGCTAGAAAGGCGGCCAAAAAGGCTAGATATAAAAGCGATGGAGGAGGTTCTTCTTCCTCAAAGAAAAATTACACCACCGATATGAGCGGTACCGAGTGGGTCGATGATGGTTTGGGCGGAAAATATAACAAGGAAGGCTATACAGGTCGGGTCGAAGATGGCATTAAAATCTTCAAACGACATATTTTGAACAAACCTGGGGCTGGGAACACGAAGGACTGTCCATTCGATTGCAATTGCTGTTTCATCTAATTTCCGCTTCAGCAGGATATTTGATCTGCCTTGTACCATAATGTAACAATAAAATCGCCTTAGACTAACTGTCTCAAATCTAGTAACCCCGAATGCTCTACCAAAACAAATTTATTAATTGTTATGATTGTGCATCATATTTTGTTACACTATAGTGTTCAACTTGGTCTACAATTTAAATTTATTTTTTATGATGTAAAATATACCCCCTCGTCGTGAAAGTCCGACAACAGTTGCAAAAAGTCATCGAGGTCAAGTTGGCGAGCTCGCTTGTCCTTGTAATCGGGTTTCGACAGAATTCGCTCTAGAATATCTTTGACTGATTCGTTGTCATCATCTTCGTCGTCGCTCATCATGGCGGTATCTTTGCCCTTTTTCTGGTGTTTTTCGAGTCGACGTAATGTTTTGCGATTCTCTTCTAGCAATTTTAATGTCGCTTTTGTGTTGAGAACTGATCTCAGCGTCTTGTTTTTTCTATTGAATAAAAGTCGGATCATACCGTCCCATTCGACGAAATTCACGGGTGGTGGAGGATTTTTCAATTCTATCCTTACAACTCTGGATTCGACCTTGGGCGGTGGTCGAAAGTTGTTTCTGCCGACTTTCATCAATTGGTCCACTTTCGCAAGAAGCTGGCAGTTCACAGAAAGACGGCAATAAAGTGCTTCGTTCGGTCGTGCCCCCAAGCGCAGGGCAAATTCTTCTTGAACCATCAGCACTGCGCATCGAAACATTGGGCGATGGGCGAGCAGCTTGAAAACAATGGCACTGGAAATTTGGTATGGAATATTAGCAACACACAAATCGAAAAATGGCCATTTGGTTTGAATAGCATCACCCTGGATAACCTTGAGTTTGCGCTCCTCTGTAGTATTTTGGACACGCTTCAAGACCTCTCTAACCATCCTTGAATCGTATTCTAGGGCTATGACCGTCTTGGCTTTTTGTAGAAGTGGGACTGTCATGTTTCCCGTACCGGGACCAATTTCGAGAATGACATCGGTAGGCTTGATGCCAGATTTTTGAATGATTGCAGTAACAACGGCAGGATTTTTCAAGAAATGCTGACCGATGGAAGTGTTTGGGGTGATAAGATTCGTTGAGGCTGCTTTCAAATTGTCATCCCTCTTTCGATCGCCTGTGGCCGAATACGGCCTCGCGGCGGAAATCGTATGCTGCGATTGACCTCTGGCACCCTTCCTTGCTTTCGGCATGTTAGCAAATTATATGATAGTAGTCGAGCGAGTGCCAGTGTATCTTTTGAACCGAAATGGGAATGATTATGAATTGTTTCAGCGTCTGCTCAGTTCTACTGCAACAATGAACATTCAGACTCGATCCTGTCCTGTTGGGAATTTGGGGAGACAGAAAACGAAACTTCCAAAATTCGATTCAACTCTCGAAGGGATTTTCATGAGGAAAGTCTGAAATCTTTGCTTTTCGAGAATGAATTGGTTTTGGTGGTGGTAGTTCGACAAATCGATGTCTGTCTGTCTTCCCTAAATGAATTCATTTTTGAATGTTAAGGTTAGTTTAGGGTTTAGTTGGGATTGCGGTATGTTTGGTGAAAAAATGAGGACGTCAGCCCGGCGTCAAAGAAGTCCGCCTAAAGAATGTCGTGATGTGTACCATACGATTAAACGCCATTCGCCGCTTCTGATTTCCGGGGACGACGCAAGAATTCGACCAGCTATCATCCCTGCTTTCCATTGTCAAAACGTGAACTTCTAAGAGTGTGACGTTTTTGTTTTCGTTTCACTAGATTTGTCGACCAAGTATTCATTACCAGAGACTAGAACACATCTGGTCATAATAATACACGGTACGTATCGAATGCAATCGTTGCAGCTAGAATCTTTCTCTCGAGAGCATCATTATACAGAAAAGGGACACAGCCAAACACTTTGCACTCTGAAGTAGACTTACCATATCTTCATTCCACTCATCTGTTAATTCGATACTTTCGAAGAATAAAATATGAAATTCACTGTTTCCGTTCTAGCGGCTGCCTTGGCCGCAAACCAATATGCGAATGCATTTTCGCCGACCTGTCGATTTTCGGCGGTCCGGCAGCAGCAGAGCGAGCACCAGCAACCTTTGTTCGGAATTTTGGACGAAGTGATGGGTGAAGATTACAATCTCATGGGGAGTGAAGTCGTCGGAGATGAAGGCGGCCAAAAGAACGAATTGCACGCCGCCTACGAAATATTTTTGGGAGATCTCGTATTTTCGACGAACGACCCACGTCTTGATATTATGGAAAACTATGAACAAGCAACCGATCCTGAATTTCAGGAGTGGATGGAAAATAAATCAGAGAATTCGACCGATCCAGACGAGCGTTTGGCGCTCAAGGATTTGTTGAGCATGATTAAGGATATTCAGAGGAAGCAAGAGCTTGCTCAGCTTCGAGAAGAAAGAGAAGCACGAGAAGCAGCTCTTGCCGAGGAGGATCGCATCAAAGATGCTGAAATTATTGCGGAAGAAGGTCGACAAATGTCGAACGCTGATCTTTTGCGTAAAGCTCAAGCAATTGATGCGGCATCGTCGGCCTCGGCTGAGGACCGCGTCGAAACCAAGAAGAAAACCTTTTACGAGGAAGAAATTACACCTGAAATTCTTATGAGTTACGAAGATACCCTGAAAGAGTTCCTTCCACCATACAAAGCTGGAACAACACCAGCGTCCATTGTCAAGGTGAACTATGATCGATTTGACGCCCAATTCGTTCAAGGTATTGAATGCCAAAGCTTCCGACGGTGATGAAGACTCTGCAGCCCTCCTCGAGGCGTTGGCCGGAGAGCAATCTAAACGTATTGAAAAGGCAACCTGAACAATTGAAAACTGTTCTTGCCGCTGGAGATCCCATGAGAATGGAAGGTTTGATCGTCAAAATGGTCCGTGAAGACCAAGTCGACGAATCTTTCCTGCTTCTCTTGGAAGCCAACGAAAATCAAGCCAGAGAAGCGGGTGCCATGGGTCCAGCCGAGCTCATGAAGCGACTTCGACTCCGTACGGCGGAAGAAAAGGACAAACAAGCCTCCTCCAAAGAGATTGCCTTAATACGCAAATTGCTACGTGCCGAAGACGCAGACGAACGTGAGAAATTTTTGGTCGAAGCCTTCACGCCTCAAGAAAAACTGTTGGTCGCAGGAACAGCAGAAAATGCTGCCAAGGCAGTGGACGGAGAACTCCCGGAACAAGAACAGCCCATGCCAGACGTGCCTCCTCCAGACTTTATCAACGCCTGCAAGGCTGTTATGTTGAACTTTGGTAACCTGTCGTACGACGACGAACGCGGTGATTTGGCATCGCGTATCAAGCAAATCGCCTCCGAAGCCGAAGTTGTTGCCACTAGAATTTATGGACAGGGAATGAGTCTACGAGACCAACAAGATCGTGCTTGGAAGGAACAAACAACATCTATTTTCGATTTGGAGCGAATGGAACTCGAGGCCGAGGCCAACGGTGAAACTGCACCTTGGGCCAATCCTAACGACGACGGGGACATGCTCTTGCCAGGTTTTGATGCCCAAGGAAAGATGCAGATCGGAGGAAGCTAGACTCGTGTACTAGTTTAATGTGCGCTCCAAGGAGCATGAAACGACAATGGATCGAGCTTGAATCTATCGTAAGAAAATTATTTTACTGCCGACAATCACAATCGAAAATTAGAAAAATTTAAAGACAACAATATCTTTTCAAAACATCGTTTTGTCAAAAACCAATTGCAAACATTACGAATCAATTTTCATGTACTTTTGCACCATTTGAACCGCCTCGTCAATTCCGTTGTACGACAACTCGACAATCGTGTGGTCCATTCCCTTCCATTCGCTGAGGTATGAAAAATGTTCTAGCAAATTCGATTCGAATTCAATGCTGTGCGATCTTTTCTCGTCCATAAACAGCAGGTTCGACAGGCCCGCCCCGTGCATGCCGATCAGCACATGGGTTTCTCTCATGAGCTTGAGTTGTTTCCGAAAGGACAGTTTCTCGAGTCGGACCAATTTCACCCTGACACCGGGGATGCTCCTCAACTTTCTTTGGAGCTCATGGATCTCGTCATTTTCGAAGCGACGGACAGCGTTGTTTGGGTCACTACGGGGATGTGAAACAAAGGGCTGCCGATCGATGACAACGATGCTGCCCGGGATGACTTTTGATTTCGACAAACCATATTGGTCCAAAACAAAGTCCGAAAAGTCCCTTGTCAACCCCTTGTCCTCGCAGGCTTCTCGCTTGTAGTTCTTCAAGAGCGGTGAGCTGTATCCTGCGGGGACAAAAATGGCACGATCGAAACAAATCCCACCGCCTCCGGTGGTTTCACCCATGTGCTTGATATAATGATATTCCCCAAAGAGAGTTTCCCAGACGGAATCCAGCATTCCCTTTGCATGACCGTCCAAAAAGACCACCCGGTCTGGCTTTTGCGGAACACTTTCGTCGGCCTCAGGCTGGAATAGGCCGCTAATAACACCGTTGTTCTTGGGGTTTCTTGGCAAAACAAAAAAGGCGTTCCACCAATCGGTCAGTGTGTGGTATAAATTCACGTATTCGTACCTCGTGATGAAAAGAGTCGTTCCTTTATAAGTTTTTTGACAGCTTGTATCAAGTTTTCCCTTGTTCTTTTCGGTAGGATACCGTAAAGCATTCAAGACGTTTTCGAGATAGTGATGGCCGGACCGGTATTCGTCTGGGACATCGAATTTTGGTTTGGTAAGCGTCGAAAAGGCCGCCTTGGTGTAGGTAGGAAATTCGTCCTCCTCGGGTCTTCCCATGACGTTGTTTGACGAAAGGTCTTCCCCTCCTCTTGCCACCATATCTATTTTTTTGGTGTCGATTCTAAGATTCTCAAAATTGCAATAGAGAATGTGTGTGTCCTTGTTGACCTCGCAGCCATGCTTTGGACGTCGGATGGAATGGTCGAATTTGGAACACGCAGCACCATCGATCATTATTTCGTCGTGCAAGGACTTCCATTCGTCAGGAGTTGCAGCGTCTCGTATCTCCTTCGACTCGATTCTCTGTTGCTCTTTTGTGGTTCTTCCTTTAGATTTTGAACTATTGTTGACTGCAGGTCGTTGTTGTTGAGTCTAGTACCAGACGTTCCAGAAGAAACAAAAGGACACTGCAAACATGAAAACGACCGTGGCTCGGCGTATGCACAGTGCCGAAAGCGATGACCGAGGGCTACCGCGGCCGCGACGCCGTGTAAGTGATGAGGATGCTTGAAAAGAAGGCATCACTTTCGTTTCACTGTCTAAGATACGAAACAACCATCCCGCACGATGGATGTGTTTATGCTCTTTTGAATTTCGTTTTTCGTTTGCAACAAGATGATAATTTTATTGTGAGGAATACTTTTTCTTCAGGATTTAGTGTAGGGTTCGAGCTATATTGCCAATTGGGGGCGCCCTGTTTATATATCACGAAATACCACTTTCATTTGTCTGGAGACGTCTGGACTGCTGGATTTCGGACAGAGGTTCGAGTCTCGGCGAAGGTGCGTATCTGTAGCTCACGGAGTGTGATGCGGTACAGTGCGTCGCAAAGGTAGAATCGACGAGTGATTTGAATCATTCGAGTCGAAAGGACCTGTAATTGAGTATGAGAGTCGTGTGAGTCGGTACCGTAATGGTGACTCGGGAAAAAGCACGAACCTAATTACAGTAGAGAAAATCCCGCGGAAGTTCCCGGGTTGAAAATCCTACGGCCAACCAAGCTGAGGTTCACGGAGGTTTCCGTGAGAGAGAAAATCCCGCGGAAGTTCCCGGGTTGAAAATCCTACCGCGAGAAGCGGGGGTCGTGTTGTACACGGTTGAACGCCAAAAAGAACAGAGCTGAACCTGTAACGGGAGCTCGGGCCTCAAAATGAGGCTTCCCCCTTTTTTTGGTTTTTCTACCGTACGAGATTTTTAGCTGAGAGTGTTCTTTTCAACACACTTTTTGATAGAAGACCAATCGTATTGACACTGAAGCTCCAACCGAAACAAGGAGCACTTGCCACGATACAAACCATCGAGTCACAAGAAGAAAGTGGCATTAAGTTTCAAGAAAGCAAAGCAAAGCAACACCCAGCAGTTTCAGAACCGGAGCCGTGAGATCTTGACTTTTTGTTGTTCTGTTTGTTAGTACTATCTTCCAATTTGCTTCCTTGCTTCTTGATCGTCCTTTCCGTCGGTTGATATTGATTCGTTCGTGAACAAAGATGCAGCAACAATCGTTCGATTCCACCATCAACTCCACCGACGACGTATTTGCGGATGCCGAGAAGGACGACCATTACGGTCTGGTCCGAGATTTCAATTTTCACGATTTTGACTTTTCCAATCGCCGTCGTCGTTGCCGTTTCATGGAAACTTGCAATGGCAACAATGACGGCGATTGTTCGTCGTTGCTCGATGATCCTCAAACAGCAGTGATTTGCCTAAGGCCAATCTTGCCCTCTCCTTCGAGAGAATTGTCGTACACACCCCGAACCGGCTGGAGGTATCAGCCACGGCAGACGCCTTTTTTAGATCGGTTGGGCACCGGGGTTGCAGAATCCAATCTTTCTGTGAGACAACAACAGAAACAATCCGGTAATGGTATCGGGACTTCGTTTCCAATGCCGTCTACGAAAATGATCATTCCCGCCTCGTTTGGGATACGCGATGCCGAGAAGCGAAAACTAACTGGGGAGATTATTGGGGACACCAATGAGAGCAATTCGACGTCGAAAAGACTGAAACTCTCGAATGATAACGATTCCGCAACCGTTGTGACAAACTCCGCAGCGGGCGACAGCGTCCAAAATTCTGCTCTTCCAACATTGTTTCCGGCGACTGCTGCAACAGCAGCTGTCGCAACTACAACCACAACTACCAGCATTCATACTGCTGGGAAACCGCAACAAACTGCTGCAAATGATTTGATCACAGTAGCGAAAGCACAGGGGTCTCCCAAAGAGATTCTCTACAAATGGTACGGAAAGAAACCTCGCAAAATACAAATCAAGGCCGAACAATACCTGACCTGGGACGATGGAAAAGTGACCGAAAAACGCTTTTGCGCCATTTTTGTCTGCCCATTGACCAAAGAGGCCTTTTTGGCTGGTCCACGATCCGAAACAGATGTACCCGACGACAGCAATGGTCTATATTGGTTTTCTCGAAAAGTCATGGCCGAACACGCCGCCGCTGCCAGGGCATGGGATTGTCTTTCCATGCGGGAATCGGGGGGAATCGATAGCAGCAGGGGTCGTTTGTGTGCTTTAGAACCCTATTGGCCGTCACAAAAGCCAAGGTTACCAATAGAGCACATTCCGGCCAAGATCTTGGAACGCCTTCCACCGGAACAAGGCAAGCCCGGCCATGCTTCCATCAAGAATGACGAAGTTCGGACATCCCCAAAGACGACTCCCTCGAAAACCAACCTCAAAACGGTACCTCGAATCGATGAGAACGCAAAGATGGAAAAGAACGATGGCAGTCTTGTCGGACAAGACAATGAGCAATCGAACAAGAATTTTAATCAACGAGATTCCACGTCGAGAAACTTTGGAAGGGGCTACCATCATAAACAATCTTCGCAGCAACAGAGCAATCACCATAACGAGTATGGAAATCGCGTTCGAGACGTGCAGCAGTACAGAGCGCAGCGAATGCCATATGGTCAGAACAATCATTACGGTTCCCACCAAGGTATGCATTATCAGCCGAATCAAGAGCCACAACAAATTTCCGAAAGCAACAGTTCCTATCCAAATTACAACCAGAGCGCAACTCCTCATCAGCAGATCGGACACTATGGCTCCGGGCGTTCCGCAGCAACAGCAGATTCCCGGGCAGAATCATTTCGGTTTCCAACAGCAACAGCAGCAAAATCAATATTTTCCGCAGCAACCACCAGCAGCTAATAACCATTTGCAATATGGCGGCGTCATTCATGACCAACATCTAAACATTCAACAACAACACAACCATCAACAACAAATTCCACCGCCTCCTCCTCCACCACCGCCGCCGCCGCCAAATGGACCTTCCCAAAACTATCCGACAGGTTCTTGGGGCGGTCAGAATCAGTACCAAACAAATAGATTTCAACAGTTTTAAACGATAAAACGTAAAAGATAGAGTTACAAAGTTGTAGAATTTTCTCCGCGCCTTTCCGTCTGTCATTCGCTCGTAAATCTCCTCAGGATGTTGAGCGCGAAAACTTTCTTTATTCATTGTCAATCAAAAACCCAAAAAAATTGCAAATCTGTTCGATGCAACATCCCATGTCACAAAACTTTTTCGACGACAGTGAAAACAACGTTATCGCCGAGTCAAAGGCATACGATACGACAAAATGATTCGTCCCATCCGGTGTATCGCGAAGCATGCGAATTCAAAAGTGCATGAAGCCTTCCACGAGCGCCGCTGTTGCCCAGTCCCTTTCGTCTTTGTCGTTCTATCCCGCCACCCGAAATCAGTCAAGTGCAAATCGTTCAAGCTTTCAACAATGGCGTTCGCTGAGTAGTGGAAAATCTCGACGGAAAAGAAGAGGAGGAAAGACAAACTCGGACTTCAATGACAGCGATGGTGACAAGAAAAAGATTATCTTTCAATCGCTTGGCTGTCCCCGTAATTTTGTCGACACCGAAGTGATGCTAGGATACGCTGTTTCGTCGTCGGGTGGTTCCATCGATGGGGGAGACATGGAGCTGGCAGACGATGTTTCGGAAGCCGACGTGGTTGTGATTAACACTTGTGGATTTCTTCAATCGGCTCGAGACGAATCGATGGCGGCAATTGCAGATGCGCAAGAGGCGATTCGCGAAAAGAACAGTTCGGGTGGACGAGAAAGCAAACTGGTCGTGACGGGATGCATGGTGAACCTTCCAAAACAACAAGACAAGATACTGCAAGACTTTCCTGGAGTTGATGCTGTCTTGCCATCGGGAAATATCGACAGCATCGTTGAAACGATACGTGGGTTAGACGGTGCAAACGAGACCCAAACGCGGAAAACGAAACGAAAGAAATCCAAGAAAAAGAAAGGAGAACCGTCGGATGACCAATCTTCCACATCGTCCTCTTTCCTCTCGTATACAAGCGAAAGTCATTTCTTGAAAAAGGAGAAACTCCTCGATTCTTGGCGACTCCGCCCCACTACGCATATCTCAAGATTGCCGAGGGATGTCGGAAGCGATGTAGTTTTTGCGTCATTCCCAAGCTCAAGGGACGGTTGCAAAGCAAACCAATCCCGCAGGTCGTCGAAGAATTTCAAGCAATCATCAATCACGGAACGGCTCGAGAAGTCATATTGATTGCACAAGATCTCGGTGATTATGGATTGGATTTTGATTCAAAAAAGAAGAAAACTAGCAAGAAAGCGAACGATACAGGGACGAGTGTTGATGAAGACGGCAATAATACGGCGACAAAGAGTCACTTAACGCTTCTTTTGGAGGCTATGTTGTCCTCTATGGATGAAGATGATGACGATAATGAGGATCCTTTCTGGCTTCGACTTCTTTACCTTTATCCCGATGAGATCACCTCAGATTTGATTGATCTGATGGAATCCGACCGAAGGATCGTACGCTACGTTGACCTTCCCATCCAGCATTCTCACGATGACATTCTGAAAGCTATGCGACGCAAAACCAATTCGGAACACATTAAGAATACCATTACGACACTACGAGAACGTTTGCCCGATATCTATATCCGAACGAGCCTCATGGTAGGGTTTCCGGGTGAGACGGAAGAACACTTCCAACATCTGTTGGAATTTGTAAGGGAATTACAAACTAGATCACGTCGGTGTCTTTATATATTCCAATGAAGAAATGGCTCATTCCTCTAGAATGGACAACCAGGTCCCGGAAGATGTCAAACAGGATCGATATGAAAGGTTGATGGAGGAACAATGGAAGGTAGTAGAAGAACGGCATAACCAACGCATAGAACGATCGGAAAAGCTGCGTGTTGTTGTGGAAGGATTGAAGGAAGTCGAAGAAGAGGAAGATGAAGAGAGCAGTGATGCCGTGGCAAGCATTGTCGGTCGACACGCTGGCCAGTGTCCCGAAATAGATGGACAGGTTATTTTAGAGGGTGAACCTCGTGTATATGCGGGAGATCGTTATTGGGTGGAAATCACAGGCTACAATGGATACGATTTGATTGGGAGGGTTTTGGAAGAGGAGAATTTTTGACCATCTCATCGCTAGCTGATCTTCCTTCTTAGCCTCGTGCCATGCTATCTAAAACGACTACGTTGCGTTCACGCTAAAGTAATAAAGTTTTATTATTTCAAGTAGAGAAGGATATCATAAATATTCTTTGTTGCAAGATGCAAAAATATAAGAATCTTCAAATCATTCATCGGTTTCTGATGACGAAACTAACTAGTGATGAATGAGGAGGAGTCACCACACGACAGAGTTTTTTCAGTTTCCGAATGCATCCATTCAACTTTGTGATGGATGCATGAAAACGTCATTCCGGCAATGATAATCGTGCTGTTGCTATTTTGTGCGAATCTCTTTATCCACAAATACAGCAAGACAGCAACGAAAACCATGACCACTCATCGTGCGATTTAGAACTCCAAACTGCCACACAAATCAATCAACAATCTCGAAAGCACCAACGTTACCATTGTTGCTTCGGATTATTGTGTTTGTATGGCATTACCTGCCTCACCCACCCATTTTTGCCGTAGCGCCACCTTGTAAATTCTTGACGCCTCGAATGTTGGATCCTCCTCCGCCTCCTCCCAAGGCTCGACCGCCTCCACCTCGATAGTGATTTCCGTTGTTGCGTTGAGCGTAGCTACCCCTCGATTCGATCGCAGACGGCGGATTGGTGATCGCCGAAAAGAATAGCGCAATAAAGTTGAATATACCGCTGAAAAAGTCCGTAATTTTTCGACGTATCGTCTTTTGCTCCTGGCCTCCGACGGTGCCGTCACGTCCGATGTACGCCATCTTGATCTCTGTTTTCCTTGTTTATCTTCGAGCTAGAGTGATGTTGTTATCTCTTTAATAGAGATAAGTCGTTGAGTTGTCCACGATGTTGAGTTGAAGGGAGAGAAAAAGTAAGTCATGTCGTTGACGAAAAGAACATCTTGAATCGTGACGAAAATGTCTACTACTTCTAGTAGCGTACGAAAAACTGAGTCCTCGTGCAGTAATTAGCGAGGCTACTTCATTTTAACAAATACGTTCACAGCGACGCGACTATCTACAGTATTCGGGATTCAAACAATTTACCAGTCTTACGAATACAAACATTCCGAATTTCATCCGGTCGAATTTCTGATGATGTAAGAGTTGTTGTTTGATGTTTCGAATATTTTCGTGTTGACAGCTGTGGAGGCAAAATCTTACATCTTCATATCATCTTCGCCATTGCTGGGAGTAGAATCCACAAACAACCAGCATCCTTGTAGTTGCTCTTTCCTTATATCTCCCTTCTCTAGGTGCTCTTAATGTCAACAACAATGTTGACCGGGAGGGGTATTTGCCTTCGATCGGCGGCAAAGATGTCGCCTTCATTTCACAAAACCAGCATACCTTATCATGGCGCAAACGTTCGTACACTCCGAGTGGCAGCGATCCAAAAACTGAATTACTGCTGTGGAGCGTCTGGAGGAGGCACTACCTTCGATCTCAATCATTATCATAGTACTGGTGGCGGACGATACAAAAATGGGAGGCGTATCTGGATCAATGGCTATGGTAGTCAACTTTATCGTCAATGCTCAAGACCACGAGATTCAAACAGCACATACATCTGTTCTACCATATCGAGGGCGGCAATGAGTGGAAATTTTGTTCGAACGATGGCGACGATCAACAACGGTAATGCTTCCAACGATAAGAATGCCAGGGCACGTCTCACTGCCCTTCGATTGTACCGCATTCTGCAACGTCTTTGCGGACGACTTGTGCCTACAACCGAAGGCACTATTTTCTTTCAGAATGACATATCCGCTTCCTGATTGGGGTCATTTTCACTTTCACGACAATGGAGACGATGAAAATTCACTGACGGAAAACGAAACCGAACAACTGATTCGGTTGTTTTTAGTTTTGAGTGGCGCTGACCCGGTGTCGGGGATATCAAAAGAAAACGACTGGTATGATGAGTTGATGTGCTTGCTTCCCAACGTCGCAAACAAGAATACATACTCAAAAACATGTTGGACGACACCTACAAATCTACGAGAGGCTCTTCGTTTCACTTTTCGCTTCTTCCTCGTCCTTGTCATCACAGAGTCCGTTGGAGCTACAGGGTTTGGCGCTTCGTGCAATACAAATCTTGGAAGAACAAGTGAAACTGTGGAACCAATCGTCTGTTTCGAACACCTCGAATGGATTGGTTCGGGTGACGGCGACAAGTCGATGTCTTGGGACAGTTTCACCCGTCTCCATGAATGCCTCCTATTCACAGCTGACTCCTAAGTATCGCTTCGCCTATCGAATTCGGGTAGAAAATGTTTCCTCGTCGACAACGGTTCAATTGTTGGGACGATACTGGCATATTGCAGAAGAACACGATGATTCCGCCGAGGATGAAAATATCGCCGAGCCAATTGAAGTCGACGCTCCATATACTGGAGCCGTGGGACAACTCCCAGTCCTCCACCCCGGGCAGGTTTTCGAATACGTCAGTGGTACCGATCTAACAAGCACCGAGAGGTCAAATGATGGGACACTTGTATATGGCTACTGTTCCGCCTCAAACCCGATCGGCGAAATCAGGCGACAATGTTAAGGCTGTAACGAACCAAGGGTCAAAAGGATCTTCGTCTCCTTCCTCGAGCGATTCCGCATCAGATGGTGACGATTCCAACCAAACAACTCTGTTTCAGGCGCCAGTGAAACCATTTCGCCTGGAATCTTTTGAACAATAAAAGATTGTAGATGCGACTAGAAAGTAGCAGAACAGAGACGTTCAAGTGCTCATTTGCCCAAAAGCTTTTCAATTTATATCGTTCGATCTGTTCTCAGTGAACGGTACTCGTCTAGATTTCTTCTATGCCTTTCCCTTTTCGAACCTCCCTCTCTTCACTGGTGATAATCAGTCGACGACCGAATTGTGCGTGATGTATCATACTATTGGAACGACGCGCACGGTAGCTTTCCCGTAAGCCGAAGACTGAGCGTGAAATATTCTGGCGTATGACGTCGTGAAAGCTTGGGCAGGTTTTACGCTTAAAGATGGCTGCTTGTCACTATTCACTATTTCGATCTGGAATGTGATCACACAACTGAACTTGCGAAGAGTCTTCCTAGTTGGCAATTTGGGAGCTTCTGGGCCAAGAGAAGCTCTGCTTTTGTAATGAAAGAGCCTCTGTGGTTAAAGTAGAAGAGTGAAACCGTCGCGGAATGAATATCCTTGCAGACCGGAATAGTAGGTCGGGCAAAATATAGAGAATCATGTTTCAAGTACAGTCGATAATAAGTACTCAGTACACGTTCATTAGTAAATCCTCATTAATTTTGAAAATTACGTTTTTCTGCCTAAGACAACAAAGAAAATAAGTACAAAGAAAAAGTCAAGGATCTATCCGAACATCGTTCCTGGGCCGATATTCTTCAGGTCTTCGTGAGATAATGCTTTCAATCCGAGCTCTTCCTGAAGCTTTTTGCGGAAAGGAGAGTTCGAAGATTTTGTCCACCAGTTTATGAAGTCATCAATCGACACTCTCCCTTTCTTCTCTCGATCCATTTCGCTGAAAGCCTTTGCCAAATCTTTCGGGGGAATGTTAAATCCCAGGATAGTGGCAACTTCATTTAACTCATCCTCTTCCAAAAATCCGTTTTCGTTACTATCAATAGCGTCAAAAACATCTTGAATATTCTTGTACACAGCCTGATTTGAGCTTGTCTTCGGATGTATCTGATATTCTTCCACCATAGGTATTTACACACTTTTCTGCAGCTTCGATTTGTTTTTGCTTCACCTTCGCTGACCATCCTAGTTCTTTTGCCATAATATCTGCAACAACGGGGATAGCCTCCATTGCAGCATCTTTGTTCAAAAACGCCAACCTGGTTCGACGACTCAACACATCTTCGATGGTACAGGCATATTCTCGGCAAGCCCAAATAACATCTGCATCAATATAAGGGTAATGATCAACAATCAAGTGTCCAAATTTTGGCGCGTTTTTACTTGTTTCACCCGAAGGTCGCATGAGTTCGCAGACCTCCCACGACCGACCACCGTAAGACTTGACCAAATGCTCTGCCACGTCCTGTGACATACCATACTTTTGAATAAGTTCGATGGATAAACTTTTGGTGTATCCTTCTCCGCCGAAAAGTTTTGTCTGAAGTGTCGTGCATTTCGGAGTGTTCTCTCCAGCTATTCGGTCGACTACTTCTTCTGCCATCTCTCTCCAAGTTGTCCATTTGCCACCCGCGATGAATATTACTCCTGTGTCTGGATTTTCCGAGATGATATGGTCTCTGGATACTGGAGCAGTCGGGGGGTGCATGAGGGTCGGCAGCTAGCGGTCTCCAGCCTCTCCATGCACTCAATACATCGCTACGGCGTAGTTTCATGTCGGGAGTGAGATACTTGCCACACTCCTCCAGCAACCATTCAATTTCGTCTTCTGGTGGTTTTGGTGACGTTTCGGCCTGATTCATGATGATGAAACCAAATAGAAATAATTGTCAGTGACTTACAAAAATCTTCCTTTTCGGCCTTCTAGAATCAAGAAAAAACAAATATGACGCAACATTCTTCTTACCGGTCCCTTCGTGTCGGTAGTACCGACCAAGGTATGCCCTTCCCATGGAAGCATAAATAGGAATCTCCCATCGCTCGTATTGTAATCAAGCAAACCCATCTAAATCGCACAATGAATAAAATCGGTTTCGCACGTGCAGAGAATAGTTCTTGAAGGCGATCGATTACTGACGAGTAAAAAAATATAGATATCAATTATAAAATCAGATCTTACCTCGTTCGGACAATAATAACCGGGCAGTACAATATGAGTTCCGGAAGCTCCCCGTACGGCTTTCGGCATCTGTTTCTTCCCTTCCTCAGAGTCCATTTCCATCTCCCGCATACTATCAGTAAAAGGGCCTCCAGCGAAGATCACGCGTTTGGCACGAATTTCGAAACTGTTCCCTGTCATCCGATCGACGGCGCGTACACCGATTACCTTTCCAGTCGAAGGATTCTTGATCGTGTCGACCATCTCAACATAATTTGCAATTGTTGCTCCTTTTTCCGCTGCAGTCATAGCAATGGCCACGTTTGTCCTCGCATCGTTGTGTTGAGCTTCGTAGAAGACGGCGCAATATTTCAAATCTTTTTCCTCAAGTTGAGGAAAAACCTCCCTCGCCTTTCTCTTTGTCATAATAAAACTCGGCGGACACTTGAAGAAAGAAAGCGAGTCGTATATTTTCAACACCGGAGGTGCCAGAATCGGGAAAAAGCCAAAGAGTGGATGTTTGAACGGTGGAGGTGAAATATGCCATTCCTGTAAACGGCATTGCAATAGGAACCCAGTTGCAGAGATGGCGTTGCTGATCCATCATAAATTGGCGCTCTTGATGGCAGTGAAAAACCATCTTCATCTCGCTATAGAAGTCTTTGACAGTCTGTGCAGGACTGGTCAAGAATTTTTGGGAGAGCAAAATTGACGTTGCTGTTGCCATGTATTTTATTCCTGCCCAAATCAATTTCGTAGACCTCGAGCTTGTTTCAGACGCAAAATCTCCTCGCTCAATGCAAGCAGTCTTTAGACCTCTCATGGAAGCGTCAAGAGCAATTCCAGCACCAGTGGCACCTCCTCCAATTACTAGAACGTCAAAGGAATCACCATCAGTCGGTTGCTGGAGACGACGAATTTGCTCGGCTCTGGAGGGAAGACCTAGGGGGGCTTCTACCTCATTTGGATCCGACAGAACTCCAGTAACCTCCAATCCAGGGTCACGTTTGGCCGTCGACAAGGAGGAACGATAAGAGCGTTGCTGGTTGGTATTCCGCTTTTGCCTCCCAGAAAAGAATGTACGGTTTGCTTTTCCGAGACGGACGCGAATTATCGCCTGAGAATACACCGTCGTTGCCGAACAGGCTTTCGACCCTAGTGAACGGGACACAAGCATCGTCGTCAATTATGCAACAGAATCCACCTGCTTCGCTTGTTCACGTTTACTTCAAATTCACCAAGTTCACAAACCGTAGATTCGAGAAATTTAATTCCTACGATTAATGTACTTCCCTTCTTTGGGGACTCTTTCCAATTGGTGAGAAAATAATGATACTTCTCACCTTTTGAAACCGATCGATGAATGCATTCGGGTCACGAAGAAGTAGGTAGTGTCAAACCGAACAGTTGTGATCGAATCTTACCGAATACTTTTGTGATGGTATGTTGTTTTGACAAGTTGTACCGATTTTACTGCTACCTACGTATGTGAGGTGAGCGGTGAAACGGTGGTTCTGGTTCTCTGAAGATTCGTGATGTCTTCTCAGCAGGTGTCGAGCGATGTTTTCTTCCAAAGAAATAATTCCGTTGGGAATGTCAAATGTCATCCAATCAAATTCTGACATGTCATCGAACATTCTGAATCCCTGTCGAGGGCTTCGAGTCGATTTTCATCTTTAACTTAAGGATAAGGTTCTCAACATGCTATTCAAAAAAGGGAGAGGCTATTATTTGAAAAATTGAGAAGGCGCGCAAAATTGAGAATCAACCACCTTCTCTAAAAAAAACCTTTTGCTTTCTTCGGCCATGCAGTTTTGAGCATCTTCCAAACAAAATCGATCGCGTCTAAGGTGCTCGAACAGAATGATATCTCCAATAACAAGAATAGTTCTGCTCAAACAGAGTGGTGATGTCTCCAGCAACAAGAAGAATAGTAGCTCAGCTGATGCTGCTTTTGCTAGTAGATAGTCTTTAGATTCTAGGACTAGTAGGCATGCTGTAGCAGATATGTAGATATGTATTTATATACAGTTTATCAAAGTATTCAAATCGATACTTCAAGAGTGTCCTCGTCCTTCGATTTCTTTTTCCCGGATTTCTTGTTTTTTCTTGGAGAGAGCTTGCTGATCCTCGCAGAAAGCTTTCTCGCAAGTTTTGAAGGCCTGATCTTCTTTCTCTTTTTCGGTGATTTTGGTGGAAACTTGATGGCCGCTTCGTGTTCAGCAGAGCTGTCTAAGTCTACAGCATCAGAATCAAGCACGCATTCGAATCCTCTTTCCAAGCAGTCCGTTTCTGGAATAGGTTCCGACGAGTCGACGCTTTGACCCATCATATTGTTGAACGAAGCCTGAAAGTAAAGTGACAAGGCCTGACAAGCCACTGGTGCCACTAGTGTTGACGTTGCTTTCGTCCGCAATCTTAGCGGCATCGTCACCAGTAGTAGGTGAGGCAACAGTTTCATCCTTGGTCAACTCACTGGTATCCACATTACTTTCCTCGGGAACCTTTGTGACATCTTCTAGATCAAAGCTTTCATCCTTGGCCTGCGCACTTGTATCCACATCGGATGCCTTTGCTACATCTTCTGTATCAGTGGTAGGTAAGACGACGCTTTCGTCCTTGGCTGCCACACTTGTATCGACATTCGCTTTCTTCGGATGCCTTTGCGACATCTTCTGCATCATCGGTAGGTAAGACGACGCTTTCGTCCTTGGCTGCCACACTTGTATCCGACATTACTTTCGTCGGATGCCTTTGCGACATCTTCTGCATCATCGGTAGGTAAGACGACGCTTTCATCCTTGGCTGCCACACTTGTATCCACATTACTTTCTTCGGATGCCTTTGCGACATCTTCTGCATCAGTAGTAGGTAAGACGGCGCTTTCATCCTTGGCTGCCACACTAGCATCCAAATTCTCCTCGGAAACATTTACATCGTCGTCGCTAACCAAAGCAACGCTTTCGTCCTTGGCCTGTACACTAGCAGAACTACTGCCTTTTGCACTCTCTCCGCCTTCAACGCTAACTACAGCAACACTTACATCGTATACCGAGACATTGATCGAACCATCTGCTTCTGTGCCTGCTTTGCTTCTCTCCTCTTCGATACTAACGACAGTGAAGTCATCGCGGCCACCACAGAAATCGATTCCGGTCTTCTTTGACATCCAGGCTGTTGTCTCAACAGTGCAGAGCGCTTTATCTGCTTGACACAAGAGGCGTTCAATAACCGGTTCGGGAATTCTCATTGCCTTGAAGGCCGCCTCGGCAGTTGTGTCGCAGCAACCTCTGTTCTGCGTGCTCAAAAACTTTTCGAGTTCTTCAATATCTTCGATAGGGTTAAGACCAACTTCATCGTGATGGAGAGAGATGTCGTCGAAATCTACCTTTTCTTCGGACAACGGGTCGGAGGTTGTCGAGGCGCCGGAGGGAGGCACGATATCGCCCTCGTTGGGGATAATAATTTCCATATCGGTGGACATGATATCCCCCTTGGTTGATCAAAATTGAAGTGATGAAAAAAGAATTATAATTTCTTGTTTTGGAAAAAATGGCTGGAATTGTACGTGAAAAATACTTCTTCTTGCCACAAAAAAGGGGTTAGGTGTAAATCGCCGAGAGACCGTTTCGCGCAACATCATGTGCCATCGGATATGCGATGGCAAAAGAACCGTTCGCCTATGTGATTTTGCATTGTGAGCGTGTCAAAATTCTGAACAGAAATTTCGAACGGACGTCCTAAATAGTAATCGGACATAACACCCCGATTTTATTACTTAGACTGGAAGTGCTCGGATGTGGTGCACGCATGCATGTCAGAAAAAGAGCGGGAAGACAATTATATAGACGATAATATTACAATTTTGTCGAATGAAGGGAGCGAGTCTTTCGATCATAGTACTTTCAACGCTTATACTGCACTTGGCGCACCTGTCCCCCTGAATTGACATGCCGAATATTCCGTTCTTAATTTTGACACGATTTTAGAAGTGATTCCGTGTCTGTTGTGTAATGACATTGGGGATTGAAAGTCTGTTGAAAAAGTACCACCGAACTGAGAACAACGTGCCATTGTATGAATCCTGGGTTCACAGCACACGCGTAGCATGCGTCAATTGAAAATGGGTCATGAACGCATCCATTTCATCTATGACCAACTCGACTAGAGACAAAATGAAAGCTCTTTCAGTCTTTACCCTTACTGTTGCATGACAGGCCCTTTAGCTATTTGCCATCAAAATCTCAAAATTAGGAGGAAAGCTCGCGATCCCACATCGTCCTTTGATTATTTCGAAACTAGAGAAACCGAGCTCCAAACGATGGAGGCCAGACTTTCGAAGTGAAAATCATTATCATCTTCGTCGTCTCCTCTCATATTTTCATTCTTTCCATAGGGAAACGAACCAATTACTCGCACATTAACAGTTATCGAGACAGAAAAATCAAGATGGGTCGAAAGTGGAAACGCAAAAATAAGAACAAACACAGCGGCGAAGGAAAGGCCTCGCGACAATAAGAAAAATCCCGATTGGGGAAAAGAACGCGATCCTTACACTATGGTTGCAGCCGGTAATTTCCGTATGGAGGCATATTATGCGTATCAGGGCGTTCATGACTCTCGTTTGGAAACTGCGGACCGACAGCAACAAACAGGGAGATTTTGTCGAATGTTCAACCGCGGAAGAAAAGGAAGCCGAACGACAACGTTGGCTGACATCAATGAAATCTTCCTTGCCAATCGCGTTCCGAATCGGCAATGACGTGGATTCTGATTTACGTGAAAGCCTGTTGTCTGAACTGGAAAACTTTGTCGGTAAGAAGATGGAAATTGAGGTGGAACCCAAGGGTGGGAAACGCCGACTCATACGAGAGCAACAATATCGCGAGATGGAACTGGAGGCAAAGGAAAACGCGAAAGATCAAGGCGAAGAAGTCAAAGATGTTCAAGATATGGAGCGTCCGGAACTCAAGAAGGAAACGAAGCTCATTTCTCCAGCTGAAAAGATTGCTTTCATTCCTCATGCCTACCAGATTAGCCTCGATAAGCAGACTCTTAGACGAAACTCTGCTTTGAAACCCTTTCACGATTGGCTCAAGATCCAAACCGAGGCCGGTTTCGTAACAAGACAAGAAGCCTGTCTCAATGATTCCTCCAGTGGTTTTAGATCCAAAGCCTCATCATGTTGTGCTTGATATGGCTGCTGCTCCTGGATCCAAAACGTCTCAACTTCTTGAAATTATCAATTTACCGACCGAGAAGGACAGTCACGAACCAAAAGGATGTGTTGTAGCCAACGATTGCGACGTCAAGAGAGCATATATGCTTGTCCATCAGATGAGACGCATCAATAGTCCTGCTGTGTTCATTACTAGTTGTGATGCACGATTCTTCCCTCTATTGCGAGACAAAGCTGATGCCGAGGGCGATAACTCAGGCAGAGGGCATTTTTGACCGCGTATTGTGCGACGTTCCATGTACAGGCGATGGAACGGCACGGAAAAACCCGGGCATTTGGAAGAGTTGGAGTGCATTGAATGGATATGCTCTTCATCCACTTCAGTTGGCAATTGCCTTGCGGGGTGCTCAGGCGACAAAGGTTGGTGGCTACCTTTGTTATTCAACATGTTCTATGAATCCAATTGAAAACGAGGCTGTAGTTGCAGAACTGCTACGTTGCTCAGAAGGATCTCTTGAATTAGTTGAGCGCAAATCCAGTATGGAAAATTTGTTATCAAGACCGGGTATGACAAGTTGGACAAATCTTTCAGAAATCAGAAGCTCGAGAGAAGTCAAGAACATCAAGAAAAAGAATAATGCCAAGATGATTGCGCGACGAAAGGAATGGGAAGAAAAGAACGGAACGAAGCCAAAGACCGAAGCTCAAGATGGTAACGCAGAGAAGGTTGTTGCCGAACCACCTGAAAGTAAACAAGAGGAGCCGAAATTCGTTTCAATTAAAGCCGAGTTCAAGCCCAAGTCAATGGGCGATAGGGAAGAACTTATGGAGTTAGTCAAATCTTCTGGAATGGTCGAATATTCGTCACACGACGAGGTTCCGGCACTCATGAAAAAAAGGATTCGTTCCTCATGCTTTCCCCCAACTCCTGAGGAAGTATCCAAATTCAATCTAGAGCATTGCATGCGAATCATGCCGCAGGACATGAACACTGGTGGCTTTTTCGTCGCGCTATTGAAAAAGGTGGCGCCGCTTAATAAAAGAACGAGGAAAAGATTCGAAGCTCTTCAACGAGATATCGAAACCAAAGTTACTGCTTCTGAAGAAAAGTCTGACTCCAAAACTAACGACGATGATGAGGATGGCGAGCCGGAACTGAAGAAGGCAAAGGTCGAAGATGTCGATATGAACGGCGACACAAAAATGGACGAAGGTGTTACGGTTGAGGAAGCAGCGAATGATAAGAAGAAGGATGACAAGAAAAACAAGTCAATTGGAAATGACGACTTCATCCCTGTTCCGGAAGATGTTTTTGAACCATTAAAGGACTTCTATGGCCTCGATGATGAAAGTTTCGAAGCAAGCAATTACATGGTGCGATCTGGTGGTGATGGTAAAGTGCTATATTTTATGACAAGGACAATCAAATCGTTGTTGATTGACAGGGGTATTCAAGACAAAGTAACCGTGATTAATTCGGGTTTGAAGGGGTTCCAACGGAACAACAAAGACTGTGAGGTTGATTACAGAGTGTCTCAAGAAGGCGTACACTTTGTAGCGCCTCACATGAAGAAAAGAAAGCTTTCTGCAACCCTCAAAGATTTTGAAATGTGTTTGAGTGGACCAACGGTCCAAATCAAAGATTTCTCTGAGGATTTTGCTGCGAAAGTTCGAGAACTGGCTGTGGGATCTTTTGTCGTCATGTTAGAGGGTTACGAGAACGATTATATCAAGAAACTGATTGTAGTAATGTGGAGATGCAGGAGTGACTGCGTGAACTACCTGGTCACTCAAACAGAAATTGATGGCATCAAGAGCAAGATCAGGGCAGTAACCCAGAAGAGTCAATCGGAAAAGTAAGAAACAAGGTATGATCGCTACACTCTAGCTAGAATGAAAATAACACTATTACAATTATGAAGTAATCACAAAATAACGCGACCGTGAACATAGGAATAAGCCTACACTACTACGTATTGATATTTTTTTTGGAGTTGGTGTGAGAGGGATGTGCATCCCCTTTATCAGAAACATCCCTTTTGTTCGTTCAAGGAAGTGTGACCGATTTAGTCACTTGAGAAATGATTTTTTTTAATCGTGGGCAAACTCTTCGAAGATCGAAGAGTGGATAAGAATTCGGTTCGGGTTTTTCACCTGTGTAATCAGTATTCTGTTTTCCGCTAGAGATCTCGCCGCTATGAGGACGAGTCTCGGATATGTGTTCTGAAATTCAGATTTTGATGAAAATCAAATCGTTTCATAAAAACGAAATTCAGGCAACTGTGCCCGACACACGGAAAATCAAATTATTGAAGCGAATAAAGAAACTACTTGGTTTGAACCATGACAGAACAAAGAACCATGACGGATGCCACGTCGAAAGCCATAGAGAATTCTTTGGTCTTGGCTCGCGACAACGGGCATTCGACTGCAGATCCCATGCATTTAGCTGTCGTCCTTTTCGACGGCGATGATTCCATCGGTGCCAGGGTCTGTCAACGAGCCCCTGGAAGTCCTGACATTAAGATTGTTCGACGAAACCTACAAAAATTGGTTTTGAAACGACCTTCGCAATCGCCTCTGCCACTCGAGGCAAGCCCATCGCACGCGCTTGCACAGCTCTTAAATCGGGCGAAAAAGGCAGCCTCAGTCAACGGGGATGCATTAATTGCGTTAGATCATTTGTTGATTGCATTGTTCGACGATAAAATGATGGAAAAGGCTCTAGATGGAGAATCAAAGCTTACGAAGAAATCAGCACAGAATGCAATAAGTGACATTCGAAGGGGGCGAAAAGTGACTACAGCTTCAGCCGAAGATCAATACGAGGCATTGGAAAAATATGGTATAGATTTGGTGAAGTCGGCCGAAGAGGGTAGGTTGGACCCTGTTGTTGGACGAGATGAAGAAATCCGTAGAATAGTTCAAATTCTATCTCGACGAACAAAAAATAATCCTGTTTTGGTAGGTGAGCCAGGTACGGGTAAGACCGCAGTTGTGGAAGGTTTAGCTCGTCGGATTTTAGAAGGGGATGTCCCGGAGACGCTGAAGGGAGTGCGTTTGCGTACCCTGGATTTTGGAGCCCTAATTGCGGGGGCTAAATATCGCGGAGAATTTGAAGAACGATTGCGGGCAGTTCTTGATGAAGTCAAGAGTGCTGAAGGCAAGTTAGTCGTCTTTGTTGATGAAATACACTTGGTGCTAGGTGCTGGCAAGACAGACGGGCCGATGGACGCCGCAAATCTTCTCAAGCCCATGTTAGCTCGAGGAGAACTTCGAATGATAGGTGCGACAACAAACGATGAGTACCGCAAACACATCGAAAAGGATTCAGCTTTTGAACGACGATTTCAAAAGGTTACTATTTGTGAACCCAACGTTGAAAATACTGTTTCTATGCTTCGTGGGCTTGTAGGCCGATATGAGTCGCACCATGGCGTAAGAATCTCCGATGCTGCTCTTGTAGCCGCCGCTCAATTATCGAACAAATATATTACCAACAGATTCAACCCCGACAAGAGTATCGATTTGATGGATGAAGCTGGAGCCACCAAGCGGACCACTTTGGATAGTAGACCCGAAAAGATTGATCAGCTTGAAAGACGCATATTGCAACTCGAGATTGAAGCAACAGCTCTAAAGCGAGAAAAGGACAAGAAATCAAGATTGCGTGAAAAAGATCTTCGAAAAGAGATAGATAATCTAAAGGAAGTTCTTGCCCCCCTCAGCTCAAAGTGGCAAGCTGAACGTGGTCGTGTCGATGAAATGAAACAAGTCAAAGAAAAACTTGATCGTCTCGAAGCAAAATCCTTGCAAGCAGAACGTACCGGTAATTATGAGAAAGCTGCCGACTTAAAATACGGCGCAATTCCAGATCTCAAGGCTCATCTGGCTAAATTGGAAAGCGAAGAGGTGGAGCGCAGAGCAAACAGAAATATCGATGAAGATGATGAAAGTATCATGGATGAAGTCGTTACTCCCGAAGATATTGCTGCTGTGATTTCTCGGTGGACAGGTATTCCTGTTTCAAAGTTGAGCCGGACGGATCGAGAACGCTTATTACAATTGGACGGACGGCTGCGACAAAGAGTCATTGGGCAAAATCCAGCCATTAAAGAAGTAACGAATGCTATCCTTCGTTCAAAGGCTGGGTTGTCGCGTGGAAACCAACCAGTTGGAAGTTTTCTCTTTCTGGGTCCAACTGGAGTTGGAAAGACAGAGTTGAGCAAAGCCCTCTTTTCCGAGCTTTACGACGGGGATGAACGGCATCTAGTCCGCATTGACATGAGCGAATACCAAGAGCAGCATTCTGTTGCAAGACTTATTGGAGCGCCACCCGGCTATATTGGACATGACGAAGGTGGCCAATTGACCGAGGCTGTTCGCAAAAAGCCTTACACGGTTGTCCTTCTAGACGAGGTAGAAAAAGCCCATCCAAAAGTACTGACCATCCTTCTGCAGGTGCTAGATGAGGGAAGACTCACTGATTCAAAAGGACGGACTATTGATTTTACCAATACAGTCTTGATTATGACAAGCAACATTGGAGCCGAATTTTTGTTTGGACTTACGGAAAGGTCAACGGAAGATGAAAAAGATGTCGCCCATGATAAAGTCATGGCAACCGTCAGACATTCGTTTGCACCAGAATTTCTGAATCGAATTTCTGCTACTGTTGTCTTCAATTCTCTTGGAACTACCGAGCTCGAGAAGGTTGTCTACAAGTCTATGCAAGGCATCAAGCGCCGTTTGGCACAACAAGGAGTAAAGGTTGAATTGGAGAAAAGTGGAGTCAGTGTTATCCTCGAAGCCTCCTATGATCCAAGCTTTGGTGCTCGTCCTGTTGAGCGCTACTTGGAAGGCGAAGTGGTTACAGCACTCAGTCGCATGCTCATAAGTGGCGAACTTACTAGCGGAACCATTGTTCACATCGAAGGTAAATGTGTTGAACCTGAGAGTGTACCGGTTGCGAAAAAGCCTCGTAAATCCCGCCTGGTATATCGTATAGAGCACGATGAGACGAATGACAATGGGCAGTCCATTACATACGATTCCAATTCTTCAAAAATTGAAGAGATGCCAACTCAGTAAGAGCACGTTAAAATGTATTACCGTAAGAAATAACGCTATAATTGACCTTTAAAAGGATACTCTACCACTCTATCTTGTGTTTGAATATTGTTGTTCTATTTGATTCTAAATGCAGGATAAGCATTGGACTGGATTGCTTGAAATATTGACCTTACAATCGAAGACACAATCAATGCGATCGACTGTTCACCGATTCGTAGGTAAGCTTTTCATATTTCCGGGACTAATTGCAATATGATTTTTTTTGCCGAATCTTTCATTTCTGAATTCGGTTGCATAAGGCAGAGAGTTACCAAACCCGACAATAATCTATCATTCCCAGCCAATGGCCTCTTGTTACTTTCATTCTCTGATAAAACTTTGACAACCTCCAAAGCCCGATTCCTTGTCTGCTCTTCACTAGATTTCGATTCCAAAAGTATTGTTGTCAAAGCGTTGATTACTGGTGTTTTCGTAAGAATGCTCACAGTCTCTTGATTCTGAGCCACGGTACTTCCCGACTTTTTCTCGATCGTTGCAATCACGACGAGAAGTTCAGAGATTGCATCATGAACCTTCTGGCTCGTCGAAACCATTCTTTCGATATTGTTCCAAAACTGAACTGAAAAACAGGAAGAACATGGATCCAAATGGTTTTCGTTCAAACTCGCCGATAGGCATAGTGCAGCCGCGGGAACTATATCAACGTTAGTTGTATTTTGCATAAGTTGCAATAGGGCTATTTGTAGCCGAGTCCATTCTTCGGCTTGTATTGATTCCTTCATCGCAAGGATTGTCTGACAGGCTTGTATTAGCATGTCCTGGTCGTGTTCTTCTTCGTGTGCCCGTTTTCGAGAGATAATATCAATCAAGAATGAAGAAAGGTTTGCTTTTTGAATTAAACTCTTTGCCTCAATAACCATCGATCCAGCTATACACCGAATAGTGCGCATGGCTCGCCTCCGTATCACTGGGTCAAAATCTTGTTGAGCTGAACATGCCAACTGAGGAATTAATGCAGAGAGATTCGGTTCGCAACTATTTCGAAAGAGGATTGCATGGTTGTTGGCATCAGAAAAAATATTTCCGAGTGCGCTTGTTGCATTTCTTTTGATTTTGAGCGATATGGCAGAATTTTTGCCATGGGCCGAATGCTGAATCAATACCCGGAAGAAGACCCTCTACGATCACAGATCCAAGTCGATTGTCGTTTGAAATGTTTTTTGACAGTAGTTTTTGACAGATGGGTGGATCCAAAACCAAATTCCAAGTCAAAGAAGTGCACCACTCTTGAAATCGTGAATGAAAATCCTGTATTTTGAGAAAGAAGGATGATATTATACGGAAAAGAACTTCTCCCTCCAAGCGCAGCAACACTTCTTTGTCGTCTGTTCGAGATCGGAAAGTTAAATCCTTCACAAGGCCCAGAATTTCCCACGATACGTCGGTTGATGACGACAAGAGCGACGAACTCGAACTGTTTATCCAGATGAACACATCAGCGAAGTAGATTCCCGATGAATGCGCTGTTCGAATAGGTTATCAGGAAAGACTTTGCTGGAATCAATTTTGAAAATACTCTTAGTACTCGAGCTAATGATATGAGTCCTTCGTCAATTTCCCCGGATCGATTTTCTCTCCAAGTCCTGTACTGCATTGTGTTCGTCCAAAGTTTTATCAATAACGGAAGAAGTTCCGTGGCGCCAACATGCCGAAATGATCGCAACCGGTTCGTCGATGAGCATTTATAGATCTCTCTAAAACACTGGCAAATCAGAACAACTTCTTTCGAAAGATAGGCGCTCTGCGTAGTTACGACAGCATATCCGAGTTTCAAACAAAGAGCTTTATCGATCCCTAAGTTCATCTCGACATCATGAAGTTCAACATTGTCGTGGGAGAATAGATGTAGCGCTCGTTGTAAGATTTGCCATCGTTCGGGAGGTTTGATGGATTGATTTAGATCTGCGAAGAATTTGACGCATGTTAGAATTCTAATGAACACATTAAGCATTTATTCAAACACATCGAAGGAAGAGATGTTCCCGAGGCAGATCGTTTTACTCACCCTCAAGAACCTGCCGTGCTCGACGAGAATGAGCATTCCTGATGTCCGTATTTCGCTGATGATTATAGGACTTGAGAGCCGCCTGTTGATGTACTACAATTGCGGGTAGCGGCAATTGGGGAGTAGGTACTCGCTGTTGATAGCCCTCCATCGTACAGTATTTTCTGAAATATGGAATTGAGAGTCGGATTTCTTTCGTCGTTCCTTACATACCTTATTTGGAGATAGATACGGTCCTGGCAAACAAGTCCGAACCCACATGAAATGAGAAAGAATGATGATGTTCGTGATGATGAGCGTTTCGAGTGATCCTAGTTTTGGCTCGGTCGGCGCGCAGCTGGGATTTTAACGGCTTCACGAGAAATCCCACCCAACCCATTCACTGTATGTACGAAGAGTACGTACGTGTAGTGTAGAGCGAGACACGAATTTTACAAATACCATTCGTTTTTTATTAGACATATTTTCTTTTGCTCATCCTATTGATTTCTATTATTGTTTGTCTGAGGGGGAATCATGATCCTATGGCTACGTTGCCTACAAACAATATTAACCTGTTCTCTCTCTTAGAGAAGAGCTCAGGGTAGTACGAAAGTCTCCTCGCGCACGACTTCCAAGGGCACAGCATTTTCCGGACAGGCTACGAAAATAATAAGTCATACCCAGGTGGTGAAGCTATCAAAATTGCAAGTGAATATAAAATAGAAATTTTACATAGGATACTTTTAATAGAGATTGCTTCTCGTTAAAAATTGTCACAGTGGTATAAGCCATGCGTCCAAAACATGAAAATCCACCAACATTAAAATATAGCTGTCGAATCGAACCACACATTTATATAGAACCAATTTCAGGCTCCTTCTTCGAATCGTCTTCACCTCCATCGTTGTAGAGTACCTTCGGAAAAGCGGCATTGTTCGAACTTGCACCAGCCGTTGCAGCGTCGCTATTGATGTCACTTTCGACGGTTACATCACTTTTACTGTTTCGGTTGAAACGGGCCCTCCAGTTCTTCGCCCGACCAGCCAACATTGCAATCTTTTCTTTCCCGTCCTCCACGAGTCGTTGTGCTTGTTCGTTTCCTACAGCTTGCTCCTTCGCTCCAACGTTGCCAACTTCTTGTGCCAAACGATCCCTCAAGTTTTTGGCCTTGGCACCCCACATTGCTAACCTTGGCTTTCCAGTCTCATCGGATGTAACACCATCAGAGTTTTGCTCCTCGGGTCCATCGACTTGGGAATTTGCAGTCGCCTTTTGCTTTTCTAGATTCGCTGCAGCAATAGCGGCGGCGATGGGATCTTCGTCAGTCATCTTCTTAGCTTCAGCCTTTGCCTGAGCAGCGGCGGCAGCCTTTTTCTTTGCCTCCGCTTCAGCAGCAGCCGCCTTTGCAGCAGCCTCTTCCTCAGCCTTCTTCTGAGCCTCAGCTTCAGCGGCAGCCTTTGCAGCAGCTTCTTCCTCAGCTAATCTCTTAGCCTCTGCTTCAGCGGCAGCCGTTGCGGCAGCTTCTTCCTCGGCCAATCTCTTAGCCTCAGCTTCAGCAGCAGCCTTTGCGGCAGCTTCTTCCTCAGCCAATCTCAATGCCTCCGCTTCAGCCGCGGCCTTTGCTGCAGCTTCTTCCTCAGCCTTCTTCTGAGCTTCAGCAGCAGCCTTTGCGGCAGCTTCTTCCTCGGCCAATCTCTTAGCCTCAGCTTCAGCAGCAGCCTTTGCGGCAGCCTTCTCCTCGGCCAATCTCTTAGCCTCAGCTTCAGCAGCAGCCTTTGCGGCAGCTTCTTCCTCGGCCAATCTCAATGCCTCCGCTTCAGCAGCAGCCTTTGCTGCAGCTTCTTCCTCAGCCTTCTTCTGAGCTTCAGCAGCAGCCTTTGCGGCAGCCTCCTCCTCGGCCAATCTCTTAGCCTCAGCTTCAGCCGCGGCCTTTGCAGCAGCCGCCTCCTCGGCCAATCTCTTAGCCTCAGCTTCAGCAGCAGCCTTTGCGGCAGCTTCTTCCTCAGCCAATCTCAATGCCTCCGCTTCAGCAGCAGCCTTTGCTGCAGCTTCTTCCTCAGCCTTCTTCTGAGCTTCAGCCGCGGCCTTTGCAGCAGCCGCCTCCTCGGCCAATCTCTTAGCCTCAGCTTCAGCAGCGGCCTTTGCAGCAGCCGCCTCCTCGGCCAATCTCTTAGCCTCAGCTTCAGCAGCAGCCTTTGCGGCAGCTTCTTCCTCGGCCAATCTCTTAGCCTCCGCTTCAGCAGCAGCCTTTGCAGCAGCCTCTTCCTCAGCCTTCTTCTGAGCCTCAGCTTCAGCGGCAGCCTTTGCAGCAGCTTCTTCCTCAGCTAATCTCTTAGCCTCTGCTTCAGCGGCAGCCGTTGCAGCAGCCGCCTCCTCGGCCAATCTCTTAGCCTCAGCTTCAGCAGCAGCCTTCGCAGCAGCCGCCTCCTCGGCCAATCTCAATGCCTCAGCTTCAGCAGCAGCCTTTGCGGCAGCTTCTTCCTCAGCCAATCTCAATGCCTCAGCTTCAGCAGCAGCCTTTGCGGCAGCTTCTTCCTCAGCCTTCTTCTGAGCTTCAGCCGCGGCCTTTGCAGCAGCCGCCTCCTCGGCCAATCTCTTAGCCTCAGCTTCAGCAGCAGCCTTTGCGGCAGCTTCTTCCTCGGCCAATCTCTTAGCCTCAGCTTCAGCAGCAGCCTTTGCGGCAGCTTCTTCCTCGGCCAATCTCTTAGCCTCAGCTTCAGCAGCAGCCTTTGCGGCAGCTTCTTCCTCAGCCAATCTCAATGCCTCAGCTTCAGCAGCAGCCTTTGCGGCAGCTTCTTCCTCAGCCAATCTCAATGCCTTCGCTTCAGCCGCGGCCTTTGCTGCAGCTTCTTCCTCAGCTTTCTTCTGAGCTTCAGCAGCAGCCTTTGCGGCAGCTTCTTCCTCGGCCAATCTCAATGCCTCCGCTTCAGCAGCAGCCTTTGCGGCAGCTTCTTCCTCAGCCTTCTTCTGAGCTTCAGCAGCAGCCTTTGCGGCAGCCTCCTCCTCGGCCAATCTCTTAGCCTCAGCTTCTGCCGCGGCCTTTGCAGCAGCCGCCTCCTCGGCCAATCTCTTAGCCTCAGCTTCAGCAGCAGCCTTCGCAGCAGCCGCCTCCTCGGCCAATCTCTTAGCCTCAGCTTCAGCAGCAGCCTTTGCGGCAGCTTCTTCCTCAGCCAATCTCAATGCCTCCGCTTCAGCAGCAGCCTTTGCGGCAGCTTCTTCCTCAGCCTTCTTCTGAGCTTCAGCCGCGGCCTTTGCAGCAGCCGCCTCCTCGGCCAATCTCTTAGCCTCAGCTTCAGCAGCAGCCTTTGCGGCAGCTTCTTCCTCGGCCAATCTCTTAGCCTCAGCTTCAGCAGCAGCCTTTGCGGCAGCTTCTTCCTCAGCCAATCTCAATGCCTCCGCTTCAGCCGCGGCCTTTGCTGCAGCTTCTTCCTCAGCCTTCTTCTGAGCTTCAGCAGCAGCCTTTGCGGAAGCTTCTTCCTCGGCCAATCTCAATGCCTCCGCTTCAGCAGCAGCCTTTGCGGCAGCCTCCTCCTCGGCCAATCTCTTAGCCTCAGCTTCAGCCGCGGCCTTTGCAGCAGCCGCCTCCTCGGCCAATCTCTTAGCCTCAGCTTCAGCAGCAGCCTTTGCGGCGGCCTCCTCTTCAGCTTTCTTCTTAGCCTCCGCTTCAGCAGCAGCCTTTGCGGCGGCTTCTTCCTCGGCCAATCTCTTAGCCTCAGCTTCAGCGGCAGCCTTTGCGGCGGCCTCCTCCTCAGCCTTCTTCTTTGCCTCAGCTTCTGCCTTGGCCTCTGCTTCCTTTCGTTTCCGCTCTTCCTCGGCCTTTTTCTTTGCTTCGGCTTCTATTCGTTTTTTCTCTTTCTCTGCCTTTCTCTTTGCCTCCGCTTCCGCCTTGGCCCTTGCTTTGGCCTCGGCTTCTTTTTGTTTCCTCTCTTTTTCGGCCTTTCTCTTTGCCTCGGCTTCCGCCTTGGCCTTTGCTTCAGCTTTCGCTTTCGCCTCGGCTTCTTTTCGTTTCCTTTCTTTCTCGGCCTTTTTCTTTGCCTCGTCTGCTGCCTTGGCCTTCGCCTCCGCTTCCGCCTTGGCTTTAGCCTTTTTGTCCGCCTCGATCTTTGCTTTGGCGGCTAACTCTTCGGCTTCGGCCATTGCTTTGGCGGCCGCATTGACCTCTTCCTCAGCTCCAGTCTCTGTTTTGTCAACAGCATCCTCTGTCTGTTTCTCTTTCTTCTTCTTCTTTTTATCTTTTTTGGATAGACGATCCAACCATTTCGATGCTTTCTGACCTTGCGGGGTTAGAATCTGCACTTTCCTCAGGAGAGTCACCTTCGGCAGCCTTCTTTTCCACCTCACTCTCCGCTTCGGCAGGTAACTTTTCTGCTTCAGCAACAGCCTTCGCAGCCGCTTTCCCAGCTTCATCCGAAGCCTTTGGTGTGGCTCTTTCTGTTGGCATAACTGTGCCTCCTCTGACAACGGTGTCTATACCGCCAAGACCCTGCGCAGTGACTTCCTCTTCCAAATTTGTCTTTTGTCCAATCTCTCTAAACTTTTTGATCCATTGTGGAGATTGGGGGACGGAGATGTTAGCGGTAATGTTTCGATGTACGATTGTCCGTACACGAGTATCCTTCCCAAGGCTCTCTACAATCGGCGATTGAAGTGGGGTTTCAGCCTTTTCGTCTTCCTCATCTCTAGTAGCTTGGATCCGTTTCGGGTTCCTTCTTTTTGCTCCAATCAAGGTTGGGTGTGAACGTACAAAGTTTCAATAGCTTTTCTTCATACTTTCGATCTCTCTCTAGTTTCTCTCGCTGGGCCCGCGTCAAAATCACTTTTCTGCAATCTTCCACATCTTCAACCACATCTGCAAGATAGGCTTTCGCGGCCTCGCGACGTTCCTGGACAAGATTCCAAACTGTTCTTGGTTTGAATGTGTATTCTTTTTCGTCTAACTCTCCATTCTGTCCATTCCCTTCCTGAAATACATCAAAACGAATCAAGGATTGTTTTTGGTTGTTTGTCGAAAGTTGAGTAAAATATTGGTGCAATCACAATCACAATGAACGAAACCGCACACAATTGAGCACGAACGAAAAGCACTTACCGCAGTGATGGTCTTTGGCACTTTCTTTCGAGCCTCCTCTTCCTCCCTTTCCTTCTGTTCGCGGGCCCATTTACGTCGCTCGGCAACAAGATTGAATTTGGTTTGCGGTCGAAACGTGAACTCACCAGGAATTTTCAAGAGCGCGTCCTCGATTCGTCGCATCCGTTGCTCCGCTTCTTCTCGATCCGATAAGTTTCGTGCTCGAAGCATTTCTTTTCCTTCCTGGTAGAGGGAATCCAATCGGGGACTGTTTGGTCCCGAAAGTTGGCTCTGACCAGCTATGGAGGCTGCGGTCGGAGTGGATGTCCTCGACGCAAATCCGAATCTGTTAATTCTCGTCCGAGGCGTGAAACGACTGGCCCGAGAGGCTGCAGTTTCCTCCTCGTAGAGACGCGAAAAGACAGACATACCGCCGGCGCTTGGACTTTCTCCCAAGCTACTGACGGCGGAATCAGTAGTGAGCGTTCGTTGACGGGGTTTGTGCTCGGTATTTAATGTTGCTTGCAAGGCTTTCAATTTCCGTTCGCGTTCCTCCTTTTCCAGGGCCGCTTTTTCTTCCAACGTCATACCGCCCGAAACTTCGGGGGTTTCGGTGGGGACGATTGGTTCGGTGGCATTTGACTCTTCTGTCATCTTGTCTCTCTGATTCAATGAAGTCTCTCTACCACTGTGATGTTGTCGCTTTCTGCCTCTCGCTTACGATCGTATCGTCACTGCTGTTTCCTTCAGGTCTTCTGGCTCCTTTATCCTCTTTTAAGGCCCTTGTCTTCTGAAAGAAGTTTTTGAAGGGTTCAACCGGTTACGCCTTTCAAACGGCCGACACTAACTGTTGTGAATCCCGTAAAACAAAGCGCCGGACGGAAGGCGGAAGAGGTGCAAAAGACAAATGCAACACAAATAATTGCTCTTTTAGGATGTAGCCTGTTTGATGTCCAGACTTGTTGCGACTTGAGCTTTGTCAAAGGATCCTTCTTGTACTCCAAGCACAAGAAAGTCCAATGTAACTTCTGATTATGCTTCCGAGGTGAATCTTTTAAAAGAAAATATTAATGTGGCATGTAATCGTTGAATCGTCAGGAGTCAGAGGAGCGACTCGAAAATCGAAAAAACAAGACATCAACGGATGCCCGGAAGGCCGTTAGTTGGAGGCGCACGGTTATTATGACCCCTTCGGTTGTTTGCGACATCACAATTTTGTAGTTGGGTACGTATCTATTGTATATACTTCACATATAAGCTAGAGGGAGTCAGTCTCAACAAAAAATTGCAGGGTATTTTTTACAATCACTTTTGTTTTATATTCTTATTTATTCATTTATTTTATTGATCGGTCCCATGAAATTCACAGCAGACGTTTACATCTGTTTATCATCAATAGCTAGACGATATTACATTTGGCCCATCAGTCAAAATGCTTACTGGAAGGAAGTTTTCCAGACCTGGGGGGCGATCTTTTCGAGTGCTTCCGCAACAGCGTTTTGCGATTCCTCGGTTGGCGTCAAGGCAAGCATGAGACCTCCACGACCGGTTCCACTCATCTTGGCACCGACGGCTCCAGCAGCTCGGGCAGCATCTACGAGCGTGTCGAGTTCCTTGCAACTGACGGTCAAGTCCTGAAGGAGTTTGTGGTTTTCGTTCAACAATTCTCCGAGCTTGGTCATGTCGCCTTCTTCGATGGCCTTCTCCCCACTGGTGGCAACATCAATGTACTTCTTCATCAAGTCGTCGAACCAGGCAGGATCGGCTTCCTTCTTGGCACGGACATCACCAACAACTTCGGTCGTCGAGGAGGTGATGCCGGTCGATGCGTACACAATGCGGATGGGTTCCTTGATGGCTTTCTTCTCAAAGATAGGTTCGCCTTCTGTGCGTTGGAACTTGAGGAGTCCGCCAAAGGTTGCGGCAGTGTTATCAATTCCAGAGGGGGTTCCGTGGTATCCCTTCTCACCTTCGTATCCAGCGGCATTGATCTCGTCTTCGGTAAGCTTGGAAAATTCGGGCATTGTCTCTTTGACGGCCCGGGCAAGGGCAACAACTTGAGCGGCACTGGCTCCGATTCCAGAAGCACAGCAAAGGTTTCCGCCAAAGGTCAAGGTAGCCTTCTTTCCCTTTCCGAAAATCTTGAAGTGGTTCAAGACAAGATCAATGGCCTTCTTGCCCTCTTCTGCCTTCTTGGTTTTGTAGTTGGGAACAGCTGGGCGGTTATCGACAATCTCGACAACGCCAGTCTCTTTCTCGTTGGCAGCATCTTTCTCGTCGACATCGGCGACTTCGATTTTGCAGTCCGTGTATGCGGCAACGGCACCAACCAAAGCGGGAACTTTGTAAACAACAAAGTGCTCTCCGAACAGAATCAATTTTCCGTAAGCATGGGTTTTCTCAAGGATGGAATCCGACTCGGCGGTGGTCTCATCGACCTTGGCTTTCTTGGCAGTTTCAGCGGCGACTTCTTCTTCGGGGCTGCGCTTGGAGACGGATGTGGGGGAAGTTGATTCGGTCATGTTGGAATTTGACTTTCGATATTGTACGAATAGAAGAGGTTGTAAGAAATGACTGGAGTCTATGGAACGAGAAAAGTGATGAGATCTCTCGCAGAGGAGAACCCGATGACGAGAAAAAGCCGTTTTGCATTGCTTACGACCGGAGAGCGAATGAATCCACCTACCGCATTGCTTTTTTCGATGTGTAAACATCACGGTGAATCACTGACGAGAGACCCAATTAGTATTCCAAAAAATCTTCGTTCTTATTTACAGAAAATGCAGACCAGGAGCGCACGTGCAGACGGAGTAGTACCGATTTACGCGCAAGACGGCCGTAAAAAATCGTACGTGGCGTATAAGGCGCGAAAATGTTACTCATGACCCATATTACACGGGACTAGATGAAGGTTTGGGTTCATATGAACCGGTTCTGAGTTCATATGAACGGACCTTCTCCGTGCAAAAGCGTGAAGAGAGTCAAAAGCCACGGAAAGCCAAACGATTTGACGATTGACACAGACAACAGATCGAATAACGGGTGAAATTTCTTAATACAATACTACAACACCATCGTTGTTGAGATAGTCTTCACCCGGCACACGCTACTGAATTGAACAACAGTACTTCTTGTCTATCTCATTGTTTGGAAAAACAATAATTATACAATGTCCTTCCCAGGCCAATCCTTACAGCGAGCATGGCATCTCGTAGACGCTAAGAATCAAACCGTCGGACGGTTAGCGGGACAGATTTCGCAAATCCTCAGGGGAAAGCACAAACCAACCTTCAGACCAAACAAGGATATGGGTGATCATGTTGTAGTAATTAATGCCGAAAAGGTGAGTGAAAATGTTATCGCAAGTTTTCTGATTGTTTTCCATGTCGCTACTTCACAAGTCTCAAAAGCAACCGTTCTTCTTTTCCAAATATTTCTGCTTCGTTGGTATCCCAACATTGCATACTTCTGGAAACACAACAACCATAACAATAAATGAAATTCAATACCTAAGGTTCAATTTTCGGGAAAGAAATGGAATGACAAAGTATACCGATGGCACACTGGTTATCCCGGTGGTCTCAAGGAACGGAAAGCAAAAGACATGATGGCGCGCAAACCGGAAGAAGTTTTGAAAAAGGCCATCCTGGGCATGCTAAAACGCAACAACCTACGCCACCAATCTATCGAACCGAGGTTGAGGATTTATGTTGGAACGGATCATCCCCACGTTGCACAGCTCCCGCCGGACACAACGACCCCCTTGCCCCCACACCCACGGGCCAAGAGTGGAGATTTCCATTTCGGTCTAGACTCTTACAATTCACAGAAAGCAATCGGGCGGGTTGACAAGGCGATCGAGAAGGAGACACCGTGAATCATTATTGATAATACTGCTAATCTCATTTAAGTCCTAATCCATATTTCAGTGAACACGGTATTCTTCTTTAACGTATATGATGTAGTACACTACTATTGATTCGCGAACCAAAACATTTAGGTAAAGAGCAGAGTGTGAACTCAAATTTTTCCGAGATGAAGGCCCTTCGCAAAAGCAATATATTATAGTTGCGGAAGCTTCTTGAAATCAACCATATCCAATCGCACCTACACGTATGGTCGTTGTAAATGATATGGTATAATTTTCTGTAATGCAAAATTTATTTATTTTTCTATAGCCTTAAAACAAGTTCAGATCATCGCTATTCAAAGACTTGCGAGGTCTGTTCTTGAGAAGATTCTCGTACTTGCCACCTGTGTAGACAGCACCAAGTTGCGTGATAGAGTTGAAACTTTGCGAAAGATCCTTGACGTAATACAAATTCGAGTCGGCGTACTTCTTGAGCCATGCTTGACACACAGGAGTGTCGGGATCCAAAATCTGATTTCCAATCCAACCATATTCCAATTTCTGTGCATCGGCAGATGGTTTCTTACCAGCCGATGCCAATAAACTCTTCATGTACAGATTGAAGTTCTTCTCACTGAATTGTGTCCTTGGCAAGACGTTGTCCGAACCGGTCGTCCTTTCCTCCAAAAGAATCAGCAATGTACCATCCGTCATCAGGATCTTCTTCGTAGTCATCATTTAGTGCTGCTGCGATGTCTTCATCACTCAAACGTTTGTAGTCAGACATTCTACCCATCTTACCACGTTCAACGAACTTGGGTTTCGTGGACTGCTTCCAATCTTCAGTGGTTCGAGTCTTTTCAACCAATTGCAGAGTCAGAAGCCCAGACAAAAGAGCTGTCATTTCTCGTTCGGTCAGACCAGCACTGCTGAAGGCTTGACGAACTTCCTTCGTAGATCTATTTCCGCTCAAAATGTCCAACGGCAAAGGGCTTAGTTGCATCTTGCCCTTCTCAACCTCCATGCGTCCTAGCTGCACATGGCAAGACAGGTCCTCCGATGGATTCGATTGCCTCGGCTCCTGCAATGGCTACACAATCAGCGATACTGACTGCGGTCTTTTTCTTCAGATCCTTTTCTGCCTGGATCAAAACAGTGGCGGCATCCCGAAGATTGGAAATATATTCGCTGGTGTCCTTGGAATTCAAAACAGCGTAAATAACTCCCCCATTCGGTCCATACTTAGACTCCTTGGCGTTGAAACTCAATCCGTCCAACAAGGCCAGTTGGTAAAACGCGGGAGCAAGAGATGGTTTCTGAAGAATAGCTCTTCGGGTACGTTCTCGAACGGTATCGACGGTTCCGACACGAAGTTCTTGATCTCCGTACATTGCGGGATCAAAAAAGACCTCAGCATTTGCAGCAGGAACATTTCCAGTAAAAGATGTTAGTGCTCCGGTTGCCAACAATCCGAACGAGGAGAGACCGAAATTTCTTCTATCCATCTCGATGCGGCTGCCGTCATCGTCGATCTGGTACAATTTCGTGTCCAAGGCACGGGTTCTACCATCGGCGACTTTCGAGGTTTGGAATGCTCCGCAGTTCGCTGCTGACAGCGCCAGGACGGTGAATACGGTCGATGCAAGCTTCATCTTTATGCTCAATGGTCTTATTAAAGTTTAAGAGTTGTCTCTCACAAGTTGTGAATACTCCTTATTCCTATCGTACAAGTCCTGAAATCGCATTTGACAACGGTGAGTTGTTCTTCGGAAATCAGCGACAAGCCATCGTAGTCACATCCATGCTAACGCAGTTGGCAATCTTTGGTGTCAAAAGGGACTTACTTATCCTACGACTATCGCAGTGCCGTCATCATTGATGAGCTGTGCGACTGACGTTTTGTTTGTGAGAATTTTGTGCGAAAGAACGAGAAGCGGTATGTACATATGCATTTGAACTCACACTAGTAGGTAGGATTGCTTTGATCAGTGGACTACGGGAAGGAATCAATTTCGGCGCGGGTTTTCTGGATTACTCAATTACTTCTGAAGGGCATTTATCATCACAACATCATTGACGAATGTAGCTGATGGCTCACAAAAAATGGAAGGATGAACAATGGGCACCACTCTCACGGTAACTACAGGCAGAATATGCCACAGCATCAAGATGTAGGGTATCAAAATCCACAAGGTCAACGAGGATGGAGGGAGCAACAGCCGCAACCACAACCGCAACAACATCCTCTCCATCATGGAAATCAAGCCCTACCGCCGGGTTGGGTCGAAGCTACAGATCCGAGTAGCGGAAAAGTATATTATTGCAATCCGCAAACTCGAGAGACGAAATGGGAACGTCCCGCCATTTCCAATACAAGCGCAAATGCGCTAGCACCACGGCAATCGGGAAATAGCCTTGCGGCGTCAGGAGATCGAGCATCGCATCAAGGAGCAACACAGAATACACGGCAGGGTCAGCAACAGGTACAACCACAGTTGCCTCCTGGATGGGTAGAGGCGACGGATCCGAATAGCGGTAAAGTTTACTATTGCAACCCACATACAAGAGAAACAAAATGGGAACGCCCGACCTCTACTACACCTGAAGCGTCGACAACACTGAGAGAAAATGAAGGCGGCACGAATGGAAATGGAAATAGGTCTGGTTCTCAATTTCAGAATGCTGACGACGGATCAGAAACAAGCTTCGAAAAGAATGTGACTCATAGTGGATCAAATCAGTCAACATCATCACCAGATATTGGAACAGTAACGGGAGCAAACAAGCTCGAAGATGACGACAGCCACAAAGGTGACAACGATCATTTTGATGAGTTACGATCTGTGACAACAGGACAAATAGCCCACATGATCAGACTGCAACAACACCAACAAAACGCTCAAAAACTTGCTCAATCAGATGGAGAGCGTCAAATACAGATATCTACTATTGTATCAAGCAGGTCGACAAAGGATTCCAAAGAACAGAACGACGGATTATCACAAGATCCTTCCACGTATGTTCCCATTCAGCTTTCTTTGATGTCATCATTGCCATCAATGGAACGCACAGAACCAGGGCGATTGGACGTCCGAATGTATGCACTTCGAGAAGAACTCAAAAAGTTTGGTTACAATCAATCGTCAACACAACCAACACATCTCCGTTAAAATTTGAATTCGAAGTGGGACTCGGATCAAAAGTCCATTGCCAACCACCCCTTCCATCGAATTAAAGAATAATTAATGCGTTTCTTTTCTTGTTCCAGAAAAGACAGAATATCGTCTTCTGCGTTAACGAAAATTCATAGTATGAGATCCGACTCCTTAACGTACAAAATTTTGCGTTCACAACCGGTAATGCAAAAGAAGTACAAGGTTCCTTGCTAGATTCTATGGTAATAGTCATAATCGTAAATCGATAGAGCGAGCAACTCGTACTTTCTTTCTTTCGACCATTAGATGTAAGAATTTATGATGCCGACCAATTAGCTTCACGTTTCTATGTTTTGCTGAAAATGAACACTAGGTAGTTGGGGTGAATTTACCAGACTTGGCTGATTGATAAACGAACTTTGCATCCTCAACTGACTCGTAAAAAGATACTGTGATCAGGCCGTAATTCTTATTTATTGTTAAAGGATACAAAATTACAAATGCCGAAACTAAGCTGCTTGCTTATTGTTTTGCGTTGGCCGGTACTAGCCTACCATCCCGTCTTTCATTTCAGTTCTCGCTACTCTAGAAAAAAAGCAATCTATAAGGTTTCTTAAGGAGCAGGAAGGCCGATAGCGTCCAAGTTTCCTAGTTGTTCGTGAACCATGATACCAAGAATACCCATCATTGCGGCACGTCCATTGTTCAATTCAACTGTGCGCTTCTTGATCTTCCATTCGTCGCTTTGCTTGTCCCATCCGAAATCGACGAATCCGTTGCGGTAGTCACCAGGGAACTCGGCTTCGCCTGTCAAGTCTTGCATGGCGAAGGTGAGTGTCCAGACAGTTCCCAAAGTCAAAGGAAGGACTCCTCGTACTTCGGCAGGCAAGTTCTCGACTTCGGAGATGGCCTTGAATCCGTAAGGCATCTCTTCCATACCGGGCAAACGAACGCCGGCGGCAGTGACCAACCATCCGGTGACAGCGAGCATGGAGACTCGTCCGTGTCGGAGTTCAACCTCTCTGTAGTGGTCCAAGGTTTCTTGGCTACCGTCGGCCAAGAAACCGCAAGGGTCATATAGTCCAAGAGGAGCCATGGCTCCGAAGTCGTCCGAAGCAGCCATCAAAGCGCTGGTGCTGGCCTTAGGGGCCGAGGTTGTGAAGGCCGAAGCCGAAGCAAGGAAGGTAGCGAGAAGGAACGTCTTCATGGTGAATTCTTATTTTGATGGATAGTGTGTTGTGACAATTGCTGTGATAGCAAGGCGGTACTGCAATAAACGAAGTCCAGACACATTAGTACGGCACGATGATGAACGAAATTTCCCATCTATCTCGCAATAAGAACTTCAAAATAACACGGAACATCACTGGGAAAAACAGTAAAGATTTGCGATCTCAGCTTCAACCAATTTCCTCGGGACAACGAAATCTCACTTGGCCATTTTCACTCATGACTCGAAATTTTCTTTCATTCCCCAACAACTACTTGTCGAAGTCGAATGAGTCGATGAAAGTAGTCACATGAATCAAAAATTATTCGTGCTCGTACACTTCTTCGTGAATTTTTGTACTGTATAGCAGGTGGTCACTGACACTGTGCAGCTGGGATCCTTCCGTAACGAAAATTCACTGATTGGCTCGCGCGTAGATTCCTGATGGTGACACATTTGTTCCAGCCAATTAGGAATGAACCTCTGAGAAGATCTCACTATGGAGTGTGTTACAATTTAACTATTTCGATTTATCTTTCATTGATAACTAATAAGTTATGTTGAACGTAAATTAATCTAAATAAATAGTTTCTTATGAGGTCCGAGTGACCGGAATCCCGCGATCCATGTTCTCCGTTTGTTCCATGCGTGTCTTTTCAACCGTGAATTCTAAGAGGAGAAGATTTTTTTCGTGTTCCTCACGAGTGCATGCGGAGCAGATCACAACAGTTGTCAAAAATACATAGAATTGTTTTTCTCGTTTTTCTCACAAAAAAGTATCTTTGAGAAACTCAAAAGCAACTTTAATTTTCATTCAACACTACTAATCCTTTCTCTCTCTTTCACCATGCCTACTCAACTTGGAATCAACGGATTTGGACGTATCGGACGTCTTGTGTGCCGTGCTGCCATCGAAAACCCCGAAGCCACCGTCGTCGCTGTCAACGATCCTTTCTTGCCTGTCGATTACGCTGCCTACCAGTTCAAGTATGATTCCGTTCACGGACGATACCCTGGAACCGTTGAAGTCGACGGAGACTGCCTCGTCATCGATGGAACTCGAGTCAAGTTCTTCGCCGAACGCGACCCTACCCAAATCCCATGGGGTGAAGTCGGAGCCGAAGTTGTTTGCGAATCCACCGGAATTTTCACATCCATCGAGAAGGCTAACTTGCACATTGAAGGAGGAGCCAAGAAGGTTATCATCTCTGCTCCCTCTCCTAATGCTCCCATGTTCGTGATGGGAGTCAACAACGACCAATACAAGGGCGAGACCATCTTGTCGAACGCCTCCTGTACTACCAACTGTCTTGCTCCTCTTGCCAAGGTCTTGAACGACAAGTTCACCATCGTCGAGGGACTCATGACCACTATCCATGCTGGTACCGCCAACCAGTTGGTTGTTGATGGACCTGCCAAGGGAGGAAAGGACTGGCGTGCTGGACGTTGTGCTTTGAACAACTCCATTCCTGCCTCGACCGGAGCTGCCAAGGCCGTCGGAAAGGTCCTTCCCGAGCTCAACGGAAAGTTGACCGGTATGGCTATCCGAGTAAGTACACTGGGAGATTGTTGATCATCTTTCTGTTTTAAAAAGCCCTCTTCTAATTCTAATTGTCTTTCTCTCGATTTTTTATTCCAATCGAAAACAGATCCCTACCGCCGATGTCTCCATCGTCGATTTGACCGTCCGAACCGAGAAGGGCGCCACCAAGGATGAAATCCTTGGAGCCCTCAAGGAAGCCGCCGAGGGCCCAATGAAGGGTGTTCTTGGATACACCGAAGAAAAACTTGTCTCTAGCGATTTCGTCCACGACAAGGCCTCCTCCACCGTCGATGCCGACGCCTGCATCTTCCTCAACGACAACTTTTTCAAGATCATTTCGTGGTATGACAACGAATGGGGATACTCCAACCGCTTGGTCGACTTGGCTGTCTACACCTCCAGTGCTTAAATACGCATCAAGGTTGAAACTTACCACAATGTTTAGAGTCTAATACAATCGAAAAAATAGCGTTCTAGTTTATGTTTTTATTGGGAGCCGTTTATTAGCTTGTAGCATGCGTCACTTGGTGTGTCAAGTCATCTAGTTTTGTAATCCCTTGCTCTCTCGCGAGGGAAGCATATAAACTCGACTCGTCCTTAAGCAAGTCTTCGGGATGACCTTCCTCAACGATCTTCCCCTTATCCAAAACAATAACTCGATTCACATCCAACGATCGAACGACACCAAGACGATGAGTAACCATCACCATGCTCTTGGTTTGTTGCATAGCCATTTGAAGAGATTGCACAACACGCTTTTCACTCTCAGAATCCAACGCCGCAGTAGGTTCGTCCAAAAGCAAAACTTGAGGCGATCGAATGGTTGCTCTAGCGATGGCTACTCGCTGTCGCTGGCCACCCGACAATGATCTACCTCCTTCGCCTATCCTTGTATCTAAATCAAGACCAAGCTCATTCCCCGGAGCTATGTTTAGACCTGCCAAAAGAAGACAATCAGTTACTTGTTTTCGCCATCTTGCATTGTATACAGCGTCAGCCTGTTTCTGGATCAATATCATCCTTATCAATTCCGTACAAAACATTTTCCATCAAACTCATAGGGAAAACATGAGGTTCTTGTTCGACAAGAGAAACGTGCGAGGCTGTTTCAGAACGTGACATGCTTCGAAGATCTTCTCCGTCCAGTTCAATGGCACCAGTAGAAGGGTCATAGAAGCGAAGCATCGTTCTTAGCATAGAGGATTTACCAGATCCACTTTTTCCAACGAGAGCCACTCGATCGCCGGAATAAATATTTGTATCGATTTCGCTTAGAGCAGGTCGCTCCATGGCATCGTATTCAAGCGTGACATTTTTCATTGCGATGACTGGTTTTGGAGTAGCAACTTCGATGGTTTCGAAACCGTTCTCCGAGCTTTCCGTCCTTGGGATAGATGAATTAGGGCTTGGATCATGAATGGCTGGGATACGCTTAATTAATTCAAAGACACTGCTGGAAGCTCCCACAGCCTGTTGGATTTTGGCCCACTGGTCGCCCACTTCGTTCGAGGACTCCAACACGAAACCAGTGTAAAACATAAAGGTAGTCAAATCGCTTGCAGGCAATCCACCTGCTTTGCCCACTGACCAACAGGCCAAAAGCATCGGCGACTTTCAAAATTGTTTCGAGAGAGTCACTCAAGAACTTATGGGTTCCGTACGCCCAAGCCTGTACTTCTTCCAATTCCAAGGCCGTAAATTGAGCCGCCTCAAACTTATCGGATTCGATATCGACACCATCAAAGGCCCGAATCGTTTCGGACATGGTGAAGGATGTTTCTGCAACGGCTGTGGCGTCTGCGAATGTGTCTTGGACTTTTTCTGCCAGATCACGAGCCAAATCTCCATAAACTGCCGACAAGTAAACCACCAACGAGATTCCCGCAAAAGCATACATTGATAGTTTGGGGGAGATTCTCAACAAGTACACCGACCCAAAGACGAATTGCGCAAATTGTCGAAGGACAACATTGATGTGGTAGGAAATGACTTGCCCGATCTTGTTAACGTCTGAGTTGAGACGACTCAACAAGTAACCGGTTTCGTTGGTATCAAAGAAGGCTGCTTCCTGCAGAAGCAAACTCCGATGCAATTTTACTCGGATGTTGTAATTGGCACGGCATCCTTTTGGTAAGATATGGAGACAGATTTGATCCGTTAGAAAAAGGTTCACATTGCGAAAGCAAACAAGTCAAGGCAACCGCTTAATCACTAAACTTACCTCCAATCCAAAAGAGTGATCCACGTATTCCGGTGAATAGACCCGCAAGCAAACTGGAAACACCCAATCCGACAAGAGCCTCGACAAGTTGAGCCTTCGAGGCGGTCAGAGTTGCAACGCACTGAATGCATTTGCCCCAATATGATGGTACAATCGACGTCATGAGAGCTCCAAGGAGTAAAAAGCCAAAGGACGGGGTGATGAAGGATGCCGTGTATCCTGCCAAATTCATAATGTTTTTGCGTTGTTCGTTCATCTTCTCCCACATGTTCTCCTCACTGGACGCTTTCTTTCGGCGGAGCCGGAGCAACCGTTGAATGAAATTCCGTCCATCCTCTTCCAAATTCTTAGACTGTTTCCCAAAATGGCCAACCAAGAAACGTGCGTAAAATATTAATGATTCTGAAATTGACTGTGTTCTGGGTGCAATTTTGTTGGCCGTCTTGTATGGATCGTAGTCATCCAAGGATATGTCCGAGCCAAGAGATGTGTGGATACGGCGTCGATGGCGTGCAGGTCCGACAAGATTGGTGCGTACGTCCCGAATTCCATTTGTGTTGCTCGTCTTCGTCGTAGGTATTTGTGTGACGCGAAGGCTGGTGGTTGTGAAGGAATGTGCAAAAGATAAGATTGATGCCAGAAAAAGCCCAAAGAATGCACGTCGTTTCTCCATCCCTCGCCGTCTATTTCTATTGCGAATCTTCAACGAATTTCCACATGGCGACGACGATCCTTCCATCATACTAGCAGCTTAGGATGATTAAATCTGTCCTTTTCCTTGATTGTTGGCTTGTGCCTTTCGACAGGACGGTTTCCGTCAGTGGTGGAGATGGTCGGCTGTTACTTCGAGTTGTAGCCACAGATCACTTTTGAAGAATAATCGATCATCACCAAAAGTCTCTGATTGCTTTACATTACGGTACTGTCTCGTTTCAGGGATGATGGGTATGTGTGGGTGGATGATTTGTCAGACTTGCGTGTGTCAGTGGATCGACGCGCTTCTTTGAAAAACTTACGTGATTTCGTTTGCTGTTGGTTGTTGGGAAATCCACGTGGAACTTTACAATTGGTATATTGATTCACGAATGGGAATGATGTTTCCTTCGTTCTTGTTCAGAATTTCTCGACTCCGAATTTTGCTACTTCACGAATCAGACGGAATTTTGACGTGACATGCATCGTTTCAACTTTTCCTGCATCCCTCGCATTCAGCATCTCACTCATAACAAAATACCGATTTCAGATTGAATGAAATGACAGCATCTCGCAAGAATACCGGAAGTCGCAGCAATAAAGATGAACATATAAACGACCTTAACGTTTGGAATGGTGCTGCTTTGTTGGTGGCCGATTGCATGGGAACTGGGGTGAGTACAAACAACGAAAAGCGACTTCGCTTGAGTCAATTGAACGATCCGCCATGCTGTATCAACTGACTTCTGAACCACATTCTTCTAGCTGTTAGCATTGCCCCATGATGTGAAGATATTAGGCACAAAAATAGGGTTGTTCTTTTTGATTGCTAACCTACCAATAAATTATGGGGCAGGGTTGATCTTGGCTTTAGCGGCAGACCGCGTCGAGAAAGGTGGCAACAGTGGCAATCGTGAGGAAACCTTCGGCACTGAACCAACGGAAATAAACGCAACAATAACGACTCGACTCACGACCGAAAGCAAGGTGAAAGCTTATGATGCGTTGGAAGAGGCCAGCCAAATTGAAGGTTCTCAAGCAGAAAATGACTACGAAATCGACAATCAGAACAAAGATGCCGACACCGCTACGTTTGATTTCGTTGGCATGGCATCTGAGATTTTCAATGATCCAAAAATAACCCGACTTGTCATGGTCCTCTACTATGTAAACATATTTTTGGTTCTGGGCAATTACATTGTCGTCATGAGTCACGCCGTTATCGCCATGCTCGACAGCGGCGACAATGACAACGGGATGTTCTCTTGCACCCCTGTGGCAGGGCTTCTGGCTTCGACGTTGATGTTTACGATATCGCAGTTGAGAACGATGGCCAAGTTGGGACGATCAGCGTCGGTTATTTCTTTGCTATCACTGAGTATTGTGGTCGCGCAGTGTTTATACTTTTCAAGATCTGATGTCAAGGCCCACAACAGTGCTGACACATTTGAAGACGACGTCGTCGGAATACGTCTATTCTTACGACAGTTGTCAGCGTTGGGATCGATAGGTTTCGCGGTTGGCTCACAAAAGTTGTTTCTGAACATCCGCCACGAATTTGCCGACAGGCAGGATGCGCCGAAAAGCCTTGCAGTGTCGTTGACTACATTCGGCAGTTTTTACGTCTTCATCATAGCGATGGCGGGAGACAATCCTCCCGGATTTCTTTTCGATACGATTCCTCGTGGAAATTTCCATCGGCAAGCAGCGGGATTCTTTCTGTGGGTTCACGTTGCCGTTAGCTACGCGATTAATAGCCAGGCGAATATGCGCCTCGATGGACCGAAACTTCTTTGGTCGATGGGGTCCCGTTCGACTCTGGTCGGATGAACGTCGATGGACGGCTCTGACGGCTATCATGGCATCAACGGCCTTCTTCATTGCAAACGCGGTTCCTTTTTTCAAGGATTTAGTCGCCTTCTGTGGTGCTCTGACATCCGTTCCGTTGACGTTGCTTTTGCCTGCCATCTTTTATCGTCGCGCTTGCGAGAAAGTCCCAGTTTGGTATCAACAACTTTCTTGGAAATCTTTGCATATGAGCAAAGGCTGGCCATCATATATGCTGTTGATCTATTCGAGTATATTTATGGTAGGAGCGACTCTCGGTTCTGTATATTCGATATTGTCTGATTGGCAACATCACTCTGGAGGCTTTTTCTCCTGTCAGTGATCATTTGAGATATAACGAGGAAGACGGATGGATCAATTTAGACCCGGAAAACAAGTTTTAAATCTTGAATGCTACTTAAACTAATGAATATCTCGAATAATGGATTTGATCACTCAGTGAGTTTTTGATTCTGTTCTATTGAGATAGCAGATTTCTATAGTATTAGTTGCTTGCTGTAATTGGACGACGTTGCAGCGGTCTATTTTTAGACAATTTCTGACACTGAAAGATCGGCAGAATCTGTCGATTCAGTTCTGTCACGCTTCATTTGTACCAATTCAAAGTCAGTGTTCTTGCCGAGTCCGCCTCTTTGTTTCACGATTCTTCGTCCTCTCCGACTCCGTTTTTTCCTTGATAGATCAAAAGTGTCATTCGGTAAGAGTTTCATTCCGTTCAGTGTAACCAACAACATGACACCCACATCCGCGGCGATCGCATATAGCAACGTCATTTTCCCCATGAAGGTCAAAACGACAACCGTAAATTTCGCAACGAAGCTGATTATGATGTTTTCTTTCACGGTTCTCAAGACTCGCTGTCCCATTTCAATGACGTATGGTAGTTTTGTCAATCGAGAGTCCATAAGGGTGACATCACTCATTTCCAATGCCATTGCAGCCCCCTCTCCCATAGACACGCCAATGTCAGCAGAAGCCAGTGCAGGAGCATCGTTAACTCCGTCTCCACAGAAAAGAACATATTGCTTCTGCCGACACAAAGCGAGCCGCTTCGGTTGAGGACGCCTCAAACCTTCGACAAAATTCAACTTGTCTTCGGGCAACAATTCGCTATTGACGCAATGCTCATAGATCCCAACCTCTTTTGCAACGGAATGGGCCATCGCATCACTATCGCCGGTGCACATATATGATTCAATCCCTGCTTCCTTTAGCTCTTTGATAGCATCTTTCGCTTCTTCTCGAACAGAATCCTTCACACAAAACATCCCAAAAATACCATTGTTGCGACTTCCAATGAAACCTATCGTTCCACCGATCTCTTCCCATTCCTCGATAAGGTTTTGGTTACTGGATGAGAGCATATCGAACATACCCAAGCGGTCAAATAGCCTTCGGTTTCCAACGAAAACGTGCTGTTGACCATTCACCTTCGCCATGATGCCCTCTCCTTTCAAAAGCTGGTGTTCAGTGACAACCATTTGTCGAGGGACACTCACTCCTTCATTCTTGGCGGCCTGAACCAATGACGACGCTATTGGATGACTTGCACGTTCTTGCATTAACGACAAAAGTCCAAGCATTTCTTGCCGTGTTTTTGAAGTACCAACGACATTCAAATGCGTCACGGAAAATTTGCCTTTCGTCAAAGTTCCAGTTTTGTCGAAAACGATTCGATCCACGCTTCCCATCGCTTCAAGTTTGGCGCCTCCTTTAATGATGACTCCCCGTTTTGCAGTAGCTGCTAATCCAGCAGCATATGTGACAGGAGTACTGATCGTCAAAGCACATGGACATGCAATTACGATAATAATGAGTCCGTTCAAGGTCCACTGACGACCGATTTCAGTTCCAAAGTACCACGGGAGCGTGCACATAATTGTGGCAATCAATATGACAGTAGGAGTGTACGAGCGGGCAAAAGAATCTACCATCATTTCTGTCGGTGATCGATTCGATTGTGCTTCTTCAACAAGACGAATCAGTCTTGACACAGCCGAATTCTCCACGGTTGTCGTCGTTCTAATTACCAGCTGTGTTTGACCGGTATTAATCGTACCACCACTCACTTCGTCTCCTATATTTTTCTGTACTGGGGTTGATTCTCCAGTGAGACTTGACTCATCGATGGATGTACTACCCTCAACTACAACACCATCGGCTGCAATCTTGTCGCCAGTTCGAACCGAAATCAATGATCCTAATGGTACTCGATCGGCAGGGACGACGACAATCTCCTTTGTAATTGGATGGATGACATTCGCATGGTCTGGTCGTAAGGCACAGATTTCGCTCATGGCCTTGCGAGCTTTCGTGGATGCGCGGCCTTCTAAAAACTCGGATACGGCGAACAAAAATGATACCGAGGCCGCCTCATCGTATTCTCCCAACGCTAGTGCTCCAAAGGCAGCGGTCACCATCATACAATTGGCATCAAATTGCCACCGCCTCAGGGTTCTGAACGCTTTCACGATGATAGGTGGCAAACCGAAGAAAACAGATGCAAGCCCAAAGTATTTGAACTCATCCCTGCATCATAAAACGAAGTCGATTGAAATTCAAAACAATTAGATTGGAAACAAGAATGGATAAGAAGACCATAGACATATTGCACAACTTACATTTCATTCACGATGCTGACCATGCTCAAGACCCAAAAAATGCCACTTAGCAAAACATTCACATGATGCCTCTTCATCAGAGCAAAAAATCCACCATCGTCACGAAGAATCATAGGCTGATTGGGATAGTCATTTTCCGATGGCAGGTACAAATTGGTGTCAGCACCATCGATATAAACTTCCGCTGTAGATGGAAATCGGGAGGACCCTGCATTATCTATAGCGTCTCTGCGAAGGAAATCACGAATGTCCGAAATCGATACAAGATCTGGATCGTGTTCTACCTTGATGGTTTCGGAAATGGCGCTTGGATACACAGCCCGGACTTGTACACGGATGAAGGCATTTGCTATTGCCTTTTCTATCCAGTGTTTTTGATCTGGCCGTAAGCCTTCCACAATGAGAGTCGATTCGACGTAAGATGACTTTCCTATTTGATCGAGAGTGTCAGCAAGCGATTTTATCCTTGCCTGTTCGTCGGCGGAGTCGTTGCTTCCTGTAAGTTGAACCGTCGTCGAACCATCTTTTCGAATCTGGGCGGGGAATCCTTGTTCTGTCAACGATTCTGCTATTTGGGATGCTTGGATTCGAACGTGATCATGCTGGACGAGGACAACTTTGGTCATCAAGTTGATGTTGACTTTTGCAACACCCGATAATGGTTTGACAATTCTCCGGATGGCGGGAATTTCCGACGCGCAGCATATACCTTGTACGTCAAAAGACGATTGAACCCAACACTCTTCATGGTCACAATCGTCATCATCTTGTCCTTTTGGGATTGTACTGCCATTCGATGTTTCAGGTTTGCCTTGGGAAATGGATGCAGAGTATCCGGCTGACTCAAACGCGTGTCGTAAAGTAATTGTATGAACTGCTGCATCGTGGTGTACTGTTACATTTTTCAAACCTTGAGCCGACGACGATTCAGGAATTGATACTTTTCGCACTCCTGGAATCGCACGAATTAGTGATCGGAGAACCAAAATGTCGCTAGGATCAATTTGTTTTTGTTGTTGTCGAGTGAGCTGAAACGTCGTTTGAAGAAAGGCCTTTTTATCATCAGAATCCATCGAGTTTGATTCCGAATCCGAAAGATACTCGAGATCGTCTTTATCGTTTTCATGAACCGAAAGCTTTAGAGGCGATGCCTCGACATCCTTTTCTTCAGCAATAAACCCGCAAAACATAAAATCTGGATTGAAGGCTGCCCCCGTCGACGCACCCGACGGTTTGCCTCCAATCATACCGGAGGCAAACATTGGAGGCGGCGCAGGAAAGAAGGGAGGAGGCTTCATGGCGGTTACTGGCCTTGTCTCTTTTGGTGACGTTATCGATAGCACATCTGTCGGCGTTGGCGTTGGCGTCGTCGCCCTTTTTCTTATTGGCATGGTTTCAGTTCCTTCTCGACTTGTAGTATTTTCCGGAATATTCGTTTTCGATGGCGCAGTCAAAACTTCGGGATCAATATCATCTTCTTTCTCCGGTATAAACTGACAAAATTGTGAATCATTCATCCCGCTGATATTGTTGACACGGAACGTCGAAGATTTGGTCATTACTAGCGAAATCAATATTCTTGCACGGATGTCGATGAGATGTCATCAGGAAGATGGGAGTTTTTTTCTTCGCAAGAAGCCAGAAACCTTTCTTGCCCACAAAGTTGTTGAATTATTAGCTGGTCTTGTAGAAAGTTGTATTCGTTGTTGGTAATTTGAAATTGTAATGTGAACGAAATGACATTCAACCTATGCAGAGTTGTCATCTCTCACCCCTTGTAGTTCTTCTGGGAAAAAGCGAAACCAAGAATGATAGTTCAGGTGTACAATATTGGATAAGGCCATTTCGATTTTGCCCCGTCTGATGAGATGAACGCGTAGAAGCAACGTTCAGATTTGTACTGAAATTGGAAAAGCCTGAAACTCAAAGTGATTTTCGTATTTTTCGTTTGGAAGCGCGCGACAGATGACATAAAAATGTGATTTTTTAACGAACCAATTCTGGAAAACGTCAGATAGGCGACGCGATGCACGTGTTGCCTACGTAAGACTGCTCATGGCTGAAAAAATACTAAAGCCGGTTCCGACCAAAAAACAGAGTTCCTGAGTGCGTACAGTATAACCTGCTGAGTCGTCCTTCATCACCCGAGACATCACGCGAGTTTGCGAACTTCAATCCCAGCTTCGCATTTGGCTGTGGAGAAGTGAAAGGAACATTTTAGGGTTGGGGTTTAATGAAGGTTCAGAATTCCGGAATCTCCCATTTGACATAACTGAATTACTTCACAAGAATACAAACATCACCTGCACAGAAACATTCCGACGTTTGATTAGCGACGGCAAAGGAACTCAACCAAAGAGAGTGAGACCAAAACAACTTGGCGTAAAAGGCAGGCAGAAACCATTGCTGTTGCATTTTCTCCTTCCTCTCTAAGGAAGACGACTTTTCAACCCAATACAGAACAAAGACAGGTTCGGGCTACACCTTTGAGGACGAAATAATGGGATCATCTGTTGATCGACGCAACGCAAGGTAGAATTCCCGCAATTTGAACGCATTCGGTAGAATAAGTACTGTGCAATCGGCTATCATGTCACTCTATAAAGACAACGATGGCGACTCTCCTCCTTCCAAGAGATACCATGAAGAGGATCCCATCAACGTCGACTATGACGACAGCGATGACGACAGCGACGTGATTGTGATTGATACTACTCCAACTATGCTAGCAGAAAAAATCAGCGCAGATTGCGATAGCTTACAAGATGCACAAGAACATCCCAAAGCAGCAAAGCGACCACGCATCGAAGCGGAAGAAACGTCCGTGCCATCAGCAAAGGACAACAACAATTGTGATGGGGAATCAAAACCCTCCTCTAAGAGTATCTTTGAGGGATGCAACTCGTCCGAGCCGATTGAAATCGACGACGATAGTGAAGACGAGAGCGGTAATTACAATATTTCGTTCGAAAATGGCAAGAGCAATAATGAGGTTGCTGAGAAAAGTCAAACAAATTCGCCCAAGAATAATGATCATAAAGTATCAAGTCAACCCGCAATGGACTCCGCAAACACAAAAAGAAAGACACGTGATTCCGTGCTCGGCAAGAGCGAAGAAAAAGAAAGCCCGAACTCGAATGAAAATTTCCACAACGCCGACACATCGGTTGGCGATGATGACGACGACGACGGCGACGACGAAGATGACGATGAAGTAGCTATTGAAGACTACGACGAAGATGAAGATGAATTCGATGATGGAGACGAAAATGAATTCGATAATGAAGAGGAAGTTGAAGGCTTCGATGAAGACGATGATGACGACACTGTTCCACAGCCAACAGAAGTCATCAACTTGGCTGACGACGACGACGACGACGACGACGACGACTCGATAACCTCAGAGAAGGAATCTTCTCCAACCGTTGACGGAAAAGGGCATAACGATGTTCAGCAACCCGCGGGAACCTGCGAAACGACAAAAGTAGGAATCGAGATTATTGATGTTGACGAAATGGAGGACATTGAGTGTGAGGTGAAAGACGGCAAACAACCTGTGCGCGATGGGGAAATGGATACGAAAGCAGAGGGAACCAACAAAAAAATGCATTCGAAACCCCGTTTCAAGCCAAACAAAAACAATAGTGCGAGGATCAGAGAAAAAGAATGGAATACAGTAAGAACGTTCCGAACTATATTGCGACACCAAGAAGAAGAAGCACGAAGAAAAGCGACACACAATGGCAGCATTCACAGTGATGTTAATCCGCCCAATACATGTTCGGGACGAAACTTTTCGTCTTCTGAGGAAAACAGATTCATTTTTCACTCATCGAACGGCAGGCCAGAAGGCCACCACACAAACAGTTTCTTGGGAATGAATCTTGAATATGCTCACAAAGAACAGGAGCGCCTTCTCAACCAGGCAGCCCAACGCGTCCGCAATCAGCCCGCCTTTCATGTTACGAATAATGACCCCATCAGAGCGAAAACGGTGGCTCGTGAAATAACATTTTCAACTGTGGTTCGTGACGTCCATCTACAATACCCTGGTCATTTCAAGTATCGTGACTTTTACTCTCGTTTAGGACTACCTCGTGATGCGAAAGAGGCCATGGTCAAATCTCAGTACAGGCACTTAGCACGTGTCTATCATCCCGATCGAAATATAGGAAAATCCGACACGAAGCACAAATTTCAAGCGGTGACCGAGGCTTACAACCATCTCATGAATATATGACGAGAGGGAAGGAAGGACGAGTGAAGACGCCTTCCTTCCACCTTGCAGATTCAATTAACGAAAGTAATTAGACGTAGACAATAAGTAGGAATGACAGAAAGGCGTAAGTGAATAAAGGTAATATTTCTTCGTCATCAAAAGTACTTCCGCATTATATCTTATTTGTGCAACAGCATTAGACGATCTGTATGGAAGGATCAAGCACTTGGATAAGAAAAAGAAGCCTTGTCTTTATAGTGTAGTGAAGCAAGAGAAATAGATTATCTAGCAACAGCTGTCAAAAGCAAAATGTAAAGCACCCGATGTGGGGATTGAACCCACGACCACACGGTTAAAAGCCGAGCGCTCTTCCAACTGAGCTAACCGGGTTTCGGTACCATTCACGACGTTTTCTTGCATTATATACTCTAATTTAATCACAAGGTAAGAAAAGCTCTTGACAAAAGAAAGCTCCTCCTACATTTTTTCATGCACGTTTCGTTTCATCATTCCTCCAAATTCAAAATCGATTCATGACTGACGTTCATGATGTTTCCTTCATCATAAAAATGAAAATTGAACATTCAATTCTCACTCTCACTATTTCACAAAATGGTGGAACCAAGTGCAAGTGCTGATACTTGCACAGCATACGATTTAGTTGTTATTGGTGGAGGCGTTATGGGACTAGCATGCTTGCGAGCAGCTACGCTGAAGGGTTGGAAATGCGCCTTGGTGGAAGCCGAGTCGGATCTGTTGTCGCATGCCAGCGGAGGGAATAGCGGCATTGTTTGCACGGGCGTTGATGCAGCTGCCGGGACTTTGGAGCGTGCTCTGATACGAGATTCCATATCCGAGTTTCGCTCCTACTGTGGAACGCACAACATCTCCCTTCGTCCCTGTGGATCTCTCGTGTGTTTGTTTCCTTGGGATGTTGCCGATGGACAGGATTCCAGCGACAATAGCAACGCAAATCACATTTCTCTGCTCGACCATGTTCTCGAAGAATCTCATATAGCAGGAGATAGTGATGCAAAGATGTATACCACTGGTCGAGAAATTCTGGAAGAAAAGGAACAAAACTTGTCCTCGAGTTTATTAGGCGCTGTCCACATTCCTGGCGAAATGGTTGTCGACTCGTGGGTTTATTCAATATCACTAGCTACTGATGCGTTAGCAAATGGAGCCAATGTTTATACAAATTTCCGAGCTGATAAAATATGGAGGAGTGAGATTGAGGGCGAAACATTATGGACCGTTGAACGAAAGGATGACGATGAATCCAATGAGATTCCTGTGGTCCTTCGAAGCAAAGTTGTCGTGAATGCTACCGGCAATTGGTCCGATTTGTTAGAAAAGTCTGTTCACGGAACTTCTCAGTGGGCATCGAAACCAAGACGAGGTCAATATCGAGTGTACAAGTCAAACTCGCAAACGCAGATATTGCACCCATTACAGCCAATTCCATCGCAACGAACCAAGGGAATCTTCGTATTTAGTTCAATTCACAACCATCTAGTCGTTGGACCAACAGCATTGGACCAACCATCAAGAACTGATCGTTCCATCGATCCAGAGGTTGCCCGACAACTCGACGATCACATACGGCGAGTGATACCAGCCATTGATACCGAAGCATCGTATGTTGGAGACTACGTCGGTATTCGTCCAGGAACCGATCGTCGTGACTATCAGATTCATCTCGACGCGAAGAACAACTGGATTGCGGTAGCTGGGATTCGGTCCACGGGCCTCACCGCCAGTCTAGGGATTGGGAACTACGTCAAACGACTGTTAAGCGCGATCCTTGAGGACCCACCTCCAAGCGACTGCAATAAAATCCACACAACGCAAATGCCTTCATTTGAACAGTTGGCTGAGGATTATATGACTCACGGCGACGGTTGCTGTGAAATAAATGGTCGTCGGTTTCGTGTCACCCACCCGCTCACAAAATTCGGGTTGGAATCGTTTGTGCCAAGTGCTAAGGGGGATTAAAAACACCACTACAAGCCATTACCACAATGCTAAAAATGCTAGTTTTTCTTTAACCATCCAAAAACAATTTTTATCTCATAATTATAGTTATTCGTCGACACGAAACTAATCTCTCCTAGTTGTGCATCACCAGTTGACACTCGGATTCGCCCCTGTTGTTCCTTAGATCTTCTTAATCTGTACTTTCATTCGATTTTGCACATCGTGGGCAATCTTTTGGTCGTCATTTGTGTGCATCAATCTTTCCTTCTTCATCGGATCAATATTCATCACGGAATAAGTACCCCCGGTTGTACCCTTTGTTAGATGTCCTGGGTTGACCGCCATGGTGCTTCCAAGAATGGGTGCACAGAACGGCGTCAATCTACTTGGGACAACCAAGACATCGGGACGACAAGGCATTCTCCAACCGTCTTGTTGTTTGAGATCAAGATTGACTGACTTATTTGGAGGGAAGAGAGGGTAGTAACTCTGCTGCTGAATCATGTGTTGTGAGATTCGACGCAGCCGGGAACCCGATGGTAAGTTGGCGTTTGTCTCCTCAACACTCATATGGAAAAGAACATCAGTAGAGGTCACACCAAAGACCAACTCGTTGATTCGGAAGGTACAGGGGTTGGGCAGGCAATGCACTCGACTTTTGCTGTTTGCTTGAGGCTTTGTCAATCGGTGCAAACCCAACGTACCAAATTCAATGCCTTCGGCGCCAGCGACGTTCAGAAACTCGCCACCATTTGTAAATCGATCCTTTAGCGGTGGTTGAGGATAACTATGTATGCATGAGGAGGATTGATAAAATGGTTAGAATGGGAGATGAATAAAAAACGAACTTCCGTTTTAAACTTCCGCACGAAAAACAAAAACGTGGGAAAAAACTTACACAAATTTCGCAACTGCATCCTCAAGCGCAGGCACCAGGACGAACTCCGTCACCATACTCTTGTCTTCAAAGACTTCTTCAATGACAGCGGCAATTCTCTGGGAAAAGAGGGTTTCGTAATCGACGACAACATCCTGCGCCTCGCCTTGATCGTCCTCATCGTCACAGGTTACTCGGCCCGACTGTACGGCCTCCTGTCGAACGTCGACAAAGGGTCCTGTCAGGATAACAACATCGGGGTTCTCTTCCAAGACAACGCTCATCAAATCGACAAAGGGTGCATAGTCCATGCTCTTGGCAGTGGTGAAGGGACCGCATGCCGAGATTACCTTGAGTGGCGCAATCGCCTGCTCTTGGTCGTCGTCACACCCGTAGTAGTTTTGAATCGATTTCACGGAAGAAGATGAGGGAGGCAGAGAAACACCTTCCTTGATTTTTGTGGCCGTGATCTTTCGCCCTGTTCCGTTGATGCCTTCAATGGCGACGATTTGACCGGGAAACAGAGAATACCCATTCAGCTGCTGCTCTTTCTTTTGCATGTGCGATAGATCGACGTTCACTCTGGCTACCTCCGCAAGACGAAGATGATCCTTCCAAGACAACCGACGTGGAATTCATCTTTCCGTTGTGGGCCTCGTTGCAAATTCTGCCGACGCACGTCGAAGGATGTTGGCGGGGGACGTTGACCTCTTCGAAGGAGGCTTCTACTTCGTCTCCTGCTTTCTTGTTCTTTCGTTCCTTTTCAATGTCCTCGACAATGGCGGTTTTGGTGCGCACCAGCTGTCTCTCGAGGGCATTTGCGCGATCTTCCAACGTTGTAAACATGTGGCGATAGGGTTCTTTGATGTTGTAGCGAGTGACGTCGTCGTCGTCATTCTTCTCAGAATTTGTGGTTACAACACACCGACGCTGCTTCGAGTCCGAGGCATTGTCATTATCTTCCGCAACGTGGCCTGCGGGATACGAAACTACGACGTGTCCCACCTTGGTTCGATCCTCGTACTTGGGAAGATTGACCGGGGCTTTCTTCACGACGGAAGTTCCAGAGGTGTTCCTACTGCGCACAGGACTGGGAACAGCGTTTCCTTTCGAGGCCAATTGATCTACCGAGGAAGTCGGAATGTCGGGAGAGGGTTGCTTTTGACGCTTTGACGATGAATTCGGCGTCACCATGGTCGCGGCAGGTTCTCGTTTGCGGGAAACCATTGCAGCTCCTCGATTGCTGCTCTGTGGAGCGTCTGGAGTTGGCACCGTGTTTGAAGCCTGGATGAGCACGTTTTTGTAGGCCTCGAATTGGTGCATGGTCAGTTCTGTGAGGTTTTGTTTGTTGAGACTGTGGGCCTCCCAGACTTCCGCCATCGTCTCCGGGGTCAACTGCAAGGTGGATGCCAACGCCACGCCTAAACATTGTGAATGGCAATGATTAAAAAAATAAATAAAAAAAATGTCAGATTACAAATTCATCACTTTCGTTTCATGTCACATTCGTCGGAAAGAACGCGGTCGCACAAAAGTTGTACCTACATTTGCTCAAGACGTTGTCGTCAATGCTTTTGAGTCCGGCACCGATCAAGGCTCTCTTGATGAGTTTCGGAGTCTTGGTGCCGCTATCGGCTTTGCTCGTTGCCATCATGGTCAAAGTTGTTTGCTCTTCTCTATGCTGCTGTTATTTCCGAACGCAAAGAATGGTCGAGAAAAGAATCGTAGGTGCCAAGGTGATGATTTACTTGACACAATATTTAGTATAGTTTGATTTCGACGCTTTTGATGAAAGCGGTATGTTTTCCTTGCGATGTTGTGTTTCTCTGATGAAGATGATACTCAGGTTCATGAAATTTGTAGCGACGCTTCGGCGCGCCCAATTTTATTCCGCAAACAATGACTGGGGACCCGGAGACAATTCTTTTGGCGCGGAAAATGAAAATCACGTTTGTGCCGATCGTTGGCAAAACAAAAAGAGAATGCACCGAATGAGGGGATCGAACCCTCGACCACACGATTAAGAGTCGTGCGCTCTACCAACTGAGCTAATTCGGCTGAAGATTGCTCTGCCACCTCAGCGCATGGTCAAAATTTATGAATTCTGTTCTGCGGAGTGAGAAAGTAGCACGATGATATTTCGTGATTCGTACGTGCGATAATTATTTTGAGGCCACGGGAAAACTGTCGAAAACTACAATAAACTGGGATTTAGAATTATCTAGAATTGTAGATTGTGGTAGATTTAGGAGAAATGTGTAATCGCGTTCACACAGTACTGTAGTCTACCGGCCATAGCATCGGATGACTGGCGTAGATGTCTTCCTCGGTCAAGACTTCATTTTGGTCTAATTGTTGAGGTGACCATAGAACTTCCCCCGACAAAACACAGTCCTCGACCGCATTCAAATCTCCTGAGAGCTGCAGCAGTGCTTCCTGAAGCGACTTTTTGGTCTCCGTCTGGCGTACACCAAAAGGCTTCATCATATTGCCTTCGATGACAAGATGAATCTGAACCAGAGCAAGCGACGAAGTGCCCTCTACACGCCCTTCTTCTTCGGAATCATCTCGGACGACTCTTCCGTTATAACTGCTCAACGATTCTTTATCAAACTTGCTTCGTTGTTTGGTTGAGATCCGGCTGAATTGTCGTTGAGCTCTCACTTCGGCTTCGTCACTCGAACGGTAATGATCGTATTGTGCCTCGACAGACGCGACAGAACCCTTTTCGAGTTGTCGTAGTAGCTCCAACGAAGTGTCGGCCAAAATGGTTTGCAATCCTTTTCGAGTTTCTGTAGAAGTCGTTTCTGCGAGTTTCTGTAGCCGGCGCACAACGCACGAAGGGTCGTTGGTGTTCGGAACATTCAAACACGCAGTCAAACGCCACACGGAAATACCAGGACCGAGGGGATACTTGGACGCATCGGGGTTATCGTATTTATCTCGATTGGCTCTGCCTTTAATGACTCCGTTTGCTACCACGGCGGTTACACCCGACACCAAGACAACGTCCGAGGCAGAGTATTTAGAAGTTGCATATGGGTGCGTGTTGACTTTGCGAACAACGGTTGTGCTTCCGTCGGAGTTGGACAATATGGCGACACCTTCCCCTTCGGCTTGCTCACCGCTCGCCGAGTGGTAATTTCGATAACTTCGGTTGTAGTTTCGAATCGGAGCTCGGATCGGAGCTCGAATCGTCCTGTATTGTGGAGCAAGAGTGCGGGACGTCCCAGCGGAATTCGATGGTCGAATGGTTCGGGTAATAGGCGGGCTGCGAAATCGGTCAGACCTTCCGAACGAACCTCCCATACGGCCATTGGAACCAGCCCATGCTGGCATCACCGATAGATTGATGATACAAAACATAGCAAAGGTAACGACCAGTGTACGGAATCGAAACGAAAGTCTGTTTGAAAGCCGGAGCAAGTAGGAAGAAATTCTTTGAAGGCGACGACGAATTCGGCCATTCTTATTGTCCGAACAGCGATCGACTCCTGCTCCAAACAATTGTGGCGATCGCTGGCTACCGATTATGACATCGTCGCGCTTGTCGTGGATTGTAACGATCTTGGGGTACTGTTGATGTCCGGTTGTCACACGTGAGGTGGTTCCGCTACGGAATGGTTGGAGGTGGAAGGCATTTACCAATAAGGTTGAGCAAGATGCTAAAAGCACGAACTGAAGTGTTCGAGTCATTGTTGACTTCATAACCTCAATTCAATGATGGATATTCGTTCGATATTCAGTTATTATGAGTAACGAATAGTCTCAATTCGCATGAACAGCAGATGTGAACAAACAGAATTTTTTGATCTTTAGGAAATTGATGATGATGTTGTCATCACACAAGATTCTCAATTCTCCAGATGGGAACTCAAAACGAAAAAGTATGCATCATCGCGCGAGGTCGAAAAAGAAGTCTCACTACTTGGCGCGAGATTGTAAGTGTCAATGAGGGAAAACGCCACGGGTCAGAAATAAAAAATCTGCAAATACTCTAGTTGGTGCAACCATGCTACTTTTATGACACTAAAGGTCTAAAGTTTCAAAAGAGAAAAATAGTTACTCCATTTTCTTTAACGCTAATAGTTCTAAAATTGTAGAGCAGATCCATCCTTCCGTCGTTGGTACGACGATGAGAAGTAGTGTTCGAGTGGGCAAGAACAGTAATTTTCTTCCCAGCAACACGCTTCATGATATCATCCAAATATAATATTAATCGTGGCCATTATCGTTGACCACGTCGGCAGTGCAATCAGAAGCAACCTGCCATATAATGATGACACGCCTCGTATGGGAGGGGCGGAACTAACCGGGTTCATTTCCAAGCTCAAGGAAGCAGAACCAGTTTCGGAGTCGGCCTCCACGGAAACCAAATCTATTAGGTCCATTATTTTCGGTGGCGAATTCGGCCTTGGTGGCGAATTCGGCCTTGTCGTAGATGGCAAGGGAGTTGTTGAGAACGAAGGAGAGAGCGAATTGGAATCTTGCGTTGCATTGGTAGTTGGCGTCAAGGTAGGGGAATTGCTGGTCTGATTTTCGAACGAAGAATTCGAGAAAACAAAACTTGAATTTACCGACGGCGAAAGCGATGGAGCTTGTGATGCTATTGGGAATGGACTTTCAGTCTCGTTTGTTTCTGTTGAATTGATAGGTTGAATGAATGATGGTGCATCGGTTTGATTCTCTTTGAATACCGTTGAAAAAATATTGTCAATTATTGTTGTGTTTTTCGATGGTATTTGAACCTCTTCTGGCGTGGTAGTTGGGATCCCAGATGTTTGATTGCTTAATGTTGGTACCTCCGTCGGTGTATTGGTTGGTACCTTCGTCGGTGTATTGGTTGGGACAGATTCTGTCGTGGGCGCTGCGCTTGGTTGACTGGTCGGCTGGGAGGGAAGAACAAAAGGAAGACTGTAGACCGAGTCTTGATATGCATCACATCCTCCTCTTACATCCAAAATCATAACTTCCGTTCCATCATCGTCTTGGAACGATGCAGAAAGAGTTTGTAATCCATTATTGCCAAGCGACCAAACAGCAAATGTAATGTTTGATCCTGCGGGCAAGGAAATAGCTTCTCGAAGGTACGCCCCCGGCGGCAGGGAAGCGTACTCCGAACTCGGTTTGTGGGCCAAAGTCTCGAGGGTCGTTGCATCGTTAAACGCCCAACTGACTATATCGGGATAAAGGCCGAACCGAATCGTGATTGTGATTTCAACCATCTGGCCACTGTCGTTTGTTCTGGCACCAAAATAAGGATCGCAGTCAAAGTTTTTCAAGGGCAGCTCGTCGGACATGACGCAAGCGCTCGATGCCAACCAGGTATATTCGTGGCTTATCCTAGAATACACACCTGGAAATTTAGATAAGCCGCAACCAAACGCCCACGATATGACCCCAACTTGAACGTCTTCTTCCGCAGTGTTTCCTTTCAGGATAGCAGGTCCCCCGCTATCGCCTGTACACGAATCTTTTCCGCTATTCGCAATGTCTGTCAAACACAGCATATCTTCAAAAATCTTTTCGTTGTATCCTGCCCGATACTCGATTCGCGTTGAACTGGGGTCTTTGGATTGTCGACAGTCCTGGTTCGAAATCGCGTTGAGATCGGCTTCTTGCAAAATATCGATCATCCCATCCTGTGTCTTGCCGAAGCCCACGGCTGTGACTATATTTTGATCCATTCCACGGATTTCAGTTGGTAATTCTGGATTTTGGTTCAAGAGAATCGGTAACCTGTCGGTTGGAGTCCTTAGTTTCAATAGTTTCATATCAAATTCCAAAGTGTCTTTGACGAAACGTGGATGCCTGTAGGAATAGAGTACTTCATGGCGATCAGAATCGTCCTTGCCATCGTTTCGATAATGCCGTCCCACCAATACCCATTCTGGAACTTCACAGTGTGCTGCAGTCAAAACAACGTCGGGAGTTATTAGGGTAGCACCGCAGTAGAATTCACCATCTTCGTCCACCATGGCCACTTGGTAGGGATATCGATTCGGAACGGAATCATTCCCGTTTACAATGTATTTTTGCAAGCCAGTGATTGTCCCTCCTTTGCGATCAATATGTTGATCGAAGGGAAGGAGTTGGCGATGACCTGCTTGTCGTCTTTCGGCTCGAAGGTTTTGTATCGTGCATAGGGATGATAGTACCAAGAGATAGATGCCAACCGAGAACACCATTTCTTCCCACAGCGCGATCGCTTTTTAGCTTTCCAACGGCAAAACCAGATAGGGAAAAGCTATCGATGCCTATTTTATGAAACTGGAGGAAGCAATTGGAAGGTTGGGGTGGTAGTCTATTTGTATTCATCAGTCATCGGCTACTTCTTTCAAGCACGACTTGGGGCGATGAATAATTCGTTTTCTGTGAAGCCTTCAATCGAAAGACCCAAGACGTTATCCGCGACGTTTTTTCCTTGATTACAGTACGCGAATTCTCTACGGGAATGGCCTTTCGAAGTTTGGGTCGTGTACAATTGTTTTAGGGTTGGAGTTTTGCCACCATTCGACCATGTCAAAATCAAAAATGATGTTGTGATGATTCATGATCAATTCAATGATGTTCTTGGCCCAAAATTATTTCAAATCTGGAAAAATACCTCATTATCCTTCATCTCAGAAGACCATCATCTTCAAGTCACAAGCACACACCATCTATTCGAAGAGATTGAATCTCACAGAGTGATCAATAATGAGTTCCGCATTGAGAAAGGTACAAGGTTCGAAAATTGCATCCTCGGCAGGGAAGGTCACTTCTTTTTTGCGACGAACTGTTCCTGACTCTAGATATGGTTTTGTTGGCACATCCAATCCTGCGTCGATCTTTGAAAACGATCGTTCCCGCTATTACAGCACTCAACCTAACATTCGATGCAAATCAGGCTTATTCTCCTCGAGCTACGCCTCAAACTTGTTGGAAAGAAATGCCAAAGGCAATCAAATGAACTTGGCAACAAGTGCACAACAGAAACGAAGACGCTATCAGATCTTCCTTGCGGTGGGGTCAAACCAAGGAGATTCATTTTCGAATATTGCTACAGGTATCCAGCTCTTGTGCGATCCATCCTTTGAGAAAAACTCATATCTTCCCACCGACTTTCTGCGGTCGTCGTTTCTGTATCTCACAAAGCCCATGTACGTGGAGGATCAAGAATCCTTTTGGAACGGTGCGGTAGAATTACATACCGATCACGATCCAGAGTCGTTACTGCACCGTTTGAAACTTGTGGAAGAGCACCTCGGACGTGACTTTGAACAAATTCGCAACGGACCACGTCCATTAGACTTGGATATACTTTTGTGTTACGAACAGCCAAGTGAATCTTCCCCGACTCCGGTGATTGTCGAAACACCCGACCTGATTATTCCTCACTGTCGCATACAGGAACGGGAATTTGTCTTGAATCCCCTGATTGATATAGCGGGCAAAGATCTGATACATCCCAAGGAAACTGCGGCTTTGGGGGATCTTTTGGACAACCTCGTCGATGCAAATGTCGACGCTGACCAGCCAAGCACAAGACGGCTGGTACCCCTTCCACGAGGCAGATCTCTTGTCTTTGATCAGACGATTATTATGGGCATACTGAATGTCACGCCCGATTCGTTCAGTGACGGTGGAAAGTGGACGGACAGCGTCGACAGGTCTGTGATGAGAGCGATGGAAATGGTGAAAGAGGGGGCAACTATTGTTGACATTGGAGGAGAATCGACAAGGCCAGGGGCAGCCGAGATCCAAATCGAAGAACAAATTTCACGGACAGTTCCGGTCATTGAAGCCATTCGGAAACAATCGAAAGACGTCGTTGTGTCCATCGATACGCGACACGCTGCTGTAGCCAGAGCAGCCGTTCAAGCTGGCGCCGATATTATTAATGACGTTTCGGGGGGTGCTCACGATCCCGACATGTTACCAACCGTGGCTGACTTGAAGGTTCCTATCGTGTTGATGCACATGAGAGGAACCCCAGAATCGATGCAGAGCCTCACCAATTATGAAGATGAAGGGGGCGTTGTGGACGGAGTTGTTGATGCTCTTCTGGAACGATCACGAGCAGCCGAAGAGGCTGGAATACCGCGATGGATGCAAATACTAGATCCAGGAATCGGCTTTGCAAAGGACATGGAAGGGAATCTCAGTCTCTTGAAAAACTATACAGAAATGAGAACGAAACTCGGTGGTTTCCCCCTCTTGTTGGGAACAAGCCGAAAGGGTTTTATTGGAAAATTAAGTGGGGAAACAGTAGCAGAGGAACGCGATTTCGGAACGGTAGGATCTTGTGTTGCTGCACTTTGCCTCGGAGTCGGGGGAAAGCAAAAATCCCTTGGGTGCAATATTTTGCGTGTGCACAATGTGAAAGGCGCTAAGCAAGCAACCGTAGTAATGGATGCTATTGTAGAAGCATCATAGTAAGCAATTGAATTATGTAAAGAGTAAGAAAAATCGATTTAATTAGATGATCTTAATTCTCAAGTTTTGTTCCTTGTCCACCACCAAACGAGTGGCTGGCATTTAGGGCATCCTCTGATGCCTTTTCGTCACCCAGCAGTCCGAGGACGATGCTGTATCTCCACCATTCCTCTGGAGAAGTTCGGACGTAAGGATACCCCTCGACTACAGATTGATCGTGCAATGGAAAGACTTTCGTAGTCTCCGCATTTGCAGGCTGCGTAGACAACTGCGTGTTCAAGAAATGGCCGCACGTCAAACTCCCAGCCTTGAAAGCCTCTATCGAGTGAGGCGTTCATGATATCATGATCGTCTTCTCCGGTTGGATCGAATATTCCATCGATAGCCGACGAAAGAAACTTTAGCACTGTTTTCCACTCTTCTCGTTTTTCTGCCTCTAGTACTGGCAACCAAAAGTCCGGTTCCTTTTCCGCCACAATTTCTTTGAACAAGATTGTACTGAGATAGTTTTTGTTGTCGTCATTCCCATCTCCCGCATCGCCATCATCCTCGTCGACTGGGGCTGTAGCATTACCTAGATTCAGCAATTCTCCCATTTTGTGCAATCCGGCTTGAAGACGAGCGCCAGAACCTGACAATTCACCAGTCATGTGCGGTTCTGCAACCAGAGAGGCTGCTACACAAGCCAGCGGATAGAATTCGATGGTAGAATCAAGCTTTGACGCATCGCCACGTTGCTTCTTCATGTCCTTGTTATATTTGCTAACGATTTCAAAATAGACTGACCACGCGTTTCGCAAGTTTTCCCACCGATAGTTGGAGCTCGATAGAGTACCGTTGAGAGTGAAACGAAGCATTAGCAGTGTAGCATCGGACAAGAATTGTGGTGTCGGTGGAAGCCACGTCAAAACATCTTCCATGGAAGGATCCCAATTAGCCGTTTGTAGAGAAGAAGAAATATTCATAACGTCGCTCACATTGACAGTGCTGTCATTATCGATGACGTCTCCATTGGACACGATTTCGGTTGTGTTAGCGTTGGAATTCTCCTTGAATCGACGTTCGTCCTCTTCGGCTTTTTTTTGCTGCTCTTTGCCAAACACTTCGGCCATGAACGCTTGGGCTCGATTTGATTTTTCGAATTTTGATCGTCGCCACCCAATAGGAGCTCTCCGATGAGGTTCCTCGTGTAGAATCCCTCTTGAGAAACCCGAGCCTTCTAAATATCCTTCGTAATTGCTGTCGTACAAACGAAGGGCAGGGCTTCGACCTCGTCCCCGTTCTTCTCGATCCAAGGCAAACCGAACGCCATAACCGGCCAAAACAGCATCGAACATTAGGAAACCACAAGCTTCGTAATGTACCATTCCGTCGAGATTCGCACAGGCACTGATGCCCTCTGCCGTTCGTCCCTCCGCATCAAACACATGAGCCAAGGCCCAGGTTGCCATTCCACCTGCCAATTTTTCCCCCTTGCCACGAACGGCTTCGGCCAGGGGTTCTGCTTCCGATCGACGACCTCCAACGGCAAGTCCTACCGCAATCGCCGCGGCAACGGTATTGTATCCCGGAATGGAGGGACGGATCATTCCTCCCTTTCGTTCGTTCCAATAGGCCGCAACGGCCGTCGATCCCCGAAGGGCTACTTGCGAATCTCCAAGAGTGTGACAAACATCCAACAACAAACTGAGTGCCAATCCATCGCCGGGACAAACCATAACGTGCCGATACAAGACCATCATGGCCCTTCGGTGATCATTTCGAAGCAAGCACTTGAGTGCTGTCAGATGGGTCACTTCTCGAGTTGTCAATGACGATGCCTTTGCTATTTGATCGAAACGATGGCCATTGTCCTCGTTCAGCCGTTCGACCGCTTTCTCTGCCAATGCTAAAAGTGATACGGGATCGTCAAGACCTTCCACACCCGAATCGACGTGTTGCAAGAGCCGATCCAGGTGATGGACGTACGCGGCTCCCGATTGCGCCAGGACGGGTGCAACGGCCGCATGGATGAGCATGGGACACGAACATCCATGTTTGTTCCAGACGGCAGCGTGGCCGAATCAACTCGGACCAGGCCAAGGCCGCCGAATGATAGGCCTGGGCATTGATCCCCATTTCTTCTCCACCGCCCGTAAAGGCCTTTCCCTTGGAAACAATGCCAATCAAAAATCCGTCCAGACTCGCCACTGCCGTTGTGATGTCTTTCGAAGCGGAAGTTTCGTCAAAGGTGACGGGTTCTCCAAAAAAGTCGAGGTGGATCTGGGCTCCTTTTGGGAGATCTTGCAGAGCTCGTTCCAGCGGATCTTGCACGGGTGTTAGCTGCATTTGTCTTCTTTGCTGCCGCCTTGTGTTTTCTTCATTCTTTTTGACGTTTTCGTGTTCTGCCGAGGAGGTGGATCCGAAGCGCTTGTGGTGGTTGCGATTGTAATTGTGATGCCAAGCCTGTCGATGAGAAGCCAAACTACTCGAATGCACCAAAGGAAGACATCTTAGAAATCGAGATCCATTGTGGTGAGAAGAAGAAGAAGAAGACCATCGTTTCAAGTTGTTGTGGCGACGAACATAGGTGTCGTAGGCATAGCGTGGGAGCCTTGAAGTTTTGCCAAAAGCCGAACTGCTTGCCGACATTGTAGTTGCTGTGCTTGTTGAGAATTACAAATGATCTGATTTGGAAACTCAATACACTAAAATGTAGATGTCGTCTACCTCTAGTAGACTGATGATATCATGGATCATCCCACGGTCAAATTTGAAATAGACTACGACGATCTGAGATTCAAAAGATGGGTTTGTCGATGTGATGTTTGTGGACGGAAAACGTGAATGATTCTTACTAAGGTTTATGAAGCAAAATATGGCGCCCCCTTTCAGAGCAATCAAATCAGCCGAATTAGCTCAGTTGGTAGAGCGCACGACTCTTAATCGTGTGGTCGAGGGTTCGATCCCCTCATTCGGTGCATTCCCTTTTGCTTTTCGTTGATGCCATCGAGAAGAGAGAGCATCAGCAGTTGATCGGGTTACTAGTTTGATGGAAAAGATAACTTTTTGCTTCTTTTAGTAATGGAGCTGTTGATAGGTTATGGGTTGTTCAAAATCGAAATTCGATTAGTATGACTACATCAATTGGATCCATACGATTCAAAATTCCGCGCCGCTCTGACATGTCCGTCGGAACAAAATGCCACAGCTCTCGACTGCCGCCATGATTCATGATTGATTGTCAATTGCAATAGAGACAATCTTCTTTATCCGCAACTCTTTGACGTTGTTCAAATCTTCGGTGAACTACAATTGAATAGATACTAGATCTAGAGCCAACAAATTCCAACGAAAACGATGCCCATCCTTCATAACATCCTCGCAATCAACTTCAAATGCAGCGTTGTGACGAAACCATTGGTTGTGTGCATTCTTCTTTCTGCCCTTTCAAGTTGGAGCATTGCAGATGCCTGGGAGCAATGCTCAACCCAAGACGGAGGAGGATTCTGTCCCGCCGGAAATACTTGCTGTCCGACGGGTATTTCCGGTCTTTCATCGTGCATCCCCGGGAGAGCAAGAGACCCCAAAGGAGCAAGGGGTCAGTGCTGTGATCTGAAAGGAAGGACCGGCTGCCCCTATGGCTACGACTGTGCCACAAAAGAAAACGAGCTACTGTGCAAACGCCGCGAACCGCATACGGACGATCTGAACGCCGAGGAGACTCCCCGGTACGAACTCTGTCTATTCCCACCGTCCGAGTCACCGGAAACCTATGAGTTGCAAAAATTTCCAATCGATGGTTTCCATGCGGTCTATTACTCCAGCATGGGATCGATTCTTAGCACGAATGGAAGGCAAACGTTTGATTCGGTGGAAACTATACTAGTGATTGTACACGGTTCGGGTCGCAACGCCGACGATTATCTGTGTGCGGGCATTTCCACCGTCGCGGCGGAAAATGAAAAAGTGCTGGTCATTGCACCCAAATTTGTAGCCGATATCGATCACGAGGATCGAAATCGTTACGACAACATTTTGTATTGGTTGGAACGCGGCAGCAATGTTCCTCTCGGTCATACGTGGCGGTATGGAGCCGATGCCGCGAATACATACAATGCTACAGCAAACGGTTCCAGCGGCAATGGCAATCCGGGCAATCGCCTCCAAAATGATAAAAATGAAAACATTCAAAAAAACCAAACTGGAATAAGTAGCTACACCGTCATGGATAGATTGTTGGAGTTCCTGATTGGTTCCAAAAAGAAACAAAACGAAACAAGATCGAGGCTCCGTGGGGAAGAATTTTATTTCCCAAGGTTGAAACGGATTGTTGTGGCGGGTCACTCGGCGGGTGGCCAATACGTGCATCGATGGTCTCTCCTGTCGTCCAGTCCCGTGATTTGGGGAGACAGTGTTCACGTGGGCGTCATGAACAAAAACAAGCCAGTGACTGCAAACGACAGGAACATCGAACTCAGGATGGTCGTCGCAAATCCCCGAAGCTACTGTTATCCCGACAATCGGCGCATGATTCGCACCGAGAATGGTTTGGCCGGTGAATCCAAGCGTTTTCACAGCGATCCGATTGGGACAGAGGCTCATGTCAAAAATGACGAAGCAGCTCATTTCAACTCTGACAGTGATATGGGTATCGACAAGCAATACAGTTATAGATATGCGGTCCCCGATCCTGACGACATTGATGCCTGCCCAACGTACGACCAGTGGCAATGGGGATTGGAACCGGGGGGAGATATACTCTCGCCTTACAAAGATGCTGCTCTTGCTCTTCTTGACTACAACACAACAGAGTTAGCTCTCCGATATTCCAAACGCAAAGTCTTTTACTTGGCAGGGGAACACGATACAATACAACAAAAAGATCGTTGCGAGACATACAACTTCCAAGGCGACAACCGCAACGAGCGCGCGAGACGGTACTTTCGAGCACTGACCGAATATTTAGCAACCCTGGGAGGCAACCAGGCGCGATCATCCAGTAGTAACCTGTCCACAAAGGTCAAGAGCACCAATTTGATCCACGAATTTCACCAAGTGCCAGGAAGTCCCCACGACCACACACTCATATTTCAAAGCACACCTGGTCGGGAGGCTTTCTATGGAACTGGATATCAAAGCAGTTTGAATGACAGCAACAGAGATATCAACAACGAAGAGTCACAGATAGCATCCATTCGACGGTCGTTGCAATAAAACGAAGGAACTCTCTAACGCCAAACTCGAAATAGTGTAATTGAAATTGTGGATGCCGATGATCTAATGGTCTTTGTTTGAATACAGGAGTAATAATCTAGCTAGGCTGATTATTGATAAGAATCAATATAGAAGTATTTGTCTGATTCGTACTGTATGTCCTTTGACTGATGTCAGTTAGTTTAAGTACGCCTGATATCATGTTGACGATGAAGCGGATTCAGAAAATCATGTGGTTTCGAAACGAGATCTCCATATTATTTTGAATAACGAATGCGTTGTGACAGCGATGAATAAATGTTCCAAGCTTTTAGTCCTCGCCTACTGAAAACAATCCATACTTTATTCTACGACTTGAATGAAAGAGGTCGGATGGATAAAAACTTTTGTTGTTCTTGTGTTGTTTTATTTTATCGGTCTGAATTCGTGTGATCGGAAGAAATATTTCTGCGACTTCAAGTGTCCGCACGCTCGCGCTGTAAGTTGAATTCAAAATTATGGCCCCAAAAGAGCAAGTCGCGCATCGTAACGGCCGTTTGAAAGCGCGCCCGATATTTTGGGGGAATTTATCATTCAAAATATACAGTAACGAATAATCATAAAGTATGTGGCTGTTTCTGCGAGCGTCTCTTCCACTTTTTGCAGATCGCCGATATCACGCAATTCGACAGAAATCGCCGTGAAGAGTATGATTGCACATCATTTCTTTGAAAGAAAATTTGATTTTCGTGACACAAACCGAAAACATACCGAAATTACATTACATCATATCGAAAGTAGATTAATTTCTTCAAAACAATTCATAAAATGGCAGCTGTTGATACTGGAATGTGGGCCCCTGAAACTCGCAGTGCGAAGACTGGAAAGGAGTCGAAAATCGAGTCCTGGTGGGAGGTTCGAAGAGCCGGACCCGCGGAGCCTGCCCCTACCAGAGGTGCAACTCCCCTCATTGAACGATGCATGCGAGTCCACAACTTCAGCGAGGACTTCGCAAGACGTGTTCTCAAGGGATACCGTCAATTCATGGAGCTCAAGTCCGTCATGAACGATTGGCAAGAACTCAAGTTGGCCCCTTCTGTCTCCATCAACCAAATGTGGGAGCTTCATCTTTTGGACAACCTGAACTACACTGAAGATTGCCTTCTTTTGTTCGGACGTGTCATTGGTCACAATCCCGATGGTGTTCTTGATGGACCTGCCTTGAAGGAACGAATCTTGACCACCCAAATTGCTTTCCAGGCCCGATACGGTGATGATTTGGACTCCGATGTTTGGGACTTCGGTGACGACTGGAATAAGGACACCATGGCCAAGCCAACCCTCAACAAGGGATTCGACTCTCTTGAAATCGGTGCTGGCCGCGGTCGCCTCCCTGTTGCCAGCCGAGGTGAAGCTGAACGCGGAGCTTCTGTGCCAAGATCTCCTCGTCGGGTGAACGCGTCCAAAGCGCCCACTGCCGCTTCTCCAGGAGGAAACGAACCTATCACAATCTTCCTCCGAGACCACAACACTAGCGAAGAAACCTACTTCTCGTTGCGATACAAGAGCACACTGCGAATTGTTTTCACCGTCTTTGCCGAAAGACGTGGATTGAACCAAGATTCCCTCAAGTTCACATACAACGGACAGCAACTGACGGGATATGAAACCCCTCACAGTCTTGCCCTTGATGACCGAGCCCGAATCGATGTCCACATTGAACGGTAAAAATGAGAATACGTTGTAAGCCGTGTACAACATTGACTCTCCCTGAAAAAAGAATGGAGAGATTTCGTTTGATTCATCAGAGAAGAGAATAAGAAGATCCTCCCTCGATTGCGCTCAATGCGCTCCTTGTCTGACAGAAATGGACAACACCAACCAGCAGATAAAGATGTCTTCTCCCATGTGTATTTATGATTAGTAAACCCGAGAAATGGATGAATAAAAAATTATTGTAAAAGAGAAATTGAAAATTAAAAAAAATGCCGTACACTACTGTACGTGTAGTTTTCCCAATGAACTGCTTTTTGCACGATATAATATTTGTTTCGTTATTATTTGTACCTATTACACGTAGGACTAGGACTACGCACTGTACTGTACATAAAATACGAATGACATTGAGAGCACCGAATCAGTTGAGAGTGGAAGAATTGCTGTTCACGATCTTCGGAATTGGATGGAATGTTCTGCGAGGGTGTCCAACGGGGTTCTTCCCATGGTATGGTGATAACAAAAATACTACAGCTCCACGTTAGAAGCTATGTTCGCCTTGCATTTCCTTGACGAGACAGTGTCAACGATTCTTTGACAGGTATAAACAACTGTACACGTACGGCGCCAAATCAATATTTATGTAGTTTACATTTCACTCTGGTGTAAATCTAGAGCATGAAGATTGATTTTTCATAGGTTCAGTAAAAGTATATCACTATTATTACATATAACGACCTACAAGGAATTTAGGCGTCTTCCTCGACATCCTTAGCAGGGTTCTTCAGCTGGTTCATCAGCGAGGAGTCCAGTGTGTTCCTCCAAAGACTTGATCTTGCTCTTGAGCATTTCAATGTCTTCAGGAAGAGTCTTCATGGTGTTGGACTTAGCTTGCCATCCTTCGAACTTGGCGACAACCGAGTCCTTTCCGTTGGCGAACTTGTACCAGTAAAGGCTGTAGGCAATTCCAAGGACCAAGAAGACGGTGATAAGAGATCCCAAGACAGTCAATCCCTTGACTCCCTGAGTGAAAAGGAGGGACAATCCCAACAAGAGAGCAGGGATGATCAAAAAGCAAACAACGATGTAAATAAGAGGGAAGATTCGGAGGATGCGGGTGGCCTTTCCGAGACTGCGGGCGGCGTTGAGAGGGATGTTTCGCATGAAGGGGACGGGGTACCACACAAGGATTCCAGAGATGTTGAAGAACAAGTGGGCAAGAGCGACTTGCATGGCGTCGGTGGTGGAAAGCAAAGCAGCAAGAAGAGCAGTGACAGTAGTTCCGATGTTGGCTCCCAAAGTGATGGGGAACATCTGTTCAAGACGAATCACGTCCATACCGACCAAAGGAGTGAAGACAGAGGTGGTGATGGAGGAAGATTGGACAAGGATGGTGACTCCAACTCCGACAAGGATGGCAAGGTATCCGTTGATGTTGGTGGCCTTGTAGATAATGCGGGAAGACATACCCATAAGCATCTTCTGGAGCAACCAGACCATGGCGAAAAGGCAGATGAACAAGAGGACCAAACCAATGATGAAAACAGTAACTCCAGAGATTTGGTCATCGGCACGGGTGGCATCAGCCTGAAAGAAGGCAGGGCAAGCATCGGTGGACTTGTCGCAAGCAATAAGACCAACTTGGGAGCAGGTAGACTTGGTGGGGAATTCAGGGTCCTCGCAGACAATTGGGTAGTAGTCACTGCAAGATTCTCCCTTGGCAACTCCCTTGACGACGTCCTTGTTCGCAATGATGACCTTCTTGGTGAGGGGTCCGACGAACTTCTTGATAGGTCCAACCCACTTCTCTCCGTCACGGGAGGAGAAGTTTCGGACACAGAGAGCGGTCAAGCGTCTGAGGTATCCAGTGATAAGTTCGACGGGCAAGAAGACACCGACAGTCAAGAAGTTGAACATATCGTGAACGGTGGCTCCGGCGAAGGCGCGTTCGAGCTGATCTCCATCTCCCATTTGTCCCATGGCGACGATGGTGTTGGTGACTGTGCAAACAAGGCGGAAGAAAATTGCGTCAGATGTGGTTTCACACGAACTCACGCGCAGTGCAGGAATCCATAAAAATTAGACTTACCGGAAGTACCAATGTTGGCACCCATGATCATGTAAATTCCCTGGTTGACGGAGACGGATCCGGCACCGACCAAAGAGACAACAATAGAGGTAGTGGTGGAGGAGGATTGGAGGAAGACGGTGGCCAAAATACCAATCATCAATCCGGCAATAGGGTTGACATCGTCACCGAAGAGTTCTCCGGCAGAGCATCCTCCCATAACCTTGGCACCAGATCCGAGAAGATCAAGACCAAAGAGGAAGAAGTAAAGGAAGAAGAGAACAAGACAAACTCCGACGAAAATCATAGCCCATTCCTGTCCGCTGTGGTGGCAGCATGCTTGGGCGACCTCACCCCAAGTAGCCTCGGCGGCTTCTTCGAGCTCCTCGAGCTGCTTCTCCTCCTTGGTTGGTTCTTGCTTTTCGATATCAGCCATGATGAATTTTTTTATTGATATTCAAAAGATTGCTAGGAACTTTTTATGAGGAGAAAGAATGGATATCGAAAATTCTGATTTTTCTGCCAGAATGCATGGATCCGCCTATTTTTGTTTCACAGATAATTTGGACCCTCTGCTACTGTGACAAATAGAAGATTCATCGGTTATTCATTCGGTTTCCCGCAGAGAGGACTAAAATTCCGGTAGTGAAGCTTACGTAAGGTTTACGTACAATGCCATTAGAAGAAAATACATTCAATGTTCCAAATAATATTTGGATGGCCGGAGAGAGAACTAAAGCACGGAGATTCGTGTATAATTCCAATGAATCTGTTCTGAATCTTCAAAAACGTGCGATTAATTGTTATTCACGAAAAAAAAAAGAATAGTAAATCACCCAATGACGATTTCGGTGCTTAGCCAAACATTGCTCACCCGTAGGCCTAAAACCTAAAATTTACTTAAATGGTGGATCTTGGAACAAGTTCAGAGGCTGACGTTGGAGTGGCTACGACTATTCGTTTCACAACTACAAGAAGCAACATATGAAATTGAAACTCGGCATGCAAATGCATGAATCTGAAATGAATCTTCGCAACATAATGAAAATCAATGGCACGAAATCCATGCCCACAGCCACTAAAAATTAGGATGAAGTCAAGGGCTTATTCACAAATGTGGATTACGCATTGGTCAACCAGCTCAACCAATATTGGCGAACACAAGCACTTTTTGTTCCGAGTGTACCAGCGTTAAAGAATAACACGTCTCATTCCATGGTGTCATGTATTTTCTCCCATCTTCTAAATAACGATACTTCTAATCACATTCGTCAGAAGAAGTGAGCCATGCAACGCAATGATTGAGACAACGTAGTACCATACTCTGTGCTTCGTACGTAAATGTTTGTCAAGAGGAAACCTATCTTGGACTGACTTGACTCGAAGACATCATCTCTATTTTCTGTTGTGTCATCTTCTGTATGAATAATACTTTTCATAGATCAAAACCATACGAGAGATACAAGACCTACCGCTTTATTAATTGTCATTTTTCGCTTCATATTGGATTTTAACGGTCTTTCTCTTATAGTGAAGTGGTTATCACTCTTGACTTTGAATCAAGCATCCGGCGTTCGAATCGCCGTAAGAGAAATTTTTGGAATTTTTTCGCAAATCCATGTCAGATCAGGAGCCCCCATCTTATGGTTTTGTTCGTCACTTTACACTATTGAATTCATCTACTCTTTCGAAATAGTATCGAGAAGTACATAGACCATTGATTAACAATGGGCCCTCGTTCAAAAGATACAATTACCCCACCGAATAGCATTCGCACACGAGATGGACGACACTGAGAATCAAAACGACAATAATGCTTTGACGATAGAGGATGGACCAGAAACAGAAACAACGGATGTCGCCGACGCTTGGGCCGTAGCTGAGGGTTATACGCCCTTGAACGACTTGAACAACGGTGTGGGAGATTCATACATAATGGTATCCACGGGTCCAGCTGATTCCAGTGATAGTGATAACGATAATGAAGAAGAAAACGCAAGGCAAGGAAGTTTTTATGTCAATCCAAACATGTTTTGAAACGTGGACGTTGTGGATGCATCACAGAATGTCAGCAGTAGCGTCGAAGATATCGATTTCGACGAAATCGCAGCTATTGCCTTATCAGCGCTAGATGACGAATATCAACAAACGATCGTACGGCCGAATCCAGAGTCTTCGAACGAGAAAGAGGATGACGAAGATCTCAAAATCATCGCTGCCGGTTTTGATGAAAGAAAAGAAGAATTGAAGCAAATTCACGAACAGGGAGGTTTCGACGTCCGGTGGGAGGATGTCGAAGGGAAATCTTCTACTGGTGTTTCAAAAACTGATGAGGAACAGCAACGAAAAGCAGATAATGACGTCGACACGGATGCAGTTCGAAGGGCGATCGAGACTCTATCTGTCAAGAACAAAGATGCTCCATTTCAGCAAAAATTTGCCGCTTGGCAACACAATCAACTTTTGAAACGACAACAAGAAAACAATGATCCGCACACATTGATTCCAGTGGAATCGTACAAGATATTTCACGAAACGAAACCAACTGCCAAGTCACGTCAAGCTTCGGCTGATTTGAGTCGATCTGCGACTCTAGCCGAAGCTGTCGTACGATTGTCACTCTTATCCTCCATCCAAGATGATTCGCTGTTGATTGATATCGTGGGTGTTGATCACGTTGAATGCGAATCTGTGTCAACGATCCAAAATACCTTCCGACCATTTGCCCAATGGCTTGGGGATTATTTTCTTGCATCCCAAGGGAACCATAAGATTCGCGTTCATTTCCGACTGATTGGTCGTGAGTTGTTCACCGCTACTGCAGCGGTTAAGGCCGTCGTTGATATATTAGAGTCATCGCCAACGACATCGTCGCATTTGCAAGCCACGGCGACATGTCACTCAGGTGTCTATCACGAATTCTTGGAAGAAACATGTCGACCAAGTGCCGACAACGATGTTTTGGAAACCAAGAAAAATTCCAGATTTAGCGGTAGCATTCAATGCCGGTATTTGGGGTTATCGAGAATGGGCGGATACGATTCAGTACTTGGCGTTGCAACGATACGCTATTACGACGATACCAACCGGAGAGTCGGGAGACAACACAAATAGCGCTCGGTGTGGTCTACCAATGATCATTACAGCCTATACTTTGGATGAGTGTCAAGAAGACCAAGAAGTCATCTCCGAGGCAATAAACTCGACGGAAGAAGAAATCGAGAAGACGAAGAAGACCTGCGATTCTTATCGAGCCGAGCTACTGTGGGCATCCGAAAGAAATCCGTTTGGTAGCCAAGTTGTACGAGAGACAAAAGGTAGCACCCAAGAGTATCGCGAAAATGCGTGCTGGCAAGCTTGGTTGCTTGGTGGAAAAGTATCATCTTCGTCTTCGTGAATTGAAGAGTGCGGTTGCTTGGCGTGTCCGTTCCCTCCTTTTGCTCACTGATAAAAAAGCTAGAGATAAATCTTCTTGCTACACGTATCGCAAACAAATAAAATTTTCAACTTTTCGTCGAATCAATTTTGTTGCTATTTCGTTTGAAGGTACAGCATGTGGCACGATCAAATAATTTTCTCGTTCTTGCAATGCGAGGCTATCTCAGGAATTTCAGCAATAGAAACGTTTCTGATTCCAATAGAAGACAAGGAGGAGAAAATTCACCAAATTGTGGTTGTCATTTTGCCACAAACACAAGCTTTGAAAAGCCTCTCTAGATTATAAGTACGTACTACTTCTCGTAAAAAAAGTCTTCGCAAAACATCTGCAAATGTAAACGGGAGCAACTAATATCCAGGAGCGGGATACGGAGTTGAGTGGTTCCAATATGTACCTACAAACTCTTTGGTGATGAGTAAGGTTCCGACCTTTCTAAAATGACAAGTCACCATGTTATATTCCTCTCCAAACACTCAGAAATCTATCCCGTATCATATGAAATTAATGGGGTTTAATATATTTTTATTATCTGAAGGCATAAACTACTGCACAAACCAAGAAGTGTATAGGGGATGCCAAAAGAAAAAATTGATTTAACGGTTGGACTTGGAAACACGTTCAATCTCATCCTTCTTCTTGATAGCGTAAGAGTTTGATGATCCTCGGGCAGCATTGATCAATTCTTCTGCCAGACATTCGGACATGGTCTTCAAGTTACGGAAAGAAGCTTCTCGGGCTCCGGTGGCAAGAAGGTAAAGGGCGTAGTTGACTCGTCGGAAAGGAGACATATCGACGGCCTGACGACGGACAACACCGGCTCCACCGACACGGGTGGAATCTTCGCGGGGTCCAGAGTTGATGATGGCATCAACAACAACCTGGATAGGATTTTGGTCGGTCAACAAGTGGATGATTTCCAAGGTGTGTTGAACGATTCGGACGGCCATGAGCTTCTTACCGTTGTTGCGTCCCTTCTTCATGAGGCAGCAGACAAGACGCTCAACGATTGGGCAGGAAGCCTTGCGGAATCGCTTTTGTTGGTATCGTCCAGCGGTGTGTGGAAGGTAAACACTGTGGTCACCCTTGCACGCGATGTAATCCTGAAAGATTCAAAAGACAAGAAAGGTTTTGCGTTAGCGACAATGTGTATTCAATCTGAAGAAAGTCACCACAAGAATCTCAATAGCGGCAACATAAAACTGTTTGCCAATGCTCCAAAGTTGCTTTGCAAAGGACAAAAGTTCATTCTAAACATAAGACATCTACTACGGCACTCACCTCAAGAGAGATGTCGCGGATTTCAATATCATCGAAAGACCATTTTCCGAAAAGCTTGACCTCGGTGGCACCGACGGCAACAAACTCCTCTTCGTCGTCCTCCTCGACCTCTTCGGCCTCTTCGTCGGCGACAATATCTTCAACTGGTTCTTCTACGTCGGCCATGGTGATTATTGATTATCTCGATAAATGCTACAGAGTATATAGTTGTTGCTTGAGAGCTTGTTGCAATACAGTGCGGCGGGAAGCTGTCGGTGAGTGGAAGACGAGGATATACGGCTCGATTCTACGACTCTCTCTGTACGTAGATAGCCTACAAAAAATTACTTCTTTCCGGTCTACTAGAAAATTGGTGATGGTGGTAGAAGGAGAATCCATTCCCATTCGTGACTCATAATACTTTTGGTACTGAAAAGAGGGGATTTTATTAATCTACAAATAAGAATTATTTCCCCCAATAAAACACGTATGTTAGTTTCCGAATCGAATGAATCTCGATAATAGAGTAACGAAAAGATCGTTTTGTAATTGAACTGAAGAACTCTTCTCACTCCTTTCTCTTCGATCTTCAACATTTTCAGTTTGTCAAAGGAAATAAATCCCACTACGATGACGAGCATTCCGATAGCTGCAGGCAGACTCGCCTTAATTTCTGCCTTCTTGATTGGACAATGCCTTTCGTTTGGAAGTTTCCAGATGCCCAAGTTTCCCTTCGGCAACAACGGTGGAACAGATACGGCATCGGCCTCCAATAAAGGAGCTCTTCAACCCGGTGATACAGTTGCTGTGATCGGGGCATCTGGAAATGTCGGAAAGCTTGTGGCTCTGCGTCTATCGGACACTTACAAAGTCAACGGTATTGTTCGGGATGCCGACTCGGTCAAGCCCTTCTTCGAGGGACGAGAAGATAGCATTTCCTTGTTCGAGGCAGACCTGTTGGAGGAAGTAACAGCGGCGTTGGCAACAGGTGAAGACTTTGACTCGAAGCGATTTTCGTGCCCCGCATCTCTCTTGCCAGCTCTGCGTGACGCCAATGCAATCGTAATCTGTACGGGAACGACGGCTTTTCCAACCGAAGCATGGTCGCGATCCGGAGAATTTTCCGTCACATCGGAGGTCATCGGTGCTCTCCTCGAGTCCAAATTCGATGTATCGGAGGCTCTTGGTCAGTTAGACTCCAAGGGTCTTAACACCCCCAAGAACGTAGACAACCGCGCCAACAAACTCGTTTTGGATGCGTGGAAGGATGCCTCCAAGGTGCCTCGAAAGCGCGCCATTATGCTCAGCTCCATCGGGGTCACCCGACGCGAAAGCATGCCCTTCCCAATATTGAACGCGTGCGGGGTTCTCGACGCAAAAGCGGCCGGTGAAAAAGCCCTACAAGAAGCGGCACTCCAGGATGGTTTCTCGTATACAATTCTGAGACCAGGACAACTCTTTGGAGGACCCTACGACAACAACTATTATCTCGGAACGCTTTTCCAGTTGGACAAAGATATCCAAACAAGAGCCGTGGATGTTGAAAAAGGCGATACGCTTTTGGGAGATACCCTTAGAAGTACTCTTGCAGAAGTTACAGCCCAGCTTATGGAGGGAGATTGTGCGAAAGACATGGACTTTGCTGTTGTCAACGTCAAGGGCGACGCCCCGACAACGGAAGTGGTGCAAGAAAAACTTGTTAGTTTATAAGCAGCCGAAAGTTCCATACGCAAAGACGATGGGCCAACATCAATCGATCGTTGGTAAAAACGCACAACTGCTGAACATTTTCTTGGTTTGTCATTACACGTAGTGAATCTATGGGCATAAGTTTATTGATCTATTTTTTACGATTTGATGATAGTACATGTTTAATTCAAACAAGTTTGATGGTGAATTCCTGTGCATTCCCTTGTAGCACTTTGACAACCTCTGTGTTTCGATATGGAGGCGCTTGGTGTCATGCGAGTTTGATGTAGATTTCATTCTTTTTTCCCCGTCGTATTGTTACCCGGAGCTTATCGGTGCGTTTAGTGTCCAATGTTGGTAGCCCTCGGCGTTCCTTCCATTCGACATTTTTATTTCGTAATGTCTCGGACTGCTTTTGAACGTGCTTCAAGTGATTCCGTAGCTCTCCAACTCGTCGCTCCCCCACTTCTGCGCCCAGTTGCTTCAGGGTCAGCTCTTCCCCGAACGACGCAGCCAGGGCTCGCCAGATTCTCACTCGGACTGTGTCATCGGGATCGGAGTCGGACGTCATACGTAGAGCTAGGTTTCTTTTATTAGCGGCATCACTCGTTGAGGATTTCAGTTGTCGATCGAGTCTTCTCTCCTTTACGACTAATGGTGCCGAAGGCACTAGGACAAATGCAACCACGTCTTGTATCAAAAACGATACCAGGCCGATGGTGATAAGCACTAATGAACGGATAGTCATATCGTTGCACTGGCTGAAATGAAATAAGGAAAAATCTCTGCCAAGCTTCACCAGATCCAAAATTTCGTATCCAAATTTGAAGGCAGTTGTAAATGTATCCTCTCGGTGCCGTGTCTAAAAATCGTACGGTACATCATGGATCCACAGAAGGCCGGGACAGAGGAAATGATATCGTTCCAGGGATTTCTATTCCTGGCGCTGACCGAAGCGAGGACAACTTTTGACACTGATTGATTCGGCAATCGCACCAAATGGAATGCAGTCTGTATGGAAGTATTGATGTTGTGTTGTGAAAGGAAATCAGAAAAGTCAGGTTGAAAAGTAAGATGGGTAGGAATGAATCGAGGATCGTGTGAGTAAGAACCCAGGTTCCTGAAAACCCAGGTTCCTCCGGTGAAAATCGGTCTCGTGCGTACGTATGAACTAGTACTGTAGCTCCGTATGAACATTTTCGTAACGGCTCAAATTTTTGAGTCGTTTGTTGGAGTCCCATAAGGATATCCGTACAGTACGTCGTAATTCGTCATCACTTGCAATGCCACAAAATTACCCTTGACCATAAGAACGTGCCATGTTTTCTGTTTTTTAACGTGCTGACGAAATCTCATTGCCGCATTTCTTGGCGCAACTCCACGAGAGATTCTGAATTCTGGCGCGGACCACCACTCACAACATGCCATCATCCCTAAAAAATGAAGAGATTCACGACCTCGTGAGAAACCCCGCAGTGTGAATCGGAATATTTTTGTTGAGTTCTTTTTTGGTAACAATTCTGAGAACAACGCTTGCAGCTGACAGGCGAAGCAAAATCAAATCAACAAAAAATATCGTCACATTGGATATCATTAATTTTTCCCGTATTGATTTCACGTTTCATAACAACAACCCAAGCTAGCCCTCGCAATGTTTGCCCCAGCTGCCATTCGTGCGGTTAGCCGTTTCCCAACTGCCTCTCATTGGTGGTCAAGAGCCAAGGAGGTGCCGGCAAAGTATCCCTTTTCTTTTGGAGTCGTCGTATCGGGAGTTAAGACATCTGTCGTCGATTTATTGGTTCAAAAAATCGTGGAACGAAAGGAAGAGATTGAACTGGCGACGAAATGCTGCCTTCGCTACCTTTGGGTTCGTGTACTTGGGAGGTGTGCAATACGCCATTTACGTTCCGTTCTTTGGAAAGTTGTTTCCTAACGCCGCCAGCTTTGCATCCAAGACTTTGAGAGAGAAAATCAAGGATTTCAAGGGTATTCGCAGTTTGGGAGTCCAACTTTTCTTGGATCAATGTGTCCACCATCCTGCAATGTACTTCCCCGCATTTTACGCCACAAAAGAACTCATCATGTGCGCTCAGAACGAAGATGGCAAGCCAGATTTCAGCAAAGCCTACGCCTCGTATAAAGAAAATCTTTGGGACGACATGGTTGCACTTTGGAAGATTTGGGTCCCTGCAACCTTTGTCAATTTTGCCTTCATGCCTATGCACATGCGAATTCCTTACACTGCAACTGTTTCATTGGCGTGGACATGTGTCTTGTCTTCCATGAGAGGTGGAGATGCTATTCACAGTGACGACATGGTGGGTGGAGCCGTCACAGGTCACTCCTATGAGATTTTTAAGGAAGGACTCGATGCCTTCAACACAACGCCGGTGGAAATGGATAGCAATCTCGACCACTTGAGCATTTCGGCTGCAGGCAAAGATCGGCCAGGAATGGTCGCACAATTGGCGACGCACGTAGCTAGCCAAGGAGGAAATGTGACACATTCGAAAATGGTTCGATTGGGCGAGGAATTTATCATTCAGATGCATGTAGCTGTTCCAAAAGAAGGATCACAGTCATTTGCGCAGAGTCTCAAAAGTAACGACGAACTCAAAGAATTAGATATTCAAGCTACTAAGTTAAGTCGAAGAGACACAAAAAAAGGAGGGAAGGCCGTGATGGGAATGAAGATTCATTGTGTCGGCATTGATAGGTATGTCGTGGATTGCAAATAATTGTCATCAATTCTTTTGTTTGCGTCGGTCGTAGTGAAAAATTTCGATCTCAAACTTACCTACCATTTTTTCTTTTTTCAACCAGACCAGGGATTTTGGCTGATGTGACCAGTCGTATTGCGGAAAAGGGCATGTCATTGGAAGATGTTTCTACGTCAGTTAGATTGAGTAGTACGGGGCAGAGAGAATTTGTTGTTGATGCTCTGGCGAGTTCGCCCAACATTAAGGACAAAGAAAATCTCGATCAATATGTTGCCGATATAAAGGCGATGGAACAAGATCTGCAACTCTCTACCTATGGATATCCGTGTTCATACTTCATAGGAGGGCAAGGTGGAGATTGAATATTGAGAGTAAAGCCGTGACTCCTTCTGTTGAACATTACTTGTTCGCTCCCTACATGGCCATTGGAAATTGTTTCTTCATGGCGCCGCTGACTTCGTTCAGAAGCTGAATATGGCTTCGAACGTGATCATTTGTACACTATTGTATAGTATCATAACTTTTAGATGATGTGAATTAGAATTTAAAAACTCTTGTCAATGATGATAAAAGATAGTAAAAGTATAGTGGTAGTGAATCGTTTTTTACTGGATTATTGTCCGTCTTCGTCTAAAGAAAACGAGTTTCGTTCCTTTCGTCGAAGCTTGAGAGAACTTTTTGGCGCGGCGACAGCCCGAAAGGATTCGATCGTAGAATAAATATCCTTGTCCGATCCATTCTTCCATCTAGAAGCAGGAGCACTTCCAATCAACATGATCGCTTGCGAAGATCCTTTTGGAATGGTTGCAACAAGCTGAGCTTTACGGGGCAGCTCCGTCTGTGTCGCCTGAGACAGAGTTGCGAAACTTAGATCAATGATTGTGTAATCACCTTTTGTGGCCCTCTTTTTAATTTTAACGTCGGTTGGCTGTCCATAAAAAGAAAAGCGTCCGCTAGGAGCCAACAAATTCTCCAAAAAGAAAGAATTGTCGATGTCTGCTACTGATTTGCCTTTGGTGTTCGATGTCACTTGTACGAACGCGCCGTCACTGGTTTTTTGGTTGCGACACTCAATGTCATAGAAGGGTCCTTCGGCTATGAAAATTTACGAGAAAAATCAACAAAGGTGGTGGTTGAGAAAATGCTAATATTGACACCATTCGGATTACCGGTAGCAAGATTTCGAGGCAGACTAGAATTTCTTCTTACCCAAGGGCCACGGAGAACTGTATCCGACCAATACCGCCATTTTTTCTCCGTCGCTTCCGTTCACAACAATCTCGGCATTGACGTCGCCGCTCTTTTTGTTGCGAGACACTTCACTTCCGTCTCGCAAGTACACGCCAGTTTCCGGACGGCTCTTTCCGGCCTGGCTCGACACACCCATCGTTCCTCCGATGTCGACTCCCTTTCTCAAAAAGGCATCTACGTCCAAGGAGTCTTGCACCGCTGCGGCCGACCAGGCTGGAGCAGGAGCACCACCGACGACGAGGGCTCCTGCCGCACATGCCGAAACCAATCCGCTTAGGATATCACGACGGGAAGTCTCGGCTGACACTTTCGCGTCGTGAAAACCGCGTTGGCTTCGAGCATTCTGTAACCCATAGGCCCCGTCTTCTCGGATTGCGAGCAACGCAAAAAGGAGCACGGAAGTACCTGAACAAAGAGGATTCATTGGGCTTTCTGTATGTTTTTCCTGTGTATTCGATTACAGTCTCACACTAGAGTGATGTGATGTACAGTAGATACACATTTACTTTTTCAATTTCGGTTTGCCAAGGCATGAATTACCAATGAAAACCAAGAAAATCTTTCGATTGGGACGAATTTTGATGATGACAGATTGATGACGTTTTGTAGCTACAGAATGAACAATATATAAGCCCTAAAGCGTGTCTGAGGAAGCATTCCTCATAATTCTCCAATTATGTTGAACGGAATTCAGACTGAGATTCCTGCTTGTAAAATACCAATTCTCAATGCCTTGTGTAATTTGAAATTCCTTTAATCGTGTCTTCGATGCGAATTCAGAATTGATGGCACATGGTGCACAATTTTCAAATTCTCATTTCTGAGAAACCCGACAACAACAACTCTCGAAGCATACCTCGTCCCGTTACGTTTCTCCTCTCCTCACGAATCACGATGTTTCGGCGGAAACAAAGTCCGTATCTATACACTACTGCTTTTCTTGGCATGTTCTGTCAACGGTCAGAGTACTGAGCAATCTTCGTCAACTACATTTCCCAAGAACCTTCCGAAGCGTACTTCGTCTCCGCCATTGGTTTTTGGGATTTTGTCACAACCATATTACGGTGATCGCGACGACGAAGAAAACCCAGACGAGGATAATTACAACAGCACCTACATAGCCGGTTCCTACGTAAAATGGCTTGAAGATGGTGGCGCTCGGAGTATCCCAATCCCCTACGATGCGTCTCCTTCCTTGGTGGAGGATATTCTCGGTCAGGTCGATGGTGTTTTGTTTCCTGGAGGAGGGAGTGCTCTGCCGCCCTCAGCCATTACGATATGGAAGAAACTCCACAGTGAAACCTACTATTACCCAGTGGAAGACGATGCAGCAGGTGATATGATTCCTTTGTGGGGAACTTGCCTCGGGATGGAATTCATTGTTCAACTCGCGGCTGATCCCACCGAAAAAGAATGTGGCTACAGGTGCAACCAAGATATACTAGAAAAGGGTTACAATGCTACAAACATCAGTTTGCCACTTTTGGATGTGGATCGAGCAGGATTGTATCAACATGATAGTGTTTATGATATTGTTACAGCATACAATGTCACAATGAACAATCATCATCTCGGAATCTCACCGGAACGATTTCGAAGCAATGCTGGCTTATCCCGGCGTTTCGACATCACATCTATCAATTATGACGGAAACGGTAAAGCATTTGTGTCGACGATTGAACCATCGAAGGGATCTGCAACGCATCTACCCGTATATGGTGTCCAGTATCATCCAGAGAAAAATACCCATGAGTACGGATTTTATCCACACACATCTATCCCCTACGAGGCGATCGACCATTCTCCTGAGGCGATTGACTTCAGTCTATACGAGGCTCGATTTTTAGTCAACTTGGCTCGTGAAAATGCAGAGAGGAGAAGGCACTCGACCAATGGTGGGCTCGGTCAACATGTTCACGGCAAATACAACAAGCCAGGTCTCTATCCGATGGTTTATACGTATCCCCGAATAGTGGGCTACAAATTCGAAGAAAGATACATCATTCCGCTTGCGAGTCATTGGGGACCAGGGATAAACGATGAGAAGTACGATGCAACAAATCATTCTACGGAAAACACAGGGAACAATCTTGGGATTAGAGAGGGAGAGGCTACAAAATCAAGACTTCGTCGCAAATCGAATGATCCGCAAGAGCGAGTAGAAGAGCTTCAAGCTCTTCGAGGATGACGTAACTCCTAAGCCATTTATAGAATATAATTCTTCCTTTTATAGTAACTGTATTTGATAGTCTAATGTATATCATCATCGTGACCTTCGAACGGTGTCTCTTTCTCCGTTGCAATTTATGACTCCATTAGCCGCGATAGATCTTCTCTAGAAATACCATAGGCAGCCTTCTCTACCTTGGCCGGGATTCCGTCACCGATGACCGATAGAATATCGATTGTTCGTTTCTTTAGCTTGAGGTCTCCGGGCAACAGGTTCATTTGATCTTCGTCGTTTCGCACCAACTTTTTCGATAGCATACCACGTTCAGATGGCGTATGCAAGTGCGGACAGAGTTTCGCAAATAACTTGACTGTATTGGAAAAGGTCAGTGGACCCAGCTTGTACGAATGTTCCACCTGACCACCGATTGCTGGTTGGCCTAACGAATTCAGGGCGGTAATCACCACCCTCACCTGCTTCGTTTCATAGAGAATCGTGCTCAGAATTTTGGGCAATTCCAGACATTCAACGTCGGATGATTTAATTAGTTCCGTACGGTCAAAAACAATCAGGCACTTGTCGGTCTTCAGCTTTCTGCATATAATCTCCAACATCGCTTCTGTGTCTGTGTCTTCGTCATTTGGTCTACATTTGCCATTTTCTTCCAACTTGTCCAAAAGTTGACGCAAGAGGGAGCGACAAAAGACATTTCGATCGCCTTGTTTGGGTTTGATGAAATAAATGTGCTGAATCTCCGATATTGTACTCGCCCGCTCGTTGATGTAATGACAGAGAGCGCAAACTAGTGACGATCTACCAATACCGGTGTCACCTACTACCGACACTAGCCGTTTGTTCAGCTTTAATAAAGCCGAAAGAACATAATACAAATCCATTTCTCTGCCCAAAAAGAACTGGGGTGGAGTTGGGGAAGGATCTTCTTGCATCATATTCCGAACGCTCAGCTCCGAACTCTTGCTACCAGGCAAAATGTTCCAACGAGTGCTCCGTCGTCGAGATGATCTTGAACCGTGACTTCTGGGTTGTTTTGGCCATTCACGTATAGGTTTTGCACGGAATACTGGTTTGTCGTGGTCACCGTCCTCGGGAAGAAGAACAAATTTCTTCATTTCCTCATCTGAGTCCCTCAAGTTGGGAGTTGCCCTTACAGCTTTACAACCTTGATCGAAAGCTTCTTTCACAGTATGTCCGACGAGTAGTGCCAGATAAAATGATCGAGTGAACGCAAGAGCAGCAGTATCCTTCAGCTCAGACTCTTGCTTACAACACACGACATGAGGTACTCCGGCCGATGCGAAGGTCTCACCAGCCAACCCAGAATGACACGCGGATACAAAAACAAATTTGAATGGGACCATTCCATCCTGAAGGATAAGCTCCTTGATATCCTGAACGCTCAACCAATTGGGGCCTCCCATTCCATCTTCAAACGGTAGAAACGATTGGTGACCATGACCTGAATAATGGAGAACACTACATCTCCTAGTTAAGGTTGCCAGTAGGCGAGAGTGATGCGCATTATCAAAACTCATATCGATGTCTCGAGAAGCTTCCTTCATGCACTGCCAAAGTAACTCTCGCTCCATCTCGAAATCCAGCTTGGCAAATGGGTGCAGTTTGTTCTCTTCGTCAGCAAAAACGAGCGGAGCAGAGAACAGCACGGTGATTTTGTTGTCATCCTGGGCATCGAGTGACGAGACAGAGGGTTCTTGGGCGACCGAGTACGAATTCCTCGAAGTAATTGTTTTTGATTCTTCGTCGACAAGATCGAGTTCACCACCCTTACTCTCTGCTACATCTTGTGTTTCAGAAGGTTCTCCAAGCAACTTCTTCTCTCTCTCTATGACGTACCGGTTGATACCGGTCTTTCGAGCTTTACGTAAGAAATTGGCGAGCCTGGATTTTTGACTCGATGTTATGGGTGGGCTATTGTTCTCGAAGAGTAGAAAAGACAAGCCACTTTCAGCATCCCGATCGTCAAGCTGATTTAAAATCAGATCAATCAATGCATGGTCGAATTTGTTCTCCGACAGATTCAAATGGCAGAGTGACGTATTCTTCAGAAGAGAGGACCCTAGCAATTGGTAAGAATCGCTTTCCAGACCGTTGTTAGAGAGGTCCAAATACCGCAGACATAACGCGTTATGTTTCAGCAAGGCAAAAATCTCAAGGACAGCCTGGCCTAGGGACAAGTCGTTCTCAGCCAAAATCAGGGTGTGCAACGACGAGCGCCAACTAGTACGTAGCATTTTGACTCCCAGTTTCTGATTGTACCGATAGAATTCAGCGTAAGAGCGAAGAACTCTCACAACGTTCGTGCCTCTTCTAATTCTATTGCCTGTAAGATCGAGCTGCTCAATACTGCATCCAGAGTCTTTGTCGTGGAATCAACTCTAGTATCATAGCGGCAGCTTCGTCTCCGAGGTTATTACCAGTAAGATCCAGAATTTTTAAGGTCGAGAGGGGAACAGGGGCTGGAGACAGCGCAGCTGGATTTCGCCTCGCGTGGCCCATTTTACCGAGCAGCTGGAAAAAAGCGCTCCACGACTCCCTCTGAATCTGCCCTGAATTTCGAATGCTCATACAAGTAAAATTCCCCTGCGGTTGGCCAATGGACACCTGTGATCTTTCGTCATCAAAATCTTGTCCTGACGATAATTTTCCAATAGTATCTAGAATGCGAACCAAAGCCCTGAGATCGCGATCGTTTAGCATGTTGTCGAATGTGAGATACGAAACCCATGGTGGAAGAGAACCGGTAAGATTAGCTAGTAAGCCACCTCCGTCATCAGTGTCGTTTCCATTCTCCGTATCGCGCATGGAAGTCCATTCTGAATTTCGGATAAACGAAAGGCCTGTAATCATCGGGTGTTTGTACAGAGTTTGCACAAGCGATTCCACAAACTCGCCAGCGAATGTGCTGTTCGTGAACCCAAGTGTCCAGTGAACATCGTCAGAATCAATAACAGATCCTTGTTTGTCACACAGCCGAGCCAACAGATCACCTTCACGTCTGAAAGAGAAGTACCGCCTCTTTGGCATCATAAACGCCCGAAAATTGAAGCTTGAACGAGGAAGAAGGTCATTGACAGGTACAACATAGTTTCGTAGTATCTTGGATGGGAAACACGAATCAAGAAATTTTTCGACCCGTTGTGGCATATTTCCGGAGACACTGAAATTCTTTGAATCTGCACTTCTCTCCAATTCGTGATGATGGCTTAAAACCCAATCCTTTTCTTCCCTTGTGTCATTCAGGGGAAAAACATGAGATGCCATCATATTTTCGTCCTTTTCGTCACCCAGGACAGAATGATCAACATGATCATCATGTTCGAGACTGTTGCCAGATTCATAAACTTCCCGATATTGGCGTAAGTATCTCTCTCTATTATCGCGTGAGTCGTAATCACTTGTGAAATTCTCAAATAGATGCTTGTATACCGGCTCGTCACGAGAACCCACACTTCTATCGTCGAAGCTCGACGACTTTTCTGATCCAGCTTGGGATTGTTCACGAATTAATCTCATCTCGTCCGAAAGATCCGTCTCTGTATCAGTGAGCGGCAATTCCCATAATTCAACAACCTTTGTCCGAATCTCAGCACGTGCCATTGCTTGTAAAAGTAATGCCCGCTGCAGGCAAAACAAATCAACAAGAAATTGGGGGTTATTTCCAGCTACTTGCACGGTGATTTCATCTTCAACAAAACCCATTGAAAGCAGAACTTGATTCGCAGCTGTCGCAATGTCCATTCGATCTCCACCCATGCTCTTCAGCAAGAGTAGCTTCGGTAGAGTTTGGTTCACAATTCTGATTTTGAGCGGTTCATAAACCGCAAGGGCGCCTATTCCTTGTAAAGCATCGATCTTTAATTCATGCAGCCAATTCGGTCGTGTTGTTGTCATCGCCTCCGCTCAATCTGTTTAGGATACCGTCCAGAGCTTCAAAAACACTGATAGCCCAATTTGCTACCCCTGGTGCTGCAGTATCAGATAAGAGCAGAGGAGATAAATTTGCCAGCAAACGGCACGATTCTTCAAGAAGATCTATTCGATCGAGTGTTATCAGTTTACTCTTTGCCAAAAAAGATGGAGTTGTCGAGAAGGCAGAGACGCGAAGGATTCCTGTAAGTCCTCCGCTCGACGCAAGGTCTAGACATCCTTTCAAAAGAAGCTCATTTGCTATGAGCTGAGGATCCATCCTTCGTACATTTCGTGATTTCTTTGACATTATTTGTGGCTCTAGCACGTTCGCCAAGGCACGGAGAGCTCTGTAAGTATCTTTGACACACGTCATCAGAGCGGCGTTTTCGAAGCAATCACGTTCTTCGTCTGTATACGTCTCGTTAGAACGCGATAATAATTCAATGATATACGTATTGTCTTTAACGGTCGCCCCAAGTGTCTCCGTTGCACCCACTCTACAAAGTTGGAGTCGCGTCTGGCGAAACGAATCGGTATCTTCGCTTAAAACTCTCAAAGCTTCTACAGAGATTGATCGCAGCTTCCCCCGATGCTCAAGAGCAATCTGAACGAATGACCCGTGTGCCCAACCTTGGAGAATATCACTGATGAAGAAAGAGCGAAACAAGTGATTAGACAAAACCTATGCGAGTCAAAATCATCCAAAACCAATACAAATTCTGTGGACTTACTTGACGACATTGGTGTGCTTTGTTGTGCTGTCTGAGTACATACTATCATAATCCCCAAAACACTCCTTGTCGGCACCTGTCATAGCACCAGCAGCTAATTGCAGCAGCGCAGTGCAAGCAAAAAGAACGATGTCCTCTGAATCTGGTGCGGAATGCTCGTACAGCAGGGCCACAAGATAGCTCACTCCGTTCGACTGCACGACGGCTGCCCTTGTATGAGGTGCTACACAAAGATACGACAACATTTCCGCAACTGCGAGACGAACATCCTGCCCAACCGACTCGTTCAGAAGTTTCACTATCTCGTTCACGGCACCTTCGTTAACAACCTGGGAGTGAATCCAGCCAGCCATGTATTTGTCCTGAATGGCAATTAGATATCGCAACGCCGAAGCAGCTGGTCGAACCTTGTCAATAACGCCAGATCGAATCCACTCCACAAAGATAGCAAGCAGCCCTTCACGCACTGCTATGGGTCTTGCTTCGTCAACTTCACAGACTTGTTCGACAATGTTGTATCCAGTTTCGATTCTTACTTTGCCCGTCTCTGTCAGTTTGGCCAGGTGGGCTATGAGAGTTACGGCCAACTCGGTAAGTTCTTGAATTTCTATGGATTCTTGCCGTTGATCGAATACACCACCACTATATTGCAATTCAGTAAGAGATGACAAAGTCAGCGACAACGATGTGAAATGAAAGGTAAGGATTTTAGCAATTCCAATAATACAACAGCGCACTTACCCAGTTCTAGAACGAAGGCGCCCATAGCGAACTGATTTGCCGGGACGAAGAGACGGAGGCGATGTGGAGCATTCGTCCTTTGCTTTTTTAAACGCAATCAAAGGCTGAATGGCATTGATCCATAAAATATTGACACCAACCGACGCCGCCTTGCACATTTCTTCTGTCGTTATCACAATCCCATTCGGAGAAACCGGGTTCGATTTAGCCAAGAAATGAAGGCACTCCACTAACTTGAGTCCAATCGACGAAGTTGTTTGCGAAGAGACTACGTAGGATGGTAGTATATAAGCAACCGCCAGGCCAGCAACAACCTTGAGTTCGCGAGTTATGCCCCTGGTCTGCTGAAACAGAGTCAAAAAAGAATGTATACCCCCGGACGATATTATTTCTTTTCTCAACTCTTCATCATCCTTGGCAAACCTCACGAGGGCCAAAGCTGCTAGCATTCGTTTGTCATTGGCAGCTCGCAACATGCAAATCAAACTAAACACATCTCTGTTCGCCTCGAGGAGATCTATGGTGGGACCTTCGGCATCCTTATTATTTTTCGTCTGTTCCTTCTCGTGCTTCAGCGCCTCTTCGCCAGCTTCAATCGCTGCACATATCTCATCGCTTAGACCGAATAGCTCCAAAAAGTGATCCGTTGCATCCGTGTTTTCCTGGAAGAACTCATTTAATTTCCCCTGCAACGTTGCTTGATCTTTTTTACAACCTTCCGTGAGATTTCGTATATAATTGGCATCTATTTCAATAGCATCATTTGTCGAAGAAACAACCGCAGACGCCGAAAGTAGCGCTCTCGTTCGCTCCTTCGCCAACTCAACAAAGTCATCTTGATTGGTAGACGCCTCCGAATCTGTCCCCACACTGACGTCGTTGAAATCTCGGGACAAGCCTTCATGGACTTCATTCATGCTTCGTCCATTTTCATTGACGACGGAATCTTCCTTTCTTTCTTCCACTCCTCCATTGCCGTAATTGTAATCCTCGTCGTTTTTGGGTGGCGCTTTGCGCATGGGATTGTAATCGGTTGCGTTTGACTTGCGATTTCTTTCTCCTGGCGCCTGGGCAACCGCAGATGGCGCTGGTGGCCGCGACGGCCGATGCGACGACGCATGTGATTGCTCCCATCCTTCCAGAGAGGGATACGACGTGGAAGGTTTGGTGTTTGAAAAATTGGACATTTTTTGCGGAAAGGAGGTTTCGTTGCTTGCGTTGATTTTTCTGTCGTCTCGGATTCCATTCGAACGAGCCATTCCCCCCGTCGTCGAGATCATTCTCCGCCCAGATGGTTTTCCAAAGGAATGTGCCGAAGCCGATGATGATGAAATCGTCAAATGATCGATTATGTTCGCTGCGGAATCGGATGGATCGTCGTCTTCCAGACTCCCTCTCGTATTCTTGGTCCCATAGATCGACGAGCCTTTGGACGATGCAACCGAGAGCGATGTCATGTTGCTGGCTCCCGTAGCCGACAGACCAAACGCGGGTGGAGAAGGCGAAGAAACAGCCGATCTCGCCAAGGATGAATCGGGAGCTGGTTTAAGGTTATATCGGTGTCTTTGTTTGCCGTTGCCGTTGCCCTGACTAGCTCCCTCCTGATGCTCCGAATCGCTGTAAAGATCTTCGTAGTGATCATCCATCTCTAAAAGTTGCCATGTCTTGGAGTAAGGGGATGGAACGGAACTCCGAGAGGTCGAAGGTCGAAGAGAAGCAGAACGTACTGTATTTGATGTCGTCGGTGGTGGTGCTATCTTAGCTTCATGGTAGTTTCCGCCATCCTCGTCGTTCTTCGAATCACCATTGTATGAATTATAGCTGTTGCTCTTGCCGTTGTTATTTCTCGAAGAATCCATTTTCGGGATCTAGGTCGATCCGAATTCAATGCGAAGGATTTACTTCGTTGCTACGACCGCAGTCGAATCAAGAGAGAATGGACCAGGCTTTTTGAATTGCGGAATGCAATTCACGTCGATCACTCTGGACCACGACACGGAATTCTTTTTCCTTCGTGGGAGACGCTCACTTCCCGATGGCAACGTCGGATGTTTAAGATATTCAAAGTATCAAACCAGTGAACATGAAACTGTTTCTGAATTCCGTATTCAAAGACAGCAGCTCGAAGTTACAGTTACTGCATTAGAATATGATTTCCAAGAGTCAAAGAGTGTCAATAACAAAAAAATTAGATCTAGATTGATCATTGAAATGACGGAACGTCAAAACGCGGGTCTTCGCTTGGTTCTCCCTTTTCACATATTACATACTTTGAACTTGGCTCAAAAAGCTACGTGTACACATCGTAGTGGTTTTGGTTCTACAAATAATAAAGGAGACCAATAAGTATGTAAAAAAGAAGAGGGCGCGTGAATTTTTATTCGGCCGTATTCAGTAGATTGCAGTACTGTATGCCCTGACATGACCCAAAAAAGAACGAAACGATTTGGAAGTGATAGGACGTGCATCACAATACGCAGATATGACAGAAATGATAACAGCAAACGAAGAACTCGGATTCTTTTCTTATTTGCGATTCAACAAGAGATATAAGTATGCGTCAAAAAGTTCGTACGCAGTTCTCCTGGACTGTTCAAGTATGGCTGCTCACATTCATAACCCAAAGATAATCCAAAATGCAGTCCCCATAGGACTAACTTGGAAGTCGATTTCTGCTGCAAAAACATGCCGGTGTGTGTACTGTAGACCGGAGCGAACCGAACCGAACCATCCATTGGATTAACAAACTACAATACTGAGGGCATAGCTGTTCAACTTACAGCTCTATGTATTTTTGTACATAGCAAACAAAATACTACACGTAGAGCTGTTGTTTATAAACACTGATGTATATTTCTACTTGGTATCCGGATTCCCAAATGGAAACATCTCGTTTGAAAGATTGATCGTTTGTCTTCCAAACTCAATGACTCCACGTTTCTTGAGAGCCGTCAACATGTTTGCCCAGGTCGAATTGATCTTGGATCCAATAGCAGAAGCCGTCTCTTTCTTGTCGTGAACTTTTCCATCCACAAGGCAGTCAAACAATGCGCACTGTTTGGTCGTAAGTTGAAACTTTTCCTTGATCGTCTTGTGGTAGCTTTCGTTCGTAGTAAAGCTAATGTCACCACTGGTATCCGCATTCTCCATCCCCTTGGGTGTGATGGTGACTACGCCAGGCTTGACGATAATCAAACCTTCTCTCTTGAGTTTCGTCAGGGCATTTGCGATAGTAGATTTTCCCAACGGTTCCTTAGCCTTGATGAATGTCACCATCTTTTCTCTAGAAACATCCTTCGATCCAAAGGTTTCTGCAACAAAAGCAATCGCATCCAACACAATCTTGTTGGAATTGCCACTGGTCTTTTTTCTTTTGGCTGATACTTTCCGAATAGATGCGTTCGTAGTTCGTTGCTTCGGCATGGTTCAGTTCGTGTGATGTAAAATCGATGCAACACGGTTGTCGAGAGTGTTTTTGACTTTTTATGAGCGCTTTCTGAAAATGAGCTCAATCTCTTCGCCAGTAAATCGTCGTGCATTTCTTTCTTCTATTTACGTTCTTTCCAAGAAACTTGTCGTCTGTTTCTCGCTCTTACGTTTGTTCTATATAGCTTGCTGTACCGTGACAACGCACTGCATCTCTAGAATCATTCCCCAAATTTTCTCATTCAGATCGTGTTGACGATGATTCCGATCCTTCAATTTTCAAACCCACTAGAGCAAACCAGTACCTACGGCTTAGTACAGGTTCCAGAACCGAGAGAAGGAAAAAGGAACAACTCCAACAGCTAAGCATCGAGACGACAGAAACACGCGAGATCAAATATTATTCCCATGCCACTGGGTGTTTTCGCCGATCGTACATTCTTTTGAGCCCACGGTTTTCGAAATGTCTCCACCACCTGTTGTGTTTTTGTCGCACGGAGTCGCTGCGATAGGGACGTCACGATAACCAATTTAAAAACTCCAATGTCAATATCGTGGGGTGGATTCGACGTCGACCACAACATCATCCTTGAAACATTTCGCAGCATTTGACTATTGATTCTTTCTTGGTATTCAATGAGAAACTACTCCCATCGAAATCCGAAAATTCCCGCCAGATTTTTTGAAGAATCTTCGCTCCGTTTTGACATTTTTTTAACCACAGTTCATGAAAGTATGATCATACCGTTCTTACTTATCAGCTCATAAATCAACAAAGAAGAATCGGCGGAAAAACACGAAAAAGTAATCGTCAGCGGTGAGAATGATGTTGATCATGGGTAAAATCTGGTGTGAACTAGAAGTAGGATTCTTCACACTTACGATATCGAATCGACGCACAACGAGAACGTGACGGTTAAGCTGCTTATCCCATAACAGCCACTTCTGTTGCGCATTTCAGTGTCACGAGAAGGAGACTGCACAAGTCCCTATCAACATTTTCAAAACGAACGGCATCAATAACATTACTATGAACATGTATCAGCGAACGAATTTATCACTTGGGTTCCTGCTGTTGTCATCTATTTTCCTCGGATGCGAGGCTTGGGCACCTTCACAAAGACTTCCTTCGACATCGACTCGGCATATTCTTCGAATCGAACATATCACGACGCTACATGCTGATGCCACTGGAAACGGAATCCAAACGGTTGATTTGGGGGGTATGGAAGATGATCACGAGAAGGAAGGACAGCTCATGGCAGATTCCATTGTTGCTTGGCTTGATTTTGAATGGATGCCGCAACAAGTTCATGTTGACATGGCTGAGTGTGCAAAAAATTCCTATATTCAGTGTCGAGAGGCAGGTCAGAATGATGTTATGGACGTCATGATGCAGATTTCGAATGACTTGGATAAAAACTGGGCAAAATACAACGATGATGCCTTTGTAAATGCTTGGGATATTGGCAACTACTGCTCGGATTATTTGGTCAAGCGATCTGGTAACGAAGGATGCGCTTGCTCATCTGAAATTTTCTAGGCGATCTCTTCTCATCGACGACAGGAGACAACGAATCTTCCATTCTAAACGAATCCAAGAGAATTTTGGAATGCCTTCTGCTGGTTTTGATACTCAACCAGGACACTACTTGTAGCTGCAATAATGATCCTTCGATCGTCCCAACAAAGGACGCAATAAGAAAAAGCACGACCAGTTGCCTGTAATAGAAACGCAATGCATCAGAACAGAAAGAACTAATTGTAGCGACTAAGACGTATCAAGCTATAGTATAGAATAGTGAAGATTCATTGATAAAGTCTGATCGTAAATACTTATTACAACACCACAGTCGATACTTGAAACAGCAGTCGACTTTCTGCAAGAAAAGTTTTTCTTCTTTTCAGTCACGAGATATTAGGGTTTCAGTATAATTTACGACCCATCACAGACGACATCACATTCCAGTCGTTTTCATAACTGATAATCATAACCTCAAAACATCACACATCAAAACGCTTGTCGTATTTCACAAAAACGTTCTGTTCTGTTGACTTTCAATGTGCAGACTTGCCTCGAACAAGAAATCCCAAGACTACCTCCTTCCCACGCATCAGCCAGTTGAAACCACCTGACTCGATGGGACGTTCGATTGCATTTCGAAGAAGAAATCTCTTGCTTCTTCTCGCCCATCTGATAGTGAAGAGAACGTTTTTTGTCGTCGAATCGTTCTTGATCAAAAGCCATAGCTGTCGAAGGAACAATGGAGATGCGCTAACTCCGTCATTACCTACCATATCTCATTCAAGCATGCCGGTTATAGTCACCAGAAGAACGGCTTTATTTCAACAACGTCGGCAGGCTCGTCGTTGGAATGGAAACTATAAACACGCAAGCAAAAAATTGTCGGACGTTCCGAAATCCAAAAAGCTCATGATCAAACTTACGGCAAATGGAGTGACAAAAACGCTCGAAAAGAAACGAATGGAAACTCTTCAACACGTCTTGACGAAGGCAATGATATGGAAAATGTTCATGGACGAACACCCCAACTTGGAAATCGAAATGGACATTGGTGATCCAGATTACTTACCGGATGTTATTGGAATGACGACAACGGCTTTGAATGAGACAGAAGTTTCCTTTTGGGGTGAGTCTGGGCGGATGAAGGTTCACAAAGCTCTAGATCTGATGCGACGTTATCCAAACGCCCATATCGTCCACTGCCGGTGGGGGATTTCGATCGATTCCTACATGGGACCATTCATCGAATATTTAGAGACGGAACTAGAGAACGAAGATACTTCGTGGTGGAAAGGACGCTTTTCGTTTGCTTCGTTACCACTAGAAGTCTGGGAATTTATTGACGAAGACACCGGGACAATTCTGATCGAACGGAAGGATCTTGAATGGAAAGACTTGGATCTTTCACAACTCGTGTTTAACAGAACCGAATATAGTTAGATCCGAATCATATCCTTGTCAAATCAATCGTTGCTAAGAATTGGCTATACTGTAGATGTATTTCAGCGCTAGTATCATTAAAATGATAGAATCATTTCCTTTCCGATGTGAAAATGATGATGTTGTTGTGAAAATTACTTGTCTCGGATTTGGTGGGGTAGGTACATAGAATACTAGTCCTATTCATACGATTATACTCATTGCGCGCCAATCCATCTATCGTGTTGGCTCGGGTTAGTGATGCGCCAGACCACCCGCAAGTCGTGTAAAAGACCAGTACAGTAGCCGGTGAAAAAGAGGAATTGTTGGTTTCATGCAAAATTTTGAGATTTTTCAATAATTATTTCATATTGATCATTGTAGTCAACGGTATGTTTCTGATCTAGAGTTTTACAAAACTGTTATCGTTGCCATCGTCGCTGTCTGAGACTGCGTTACCCCAAAAGCATATTAGAAAAGAAAGCGACAAAGGAGCGAAGCAAATCCAAAAAAATTGAATCGCAATGACTGTTGTTGCAGTGAATGACGGTGATGTGGTCATCGTTAATGAACCTTCTGTAAAAGAACAGGCAACCGATGAATCTTTCTGCACGGAATCGTCCTCGGTTACCAACGAAGGCGAAGGGGCTGAACCCGAGGCCGACAATTCCGCACCTGCTGGTCCGTTAGCCGGTTTTCGTCGTCGAAGGGCAGAACGTGCGGCTGCTCGAGAAGAGGAACGACGAGCAGCACTAGAAAAGCAGAAGAAGATTACGGAAGCTATTCCAGAGAGGTTATTCGAGCAGGAGTCGGCGTCCTTGAGAGCAAATCGAATCAGCGTCACAGTCGTCAAAGACGAGTCCAATTCATATGGTATGGGGCTGGCTGAAGTTCCCCGAACGAAGAATTTAGTCAGGATCGATGCTATTGTAGAAGGGGGATTGTTGTTTGATGGCCCAATCCGCAGAGGCGACATTCTCAAAAGTGTAGACAATGAAGCCGTCCAAGATTATAGATCTGTCATGCTGCAACTGATGAAAACGGAAGGACCTGTTACGATCAAAGTAGACACTCCGGCTTCGCAATCCAATCCTGCCATGGTTCAAGCATTTTGTCGAAAACCATCTCCATACACACTGTTAGGAATCGAATTCGAGGTTGTTGAACATAGCACAACCCAAAATGACTTGGTCGCAGATCCCAACGGAACTCAGGAAATTGCTACTTCAAAATTACTGCAAATCAAAGACATTGACCCAGCCGGATTCTTTGCCAATTCAGTATTGAGTCCTGGAGACTTCGTTTTGAGCATCAATGGGACTGCTTGCACGGAAATGGGCTCCGATGAAGCAGCAACTATGATTATGGAATCTGAGTCCATCGTTGACATCCTAGCTTTGAATCCAAAACTAGCAGAGGAATACTGCTCGGCAAGTCCTGTCTCGCGTTGGTTACGAAGAGCTAAGCGCGCTGGTGTAGGGGCTTTGGGAGGAACAATGGGTACGTAAATTTAACCGACGAAGAGCTGAAATCCAATCGTCACACAAAGCACGAAACTCAACCTTGTAAATTTTGTTTTCGGTAACATCAGTCGGCGTCGGATTAGTCATGATCCCGCTCCCCTTTCCACCACCGTTTGGGGAAATTTTGGTTGTCGGTGGTGTTTCGGTCTTGGGAACCGAGTTTGAAGCGCCGAAGAGTGCGTTGCGCAGCGCTCGAGATGCCTTGAAAAATGCGGTTGAGTCGAATGGTGACGAGGATGTTCCAATTGACAAATCGCAACAAATGGAAAGAAATGGGGCTCAAGACGATAAAAACGAAACTCACGTCGAACCCGAAAGCAATGCCGAACGTATTCAAGGAGATGATGGGAAAAAGCCGGTTATACTAAGGGATAGCTTTTTGACAGTAATGAGCCAACAACAAAGTACGAGTGATACGATAAGTGACTGCTGGGAAACCTCGAATGCTGACGCAAATATTGATAATATGTACAGTGGCAAAGAGCATGACGTCCCGTCATCGCCAGTAACTTCGCCAGCAAAGCAGTTTTTGCAGAACGTTGGCCGAAATGTCATATTGCCATTTTTGGACCATGCTGTCGGGGATAAGGCCGATACTGTTTCGGAAAATCCCGAGCCTGAAACGACCGACGATAAGTAACATTCGGAAAACCGGATGGGACAAAAAATAGACTGCTGAGGTTTCGACGGTAGAGAACTGATCAATTAGTTCGGAAAGCAGAAGATACTTAATTTAGATTGCATCACATTAGAATGATGACATGATGTTTGTAAAAATAGAGATATATTTATCGACCTCAAATAAAGAAGCACGTCGGGAACAATTGGCACTGCAAAAATTATCGTATCAGAACATTGTACAGAATGTTGTGTTTAGCATTAAGGAGTATTCCTCATTATCGTTCTATTCACCGCGAGGGATGCCGGGAACTATACCAATCAATATTGCTTCCGTAACAGCCTCAAGTGAACCTCTGTATCTTAGCTCTCTCAACAAGTCGCTGCGATCAAATTGTGGAAACATATCCACCAACTGAGCGAGCGCCCGGGCTTCTTCTTCAGGTGTCATCGGGATCAATCCTGTCAAGTGCAAGATGCGCTGGAAAAATGGCATTTGCATTTCTTCCTCCTGCTGATGTGCTTGTTCAGCCTCTCTTTCAAATTCAGTTTGCATTTCTGCATTAGCTTCGTCTTGGTTCGACGTATCTACTGGATCTATTCTCTGTGTCGGTGTAGCTGCTGTGGGAATTTGTTGATTCTGCAAATGCGCTGCTCTTTGGGCTCCGGGTGGGGGTCGTCGTACCACTTCGAATGAAAACGCAGGCAGGGGCATCCATGCTGGAAGAAATCCTTCCGTGGAAAAACGAAAAAGAGCTTCCTCGCCTTCTATCGGGCGAACTGGGACGGCATTATCACCACCATCGAGATCTGTCCGCGAATCTATTGTGTGATTCGCTGGTTGTACTACTGGCATGCGATGGTCGACGGGCTGATTGGCTGGCCGGAAAATGTTGTTGTTGTCAGGCCTTTCATTTCGCCCAGAAGAGTTGGTGGTCGAGTGGCAGTCATCGATTAAGGACGCTCGACACAAAGGACATTTTGCCGTTTCTAATGATTGAGCACGTTCTATGACTTCTCGTAGGCAGTGGGTGTGGTACATGTGCCCGCACTGGGCCTTTTTCACATTACCTCCCTTGCTCATTGACCCCAGACATATACAGCAGACGTCGCCGGCGGTAGCTGCCTGTTTCAACTCGTCATCTGTGGCGTTAGGAAAATGTCCTTCCAAGTCTTGCGCAATTTTGTGAACATTTCGCCGTCTCGCGAGCTTTGCACAGGCTGTCGAAATGGCTGAGTGTAAATGGAGCGCGAGGACACCATCGATGAGTGTAAATTGAACTCCATGCAAAGCCCAGATGTGACAAAAATGAGCAACCGTTAAAACGTGGCAAGTCATATCCAAACAGAATATTGCCGTGTCTAGAACAGCCAAACGCCGGGTATGAGCAAGTTCCAAACCTTCCATTTGGTGGTCCAAGCGTCCCGATTCTTGTCGGAGCTCTGTCCGTGTCATACCGGAACTAAAGGATTCTTCTGTTCCTTCGTTCTGCTCGTTCGCACGATGCAAGTGCAATTGCTGTTCTTCCAAAGCTCGAATATCACTGTCATGAGAATTGTCCCAAATGGATTGATAATATTTCAAGATATGGCTCACCGTGTCGGTCCCCAAAAGAGCACAGTCACACGTTAGAAGCAGCACCATTCCATACCCCGCTGTGTGGAAAAGTGCCACGCACGACCCTGCTGCCACCATGTCACACACGAGTACCCAAAAAAGCAACTGAACGATTCCATTTTCTGGACGCTGTCCCATAGCTGTCAGGTGGATGTTGGTGGAATGAGCTAGGTGGTCCAAACTTCGAAGGCATCCCAATAACGTGAACCACGTCACCAAGATCATCAAGTCAAGGGCGTCGGGTGTCAGCACTGCCGATATCAAAAGGAGCTTGAATATCAAGAACCCTCCCATGCGCTCTCGTGCCACACTAGCCCCCGAAGGAGAGGCGAAGGACCACTCCGTTCCCATCCTAGCCCGATCTTCTCTCATGCTCGTTTCGTGTTGTCGTTGCAGCGCAGCAGCATTGTTGGAAGCTCCAGAATGCGCAAGGAACCAAGCAGCCACGCCCGAATGCAGCAAGTAAGTCATTGTTAACAAAAAGTTGGTAATGACGCACAATCGAATCGTCGACTTTAATATTTTGTCAACGACGTTTGTGAAAATGAATGAAAACGAATCACCTTCCAAAAAGATCGGGTCCACCCATTGCCAATCTTCATTGATTGGTTTTCTTGCGCCTTCCGTAGTATCACTGCTGTCGTCTTCTTTCCCGCTATCACTAGGAATTTCACTGTCTTCTACAGCGTCGACTATCCTGTCTTCATTTTGACTTGTTTCTTCGTCGACGATTGCGTCAAACTTATTTTTCCTTCGTTGGACAATATCTGCAACAGTTTCCTCCAAGAGCAAAGTCGTTTTTTCTATCCAGCTCCTCGACCGAGTCGCTACAGGAGCTCTGCTTGTGTCGATGTCGTTCTGATTATTTTCATTTCCAGAACTTTCTCTTGCCTTTGATAGCGTGTTCTCCAATACTGCGGCTCTTCGCCTTCGTCTTCGTTGCTTATTCTTGCCCTTTTCGCTTTCGTTATTGGTTTCGTCAACTTCGGACGAGTCGACGTCACCTTTTTGTGACGAACTGACACCCAAAAAGGCAGCATGTGTGATGAATTCTTCAATCGACCACGACTTAGAATTCTGTCGCAATCAAATTCATGCCTCTCGTGTTTCCTCCCGTCGGATTCTTTTGTGAGACCGGCGCATTCTCCTCCGTTGTTTCGTATACCATGGCGGTCACATCATGATATTGAATTTTGTGAGTCGGTATTGGGGCCAAAACAATTGCTATAAGCGCCGACAATATCGAAAGGAAACAATACAGCCGAGAAATTCGGAACATTCCTATTCCGATTGTCCCCGAGAGAGGAGAGAACAAGTTTGTTGTTTGTGATTCTTGTCCTATAGCTCCTGTCCTGCGATTGTCCACGTTTTCTTCTTGGTTGTTATTGTTGTTGTTGCGTGTATCTTGCCGGGATGGGAAATCCAACCCAAAGTTCCTGTGGCACATTCTGATCCCGGTTCCTCGATATTCAATTCTCCTCTTCTTCTACTTGAATTGTCTGTCTCATCTTCGTCTTCGTTGTTGTGTTGTTGGTTAACAAAGCCGGCCTGATGACGGCGACGCAACCCCGAGAGGGGCTCGTGTTGGCGCTCTGTTGTTGCGACTCCCTCGAGAGGATCTGACATTCTTCGTTTCTTCAAACTTGTTCGCAACTGTTTGATGCTGGTCTCGAGCGCGCTGTGGACACTTTTTATTTGGTTAGTACTCACTGTATTGCAACAGATATGAAGTAAGCTAATACTTATTTGCAACGGAACTATTTTGAAAACGAGAGGATCTTGTCTGACTCTCTTCTTATTGTTGTTAGTCTACAATACGATGTGTACGCTTGCTTGGTATGAGATATTATCAAAGAACTTCCATGGAACCATGATGTCGTCATCCGACCTTCTTCATTCTCGACACGAAATAGATCGAAAAAGCTGCTCGCTCGCTAATTCGCTTTTTGATTGATCAACTCGTGCGTGAAGTTCTTGATTGATTCTTTCACGATGCGAATTGTTGGAAGAGGTTACGGGAATTCAAAATTTGTATTTTGGGCTAGAAAAGATGATTAAAAAATCGATAAGAAAACCCCTTTCCTCCACAAACGATTCTCGCATGTGCTCCCAGATGGTTTGCAATTCGGATGATGCTGTCGTAAATCGTAATAAACTAGAGAAGAATCCTCTCTAATACTTCAAAGCACTGATGATGATCATACAAAAGCTCGCCATACAACTCCAATAGTAGGCTGTTGATACAAATCTAAAGAGTAACATTTTGGGGGCCGCAAGCAAAACAAAGTACAATCATGAAACTAATTCCTATTACAAGGCTATGAAATGGTATAAAATATTAACTAGCTGAACTTATTTGTTATGTAAAATGCATGCGTATTCGTGAACTATACTCCCAATAGATCTACGATTGTTGAGTCCAATCAGACTCTATTCGAAAAAATCGTCGCAAAGCATGCACGACTCGGCGTGTTCGATCAAGGCATATTCGAATCCGTCCACCAAGGCGTTCAGTGACGCTGACACAATGTTAGCATCTACGCTCACCGTCGTCCACTTTTCATCCGTTTCCGTGTTTCGGAAATCGACCAAGACTCGCGTGACGGCTTTTGTCGCTGCGTTTGGATTCAGAATACGAACCTTGTAATCCGTCAATTCCACCGAACCCAAAGACGGATAAGATGGCGTGAGCGCCTTCAACAAGGACTTTGCCAATGCGTCGACAGGACCCGCTCCATCAGATACTTCGAGGTTTTCCATGAAAGTTAATTCCTTAGCCATAGGATCGGGATCTTCGATCAAGGTTCGGACCTTGACAGTCGCCCGCGATGTCGAGGAATCAGCGAGATTTTTCATCAGTCGACTAGATTTGTTCATGTTTTGGTCGTAACTCTGAGCAGAATAATCCAAGACCTGGAAAGGTGGGCAATAGCCTTGGGTGCTATAAAGAATCAATAAATGCACCGAGGCATCGGCTCCCTCGAATTGATAGCCGAGGTTTTCGAGCTCTTTCACTCGATTCAATACGGCCAAAGATCGCGTCGATTTTTGTCCTCCGTCCATGTCATTGCCAAACATGGCTTGCATTTTGCCCATGATGTTTTGTCGTCCACTCAATTCCGAAATCAATACACGCATTTCGTTACCAACCGATTCCGGTTCTACATGTTGATAGGACAATGGACTGCGTTCCATTGCCGCAACGTGGAGACCCCCCTTGTGGGCAAACGCCGACTTTCCAACGAATGGTGCCGCAATGTCGGGGCTGCGGTTCAGCGTCTCATCCACGAATCGTGAGAGTTTCGTGATTTCGCTGAGATTTTCCTTGCACGTCATTTCCGTCTCGACGTGAAGCCCCAGGCTGGGAACGATGGAGCACAAATTAGCGTTGCCCGTGCGTTCACCGATTCCATTGATCGTCCCCTGAATCAATCCGACGCCCGCATGGCACGCTGCGATGCTATTGGCAACCGCCATGCCACAATCATTGTGGCAATGAATACCGATGGTACAAGAGGGTTCGAAATGTTCAACCATAGCTTTTGACATTTCGGTAATTTCCCATGGCATGCTTCCACCATTGGTGTCGCACATGACCAAACACCGGGCACCGGCATTGACTGCCGATTCGCAGCAGGCGATGGCATACTCCGGATCGGATTTGTAACCGTCAAAGAAATGTTCCAAGTCGACCAAAACGGTCTTTCCAAGACCTGTCAGATAGGAAACAGAATCGCTGATCATTTCCAAGTTTTCTTCTCGTGTCGCCCGAAGAATTTCGGTGACCTGCCACGAGTGAGCCTTGACAACCATACACACGGTGGGCACATCTGAATCCACCAAAGCTTTGATCTGTGGATCGTCCTCGACAGCGAATATTTTTGCGACGGCTTGAACCAAAGGCAACAAGCTTACTGCGGGTATCTTCCGGAAGTTCAACCTTAGCTCGTTGAAAGAATTCTAAATCTTTTGGATTCGATCCTGGCCAACCAGCTTCGATATAATCCACCTTCGAACTTAGCGAGGACGATTCGCGATCTTGATCTTGTCCTCGCAAGATGCAGACACGGATTCTCCTTGGGTTCCATCTCTTAACGTCGTGTCAAATACCAAACATTGCTTCGGACCCTTGACGAATCCTGCCAGCAGGGATGACGACGAAGAGGAAGTTGGAAGATCGTCATGTTCCCAGGTTTCTGGTTTCAAGTCTGAAACCCAATCACCCTTCTTTTCAGTGGTGGCAGAAGCCTCAGTATCCTTTTCGACTTGTGAATAAAGTCGCGACGCTCCGAAGTGGTTTGTTTTCATCAACCTACCATCGCTGAAAGCATCAATCTGATGATAGACATGATAATAAAAGGATAGTTTGGAGCTTCATAGTTTCAAAATCTTGTGTATACAAATCGCTAACAGAAGTGCTTTGTCCTCTGAAGTATCTTGCGTATGTGTCCTCTTTTGAATGTTAGTAGAACCGATACGGCAGGAAGTTTGGTTCCGATGGCCGAGATCGGATTTGGAACGAAAAGAGCACGAAAAAAAGTGATGTTTTGTGGTCGTAATCGAGCGAGTGATGTATTGGCGTCCGCAGGATTTTCCAGCAGATGGTGAGAATGCATTTTTAGGGTCGTTAAATCATCATCGAACAAGAATCATTCTTCGCTAGTATTCTTCCCGAAGTGTTTACAACGTAGATTAAGTACGGATTACAACGGAACTCATTCTTTCCGCCAGAGGAAGAAGAATCTGCACAGATTCAACCAATCAGTGAGTTCTGTACGCACGAAAATGCGTGAAATGAGGCCCTAGGTTTTTTGAAAAATACAGCGTGCCGGCAAGCGCACATTGTTAGGGATAGGGCTAGGATCACTGTATTGTTAACTAACATTAGTTTTTCGACTTCAAGAAGACTACTTTACTTGCCATGTTTGCATCGCATTTATCACCATAATGGAACTTAGCGTAACGATCTTCACTTAGCAGCTCCAAATTCGCCAATCAATGCTTCGTCTTTGTCACCGCCTCCAACATCCGAGTTGTGCTGTCCAAGAGGTGTGACAGTGCTATCATCGTCACTTTCCTTCAATGCATTTGTGCCTCTCAGTCTATCTTTGCATCTAGCGATAAGTTCCGGATCTTGACTTTCCACATAATACCGCCGCATTTCCAACTACATCATCTCGGCTTCCCAGAATACATGGGACGCGTTGGTGGACATCGGTGGGTGGAATGTCCATGATACGATTTTTTCCCGTGAGAGCTAAACCACCCGCCTGCGAAAAATCAACGACAGAGTTATTGCAAAAAACATTGTTGTCAACCTACCGAATAGTGCACATGTTAAACTATAAACAGTGATGGTTCTCGTTCCTTACCTGCTCCACCAAAAATGCCATTGGTGCAGCCTCGTAGAGCAATCGAAGCTTGCCGTCAAGATTTCTTCTATCAGCAGGATAGCCAAAGATTCCTCCATATTGTAAGGTTCTATGAACATCACCAACCATTGAACCAATGTAGCGACTCGAGTAACGATACTTAGTGTCACCCTTTCTCGCCAAGATGAAAAAAATTGACGACGCCATTAGAAATGATGACCATCGATTGAAAGAAGAATAAAAATGAGTCGTCGATTAATTGCATAAATTCAGTATCGTTCTGCAAAAAACTCTAATGCCATCGACTTGAACTTACGAGACCTTGTTGGATATCAGTGACATATTTCTGGAGAGGCGGATCCCAATCCCAGCGATTGGCCTCATTGAAGGAATAAATCTTTCCTCTTGGAGGGACCTTCAAATCTGGATGCGTAAGAACGAATTCACCAATATTCTCGTCTAGAGTGAAGCCGTACACGCCACTGCCCAGTGTGAAGACGAAGGATGTTGCCGAAGAGTAAAGACAGTATCCTGCTGCTACCAAATTAGTTCCCGGCTGGAGAGTATCCTGTAGACATTTTTGTTCCAATTTCGCAGGGTCTTCATCGAAGTCAATATCTTCAACGGAGCACTCTGCGGAGTCGAAAATACCGAAGATTGTTCCGACGGGAATACCTGCGTCGACATTGGAGGAGCCATCAAGTGGATCAAATACCGCCACATAGCGTCCCACTCTGTTCGACGATGATTTCACTGGTAGAATCTTCATTGCCCAAAATGCTAACCGGGACATCTTCCTCTTCGCTAGCTAGAGTTGACAGTTCTCCACTCCATCGTAAAGCAGTTCTTGAGTACATCAGTTCGAAATTACATCGAGCTTTTTTTGCTCTTCTCCCTGTACATTAATAGATCCCACCTCCATCTTCCAAGCCGGTAAGGCCGGAAATTGCGCTTCGCCTGACCAGATTGCTGAGCGTCTTACAGGCTACTTGAAGAGAAGTAAAGACTTTTATGAATTAAAATAAAGATTGGAAAGAGGCAGAAGGTAAGTGTTTACGGTATCAATTGGGATGGTCTGTAGAAGAGAACAAAATGTTGGGTCGACCGACAAAAAATCACTTACTACTCTCGATTTCTTCTAGCTCCGAATTGGCTCGAACCATCTCCTTCATATATCTACTGAGAGTCACACCGCTCTGTGAACACACATCCTCGTGTGTGGGACAATTCCAACGAGCTTGAGGCATTTCGAACTCTGTTTCTGAGCTCTCAGCTGTCGCAACTCTTGAATCACCCGAACGGCGAAAATTTCCATTTTCCCGTCACGATTCCTGACACTGTTCTTTGCGAAACAAATGCGCCGATCCCCTTTGGAGCGATTCCATTCAAGAGGAAAACAGAGGCAATCTGGAAACTTGTAGACCCGAAGAACTTCATCTTGATATGCAATGCACCCGATCCAAGTCTTGATGAGGAGTTTTATGGCAGGTGTTGTAGCCACTCTCAAATTTCTTTTCGACGTCTTTATCAGAGAGAGTGTCAAGATGGGAACGAGAACAGATTGTTCCGCGAGATGATGTCATATCTTTTCTCGTCCGATTGTCAATAGGAACAAACGGGCCAATCACATCGAGAAAAATCAATGTCCGTCATCGTACGTAGTGTCACCTCAAATCTGAAATCGTGTCGTTTCGGGTTTCAAAAGAAATTCAGACACGGCTGGTTCAACCCCAACTCCCAAAAGAACGACGGACTGACAAACAATTGTACTCAGCATCAGAGTTCCATAATGGTTCATTATCCCAAAAGAATCGGGTCATTTTTCCTTATAGCTACTTCGAAGAAAAAATGTTTGAAAAAGAGAACCCGTTCCGATAGCAAAGACGCTCCCAACGGATAAGAGCTCCAATCCCAGTTCCCTGATGTTCTAACGACTTTTTGTTCCAGCGAAGAGTAATTTAGACTCAAGACTAGTTGTATCCAAGTGTCTTCTAATACATATAGTATTATCTATTGTACCAGCGAAGAGTAATTTAGCCTCAAGCATAATTTGTATCTAAGTGTCTTGTGACTAATATATAGTATAATCTATTGTTTGTTGTTGTTGTTCACTTGTTCTTTTCCCATTGCAAAATTTTTCGGTGTTTAATCGTGTCGAGGCCCTTTGTAAGAAGGTGTCCTTCGAACAGGTGCAGGCATGCACGATTTCATTGACGATCCGTTGGTTGTCACCACGCCCACAGGGGGTAGGATTGAAAAGTCGTTGCTTCCACTCCTTTCACGGCGAACAGAACGGCACTTGTTAGAGCCGTTACTAAAGCTAACCACGAGAGGTCTTCGGATCATATCTCCAGAGATGCTTCTACCACCGGCGAATCGTGAACGACGATCAGAACCGGGCAGTACAGGAGGCAGATCATTCATGTGGGTGCTGCTGTGGTAACTACTGTCGCGGAAACTGCAGAGCGATTCCATATCAGAAGCTAACGAATCAACATCGCAATCGTCATCATCGTCAGTCTTGTTGATCGTATCATTAGAAAGCCAAGAGGATGTTCGAGAAGGCGCGGAGAAACGAAATGTTGTACCTCCGTTTACTCTACCCCTTTGAACGAGATTCTTCGGCTTGGGGTCTGATGAGAAGTAATCCGATGTAACTTGTAGGCGCGGCGATTGCATGACGGAGTCACCGCTTCCACCACGACGTAATGATCTCTGACGAGCTTCCATTTGCTCGAGGGGAATCTGAATAGTAACCTTGCCTTCGTTGTCTTGTTCTTCTTGTTCCTTCTGCAATGATGTCTGCATCGTGGCGATGTTTCCACTCCTACCTCTTGCGTGTGGTCGTTCTTCCAGATGCTGTCTTCTTGAAGGAACCGTTGGACTTCGAGATGTGGAGGTCATGTTGGGATTGAGCTTCATAATGCGTGCTGCGGCAGCCTGCGCTGCCACAACGTTCGCTGCTTGTGCGGAATACTTTGTTACACTGTTTCGACGCTTTGGTTTTATTCTTCGAAAGGATTGTGGTTGAGGAGCGGCATCGCCATATCCGTAATCCGGTTGGCTTTCCGTGGAATCACCGTACCCATAGTCGACTTCATCCTTTCTTTCCTTCTTAGTGGTATCTCCATATCCGTAATCGATCGCTTCAGACTCTTTCGTCTTGATAGGAGCTGCGGTCTTGCTCTTTTCAACGGTATCCCTGGTGCTTTCCAACTCTGGTTGGCTGTTCTGATCTTTCTGTTCTTGCTGTTCGCTAATCTTCAATCGCTGGTATGCTTCTTGCGCCTTTCGGAGATATTCCTTGCTACTCTTCGTATGGTGGAAACTGCTTTGACCTCCAGCTTTGCGACGCTTCTTGGCAATCTTTCGGAAAGACAGTTGGGCCTTCAGATTACCAAGACGCCTATTAGGGTTCCATGGGTTGTGGGGGTACATCGATTTCATTGTCGCTGTTACTACTATCGGAAGGGTGTGCTGTTTCGGACTCGTCTGATGTATAATCATCGTCTACTGGCTTTCTCGGCTTTTGAGGTGTGTAATCCGCATCCTTCAGCGTCTTGCTCATCACCTCTAATGCTCGGTTGACAATTTTGCTTGTGTGCATTTGGTTAATGCCGCCTGGAAGAAGTCCAGGTGGTCCATGGCTTCCGCCAGAACCTGATCTATTCAATGAACGAAAGCTCATTTCTTTTGTGAAATCCCTCTTAAAGTTCGATTGACGAGAATTGTGAAGGACTTCTTGTTGTTGATTATTCGTTCTCGTCTGCGAAGCCAAAGGGCTTTCCTGTTCCATTATCTTACTGTATTAGAAATTGTAAGGGCGCCAAGGAATTCGTTGGCATTAATTTTAAGTTCCAAAGATGATGCTTGGGAGGTATTGTAGGTCTACACCGAATATCGATGTATGTTCTCGCTTTGTTTACGAATTGATCGTGAACTCAAGGGTGGCAACGACACACAGCTGCTTTAATTCTTTTGTTCCCATTCAACGGATAATATTGAAGAGAGTCTTTTGTTGAGTTCGACGTTTATGGTGCTCCTGTTAGAAGCAATAGTTCGTTGAGAGAGACGCTAGGCTCGAAATGTCCGTGTTGAGCGAGGTTCGGTGTTGTGCATTCACGTTTTTGTCTTTTATTTTTATCTTGGGTAGTCAGTATTTTACTTAGGAGTGATTGAATCGAGCTTATTATAGGGTGTCCTTGAACATCTCACACGACGGGTGAGAAGACGTGTGTATGCTTCGAGAAGTTTTCCATGGTTCGGTAGCCTACTCGCAACGACTTTGCTTGGTTCTGTGCATGATTAAAATTGTATTGCCCGATATTTTATTACAGCCCTCGAGAGAAAAGGCCCAGCAGGTTCACGTAACTAACTATGATCCGAGTGCAAGTGTCTTCTCTCCCCAATAAGTTATTATGGTAAGTATTGCTTTGATGACCCATTGGGAGTAGAACTGTACTTTACTACCCCATATCAAGAAACTGGTTCGGTATATATTGTTGCCCGTACGGTACTGAGTTCAAGTCCTTCATGACAATTCTTATCCTATATCAACAACGCCCATGCAGTTTCAACTGAATATATAATAATTCAAACTTTTAAGGAAAGGCCCAACATCGATCTTACAACGGAGATGATGCTTACAACTGCCCAAGTGATACGTGTAGTGCAGATGGTGAAAATCGTGGATGCTTTTCGCACGCCGAATCGGATCCCGAGTACTGAGTTTACGATCATACCTATAATACAAAGTGTTCCTACAAAGACCGACAAAGACCGAAAACATGCGCAATGATAAGTATTTGGTTGAAAAGCACAGTTACTAGCGATTACGGATCCGGGGTTCTACGACTAATGCCGCGACAGCTGTCCCGAAAATTTTGTCAGAAGAACCAAGAACAAAAAGTTATATGCCAATCGCATCCCCATACAAAAAGCTTTGCCTAAAAAGTATGATCATTCTGATCGTGAACCGGTCCCGGCCGACTTCTGAGAAGCGGCCGAGATCTCATTCTGTGTCACCAATAAATCTCAAATTAGATCCGTTAACTCTGGAGGAAAAGATCGAAGTGAAGAAACAGTTAGTTCTTGTCCAATTCTTTCGTCGACGATAAGCACTCGAAGTGATGTCAGACCAGAGCTTAAGCCGATACAGAATCATGTGATGTTAACGAAACGCCCCAGCCACATGCTCTTCTACGTCGGGAAAAATCTCCTACACTTAACATGAGGGCTAGACTTCACCGCTTCTTCGTCGGTTTCCCTCCGATTGCTAATGGGCTTCCGCCTTAATCGCCCGGATTCAGCGTCCACCATGACGACCTCTACTACGGATTCGAATCGATGCGTGCATCTAGATAAAGATTGGTGCCCTGGAACAATAAGGCTGCGGGAGGTAGCTCGTGACGTTGCTCTCGAAAACAGTTGCCGCAAATTCTAGAGAAGAGAATCAGGAAGCAAATATTGAAACGAATGGAAGGGGCGCGCTTCTATCGTTCTATCAAAAGCAAAAAATACTTGTGACAGCGACGGCAGTGATAGTGATTCCAGCAGCGATTTTAGCGACGAGAACGACAGTGAAAAAGAATATGGATTCGGGTGCTACACAAAAGAAGACGAAGTCGATGCCGATGACGAAGATGATGTGGAAGAAATTTGTCACAGCGAGCTGCATGATGCTATACGCCCGTTCTATATCGGTGAATGGTTCATGATTGAGACGGGAGCTCTATGCCGCGATGTTTATTTCAAACATGCAAATCATCCCGGTACACAAGCGTTTGTTAGGGCGTCGCGGCAGCTTGTAATCAGGCTAGGTAGTTCAAGTAGATATGACGAGAACACCTATGAAGAAATGTTAGAGCTGCTGTACAGCTCGAGATTATTCGCTGGGAGGGCCCCTAGGAAGTTTTTGCATCGAGTGCTCTTGCTTTAAATCTAAAAATCCGAACGGAAAAACTTGTATTCTAAGACTCTTCGATCATCTTACTACGACATTGGGTTTTCCGAAATGGCTAGTGTGGGTAGCAATTTCATTTCTTTCCATCGGGTCCCTTTACGTTGTCATTAGTTATATTTTCAATATGATTCTCATGAAGACTTTCAACTCTGTCAGCAATTCTATATCCCTTCTAATACTCAACTAATCAACTAAATTTATACATATATCTGACGAGACAAATTGTTCTCCTTTTGTTTCTTTGAATAGGAACAAGTCTGGCACAAAAGTAATAATTTTCTTCTAATACTAAATAGTCACTCTTGAAAATTGGTTCTATAATGATATTACGAAAATTTTACCCCATGTTTGAAAATTGTCTATGTTTCGCTTACATACCATTGCTTCTTCCGTTGAAAGCAGCCGATCATTCTACTTTGCTGATCCTCGAGTTGCAGCATTGTTGCATATTCTTCCAAGGCTTGATGGTACCTACTATTGTACTCCATTGGCGGGTTTTGGGGGCCTTGCATATTTCTCAGGAGTGCTCTATTGTCATTCAACAACGTATCTGCATTGAAACGAGGAAGTTGTTGAGAACCAGCCATTGAGTCTACAGGTGCCGAAGCTCGACGAGGAACTCCACTTAATGGAAATGTAGCTTGATCCATTTGAGAGAGTCGATTCTGATTTGCTTGGTTTTGTAGACGCAAGAGAGACAGATATCGGTTGCGGTTCTCCTCCTCCAAGATGAGACGAACCAAGTTCGAATTCTGACCACCGTTTCCTTGAGAAAGTGGGGTTACATTCTCTAAAGCAGATGAGTTCATGCGCAACTCTGGCATTGAAGACGCTTGCGATGTCATCGCCATCATCCCAGGCTTCGTCATATCATCGTCAATCATTTTCCCGAGGTCCAATCCAGCGGAGACTCCATTCTTTTGGGCCTCCTTCCACGAAGTCAGTTCTCTGAGATATCGAGCCTTTTCCTCTCTTGCTTTATCTTCGTAAGTCTTCCTCTCGTTAGCTCCCAGTGATTTCCATTTCGCTCCAATGGTACGCGCCATAACAGCAAAACTTATTTTTCCGTGAGTCTTACAGTGAACCTTCTTTTTCAACGCCTCTTGCTCTGCTGTAGGTACGTCCTTTCCAAGCATAAGGATGCGCTCCTGAGCGAAGAAAATATTGTAGGCCGATAGAGGGCGTTTTGGTTTCCCCTCCGGTTTCGTCCACTTCTTCTTTCTCTTCTTTCTCCGTTTCTTCTTCTCCTCCCCGAGCTTTTCAGTATCAGCTTTGGCAGGGATAGTCAGCGGCGATGACTCCCCGAGCATTGATAGGCGAGGCCTTGGATCGAGGAGATCTTGCTCTTTCGAAAACGAAGGAGCTGATAAAAGAGCGTCGTCATTGCGTTCTACAATTGATCGTGTATTCATTGTTTCTGGTGAGGATTTCAAAATATATCAAATAGCTTTCTATGTGTGAAAAGAGCAAATTTGTGTGAAAAGGATGGGGCTTGCTGTTGTTTTCTGGCAATTGTTAGTTGTGACGGTTGGAGAATCTGTGCATTGAATAAGTAGCCTGTGAAACCCTGTCAGTTTGAGAGCAGTTGTGGTATCCCATAATGTATCACGCAAACAATCCTTTAAACAAATTTTAAATTCAACTAAAGTGCCCATAATAAGTTCGATTTTAGTATGTTAGCGTATGACCAATTGATCTTGGAACATGAAAACATAAAAGATGACATTGAACGATGACGGTTCTGTGGTTGAACACAAGAATTTTAGAATAATTCTCTCCGCGATGGGATCATAATTTTGTTTTTAGAGTGCTACTTGTTCATATTACAGATTAAGATTTATACTTTTCACGATAAAACTTATATAAACGGTATCGAAAATGAAGAATCCGGTCCATGATTCAATTTGAATAAGCGATGAGGAGAACAACATACCGGTCGTCGGTTAACAAAGTGATCAGTTAATATATGCCCACTTCAAAGTCCACGATTAAGCTTCAAACAGGCCACGAAAGTTTAAGTTCGCTCACTCATTTTGATCTCATCGGACTTTCGATTCCAGTGAATCATTATCGCACGACTCAGATGAGACCGCTAAATCCCAAAAAAATTTGGTACGAGCAAAGCGATGGGAATGGGCTCGTTAATAATAGTGCGACCAAAGGGAGAACAAATTGAAGGCTAGCTCAGCAGGTCTCACGTTCCTCAATATCCGCTTCTCCCCAATTAAAGGTTCTTCTGGTGGTTCAAATAGTAGTTGGCAATGTGGCACCACCATGCGATATCCCATTCGGCTGTCGACTCATCGGTCGTCGGAAATGGTTCAAACAGTAGTTGGCAATGCGGCACCACCATGCGATATCCCATTTGGTGTAGGCTCATAGGTCGTCGGGGATGATTCAAAGAGTTGTTGGCAATGTGGCACCACCACGCGATATCCCATTCTGTGCCGGTCCATCGGTCGTCGGAAGTGAACCGACTCTGGCAGTAGGATTTAAAACAAGGGGTTGAAAAATCCGCTAATGAGGGACGACAACTACGTCTAATGTTTGATATAGAAATCTCGAAAAATGTTAGAGTTTCTTCCTCGTCTTTCATAATAGATAACAAAAGAACCAGTAAGCTGGAAAGGATCTCGTTTCTCCCTACCAGGAGATGAATTGGCGTCTTCTAATTTATACTACAGTGCTCGAGAGATAGAAGATTTCATGTGGTCTGGTACCTATTCGAACGATTTATATGCAGCTGCGTAACGGTCTGCGGTATTCCTTCTTCCATCCCAATCTATCACCAATGAAAGACTCTTTAAAACACTGTCGACTCTCATCTTCTTCCGTTATTCACATGAAATACCATAGAGCAAAAGCTCGGTAGGATGTGGATTTACATGACCTCTTTCAACATCAAATCGAGCTCGCCAGATTGATCCAATGGTACAAGTCCTGGTCCGTCGTTGCAACCTCCGATATAATTTCCTCCTATAAAAATGGATGGGACTGAGGTTCTACCCGTTTTCCTTCCCAAGTTGGCGCGGATTTCGTTCCCCTCGTTCCCCTCCAACTCATCGAGCTCGATCGCTTCGTATTGCACTCCTTTCTCGTCCAGAAGATCCTTGGCGCGCCGGCAAAACGGACAGGTCGAAAAACTAAAGATTGCCACCGGATTTTCGGCAACAAAGTTGTCGATCCTGGTGTTGACGGCTTCCACATCGTAATCGTTTCCTGCTACAATGTCGGCCACGAATTGTTTGAACTTGTACCCGAGATCATTTTCGGCCACGGCGGATAATCGATTTGCCAAGGACTCCGACTCGCTCCATTCCATGGGTTCTCCGCTTCGTCCTTTTTCGTCGACGACGGATGATTTCTCGACGCGGGTGTTTTCCAAGCGAAACAAAAAGGTTGCCAGTTGGTCCAAGATCGGGCGCTTCATACCGAAAAGTGATGTCGTAGTCATCGACGGTCTATGTTGGATGGAATTTGGACATCGTGGAAGACTATTGTTGGTGACAAATGCATCGCTAAAGCTAGAGTTGATCACGAAGCAGAAGAGGATGCTTGCGAATATTGGAATATATGCTTTCATACTGCTTTCAGCTTGTTGTCATTATTCTCACCGGAATCAATCTTATTGATCCTTTTATGCCGCCTTGGTATTCTGTGTCGTTGAAAGTGGATTCAGCATTCACAAGAGACAATGATCATAGGTCATCGTCGTGCAAGAAGTCCACATACCATTTTTCATCATGGTGGAAACCTTTTGGGAAATCCAATGAAAAAATGATCGAGTCAGTCGCCGAGTTCGATTCAGTTGGGGTCAGACTTGGAACCTATTTCGACATAATAGAAGTTTTGGTATCCCCCGAATTTCTCTACACGTCGAACTCCACTAGTTGGCAGTCTTTACACGTGCGTTGCTCGTTTCGAAACCTAACGCACGAACCATGTGAAACTGGGTTCTGTCATTGTCGATTCTCATCACGTCATCAAAGTAAGCCCCAAAAATAATTCCGAACGCTCCTATTCGTTCAAATTCCCGTCACTGATTTTCCAATAACATTTGAAAACCCTTTGGTAGCAGCTGTTCTTTTCTCTCTGTGTTTTGTGCACGTTTTCACGTATATCCAGGCGCGCGTAGAGCCCTTCAAGAACAAGTCGTCAGCATCGTTGAGTGGATCGTGGAGCTTTTCGAGCTGACACGACTTCTCGCTTCCATTTTCATTTGTCCAGATTGCGTGCGAACGCGATTCGAATTCTTCTATCTCGAGGAATGTTTCTGTTTTTTCGATTGATGGGGAAATTCGGTAGTGTGACAAATTAGAGGAAGGAGCGCCAGATTCATTTGACAGGCGGAATCTAAAACGATAAGAACTCGCAAATCTCAATGCTACTGTCACTTCAAACTCTCTCGTGAAAAAGAACAATAACGAATGATACTGGAAGAATCATTATCTATCGAAACCTCATATTGCAAACCTTTCTCAAACAGAGTAGGTATTCCATCCCAAAAGTCTAATATAATCCCAAACAATATCATGCACATCACAACACAAACTACCTCAGCGGTTCTTTCGACAATACTCCTAGCGGCGATCTTCGATCAGCCCAGGATACTTGCGTTCGCGCCAGACTCGATATCGCATCATTCACAACGGACTCGTAGTCATTACATTTCGAGAACAAATATACCGACAAGCACTTCCTTGGGAACTGCAACCCACGATGCCTACGTAGTTGACATTCTCGAGGACGAAAAGGGTCACATAAATCCGGAACTCGCACAACGCATTTGGAAATGGGAAAAGCAACAACGATTGAATCTCGATCTTCCCGACTTTGAAAACTATTCCACCCGTGCCGGCCTGCGATGGGTAAAAGATATGGTGAAAAGCACGCTCAAGTCCTCGAACGTAGCCAGCACAACAACGACAACAGCGCCACCCAATGCGCAGCGACGCAGTCTCCACGACGACCTGATCCAAGAGGGAGTCATCGGTTTGATGCAGGCTCTTAAAACCTTCGAACAACACGCACGACCAAACGAGTCGTTTGAGACCTTTGCAAAGGCACAGATTCAAATTGCCCTAGAAGCATTTACATTAGAGCGAGCCAAAGGGATGGGAACCCCCACGGGCACGGGCAAACGTCATCCACTCAGCATGGAAAGCACGGTAGAAATTGCCGATCCTCTGGAGACAGAAAACTACTATTACAATCAAGAGGAATGGGAAGTCCGCGAAGGACTCGTTTTGGACAATGGAAAATCCGTCGACCGAGAAGAACTCGTAGAAGACTTCCTCGATGAATCCTTGCAATACGAGGGAGAAGACCAGATGTGGATACATTCCCAATCGGTGGCAGCTCCCCTTCGCGACTCAATCCCAGACTCGACGGACGACATCGAGGACAGCATCATGGATGAAATTTTGAAAGAAAACCAGACCACCTCGCCCGACGACGTGGCTCTGACGGACATGATCCTCTACAACGTGGACGACTTTCTGGGAAACACCCTGGACGAAACCGAATCGCAAATCATACTAATGCGATTCGGATTGGACGATGGAACTCCGAAAACACAAAAGGAGATTTCCTACGACATGGGCCTGACTGTGAGTAAGGTTCGAAAGCTGCAAAAGGCGGCCCTGGGCAAACTGAGAGCGAAGTTCACCGAGCGGTATGTTAGTAACGATACGGGACACGAAGATTTTTGGGAAGACACCGTGTAAATATCTAGATCATGCATTTCACCATTTCATCATACAGAAGAATCTTCAAGTAAAAAATATAAAATAAATACATAATCGACTTTTTCAACAGTTTTTTGCTTCCATTACAAGATTTCTAGAATAAATTGAGAACGAGAGACAGAGAGAGGGTGACTGTAGTCGCCCCCTGTCAGAAACCGAGATGCCTCGTTTGTTGAGGCTAGCAGCACTTTCGGAAGCAAAAAGAATATAAATGTTCGAAAGCACTTGCTTATAGTAGAGGAGATGTAAACATAAATGATGATATGCTCCTTGTTGGTATTGCCCATCGGCATCATGGTGTAATCCTAACTCAAAAACATGCCAAGCGTTAGACCAATTTTCAGCCTAACCTTAAAGCTAATGGTTAGGTTATGATGTTGATTATGAGTCTGCGAACATGTGGCAATCGCACATAAGATCCTTAGCCGCAAAGAAGGACCGAGAGAAGAAAGGAAGAGTTCTTGATTTTGACGGCTGTGAAGCTACAGCAGCAAAAGCTTTCGAAAAGAAACAAAAACTGAAAATGAAATGGCATCCGGCTGATAAGGCGAGGGACACCGAAAGGGTGATAAAGGAACTCGAGTTGGATCCGGGGATTGGCTACAAGATTCAGATTGTTATGGATAACTCTGTTGATCCCCCACCCATGCCAAAAACCCCTGATGTTTCTCCTCTGAAGCCTGTGAAGAGTTTGAATGATGTACTGATGAAAGGAGCTATGGACCAAGCCAAACAGAAGAAAGAAAAAATCGAAAAGAGTAAATCGATCGATATTGAAGATGTAGCCAAAAAGAAAACAACAGTAGACGACGAGTTGAAAGTGGTTGATTTGCCCGCTGTTGTAGCTTTGCTTGCAACAACAGACAAGGAGAATGAAAAGCCAAACGACAAAGAGATGAAAAAAGAATCGAGCAAAGTTTGTTGCAGCCGTCCGACTGCAAGGAACGATATCGTTCCAACGTACTGTTTGGGTTGTGGGTTGTTGACCTGTCTCAATACCGGATACGTTTCTCATGCCGTAGCTATCGCAAATAGTATGAAAGATAACAAAGAAATTGTTTTGATGACAAAAGAAGAGCGTGTCGATTGGTTTCTTCAAGTCTACAAGGAGACTGATTCAAAGAACGGCAACAACGGTATCGAATGCGCAGCCAAGTACGCAAAGAGACAGATGACCTATGAGACTTCACTGTTCCTACAAGAAGAAGAGGAGTACGCCCAGTGGGAAGCTGAAGAGCTTCGCGAAGACGATTCATACGTGTCTTCAAATTACGAGAGAGAACTTGCTGATGAAGAAGCTCATTATTAAATACATGAAAATCCAAACGACAAAGAGATGAAAAAGAATCGAACGAAGCTTGTTGCAGCCGTCCGACTGCAAGGAACGATATCGTTCCAACGTACTGTTTGGGTTGTGGGTTGTTGACCTGTCTCAATACCGGATACGTTTCTTATGCCGTAGCTATCGCAAATAGTATGAAATACGTATCTGTTAACATAAATTTTTACATTAGTCACTCCAACCACCAGGATTATCAATTTTTTCGAACTCCTTAGGATCTTGTCGTTTGTAGTTTTCGGGGGGCTTTGGAAAGTTTAGGGTCTCTTCATAGGTACCGTCCTTCAGCAAATAGACGGCAGCAGGAAGTGGCTGTTCATCAATTTTCCGCTCATGTTGTTGTTGCATCTCTTCAAGATCATCGTCAACAAAGCAAAAGTCTTTAGCCTCATCACCATCTTCATCGCTATCTCCACCGACTTGAGCATCTCCAGGAATACTTTCTTCTTCTTCTTTCTCTGTCTTTTCTTCTTCATTTTGCTGGCTCGATTCATTTTGCTGGCTCGATTCATTTTGCTGGCTCGATTCATTTTGCTGGCTCGAAATATCTGGATAATCATTGGGGTCCTGTGTAACCTCAGAAGGCCGAGCAGCCCGGGCTGTTCCAGCCGTCAAAGAACTGAAATCAGAGGACACACCAGGCATTCGTAAACTTGGAATTGGTGTGTCTCTTTCTGTACTGAGAGTGCTTCCACAACCGGATGCAACCCCTGGGGTTACAGGATCTATTGATCCCCCTTGCTGAATGGATCTTCTAGATGCTCTCGTCCTCATCGTGTTGATTCTTTGCTAAGCAGCTTCGAAAACAGCAGCTTCGAAAACAGCAGCTTCGAAAAATAACAGCTTCGAAAAATAACAGCTTCGAAAACAGCAGCTTCGAAACTGTTATTTTTCGAAGCTGTTATTTTCGAAGCTGTTATTTTCGAAGCTGTTATTTTAGCACTCTTGCTGACAAACAAAGATGATGCGTTGAGCTACTCTCAGCTGATTAGAAGCAGTCTCGCTGACAAACAAAGATGATGCGTTGAACTGCTCTCTCTGTACTCTCAAGAGAGGACGCACACTCATGCCGGGCCGAAAGCACATGTTACATCCCTATCAAGCCACTCTCATTGTCGCCAAAGAACCTCTTTAAATATGGTATGGAAGGAAACAGATGCCAACTGAGTTGGAACCAACCAATTTAGAATGAATGCAGAATACTCGGTAAGAGAAACATATTGCAACAGCTGCAAAAAAACACGTAATTGGGAGTTGTGATGAGGAAATTCTGAGAGAATCTCGGCGCGCGCGCAATTTACAAACGGCAAAAAGAGTGGCAAGATTTCGATGATAAATAATGGATTGGTACTTTCGAGGGTTGAAAAATAAAAAGCCACATAAAAAATCAACCGTTGGACGAAAATTTGATCCAACCATATGAAATGAAAGAGTAAATTAACAGCTTTATAACGGTATATAGCTTGCTAGCTACACTAATTATCTCTCCAACATACGCCAGCCTAAAGTTCCAATCCATTATTTTTCATCGAAATTTTCGCGCGCTGCGTCTAGACGATAGGCTTTTTTAGGGTTAGGTCCTAGACTAATTTTAACGGTGGTGCAACACGACTGAAAGGTCATTTCTGGCATTTTTGTGTTCGACCGTTTGGGCACTTTTTAATTGTAACAACCGAAGAAAGTCATTCGGATTTTGGTGTGATAAGTTCAGAACGAACTCTGTTTTCATCAATCGGCACATCGTGGGTAGTCCACAGTTCAACCAAAAAGTGGGATACTTTATCATCTCATTTAACCTTGCTCTCAACCGACTACAACCTCCTTAGACCATCATGGGGTAAGTGTGATCATCCATCGGTGCAACTTGTATTTGAATTGAACTCGCTAATATACCGTCTTGTCCTTCCTCTTCGTTTCCGTTTCGTAGATGCGGATCGAGCACTGCGGCTAGTGAACCAATTGCATCAGGCGCCAAAACAACAACAAAATCTTCTCCTCAAGAACAAGCAGCAACCAAACAAATGTCTTCCGAAACATCAGCTGTCGTGGGCGCTCCCGCGGCAAAAGCACCAGCAGTGAAGGCTACTACGGCCAAGCCTGCAGCCTCCAAGAAGGCACAAGCAGCTCCGGCTCCCGGCGTAAAGAATGTGCGCGCTGCCTATTCTGGAAAAGGCTGGTAAGTTGATACGATTTATCAATGGATGAGTGTCATGTGACAATGAAAGTTTTTCCTACTATTATTGATTTGTTCTAACCTTTCTGCGTTTTGCAATTATCTATTGCAACCCTAAGGGCACCTCCCGCAAAGGAATGGGATTCTTCTAAAAAGGAAAAGGGAGACAAGGTAAAGATCGAAATCGAAGACGAATGGGATGACGATGGAAACCTCATCAGGACGATCACAAAAAAGACCACCACCCCCGATTGGAAGTTCAAGACAGAGAAAACAGTTGAAACATATTCTGCTGAGGAGGCAAAGAAGGCGGGGCTCGCAAGGCAATAATTTAAATTGCTGACTTAATTGGCGCTTCGTCGATCCTTGCTACGTCGTTTCAAAGCTTAGCTGTTTTTTCTATGTTGAATATTTAAATTTAGTTACAGTTAAGCGAAGAAGCAATCCTCGTCCTTTAGCATCGTAAATTGTAATAATATGTCAACTTAGCCCACCCATAGGCCATAATTGTGATTGTTTGAGCAAACTCGCACTAGTTATAATGACTATGCTGTTGGAACCTTCTCATCGAAGCTTCCATATTATTGTAAGAGGGTGCTTCGTGTGATGGCATACCACGGTGAGGACCGTGATGCATTCCATGCATTTGGTTTTGATGACGCATGTGATAACGATCCATCTCGTACTGGTGGTGGGGCGGAGCATTCGGCATTTGTGCACCGTTATGTATCGGAACCATGCCCATGCTGTTGCCCATGCCATTGTTACCCATAGGAGGATTGCTCATCGAGTTGCCCCCCATTGCGCCACCCGTTGTCCCCGTTGCACCCCCCATGTTGAATTTTCGAAATTGATCAGGTTCGCGTCCTTGTCCCTCTGGCCCCGATGTCATAGCGACCATCTGTTCATAAAGATCCCTGCCTGAGCCTTCGGCAGCGCTCGGGTAATGAGAAAACATACTCGAAGCAGCAGGGTTTCGGTTTCTGCCAAAAAATTGACCTGTTCGATCGTCTTGCATGTTCCGAAGATAATCTATGGAGGGCATTTGTCGTCCTGGGCCTTCACCTGGGAAACGACCAAGATGGCCAACTTGCATTTCTTGCATCATCTGCATTCGGAATGCCTGGTGCTGTCTCAGCAGATTCTCGCGGTCTTCAGCAATTTGTTGCACAAGATCATCGTTGTCATGAGATAGCTTGCCCATCTTGCTCTTAGGCCCAGATCCCATGCTAGTCATCATAGCCTTCTTCTTCTGCTCCTCTCTCCATTCCGCAAGGTCTTTTGCGTACTTTTCTTTCAACTCCACAGCAACCTTCACAAATTCTTCCTTTTCTTCTTCAGGAAGTTTCTTCCATTTACCTCCGATGATCTTTGCCATTTCTGCGAAACCAATCTTTCCGTGAGTCTTTCGATGAACACGCTTCTTTCCTGGTTCTTGATCACTCTTTTCAGCGGCATCGCCAAGCATGATTGCACGCTCTTTCTGGAAATAAAGGTTGTAAGCAGATAACGGACGATTCGGCTTTCCTACTGGTTTCTTCCACTTTTTCCGGGTTCGTTTCTTCTGTTGCTCTACAACGGCCGGTTTTTCTTTGCTCTCCTCCTCTTTATCGGTATCACTTGTTACATCGGCGTTTGAGGTTGCCTCTGTGCTTTCGACTGGTGCACTTGCAGTAGAAGATCCAGGGGATTCAGTGCTATCTGTTGGTGCAGGTTTTTCTTCTGCTTTGTCCAGTTTGTCTTCCTCCGTTGCTGGTGCGGACTCAGAGCCTCCGTTATCAGAAGGATTCATTTGCTTTTCGACATTCTCGTCTTGCTCAACGGTTGGGGCTGTATTTGGTTTCTCCAAATCGTTCTTTTCGATTGGGGTTGCTTTATCAGGATTCTCTGCGGTGGTCTTCTCCGTATTCGTAACAGAAATCGCTTCGCTTGCTTTCTTCGTGTCGTTGTCGCTGGAGAGCGATGGCACCTTCGAATTCTCTTCGAAGGATTTCGAAATGTTCATGGTTTACTTCTTAGAGTAGAGACGTGGCCTGAGATATTTTTCGAACACTTTGTTCCGGAATTTCGAAATCGATTTGATGTATCGAATTCCTCTCTCGAAAAGACGGATAGCTGTATTGGCAGACTCGGCAACAATGGCTTAATGGGGTAGCTTTGTTGAGTGTAAGATGAACTTTGTTGCGAAAGTGGCTTTCTCTTTTGTGACTGCTGCCAAGATGATTCGTAATCTGACTCCTCTTCCTGCCTTATTGCTATTTTGTTGGTGCAAAACTTTCCAATAAAAAAATGTCAACTAACGTTTCTTTCAGTAGTTTTTCAAATTGCACATGATTGTTATTCTACGCGTGCTTTGGCTTGCGTGGTTCTTGGTGGTAGGCAGGAATCATCAGGATCAAAATGTAAATTTAAGAATTATGCCTCATCGCCATAGCTAACGTCCAAACGGTCGCTGGTGCATGCGCATGCCACTCCCGATTTCGTAGTTATCTTGCTTTTGCGACCGAGGAATTTTCTTTCGTTCGTTTGGATGGAAAGTGAACCCTTCGTGCGCGACAGAAACAAAATAAAAATTTCACCCAAAACCGACACTAAAAACCTGTTTCCGAAGGACAAGATTCAGACAGGCACATAAATTTCTGGGGGAGGGGATATCCCCGTCTACACAAACTTCTTTTGATGCGTCCCAGTTCCTGTGACTCACATTTAACCGATGTGAAGGCGAGGCACGTCTCATCTGAATCGCCTCTGTCAGACGTCAAAAACTACATAACCTCATTCCGGAGGCAATTTGAAAAACAATAATATGGTAATGATGTATGTTGCTATCATCCATCGTTCTGATCCGCCTTGTGAATCCAATCGATTTCAGTGCTTTGAAATTATCGACGATGTAGTGACAGTCCAGAATGCCGTCAACGTTTGTTCTTCCTCCTTTTCCTATTCTTCGTCTTGAAGAAATGAACATTTCCTGATTGCTCCTTCCGACCGTGATATACTAAAATCGAGAGGTTCTCGGCTCTTGGGTGAGATGGATTCTACGACGGGCTGGCTATCTTTCAAATTTCAGAGAAACAAGACTTGATCCATTGACTATTAGAGGATCATCTGTATGGAATCCGTTAGTATTGCACAAATAGTAATTGTGAAAATAGATGACCAATGCATTTCAAAAATCATTCGTGCCATCTTCATCATTCAAAATTCGATCTAAATGCGTTGACTACTATGAGCTAATAATTTATGATTGTGTTTGACATTGAGACTTTAGATATTTCAATAGCATCTCCCGTGATACTTTGTCGAAATAATGCTTACCCTCTGGAATTCTCTTCGTCGTATGTTATAGCCAACACGAGTCGATTGATGATAGATCCAACATAATACAACACATCACACCTCAATAACTGTCGACTCCTTTCTTTCGCACGCCGACGATCAACTGGATTTAACTCCGCCGCTGCTTCTTGCACTTTTGTCCACTTGTACTTGGCATGTCCATAACAAACCCTGCAGTGCTCCTCGCTACGCCCTACATTTTCGGAACAAACTATTGTCACCTAGTCCTTGATTTTCGAAACTTGTCTCTTTGGAAACTTGCTTGTTCGAGGCGGACGTGGTACTTTAGGCTTGCTCTTTTGTGTCGTTCTAGCCTTTCTGGGAAACAATTTAAAGTCATATCGTTTGGATTTCTCGTATCTCCTGGTAGCTTTGCCAAGTTCCTCCTCGTTGAAATCTTCTTCGTCGCCATCATCGTACCTTACATGCCATCTGGGAAGCTTCTGTTCCATCCACTTTTCCGTGATATTACCGAAATAGAGCTTTCCACCAAACTTCTTGCTGACACGTTTTCCCACGTCATCCGAAGAGTCTTTCGAAGGAGTCGGTTCTTCGGTTTCGGGCTCTTTTGGCTCTTTAAGTGGTTCTTTGGCTGGCTCAGCAGGAGCTTGGTCTTCAGTGGGTTTTTCTTCCGGCATAATGTCGATAGGAGGTGATTCTTCTTTGGAAACGAGACGAGCCTTCAGACTCCTGAATATTGAGGATTCACGACACAAGATCTATAATGAATAGAAAAAAGGTGTCAACAATAGTTTGATGATACGGTCTGCAATCGAAAGGACCCTTTCCTTCCCCTTATCTTTTTGAAAGTGAATCTGTAGGTATTATGAGAAGCAACTTTCTTTCGATCTTAAAGGTATGACAACCATCGTTGTTTGCGTTCGATGTGATCTTGCTGAAAAAGATCACTTTTTTCGAAGTTTCTGACACCTCTTTCTATCGTCGAAAAATATGTGGATTCCCTCTTTGGAAATTCACCCAGAAACTCGCGGTTGAAACTTTCTTTTAGTCAAACGAGTCAGTCCAACATCAGTAATTTCCGCCCCCTTCTCACGTTCGTAGTAGACGATGGCATGATCAATCCTTCTCACTCATGGTCAACGACACAGCATTCAAAGGACTTTTCACCATGTTCTCGACACACGATACGACGAAAGAGCGTTTAACGGCTCGACAGAGGGAGGCCTTGGAGCGCCGCAATCGCATGACGCAGAGACGGCAAGAACTGACCAGCAGGATACGAAAGCAAAAGAAGAGCAAATATCTACAAAAGAAGCGTAGTTTGCCGGTCACGGGTACCGATCCTTCGGTCGCTAACGCAAATCCCGCAGCAACGACTGCAGAGTTCAAAGCTCTGTTGGATTCGTACTGCCAAAATTCTGTCTCTCTCGAACAACTGCTTTCGGCCCTGCAGCAGTGTTGTCGCTAGCACAAAAACAAATGCATTCCAGTGCCTATGGCACCCAACAATCCGACAACCCACTCGTTATACTAGAGCAAAACGATGAAGACCTCGCGGTCAAGTTTTTGGATTGTTTGAGAAGGCAAACCGTGGAAGCGATATCCAAGCAAGAAACAATGCTTTTTCAGACTGCTCTCCGGATTTTGGTTCATTTGACATCGATGACTTCCAGCGATGGCATTGGATCATCAGCATCCGATTATTACGGACGTCGGCCTTCGAACCTGGTCAGAACTGGTTGCATCTCCGACACAACCATCGGCTGTATCGATACCATCGTGGATGGAGATCTTGGCACAAGCTCTGTCGTCTTCCAACGAAGTGGAATTGACAAGTCTTGTCTTGGGAAATCTGGTGGGCGACGACATTGCAGCCGGAACCATCTTTCACAACGCATCCAACTGATTTCAAAGCATCCCTGGTGACAGGTCTTATGCGATCCGTATCTCCCGCTACTCCAACAGCTGCCTGGACTCTAACAAACATGATTCGAAACGACCCCGTTTCGTTTGGGAGTTCCTATTGTTCCGAATCTCTTCTGTCGTCTAAAAGTCTTGATGGCATGGCTAAAGGAGCCTTCGCTTGCGACACAGACGGCGTGGATGATCGCCTCGTTGACCTGCTAGAGAGGAAGAGACGGTGAATTATCTCTGCGGAAAACAGCATGCTGCAAGCCAAGAACAGGAATTTCCGTTCCTAGTTGCCATACTACAATCGATTCAAAATCCATTGCAGCCAGACCAGACTGTTCCGTTGGTGCAAGCCCTTGGAAATCTTGCGTGCCATTCCTCGTTAGTAGCTCCGCTACTAACCAAGACTACACTGGTTCCGCTGCTGCAAAATATTCTAAGCACAACGCCTTCCCGGAATCCAGTCTTGATGCAAGCAGCGTGGCTGGCGGGATGCGTGTTGGTCGATGTTGGGGTAGAGCATCATCCGTCAACGACGGTCGCCGCTCCGGCTTTGATTCCTTTACTGATAGAAAGACTCGGCAAAGGCAGTGAGCGTGGCGGCATGGGCAGTCAGCCGATGACTTGTATGACGCTAGAAGAGGAACGGGAATTTGCCTCTGCCTTGTGGAACGCTTTGGACAAACCACCAGGAGCTGATGATCACGAACAACAAGGACTACAACCAAATCAATTTTTAAGACCGCCATCTTTTGAATTGCCATTCCAACTCCATGTGCCAAGCGCAACGATACGATCGCTCGTGCGTTTGATCAATTCGAATGACACCGATGCCGTCTTTGCGGCAATCAATCTTGTCGATTTGCTATTGAGACGATTCGACGAACACCAGAACTTCCAAGCAGCCATGCAAGAGGAGGGAATGCCCGATGCTTTAGATCGAATCTGCGATTCTCCAATGCACCATGCAGCCGATATTGCAGCCGAAATTTTGGATGATTATTTCTACAATGACAACAACTAATGAAAGCATGGAAGCCTCGGAAAACATTTGGACGAATGGACTTCCTGATTCTGCAGCACCAGCGTTTGGAGTAAATTCGGACAACAGAGCCCCTAGTGGTTTGGGACGTGGGCGCGGACGTGGTGCCACGATGCCGGCTTGGATGACAAAGTGAAAATGAACTCTGAACTCATAGTTTTAATATTTGGAATCATTTGAAAACGTTGATCAGAGAAATAATAATACTAGTAAAGCGAAAGAATCACCAATTAGCCTAACTGGATGCACTAATTTACATGCAGTGCGCAGTACTTCTACTACAGAACTCGGACAAAATTCCTGTAGACCGTATCTGTCTAACTACGCGTGAATGTATATATTGTTATCTGTTACAACCAGGCGCTGATATGGATGTTAATCAAAGGATAACCAATTAGCTAATCACGCATTTATCCGACTGTCCTTTAATGAGTTCATTCATCTCTTCTTCTGTCAATCCTTCGCCAACTCGTTTTCGTACATCCCAAAAATCAGACAATTTCTGATTTGCTACATCCCGTCGCATGTAGAAAAGTATGTAAGCCGATGAATCAACGACATCCCGGCTGTGTATCTCGTATACTTGAGCATCGTTGAAGAGTCGCCACTGACCGTCAATATCGGATTTCAGAGAAGCAACATAGTGACCTGTCGATAGGGCACCTTGATGGTGAACCACTCCGTAGAGATCATAAAGCTTTCTCGCCTCGACCATCGTCCGCGTTCATAGCAGCAGAAGCATCTTCTTCGTTTTCGTTCTCGGTCGGATTATCTTCGGTCGCAACTTTCTTTTCGTCGCCGTCGTTCTGTTCGACCAATGAATCATCCCCTTTGCCGGGATTCTTTACACCATCCGTGGCCCTGATTCTGGACAAATCCAAACCCTCCACTGGAAATTGAACAAAGTCGCGAAGTTTTCTTCTCATATGTTTTGTGAACTGAAAGCGCTTAAACTGAATAATTACAACTGGCGGCAATCTCCAGAGACTCATCCTTTTTGTTTGAATTTGAAAGTCTTTGCACTTCGAGCAGTATGTGTCCGGTATCTTTTCTTCCTCGGCAAACGCATCAAGACAGTCCTCCAAAGTAATGGCATCGGCTTGACCCTTTTTCAAACCTACACCGCAAGAATGATGATTCTTAATTTCAACTCCAGGTACGCGATTGCGTTCGGTTGCGCCCTTTTTGATCGAAGGATCAGCTTGGTTTGTACGCGTGCCAAATCCACCTGTGGCAACATCAACAGCGAAGTGCCAATCAATTGCCAAACTGTCGCCATTAGCAAGGACGGTCGGCTTTCCATCGTCCGGAACCAAACAGCCGATTGAACACTCGTACCACGGACGTATAGAACATCGACGGCCCTCTCTAGTCGTCAATCGTAAACGGAAACCATAGCGTGGAAGAGGTCCGGCTGACACTTCTTCGTTATCTGAGTTTGTTTTCTCAAGATTTCGACGAATCTCTTCTTTCGACATTTCCTCTTCATCTGTACCATTCGGCTCGGACTCGTTGTCTAGTGTTGAATGATCTGTGTTGGTCAAAAACTTGAGAGCACCTTGCGGTACCAGATGATGAAGATGCTTCGCGACAATGTCGTAAACCTGACTTCCAGTCAAACTATCCAAGTCTTTCACTCGTAGTAGCAGAGGAGTTCCAAAGACACGATGGCTGAATGGATGGATGAGTTCTTTCGAGAGAAGTTCGGACCTTCTCTGAGCTAACGCCAAGAAAGAATAATTTGGCGTCGTTTTACCACTTTCTTCCTCGTCATCTTCATCCACCTTCTTTTCGACATCGGTGGTGCTTGCATCGTCAGCATCCAACCCGAAGACGTGTAATAGCGGTAGTTCGCCAGTTTCTTTATTTTGTAAATCAGGTAATCGCCAAACATTAGGTGCGATCTTGAAGATATAGCCTTCTCTCATATCGACAACGGCCATATTCTGTGCCAATTTTGCATAGATGACTGCCTCTCTTTTTCGCGTCCTCCTCAATCTTGCTCTCACCGTTGTCGATTTCTGATTTTTCACCTGAGTGGTCCTGTCCTTGCCCGTTGCTTTTATGGCTATCAGAGTGGATGACCTTCGCCAACGCAATGAGCACGTCATACAGAGTACCGTTATTGTGAACACGAACAGAGTATTTTGTAATGCCCATGCTTGGGTCACTCGAATAAAATATCAAGGAGACAGGAACCGTTTCGTCTTCGGGTAGGGGAAGCTGCAGAATGGTGAAGGGTTCGAATCTAGCACTTTCGTATCTGCAATTCTTGCATCTTAGAAGACTTTTATATTGCCCAGAGAACATAGCCACAACGATCGACATTTCTCTTTTCAAATGGTTCGCCCACCAAATATCTGCCAATTCACTGTCAGGGCGTCCATCAGAGTCAGGCGCTTCAATGTAGGGTTTGTTTTGGATTCTATTTAGATCTTCTGATAGACCTGCAAGTAAGAAATCGAGTAGCTCTTGCGCATCGTGTTGCTCGTTTCCTAAGAATTGATCGTTGAATTTTCCAAGAGATTCTTTGAATGTTTTGGGTGTCAAAGCTGGTGCATTAACTGGGGCGTATGAGCCCGGAGCTGTGACACGTTTTTGCTTGGGTATTGCCTGTTGGTTGAATCTTTTCCAAATATTGCTGACGAGTATTGCGTATACTTGGGCAAGACGACCTTCGTGACCAAGAGGATTCGTCGTGTTGATGTCGTTCAAGTAGAACTTCGACGTAAAGTAATCTCGGAAGATAGGTGTGTGACTAAGACACTGAATAGAGGAATTGAGATAGCAAGTGTTGCCCATATTGAACAGGCCAACGATACCGTCTCCCATTTCGTCGCTGCTTTCGTCTTCCTTCTTGAAAAGCCAATTCTTGCCATTCAACCCTCGAGGCCACTCGTTTGTCTCGTTGTTTTTCAACTCCAATAATAGACTGATGCTTGTATTTCCGTTTTTGTCGGCACCAACACGCTTCTTTCGCTGCTCAACGATGTTAGAATCCATATCGAGCAACCAGTCATTCTTTCCGTTTTGATCCGGATCGATCGTTGGTTCAATTACCCATAAACGCCCGGTGTCTGGATCCACATCCAATTCTTTGCAGACTCGGACTAATAATACACGTATAGGGTTGACTCGGCTAACGGGGACAGACTGTTGGAAGGGTCGCGCTTCGCCGCGTGACAACGTGTCGCACAAAAACATGGTGACAAAAAATGGATATAATTCAATTTCGTTGTCTGTGCGCAAAGCCATCTGCCTTCCTCGGTTTGGGGTAGATGAACCGGACGATCCACGTTGGTATGGTACAACCGCTCTGCTGATAGGTGGACCGCCGTCATACCATGCTTGTAGGGCAGACCATGCCAGAGGAGGAAGGATTTCATAGTCCTGACGCCACTTAATGTCCACTCGCAAAGCTAAACTTCCATTTTCTCTCAGCAGTTTTGTATTATTGATCTGCCCAAGTCTTCGAGGACTCATGCTCCTACTGGTCTTATCACGAAGGTCATCGCCGTCGTCCTTTGTGTTTCTTACCACTTCCACCATATCTGTCCACGACTTGAACCACTTGTCATCGACAAGATACCAAATAGTTCCTCTCGGTCCTCGCCGACTAACTTCGGTCTGAGGAAACCGTTTCATGTGACGTTCGCGGATGTCAGTCATGAGTAAATGTTCCAGGCTAGCCAGCTTCGGAGGAACTCCAAACATCACACTTGCAATAAGTCTTATATCAATCATCAAGCGCCCTAGCCTTTGCTGGCCGTATTCCGTGGTTTGACGGTGCCAATCCAGGAATTGGTCCTCGGACACGGTTTCATCCTCGGACTTGATTGTCGCTAAGAAATGATCCACTAACTTTTTGACTGGTACTTTTGGGGAATGATCGGATTTTTCTTTGAAGCTTTTTGGCAGTAGTTTTAAGTCCAATGCCGACGACAGAGTCACCTCGACTTCTCCAGAATTCTCCATCTCCTCTTCTTCGTCGTCGCTGTCTTCCCGCTCCCACTTTGGACGATCAGTCAATCTGCGGAAGTCTGCGTGTGAGCACAGGCAAATCATCAGAGCTTCGAGCTCATCGCGATTCAGTATCTTGGCTCCTCGTTTGCTAAAGAGCTGCATGATCCATGCTACCATCGATTTGTCGTTATCGTTGGATCTTAGGCACATTCCACCGAATTGCAATACATGGCACAAGTCCCAGTAACTCATATTTTCGTCGGCATCTTCCTCGTCCTCATCCTCGGTATCTTCGGGACCACCAAATGAAGAGGATTTCGATACCGATTCAAAGATTCGTTTTGCTATGTCTTCAGGAAGGTATCCACCATGTCCAAGTTCATCGCTCGGCACAGAGACCTTATTGACGAATACAGTTGCTGGAATAAAATGTTTTGGCGCGTTAGAGCCAACACTGCTTCTTCTTCTAGCGTTGCCGTTGCCAGCGTTATTGTCGGAGGTATTCGTGTTTCCACCCTCGTCATTTACGGCTGCACCCATAGGATCACCTTGAATGATTGTTGTTGTCGATTCTACGAGTGAATGGAACCGCCGTTTGATTTCATAGAGTCGGTATTCGGCCAATTCATATCGTTCACAAATTTGTGGCAACAATCGTCGTTGCTGGTCCATCTTTTCCAAAAGAACAGCAGCCGATTCTGGCAAGTTATTGCCAATTGCGGAGATGTCGTCCTCTTCGTCTGTGCTGGAAGATTTGTCGCCCCCTTTGGCCAACGGTGTCGGCATCATGGCCTGTGCCAGTGTGGCCATCCAATCGAGAAGAAAGTGTTCTGGTGTTGGGCAATACGACACTGTTTGACAAACGGCGTCTCTGAATTCCCTCCCAGTTAGTGGGGCATTGGGGTTTGCGAATATCTTGGTCAATACTTCTTTCGTACGGGGAGCCTTATACGATTCCTCTCCGTACACATCCGACATGAATCGGTGAATGGTATCACGACCGATTACGGAATTCTTTTGATACCCATCGTAGATCAAAAACATCAACCGAGCCATGTTTTTGATGGCGGGATGATCTCCCGAAAAACTTTGAATATCATCCTCATCGACCTGAGTTTGCAGTTCCCAATACTTCTGACAAACTGCAAAGAAGATAATTATGTCGGGGATTGTGACATGAGATGAAGGGCTTGCCCCATTAATTGTCGAGGAAGAAGTAGCCGTTGGCGATTTGCTTTGCAAGGCGTAGACCAAGCAATCAAAGAGGCCCATGTGTCCTCCCGGTCCCGAGTGGGGCTGTGCACAAGACGGTATCAAAAATTTGAAGAAGCTTGCCTTGTCCAACATCAGGGCGCGATTGTTCAGAAGCGCTGTCCAGGATTTGCGAGTTGAAGGTGGAATCTGTCGTTTTCCGGTTGCAGGATCTGTCGAATGGCGTCATATCTTTTGCTTCTAATAACATCATGGCCTGTTTCGATACTCTTCCGGGAACAAACATCATGGCCTGGACCAAGGCTTCCGTTTTTGCGGCATAAACTTTGTTCAGGTCTTCTCGTACTCTCTTGTTGTATGACTGAGTCGGGGATTCTTGGTTTGATCGCAGTATAACTACCCCAGAGACAATCCTGCTCACACGATCTCTCCCAAGAGCCTGACATGCCTCATGAATGGGCATCAGAAACGACAGCTGCGATTTAAAGGTCCCCATGTTTCAAGCTTGTATACGCGATGTGCTTTTCCGAATGCCAGTTCAAAAACAATTTCCTCACTGCGAAAGCCTCGCGTTATTCGGAAAAAAATAAATCGTTGGAAGTGCGGAGTTATACAGAATCGGTTTACCACTCTCGCATTGTCTGTTAATCGATCGCACAGGGTAGGCAGAAGTGACTTTCGCAATACGAATTGGTGTTAGGACTTTTTGTATTGTTATCGTCATATTGTTTGTCTTTGGATTCGTCAAGCGCGGAAAGTTATCCGTTGGATTTTTGATTCGCAATTTCTACCTACTGGTACAAATCTACGTACAACGAAAATGTTCTAAACGATGGTACTATGTTAGTGTCATTAATAACAGAATCGTCTACGTATCGAACTCTTTCTTGTGTTTTTCGTATGCGTTAAATGATAATTTCTGTATTACAGTATGGTATTTTCCCCCATCACGACGACGATCGTGTTTGACTTTTTACCATTTAGCTTCTAATAATAAATTTATATAAAATTGAAAGTTGCAACAAGTACAGCGAGTCAAAAGGTCTTCCAGTAAACACTGCTGTATACTGAGAAACCTGCTGACTGACACAAAAACTTGTCAGTTAGCTTGACTACTCATCGATGCCGAAATTGTCGAACGAGCTTTTCAAAAAATCTTTCCGACTTGCTCGCTCCTTCCTCTGTGACGTGGTCTGACGGACTTTTGGATTGCGTATGACAATCTTAGTTGATTCAGTTTGGAAATCAGAAGGATCCTCGTAGAATTTATCAAGGAAGGAACCTGCTTCAATCTTAGGCGATTCCTTTGCTTTCGGTTCCTTCTCTTTATCTTTCCGTGATTTCTTTTTGAGCTTTTTCCCCATTTTCTTTGCTTTCGGAGAACCGCCAGGGCCTTCGATCTCAAGTGCTGTTTCAGAGTCGGCCGAAAATCGAATATCTTCCGGTTTTGATCCAGACTGAGGAGTTGCTATGCTTCTGGATCTCTCCCGTTCCTTCGGTTAAAGTAACACTTGGAAAAGAAGTGATTGAATCTTGGATTAGGTCTTGTCTAGAAGAATGGCTCAGATCTTGGGCTTCCGTCGCTTCAGTGGAAACAATGCTCGTGTAAGACGTTATCGATTTGTCTAGATGAGAATTCTCCAATTGAAAATTCTCAAACCCATCGCGAACAATTTCATTTGGTTTCCATGGTGCGGGATATGATTTATTACGTATTTGTGACAGAGGAATGCCTTCAAGCCATTGGTGATCAAGAATATCTTTCATTCCCGCACGAAGCATTCCCAGACGTTCAAGAGGATCCTTTTTCAAGAGTCTGTCAATAAAATCTACAGATTCACTGCTTTGGTCTTCCGGTACTGGGAAATAATCCTCGTGGCAAATGCTGTGATATAAAGATATCTGATCCACCCCCTCGAAGAAGAAAGGATTTTCTCCTGTAACCATTTCGTAAACTACCACTCCGAGTGCCCAAATGTCGACGCCTCTGTTGTGTCCAGCATTGGTAATCATCTCTGGAGCAACATAGTTTGGTGTACCAACGAAAGTGTATGTTTTATCCGGGCAGAACTTTGAGCAGCCAAAATCAACAATGACAGGATAACCATCCACATCGATCAACACGTTTTCGGGCTTTAGATCTCGATAAACTATCCCCCTCGAGTGAATGAAACTTAGTGTATCAACGATCGATACAGTGTAAAACTTGGCATGGTCTTCAGGTACACCGGATGTCCAGTTCCCTTCATCATCCTCAATGTGCATCCTATCCCACAGCTCCCCGTACGGAATTAGTCTCATCAGCATGTGGATGCTTGTTTCGTCTTGGTAAGTAGTGACAAGCTCGACGATTTGAGGATGGTTGAGCTCTTTCATGATTTCAATCTCTCTCAATATGACATCAGTTGCGTCGACCCCACGAGTATCATCCGAGATCATTTGAGATTTCAAAGCAAAGTTTTGTTTCGGCGCTGCTGGATCTCCACGAAGGACATCCGCAGCAACTAGCCACACTTCACCAAACTCGCCTTCGCCCAAAAGACGTATTTTCTCCAGATCTTCGAGAGATATGTTACTTTCGACAGCTTCTTGGACCCTGGCTCGTCGCTCAAGTATTGAGGAAGGTGATTGGCCCCATTCTATATTCGAATCGTTGTTGGCATCGTCATGACCTATGTAACCGTCAGTACCATCAGAACTTCGTGAATCGGTTTTCGTTGGGACTTTGACCGCATTGAGTGGCAAAACCCCGATCGAAATACGTTCGCCATTTGGGATAGAAGCTTTTAATCCGGCACATCGTTTGTAAACAGGCTTTCCGTCTTTCGTCGACATTTTTAACTGATCAATTCCAAAAATACTCCCTACGGTTACTAGAGTTTCGACTTTACCACCAGTTGATTTGTCGCGGGTTGACAAATTCAAACAACCTTCTCGAACTATGTAGACGGCTGGCGGGTCATGTCTGTCAACTTCCCACGTTTCCTCGTCCTCCCCTAATTTTTTCACGACAATAGTATCGGCCATCAATTCAGTGCGTATCACTTGACAGGTTGGATTTTGCGATGATCCGAGTACTAGCAAATCGACGCATATCCATGAGATTCTGCAATCGAGTTTGTCCAATGATTTGTCCCAGCGCAAAGTTCTCGATCCTGAAAAATACTACATTTTCTGTGTAAGCCATCATATCAATATTGTTCTCCCTCGGTGTTGCAAGCGTCTGGATCAACGCTTGTGACCCAAAATGATCTCCAGGTTCGAAAATTTCGTCGTTGTTGGCAACGTATATTCGTCCTGATCGAATCACGACGAATGTATCAGTCTGAGATAAATTGAAGAGTCCGTCAAGTTCCATTTCTTCTCTTATCATAATAGAGGATAACTGACGGATCATTGTTTCGTTCTCTTTGATCAATTCCGACAAAAAATCGACGCTCAACAAGGCTTCTCTCTTTTCCTGAGCTGCTTTTTTCGAACAAATGTTCAAGATTCCACGGAATGTTTTCTGGTCTATTCTCAAGAGCTGTGCTTCCCCGTCAGATTCGTGGACTGATACAGGTCCTTTCACAGACAGCGCTGTGCAAAAGGGCAAGCTCTCCAAAATAACCTCCTACTTCAGCTATCTCCGCCACTGCTCTTCCATCGACTTTGAACTCGATTCTGCCTCTCTCGACAAGGTAAAACTCGTTGTTCTCTCTTCTCATACCCGATTGCAATAAGATATGCCCGGCTGGAAAGCCCACAGCATTCAAATGCGTCAACCAGCATTTGTAGCGCCCCTTCACACCTTGCCTTACCATACTTGCGGAATTCCGCAAAGACGAAACTCCGTTCAATGATGCCCAGAATTAAATTCTGTTGGGCTTCGGTTTTCTCATAGAATGGAGACACAAAATCCGTAAAGTCACATTGGACAGCATACACGTTATCAATTATAGTATCCTCACCAACGCTCGAATTGATAGAATGATTCGATACTTCGAGTGTTGTGACGTTGGTAGCTCGAAACATGCGTGCTCGATTTTGTCTCAATATTTTTGCGCGTTCCGCTTCACTCATAGCGTTGGATTTTTGACGCCTGCGACGCTGTCTTGCAGCAATTTTTGTGTCAAGTTCGTATCGTTGTTGAGGGGTTCTTTTTGCAAGCTTTTCGTATTGACTAAGAATCAAACCCAGTTGGTTGTCATCTGGATTTGACGAGATTTTTGACATCTTGCGGGCTCATCAAGTCTATCTTCATCAAATTACTCTTGGCAGAACTGCCATCAAAAGCTTTCATTCTTCTCTCTAATGTCTTCGTTGGATTCAAACGTCTGGGTTCCGGGGAAAATGCGAGTGGAGGTGCTAGCGATTTTTTATTTCGCACTTTCTTCTTGATGGATGCTTGCATCGGGGACAAAAAATCCGCATCAGTCGGATTGGCGTTAAATTTCGAAACGCGTCCTACCAAACTCGAACTGAGGCGTTTCGATCTGGAACCCGATGACTGCGATACAAGATCCTTATCTAGATCATTATCTATATCCTTGCTGGCACTGTCATTCTCATTTGAAAAAATTTCGTCGAAGCACAAACGACTCTTTTCGAGATTTGCTGTCGGCGGACTTTGGAATTCGTCAAAGCTGCTTTCGCCCACGCCTTCTTCCTTGTTGTCGGTTGGAGAACCCATCGTCTTCATTTAGTTGATAGTATGAAGTTTAATGATTAAGTTGCGTAAATCTTTTCTTTCCTGTAGCAGAGGATATTGATGTTTCTCTTTCGGAAAGGAAAATGGTACTATTTTTTTTGTGGAGGTGAAAGGTGGGATAAGTAGAGTTTAATTTCCTTGCAAGATTAACAGCGATTATCAAGAACCTGCAATAAGAGACCAAAGCACGAGGTGGGATAAAAAGAGTCATCTCTACATTAATGACACATATGGTTTTGGAGGAACTATTTATCGTTGTTCAACTCAAATACATAAGCCGCAAAGTTGTTTCCTGCCTACGATATTTTCGAACCAAGATCGAACCTACTACTTATGTGTTCTCCTTCCAAATCGAAGTAAAGTGTTAAGGTTGATCCATTACCGTCAATAAAATATATGGCATGAGGTGTCATCTTTTCCTTTTAGTAACAGTTCGCCGGCAAGTAGAGGTATAAGAAACATCGCGTAGCATAAGCATTGTTTTTTTTTTTGGTACCTAACGACCTAGTTCTGGAATCTTCTCTTGGGGGTTCTTTTTCTCGAATCTGGTATGAGGAACAGTGGGTCTGAATCGATTGGAAAATTTAGACCTATCACGGTTTTGGTGGTATCCAGATGTCTTTGTTTCTTGTAGTACTGTAATTTGCAAAAGGGACCATCCCCATCTAACGATCAGGCGATACAACCAACATCGGAATGATGGTTCGGCGAATTGTATAATGTAGGTCCTATGGGTATCGTATATGGTACCTGTATATATATGGTGTACGATTGAACTTGTTATGTTGAATTTTACTTTCATACTTGTACAAGTACACCATATATGATTGGTCGCTCTTGTCAATATCTCGCTTCTAATCGTAGGATAGAATATATGTAAGGCTGTTCGTAGTCAAATGAAAAAGTTGAAATCGTTAATGAAAGTATAAATCTTGGTACGTACACGTTAAACGTGTACTTGTAGCTTCTGGTTGCGATGAAATAATGAAAATTCTCAACAAAGTTCAGAAGTGCCCCAACCAACTCTACTATGTAAAACTACGAAAATTGAGAAGAACCAGCATGTAAAAACCGTCCGCGTTTTGTTGCTATGGTTCTTGCTTTTGGCACGCAAGACATACCACTTACGATCAATATTTTAAGAGACGTTGTTGCGAAGTAATACACGAATCAATCTGTTAGTAACATTTAATCTTTAGAGAACCTCCCATTCTCCTCTGTTTTCTTCGACCGGTCCACGCCCTATTTCACGGCACGGAGTATGTTGTTTTGAGAGACGTGCGTACGTACTACGCATTGCCCAGAACCGGTTTTTCATGTGCATAGAGAGTCATCATGCATAGCACAGTATAGATGTCTTATGTATCGTATGTACGATACCGTAATAGAATGTGCGCCTCTAGCAATTTACGTCATCACCGTCGAATGCACATCGTCATCATGAATCAGATCATTTTTTTCTCCTCAAAAGCGGAAACTAGCGTACGATGCTTTTCTCCATTGCTTTTCGCCAACGAAGAAACTGAAACAACGACCAATTCCGCATTATCCGTTGGTCAGAATTCATATTCGTCTCGGTCTGAAAGAGTTGGTTTCAATTCCTAACTATAAAGTGAAGCAACAATGGCCCCAGATGCTGACAAGGTGAGACAGCGCCGTTCGCACGTTATCTCGGGTGAACAAGGTGATTCTGTCTCGGATTCTGCAACTGTCGAACGCATTTCGACGCTGAAAGGGCTCCGCGGCGACGAAGTTTGCATCGATGGAGTTATTTATGACATTTCTTCTTTCGAACATCCGGGAGGTGATTCCATCAAACTCTTTGGTGGGAATGATGTCACAATTCAATACAAAATGATTCATCCTTATCACACAACCAAGCATCTCGAAAAGATGAAGGCTGTTGGTACAGTCCCTGACTATGCTCCGGAATACAAGTGGGACACTCCTTTCGAACGCGAAATCAAACAAGAGGTATTTAAAATTGTTCGTCGCGGAAGGGAATTCGGTACAACAGGCTATTTCTTCCGAGCGGCAATCTACTTGACTGTATTCTTTTATCTCAAGTATCTGTGGATGCAACAATCCTCCTACTCCCTTGCCATCGTTTACGGTATTAGTATGGGCTTGATTGGATTGAATGTTCAGCACGATGCGAACCACGGGGCCGCCTCGAAGAAAGTGTGGGTGAATGAGTTGCTCGGACTGGGTGCCGATCTCATCGGAGGATCGAAATGGTTATGGATGGAAAAACACTGGACTGTAAGTCGTTTTGAAGGGAGGAAACCAAGAATCTTTTCACGTTTCGATTTATGAACTGAAGCTTACAATCATCGTTTTCTTTTCAACTCTGTTTGCTGAATCATTGAAAATTAGCACCATGCGTTCACAAACCATCGGGACAAGGACCCGGACGGTCTTGCAGCGGAACCATTTCTCATTTTCAACAACTATGATCTGTCGAACCCCAAACGCGCTTGGTACCATGCCTATCAAGCATTTTACCTAGTCTTGTTGCTATGCGGATACTGGTTATCGGCAATAATGGATGTACCAATGATTTGGAAGTTGCAAGATGCGGGGACGCTTTCTGTTGGAGTCCGACTGGATAATGATTGGATCTCTAGTCAAAGGAAGTATGCGATTAGTCTACGAATCTTTTACCTTGCATGCAACATTATTACTCCTCTCTACAATGACTTTTCCTGGACTACTTTGGGTCACATCAATGTCATGGGTATTGCTGGCAGCCTCACGCTGGGATTGCTGTTTACTTTGTCTCACAACTTCGAGAATGCTGACCGTGATCCAACGAAGGAGAACCGTGAATCTGGAGAACCTGTGTGTTGGTTCAAGTCCCAAGTGGAAACTTCTTCGACATACGGAGGTTTGATATCAGGTTGGTTGACTGGCGGGTTAAACTTCCAAGTCGAGCATCACTTGTTTCCTAGAATGTCGAGCGCTTGGTATCCTTTTATTGCACCTAAAGTTCGTGAAATTTGCAAGAAACACAATGTTCGCTACGCTTACTACCCTTGGGTTTGGCAAAATATGATTTCGACAGTAAAATACACGCACTGAAGTCGGGGTGGGAAGCCATTTTAAGGATAATCCTTTCAAGGGTGAAATGTAGATACTACTAAGTTAGGCAATTCGATCAGTACGAAGGTGATAAAGAGAAGGACGAGTAAAGACTTTAATCGAACTTTAACATAATCGCCTCTAATTATTCTTAGCGTCAAAGCTCTGTCCGTATCGCCGTACAACATAGTTCGTCTCTGAACCCTCAGAAGACTGTAGGCCGTTCAATCACGATGTCTACAACTTTTTCCCAACGCCAACCTGCAAGAGACACTGAGCGAGAAATACAGAACAAGGACCAAGGAACCACAGAGCATAAGAGAAGAAATCCCACTTCTCTTTTTACTGATATTTTCAATTACTGAACATCTTCCAAAAAGATATCCCCAGAATGCAATCAGCGAAAGGCAGAAAAATGTGCCCCAGGACTTCATTCCCGAAGCAGATATCGTTCCCATCCCTCCTAGAACAAGGCTGATAAAGGTGACGACAAATTCAACTAAGAATAATACACCACCCGAGCCTCCAGTAAGTTGACCGATAAGTAACCCAAAGATCACGGCGGTAATGATGTTCACCGATTCGATAGCAGATCTAGGCGAGCTGATCGTGAAACTTGATCGTCCGGTCTCCACAGATTGAAGCGACAGACTTATGCCAAGGCTCATACTGCAGGAGAAAACAGCAAGAAAGTTGAGAAAGAAGTGGGGAGAACTTGCGGAAAAACCAAAGAGTATCATCGTGACACCAGCCAGTATCTTTTTGGCGATACTATTATCCCGTAACTTTATAGACTTGTCTCTTTCTTCAGCGGAAACCCCATCTATCCCAGCGACGGCTCGGATGGTATATAGGTGCTCTTTGCACTCTTGACTTCGCCAGTAAGCCACATGATCTAACAATTCGGAATGCGTTCGACGGTTCCATCGGGGTAGAAACAACATCCTCTGTAGCGCCAAAGGGCACCTCGCATCCCAAAATCTTTCAAACCACTCGAGAACGTTGAGTTTCCATTTACGAAATACATGGCGTTCGTGAATGTCAGGGATATGTTCCACCATAGCACGGAAAAAATTTCGATTCGTGTGTCGCTCTATCCATCTGTGTAAGGTACAGTGAAGAAGTGTCAACCAGACTCCAGCATACCCGCACTCTATCTCTGTCAAAAATCTCATCTTATTGTCGGTCTCGTAAGGTATTCCCTCCAAATGGTATGAAGTTGGCATTGCAGGAATCAATCGAAAATAACGACCAAACAACGTAACTGAAATAGGCAAGAGCGTGAACGTCAAGGCCAAGCATTGCGCTGCAATCAGTATTCGTCGATCAACATACACCGAATCTTTTTCATGATTGTTGTTGCCCGTCCTCCAACCAAATTGCGAGGAGAATGACCAAAGAATATTCAATAGTCGGGGACCCCGAGCGAGAAGATGGTTGTTAGCACCAGGCACCTGTGGTACACCAAATATGTCAAAATCCCCAGGAGTGATACTTTGTCGGGAGGGATCATGCACATCTGCTTCCCTTTGGATGGAGTTCGAACGGCTCAGACTGTGTAGATGTTCTTCGAAGTTAAATTCTGTTACTTTGTCATGTGACTTCTCTAGAAACCAAAGATTCCGATCAACTTGACGTTCGGTTGTATTGATTGCAAACCTACCATTTCCGGGAGCTGGAATGTTTTGGATGAAGTTACGGAGAGAAATGGAATGTGATGACGACTGGCTGTTGAACGAGTTCAGCACGAGAAGTGTCTGAATATCGAGAGACTCCTGTAGTTGGTAATAGGCAAGTTGTGCTTGGGATGTAATGAATGGATCAAAGCGAGTTTGATAAGTCTTTCGAATCTTTGTCAAACATTCATGCTCGTTCAATTTGAATAAAGTTGGTAGCTTCGGACGACGAGAGACGCCCCCTGGAAAGGAAACTTCATCAAATAATCCGTGTATGAGTAGACTCCTTGGATCAGCAAGTACACTCAAAGCTGCTTTTAGCCCGCAAATTTGGTCATCCAAAAATGTGTCTGTGATAATATCATCGAATCCTTTCGTTTTTGGTAGGGTATCTTGGTTGCGATCTTTATGAGGAAAGGAAAACTTCCCCGGGCCATACGCTAGATGAGAAAATGATCGTAGATGACTTGGTTCGTTTTTCCAAATGATCATATCAGAATGAATCAGTAGGCCAGGCACATTCCGATCAAAAGCATTGTCCTTGTCAAAGACGGAATCTGTGCAAGTTGGATACCGATAGACTCCTGCAAGTGCAATAGGTTTGTTATTATCCGAGTCCATATCGTCTTCGTGAAGTCTGGTTCTAGAATGTAGCAGATCCAATAGAACCTCCCATTGAAGAAGTACACGGGATTCTGTATGGCTCAACCATGGGGCACCGCGATAATTCATAACTTTACGACGAAGACTGTTGATGATCTGTTGGTTTCGGACCAACAATGTCTTTTGCCTACTTAAACTAGAATCAAGCTGGTGATTTCGGTATTGTTGGACCAAGCACTCTAATAGTCGATGCAGGCTTTGCAAGCGCTTTCTTTGTCGTTGGAAGATCGATTCCATTTCTAATTTGGCCAAGACAAACGCCTGGCCCAGTTCTTCCATACGCGGGCCCCAAGTCAGACCACATTCATGACAGGCTGATTCCGTACGGTATTTCGAAGCAATGACTGATTTGTTGCGTTGTTCTTCAAGGCGTAGAGCCTGGAGTCGTTGCCATTCCGACGGATAAAATTCCATCAGTTGGGGAGAGCAAAACACGACGGGCGACATGGAATACGTCAAGTGTTGATCCCGTGGTAAATATCTTCGAAGGAATTTCTCTGTTCTAGACATTTGATGGCTTGGCAGTTTGAAGGGGACCAAGGTTTTTCTGCGAAAGTCGGACAGAGCGTAATTTGCGTGCACGTGCCCTTCGAGATAAATCGAACGAACATATTGGTTGGGACCGGTGGAGCATTGCCTCCATGGAGCATTTGCTCTATTTGCCTGCTGATTCTGTGAAGTTTGTGATTGCTGTATGGAATGTGGGTTTGGATGAACCGGAGGATGGACTTGTCGCTGCCGCTGCTGCTGAATGACGGATAGACAAGCGTTGTCTATGAAATGACAGGGAGCGTTTGTAGCGTAATGATATTGAAACAGAAAGGGTGTACACGGAAGACGAGCCTCCCTCGCATGCAGATTGTCCCAAAACTCATCGACACCATCGCGATGAACGTTCACTTGATGCGTTGCATGAGCAAGCAAACTCCCGAATGGTTTGACACCAAATGTGACTACCTTTGATTCGCCGGGCAAAAGATAACCTTCCGAAGGGAAAACTGAAAAACAATCGGAGCGCTGGATTAATATCCTCCAGGCGATAGGACGGTCATAGTCCGGATTGCAAACATTTGCCAAATGCCAACTGTGCAAAGCGGGTTCGGATGCCTCGGAAGCAGAAAGTGGATTCTCGACTTGTGCTGTTTCATCATCATCTTGAGTTTTTTCGACATATTTTTTCCAATCTCTCAGTTCAAAGGGTTCGTCGTTGATATCATCGTGGTCGTCGTGAACATGGAAGAAGAGTAAATCGTTTAGAAAGAAAAGAGACTCGTCTTTGTACTGGCGATGATCGATGAAACGATGAAAAGTAGATGCTTTTTTGAATGCGTGCTCGGCGATCGTAGGTGAGTACGGTTTGCAGGGCAAGAGATGAGAGCTCTTCCTCTAGTCTTAGAGTTGTAGCTGTTTGAATAGCTTGCGCTGAGGTCGAAATGGTAATTCTGTCGCAACTTTCACCTTTTTCGATACTGCCAACGCCATTTGAACTGTTTGTGCTTTGATTCTCGCTTTCCAGACAAGGATGGTACCGACATGATGGACAACGGTGCCTTTTGCGATTCTTTGTTGCGTGTGATTTCTTCTCGTTGATCATGCTCACAGTATGGCGTTGGTTCTCTGTCTCTCGCACACAACATCTCCCCGGTCCAAGACCAGTCGCATGGCTCGACGCAATTCCAATGGGTTACCCACAAATCAGTGAGGATTCGAATAGGCTTGTCGATATGCCAATGACCAATCGAGAATGGTCGGGATCGTCGTAGTTCCATCGAGCTTGGAATTTTGCTCGCCATAAATCCTGATTGAGTGAGGCAACATACAAGGATTTGGAACACGCCGCCAACGAAGTGATTTCTCGAACCGTCAAGCTGCAACAGAGCAGAACAAACACGTCCGATGGAAGACGGTCGATGTGCCTTGGTTCGTCGAACGATGGTCTAGAAATCTGGTCGTTGTCGCATCCTTCGTGCTCATGATTGGTTTGGTTGTTATCGTTCACGATTCGTCGTATCAGTGCCTTCTTTCCGGTGCAATTCATCGTCGCCTTTTGAGTGAATATTATTATCGGCTTCGATATCATCTGTATCTTCCGCAGGAAACGGGCGAGGCAACGGAAGTTCGTTTTCCACGGAAGCCTTATCTCCGGAGGTACCGTCTTGGTTGTCATTGCAAATTCGAGACTCCATGCTTTCCAACACAGACCTAAAGGGCCAAGACTGTTGTCAAAACTCTGTGTTCTTTTGACCAAGGTTGTCGTATCCTTTCACAAATTTGATGAGAAATAAAATGATGAGGAAGCAAGTTGTGAAAGTCAATTTCGAACATCATCATCATAGATTCGTTCCCCTTTTTCATTATTTTTGTTCTGGCTCATCCCAAGTTTTGTGGAGGCACAAAAAGGGGAATATATTTTAGGGTTAGAGTTTGGCGATTCACGAGTGTGACTTTTCGGAAAAACTTTCGGTGAAACTGTTAGATTCATGATGTTGTCACAAGCACAACATTTCAACATTGCTGCTTCCATTACAACTTTATATATTTCCATCTTAAAAAAGACGATGGTAGCAGTTGGAGTCGAATCTGTACAAATGGTTTCTGGCAGTCATTCTATAATGTGGTGGCATCTTTTGGTGTCTGGTCTGTCTCTGGCTGCTAATTTTCGTTGCTAAGGACTCTCTACCTGCTTCGTTCCGTTCCGAAAGACCCGGCAACTAAAAGACCCAAGAACAACGGCGATGCCATCCCTCGGCAACACGACGACGTCGAAACCACTCAAAACGTTGGTTGTCCTGGGTTCGGGGGGTCATACGACCGAAATGTTGGATTTGATCAAGAATCTGAATCCGGATCGCTACGGGCCGATCGTCTTGGTCGTTGCCAATACCGATACGACCAGTCTCCAACGCGTTCAAGCCTACCCACACCCGCTTCCCATACAAAACAAGGAACACCTGGTATCACTCGAAAGCAAGGGCAACAACAATGCAAGTAGTGAACAAGAAGTCTACCGAATACCACGCAGCCGGGAAGTGGGACAATCGTACGCGTCGTCGGTTTTGACAACACTCAAGAGTTTTCGTTTTCGCACTTTGGCTGGTGGGCATTCGGGTTCAACCCGACTTGGTGCTTGTCAACGGACCGGGGACCTGTCTACCGATTGCCGTGAGTGCCTTCTTTTTCCGAATCATTGGATGGAAGACGGGGACAAAGATTGTCTTTGTCGAATCATTTTGTCGGGTGAAGAGGTAAGTTGTTGAAAGTCTTTAGAGCCATAACTTGTGAGAACCATGTATAGCTTGTTTGCTATTCTTTGGAGCAATGGAATTGCAGCGGTATGGCGGTAGGAAGTCTCGAAACGAAGTTCATTGACATTATGTTTGTCATACCACGTCGGTTGATTCAGATTATCATTTACCTGCGTCGCATCGATGACTGCTCAATCTGACTTGCCGTCCTTTGTTGAACCATACTATCGTATTCTCAGTCTATCGCTGACGGGCAAACTGCTCTACCCTATTGCGGATATATTCGCGGTTTGCTGGGAACAATTGCAAGAAAAGTATCCGAGGACATATCTCGTGACATCATTCATTCCAAAATCAAAAAGTTCGTAGAAGTCTGGTGAAAGGCAAAGAACGATGGTTCGTTCTTGCACGAGTCGACGGCGTAAAGCCAACGTATGATTACAACAAAATGAAAGAATAGCATCCTAATTCTCTAGAGATAGTAATGAAACAAGGTTGAAATCTAGAAAGAATAATGTTGTGGTCACATTATCGAAAAATCAAAAGACTGCGCGCCAGTTTCCGGTCGTACTCCCCAAACTGATGCCATGCGCGAGATGCGGTCTGCGCGCTCATGTGATTTCTCATACACGTAACGAGTTGGTAGTGCGTAGTCCTAGTAGTAGTAGGACTAGTGCGTGCATGTTGTGTGTCACTAACAGTGACGAAATCGCGCGGGAAAGTGGCAGCAGTACAAAACTTACTTCCCAGCTTCGCAGCAGTGACCGATTTCCAATCCTATTGTCACCATGAACTTTTTTGTGACCAGAATTTCGGTAGGTACAATACAGCAACTTCTTTTTCTGTACGTCGCGCTATTCACTATTGGCATTCACTATCGTACTGGACTCGTAGAGTACAAGGAGGCGAAATTGAAATCCACACCAAGCTGTGACAGTAACGCCAACTCGACTCGACTCGATCTGCCAATACTACTTTTGAAACGTATGTCGAGGTGTTAGAATCAGTAGCAATTCATCTATTCCAACACCCCGACTCTCCCCTACTCTCAATCTGGGTTCAATATCGTATTCTTGCTCAAGTGTCATACTAGTAAAACAACCACAATGAGCGCTTCCGCAGCCACAGTGATGCCTACCAACCATCTCTCCGGAGATGCCGAAAACGGAAGTCCCGCGGTAGCCGCCCTGCCGCTTACTACAAACATGACAGGCCTCGTCGCTGACAAGTGGCGGAAACTCGTGTCTGGACGAACAAATCGAACGGCTCAAACGATGTGAATATTTAAGAGAAGGAGAAGTCAAGGCCCTTTGCTTAAGGGCCCGGGAGATCCTTGTCGACGAATCGAATGTGCAACGGGTGGATGCTCCCGTGACGGTATGTAACGAATTCAGCAGACCTCTTCGGTTTTTGGCCGCACCATGTATCGTTTTTGTTGTTGGAATGATTGTATATTGTTCATTGGTCTTATTCTTCTTGTGCTCCTCTCGCAACGCTTTTGGAACAAAAACACAACAGATATGCGGAGATATTCACGGCCAGTTTTACGATCTGGTCGAGCTTGTTCAAGGTGGGGGGAGAGTGTCCCGATAAGAATTATTTGTTTTTGGGAGACTTTGTCGACCGAGGATACTACAGTGTAGAAACCTTCTTGCTGCTTCTGGCACTCAAGGTGCGTTATCCGGATCGCATTACCCTCATTCGAGGCAACCACGAGAGCCGACAAATCACCCAGGTATATGGATTTTACGACGAAGTGCTTGCGAAAATACGGTTCGGTCAATGTTTGGCGGTATTGCACGGAAATCTTTGACTACCTAAGCCTGTCGGCGATTATAGAGGACAAAATTTTTACCGTTCACGGTGGGCTAAGTCCTAGCATCAACACCCTGGACCAAATTCGCGTGATTGATCGAAAGCAGGAAGTTCCGCACGACGGTGCTATGTGTGATCTGATGTGGAGTGACCCCGAAGAAATCGATGGCTGGGGCCTGTCACCAAGAGGTGCCGGGTACCTGTTTGGGGGAGATATTGTGAGCATGTTCAACGAACGGAACGATTTGGACTTGATTGCACGGGCTCATCAGCTCGTCATGGAGGGGCACAGAAGCATGTTCAATCACGCACTGGTAACGGTGTGGAGTGCTCCCAACTATTGTTATCGATGCGGTAACGTGGCGGCGATTCTGGAATTGGACGAGAATCTAGATCGATCGTTCAAGATATTTGATGCAGCACCACAAGAGGCACGAGGCGTGCCAATCAAAAATCCCCCACCCGACTATTTCCTATAAAAAGACAAAGCAGCAAACATTTGCGTGATCGCACATTTCGGCAAAATAAAAATTACGAGCGTTACACTACGTGTACACGTGTACTAATGTAAGATACAATTTTTAGAGTTGTCAAAAAGACTGAATAGATGATGTCCTAGTAGTACAAGCTTATTAACCAATTACTTTGGTTCGGATTCAATTGTATGCGGCGAAAAACCCTGGTGATCCTGCGCCATATTTTCTATGTCGGTGGCTGCTGAGGTCTCAACAGGGATTTCTTGGTTCTTTAATTCCAAAACCGTTTTCGAAACCATCCCGGTGATTCCGTTGATGTGAACACTTCATCCGGCTCGAGATTGACCCTCCTGCGCTTGCCGGTGTCGCCTCCTCTTATCCGCTGCTTCTTCTCTTCTTTGGGTTTGTAGCTTCTTGTCTGTTCGGGGAAAATCGCCAAGAAATGATTGCCGGACTCCAGTTGTTCCCCGGGTCGAACGTCGGGAAAACGGGAATCGGCGCTCAGAATGTGGAGGGCCGGAGCTCGATCAAACTTGGGCGAACCGAAACACGCCATTCTCCTCAAGACGAAGGAATGTGAAGAAGATTTGCAACCCATACCACGCTGATACCGAAGTTTCCTTCTGAGTTCCTCCGGTGTTTCGTCGCTTTCGTCGTCCTCGGGCACATGGAGCTCGTACACATGAATAGGGCGTTGCAGAACGTTGCACAGGGCTACGATCTCGGGTCCTCCGCCCCAATAAGATTCTTGCCTCATGAGGTCGCAGTATTCGGCGCCCGAGATTCCATATTGTGCAGCTGCCTGCCTCAACCAAATCGGTCGCCTTGAGGTATTCGTGCCCTTGGAGGAACAAGAGTTTTCGTTGTTCTTCGAGACAATCGACTGCAAGTTGTCGAAGCTTGGCAGAATTTCGATAGAGCCATTCCATCGTCTCGGGAGATCTCATTTCTAGATGGGTCCCGTTGATAGCGTGTGCCCATGCTACCGAAATGGAGTGGAAGAGGCAGTTTCCATCGCCGGGAACCTGACGAATCATCGCCATGGCGTTTTGGTTGTTGATCCGGTCCTTCTTCCGCAGCTTGACTTCATTTTCCCACTCACCTGGCATACGGTTATATGTCGGGACCAAAAAGCCGTCCTCGTCGATGTTTGGCGATGGGTTCCACGGAGGGAAGTTTCCCCGATCTCCAAAGGAGGCAGCGACTCGATCGGACGATCTCGGAATTGAGTTTGATGTAGATGACGATGCATATGTAAAATGGAGGACATCCTGCAAAAAGATTGGTATTGAACAATAATGTTATTACCAGCAGAAGTCGCTGGCTACTTCGTAGATTTACCATATTGCTTCACAATTTCCTGTAGTAATTGTATCAAAAGGTTCTGATGTCTTTTTGCGGTGGATGAAAATTCTGTACACAGATGATGAGAAGTAGAAGAACAATGTGTTACCTCTACCTATTGTGCTTGATTCATGCCTTCTCCTTCTTTGGCAATAAAACTCGACTAGTTGCTTCGTAAATGAGTGTAGTATGAAAAGCCAACTTGATATGGATCCCGTCGGCTTTCCTGGATATTGTGAAAATCGGAAATTGCAAGGTGTCAAAAGGAAGGCGATACTGAGTGAGATGATGTAAGAAAGTGTGGCGGGAAAAGTCAACGTTTGTTGTTTGTTCGTTGGTAGTCAGTTTTTTTCTGTTGCCTGAATTTCTCTATGTACCAAAAATAACGAACTAAAAATTTCAGCCTATCATCTGTGGCGATCGTCACGATCGGCAGGATATGAGATTTTGAGACTGCAATCGGCGAGTGGAGTTTGTGTGCATACTCATTGTATACATTGAACATATGTATAGTACTGACGATTTTTCCATTGTCGCACAACTCTGCGCGCGGGCGCTATCAATTGTGCGGTCACAAAAAAAACCTACCTCAGTCTCGTTGGCCGTCCAAAATTGCAAAAATCACAAGTCCCTCCCATACAGCAAACGGTAGGATACAACGTAGTCGCCGGTACTTGTGTTTACGATCAATGCCAAGGCAGAGACATCCAAAAACCGATCACACCCTATCTTGTGCATTAGCATTGATATATGGACAAAGATTGTTTGCTGTTTGTATTGGATCCGAAACTAGCACCAACAATCGAGAGAAGTGACAATTGCATCTCGCAACTCTGTGCTTTCTCTTCGAATATCTTTTTCTGCATCAATACAATCCGATAGATCGTTAGATTTATCTTCATTGTACACTGAGCATTGTTAGCCACGTTTGAAAACCATCGAAGGGGAAGTCAGGTTTGATATCAATCGTTAATCGGGACATTAACATATAATCATTCGCAATGAGCTCTCGACGAAGCATTGACGACGAAGACGAGGATGGTCTCTTTGATGACGATAGCAGTGACGACGAGGATGTAGTGGTGTCTAAGAAAAAGAAATCCAAAAAGCGAAAGGCGGGCGATTCGGGCAAACCATCGAAAAAGGCGAAAGCTTCCCTAAACGCCTGGATCGATGATGCGGCAGAAGAATCCGGCGAAGAAGGGGGTGACTGATGATGACGAGGAGGACGATGACGAGGGAGAAAACGATTACATCAAAGATGATTTCGTGGTGGATGACGATAAGATCGAAATGCGGGAGAAAAAGAAACGGACGGGCGACCTGGAAGACTCCGACGATGACAATGATGATGATGATGACGACGACGATGATGATGAAGGCGGTGGAAGCAAAAAGAAAAAAGGACGTAAGGTCCGTAAATTCCGTCAGCACTGAAGAACTCGCCGATGAAGATTTGGATCTCATTAGAGAGGCACAGGGTGTTGACCTTGAGAAAGAAAGAATGCGAAAGGAGAGGGAGGAACGAGAAAACAGAAAGGTCATTGCTAGAACCGAAGAAGATTTAAGAAAGGGCCTCTTTCGTGACTCCGACGGCGAAGAAGATGACGATGTTGCCGCTCGACCAAAAGCTAGCAGGATCGAACACTACGATGAACACGGAATGGATGATTTCATTGATGACGATATCGGCGATCAACACGATATTCTCGCCAGCGACAGGGGAAAGTATGTCGGAGAAGATGGCGAAGGTGTTGTAAGCGAAGCTCAAATGAACGAAGCATCCGAGATTTTTGGTACGGATTATCTCAATTACATTCGCCGAAGAGGATGATCGTGACGAAGACGAGGACGATGACCTATTCGGAAAGAGCCGATACAGAGAACGCGGTGTTGGCGTTAATATGGGAGTCGATTCTGAAGACGAAATGTCGGACGACTGACGATCTCTTTGGAGAGGACGACGATGACGAGGCGCGGACGCCACAGCAGAAAGAGGCTCTGAAACTCAAACGAGAGAAACGAGAGCTTGCTCGAAAAGAACGCCGCAAGAATGCCCTTGCGAAAAAGATTGCTAAGCAAAAAGCGAACCTTCGTAAGCAGTTTGAACCAGTCCAGTTGGTTGAAAACTTTTGCACGGATCGCGATGACGAAATTCGGCAAAAAGACGCTCCAGAAAGATTTTTCGATTGGAATGTTCCCTTCCACGGAAGCCAAGAAGGTGGTGATCTTACAGAAGATGAGGAAGAAGAAGGTTATGTGGATCATGCAAAGGATCCCAGAAATTAGAGCTGAATACAAAGCACCTTACGAAAATATGGAGGAACTCGAACAGCGCGAGTCGTCCATTCTTCAGTCCATCGCCTATGCACTTCGATTCATGCACAACGACAAAATGGAACCTGCGTTCATCAAGCGATACCGAAAAGACTACATCACCTCCCCAGCAGTTCGAAATAATCTCTATCAAATCATGGACGAAGATGCTGAGTGGGACGAATTGCTTCAGGCTCGTGCGAAAGGTTAGTGATCTGTTGAATTCAGTCACTGCCAAAATCGAGAAGACCGAGGCGATCGGAGCCAAGTCGGAGCAAATGGGTCAACTCGAGGAAGATCTTGCCAAGGCACAAGCAACACTCGATAAGACAGCCGTTGAAGAAGCCCAACTAAAGGAAGAAATTGAGAGCATTGGCGTAGCTGTGAAATCAGAAGATGACGACGAACTATTTGGTGATGATAATGACGATGATGTAAGTTGTTGGAAAATGTCGAAACTCAACGATTTGAAACTCTTCATTCGTATTCCTTATATGAACAATTACAATTACACCTTTTAAAAACTTTCAGGAAGCTAAAGCAAAAAGAGAGAAAAAAGCTAGTCTGCAGAAGCACCTTGAAACTGTCCAAACATTAATGGAGAGTCTTTCCGAGAAGGTGACCGACTTGCAAAGCCGAAAGGAAGCTGCCGATGCTTCCGAAGCCGAAGATGGTGGAGCTGCAGATACCGAGCTCGCCAATCGAGTCGTAAAAAAGACTTGCCGAGACAAGCTGTGGAACACGCAAGATGTTATGGAATATCTTTGTGGGTTGGAAAATGAACATCAGATAAGGGACGTCAATAACTATCTGAAACTCATTCAGGAAGGAAATGATGCCATTTTTAGGAAAGAAATGCCGTCAATGGTTGACGATAATGCAAAAGATAAAAAGAAAAGAAGTCGACGTTTCGACCGCGATTTTTACCGTACGTGTGTCTCAGAGGGACACCGTGATATTGCATACAGATTCCTGCTTGCGCCAAAAAGAGTTGGAGTCAAGCTTCAAGACACCGTAGAAACTGGTCAATTTGACTTCTCGAAGACCATGCCTGGCGAAAGTGATGGCGGACCAATGAAATGGGTACCGCCTACTGTTCCGGACAAGCTTCCATCAGATTTCGCTTCTGAATTAGTCGATAGCGGTGAGCTGATCGATTTATCATCTATGGGTACCGACGCAGGTAGCATCTGCAACAACTTCGGACCCCTTGCGAGGATGTCGTTACATTGCAGCATTGGAACTTGCACAAGAACCACGTGTTCGCAGAGTCCTCAGAAATATCTATAGGAAGTACGCGAAGCTGACTACTCGCCCAACGAAGAAGGGAAGAGAAGAGATCGATGCTTTCCATGAGTATTACGGGTTGCAACTCATTCACAATAAGCCTATCAAGGACCATTTTCCTTCAGATGAAAAAGAGTTGCACGAGAAAAAATTAGGTCGGGGACCTGAAGAGTGTCGCGAGATTGATTCTGAAATGAAAGAAAGAGAGAGGCAAAGTTGTTTGCAATATTTAAATATCTTCAAGGGGGAGAAGACAGGCCATATTTCAGTTTCCATCCACTTGCCGTTTTTGGACGACTATGGTGAAGACTGGTATAACGCTGACGAAAACTTCTCTGATCGAGAGAAACAAGATTTGAAGCCACTTCTGGATCCACTCCTAAAAGCATATTCGCCTATCGATCCTGACTCTGTAGAATGGACAGAAGAGAGAAGTAAGGTTTTATCCTATGCATTGCTTAACTTTCTTTTACCACAGTTTGAATCAGAAACTCGCAAAGATCTTGAACAAGCAGCATTCCGAATCGGGGTGACAGTTGCGTCTGAAGACCTCCATAAAATGGCAATGGAAGGGCCTTACCGCCCACATTCATTTTATTCCGAAAATCGCTTTCTTGTACCCACTGGGGATCTCCGCATGGTCGCAGTATACTGTTCCAGTGATACGAAAGAACCAACCTATCTTGCATCAGTTTCTGAATGTGGTGAATTCGTTGATCATCTGGCGATACCCGGTGGAGTGCGAATTGATACCGGAAAAATGCGACAGAAAATTATCGATTTCTTACTCCTATCCCGGCCTGCAGCAATACTGGTAGGAACATCAGGAGGATTCCAGGCACGCCATTTTTGTCGCAAAATGAATGATATCGTTGCAGAGGCGACAGATCGTTGGTCGAAAAGAGAGATGCAAGGGGAAGACGAAGATGACGAAGATTTCGAATCCCGGCGGATGGCGTTGAAGAAATTTAAGCCGTCCGGAGGTTTTAGTATTGATGACGACGACTGAAGAGGATTCCGAGTGGAAGTGCAATGCCGACTTGATTGACGACTCGATTTCACAAGTTTTTGGACATAGTCCTAGGGGGAAAAAGGAATTCCCAGAGCATGCACCTGCGCTCCGAATCGCAATCTCCATTGCTCGATATGGGAAAGACCCTCTCGCTGAATTGGCCTATGCTTGGAATGTAGCGAGTGATACAGGACTTTTCGGAACTGAATTGCTGTATATCAACATCAATCCCATGCAACAATTGTTGAAAAGATTCAAGGGTCCTTTGCTTCTTCGTTACTACGAACGTGCATTATGCGACGTTGTCGCAGAAGTAGGGGCCGATGTCAACAAGTGTTGTGAGTTCAACCACCTTCAAGGAGTTCTGACTTTTGTTCCTGGACTTGGTCCACGGAAAGCAGCCTTTCTGAAACAGAAAGTTGAACAACTGGGAAGCTCGGTGCCAACACGACGATCATTACTGGAAAATCGCTCATTGAGTCCTGTGGTTTACAACAACGCTGTTGCATTTCTGCGAATCCATTACTTTGATGACCGCAATAGCCATCAGGTTCAGCTTCATCCTCTGGATAACACACGTCTTCATCCGGATGTCTATCAGAAAAATAACTGGGCATCAAAAATTGCAACAGATGCTCTCGAACGGGCAGAGGAATCGACAAAGAATAGAGAGCAAGCAGGTATCAAAGCACTTCGAGATGTCATCGAAAATTCTGCCGAGGAGATCGAACGACTCTATGTCGGGACAAAGGAAGAATGGGAGATGCACTATGGTGTAGGATCCTTCAACGCCTCAAATTGGAATCCAAGAACTGATGTCCCCCTCGAGGTTTGGCGTGACAAGGTAGAGGACCTCGATCTAGATACTTTCGCACATATGATCGAAGAAAATGGCCACGGAAAATGGCATTCCCATATGGAGATGATTAAATGGGAATTCCGTTTGCCTTTCGCTGATCCTAGGGATGCTATGGAAACACTGGCTGGTGATAAACTTTTTAGACTGATCACTGGCGAAACTGATCAATCATTACGACCTGGAAAGGAAATCACTGGAAAAATCATGGCTAACACTGATTTTGGATCTAAGGTCAAGTTGGAAGGTGATATCCCGGCTTTCATTCCTCTTCGAAATTTGGCTGATGACCACGTTGAGGCAGCCGAAGACATCGTTGCCGTTGGCACTATCGTGACTGCCTTGGTTACTGAAGTGAAGAAGGATCACATGACTGTAGACATGAGTCTGAGAATGGAGGACTTTAGAAAGCAGCCGAGCTCTTGGGGTAGACCAGAATCCCTCACACCTCTTGATTTTTATTTCGACGCTATTGCCAGTAAAGCTGTCGAAGACAAGAGGAGCAAAGAACGAGAAGCTAGACTCGAGGCTATGCAGATTAAGCTTTCCACCAAGGTCGGTGAAGATGGCAAGCGAATTGGTCGTGTCACGCGTCGAGCATGTGCCCACCCTGCATTCCGCAATGCCAAGGGAAATGATCTTGACGAAGAATTGAAGAGCGGTGGCCCTGCAATGGTAGGTGAGGCTCTGGTACGTCCAAGTAGCAAATCGGCAGACTCGCTGGCGATTCACTGGATGTACAGCGAAGGCAAGATTAAGATTATCGAAGTCACCGAAGAAGATAAAGATACCGATGCAAGCATTGGAAACGTGTTGAAGATCAAAGGCGAATCGTATGGAAGTATTGATGAGTTGCATGGGCGATACATTGCACCAATGAATGATCTGGTAGAGGAGTTGGTCAATCATCGGAAATTTGTTGACCTGTCCGAGGATGATCTGGATGATAAACTTCGAGCACAAAAAGCTGCCAACAAAAATTCGATCCCGTACAATATTTGCTGGATGGAAATGCACCCAGGATACTCGTCGCTACGATTTATTTTGAGCTCTACCCCACGCCAGCATCCTATTGGAATATCTCCAAACGGATTTGTCTGGGGAACGAAAACTTTCAAGTCACTTGACGCTCTTCTGAACGATTTTAAGAAGAATCCTCGTGGAGCCCCTTCGAACAAACCCAGACCACCACCTAGAGGAGAAGCTCCTGCTGCATCAGCCGCAAAGGCCTCTCGATGGGGTACAAAACGTCCACCAGCTCCACCGAGACCTCCTCCGCCGCCCCCAACCTGGAACCAACCACCTCCTCCACCTTTGGCAGCATACAATCAGCCCCCTCCGCCTCCGGCGTATGGAAGACCTCCTCCACCATCTGGTCCACCGCCGCAATATCATCGACCACCTCCTCCTGGTCCGCCTCCTCAGTATAATCAGTATCCTCCGTACCAGCAACCTCCTCCGCCACCATACAATTGAGAGAAGTGAATTCAATACGAAGAATTCAACACTTAATATCATGCGATAAACTAAGTAGAAACTTTACATTGCGAAATGCCTGAATTCGTCATCTCAGCATAATAGATCTTTTGAGAGATGAATGGCTGATTCAAATTTATTCAATTCTTACTAATTGCAATAGCATGCAGGGAGTTGGTGATTCATCTATCACAATGGATTTAGCAATCTTTTCTCTCTAGATTGTTCTTCGAAAGAGGAGCTTTCTGAGAACGTCTCTGCGTACAGTTGGACAGACCGGGGTCATCGGACTAAACTTAGTTCAGTCCCTAACAAATCTTGGAGCGCCACTCAACGCACGTCCAATAAAAAAATCCGAGTTTCAACTTGTCACACGAAACAAATCTAAAATTCGATTGTTCCTCGATGCGAGTGTCTGTCGCCATGAGCACATTGCATACCGATTTGTCACACACTACGAGTACCTCCAATACACATGACATTCATCAATCGGTACAATCCTAAGCAATCCCAAACCACACGACAGAAAATGACAGCAACAAGAATAACGCTACGAGGAGTACTCAATCTTTGGGTTTTCCTTTTTTGCATCCAGAGCTCACCGCAATCGGGACAGGGAAGTGCAGTTCAAGCCTGGAGAGCAAAAGATAGCTACGACTCTCGAATTTCCTCGTCTCCTTCAAAAGTTCCATCCCAGCTGCTTTCGGTACGAGGTGGTGATATTGTGTATCTGCGGTCCATTGAGGAGACCGAGGAAGTTGTTGCTGAAAATGCCAACCACGACGACCAGTTGGTCGTGATCTACTTTTCCGCCAACAATTGCCCGCCGTGCAAAAAAGTGGGACCATTGTTCGAAGAACTGAGCATAGAATTCGAAGAATTTGGGGACAAAATGGTGTTCTGTAAGGTAAACGTCGACGAAAACCCTGTCTCAGCTTCCAAGTATCAGGTGACAGGATGGCCCACATTTTTGTTCCTGAAAAAGGGAGAAAAGATTATGGAAATCGTTGGTGGGAATCTCGCTGAGGCAACACTGTACGATTGGGTAAAACTGATGGCGCCGAAAGAAAAGAAGGAAGGAGGAGAGGAACAAGAGGACGAGACGTCGTAAAGAAACCAAAGCTATCCACCGCTAATTCAAAAGAGGAACGAAAGCTAAGAAATTACGTATTTTCTTTACCTGATAGTACTAGCCTAGGATTCTAGATTATCTCAAGAGATAGTAACATTCCTCTGCTAATGACGGTTGACTTAATGATAGCATGATCATGAACATGAAAGGTCGTGCATCAAACGGGACATACACTTTAATCGAACTAGTCAATTATTACAAATTAGTTTAATCGAACTAATCATTTAGCATATACAAGTTTAATCGAACTAATCAATTATCACATACAAGTTTAATCGAACTAATCAATTAGAGTACGAAATTTCTCGTAGTAAAATGGAGCGCCGGAATTCGGAGCAGGTGCTGGGGGAAACGGTGATCGAAGACAAAATTGGAGGACATTTCCAACAATAATTTCCAAGCGGAACGATTGATTCACATCTCATCATCATTGTTGAATAGCCTTCTGTGTTGGGATCGACTACGAGCCAGAGAAGCTGGAATGACATTTTGACGTTCCTCATTCGCACTTTTTCCACAGAAATATCGTCGAGTGTTGGATCTGTTGGTGACGAGAATCATCATCGTTTGAAAGATGTGGGGAGATCCGCAGGTAGGTTTCCAGTCGTGATCATAAATGCCGCTGTTTCGAACATACCTGAATGCCGTCCGCAAATCTCGGACGAAATCACGGCGAAAATGATCCCACTAGTCATTGTCTCTTTTATCGTGTCTCACACTCATGTGCTTGTTTGCTATTGAATACCCTTCTCTAGAGAGCTGCCTCCATGGAGCAGGGAAGCGATCAGCTTGCCACTCTTTTGTTTCAAATTTCTAGTCCCGCTCACTATCCCCTGGGGTGACCAACGATGGCAAGAAGTCTTGCACGGATACGATGTTTGGGTTCACATAGATGCCGACAATCCTCTGATGGAACGGGCGTGCCAAAGCATGACAAAGCACGCAGAATTGTCCAGCAACCTCGCAGCCCTGTCATTGCACGTAACGCGGATGTTGCGGGATTTGGTGCACGATATTCGCACGCTTCAATCCGAAGCTGGGAAACAATCGAATGGGACAAACCTCAACGAAGAAGCCTTGGTGGCTGATTTTTCGAAACGAATCTCGAGTGTCGCAAAAGCCAGGGCAACCGCGGGAGCTCTGAATCTCTTGCGACTCCTGTGCCATCCAGTGATTGTCGAGGCGTGCAAAGATCCGCACGCGTCGGTGAATACCTTAAAGGAAGTCTTTACTTATCACACACGAGGAGACTTGGCTGCAGACCAACCAGCGGGGATCCCTTTGATACACTCGTTATTGGATTTGATCGCGGTTTTGGGAACACGAACAGGAACGTCTTCATCAACGGAATCCGATGTTCTTGGCACCCCGGAAATATACGACAGCTGCCATCTTTGCTTTCCAGCTGTTTTTCGTCCTCTGCGGAACGCAATTGTATCAGCCTTTCTATTCATCGTTTGAAAGCGACGCGCCCTGTCACTTCTTCATGGATGAATTGTTTCGACGAACGAACGACTGAAAACGATACAAGCCACAGAAGACGAAAGCCACAATTCGCAATTGTTCTGGTCGTCCGATAAATCGGTGGGAAGTAGCACCACACGCAGCATCGGAAACGCATCCAGCCAGCGGTCAAAACGGAGGAACCGTCACAAACACAAACGAAACAAACCCGGTAGGCCGAAGATCTGGACACCTAAGGCCATCTTGGAGACATGCTTGAGGTGGCAACTGGACAGGCCGCAAGCTCCAGATCGGAGTATAGCGCAGTATTACTATATCCTTGCCCAAGTCAGCTGTGGATGCCAAAGGAGGAGAAAAACCCGGACAAGACGGCTTATACGAGAATCACATGATTGTTCAAGCAACAGCACCTGACAGCGATACTCTCGCCTCTGAGAACGGTGCGATGGGGAACGAAAGCGGTGGCAACACGGCCAAGCACGGGTTAGGGAACGGCGCAATGCAAGCAACAAAAAAGAATTTCATTGTAGACACGACGAAGGGGATAGTGAAACTGAGTGGAACTATCATTTTCTTGCCATTTCGCCTCTTGAACTTGATGTATGGCGCTTTGACTACCAACAAAAAGAATGGGTCACACGCACTCGATCGGGCAATGGCAATGAAAAAACTTACCAATCCACAGTATAGTCGTACAAGAGATGTTTTGTGGTTATCGGATTCCTTGTTGGCTGACCTTGGCTGCTCTGCGATTTTGTTCTTTGCTAGTAACAATCGCAACGGGGAAAAATGCAACATCTTTCGGACGGAGCTGAAAGACCTTACCGACAACCGATGGAATCAGGGAACCGGGGGATCGAATCTACCCGATTTACCGAATTTCACGTCCGAAGAAGAAGGAGAAGCAAGTGTATCTTTGATGCATGACCAAAATCAAAAGCAACCGCTATCAATAGATCCACTACAACGCATTGTGCCGTTTGCGCCTGCTTCTGGTAATGCTGATACCCACTTGACGGTGAATTTTGAATCTCTGTTTGTTTCTTTCGGCCGCAACCTTCACAACGAGTTAGGGGCATTACTACTTTACACGATCATACAGTCGTCGCCCTCCTTTGCCGAATGGCTCGCAGTGCCATCAGACATGGACAGCATAGTCATGCCCCTCCTTCGGACACTGTACTTTGCATTCCGGAGCAACACGTTTATGGCCAAGGATTACGGAACAAAAAAAGGTTCACGTGGCACTACAAAGAGCAAAGCCGGAACCACAGTATCCGACATTCGAGATTGCCCCTTTCGATCCGAATCGCAACTGTACGTGATAATCATACTGCTCCTTCTCTTTTCTCAGGATTCTTCCTTCGGCAGAGACGTTTTTAGACGGGTAACGGTCGTCAATGTCCCATGGTACAAGGAACGAACACTGAAAGGCATCAATCTCGGATCGGTAATAATATTGACTTTGATGAGGTCGTTGATCTTTAACTTGAACCGGTTGAGTGATGTGTTTTTGCTGAACAATTGCCTCGCGGTTTTGGAGAACCTTTCGCCATCGGTAGCAGATCTCCACGAATATGCCGCGATGCGCTTGGTATCGGTGACGGTCACACTCATGAAAAAGCACGCCAAATTGGTTCTCCAAGAGCAGAAGCGAGATGCAGGAAAACAGACGCCCGATGAGGACGACCTTTCGAATCCCTTGGACATGTACTCCGAAGCCACTCGTACCCTTTTGGGGATCATTAAGCACGGTCTCTCCGCGAAGAACATTGAAAGCAATGCACATTTGATATACGCGCTAGTCTATCATCAAGTGGATTTTCTAAAGCTTTGCAAGACGAAATACAGTGTTACCAAGGCGAATGGTGGTACCAGCGTGAAGAAATTGTATTCGTCGAAACAAACATCACGGATAACGAGCGTTATCGCCAAGTCCTCCGAGTTGATTCAAGACGAAAGTGCGCGATCTGCGCCGAGGGTGCTGAGGGTCATTGAACGCGAGATGATCAGTCTAAAGGGGGTGATTGTGGCTGTGGATCAGGAGATTGCGAGCAAGCGCAAAAAATACAGCAATCATCTTCCCGATGGAGAAGATGTTCAGAATGGCAATGGGAAAGACGACGACGGGAATATTTCGTCGTTGCAGCCATCTGCCACCGCTACAGAAGAGGAATTCACATTTTTGTACGAAGAAGAAGCAGATCCAGAGGTCTTTTTCGTCCCATATCTATGGGACATTATAGTTTGCGTCGTGACGGCTGGTTCTATGGAATGGAAGAAGGACGATATCAAAGCCTTTGCCCTGTTGGACGAAGTCGATCAACCGGCTTTGGGCAGTCTTGTGGAACCCGATATCCCCACGACTGGTAATTTCTCCCAGAACGCTGATGAAATGGTATAAATGCTAGAGTGAATTACACACAAGTCCATTCTCAGTAACTTGCACTATGCATCCTCGTTAGTTTAATAATACTATTAGAACCGCGCAGTTTTGGATTCTTTTCTCTACGAAATGGCATTTTTGTCAGTTTTAGTTGTATTGTATTACCATCGAGTTTCGACGTAGGTGCTCTCCCATGCGTCATCTTCCGACGTGCAGCTTTCCGTAACGACCGAACTAATCGGTTTTCGTCTCATGGTCAAAAGGTCGGGTTTGGGAATGATGGCTCCGCTCTTTTTCGATATCCTAACCTTTTCTCCGCTGGGCAAGACTTTTTTGAAAATGCGCGTCGGAACTCCCTGTATGGGGTCGACGAGTTGTACGTTCGAGTAGTGCATGGTCCGTTCGAGCTGAATCACCTTGCCGGGCACTCCCTTGTCCTTGTCTCCCTTGATGCTTCTCGGTCCCATGTTGACACCTTCGACGATTACTCGGTCGACCTCTCTCAAAACCTTTTTGACAATTCCCTGCTTGCCTCGTTCGGGGTGATTTCGTCCAATGACCTGTACCTTATCGCCTCGGACAATGTTCCATTTGGATTTTTTGGCAGCCTCCTTGAGTTGTGGTTTTGGTTTGTGGAACTTTCCGGCACGCGAAGCAATCTGCGAGAGTCGGTTTCGGGCGAGTGAAGACATGGTTTGTATTTCGCTTGTTGACTTATATTGCTGTACTTTGTAATTCGCTTGTTGTCTTGTGTATCTCCCTTGCTTCTCTATTGTTCAATGGATTGTCCACCAGACAGGTTTGATTCAATTCGTTATTGTTAGTTGCTATCTCTGGAGGCTTGAGGACTATGAATTGTGTGAGTGAGTCGGAATTACCGCGAATATAACTGAATATCCACACGCCTTGTAGCTAACGATCTCAGCCGCACGGTTGGTCGATTTTCAATCACGAGTGAGTCACTGGTGAATCGATCCAAAAATGGGTTCGTATGAACGCAAAACGAGTTCGTATGAAGTCGGAAACTGGAACGATGCGTTTTTTAATCGAACTAATCAGTTTTAACACATACAATTGTTTAGTTCGACTAAATCCAAAAATGGGTTCGTATGAACGCAAAACGAGTTCGTATGAAGTCGAAAACTGGAACGATGCGTTTTAATCGAACTAATCAGTTTTAACACATACAATTGTTTAGAGTTCGACTAAATCCAAAAATGGGTTCATATGAACGCAAAACGAGTTCGTATGAAGTCGAAAACTGGAACGATGCGTTTTAATCGAACTAATCAGTTTTAACACATACAATTGTTTAGTTCGACTAAATCCAAAAATGGGTTCATATGAACGCAAAACGAGTTCGTATGAACTCGGTGGACCACAGTTTCTGCGCGTTTCCTCGCGATGAAAAGATGTCTCTGGTGAATCATGTCGTACGTATCATACCCATCTTGTCGTTTTTCATGCCAACAACGAAAACCACCTCCAATGAATCGAAGTAGCCCTAATGCACAAAGACATGTCGACAGTCCAAGAAAGTAAAAGAGCAATGACAGAACAGATATAATGATAACACGACCATAACGAAATCATCGACAATGTCGTCCGAAGGTGGGCCGGAAGAAAGCACGGCGTCTGCTTCTTCCGTCTTGCGTGCTGCCGCTCCGGTTTTTGTTCCGTCGAGTAATATTGCAATCGCACCCGAGACTTTTCGGTCGGAATCGCCTCCTGAAGGACAATTCAACAACGAGAATAATCGCAATCGCCGCTCCGATCGACAGTCCACGAACCAGCAGACAAAGAAAAAGAAATCTCGACGACACCGCCAAAGACGACGAAAACAAGAGAATGATGAAAACGACGTGGACAATCTCGATGAGTCTAGAAAGATCAAGAAGAATGGAGTGAAAGATCAAGATCGTTCGATGCGGTGCAAAACGAAAAATGGCAAAAAAGGTCGCCAGAGAAATCGGGATCCAAAACCGAAATCAAAAAAGAGCAATGGCAAGAACGATACAACTCGTCATGATGACTACGACAACCAGAATAGCGACAGTGATAGCGTCGTGATGGATGAGCTTGAAATTGATTCATCGCTCGCCTTTCCGGCGCTCATGGAAGATCCGGCTCTGTCTTCGTCTTTGGATCACCACAAGCTGCAACCAACCATTTGGAACAGTGCCACGAGTGTCAAAGAGATTCGGCAAAGCCAATTGAAAAAAGAACAAGAGGCATTCGAAAAACAAGAGGCCGAAAAGTGGCAGAATGGTCTCGATCGTTTGACGGGCCATGACAGAACCACGAAACCGATTCAGTATCGCAAACAAGAATTCTTGTCCTGGGACGAGAACGACGACGACGACGAGCCAGCAGAAAGCGATACAGAAAATCAAGAAACCAATGAATCTTTTATCGGGAACAAGACTGATCGATCGGCATTGCATATAGCACCGGGGGAAGACGTTTTCATTGGTTCCGACAGACGAACTTTTAACATCAATCGGTTGCGAGATCGCTGGTGGACGGCTGTGGCAGACCAGCAACGTCGTCTGCGGCAAATGGAGGCGGAGGAGCTGGAACAGCGACAGCAACAAGCTAAAGCCAAAGCCAAAGCCGAACTCGAAATAAATCATAACTATGAAGATGAAAACATACAAATCAACTCCGCCAAGAGTAGCAGTGCAGAAGGAGAAATTTATTCAGCGGATCTTGAACCAAAAGTCAACCAGACTCTGCCACTTTGTCAAGAAGCAGGGAGCAAAGTCAAATTACTAGATCGTATCATCGAACGAAATAACGATCGGGCACTGAGAGACATGATTGAATTTGAATGGAATTCGAATCGGACGCCGTCTTCAGAAGCATTGGACGGGGATAAAGCAGGGGAAAGCGGCGAAGATTTAGTGGAACATGCCTATTACGGTTCTCATTCGACGAAATCATCCGATCCTGTTGCGCACGATTCTTTCCATCACGCGAGGAAAGGTCCCGATCAATTCGAAACCCCTATTACAAGCTGCGAGGCTTGGTCACGAAGAATGCGCCTCGATTCTTTTGTCCAAACAGGAAAAGGGTCCAACGATGCTGTTTCTGGACGATGCCGATGGCAACACTGCACTCCATTATTGTTGTCGAGAAAACGGAAACAAGGACATGTTGCAAATCTTGTTGAAACAGGTTGTGGGTAACACGAAACGAAAGCGCCAGCAGCTGCTAAAACTCGTCACTACTCGAAACAAAAATATGCAAACAGCATTGCATGTTGCATGCGAATCAGGACGCAACGATTTGGTTGAGGTGTTTCTAACAACCTGCAAAAGTTCTGTGCTTTTCAAGCTGTTGTCGATAGAAGACACCAAGCTAGAGACTCCATTGTTGTGTGCTGTGAGTAACAATTCGTCTGATGTTGTCTTGAGTTTATTGATGTGGCGCAGAAATCACGATCATCGTCAAAAACAACCCGAAACACACTCTGCTATAGGAAACCAATATACAAACGACGCAAATCCGAACCCGATGTCGCAAACGAACAAAGCAAAAAACACGTCATGTCCACTTTTTTGGGCGGCTAAAAGTGGCAACTTGGAAATGATCGACTTATTGATTCAATTTGGAGACCAATCAGGAACTCGCTACCAAGCCACAGATGCTTTGTTGACGTTGTTGCGGGCTGATGTACCCCATGATACAAAATTAAAAGGAAGCAGTTCGTTGATACTTGCGGGCGGAAATCCATTTGAAGAATTTCAATGCCCCACTTCAATCGACCGTGAAAAAGAAACCTCGGTTAGCGTAGCGGCAAAGGTTGCGTCCGGTGATGTGCTTCGTTCCATGATTTCAACGGCGTTGCAACTAGTGGAAAAGCGACAACTCGATCGTCGCCGTGACCCTGTTCTACAACAACAACCAGAGGCCTTCTTTAAAACATTGGAATGCAAGGAGAATTCTGAAGCTGACAAAGCAATAAGTGATGCATTGGTAGAATCACTGATTCGGGCACACTCGAATCGGATATATTCCGATTTTTCAAAGGCAATTGTCTTGTACGAAAAACTTGGAAAGCTACGAGATGAGTATCTCGTTCGATTGCAGAATGGTCTGCGAACTGGCAACATGACTTCGTCTGCCTACGAACCGAAGAACTGGTGCTTTCTTGCTACTTATCGACACTCAACGAACACTGTCATGGATGAAGGATCCAAGCCTGTTCGCCTTGATTGTGATCGCTCAGCACTCGGAGAAACAAGCTTGAGCTTACTACAACTTCCATGGTTGCATGCCGAGTTTTCGAAAGGAGAATGTTTTTGTCCGTGGATGAGTAGCAATTTCCAGAACGACCACACCCCGATTCATCTTGTGCCAAATGATGCATTGACATTGATTGCGAACGATGGAACAGAATTTCTTGTGCACGCTCCAATTGTGTCCAAGAAGAGTGAAAAAATCGCATCGGCAATTAGATTTGCTCGAATGAAGTCCGACGATGATGCATTGGACGAAGTAACAACCTTGGAGGTGGATATTGCGCCCGATTTCATTTCACTTATGATCCAGCATATGTATCATGGGTCGATATTTTTCGGCTGGCCAAACTTGGACGACAGCGAGATGTGCAGATATCTTTTGGAGTTGATGATCATAGCGGAAGAATTTCTAATTCCTTCTTTGGTTCAAGAAATAGAAATGCGACTCATGAGCTCAGAGCCCATGAAGTGTTTTTGTTGGGATTGCTGTCAAGTTTGTAGATATACTGCATCAGATGAAGGCAAGGAGGAGGCTGAGTGTTTGTTTTTGATTGACGGGAGCAGTCGTTTGGTAAACAGAGACACTGCTATAGACGTCTTGAGCCTGACGGACTTCATAGGAGGCCTCGACTACAAGATTTTCATGGCTCAAATCGCTATGGAGTTCTGCGTCCAACCCGAGAACATATGGGCAATCTATGACAGAGAGGCTGCCGACCAGAAATTATGGAAATTCAAAACCGCTCTGGAATTTCTCAGAAATGTTGCTATTCTTACAATACTGAAAGAATTCGCTCATGTTGTCAACAGTCCTGATTTTTGCGTTGCGAATGAGGACGATCAAAGAGACGAGTCCCAAAAACATATTCCTCCTTCAAATATGCTTGGATGAGCTACGAAACAATTCATCAATGACAATGGCCCCCGAAATCTCTACTGATACGTGCCAACAAGATACTTTTCTCCTCTTTAGTAGTTACGGCTGGTACTTCGACGGCTTTATCAAATCTAAACATTACTATAGTGTTCCCAATCAAACCAGTTCAGAATTTAGCCAAGAAGCTCTAGATCTATCCGCTCGATCGTTTCGTCAATCTTTCGAATGGTATCATCAGGTCGTTTCGGTTTAAACGAGCTGTGACGTAACGGTGGAACAGGGATCGAAAAGGCTCCCTCGACGCGATCGGATGATTTCGGGGAATAATTTCTCGAGGAACCAGTAGAGATATTCGGATCATGATTCTCGTCTTTGTCTTCTTCCGTATCGACTAGTTTTCTTTTCGGGAAGGGAGTTTTTCGGTAAACTCTTCTCATTCGTTCATGACGTTCCGAAGTTGAATTTGGAGGCGAGGCAAAGTGTGACTCGTTTGGTTCATTTTTCGGTGTTCTTGTATGAAGAATGTGATCAAGCGAAGGGTTGAGTTGTGCGATAGTTGGCAATTGTCCTTTTGTCTGATTTATCGTTTGCTTTTTACTAGTGCGGTGAGCACTACGTTTGTTGGGGACGACCTTGACACCGACGGAATTGTTCTCGGAAGGGTCCAATCGATACCTATCTAGCACTGGTGTAACGGTCGATAAATTATCGTCTTCCTCATCCCGCACGAGGTGTCCAGATCTAAAGTTCTCCTCCCCTCGCACGAAGCTTGTCCCATTCATATCATTCAGAAATGTAGCGTCCATTGTAATATTGGTGTGATCAGGCGATGGTGCTCTCGAGTCTACGAGAATATGTGTCGGGCATTGCCGTATGGGATTTGGATACTTCTGGTCTTCGACGCTAGGCATTGCTCCACTGTTCGAGGTGATCTTTCCGGCAACCTGAGTTGCGACGACATTTGTCGAATCTTTACTGAAGCTCATGTGAGAATTATCGTTGTCTTCTGTTAGAATGTGACGATCCGATCTCTGTACTACTCTACCCTTCGAGCCTGAGGACGAAAAAGAGTGCTGAACTGATTGACGTTCATTCTCTCTATGATTAAACAGCGTCGAGGGCCTTTGACGCTCTTGGGAGTTAATTGATGTGTTTTGATTGTAGCTTCTTGGAGATGGAGAAATAGTTTCCTCAACTCGCTCCAGAATCCCCTCCATTCGCGCAAAGAATTGCGATCGCTCCTCTACCAACGACCGGTTTTCGATGCTTGTAGCTCCAACTATCATCGGACTATAGAGAGTAGTATTCTTCGTCATGGTTGTATTAAGTGAAATCATATCATCGTCGTCACGGAATTCAAAGAGGTGTTCTTGCTGTTGTTCCTGTTTTCGAGCATCGTACTGATCTTGAACTGTCGATTTGTTTGGTGTTTCTTTAGCAAAAGACATTGCATTGCTCGAACTCATATTCTGAGCACTGCCTTCATTGCTCTCTTCATCCTCTCGAATATTTTGTAAAAGCTCACTTGTACTGTCACTGATGCGTAGTCTATCGAGCGTGGGAGGAGTCCCTGGAGACCGCAAAGAGAACGAAGAAGATGTACGTCGTTTTCTTATTTTCTCCTTCTGGGCTGACGATGGTGTTGTCAAAGCATCACGAGGTGTAGAAGAGAACATCGGCGACTCCAAATATGATCCAGGCGTTGTCATTCCATCTGTTTCGTATTCGGCTTCTAAAACGCTCTCCAACGGTCCCCCAATATTTGCAACAAGCTGCAACGAAGTCTCCACTCGATCTTTCTTCTCGTCACCTATTCTGAAGACTTTAGAAGGCGGTAAAGGTGACCTCGTCCGGCTAAACTTCTTATCAAGAGACGGCGATGTTGTTGTCGAGGCTTGATTCGTCGACTTCATCCCTTGCCTCAAGATAGTTCTCGGTGACGTTACAGCATATCCCTCATTCACCAAAGACTTTCTCAACAGTTCTATCTTTTCACGTGTGGCCACCTGAGTCAATCTACAAAGTTCAGCTAATTCTGTGATGGTCTTAGACTCTTTGGATGGGGGTAAAATATCTGCAGTAGCAGCTAACAACTGTTTCTCTATCTTCCCAACCCGATTTCTTTGAGAAGCAAAGAAAACATCCGCACTTTTTTGTTTTTCTCCTGGAAAAATGTAATTACAACCAAGTACCACAGGTATTAAAATAACAGACAATACGACTTTTGTAAGCATATTCGAAACAGAAGAGAGGGACAGAAGAACTTTATTACTAGGTCATCCAGTTGTATGCTCACCATCATTACGGAGATATCCTGCCGATACCTCGTTGCGATTCCGAATCTTCAACAATCGGTCGAATTTTGATTCAAGAGCGCTTAGGTTCGATGTCTGATTAGCAAAGGTAGCCATGATGATACGTCGACCGTTTGATTGTTATCATCCCTCCCGATACTTTTGCTCCTGGTTGTCAATGTTGTTCATGAGTTGTTTGATGTTGGTTTCGAGGAAAAACTCGTGATTTCTTCTGCGTTTTTCGATGATCGATGGGATGGGTTCTCCAGTTTGAAAACTAATTGTTGGGCGGATCGGCGCTCGAGCGAGTATGCCGGCATTCATCAATTTGTTTCATTCGATTAAAATAGCAATCTTGGTTGACTCGGTCGACTAAATCCCTCTGACCAAGTTTTATGCCGTGGTCTCGCGCGACGAATAAAACAAAAACTCTTCCAAAAGCTTCGGTGATTGAACGGCGAAGTCGGAACTGCGCATAATAAAATCAAGTCATTTTTCCATCCAATAGATCGCGATCGCGATTGATCGAAGCTGAAAGCGGTATGAGTATGAATAATCGAAACAGCTCTCATATTTTACAGAATTACGAATAGTTCACCCTTGAGATTGATATTCGTGTCGTTTTTGGCCTTGCAATAGCACCTCTACTGCATTCAGCCAACGCGAATTGAAGATTGAGATTGGCAGGGGAAACAAGAAATTGCTTCATCTGCAACCATGGCTTCCTATGGAAGCATCAACAAACAATCTGCCGATGCTTCGACGTCGAAATACGACGAAATCGACGATGAAAAAACCTCGTTGCTTCCGGACGGAAAGACCGTCGTTTTTCAAAACGAGGAGGAAGCTCATATCTGGGATAAACTCACCTTTGGGTGGATGAATCCGCTCATGCTCTTGGGGAATGCCAAGAAAAGGCTTGAACCGGAAGACATCACACAACTTCCTCTCCCCAATGATGCCCGAACGGCTAATCTAAGAGACGCTTTCGAGGTGGCTTGGGCGAAGGAATTGTCGAAAGCAAAGGCGGCTGGCGGAGGAAAGGAGCCATCACTGATCATGACACTGTTTCGCGCCTTTGGTTTTGATTGCGTGGTCAACGGATTTATCCTCAAGATCATTCATGATTCTTGCGTCTTTGTAGGACCGCTTGTTTTGAACAAGATGATCTTGTTTTTGGGAAGCGATGAATATCCTATATCATACGGTCTGAAGTTAACCTTTGCCGTCACCATATCACAGTTGACCATGTCGTTCTGTTTACGGCATTACTTTTTGAAATGTTACAAGTTCGGGTTGAAGATTCGGACGGCAATAATGGTCGCCGTCTACGAAAAGGCCCTTGTCTTGAGTGCTGGAGAACGACACACCCGAAGTCTCGGAGAAATTACCAACCTTATGTCTATCGACGCCCAACGTCTACAGGAATTGACAACCTATCTGCATGCGGTTTGGTTCAGTTTTTATCAAATTGGGTTCGCATTGTTTCTTTTGTGGCAACAATTGTAAGTTCTTGGCGAAAGTCTCAGGGTCGGTACAGAATTTGTAATCGTAACATGTTTTTCACAATGCGTTCTGACCTTTTTTTAAATTTTCGCAATTCTTATTCTGCGTTGTTTGATGATGATGTTACAGAGGTCCTAGTACATTGGCGGGATTGGCTATCATCTGCATTATGATTCCTGTGACAAAAAGCGTCGCAAAGGTACGGTTTTTGCACTTTTCGTGTACAATATTGTGATTTGCTCTCGGCTCCAGATTTCAGCGCACACAGAAGAAATACTAACGTATTGTTGCAATCTTCTTTTCGTTGTTATAGTATATGGGTCGGTTGCAAAAAGGCGTTATGATCAGCAAAGACGGACGGGTTGACGTAAATAGCGAAGTCCTGGGAGCAATGAAGGTTGTCAAGCTTCAAGCTTGGGAAGAACCTTTCATAGATCGCATCACAAATCTTCGAGAGAATGAACTCAAGCATTTGTGGAAATATATCATTGCGCAATCTCTTTCCATCATGTTGTGGTCGGCGGTTCCATTGACGGTCTCCCTATGCACGTTCGCCGCTTACGTTCTTTTGGGCAACAACCTAGACGTCGCAACCGCACTGACGTCCGTCGCTTTGTTTGACATCTTGCGTTTCCCGCTTTTCATGCTTCCACAAATTATCAATCGTATCGTTGAGGCCGGTGTCTCTTTGGATCGCGTGAAATCCTTTTTGTTGTGTGAAGAACACAACCCTATTGGCCCGGGCGATCTCAAAGAAGACGGAAATGTTCGCATGACGACGCTAACGGCTGTTTACGAAAGTTTGAAGCCGCAGTTGACAGAGGAACAAATTGGACGTGGCAAAAATAAGAAAGAATTGAAGGAATTGGCGGAAAAGAACTGGGAACTCTCTCTTCTGCAATCGCAGCTAGAGGAGGCGGAACTGAAAATTAAGCAGTTGACGAACGAAAAAGCAAAAAAGCAGCTAGCTACACAGGATTCGACGGAAGACCTCGAGCACGTTGGAAGCTTGTCTAACAGCATGCTTTGTCTGAAGCGCATCAACTTTCACTGCAAACCTGGTGAACTTGTCGCAGTTGTTGGAGGAGTTGGAAGCGGAAAATCCTCTTTGCTCAATGGTATCCTGGGAGAAGTCCGAAAGCTTTCTGGAAACACGGAAGTGAAAGGAAAGCTGGCATTTTTCTCTCAAAATCCCTTTATTCTGAATGCGACTGTGAAGACAAATATTCTCTTCAGCCATGCTAATGAGCCAGTTGACGAAGCAAAGTACAAACGCTCGATAGAATGTTGCGCTTTGAAACACGATTTGGAAATGTTACCTGCTGGTGACCAAACAGAAATCGGAGAAAAGGGAATCACGCTAAGTGGTGGACAGAAGGCGAGAGTAGCCCTTGCTCGGGCGGTGTACCATGGTGCAGATATTTCCTTGATCGATGATGCCCTGAGTGCAGTAGATGCCCATGTTGCAAAACACATCTTTGACGAGTGCATTACCAAAGATCTGTTGGAATGCGACGGAGAGCAATTCGAGAAAAGATCTGTGATTCTTGCCACCAACGCATTGCAATATTTGAGTCACCCGCGTGTTGATAAGATTGTTGTTATGAAAGAAGGGCGTGTTATCGAAGAAGGGTCTTACCAAGAGCTTTCAGATGATAAGGATTCGGAATTTTCGAGATTTTTGTCTGTAATTGACGAGACGGGAGTGAAAGCCTCTCTTGGACACGAATCTCTAACAGATTTAGAAGACGACATCCCGGAAATCGACGACAATGGTATCACAGCTTCTCTCAGTAAGTCGGAGAGAAGTGTTCACAAATCGGAAAGGCGAAGTTCCATCAAGAAGCCTACTAAATTGATGACTATAGAAGAACGATCTACTGGTAGTGTTGGAATTGATGTGTAAGTCTCGTTTTGTCGCTGTGCAAAAAATTGTTGACCAATCGAAGAAAGCGATGTTCTCATCATTTTTGTACATTGCAGTTATTTTTATTGGGCTCGAGCTGCCGGAGGCATGTGGGTGCCATTTGCTATCATCTTCGCATTTGCTTTTGTTGAATGCATCGGTGTCGCGTCAAAATGGTGGTTGACAGTATTGGGGTAGTAACGGCAATGCAAGCAATCAGGTTTACTTTCTAACGATCTATGGCGCCATCAACATATTCAATGTCGTTGTTGTATTTTTTCGACTTGTCTTCATCATGTTGATTGGATTACAAGCGTCTAGAAAGGTAAGTATCCTGTGGACAGTGTGTCTCTTGTGTCGTTTTTTGAAGCATCGACTAAGAACTATGATTGTTTATTTCATCGCAACAGATTTATACGAATTTGCTTCAAAATATCATGCACACTCCGATGTCGTTCTTCGACACAACGCCTGTTGGCCGCATTGTCAACCGATTCAGCCAAGACATGTATACTATTGATAGTCAATTGATGACTGCTCTCAGGAGTTACGTTAGTACACTTTTGAGTGTTGTCAGTGCTGTAATTGTCAACGCGGGTGTCTCGCCTGCATTCACGATCGGAATTATCCCATTGATTATGTATTATGCTGCTCAACAGAGGTTCTTCACGGTAAGTTCATTGACGCTGTTTACGTTAGATCACTTTGTATGTTCTCTGGCTCACGATCAATAATTGTTTTTTTTGATACAGATGACGTATCGTGAGTTAAAGCGTCTTGATTCCGTGAGTAGAAGTCCGATCTACGCATTGCTTGGAGAGACAATTGATGGAGTAGCAACTATCAGAGCTCATGCTTCGGAGCCAACTCTTGTACGCCGATTGAAGAAAATGTTGGATGTCCAACAAAATGCATACTACCTCCTTTGTGTTGCTCAGTGCTGGCTTGCCATTCGGCTCGAACTTGTTGGAACTCTGGTTATCACTCTTGCTTGCTTGTTCCCTGTTTGGAATCGCTACTTTATCGGCGCTGATCCTCAGTTCGCTGGTTTGGCTGGACTCGCTCTTTCATATGCTCTATCTATCACACAAGCCCTCAACTGGTCCGTAAGAATGGCAAGTGATTTGGAGGCGAGCATGATTTCAGTGGAGAGAGTTCGGTCGTATTGTCACATTGAAACCGAGGCGCCGCGAGATACGGAAGAGGACACGACTCTACCTGAGTCATGGCCCTCGGGTGGAAATATTGTCTTTAAGGATGTTTCACTCCGTTATCGTCCCGGTCTTCCACGTGTACTGAAGGGTCTTGATATTGAGTTTCCGAAGCAGAGTAAAATCGGAGTTGTAGGACGAACAGGGTGCCGGAAAATCAACTCTTATGGTTTCCCTTCTTCGAATTGTCGAAGTGGACTCTGGAAAGATCTTGATTCGATGGTCATGACTACGCGAAAGATTGGATTGACTAAGTTGCGATCAAATATTGCTGTCATTCCCCAGGACCCCGTTCTCTTTTCTGGAACGATCCGAAGCAACCTCGATCCATTCCACCAGTTTCCAGATGACGAGCTTACGAGTGTCTTGACCCGTGTGGGACTCTTTACCAGCATCACCCCGTCCACCTCGGTTGCAAGTATGTCTTCTCTCGGGTTGAGTCAGGTTCAGTCCCTCCAGGATTCTGTAAAGGAGGGAGGAACTAACTTTTCGGTTGGCCAACGGCAGCTTTTGGTGATTGCTCGAGCTTTGCTTTCGGGCGCATCCATTGTCATTATGGACGAAGCAACCGCCGCAGTCGATGCGGATACGGATGCAAGAATCCAGAAGGTAATGCGCTCTGAGTTCGCAGATGCTACTTGCATCACGGTTGCCCATCGTATCAACACAATTATGGATTCAGATTTTATTCTCGTTATGGACAATGGGCAAGCCGCCGAATTCGATACCCCGAAGAAGCTACTTGCTAAAGGGCGGAATGTTCCGTGACCTGGTACAAGCTGCCTCGTAATTTGTCCGACAGCTTGTCAATCAAAATATTCTGTAACAGCCGTAGTTCAGAGTAACCGTAATAGTACACCAAGAAATAATTAGAAAAAGTTCACTCTATTGACATCACGATAAAAAATTTGAAAAGTCTATCAAAATAGTCGTAATTTCATCAAAAATTTTTGTGCAGAGCTATTATTTCTCACGCAAAAAGAGTCGACAATGGCAGGATTCGAACCTGCGCGTACAAAGTACAATGGATTAGCAATCCATCGCCTTAACCACTCGGCCACATTGTCATACCTTAACACACCACCAACTTGCGGTATTTTATGTGGACTGTTTGTTACCTGCACCAAGTTTTAATTGCGCTTCCGATTTATGACTTTAGCTATCATCCCCAATCTTGGGTTTCTCGTCTCTCCAAAGCTGTTGGTACTCTCACTAAGCTTTGACGACCTTCGCAACAATCGTTGATCTAAACGTTCGAAAATCATATCTTCATTTCTGTATCGAGATAGAGCTAAAACGTATTGTTCAGCATGGATAGCGAAGAAGACTGGTCGTCGGCAAACGAGAACAGTCTCGGTGAAGGCGACGACTACATCAGTCCCGAGAAGGTTGGTGATATCGGAGATGCTTTCGGTAGCTCGACTCCATTTTTCGCCGACGTAACCCTGGATATCTCGGTCGCTCATGATATTGCGGAAACTCCAGAAGCGGGCCTCCGAAAGACCTATGATCCCAGCCGGAATGTTCCGTTGGCGGGTTTGCCCTCAATGCCAACCCTTCCAGAGCGTCAAGATCAACCAGCGAGGCAAGGATCATCGCTATCGGGAAGGATAGACGAGAGACGCAGGAAGAGCATAGATCAGCTAGATCAACACGAAGATAAAAACATACCACCACCTCCGCCAGGTCTACCAGAAACCGATGACTACAATTTCAATGATGTTGTCAACCCAATGTCAATCGAAAACGAAGATTTTGATAACGATAATCATGTTATGAATCGTGTCACTTCAAGCCATACTCCAGGAGGTCGATTCCGTCCCTTTGGTAACTCAAACGGCAATTGGCGTACCCGACTTCAACGAAAGAAATGGCCAAAGGACATCTCATGGGCTGTTGCCTTTTGGATGTTAGTTCCAATCGGATTTTTCATTCCATTGTTGCTTTACGGTGGTAGTGGTCGTAGCAGCACGTCTTCGTCTTCCTCTGAAACAAACACTTCCTGGCTAGCTGCCTCAGCCTCACCTCGCTCGGCGACCTACCATACACTGACATGGGGACTCTTCGTTGCCGCAGCTTTGCTCCCGCGTTTGCTCTACAACACATCGGGAGGTGTCGGGGCTGGCGACGACGCAAGGCATTTTGCCTCACAAATACTGTTGGTGTCTGCTCCCGTTTCGGCTTGCGTCTACTTATCCTTGGTCATGGCTACATACTACATGCTTCCTTCCGCGTTTTGGCCCTATGGACTCATTCCCCTGTGGTGTCTTGCCCGCGACCTCTACTTGCTTCGTCGCTGGAAAATGACTTCTACAACACCCGGAGGACGACAGGCTTTTTTTCAGGTTTTATCTTGTGCGGCACTCGATATTTTGTCGCGATCTCTCAAACGAAAAGCCCTCTACCGGATGTTAGTAATGGTGGTTCTCGTACAGTTTGGTGTCATTGTAATTTGGCGGTTGTCCCTCCTCGCAGCCCTGCGATCGGGTAGTTATGCTTGGACAATTATTGCCTTTGGCGCAGGAAAGTGGGCGACTGGAACCGTTGCACGATTGTTGACCTTGATCGCCTGTGGTGGTGTCTCCACCTGGTTTGCCGAACAGTCCTCGCTACTCGAGTCGATGCAGCAAATGGAACAGAGGGGAAGCGCCAACAGCGAAGCCGACGAGGATGAAAGCGAAGAAGAGATCACCTTCAAGTAACGAAAACAACGCTGCAGAGGATAGCATGCCCGAAGCATACAGAATGGCAGATGCTTCTCAATACAAGTCGGCTTTCAATCCGGGAATGGATGGCAACTATGCAAGCGATGACGAATTTTCCGACGAAGATAGCGACGAGGAAGCAAACTATGGAGGTTTTAATGGTCATCGTCCTCCGAATCAGGTTGGCGCGACGACAACGAGAAGAACAGCAACGTAGAGAGCTGCGCGAGGCTCGCTCAACCGTCCGCCAGCTCTTGAAATCAGGACTCACAGTCAGCTTTGGATCGGTGGCGAAATGTGGACTGCTCGGGGGATTTGCACAATTTGTATGGAGTCAAATCCGAAAGATCGACCACGCTAGGGCGACCCTTGGAGGCATGCGTGCCATGTCCGTTGGTAGAACAGAACGGGACAATTTCGACGGTGAATGGCGAGGGAATCTATCACCGAATCACGAAAGTGATGAATACCATTGCGAGAGACTTTGTTCGCACTCATTCCGACATGGCCATGAGTTACGTCGCCGACTATCAAATGTCCTACACCAGGGCAGCCCGAGAGGTCGCAATGTTATTGGATGAAGCGGGTGTAGAACCAATCATCCACGACGACATATCGACGCATATAAGCGCATGTGTTGGCGGGAGCGTTTCTGGTATAATAATCTTGTTCACTGGCTCTGTCTTGGTTCATCAACGGAATCGAAACGACCCCGATGTGCCCGATTCGGCCGTAGCTTTGGACATGGTGATTGCATTTTTCTTTTGCTACACACTGATATTCACTGTTATGGAACCCTTGCGAGCATCGATCAAAGCTGTATACGTCTGCTTTGCTCAACACCCAGAAGCGCTTAGTCAGGCGTTCCCTCTAATATTCCATCGGTTGACTCGCATGTCGCAGTCGAATCTACAATAGCTAACTAAAGTCAAGAACGCAAGTTTGAAATTTTATTTATCAAATACGATTGCTATCAAGTGTCATAGACCAACATATTAGAGTCATTGAGGTTTTTCTATTTCTATTAGGAGGATATACTATACAATATGCCGACGTGAAATCGTGTCAATGTACTTTGCACTTTTAGTGAAAAGATGATTCAAACAGTTTTGCAAAGACGGCCGGTTTGAGTCTTTCCCGACTCTCATTCTTTTGGTCGGAATCTTCTGCGAATATCCTGTTCGTTGTTTCGATCATTTCGTTTGCCTCATTGGTCGATATTTTGGTTTTCTTTCGTTGTTAGGCTTTTGTCCCCTTTCGCGTCACTCATTCCCACATCTTGTCCAAGCTGTTCTACGTCGGATGCTGTTACGTATCCTTTCTGATCGCGATCTATTAATTTGAAACATCTAGAAGCAAAACTTTCCGATTGATCCCCTTTCGACAGAGCAGGATGCTGTGGTCATAATGCATACGAAGGCGCCATGAAAGAAAAATTGTTAGACTGTCTGCAATTTTCATCGTCAGCCAAAGAAGCAAGACGAAGACATGCACGCACGTACCGTATCAACGACTGTTAAAAGCGTTTCCAATTTAATCCCCGATTGGAAGTCAACGTCATTGTAGTTTTCGTTCTGAACGCTTTCGATTCGTCTCGCAGCCGCCTGGAGCGCTGTAGGATCAAATTCAGCCTTCTTTTTGTAATCTGTAATGTAGCCTAGTCCCAACAAAAGCGAATATGCGAGCTCGAATTCCAGACGTCCAGTTTTCTGTCGATCCAAGCTTCGAAGGATTCTACAATGTCATATCTATCTGCGTCCCCGCGATCATCTAAGTTTCAAGGTAACCATTTTGCAACCGAAGGCGTTGACGATGCTGTTGAAGCAGTCCTCACAACAGATGATGATGGACTTCTTGTCTTTTGAGTGATTTCAAATAGTCTCCTCTGACCTCACTCCGATAGATGGGAGAGCCTGAAAAAGAGATCTCGAATGTGCTTCTGCTGTTGGTCAAGTTAGTCAATTGTCGACTAAATCGAATAACTATTAGCGTATGTAGAATTTTTACCAATCTTGCATTTTTCCACACGTCAGTCGAGTCACGACTGACTGCCGGCTCGCGCGCACTTTGGTTACCCCTGATTCCCAAGACATTGCTCGCAGCCAAGTCGTACGAAAAATGTGAAACGGATATATTTCCCAACGCACCGCATTTTTATCGGACGCCCAGGTGCATTTTTTGCCCAAGATCTTCCTCCGAGTAATGAGGAGCTGAAAAAGACCGCCATTGGGATCATTTTCACAACATCACTAGCAACCAAACAAGAAGGTGGTTGCAACAACAACGAAACAAACCATTCCTTATCGATCTTTATTGATACATTTCAGTTCGATAAATATCGAAATAGGGAGAAAATAACCATGGCCGCACCAGTTCCTTTGCTATTCTCAGAGGCACTCAACGTAAGTCGAAAATGGTCGAAAACAGTCGAAAAAGGCATTTCCATTCGCGCCCTTCAGCAACGCGTAGCGCGTGGTACAAAATCTACTAAAGCTCCGAAAATCCAATTTCCGGAAATTGTTTGGGAATGACCGTTTCGACGTGCCATCAAGTCGGCCTTTATGGCAGCAATGGCATTGTCATAGCAACTGCTTGGTGTCGCAAGATGACTGAACTCAACATGCGGCTAAGTTGCGTTGGGTTTTTGCGACTTTTGCTGCCAAGAAACTCGTCATTGTGACCTTTTTCAGATTGAAAAATCGACACTCCGATTGTTTTTGTTGATGGCTGCACCAATACGAAACTAACCATGATTTTTATCCATTCAATCTCCACCAAATTCTATATCCGCAACACAGCTCCAGCAACTCGGAGTGCCTGAGACATCCATCAAACATGGGTTGACTACAATGGAAAACGAAAAATGGATTATCTGCCGTGAAGAGGGGCAAGTAGCCATGATTGATTTGAGCAAGGGGGCGAGTGTCGATCGCAAAAAGATGGGAGCTGATGCCGCTATCATGTGTCCAGGATCAGACATCATGGCACTGCGACAAGCGACGACGGTCCAATTGTTCGATTTCGGCTCCAAGCAAAAGATCAAGGGTCATAATTTTCCTGAACCTATTGTCTTCTGGAAGTGGACATCGGCTCAAAATTTGGGTCTTGTAACTGCAACTGGTGTATACCATTGGAACATTGACAAGACCAGTCCTCCTGTCAAGGTTTTTGACCGACATGCAACCATGGGCGCCAACACACAGATCATCAACTACCGTGTTTCTCCAGACGGTAAATGGTGCTTGTTGGGAGGGATTTCTGCCGGTGCAGCCGGAACTGTCAACGGAAACATGCAACTTTACTCCATGGAACGAAAAGTTTCGCAACCTTTGCAAGGACACGCTGGTTCTTTTGCTCTCATCAAACCTGCGGGCAGAGCCGATCCAGCGCAGGTCCTTGTCTTCCACGAGAAGAAGGCCGAGGCCCCAGCTGAGCCACCAAAGCTTTACATCCGTGAGATCGGACGGGACCCTAGCAAGGGAGCACCTTTCGTTCACGCTCCATTGGTCATTCCTGTTGCTCCAGATGCTGCTTCGGATTTCCCTGTGAACCTTGTTATCTCAAAGGACGACATCGCCTACCTTACTACCAAGGCCGGTTATGTCTTTATGTTTGACGTCCACTACCGGAAAGGTCATCTACCGCGCGAGAATCTCCAGTGAAACCCTTTTCACCACATGTGCTTCGGACGCCGGAGGTGCTATTTTCGGTATCACGGTTCGAACCGGTAAAGTGTTGCGTCTTCAATTGAACACTCAGCACGCTGTTGGCTACATCATGCAAACTCTTCGTGATACGGATTTGGCTGTCAAATTGGCAGGACGATTGAATTTGCCTGGTGCTGAGCAGTTGATGGCCGCACAGTTCGAACAACTCATCGGTGCTGGCCAAGTAGCAGAGGCCGCGAGATGTGTCGCAGCTTCCGGAAACGCCCTTCGTACGCCTGCGACCATTGCCAGGTTCCAGCAAATTCCTGCTCAACCAAACGGTGTCCCTCCGGTTTTGCAATACTTCTCGATTTTGCTCGAAAGTGGTCGACTCAACGAACAAGAAAGTATCGAAGGTTGCCAAGCCCGTCATTCAGCAAGGTCGAACACCTCTCCTTGAGAAGTGGTTGAAGGAAGACAAGCTTCAATGCTCCGAGTCGCTTGGTGATCTTATCATGTCTGTCGACGTTGGTATGGCGCTTAGCGTTTATCTCCGAGCTGAAGTCCACGCCAAGGCAATTCAATGTTTTGCTCAACGTGGGGAATACGACAAGATTGTACCATACTCGACAAGCGTTGGTTTCAAGATGGACTACTCCCAGATGTTGAGCCAGCTTTTGTTCAACAATCCCCAGGGAGCTTTGGACCTCGCAAAGGGTTTGGTCAGTGCCGAAGGCGGCCCGTACATTGATATTCAACAGACTGCTGAGGCTTTCTTGAGTAGCAACCGTATTCAAGAGACTACCGCTTTCTTGTTGGAGGCCCTTCAAGGACAACAAGGCAGAACACGGATATCTGCAAACGAAGTTGCTTGAAATCAACTTGATTGGCGGAGCTCCTCAAGTTGCTGATGCCATCATGCAACAGGGCACTTTGACTCATTACGACAAGCCTCACGTTGCAAAGCTCTGCGAACGAGCGGGCATGTGGCAACGGGCAGCTGAAAACTTCACCGAAATTTCTGACATCAAGCGCGTTTTCAAGAACAGCCACCAAATGGCTTCCGAATTCGTCGTTGAATATTTCGGCAAGTTGAGCAGAGACCAAAGCATCTCTTTGCTCAAGGACTATGATGAGCCGTGGACCTCAGAAACATGCAAGGTGTGCGTCGAAGTCGCGAAGAAGTACCACGAAGAACTTGGGTCTGAGGCCCTCGTCGAGGTCTTCGAACAGAACAAGGCAACTGAAGGGCTTTACTACTACCTCGGAGCGATTGTCAACTTTTCGGAAGACCCCTTCGTTCATTTCAAATACGTCCAGTCGTCGTGCATGTTGGGTCAATTCAAAGAAGCCGAACGTGTCTGCCGTGACTCCAACGTTTATGTTCCCGAAGAAGTCAAGGAATACCTCATGGGTGCCAAGCTTCCTGATCCGCGACCTCTCATTCACGTCTGCGATCGTTTCGACTTCGTTGATGAGCTTACGGAATACCTCTACTTGAATAGCCTCCTCCAGTACATCGAGGTGTACGTGACCAAGGTCTCTCCAACCAAGACCCCTCAGGTCATTGGAAAGCTTTTCGACCTCGGTGCTAACGAAGATTTCATCAAGCGAATTTTGATGGCAGTTGGAACCGCCTGCCCTGTCGATGATCTTGTTGAGATCGCTGAGACCAGAAATCGTCTTCGTTTGCTTCAACCATGGCTCGAGGCCCGTGTCGCAACCGGAAGTACCGAACAAGGAACTCACAATGCTCTCGGAAAGATCTACATCACTCTTAACCGTGACCCTAAGGCTTTCTTGTTGAACAACATGTTTTATGATCCTAAGGTTTTGGGACCATACTGCGAAGCTCTTGATCCTCAACTTGCGTTTCGTCGCTTACAAGAAGGGTGCAGGTGAATGCGATGACGAGCTCATCGGAATCAGTCAGAAACACGGACTTTTCCGAGATCTCGCCAAGTACCTTGTCGAACGCCAGGATTTGGAATTGTGGGCGAAGGTACTCAACAAGGAAGAAGGCCAGGACGATGGTGATGAAAGCGCTCGTCGCCAGCTCATCGACCAAATCGTCGAATGGGCTCTTCCCGAAAGTACTTCTGCGGACGAAGTTTCTTGCACTGTCAAGGCCTTCATGGCCGCTGACCTTCCAGGAGAGCTCATTACTCTTTTGGAACGTATTGTGCTTCAAGGATCCGACTTTTCGGACAACAAGAATCTGCAGAACCTTCTTATTCTTACTGCCATCCGTGCCGATGCTACCCGAGTTGCTGGATACATCGATCAATTGGACAACTTTGATGCTAAGGACATTGCTCTTATTTGCGTTTCCGAGAGCCACAATCTTTTCGAAGAAGGTTTCAGCATTTACACCAAGTTCTCCAAGCCCGAGTACACTGCTGACAAGGAAGAACAGGTTGAGTTGCAGGTTCTCGCAATCGGTGTTCTTGTCGACTTCATGAAGGATCTCGACAGAGCCAAGTCTTATGCCACTACATGCGATGAGAAGCCTGTCTGGTCGAAGCTTGGTAAGGCTCAACTCGATGCTAAGGAAGCAACCGAAGCCATCATCTCGTTCATCAACGCCGAAGATTCCAGCGAATATGTTCGTGTTTGTGCTGTTGCGAACGAAGGTGAAATCTGGGCTGAACTTATCCCTTACCTCAAGATGGCTCGCAAGTCTATGCAGGAGAATGTCATTGATACTGAGTTGATCTATGCCTACGCCAAGACCAACAATCTCACTGACTTGGAGCAGTTCGTTACCGGACCTAATGTTGCCAATATTCAAAACATTGGTGACCGATGCTTCAGCGAAGGTCTTTATCACGCAGCTAAGATTCTCTTCATTAGCATCAACAACAACTCGAAGCTTGCACTCTGTCACATCCATCTCGAAGAATTCAGAGAAGCTGTTTCAGCCGCCCAAAAGGCGAACAATGTTTCCACTTGGAAGCATGTCTGCTTCGCTTGTCTTCGTGCGGAAGAGTTCCGTCTTGCTTCTACTTGCGGTTTGGAGGTCATTAAGTACCCTGATCACGTCGACGAGGTTGTCGCGTATTATTCTGACTTGGGATACTTCACTCAAGTCATTTCTCTCTTCGAGCAAGGCATTGGCCTCGAGGATGCCCACATCGGCATCTTCACTGAGCTCGGCGTGCTTTACACCAAGCATGTTCCCGATAAGGCCATGGAGCACTGTAAGGTTTTCTTTACCAAGCTCAATGTGTCGAAGGTCGTACGTGCTTGTGAACGTGCTCGACTTTGGGATCCTGCCGTGTACTTGTACACGCATGACAAGCAACACGATAGTGCCATCAAGATCATGATGGAAAGAGCGAACGCCTTTGACAATGACATATTCTTGGATGCCATTGTGAAGGTCAGAAACAATGAGGTTATGTACAAGGCTGTTAGCTATTACCTCACTATGCACCCCGCTCTCTTCACTCGTCTCATGGAGGTCTTGGAAGAAAGCATCGATCACTCTCGTGTCGTAAGCCAACTTCGCAGATCTGGTGATTACGCATTGAAGCTTGGACAAGACTACTTGAAGTCTGTCCAGAAGAACAATGTCAGCGCTGTCAACGAAGCCCTCAACGAGCTGTTCGTTGAGGATGAAGACTACGAAGCTCTGCGAAAGTCCATCGATGGATTCAACAACTTCAACATGATCGCTCTTGCCTCCAAGTTGGCGACTCACGAATTGTTGGAGTTCCGTCGCATTTCTGCTTACGTCTACCGTTGCAACAAGAAGTGGAGTCAATCTATTGACTTGTCGAAGAATGACCGCATGTGGAAGGACTGCATTGATACTGCCAATGAGTCTGGAGATAGCGAGATCATTGAGAACTTGCTCCGATTCTTCTGCGATTCCTCGGAGAAGGAATGCTTCTGTGCTGCGCTTTACACGTGCTTCTCCCACATCAGTCCGGATGTTGTTATCGAACTTGGATGGCTCAACGGATACCACAACTTCGTTGTGCCATTCCTCGTCCAGACGTTCAAGAGAACTCAGAAGAGAATCGAAGCTTTGGAAAAGCGCACTGAACCACCAGCGGAAGAGGATGCTACTGATGGCATTGCAGGTACCTATGGTAACTTGAATGGCTTCGGAGGAGGCGTCCTCATGCTTGAGAACGGCGGTGGAATGGGCATGCCTCCACCACAAATGGGTATGGGCGGAATGGCCCCTACTATGGGAGGGGCACCTGATATGTCCGGTTTTGGAGTTGGAGGAATGCCGAACGGTGGCATGATGCCAAATGGAGGAATGATGCCTCAAATGGGAATGCCTCAGATGTAAGAGGGGTTTTCATCGATTCATATTAATTACTCATAATTAGTCAGTCAATTATTAAACAGATCGCTTGCTATAACATAATTGGAATTTATAGAATATGGACCCTTTTTGATGACCAATCGAAACGAAATTGGGTTACCGTACGTACCATTAGCCCTATCCCTAGCTCGATTGAAGGCATGATTTACGGATGTCCCGGGACTCGATTGTAGTCCCACATGATAGTTTTTCTAGTTCGTTCATTGATTGATCTTCCACGCGTCACAGCACACAGATTCCACAAGACAACCGATCCATCTATCTTTCCACACCAATATTGAATACCAGTGTTGTAGCATCACTCTACGTTCCTCACGCATCAGTGTTCCGCATCATCGTTTGAAGGATTGTTTCCGAGCGTTGATGCATAATAATCTATTCAGGTAACTCCTCTATTCACGGAGAGCCAACAAACAAACGTATTCAAACATCACATACCCAATATGCGATTCACAACTGAAGCATTGACGCTATTTTTCATGGCATCAATGGCTGCCGAGGCTTCGGCCTCTGCGCCCATCGCCGAATGCAACACGCGATTGCCGATGAGTCTATCGACCGTCATCTCCGATTTGGAAGCCGAGGGTGTTGAGAAATTTGCTCCAGCTTGTTTTTTGACGAGTCGTGGTGTCACCGAGTCCAAGAAAGCTGAGCTTTTTGAGGTCGAAGACCCCACCGCCACAGCCTTTGGTACCGAATCGGGAGTATGCATGGCCCTTTCCACCGGTTCGTCTTCTGTTCCAGAAGCGGCCTCTACCGCTGTAGCTTGTGAGGGAAACATTGTTTTCTATGCCGACGAGGACGACCTATCGAGGGGTGAAGGTCTCTTCGATAGCCTTGGGCCTGCTATGGAACGCATCTTGAACGAGGGTACCAGCTCTCCTTCGTTGATCGTTGTCACTTCGAATCCCAAAACCACCAAAGCCAGCTTTGGAAGCCGCAGCAGTGGATGTTATTGCTAATCTTGTATCGACAAAGAAAAAAGTTGCTGTCTTGGCTGATGTCTTTGACTCTGTCAAATATGTAAAGACTGCCGATGAGGTCATGAGCCTCTTGGAGGCATCGAAGGATCCAGACGAAGTCCAGGAATCCATCGCTTCCTACGGTTGCTGCGGACTTTTGGCAATCCACCGGTTCTTCTCCGATGGCTTTCGTTTCTTCGTCCTCCAGTATGTCACCTAAAGACCTGGCCGCGGCACGAAAATTGGGACCTGCTGCTCGCAAGGCCCTGGACACTGCTATCGAAAGCATCAAAACCGTTTCGGATGACAACCAATCCATTGTAGCAGACTTTGGACAGTTGTGCGGAGCCGCCACAAAACGCGCTTTGGAAGAACTTGAAGAAGCAGCGGTTTCTCCGGCAGTCTCCAACTCTGCGGTAGGAAAACAGATCCAGGCCAACCTTCGCGATGAATTGAAGGGAGAACTGGCAGATTTGGCCACGGGACAATTGGATCTCTTGCAAGAGTCCTGCTTTGCAGAATTCAAAGGAAAGCTCTCCAAGCTTCGCATTTCTCCCGTTCTAGCAACGGATATGGAAAATGTCGTCAAGGAATCGGTAGCCGATTTCGTGAAAAAGGTCAAGTCGATGCCAATCGCAACGGCTGATGCCAAGGCAATTTACCAGACGAGGTTGCAAGAATTTTGCGCAGAACGACTCTTGGCGGCACGCGCCGGTGGACAATTCAGACCCGCTCCTCGTAAGGGAATAACAATCGGTATGCACTGGCTCTTACCCAAGCCTTTCGGCAATGATTACCGACAAGAGCCATGGATGGTTCAAGCCACGGATAATTTGGTATACATTCCTCCGGACAAGATTACCGACGTTAGTCCGGAAGACGTTGCTTCGGGAGACTGGCGAAGCAAGATTGTACCGGCACCTACAGGCAACGAAATGATCTACATGCAATAATTTAAACTTACAGTTCTACTATACTCATCACGTCAAGTTCGATTAGAATCACAACAAGAAGCTTCGTTTTTCACTTGTAAATTGCTGTTCAGTTGCGCAGTAGCTACGCGTAACCAATATCAATAGTCGTGTTACTTCCAAACTACTTGTAGACCACATCATCCAAATTTATAGTCATATTCAAATTCATCTTCTAGTATATCTACTTCCTAAACAGTCGATTGGTTCAAAGATGTTTTAATATTTGGCGTAGATTGTATTAGCTATTTGTATTTCTCGTTGCTTATTCATGATTTTTCGTCAAAAAGCTTTTCAATGGATACAACCGTGTACAGCTTCAACTAAGACGTCGTGTTTAGAAGAACCAGAATTTTTCCTGTGCTGAGGGCTTCTTTTGTGTTTTGCCCTTTCCGGAACGTCGAGATTTGCTTTTAGTGGCAGTCTGTGTCGCCAATTTTCGTTGCCGATCTTCTTCCATAGCAGCGAAGTATCCTTCAGCGAGATAATCTTTCAGTCTGTAGTTCCTTTGAGGATTTCGTAGCTTGTTCAGTGCTCGAGTTTCGACATGACGCACCCTATCGGTGGAAATACCAAGATGCGCTGCCGTGTCACTAGTTGACATGGGTTCACCGTTGTCCAAACCGAACCTCAATATCAAGACATCGCGTTCTCGTTCTGCAAGTTCATTGACAACGGCACGAATATCTTGCTGCAGTGATTTGTGCTCGGCAGTCTTCTTCGGGAGTGGGAGCATCGGACGCAATGAAATCGCCAATCGTTCGTTGGTCCATTTCGGATCTATGGTTGCTTCCCGTCGAGATGGGTGATTCTAGCGAAAGGACTGTCCTCGCCTTATCGGTAATTTTCCGCAGCTTAGTCTACAGAGATACCCATGTGATTCGCCAATTCCGAATCCGAAGGAATTCGCCCAAGTTGAATCGACATTTCTTTTCTAGCCTTGTTAACCTTTGTCAGGGTGTCAGTGACTGGAATTTCAAAAATAAAAAGAGGAAGGAATGTCAGTCGAGATGAACAATTGTAGAACAATCAAATAAACCAGGTTTTATGTTGTAGCGTCCCATGACGGATTGCAAGAAGAATTTTTATGACGTACCGTGCACTGGCAATCGAATGACCCGGGAAGAGTCGGTAATAGATTGCAATATCCTCTGTCGAATCCAATAGGTGGCGTAGGTGCTAAATCGAAATCCCCGTTCTGGTTCAAATCGTTCGGCAGCTTTCATCAATCCAAGGTTCCCTTCTTGAATCATGTCCTGCAGGGTCAAAATTGTGCCGACACCGCCTCCAGCGGTGGTCATCCGCTTCAGGACGTAGTAGTGTCGTTTCGCAATGTGCTTGACCAGGCCGGCATTGGCCGAGACCAACAAAGCACGGGCATCTTGTCCCTCGCTCATGATAGTCCGCAGCGAAGAAACGTCCAATCCACAGGCTTTGGCCCACTCGTCTTCCGTTGGATAGCAATCATTCTCGCCGGCAAAGGACGGCTCAAAGAGCGAACAAGATTCGTTTTCCTCGATCAACTCGTCTCTGATTTCTACAACTCGCCGCAAACCCCGAATCTTGTAGGTGATTTGTCGTTCCTCATCGCGTGTGAGGAGAGAAGTAGATTTCGAATCCAGTGAAGTAGCAGATTTCGTTTTTGTGCCTTTCTTCAATGGCTTCTTCTTTTGTGAAATGGTGGTCCGTCTCTTGGGACGCACAATCTTTTGAGGTTTTGGTTTAATGTTGGTATCGGTCGACGCCGCACGAGTAGATGTTCTACTCCCCAAGGGCGAGGTGTCAATAGCGTTGTTGAACAGGACCTGGACCGCCAAATCATTATTCTTGTCGCCGCGGAAATATTCCTCGTCAAGAACGACAACGTTTTGGGGGGAATGGGGACTCAGTCGATTTCATTCGCTGTGTATTGAGAATCGGAGACTGCCCATTCGCATCCATAGTATTCGTTGTTGTAGAAGTTGAGTCATCATCTACCACAGTCGATGCAACAGGTCCAGCCTGACGTCTCGGTCGTCGTCGTTTTGTAGAAAGGGGAGATATTTTCAGAGCAGCAGAATCTTTGCTGTTGCTGCTGTCGATGATAGAAGAAGAAACAGGCCCAGTCGACAACGAAGCTGGACCGACAGAGCTAGGTGTAAAGGCGACCACTGCCGAATTATCTACAGTGATGGCAAGCGTAGCCAACGTCAAGACAGCGGCAGACAACATACTTCGATTCGGACGCTTCATCAATGCCGAGCAACTGCTTTGGCGATTGATTCTTGCGGCAGCATCACGATCGAGAACACGACGTGATCTCTTCTTACTACTAGTTTCAAACATCATGATTTCTTCCGCACTTTCGGCTCTGTGCAGGGTATGTATGACTATTCTACTTGCTTCAAAGGTTCAAAGCAGTGATGTCGTCAAAATTATAAACGTTGGTGCCGTGTCCTGAGAAGAAGATGGGAAATCACATTCTTTCCGAGGAAACAGAGATTTTCCTGTCCAGAGAACATGCGATCCCTTCAAGAAGAGAGAACGGTAATATCCTCTTTTTGATAGTCTTTAACGTCATTCTTCGATTCTCGCCACAAAACGTAATTGCATTACGACGAATACGTATGCGTGCGTGTCTTAAATGTAGTCGTGTCCCAGTGTCCAGGGACCGCACGAGGTTTTCACGTAAGCCGACTAGTACAGACCGCTGAATCTCCGTGACAAACCGGAGAAGACCGGAACCCTTTCTCGAAGAGTGCGCGCTTCTTTTCTCGAGAAAGCGTGTTAAACGCGCCTCCAATGCAGGGCAACACGAGGGCTTGAGCCTAGCGTTGTGTCAAAACCTGGATCTGACGTCAGTACACTTTTACGTAAACGTATGAGCGAATAGGATTTGTCCACCAATGATCATCGAGATTTTCATGCGAACCATCTGGTTAATTCGACACAAAAAATAAACTTAAAAACAAAAATGACGTGTGGAGCACGTACTGTTTCTTCTTTGAGGAACAATCACATAGCCAATCATAAAGTGGGAATCGAATCGAGGTGTCAAAAAAAGATGGGAAGTGAGAATGCAACCATCTAACTTTTGAGGTTTTCACAATCCATCACGGTCAACAGACGGACCAAAATGCCCATGACTGCCCGCCTCTCTCTTGGATGTACAACTCATATTCTCCATACTACAAAAGAATAGGAATCTAAAATCTCGACATGAATCACGAACACTCGAGTCATTAGATTGCCTTACCGCTTTACTTTTTTCATGTGAAGTAGCAAATGCTACGAAATTATGTCGTTGGATGTGAGCACGGGTTGCCTACCAGAAACAAAACATTCGCAACATCTCCGGTACGAGACAGCGCAATCACTTTATAGTCCTTTAGACTCTGTAAGTTGTTATCGGTGTTAGGAAACCTTTGGAGAAACCCTTTATTACAATCGACAAACAAAATAGATAGACTAGTGTATGTTGCATCCCGGTGGGCTGAAAGAGGAGGTTATCGGTGTTGGGGTGGTTGCCATGAAGCGGAACTCGGCAGTGGTTCTAGACGGAGTGGACGCTACAACTTCATCGATGAAATGCCTCGATCCCAAATCTGTGTGTTTGCTTTATCAATTCAAAGATGATCATGATCTAATTTCTCACATCCTTCTTCTTTTCTTCTTCACAGATTTTCATAATCAATCAAAATGGGTAAGCGCACAAAGAAGGTCGGAATCACCGGAAAGTACGGAACCAGATATGGTTCCACTCTCCGTAAGATTGCCCGAAAGATGGAAGTCTCCCAGCACTCGACATACAACTGTGTCTTCTGCGGAAAGGACTCTGTCAAGCGAACTTGCGCCGGAATTTGGGATTGCCGATCATGCCGAAAGGTCGTTGCTGGAGGAGCATACACTTTGTCCACCGCCAGTGCTATCCAAACACGCAGTAACATCAACCGTCTGAGACGTACGATGGAAGATAATCCTAACTAAGCATATCTTGAAAACCCCTGAACAAACCGCCTATCCAACCTATTGATTCTCTCGAGTATGACATTCGGCGACAAGAATTTGGCAACAACCAACTGCAATTATGCGAATGAGTGGCCCCGATGATGTTGTATCAAATGCAACTGATGGAAGTCTGCACTAAAGCATTTCTCAGCCTTTCGATAAGCAGTTGGATTTGTTGTGTGTTTGAGGATGTTAACGAGGGAAAACTGTTGCATTTGGTCGCCGAAATCTATACATCTTTAGTCGTTGATACAATAAGGACCTACTAGTAGTTTACGTCCGGTTCTTTCGTGTTCATCCTATCGTAGTCCTAGTTTGCTTCAGTCGTCAGTCTTCCGCGACTTTGTCATCTCCTCGTCCTCGGATGAATTGCAGGAGACACCAGTGCGCCCGTCTGTGGCAAAGAAGACACGGTTCAAACTTACTTCCTCGCCAATTTTCCCATCTACCTGTCAGCGACGATCGTTTGAAGTTCTAATACAATTCTCGATGAGAGAGGTCTCATAGTGTTTGCATAAAGCCAGAGACTAGTTGCCCAAAATCGAATCCAACCGAAATGAAACCTAGTCTTCGTTATATGAAGGTTGTCTTCTATCTCTCTTGTAGATAATATAAACAGTGTTGTATTTCGAAGGAAAAGTCTGCATTCTCCAATGACACGGGAACTCTGGACTGCTGCATCATTCATCAATGGTCTTCAATTCAAACTAAGTTGTCTGGAGACGGCATCGCATTGCGTCGCTTCGTTTCAATACTTAGTTTCGCTGAATTGATTTCTCATAATCGCGTTTTGCTACTTTAAGATTGTTCCCCATACCATGATACAAAAAAAATAGAGCACTAATCAAAAGAAATCATGCCAGAAATAGTAGCTATAGAGGAAGCACTGATCATCGTTTATTAGTTGGCCAAGAAATTTAAATCTGCCACTCGACGTAAGTATCATAATAGTTTTGGACGGCAAACATGCAATTGCTTAAGCGTCGAATGGATTGGATGATATAGTGGTTGGTTCCCGCTGTTGAAGCTGTGGAGAGCAAACATAATTATTATTGAACCTCAATCGTTTTCTCAAGAGCAAGAAACTTGTTCACATCGTCTCTCAGTTCCTGCAAATACTTGTTTGCAGATGCAACGTTTTCTTGACCCTTTCGGCAGCTTCTATTGATCCCAATCAAATCGAAGGTGACCGCGTTTGCGTATTCCGTTCCTTTTGCTTTGACCTCTTTGTCTCGGATTAGTTTCTTTGCGCCACCAAATCGACGTTTGCGAAATTCGAGATCGTAAGTCTTGGAAAACTCAAGAAGACCTTCCAAATCTTCCTGGTCAATTCTACCTTGCATATAGGCAACTCCTCCTTCTGGACTATTCAATTCAAATCTGATAAAATCAAAAGCTTCCGTGACAGCTTCTCTGGTGGGTAATGGTTCTTCCTTGTCAGCGGCTAATGCAGGGGCGCTCTCGGACGTCAAGACATGAAGGCCTGTTATACAAGAGATCAAAGCCGTTGGAGCCATGCTTACAAAATCACGACGGCTTTCGATATCGACTGAATTTTCGGAAATGTCTCTTCCGGCCTTGACTTGCATATTTTTTCCGAACGACAACCCATTCTTGTCGATTGCAAACGACGCACTCGTCGAAAATGACAATGCTAGAGTCAGTATGGAAAGTGCCGACGAAATTCCGACTCGATATCTGCGTGTGGTGCTCATTATTGTGTTGTCTTGAGTGTACTCTTCACTTCTTGTTTTCTTATCAGAACGAGTTCCTGGCAAACGGTCTTGAAATGTTGATGTGCGATTTCCTCCCTCGATTCTTTTTGTCTTCTAACATGAAGAAAGGCGACTATCTTGTTTTGGATCAAAAACCATCACTTTCTTGAATCTTCTTCAATCAACAATCAACCTGTTCACTTCAAAAATCACTTTAGTATTGTAAATTCGAAAACGAAATGAATCAACTGTTAAATTCGAAAAAGAAACGAATCGCCGTCTTATTTTTGAAAATAAATCAGTGAATTTATTCGATATGTGTACGAGAAAGAGGACGAGTTATGATCATCAATTGATGTGAACAAAAGTACGTATTTTGTAATGTTTTTATGGTTATCGGAATCATTCAACACTACCATTTATGCTGTCATCGTTTTATTTGTATGATTAAAACGCACGTACAGTGTTTTGATTGCAGTATTGTGAAAGCTTTTTCGAAAGAAGCAAAGATGAAAGAACAAAATAAATATAAAATGATCGTTTTCAGCATTCGGAGCGTGACTGATTCAATCACTGACCTCAAATGAACACCTCAAATGAGCTACCAGTTGCGTAGAAATTGAACGTAAATTTCCTCAAATGAACAGGTGTCCTGAAATGAACGCTCATTTGAGGACTTGTTCAGCAAAAGACCCCATTTTGACTCATCCGACTACGCGACGTCAGCTTCGTGTCACTAAGGTTCGAAATGATTCGATCGATTAAAATCTGATTTCGACTGATCCGATCGATGGCCTTGTGTCATGTTATTTCATATCTCCTTTGGGGTTCGATCTCTGACAGATACGCGGTCTACAGGAACTTTTTTTCGAATTCTTTAATGCTGCGCAATTCGTGTAAATTAGTGCATCTCTAGTTTCAGCAAACAGTACGTAGTGGATGTATGTAACCCATTTAAAACTACAAATCTAATGTTATTATATGTCAAGCTCAAAAGTCTCCCGAGCTCTTCTTCTTTCCCCATCCCCTAGTTTTTGACTTAGTTGCTTTTGTTTCTTTGACATTTTCACTTTTGATTGCTTTCCCTTGTTTATCATAGACAGTCTTAATGACCTTCAACTTCGAATTCCGTTTCGTTGCCGATTCAATTTTTTCAAGAACACCTTCAAGATCAGCTACCTTTTTCTTCAGAGCTGCACATTCTGTCTCCATTTTGGTAACGTTTTTATTCGCCGCCTCGATGTATCGAATTTTCGTGAGAGCTTGCTCTAACCGAGCCCCAAGTTGATCATTATCTTCCTTCAACTCGATGTTTACGGCCTTGAGCTGTTGCAGACGCTGTTTTGCGGCTAGCATCATATCGGTTTCGTCCTGATCCTTCTCATTGGTATTTAGCAATGATTCGTTGACCAAGATCAATCTATCTATCTCTTGCTCCAGAGATTCCGTCTCCTTTTCGTGTTCGATCTTGCATTCTTCCAGCTTGTCTTTCAATAATGTGCATTCTCGGTCTTTGTTCAACGCAGTGTATTTACTTTCCATCAATTCTTGTTCTAGTTCTTCCATCTCTTTTCTGCGTTGCTCTGTCGGATTTTGAATTTTTTGTTGAGCTTGACGCAGTTCGGAGCGTAGATTATCTACTGTTTCCTCTTGAACATGGAGGGTCTGTTCGAGAGCCTGAATTCTGTCGTCCTTGCTTTTGAACGAACGCAACATGATTTCATTGTTTGCTCCTCGTAATTTGTTCAATTCATCCGTCAAATGAGCAATCTTTGCGCTACTCTGGGTCTCAGTTGCATTCAAGTCCTTTCGTAGCCTTTCGATGGTGGCATTCTTATGCGTCGTAAGATCAGCGATGCGTCCTTCATATGTATTCACCAAATTATTTCCTGCAGTCTGTGCTCCTTGAAGCTGCATCTTCAGCGTACTAAGATCCTCATTTGTGCCTTCAAAACTCGATAACTCTTGCTTCAATTCTTCGATTTCGAGAAGGAGTATATTGACCTTTTCCAGATGACGCGCGTTGTTCTCCCTCAAGCCAGCGTTTTCTGCGATCAATGTGTTGTTAATGGCAACACCTTTTCCAAGATTTGCCAGTTTTAAATCCTTTTCTTCAACTTCCTTAGACAACGAGTGAAGTGTTGACGCTTGCGACATGATTGTTTTCTCCAAATATGCTTTCCTTTCTTGCATCTCTTTCAAGTCCTCACGTGTGGCTTTCAATTTCAAGAAAATGATATTCCTTTGTCGAGTCATCTCTTCCTTTTCTTCTCGTTCTGCACCGAGCAAATCTGTTTCGGACGGTCCATCCACCGATAGAAGCTTTGCAAGCTCATCGTCCTTTTGTTCGAGATCTTGATGTAGGTTCCTGATTTCCTTGTTGAATTCTTTACGTTCTTCAACAATAAGAGTCATTTCATCCACAAGCTCGATTCTAGCGCTTTCAAGCTTGTCCATGGCAGCAGTTTGCGATGTTAGAGTGCTGTCGTCGCTTGACTGTCGGACGAGAAGTAACTTGACGTAGTGATTCAATGGCTCCATCTCACATCCAGTTCGCTCAAGTTCATTATAGAGCTGAAGAATTTCGTCAGTATAAAACTTAACATCGTTTTCGAACGATTTGGACTTTTCTTCGAGTTCTCTGTGGCTTACACCAAGCTGAGCAAAGTTCTTAACCAATATGTCCATTTCGTACTGCTGATCTTTTGTCTGGGAAGTCAGCGTTTCAACTCGATTCTGCAAAATTAGAACGGAGTCGTCAACCTTTCTTTCTTCGTCCTCTGACGAGAGAGAATTCATGAACTCAATGCTGTGCTCTCTCAAAGCGTGAGCTTTAATCGCACCTAGATTAACGTTATCAAGTTGCGACTGCATTTCTCTCAATAACGTCTTCAATTTGCTCTTCTCGAGTTCTTTTTCGAACAATAGTTTATCCGCCTTCTGAAGCTGAATTGTCTGATGACGGGTCTTCAGCCCCAATAACTCGTTTTCTTCCTTTAGACCTCTGAAAAGACGAGAGCCGTCGTCTTTCGATTCTTCATCCAAGTTATCGCGATATTCTAATGCCGAAATCTTGAGCCTATCGATTTCAATTTCCTTCTCTGCCATCTCTTTCTGAAGATCAGCATATCTATCTTTCCAGAAGGTCATCGTTTGCTTCAGACCCTTGATCTCCTTGTCTTTCAACGTAATGTCGTTTTCAGCAGTTTCCAACTTTTTGACGACTAGCGCTAGCTGTTCAATTTCGGAATCTTTCTTCCTTAGATAACTCTTTGTAATCTCCAGACTTTCTGTCTCCACCTGTAGAGTCTGTTGCAGCTTCAAATAGTCGGCTTCCTTGGCTTTAGATGCCGATTTCAAATCTTGAATAATTTGCCTTTGTTCAGTCGTTACTTCCGCAGCCATTTCCAGTTCAACAAGCGAGTCATCCAGAGCTTTTCTCAATTCCGTAATCTCGCTGTGTTGATCAGATAGGTTCCTTTCCCTCTGGCTATTCGTTGTTGTCGAAGCAAAACTCACTTCTTTTGGAGAATTATACAAGGCCATCTTGACTTCATTCAACTTGGACACTAATTCGTTCTTCTTGTTCAACTTAGCATCGTCGAGTTGTCTGCGTAGTTGCATCGCTTCGCTTTTGCATTCTTCAAGTTCATGTCGAACAGAATTTCTGTCTTTTGTCATCTTGTTTAACTCGTTGTGTAGTTCCATGACACGTTTCGTCGTCCGTGCTGATTCGCTGCGATCGGGTGTGGTGCAACCTGACTCTCCGTCACACTTGATCGCTATCTGACCATCGGCTATATGAAACGGGTTGAATGCGGCTGCTCGCGATGTGTTCTTTTCGTATATGGCAATTTTTTGTTTCATGGCAATTTGTTCTTTTTCCCTGTCAGCCATTATTCCCCGGAGTCGGTTGTTCTCTTCTTCTTGCATTCGAAGCTTGTGGGCAAACGCTGCATTTTCTGAGAGCAATCGTTCCATTTCCCGTGCCTGCGGATCATCCCCTGATTCATCAAGAATTGACGAACAAACAGACGTCTGTTGACTGTGTTCAAAGAATAAAGAATGGCTTGGATGATTCCCTGCCATTAGATTCTCGATTGTAATTTCCCTGTCTCGAATATCGTCTTCTTTCTTGTCCAGTTCCTGCTTCAGCAAGACAATTTCTTTACGGTAGTGGGTTCCTGGACGAATATCGCCATCGACGGCCTGCTTCCACAGATCGGTATTTTTCTTTGATGCGTCTAATTTCTGTTGAATATAGGCTATATCATTCATCAGTTGCGCCTCTCGCTTTTCATAAGACTTGACTTTGCGTCGCAATTGACCCATTTCATCTTTTGTCGGCGAAGGAGGAACCTGCCTGGACGTGTTGCAACTCGTAAGATCCGAGGTATCGATCGTCGATCTGGTAGAACTGACTGTCGGAGAGACAGATGCCGATCCTACCGAGTCGAAGGAAACATCTAGAGAGCCGCGGTTCCTCATTCGAGGTCGAACTCGAAGACGGACCATCTTTAGAGATGCTTCTACGGTTTTGGGGATCTTTCTTTATCAATAGAATGAGAGGTTCCTTTTGTGTTCTTTGTTTTCCGTGCAAAACGTTTTGATGTCACAAAGGAACTTATATTAAGTGCACTAAGTGGCGATAAAAATCTTGTGCATATCGTCTTTGGTATCGGAAATTGTGATGAACTATTATTTTCGTTTTCGGCAACTTTCGGCAAAAATGTTTCGTGTAAACAACGAGAAATCGGGAGGGAGATTTTTGGCGCCAAAGAAATTGCGCGCCGGCAATGGAGAATTCGGCGCGATTATCGGATGATAGATTCACATGAAATAGAATTGAATCGAATGAAGCAATCAATCAGGTCGCCTGCAGCAACTAACGGATGAATACCAGACGTAGAAATAATCTCGAATCAATCGAGAAAGATCTTCAGCACAGGAAACTCGGAAAATGTGTCCCAATGATGTCAAGAAAAGAATTCAATCATAAGATCTTTCCGAGATGAACAACAAGCAGAACTATGAATCTTTTGATTGTGATTATGATTAATTTGATGGCAAGAACTTCATCATTGATGCCTCGTGCAAATCGTTTGTACCGAGGGAGAGCATTGTCCAAAGCTGGACACGGAAAGAGTTTATGCCGATTTTATTCGGGTACCGATTCTCCCGACAGAGCTGATAGCGAAGACATCACAAATAATGGCAGTTTTCCCAACTCGCATTCTCTACAGAATAATCGTCTCAAGCAACGGTTGCAAAATGGCTTGCCTGTAGCAGGGGTTGTTTCGGGGCAGTATCGAGATACGGATCACATTGAGATGCTGGGACTATTGGGGTATGATTTCCTGTGGGCAGATGCAGAACACTCCAGTGCGGGTCCCGACGACGTCGCCTCTATGATTCTAGCAGCCGAGCGACGAGGATTGCCCACTCTGGTGAGAATCGGGTACGGCTACCAAAACATAATTGGTCATATCCAGAAATATCTCGTAAGTGGTGCCCAAGGGATCCTCCTCCCTCAGTGCGAATCACGGGAGGATGTTGAACGAATCGTCAAAGCCGTAAAATTCCCTCCTATTGGACAAAGGGGCTTAGCAGGAGAGCGATGGAATGCTTGGGGACTTGCAATAGACCCCGACACTTCTGAGAGTTTGCCTCTGTCTAAATGCATCGAAACGTCTAATCAAAATAGCGTCATAGGTGTTTTGATTGAAAATCAAATTAGGTTTGGATGCACTGGATGAAATCATGACTGTCCCCGAGTTGGACATGATTTTCTTAGCACCCACCGATCTAAGCGCCAACATGGGATTGCACGGACAAATTCGCCATCCCGAAGTACTGAAGAAGATAGAAGAGGCAGGCAAAAAGATTCAGCGATTCAACGAGGAAAAAGGCAATGAGTATGGCACGATATCTGTTGGTACTCTCGTTTTGAATGCAGACGACTACACGTATTGGAGAGAACGAGACTTTAATGTTCTGTGCGGTGTTGCACAGTGTATGTTCGTTGATGGGGCAAAGGACCTTCTTGGTAAGATCCAAGATTACGAACAAGAACGTACGAAGTAAGACACCTCGAATGTCAACATTCTACGGAGAGTACAGAAGCAATATAAAGATTCAAAAAATTAACATTGAGGTTAAAGATTATATTAACATTCTTCACCTTCTGCCCCCTCCGAAATAGATTCATTTACGTTTCTCTTTTTGAAGAGACCAAACTTCTTTTTCTTTTTGTCTTTTCCTTCCGCACTTGACACGCTGATGGTGGAAGCCTTAGGACTAGGTGCCTTTCTGAATGCTTTTGAACTTTTACTGAGCAGTTGCTCGTATTCTTTCAGTTGGTTTCGAAGCTTCATGTTCTCCTCTTCGATTTCTTCGGCCTGCTGCTTTTCAACCTGAAATGCTTTGATTTGGATAGCAGCGCGCTCTAGGCGACCTCCAAGATTAAGATTTTCTTCTTGAAGATTGGTATTTCTCGCCTTGAGTGTTTCCAATCTTTCTCGAACTTCCAGCATGCGGTCATTATTTTGCAAATCAGAAATTGTCTGCTTCAAGGGAGAGTCATGCTCCATGGCCTTCGCCAACGCATCCTTAAGCTTCACAACATCGGCCTTGTGTTCAAGCTTTCTTTCCTCAAGTTGCATTTTGAGTGCGACAATTTCCCGTTCTTGTTTCATTGCCTTTCCTTCGACTTGCATCACTTCCTGTTGCATCTCTTCGACTTCGTTTCGTCTTGCCCGAGTTGCATGTTCCATACCAGTTTGGATTTGATCCATTTCGGATCTCATCGTTTCCACTATTTGCTCCTGGGCGTGAAGAGTGTGTTCGAGGGCATATATTTGTTGATTCTTTGCCTGCATCTCAAATTCGAAATGCTCTCGGAGACCTACATTATCCTCCTCCATTGCTTTCATTTGAGCAATCATATCTTCAATGTCTTCAGAACTCTTTTCTCGTGCTTCGGTCAAATTAGTTCGAAGAGCGTCCATTTCAGCATCCTTGTTTGAGGATAATGACTGGAACTGCTTCTCGTATTTTTCCATGATTGCTTTTTCGAAAGATTCTTTTTCCAGCTTCGATTCGTTAAGTTGGATCCTTAATTCCTCGAGCTCCGACGATTGCAAACGCTTCTCCATGTCAGCATTCTTCTGCTTTAGATTCTCAATGGTATCAACAAGTCCCTTGTTTTCGCTAGCGAGTGACTCGCTTACTCGAGCCAAATCTTCCACCTTTTGCTGCAGTGCATCGTAATGTGCTACGGCCTCTTGGGTCTTTTGTTCACTCAATGCTCTGAGTTCCTCACACAACACCTGGTTGTCGTTCGTCAAAGTTTCACTCTCTTCGATAAGGGTGTCGTTCATATTGCCCAATGAAGTATTCTCTTCGGCAAGAGCCTTATTCTTTTGGGTCAGAGAAGCATTTTCCTGTACCAGAGCTTGGTTTTTCTGTGACAACTCTTCATTGCTGGAAGTTTCAGTGATTGCATTCGTAAGCTCTTTCTCGAGAGCTCCGAGTCTTGCTTGGCTGTCCAACAACTCGTTCCCGAGTTTGGCTTTCAATTCACTGGCTTCCTCCAACTGGATTTTATTTGCCTTCAAGTCATCCTGAAGCGCGATATATTGGTTTTGGAGAACTTCCATTTGTGATTGTGAAGCCTCAAGCTGTTCCGACAAAGTCTCCAATTCAACACGATTAGATTGAAGCTCGCTTTCCAAGTCGTTGTTCTTCATTTCATCGTTGCCAGTGAAGGCATTTGATAATTGTTGTCTGAGTTCTTCGATGACTGTTTCACGTTCTTGGAGTTCGGTCTCAAGCTCCTTCAATTTTGTTTCCGAAATTGATTTTTCTGGGCTATTGAGCTTGTACTCCTTGAATTCCCGAGTCGCCTGATCAAGCTGCACTCGAAGATCGCCAGCGGCACCAGCAGCATCCTTTGCTTCCCAAAGTTGTTGACGAAGCTCTCGCAACTCGGCGCGATAAGACTCAGAAGCTTCATGCATTTCGTCAAGTTCTGCTCGCATATTTTGCATTTCAATTGGGTCAACAAGATCTGGCTTCTGGCTCTCAAGGGACTTGATTTTCTTCTCCAACTCCGAGATTTGACGGTCTCGATCTAGAAGGATAGAATTGTCGCTGACATTATTCTTTTGATTGTTTTCGGTCTTCAATAAAGCGATTTGATCATCGCGCTTTTTCAATACCCTTTGCATTCTCTTGAATTCTTCATCTTGCTCGATGATTTGACCGGCGAATATTTCACTTTCTTCTTGCAAACGTTCTATTTCGGCCCTCAATAGTTCCTCATCACCTCTTCCCTTCTTCATACGCACCGATTCGACCTCCTTCATGAGCGAGGATATCCTCATCTTCAATTCCCGGACGTGCGATTCTTGTCCCATCGACTGATTGATGAGGTTTTGAATTGCTTGGTCACGCTCTTGAACAGTTTCGGCAAAGTCGTCATTTGCTTTTTGCAGCATTGATATCTGATAACGGTATTCACCACTTGTTGTTCCGTCTTCTTTTAGAGCGCGTTTCCATCGTTTGGCGTCTGCCTTGGCTACCTTCAATTGACCCTTAAGGTACGCGATCTCGTCGCCAGTCTTCGAGAATTCTTCCTCCCTACTTAGCTGTGTGCTTCTGGTATCCTGCAACTCATCGATCGCCTGCTGGAATTTGGCTCGAGATTCATCGATTTCAGCTTGGAGAGATTCAATCTTGTTCTCGAGGACAATCGATGAGCGGAGGAGCGTAGCGATGGTCGTGTCTCGATCCTGAAGTTTGTTTTTCAACAAGCTATTTTCTTCATTGAGATCGTCGATTTGTGCCCCGAGATTCTTTCGAATGTTTTCTATTTCCCTTGTTGCTTGTTGAGGTGCCATTGAATCTCCACTGGCATTATTGCTTTGTATCGTTTTCAACTTTTCAACCTCGTCTTGCAAACGGAGTTTTTCAGCTTCCAAAGGCTTCAAGCGATTCTTGATGTCCTGTAGCTCGGCCAATTCTACCTCCTGGCTTTCTAACTGAGATGTCATTTGGTTTTGAAGTTCTTTCTCCTTCTCCAAAGAAGATACCAATTCATTCAGCTCAGTCATGCATGGCTTGTTTATCATCATCCAGTGTGACCAGCGCAGCCTGCGCTTCCTGGAGTTCTTTCTTGACGTTTTCGTTCTCGATCGACAGATTATTCAATTCCTCAATCTTTTTCTTCAATTCAATAATCTGCTCGTCAGACTCGACTCCTCGAGTGATCGTAAGACTTGAATCTTTCGACTCCGCTCGAACCTTTTGCAGCTCAGTTTCTAATTTCAGTACTTGCTGTTCGGCCAACTTTCCTGCTTCTGTGCTCTCGTATACCCGTTGTCTCATGCTCTCGATCTCTTCCTTGAGGGTTGTTACCTCTTTCGTTTTGCTTGTCTTCTCTTCCCAGTACTGATGAAGACCAGGTGAACCGGGATTTCTTCCCTCCGATTCGTCTTCTGATTTTCCTGCCTTTTTCAGATCGTTTGACAATTTCGTGTTTTCTGCTTCGAGTTTGGCAACCGCTTCGCTGTGTTCTTTTCGCAACGCTTCGAGTTGTTTTTCCCAAATTTGTAACAGTGGACTCGGATCCTTCCGTGTCGTTCTCTTCGAACTTCTTTTCGTCCTCCTTCTCTACTGGAGCCGACGACAAATATTTTTGTTTCAATTCCTCGAGTTCTTCGTCACGGAGTTCCAGTTCTTTAGGTCGCCTCGTCGAGCTCTTTTTCCAGCCGAACAATTTCGGCTTCGTGTGCGTCTTGGATCATTCGCAGATCCTCAGCTTCATCCTTTCGGTATTGCTCTTGGTTCTTCGCTTGCTGACGCGATTCAGCCAGCGTTGCAGCGACTTCTGCTAGTTTTTCGGCATATTGTTCAAGTTGTTCTTCCAGTACGACGACCTGGCCTTGCTGTTCCTCCCGAAGGCGCTCCTCGATTTGACGAACTTCTTGCTTTGAAAGCGAGGCCAGTTCCTTTCGAAGAGAAATCTCTCGTGCCTTCGATTCCGCTTCCAAGACAGCAAAGCTGTCTTCGAGCTCTTGGACGCGTCGGCTGTGGGCCTCCACCAAGGCTAGTTTTTCTGCCTCCAAGTCTCGAACACTGGATTCGTGTTGATTGAGCTTCAGAGTCTGAGCTTCGAGCTCTTCCTTGGCGTCTTGCAACTTGCTTCGGTAGAGATCAGACGATGAAACCGATGAAACAGACATGTCGTCTTGATCTCGTGATTTCGATGGTGCCAAGGGAGGACGTTCACGCTCAGGTTGGTTTTTGATGTGTGGGTGCGTGGGCGTGGTTGGACGAGGTGGAATTCCGGAATCGCTGCTTTTCTGTGCGGCTTCTAGCTGTCGCTGCAAATCTTTCAATTTCTTGTCGTAACCCTGGTACTCCATCAACTGGTCTTGCAACTCTTGCACTTCCTTCACAAGTTCTTCGTTGTCAAGAGCCATCTGCTGGAAGTCATCGGTGGACATGCTGCTACCAATGGCCAGACCACTGCCGCCACTACTGCTTCGAGAATGACCAGGATGAAGAGGGAGGTTGCGACCGTCGTCGGAATGTGGACGTCGAAGAGCGTCTTCGTCGTTTTCGACTTCTTCGTCTCGTTCGTCCAGTTCCTGTTGCAACTGATAGAGTTGGTTTTTGAGATCACTAATGCTGTGTCGTTGAAATGCGGACTCCTCTTTGACCTTGGAGAGTTCCTCGTCTTGCTGTTTCATTTTCGACTCGGCTGCGGCCTTGTACTGTTCGTACTGCATCAATTTCATTTTCTGCTTGGCCGAATATTTGTTCCAGCTCCTGGCGCTTGCCAGAAGACGCAGCTTCGACCTGTGCCAACTCGTTCATGTGGCGCTTTTTCCATGGATGCCATCTTTGGCGGTAAGAGTCGAATTGTGATGCTTGAGATCACGGACGATCTGCGCCGCCGACTTTCCGTGTCCCGATTCGTTGTGGATAGATCGATCGAGGGAATCCTGGGACGGCAAACGGTTGATCGGAAAGTTCGGAAGAGCAAGTCCTCCGGCACTTCCACCGCTGCCAGTTCGATCGATCGAAGGAGGGAAATGGTGGTGCGGACTGTTGCGCCCTCCGAAGAGTCCCATTCCTATCCCACGGGCGGGAGAGTTTGGAGCGCTCGCAGGAACGATTGTGTTGATGAGAGGGAGTCACTGGTCGTGGGGCCATTCCCGAAATAACCTCCATCGTTCCTTCGAACCAGCCGCGATTCAAGGACGAGGATTTTCGGTGCCCGTTGTTGACTCCAGATGGTGGCGGCATACCGCCGCCTCCGCCGGTGTTGCTGGAAACAGAAGACATGGCACTCTTCTATCACACCAGACTTAACGTTGCTCTTCCCAGACTACTACCCTCTGGTCTTGATAGCAATGGTAACCAAATTATAGTCGTTGCTTTGGTGGTTCGACTTGCAAAAAGGCAACAGATCCCAACCCACTGTTGATCCTTTTTGTTAAATGTACAGAGAGTACTATTGTGCTCTTGAAGGACTTGTCAGAGATTCACCTCCAGAAACGAGCGGAGAAGCCATGAATAGAACATGTATGCCACATATCCCTCATTGGAAATACCTTTCCAGAACGCACGCTTTTCACATCCTTCCGGCATGTAGGAGAGCCGCCGGCGTCTATCGGATTAGCTGCACAAAGCAGTATCTTCCACAAGGCCAAGTTAGTCGGGGGCAATTTCTCGCAAAATTTGGTGGGACTGATTGCGCGAGCTACGGGATTCGATCATCATATAGTTATATACATGATCGTAATATAATTTCAATAACCCATTTGCCGAAAACTTGGTGACTAATTCGTGAACTATTAACGATTGAAATTTGTACGTACGGCATTGGCTTGGAGAATTTTCTAGTCCAAAGAGTCGATTTTGGAGGAGAACTATTTTCACTTTACACAACATGAAAAATATGTCGTGATAAAAAAATACCGGTATGCAGTGGAGGGAACTGGCTTCTTCCCCCTTCCATTTTGGGATGACCAGAGACGGACCGGTGGACAAACGGAACACGTACTAACATAAGCGCGATGCGACAACTTAATGCTATTTTGTCATGCTGGGATGACTGCACCTATGTACATCCAAGCTATGGCTACTGTCAGGCCTATGTCATCTATGTCTTCGGTTTTCATTTAACTGCAACAATAACTTTCACTTAACAGATCAAAGGCGTTTCAAGATTATATGAAAGGTCGAGCTCTTTTTTATTTTATCAATCTGGCATCATAGACATTGGAGTTAAGTCTTCTACGAGATCCCCGGACATACATTTTTGGACCATACTCCCATCTTGTTCCTATTATCACCTTTTTCGAACAGTGCTGCTGAATCGTCTCCTCCCGTTCTTCCTTTAATGTCCTAGCGGTGGATCTCACTCAGATCTAACGTTACACGTTGCTGAAGAGGACAACACGACGATACGAAATATTTGTAGTTTTCAACTGATCGATCCAATTCCATCTTCACTTTCATTCAAACTCTTGCAGTTGTCACTATTTTAGCGAACCGGTAAGACGGGATCCAGCGAAAACCGAACCAACCTAGGAGCTGAGTGAGAACCTTGAACAAAATGACGGCCATTCAGGAGTCGAATGGCAAACGACAAAAGCGGAAAATCCGATTCCACGAACGGGTCCAATTCAAAACAATACGGCACGTTTCCGAATTTACGGACGATGAGATTAGTAATGGATGGTATGACAAGGATGATTTCAATCGCATGTCGGAGAATGTTTCGGATATTGCCCAATTGATTGCAGACGGGGAAACAACCCTTGACGGAGAGGAGTTGTGCACCCGTGGATTAGAACACATTGTAGAAGAAGAATTGGCAGATTACCGCGCCGAAAAAATGATCAACTCCATCGACGCCGTCTTGGACTGAGCAAGAGGAGCAATGGGACGAAGGAAAAGAAGAACCGGGATTGATTGCCGAGTTGTATGCAGAATACGCAAAGCCGCTGCTCAAAGAAGCGCACTTGATAGGCTTGAAAGATGCCGAACAAGGTTACAAATCCTGGGACGATTTGCTCGACCTACCAGAATACCAAAAATGCAAAAAACGAGTTGTATCTCCACGCCTCAAGGGAAAGAAGACGGTGAAGACGAAGGACTCTGTTGTTAGCCCATCTAGTTTTTCCAACAAACCCGAAAGTCAAGAAGAACAAGATCTCGTCGCAGTATCTGGCTGCAGTGAAATCTCCAGAAAGAGAAAAGAAAGCCGCTGTCAAGAAGTTTATCAAAGACAAAAAGGCGCCCAAAAAGACGTTCTCCGGCTTCATCAAACGAATCATCATCCTCGTCTTCGTCTGGAATTGACGTGCAATCCTTTGCTTCATCGCAACCGTCGACGATGTCCTCTCGGTTCAACCTCACACGTCAAAGTAGTGTTAGCAGCACAAATTCGTGCACGCTGAGGGATATGAGCACGCGATCGGTTTCGGAAGAGTTTGACGCCCCCCTTCCATTGAAAGGCATCGAAGAAGACAACCAACCTCTTTCGCCCAAGAGACCGCGAAAATCTGCGCCACGAAGGACCCCATCTCAGCGCAGACACGGAACAGAGGCGTCTCCTTTTGTTTACAACCGCACGGGTACTCTCACGTTCCGAAAACCGGACGTTGAAAAAATGAAGAAAGAAAAGAGAGATTTGAGAAAGAATTGCATCCGCGGTTCCTTTAGCAAGTTCCTACAGGAAGACGACGACGATGATGACATTCTAGCTGCGATTCTTTCGGGCAGCAACCATCGCAGAAAATAAACTTTCATTTAAGTTTGAAAAAAATAGTGCGAGAGACAACAAAAATAATTGAAAATACAAGCGACTACGAAACGCTCCCAATTGAACAAATTTTGTTTGAGAATACTTGTTTCGAAACAATCATATTCTCAAAGATTAAAAGTAAATAATATACATTATAATATGTTTATGGGCTAAAACTCTTTGTTGCCTCTTTCCTACTACCGAGACGGGACGAAGCTTTTGAATGTCCTCTGATCGGTTTCGAAAGAAAATCAAATCGAACCTCAGTACGTACAAAATTTGTTTATACCCAAGGAACCATTCAATTTCCCTTCGAACCCGTTCCTATTATCATTGTTGGTGGTCGCTATTGGCTGCCATTCTTCGTTCGAGGGCTTGCAGACGCGCTTGCCTGGGATCTTTGTTCTGTAATCGCGAACGACCTCCAAGTTGGTGTCCGCCCGAGGTCGGTAAAGCAGAAGTCCCCGAAGCGGGTACATCGTCCGATCCCATTGCTACATCGGAGTTTCCTGACGGTTGCTGGGGGGATGTCAAGTCTCGAAAAGAGGCTATCCAATCCATTTTGGCCTTCTGCCTGCTGCGTTGTGACATCCTCGCTCCATGCTCCAGATCCAAGGGCTGTACTTGACACTATATAATTTTGGTCTGAATTGGCTATGCTTTGTAAATATCGTTCCTCCCACACTTTACACCTCGATGGGCTGACTCTGAAGAATTCCAAGTGCCCATGCCCGAAACCATAACCTAGACCGATCGATATCAAATGTGCCAAGGAAAATTCTCCCAGAAATGAAAAGAACACCAAGAGTGCCATCGGGTAGTAAATTGTTGGAATGGTCCAGACCAAAAATTTCCTGACAGAATTCTGAGGAGCCTTTGTGCATTCCATAGCAATGACACCAAACAAGATATTCCATAATCCGTATGAGGGGTTCACGGCCCACGATTGACTCCCTTGCAAACCGTCCAAGAGAAACGCGAGGCAAATGTACTAGGACGTTCGTCATCATTCCTATCGTCAATATGAAACAACCAAATTCTGTAGAACCCATGGAATACTCCAACCGCTTCCCCGTCGGAAGGAAACTGAAGTAAGCGATGACTAGCGAGAAGAATCCCGTGCAAACGAACAAGCTTGTAACCAGCCTGTAAATTTCGAACTTGTACACCGTAAAAACGGGGACATTCCCGAGCCCCAATCGCAAGTCGAAGAAAATTCCCAGAACGTACGAGATCGCTTGCGATAACATTACATATCGCTGTGACCATTGGTGTCTCTCGTTGAAAGTTGTCGAAAGCGGTTCGGATCGGGTTGTCCTGCAGAGAAGGATCACCGCCGCTGCTATTGAAGTTAGACATGGCGTATGAACGTCAGTGTTGGGCTGTGATGAAATGTCGAAAGAAACAGTGGATCCTTGTGACTCGATCAGTGCTAGTGACGGTTGGGTTGCAGTAAGTTTGTTTGACCTTATGGTAGCATCATGCTCATTGATTCAATCGAAAGTCGATCGTCAAAACTAAAGATCATGAGAAGCAAGAAAATAATTTCAAAATATGATGTCGATTCGAAAAATGATTTTTTAGAGTTAGGGTTGTTTTTTTATTCTTTTATTACTTCTTGGTACATTAGAAGTCCGGATTCCTGGTCTTCATACTATTCCGACTTTTCATGTTGCTCTCTAGCTAGAATAAAAGTAGAAAGTCACATTCTTAATTGTTTGCTGCTCTATCATCTATTTACCCAACACACTATATTTGTGGCTGCTTGTGCCTGAAGAGGCCTTTGCCCCAACGCGCAACGTCTCTTCGTTCAGTAATCGCTTTATTTCGACAACACAGTTCTGCAAGACCCGCTCACTGGTAGACTCGAGGTGTAGATAAAGACGACGTTGTCCTTCCTCGGGCGCTGACCCAGGTGCAACGTAAACACCTTTCAGAGTTACTGCAGTCTGAAATTCGTCTTGTAGACGACTTGTTGTCTCTTTTTGAGTGACCTTCCAACGGGCTTCTCGGGGGTAGTCATTGATTTCGAATTCTTGTAGAAAGTGATTCGTACCCATTTGAACTGGTCGACCCAACGATGGATCATTCTCATCCGTGTCCTTTAACAATTCCAGCCCTTCGCAGGATGGCATCCTTCATTCCTGGCAGGGCTAGCAACTCAGGAGTTAACTTGGCATGGAGTTCCAATGCCTTCTCGGCATCAGATTCTGATGTCTTTCCTTCTCCGTTGTCCTTGTTGGCAGTATCACCCACATCGGCGCTCTGAGGATCTTCGTCATCGGGGTCCAAAAGGCCTGCTTCGATGAGGGCTTGTCGTTTCTCACTCTGAGCAACCTTCTGAGCCTCTGACATCTCTGACTTGTCATAAGTGTATCCACGACCTTTGAATCCAGAGCTTGCATACTTCGCCTCTCCCTTTGCGACTTTCTCCTTGAATGAGTCAGACAATGCCTTTAGCTTCGGTGCAATGTTCTCCGACTGACCAGCTTCGGACAGTGCTCGAATGATGTTGGGTGCATACTTTGCCTCGTCTGCTGGGTTCACCATGGTGTAGGCAACTCCTTTCTTTTCGGCACGACCGGTGCGCCCGACTTGATGCACGTATGCTTCGAGATGGTTTGGACACGAATAATTGATCACACATCGGCAAGATGGAACGTCAAGTCCACGTCCAGCAACTCCTGTCGCCACTAGCACACCTGGTCCGTCTTTGCGCTTGAAGTCGGAAATTGTCGAGTCTCGATCTTCTTGTTCTTTACCCCCGTGAAGACTCAACGAAACATATCCGTTTCTGAGGAGCTGCTCGAATAAATTGTCGGCCCGTATCTGTGTGTCGACAAAGACAATCGCCTTTTTATCCTCATCAACATTTTCTCCAAGAAGTTGAAGCAACCTGAAAAATTTGTCATCCTCCTCTACAAGCTCTGCGTATTGTGTCACATTGTCCGACGCAACGGATCTTCCACCCACAATAATTTCTAGAGGATATTTGAGTGATTTTCGAGCAAGGTTTTCGACAGTCTTTGGAAAGGTAGCAGAAAATAGGACTGTCTGTCGATCTGGGCGAACTGCCGCTAACACAGCCGAAATTTGAGGTGCAAATCCCATATCGTACATCCGATCACCCTCATCCATTACAACGTACGTAACTCGTTGTAACGAGAGAAGTTTACCCGACTGCATTGTCAATATATCAATAAGTCTACCCGGAGTTGCTACCACAATGTGTGCCCCACGCTTAAGATCCCCAATTTGTTCCGCAACACTGGCACCGCCGTATACAGCAGCCGACCTAAATTAGATTGAATGAAAGAAAAGAAAAAGATGTTTGTGAGTGAAACTGTGGAATGGAAAAGTTCGATCTGCCAACAAAACACGCGATGAACAAAAACAAGCAACTTTGTTGATCTTCTTGCGACGTCCTTCATTGTTGACCTATAGGCGCTTTGTACAAGAAGTGATCCGACGTTAATTGGGCCAAAGTTAGCGCCAAGGGAATCGAATCGAATATGCGCCGGCATGGTGCACACAATCAACTTACTTTAATCCCAGCGGCTTTGTAAATGACTTGCAGACCAAGTGAATCTGGTATGCCAACTCTCTTGCAGGCGCTAGGACTAATCCAATCGGTCCAGACTCGTGAGGTTCCAGCGGAGGTTGATCCGTAATATGCCGAAGCATGGGCAATAAATATGATAATGTCTTGCCGCTACCTGTCTTTGCAACTCCAATGACATCTCGACCAGCCATGATACAGGGAAGACACTGCGCCTGAATCGGAAAGGGTTTCCTGATATTTTGTTTCTCCAATATCCTCATGATTCGTTCCGAAAGGCCGCATTGCTCAAATGTCGAAACAGGAGCAGGTGCACCCCGTCCGCGGACCTTCACCTTGAGTTTCGCCCTCAGATTTGCTACCTCGTCGCTTGTCAGATTAGCCAGGGCACGTGGGACAATGAACAGGTTCTTTTTGAAGGAAATATATTCGACGGCCGAGTGATCGACGCTCTTGAGTTCTTTTTTCTTATTGAGTTCCGCCAAAACCTGGAGCGCATCGGGAGCCGCCATGGCCGCATCGAGGTTACGTTCGGCCTCTTCCATGACACCGCCTTCAATGTCGTTGTACAGGCGTCCGATTTCGGGAGCCCCCTGTTTTTCCGCCATCTTCCGGACCGATTCTGCCTCACGCTTTAGATCACGGAACTTTTGCTCCCGTCGTGACTTTTCGTTCTTGACCTCCGATGCTAGAACTGCTTGTTTCACATTGTCGTCGTCGTCCTGGTTTTCCTCAATTTGGGGATCGGTAGCGGATTTTAGTGCCTCAATGAATGCTCTGCGTGCCTTTTCTTCGTCCTCGGTCTCCATAGTTGTTGCGCTCTTATCGTCGTTGTCGGTTTCACTATCTTCGTCGGCGGTTCCAGCTCCGCTCTCCCAATCACTGGCTGTATACAGGGCATCTGGATTTTCCTGCTTGGCTTTCGACAACTTTGACTTTTTCGAAGTCTTTGTGGTCGACATGGATAATTTGGCAATCTCATCGGATGTTATGACTCCACCCGAGATTGGCGTCACAGGCGTTCTAGGGCTCTGGGACAAGAACTTTGGAGCCCGCATCATGCTACCACCAACATCGATGGAGAGCCTCTGCTTGCCGGCACTGACCTGTGTGGCAACACTTCCCAGAGCACCCGCCTCAAGCTTGTCCATAAATTTGTCGAGGGCATCCCCAACAGCGGTTTCTCCTTCGGGAACTGTTGCCAATACTGCTGGTCCGGAATCCCAACGACCCCTTTCGCCGTCGCTTGGCAGATGGTTCTGCACTTTCTGTATCTTTTTCGGGACTGACATCGTTTGTGGCTTCGGCAAAGCTCATGAATCCGAGTCCCATCTTTTTGCCTTTTCGTTTCTCTTCGTCGTCCGAGTCGTGATCGTCGCCATCGACATCGTCGTCGTCGACGGCACCAAAGGGATTCAGCGGACGGGATTGTGAACGAACTGTCTTTATTGTCTTCTTTTTCTTCTTTAATTTGTTTGTCGACAAGGACAAGGAAACCTTCACGGCCGGGGGAGGAGGAGGAAGAACGGGAGGCAGCGGTTTGTTGTTTTCGCAATTTGCTGTCGTTTCCTCCAAGCCTCCAGACGCTTCCGTTTTCGCTCGGCTGCGGCCTCCGCGGGATCCATTGTTTGATCTCGAGCCTTTTTGATGGCAGACTTTCGATCGTATCGAGAACAAAATGAAATATATAATACGTGTTATGAGTTTTGAGAGCAATCGAAATTAAAATCGACAGGCCGTTTCATCAAGTCAACGCACGAAATGATGGGAATGTTTGCGAAAAACGGAATTTTTGAGACAGTTCCGAGATTCGAAACGCGGTATTTTTTACATTTTCACATTCACGCGTTTCTCATTCGTACAAGCAATGGAGGTCAGTCCGGCGTCCGTCACTGTAGATTTTAGTTTGCCGACTTTTTACTGCAAGAAGTAATGACGGAGATTCTAAGAACGCTATTCTAGCAACGCTTCTTATCAATATACAACCTCCCTTTTGTACGCTCCATATAAACAGAAGCATCATCCATACAGGGCTCTGACTCGGAATGAAACAAGTGATTTTTGGCACACAGGTCGTGGCCAACAAGCATTGTTTGGCGGACGATGCCCTGCATATTTAGCAACAGAAAAAAACTATAGAGTTCGAAAAGTGTAATAATCTTCTCTAGATTTAAGCCGTTTAACTACTTGCAGATATGAGGTTGTATTGTAGACTACTCGTGCGATAAAAGTATAGTGGTAAGGTAGTAGTATTGTGACCATCGAAAGTAGTGACTTGGAGGATTTCCATCTTTTGATTGTTTGTTTCTAGTATCGTGATCGCGGTGCATATCTTCCGCGTTCTGGACTGCCGGCTCCTCGACCTTCGTCTCCGTCGGTCGCCGCCTCTCGAATAACCGCCCCCGTCGTAGTATCCACCGGGTGGTGGCCCTCTTCCACCCATCGGAGGCTCTCCCATCATATGTTGTTGTTGTTGTTGTTGCGGCGGCTGGTGGCAGGCGGCTGGGATCGAATCGCCCGGGAGCCGTAACGTTTTGCTGCTTTCCTCCCAGGCGCGTCCCACCCAGGCCTCCTCCGAGTCGACGGGGCAGCCACGTCTGAATGCAGGTGTGTCCGCGCTCGACGTCTACGACAATGTCCCGGCCTTCGATTTTCATTCCGTCGGCGGCCCGGAAGGCCCGCTTCATGTCCTCTTCGTTTTCGTATTCGACAAAGGCAATACCCCGTGACTTTCCCTGCTTGTCCGAGACGAGCTTAATGTCCTTGACTGGTCCCAAAGGCCTCCATTTCTCGCAGCAATTTCCCCTCGGTGACCTCATAGGCAAGGCGCCCGACAAAGAGTGTGTTGTAGCAATTCATTCCCTCGTATTCGCCAGCACAATCTCTCTGGAGCTTGCGATACTCGTCGACCATTGCTTTTCGCTTCCTCGGCGAGTTGTTTGGATCGTGCCTCGGCCTTTTTCTTCTTTATGGTTTTTGGCGTCGGCTGGATGATCCGTTTGGGTGCCGGCGTTTTTTCGAACTGGTCAAGGAATTGGAAGACGCCCTGTGTTGCCTTTTTCCTTCGTTTGTTTTTGATGGGTGGAAGCTGTCTGATGGGAGGATTCGGCATGAAAGTTGCTCGAATGTGGGGAGGCATCATCATAACCGCTGTAACAGCAACAAAACATTGAAACAAGAGATAGGTTGTAAGGATTCATGAATAAAGCGCATCAAACACACGGAAACCAAAAGGTCCAAGAAGAGAGACGGCATTTCGTGAGAATTTCATGGCACTAGAATTAAAAGAGAAGAATTGATTGCTAAACCAGAACGACAATCATAGAAAGCCAAAGCTCTATCGCAATCGAAGCGCCACAGTGAGCTTTTGCACTTGTTGTCTCATAAATCAACGTACCTGGTTGTGTATTCCCCCGAGACATTTGCCCCCTCGGGGTCATCTTCCGGCCGCTCATTGTTCTTTACACTTGTTTGGATGTTACTCGTAGTGTTCTGCTGTATTAGGATGCTTTGATGGATTGACTTGGTTACCGAAAAGAGTGAGTTCATTCCGATGTTTTGAGTTTGTTTCGGTTGCCGTAGTTTGGTCGAAAGGCAGGTGACAGGCAGGGTTTTGAGGGCTGTAAGTTTAGGGGAAATATATTTGGGGAATTGCTTTTCTACATCCCTCCAATCAAATCCGGGACCCCCACAACTGCCCACAACCACGAGAGAGGTAGGTACGTCGCCTTCCTTTCCGATTCAAAAATCGACGAAGCCTATTTTTGAAAAATAATATCAAGATCATTCCGCTTACATTTTGGTTTTGCCACTTCATCGTCGACGCCTGCCCAGTAGTGCAGTGCCCTACTTTGTGATATACTCTTGAACAGCAACAAGTTCCCGGCAAGAACCTGGAATCACAGTTGTAGGAGAGAGATAGAACGAACTTGACAATCAGATCGGTTTTTCCCTGACTGAGATTTTCTGTTTTCTTACTCACACATGAATCATCGCAGAGGCGCCAATCATCATTATACCGAAACAACGCATGCAAGAAGATTAGCCAAAGCTGTTTCCATTCTCACTGGCCTGATAACTCTTGGAATCCATTCTGCAGCTGCCATTGATCACACTACTTCCAAAATGATGGCCAGTAGCAATAACACCATCGTCGCAGTCGACGATGACGAATATGAATTGATGACCGGAGAGCAATCGTGGTCATCGAACATACTCGGATCTATATGCTGTGCATCGTGTCTCGGAGCATTCAATTTCGATGGCCCGGTAGGATACAACCCCGATGATCGAGGGTTCCGCATTTGACGTCATCGTTGTCGAAAGCGAAGACGGGAGTCTCTTTCAAAATTCAGATTTCTTGGTGCGATTCAAGGGTGGGAACGAAATCGAAGACGACAAATCCCACAAAATCGTCATGGAATTAGACCAGGGAGATGATGCCGGAACAAAGGCCTGGTTTCCAATCATCCGCAAGTCCACCACGGAAGCTCAAAACGATCGATCCGAAAACAACGGCGGCGACGAGAACGACACCTTTGACGAAAAACGATTTTGGGGATGCTGTCATCCATCCGCAGGTTGCGCCAAACCAAACACGCTATCAAAATTCAACGATGGCGAAACCGAAGCCATCGACGACCCATCTGCTGCTCTGAAGGCCTTTTTGAAAGCCGGGAAGAAACCCCATACGATACTTGCTTTTGGACGAACTGCGGGTGGTGGGAATTGCCCAGGCAAACATTTTCTTGTGGAAGTACAGCGATTCCATCGTGGTGAGTGACATTGACGGTACCATCACAAAAACTAATGTGAGAGGCATTGCAGGAACTCTCATAACAGAACAATACGACAAGGTTTGTCACGAGGGCATCTCTGGCATCTTGTCCAAGCTGTCGGCGTCTTCTCAGGTGGTCTATTTGACATCGCGACCAATTGCCTTGGCAAACCATACACGACGATTTCTATCTAGCTTGAAACAAGGAAGCGAGACGCTACCAGTCGGTCCGTTGCTTGGATTCGGGGGCAATATGCCTCAGTTGTTGATGATGGAGCTCGTTTCAAAAACTACCCAGAGGTTTAAAGCAGGGAAGCTGTGGCAACAAGTCGTCCAGCCCTTTCGACAGGCCACGAACAACGATGCCAACTATCCTGTCTTTGTCGCGGGGTTCGGAAACAACTTTATGGACATGCAGTCGTATCACGCGGTAGGCATGGATTTGGATCGCATGTTCAAAATCAGCAAGAAGTCCAAGATCGTCACATTTGATAAACCAAGTCTGAATTCGGAACACCACAATGGCGAGGACTTTCTGTCTCACCAATGGTACAAAGAACGAATAGGAACCGAATTTGACGGATACCAGGATTCCAACCTAATCTCCCGACTTTATTCCGACTCACGCGAAGCAATAAGTGCTAACAGCTAGATCGATTGATAAATACTTTTTTTTCTGATTTTAGGCTATAGTTTGCATGACTCTTTCCCTTGCTGGTTCAGCAGCCATATCCTTCAACAAAATTGGCGGAACACTTTCCAACCCTTTCAGTTCCGGTTGATTTTCAGCCAACTTGGCAGCGGCTCCGACGCGAGAAACCCCAAAGTAAAAAATAGCCCGATCGTTGTTTGGCATCGAATTCGCACCTCCCCAATGCAAAACGCTTGCATCGTACATCAACATCTCTCCTCTCTTAAAACCGCGGCTGGTCCTTACGCCGCTTGTTGAGGCTTGCAAAATTTCTTGTCGATCTTTCTCCAAATCAGCATCGGTTGATTCGCCATATTTCAATCCATGCGCATACGCAGTATGGGATCCAGTTACGAATCCTGTTGCCCCGTGTTCGTTGCTAGGAATATCTTGCAAGGCTACAAAAGTGACTATTCGAGGAGGCATCAATCCGTCTCTAGCTTCCGTATGAGCCAATGGTTCTTCTTGTTGACTGCCGTCATTCCCTCCGGTATATCGGCGATAGTCTCCGTGGAGAGTTTGATGTCCAGAACCCTGTCGAACTAACAAGGAGGCCACTTCAGTCACTTCGCCAGCTAGGTTCTTTTCCAGGATTTCTTGTTTCAGTTTTAATGACGACAGTTCTAATGGCGACGGATCGGCAGCAAACAGGTTTCCCTGGATGTTGTTTTCGCTACAACTTGTGCTATCCATGCTCATACTTCCATGCAGACGCGGTAAGAGTTGTTCTGCTGCGACCAATAGCAGTGGCTCCAGCTGTCGTGCGGCAGATTCCAAAACTGGTCGTACCTCCGCAAAATTTTCGTCGTTCAAAGGAAGCAATATATCATGTCGCACATCTCCACCAAAGGCAAGATCAACCGCTCCTTCTCCCGGTCGCAAGCGTGTCCCACGAACGTATTGATCGACATAGTTGTCGCCTGGTTTTCTGTCGTCGGACTTTGGGTTTTCTATCTCCGCGAGAATCCGATCACGGAGAGCGGCGCACAGCCTCTCGTCCACTCGAAAGACGTCGGGATTCAATCGCACCACACCATCCCGTTTCAATACTTCTAGGGAACCAGAGAAAGTAGGAGGAGCCGTCGCCAGAGGTTCAGAAACCTTCCACAGCTCCGCCTCCCAGCAATTCGGCACACTTTCGTCGATAGAATATAACGCAGTCGTCGAAGACTTGATCGTCGCTTGTGTGGAAATTAGGGCCGAGTGAGACCGAAATAGGAAGAAGAATGGCAAACAACGTGATAAAATGAATGATCTCATGTTTGGATGTTGTAACAGCTGAAATAATGAACAACAGGCAACAGTGAAAGAAAAACGTTGCATATTCAGAATGCTGTGAAGTCGACTACGTAAGGGCTCGATGATGATGGAAGCCGAAAGTCGGGTTTTGAGAAAATCAAGTCGCGCATTCGTGGCAGATTTTCCCAATTCGAAAAAAAGAGAACAACACTCGGGATTCCAACGTGGTCCCCCACCGTAGTACTAACCGAGCCCGAGCATGCTTAACTTCGCTGAGCAGACGGGAAGCGGTGCTGTCATGCTGGTATGGTCGTTCCCACAAATACGCAAATTTTATACGTATATAAATATTGTTTGTTTTTTAACATACCGTATGTATATACTTACCCTACATACTGTACAATTCGGAAATTGGAGAATGAGAATGAAAAGGGAGTCTCAGCCAATAGGAAAAAAGCATAACGAGGGTTACCTTCTATTTTTAGACTGTAAACAGCTTTTCGTCGGTCTAACTTGCGCAGGCTCGCTCGATAATATTGTCGAGGCGCATTCAAGCGCAGCTCGGAGGTGAAGGCGGTAGTTTATCGGCAACAACAAGAAGCTGCTGAATCTGTGTTGAGTATCTTGCTGCTCTTGTCACTTGACTCTTCATTTCTTAGAAGATTAAGGGAGACACCATTGCATTTGATTGATTACGTCAAGGATCCGCAAACAAATAAATAAACATGTCGGAAATTGTTGGTGCCAGCGAGCTCCAAGAAATGGAGGCTGATGTGAAACTTCTCCAGACGAAGTTCAAAAAGGTCAAGGAAGCCGAACCTATGTCTACGGCATGCACACGGATTGTCGCCACAGTTAATGCTCAGTCTTCAAACGATGCATTTCTTGCTAGAGAAGGGGCTCCACCCAACAAATTCCATTCATCAGCGGGTTCGGGAGGGGAATCAGGGTGCTGCGTCGTATCTTAGATACGGTTCCCTCTGTACAAACAGCCGAAGAATGCGCAAGATCGGAAATACCATCTCGAATGCTACACTTCATGGATAGAAATGATCGGGTTATCCCTTAAGGGATTGACACATAGCTTGCGCTCTATTTGTCAATACGGTGTCGATTGTGTTCCCCTCGGGAATTGTATACCCTGTTGGGGGTTTCGGCAGATAACGATGTCTGGAAAAACCCTGAACGTTGTGTTACCGAGGAGATCTGCCTAACAAATAATGTAAGATAATATGGTTAAGAAAGCTGATTACCATCTACGTGTTCTTGATGAAATAAAATAGTTGTTTCGTTACTTTGTTTGTACGGTTGCGAGTGCCGTATCTAGTTTCAATTGTGCTATGGTAAAAATATATTTTGTCTAATACTAAATACTACATTATCGTTGGCAGAAATCTATACTACAACATTCCTCAACGACGAAGGCAACCTCCCAGCTTCCGCATTCAAAGGCTCTTCATTCACACTGTGAACACCCATCGTCCTAGAGTAATTTTCCTCGCTCAGCTCTTGCAATCGCCGAGTACAGAATTCAGCTTCGGGGTCTGGCTGTCCTCTGCGATAATGTCTTGGATTCATCGGTTTTCGCGTAAGAACAGGTTGACGATAAGAATCTTTCTGAAATTGTCGACGTCGACCTTCAATTCCGTGTTCTACTTTCTGTTTCGGATTTGTGTCTAAGCCATCACTTGTTTCACCAACGCTTCTATTTTTGTTTGCTGCCAACCACTCACTAACACGATCATACTCTCGAGCGCGCTCTAGGCTTAACTTCGTCGATGATTCTGAAGACAACAAAAGTGATGTTAGTGAAGGAATCCAGAAAAAGCTAAACAACAAACCAGATTGATTTCGTAACGTACTGCCGTAATGTTCATCAAAAAATTTCATGACCCAGATGGTGGTAAACGGCAACGGAAGGAGAAAAATACCTTGGAATACAGCCTTTCGGGTTAACAGGTACCCCGTCAAAGTGAGCTGACCCAAAACCAAGGATAAAACGGTCTTTTGGAGAGACCCTGGGAACATTGCTCCCCCACTTTCATATACTGGTTGGTATACGTATAATATTTGTTTCTTGTAAACAATCAGAGAGAACCCGAAGTAGAGAGCTCCGAAAGGTAGGATCACTGGGCATATAACTGCATAAGTAAAGATAATCATGATGACGAAAACCTGTGCAGGGAACTCCCACCCATACTGAATTGAAAAAAAAACGAGAATTAGAGAATGCTTGAAATGGAAGTATCGTTTCCAATAAGCAGATTCATTCGTTCGAAGAAACTTACAAGAATATTCTCGGGAGCGTAGATCTCGTCAAGCTCGCGCTGTGTAAGCTTTGCAGCAGACGAAAGCGTTCTTCTGAGGACCAGTTTTGCTAAGGCACCAGATCGAAGAAAAACCGTTGGTAATCCTACTAGAACTTTCGTCACTAGCAAAGACACGAAGTAGCCAACCATAAACGGCAGAGATTCGCCGAGAAGAGTTAGTATGCTTGTTGGGTGGTCGATAATATCCGCTAAGGACTTCCACACACCACCAGCCGTCACGGAAATATAAAGATTCAGAACCTGAAAGTAGAAATAACGCCCAAGCATTGAATCTTGAACCTCAGACAGAAGTTTCCGTTTCTCGTATTTTGTAGCAACAAATTGAAAAATCAATGGGAGAACCATTGTCAAAGCCAGCAATGCAGCGACAGGAAGATAACCGTTCACGAATTGAGAAACGCTTCCACCACCCGCCGTGAGTATCCATTCCATTCCTGGAATCTGAGCAATGTAGTCTGCCCTCGCGAAAGCTTGGATTGCCGTTAATGGACTTTAAAAAGTGAAGTAAAGGAGACATTTTATTAGACGAAAATGCAATTGTCCGAATGTCATCCGGCGGCGAATTTGTTCACTTACAAAATCCACAAAAACCCAACAATATAAAGAATAAAATTCGTTATATTCTCTCTACGAGCTTGAGCTTTCTGCGAAATGTGAGCATTCTGCCAAATGATATCTTTCGGTTCTGGAGCGACAGTCACATCCAAAACCTGGGGCTTTGAGGTCAGAGGTGCGCTGGCTGCTGTAGTAAGTGAAGTAAGGTCAAGAAAGGTAACGAATCCCGTAGATGACATACTGGACCCAAGGAGAACACCATCCAAGGATTGATCTGAGAATGCAAGAAAGCAAAGAGATCGGTGAGGGTATTATTCCATTTGAAATATTTGATGGATGCTCGTGGATACTTACCGATCTGTCGGTTTGCAAATTTGATACCGGATACCACGAAATCGAGACCAATCCGACCCGCAATACGCCGAAGCATACCTCTATCGAAATATTTTTCCCCTGGTGTTATCAGTTTCCCCTGACGTTTGGATATAGCTTTGTCCTACAAATAAAAAAGATTCAATTGAAAAAGGACAATTTTGAATGAGACAACAAAATGCAATGACAGAATTGAAGCGTAGAGCGGAACGATCGCGTCGTTTAACTTACAAGAACTTCCTCTTGTTCTTTTGTCCTGGTGCTACTGACGCTGTCGTTCTCTCCATTCTCGATTAGGTTCGTGCTACTTCCACTGTGTGAAACTGACTGAACTAACGATCCCTGGTACGCAAAAGGATTGGTGTCAACCGACTTTGCTCCATGTAACGTTCCATAGATGGTTCTTTCACCCATGAGTTCGGCCTGGGGGATGGGAACCCCAGTCTCGCCGACTGGTGTGTAGCTGGTTCGCAATGCATTGTCTTCGGCCGACTCAATCATGATTTCGTTTGCCATTTCGTAAGCGCTGACCACCAGTTTTGTGAACCAGTTATCTGCTGCTGAATGATTTGTTCCTTGAAATGCAATTTGGGCCTTGCGACTTTGTAAAGTGGCCATTTCCTTATTCATTTCCGAAAGGTCGTAGGTATAATACGAAATTGAGTCCACGTGCGTTCCTTTTTGTGGCTTTTCTGATACACGTCGATTGTCTACGTACGCAAGCTTTGGTTTTCCACAACAAAATGCATCGCAAGGTGCCAAATCAATCCCGAGAATGGTCATTCGGGGACTTCCAACATTGTGAGTTGCTCGTCGACCGGTTGCATGAAAGTGCGCAATGCTCTTTTCTAACCTCCGACAAACACGCATGCATCGGGTGGCAACGGTCTCGAGGTCGGGTAGGTTTAGAACCATACTAGTGCTGTGAACCTTTCCGGGGAACAGGGATTCGAAATAGTCAGAGAGTGCCTTTTCACTTCGAAGCTCATGAGGAATGTTTTCTACCATCAGAGAGTAATGGTGTTGTGGATTGATGAAACTTGTTCCCCTCGCAAGAAAGTCCATTCGCAGTTCAAGAAAATGTCGGTATTCTTGTTTCATGACAAACAGAACAAAGCCACTAAAGAAATAGGCAAAAAACGCCGGGATCCATAACCGCCAACTGTTATCGCGTAAATTCGCAACGCTCAAATGATACCAACCCGTTTGGTCATTATTGTAGCCTCCAATGTAGGAAGGTATCAGAATGAGGAACGCCCAAATACACGTCACCGTACATATTCTCAAATTCATTCGGATGTATCTCAAAAAGAAGTAGCCATCGAGACCCGAGTACTTTCTGACCGACTCCCATGGAACATCCATCACACTCGAAACCCAATTGAATGAAATGACATCGGGTAGCGTACCATTTCTTGGAAGCTCCGCGAACTTTTCAAATGCCGAATAGTTGCTATCTGACGATCCTTGCGGAGCGGTATTCGGAGTCAAATACGAAGAAGAGTCATTTTCGCTTTCCTGTGTGGCTTCATCACTATTGTTTGTGTAATTGAAATACGCAGTGCTTTGCGTTTTCAAATCATCTCTACTTTTCCATCCTCCGTAATTCTTAAATTGTCGTTTCATTTGAGACTGAATAAACACTCGGAAGTGTCCGCCTCAACCACTCATACATCAGCATAATCATAACGAATAGGATACTGTTAAGATAGATTGATGTCAATACGGTGTCCACCGACATGTCCTCTGTGAAGAAATACCGCAAATAATTGTGTAAGACTACGGTTGTGAATTTATCTCAAACAATATGGCAACAATCAACGATCAACATGAGACTTACCGACAGCTTCATACTTGGTAGTAAAATCATCTTGGTAGTTTGTGAAATTTGCCCAGAAGTCTCTACCATCCCCATCGGTTGAATCATCCGTGTAGAAATACTTGTAGTAAACATACATGGTTGAATCGAGGAACGGTCAAGACGCAGGCCAGAGTGATGATCAACCTTTGTTTAAAGACGTCAGAGTAGTTGTCTTTCCGTCTCCTTCCCCCTTGAAGACTCTTCCTCTGCTTGTCTTCTTTCTCTGCTTCAGGTTAACTTGAAGGCTCCTAGATTCTGTATGATGTTATGTGTGTAATAGGCTCTCCTTAACGCACGATTTAAGAAAGCCAGTCCAAAGAGGTGAGTAAGTAGGCGCTGATCGAACAGAGATAGGTATGAAATTCTTGATCGATATCAACTAATTGGTGCATTGGATTATGCCCATACACGTACATTCCACGAGTGATTTGTACTAGAAGCCTCCGTTCTTTTTGATTGGAATTTCATTCCTGCGCTATGCGCATCAGTACGAGTATGTCAAAATCAATCAAACGACAACGACAAACGAACACCAACCTCGTTTTGAATCGCGAATCGTGCGCCTACGAGACGGCTGGCTCGTTACGGCGTTGGCACGTCTCCTTTTTGGGCAACAATCTCAATCGTGTGGTCGAACCATTGCTCCAAAAAAGCTGCAACAGAAAAATCCTCGGCTCGACGTAGCACGAATTAGTCAATCCAACACGCGGTAACAACGCGGTGTATGGAAAATCACATTCGAAAAAAGATAATCCATGTAACTTGTGCGTAGCCGTGGTAGTTTCACATCGCAGTCGTACACACCACTCCAGACACAGACATACACATACCCTCTCTCAAATCCATTCACCTCATCTCTCGATTGCAATACAGAGTGGATGTATGAGTAGTATTTAAACTTTCCCTTTGATCCTTTTCACTTTGTTACACAACTATACTTTTTCATACCATTACAGAAAAAATGGCTCCACCAGCTTCTAGCAAAGGTGACAGTGGCGGAGGCAAGAAAGATAAGACCGAGAAAATCGCGCATTCCTCCAAAGCAAATGGTAGTACGATTGCGAGTGCTGGCCTTACAGGCAAGAACGGCAGCATGTCGGTTCAAGACTTTATGAGCTGTTTAGCAAAAGAAGACAACATTGCTAACGTGACAGTAGAAACTACTGATGGCAAGCGCATCAGTGCTGTCTTCAAGGATGGGCTTCCCACTTCCGAATCGAAACCAGGAAATGGATCGACTGTGACCAAAAAGGGTGACAAGTCTGAAAAGAATGGCAAGAAAGCAATGTCGCCGACGAGAGATATTGCCAAGACTCTAGCAAAGTTGGGAGCAGATAAAACCGCTTCCACCGAATGGGCAGTACATTATCAAAATAAGCATGTAGCAGTCACATACTCGACCGTTGGGCCAATACCTTCGATCATGAATGGAAACATTCCCAAGACCAACGGAGGCTCTGGTAGTGCATCCTTGCCACCGAAAAAACGAGCTGCCAAAGCAGAAGAGGGGTCATCGGAAGGATGGAATGCAATGAGTGCACTGGTCGATGCCGCGACTGTCGCACAACGAGAAACCGAAAAAATCGCAGCTTCGGGTGACATTGCCATGGGGGCGGCAGGATTCAAGAAAAAGCCTACCAAACGCAAACCGCGCAAGATTATACCGGAAGTTAAGGAATACGTTGAGTTCACCCAGAAAGACGTTCTCTTTGGTCGAGGGGGCCGAAGCAATCGTAAGTGCAGTAGTTTTGAATGTACAGAAAGATATTTCAGAGGTATCATCCAGATCACATTCTAACCCCCACTCTTCTCAATCTCTTTTGCTCCTGACTTTTCTGGTATTTCAGATCATCCAGGGAACAAGATTTACAGGGAAATTGTCACGAATCAGCAAAATCACTACCGCGGTTGCGACAAGAACGAAAAGACCAGAGTTGCTCAGAGCATTGTTGACCAAATTCAGAATACCGTCGGAGGGCGGTTTCTGGAATTAGATAGGGATGCCAAACGATGGTTCCTAGTCCCCAACGTAGTAGCGCGAAGAAAAGTTGGACAGGCTCTTCGAGAGAACAATACCGAAGAGGCAAGGGCCGCAAAGCGGGCAAAGTATCAGGGAAGGTTGAGCATCAAGAAGAAGATTTTAGGATGCAGTAGGTCTTGGAAATGGAAACGGCTCTGCACCAATGGATACCACCGATGATAGTGCAGCCAGCGCAGATGCGACAAATGGCACCAATGTAGTTGGTACAACTTCGGGCAAAGCCAATGCCTTTCCAATAGACGAGGGCAGCCAAAAGGTTGAGGTTTAGATTGTTATTGGATCGAAAATGCGTTCTAGGTAATATAAGGCAAGAAATTCATGTTAATAGTTTCTTTGTTAATTTTACTTCTTGACATACTATCTATAGGTGGACGTTTCGTCGTGAAGTTCAACAAAATTGTACATGGTGTTTTGAAATCTATCTATCCTTTATCATGTTTCGTGACTTTCTCCATTACCAGTAATCTACAGTTAATACTACATTTTTGAAGAGAAGGAACTAGTTTCAATCGTCCGAAAATAATGATGCTGTTGTAGCACAACATCATAGAAACAACATGGAAGGGCCCGTGCCAGGATGTATTGTAGATCATCTTACATCCTCGGGTGGTTGGTCGGACGATGGACAAAAAAGATCCAATACGGGCGCGAATAGAAACGCCCCATCCCCAAACGTGGAAAAAAAATGATAAAAAATGGCATGCGAACAGAACGCAAATCGATTGACTCACTCCACGCAACCATACCCGTAAGAAGAATACGGCACATAAGTTCAAACGCATGAATGTGTGAGTTGTCGTCATCGCCCTCTTTTCTGGAATTTTTTTGGACTGATTCTCGTTACCCTTAGGTGTGTATGTACATACACACCTTAGTCTTCGGACTGCTTATTGTCAAATCAACTCTACTGAAGTATCGATATTGGATACTATTACGATAGCCACTATGAATTTCTTGAAAGCCATCACTGTTTTGGGAGCATTTGTAAGATCCACTCAAGGATTTACGACGCCACCACAAGATGTGTCGTCTCCAAAGAAATCTTCGAATTTCATGGTCGCCAACCAAGACGTGACCCGTATTTGTGAGGCAAAGGAGCTGATGAAGTCTCTGGTCGATGACAAAAGATGCTTTTCTACCGAATCCGGTGCTGAAGCTTTTGAGGATGTCTGTGCCGCCGACTGTGTCTTCGAGGACTGTTTTGAGCCCGAGCCGTTTGTCGGGAAAGAGGTATGTGGGGATTTCGAAAAAATTTGTCAGTTGTAGGCGTTTGTTCATAATTGTGTATGCCTATGCTTCGCTAATCTTTGATTCGAAAAAATTGTGACTGCCCAACTTGCTTCATCATAGGCTGTTACAAATCACGTTCTTTCCAAAGCTATCCAGATGGAAGGTGAGGGATTCGTGCGAATAGACAAAATTAGCGACGGCACTTCGGCTTGTGGTTTCGCCTGGACATGGGTGAATGGCCTAGAGGAAGGTCTTCGTGGAACCACCTTCGTGGAGCTCAATGATGCCGGTGAAATCAAGTATATGCGCGAAATCCCAGAACCGCTTTACAAACCAGGCGATGCGACTCTAGATCTTCTCAAGGCTGTTACGAAAAACGCCGTGCCAAAGCCACCCCCAGTCTATGAGTCGAAAACACCTCAGTCGGCAAACGAAGTCGCAAAGTATCTCTTTTGCGAGGTTCAGGGCGGTGACATTGACGAATCCATGCGACTCTTTTCCGATGACATTATTTACCGTGATTTTAACTACGACGAGGTCTTGAGTGGCAAGGGTGAAGTTCGAAAATTCATTGAAGATTTTTCGTTTCCCGGCATTGAATTCAAACCCGATCGATTCGACGATGGTGTTCTCAGTACCTGCTTCACTTGGGACGTTTGCCTGGATGGTCAGACAGCATCCATCAAGGGAATGAGTTTTTATGAAATTGATCCAGAGACTCGTCTGATCACATACGTTCGAGACGTTCCTGAGTCTGCCATCAAGCCACCTCCGCTTGGAAGATTGGCAAGAGCTCTCCGTCCAGGTCTTGGGGTGTTTAAGGGAGTTCCTGCTTTGAGCAGAAAAGATGGAATGTAGAATATCTACCTAAGCAGCGTCGGTGATTTGAATCCAATCTGCAAAATTCTTAACAACAAGCCGACACCGATTTCTACCCCAAGAGCTACTAATTTCTCAGCAACTGTGTAGTTGAAGTTTCACTTAATATACAAAAAGGAACTCTAGATCAAAACTAAAATGAACTAAAATTCATACAAATTTAGCTTTACGCAATAGCACAAACTAGTCGTTCGTGTACGTTTTGTAACTTTCAAAAGATAACTTTTGGCAACTGTTACTAGTTGAAAGCTCCATTATGAGCTTTTTCAGTTCGGAATAGAGGATGGTACGGTTGCGACAACCCGGCGTCCGATCAATCCCACATCACGCAGGTCGTTTTTAGCTGTTCCATTCATTATCTCGAGCTTGCGTCGTTGTTCTGTCAAGATCCCCAACAGTTCTTTGCTGTTCACTCCTAGTAAAGTCTCATTATCCCCGCCATTATTTCCACCGCTTAGGCTTTGCATTTTTGCCTGGTCTTGTATGTTAAAGAAAGCGCCTCGCAGCTGTTCCACCTGATCCAAAAGTATTGACAGGCGTTGCATAACACGATGTTCGTCAGCTTGCAAAGGTTTATTGAGGCATCGGGCAACTTCGACACGTGTCATTAAAGCCAATAGACGACGACGCAAGGCGGCGTATTGGCGATCCTTTTCCATCAACTCCTGACGGGCCTTGGCCTCGCGTTGACGGATAAACTCAAGGTTTTTCTGAACCATTACGGCGTTGTTCGCGTATTCCTTGGCCCGATTCTGTTGGTTCGAGACTCGACCCTGCAGTGCAACGGCACCGATGATCGGGGTAGGAACATAATTGTTTGGGTCTGGATTGTTGACGACGGCCATTTTCCAGTCGCGATTATTGATTTGAGGGGGGCGTTGTGGAGCAAATATGGGCTGCTGCTGCGGTTGTTGCGAATTGTGGTACGATGGTGACTGCATTCCCGATTGCAAAGAGAGACCAGTTGCCATTCCATGAATCATGCGGAACTGTCGTTCTTCGGGTGTAAGCTCGTTGTAGACTACGGCAACAAATTTCGCAGATTCCTGACCATCTTCGGGAACGACGCACGTGCCCGTGTATTCCATGTGAAGCTTTTGGATTTTGGATTTAATTCTTTCGGCCTCTACAACTCTCTCGGCTGTCATTTTTGCCTAAGAATGAAAGGAAATTGAATGTTTGTAACAGAGGTTTGATATTGTGAGTACACAAGGTTTAAATGAGGACGCAACGAAGGAGCAATAAATATGTTAACGCCAATCAACACTTGCCTGCATGGCTGCCTGTGCCGGAATATGATGTTGCGGCACTTGAGATGTCTGCTGTTGCTGCTGCGTTCCAAAAGAACTTCCAAAGGAACCAAATCCTCCAGTTGCTGGAGCTGGTGCTGGTGCTCCAAACAAAGGTTTTGCGGCAGTGGAAGACCCAAACCCAAAACCGCCAGCAGCGGGGGCTGGTGACGGAGCTCCAAAGCCAAAGGCGGACGGTGCCGGGGCCGGTGAAGGAGCTCCGAAGCCAAAGGCAGACGGAGCCGGGGCCGGAGTACCTCCGAACGTATGAACTGTATTGCTTCCCCAAGTAACACCCGACATTTTAAAATCTAAATCTATGAATCCAGCTTGGGTCTGATTTTGAAGTGTTGCTTCGTCTTGGTTTGAGAAGCAATGAACTTTCTAACATCGGTTGTGGAAAAACTAAATATGCACCATAAAACGGGGAATCAATGGCATCGCGACCGTCAAATCGATCGGGCTGCTATTGAAAAATTGGATTAGGATTGAGGTTGTTTCAATTTTCTTTAGAGTTAGGGTTTGTCGGACGGAGGACAGATGATGTTTCATGCCGAGGTAATCTCATGAAATGACCCGAGACAGCGCATTGACATAGAATTCATTTGCATTCCCACGACTTGAGCATTGACGCATGTTTCGATTTTCTCACAACCCAAGTCATGTCGCTGAAAAACGGTACTCGTAGGAAGGCTAACGAAAGCGTTCGTTACACACAACCACGAATTAAAAGTGAAACTCGGCGAAGTTCTCTCTTTCACTTGTAATGGGCATAAAAAACATCGCTCAAACCGGTGAACACTAATTTGAAGTTGTGACAGAACATTGGCAATTGTGCTGATGCACATTTGAACAACACAACACTATTAATTGCAACAACAACGCAAACAAACCCTAACCCAACGAGAAGAACAACAACAATAGAAACGAGCGGCGGAGGTTTGTTGTAGACCTAGCCACCATAATACAAAAGAAGAAGAATAGAAACGAGACAGCGCCGTCCTTCGTTTTATCAAGAGAAGATGATGGCCGAGAGACGTGATAATTCGAACGGAAAGAATGTCCTTGACAGTCTAGACTTCATGACGTTCCTTCAACAGCAGAAATCAACCGACTCTATGAATCCCCCTGCCTCCGGTAGTCAGGGTCAAGACCGCAAGAACATGCTTGACAGTGTAGACTTTGTCAACTTTCTTCAACAGAAGACAATGAAATCGACTGATTCGTTGAGTAGCATTCTCGCCCCCGGCAGCGCTCTCTTCAAGAGCAAAGATTCCTTTGCGAATGCTCTTATGAGCAGAGACTGGGCATCAGGTCCTGCCACCCCGAGAGGAACAAGTTCTGCAGGCAGCGATGGAAAGCCTTCGGCGGGAGTCCAGAATGTAAATATTCCGACAGCATTCACTGCCGCTCCTCCTGCGCGAAGCCCAAGAGATGGAAAATTCGTCGTTGAGAAGAGTCAAGATTGGATCAAGTTCAATACTCTGGGAGAATATGTTGACATTCCGGTTTCAACGACCATATTTTCCTCGACCGGAGGTTCCAAGCAACAGAGTAAGCCAGCGCCTGCCATACCGACTTCTTTCGTCAAAGAAGCGCCCATACAACAACCAGCAGAGGTCGCAACAGTGCCAAAGAAGAAGAAGAAAAGAAAGAGAGCTCCGCGAAAGAAAATCATTCCCCAAAACAAACAGTATTTGGACTACGGAGAACATGATGTTTTGATGGGGAGAGGTGGAAAATCAAATCACCACCCGGGGAACATGAAATATAGAGCGGAAATCGAAAGGCTGCAGGAGGATTACAAGAAGACTGATGACAAGGATGAAAAGACTAGAATCAGTGAACAACTTGTGGCTCGTGTACAGTCCTATGGGGGCAACTTTCTTGAGAAGGACGAACGCGGTTGGTACGTTATCGACGATGTTGTTGCACGCCGAAAGGTATCTCAAGCCTTGCGAGAAGACAAGGATCCAGAGAAGCGAAGAGCGAAACGCCAGCGCTTTTTGGCAAAGCGAGCGAGACTCGAGGAACAGGCACGAAACACTTAAAGTTGCCATATGCATGAGATACTATTTCTCTACCTTTCCCGAATCCACATTTCAATCATTATGATCGTCATTCATGCCAGGAATGATTGTGATACCGCCGAATACATTTTCCACTCGTATTCATGAGACAAATATCCCATACGCCAAAAAATGGCAAGCAGGGCAGGCCTATCGTTGAAAAACCAAAACCGAAGCGTGCTTGCCACTCAGTGCGTTGACTGGCCATTATTTTGCCAGAACTCCATTTTTTCCAGAAATACAAAGAGTTTTCATCTTAGACGATCTCGGCTGGTTATCATTCTGCCCGAACTCCATAAAGAGTTAACTACAAAAGCGTGAAACGCGCACACACAAAAAGGATAATCTTTTTTATAATTTTATAATATGTTGAACAGTACACGTACAACTTTGAATTAATTATTCCCCAATCTCAACAATGATATTAGCTAGAGACTTCATTTCCCTTCCTCGCATTCGGGTTTACTGTCTTCCAAATCTTGGTAATCCAAATGTTGGTTATCCAATCGCGGACACCTCGACCTGCCAATGCCGCAATCGTGACTCCAAGGCCTGTAAATGTCGTTGCAGAAAAAGTCGCAGTTGAAAGAAAATAGATAATAGTAGCAGTACCCCCCAAAACATTAGCCACTTTCGTCTCGAGCGACGAGGCTTTCCTCGTAGTGATGGTTTCATCTTGCTCGTTGCTCGTGACGTATACCATCATCTTTGATGAGTTTGATTGAAGAGGGGGGGCACTGTTGTTGGCTCTGGCTTTGACTGAGGCAGGTACGGTACTGACTTTCGTTTCGACGAAACTTTTCGTCGAAAACAAATTTGAGTCACCCTGAGTCTGCCCAGTGTGAACTGGATCTCGTGATCGATGCATTGATTCGTCTGTGGATTTCTCTAGCGCGCTCAACGTCGAATATAGAGATTCGTTGGCATCTATTGGGCCCTTCAACTCTTGTGTTTGTCTCTCGAAGAGAGCATTGTTGGGTTCGGTCATGAGTTGTGAATTGGAGAGCGAATCAAAGAGCAAAATAGCAGCAAAAATCGCTCCGGCTACAAATGAAAAGAATGGATGATTGGCCAACCCTCTTACTTCCGTTTTCCGATGAGTTCCTTGGTCAACTGTGAACGTATTGATAACGCTCGTATCATCAAGCGTCTTTTTATTCGAGTCAATCAACTTGGTTCTAGAAGATTTTGCCATCGAAGGAGTCTTATCGACGAGTGAAGAATTGCCATATCCAGAGAGAAGAGCTATGGTTCGTTCCTTTGCACGGTTTCGAATAGTACCATGAGAACCGATCTTCTCGAGTGTTTGCATACCCGCAACACAGTTCCTGTAACACTGAATGATTTCTACCCAGGAAATTTTGCTTTCCTTTTCTTCGGGGCAATACGTATCCGATGAATTGTATTCATCATTGCAGAGGATATCCAACACCATCAAAAACTGCTCATCCGTTTTGACAATGTCGTATTTCTCCGAATCCTTTAGCTTCTGCTGTGCCTGCTTGAGGTCTTTGATGGAAAATTCCGTCAAAAGACAGTTTTCTTCGTTTTCATTCAACGGTTGGAGTTCAATCAGCAAATCATAGAAAAATTGCAAATGGGAGATAGTGCTAAGTTGTTCTCTCTCTTGCTCCATCATCATGTGCTCATATCGAATCAAAAAGGATTCTTTGTCGAAAAGATTCTCGTCGAACGATTTGCGTTCAAATGGTATGGAATGTTTTGGCAGTATCGTTGATTCGGTTTGCTCGAACCCATTGATTCCAGTGTTATGATCCATCAATGCCGATGGATAGTTACGAAGATCATATGCAACCCGCAGGGGTACCTGTCTGCCGCTGTCAATCCATTCGTCTTCATCGTTTGTGACACTTCTCACAATCGAATGCCCGCTATTCTTTTTGGACTCGAACAAATCTTCTTCGTCGTTCGTAACACTATTGATAATCGAATTGGGTGCTTTTTTGCCTTTGATCTTCGAGGCGTCCCTGCCGTAGTGGTTAGTCGAGTCGAGGAGAGGACCCTTCATCTTGATTCAATCGAAGTTGGTATTAGTTTGTCTTCAATGTGTTTGTTTGGCACGGCACCGGCAGCTGAATGTAGAGAAAGCTTCAGAGACAACAACAGGCCCTTCCAAGCCTTCCGCACATTTCGTTCCTATTAGAGAAGTTCCGAGATTCACCTAAAAGTTCGTTACAAGGATTTCCGAGAGTTGGGTGATGTGTCGTTGTGAAAAATGAGGAACTGAAATTTTAAACTTTGAGTCTGCCGGCTCGCTCGCGAAATGGGAATGTGATTACTTCGATTCATTTTTGTTGATGAGTCGAAAAAATGCGGGAAAGCTGACTCCGCACAACTTTGACTACTTCATACCATACCTCACAAATCATCAGTTCATTCATTCCCCACCCCTCAACCCGTCTGGCATCTCATAGTTGTACAAGGAATTTAAACATAGAACTTGCTTGCGAATCGGAAGAGCTCTTTATCATGAACGCAGTCAATAAGCTCACGCTCGGATGTTTCCGAAGATTGAAACTCTCTTCGCATACAAAGAAGATCCAATTGCGTCCCAACAATGGAAGTATTATGCGATACGGAGTTTCATCGCACTCTGGTCCTCACGGATTGCACCAAAACGAAAATAGGAAACGTCATCGGCAGTCCCGGTCTTTTTCATCGGTGTCAGATGCGGAAGTTGCGAAATTCTCGGATTTTTCTGAGTCTTGGTGGGACCCGGAACAAAACCCTTTGATTGGGATGAACTTGATTCGAGTCGGGTATATCGTAGATGAAATGAAGAAAACAGTACAGGGCACCGACACGAAATCTCCTGCACTATCAGGCATGAAAGCTCTCGACGTGGGTTGCGGAGGCGGGCTTTTGTCCGAATCCTTGGCCAGGTTGGGAGCCGATGTGGTTGCTGTCGACCCATCTCACGCTCTGGTGGATCACGCAGTAAAGCACGCGGAGATGGATCCTAGAACTCGATCGATAGATTATCGAGGCGGATATACGATTGAGCAGCTAGCGGAGGAAACCTCGGAACCTTGTTTCGATGTGATATGTATTTTGGAAGTAGTGGAACACGTGACGGATGTCGATTCAATACTAACAGCGGCAAAGTCCTTACTGAAGCCAGACACGGGACGCTTGTTTGTGTCAACGATGAATCGAACCATGAAGAGTCACCTTGTCGCGATTATTGGCGCCGAATATGTAATGGGATATCTTCCACCGGGAACTCACGATTGGAATGCATTTCTATCACCTGAAGAAGTGGAAGAACTGATGGGTCGGGCTGGATTACAACAAATCGATGTTCAAGGAATGGTGGTTGCCAAACCGCCATTTCAAGGTCGCTGGGACTGGAAGTTAGATCGACAGGACACTGACGTGAACTGGATCGGAACGTACAAGAGTTATTAGAGTACAAGCAAGGTGTATCTTGTTTTAATAGCAGAATAGAAATTTCGTCAAATTTAGGATAGTTACAATTTTTTGGTCTTATCATCGCCGAAGATGATTGCCATTTTCCGGGCGAATTTCCTAGCAGCAAAAAATATCCGGACCCCAAGTAAAACTGCAATGATGGAAATGAAGGAAGCTGTCCACGGCACAGGCATTGGTGGTCGGCATCCTAAAACGCAGAGAGGCGTGGTGGCTTTATCGTCCCCTTGCTCTTGCGTTTCTGGTTTGCGTAGGGGGTGAGCTTCCGTTGTAAAAACAAAATCGTCCAGTGATACATAGTCGTCCGGTCCAAATATCAGGAGCAAGTACTTGAGAGTTTCCGCCAAGAAAAATGATGGCATGTCGTCAATGTGCCCTTTGGATGGATCATTGACATCCTTTAAAACCGCATAACCACCACTTGGTATCCTGCAATACTTTTCCAAGCTTTGAAAGACTTCCCATGCCATTCCTTGAAGTTTTTCTTCTTTGGTAACCCGATAGAGGACAAAAAGACTTTCCACGTATTCGGGTCGGAGGTAATACGATGAATCCCAAATGGCAAATTTATCTGAACGAAAAGACGCAGTATCGGGCGATAGGTTTGTTTCGGATTCTTCGTAGATTGCAGCGCATCCATCCAGAAGTTGCCGAGCTAGTTGCTGGTCATTGTCGTCTTGGATTTTTCGAGAGCCGGTAGGATACTTTGACGACGCCCCTAAAGACAGCATCGCTGGCAGGAAGCAGAGCAAGTGATCGTAGTGGTTGACGTCGTCAACAGGGAAAACATATTGGGATTTTTCGTTTTGACGATTTACGCCAAACGATTGCGCCCTCACATGCTTCACGTGAAAAGGTGTGAGAGTCTCTTTCACCATTTTCTCGTACATTCTCAGGTGATCTTTGTCACTGGCTCCGCAAGCATCAGTGTACATTTCCATACCAGCGTCATAGGAGCATCTATTCAAGACAGGAATTTTGATCAGATATTCGTAAAAAGAATCCGAACCACTTCCCAGAGACTGTAGCATGAGTGGTTGGTTCACCAGTCAGAACATTCCAAGCGTACGGTACGACTCCATTCTTTTCGTATTTTTGAACATGATAAAATATTTCGTCTCCAACCTTGCGATACTTGTGATCTCCAGACACGGTGGATAAGAATGAAAATTCCATTCCAAAGGATCCAAAGCCTGCCAATGAATTAGTTTGATGCTCTGTCGTAAATCGGTTGCGCCCGAAAGTGTATATCGTCTTGTACAATCGTTGGATACTAGCCCTCCAGTCCCATATAAAGTTGGAGCTTTTCATAGATGAAGCCGAAGGTGCCAAGACATTGAATGGCCGCGGTAGGATCGAAGGAGAAGCTTGAAATGGTCCCTCTAGAAGGGAATCCGCTGCGTTGCGTGCAGCTGCGAACAGCCGAGGGTCACCCGACACGCTGTAGGCGCCCAAAAGGCCTCCGAGAACGCGAAGAGAATATTCAAAGGTTTTTGTCGCTTGAGGTGAATGTTGTTTGTATATCATAGCCAGTCAATGCAAGTACGGCCTCGTCGTATTCTTTCGTCATATTGGCCAAGTAAAGTGTGTCAATCGAATCATGAAGCGTCGCAGCGTAATGGAGCCAAGAATTTCCCTTATTGGAAACTGGAGACAAGTCATCATGCGGGATGAACCCGCCTCCGCTATTCCAGAACGAATCGAGGGACGCAACATTAGTGTAGCCTTTCCACGCATGTCGAATGGCAAGTTGAACCGCTTTGAATCTTTCTTTCCTTTCTGGTGACAGGGACGACAAATCGACGTTTGGGTCGATGGGTTTCAAATGCCGGCAATTTTGATTCACGTAATTGTCGCTATTAGACCACTCCATTGTTGCTAAGATGCCCTCGAAAAACACAAGAACCATCAGCGTCCCTGTTATCAGTGTGCATACATTGTATGGAAAGGGTTTCTTAGAAGCCCCATGAGCATGATTTGATGATCCTTCCCCCATTCTTGGTTTGATTTCTGAGCAATAAAGCTCCGGGACGAGTTGTTCCATTGCATTGCCCTGTGCTTTCCGCATGGCTTCGTTTACGATGTCAATTGTCCGAACTTTGAGCTTAAGTGTGATATCATCGTGAACTGGCGATCATTGTTTTGTGACGTGAAACAAAAATTTGAGGCGCGGAAAAGTTGAAAATTCCGGACCTAAGAAAAGGCCTCAAAAGTTAGGGTTGAGGTTCATTGTGGAAACCTTGGCAAATCGAGAATCCCAAGATGACCATGAAATGGCACCAAGCATAGCTCACTTTATTGAAACCTGTGTCGATAAAGATTAATAAAAAAGCTACTACTATTATTGACTGGTGGTAAAATCTATCTCGATATATTGAATGCGTAATCTTGCTTCAATTGCTTTCTCATTCTCGCCGCAAGACGGTTTTCGTTTCGGGTTCGTTTCCATCCTTGCTGGTGCTAGTTTACTTTGTTTTGTCTTTGTTCTTATCGTATGGTGCAATGACTACACCCCCGTACTTTTCTAAAATCGCAATGGCCTTGGCATTATTCTTGGGATTCTTTTTGGCCCAGTAGAGGGCATTTCCTCCCTTGTTGTCATTCGTTCGTTCGTTGACTTTTGCACCTTCCTCTAGGAGATACTCGAGTACTTCGGCATTTCCACTACGGGCAGCTTCGTGGATAGGTCTCCATCCGTTGTGGTCTGCCTTGAAAAGCTCGCTGCGTCCTTTCGTCCGCGCAATTTCTTTGAGCACATCCAGGTCTCCCAACGATGAGGCTTGGTGTGCATTGAGCTTGGCCGTAAGCGCCCAGAGACTTTTTGGATACACGTCTTTGTTGTATTCAAAATAAAATCGTTGGTCGTACATTGCCTTGTATTCTGGCCAAACGTAGTCGGGGGGTTTCCGAAACGCGCTCGAAGTGCTGGTATCCGTATTTCCGGAAGAGGCCTTTTCATCTCCATCGGTTGTCCCACCCTTTTCGGTACTCAAGAATTCCTTCAGAGTTGGTTTCGCTAACTGTTCTTCCAAAGCTTTTTCAAAGGCATTCTTGCTGTCGCGAATTTTTTTCCTCCGCACTTTTGCTGGCGTAATGATTTTCAGCAGTTTGCGCGTGTCGAAAGGTATGATACAGCGGTTCATAATGAACAAAGAGACTTGCGTATACGGCCCCTTCTCCCTTGAGTGGATACGGTCGGCCGTGAATGATGGATGCGCTTTCGTACAGGATCATCTCGCTCGGTGTGGATGTAATGTTGTGAGCAATGCCATCGTGCCCTATAACTTCTAGTACCCAGGGTTCCGCAAGGTCGTCTTGAACGATATTGATGATCGCGGAAGACACTAATGGAAGCCTATCGACATGGGGGGCTAAAATGGCTCCCTCTTGATAGAATCGAATACCATAGGCCGAAGTTAAGACTAAGCGCTGATTTGTCCACGACTCCAGAACGCCCTGGACGGATTGAATGATGGTCTCGTATTCTTGGGTTGTGAGGGGGCGTGGGAGATCCTTTCGACCAATATCCAGCATCATCGTGGGAACTTCCCAGTGGTTGACGTACGTGTTGCCACTGTTCCAAAATTCTGGCCATACGTGCTGATTGTTCGCGTGATAAAATTCTTGCAAAAGATCAACGACCTTTTGAGGAGTTTGCACCTTGGCATACCCGGCGTGGGTATAATTTTGCATTTCTTTTGGCTGATTCAGGTTCATTTGTAAGCGGTCTTTCTCGGCATTGCTGCAAGCCATGAAATTTTCTTTGTTTATTTCTCTTTTTCCCATAGCCGTCGCGTCTTTTTGTTGATACAAGCCATCTACTCGTTTTTCGAAATTTGAAAGACCTTGTTTGTAACAACCGTCCATGTAACTCTTGTATCGCTGATTGTCGTTGCCATGTTGCATTGGCCACGATTCATCGACTCCATAAGCGTTTCCTGATTGTTCTGCAGCAGAAACGGCGAATAGCAGGAGCAGAGCAACCAAAGAACAGGAAAGTCGATGCGGAAAACGTGACATGGGTGACCTTTGCTTGCGCCCACTATTATCCAAAGTCGATATGCATTTTGCCGATCTTTCGAGCCTCATATTCAATGCAGCGGTTCGCCTTTCTTCGCTAGAAGCCGTGCTGTTTCTCGTGCTGTGTTGTGAAGTATGGAAAGGAACTTCGAATCTGCTCAATGCTGGAAGTCGAAGCAAGCCTGTGACACTAACTGGAGCGGAAGGAATGAGAAATCCTCGATCGATCGGAACAGAAGGCGGTTCGAGACATTTTTCGATTTTTGACTTACGGAAAACGCCCAGAAAGTTGACGGCGTCCAAATTGATTAGTTCGATTAGAAAGATTAATCCAGCTTAATCGATCTAATCAAACAGCCGTTAAATATTGAGTCGAACTAATCAAAAAGACGTTAAATTGTATGTGCCAACTGATTAGTTCGATTAAAATTTATCCAGCTGAATCGATCTAATCTAAACAGCCGTTAAATTTTGAGTCGAGCTAATCAAAAAGACGTTAAATTGTAGTATGTGCTTAATTGATTAGTTCGATTAAAACTTATCCAGAAGAATCGATTTAATCAAACAGCCGTTAAGTTTTGAATCGAACTAATCAAACAGCCGTTAAATTGTATGTGCTAATTGATTAGTTCGATTCAATTGAAAAACGGGTTCGTATGAACCATAGTCTGGTATTCGTCGGTTCATTTCTGTCTGTCCGTCGAGAATTTTCGCATTTCGGGAGCGCCCCCGAACGATGTGAATCAAGCAACGAAACCCAACAACCAAGACGCTATCGCATCGCTCTCTACATACCTTATCAGCAAACTCCTGGATATGGAGGATCATCACATCATTGTCTCATACTGTCGATAAACCTCTTAGATTGTTGGATCTTTTTGCAACAAGTATAAATAAACCAAGGTGTTCCTGTAATAGACTAGAGAACCTTTGTTCCGAACTCCATTATAGTATTCTTCAGTTGACAAACACAACAAGATGGCCGATCAAAATGCCAATCTCAAGGGATATTCCTACCAGGAAATGTCGAGCAAGGTCGAGAGGGCCGATCGATCGCTTATTCGATCGCGTCAACACGAGCCAACCGGAGAGGTAGAGTCTCTGAGAGGCCGAACCGATGTTGGTAGAATGGGAGATCGATTGGCTGGAGGACAAAAGCACGCTCGACCGTCGGAGCTTTTGAAAGATCAACAAAAGAAGAAAAAAGCCAAGAAGCAACAACCATCGGATAGCGTTAGAAGATCCGAAAACATTGCGGTTTCTGGTGGACAAGGCATTCTGGAAATGGACAACCTGACGGGATATCAACCAACGACGCAAACGGCACGAGCTGCCTACGAAACTATATTGGTACGTTGCTGTTTTGAAAACAAGCATTGTGTCGGCTTTGCCGGAAATCACTTCCTTTTCTCACTCTTATTGTTGTCCTTCCACTTGTTATTTCGAATTTCCGCAGACCACGATTGGTTCCAAGGCGTTTCTGGGAAACCAGTCCCCCTCGGTCTTAGCGAGATGCCGCCGAAGAGGTTATCCAAATCCTCAAAGACGGCAGTCTACGGGATCCCGAACGACACGATCAGATTTCCCGTTTACTCACTGGTAAGGGAGCAGCTTCGAGCAGAAGTGGCGGAGGCATGGGTCCGGAGAAGTACGCAGAGTTTGTGCGATTGGGGAAGCGACTTGACGATTACGACGAAGTTACCAAACAGGGCGGTGACGGTGGTGCAGGCGAAAACAACCAGAGTGGAAAGCAGAACCGCGTCGACGATGAAATGGGAGTTGCTGTGGTCTTCGATGACTCCGATGACGAAGACGACGACCCGAACCGACCGGAAGGCGCGAGTGACATTGAAGACGGGGTAGTAATTGATGCATCCGTCGGATTCGGAATCCGATGATGAAGAGAAACTACGACAGCGACAATTCACAAGGTCGAAGGAAGCGCGATGCGAAGGATGCCGATGGTGAAAAGAGCGACTGATGACGACGAAGAAAAGTTGGTTCAGGGAGGGGATACCGGGACGCAAAAGAAACGACGTGGCCAGGAACGCATTTTGAGTGTGCCACGAAATCGATGCCCATTTCTTGCAACGCCATCTCTCTCGACACAGTAGACGATGCAGCAGAATCGGCGCGGTTGGCCAGCCAGGTGTTGGAAGTATTGGACATACGCAACAACACAGATGTCAGAGAATGCGAAAACAAGCTCTTGCTTTTGCTGCAATTTGATATGTTCGATACTATCGAACTGCTGTTGCGCAATCGCGTAAAGGTATGGGCATGTGTTTCGATCAAGAGAGCAAAAACGGAGGAAGAAATTGGCGCAATCGAAAAGTCCCTCATGGAAGAACCGACCGGAGCGGGTAAAGCAGTATGGAAAGAAATGCATTCCAAAAGTCGAGCCGAAGATTGGTCCTAGAGAACGCATGCGTGGCTTGACAGATAAGCTCCAAGGCGACTCACTTGTGAAAACCGACGATGTGTCAAAGGCTTTGGATTCTGTCAATGTCAAGAAAGACGAAAGCTCGTCAGCCGTGAAAATGGAGATCGATGACAGCGACGAGAAGAAAAACGATGCTATCGAGTTGGATTTGGATCAACTCGTTTTCCGAGACGGGTCGCACACCATGAGCAATAAACGATGTGATCTGCCCGATAATTCGTGGCGGGCAATGAAGAAAGGATACGAAGAAGTTCACGTTCCTGCTGTGAAAGCCGTTATCCCCGAGGGTGAAAAACTCATCAAGATATCCGAACTTCCAGAGTGGACCCATTCGGCCTTTTCTGGAATGGAGAAATTGAATCGAATCCAGTCAAAGATGTATGACATCGCGCTAAAGAGTTCAGAGAATCTTTTGCTTTGTGCGCCTACTGGAGCTGGAAAGACCAACGTCGCGTGTTTGACAATGCTCAACATTTTGGGTCAATTCAAAAAGCAGAAGATGGACAGTGACGACGATGAGAAAGAGAGTTTCGACTTGAGCTCATTCAAGATTGTCTATATTGCACCCATGAAGGCTCTGGTACAAGAAGTTGTAGCGAACTTTACCAAAAGACTTGGCGCCTACGGAGTGGTAGTTCGTGAGCTTTCTGGTGATTCCAGTCTTACTAGACAGCAAATTGCCGAAACGCAACTTTTGGTAACGACACCAGAAAAGTGGGATATTGTTACTCGTCAAGGGGAGGGGCGATCGTATACACAATTGGTCAAGCTTGTCATCATTGATGAGATCCATTTACTTCACGATGATCGAGGTCCTGTTTTGGAAAGTATCGTTTCTCGAGTCATTCGTCAGGTCGAAACAACAGCAGAACCTATCCGATTAGTAGGTCTTTCCGCTACACTTCCAAACTATGCCGACGTCGCTACCTTTTTGAGAGTCAAGCCAGAAAAAGGCTTGTTCTTTTTCGACCACTCCTATAGACCAGGTTCCGTTGCAAATGCAATATCTCGGGGTCACTGAGCGAAATGCCTTCAAGAGATTTCAGCTTCAAAATGAGATTTGTTACGAGAAGGCTATGGTTCAGAGAGAAAATAATAACCAGATTCTCATTTTTGTTCACAGTCGAGCTGAGACGGGAAAAACTGCAAAGGCTCTTCGAGATATCGCATTGGAAAGGGATGAACTGAATCATTTTGTAAGGGATGGTGGAGCGACGTCTGAGATTTTGCGTGAAGAATCTGCCGAGGTTCAAAACTCGGACCTCAAAGACGTTCTTCAGTACGGTTTTGCGATGCATCATGCTGGAATGTCAAGATCTGACCGAGAATTGGTGGAAGACTTGTTTGCAGCGAGGCATATTGCCGTCCTCTGTACCACAGCAACGTTGGCGTGGGGAGTGAACCTTCCTGCCCATGCAGTAATCATCAAGGGTACACAGATTTATGACCCGTCGAAAGGTCCGCTGGGCAGAACTTAGCCCGTTGGATGTTTTGCAAATGCTTGGCCGTGCTGGTCGACCTCAATATGACACCGAAGGAGAAGGAATCATCCTAACCCAGCACAGCGAACTCCAGTACTATCTTTCATTGACCAATCTACAATTGCCAGTGGAGAGTCAGCTCATCAAAACTCTTCCAGATCATTTGAACGCAGAGATCGTCCTTGGCACGGTTCAAAATTTGGAAGAAGCAGCTGAGTGGCTAAGCTACACATTCCTTTATATTAGAATGCTTCGAAACCCCGCACTGTACGGAATTGCTAATGGAGCGGCTGCAATCAAAGATGATCCAACGCTGAAGCAACGACGTCTGGATCTAGCACACACGGCTGCAACTCTTCTTGAAAAAAATCAATTGATCAGATACGACAGAAGGAGTGGAGCAATGCAGGCGACCCCCCTCGGTCGAGTAGCCAGCCAGTTCTATATCTCTCATACGTCCATGGCCGTCTACAGTCGCCACATGAGGCCGAACATGTCGGATATTGAACTTCTACGTTTATTTTCGCTTAGTGGAGAATTTGCCCATGTGACCGTACGCGAAGAGGAGAAATTGGAGCTGGCCAAATTAGCTGGGAGAGTTCCTATTCCTGTGAAAGAGAGCCCCAACGAGCCGTCAGCAAAGATCAACATCCTCCTCCAAGCATACGTTTCACGCCTCAAACTTGATGGCCTTGCGCTTGTTGCGGATATGGCATTCATTCAACAATCTGCGGCCAGAATCATGCGCTGTTTGTTTGAAATTGCGCTTCGTCGGAAATGGGCAGGATTGGTGAGGCTGACACTAGCATTTTCAAACATGGTCTCGCATCGGATTTGGCGCAGCCAAACGCCTCTTCGTCAGTTCAGAAAATTGCCCGAGGTTGTAGCTCGAAAAATTGAAAGAAAGAGTGATATCGAGTGGTCGCGTTATTCTGATTTGACTTCATCTGATCTCGGAGAATTGGTTGGCGTTCCAAAAATGGGACGAATTTTACACAAGCTGGTCCATCAATTTCCAAGAATCGAGATTTCTGGTGCTCATATCCAGCCTATCACAAGATCGCTACTCAGAATTGAACTGACGCTTGTCTCCGGATTCAAATTTGACATTCAAACTCATGGTTACGTGCAATCGTTCCACGTAGTCGTTGAGGACGTCAACTGTGAAAATATTCTTCATCACGAATACTTTTCTCTCAAAAGTTCAGCTTCAGAAGATGATCACACGCTGGTGTTCTCTGTCCCGATTCTAGAGCCTCTGTCACCGGCATACTTTGTACGAGTGGTTTCGGATAGTTGGTTGCACTCGGAATCCGTCTTGCCCATTTCGTTCGATAAGATGATTCTTCCGGCTAAATTTCCTCCGCCGACTGAACTATTGGATTTGCAGCCTCTTCTACCAAGTTCGATTGGCGAACCTGCACTTTCAAAGTTATTTCAACTCAACGAATTCAATCCAATTCAGACTCAAACCTTTCACGAACTTTTCAAAACGGATAAAAACTGTCTTGTTTGCTCTCCATCGGGGTCTGGAAAAACGACCTGCGCGGAATTTGCGATAATGAGAATGTTGACAACAACATCGGAGGGCAAGTGTGTTTATGTTGCTCCGAGCAATGACATCGCTGATCCGATTTACCAAAGTTGGAAGAAGCGATTCGGCGCACTCATTGGTAGCTCAATGGTTGTTCGACTTACTGGCGAAACGATTCCTGATCTGAAACTTCTGAACTCGGGTAGAATTGTCGTGGCGACTATCACCAGTTTAGATGCCCTTACGCGGAGATGGCGTCAAAGAAAGAATATCAAGGCTATTTCACTTGTAATCTTCGATGAAGTGCATTTCCTCGGAGGCAATTTGGGTCCTACTTTAGAAATCGTGATATCGAGGATGCGTTACATCAGCAGCCAAAAGGAACAGCAAGATAATGGGGGAATGCGAATCGTAGGATTAAGTGCATCGCTCTCTAATGCCCAAGATGTTGGAGAGTGGATTGGGGTTCCACGAAAGAGTCTCTTTAACTTTTCTCCAAAGATGAGACCATGGCCCTTGGAAATCTACTTCCAGTCTTTCGATCAAAGCAACTTTTCGGCTCGACTTATGGCCATGGCAAAGCCACTCTACAACTCAATCGTCAAACACCGTGATGGAAAATCGGTCATTGTCTATGTTTCAAGTCGTCGTCAGGCACAATTGACTGCGATTGATTTGATGACTTACAATGAAAGTCGCAATGGTGCGCCTTTTTTCAATGCTGAGGCACAAAATGAACTTGAAGAAGCAGCCTCGACGATTAAAGAGCCTACGTTGCAGCAAACAATGAAGGCGGGAATTGGGTTTATTTATGGTGGTATGGCCAATTCCGACCAGGAGACCGCCGTCAGTCGATTCAATGCAGGGGATATCAAAGTTCTGGTATGCCCAGCTGAGCTTTGTTGGCAGTTGAACTCAAATGCACACTTAGTGGTTATCATGGGAACAGAGACTTACGATGGTAGAGAACGTCGCCATATCGACTACAAAATCGGCGATATGCTTCATATGATGGGGAGGTATTCGACAGGTGCTACCGGGAAATGCGTTATTATGTGCCATCAGCCGAAGAAGGAGACACTGAAAAAACTTCTGTACGAGCCCCTTCCTGTCGAAAGTCATCTCGATAGTTACCTTCACGACCACATCATTTCGGAGTGTGTCACGAAAACAATTGAAACGATGCAGGATGCTGTTGACTATCTAACGTGGACCTTCCTATATCGACGACTGCCCAAAAATCCAACGTATTATGGGCTTCAAGGAACTTCGAATGCCCACATAAGTGAATTTTTGAGCGAGATGGTAGAGACTGTGATGGGAGATCTCGAGGAAAGTAAGTGTATCAAGATCACCGAAGAAGGAGAAATTTCTCCGTTGAATCTCGGAATGATTGCCGCATATTACTATATCCAATACAAGACGATCGACATCATTGCATCTTCTGTGACACAGAAGACAAAAATTCGGGGCGTTCTTGAGATTCTATCTGCTGCATGGGAGTTTGCTGATCTCCCACTTCGTTTCAAGGAAGAGAAGACGATCAAGATGTTAGCTCGTACGCAACCTCATGCTCTACCAGATGTTCCCTACGACGCACATATGAAAACACTAGTGCTTCTACAGTGTCATTTCAGCAGAAAACCAATACCGGCAGATCTACGAATTGATCAAAAGAAAATTTTGGCTGACGCACCGAAGTTAGTTCGGGCAATCGTTGATGTGATCAGTAGTAACGGATGGCTGAAGCCCGCGTTGGCGGCGATGGAACTCAGTCAAATGATCATCCAGGGTCTTTGGAGTAAAGACAACGTGCTGAAGCAAATTCCACATTTCACAGATGAAATCGTCAAGCGTTGCGTGAATCACAAGGGGGAAGAACCGATCGAATCCGTTTTCGACATTTTATCGTTGGAGGACGACGTAAGAAACGACCTGCTTCGGCTAAATGACGAAAAAATGGCAGACGTGGCGGTTTTCTGTAATAACTACCCTAACATTGAGGTATCCTATGATGTACAAGACGAAGACGATGTGACAACCGGTGATCCCGTGCAGATTGTTGTCGAGTTGGAAAGAGACATCGATGAGGAAGAAATGACCGAAGAAGAACTCGCCGAACTCGGCACGGTATCTGCTCCGCTGTACCCGGGTGAGAAGAAAGAAGCATGGTGGATTGTGGTCGGTGATCTTTCCTCCAACACCCTACACGCTTTGAAACGAGTTAACTTGGTCCGAAAGCAAAAGGTCATGCTCGAGTTTTTGGCACCAGAAGAGGCAGGAGACTACAATCTATCCCTGTTTTGTATGAGCGACAGCTACTTGGGATGTGATCAAGAGTATACGATCAACCTCAGCGTAGCCCAGGGTGACGACTCCGATGATGATTCTGACAGTGACGATTCTGATGGTGAAGAGTAAATAATAGTTATAATTATTCCTTTTACTTTTGAGCGTTGTACACACAATTGTATCGAAAAGATTTCCACTTATATTTTGGATGTAGTATATCGGGTAAAATGCATCATTTTCGACCAGAGGATAGTACAATAGGTGAAGAGAAATCACGAAACATCAGATAATAGATTCGAGATGCTAAAAGCCTCAGGGATATCGCGGAAAATGGAGGGAATTTTGATCAAAGTAAGTAACTTCGATTGGGTTGGTGCCCTCCGCTGCAATCTTCCATTTTGACCGGTTGCAACGAAGGGGGCATTTTCGGAACAACCGGGAGCGGATCCGAATCATGATCCATGCTTGGCTGGAGAGAGAGTTCTGGCCAGGAATGTTGATTGTGCGAATCTGGCGACATGAAGTAATCAGTGACCAGGGTGCTGAGACCGAGGATAGTGATTGGGCACGTGAAGGCGAAGATCCGATCGCTTCGAGGGTGACTCCGCTTCCACCAAAGGATCGATATTCAGACGATCAAAGTGAGCACCAATCGTTGGAATGCAATCTCGATGGCGATCGAAAGCAGACGAATACCGGTGTGGCTGCTTAGCCATCCCTTGTTGTTCGTGCTGATGCTGGTTTTGACGAAAGATCTGAGATGCTTCTTCACGGGAGGTTCTTGCTGCTGCTTCCATTTGCGCCTTTTCTTCGCGCCACTTCTTCATCACTTCCTTGTACTTCTTTCGTTCGACAATTTCTGCCTCCACATACGGAGCCTTCTCGGCATCACTGGCAGTTGCGCCAGATTTCACCGAGAAGGCGTGATACATCCGTGTTGCTCACATCGGGATTTGCTTCCTTCACTTGTTTTCTACGCGTCTTAGAAAACTTTAGAAATGCAGACATTGGCCTCTTGGGGGCATCGGGATCCTTTCTTTGCTCTAGCGCTTCGGAAGATTCCAGGGTCCCGTATACGAGGCCTTCTCCTGAACAAATCGAACCTTGTCGTTTCGGGCCTCCTCGTCCCAGAAGGCCTTCTCCTTCTCGGTAAGTGCCTTCCAGGCCGTTGCAAAAACCTTGAGTAAATCATCATTGTCCTTCACGATTCCCTCCTTTTCCATGATTTCCTTCTTCTTGCTATCTTTGAAACAAATGAATGCCGAGCGAGGAGGCTTTGGTTGTTTCTGCATTGGCTGCGACTGATGTCGACGGTTGTACGGATGACGATGTCAATGGCGGGGACGCTTGCTTTTCCTCCTCGACAGGAGGAGCTTTTGGAAGACGAGGATTTGGCTGGTGATACGGCTGATGGTGAGGGTGATGTTGATAGTACTGATGCGGAGCATGATGATAGTACTGATAATGGTGCGAGGGAGGAGGAGGAGGCATGTGTGGGTGCGGATGCGGATGCGGATGGTGATGATGGACGGTGATGATGCTTTGGATTCACGGGAATGGGGTGGTGTCGGGATGCATTTCTAGAGGTGTGTTTGATTTTGTGCGTGGCAGAATCATGGTGGCTCCTTGCTTTCCTGGGAACATTTTCAGACGATTGCAATACCTTTGTGTGGCGGACGGAAGAAAAGAAAGTGAATCGTTGCAAATCTAGAGTTATGCTTTCAATCATTCATCTAAACGACACTCAAAGCTGTTTCATTGCTTCCGCTTACCTTCTTGTTGGGTGACATATTATTCAATTGGCACTCTATTGGATATCTCCTCTTTCAAAAGCAAGCTAAGAGATGACAGAAGCGACCATATGATATTCAATCAAGCAGTGAGAGTCGACAGTCCTGTTGTTAATTTATGAATCAATCGGAATGACGATAGAGAGTGAAAGAGTTGACAGCACTGACGGGTAACAAGATAAATTAACTGGGTTCGAAGTCGTCCCCGGCTCGAGGTTTTCAATTCATGCGTTTGAATATTGAAAGATGCAGTGTTGGAGGGACTCCTGGTTGATTATACGGCAACTGCTCCGTTCAACTTATTAATCCCGTTATCGTATTGAAAAATTCATATGTGGCTCCTCTTTTCGACTTCACGGGAGACTCGCCCTGCTCGTTCGAAGTTTCCTTTTTTATTGCCGCTAAGATTTGGCGTTAATACGTACTTTTACTATGAGCACGTACGTCTGTTCGTCATGCGTTGATGTAGTCCTAATCTTTGTTTCACCGACTGAATGAATCAATCGGAATAAAAATCGGAAAACAATGATCTCACATTTGAACTGAGAACAGTAAACGATCGATTGACAATGGACAAAGGAGAGTCCTCTCTTAAAGATGCGGGAAACGACATTTCCGTCCGTCACATCGAAGTTGCTCTGGCATCACCACTGTCACCATCTGTACAAGCAGGTATAAAAGATAGCCTTTCAACATGGATAAAATCATTCCCACAAAGTGAGAAATTGCTTCTCGGAAAGAATGGAGAAATCGACAATGCTCTACTGCGGAGTCAAGGGAAGTTTCCACATGTCGATCAAATCGTCAAGGTTCGAATTGTCGACGACACGGTCGATGTGGGATGTTCTTCTGCCCGATCGTTTCCCGTCGCATGTCCGTCGATGATCCATGTGTTCGAGTTGAGCCGAGAAGAAATTTCCATAGAAGAGATTGAACCTTCGGGGGGAGGAGACGAATGGACGGCGGGATGCGACAGTCTTCCTCTGCCCCACGCATCTCTCGACTGGCCTTTGGGAAAGTTTGATCTTTGATTCGGAAACGAAGCTCCAGCTGTTGAAATATGCACAATCCGCAATTCTCTTTAGCGACAAGAAGGTTTCTGAGCACATTGTCAACTGGAATCGAATCTTGCTCTTGCACGGGTACGTCCAATATAGCATCGCTTAGAGCATGAAAGAGAGAAAATCATTCATCTCATTTATTCTTCTTTTCTTTATTTCAGAGTTCCGGGCACTGGCAAAACGAGTTTGTGTCGTGCACTCGCTCACAAGCTGGCGATTCGACTCTCCGATCGATTCCAGCGTGCCACACTGTTGGAAATTCATTCCCATTCGTTGTTTAGCAAGTGGTTTTCTACGAGTGGTAAGCTAGGTCTCGGCCCTCTTTTCGATGGTCCGAGACATGGTTGAAGACGACCCCCATGCTTTGGTCTGTGTCTTGATTGACGAAGTGGAAAGCCTAGCATCGTCGCGCAGCAACACTTCCGGTGGTGATCCGTCCGACGGCATGCGTGCGGTGAACTCGCTGCTCACATCCTTGGACCGATTGCGATCCTTTCCCAACGTGCTGGTTCTGGCAACAACCAACATTACGGGCCAAATCGATGATGCCTTTGTGGATCGTGTCGACTTGAAGCTGGAGAATTGGATTGCCGATTGCTCGAGCGCGATACGAGATTTTGCGCTCGTGCCTAGAAGAGTTAATCCGTGTCGGTATCGTCGAGGGGCCTTCGGATGATGCTTTTATGGATTATGTTTCCTTTACACAAGGAGAAGTACCAGATAGCGACGAGAAGGCCTTTGCGACTGCGAATCTCTATCATTGTGCTAATCTTTCAGAGGGTCTGAGCGGACGCAGCCTCCGCCGGCTTCCGCTCCAGGCACATTCGCATTGTGGAGGCTTTGGAGTCTCGGATGCCATCGTTTTTGAACGCATTGTTGAAAGCAATCGATACGGAAAATAGGGCACGTGTGAAACTTTAACACAGCAGGGATATCGGGGTCAATAGATTGAATACAACAAATACAACTAAAGTACATGTTACCAGCGATAATTATTATAATTAGTATTTCGTCTAGGTTGAAAAATTGGTATTTTACAGATCGTTCGAGTTTCACACTAGATGCGACAATCAGTGCCTTGCTCGTTTTGACGGAGGCATCTCTTCAGTATTGTTTTTCCATTCCTTCCTCCAGCATGCCGAAGGAAAAGCCCGCTCGTTCTGGAATCGGTATCCCGCCAATATCCTCCCAATCCCTGACGCCCCATCCGGCCTGTCCAAAGGCAAAGGTCCCGTACCCCGCCTTCCAGCCCGATCTCCCGTAGGCCACGGCCAATCCGGCATACTTTCCACCCGAGGAGGACATTCCCGCCCGTAATCCCACATGTTTGGGGCCTGCGGCCGTCGGCGTCCTCCGCTGTTCCGATTTGGGGGTGGCCTAGCTTGACCTTCGACGTGGCGGCCCTGTATTTGGAGGGGTTGCTGGTCAATGGCCTTTTGGGCACCGTTGCTTCCGTTCTCAAAGGTGACAAAGCCAAAACATCGTGATCGGTTCGTGACCTGGTCGACCATGACAATGGCGTCGACGACTGGGCCGAATTCTTCGAATATTTCCTTTAGGCCATCCTTGTCAATGTGGGGCGGAATACCTCCCACAAAAACCTTGTTGTGGAGCTTGTTCTGGTGTCAATTGTTGCTGCTGCTGGTTGCGATGGTTAGTTGTACTGTCTGTTTCCTTGACCAGCGTTGTTCGTCTCGTTTTGGTTGGCAGCACTGTTGCCTTCACCACCGTGAATCGATGGAGGTGCCTGTCCCCTGGCTTGGGCTCGTTTGACGTCGACAATTTTGTGATTGATCTCGTGCTTTTCTTCGTTCATGACGAGATCGATCGTGGAGGCATCTCGAAAGACGACAAAGGCAAAGCCTCTTGGATCGCCCGTGTTTCGATCTCGCATCACGTCCACCGATGCGACGGGTCCAAATTGTTCGAAATGGAATCGCAGAGATTCTTCGGTTGTTTGCCAGGACAGACCGCCGACAAAGATCTTGGACGAATCATTGTTGTAAGACTTGTGATAATTATTTTGTTTGTAATTGTTGTTTTGGTAATTGTTGTGTTGCTGTGGTTGTTGCGGGCTGCTGCCAACTTGCGACGAGGCATTGCCTCCTCCTCCGGGTGGCCCGTAGTAGTCCGACATGTCTCTCTATTGAAACTGCGATTGCTGACGAGACAAGGGTTGCAATAGTTACGCCAGAGTTGAGTGTGTTGATGGATTTATTGTCATCAACTTTGTCTTCCAGAACGAATTAATTAATTGAGAAGCAGGGGTTTTACCATTTTGGGTGAGTTGAGAGAGGGAGACCCGATTTTGGATCCTCGAAGTGCCTCCATGAATCTCCATCGAAAACCGACGGGAGACGGACTGACTTGAGTACGAAGGTCTCCTAGACAAAACTTTGTGAGTCGAGTGAATCATTAAATCGGCATCTGTCTGTCTGTCATCAAAATACCTTTTGATCATCATCGATCATCGTCCCCTCCCTTTTTCCTCGCTCAGTTCTGCGATCATACCTACTCATCAGCATCTTGGGATTGTGAATAATAGCAGTTTGGATTGTAGTTGTAAATACCTTGTGCGATTGCTCTCAACGATATCAGAGAGAGCGTTAGAGCGAGAGAGAGGGCAGGAACCATAAAATAGTTCATCATGTCGAATCTGCAACTCTTTTCGGTTGCTGCAAAACAGCTAGGACGAACACTCCGGTCGGAGAGCACGAGGTCTGTGGCAACATTATCGAAGGCCATTATCATCGCTGGGTTCCGATGCCATTAGCGCAAATAACATCCAACAGAACAGTGTCCTTCGGTCAGGATGTGTGTCGGCAGTTTTCGGACATGCCGTTGAGGCGCCCGCCTCCCAAACACAAAAAGAAGGGATTCGACAATACCGAAACAAAACAGAAATGGAGATCCCACGCGGTATCGCTGGGATTCGGAAACTACCAAGACGACTACGTTGACTTGACCAATACCGGCGTGGCCATGGGAACTGCCGAGTCTTCGGATCCATTACTGACGAAGACGAGTCCGAGCTTGCCTGAGCAGGTACAGGAAATCCAGAGAGAGGAAGACGAACGCCGCAAGCGGTGGCTGGAAAACGCCAAGCCTCCCGTCCGGGAATCTGTCGTGGACGAACGGGGCCGTGCTTACGGCCGTGGTGGACGCAAGACGGCGTCTGCCCGTGTCTGGATCCAGCCAGGCTTTGGAAACGTCGTTGTCAACAAGAAAGAGTTTGTCGAATACTTTGATCGCATGTCGGATCGGGAGCTGATACTGGAGCCGCTGGCAGCGACGGAAACTCTGGGACGCTTCGATGTCACCGTCACGGTGGAAGGCGGAGGCTTGAGAGGCCAGGCCGGAGCCATACGACACTGGGCTGGCAAGAGCCCTGAACCACTACAACCCAGATGTGTATCGCCCTCCCCTGAAACGTCTTGGCTACCTGACCTAGGGATCCTCGAAAGGTAGGAACGAAAAAAGATTGGACACCTCAAGGCCCGAAAGAAACCCCAGTGGGTCAAGCGATAGAATTTCGGTCGTTCGATTCATCGTTTTTCACTTCGATAATGATACAGTTGGGAATAGCACACTTTATAATATAATTTAGCTATAGTAGAAAGTCAAATTACAAATGTCCAATGCGTGGTCTAAGTTGAATAATTATTCTATAAAATATGTTCCCGTGTAAATTAAAAGTCGCTGTCTTCGCCGTCGGAATCAACCATGAACGAGTCATCATCGTCGACGACATCATACGTTACAGGCTTGGCCTTGGCTCTGGCACCACGACGAGGACGAGATTTCGGTGCTACCACTTCAACCTCCATCTCGCTTTCAGAGTCAGTGTCGCAGAGGAAATCATCTTCGTCTGAGAGCTCAATGATATCCTTAGCTTTCTTGGCTGGTGCCTTCTTTCTGGTAGTTTTCTTGGCAGGTGCTTTTGCGCGCTTTAGCAGGCGCTGCCTTCTTGGCTCCTTCCTTCGGAGATGGTCTCTTCGATCCAGCTAGAGAAACATCGGAAGAGTCAGTGGAGATGGTTTTGCTGAGTTTGAGTCGATCGAAAAGGCTCAACTCAATATCATCGTCATCATCGTCAGCATCGTCTTCGGTATCAACAGGGACAGGTTTCTTCGCTGCTGGCTTTTGTGCTGCTGTCTTCTTGGCAGCTGGTTTTTCGACCGTTGCGAGGCTTTCTTCGTCTTTCTTCTTCTTAGGGAGGTGCACGCTTTCTGGGTGCAGCCTTCTTCTTTCCCTTCGTAGCCTGGCGTTTAGGCGGTCTTCTCCTGAGCTTTCACTTCGTCTTCTTCTGCCTGCTCAATTTCTTTGTCACGTCCGTCAAGAGCGAGTTCAATCGCATCGAGATCGTTCAACCAAATCTGGCTTGGTTCCGTAGCCTCGAGCTCTTCGAGCTCTCCTGTCTTCTCAGCGAGCTGCTTACGAAGTTCCTCCACCTTTTCAAAAGTCAAATTCCATAATTTCATGCCCAAAAGGTATTCGTAGCCTCTCGAAAGATCAGCATACGGAGCTTGAATCTTCAGTTTCAGTCGTCCGAATCCTCATTGTCGTCGGTCTTTGTCTTAGTCGAATAGGTCGTATCCTCGAGACTGGAGGTCGTCAAGCAATACGGTCTTTTTGCGGTTGTTGACGACGAGATCACCAGAGCAGACTTCTTCGACGAATCGGGCCTTGTTCGACTAGCATGTTCTGGTCCTTGCGAAGATTCTTCACCAATAGCGCCTTGCGCTTGACGTAAAATTCCATTCGCTTCTCGAAAGAACGACTTCCAAAATACCTTCCGGCTTGGCGTGTTTCACAATCTTGTGGTCAACATCGTAAAGGTTCATGTTTGTCGTCGACATGGAACTGACGAGCTTGAACTTTGGCGTACAAACCTCCCTTCGGCATCTTCTCCCAGGCATCGATCTTTTCTTTCGTAGCTGTAATGGTGAAGCTCACAGTCGTATCGGTATGATTTTCGGTGAAATCCTTGATCTCAGCATCCGCAGATTTGTCACTTGGGACGAGCATCTTTTCGAGGAAGTTCTTGCAGTCTTGCGTCCAAGTTCTGACAGGTAGCTCGCTGATAACGACGGTTGTGTCATCAGTGCGCTCGATGATACCTGTGCACGAATACTTTCCAGGTTGGCCATCGACGTGCGATTTCTCCCTTGAAGCCACTGTAAAACGGATGCATTTCCTCAAGTGCTTCGCCATTGATCATCTTACGAAGGTTGGAAATGATCTGACGGGGATCGTAGTTGGGAATCTTCGACGACCAACCAGTTCCAATTCCGTCCGACCCATTCACCAAGACCATCGGGATGACAGGCATGTAGTATTCGGGCTCGATCGAAACTCCATCGTCTGATAAGTAGTTCAGCAACTCATCGTCGTCAGGATGGAAGATAGCTCGGGTGACCTTTTCCAACATCGTGAAGATGTAACGGGGGGATGCCGCATCCTTTCCTCCCATGCGACGAGTACCGAACTGACCAGAGGGTGTCAATAGGTTAATGTTGTTCGAACCGACGTACGATTGTGCCATGTTGATGATCGTTGTGTGAAGCGATGCCTCTCCAGTGGTGGTAGGCGGAATGTTCACCAATGTATCCTGCTAGCTGAGCGACCTTGATCTCGTCCTTGAGCTTTCGCTTGAAGCAAGAAAACAATACCTTTCGTTGGGAAGGTTTGAACCCGTCCATCATGTGGGGAATCGAACGTTCGCAATCCGCCTTGGAAAATAGGATGTATTCTTGGTTGATGAACTCAGAAAATTTCACTCCCTCCTCTTTCACGGCAGCATAATCGAGGAACGTATCCTTTTTGAGTGTCTGGAGCCAATCTTTTCGATCGTTCGCACGCTTCTTGTTGAAGACCATGTCAATGAGACTCGACCCATGAGAAGTTGCTGCGTCAGGAACTGGTTCGGATTCCATTTCTTCGTCCACCTTGACGTCTAGGGAAAGCTTCTCGAAACCGATTTCGTGGAGATCAAGATTGCTGAAGTACTCTTTCGCGTCGGCGGCAGTGGAAGTACCGAGACCCTTATAGTACTTAATTTTCCATCCCTTGGCGTTGTTTCCTGTTTCCTCTCTCCAAGTCTCGTATTGCGGAAGTGTGAAGAAAGTTTGCGATTTCTTTCCCTTCGACACCTTGACGATAGGAGTGATGAATTGCTGAAGGAAACCAGGCACGTCGAGCAACGATGGCCAGAAATTGTGGATGAAATTGATAATCAAACCCTTGATGTGCGATCCATCGTGATCCTGATCTGCCATAATCATCAAATGACCGTAACGAAGAGTCTTGATGTTGTCTTCGTTGTAGACGGTGTCGTATTTTAGTCCAAGAATATCAACGACGTTTTTGATTTCTTCGTTCTTCATGACTGCAGAATGAGTTGCATCACGAACGTTCAAAGGTTTTCCTTTCAATGGATAAACTCCGTAATAGTCCCGTCCAATGACGGAGAGGCCGGACATAGGCCAACGATTTAGCAGAATCTCCCTCTGTGAAGAATCAGAGTACACTTTGGAGAGTCTTTCGATCCGGCACGATTGGCATCATCGAGCTTTGGGATTCCCGTGAGTTTGATCTTTTTGACACCGCTGCTTTTCTTGAGATCACGGATTCTGCTTGAATTTGGCATAAGCGAGGATATTGCCCACGATATCACTCTTAGCAACCTGCTTTAGGAATTTGTCTGAAAGGTTGCACTTCGTTTTTGAATTGCGTTTTGCGATTGGTCAAATGATCTTTCGTTTGACTGTCGAATGTTGGGTTGCTGACGAGGGAGTTGACGAACACGCAAAGATGATTCTTGATTTGATTATTGCTAACCTTGGTACCACCTTTGTTCTTCTTCTCGATAGCCGTTGCAAGGCTCTTCGAGATCATATCGGCAACATAGTTGACATGCGTACCTCCCTTCGACGTACAAATGGCATTCACGAAGGAAATTTGCATGAAAGCTCCATCTTGCGACGTGTGCGACACTCCGACCTCCCATCTGTCGTCGACCTTTTCGTATGCACACGGAGGATTGACACCCTTGTAGGCTTTGATATAATCTTGGAATGATTTGATAGGAAGCTGTAAACACGGAAGATCGAATCGAAAGAGAGAAATTAGCGAGAATCACAACGAATATAAAATCAACGCAAAAAAATCGGTGCTGTATCTCCGTTGCTTCCTTTTCAACTTACCTTCTTCCCGTTTAGGGTGACAGCTAGCTTCTTGCCCTGGCTGTTGGACATGGATCCGGCAATATCATAGGCACGCTTGGAAAGCAGTCCAACCGTATCCTTGTTCAGGGAGGTCATTTTGAATCGGGCAAGATCGGGCGAAAATGTAATTTTAGTGTAATCCCCTCGTTTCTTTTCGGCGGCAGTGCACTTCTTCACAACGGGCTCCCCAGCTTTCCCCATGTTACCCGTGAAGGTTTGCACAAATTTGAGTCCTCGTTCCGAATCCAAACACTCAACGATGAACTTCAGGTACTGAAGATGTTGGCCAATTTTGCCCCATAACCATTGCGTCCTCCCGTTGTCTTCTCTTCGTCGTCGTCGAAGTTCGAACCGGTCAATAGGTGACCAAAGATCAAAGTAGGGACGTAGCAGTTGTGTTCCGAATGATGAACAATAGGAATTCCCTTTCCGTTGTTCTTGACAGAAATGGCAGTTGTTCTCTTCGTCGATAGTGACATCGAGTTTGTCCATATTTGGGTCGCGCTGTTTGTTGTCCGCTGCGTTCACGATAACTGAGTTGTAGTTGTCGAGAAGGAGTTGAAGAGTTAGGTATTTGAAGATACAAGAACAGATAAGCACATCTCACTTTCCTGTGAGAAGGACCACAGACTGGATAACAATAATGTACTTACTTTCGTCAAAAATCTTGTAGAGACCTGGAGTATAAGTGATTGTCTTGTTCACAATGGCATCTTCATCCCTGTCGTAGATAAACATTGGTTCTTCAAGGGGTTCGGTAGATCCAATGTAGGTGTCGGGACGAAGGAGAATGTGCTCGAGTTGCGACTTCTTCTGATAAGTCTCTTCGATGGTCTTTGTTTTCTTTCCCTTCCCAGTTGCTTTGGCTGGTGCACTGCTTACGTTGTCGTTCTTTTCAGCCAAGACGGAGGTCTTCTTGGAGGCTGCCTTCTTACCCTTGGAGGTAGGCTTCTTAGCCACGGGCGCCATGTTTTCTTCATCGATCATCATGAAGCTGTCGTCGTCTTCATAGTCGGATTCGACCATGCTGAAATCGTTGTCAACGGTTGTCATCTTAAGTGTTTGTTTGTATTGATTTGTGTTTGGTCGACTCTTGTCGTTGTATCTGTTGCTATTCTACTGATGGCTTTTGCTCCATCGAGGTATTTATGAGGCTTCCTTGGGAGGCAGCCGTTTGCCGCAACGGTGGCAAACGAGATAGTACGTTGAACCGTATCGACTACAGAAGATTTTGATGGACGATGAATTTGCTTCTCGATTGCTAGAGTTTTCGTGACGGGAATCTTTTTTCGTTCTTTCCCACGATCGGAATGAAGTTTTCACCGTTGTCACTCACTCAATCACAGATAAAAAATCCCGTTGATGGGATCGCGCCATTTGTCGTTATCATTGATTTTTACCAACGGAATAACGACTAGAAACGCGCCGGTCGACACAAAAAGGACTACAATAGTCTTTGACTAGTTCGATTAAATAAATGAGAAAAAGAACAAACAATCTTACTGACGTTCTTTTTTAAAATCAATTCAATTATGTTGTAGAAAAGTCTATTTTAATGGGCTCAACTCTCCATTTAAACGAAACGATTAGTGTCTAGCATTCCTATTTTCTTTTATCGTCACTATTTCCTATTTGGGACTCCACATTCCAAGTCGTGTTTCAAACTGTAATCGTCTCAGCTTCTCTGCTCGATCTAATACCTTCTTCTCCGGTTGTTTCAAATATTCATCCCATAGCAAGCAAAGGAACGGCATAACAACGAAGGCTAGCAAGTAATAGTACCAAGGGAGCAACGAAAATGTACCGCGTTCCACACTCAGCAAAAGATAAATGGCAATGACCACAAAGGCAATAAAAACAGATGCTCCCCAAAGATGGTTTCTCTTCCAAGGAGCTTCTTCCCAAATAGGCAGAGTCCTGTACATAAAGCTCGTAGAAGCTATAACTATCAACAATGCCAACTCGGCGAGACTCAGAGCCACAGCAGTATCATGTGCAACTCCCGTATATGCATCTAGTTCCCTGCAACGTATCATCGAAATCCAATTTTTAGGGTCGGGATTCGAGAGGCATGTGGCTTGAATTATATCCGATTCCGTTTCGACCATCAACTCGCCGAAAGCAATCAAATACAACAGCTGTGGAAATATTGCCGGAGGTAAGGCTTTCAGCAAAGATACAAGGCAAAATACTTTCCCTTCCTTCACCCCAAAACTTAGAGACAGGTCATTCTTCGGTGGTACCTTTTGCATGTAACGCGTCTCGGGGTCACTCATGGTCATTGGGATGCCCACCAATGGAAGGATGATCAGTAGATACAAGGCCGAACCACCCATTGGGACAAAATGGAATCGCAGCGGCCACAGAGCAAACGGTGAAGAAGACGTAGAGGGTGAAAGATAGATACCCGTGTAAAAAGAAAATCGCGGCAGATGTAGCAGCAGCTAGGGAAGCACGTCCTTGCGCTAGGATGGTTGGCATGTGCTCGACCGAAGTGATTCCTTCTAGTCGAAACGCACAGCAGTGAGCTGATATGGCAGAGACAAAAACCACCTCCGCGGGAAGGAGCGCATTGCATCGTAAGTTATCTTGATTTGTTTTCCCTAGACTTCCAGTCAGGACATCCACTCCAATGGCAAGATCAGCGGTCGAAAATATTTTTGAATTTCTGGATAAATGCGATAATCCGACGGCGATAACCGTGTCATTGTATTCCTGAAATATGTCAATCTTAAGGAATGGTTTGATGATGCAGAATATAGGTGATACAAACAAGTGAGAAAAACAAATCGATTCAACGAATAATATTTCTGAAACAAGACTGAATGATTTCGTACCATTTCTGTCGTTGTCTCCTTTGTAGCATCTGTGAATAGACTGACTAGCAGGGGTACATTGTCCACATCCTTCAAATGCTGTCGGACGCTTTCGATGCCGTGGGGAAGTTTAGCGTTGACATCCCAATCTGCGTAAGCCGAGACCATTCGATGAGGATCTTCTTCCCCTTGATCAAGCGTTCGTAAGGAAATAGCACAATTCCAAGCGACATCGATTCCCATCTGCGATGCAATCTCTTTTTGTCGTCTCATGTTCCGAGGCGAGAAGTATACAAACCTTACGCCAGCATCTTGTAGGGTGCTTAATAATCCCTGTGTTTCAGATCTCGGAATCACGAGAGAACCAAGAATACCGAGAAATATTTGATTTTGCAGCATGCTCCATTCAGTAGACGCTCCCTTGTCTTTTTGTACAGACTTTAGTGTCTCGCTTCGGGGATCGTTATCCATTAAGTAGAACTAGATTACGAAAGAAGAAAAAAATTCAGTACCATGCTATTACATGTTCGAAATCGTGATGACTCGACGTAAATGCGACATTTTACTTACTGTTGAATCCGAATTTCCCGTGCAATGCGATTCAAATGTATGTGGAATCGGTGCATAGCTGAAGGCCTCAACATCCAAATCTGCGAGTTTCCAGCTGTCGCTTGTTTCTAAAATTGTGGACCGATCATAAGAAGTCAGAGGTAATATCGTTGAATTTTCGCCTTGCCAAGCCTCGTGACACATGCGACTAACAACTATAGGGTCACCCACAGTCAAAAGCTGAAATGCACCGGAGCGATTGTCCTGTACGATCACAGAGGTTGAATCGGCACGGAGTAAACCCCACCATCTTGATTCTTCAGATCCTCTTTCGTGAGAATCTATTTTGAGCCTCTCTCTCAAACTCGATATGTTTACTATGTGTAGACGGTTCTTTTCCTCAAAGGGGCTAGCGTCTCCCCTTTCCCCGAAAGAATTCGCTTTTGTGGAAAATCCAATACATCGTGCTAGGGACCGCAGCTGCATACTATTTCTTTCTCTGCAAACGAGTCGAGCAAGTGCCATCTTGCACGCCGATAAATCTTGGTCTCCATTATTCACCGACGATGAGAATTTATGTCCTTGATTTTCATTTTTCTGATCCACCAGAAGACATGCAAGGCCAATGCATTTGAGGGATGGAAGATGCTGCCACCATCCTGGATCTTCGAATTGAACTTCGTGATCCACAGATTCTACTGACGAGTCGTCATCTTCTGCCTCCTTTGCCCTCTGAGCACTGACACGAAACGTCCTCCGCAGGAGGCGTCTCTGAGTCTTTCGACGAGAGGGAACGTGGTGATGATCTTTCATCATTCCATCATCAGAATCTGTATCTGAGTCGACGTTCATTTCAACATCGAATGATCTCTGCCTATTCCGTCGGAATTCCAATGCGGAAGAGCCTTCTCCATTGCTTTCGTCGTCACTTTCATCTTCGTATGTTGGACACAGATCGAGAAGCTTCAAACCTTTTCCCGATGGAATCAATAGCTGCTGTGGAATAGCTTGTGGCTCACACACTAGTTCATCGTCAACCAAAGTAAATGCAGTTGCCACTCCCAACTTTTCCAACAAATTTAAAGAGGATGGTGGTACCCAAACCATGGATGAACTTCCGACTTCTGTTCGTTGGAGAGATAGGCGATTTGCCAAAGTAGCGATAAAGTATCGTAGAATGAGGAGATCAACATCTACGCTACGAGTCACCACATCGGAAGGGGCGTCCATTCGTGTGCGACTTGCTACTGGGTGGTAGGATGCTAGAATTCTCGCCATTCCCAACGATTCGATAAAAATCAAGCAGCCCGGACCAAAAACAGGAAAGACTCCGATAGCGGCAAGGAAAGGAGTCGGGAGAAGACAGGAAAGATTTGAAATAAATCGTTGATAGCGCCCCAATAGGATAACGGTCGTCAAAAAGGAAACTGTTATCGCCACCCAAGAGAGTACGCCCCGTGCCGCATCAAGCTGCCGAAACAATTGAGGCTTTTTTGAATAATGTTGCGGTTCTCGAAGGAATGATTCCAGCGGGGTTTCGATTACTTCAAAGATACGTACGTCGTTGCACAGCCTCAGCAACCCGCCAGGATCGTGTGATGGCAGAGTCGTTCGTCCCTTATTCAACTTCCCTAACAGAGATTCAATAGTTTCCCCACAAGAATCGTCCAGCTTAACTTCTTGACCGGCTTCGAAGACTGTCATTGACATTTTGCCTTCTACCACTCGGCATTTTGCCGGTGCACTATCTCCGACCTGCAGCGCGATTCGATCTCCTTGGACTAAAAGTAGCGTAGGAACGCGGGACCAAGATCCTTCGCGATGATCGTCATTACTTAAACGATAAACGGGGTATATATCGGTCAATGATGTCCCTTGTAGGTCAATAAGATTGTCGTCAGCTTCAATCGACGATTGGTTTCTGCCCTGGTCGCCTATGGTTGTTGCACTGCTTTTACATCGACCTTCTTGTTCGTGCAATTGCTTCAAGAACTTCGATATCATCCTTCTTTTCAAACTATCGATCCCATGTGAGGCGGAGTAGCGATACCGAGTGATGAGCCATAAATTCATTATGCACCCACACAATATTACAACCGCTCCAACGAGTTGTGATCGCGTGAAGGAGTGAATTACATCGTCATCAATTTGGGAAGAGAACGACAATATAGCAATCACCAAAAGTGAAACCGACATGACAACGCCACATATGATATCCAGATCCCATTTGTGCCATATGGAAAAGAAGATATGGGTTGATCCTCTTTCGCTCTCTGTCTTCGAACGATCAATGGTGTTGATGGACGTTTGCAAATATTTTTCCAACGTTTGCCGAAGGCGATTTCTTGCCTCTCTCCATGATAGAGGAGGCGCATGCAAACCATCCCTCCTCTCTGTGTCGTCGCTGCTCATCTTGTCCCTCCTTAGCTGGTGATGTTTTGGTGTTTCCTGGAGTTTGAGAAGGAACCACTAGACTGGTTCCGAAACCACAAATCAATCACGCCATTGTAATATGTGAAGATACGGAAAATCAAAATCGCTGTCACAAAGATTGGACTCCTTCGCGCACTTTTTAGGGTTTAGGTTCAATATTTTAATCGAACTAAGTCCACTGTCAAAGCGCGCCGAAACGGATCCCGTCCGCGCCGTTGTAGCTCGCGCAACATCATTGCAAGACGTAGTTTTTGTCCGCGCCAAGAAAATCATACGTAGAATGCGTAAAAGCAGTACTGGATGTTCTACTCTTCATGGACCTCGCGCCATAAATTTGGAAGCAATCATTTCGAAAAAAGTCCATCTTGTGTCAGCATCACAAGGACAAGGTTGTGCAAAATACCACTTTTACAAGTTGCTTTCACCCGTTTATAAAAGAATTTGGAATCCGATCCACAATTAATTAGCGAAACAAGAACCTACGATGCCGACTTTAATGGCCTCGCAAAATCCTCTAGCCGGTGGCACCGCCTCCGCAGAGCGCCCCATTGGAAGTTGCCTCTCCCGCTATCACGCTTAGCTTCGATGGGGTTGATTTTATGCTTTTGCCGACGGACAAGAAAGTCCGCAATGTCGTACAAGAACGAATCCGATCGTGTGGTTTTGTCTTTGAGCTCATTCACGGGAACCTTGTCGGTGTCTAGATCAGCCTTGTCTTCGTTGGTGTTGCCGGGTAGAACCGAACAAGGTTCGGCAATCACAAACACCGCCGCAATCCTTTCGACAGCAAAGTCGTCGACAGCCCCAAAGGTCGAAGACGATCCAGACTCTCCCGCACAAAACGAAAAGAAAGCGTTGCAAGCAGGTCTCACCGGGACAACAGATCCTTCCATTCAAGAGCGACAACAAGAAGGCGAAGAAAACGTCGTCCAAGAAAGATAACAGCGACACCGAAAGCAAGCGCAAACGAAACCAAGCTGGTGTATCCGTCAAGTCAACCCAAGCGACCAAGTCGAAAAAAAGCCGCCAAGATACGAAATCTGAACTTCCGCCGATCACCTTGGGCCAGGCTAGTCTGGCCACTCAACTGACTCAAGACGAAATCAATGAGCCGATGCCACTTGTGTCGAAGAATCATTTCGCCGGAACTCCTTCCGTTGAAGACATTGTCGAGCCGTGATTGTATCCGAAGTAGTGGGGACTCCGTTGTTACGGTGAAGGATGATTGCGATTCAGGGATGAAAATCGAAAGCGTCAAACAAGAAGAGGGAAACAATGAAAGCATCATCCTCACTGAAAACGATCCAGAGATTGCAGACGGTGCCAAGAGCGCATTCTCTTATCCCGCACCTCCTGCCCGCTGGGGACACAGCATGACCCCGGTCGACAATGGCCAGATCTTGGTATACGGCGGACAATCCTTTGATCTTCAAGGAAATCCTGTCATTTTGTCGGATGTGCATGTATACGATCCAAAGAACGGTGGATCCTGGCACAAGCCCATCAATTGTCGAGGGGAAGCTCGGCAATGGCACAGCGCAACCTTTATTCCCGGTCGTCAACAAATCATCGCCTTTGGTGGTGAAACGATTGATCCGATCAAAAGCGGAAAGAAGGGAGCGAAGAAGGACAAGGTCATCACTAGCGATACACTCCGCGTCCTCGATACCGAAATCATGCTCTGGTATCCACCCTGCCGCTTCGGGAGATGTTCCTACTGGTCGCAGTGGCCACACGGCGACATTTTTCCCATCGACCAACGAACTGATCCTTTTCGGTGGAGTTCGCTGGCTCCAAGTGGCTCAACACTGTGAGCATTCTGGATGTCACCCGATGGATTTGGACAACACCTCACTGTTCGTTGGAACTGCCCCGAAACCCCGATCCTATCATTCGGCAACCGCCGTAGGACCTCAGAAGATGGTGGTTTTTGGAGGCAACAACAAGACAAGCTGCTTCAATACCGTTCACTGTCTTTGAAGCCATCGACTGAAGAAAACAATGACGGCAATAGCGATGGAGACTAACAAGAACAGTAAATCCTACCTGGTTGGCAATGGTCGAATCCAACCATCCGAGGAAAAGCTCCCTTCCCACGCACAGGACACACGGCCACACTTCTGGAAGATGGCAAAGACAATAATGGTTTACGGAGGCTGGGATCCGAACTGAGGAAGACTGAACTCACCGGGGAAGACAACATCTTTAAGGGCAGTTACCTCTTGGACACCCAAGAATGGACGTGGAAGAAGGGTCCAGATCCGCAAGCTGGTGGCAGTGGAAGCACCGAACACGCCTTGGAAGACTGCGGTGCAAAGCGTTGCGGACACACTGCCGCCTTGAACTCCGAAAACGGTGAAGTTTTCGTCTTTGGCGGAAGAATTCCGGGAGAAGTTCTAGCCGGAGATGTTCAACGACTAGCTCCTCCCCAAGAGAAGACGGTGGAACTTACAGGGGTGTTAAGAAGTGACTTCATTTCTCGAACTCTGATAAGTTCAGCAGCTTGTGTGGGTTTTGCGTTCGCAACACACAACTAGTTTTCATAAAAACGATGATGTTCATTATTATTTAGTGATGCTACATATTTTTATACGAAAAAAAAGACTTCCGTAGTACTGAAATTCGAAACGAAACTACTTCATGCTTCATCTGAAGCAACGATCAAATCGAAATCGACGACGTTGTTGCCACTTTTTGTTCGAAATCTGCAATTCGGTCTGACAACAAAGAACGATACCTCTGCACCCCGAACAAGCGAAAGCAAATCCTTTTGATAGTCGAGAAATAGTCCTATTTCGTCAACCCACCATGGTCACGAGAGACATTATAAAATTCTTCAGCCTCGTGGCTCTGACATTGGTTTGCATAGGATCCTTTTTCACGTCTCCAAGCATATCCATGATGAATCCGTCTATGCGTGTCATTACAGCGATAGACGCCAACACGCGGGACATTTTGTTCGGCACCGAGAAAAGAAGCGAAGGAATGCGAGAATAGGATAAATGCCAATTCTGCTGGTGGAAAAGAAGATTGCAAAAATTATGGTGACATTGCAAAGAAGTGCGAAAGGGTGGTTCGAAAAGCTTTCCGGTATATAAACATGGGAGGGTGCCCGAAAGAACTCAAGCTACTGACTCTTTGCGAAGATGAATGGTGCTATCAAGACCCGACATTATGTCAGAAAGAATGTGCTGGCGTGAAAAAGAACGTATCACTCTGCATTCAGGAAACAATCGAGCGCTACTTTAAGAGGAATGGCTTGAAAGAAAACGGGACCATATGATGATTGGATTTAAGTAGTAGTGATTATTTTTATGCACTGAACGAAGTGTACCCCGACGATCAACGCATGATGAAACTGCAATTCTTTTAAATCTTCTACTCAATTGTCCCAATAGTCATCGTCGAAAAGTTTCAAGATCTGCTTCCGTTGTACAACATCATTTCCCGATTGTTCGTCTTTCCAGGTCGCAAAATCCGCTGCCAATTGTTTTGCAATTATATCATCCTGGTCAGTTTTCTAACAATGCGGCACGTTCTCGAAGCCATTGAACAACATCTAGTCGACCAAATGCCACAGCATGAGTCAGAGGTGTATTTCCACCGTGATTTGGAACGAAAAAAATCCACAGCCAACAACCTCGCCTAGGTATTTGCAGACCTCGAGATTGCCTCCGCTAGCCGCCCAGTGTGCTACCGTGCATCCATTTCGATTGGAAAGATCCCATTTGGCACGATATCGCACCATGAGTTTTACCGTATCCAAACTACTCGACCAAGCTGCCCACATCAACGGTGTGTTGCCGTCCTTCGTTTGCTGGTTGACTAATTCCTTCGTAGATACTGTCTTGTCTTTCTCACTCTCCAGCAAAAGATGTTGGCATAATTCATAGTGTCCTCCAGTGCCAAATTCCTTGCTATTCGCTCCCGCGCATGCCCAGTGAAGAGGTGTAGCGCCATCTCGTTCGGTTTTTCGTCAGCAGCTTATCCGGAAAATACGGAAGAAGTGTTTCAAAAGCCTCTAAGTTTCCGGTACCAGCTGCCCAGTGGATTAATGTGGTTCCACGAGTGTCTCTTTCCAAAGGATTGGCTCCGTGTTGGATCAGTAGTTGCAAAACCTCTTTCGAGGTAATGTTGATATGCTCGAGCGGCCACGCGTTGTCTGATTGGACGAGCTCGTTCCTGGCAGCTGCTAAGAGACCTCTTCCGAAAATAAACTGGAATGCTTCGATTTGTCCTATTGTAATACGACGTCGAGGAGTGTTCGCATCTCCCGGTTGCTTCTCGTTCTCGCTTTGCCATTGATTGCACAAGGCACAAAATTGTTTGTTCCTCCGACAGGATAATAAAAAGTCGTGCCATTTGGTTGTTGCCCGATCCTTCCCCCTTCGACCACTCGTCTCCTTTTTCTTTTCCACAAGCAGAGGTAGACCATGAGGCAAATCCATGTACACCAAAAATGCATGACTTGGTGCAATTGTCTTTTCCAATCGAGCTCCAAAATATTGAGAAGGAATTTCGAATTTTGATAGATTCATGATAAAGTCTTCCTCGTGAATAGTATGAATAGGAATTTGTTCCAAACAAAGTGCTGCCATCGTCGGGTATGATTGTTTCTTGCAAAAATCGTATTTTGGGGTGGACATGACGAGACACAGTTCAAATCCAACAGGGGTGGAAACGTCCGGTTCATTTCCATCACTTCTGATTCCGAATAATATTGAGTAAGGTAGTCGAAAGCCGTGACGTTCTCGTGCAAATGCGAAGTCGTTCTGTAGAGATATCGAAATCCGTGGTTCATTCTTCGGGCCGCACGGGGCCCCTTTGTTCGCTGTTCGTGCGGACGTCGATCTACCACCATCTCTTCTCCAGCCGAGATCAGATGATGTTGCAACATCACCATCATTGATATTTGACATGGTAGATGCAAACAACGCAAAACTGTCTCGGAAGAGTGAGGCGTGTTGAAACACATCATGTGGTCGAACCGGTAGTAGCGACGTTGTTGGCTCTGTCAAGAAACTGGAGACGATGCGGAATAGGAATATCAGAAGACACCAACACGTGCATCGACGTTTGATTTCCATCATCTTTGAGTTCGAATAATGCAGTCGTCGTGATGATGATGTCCTTCTGGTATGATGCTTGTTGTTAGTTGATTTTGTGTTGGAAGACGAAAGAAATTAGATGTTGTGATGGATGGAGGTCGGAATGTTTTTGATGCATGGGTATGTTCATATGGTTTTTATGATTTGATCATATGTCTCAATACTCTTTCGCTTTGTTCGTGGTATGTTGTGAAGGGTGAAACCCTCCCGCAAAAAAGTTGTTCTGGCCAAACATGTGCAACTCCGCGTGGAACACTTCTCGACATACCACCCCAAGAAGTGACAGCCCTATCAATCAATCAAAGTCGTACTTCGTACGAACATTCTCTCTCAAATCATTCATCTTCTTTGTTCTCAGTTCAACAATCAACAAAGAAACACCTCGTTCGCTTCATAATATCCAAAATCTTTAAAAAATCACGATGAATCGCTTTATCCTCCTTATCTTTGCTTTCTTTCAATTGACGGCCGCTTTTGCTCCCGTCTCCAATTTCGGGGCTCGATCCCACCGCTCTGTTCGCCGGTCAAGGTGAGAGTGAAGGAGGTGCCGCAATCGCCAAGCCACAGATCAAGACGAGCCAAAAGGTTGAGACGGTGCAAAAAGAAAAGGTCAAGCAAAGACAAGAAGCCAAAACGCATGACCCTATTTCCCGTCGTGACGAAGAATTCGAAGAGGCTCCCATGTACAAGCTGATGTTGTTGGGTGACGACTCCTACGACCCAGTTCATGTCGCCGAGAGACTTTGCGCCATCTTGGACGATATGGACGAAGATCAAGCTACGACCGTTATCACTCAAGCTGGGCAGTCGGGAGAAGCAATGTGTGGGAAATACCCCTTCGAAAAGGCGGAACTTTTCAAGGAACAACTGATTCGGTCAGATCCCATGATTTTCAGCGACATTAAGGAAGAGAACAAGAACTAAGGTCAACATTGGGTCAATGGCTACTTGTTCAGTCCTTGTAGGTGTATCGGCATGGTCACATGATATATACTTTGCTGTAAAAAGGTAGATTGATTTTCATATAGTCCCACCTTCATTTCAGTTTGCAGAACAAGGTCTTTCGCAACCGTTGCAAATATCGCAATGATAATCGACAATGCGTTAGTACCGTACACAAGATTAAATTAGATCTATATTCTTTTTATTATTTCGAAACAACTTTTCGTTGCCTCCTAATTGGTCTACCAGGGCGTCTGAGAGTATTCTTTGTTGTCGTTGTTTCTGTGTAAACTTCAGTACCACCCCTGTCGTCGCGAGGCATACGAGTCTCATCCAATGCATCTATCCCGTCTTCTGTATCCATTGACGTCACTGAACTCAGCAACTCGACCATTTCCATCTTTTCTTCTCTGGAGTAATCCCTCTTGGCCTTCGGCGACATTCCCAGAGCCTCCATCATGTAAAAGGTGCCACCACCAAGGAAGAACACCGTGAATATGATACAGGCTGAAGTCATTGCCTTTAGTTCTGATTTGAAAGGTGTTCCTTCTCCCGTAACACCGTCGTACAGTGGAATATGCTCAACAAGGGCAAAGGACATGGCTCCACGTAATCCAGCAAACCATAAAACCAATTGCATCTTCCCGTCGATAACAACGCCCGCGGCTTGGTTTGATCGGCTTGAACTTGTATCCAAGTGATGAAACGTGCACATGGCTTTAGATTGCTGGGTTCTCGTAATCCAGTTTGCAATCGAACTCAGGCAGGGAATCATTATTGCTCGACTTATACAGCAGCCAGATATAGCAATGAAGACATGGTTTGCGTTCCAATGATACCGTGCACTGAATAAGAAAAGTCCAAGGTAGGCGAAGATTGCAGTTTCCATCATGGTTGCAATAATCTCGGTCACGAATGCAATATGCGTTTTGGCCTCCTTGGACAAAAGGCCCTCTTTCGAAAAGATTGCACGGCGCACTTTTGCCCGTCGTCGCCGGTCCTTGAATTTACCTGACTCATTTCCATAATCCGAATCTGTCTCGTCATTCGGTAAATCGAGCAACTCTTCCGTCCCTACCACATACATATCCATAATAAAGCCTGCGGCCACCACCGCAACGATGCCTGACCATTCGATTCCATCGCAAACGTAATATGGTAACAGAGCCCAGCAACAAAACATGAGAACCTCTACGAGAGGTGTTTGGCAACCATGCATAACCCAGTAGTAGAGGGTGCAGACCAATCCATATCCTAGGCCGATCAAAAGTGAACCAATGAAGACGACCAAGAAATGGATCGCTGCCGCCGTTACCGCGTTACTGTCCACAACCATATCGTCATCCAGAAAATGTACCAGAGTTTCAAAAAGAACAATTGCCACTCCGTCATTCAGAAGCGACTCTCCAAAAATTACAACGTAGATTGTATCTTGGTCTGTCATTCCCATGTTGCTCAAAACGCTCAAAACGGCGATAGGATCAATCGATGAAATCAATGCGCCGAAAGTTAGGGCTTCAGCATAGGGAATAGTTTCGCACTGCAGATATTGGCTGCCCTTGTGTACAACAAAAGCGGTGATACAAGTCGCAATCAACGTTCCTAGCACAGCATAGAACATAATCGGAACGACGTGCCTGACGAAAGATCGCTTATCAATGTTCAAGGCTGCTTCAAACACAATCGGAGGCACCATGATTCGAAGAAACCAATTTCCGTCAAAACTAATGTCGTTGTGGGGGTAGTATGTCAGTATGTATCCCACCGTCACTAAAGTCGAGAATTGGAGAGAATTTAAATGAGAAAATTGGAGTGAGTGAAAAGTAGAATTGCGTGGATAGAAAGTGAAAGGCGAATTTCGTACGTACCTCCAACCAAAATGCAACCCGCTGCCTCGGGAAGCCAACGAATGTGAAAGTGACGAATCAGAGATTTAATCAGTCCGCACAGTGCAATTACCCCCACTCCAACAAATAGTCGGCGGTCGGAAAGCTCTTCTTCGTTTACGCTGCAATTTTCGTGAAAAACATTTAGGATGGATGTACAGCAGGTTCTCGCTTCCACAGAAGTGGGGTCATTCAGAATATTTTTGACCATATCCGCAGCTTCGGCCACCGCCTTTGAAGAGACTGCTGCATCTTCCTGTGCTTCTGTGACTGTGATATTCGTTTGGTTGACAACTGCTTTCATGAGTTTGTTGTCCTGTTGAAGCATCAATGTTTCCGTAAGCATGTTTTCGGAAACATGCTTTGACTTGACCGGAAGGGCGAGGTTTGCCAACGGCTTTTTGCCTTTCTTGTCCGGCGACGGACTTGTTTCTGTTACGCCCGTTTCTTGTTTTACAGTTTGCTCACTGTCTGCCTCCTCGGCTTTGACTTTTCTGCGTGCCACACGATGTGATTTAACGGTGGAATTCTTTGGATTCCACAATGACATACGCTCCGCAACGTCGTCGTCCGTCACATCGTCGTCCGTATCACAGTCATCGCTACTCTCAGTGTATTCGTTGTTGTCATTGTCTGCGACGTCGTTTCTATCACCAAAAATGTCCTCAATACCAACAAAATTTTTAATTGAAAATCCCCAACTCTGTTCTCTTTCAGCCAATGACTCTTCCTCTGCGTCATCGAATTCGTCTTCGATCAGGAATCGGTGTGTCGTCATCGATGCCTCAAACCGAGATTGAAAGTAATCAGACCAATCGGACAGCGTCCGTTGCCAATGAATGATGGGATTGGTTTCGATCGCTAGCAATCGTTCTCTTTGCCTCACTACCGGTTGCGAACTTTCGTCGGCATCGCATGTTTGGGTGTACGCCTTGATGAGGCCGTCACATTCGTCCTTCAAGTCGGTAGCATTAATCACATAATTTAGGACAGAATCTCGACACAAAAGAGCATCAATAGCATGCACAACGGCACCGTCTGCTGCCATTGGAATAGCATCGTCGGTGTTGTCAAATATCGGGAGTGTGAACCCCTCTGATGACGAATCTGTCTGTCGTAATGACGATGATTTGTGATGCTTGTGTTGTTTGGTGGATTTTGAATTATCGTGATGAGCGGCGGGCCCACCTTTTCGTTTCTTAAACCGTTCCATCAGGTGTCCATACATATTGTTTGTAGGTTGTGAGATAAGATTCAACTCTTCCTCTATCCTCTCTTTCTGCGGCTCTGCAGGGGCGTCTGCATCTTTCCATGTTCTGTCTCCCACATTAGGCTCCTTCCATTGGCGAGATCCATCATTTGCTGCATGCAGCGGTTCGAGAAGGTCTTCCGACCAAGTAAAGATCGCTACAATAACGAACAGAATGCAAAGCAAGATAATTAGGCGGAAACCACTCAATCGTTTCCTGTTCGATCGAACATTGCTCGTTGAAACAGTTGGTGAACCCGCCATCTTGCACGATATCGCCGGAGTTAATGCATAAATGATATTGGCAAAGTTCCAATTTAGTTTGATCGCAATGCACCGTCGAGTCGGAGCTACACTTTGAACTTGATGATGATTGTAGTGACTGCAGCAACGGAAGATGCCTGCCTGAAAGGAAGATTGAGTCGTCTTTGCTCACGGTGCGCAAAAATAGTGTCGTGAAACAGACATTTTTTCTTCTCGAAAACTCACAAGAAATGACGGTTGGAGCGATTTTATTTCCTTCCACACTATTTTTGAATCTATGGATGATGGTATGAACATAGTTTGTGGAGATTTTCGATAAGAATCATCGTAGTAAATCGGATCAAGCATCAAACTATGATCATATGAACAAGTCTATTTTGAAGTAACCTTAACCCCAATTCCTGATACACGTAGGATCGTACAGATTTAGTGACGCGCCTTGTCGAAAACATCGACAATCGAAATTGAAAATAATTATTATCCGATGCCACACAATTTTATTTCATCGATGAAAGAAAACAACCTATTCTCGGGATATCGTTGGACAAGAAAGGCATCACTTGGTTTTGTCTCGATTATTTGGTTTAGCTCAATACAATCTTCTGTCATGTCGTACAGAGGCGGAGGAAGCCGAGGAGGCGGCAGAGGTGGAAGAGGGAGATCCGGTGGTCGTGGGGAATATTACAAGAACAAGTACGGTCGTGGAGGTCGAGGCGGTGGTGGAAGCGGACGAGGAAACACGGATACGGATCGTGGTCGACATGCTCCCTCGGGAGGTGGTTCGTACGATGATTTGCGGAATCTCCTTCGCCGCCTGGATGGGAAATCGTATGGAGCCTACCACGATCTTGACACGGATGCGAAAAATGGATGGGTAAACTCCAAAGAGGGATTCTCCTTCTTCTGTGAACGAGCTCAGAGCGATCCCTTTGCTCCTCCCACACGCTGCAGGGTTGTCATCGACTCTGCCAAAGCTGGATTTCCACCACAGAGTTATTCCAATCGAATTCGATCCATGGCCTTGGCTGATTACCTTCTACGGACTTTGTATTCGACTTGTAAAAACCTAAGTGCAGACGCCTCTATGAACGGTGGTGGTGGGGGCTGGAAAGGACCAAAAGGAGGAGACGTTCAAGTCCTTGAGCCATGCCAACACGTATTGGAACAATCTGCTGTGCAGGTCGATCAATCAACTGGAAACATCATCGCCCAAATCACTGTAGCTTTGCCAGCCCGTGGCCGAACTATCCTGGGACAGGCCGCAGAATCCATTCTCTGCCAGACAATTCCTGCCATGGCAGAGAAGTTGTGTTACGCCTCGCTTTCGGCACCAAAATTAAGACAGCACGTCGAAATGGTGGAAGATCAGGTTTGGCTGCGAGAACAGTTGGAAGCTCGGAACATTGTCGCCTTTGTTCGAAACGGAGCAATTCTGCCGCGTCGTAGCGGTGCCGATGATCGGCCGATGGATCCTGCCAAGAATCCGGTTCCCTTTGTATCACCGCCGCGTCTTGAAGTCGACTTTACTCTGCCAAATGCTGGTATCACCATCAAGGGTATGGGCATTCCGAAAGGTATATCGCTCATCTGCGGAGGGGGATTTCATGGCAAGTCCTACCTTGCTTGAAACGTTACAATTGGGTATCTATCCTAAAATCCCGGGCGATGGCCGAGAGTTTTGTGCCACGTCGTTTTCCTCGGTCAAAATCAGAGCGGAAGACGGGCGCAACATAAGATCCGTGGACATTAGCAATTTTATCAACAACTTGCCATTTGGAGCAGACACGACATGCTTCTCCAGTGAGGATGCCAGTGGAAGTACTAGTCAAGCGGCAGGCATTATTGAGGTGAGTTATTCGATAGCAATTCTTGATCAGAAATTGTCGGTAAGATGATTATATCGCGTTCGATTCGCAATCATTCTCACTTGTTTTCGTTGTGAATTTTAAATGTAGGCACTTGAATGTGGTGCAGATACACTTCTGATCGACGAAGGTAAGAAAGATATAGCACTTGACAACTCTTTTAGGTATATGTACTCCTCCTCACTCTCTTGTGCCTTTATTTTCAATATATCAATGTTTCCAGACACATGCGCAACTAATTTTATGATTCGAGATGACAAAATGATGCAATTGGTGGAAGGTGACAAAGAGCCGATCACACCATTTGTTCGGGTTGTTCGTTCTCTATACGATGATTTACAGGTTTCGTCTATTTTGGTGATTGGGGGAACTGGAGACTACTTCGACGTGGCTGATAATGTTTTGGTTATGGATTCTTATAAATGTATCGACGCCACTGAGAAAGCTAAGATGATCGTAGCGCATTCGAAAAATTCATCTGCACTGCCGCACATGGCATCCCAAAGCAACTGTTTTCCGATCCTTGAAAGGAACTCGCAGCATCAATGGCAATGCTATTCGATCCGAATGGAAAAGTCAAAACAATTACCCGAGATCAAATATCGTTTGGCGAAACTGAGCTTGATCTAAGATGCCTGGAACAGCTCGTGTCAAAATCACAAACCACTGGCAATTGCCAATGCTCTACAGCAGTTTCCCAAAGTGTGTAAAAAGGGTCAATCGTTCAAGGAGAACTCTCCACGACATGGAAAATTATATCAATGATGAAGGACTGGATTACTTGACTCCCGGTCAATTCCACGGTCAGATGGCACGTCCCCGTCTATTTGAGATTGCAGGGGCCTATAAATCGCCTTCGACGGGACAACACAGGTCACCAAGAGGTAAAAATAGTAAGAAAATTTTATAACTCTGTCTCGCTCGATTATCAAACCTTCGCCTTGGTCTATTCCAGCCTTCAATCTCGCGATTTCTTCATCCTTCCGGCGAAGCTCGTACTCAAACTTCGATTTCTCCAGTCGCCGTTCAACGTCAACCTGGGAAATTGCGTTCGCCAGATCGTCTTGTGCTCTCGATCTTTTCACGTTTTACGTCAGGCGACTTTCGTCTGAAGCTTGATAACAACTCCTTCATAATACCGAGTGGCAGCTTTGAATCTCTTTCTCAACTTCTCTGAAGCTGCTAAGGACGCCCTCATCGTTTCTTTGAGTTGATTGATTTGCTGCTTCAAGCCAGAGACGTCGTCTTTTGAATAGGAACGTTTTTTGCTACGACAACGGAACAACATTTTGCATCTTTTCTTTTGCGTCTCCGTTTCTTCGTCACAAGCCTCTGTGACCAAACTTGTCGAAGTGCGTGTCCACACCGGAGAGGGTTTTGTGTCGCTGAAGAACAGTTCTCTGCAAGTCCTTGCCTCCAGTACTATGCGAAGGACCTCTAGGCATGTTTTGTCGCCGAGCTTGAATAACGTCTGATTGTGGGACGGCGTCCTGAATGAGTTGTCTCGTTTCCGAAATACATTTTGATCACGCAGAGTTTGGTGCCCAGAGGGAATCGGTAGGAGGCGCGTAGTATCTGCTTCTGAGAAGCTACTCCACCCTTCACGAGACGTCATACGAGTCGCGCCAGGGCCACTTGATTGTGGCAACAGACGAATCGCATGTCGTGGCTGGTCGACTATTCCGAGTATACGAATGTTCTCCCTCTTCAATGTTTTCTTGTTCGTTCCATCTTTGAGTACACAATGATTCCTTGCAATTACTGCCACGGAGTGATTCTTGTTTGGAGAAACCGTGTTGGGACGAAGTGCAAGAGCAAGCCTTTTCTCGGATTGGCGAGAATCAATGTTTTCTTTGATGGCGGCTATACTTTCATTGAGATCTGAAGATTCGTACATGGAAATATCAAACATTTTCGAAACAACAGTGTTTAGATCTTCCCGAAGCTTTGCGGCGTCTGCGAGGTGCAAATCACGTTCGAGTTCCATATGTGCCACTCTATTTTCGAGCTCGTGTAGTTGCGTCTTCAAGTCTTCGTTTTCCATCGTCTTTAACGAACATTTCTTCGATACCGAATCGAATTCTGTTTGCAACGTTTTGAACTGGTCCAGCACTAATATCGTATCAATTTTCTCCGCTTCCTTTCGAATTTCGTTCACAGCAACTTGGATCTCACTTTCGGTTCCTTCGAGATCGAAACAAAAGGAGAGATCGTCTTCGATCCCAGCTGTTGCGTCGAACAGTGGCATCGAAAACATTGCGTTCTCAAACTCTTGCATAGACGCGGAATCATCGAATAGGGTAACCCCATGATCCTTTGGTGCCTGTATAATTTCATCGGAGTTGTAGAATTCTTCGTCTGCTACATCACCCGTATCATTTGGCGTACCAGGATTCAATTCATCCACGGAATCTGTACTCCAATCTAATTTGGACTGTGGTGTTGTTTTCCCCTGGTTCTCATCGTAAGGGGCTATACTTAACTTGTGGTCTTCACAGGTTGTTATGTCATTGGATTCTTCATGAAACAAACCGTCTTCCGGGGAGGGACTTGGTGGATGCACGCGGGCTGATACAGGTTGTGCTAGCTTTTGAATCGAGTGCACATCGCAAGACACTTCACTACCATGAATTTCGCTATTCTGGTTCAGAATAATCCGTCGACATTGTTGATGGTGTTTTGGTGGGTGTCAAAGCATTGAGATAAGCTAGATGAAACTTGTTTGGTCTTTTCTTTGGGCTCCCCGAGCCATTGTCGCTAACCATTGTTTTTTGCACAAATCGATCTCCGAGGCGATGCTATCGATGGTGATTCGTTAGGGAGTTCGGTTAGTGCTACTGGTAGTTTCAATTTGATCCGGGATAGCATCGGTTGAAAATGAAGGCCTACCGTTATTTGTAGTGAAAACGAATGCAATTTCATGTGTCAGCTCCCTCTCTCTTCATAAAGCACGCACAGACCTGACTACAACAGCACTAACCACAGCCATTCTGATTATCCAACTTTAGTTCGTGGAGCGATTCGTCTCCGTTGAGGTTCTGTTTTGAGTTTTGGAAGATGAATTTTTCCTAAACAGAATCCCCAGCCACGAATGAAAGGAAAAGTTCAACGACAACCGACGACTTTCATGTTTGAAAGATGCAAAGAGAGTCAAGACAACATAGAATCTCTATTGATACAAAGGCGTACCTCTGTCGTAAATACTCCGGGTGTATGGATTGAAAAATGACAGGAAAAGAAGATTCCATTGTCAATCTCGATTTTTATCAATAATTTTTAGTCCCAGTTGAAGGATTTTCATTTCATTCTCCGGGTCCTCTTGATCGTCATTTTTCAAAAACGAGGGATTCAAATTTCGGATTAGACATTATTATCATCACAAGTGAAACAACATTCCTGTAATCATTATCTGCGTTCATCTCTGTTGACGATAGAAGAGAGCATAGCTCACCGCTGCCATGAGTCCTCGAAACATCAGGAATGGATCATCTGCTGGTTCGAGAAAGGCACCTTTCGGAATTCGGAGCCGACATTTGCTGCATGCATTTTTGTTCTCTTTGCTGTTAGGAACAAGTACGTTTCTCTCGACCCGAATGGAAGCGGTTGGGCCTCAAACCTTCGATCAGAAAGGTTTTGAGGATGCGCCATCGGTCATTGTTGCCAACAAGGAGGTCGAAAGTGAGAAGAAACTTCTGGAGGATGAGCAATCGACCATCGCCAGTCAGTAAGGAGCCGGTAGACGCTATAGATTGGAACGACGGGATTTTCCGTCGAGAAGCATGGGACAATGATCCTGTAGTGATCGAATCCCACAGGCTATTGTTTTTCACAGTGCCCAAAAATTCGTGTACCACGTTCAAAAAGCTTTTTCGGAGAATGATGGGATACCAGAATTGGTTCACAGCCGAACCGCACGATCCAAGTTCGAACGGTCTGCGGTATTTGGGACATTATTCTCGTGAACAGCAAATTGAATTTGTGACATCTCCAGATTGGACAAGAGCAATCTTTGTTCGAGATCCATTAGAAAGAACCTTGTCTGCCTATATGGACAAAGCACTTCACACCTTCAGGTACCCGAACAGACCTTCGGTGGAGGGCGCCCATGTGAAGAGCAGTTGTTGTCACCGTGAATCGAAAATTCCTGCCTGCAGCGAGTTTCCTTTGTCGCCATGGGAGAATCCTTTGACGGTAGAGAATTTTCCGTTTGAGGCCTTTGCAAAATCTTTGATGGCGCAATGCAATGACCCCCACTGGGCACCACAGGCTTATCGAATGCGCAAGGAAAATTGGAAAATGATCAATTTCGTGGGTCACTTTGAGAACATTCAAGACGATACTCGTCGTTTGTTAGAACGCATAGGAGCATACGAAGAATTCGGCCGTACGGGATGGGGCGAAGGCTCAAACAAAAACGCATCCATTTTCGAACGGAATATAGCAAACCACAAAACTGGGTCTGGTAATAAAATGAAGCAGCACTATACACCAGAACTGGAAAGGTTGGTAATGGAACACTATCGAGCGGACTACGACTCTGATGTATTCAACATGACCAAACCATTCGACTAGTCCGATGCGCAGAAGCTAATTAAATAACCAATTAGAAGACAATACTAATATCGCAACTTTATCGCATGGCTTGGAGCACTAGAGTGGCCGACAATCTGTCAGTAGGTTCCTATTTCTTTAGCTTGACTTTTGGAACTGATCCACGACGAATTCAGAATCGAATTCCTCGTCAGAGTCTTCACTTTCTTGCCCCCAATCTCCACTGACGCCAAATGCATCCGATGCTGAAGATGATGATTCGTCGTTCTCATCAATAAAACTCTCTTCGTCTTCCGACTGCAACCGGTCGTAGCTTTCGACAACCCTAGTTAGAGTAACGCGGCGACGATCTCTCTTCCTGGGTGATGACGAATCTCTCTCGTTTTCCGTGTCTTTCTGCGGTTTTGGGTGAACCCTCTTCTCTGACGAATGCTCCATCTTTGAATTGTCTTCCGAGTCTTTCGTCGATGCCTCATCTTCAGCTTGGGAAGTACTATCAATACGCACCTCTCCTGTTCCATATCGGTTGCTCGTTTCAGACAAGAATTCGAACGTTTTTTCGGTCTTGCGAGCCAATATTTTAAGGCCTGGTATGGCGGAGTTCCCGAAGATGAGTTTGCTACCCCTTTGAATTTGGTTTGTATTCTCCCCTTGGATCGCTGTCGATCCCGAATGTGCACTGCAAAATGTGTGCAAAGTACCTATGACATGTACGCCAAATGAATCTAAAAGCTTCTTGAGAAATGTCGTCGATGCCATATCCAATCCCTTCGATTCCTCGTCTTCGACTTGGATTAGTGGTTGCTCGTTTCTCCATTCAATATATTCTTGTGACTTCATGACAGAAACATCCAACATATATTTTGAAACGCTCATGATTGAAGATTGAAGGAACTTAGGGAAAATATGAAATTTATCCTTGTAAAGCCCGACCAACCCTCCGTACACAATTATCATACGTTCAAGATCGTAAACAGGATGATCCTTACGTGTTTTACCTGCACGTTGCTTAAACCTTGCCATTTCCTCGGGTATGGAGAACAGAGTTATGCTTGAAACTGTCATTCTCATTAGCATGTCAAGATATATTGGATAGCTGGAAGATGTTAGACAATGAAAATCGGATGAAGTTGGAACTCGAGGTTTCGGAATCACTGGTGTAACAGTAGAAGGTGGAAGATATTCGTCGTCGTCGTCATCGTCATCTTCTTCAGGGAATGCTTCGTTGTCCTTCGAATCCGCTTTTTCTCCAACAGTGCAGTCATCGACGTCCCGCAAATACTCAACAATCTTTCCGAAAAGAGTGTTCAGTAGCTTGGGCATTAGTTTAAATCTTCGTGGAGATAACGCAATCAACCCCCAGTGACGCCTCATGGAGTGAACAAGATTCTGATGCCGATCCAGAGACTTGTTGTAACGATGTTTCAACAATTTTGTGATAATGCGATGCGAGCAACATTCTTCGACAGCGGCACCGGTGAGTCCTTTGGGTTTGTAACGAGAAAGCGATTTAAATAACTTCACCAAAGTAAAAGGAGGACCAGAAACACTGTCCTTGTGTTTTTCCCCGTTCGTATATTTCGATAGAAACGTTGCATTCCAGTGAATATCGATCATGCGGTCTAAAATATTCAATCCTGATTCAACCGCAAAAATAGATAGAGCTTCCAAAAGCTGTGAAGTAATAGGACTATGTCGTCCAGCAATGTGGTCTCGAAACGAAGAGACGAGTTTGTTGAAATCCTTGAGGTCGATTGAATCATGACCTTCGGAAGTGTGATTCAACGGTTGCTCGGACCCAAATATTGATACGAAGAGACAAAAAGTATCAGAAGAGTCTTGGTTGTTCGTCTCAGAGGTCTGGCTACAGCCTGTCTTTGAGATTAAGATGACACTGATGAGTCTCAGGTATTCAGATATGAGAACAAGCAAGCCTTCAATTACTTCGTTGCTCTCCGTTGTCGAGTTGAGCAATGGAAAGTGCAGCAACAAAAACGCAGTAAGGCGTAAGCATCGCACACCATCGCCTGGAAATATCGACGCGCTTCCCTGGAGAAGCGTTTGAGTGCCGCTGTTCACGGCTTGTGTACTATGTGCCATTATCACGGAAAGATGCCTGATCAGATTGAGCCGTAATCGGATCACTTCCGAAACTGGCGCTAAAGTTGGTTCTGTAGCTTTATCATGTCGAAGATTCTCCACAACGGAGACGAGGAATGTATCATGTAATGGGTCGGTGAGACAAACCCAGAAAACGTGGTTCGGAATCGATTCGGTGCAATAAAGAAGTTTCGTAAGCGATTTTCTTATATTAAGAGCGACCGTTTCTGCTTTGATTTGAATATTCTTCGAAGGAAAGGACGTAAAATTCGATGAGAGAAGAACCTTCACAACATAAAAAGACGACTTGAAAAATGTGTCTTACCGTTTTTTCTGCAGCCAATGATGCTCTGTTCAGCTTTCTCTTCTTTGTTTTCTTTGACCCCTTCTGTGTGCCACTATGACTCCTCGATCCAAGACTCCGAAACAGTCGTTCCATCGAGTGGCAACCCTGCTCGATGTCGTAAATTTTAGTGAATTGATAGTGTATCATTTGTAGAGCTTCATTCTTTTCTTTGCATTCCATTTCGTCAAGCTCAGTGTCCAACAGGTGCTTAAAATGACTGTATGTGTTATTGAGAACAGCAATGGAGGTAGATAGAGCAAACAGTAACGCCACAGTAAACCGCGACGATGAATCTACGATCGCCTCCTTCTCGGATGCCGCTTTTGCCCCTTTGAAAAGTTCTAAGATCTGTTTGTCAATTCCTGATATAGGCATTCTTTCACTCTCCGAGGGCTGAAAACTGAAAAAGTGGGATTCGAAACAGCTCAATAGTTTCTGCTTCCTCTTTGCTATAATAGGACTGGACGAGGAAATACCGGGAAATTCAATGCCAGCGAACTGTGACAGAACAAAGTATTGGGGAGACAGGAATACAGGATCAGAATTTCGAGAATAGAACATAGTGTGAACTTGTCGATCACAAAAGACTTACTATCCAGGCACGAGGATTCCATTTGGTCGTTCGACCCAAAGCAAGATATGTATCAATCACATCGAACACCCACAAGCAGGACCGTTTCCAGCTGGAAGGTTGAGCCAGAAGAGTTTCGTTGGTGAAGAAGAAGTTGAAGCGGAATAGCATCTTTCGAAATCTCAGCTGTTTCGCTGGTATTCTGTCGAAAGGAAATACAGAAGGTGTCTCCATATAGGCAAAGATCGAACTTGACTTTGTTGTTGATTCTCTGGGCGAGTCGTCAGGATAATCTACAACTCTTGAATGGGACAAAACAAGAGACGCAACCTTAAACAAGTTCTTCCTCAAAGAGCTATCACAGTTGCCATGACCTCGTATGGACCGTAAAAGTTCCATCCCGTGTGACCCTATTCTTGGGTCCAACATGACTATATTGGAATGCGGTGAAAGGAAAACTCTCGACGTCATTTTGTGAATCGCCACTAAGAGCGGCGCATCCAAATCGCAGCATGAAATAATTGCGTTTGCCAACATCATCCCTCGGATTTGACGAGATGTCACCTTTCCTTCCATCTGCGTAGATGTTGTCCCTCCACCAAGCATAGGAGGAAAGAAGAGGAGCGTTCGACAGATTACAATGCTATCGAGTGGTCCATTCGAATCACTGTTACAGGAGACTCTTGCAACAACGGTGCAAAGAGTAAGCCACAACTCAATGTTTTCAAGATAGTCAAAAGACTCAGACATGATGTAGGCCACCAAACGATCGTGAAACGGCAGCAATATTTCTCTCTTCCTCGATAACAACGAAAGCAGCAACAAGAAAATGTGAAGGCATATGTCGGACCTGCCTTTTGTTTCTCGTTGAAGCTGCTCGTTACGTTCGTTTTCAGCCATTGAAATGTTTGATGCTTTCATCAAGTCATCAACAATCCGTAATGCCACGGAAATAGCTCTGTCTTGAAACCCTTTCGGTAACTCCATAATTACGCGCACGAGAAGGTCCTGGACCAGGGAAAAGAAGTCTTTCGTTTCAAATTCAATGGTACGATGAAGTGGTGCGAGTAGAAAAGACACCGAGAAGTCTGTCAAAGATTCCAATAAGTGTGGACGTGGATTCGACTCCAATGAAAAATTCGGCATCTCGGAGTAAAGTGATCGATCATCGTCCGCGAGTTCCACCAGTCTCGTCAAATGTTCATTTGATAAGAGGCCTGATTCTAAAAGAGAACCATTTGCAATCATATGTAAGATCCTATCACGATGACCAAGGCCGTCCTTGAGAAATATCATCATGACCAAGTCGAAGGTTAAAAGTTGGTTTTCAACGTCGTCGAGGGGATGATTATCATCGTGTTGTGCTTGATACTTCTTCTTCGTCTGTTCGTTCACAAGTTCCTCTATAACAACAAAGTATTCTTCAACAAACAGTTCCTGGTTTTTACTGGCGCCTCGCACTGCTTCATCGAACGTAGTGGCCACAGGGGCCATATCAGAAAAATCGGTTTTCTCCAAAAGAGAGAGTTCGGTTCTCACGGAATCGACGGCTAGACGGGCATCTTCGGTATTATTGACGTATTGAATCAAGCTCCGAACAGCAATGTGTAGATGGGTTTCTGGTACCTTGGGTAAAATTTCAAGCACAAAAAGAAAAGCGTCCTTAGGAACTAAGACGTACTTCCTCGGCAACGCATCTGTGAACACAGATGAGAAATATTGCAATACCTGCAACAATGAATTTGGCTCATTGTCGAAAACTTTCCGCAGACACGAAAAGATCTGTTTCTTTGCTCGTTTGGACTTCCCCTCCGCCCACGTGTTGGTATAGCTTTCACTGCCCAGAAATGTTCTTGAAACCGATGGGAGAAACTCTAACAGCAACTGGCGACAGGAAGCTGTTTGAAGAGATCGCAGGATAGATAAGATTTCTTCTCGAACAGTGTCGACATTTTTGACGGGGTCAAGATTCGATAGCATGCGGCAAAATACCATTTTCAAGTAGTCACCTGGCAAGTCTCGAGATTGATTTGCGTCCACCCCATCTTGCTGCTGTTGCACGTTCACTTCCTCCTCCTCCACATCCTCCTGTAAGGATTCCCATTGGATAAAAAATATGCGGATAGCTTCGAATATATCCCGACAGCGCATGGAAGATGATGTCGAAACATCCTCGGCCCGTTTTACAGATAACCTCAATGTACGCTCTAACTCCCCTTTTTCATTACTCGTATCATTGTTATCGCGTTGTTCAACAACCCGCCCGTCGGATTGCATCATGAAAGCGGAGTTAGTAGCACTAGCATCATACAAATCTTCAGTAAAGTGTTGACAGTCGCCTCAGTGCTGAGTTGTAGGCAACTCAAATAATTTCACTTATCCTGGATTTTGAGAGATGATTTTTTATGATCCAAATTCGAATTCACAGTTCAGTTGACAGAGGTAGGGAGCAATCGAACGATGCAGCAATAATTTGAAAAAACTATTCAAGTACGTGTCGGCATCAATCACTCTTCTGTATCCTGAACCTTATATTATTTCTTTGCGACCTCCCTGTTACAATGTTGAAACAGTGCCGGAAAGTTCCGGCAACGGAGTATTTATGGTGATCTCATTGGCTGACTTAACGGTCTCATCCTACGAAGAGAACCACGTTTTCAAATAACGGGTCACAGTAATCATTCGTACTCAAACAAGTACTTAAGCAGTACGTACGGTATTGTTTTGCTCCCTACAAAATAAGGAAGTGCGACGAAAAAATGCAACGTAGACACTCCCATCTCAACCTTTTCATCCTAACTCAGCTCTTAGCTAGCTTAAGTTTGAAAAATCCAAAAATTACAATTAAGTTACAGACTTGTTATCGTGGAAAGCCCCGAGTTCCCGAACAAAAATCATTGCAAAACTTCGATAGGAAGATGGGTTCGAAAACGAGACTACAAAATGGTGACAATCATGATCCTCTCTACCAAGGTTCCCTCCGTGGGAGAGAGATAGGTGCTGCTAGCATTCCGGTTTCGATAGTATGGCTTGTTCAGAAGGCATCTGAGAAGCAGTTTGCTTCCCAGATACAGTTATATTTTCGCGGCAGACAGCAGAGTTGCTGCTTCCAGAAAAACCCTTTCCTCTTTAGAGAGTACTTTGTTCGAGATAGAAACATCGTTCTTGATGGGATTCCGGATTCCACTCGAGGGATTTACCTCCACCTTTCCATTTTCCTCGCATGTTTTGTCCATAGATACTCGACGTGTATGCAACGGAGTCTTGTTTTGCCGTAAAAATGATTCGGTTACAGTCTTTGTAGGAGGTGACTGTCTTCTGGTGGGCTGAGAGCTTGGAACACCAAATGGAAGGGGACCAGACTTCGCAAAGGCTAGGCGAGGAGGCGTTGCCAAAGGCGTTCCGATCGGCATAGCTGGCATATTTGAAACCAAAAAGGGATTATACATCGCCTGAGCTGGGTGTCTTGTGTCGTATAAGCGTCGATTTTCGAAGTAGACCCCAGGTTTCGAAATCACAATCGGGGTTCCTTGCTTCAGCGCGAACTCGGATGTCATGAACGAACTGCCTAGGACTGGAGAGACGGTTCGCTTCAATTTATTCGTCGATTTATTCGTAGTACCACTGCTGCTAATTAGCAAGGAGGATTGTGTCTTCAAAAAGGCCGACATTCCCGGTTTCCATGGACGCAGCGTAGAAGCCGGAAGCGATAAGCCTTTCTTGCGAAGCGAGCATGCTTTACTTGCCATGCCGTTGCTGTACGACGACGAAAGCGTCTTCTTATTCTGTTGACCGGTTGTCATGGTTGATGAATTGCGAGTGAAAGAATGGATTTTATGAAAGAATCGCAACAAAACATATCATGTTTGCGACAGAATTTTTGCGATGACCTCGCTTCTTGCAACTCTGTTCCGTGAAAACCATCGCAGCTGAAACAAAGTCGGTGATATGCCGTGGATAGCAGAAGAAAAAAGAAAGCATTCTCAATAAAGAATGAGCGAAATTGAACTTTTGACGAAGGAACCAATAAGTGAGAATGAGCAAAATACCGGAAGCGAGAGGTGCGAGAAAGTAGTTCTCGAATTTTTTTAGCTTTGACGCACTAAATATCTAGTGGCGATTTCGCAATTCGAGTTTCCCGTAGAACAGAAGCATCGACAAATTCACGGCACTCCGTCTTCTATGCAATATTCGGCTGATGTCATCTTTTTTCCGTCTTATTTTCGGAAACCTTTTGCGAACTAAAATTCGCTTCTCTATTTTATTAGGAATCATTCCAAGTTGACATGCAATGACAGGAATCATTTTTTGTTTCTTGTTCTTCGAGATACGATTCCATTCCCCAGAAAACTACTTGCTTCAATTCAGAAGTGTCAACTATATCAGTCACCCTTGGTGTCGGAACTTGTAGTTTAAGCTTCACAAGATCTGAGCGGCATCAAGAAGGGAAGGCATGTGTATTTAATATTTTTTTGCGAATTTAGAACAGCTACCCATTCTTCCTTGTTCCCGTTCGAGATTGCATTGGTCTCTTGACGTTCTTCTTTAGGGGACTAAATTTGATTGGTTGATTACCACCTGCCTCATTCGCAATTATCACAAAATGAACCGGGAGGTTTCCAGTCGTCGTACTAGTTTTTCAATTTGAAGCAAACGTGTGGTGGTCTTTTTGGTCGCATCAATCATCAAATTTCGATGGCCCTCTTCCGAATGAAAATCTGTATTGCTTGACAGAAAGAGTACCAAAAAATGACCATAGTTTCATACCGATGGTGATTCCTTTGAAAAGCACTCGCTGCACTCGTTACTCATTGAACTATAAACAAAAAGATGCCAACAGCTTACCTCACGTCAAATAAATATAATGGTTGCTCTTCTCGAGAATGTTGTGCTCGAGAGCGAGAGCGCCTGCTTTTGGTCCAGAGGCGATTAGAGCTACAAAAGGAACGTATCGGTTTGGACAGAGAAATCTTAGAGGCTGAAAAGCTAAGTTTCAAAAGGTCTGTGAAACTTGCCGCAAAACGCAAGAAGAAATCATTGGACGCCGACAAGGGTGCGACGGAACAAAACACGAAGCAGTTCCGTGAACAACAAGATGAAATCGAGAATCTTCGAGCACAACTAAACGCCTTTCAGAAGAAAGAAGAAAGGCCGGAACGCGGAGAAAATTTGGACACAGGAATCACTGGCACAGAGTCTTCCAGTGAGGTACAGTCGGCTAAAATCCTGAAACTCGAAGAGGAACTTCGGGAGGTCAAGCGCGAACACAAAACGTTGAAGATGAAACACAAGCTAGAAAAGGAGCAATGGGAAAAACAAAACCTTGAATCCGTCAAAACTGATTTTATTGTCGGTTCTTCGCTGCGAGACAAAGCGATGCGTATGAGTCAACTACTTGAAACGACCAAATCAGAAAACAACGCTTTGAAGGAAGAGAATATTCGCTTGAAAAGATCATTCGAATCGTTCTTGAAGATAGTGTCAATCGGTGAGATAGAAAATCAGCTCGTAGGGATAGATATTGTAGACAAAGTTGCCTAAAAAATTGGAAGTTCTTCGAGAGGAACGAGATATGTTGGAGATACAGCTTCGAGATCAAAGCCGACAAATCGACGATTGGAAGTTATTGCTCCCACGAAACAAATCTCTGTTGGAAAAAACAATATCCCAGAACAAACAGTTGATAAAGCAACTCGAAGACTCACAATGTAGGAGTCAATCGAAATTGCAAATGACGACAGATGACACGGAACAGAAGAACAGAAAGAGTGACGAAAATACAATAGACGATATGGATACCGTTTGTCTGGAACATGGTTCCACAAAGGTGTTATCTCCGACAAATTCTTCTTCGCCCTCCGCCGACGAAAGCAAATTCCTCATTCCTTCCGACTTGTCGTCTGACGAACTGAAAGACCATGACAAGAAATTCGTTATCGAATGGGTGTGGGCCAACGGCGAAAACGGACTAGGTGGCTTATTTACCGGATGGTTAGATTTGGGAGGGAATCCTAGTGGAATGGGTACTCTTCGCATTGACGACGGTGGTATCTACATTGGTGAATGGAACGCGGGGCGTAGGAATGGCGATGGCGTCTACACTTCAGTTGATGGTGCAATTTATTCCGGGCCTTGGATCAATGACAAGTTCCAGGGACGAGGTGTATTCGTGTCGGAAACCAACCAAGTATACACTGGGGACTGGGAAAACGGGCAAAGACACGGTTCTGGCATTGAGACATGGGCAAATGGTGCTTGCTATACTGGTTATTATCATGTAGGCGAAAGAAATGGTGCGTTCTAATAATCGTTTACGTGTCATATCGACAGCACAAGGAAAGGCATCAAGCTTGTCTTTCTTTCATTCTCTCACGTCCTCCTTCCACGACTTGATAAATTTTTCTTTCATCGCAATCATTAATTCATGTTTTAGGAGAAAATAGCGGATCCGATGAGGATACGAGCCTTGCCGACATCGAAAGAGACCATCAACCGGAGGGCAATGAGAGGACAACACCGCCAAAGGAATCTGTTCCACAAGAAGACAACTGGACCATGGGGAAATTTCTTGGGTCATAATTAGCTCATCGTGCAGCGCAATGCACATGAAATAATAATTATCTTGCTTTTTCACATCGACATATTGCGTTGAGAATTTGTTTCGCAGTGGCGCATAATCTTGGTAATCGTTGCAGTGTCTTTCATCATCATGTCAGTAGCATTGTATTGTATCAGTAGGTAGACTGTATTAGACGTCTTTCGCACCGGCAAATCGTCGTTTCCGCCTTCGAGCTTGCCAAATGGATTCCAGGTAAAACCCTAGCTGTTGAAACCTGATGGAGGTTGAATGCCAAACTCTGAAAAGGATTCCATTGTGATCTTCGTATGCCTTTCGATGTCCATTCGTAGGCAAAAAATCTTTCTTGCCGTCTCCATTGCGATGAAAGGTCGCTACCGTTGAATCCACGTCGTCGATATCCCGATATTGTTGCCATCCCTTTTTGAACAAGAAATGATGCATATTGTGTGCGTATCCCAGACATCCGATTGCTACAAGCAAGTAGAGGAATGCACCCCGATATGCATGCTTTGCTGGTTCGAGACGTTCTGATATGCTTATCGCGTAGAATGTTTTCGTTTTCTTCCCGTTTGATGAATATTCTTCGTTTTTGGTCAAGACCCCCTGCATGAACATTGGTTGTGTATCGATGAGTATTCCAACGAATGTGAGGAAAATAAACCCCACTATCGAAAACCCCCCAGCAATCTTTGCAAGTGTAATTTTGTCTATCATTGGCTTTTTTGTCTTGACTGCTGGTTTTCCCGACAAGTACGCTCGATATGCCGAATCCGGAATTAGTTTCGGTGACATGGAAGGAAGATTGCGCCCACTCCGAAGTAAATCGTATCCGCCCCCTTTGCCTTTTGTTGTGTCGCTATAAAATCCCGGTGGATCATGGTAAGTTTTCAGGTTTGCATTTTTCGCCTGCATTACTGTGTTCCAGGAATCCCGTCGAGAAGAATTAGATGGAGTAGATGATTGGAATTGAGGTGGCAGAGCGTTTGGTTGAGACAAAGGTGTTTGCATCGCCATCGGGTTGTACATGGGTATCGTCTTTCTCGCTGACGAATGAGCCTTATCTCCACTGCCTTCGGTCGCTATCTCCCACGAGGTAGAAGACCCTCCAAAGCTATCTCGTGACGGAGATGGCGCTCTCCGTTGCCTTATATTTGCCATTTTTTGTTGCCTTGTATTCGACATTTTTAAGTCTCCTTTTTCGACGCTTCTTCAGAAGCAGCGACCAATGATCAACCTAGATGCGTTAGACTAATTTTCCTGTACAACATGCGTGTATTCTAGATGGTCACCACCAACTCTTATTCCATCTGTTAGGGAAGCAATGGGCTTTCTGTTACCGATTTTGAAATGATTTGAGTCGTTGAACAGTTGCAGTCGATTATGACCAAAAAAGCCTGAACATTGCTGTCGTGCTTTCGATCGGGTGACGATTTATCACGTGATGCCGTCCGTCTGTCTCCCGAACAAGACTGACATTGGTTTGAAGAGGTGCGCGCAATAGCGGTCTTAAAACCCGGCCGCCAGGAAGTGTCCCGAAATATATGGGCGCTTTGACACACTCGGGATTCATTCATTCCTGCTGACATCATTGTTACGACGCATTGCTTTCTCACAGAAATCGCAGCTCACCAAATGCCAACACAGTCGACGAAAGTCGATGACAATTGGAAAGGAAAATCATTTTGACGGAAAGATTCGTTCATCCGCAACGAACAAGCACAAGAAACAACAGAACCTCCTGTTACGAGTGACTATAACATTATACTTGCTACTTCGTTCTACTGCACACAGTGTGAGGTATCATCAAGATGCCAGAGCTTCCCGAAGTCGAAAACTTCCGCCGCCTTTTGCTCCCCTTGATATCTAGCACAGATCCTTTGAATTTGGAACGCTGTTCCCTGGAAAAGGCACCACCGCGCAAGTTCATCACGGACGATGAAATAAGTGAACTTCCAAAACCGCAAACTGGTGGTTGCAGACGTCTTGAGAAAAGGCAAACTGATCTGCATGGTATTGAAAGAGAAAAAAGGAACGAAAGAAAAACAGGATGCCGCCACAAAATATCTATTCCTTCACATGGGCATGACCGGTCGTATTTCGAACCCACAGTGCATTCCGAAATTACAGGAACTTTCCGACACTGAAATATACCCTCCACCATATACAGTATCTGCGACTGAGCGCTGGTTCCAATGAAGCTTGCTTCTCCGATCCCTCGCAAGTTTGGCGCTGTTCTCCTAAAGGATGATCTGGAAACGGATTTTGATGCCCTCGCTCCCGACGCATGGCTGAGTACCCAGACTCCTCAAATCAAAACAGAAATGGCAGTTCTTGAGCATGGCGATCAACGAGTACCAGTAGACGAGTCGACAATCACAGATATATTGGACAAATTGACCAACCAATCCATGGGCATAAAGGGGGTCTTGTTGGATCAAAAGCGAGCTCTTTGCGGGGTAGGAAACTGGGTAGCGGACGAGGTATTATATCAGACAGAGATGCATCCAGACCAAAATTATTTGACGCAAGACGAAGCAAAATCACTTCTCGAGCGACTGCACAGTCATATTAGACAAGGCCGTTCACTGTCTGTACAACGACCAAGAATTTCCCGAGGATTGGCTCTTTCATTATCGATGGAGCAAACGCAAGAAGACGATCGTGAAGGACGCTCATGGTCGATCCATCGTTTTTGTCACGTCGGGTGGACGAACTTCTGCTGTAGTTCCATCGATTCAGAAAAAGAGGTCACGAAAATCAGCGACAAAAGAAGAAGGAAAGCCCAAGAAATCAGTGGTCAAAAGGAAAAGGGTCATCTCGAAAACGGTATCTGACGTAGAGGACGTTAAACCAATCGAAGCCGTATCCGAAACAAGTGTGAAAAAAGTAAAGTTGGAAACGAAAGAAACACCCAACAATAAAACAAATCGTCGCAAAAAGGAGGACTCGGGAACACAAAAAGCCAAAAGAACTGCAGCTACCGCTAGAGGTGGCGCAAGGCGCAGTCCAAGACTTAAGCTTTGAATTGTATAGACGGGGCTCCGAACGATGGCAACACCCAATTTTGGAAATCTAAGAATTCTAGAATATTCAGGTTTTGCACATTACTTTTGCCAACTTTCAATAACATTTAGTCGAGTTAATCAATTTCCCAAGGAAACTTTGTTTGCGAGAAGCTCTTTGAACAAGAAAGCACGGGGAAAACGAACAAGAACGTGACAGGAACTACGAGGAACAAAAATATTTAAAAACAACACGGAGATTTCGCTCAAAATATTTCATCCATTATCAGGTATCAATCCTCTCTCTCCTACTGATAGCGGTGACTCCAGACATCGTTGTTCAGAGGAAGGTGGACAGATACTGTATTCGTGTTTTATTCCCAGCGCAAAGTCTCAAATTGAATCCTGTTGGCAGCAGACACCATGGCATCATAAGACTAGTCGAGCGCCCTCTTTCTTGGGGCATTATTTGCTGACCGCCGCTACCCTTGTCTTTTTGGCTTCGGGCATTGGGTTGGTAGAAGCCGTGATCCCATCTGTGGAACTCTCTATCTTTACGAGCAGCAATGGCAATACCGAACCGACGTCTCTCTTGGTCTCGCAAGCCTATTACGGAACAGAACCTCCGTTACAAGGCAGCGGTGGTGATGACAGCCCAAAGTCTTTGGTTTCTCCACCCGAAAATAATTTATTCTTGTGTCAAAGTCCCAGTTGAAATAAATATCGATGAAACTGTTTTGGAATTTACAAAAGACACATGGATCGCTGTTCCCCGAGGCGGATGTACCTACGAACACAAAACATGGGTTGCGCAATCCGTCTATCAGGCTCACGGTGTCATTATTTACAACACATTGGGGTCGCGGTATTCCTTCAACGAAACGGATAACACCATTGTGTGGCCATTAGAACATCACGACTACGATTGCGACAATGCAAGGGCAGAGATTCCCTCGAATGAATTGAATTTTTATTCGAGTCCAGACGAAGCGAAATCGTCGGGCAAGGCTGCTGTCAATGGCCCCTACGACTTTGAAACCAACGATCCACTGCTAACCGGTGACACGGTCGACAATCTCTGCAAGATCCACGATGCAAACGGCCTGCGAAATTGTCCTTCGAAGCGGTGTCTCGTAGCACACCAGGATACCGCAAATGCTACAGCCACGGATACCACCACCGTATGCTGCGCCTGGGACATTCTTTTGAACCCATACCCGGACACAGACCTCGACCAGAACGTGACAATCAGTATCCCGACTCTTTTTGCAACAATGGAGCAATGGGGTGTCCTATCGAATGCATTGAATACGTCTTCGTCGGTGACAATCTTGGCATACAAACGATGGCGTCCAACCTTCAATTTCTCTTTTGTCTTGATTGTACTCTTGGGTGGCTTTGTCGCTGCCTTTGCTGCATTTCACAGCGCCGACGATTACCACGTTGCAATTTCCAAACTCTGGCGCCCAAAGCCAGAAGGTCGCAATGTCAAACGAAATGCAAACCCTAAGCAGCAACAGGATAGATTGGTCCCTCGGAGCAATACATCGCTGGCAGAAGAGTCGTTGGAGCTTGAACCAATTCATGCCTTGCTGTTTCTCGTCATGTCGTCGATCAGTTTGTTTATATTATTCTTTTTCAAGGTACGTTCATGAACGTTGTCATTTTCGAAATGTTGTTGAGTTCATTGATCGAACAGTTCAAAGACTAACGAATGCCTTCGTCTTGCACGAATTCCTTCCATTCGCGATAATCACCCTCACCTTTACAGATATACAACGTTGCCAAGGTCATGTACGCATTTGGGTGCTCCAATTCATTCATTCAAATTCTGCTGTATCCTCTCTTGTCAAAGTTGTTCCGCTCGCGCTTTTGCAGAGCTCCCCGCTCGCGAATGCCTTTCTTTCGAGAACGTATCATGTATAGCTCGGAGGATTTCGGAGAAGTAACAAATTGGTACATTGTAGCCATGATCATCGGGTACTCCATAGGCATGGTATGGCTGTACATGGCACTGTGCATTCCCCAGGCCGGTGATAAATACGCCTTTTATTGGATCACGCAAGATATTTTGGGATTCTGTATCTGTGTGACTTTCATGGGGCTGATTCAACTGAATTCCATCCAGGTTGCGTCGATACTGTTGGTTGTCGCCTTCTTTTACGATATCTTTTTTGTATTCATAACTCCTTACATCTTCAAGGGTCGTTCGGTTATGATCGAAGTCGCAACTTCAGGAGGTCCACCGAAAGCGGATGCCTTGTGGTGCGAAAAGTATCCTTTGGACCCCGATTGCAAGGGTGGTGATCCAATGCCGATGTTGTTTTCGGTGCCTCGACTATTCGATTACCAGGGAGGTGCTGCCATGCTGGGTTTGGGTGATATTGTTCTCCCCGGATTATTGATCAGTTTTGCAGCTCGATTAGACGCAGCTAGACTTGTTTGCGCACTCTACAGCGCAATCAAGAGGAACGACGCCAACGCTCAGAACAGAAGCCAGGGAGTATCTACGACGGAGCAAGAAGTTCCCTTACCACCTCCGATGCCAACTTGGCGCGCACTTTTGTTCGGGGGTTACGGTTACTACTTCGTCCCGCTGGTAATCGCCTACACAGTGGGTTTGTTCATGGCCAACACTGCAGTCTACGTTTTTGAAATGGGTCAACCTGCCCTGTTGTATCTCGTCCCCTGTACGCTTGGAACTATGGTCTACAAGGGGTCGAAGCGAAATGAGTTAATGTTGTTGTGGGATGGTCCGAAAGTTCTCAAACAAGCCGACTATATTTGCTACGGAAATGCATCGCCGGCTCCTGCCGTCGTAGACGACGAAAATTCAGCGCCGATTACGACAAATGGGAATGATACAATGGGAATACAGGAAGAATTCGTAGACGACGAGGTGGAGGATGCCGTACCGCTCATACCTTTACAGGATGGCAGTTCAAGCAGTGATGCGGAATGACTATCACGGAAAAGCAAGTGAACGTTCGGAAAGCCTCGCTAGTCACAGCCTCTGTTCATTTGCACATTCCGCTATGATAACAAACAGGCACCATTCGAAAATGATCCGAACAACCAGGGACGTTCGTTGAGAAACTGCGCTTTTCTCTCGATCTCCTTCAATCCAATAAAGTAGGTTAAAATTAACCAAGCAAAGCAATAAAATATAGAACATTCGTCTAACGACTCATCTTAAGACTACGTCAAAATTCTTTAATTGACCCCTGCTAGCTAGCTAGATAACAGGTGTCCATAAGGGATTCAAATCGAAAAAAGAGATGCCTCGGGTTTTAGAACAATCGTTCCAATTACTGGCGACTGTCTGTTCGATTGATACTAATTGCTGTCTAGCTATTTGAACTGCAAAAAACCTAATAAAAAATTCTACCACTCTGGTCCGTATTTCTCCAACTGGCCTCAACGAAATCAGGGTACATCACCCGGATGTTGATGAGCACTTTCGGAAGCGATTTCCCCAACTGGGCAGAACGAAATTAGGGTACTTCACCCGGATGTAAAGCCGCGCATCCTCGAGCACCTTAAATTCGTTGCGGCCAGTCTGACTTTATTTGATCGTATTTGTATGTCATGCATTCCAGACTGAATCCACAAGATTCTTTTTCTTTTGTCATTTTTCATGATGTCAACAACTTCCGAGTGAAACAAGACCTAACCTCGGGATAAGAATAGAAGCGATTCCATTCCTTTGAAAGTTGATTTCGACAACTTTTCATTATAGACGTACGCAGCGATACAATTCGGTCTTCGCCATGGGATGCGGTCGTAGCAAAGGAGGCGATGTCGTCGACTTTAGCGAACTGGACAGGCGAAGGGCAGAATTGGGATTATCGGATCCAACGGAAACATCCACCGGCAGAAATTCCGAACTGCTTGATATGTTGGCAAAACAAGCGAAACCTATTATGGATAATATGATTCTCTCGGAGGGCACACCAAAGTTGAGCAAACAGGTCGTGGCCACGGTAGGCTTGAGAACAAAACTAGTACAAAAGGAAGGGGTGGAATTTCTAATGAAAGTGTTCGCCCCACCCCTCGAAGACGTTTTATCATTTACAGCTCCCACGTTCCCCAAGACTCAAGCCGAAAAGAATTTCATTCGAAAGGCGCTCAAGACGAATTTTGTCTTTGCTGCTTGCTCGGGTCGAGAACTACGGACGATTGTTGACGCATTCGAAGAATATCATTTTCAAGTTGGTGAAACACTCATACTGGAAGGAGATGTCGGTGATTATTTTTACGTTCTCAAAACGGGCAGTGTCCGGTTTGAAGCTCAGAAAAAGCCGGTGGGAACTGCAACGGAAGGTGATACGTTTGGTGAATTGGCGCTCCTATACTCGAGTCCGAGAGCTGTGTCTGTGATTGCCGATACCGATGTGACAATCTACCGTGTTGATCAAAAAACCTTTCGATACATCATGCAATCTCAAACTATGAAGAACGAACAAAGGAAGAAGGAGCTATTAGAGGGTGTTGAATTTTTGGACTTTTTAGGTTCCAGAGATGTCAACAAGTTGGTGCAAACCGTCATCCCCCGTGTCTTTGAAAAGGGAGATTGTATAACTCAAAATGGGGACAACGCACTCCACGTTATACAAGAGGGAACGGTTTGTGTGCCGGGTATGGAAAGAAAGGAGTTGGGTCCTGGTGACTACTTTGGAGAAACTGCGTTCCTCGGAAAAGACGATACTTCCGAGAGCCAAAATACTGTTGTTGCAACAACGAGGGTCCTTGTTCTCTATATCGCCAAAGACACCTTTGAAAAAGTCGTCGGTGACATTGCTGCGCTGACTGTTCAAGCGAAAGACAAACGCATATTGGTAAGTGACGCGCTTTGAAAGTGCTTTGAACTAGAGACTTGGTTCCTGTTTCCTGAGCACATTCGTCCTTCATCACTTCCAAACTCACAATTCATTCCGTTTTGCTGCTCGTGGATTCTTCAAGTCACAAATACCGATCCTCGAGACATCGGACCTTTCAAAACCAACTTTCGATGCACTTGCAGCATTAATTCTAAAAAAAGACTATCCACCAAACTGTACAATCATGACGGAAGGGGAAGAAACAAATGCGAGCCTTTATGTTGTTCGATCTGGAGAGGTATCCTTAAAAAGCAAGAGCAACGACGAGGAGAAAATAATAAAAGCTGGAGGTTTCTTCGGGGAGAATATATTAGAAATGGATATTGGCGGTCTAAAAGAGACTACCCGTTTACAATATCGAATACACAGGTGACAAGCTCTCGATCAACCCGTTGTCCTTGGCATGCTATCGATAGAATATTGTCGAAAGGTCTTTGATACTACAATGATTGGAAAGGCAAAGATTCGATTTTGTATAAAAGCTGGAAGCTCCAGGCATTGTTGAAAGATCTGAAAAAGCACACCATAGTCGGCTGCAGGGATCGTTCGGTCAGGTCTGGCTAGTATCGTATGTAGGCTCGGATGGAGAGCGGCGTCCATATGCCCTCAAAATCCAATCCAAAAGTGAGCTGATCCAAAGCTTCCAAGCCAAAGGAGTGGTGCAAGAAAAGAAGATCATGGAGAAAATTGAACCATCCATTCTTGTCCAATCTTGTTGCAACCTATCAGGACAAGAAGTTCATCTATATGTTGTCTACTTTTTTACAAGGCGGAGAACTTCATAGCATAATGTATTCGAGCACACGCGATGGAATCGATGAAGCAAATGCCAATTTTTACGCAGCCGGAATACTAGAAGGACTTTCTCATATGCACCGAAACTTGATATTGTATCGCGATTTGAAACCAGAGAATGTGATGATCGATAAAGACGGATATCCGGTCATTATTGACTTTGGATTTGCTAAATATGTTCCAAACAAAACCTACACTCTCTGTGGCACACCTCTCTACCTAGCTCCCGAGGTAATTCAGAATCGTGGACATGATAGAGGAGCAGACCACTGGTCCTTTCGGTGTATTGATCTATGAAATGATCGAGGGCAAAACACCATTTTATGAATACGGAATTGGCCAGATGAAGTGCTTCCAGCGCATCTGCGATGGTTATTTTGAATTCGACCCCAAGAGAAAGACATCACCGGAGGTCGAAGACCTGATACGAAATTTGCTGGTGGTAGAACCAACACAGCGCATTGGCTCTCTGGCCAATGGGATCAATGAGATATACGACCATCGATGGTTTGCAGAGATCAACTTTGGCAAGCTGAGACAAAAAGGAATCAAAGCACCGTGGTTACCCGAGGTGAAAAACGCATTGGATGCAACGAACTTTGAAAGCTGGGATCATCTCCAAGACAAGTCAATGAGCGACGAATCGCCGATTTCGGCACATCAACAGAAAATATTCGAATCGTTTTGAATCTACATGTTTTGAACAATATTGCAACAACTAATGTATATTAAGCACTCTTGTTACCCTTTTCTTCAATTCGTTGCTAGATCCAAACTACTTCTTGTAGATGAAGTTTTTTCAATCCCGATTGGTAGTTGAGTCCCAAAGATAGGGTCCAACCAGTCGTGGTCAAACATGCGCGTCGATTTCGATCGAAGGAGAGTGAAAAAAAAGTTTCGATGATTGGTGACTGTGATCGATCATCTTCTGCAATGTGCTGGAAGATTGAATAAAAAGTGACAACGACTATTATGTGAATGAAAAATTTCAAAATTAAAATCTCACACCACACAAACAAGACAAGCTCTTTTATTCACCGCAAGCGCATAAAGAATGTTGAGACTGGGACTCCGAAAGAGTCACGCGATCTCGTTCAATGCTCGTCGGAAATCGGCGGTGACGTCGTCCGTTTCGGCGCCGATATCATCGGCGTTTCGGGACTTTCGATTGTTTTCCAACGACGCAAGCGATAACGGCGGAGATGACAACGATAACAACAATGGAAACAACAATAGCGACAATGGCAATGGTTCATTCCCAGCGATTATTCCCAAAAGTATAATTCCCTCCAAGGTGGGATACGGAGACGAAGCCCCTCGAATGCCACACGTCCTGGCTCTTCCCGTCACCAACAGACCTCTTTTTCCTGGAGTAGTAACATCGGTTACCCTCACAGAGCCGGCCACAATCGACGCTTTAGAGAGGCTACAACGAGAAAGCGACGGAAACAATGTATACATCAGCGCCTTTTTGAGAAAGAAAAATCCCACGGGTGTTTCTGAAGGAGGTATTATTCTGCCCACTCCCGAGGTTATCACCGATGCTTCGGATTTGTATTCGGTGGGGACCTTTGCCCAGATCCATCGCCTGACAAGGGGAGTTGGTTCCGGATCTGTCCCCCCACAGTCCCATGGCGTTGCATTCGGGGACGATTCGAATATTCACCCAGATGGAGATAACGGTGATCCTTCGTCGACGTCGAACGGTGACGAAAGTTCCGCTGCGTCGGTGCTGCTGTTGGCGCATCGACGAGTGAATCTCATGAGCGTGGACAGCCTGGGACCTCCCATTGACGTGACAATCTCCCACTGGCCTCGCTTGGATTATACCGGACCCATGTCGTCACCCGATGACACTATCCGTGCACTCATCAACGAGATCTTGAGCACCATTCGAGAAGTCGCTCAAATCAATCCACTCTTTCGCGAGAACGTCCAGTTCTTTTCCGGGCGACTGGATGCTAACGATCCCTATCGCCTGGCAGATTTTGCTGCAAGTGTCTGCTCAGCAGGAAGTAGCCCTGAAGATCTGCAGGCGGTTCTGGAAGAGAAAGATCCGGAAATGCGTCTCCACAAAGCGCTTGTCTTGTTGTCCAAGGAACGAGAAGTCAGTAAATTGCAACAGGAGATTCAGTCCAAGGTAGAGGAAAAGATGAGCGAATCGCAGCGTCGATATTTCTTGACGGAACAACTCAAGTCGATCAAAAAGGAACTTGGAATGGAACGTGATGACAAAGAGGCGGTGATTGAAAAGTATCGAAAACAGTTGGCGGAATATACGGATATACCCGAAGACGTCAACAAAACAATCGAAGCGGAATTGGAAAAGCTCTCCTCCCTAGAAATGAATTCCAGCGAATACAGTGTCACCCGAAACTATCTCGACTGGTTGTGTGGAGTGCCATGGAATGTCGTTAGCGACGAAAATTTCGACATTCGAGACGCCCGACAAATTTTAGATCGTGATCATTACGGTCTCGAGGATGTCAAAGACACGATTCTAGAATTCATCGCCGTTGGAAAACTAAAGGGAGGCGTGCAAGGAAAGATCATTTGTTTGTCCGGACCACCAGGAACAGGCAAAACAAGCATTGCAAAATCCGTCGCCGAAGCCCTGGGAAGAGAATTCTATCGATTCTCCGTCGGTGGACTTAGCAACGTCAGCGAAATCAAGGGTCACCGAAGAACCTACGTCGGAGCGATGCCTGGAAAGATCATTCAGGCGCTGAAAAAGACAGGAACCTTCAATCCAGTGATATTAATTGATGAAATCGACAAATTAGGGCACGGTCATCAAGGAGATCCTGCTTCTGCCCTCTTGGAAGTCTTGGACCCAAGCCAGAATTCTTCCTTCCTCGACCATTATCTCGACGAGCCCGTCGATATCAGCAAGGTTCTATTCATGTGCACAGCAAATGAGTTGGAACGCATACCAGAACCTCTACTGGATCGTATGGAAGTAATTCGATTATCGGGGTACGACTTTCCAGAGAAAGTTGCCATTGGAGAACAATATTTGGTTCCAAAGTCGATGAAAAATAATGGGCTCTTGATGGAAAAGGAAGACGAGGAGAAGAAGGAAGAATCAGAGAGTGATTCTAGCGATGACAACGAGGATGCTGCGAAGACCGACAACGATACGTCATCGGATGGAGCCGAAATGAAAACTCCTTTGGGAACATTTGTCATGCCTACAAACGTGCCACCAGATGTAGGAATCGCCAAGGATGCAATCGAAAGTTTGGTTCGTTGGTATGCACGCGAAGCCGGAGTTCGAAACCTATCGAAATACATAGACAAGATCACTCGAAAACTCGCTCTTCAAGTTGTCGCAGAGAGTGAGGGTGCCGAGCTAACCAAAAAGAGCACCAGAAAATCCGAATCGTGGACAGTCACGGATGACAATCTGGAAGATTATGTCGGAAAACACATTTTCACGAGCGATCGATTATACGAAAAGGATCCTTTGCCAGATGGTATTGTCATGGGTTTGGCGTATACCGCGATGGGTGGAAGTGCTCTCTACATCGAAACTCAGGGTATCATGCGTGGTTTGGACGAAAATGGTAAACCGCGAGGAGGTGGAAAACTCAAGGCTACTGGAAACCTGAAAGATGTAATGAAAGAGAGTTCTCAAATAGCATATACTGTTGCTCGTGCCCGCTTGGCGGAAATCGATCCTGGCAACGACTTTTTCGATACTACCGATATCCATATGCATGTTCCAGAGGGTGCTACACCGAAAGATGGACCATCTGCTGGAATTGCCATGGTAACTTCAATGCTCTCGCTTGCCCTAGGGAAACCGATACGAAATGATTTGGCAATGACGGGTGAGGTCAGTCTAACGGGGAAAGTTCTCCCAGTCGGCGGTATCAAAGAGAAGATCATGGGAGGACGGCGTGCGGGAATAGAAAAGATCATTCTTCCCAATGCCAATAGGAGGGATTACGATGAGATTCCTGACTACTTGAAAGAAGGCTTGGACGTTCATTTCGCAGAAAATTACGAAACGGTATACGAAGTAGCATTAGGCGATAAATAGATTTTGAACAAAAAAAATCTTAGTAATCAATCGATAGAGTTTGGTTAGGACAATTTATTATTATTCAATCTTAGAAAGTCGAGGTTCTCCCAAGATGCATTATGAAGTAGCTTTTGCTAGAATAAAACATGACGAATGTCACGAATACATTGATGCAAAACATAGATGGAAACGATAATATCTCTGAACCAATAAACATTTTCTCCCGAGTCGTGGGCTTGAGTGTCAAGAATTGATGACGCGGATAGACTATGACCGATGGTATCAACAGGAGTCTCCAATTCCCTCCATGGAAACCTCCTTGCCATCGTTTTCCAAGCTCTCCATGAGTGCTATCAGAATTTTCTTCATCTGCAAGGCGACATCGGTCAGCTCTTTGCACTCGGCGATCAGTTGACTATCTTTCCACCCCTCGTTCTTGTCAATCTGTTCACCAAGTCGAACAAAGCTTCTCCACATGACTCGTTCTTGCATCAATCCCGTGGCAACATCGATCGAATCACTGTGGAAAGCTTTTTTGCTTCCGTCCCCCTTGCAGCAACGAGCTTCTTTGTCGTATACTCGATATGTTGCGAGACCATCGGGATGCTCAATGACAAAGTCGTTCATGGTTGCATATCGCGATGTTGCCCTGAGTTCGATTGCTTGCCTCGTGGCACTTCCTATGTATGCGACGTAGAAATTCAATTGTCGATCCTGCACAAACAATCAAAAAGCAAAAACAAATGAGAAAAGAATCCGGAATTACGTGGTTGGGATATACCAATGAATGGACGAAGACATGACTTACATTCGTGAAATTGACTTCGCAGTCGGCCGAAACGATTTCTCCGTTCTCTGCACGCTTCCAGGATTTGACTCTGGCCGATTCGGCGTAGCTTCCAACTCGGTTGAAAAACATGGTGCTGACAAGGACGCAAAACCTGCCGAGGACCCTTATACATCCATCTTCCTTCCGGAGGGGCAGCTTGACGCCCACTTTTTCCACGTCGTTCAAACTCAGCTGTATGGAGGCGTCTACCTCGGTGATCCGTCCAAAGTTGTCGTCCTGAAGGACGTGATTCAGGAAACGCTGCACCCGATACTGGTGGACAAACATGCAGGTTGTCTGAATGAATTTTCCATTCTTTTTGGCACACTCCAGTTCCTCCATAAAGTCCGACAAAATGACCGATGTGGGATCGTTTGCGAGAACGTGTTTTTTGGCGTTCAAGGCCTGTATCACGTATTCCTTTTGGGAGCTGTAGCGATAAATAGACGAAAACGGTGGACAAGCGTAAGACACACGACTGACATCGAAATCACTGCAGTAGCATATGATTGTATACAAAGACAACCAACATACCTTGGAGGGACGAGAACATAGACCGCGTCAATAAATCCCAAACTCAACATTTCATTGCATCCGCTCTGTCCCGTTCCAATAAAGTCCAGGTCTTCCACATTCGCAGAAACCTTGTTGACTTCCAGCCACCTTGCGACAGAGTCTCTTAGCGAGGATTCCGTTTCGTCGGGATCTGGCTCTAGAACAACCACCGAGGACAGTATACAACGGCTCGCAGGCTTGTTCATTGCCGAGACGTGCACATCTTTGGTCCACGTTGAATCGATGATCAGACCGATATGGAAATCGGGTTCGGGTGACAATTCTTGCCAGCTCGACGATCTGTTGAATTTTTTCAAACTCGTGCTTTTCAAACTCATGTTTCGGGTGTTGGATCCCATCTTGGTAGAACTGTTTGTGGCAACGTTAATGCTGGATACTACTGATTCTTGAAGCGGTTTCAAGGTCGATCCTTGTTGTCCCAGCGTGTCTTTTTGAATGTTTGGGACCATGGCGATCATTTGTTTGGTTGACACTCTTTTTCTTTTGTGGGCACTTTCGAAGAACTTTTGACAACTGCAATATTCGAAACCCCAACTTGGTTATTCTTGATTTGATTTGAAGGTATGTGTTTAGGCTTTTCTTGCTTTTGAAACTTTAATTTTATGAGAAAGGTTGAATCGATTCAACAATGCTTTTGTTTGTGCTTCCGATAGGTGAGCGACCGGTGTAACACTGTCTCCGAACTGAGAAAGAATAGACGAGACGGCTCTATATATCTCTTCTGTGATTTCCGAAACAGGAACAGAACCGAAGGCGAGAGACAATGTATTATGGAATCCACAATCTGCCATACATCAGGTTTTCATAACGGGTGTCAAAAACATACCGAAAGTACGCACATCTCTTGAAGACATTCTTCCAAAACCAGAAGGCTGGATCTTGACTCCCACTCTTCGTGTTCTGTTCTTTTCGAGTTCTCTACCATTCCTCGGTTCTCCGAACTTACGAGTTCGATAAAAATTGATTGCGGCATGTTTCGATTTAGGTCGAGAAAAATAGCACATCATCCCGCGACCATTGTTTTCCGACTAAATTTTTAGAGAAGATAATTAAGCGTTCTTCTGATGTTCCTTCTCCTACCGAATTTTCATTCCCATCCTTGGAATAGAGGCTATTTCGTACTGTTACTAAAAACTTCAACGAGGATTGAAACACTTAAGATAGAACACTAAGCTAGTACTCCTAAAAATCCTCGGAGTGGCGGTGAATCGTCTACATCCTTTGTCTGCTGAAGTAGCTTGTAGATTAGCTGGCTATACTATAACCTTTCGTGAATGTTGCTATTTTATAAATTTTATAGATTTATTATAGGAAGGTCAGAGCCAGACATCCTAAAGACAAAAGGCGTCTATCTTTATATGGTAGGTTTCTTACCCGCTTTTTATCGTCCACCCTTGTGTCTCTTGTTTTTGCCGCGACTCTTTTTCTCTTCGGCTCTTTGAATCAACTGTTTGTTTTTGAAATCGATAAAAGTTTTCCCAGTACTTCTTCTCTTCGTCTCCGTCCAGGATGGCTGCGTCTTCTACAGATGCGTCTAGGATCTTTAGGTCGCCGGATTTCAGCTTCTTTGCCAATTCCTCAACACTGTCCGATGGTTCCGGAAAGCGAAGCGCTCCGTCCTTTTGACCACGGGAGTAATCGACATAGATTTTGCGAGCCATTAACTTCCTCGAGCGAGATATCCAGTCCCTTTGCAATGGCACTCAACATAGCCTCACGATCGCATCCTTCTGGCAAACCCTTGATCGTGATGACGCACTTGGGTTTCCAGTCAACGGTAAACTTGGGAATTTCTTTGTCTTCTACAGTCCGGTTCTGGCTTGGCTCGTTTCTTGTCGCCACGCTTCTCTTTCTTTTCCTTGCAGCTTGCAACGAATTCCGACAGCAACATGACGCCGAGCTCGGTGGCCGATTTTCTAGTTTCAGGTTGCGGCGAGTTCAAGCTTGTCTTTGGGTTCGACAGTCTCCCCCTCCCTTTGTGGTCAAAGTGGCTTCCGCAGCCTTCTCGAGATCTTCCTGAGTGTGGAACTCAATATTTGCCGATCCAGCTGGGAAACTTGCGACGCTTTTTGCTGGGACCGTAATAAGTCGTCCTTCCCCGAATTGGGTGGGGACTGAGAACTTCAACTTGACAAGAGCAACCTTGCCATACTTTTCAAAAAGTTCACGGAGTTCGTCCACTTTGACATCGTATTGTTTCGATTCGTTGATGGGCAAGTTCTTTACCAACAACGACTTTGGTATGTTTTGGTCCATCATATCTTTGGTAAACGGAGTAACCCTGGCGATCGTCATTTTCTCTTCATCAACGACCAACTGAATCCTTCAGTTCCTTCGCGGCTTGGATCAATACAGACGATTCAGTCGGAAAATTTCTTGATGGTATTGAATCTAAGCAACACATCGACGCCCACCGATTTTTCATCCGAATTCATGAGGAGTTTTCGAATGAAGGCATCCTGGCGAATATTCGCGTCCGAAAAGAAAAACTCCAAACGTTCCTTGAGTCCTTCGAGGGCTGATGCGTCTTCTGCCTTTACGGCAACAGTAGCTGCTTCTTCTCCCATGGTAATATAAGGTAAGTACTTTTTTGAACTAGGAGATGTGCAGTTGGTTTTCGTTAATGGTAACTGTAACAACCTGGATATTGTTACTGTCGAAACCCAGGAAAATCTATTCCTTTCGATTCCTGGAAAAGTTTCAGTCATCTCAAATAATTTTTCTGCCGCTTGCGATCCAAATTCAGAATCAAAACAAAAACTTATGTCGAATTTCGTGGAGAGAGGCTCAGAAGTCCGTCCGTCGTCAGTAATTTCCCAACCTCATATTCTCATAATTTTTATTAGGGTTGAGGTTGAAATTTCAGGTCTTCAGAAACCGGATCGTGAGCACGATCAGAATCTTGAATTTTTCCTAGCTACGTCCACCGTAAAACGTCAGTGAATCGATCTACACAGAATTTTAGTTTGCCAGACATGCAATTCTCGTTGCTATTTTCCATTTCAGAATCCAACGAGAGTGAATTCACAATCCTATTTCAATCATCCTGAACGACAATGATGCTCAAAGTTTTCGTTTCGTTTGGGCTCCTGGCTTTGTCGAGCACCTGTCATGCATTCTCTGCAGTTGCTCCAGCTCCTACCGAAAAGAGTCTCAAGGGAATCAACGTCCAACCTGTCGACGGAAGCGAAAAGGTTGCTTTGGAGGACTACTTGAAGAGCGATGGAAAGTCTCTGTTCGTGTTCGGGAACTTATGCAGCAGACTTCAATGCGATTGAATACGTCCAGCGACTTCGCTACTATATGCCTATTCTTGAAAAGGAATGCGGTGTGACAAAGTTCGGCGTGCTTTTGAATTGCCAACCCGACGCGGCATTGGCATTGGCCGATGTTGTCGATCTTGATACAACAAAAGTGGATCTCTTTGTCGATAACACCGGTGCTGTAGGAAAAGAATGGGGTGTAGGGCGTGGCTGGCTCCCTGACGACGAAGACGTCAATCCTTATCTTAAACTATTCGGTATGCTGTGGGGACTTGGAGCTTGGGCCACACTACCAGCCGTGATCGGTGGCTACATCGGAAACCCTTTTGTCCCACAAAGATGGATTGAAGATGCATTGGCAGTTGGACAAAGGAAAGATCGTTGGCCCTAACACTGCATTGGATTTGGACGCAAATGGCGAAATCGAACTCAACAAATTTACTGAGCTTCCTGTCGTTGGAGAATGGCCGAGACGACCACTGGAACTAGCGACGCTGCGACTCCAATCCATGATTGGAATTTCATTGAAGGAATGGAAGTCGCTTGCGCCCGATGAAGAGGCATTGAACGCAGGTGTTCTCACACAACTTGGTGGATGCATCGTTGTTGATGGGTCTACATTAGAAACCGTCTACGATTGGAAAGATCCAGGAATCTGCGCCGTAGCAAACTTCGAAGACATTATTAAGAAACTAAAGGCATGAATAATATAAGTTTTAACTTACTGATCGTGAAAGGAAGTTTTCCACTCTAATATTAGATCCAATCGCGAAATGAAGACGTCAAAAAATATGATAAAAAGACACGACACGATTCGGCCTTTTTTCTTCTCTCGACAAACCAAATTTAGTTCTTGGCTTTCTTCGCAGGAGGCTCCTCGCTAATCTTGGTATCGGCCTCGAACTTTTCATCGTAAGCGGCATCGTGAACCCCAGCTGCACGTCCACTAGGATCAGCACGCAGCGCAAAGGATGCGTCCCAGTTCATGGCACGTTCCGTCGAGCAGGCAATCGACTTTCCTCCAGGCACTGTCTTTTCGGCAGCCTCTCCTGGGTAGAACGATTCGAAGATCATTCGATACCGGTAACCCTCCTTGGTGGTTGGGGTATTGTGAGGGAAGCGGTTGGCAGCATTGGCAAACATTTGATCCGAAATCTCCTTGTCGGCAATATCCCGAAGGTGGTCGACCCATCCGTAACCGACTCCGTCACTAAATTGTTCTTTTTGTCTCCACAAAATTTCGTCGGGGAGGTAAGGGTCATCAGGGGTATCGAAAGCTTTGCGAATCGACCATTTCTCGATGCGGGTATCTTCCTTGGAGATATCAGGTCCCTTACGAATCATCTTCTCCGTGGGATCCAAGTTCATTGCAACCTGCAAGAAGTCAGCATCCAAGAAGGGGACACGAGGCTCCACACCCCATGCACTCATTGCCTTGTTACAACGCAAGCAATCGTAAGTGTGAAGACGACTGAGCTTGTCAACCGTCTCATCAAAGAATTCTTGCTCGTTGGGTGCCTTATGGAAGTAAAGGTATCCGCCAAAAACTTCATCGGCACCCTCACCACTGATGACCATCTTAATCCCCATGGCCTTGATTTTTCGAGCCATGAGGTACATGGGAGTCGAAGCTCGAATGGTGGTAAGGTCATAAGTTTCGAGGCAACGAATGACGTCCTGGAATGGCATCTGAACCCTCTTCGAGAGTGTAGGTGTATGGGTGGTGAATGGTTCCGAGCTGGTCAGCAACCTTTTGAGCAGCGATCAAATCGGGCGAACCTGCGAGACCAATGGTGAAAGAGTGGAGTTTGGGGAAAGACGTAGATCGGCGACTAATGTGACGCGAGCAAATCGCAGCCACCAACGACGAATCAAGACCTCCCGACAACAAAACACCCCATGGCACGTCGGACATCATACGACGGACGACGGAACGTTCAAAGGCATGTCGAAGAACATCCTTTAAAATAAAAAGAATAGAATTAAATTTGGTGAGATTGGATCTTATCAAGAAAAAAAAGAACACTCAAAGAAGAAATTCTGCTTACCGATTGGTATGGATCTTTAGGCATAGGGCCTCCAGGCAACATCTCTGGCGCCCAGTTTGGTTTGTACCAACGCTGGAATTTGCCAGCCTCAGGTCCCTTGCTGACATAAATGTGACCAGGTGGGAAGTTCTGGAATTTGTTGCACTCTCCAATGAGACTCTTCATTTCGGAGGCAACATAGACCGATCCATCGTTACTCCATCCGATGTACAGAGGGGTGATTCCGATGTGATCTCTAACGACCATGTAGGTGTCAGTACTCTGGTCGTACAAGATGAAACTAAACATACCTCTCAGGTTGTTGACCATGCTAAGAGTAGGCCCATGTTCAGCGTAAAGAGGAAGAATAACTTCGCAATCGGATCCTGTCATCGGGGTGTAAGGCGTCGTGAGGCCGGCGTAGAGTTCCTTGAAGTTGTAGATTTCTCCATTGGCGGCGACAGTAACATTTCCGTCACGTGAAATAAGGGGTTGGGATCCAGATTCAGGGTCCATAATAGCGAGACGCTCGTGACCGATTCCATGGGCGAGCGGGATGTCTTTTCCATTGGCCTCAATCACCTTGTATCCAGACCAATCAGGTCCGCGATGGCGAAGCTTTTGGGAGCATGAAATGAGCTCCTTTCGGAGATCGGCTTCGGGGAGACTCGAGGAGAAAATGGAGAAAATTCCGCACATTGTTAAACACCGTTTTCTAATAGATTGGTATTCTTATCGTCAACGTGCGTCTAGATTGTTCCTTCAACCTTGCAAACGATATCAGATGATATGGGTTCTAGTAAACGACAATGAGAATAAGTTCACACGTTTCCAAAAAACCGGATTATCACGAAGGGAAGGAATTTCAGAACATGGATTTGCACAAACTCCTGAAGACTGCAACGGTAGATGTGTCACAATGAAGTTCCGTTCGTTGCCTTTCATTTGATTCGGATTCGGTAGGAGATATCCAATGTTGATTCTACGTGTCATTCAAGCCGTCGGTTGTCGATCCACCGTCAAACGTGGATCCAATTGAACGATATCAAATTTTCCATTTTTCACTATTTTAAAAATTCCGTTTGTGGAATTCCGTTTTTTCGTGAAGTATTAATACATAAATGGAATGATAATCACCACCAAAAAATGCTTGAGCTGTATGCTAGATTCGTACTTACGTCATATGGTAACACGACTGAGTTCGAGAAGCCCCCAAGATATCGTGGTCTGAATCTGGGACTTGTTCCAGCATGTTTCTTCCGGAAAGCACAATACTATTAGCCGATTACGTTGTCGTCTTCTGTTTCTCGTTCAGCCTGAACACCAATTGGACCTGAAAAGTCATGTTCCCTCAACCTCTCTCTCTAGAACTAGCTTCAAGGTCAAACAAATCAATGGGTGCATCCCAGAAAAGTGTTAGCATAATATTTGACGCCATACACTTCTTTCTACTGAAAGACATGGTGACGACGATGACAGCATAGCAATTTTGATTCCATGTATACTTTCATTGAAACCATTTATATATAAAGTGTGGCAATGGAAGAATAAATCTCTAGTATACTCAATAATTCGATTTAAATCAAAGTGTAGAGACCATATTCAAGATAGAAAAGATCCCAAATGTGCTTGTAGTATTTCTTCACGGAAGCCATAGAATCTGGATTCAGCTGTTTGTATCGGAAAAGCAACATCGAAGCGAGCGCCAAGTGCCCACCGACCATGGGAATCGATCGGAAGGCGCTTGCCGATTTTGAAACAAGTCCCGTCGCAATTGCATGTACATAGTTGAGTAGTAAACACGCCGTCGCCCCCTTGGCAATTCGTTTTACACCGAGACGAGTGGCTAATGTATCTATTTGATAAGCCTGCGTATTGTCACATTGTTTGGAATAGTAGTATAGCATTGAATCGTTGAACCAAGATAGGAAAGCAAAAGAGAAAATGAATGGGATTAGATGTTGTTTTTGTTCGATACAATGGCGGTTACTCTCAGCAGGGACGGAAAGAAACGGATATAATTCTTTCCGCAGACTCGACGCAGTCGCAATGGCACAATATACAACACGTACCTTATCTCCTTCAATATCGGGAAGATCCTTCGTTACCGCAATAACCGTGGCATAAGCCGTCATGAATCGTGCAATGAAAGAAACCTTGGGTGACCATTGAAAGGGTGCCCCGATAGCATCGAGGACTGCGTAGTAGACCCCAAAATTCAACAAGAACCCCCGAACGGTAGCGATAGTCAAACCGGCCAATACAGGATTCTTTTTTGTTCGAATGGGAGGAACAGAATAAATACCACCTAGAAATAATCCAAAACAGTAGAGTTTGAAGAGGAGGGGTGGGAAAAAGTTGTGTACCAGAATGGGTCCAATAATACCCGCCGACAGGACGGAAATCCAGGCATTCTTTTTTGTCATTTCACCGCTGGCCACGGGCAGGAACGGCTTGTTCATTTCATCGATTTCCTTGTCGTAGATCTGGTTGATACCAACAATAAACACATTTCCCAAAAGAAGAGAAATCATTCCGATAAAGGCTCTTGGAAGCATAACAGGGTAGTTGGCATTGGCAATGGCTCCCGGGGTATCGACCAGGGCCCGAATGGTTCCGGCGATCGAGGCCAAGATGGAACCCCGAATAGTGTGCGGCCGAGAAAATTTGTAGAGGGCCTTCATTTTGGCCTTGATCGAACCCGAATCGATTGCTTCCTTTGCCTTGGAAATTGCCTCCGGATCGAAATCACCTTCCACCGACATTTGCAGCGGACGTCCGTTCTGTTTGCTGCTTTGCATGACACCGCCGATCATGGGATTTGTGGTTCGGAGAGATAGCGAAGTGGCACTTCTGTAAGTGGCGATGCCCCCGGATGGTGCCAGAGCATCAATTCCCGATGCAAGCACCAACACAACGACCAAAGGTATCGTGACACGGAAGAAAACCGAGAAGTTCATGCTGTTTCTTTTCTTTCTTGCTGTTGATTTTCCTACTTCCTGTCAAAGATTCGATGACGGCAGACTGGTTTGGTATGTCTCTGAAAGTCTACAACTTCTAGACCAACTGGAGAACAGATTGTGTTGACAGAGAAGTTTTCCGAAGATCGTGAGAACTGTCTTTGGAATCATCAATCAACAAGTGCATTAACCTATCGGTGTACCTGCAAGAGAATTTTGGCACCGACCAGCGTAGATACGATCGATGATTGAATTAGCCAAAAACTCACGACACGCACGAACACATCATTGATCATCTGTTGGATGTTCGTGCCAGTCAGGACTCGAAAAAGAGAATCCTTGCTCAGTCACTGATTGATTCTCATATTTAATCGAACTAATCCAATATCCATCACCAATCGGTTCCGAAACCACCCATCAAAACGAGGACGCAATTTTAGAGAAGATGGAAAAAGAAAGAAAACCAACAGAACGGACATCATACCTCATATTTCATCCGTTCTATTCTATACATTCAGAACGCATTTTTGTAATTGATCTGCAAGAACTACAAGCACCATTGAAAGAGATCGAGCATCCAACACTCAAGAATATAGGATGAAAATGAGTCCTGCTACTTCTGGAAGCACCACATTCCCAATTTCCTTTACAAGCTACCTCGTGCTCATAGCGGTGGTGATCACAAATTTGGCGACTCCCGTCCAATCTTTTTCTGCGTCCCTGCCGTCGGCGACAACAGACTCGCAACGCACATGCCTTCCTCGGAATCAATATCAACACTGCCAATGGCAATATTCAAAGTCCCAAACACTTCCATCATCTTTGTTGGTACTGCAAGTTTCGAAGCTTCGTGACGACGACGTTGCCATCACGGATGACTTCGACGATAACGACGACGAAATTGACGAGGATGAGGAATTGCTTCGACAGACAGATAAATCCGAGCTCATATCCTTGTGTGAAAACTTTGAACTTTCGACAGAGGGGAACAAAAGAGGAATTGTTGATGCGCCTCCGAGCCTACGCTGATTCGAAACTAGAAGAAGAACGCCAACGCGTGGATGAACGCAAGAAGCGAATCGAAGATGGGGGAGGTGATAACGATCGGGAAAAATACGAACTCGTCAACTCGGAGGACGAAGAGGACGATGAAGGTGAAGATGACGATGGTGTATTCTTTTATTTCGAGACAAAGGATAAAATTCCCGAATTCAAAGACGATAGCCGAAAAGTTGACGGCGACCAGAGAGATCGCTCAACCGATTTGGTTTCACAACAACGAAGCAACAACCGACCAATCACCCAGGATGTTTTGACCGCACCACCACCTCCTCCCGAAATAGAACCCAACGAAGACGGGGAACGCGTCGTGACCGTTTATTCGACAACCGATCAGAACGATCTGACGGGTGTGGCCGCAGCCCAACCCGGACAGGCCGCAGAATACGACCCCATGACGGGTCCCGTCGTGGAACCAGAAAACACACCCTGGGACTTTGAAAACAATAATGGTGGAGCAGGTAACCAAAAGTCCGAGGCTTCGGAGGAGGAGATGCAAGCCGCCAAGGAAGAAGTCACGGAACTGGTTTCGTCTCTGTTGGCCATGACGGGAGCTCCCGGATTTGTGCACAGCGACGGCAGCGAAGACGACGACAACGAAGTCTTGTCGTCCTGTCGGTATTTTCCGACAAGCAAAAGGCTGCACCCTTCTGGTACTTCTTATGTGGCTCCCGAAGGCTTTCGTGGGATTTGATCCAACCAAGGTATCTACGGATACCTTGAACAAGGCATCTCGAAGTCTTCGAATGGGGAGGGGATCAGTCCTCATGGATGTCACTCGTGAATTTGAATTGCGAGCGGTTGGATACGATGGAGCTTTTGGAGACGATGAAAAACGAGGTGGAGGCCACTATCGACAGGTATCCCTCGTTCGATCCTTTTTAGAGGGATTTCGTCGTGCCGAGGTTCGGCGATTGGCTCGTGAAACTGCTACGATGTTGCTGGACCGATTGGTGCAAGATGGAATCGAAGGTTTGGATCAGACCTTATCAACCATGTCTCGTGTTGGAGACGACGTGAACCTAGAGGCAGGGGAGCTCAATGATTCCCTTCTGGACTATCTTAATGATGCTATTCGGACAACAGGAAAGAAAAGTTGAACAGGTTATTGATAGTGTCAAGAAAATGGAAGAATTGGAACGCTCCGTCGAAGATTTTGATGGCGATCAGCTCGAAAAACTCTGGACCGTGGAAGACGAGGATGGAAAACGCGTAGAAACGTTTGATCCAAAGGACCCCAAAAGCAAAATGGCTCTTCAGGACGAATACGAAAAGGACTTTAACGAGAGATCAATGCAAATCAAGCGAGCTATGCTACCAGCAAGCGCTCAAGAGAGACTTCTGCTCTTGCTTAAGCTGCTAAGAGAGCGAGTCAAGATCGAAGCAGCTTTCGCCCACGATGAAAAGTCTCGAAATCTTCGTGTTTTGGCGTATTGTCTCAACATAAACTCCGATGACCTCCGAAAGGAGCTCATTATCAAAGAATTTGGAGGTTCACTTGATGTAAGTCGATCGATAAGAATTGCGACATGTCCGTTGGTTTTTCGTTACCGTAAATGTGATTTGATTGACGTTGAAATTGTTTCTGAACACTTTGTTTTGTTGATTCTCTTCCGAATAATTACTATAGCGACTCGATTCCTTCGCAGAGCTGGTGTCAAGTTCTATCGAATACGGGGAAAGCACGGCACACCAGGTGCAACCGAATAAAGTGGTTACGCTAAACATTCCACTACTGGAACGGATCCTTGTCATCACAAAGGAAGTCATTGAACAACAAAATTGGAAGGCTTCTGCCGGAAAGGCAAACTAGATATTGCCACATAATAGCACTAAAATATCATTTTTCGTAACTGAACTCTAGGGACCATAACATTTCTAATGTAACAAAAGCATCTATATAACTTCTAACGTGATAGGTCAAAAGCATATCGATGAACAAGAAGCGCGTCTAACGAATGACACTCACTCATTCCAGAAGTCATCACTATGCGCAGAAGGTCATTCAACCTTCAGCATTCTTGAAGCAAACAAAGAAGCTTTCCCTTAAGGGTTCATGACCTTACCGTCCTTCGATGGTGTCTTGGCAGCAGTCTTAGCTTCAACGGCACCAGGAACGGGTCGGGAGAGAACCATAAGGAGGGTTCCGGTGTTGTACTTCATTCCTCCCTTGACAGAGTCATGGATGACGTTCATCAAGTCAACCCAGTGCTTCTCGTCTTCTCGGCTCATGCGAGCATATCCCTTGTTGGAGATGTAGTTGAAGGCCTAAGGTCGGATGTAATTGAAAGATGGAAGTAAAAAGTTTAGAAAACATGACACGGGAGGAAACAAACAAAACTAAACGAACCCCGATCAGAACTCCGATCCGGAATTGGAACACAAAGCAAACATACCTCTTCGAAGAAGTCGAAGTAAACACGGTTTCCTTGTTCTTCTCGGACAAGGAAATCACCCTTCTCGAAACCGGCGGAGATAGTAGCAATATTCATGGTGATAGGCTGTTCTGATTCAATAATTGTGTCGTTCATAACAGAGTATTTCAAAAGTAATTTTGGGATGTATGCATCTCAGAATGAACCATACGAATACACCGAATGGTCTTTTTTTATCTTTCGAACCGTTTGACCGGTATGCACGACGTCCTTTCGATTTTGAAAATACCTCTCTCCATGATCATACATCCGATATATGTTAATGAATAATAAATACCAGTACAATATCCATATGGACGTTAAAATAACGGTAAATAATATGCCTATTTAATGATTAAAATGTTAAAAAATACCGTCTTTGAAAGCAAAGGTGACACGCAAAGTCGTGATTCGCGCATCCCGTCCAAGAACTTTAACGCCAGCCAGTTTTTGTTGGTATTTTCTTCTTCTTCGGAAAACAGTGTTTCCCCTCTTTGATTTCTGGGTTAGGTCCTAGTACTATAGCGTTCATATCTATCAAGCATACGAATAAGGAAAACAATAAAACCGTTAGATCTTCTTTGACACCTCTAAAATCGCTTCACGGCTTTGCCTCTCATTCGATCGATACGACGATAAGCAATTCACAATGGCTGCCACCACCCAGCAGACTTTAGTTTCGTCGTACTGTTTCAAACCAGATTCAGTCTGTTTCAAACCAGATACCGTACGTTTCTTCGGACGTTTCGAGAGACGCTTCTACTGTTATCTACATCTGTTTCAAACCAGATTCAGTCCGTTTCAAACCAGATACCGTACGTTTCTTCGTACGTTTCTACGAACGTTTCCGAATGGAAACAGAAAACCATGCTACGAACCTCGTATAGAAACCTCGTTACAAGCTGAAACCAAGCCGTCGAAAGCTGCTCTCTGTTAAAGTTGTACCAGCTTCTACAGAGCAAACACGTCGGATGCAGCAAAAATGCATCCACTATCCCTTTTTTGCTCCTTCAGAAATCACTTTCTCTTCTCATAATTCGCATTCGAAGGATAGAATAACCTAGTGTAAAAGCTTGAGTACCCGCGAGTAGCAGATGGCAAGAGTGGAGGTAGCAGCCCGAGGGAGAGACGCTATAGGGATCACCATGGTGGGCGCCCATGGAGATCCCCGAAATAGGCCTGCATCTGCAAAGATCTCGCGAGGGGAAAAGGTGAGTCGAAGTAAGCAGCAGTCACTGTTCCTCCGTGTAAAAAGCCAGGAACTCGAGACCGTTGAAGTGTGCTTAGCACACGCGGAAGATCTCGACTGAGCTCACGCTACGGCGGCATGGTGCCAGGAGGAGGGGGGAAACGAACAAACTGTGATGCGGAAACGACAAGGCACCACGATGGCATTCTTTTACGCACTTCGAAGATAAGGAGACAAGTGTAACTCATAAACCACAAAGGAGGGAGCAGGATGGCTGACAGGAGGGAAGTACTCAACGGAGCGCTACGGGAAAGTTGTTGTGAGAATGCAATGGACCCCGGACAAATCCCTGACGATCCTGCGTTGATCTCTGCCGACTGGATCGTCCAAAGGACGCTAATCCGGGCTAGTTGGATGAGAACAGGTATAAGCGACAGAAGAAATCACACACAGTGGTCCCCACGGGGATAAGGCAGTGTAAGCCCGGTTAGCCGACGCCGAGGGTCCTTCGGGACCCAGAGCTAGGAACTGGGAGCACTGAACCAAACGATAATTGGCCACTGTGTGCCTGAAATGAGGGATGAAGCCACGAAGCTTCATTGACTGTCCATCGATACACTTTGTCTCCGGATCTGCCATGATATTTCGATAGAAATTAGCAGATCCACAACCCCGCACAGCCGGGGAAACAACCCCCCAGAAGAAGTCGCGAACTCTGTTCGATTCGCGACGATTTCTTTTGGGGGGTTGTACGATTTCGAATCAAACGGTACGAAATCAAACCGATCATTATGATCAAACAAACAAAAAATAGAACAAACTAATACCATATTAGAAAAGACATTTTCTTCAATTCGGACTCTTCTTATCTTCTCATTACTTTTTGGTTAGGATTCCACCATGATGCCGATGACCAATACCAACAAGAAACATAATATCATAATGAATGTTTACATCTCCTCTACCATACGCAAGCGATTTCGAATGTATTTCTTTTAATTTATTTTGGCTTTCGCGAGTGCTTCTAGCTAGCCTCAACAAACGAGGTATCTCGCTCTCTGACAGGGGCGACTACAGTGAAATTTTTCGATTGCATTGCTTGTTATTGGAGATCTAGTCTTCGTGTTTTTATGAGAAAAATTGGTTCAATCTTTTGCTTCTAGCCTCTGTAACAAACGAGGCATCTCGATTGACAAAATATTGATCTGGATCGACTGCTGTTGATTGTTTCTGGTATAGTATATATCCTTCGTAGCATGCATATTCCAACAACAGTTAAATTTCCATATCCAAGACATCACATCTATAGTTCTCGTGAAGGAGGCAATTCAATTTCGCTCAGCCAATCTTCGAGCGCAACTTCGACACTCGGAAATGCGTCCACCGCAGCCGCCGCGCCCTTCTTCTTTAGTGCCTTCTGAAAAGCTTCGACTTCTTTCGCAAATGCCTTGTATTTCTATAGGAAAGAAAAGTAATTGCATGACATCGCGAGATATCGTTCGATCGTGAGTTTGATAACCAAACTTGCGTCTCCGCAGCAAAAGAAAACACGACAACTAATCTTTCACCAAGAAAGAGAGATTCTATACGCTAGACATACCTTGACCGCTGGTAGACTGTCTGGAGCAGTACTGCTACTCCTTCGGAAAGCATTCGACAAGAGATAACCTGCCGAGGTTAGGTCCTTCCAACTTCCACCATCCTCGCTCGAAAAATATTCCTTGGCGACTTTCGAGTCGCCATTTTTGAGATCATCATAAGATTTCAGAAGGCCAGTGACAGATGCCTTCACTCTTTCGTAATAACGTTTCTTCGCGGAAAGCAAGTATGCACCCCCTGCCGTTGCTCCCCCAGAGGCTTGTGCCAGTGGCGGCATTGCTGCCAAGGACGGAAGTACAACAACTGGGAATAGCGCAAGCTTCGAGATGAAAGATCTTCGCTCTTGCAAATTGTCAGTTCTGTTGATCACTGCATTGCGACTCTTGGAGGGCAGTCATCGATCCCAAGTGATAGCGGGTAGACAGGGATACTCCTTGGAATGCGCACACTTTTGTGCCGACCAATGAAAGCCAAATAAGTATAGTCGTTAGTCTCGGCATTTTGATAAGTTTTTTCTTGGAACGGGCAATGCGTTGAATTGAATGATCTTTCTGTTATGCAATTTATTCCCTCAGCTTTGAAATGAGTTGTGGATAGATTCGTCGATAGAAGAAAAATCAAATTTGATTCATTGTAGAACACGTTCTGCAACAACAGTTGATTGACATGATGTTTTCAGCGGATGTTGACATGAAACCGACCAACACTCTTCAAGGAGGAAATCCTGTCTTCAAGACAAAAGATTGCGCGTCAGCCATTTGAGTCCTGTCACGAATAAGAAATAAGAGATTAAACTATGGTTTGAGTTACAGGATGTCAGCCACTAAAATGGAAAAGGGCCTTTCCAACAAAATCGATCAGAAAAATTTCGACAATTTTGGATTTTCTTTTGCATCACAACACTCAACATCCAGAGGCATTCAAGATTCGACCTGGTATAAAAGACAAAGACACCATTGTTGATCATGGGCAAGAATAAGCCAAATAAAGGAGGCGGAAGCAATAGTAATAAGCAATCCGGTGGAAGAAAAGGTGGGAAAGGACAACGTGGTGGCAACAAGGGCGGCGGCCACAAAAGGCATGTTCGCCAAGGAATTGTAGAGGATGTGCACGAAGATGATGTAAAGCGTCGCAATGAAGAAATGTATTGCAGAGCTATAGGGGAGGATGGACCACCGCCGCCGAAGAATCCATTAAAAGGATTGCGATTGCGCATGTGGGATTTCGCTCAGTGCGATCCAAAGAGATGTACGGGTGCAAGACTTGCAAGAAAAGGGATTTTCGAACGAATGCCTTTGAAACAATCCTTTCGTGGAATTGTGCTGAGCCCCGAAGCCAAGCTTCCCGTCAGTCCAGCTGATACTGAAATCGTCGAGAAATCGGGCATTTCATTGATCGATTGTTCATGGGCCCGTTTAAAAGAGATCCCGTTTCGACAGATGGCATCTGGTCATCACCGACTCCTTCCTTTTATGGTCGCTGCGAATAGTGTCAATTATGGGCGTCCATTCAAATTGACTTGCGCTGAAGCGTGCGCGGCAACCCTTTTCATTTGCTGGCAAGGAAGATGCGGCAAGAGAGGTTATGAAGGAATTTTCTTACGGAGAAGAATTTTTCAAAATCAATGATGCAGTACTAAATATGTACGCAGCTTGTAAAGATGCCGAAGAGGTCGTCGCAAAACAGAATGAATGGCTAGAGTTATCGCAAGATAAATCCGCAAGGGGTGGTGAACAATTAGAAAAGCACAACCTTCCAAATGACGACGTCAATGGTAATGAATCTTACCTGAACAGAGACCATGGTTTGCCTGGTGAACTGCCTCCAATCGATGACGAAGAGTATTATTATGGGGAGTACGACGATGAAGAGGAAAAGGAAATGAAAGTTGACAAATTCGGAAACTTCATAATTGAAGATGAAGAAGGAGTCGACGATGAAAATTCCTATGGGAGTTACGAGGATGAAGAAAAAGAAATGAAAGTCGACAAGTTTGGAAATTTCATAATTGAAGGCCAAGACTAACTCATTCCGAGTTATTGTGTCAATTCCTTAGAGCAATGCTATACAAAAGAAACAGAAGAATTGGAAGCTAACAAAGTCGAACATTCCATCGTCGCAATGGATGAAACATTGATAAATAGTATGCCAGCATTCGAAGCCGAACGATTGTATCGTTAATCTAAAACCGAATATCAGTGAGGCTACTCAAAAAAGCGTTCATTCCTGAGTCCGAAAGACATAGAGAAGGAATTCATATTCATCCCTCCCATCCATCATCGTGAAAGAAATAGCCGACACAGTTATTTCTTGGATGCAAGGAAAGTAAATGACCACCACTATGTTATGTTCTATTCTCGCTACGTCGAATAGGACAACCCTTTCTAACTTTACTGTAAGCTAGGAGTTCTTTCAGTTGCCTGCTTTGGCCAATGAAAATGATGTTGTATCTTCAATTGATCGTTGTTATTGGTTATATCCATCATTGACGCACTTTCGTGACCTGTAAAAAAGCAACAATAAAAATAGTGGAGGCGGATGAGACGGCTGGTGCACCGCCAACTTGAAGAAAGTAAAAAGAATGGTTCGTCGGATGTAAATAGTATGATACCATTGTGTAGCACTCCCGAATTATATATCAAGTTGTCTCGCGCATTAGACATTATCCTCCGATCTTTTTTCCGAACCTTCTATTTATAGCTGTAGGCATATCTAATTTCAGTCATTATGTGTATGACGCTCGTGATAATACTTGGTCTCATCAATGTCGAGTCAGGAGTTCGCCATGTCTCGAGCGTGGCGCACCTCCTTGTTCTGTTCTTAATGTTTCATGAGAATATTTATGTCCGCGTACGGAGACCACAGCCCAGTAGTTTGGAGGGTGACCCCAATACGGTATTCGTTTTCACCGCGTATCGCAGATCGATAGTAGTAAAAACCGGGGCAGAAGCACCTCTATCAGTACCATCAACTAGCTACTGAGACAAAACAACAAAATATTTTCGGTGCAAGTTACTGCTCTCTCACCACTTCCTTGCTTAACTTCGACCAACCGATACACACATATACCGGAAGATTCTTCATTGGTTTCTCCCGTACATCTTTCCCTTTTTGAAATCGAGTGTTTGACGGTTGCCTCCAAGAGCAGCTGAGCAGCCATATTTCTGAGAAGAACGGCGTTAATCCACACTGAAGGTTTGTTCGAGAAGCGAAAAAAATCTTCAACTGGGATTTTGGGAATTCCATTCTTTCTTTCATAAACAAAGTGTCGACACAACAGGTCGACTCGCATCATGAGTGACACAGCAGCCTAATCCTCTCAATGGCGAGAAACGATGTCGGAATAATGAACACGCTTCTCGAAATAAGAATTTGAGATCTCAAAAGTCTATGGACGTTGAAAACCATGCCCATGTAGGTGAAGATATCGACCATTCAAATGGCAGTCGTAAAATACTTTACGGTCGTCCTTCAGAAGAATTTGTTAAAAAGAATGAGTTGACTGTAGTTCCCGATGACGATTTCGATTCGGACGAGGATACTTTTGCGGACGCAGAATCCGATTGTGAGCCAAACCAATTTTTCCTCGACGAAATGCTGGAAGACGAACACCCGGAGCGACTAAATCTCTTTGATTATCGGAAAAAGGAACAAGAAAAAGAAAAGGGTCAGGGGGATTCGTCGAGCACATTATCGTCATCTGATACACAGAACGACGAGCATTACATAGAAGACTCGAGCACAAGTAGACACGACTGACAACGATGATGACCCACTCATTAGAAATTTGAATATAGATGATTCCGAATCATCAGACAATATCAATGATTCAGTCAGCAATTTACCTGCGATAAGGAAGAAGGAGAACGGCAGAGGTCGGCTTAGTATGGGGACTTCGCCAGGCGTTGGCCCAGGAAGGTCAATGTTACGGCAGGCCAGCCAAAAGGCAGTCTGGGGGAAATAATACAAAAAGACTCTATCAATGCGATTCAGGAAAACAAAAAGCGAGACGACACTGGCATAGCAAGAACCTTAAATGCTCTAGAAAGAGTTTATTGAACGTAAAAGATTACGAGCTCCAAAAACAAGTGCTCTAATTGAACAAAACCTGTAACGAATGCTTCTTCGGTGAACGAAGCATTTGATCTCGAATGTACAAGTATCGACGATTGAAGCAGGTGCGTAACGTACTTGAAAACAATCGAAGAAAAGTTTCCACTACCATTGTCCCGTTTTGATCGAAAATCTAGATTGAATAATATTATAAGAATCGCGTTGGAAATGTTCTTTTCAATGTCAAATGTACTACTACTAGATATTTTTCTGTGAATAGTTAAGACTAAAATGTTCCGATTGAGATCTGCTAGACTTGATCCAAGTCTTTGATTACAGCTTCCAACTGATTTTTGTCGGCGCCAGAAAACTGGCCGTATTTCGTTTTTCCGTCGAAAAAGATAAATGTGGGAACACTGCTGATTGCGTACTCCACAGCAGCATCTTGATTGTCATCAATGTCAATTTTTCCGAAGGCAATGCCTTCATATTCTTTAGACAATTCCTCATAGATTGGCTTAATAGCCTTGCAAGGCGGACACCTGGAGAAAAAGTAAAGGAGAAGAAAAGAACCAAGATTTTTTCAGCTGTCGATCTTTGTCGTCCACAAATCTAAAGTTTCGCAGACAAAAACTGCAACTCCATCTCAGCGATGCTGTCAATAAAAAGGACTTACCACGTTGCTGTAAAGTACAAAACCGACTTGGAGTTGATTTCAGTGAATTTCTCGGTCGCATCGAGATCCGAGATATTGGTTACGGACATGTATCGAAGACCAACGAGACCGGAGCGACCGAGCTCTCTCTTTGCCGCCAGCGCCCTCCCCATAGAGGACGATAGCGTAGCGCATCGAGCGAACATGGTAGAAATATATATTGTAAGGTTCTTGAAGGGTTAGATTGAGTAAGAGCTACTATGCGGTATGCTGGGGTTCCGAATTTGGAGCATCCGCCACTAATTTCATGAGAATACTTATTGTGGTGATTGAAGGATGAAGCATCCACCAAATTTTTTGTCTTTCAGCCAACACCGTCGCGCCAAGCGAGTCTCTCTAGAACGAGAAATGAGTCAACGACCGAATGGTACGACAAAATATTCTCGCGCGCTACAGAGAAATTTGTTTTCTGGCGTATTTTTTCTCTTTCACTTTAGTTCTTACTACTTGTTCGATAGATCATTATTGCATTCAGCTAGGTCAGGATTAAATCGTAGAAGAGTACATCGAATGTTTTATATGCTAGAATTACAACATCTATATAGTTCAGGGCTACACGCCGTACTTTTTGTAGACGTGGCAAGTAGTCTGTCAGAGTAGTGATCCATTGTTGACGTCGTTCATCATCTCATTCCTTTCAGCATTTTGAATTGGTTACCCACTTGTGATTTTAGAGTCATAGCAAGACTGAACATTGGCAACAACGGAAATGGGTATTCCACTTCGACACCAATCTCGTCAATGCCGACAAAATATGTAGGACAAAAACGTCACGATGACCAGAATGGCGATCGGTGACTCCATACCAGGAACTGACCAGTGCAAGTGGTAAACACCACAGAAACAGACAAAGAACTCGAGAAGTCATGCGTGTGAAAGTCGGTGGTATCGGTGACGCGACGATCTTGGCGCAAATCCCCACTGATGACTCTAGTTCCCCCAGTCTTTCTTCGATGATTTCCGAAGCCGCAATGGATAACCTCCCATCGGAACGGTTCGTAATGTTTGCAACGATGCTCCGCAGACGAAAGATTATGAACGAGACGCTATCGATGGCGACATCCGAATCTCTGCGACAAGATTCCATCCACTTGAGCTCACTGTATGGCAATAGCGTACGGAGGACGAGAGTATCGTCTTCTCCTCTTAGCTTCCCCTTCATGCACCATCCAAATGCGGCCAAATAACGACCCATCAGCAAACCCTGCTCCTCATCAATGGGTGCAATGTAATTGACAGCCATACCGCCAAGCGATGAACATATCCGTATCATCTTTCCCCAAACAGATCTTGCCTCGAAGAGCCTGTCCAATGCTCGGTTCGTTTTGAGGGCGAGGAGAATGGAAATCGGTGACGTGAAGGAAGAAATAGAATGCGAAAAAGGTGCCTGATGAACGACGTCCTGGAAGAATTGGATTCTGGACGGCGACAATGCAACATACAGTCCATAAGAAAGTTCCAATGACCGTCGGCAAGACGGAATGGAATGTCGAAGAGGTAATCCATGAACGCATGTGTTTGACGTAACGTTGGAAGGATTTGATCTGGTGCAATTCCCAATCGGCATCGGTCCACGATTTTGTATAAGAACTGTCTTTCTTTGAGTGAGTCCTGTCCAATACGGGAGCTCTTCCAACCATATTTTCTAGCTTGCGTAGGTCCGACAAAAAGTAGTCAATGTTGTCGTTGCTATGACGATGTTTTGTGCTCTTGTGGTTGCTTTTCAATTCAGACTGCGGCGGTAATGGGTTTATCGTTGACGATATGTTCTGGTAATGTCACTGGTTGTATTGTCCGAAGAGAAGGGTACATTGGAGATGGCTGATAGGTAAGATCTCTCCTTTTTGAATGAAGACGACGACGTCGTCAATCCAAACCGAAGGCATAGGAATAGGATTACGAACATCGTCGAAGATCGTCGGCCTTTTTCTATTGTTATTGACGCCATCATCATTGCAATGCCACTCAAATCTATTTAACTTCTTGGAGTGGTTGCAACTCTAGTCTAGATGATGTCTATGCGAAGTGATTTCGAGGTCATTGCTATCGGAAAATCTCTTGTAACATCTGTTGGTTGAGAACAAGTTCGAATTTCCCGATCGGTTTTTCCGAGATTCGATTCATCCATTGCGATTACGTGACGTGTATGCTGAGTCGGAGACGAAAACCACCAGTTCTTTTCCTCCCAAAATTCGTTGGAAGAATTCGCGAAAAAAGGAATCACAATGTTGTTTCCTCAAAATTGATTGGTCGAAAGCAGAAAAAACGAACTAATCATTGGACTGGGTCCGACTTCCGATGTCACAGCCTAAACTACCTACTTAGTATAGGTATGTATAGTAGATTGGTTCGTTTTCCCTCCACAAAACATCATTTTTCTCTTCGACGAACTAAAGATCCAAAAGGGACCATGACATCTTGCTTAATTCGCATGAACAGGATAGTATTGAGTATTGGACATTCTCTAGCTACGTGCTCTAAGCAACGAGAGAGAATAGGCTGAAATCTCCGGCTGCCTGAAAGTCGTAAATGACAGAGAACAAACCAACGACACAAATTCAGGAAATCGATCCGATAATTTGTCACTGATATGAGCATACCATGAAATTGACAGGAGACAATACTTCGACACGGCAGCGTCCTTCGTCAGAGGAAGGCACGACAGATGCTGATTCAATCAAGAATGTGGACGAGTTGATCGAAGGTTTGATGGATGCAAATCGCTCCATGCGACTATCACCCAAGTCTCCGAATAAGTGTCCTGTATTTTGTTGCTTCTATGCAGAGTTCGACATCAAGACGGGACCAGTGGTGCGATACCAGAGCCCGAAGAATTTTATGGATCGAGATATCAATACCAATACCGTGGAGATTCATGGAATACTCGAAAAAACATTTGAACGGTATAAAAATGATAAGAAAGTAAATCGTGATAGCGACGAGAACAATCACGAGAGTGGATCTTCTGATCCGCCTCATGTAAGAATTGACGATGAAACTTCTTCGTTACCAGATCAAGACAAGCAAAGCAGATCAAAAGCGCTCGAAGAAAAGGGCGGCGACGGAGAAACTCCTAAGGATGATGATTCATCAGATGTCAATCTACCGGAAGGAGGCCAATCGTTCTTCGATTCTACGTCGGCGTATATAATTACGGGATCTGAGCTCACTGGGAAAATCATTACTCTATCGACGCATGATGTACACGTTATGACGCGACCAACACTCATTTCAAACGAAAAATACGAAAGAAATACGCTGCTATTTTCCATTGGAATGGTCCTTCGACGGGCCGCCGATCCAAGGCCCTTTCGGCCTCTCATTTCGAAACTCGCCATGACACTTCGAAGCATGGAAATCGAGAGCGGAGTACTCTCGGACCCAACAAAAAACGATTTCATTCTACAACCTCTTTTGGAGCAAATCTTAATTTCCATGAACAGTCCCAGGTGGGAATGCAATCTGCTTCTCGATCGATCTACGGCGCTAAACTTGAAATTATTTCATCCTCCAAAACCTCCAGCTTCACCAGTTTACAACTACCATGTTCCCGTCTTGTTGGTGAGAGATTTCCAATTGGGGTATTACGAATGGGATTTGGCGATCAATTGGGTTATTTTGCACATCGATGGGGTTACCAATGCATGGCAAATATCAGTAAAAGCAGAAGTCGATTTGGAAATGGTACTGGCATGTCTAAGAGTACTAAGGCACCACGGGGTTATTGCAGTTGTGGATATGTTCCTATACACCAATCGATATGAGTGTACCGAACGAGCTGCTGCCATGCTAGCCGGGAAGGAGGATAAGTTGTTACAGGAAGCTGTAGACTTTGCGGCGAAACGTCAACAGAATGTTCATTTGGTTCCACCACCAGTGCCATCTCCTCGCACAGTGCCTTCCAATGGAAGTAACGCAACTATAAGTCCAAGGTCAGGAAGCCCGTACAACTATTCAACGAGCGCTACTAAACCCCTTGCATTTACACCATCATCGTCATATCCACCGAGAAGCTTGAACTTATTAGGCGGTGGAGGTGGCAGCCAACGGAGTTCTAACTTTCGCCATGCTATGTTGGCAGCTAGTTCTCTTGAACGGGAACAACAATCCTTTCTGGAAGGGGCCCAACGACACCAAGATGACCGAAAACAATTGAAAGCGGCACTATCGGAACTTTATTGCGCTTGTAACCGAAACTTATCTTTTGGAGACCTTTGGTTGTCACTAACTACCGAGCTACCGACTTCTCTCGATGTCCCGACCCTGAACAATTCGGCACATCGCGGTACAAACTCTGCTTCAAACTATAGACGCTCTCGATTAGATTCTCTTACAGAGTACGACATGAGCGAAAACGAAGCTGTAGCATTCTCTCCAATGGAAACATCCTACTTGGAATCAGTGCGATCTCGACCTGCCGTGGTAGACGAAAAAGGCAATGCAAATCAGATCAATGGTAAAATGTCAGTGTCGTCTTCCACGTCATCACCAACAAATTGGAACGCGATTTTCAAGGAATTCGATCATCGCAGATTCGTTACTTTTGGTGTGATCAATGGGCTTTTGAGTCGTGTTCATTCCTATCCCTTCTTTCCTGGACCATTTCCTGAAAGAAGAAAGATTTCACTGCGTGATTCCAATTCGTCTCTCGTCATACCCCCAGAGTCGGCACGCCTACACAAAAAGAGAGAGTCGGCAGAGGAGAAGAGTTTCCAACTAGCGAAATCTATCGCAGCGATGATGGATGGTACAAGGTTTGATGATGAACTTGTGTGTACTTTTGAGAAACCTTTCAATCAACTCGTGGAACTTGTAGAGAAATACAGCGGAAAGAAAGTCTCACAAATATTTGCCAGGGGTGGTTAGAATTAGTTTTGTTATAAGTTATAGACTATATGGTGCGTAGCAAAACCGTGTCGTCCGAAAATTGAATTAACGACGTAGTTTGGGTGAGAAAATGTGCCCCCTGGAGTGGCATCTGTAAACTTTTTCAAAGAGCTCCTACATGCCAATCCATTGGCTGTTCAAACGACGTGACATGCTATTATGGTATTTGACATCGAGGGTCTTGGCATCAAAAGCCAGGCCATCTTCCCGCGTCACATCAAAAAGAAGCCCATTATGCTGATACGCAACATACATGTGCTTGCGATCAGAACTAAATGATAGGCCTGTTGTTTCGTCCTCCAAGGTAGGGCTTTCGAGGATGGTAAAGAATCTGCCAAACTCGTCGCGACTGCAAGAATAGAACATTTTTTCACTGTGAGAAAAAAAAGCGCAAAGAATTGCAAGAAATTCTAGTATCGGGAAGTATTTTGGAATTGGTCGCACTTACGCATGGACACCTGCATCTGTACCTCCCTCTTCAGTGAAAAAGAGCATAGCACCTGCACCACCTAAAATGCGTTGTAATTGATCAGGGCTTCCATCGAATAAACCAGTCACAGTAGACATTTTGTCGAAGGTCATTCGGTCCAAGTCAAAAATATATAGCATTTGAATCTTTTTGCAAACAATGTACATTTTCCCGTCTTTGATATCAATGCCTTCCGATTGAGGAAAAAAGCTCCTCGCGTTATTCTTTGCAGCTTCCAAATCATCTGTCCATTTAAAAGTCCCTCCTGTGCCTTCGGCGTTTACAGTCACGAATAGATAATCCACTACACCTTCCTCATGGAGCATCTTCCATTCATCGCCTCCCCAATGCGTAACTTTCGGCGTGAAACGACGAGTGGTTCCCTTGTTGTGATCCTCTGTAGCAAAAAAGTGTGGTTTATTTTTGTTTCGTATATCGTAAGCAAACGACTCCCATCGCCCACCCGCACTTCCAAGAGTCATTGGTTGTGCTTTACGCTGGCCCGTGGGATCAACTTGATATATTTGACCGGTGAATTCGATCTCTTCACAACTGACCCATGTATTCCAAGGCGTTCGACCACCACCGCAGTTCATGTGAGTATTTTCGAGGACCATTTGGTAATCAAGGACTGAACCATGCTTATCAAAAGTGATTGCTCCTACTCCACCTTTAGTTTCGTTTTGTGCTTCAGAGTTGCTCACGTAAATCCACCCACCATTGTTCCAAGGTCTTGTGTCCGGAAAGGTGGCCCCGGCATCTGGTGAGATATGAAAGTCAATTTTTGAAGATGATCCATCAGCATATTTTACGCGCTTCCCTGATTGTGCGACTATACGAGCCTCCAAACCCTCGGAGAGTAAAAGCTCATTTTGCAATCGGGTCAGATTTCCTGGTATATACGAGATAGCGTCTCCACCAACCTTGTCAATATCCCCAGTTGTGACAATGGGTGCAACAAAAGGCTTTTGAGTGGGTGTTTTGGTTGGCCTCCCAGTTGGCTTCCAGGTTGGATTCCCGGTTGGCTTCTCCGTTGGTTCTTCGGTGGGCACATTTGTGGGCACATTTGTGGGCAGGTTGGTAGGTGCGTTGGTGGGCAGGTTGGTGGGCTGGTTGGTTGGCAGGTTGGTTGGCAGGTTGGTGGGCACTTTGGTAGGCAAGTTCGTAGGTACTGTAGAAGTTGATGCTACGGGTGATAGAATCGGGCTCTTGCCTGGTGAAGATATAGGAGGCAAACGACCATCGGGCATCGGTGCAAAATAATCATTGAACACCGGTATGGGCTTGCGAGCATTCTCTGGTGCGAAAGAAGGCATAGTCGAAGGATTGACCAGTGAATCTGTGTCGGAGTCCAGTAGACCTGCTACGGAATACTCCGATGAGCTGCTTCTTGCGGCAACTTTCCATCCCGTCAAATAACCTAAAGACAGAATGGACAACCCCAAAAACACACAGATGACAATATTTCGAATCCTCTTTCGTCTGCTATTACTGTCCGGATGCTTCCCATGGCCTTCGTCGGCTGATGCATAAGATTCACGAGGATATTCATTTGCGATATTGTCTTCTACAAGGTCAAGGTTTCCCATCATGGCTTGGTCATACATCCCCGCGGTATGATCGGGAGAGAATTGTATCATCTTCGGAGGCTACAGCGTGAACAGCTAGTTTCGTTTCGAAAAAACAGCGAGTTTAATCACCGTAAGCAGCGTTGCATCGGAAATACTTTAGCTCCGCTGTATCGTATAGAAGTAGGCACGATTTGAGCTTCAGGAGAGGGCTTAGACAAAGCAAGTGCGCACTAAGAGACGATTGATTCCCGGAGTGGAGTCGACACCTTACCAAAGCGATTGATTCCTTGATCGGAATGGAGTCGATACCTTCCAAAACGTTAAGCAATACTAAATCTGAGTTTCTACACTTCTATTCCCTGCCGATGATTCATGTGGCACGTACAATAATAATTGATCTTTGATACGCAAATTTGACAAGCAGGACTCATCTTCACTGAATTTGAGAAAGAACGATCCCATATATAAATACCTCCTCTTTCGAGCGGGCCAGTCTTGCACATAGGAAGATCATGCCGATATTTGACTAATTTTATCGCGCTTTACGCCGCATCGTAGTCATGAAAAAACGTAGGAGGCACGTTTCTTTTTCCGTTCATAATCGCTGAATAAATTTTTGATGACCCCGCCCGACGATGAACAGACAGTCGACCAAACTTTTCATATAGCCGGAACCGAGTACAAAAATTCAAATTCAATGCTTTTTCAAAAATTATTTCGTCCCGTCGATTCCTGGGTTAGTAATATAGCGTTCATATCTATCAAGCATACGAATAAGGAAAACAATATAAAACCGTTAGATCTTCGTTGACACCTAAAATCGCTTCACGGCTTTGCTTCTCATTCGATCGAAACGAGTACGACGATAAGCAATTCACAATGGCTGCCTCCAACCTGCAGAATTCAGTTTCGTCGTCTGTTTCAAACCAGATTCAGTCTGTTTCAAACCAGATTCAGTCCGTTTCAAACCAGATACCGTACGTTTGTTCGTACGTTTCTACGAACGTTTCCGAATGGAAACAGAAAACCATGCTACGAACCTCGTATAGAGAACCTCGTTACAAGCTGAAACCAAGCCGTCGAAAGCTGCTCTCTGTTAAAGTTGTACCAGCTTCTACAGAGCAAACACGTCGGATGCAGCAAAAATGCATCCACTATCCCTTTTTTGATCCTTCAGAAATCACTTTCTCTTCTCATAATTCGCATTCGAAGGATAGAATAACCTAGTGTAAAAGCTTGAGTACCCGCGAGTAGCAGATGGCAAGAGTGGAGGTAGCAGCCCGAGGGAGAGACGCTATAGGGATCACCATGGTGGGCGCCCATGGAGATCCCCGAAATAGGCCTGCATCTGCAAAGATCTCGCGAGGGGAAAAGGTGAGTCGAAGTAAGCAGCAGTCACTGTTCCTCCGTGTAAAAAGCCAGGAACTCGAGACCGTTGAAGTGTGCTTAGCACACGCGGAAGATCTCGACTGAGCTCACGCTACGGCGGCATGGTGCCAGGAGGAGGGGGGAAACGAACAAACTGTGATGCGGAAACGACAAGGCACCACGATGGTATTCTTTTACGCACTTCGAAGATGAGGAGACAAGTGTAACTCATAAACCACAAAGGAGGGAGCAGGATGGCTGACAGGAGGGAAGTACTCAACGGAGCGCTACGGGAAAGTTGTTGTGAGAATGCAATGGACCCCGGACAAATCCCTGACGAGCCTGCGTTGATCTCTGCCGACTGGATCGTCCAAAGGACGCTAATCCGGGCTAGTTGGATGAGAACAGGGTATAAGCGACAGAAGAAATCACACACAGGTGGTCCCCACGGGGATAAGGCAGTGTAAGCCCGGTTAGCCGACTGCCGAGGGTCCTTCGGGACCCAGAGCTAGGAACTGGGAGCACTGAACCAAACGATAATTGGCCACTGTGTGCCTGAAATGAGGGATGAAGCCACGAAGCTTCATTGACTGTCCATCGATACACTTGTCTCCGGATCTGCCATGATATTTCGATAGAAATTAGCAGATCCACAACCTCCACATAACCGGGGAAACAACCCCCCAAAAGAAGTCGCGAACTTTGTTCGATTCGCGGCACGCTTTCTTTTGGGGGGTTGTACGATTTCGAACCGTTTGGTTCGAAATCGAACCGATCATACAAATGATCACATAAATTCTAATCCTAATAAAATAGAACAACGAATTTCAAAAAATCAACCAGTATTATATGTTACTTCTATGATCACAACATTCTATACATGCCTGAAATGAGGGATGAAGCCACGAAGCTTCATTGACTGTCCATCGCTACACTTGTCTCCGGATCTGCCATGATATTTCGATAGAAATTAGCAGATCCACAACCCCGCACAGCCCGGGAAACTACCCCCCAGAAGAAGTCGCGAACTTTGTTCGATTCGCGGCGATTTCTTTCGGGGGGTTGTACGATTTCGAACCAAACAATTCGAAATCAAACCGATCATTATGATCAAACAAACAAAAACATAGAACAAACTAATACCATATTAGAAAAGACATTTTCTTCAATTCGGACTCTTCTTATCTTCTCATTACTTTTTGGTTAGGATTACACCATGATGCCTTTGGCCAATACTAACAAGAACCATATCAGTATGAATGTTTACATCTCCTCTACCATACGTGTACGCAAGCGATTTCGATTGCACTTATGTTTATTTCTTTTGGCTTCCGGAAGTGCTGCTACCCTCAACAAACGAGGTATCTCGCTCTCCGACAGAGGCGAGTGCAGTGAAATTTTTGGATTGGATAATAATGTAGATGCGCAATTTGTTTGTTATTAGAGGGAGAGTTTCGTGTTTCAATTTTTTTTTCTTTTTGGATAAAATCATTACACGTATTACTACCAGTTGTAACCTTTCATATAGCTAGATGACGAAATTGTGCACTTCGGTTCGAGTTGAACATGCAAACAAAGATGATCGGCACAAACAGAGTCGTCGTTAAGATAAATCTAGGCTACAATTGGTATCGTACGGATCAAAATCACTACTGCTATTGGTGAAAATGTTCTCCCCTCCAGCATTCTTTCGCAATCGCAACGGCTACGAAGATGATGTATAATTGTTCTCCAGATGTATTTAGAATGGTAGTGCTGGAAATTTTGTAGTGAACCTTATCACATTGTATTAATTGTTAAAATAGAAGCTCTTGTTCATTCGCTACAGCAAAAGCGTTGTGGGACTTTCCAAGTGGGATTTGAAAGCGCTCAACCACGGAGCACCGGCTGCTCCGTCAACCACGCGATGGTCTAAACTGATGGTCGCGGTCATGACTACACTTTCCTTGTAGATTTCTTCGCTATCGGGATCGTCGTTGGGAACAATTCTATTCTCCATTGCACCTAGCGCCAGGGCACACGATTGAGGTTCTCGGATGATAGGAGCACAAGACTTGACTCCGTACATGCCAAGATTCATGATCGTAAAGGTTCCAACAGAAGCAAATTCCGAAGTGACTTCTCCGCTTTCGACAGCGGCCACGGCGGAATTGAGTTCGTTGGAAATGGCTCCAATGCCCTTTGTTCCACAGTCTCGGATCACTGGTGTGTACAATTTATCCCCAGTGCCTACAACCACATTCATATCAACCGAATCGTACACTCGGACAGCGCTGTCCATCCAACTTGCGTTCACAGCTGGCACAGCCTTCATCGACTTGGCGGCAGCCTTGATAATCAATTCATACACACCGAGTCCTTCCTCCGAATCAACCGATTCCGACAACTCCTTTCGGAGTTTGAGGGCATTGTCCATGCAAATGTCAACCGTCAAATAGTAATGAGGAACATTTCGCTTCGATTGCGCCAAGCGGTTGGCCACTTCCTTGGCAGACTCGGAAATGGGATAATCCGTGAATCCAGCTCCGGGGATGGGAGACGCAGCAGCCATGGCTTCCTGAGCAGGCGCTGGCGTGGCCAAATCGGTAGCACCAGCGGCAGCGGGAACATATTCTTTGACATCGGCGGCGATAATGCGGCCGTCGGGTCCGGTTCCGGGAATGGTGGAAATATCGAAACCCATTTCCTTGGAAATCATGCGAGCGAGGGGGGATGCGACAACCTTGCCTCCGGCTGCGACGGGAGCCGCAGGTGCTGCTGCCGGAGCAGCCGCGGGGGCAGCAGCCGGTGGTGGCGTTGGAGGAGCCTCGGCAACAGGTGCCGGAGGCGCTGCAGCTGGAGCTTCGTCCAAGACGTAGTCCTTAAAGGCGGCGGCATCCTCTTCTTCCTCAACCGTAATCATGATCGGCGAACCTACCTCGAGTTCGTCGCCTCCGGCGCCAACCAAAATTTTCGCCACAACTCCATCGTCCTGTGCTTCGAAATCAACGGTGGCTTTATCGGTTTCGACACTGCAAATAACATCACCGGGACCAAACGAATCACCTTCCTCCATGTTCCAACTGGCAATGGTTCCCGTCTCCATCGTCTGTATTGATAATATAAATTGATGCATAGACAACCACAAACATGTTTCAAGCACAAAAGAATCGATCAGATACACAATCATTCCATATTGAAATGCGATAAGCGTTCTTGTTTGGAGAATAATCCACGATAAGGACAAGCACAGACAAAGCTTTGGCATTCAAAAACGACAAGGATCACTTACCTGGCGAAAGTGCGGGAAGACCGACAACTTCGTGATGAGGATAGCTCGAAAACCATGCTCGGAATACATTAGAAGCAGTCGCGGGCTTGCTTTGGTGAATAAGGTGGTTTGAAACAGCGGATGCGGATTGGTTACCCAATCCGATTTGTCGTCGCCCGAGTTGGAGGGCTCCTCTTCGTAGCATTGTGGGCAGACTTTTTTATTTATATATTCTACACCAAACAATCGGAGTGCTGTGTCAACCGAGAGTGCAATCTGAAAATAGATGTTGCAAAAAAGGATATATTGTTGTCTTTTAGTTGTTCATGTACAATTGCAACAACAAGACCTAGTCGGAATGGAATTGGCTACCTACCGCAAACGTGTAATGGGGGAAGTCGAAGACAAACAGGCCGAGAAAATGATTGGAAAACGGCGAAGGATTGTGCAAGACGAAGCTAAATCATGCCGTTCGCATTTGTTTGCTTCCGTCATCTGCTACGTGCTCTACGCGTTGGTGGTAGCCATTTTTCCGGTAGTTTAGTGCGCTAAAAATGAACTTTCATCGAGAGAGAAAGAAGAGAGTTTTTCTTCCATTGTGGGTATGTAACGTATCCATAAATCATACTGTTCCAAAAATACCGAAAGATCGTGTCCGACTCCAAGACGACTGCACGCAATTTCATGAACGTAGAATACCCCTATCTCTTTACGGCAGATCAATTGAAGACGATCGGGCGAAGAAAGATCGGCTTTAACGCATCTGCACCGGCAAGCTTCATCGCGTCAAGATGATAGCAATGTTGATGTTGTAACTGCCATTGCTTCAATCCGATATTCTTTGGTACCAAACTGTCCATTATCAAACAGTCATTCATTCAATCAATTGAACATTCCAATCGAGAAAAAACAAAAATAGATTTCCTAAAGATGGTTACCCGACAACAAATTGCTACCTGCCTCGCGGCAGTCTTGATCTGCCTGGTTTGCTTGCCCACATCGCACGCCTTTGTCGGTCGACAACAATCGCAATCCCGTGGCGTTGCGCTCTACGGCCAGGCAGAGGACAATGCTGCCATACTGACCGAATTCATGGCCAAGGCCCACGAGGAAAAGGTCAATGCCATGGCACGCATCGAAGACAAATACCGCGAACAAATCACCGAGCTGGAAGACAAAATCGCCGAGCTCGAGGTCAAGGCAGGCAAGACGACTCCCACATCCGGAAACTCCTTCGCCTTTCCGGCTACCAACAAGGACCTGACCGATAAGATCTCGTCCTACAGAACGTTCATCTCGGATTACATTGTCAATTCCCAGGCAGAAAAGGCAAAGGCAGTTCAGGCCGCCGAAGCCAAGCTGACCGCGAAATACGAGGCGATCATTGAGGGGCTCAAGGGAGGAGAATAAAAACACTGGAATCATCATCAACGTCGAAAACAAACGATGCGGCTGCTAATGGCGGTGATTGTGGTGTGATGTGATGCGATTGAATCGAACGAATGCACATCGAAACAACGTTGCATCTACCGACCAATTTGTTTATGTTGAGGTTCAATAAGCCTCTACCTGTCTAGTGCGAGATTCTAATTCCTAATCGCGTGTGTACACTGCTAAAAAAAAGAAATATAAAGCTTATTGTTGATGTTACAATGTTATAAATTTATTCCCTTATTGTTAGAATTAGTCTTTACTTTCCCTCAGTATTTTAGTTGTTGGTTGGCTCAGGGTGAGCCTCGTTTAGTCGCCTTTTCTTTCTCTGGATCATCATAACTTCACCAGAGTATTCGTGCAGAGCGAGATCGATTTTATCCCATAGTCGTTTCTCGGCAGCTGCAATCTCCGGATCCATGGATTCGGAATCTTTTGAAGGTAGCGGAAGCAGCGGAATAGGTTCCATGACATCGTTTTCAACAGCATCGTTGTATGGAGGAATGTCATCGCAGCGTTCCTTGTGCTCGGATTTTGAAAAGGTATCGTTTGTAGTTACAGGTTCCACGAGCTTGGTAGTATCAGGGTTTGGGGAAATTGATTCCCTAGAATTGTCATCGGTATCCTCTGAGGATGCTTCAGTGATTTCAGCAATCTCGGCCATTTCGTCCCTCGTAGATTCGATCGTTACAAAATCTCTATCCCTAACGAGATTTGTACTCCTTGGTGGGAGAAAGGCTTCTTTCTGTTGCATTTCAATAATGTCAAGTTGATTTTGCTCTTCGTAGTTCGGATATTCGAATTGTTCGGGCTCAATAGCATCGAAAGTGTTAGGATGGTTCAGTTCGTCCATCCACTTTCGGGCCCTCAATTCTCGGTCTGGTCGTTCATGTTCCAAAACAGAAATGTATCGTCTTTTGTACTCTTGACTGCCCACTTTCTTGTTGGTTTCAACATCAGTAATACTTGTATCTACCGGATCGATCAGACTTGGTCACACGGCATTGGGTTTTGTCCTCCCAACTCTTGATATCTTGCTTCTTTCGTGATTCCATTTGTTGCAAGACAGGATGCAATCTTTTTAATCACAGCTCGACGATTTGAAAGCAAAGCCATGCTGTTGTTGCCATCTTCAGAAGCAGGTGCTTTTTTGGGCAATGCATATCCCGTCATGGCAAGGATTTCTTTTGCCTCGTTGGAGCTTCCTTTGTCAGCCCGAAGAAAGAGAGCAATAACCCCGAACAAGACTTCTCAAGTTTTGCATGCTTTTGAAGTCCAATGGAACAAACTCTTTCTTTGCCTTTGGCGATGAATTCGTGGCAACATTGCTTTTGTTGGGCGATTCGCGGACCAATGCGTTGTTGGGCGAAGAAACTTCGTCGAGAGGTAGATCGCGTGGGATGACCATACTTTGTCTCTTCTTTCTGCGCTTTGGACTGAGCCTTACCGACTCATCTTCCCCTTCGTCACGGCACAAGTTGATTTGTGGACTGTTCGATCTAGCTTCCACATCGCATCTTTCTTCACTTCCTGGTAGACTTGAGATGTTCGATTCTGGTTCGAACTTTCGTTCTCCTTCAGGAACGAATGGAGATGGAACATGTGAGAGAGTCTTCCGCTTTCTTCGAGTAATGAAACTCGATTTCTTGTCGCTACCATCGATATCGTTCGAGATAGCAGTCTGTTCGTTTCCCCTGTTGTCGACATCCATGGAAGACATCGGTCTCAACACCGCCGAAGAAACACGGCGACGATGGCGTTTTCTCGAACTGTTGGGCGTAGGCGGGTCAGGAATTGACCTTACATCGAAACAGCCGTCAACATTGAAACCATCGAGAAAGTGTGTATTCTGCGATGATCTAGGTTGAGAAGCGCTTCGAGTTGAATTATCCATTTGTCTTGGTGGCAGCGGTTCAACGGTTCGTGATGGTCTTGGTTGTGATGAGCTTCGGTGTCGATGGCTCAAGGCTTTGTTGGAAGAAGGGTGGAGTGTGTCGAATAGTTGCAGGGTTTGTGGGAACCATTGCAGCAAATGATTGACTGCTCCTTCGTCCTCTGGGGGGTCTCACTGTTATAAAAGGCTCCATTAGCTTTCTTCTCGACTTCTTTCCCGTTTGGCTTAAGGGCTTTCCGTTCCGACAGTGATCCTTTGGTCGACTCCGTTGGGTTTCTTTTCAATGGAAATGATTCAACTGCGGAGACTTGACCGACAGTATTTTCCTTATCCATTATTCCCCAAAATTGTGAGACAGAAATTTCACGTTCCACTTCGGTTAGATAATACTCGGTTATGTTCTCATAAACTTTCTCAAAATTGATGTTGGGTGATGTCTTTCTACCAGAGTCACACTAGGTGATAGACAAGATTAGAATGTTGTCGGCATCGAGCATCCTTTCCCCAACTGTCTGGATTTCAAAAATCATCGCGTTGGGCTTGTCACAACGGCCACAACGCTAAAGGTATTAACAGTCGTGGAAAGACGCGGGCCGGGTCTCTAGCGCACGCGCGATTCAATTCTCAACTGTTTTCATCGCCATCTTTTCCCGAAATATTTTTTGGCGTGAAATATTTCAAAAATCTGTAAATAAATACCTGTGACAGAAAAAACGCAACGCTTGGAAGCGAATTCAACGCGCAGCTTTGAGAACAAAATTTTGCCGATCAACAAGAACAATAATCATTCAGGTAGAAGTTTCAATCCCATGTGTGATACAACGTCAAGTATACTCGCCGTTATGGGTCGAGCACTCTGGCGATGTCGAATATCGGACACAAAACCTGTCAAAACTGTCAGCTTCGTCATTGTTTAGTAAAGTAGTAATCATACATAAAGAAATTTTGAAAGTGCTGCCTGCCTCTTCTTTCTCCTATTCTTCTTTTTCTTGCTCGCTGTTCAACAGCAGCTTCCATTCCGTCCGTTAAAGAAATAAAGAACGAGTTCTTCTTCATCACCAACAGCGCTAGAATTGTAATTCTTTTCCTCACGCTGGTGAGGACCACGCCGATGGCTGACGATGAAGAGGAGCAGGAAGAAGTAGGAAGAGGACGAGTGGCGACACAGAAGGAAGACGACGACGAGAAGAAAGAAATCATCTCTGTTGATGGATGCGTGCAAATAGCTGGTGATGAAGGGTAGTCTAGACTTTGAGATGCTAAAACTACCAGTATTTTTTAGAACTAGAATAAAAAGGAGGTGAATAGATAGATTACTCCTCGGTGTGATGATGCTTTCCGTCTTGTCGAGAAAACTTCGTTTCTCGTAATTAGAGTTCGGGTCAGACAGAGCGCTTCTTTAGTTTCTTCAAATCGTGAATTCGTGAATGAAAATCTGAAATCGTTCAAAACTGTCCACCCATCATCAACCAAAACACAATCCCCCCGAAAAAATCAAGAATGTTTCCAGATTTTTCGTTTTCACATGATGTGAAGGCATCGCATTCCACTATTTCAATACTGTACTTCCGATGCAATTCTGATTCGTAACGAATCGTCGTGACGGTCTGCAACAAACGAGGACCAGACGGATCATTTCATTTCGAATATTGGAAAACGCATCATGGCCGAAGACAACGACAACAGCGGAGCCACAGCTAAAGTCCAACTGGGATTTTCGGTTGAATTCGAAGACGATGATCATCGAATGATGGTGGGCCACAATCTGCCCGCGTGGGAGGATTGGGACTGGTGGTCAACTCGGGAGGCCGTCCCGACGTGGCTCAATCCCAAAGGATATTCCCAAAAGCAACCTGGCTTGCAAATCTTGCAGTGGTCCTCTGGTCTTTACATGCCAACTCTACTGTCCCTGCGATGAAATCAATCCGAACGCCTTCCATCGATCCTTTTACGTATTTTCATGCCCGAACAAAAAGTGCAGTGAATGTACAACTGGAACAATAAGAGTATTGCGATCACAATTACCGCGTGACAATCCTTATTTCCCGGAAGAACAGGACGAGTGCTGGGCGATGCACATTCCGGAATCTTGGGATGTAAACCTTTGTAAGCTGTGTGGTCAACGAGGTCACGGAAAATGCCCCGTGCAGGGTGAATTCTTTTGCTGCAGGGACCACCAAAAGGAATACAAGAAGTTTGTGTTTAATAAAACGGCCGAGGAGGACTCGAAGGATGCGGACAGAATATTTTATGCCCTCTGTATTGACTGCATCAGAGATGGTCGTGGAAGAAGGAACCCGCCGGCGAGAATGATAAGAAATCAATGGCAGAAAAGGCGGAAAACGCAATGTTCGATAACAATGACGATAGCGACGACGAGCTAGATAAGAACATGGAACAAAGTGACTTGAATGAAATGACGGGTGCGGGTCCAGAGACAGTGACGAAAGATCCCGACACTATGAAATTTTACGACAGAATAAACAGCATCCCCGACGTCAATACACAATGCCTTCGCTACTTGAGATGGCCAGACAAAGATCAATGCGTTGATACTAGGCTCTCCACTATGGATCCGATCCGATTGCAAGCCCGATGAAGATAATATACCGCCGTGCGAAAAATGTGGAGCGAAACGGCGATTTGAGTTTCAGCTCATGCCTCAAATGCTTCACTACTTGTTGAAGAACCGGGAAGCGCAGAAAACCAAAGGGGAGATCACCAGAGAAGGATACCGAGGCGGTTAGAGCAGCCACAAACATTCTGGAACAATCTCCCCCGGAGCAAGTCCCTCCCGATCTGGCCACAACGACGAAAAAGGCAATCGAGGCTGCCCGACAAAGAATTATGGAAGGAAGCTCCAACGTACCCAGCTGGGGTACTGTGTCGGTTTATACTTGCACGGCCAGCTGTGGTGGGTTGGATGCAGAACTGGACGATGCGCTCGGTGCCTACATAGAAGAGTATGCATGGAAACAACCTTCGCTTGATTAAGTTTCTGCGTAACCGTCGTTTCGAAATTAAAAGACTGCGTCAAAAACGAAAAACGCTGCATAGAGTGTATTAAAAGAAGGTTCTATTTTCAAAACGTTAAAATCTACTTCAAATTGTACACCGCGAGGTTCATTGCTGTTGTTTGATACACACTAATATGGCTTTATAATATAAAATCAAATGAAACACGTCGAATACTCTGTTTCGTTGGTGCAAAGCATGACCAACCTGTCCCCGAATGTGTCTTCCAATTCTTCCCATTCCATACCCATAGCCTCGGGAGCATCTCGATTGGTTGGACCCAAGAAGACTCCGAGTGCATTCAATATGGCCTGTTCGAACATGTGAATCTCCATTCGCTCTTCCAGATCGTTACAGGTCAAGAGCATCGATTCTGATGTGTTCCAGTACTCTAGCGCCAAGGGCAAAACAAAGGCGTTGATCGCCTTGGGGCCAAAAAATGTAATCGCCACGAGACCTCCATATCGAGTGGAAAGCGATCTATTGGGTCCGATCGCATCCGACAAGGTTTTCAATACTCTCGCTTTCAGAGTTGCGTAGTCTTCCCCGAATCTTTCGAATAATTCATTGGTCACGATCAGTAAATCAACGACGAAAACATTGTCAGACGATAAGGATAGCTATCAATACAAGGCACAGATTCCAGTTCTGAACGGTGGCCGACCATTGTACGGTCGAAAGAATTTCAAATATACATACAGATTGCAAGCTTGAACCAAACAAAGGGCTGCTTCGTATCTAAGAATCCAGTGATTGTCAAAAGACTTGGATGACAATCGATGTGCTACAACCATTGTCAATATTGCTGGCAAGAGTTGATGAAGCTACAGCAAAAAAGACAATTTCATCGGGAAAAAAGTGAGATAGAGCATCATCAAACAATCGGAAAAAGTTTGAAACATCGTTTCGATGTGTTATATCCCTCGTTTTGATTCCCAACTTACGTATAGTTCTAAATGAATGTGCGGATTTGCCAACAGGGCTTGTGCCATGCGGATCAAGGTTCGGCAATGCTCCGGATTGCCCAGGTGTTTGTACAAATTCTTGGTGACGTAATTGATCATGAAGGGAATCAACTCCTGTAGGCCAGGATCTTGTGTAAGCGACGCCAGAGCCGTGTCTTGTTGCTGTCGCGTTATTGGCGTCGCTCCACCGCGTTCGACGGCTCCGGTAATGCGTGAAAAATACAGCCGGAGTTCTTCGCTGAGAAGGCGAGGTAGCAACTGGGTGACCTGGACGCCGTCTCCACCGGAAGCATCTTCCTCGTCCTCGTCGTCTTCGACACGGTGCACAAGAGGATGCTTCCGCTTGAGGACATTGGCACTGGTGGTTCCCACCCCACCCGGATTTTGTGGAATGTTGGGCTGGACGCCATCCACTGCCAGCCAGTGCAGGGTCAGCCCAACTTCTTGCGGCGGCCGAATCTTGATCTCGCTCTTGAGATAATCTTCCAGCATGACCTTCTTGTCGTCCCGCGATGATGAGTTGGCCACACCGCCCCCACCAACAAACCCCGTGGCGTATATCTTTTCCGAACCCCGCCACTGCAAAGCCATGTTGATATCGTCCGCATGCAACCTTCGGCGGAGAATTCCGACGCGGCTCTTGGTCTTTGCAGCTGTGCTGGCGCTGCTCTTGGTATCCTTTTCGGTGGAGAGATGAAAGCGAGCGCGTTTGCAGTGGTGTTGAACCTGAACGGCTTCGCGAATCAACTGAGTAATGTGCTCTTCCGTAAACGAGAGGAGTGTGCTTCGCGCATCGGCCTGCACAGCGGGAATGGACGGCATTGTGCTGAACGTAACTATAATATAACCCCTGTTTGTTTATCTCTCCGCAATCTAGGTGATTCGAAACTCCTGCTCTAAGCTATGAATAAGAACTTGGTTCTTATGGAGCAAGACAAGAAGATCAATAGTCTCGGTTATCTTCTTGTGACATGTCTTGAAACAATTCTCGATTCCGATATGTTCGGTTGCTCTTGCGAAAAACGCCGCAATTGTGCTTTCGGAGGATGATCTTTTGATCAAGTCTTTGGGGGTAAAAATAAAAGGGGTTCATTGAAAATGACAATGACATCCCATCGCCCCTTTTCTCAAGATTTCAAAATCGCAAGAATTTGTCACACGCGCATACGAACATCACCGTCTGTCCTCTTTCCGAATACCTTTTACTTTCGTTTACTAAACACTGTTGTACACGGTTTCAGCGCTGAGAAAGTCAAACATCCCGGTGAGGTATTCTCTGGATGCGCTCTCGCAGCATCGTTTCCTCCGACCAAGTTAAACGCCGTTATACCTATTCACTCTGTATAAGTGCTTCGAATTGTGAGTTACCCAAGTAGATGGTCAATCAAGGTCCAAACCTATTGACTGTTACCCATTGGCATTGCTGTAGTCGGCGTTATATTATTCATTAGTTGAGATTGTGAGGTGGGAAAAGACGGAGGTGGATTTTGGCTCTCGGCACGTCACGTAGTGGTTCCTGCGGCATGGACGATAACAGGCGGTGTATGCGGAGAGGCCACCTTTGTGAACCTTGTATTATTGATTCTATCAATACTGTGATAAGAGAAACGTATTGCTCATTCATCCCTTTTTCATTTTCTACTTTTATTGGCGACCTTTCTTCCAAATTCGATTTCCAGGATTATTTATAGATTAGTGCATCATGGTGAACGTCCCAAAGGAACGCAAGACATACTGTGCGGGAAAGTGCAAGAAGCACGCCCTCCACAAGGTCACCCAATACAAGGCCGGAAAGGCCTCCAACTTCGCGCAGGGAAAGAGACGTTATGACTCTAAGCAAATGGGTTTCGGAGGACAAACCAAGCCCGTCTTCCACAAGAAGGCCAAGACCACGCGTAAGGTCGTTCTCCGACTCGAATGTAAGAAATGTAAGACCAAGAAGCAATTGTGCCTCAAGCGAACCAAGCACTTCGAACTCGGACAAAAGACTGCCGCAGCGGGTCACCAATATTAAACAGCACATTAAGCAATAATAAAGGAGCGCCATTTCAATACACACACAAGAAAAAGAGATACTCGTTGAATGCCTGTGACTGCGTTGTTGATGTTTGGACCATGTCGGAACAGCAAGAGCACGAATGATAGCAAAACGTATTTTGGCAAAGTAGAATCAGCTAGTGTGGCGGAAATTAGAGACGAAGGTTTCAATATTGTGACCTTCAAACCGTTGGCAGCAATCTATAGATATTGTGAACAAACAGCATGTATTGTGCGATGAAAGAACAGCTACGGAAGTGTGTGGAAGTGATCGAGCCATTCGTTGTTCGAGAGTTGATCAGTTGTTAACATGGTGCTTCGTCCGGCGTCTTTCTAGTCGGTCACCGCTTCTAGATCGCTTCTGCATCGCTTGAAACTGTCCTATCGTAAATTTCGAAGCATCGTTTCAAAGTACCTACTAAATTTGCAATGAGGTGTTTGAAAATGAAATCATGGCAATGTCTTCTGTGGATTGTTTGCAACTATATACTGATTTTCGAATGATGATTGTCTATTAGATGGTTATTGATCTACTATGCATATACCGATGGCTTCGTCTGGAATGGCAATCATGCTTTCCGTCGGGGTAATGCCTTGTGAGTTGGGTAGTCCGTCCTCGATGCAGTCAGCTTCCTTTGATTCGCCAAATGCCAATGGGAGGATCAGCTGCAATATTGTCCCGCGCTTTGGCAAAACAAGGATATCGATGTTATTGTTTCTTGTGTCGCTGGTGGAGATTTGAGATAGTTCCGTTTCTTTCGTCTCCTGTACAAAATCACCGGTATTCTTTTCATCTCCCAATTTTGCAAGTTTATCGATATTCTGTTCCTGATGTTTCTTCTTTCGTTGTGAACCTTTTGTTGCAGACTTGTTCTTTTTTGGTCTGCGAGCGTAAGAAGCTACTCGATATGTATTCGTTGTTTCTCCTATCAATACACCAAGCCTTCCGACCCAAGATGTGTGAGAATTGCAGCCATCGATTTTCAAGTGAGCACCAATGAGGTCTATCTGGGTGTCTTTTGAAGTGTCCGCTCGATTGAAACTACTACCACTACTACCATCAGTGCTGCGTCCTTTTTTCTTGCTAACCAACGCTCCCAGTCGGACTTCGATTGCTTTCAAGTCATCCTCGGACACCCGACGTCTCTCGTTTTTGTCTTTATCGTTTGTCAACAATTTCCACGCGTACTTGTTCCAAGCCGAATTCAGTTTCTTCAGAAACGAAACGACGTGATCGGGTTCCGATCCCGATAGCACCGCTTCCAAGGATGATTTCTTGAGACGGGGTTCAGCCTCCTCCCAGCTTCGTTGTCGTCGTTTTTTGGATCGGGTTGTAGACTTGGCTACAGGAATGGAGGAGTTGATCCCTCCTCCGACCAGCGTAACGGCTTTCTGTCGGATCCGGTCTTCCATTTCCGAAAGGCCCAGCGGGCGGCTTCCGTTGTTCTTGGCATCGTTGACTGTCGCACGGTTGCGGTGGTAATCGGACGACACGAAATGCAAGGTCGACGATAGAGAGGATTCGCGGAGGGATGTTGGAATGGCCTTTTTGTTGCCCAAATACTCCGAGGGATGGGTCGGAGACGACTTTGTCGAGTTATGGTCGCTTGTGTCGATTGCCGATTTCTGATAGGCCACCAAGGGAGCATACATCAGGTTTTTCGACAAGGTTTTTCCATCGTCCATCCACAGAGGAGACTTTGCACCCCTTGTGCCTTCATCGTTGCTAGAAAAACTTGTGCTCGGCATAGTCAAAAGCACCGAAGATAGATATGGTTTGTATCCCTTTGTCCAGCTTCAAACCTACAACCACTTTTTCATTTTGTTTAGAGATGAAAGAAAACATGGAATTGTTTCGATAGCGTATTTTTATTGGTGATGGATCTCCCCCTCTCAGAAATGAAAATTTCTCAGTCACGCAGTTGTCAATCACTAGTGCAACAATCGTGACCCGACTCGAAAACAATCAGCAGGGAAGAGGTGCGCTCGGAATTCGTGACAGCTGCGCGCAGAACTGATCCCGGAAGCAGTAGTTCTGTCAGTCAGCTGGCAATCGCGCGCCCTTTCTGAACTTTCATCTCTTCCAGCCACGCAATTCGAAACCACCCAAATTGGTTGGTTGTCTAACACAAAACTATCACATCTTCCAGTAAATTTGAAAGTCGAAAGAAAACACGAATTTCTCACACCAGAAAATGCGAAAGAATCATTGAAATCCTGCCATCGCCGTCAGCTTCTCGAATTTTGTATCCTGTAACATCGATGTTGTCTTCGATCGTTTGTCGATAACGCAAACAATAACAAAGAAGTCAAACTTCAACAGTTCTCTGTAGTCGATCACGTAACTAACAGAGGACCTAGCCTACCCAAAAAGAGAATATTATAAACAACCATGAAGAGCCAAATACTTTTGTCACTTTTGCCGTTGGCTTTCGGTATGTGAATTTGAAATGTTCCCAGCTCGGAGAGTCGTCAACACAAGTCTCCATTTCTTTCTCTCTCAAGAGAGTCCCTTTGATGTTGAATAACCGTTCTCACTGTCCATTTCTTTTCGATCATCAATTCGTTCCTGCCCTGTTTCCACATCATTTGACCTTGAAAAACTACGATTAGGCTTCACACCACAAAGCACGTCTTCGTCACGGGGCTCCCAAGACGTCTCTGCATGTCGGAACCAATTCCAACGAAATGATGCCCATGAGACGCGGGTCTACGGTCGCTCTCATCACACCTTTTACAGAGGATAACAAAATCGACGTCGACGGATTGGAGAAATTGATCGACTTTCACTTAGAATCGGGAACTGACAACCTGTGCGTCCTCGGAACAACAGCGGAAGCCTCTGTCATGTCCATGGACGAACGAGAGCTAGCCCTGAGAACCATTGTCGGCAAAGCCAAGGGACAAATCCCTATTTTGGTCGGAACGGGTGCCATCGATCCCGCGACGGTCAAGAAGTACACACAACAAGCAATCGATTTGGGAGCCGACGCCAGCCTTGTCGTCTCGCCATACTATGTCAAACCACCACAGAGAGGATTGATCAATCACTTTACGACAATGGCAGACATGGGGTTGCCTGTCGTTTTGTACAACGTTCCGGGAAGAACCGCCGTGGACCTCTCGGACGAAACCATTGCATTGCTCGCACAACACGACAAGATTGTAGGAATCAAGGACGCAACCGGTGACTGTTTCACGATTGACCTCCTTGAAATTGGCCCTCGGCGACGGATCTCAACCGAAACTTTTTGAAATACAGTGGAGACGATGGCACAACGACCGACTATGTGTTGGAGGGTGGAGACGGATGCATATCGGTAACTGCCAACATTGCTCCCAAGGCCGTGCGAGACATGATCCATGCTGGATTGAACGGAAACGACCAGTTGGCCATTGAGTTGAACGAACCTTTGAAACTTCTGCACGACCGACTCTTTGTCGAAAGCAACCCTATTCCTGCCAAGTGGGCGGCCCACAGAATCGGACTCACCAACAATGCCTTCTGCAGACCTCCCTTGGATGCCATGGATCCGCAGTACACAGATTTGTTGGAAGAAGCACTGTTTACTGCCAACATACTAGCGGCCGCCGAGCGGCAATGATTTTTCAAAGTTACAAAGTGTTTGGACAAGGAGAATCTCCCAGCTTTTGAACCTGGATAAAAGTTCGAAAAATAAGATGCGAAAAGTATCGTACTCCCCGTTGGTTTTGATTCATGATAGAATAAGTAATATAAAAATGAATTGAACTGGCTACCATCAACTTCTTTGATTAGAACCATTCCATGACTTTGTATCGAATATTCATTAACTTTGTTGAAATCGTTCGAAAAGTCGTTTTCGTTTCTCCATTTCGATGTGAAATCATGGCATGTTTAAAACCTTGATGCGTGGACCTTTTCCAAGTATTATTCCAAATGCTGAAGCACGCATCATTCATTCGTACGCAATTTCACAATTGCAATTCATATCTGAATCGTCGTGAGCAACCAAAACAAATCCAAGTGTTACTTTTGATTTCTAACGCAGATGCGTTCGGTGCCATCTTTTTTAGCTAGTCTCCATATGTAATCCATTACTTCGCCATTCACAAAACGTAGCAGAGTCACTCATCTACGAAAATACCTAGATCTACGTCCTAGCCTGAATGAAAACTAGTTTTCTATATCACACCCCACTCAAGTCACATAAAATACGGAATAATTTATCAAATTAAAATGTACAGAATAAGTAATGCCAATATCACGAAAGTTGTGTGTCTTGGTCGAAATGAGCTAATAACTACTTTCACAAACAAGTTTGAACTCAATCACGCGATTGATTGCGTCCGGATAGATCCTTTAGCTCGAATCCATACGAGTTGTGTTGGTAGGCTGAATTGTACAAATCTTCGGCACGAACGGATTTGCTAGCAATGGCGGGAGGACGTTTGTGTACGACCACCTGTTCTTCCTCCAAGAGTTCTTCCTTAAAGCTCTCGCTGTGGTCGTCGCTTTCGGCTTTCTTGGCTTTCATCGCAAGTTTGATCGACGACGAATGCCCGGTTCCTGTGAGATTAAAAGTCGGAATCTTCCCGTTGAAACCTACTTTGATGCCGATTTGTCCAGATTTGAGAGTCTTGATCTGATCCTCTGCGTCGAATTCCCCGTCGCGTCCAGTCTCCCATTCCTGGTCTTCCTTGCGAGCCTTGATGGCTTCTTTGAGTTCCCAGTCTGCCAGCTCGAGGTAAACTTTTGCTTCTGCAGCACTGACATCTGGGAACTCTGCTTGGAAATAATGCAATTTGTACTCCTTTGTATCGGTATCTTGCACCCTAATGAATCCAGTTCGGAGTGCCTGTTTGGACAAGGGAATCAGGAGCTTTTTCGGGGCCGAATGAAGAGTTCCAGAAAAGTGGTTGGCACGACGCAACTGCGAGGCGCTCACTTTATAGGCTATGCAGATTCCTTGTATTGTGTCGGTCGGAAGAACGACGTGTTCCACGTAGTCAACTCCCAAAATACCCTTTCCACTGGGACCGAGGGCGTTGTCTTGAGAGTCAATCGTCGAAGAGGAATTTGTCCTTTGAATTTTGAATGGAACCGAAAGGGTAGTCTGGGGCGAACTATCTTGGTCCAGAGATGTGATGGATCGGACAGAGCCTGCCCTTGGACCCGTAACCACGACTCCGGAACAGTTCGATCTCTTCTCGTCTGCCGAAAGAATTTCCCAGTCGTTGTCGCCAAAATAATTTGGCTGATCGATCACACCCTTGTTCATATCCAAAGTAATGTCGGGAGAGAACGGCAATCACGTGTCGATTGGCGGGGGGAGGAGATGTGGGAGGAGTCGATAGCGTCATTTTCTTTGCACTTTTCTGAGAGTTATCTTTCGACTTGGAACCAGCTGCAATCGGGGGCTTGCGATGCTGTTGCCTACCGCGATCTGGGCCCACCTGCTGAAGAGCTTGGGCCTCTCGCAAGGCAGCCTGGCTAACAGAAGCCTACTCCCGAAAGAAACTTCTTGACTTGAAAGGGAAACACCCCTTTCTGGCCTTGCTGCTGCTGCTGTTGGCCTTGTTGTTGTTGTTCGACTTGTTGCTTTTGTTCCGGCATTCTCAATGTTCTATGGCTGCTAGTTTTCTTCTATACAAGTGCGTTGTAGGGCAATCAACTTGTGACCTCTTGTCGCGGGACATTCAGGTTGTCAATCCAGTTTTATTGGAACACGATGATTGTGAAGTGTCCCGGTAACAATCACTGTCAGTCGGGTTTCCCTCGAGAAATTCCAACCACAAGCGTGGGTCCACTCACACGGAACTGAGCAAAGTAGGCGATTTGCTGCATGCCTTCAGTAGATCCGTACGTGTACCGGGATAGAAGTAGTCCTGTATCGAATACATATCGAAGAAAACATCAAACGGGGATACTAGTAGTCACGTCAAGAATTTCGGCATGCTACGCGCCCCAGGACCTCTAATTGCAAAATTTGGCCGCGGTAAAAGGGACTCAATTTTGTCCCATTTCTATTTTTAAGATCGATCTTGTCGATCCTGCGTCACAATGTACCCTATCAAATAGGACCGTTACTAGTATCTACACGACCAGCTGGAATCTCGGTGTCATGCCACTTACTGGAAGCTGGGCGAAAGAAGAAAAAGACCAGAATCAGAACAAGCATCAGAACAACCCCTTCGATAGAAGAAGTACGAACTTGATCTAAACGGACAGTCGAGTAGTTGGATGTTATGGAGTCGGAGTGGAAAAGGCAACGACGGTGTGGATGAAACCGAAACCAACTGCAGCTGAGGAGACCAACAGTGGTAATACTTCTTCCACTGTGGAAGATCCCATGAAAGACACGGAGATTTCTTTGAAGAAAACCCCTCCTTCTCTGCCAACAGAAAAGAAGGATGAGTTGAGAAAGAATGCCGAAACGGTGGACGGATCCGCTGCTTCTAGTGAAACAACAAATGTTTCTGGCTGCAGCTAAAAAATCGCCACCGTCGACTCTTGTTGATAACAAGAAGGGATCAAAAGATTCGCAGCAAGTGATACAAGAACAGCCGCAACAATCGACCGAATCGCGATCACCACAACAAGGGCAATCACAATATCTTTCGAAAAAGAGGATACGGCAACAACAATCACCACCTTTGGAAACGAACACAGAACAACCTCGAGATCTTGCTACAAAGAAGACTGGCGAAGGAGACAGTTCGGATCTCTGGAAGCGATATGACCTAACCGCAATCGAAATGACTACTGCTCAGGAAAGGGCCGAGCTCAAAGCCGTGCAGAAGCTAATTTGGAAGAAAAAGAAATTTGTACCCTTACACTGGAATAAATTCTGTTCAACAATAAAAACAAATTCGGACAAATCAATTTTGAACGAATTCCATTGTAATACCGTTAGGATTCGATATTCTATAATATGCATTATATGTTTTGAACTATCTAGGAATAGAAATAGTGTTCGTACGCCTCCCATATGGCAAGCAACTCTTCTCCAACTTGTTCTTCGTCCGAAAATGGAAATCCGTACTGTGAAGGGTTCTGGTATAGGACGACCGTTTACCAACGGCATTCGTACGTTCACTGGATTGTGGCAGGGAAGACGATTTCGAATCGACGATTGCATAGATTCCAACGAAAGTTCCCGTTTCACATCAGTAGTGTGGGTTTCGTCCGAGCCCAATTTAAAAGGTTCGTTGTTCAAGTCGTAACACTCTGACCCAATGCAATCGCCAAGCTTCGCAAGGAGTTTAGCTCAGTCTGTGTACCAAGGGAAGAATGTCGTCGACGTTAGATGCAGCGATAGAGGAATTCCCATGGATGTTCGCAATAGAGGGAGATAGGAGATTGTGAACTTGGTGTGGATCGATGGTCATATTGTACAATTCCTGCTCTCCAGTGCACCATTCCACATATTGTAAGTTTGATACACCCGCCTTCTCCGATGGACCGTCTATAACGCGAACTGCCTGGTACGTATTTGGAAACTGAGAAAAACACACGTCGTTCACCATGATACGTTTGAGAAACAAAAGGAAGAGCAAACTGGCGTGAGAAAAAGAAATCTATTGTTGAGAAATGAAACAGTCTTTCATGCATTCGTACCATGTGATTTCTATAATATCCTTTCACATCCTGGTATCGTTTTCCTATATTGGAACTACCACCGTACATCTCCAACAAGGCAGCCCACCGAAAATCGTTGTATTCGGAAATTTTTTCCTTCGTTGCTTGTCAATAGAGGTAGAATCGATTTACCGTCCATTGGGTAAGATGCTTTTAGATGTTTCTTCGAGCCGTATCCAGGAGATGCTAGATCTAAAAATGTTGGGCCTAGATCAACACTTTGAATGACTTGAGACGAAGTTGTTCCTTTTGTGATCCCTGGACCCCGAACAAGGAAGGGCACCTTCACATCGGATTCAAATGCCTGCCTCTTGCCAGCTGGTATCCGATGATCGCCAAAGTGTTGGCCGTTGTCTTAGGGAATTTTAAAATGTTTTGTGGCGCGAACAAAAATTGAGTGTCGTCAAATAATACATGTCAAAGCACTAAATGATGCGAAAAGGAATGATCTTCTCGATTCACTGCTCTTACCTGCTGTGTAAATAAAATATGTTTCATCTGTCAATCCCATCAAGTCGAGTGTTTCAACAATACTTTCTAAGGCTTCGTCGACTGCTTGAAGCGATCGCAATCGATTGCCGTAGAATTTGTCCATGTCATCAATTTGATCTTGTGTAAGCTTGGGCAACTCCTTTATCCATGCTGGCCGGTGCTGTTGAATGTTGTCCGGAGGATTGAATGAGTCATAACGTGGAAATTTTGCATCTGGGAAAAGATCCTCGTGTCGATGCGCTGGTATTGCGGGGGTATGCGGAGCGAAGGGAGTGACCATGAGAAAGAATGGCTTGGATGAATCTTGTCGATTTTTCAAAAAATCTAAAACCCAATCGCGGATAAAGTCTGTTTGATAGACCGTTTTATTAAGCTTCAAGACGCGTTCACCATTATCTGAAAATATTGGACCGTAGAAATTGAAGCATTTCAGAAGGCCCAACCAATGGTCCCAACCAGCTGGTTTATGGAGTGCTGCCTTTTTGGTGTAAAGATCATACCCGTTCATGTACTTTCCAATCAAACCTGTTTCATAGCCAGCTGATTGCATAAGAGTCGCTATTGTTTCTTCTTCTAGACCGTCATTCAAAAACTTATTCCAACCTCCGCTTCGGTACGTTGAGTTCGTTAAGTCTCCATTGTCGAATACCTTGGTATTGTGGCAATATTGCCCACGAAGGATGGTGGCACGGCTGGGACAACACAGACCAGTTGGAACATAATAGTTAGGAAATTGCATGCCCCCCTCTCGAAAGAGTCGGTTCAATTTTGGCATGACACTAGGATCTATGGAATTGGCTGTTACATCCTGATCGTCTGTCATGAACAAAATGATGTTTTTGGGTCGCCCTGAAGTGTGCATCCTTGAAAAAGATTCGTCCGTATCGTCGACAGCATCGTCAGCCTTCGCAAAGGCGACAGTGAATGCAGTCCAGAACAAAAAGAAAGCCTTCATGGTGTCGATTTCCAGAACATTATTTTTATGAAATAACGAAGATGGTATGATCGATTCTGCTGAACATGCTCATTGACATCTCAAAAGCATTGTTAGAAGAAAGATTTCCATCGATCAGAATGATCAAAATCAGCCAATCAAATTTCGCCAACCTTATACCGTGTAATACGTTGGAACGTGCTTTTTAGTCGAACTAAACAATTGTATGTGCTAACTGATTAGTTCGACTAAAACGCATCGTTCCAATTTTCGCGTTCATACGAACTCGTTATCCGATGAAAGTATGATCGTATGAATCCAAAACCAATATGACCGTACCACGACGTTCCACGACTTGATCTCAGTCACAATTAACTTGAACTAAGACTTAAGAAGACTTAACCTCAAAAAGTCATTCATTCGAGATCATTGTGACCCCAGCAACCAACTTGGCAGCCCCAAAATGCTTCCTTCCTGATCTAACGGCTAAGCTTTCAAATCTGAACTTGACGACGTCTTCATCATAAAATCATTTCGTGTCGAAAAATACGACAAACAAAAGCCATTCAAGAAAGGATTGAGCCTCAAGAGTATACTAACTTTCAAGAAACTAAACCTACTCTTCAATCTTTGCAGAACTGAACAGAACCAAGCATGCCGTCAAATCAAGAATTACAAGATCTCGCAGAAGAATTGAAAGCGAAAGGGAATAAAGCGTTCCAAAAGTCGGAACTCGACGACGCCATCCAAGCCTACTCACAAGCACTTGTTCAAGTGGACCGAATTACAGTTCCGTCGATCTCTCTAAAAGCAACTATTCTTTCGAATCGTGCTGCTTGCTACTTGAAGAAAGCGAAACTTCAAGAGTGTAATGATGATTGCACGTCGTCGTTGGCGTTGTTGGACAGCAATGGAGCCGATAGTGGAAGCGACTCAAATAAAGCGCTCCGGTCGAAACTTCTTTATCGTCGAGCAAAGTCTTTGTTTCTGAAAGCAAACATGCCGCATAAAAAGGAAGAAGAAGACCTAAATCTAGCCGCGAAGGATTTATTGTTGCTGCTGTCGTTTGATTCTTCGAACAAGGAAGCGACAAAACTTCTGAACACTATTCGAGCTCAGCATGCTGCCGAAACCAAAACAAATAATGTCAGTAACACGCCCATGGCAAAAACTTTGAGAGAGATTGAAAAGAAAGATGACAAGTTGCTTCGTAATATCAAAGTGCTGATTGGTCTATTGACGAACGACGTCATTTCTGCCAGTATGGACTTCGGACGACGAGGCGGAGTGGGTCTGTTGTTGGGAATTATTAAGAGTTCTTACGAAGACAAAGATATAGATGGTGACAGCCACAAGATCCGAAAGATTTCATTGCAATGCCTTTCGTGTGCTGGATCATATCCACTATTCTGTCGAACTTTCTTAAATACTCCCGAAATCCAGGAAATGCTTTGTGACCTCGTCGTCCGGTCATGTGACCCAGAAAGCATTGACGACCATACGGCAACTGGTGCTCTCACAATTTACATCCGACTCATTCTTCATTTGGATCGTGACGCCAAAGACGAGGAGATTGTCGGCAAGACCCAAATTGTATACGAACAACTCCTTCAATGCATTATTTCCTCCTTTCAATCGAAAAATTCTAGCATCATTCGGGCAGCCGTCGACGTCCTATCGTCGTGGACGGCCGGCAGAAATCGCGAAATGGCAATCCGAGCGTCATTGACGGATGCAATGATGAATGATCTTCCTACTCCCCTTACAAAATACGAACAGCATCTTTTGAAACCAAAGGATTTGTCGGCGTACAAACAACGGAATTACCAGATCAGGACTCGTGACGAAGCGTGGGCCTTTGAAAGAGCCACACTTGTTTTGTCAAAAAAATGGTCTTCAAGCGATGCTAGATTGTGCTGTTACTATCGACGACAGCAACCTCCGAAGAGAAATTACAGCTGTGTTGGCGAAGGCTATTGCTGCCCTTGCTGACGATAACAAGATGCAAGCAATCGCTCGACCCATTTTAGGAACTGACGAATCGAAAAGTTCAAGCGGAGAGGAGAAAGAAGAAGAGCGCATGGGCCCAATAATCGAAGAGATCACTGACGAGGAAGCCGAGAGGATCGGCACTGTTGAAGACGTCGACGACGATAATAATGCGTCCAAAGCCGAAGTTTCCTTAGAAGTGTTGAAACAACGTGCTGAGCTTGTAACTGCTCTGCTTCATGGCGAACCCTGCTATTGGTAGCTGGTCGGTGGGATCTGGGTGGCCTGATTGCGAAATCCATTTGAAAAAATTGGCCGAATCGGGTGATATCAATGCTTTGAGGATAGTCGCAGAATTATTGTCGAGCGCAGCTTCGGTTAAGGAAACGAGACCGATGGTTGCTGTTTATCTCAATAATGATTCCATCAAGGCTCTCGTAACGCATTCGGATCGAAATGTTCGCACTGCGGCTGCATCCGCAATTGCAAAACTTGGTTTGGCAGAGGAGCACACGCAGGATTTCGAGATCATGAGTCTGCTGGAAGCAGCTGGTTACATGTTAGAGGAGGGTGACGAAGCTGGTGGAACTTCAAGCGATAGTAAGAAGGATGAAAAGAAAAAACAATTAGGCTGCTTCGAGTATTCCGATCTCTTCTGGTGCCAAGTCATCGGTTGACAGAGGTGTCGAAGTGATCACATACCTGATTACAAAAACTGTCGTCAAGGAGGAAGTTGCCCATGGTTTCAAGCCCACAAAAGATTCTAAGAAGTAGCATTCTGGAGCTACTTGTCAAAGTTTCCGACAACGGTGGTGCGGGTGTGTCAGCGTTCGGAATTGCTTCCACATTCCAGCTTATGGCCGCTACTCCTTTGACGCTTCGTAAGGAGGCATTCGAGGGAAAAGAAATCACCATGGAACAGTACGACGAAATTCAGCGTATGCAGAAAACACAAGAGGAGAAGGAAGTGGAACCCGAAACGGAGTTGACCGAAGATAATGATGAGCAGTGTGCCGAGCGAATCGTCAAAATGACAAATGCCGGTGTACCTCGTGCTTTGATTCAATTGACTGCAGGATCAAGTGACCAGTCGTTGGAACAAATTGTGTTGGCATTGAATCGAATGGCGAACGTTCAATCTGTCAGAGGGACAATGATTCAACAAGGAGTTCTCTCCGCCTTGATCAAGTTGGAAAAGAGTGAAAAGAATCCAAGCGACATCCGGAAAAAGATTATCAGGAGTATTCGTCACTGTATGGCTAAGTTGCTTGTGACAATCAACCCCAGTCTACTGACCTCAGCGCAAAGTATGGGTGCCATCAAGCCCCTAATTCAATTGGTGCGAGAAATCGATTCGAGTGACTTGCAAACGTTCGAAGCACTCCTTTCGTTGACAAATCTTGTTTCCATGGGTGACAATACAAAGAACAAACTTGCCTCTGAAAAGGGTATTGCGGCCGTGAAATATGCCATGTTCTCAGATCACCCATTGGTGAAGAAAGCAGCTGCAGAATGTCTATGCAACATGGTCGGAAACGAACAATTTATGACACTTCTGCAGGATGTCGAAGAGCTACGATTGTGGTTAGCTCTGGCTGCGGACTATGAAGATCATTTCGAATGCGCTCGAGCAGCAGCAGGATGTCTTGCAATGGCGACGGGAGACCCTGCGATTGCCAACACTTTGATTCAGATTACTACTTTCAAAGAGCGAATGGATACGTGTATGGCAAGCGGATCTCTTGAAATCATTCATCGGATCTTTGTTGTCATCTTGAACTTGGTGGAGCATGGTGGAGATACGAAAGCTGCCGCTGTTGAAAACGGTTTGGTTGCTTTTTGCAATGCTTATATTGATTCGTACCACGACGGTGAAATGATCAAGGAGTTGGGATTGGAAGACCAACAACTCCCGGCATTCAACACTACTGTTGAACTTGCGAAGGAAGTCGTGAAGATGGCCGAGAAAGACGAGGAGTAATTAATACCGAATAACTTGCAAATAATAATATAGAGATTTATATAACCAGGAAAATACCAAACGTAATCTTAGCATCCGTATCACTTCATAATCATAGAATAGTCAGCACTTCTAAAAAATTACAGATGAGACGAAAAATAGAACAACACTCGGGATTCCAACGTGGTCCCCCACCGTAGTACTAACCGAGCCCGAGCATGCTTAACTTCGCTGAGCAGACGGGAAGCGGTGCTGTCATGCTGGTATGGTCGTTCCCGCCAATATCTGAGTTTTGATATACTATAAATTCTAAATATTTGTGGACGTCTTTCGAGACGTCTGGCAATCAACAGTTCACATGCGAGTACCACGTGCGCAACTCTCTCCAAAAACAAGAAGCTCCACACGGAACGCCCATGATGATGACGAAGTGCCTAACGAAGTACCCTTTCGTGTACGTAGTTAGTTTGTAAGCCCAGTAATTTTTCGACACATCTTAATTCGGAACCAAAGAACAAAACAGTCAAAGGACTCGTACGACGAAAAGAAGGTGAACGAAGTCGATCGCAACAAACTCAAACACGTCCAACGGCGTCTCACCAACTTGGATCATTCTCATTGTCCAAGAGTTGGAAAGAAGTTTACGACAATGATGAGGACAGTCGTTCTGGCGGCAATCCTGGCGTGCGCCATCTTGGTGCTCACAGGGGAAGCCGAAGCATTCCGAACGCAGCAAAGCACTGCTGTTTTCACACAACAATTAGCTACCAACGTTGATTTCGTGAATCGTATTCGTGGTGGTGCGGTCGATGTCGATATCGAGAGCAGCGACGAAGAAGAAGAATCGGACGAAGAGGAGGAAGAAGATGCCCCCACACTCGCCAAATCTGCAAAGAAGGCAGCCTCAAAAGCCGTAAAGAAATCGGTTGCTGCAGCTTTGACCCCCAAGAAGAAGAAATCGTTCAGCTTGGGAAAATTCTTCAAGCTTCCATACATTGTCAAGGCTTGTTTGAATCCGCTTGTCTTCTGGCAGATGACAGCTGGATACTGGAAATCCCTCTACAACATCAATTACATGCAAGAAAATGTAAGTTTGATTACTGAATTATTCTTTCTTTCATGATTTGAAAGGCAACCGAAATAGTGTAATTTGAAATTCGTTTCGACTACAACCAAATCTTTTGCTGATACCATGTGTTCTGTTCTCTCACCCAAACATGCCCAATGTGCCTTTATCTCTATCCAGACCGCTGATTCTTCACAAGATTTGAGATCAGCTTTGGAACAAAAGGCCCGATATGCGGCCACCGCCAAACCTAGAGGAAGGAAAAAGATGAAGCCAGGCCAAGCGAAGACACTGTCTGACCTGCCTGCGCTTAACACCTGAGGTTAAAGAAAGGAATGCCGATTTAAGATTGTAGAAACTTTTCCTGGGTTTTGTGTTCCGCTATAATGGACACAACCCAGGATCGGGGATTGCACTACATATTGTTCCTGCAGTAATGCATGATACAATATGTAGTTTGCATATTCTCCGAGAGTTTCTACTTTCATGGTATTCCTTGCTATGTTGACATACTTCTTTGCGTGGTTGTTTTATGACACCACAGAATGACGAAGTCCGACCGAACCATTTCTTTAGAATGGAGGCTGGATTATCTGAGAATGCAAATGAAGTTTTGTCAACACAGAATCAATTCAACAGAATATTCACACGACTTTGATTGATTCAATGCAATTATTTAATAATTCACATTTTACACAAAAACAAATCGTTACGATGAACGATATATAGGCACAGAACTTATTTTAGTTAGTAACGAGTTGAAGTAGAAACTAGATCGCTATTCTCGTACACATGTGAAGAACAGGCAATGTTGTGAAAACAACGAACTCGATGCTTGTAACGACACCAAATAAGAAAAGTGGGTTCTACCTAATGCGCTAGTGTATGCCAAAGAAAATTATTTCCGTAATAAAATTTTAATATGTTTACTGGAACGCACGAGTAGTTCCATATCCTGTAGCCCTGGTATAATTCTTTCGCTGGTGCTTTTTTCCACCTTTCACCATTACACCAACATTTTTCTCGTTGGGCCCACCAAGCGTCTCGTCTGGCGTTGAATAGCAGCCATAAGGGTCTTTGTTTCTCCCTTTTCTACCCTTCTTGCCCCATTTCTTTTGTCTTCTAGATTGACCACCAGTATTGGCTCCATTATCGTTTTTGCCACTTGCAGTCGTCGACATACCGCCCAATAATTCCAACAGCATATCGTCCTCTTCGATGTCAATATCTTCGATATCTTCTTCTTTTTCTTCGTCTTTGGAGTTAGGTAGAGTGCCTCCGTTTTCCAACAACATTTCTCGCAACTTCTTCGTCTTCTGCAAAGATAACGATAATGTTTCTCGTTGGAATATCGTTTCGTTAAAGTTGGGTGGCGAATGGCAGTACAATAACTTTCCAGTAGCATACTCCATAATGATCATTCTAGCAGCCCGTTGGTAATCAGGAACACCGCTACCGGCCGCAATGATGCTTCGTGCCACACAATAGGTCGTCAAGAATTCGTCAGCGGTGGGTGGCGGAATACGAACTTCGTCGGCGCCTTGTAGCTGTTTAGCTTCGTAAACAGCATCGGCGGATGGCAGTGGAATGTTGATACTGTATTGCGCATTCAAGACTTCTCGAGGGATACGAAGGCAAAGCAGATCCATGACAGGTCTCCAATCGCGCATTTGAGCGATTGGGTATACTCCAGCGGCAATCAAATCGGCCGTGTTACTAACAAACGACGGGAACACGAGACCCGGACAATCGCAAAGGAGCATATCGGGACGATCGGGAGGCAGCAAGGTCTGGAAATGCTTTGTCTTTCCGGGTTGGGCAGCGACTCCTACACGTACCACTCCGTGAGCATTCTTTGCATTTCCCATAAGAACATTGATGACAGAAGACTTTCCCACATTTGGGAAACCCACCATACCAAACGGTACGCGCTCATATTTTCGATCCATAGGACAATCGTGAGCATCTGCAAAAGATTGGAGCCAGTCCAACAAATCTCTCCTTGACAAAGGATTCTCGACGCCAATGTTATCGGAAGGTTTACTGATCTTCTCGACGTCTTTTTCTTTAGGCGCTTCCTCGCCTTCAGCATCGTTGTCGTTGCCGTCATCTTCGTCCGCATCGTTGTCATCTTCTTCGGGAAGATTGTTAGATTCAAGTTGTCGAAGACGTTCCTCCTCTTCTCGGTTCGCTTTCGCTGCTTCCTCGTCTACCGCCTTTTGCTGTTCGTGAGCCGAGAAAAACACATGATCCCATTCGTGATCGGGATGAGAAAAATACTCATGCCAAGCTTTTCGTTGGGTAGCCGTGAGGTAATCACTCTTATTAATCAGAAGCACCATTGGCTTTCCCAATTCCTCCTGTCGCGTACTGCTTTAGATCCTCGGATACGTAGAACAATGGATTTCGGGCGTCGACAATTTGCACAATGCACGAACACCTTTCCATCACACGCCAAAGCTGACGCCAGATTTCTAGATTCTTTTCAAAAGGAGTAACTCCCAACGATGATCTCGTAGAAGATCTCAAAGCTACTTCTTCTTCTCGCTCGGCAATCGGCGCGTCGCCAGCTCCAAAAAGGCATCCTTTTCTCTTTGATCGAGTTCGGCGGCAGTAGTGTTTTCATCCCAAGAGGGTCGACGAGGGACGGAAAGTTCCTTGAAGGCAAAGTTGGAATTCGCTCTTTCGCTTCCCTTGTAAAATTACACCTCCGTTTGAACCGTCGCCAGTATCCTGCCGCTTGGGCTGTGGAGTCTAGAACGACCATCTGTTCCTTTTCCGAAACGAATTCACGATCGGCCATTTCCGCTTGTATTAAAAAATCAGTCGAGATCGTTCACGTCCAAGACGGAAGCTCGATTGTCAATGGCTTGTTTGATATGGGTTCCCTCGTCCATTCCGATATTCTCTACACCGTCTCGCTGCGCCATTCCTCCCATACTGGCCGACGGGGTATGGCGCTTGACTCGGGATTTTTGCAGGGCTCGACCCATACCTGCCGCACGTTCATGCTTTTTCGGCTTTCCCTTTCGGGAGGTTCCTTGACTGCGAGGCATGGTGGTCCAACTATAACTATGAGATCAAGTTTGTATGAAATTGGCTACTACAAATCTTCGGGTTTACCAAAGTTGATATGCTGCTTGCAATCGGTTTTCTATGAAACAAGAGAAAATTGGAATAGTTGTTTCACTCGGAATTTGAGAATGGGTTTGAGAATGAATGAATCGAAGATTGTGATGCCCGAAACCCTGAGATTTTCGGTGGAGGGCAAACGTTCGTACGAGCGCACAGACGTGCATTGAATCGAACTCATCGATTATCAAATAATACAAGTTTAATCGAACTAATCGTGGAGCACATACAATTTAACGGCTGTTTGATTAATTCGACTCACATATTTTCAGTTTAATCGAACTAATCGTGGAGCACATACAATTTAACGTCTTTTTGATTAGCTCGATTAAACTGAAAATATGTGAGTCGAATTAATCAAACAGCCGTTAAATTGTATGTGCTCCACGATTAGTTCGATTCAATTGAAAAACGGGTTCGTATGAACCTAAAACGACTTCATATGAACCCAAATTTGGCAGTTGAAGAGCTTTCATTGGTCGGTTGTCAAGCAAATTTCAAATTTGGTTCATCATCAACTCTCATCGTTATTGTTCATCTTTTGTTCTTTCTTTCATTGAAAGCAATAGATCATCTGTTACCATGGGCAGCACTGGAGCGACAGTATCGCGATCAGTATACGTCAATCGACTGCGTCGAGCCTTCATTTTGCGTTGCCATCCGGACCAATTTCGACAGCACAGTGATGCGATTCGAAAACAGCAAAGCGTTCTCTTGCAGGTAAGATCAGCAACCGATAAGATTCCTCTGGTTGGAAGAACTATTGTCGATGTCGCATCAAAATTTGAATTGATTGTGGCTCATATTTTGGAACTTTGTCCTTTCGATTTCGTCATTTTCTCCGTGAAATGAAGGCGTTGGGTGAACGAATGATCGAAGAAGATTTCAAAGACTACACTTCGAACAGAGCCAGAAAAAGAAACCACTATTCCATTGGCAATAATTTCCTTCACCCACCGCCGCGAAGGAACCATCAATCCACCCTCCAATATGCTCTGGAAAAGAGGGACGGATCTCTGATACACCGTACGCTAGATTTGAATGCCTCTGTGGAAAACATACTTCAAGACTTGGCCAAAGCACTCGAATCCTCTGGCGCTGCAAAATTTCAGCCTCCTCCGCCACAACCCAAGACGTCGTCGTCGGAACCCCAAAAGGCGCCCAACGAAGCGATTGATTGGGTAAAATACAAGCCTGGAGAGCAGAGTAACATAGATAGCAAGTACGATGTCAACTCCAATCGGGGCAGGGATCTTCAGCGATTTCTTTCCTCTATTTCGCAGACAGAGATCGAAGAACACAAAGCATACCGGATGGATGCTACGGCGGCAGCCTTGGTCGGACGCCGACTCTTTTCCTTCCAATCCATTGATGGAGTGCGTTTGGGATATTCCTCCAAAGCCTACGCTGCTCTATTATCGTCTCTGATCAAAGTGCACGAAGAATACAACCAAACATTCGGCGTTCGCTCCTTCTATCCTCTTCAGTTGGTCTTTGCACGCGAAGACAAGAAGCATTCCTTGGATGTACACGGAGGGATTCTGTATCTTCATCCCTCCTCGACACAGCTCGAATGGTTACATTCTATGAAAGAGGTAACGGAGCAACGACTCGAAGAATTTGCGACGAATCGACAATCCGCAATGGAACTGGCCACACTGTTACGAGATGGACTAGGTATCGACAGAGTACAAAAGGGATTTACTTGTTCTTCCCTAGAATATCATGAATTTCTGAAACGAAATGGAGAACCATATCGGATCACGGAAGCATTGTCTTCCAAAATTCCGCCATCGAACAGCAATGAATTGGTCGCAGTTCCTACATCTTCGTCCGTATCCTTCACGTCTGGTCTACGACTGGTAGTGGAATCGCCCAATGCATGTCGAAGAGCAAAAGTAACGAAAGAAGGCTTCATTCAGGTTCCATTCTACCATTACGAGTTCGCAACTCATCTCGACAGTGACCAGGTTGTCGACTTTGGCTGGAGAACGACAGGATTCGGAACAACGAGAAAAGGAAAAGTGCCAGAAAGCCATCGAAGAAGTTCAATGGGAACTCGGGCTCCAAACTATCTCGCGACACGATAAACGAGTATCCCGCTGAAGACTTTTACGACGCACTGTCTCGATTGCTCCGTGACAAATCTCGCTTTGAGGAAGGACGCCTCTCCTGGAGCTTCCCTACGAGTTCGCATCCAACGGACAATTCTGCCACCTCGCAGACGACGGTGCACTAGTTATCCCTCACAACTGGAAATGAATTTCGTTCATAGTTCAGGACGCTTCGTTATCGATTACAAGCATCTCTTCCTCAAGAAAAATTGAATGTAGAATTAAATTTAGAAAATAGTCGATCAGCAGACTGGAAAACAAAAATAGGATTTCTGGGCAAAAACATCAAAAAGGAAGCTAATTTAGTTCGCTCTCGTATTTTGGCCATCAAAAAAGATCAGCGTCAGTTTCATTGCTGCCAACCGTGTATCCTTTTCACTCCGAATTTCAAAATAGAGATTCTATTGTGTTCATCATTTTATTGTCAAGTTGAAAGTGTTGACGCCGCCACAAGTTCTTTGCGACGTTATTCAGAACAAACAGTCGATCCATCGTTCGTTACAGTGAAGAGAAATGAAATTTGTATCAGCACCATCTCTTTTGCTGCTTTCGGCACTATGTTTGTCGCCATCCGAAATGCCGATCGGTGTGAATGGTTTTGCGCTGCCTCTGCCGTCCCACACATCCGACAAGGAGCATTGGAAGCAAGATCAACCATGATAGCCGGCTTTGGATGACTTCTTCGGATTCGTCGGATGCAATCGACAATAGCGATGATGTTGACGCCGACCTTCCAAAGCTAAAGAACAAATTGACACGTGAATTTTTCTCTATTGGATTTCCGGCATTCATCCAACTAGCAGCGGAGCCTCTGGCAGCACTAGTGGTATGTCACGCATTTGTTACTACGCGACTTAGATCGAATACTTGCCCGAGAAGTGAACGCTCACCTTTGTCGATGTGCCTCCTTTCTGCCGATTTTTTGTTTTCGTCATATAGGATACTGCTTACCTCGGTCGACTGGGGCCAGAGGTTTTGGGTGGAGCAGGTGTTGCGATTTCGGCCCAGTATGCTGTGTCCAAACTATACAACGACCCACTGCTGAGAACCAGTATTTCCTTGGTAGCATCCACTGATGGACAAGCTCGAGGAACAGCTGACAGCGAAGGAAAAGATGAAGCGACAAAGGCAGCGGAAAACGAACAAAACTTGTCGGTTGCCGTTTCATCCGCTCTTTTGCTAGCTTTCAGCGTTGGAGTGATTCAGCTGATCGTTTACTCACTCCTAGCCACCTCAATCACACGCGGTATGGGTCTATCAGCCTCAAATCCGATGTGGTATTCTGCGGTTTCGTATTTGCGTGTTCGGGCTTTGGGTACCCCAGCCGGCAACTCTTTGGCTAGTGAGCAACGGAATCTTTCGTGGCCTTGGTGACACTCGCACGCCTCTGGTTTATTCATTCTTTTTTACAGCTTTGAATGCTATTCTTGACCCCTTGTTCATCTTTACCTTCAAGTTTGGTGCATCTGGTGCCGCGGCTGGAACTGCCATCGCTCAATACGTGGCATTGGTTCCACTCATGATGGCCCTGAATCGCAAAGTGAAAATTGACGTGTTTGGACAATTATCGAAACTCAAATCTTCGCTCAAGGCGTATCTCTCAGCTGGAACTTTGGTGCTTTTTCGAACACTCGGAAAAGTTCTCGCTTACAGCGTTTGCGCTCGACAAGCGGCTGGTTTGGGTGCGGTGGCGGCTGCTGCGTACAATCTTACCTTTCAACTGGGGTTTGCGACGACGCAAATCTGCGAGGCAGTCGCCGTGGCAGTTCAAACATTGCTAGCACGCGAGCTAGCCGACAATCAAACCCATTCTCCTGCGATCAAGGCGAAATTGGTTCGGCATCTGATCAACACATCCTTGTTACTTGGTGGTGGGGTCGCCAGTGCTCTGTCACTGACGACGTTCCTCCAAAAAGATTCGATTCTTCGTGGTCTTACCACCAACACGGCCATTCGAGAAGCATCAGCGGTCATCTTCCCTGCCGTTTTGTTAACGCAAGTCTTTAAAGGACTAGCTTACCCCGTCAATGGGATCGTCATGGGAGGCTTAGATTGGTTTTTTACAATGGGTGCGATGTGGGCAGCCAACTTTGTTTGCATCGGAATGATAGGTTTTTGGAGCATGGGCGGGGCCACAGTCAGTTTAACTCAAATTTGGTGGGCGTTAGCAGCTTTCATGGCGACACAGGTTGTAACAGGTATTCTCCGATACCAATCCAAGACTGGTGTATGGCGTGTATTGAAAGGTGACGATCGCAAGGCAGCTACAGCGTCGTAAAGGAAGGGCTCTATATGTCATTTTCTACTAGAGTGATGAAGAAACTATAACTAGACTTGATCAAGATTATAATGTGCTATTCGTATAATTTGCTTCCGGCACCAATTTTGATAGCTGTGCTTGTAATGCAGCTAGTTGTTTTTCATCAACGACGGAGTCCTTTGGCCCTTCTGGAGTTTTGTGCCGATAGGTTATTCTACTGTAATCGATGCCCATTTTGTCAAATCGCAGGGAGGGTAGGAATAAGTCATGCATTGAACCCTGGACACGAGGCCACCCTCGAACAAATTGACATAGACCCCCCTCATTGCTCTCGCTGGCTGGATGAATACCCACAATATCGAAAAACTGTTCACGAGAACGAACTTGACCCAACCCATACCTTTCTTCTTCAAGATCAAAATAATCTTTATGATAATCCCCAACCCTATGATCGCGAGTTCCGGATATTCCGATCAACCTCGAATCTGTAGAATTGATGATAGAAATTTTCAGTAAACCTATTACAATGGTAATTTATGAACAAGCAAGTGCTGCCACATCAATTATTAAACTTACATGCTTGTGCTTTTTGCTTCTTTACCGAAAAAAGATTCATTTTCGGTGAATTTGGGAATGTTCTCTCTCACTTCCTTGTTCTCATTCATCGCATAGATGTGGAATGCTACATTTCTCATTGGAGCGTATAAATCGTAACCGTATGTAAATCCGCGGATCGTCTGCAAAATCTCTTCCCCCTGAAAGACAAAAGGCAAATAATGATCGTATGGTATCGATCTATGAAAGAGAACGCAAAAACAAATTTAGCTTTCGGGTCGACTTTGCCCAGTCTAGTAGAGACCTTCGGAAAAAATATCCAACTCAAAACGCTGTGGCTCACTCACACTACAAAATGACCTCGACCAAAAGAGAAACCAGCAGCCCAGAATGGATGCAGCTGTGGGGAGCCTTCTACCTTTGACGCAAACTGTGGCTGTACGTTGAATTTGATGTGTCTCATGATACCTGTCCATTCATAATCGTAGTCGCACATTATTGATCGCAGGAGTGTGCGACTTTTATGTCTTTCTGAATCATAGTTTTTGTCTGCCAAGTTAGTCATGTACGTTGTTAAGACCGCCATTTCATTTCCGGCAGAGTTCCATTGATCAATGATATCTTCATCCCAATCTTCAGTAAATCGAACATGTGAATCAACCTGCATGGCGAAGTATTCGCCGCGATACATTCGGTTGGCCAAGTGTCGTGCAAAGACTGGGCCTACCATAAGTTCCGACGCGAACTCCATGTAATCGATTTGGCCAATGTATGGACACAGATCATTGTCGAGAGAGCTTCGACACGAGCTCTCACTCGGCGGTTGACAGCTAGGGATCCCCCTTCGTTCGCTGATCGATGATTGCAACTCTCAATCTTTCTGGATATTTCGGCCCGATGCGAATATAGACTCCACAGTCGGAGAAACACTCTGGATCTCGATAAGACTGCGATTGCAACAAAGATTGTCGGCTTCTCATCGTAAAAACTCCCTATTGCCGACGCCTCTGTTGGTGTGATGAGGTATTTGCCACCATTGCCCAGAAATTCCCTCACACCACCCTCATATTCTCCAAAGGCGTCGGCCGGATCCCAAAATTTTGGGACTGTCATGTTGTCGAAAGATGATATTTTAAATGCAAGTTTCATTCGTTCTTTATCCGACTAACAAATAGCCTGGGTGATGTATGGATTCCATCTCGTCAGTATTGTTTGTGTCAATGTGCAGTGGAAATCTTTGGCGAAGATCTTGTAGTTTTTCTAGTCGAAAGAGAATGCGATGACCTCCAATACCTCTTGTCAAGATAATTTTTCCCTGGAGGTGCAAAGTGAATTACAGCCGCTATGATCACAAAGAATGCGAACAAGCCCAACACCAAAATCCCGCCATAGTATTGAAGCTCTCTGATGACCTTACTTTTGGATCGCCATTGGCGCCGTCTTCTTTGCGACAGCGACGAGATCGTTCTGTAGGATGATGATTGTGTCGCGACCGGGGTACCCGAGCGAATTTTCGATGTCGCTGCCGATGCCTTTGCTCGGGTACGCCTTTTGCGCTCTGCGAGTTAACGCCATTGGAGATGTGGTGATTATCCTCCTCCTGGAGATTCAGCGTCCACTTTGATGGATTGAGAAATGTCACGGCAAAATATGAAATACCCCAAATTGAAACATCACTCTCTTTTGATGATGTCGGTATTTCAATTATTTGTTCCTTTGGTCCTGATCATGATCCTTGAATGTTTGAGAATCGACACCATAAATTCATTTACTTAAGGTTAACCTTCCGATTTTCTATGACCACAATAAATCCGAAAACCCGAACACGTGAATCGAATTTTTGGTCGCAAAGGTAACATACCGCGAAACCTATCACCTATGCAACCGATGGAGAGGAACGATTGAACTGTGATTGAAAATAGCTAGTGAAGTCCATCTCTCTGGCTACTCTATACTTCATTCAAACACTGCATCATCGTTGAAAAAAGGAAAGTGCATTTCCGAAAGTCAATAGGTATTTTTGTTTTAAATTTGATGTTGTACGTGTAGTATCTCTATGTTCATGACGATATGCATGTGATGCGAAAAAAAGATGGTAGTAAGAAGCTAAATCAGCCGCTATTTACTGCTTGCTGTTCTTGTCGTAGGATAGGACAAAATGTTGGTCATGATCCTTTGTTATTGTTCAAAAATTGTGCATCTGTCGCTGTTCACAAGATTTAGTTTGCTCAAAATCCATCCTTTTTGTTAGCTTCCGATAATGGTCTAGCTTTGAATATTCCCAATATCCTGCTCTCCTCTCGCCGCCAACCAGGTGTGCCAACCCACCTGTCGAACACTCACGACGCCCTCCTTGATGGACAAGTTGTCGATTCCCCTTCCGAACACCGGCAGAGAAAAGTACAAGCATCCTGGAGGGATGGAAACGTCGCCATAGACGTAGCTCTGGTCGGCTCTGACGGTCCCCTCCACTTCAATCACGATTCGTATCGTGCTCCTGCCGCTTCGATCGGTATCGATGCGGTAGGCACCTCCCTTGCACTCCATTCGGTCGAAACCCTCCCGGAGTCGCGCAAAGTCTGCCGTTTCGAGAGCAAAGACCTGGGATCTCTTGCCGGTGGTGTTGTCCTGAACTATTTTCTTTGCCATTTCCGGTGAAGCGAGGCGGTTCGAGAGCAATCTTACGTCCAGAGAGAACTCGATTCGTTTGCCACTGGCACCCCATCGCGGGTCCATCCACGTCCCTTCTTCTCTTCCAACGTCTGCATACAACCTGAACTCCCGGTCACCCTCTTCTTTTTCCGAGGATTTGATGGCCCACGGATTTAATGATTTTGTGGGTTCGACGCTGTCCTTGGTAACAGTGGTTGTGGTTGATGCCGAAGCAGTGGCGGTTGATTGAGAAGAATTTTCTTCGATTTCCGCCCGCAACTTTTCCGCCTTTTCTCTCAAGCTTTCTGCCTCGGCTCGGAGGTTTTCGGAGGACGAGTCTTCAGCGTACAATCGGAATACCTCCGGATCATTGTACGTTGCAGTTGTGGAGCGCATTGACGGCGCTGTGGCAATGAATCCAAACGTAGTTTCGATTCTGAGCGAAAGAACGATAGCCATCGGGAGCAGTAGCATCGCAAGGATTGGTGATCTCGATCCGGCAAACATGTTGTCTGAAATCTTGTTCCTGTTATTATTCTTTTATTCTGTGGTTTCTCAAATTTGTGTTAATGATCGATTGCGTAGAAGGAGTGAGTCTATCGATAGCAACAGAGAGGCCAGATGGTATTCTTATGCGGTGGTGTTGTTGATTGTCAATGCTGATAGAGATAATGTTACGTCAGGCTTTTGCGTGATAAGTGACACGACTGAATCAGTCTGACACCAACAATCGTGACCGGACTCTCCCGGGATTGGACTAACGCATCTCTTTTTTTCCTCCGATACGAAATTGTGACTTTGGTCGTACATAATCTACGCACGAATCCTCGTACGGCCTATGGCCCAACGGTCATAGCGTGAGAATTCATGGATGAAAGTGATATAAAAGATGCAACAAACGCGACAAACTGGAACAACGCAAGAACAAAACCGAATCCCAAAGTCACATCATCATATTTTATCATCAACCGATCGAGGAAACACAGAAGTATATAAGATCAAAACAGTTCATCGAAAGCTTCCACTAATATCATGAAAGAGATATCAGCCCCTGATGTCGAGGTTCCAGAGGAGGTCGCATCTTCTCAGCCCGCTTCTTTGAATTCTGTCACCGAGAACAACGGCAATCCGAATGAGCGGGTTCGCAACCAACGCCGAGGACGCAAAGCCCCTCAATCCCAAGCAAAACGACGGATGGAAGCCATGATTACGGGCATTGACAGCAAAATGGCGGCGGTGTTTATTGTCATTACAATATTGTATGTGGCCATCACTATCCGAACCTACATGAGCCTCGAATTGCAATCTGTCAAAGACTATCCAGTGAAGGTTGTCGAATCAAATATTCAAAGACTAATTCATAAATCCAAAGCGAACCTTTCGGGTGGAAAAATCGCCGACATTGCAACTCTGCAGCATACTTTCCCCGTTCATGCGTCGGAAGATCTAGAAACCATCAACCACCCCGGAATTTTCCTTGCAAATCCCGAGGAAATCAAGGAAATTATCAAAAAACACGACGAGCTTCCCAAGGATGGAAAGATGAAGGTTCCAAGATTTTGGAGGCCAGACGTCTATGGACCTGGCGGAGTAAGGGAATTCTTGGGAAATTATGGAGAAACGCTGATAACACCCGAGCAGGCTCACCAGATTGGTAGTTTCCATCCCGAAAGCGGGCTACCGACAATTTACATTTCCGTGGCCTCATATCGCGATCCCGAGTGCCAACCGACGGTGGACGATATTTTCCTCCGAGCCGAACACCCCGAACGGCTTCGCGTGGCTATCGTCGAGCAACGGGTCGAAGGAGAAGACGACGATATTATTCCCCTGTGTGGAAAGCCGGTGAAACCTTGTGAAGAAGACCAGGAGCAACCCATGTGCAAATACGGCCACTTAGTGGACGTCTTTGTGGTACCAGCCGTCCTGTCGATCGGACCTGTCTTTGCTCGCCACCTTGCCAATCGAATGTACCGCGGTGAATACTTTGCGATGCAAGTGGATTCGCACGTCCGATTCATTCATCACTGGGAATCCGATCTGATATCGCAATGGGAATCGGCAAACAACGAAATGGGCATTATGACGACCTACTTGAGCGATATTACGAACAGCATCGATCCAGTCACCTTTAAGAACAAACATCCAAATCGACCTATAATGTGCAAAACAGATTACGAAGGCCGCGGGAAATTGAAACACTTGCGACACGGTCAGCAACCAGAAGGACCACCGGGTATTCACGGTGAGCCAACCCTCCATCCTTTCTGGGCAGCGGGTTTCTCCTTTGCACGGGGGCATTTTGTCGTTCAAGTACCCTACGATCAGTATGAACCAATGGTCTTTCAGGGGGAAGAAATTTTTATGGGTTTGCGGGGATGGTCATACGGGTACGACTTTTACACGGCAGAAACATCGGTAGCCTTTCACATGTACGCCATTAAAGAAAACAAGACGAAAGCGAAAGAAAGTAAAGCTCTTTTGGGAAAACAGCAACCTGTATCCCGGCTCGGCGGTTCAGGGTATGAAGCGATTGAATGGAATCATTGGGTTACCGGAGACCCCGGTGATATCTTTTATAACGCCGAAGAAAAAGAATACGGCCTCGGAAAAGTTCGGCCGAAGGAACAGTTTTACAAACTGTACGGCATACACACCGAAACGAAGACGGTTGAAGATCACCTGTGTTCCTTTGTTGGTAAACCCATGATGACTATGTTCAAACCTCACTTGAGAAAGAACCGCATGGGTATTGACTTTTCAGAAATCGATTTTGAATACGTTGACAAAAGCAAAAAGAAGAGAGGACGACAACATTAATAATATTATAATTCTGGAAGCTTTTCTTTTGTTCTGAATTTAAAGTAGGATGACAAGATTAACGAATGTATGGTACGGTGATTCTATTAGCACGTTTTCCACACGATAGAATCACTTGTCCCGTATGGGGGCATATCGCTATCCATTTCCGATTTTCCCCCTGCCACGATGATTTCGTTTGTTTCCTTCAAAAATCCAGCCACGGCAGAGGCTCTCGGATGTTTCATCGGTGTACTTGCATACTTCCAAACCGCGGTTTTTCGTTCCTGCTCTTCGTCAGCATCTTGATAGGCGTTGTCCGAAAACACCTCGATAGTCGAAAGGCATCTGCATTTACGACCCTCGCCACCGATGACAATCAATGAACGATCCATGGCTACCACCGAGCAGCCGTATCGGTTTGTATTCAGCTCGGGAATCGTCCGGGGTAATACACTTTCCGTTGCACTATTGTTCTGGCCATTATTTGAAGCCGTTTTGGGCCTATTCGGATTGGGTGCTTGTGATTCCCATCGCTGCTCGGAAATATCGAAGACGCAGGACCACTTACTTCCAAAGACAAAAATTTTGTTTCCAATAACTCCAGCGGTACAACTGGCTCTGCGATATGACGTACCAGGTAAGTTTGGCAGTGTTTGCCATTCATTGGTTTCAATGCTATATTTTTCGGCTGATTCGACCCCAAACTCTGAACCTCCAAACACGTAGATGTAGTTTTCATGGGACACACAAGCGAAATCAGCCCGCGGTCGAGTCATGGGTGCCAGAGTTTCCCATTCCCTTGGTCCGAGCGTCGACAAATCGCAATTGCCATCTCCATTCCCCGACGAAAGATCGATGGAAATGAGGTCGGCTCTGGCTATACGAGAACCAGTCCACCCACCCATTACAAAGATCCGATTGCCGTCGGCGCTAGTGGTTACACCAAAACATTCTAGTCCAACTGGCATGTCAATTGCAAGTTCATTCCACAATCCGGTGCGTGTGTCATAGTATTCACACGAGGAATGGAACTCCAAGCCGACTCCACCTCCGGTCCAGCAATCCCAATATCCTTTGTATCCCCCAATCACAAGAAACTGGTGACCGTTGTTCATGCTTACGCTACCTGCGTTGCCACGGGGTCTGGTCATATCTGCCAAGGACTTCCATGCTGGTCTCGTTCCCCGTGATGGGTCACCGTTTTCGCTATTGCCTTTTGTCATGTTCGTGTCCGCTGTTGATTGCGATGGTTATGATCAATAGTGGTTGCATAACACTATCAACTAGGCGAAGTAGAGGTACGAAATTTGTGAAGATCGAAGATCATTTTTGATGAAGAACACCAAATCGTGGAGAAACACGACTAGGTTTCCCAAAGAATATGAACGTGTATCTCAAACCCTAAATTGTTTCTTAATATTGTCTCGGATGCTGGGTGGACGTGCGGACTTTTTCAGCATCTCTGGTATCAACAACCGAACACGTGGAACTACGCCGCCGATCAAAATTGCTATCGGCGGAGGTCGACCATCAAAAACTTGTAACGTGTCGGAAAGCTCTGCCAGATTTTACCGTTGGCGGTTTACTGTAATTCGTCTGAATCATCTTGCTTGACATCTGAATATCCTTTTTGATGTGGCCAATGAAACCCTTCCCGAAGCACTGGACGGTTAGCATTGTCAAAAAATTCCAATCGATTCTGTTTGTTATTGGTAAATCTCTTCCCAATAATTGCAGTTGCTACTCTTTTGTACAACTACTCTTCTGAATCATATACCAGGCCATGCGGTGTTTTGCAACATTTCTCTGCTTGATTGCGCTCGCCTGTTCTTTCGATGTCGTATTGTCGTCATCGGTCGCAGCGCCAGTTGCGCCGACCCCAGTTGCAGTAGACGGCTCCTCTAACAGCGGTGGCGGTGGCAATGTTGTCTTTCAAATCTTTGGTTATGTGAAAGATTCGCTTGTACGCACCGTTGATGGCACAAAAGAAATGTGGGGGAATCACGGTCGATGCAAACAGATCCGTTCCAAACAAAACGAGTATCGAGAAAAACTCAAAAAGCAATGGGAGTTTGAGGAAAAGGGTTTGACGCCGAGGCAAATGAGGGAAAGACTTGCTAAGGTCAATGGTGGAGTAACGTTCGATGAATTCAACTTCCTAGTGAAAGGGAAAGAAGACCGTTCAAAATTGATGAATATGTTTTTCCTGATGTGGGGTGCCCCTAGATTATTTCCCTACGCCTTGATGTTTTATCCCGAAATCCTGCCAGGTCCATTTGCGCCATTACCAGATGCTTCGGGTAAGGAATCAAAGCTACAAAAGTTGTCGCGAGAACGAACGCACTCGGTAATTCGAACTCTGCTCGCAATCGAGACCGAAGCGCGGTCTGTACCTGCCCTTTCCAAAATTAATATATTCGGGAAGAAGAAACAAATGCGTAAGATGGATGAGATGGACTCTTTGGGTAAATCAATCAGCCAGATAATGATGGCTTCGGGATCTGGATCGGACAACGGTGCCTCGGTTGCGATGAATACTATGGAAGATTTTCTTTATAGTCCAAATCCATTTACACGAGCCGAACAGCGATTTGTTGCTGTACCAAAGTGCATAGCCAGCGGTATCCATGCGGCAATCGATGGACCAAACGCATTCCAGAAAATTATGCCTCACTTTATGAAACGTGGGCAAATATTGACCCATGTGCAAAAGTTAAACGATATCGATAACTTTTTGGTTGATGAAAACGTCGATTTGAATGACCTATCGACCGCTCGATTGTTAGAGGCTTGTAGCGATCGCATGATTGGTGGACCAGGGCAGACCGACGAGGAAATGCGGGAGCATTTGAGCAATTGGCTTGATCTCGGGGTCAATCAACCTGCCAAACGCATCAAAGAAACTGGAGAATACTTCAATGACAATCTTGCGAAGATGTCACTCATGGGCGTGTATTGCATAAACGGAGCACGTGACGATAGATCTGAATCATACCTATCACGATCTATGTATTCTAAAAATTAAACTACAAATAAAAAGGATTGAGCTTTCCCGGCATTTTTACACTAGTTTCAAATAGCTTTCACTCTACCAAATCATCAGCAATAGATTCTGATGGTAGGAAACATGCCGAAGTACTTTAAGAATCTAAACAGTGGTACTTTTCATACCAAACGATTGATTTGCTGTAAAAATTATTTTGATTTTTATACTCTGAATTATATTCCAATTTCTTCTTCGATTTCTTCCTCTTCAATAGTTTCATCGTCAACCTCTTCTTCTTCGAAGGCCTCTTCTTCCTCATATTCCTCTTCTTCGCTATCGTCTTCGACGCTTTCAAATTCGTCGTCGGCATCACCATTGACATCAAAAGTCATGAGCTGGGAACCAATTTGATCCTCAAGATCATCTATCTGCTTCGCTGTTGCTCCACGCTGTTGCTCGTCCATTGCTTTTTTGTTGAACGGATCAAAGTGATCTTGTAATGGTAAAGATAAATACAACTTGATTCGGAACCGCCACAGTATATCAAGTTCAAAGTCGTCAATATCTGTACAGTCAGCAAGTTCGTCAAGGTAGGAAAAGAGTGTATCCCGCATGTCTAGCAAATGATCCGGAAGGTCATTACGAATTCGCTCGCTCTCTTCGAACGTATCTGTATAAACCTTCAGTACGGCCGGCAAACCTCCATTTCGACCATGCAGAGTAAAATCAGTGAGATACTGTCCCGGCGCCTCCAAACGTTCTTCTTCGGTCATGCCGTCCCACTTCTCATATAGTTCTTGATACTTATCCACAACCTCATAAAATGTTTGCGTGTCTTCTTTGCCAATCAACCCTTCCAATTCAGATCCGATTTCCGTTAACATATTCTGCAGATATTCGTCAATTTGTTTAAAAAGACCCGGGCCATACTTCTCCTCGTGCTCTTTCGCCATTCTTGGGTAACCACTCTTTCGCAGGGCTGCCGCACGATCTCTGGTACCCATGCTATGCCATATGTCGGCAACATAGTCCCAGTTGTGCCATTGGCGCCACCATTGTCGCGGATCGTCGGATACGTGGAATGGGCCATCTGCCATAATCTTTTCGGGGAGACCCATAGGGAATTCATCCAATTGATGGTAATCGGGGTGGCCAAGAGCTCCTAGCAATAACATTTCAGAAGACATTTCAGGCTCGTCTGGATCGATCGGTAGAGCAAGAGTTGGGAACCAAACAAAATCAATCATCCGCAAGAGACTAACTTTTTCGACGTGGAACGCTTCAAAAAAGTTTTGGAGCTCTCGAATTCGCTTCACGGCTTTCCCAAGCTCATATCCAGCGAGCGCCCTTGGCCAAGGGTCTTCGTCAGGCATCACATAGTCCGGTGGGACAAACATATCACCTCTGACCATGTAGAAAGCGTACATGGCGCACATGGCTTTCTCAAATGGGACATCGAGGAAATATTTATCCTCGCCCCAATCAAAGTCAATAGCGTCCAATTGAGCCTTTCTTTCCGGGAGATGCTTAACTTCTAGACTTCCATCTCTGATGCGTTTGAAGATGTCGCCAAGTCGCATACCTTCTAGATGCTCTGGCCACTCAGTACCGTCTTCCTCTGCAAGCATACTGCTCTCCAGCCTCGAGATTTCAGCTTCGATATCTTCATCAGTCATTGATGCCTCGTCCGCAAATCGTGGGTCGATCGGCATGTCATCGTCGAAATCGTCGTCAAAAGAATGTTCGGCTTCCTCCTTTACAGGAATTACAAATTCACCGGAAGTAAGGTTGGAGAAGTCGCCATAATTTTGTTTGTAAAGCGTGAAGGCCTCAACTACGTCTTCGAAGACAAAGTATCCACCAAAGTCATCGTTGAACCAAGGTATTTCAGGTTCTCGTTGCTTCTTTGTCGGTCGTTTACTGTCGGTGTCTTCGATCACTCCAGCCTCTAATGCTCGTTCTCTCGCAGCGTTCAAACTTTCACCAAGAGTTCTAGGAGCCTCGTATTCATCCTCGACTTCCTGCTCTAATGTATCACCGTTGTTATTTCCGAGACCTTCGTATTCGCGCCCGGCTTCTAGTCCCCATGTGGGTTGACCTTGGGTCGCCTCCCCCTCGGAATCTTGATCTTTATCATTGAAATCAAAGAAAGAAAGGAAATGAATCGGCGTCATCTTCCTCTGCATTCTTTTCTCCACCAGATTTTTGTGAGTTAGCTGCACTCGTGCTAGATGCTTCCAACAGAGCCTCTTTTTCTTCTTCGTCAATTTGATCGAGCGTCTTCCTGCCTCTCTTTCTCGCCTCCTTTTCTGGTGGTGTCCAAACGAACCCCAAGGCATCCAATTTATCCTGCCGTTCAGCATTATTCTTGATAAAGGTTCCTTGGCTACGAATAGCATTTACGCGTGCTCCCAGTCGCAAGCCCCACGATTCTTCTGGCCATTCCGACGAATCGGTAGGGACAACAAATGGTTGTGGAACCAACAAATCTCCGTACGTTTCCTTGTACCGTTCAAGGGCAACGTAGACGGCCTGGAATCTCTTGTCGTTGGCTGACATCTTCTTACCAGTTTCAAAACCAATTTGTCGAAGTTTCTCTTCCGCACCTGGGTTTTCCTTTAGAAAGGCTTTCGACTTTAGCTGTTTGATGCTCTTTCCCAATGGTAGGCCCCTGGTGTTTTCAGGCCAAGGTTCGGAATCAGGAACAGAAAAATCTGCGGGAACGGTCAGTGGTCCTGATGGTTTGATTTCTGTTCGATATACAGTCAGAGCATCGTATATTTGATCAAAAGTAATGCTGTTATCGGCAGCTGCCCGGACCGTCCAAACGAAGCCTAGTTTTTCCAGCTGCGCACGCCGTTTTTGGCTTTTGTTGATATATAATCCTGTCTCGCGAATGGATCCAACCTTTTGTCCAAGCTTCATTCCCCAAGCCGGCTCTGAAAGAAAGTATGAAAAAAATGAAATCAAATCAAAACAGAATTCAAAAAGTCGGTGAGAAACAATGTTTATGCGCTTGTGTTGTGTGTGCGATAGAATACGATTCGCAACTGTCTTCCTTTTTACATACCCGGCCATGGAGCTGCGGAGGGAACCACAAATTTGGTTGGAACTTTCAGATCTCCGAAAGCTGCTTTGTATAAGTTTAACGCCAGAAAAACAGCCCTCCATTCCTCTTGATCGGCTTTGCCAGAATCCGCGGATGATTTGCCTGCGGACAAAAACGATTGGGTTCTTGATAAAAAGGATGGCAAAGCGTTTTTGGTACGATCAGAAGAAAGAAGAGCTGGTCTGGAAATGGGCGTAGCTCTCATTCGATTCTGTGGTTGAGTGAACGCGGACGCCGAAGACACAATGTATGCTGCAATCATAGCTACAGCCGTGACCTTCGTAAAGCATCTGGAATTGTTGAGACTCTGTGTCGATGTTGCGCAATTATTAGCAGGAGATGCTGGCGGAACTCCTACCGCCAGCGGCGCTGTATCATCGGTGTTTTGCGAATGGCGATGGGCAGATGCATCACAACCCATTCTGTTCAGTATTATCGGCTGATCTGCATCTGATGTGATGTGGCTAGAAACCATAATGCCGAACGATCCGCTCTCTGGTGACAGAGCCGTTCAATTCAATTGACAAAAATACTTGTAGCTGCGTCAAATCCCTGGATTACTTGTGCTGATACTCAATTCAAGGTCCTCTGTTTCTAGTGTTAGCTGAGTTGATGTGCTACTGTATATCGGACAGTTGAGCATGTCCTGTGCGGTTGCACAAAATTGTTTTAGAGCCAGAAAATGAAATTCTATCAAAATCCACTGGACCACCCATCACATACATGTCATCACATCAGAAGATGACAGAATCACAGAAAAATCCACGAGATCATCTCGGCTTCCTTGGTTCTCGCGCCCGTAGAGTTACATAAGGTACCACCTGTACGGTGTCAGAAACGGACGGAATCGTTGGACCCCATCATTTTTCTTTTCCTACCTTCCGTCGCACCGTAGGTGCGCTACCGTACTATTTCTGATCGAGCGTAAGTGAAAGCTCATAACCTGTGCGTCATCGTGACCGTAGAGTGTTCTGCGCGCCAATTTGTTTTTAACTGAAGAATTTGTGCGTCTGAGGGAAACAGTATTCCACAAAGAAATAGTTAACAATAAGAGTTAGGGTTAAACATGGGAACCCTCTGTTGAGAATTGAAAATACCTTCATTTCGACTTTTGAACTCAGCTCTTTGATCTTGTCAACAACAATCCTTCACATATCTTCTGTCAACAGCTGATTCTTAAATCGAACATACGAGAAGGAGGAAATCATGGGAGACGACTACGAATACGTGTCATACAAGTCGCCGAAGACGATAGTCGCAGAAACGGTCTATCATTTCTTCCGCGGTGGCCTTTATGGGGCAGCATTTGGATTGGTACGTCTGCGACGCGACATCGGAGCTGAACCTTCTTTTTCAATCTTGGTTGAGTGACTTCTCTCACATCATTTTAATTCTAAAATTTTGTATGAATACGACTGGTAAATTCTTAAGGTTACTCCTTTTTACGAAGCCGGAACACAGGGTGCAATTCGGGAAGCCAAAACGGGTATATTCCGACCGGCACCTGTCTTTGGAAGCCTTTCTAGTGTTCCCTCAAACGCGTTGATATTCGGATCTCTACTGGCAATGCAACGATTCACGTGCAAGTCGGCCGAATTTCTGAGGGGGAAACAAGACCCATGGAATGATGTTGCGGGTTGTTTGGTTGCGTATCCCTACTATCAAACATTTTTGACAAAACATGCAGTGTTGCACAATCGAGTTGTAGGAGGATTGTTATTAGCTTCGATTGCCTTTGCAAATGCGCCTTGAACCAGTTGATTCATAAAAATCGATTGGGGGTCCCAGGGTACGGAAGTGAATATTATCGTTCATTGTTTATAGCCAAGGAATGTCCTTTGATTCGAGAAGCTTTTCGAAAGTGACAAGGAACATGTGTCGATGGAAGACTACATTCCAGCATTTCTCGAATTAGTATCCTAAACCTCGAGCCAGGTTCCGTTTGTACAGATAATACCACCACAACGAAGAATGCAGAACAGCTCTCGATGCTCGATACAAAGTAAGCTCAAGCGTGTGAAACGAAATCTATTATATCAAATGCGGGCACACACAAAGCAGTTTGGCATCGATCGAACAGAATCCTTCCGAATTGAAGACGAACGACTTCATCTAATTTTATAATACGTGTCGAAAAGAATCAAGGCAATGATAAAAATTGTTATATTACAACTGTCGTAATAGCGTTGAATTACTGATACATAAGGATCGTCAAGATCAAAATGTCGTCGAGAAAACATAAAAGATGGAAATAGTTGAACAGTCTCGTCGTTTGATGCGTGTCAAGAATCTAATCATGCACTACTTCCATGCGATTGACTAGGATCGGGATCGGGGTTCTCGTCCTTAGACCGAACTTCTTCTCTCCTTCTATCCCATTCTTGTTGCAGCAGTTCAATCCTGCGATTCTGTTCAATTTCTTCTTGTTGAAGCCGCTTTTCAAAAGCCGTTCTATCTTTTTGATGCTGCTCGAGAGTTTTTTGATGCTGAGCTTCACGCTGAACTTGCGTCCGCTGAAGATTGTCCATTCGATTTACGAAGACTTTTTTAGCTCGCTTCAGGTTGTTTTGAAACTCTAAGTCTAGCTTTCGTAATTCTTCGAGGCGCGCTTCGTCAGTGGGTTCGTCCTCGCAACTGGTGTCGATCGATAGCCCTTCAAGAGCTTCCATCGATTCACCTTGGCGATCGTCCCCCTGTTCTTTTTCCAGCGAAGGTGTTCTCGATCGGGTTATTGTCGCAGAGGGGTCGGTAGCAGTTGATACGATCCCCTCATTCATCCTTACATGCGGAGCTATATTTTGCTGAGGGGCTGGAATATAGTCTGCAGTTTTAGGAATGTCTTGCGTCATTGGCAAGCTAATAGAATTGGCACCAGTTGCAATCCGATGTCCAGGTGGTGGTACCTGATTTGGAGCCACTTGGTATTCTTGCTGTTGATTCTGCGCGCGAACAGGATGTTGTTGCGCAATCGGTTGCGGCTGGTGATGGTGATCCATCTGTTGCGGTCTCCCTTGATGGATCTGGTGCTGTTGGGTCGTGACTGGTTGCTGAAGCTGTTGCTGCTGCGGCAAAGACGACTGGTGATTCATTTGAAGCTGAATGGGTGGTTGTTGCTGTACAACATTTGGCATATGCTGCTGCGGAGGAATATTTGGTATTTGCTGCACCGGTGGTTGCACGATCTGCGGCTGTTGCTGCTGCTGTGTGAAACTATGTGCACGTTGCATGGAAGGTTGTATCTGCTGATGTGGCGAATAAGCTTGGCCAAGACCCTGAGATCCAGCGTGCAGCTGTTGGTTTGGCAAATGCTGAGGCGGCTGAAGAGAGGTAGCCATCGTCTGTTGCGTAGAATCTCCAGATGGTACTACATGGGCAGATGGCTGCTGGCTCGGTGGCGGCGGCCTCTGTTGAGGCATTTGGGAACCATTGGCCGGCATTGACATTGAGGGCATTGGGGGTGGAACAGGAGCTTGGCCATATGGAGCCAGAGGCGGCTTCGTTTCCGACGAAACGAGCCCTTGATGATGGTAATCCCCATTCATTTGGCTTTGCTCACGTTGGTGGTTGTGATTAGGAGCCTCCATTTGAGAACTCATTTCCATCCCTGCTTGAACATACGGAATCTGCGCTTGCCGATGAGGCTCAGAATCCACACTTTGAATGCTACCACGTTGTGGTTGCAAGTGCTGCATTTGAGATCCTATTTGATTGCTGTCGATCATCTGCTGTCCTTGTATGTTCATAGCTTGATCCTGAACGGGCAAACTTTGCTGAGGCACAGGCTGTTGCATAGGCTGCTGCTGATTTGTCGGCTGCATCATAGCCTGCGCCACATGTTGCTGTGTTTGCTGTTGGGCAACAGCGGCTTGCCCAACTTGCGGTTCAGAATTCGCATTCTGTATCGGTGTCATTAGCGAATTAATTCTTATGTGGCCTGGGTTTTGTTGAGCTTTGGCTGAGTTGAATTTATGCTTCTTCGTCCTTGCATCACGTGCTAGACCTGATACAGTTTCGCTGATTTCCAAAACAGCATCTTCTGGAATTCCAAGCTCGGCGACCATCTCCTTCGCTACTTGAATAGGATCATCCTCTACAAGATCGAAATCAAATTGGACGTTTTGAGTTTGACCTTCGACAGGAAGAGTGATGACAAGCTTCAAAATATCGTCGGGGTACGGCTGAAGCTGACTATTAGCCTGCTCGTTCTCTTGTATAACTGCCGCGGCAACGAGATAGTGGAGTTTCTTTCCAGTTCGTTTCACTTATTCTGTTGTACATTTTGCACAGAGGATACGCTAGCCATCTCAATCGACGTATTGGCATCCACTGTGCTTGGCTTCGCTACGTGATTCACGTCCTCGATAATGTCATCTTCCTCTTTCAATTCCTCTCCACGGCCCATCATCACCTTCACCTTTTTCATATTATTCACCTCGCTTTCAGGCATTTCTTCGAATCTGTCTGATTCGTCTTCGTCCAAGGAATTCTGAGTCAAGTTATGCCTCATCGCTGAAGGGACCTCTTTGCTCGGTGATCCAACGTTCTGTGAGTGCGTCGTACTCGACAGAATTATTTGTAGTTGGATTCGTTCCTCCCGATCCTTTTGACGATCTCTCCTGGCTCCGACTGCTCTCTTTTATTGATAGCTCTTGCAAAGGCGGATCAACTTCAACTTCCTCGTCGTCTACTGACCGTTTTTCTAAGAAAGGGTGCTCAAGAAGTTCTTTCGCACTCGGTCTTACATATTTTCCGTCCTTCGGTTCTGTATCCAAGACATAACTCTATGAACTGCCTTCCGTGTTCGCTTTTCAGTCGACTCAAGGAATCTGGTGGTGCACCTCGAGTAACCTTCTTGTAAATTTGTGCTGGATTGGTGCACTCCTTGTATGGGATCTCTTTCGTAAAAATTTCCAAAAGACACATTCCAAAAGCGTAAATGTCAACTTTTTCGTCGTATGATCCTTCCTCGTACATATCCGGAGCCATGAACTCGGGCGTGCCCAGAACACTAAGAGCCTTTCCGTTGTTTCGATGGACAGTACTCAACCCTAAATCGCCAATCCGCAGATCACCACTCGTTCCGTTAATGAAAATGTTTTCGCACTTCAAATCCCGATGTATTACCGGTGGATCTTGCGAATGCAGATATTCTAGACCTTTTAATATCTGGACCGCCCATCGTTTGGCAATCTTCCATCTGATTACTTGCACCTTGTTGATGAAAGATTTTAACGTTCCTGACGATAGAATTTCTGTCACGAAGTTTACTTGCTGCTGCTCTCTATTGATCCATGATCCATGGAAACTTATAATATTCTGATGGTGCAATCGCTCCAGTAATCGCACTTCATTCACAATCCGATTCCTTTCGTTCTTCGGTACACCTGCAAGGTGTACAACGTTCCATGCGACCTCGATACCTTCTTCGGTATCATAGGCTCTATAGACGTCTTTGGACGCTCCACTTCCTAGCTTTTCACTGAATCGTACGTATCTTTCTCCTGGTGATCGTTCAACAATCTGGCTATTGCCTTCAGGACTAGACAGCAATTCTTGTAAATGCGATGCTTCGTCTATCGGATGCTGCTCGAAGTCTGCTGCTACCACCAGAGACTTTCGGATGAGCAGGGGTCGTAACTTCAGCATCAACTTCAACCTTTGATCGTTGCATTTCTACTTCCATCACAGGCGGCCTCCTTGGAGTAGGAGTGGATACAGGAGTGGATACTGTGGGTTGATCAACATCATTGCCGCCTTTGCATTCCTCTTTCCTTGCAGTCAATTCTGGCGATGATGTTGTTGCTTCTGGTGCTGCTGGATGTACAGGGGTTGTTGTTTGTGATGCTGTTGCGAGTGTAGTTCCCGTTGTGGTGCTGGTCATGACACTACCATCCTCTTTCATTCCTTCCGTACCATTTGAAAAACTGTATTCGGAGTTCTTCCCTTCTCCCGTAGGATTAGTACCGAGTTCTACGTGATTCAAATTGGGGTGGGGAGACGAAGGTTTGTCACCGGTCGCCATTGTCTCTTTCCCAGCAAAAGGCAAAACTTCAAATCAACAGATCTCTGTTTCAGTAAATTAAACCTCCGGCCTTTCTGACGGCCAGCAGTACCAAGTATTCAACAGGGCACGAACAGGCGGAGAGAAACCCTCTCGGGGGGAGAGCGGCTAAGGGGGAAATATCCTTCCAAAATGATTACTCTGCTATTTCTCGATCAAAAAACGCTCGAGGAGCGGGGATTGTTGCGTCTCAGTGTGGAGTGACAGCTGGTAATGTAATTGATGTGATTGATTTGAAATTGTATGGTTCCAATCGACCATGAGGCATCCTTTGCAAAGGCGAAGCAGGAGGGGGGTGTTTCTTTCCTGATAGCCTTCCTCGATTTCCTCACTATTCGAGTGCGCACTGAGAAACGCGTGATTACCACGTTAGAAAACAAAATTTATTCTCAGTACTCATTTGTTGTAGAGCAATCACGAAAATGAAATGCCTCTTTTCCGGAGGTCACTTCTTTTGTTCGCGACAACTACTTCGAACGTTATTTGACTGAAGAGCACGTAGAGAGAACACAAATAGGAGGTGCTGGTACTGAACTCTGATACAGAACCCAGTAGATAAATTCTGAGCGCCAGAACATTAATTTGAGATTACGGGGCACGCGCACAAAGCCAGGTGGGCCAACCGGGCTGGCTCGAGAAATCAATTAAGTCGACCGAACGGAGGATTTTTACGTACAAGGCGTACGCCAACTGCGATGGCAGACGGAATGACCCACATACTGATTTTTTTCACGGGGAGGAGCGAAAATTATTGATTAGTTGAGAGGATCCCCCAAAACCTTGCATTGGATGGAGTAAATAAACTCTGAATCACGTTTTCATTTTTTTTTCTTTCCTCTTCCTTTTTTTGGAGGGCAAACTCAATTGTTTGGACGATAGCAAAGCACTCTTGTTTCTCACAACCTCAAAGTAATCAATAAAAGAAACGAAAGATGCCGGATTTATCGAGCGAAGGATTTGATCTCGACGCTGCAGGGGAGGGATCTGGCGATGTGATATTCGAAATTGGTGGTGGAGCTACCGTGGTCCCGGAAGAAGCGGAAGATTCACCCTCGTCTGCCGTTGAAGAGACGCCAACGAGTCAGCTCGACGAAGCCGAGAAGTGGAAGAACATTGGCAATGAAGAATTCAAAAAGCAGAATTATCTCGAGGCATACGATATGTACTACAAAGGCAATTGAGGTGTGTCCTTGCCAGATCAATGCTGAAGAGGTCTTGAGACAACGCGATGAATTCGATGAGATGGAACGAGAAAAAGCGCGTGCAAGGATCGAAGAAGAGACGAAGCAGCGTAGAAGAGGAGAGAACAACGAGCCGAAAGATCAGACAAAGGAAGAAGATGAAAAATCGAAGCAACCCGAAAAACCAGAAGGCCCAGCCACTTTTTGTATTAGAGCCGCAAGAATATGGTGATAAACTTGCAATATTTCTGAACAACCGAGCTGCAGTCCCTTCATTCAGATGAACCGATTCGAAGAAGCGATACAGGACGCTGATGTTGCTATATTGCTGAATTCCAAAATATGCAAAAGCATATGTTCGTCGCTCGTCGGCTTTTGAGAAGACAGAACGTACCGAAGAAGCACTGAGGGATTCAAAACTGGCCCTAGAACTGGAGCCGTCAAACAAGGCTTATCGAAGATCGGTGGCTAGACTTCAAAAACTGGAAGACGAACGATTGGAGAAGCTAAAAGAGGAAACGATGGGAAAACTAAAAGATCTTGGGAATTCCATTCTCGGAAACTTTGGTTTGAGCTTGGACAACTTTAGTACAGTTCAAGACCCAAACACCGGGTCTTATTCTATTTCATTCAACCAAAATAAAAAATAACTAGATGCCGTTAGAAATCATTTTCCTAATCTTTAAATAGCTACGACTATTGTCAGATGTTCGTCTGCTGTACAGCAGAACAATTCATCGACGTTAAACCACAATGAATGGAGTCGTCGGGAGTAGAATTCCATGCAGCCAATACCTGAGTCTCGGCTTCGCGTGGACGATACTCCGTAGTCGGCAAAAAAAGTTTCAAATTTGATGCTGAAACTACATCGTAGGCGATTTCAATCGATCGCATGCGTATCACTCTAGAGATAATGCTCTTGCTTGATACTCAAACTTCAATCCGACTTGCTCGCAGAATTATTGCCCGACTGACCTCCTTGTTGTTGCGAAGCTGGCGCTTGCTGTTGATTTTGGTGGTAATTCTTGCCACCGCTTCCGTTATTGTTGTAATTTGATCGGCCTCGTCCTCCTCGCCCTGAACGACCACCACGACCTCTGCCTCCTCGGCCACCGTTAGAATTTCTGCCTCCTCGGACCACGGCCTCCATCGTCCATCATGGGGTACATGTGAGCGTTCGGGGGATATGGCATTGGTCCGTTCGGACCTGGATAGTATGGAGCTCCGTTCGGACCACGCATTTGCATGTTTTGTGGCATGCCTCCTGGTTGCATGGGATAAATTCCGTACGGGGGAACCCCCGGACGACCAGCTATTTGTTGTGGCCCGCCTACAAACTGTGGGTATCCTGGGCCTCGCGGAGGCATTGCCATGCCTGCTGAGAAGTAGGCATTCGGTGGAACGTTGTATGGCATAGGCATTTGCTGCTGAGGTGGCCCCTGAGAGTGTCCAGGTTGGCCAGCTTGTTGCTCCTGAGAACGTTGCGGTTGTTGCCCACCTGCTGGAGCCTGTGTCTGTGAGGAGTCGTCCCCTCCTTGTTGCCGTCCCTCATCATCACTGGAAGCGGTATTGCTAGGACCACTACCAGGTGTTGGTGTGGGGGCGTTTCCACTACTCGGAGCCGAAGGCACGGAAGGTGTTGCTGGCGCTTGCACATGCGGTGCCTGGTGTTGCATTTGCGACATGGGTTGTTCCATTCCATATCCAGAGGGATATCTCATACCAGGATATTGGGGATTCATCATTGGCATCATACCTGCAGGGAAGAAAATAAAAATGAAACTGTGTCAGCGACTAGTACATAATGGAAAATGCAAAAAGAATGATTGTAACGATTCAAAATACTCACCTGGCTGTCCCATAGGTCCGGCTTGCATGTAATGAGGGGGTTGCATTGGATGACCACCTCCATACATTTGCATATTCGGATCAGAAGGAGGTTGCTGTGGTGGTGGGTTACTGGATGCGCTTGCACCAAATGAGGGAGTGAAAGATTTGGCGGAAGGGTTGAATGTGAATGATTTTGCATTTGCGTTGAGTTTGCTCGACTTCTTGACTTCTTTCTTTTCCTCCTTTTTCTCGGTTGCTTTGTCTTTCGTTTCCGTTTTCTTGTCAGTCTTATCAGCAGAAGATTCTTTGGCAGTAGAAGGCTTTTCTTTTGGAGCTTCCTTGTCCTTTGCGGAACTTTCCTCCTTTTCGGGCTTTTTAGTCTTTTCGCTCTTTTCTTCGTCATTCTTTGCATCGGCTTTGCTTGGTTCACTCTTTTCTGCGGCGTCCTCCTTGACACTCTTTTCGGGTGTAACAACAGCGGATTCGTCGGTCTTCTCTTTCTCATCTTCGTCCTTGGTGGTAGCAGGCAGGAGTAAATCCAGGAGGTGCACTTTTGCCCTTGGCCGTATCTGCCTTGGCAGCTGCTGCCGCATAGTTCATGATCTTCTTGGGTGCAGCTGATTTCGAAGGCTTGCTTTCCTTGTCCGATTTTTTGGTAATGGTGACCTTCTCGTGTCTTTGCTTTCCGTCCTTGGTCAAAACACCAGAGTACAAATCTTCTTCGTCGAAATCGGTCTCAACCTTGAAACCACGTTCTTCTGCCATGTGAATGTTGTCGGTAGTAGTATTTTGAATTTCTTTGGCAATGCGTTCTGCTTCTTTCATCTTCTTCGCATCAATCTGGGACTTGTCGAGCTCCGTTGTGTAAAGACTTTCGTCGAAGGTCGCATTGACATTGAATAGTTCTTTGTTGGCCTGGAACTGATCCCATTTGCCGATCGATCCAGTCGTAAGATCAGCGGCTGTTGCGGCACTTGGCTCTTTGTTTCCTGCCAAGGCAGCTGCGCGTGAGTTTGTCGCTGGACGACCACCTCGGCTAGGTTCAAGACCTTGGTTTCTGTAATTAGTGGTAGCACCAGAGGTCCAGGCATTTCCGGCGGCAACCAAATCATTGGCTCTGCCACCCGTACCACCGGAAATTTGAGTGTCGGTTGCAAAGCCTCCTTTCGCGGCTCCTTCGGCAAAGGATCCCCCGTTCATATTGTTAGTCTCTTTCAAAGTCCGAGGCAATGCCGGCCGCATGCAAAAAGACAACTTTGTTTGCAGGGATAACCAAGGTGACTCCGTCTTTGAGAGCAGGTTCGGACGATGGTTGTTGTTGAATGATAATTTCCTTCAAAACGTATCGATTTATTTGGTCCGCAGGGAGGCTTTCGAATGGTGTGAAAGTGTGAAAGATTCCTTCCACAATAGCACCGTCTGTCTGGTGAAGGATGACTTTTCGACCAACTAGGGTAAGACTGAGATGGAGGAGGCGCTCACGGTGTAGGGCGCTGATAGCGGGAGAAACCATAGGTTTCGATGGAGGACCCATGCCCGGGGGTGGAGCCGGTTTCCCTCCTTTGGATTGCAATGGACGGGCCCAAGCATTGGTGGGGGCGGAAGACTTGTCCGCTCTGTTGAAATAACGAGACGTGAGAATAAAGATGGAATGACATTGGTTAGCATTGTAATACTACATGAGAATAATGAAACCAAGATTCGAGTAATTTCGCGCCATAACAACATGGCACTTCCAAGAAAGCCTGAGGCTTTCAACAGTGCTCTGGAAAGGATAATCAATAACTCACCCTGACTTCTGACCTCCTTTTGTAGACATGATGCAGTAGTCGTTGTCGTAAGTACGGTACAAGGAAATAAAAATATCAAAAGGATTCGGTTTGATACAATATGCAAAAATATGAGAAACGAGACTCCGTAGTTCGAACAGAACAGTTGATTCGTTTTGCTCTATTTGCTATTCGGTATGCTAACAAAGGAGACTGTTTGGAGTCAAGAAGTTAATCTTTGTCCAACTTGTATTGCAAAACCTGGTTAGAGTTGTGTCGTCTTCGAGTTGAGCAAGATTGAAAGACGAAAAGAAACTCGCACTGCCGATTGTTGAGTTGGTTCGTACGATAAAAGCTCAGATGGCATCTTTCATGGGAAAGACATTTGTAATTGCTTTTTTCTCCTCACCGTGGTCCGTACTCGTACCGGTTACTAACGTTAACCGTTCGTTTTCGAAAGAAGGGAGAAAAAAATGATCCCAAAATAGTTTTTATTAAGGTTAAAGCTAAAACCAAACGGCTCTAAATCATGCTATGAATCAAGAACCACACAAAATCTGGTTTCAACAGAGTCAAGAGAGATTGATTCGAAAAAATACCGATCGAGACAATTATTTTTACAAAACCCTTGTTTCCATCGCGATTTTCTGTCGCTTTTCAATTATTTAAGATTGTTTCTTTCACCTTATGGGATCCAAATAGAAGGAAAGATCCTGTCCATCATTTGCCACCTTCTTTGAAAACTAATTTTTCTTATTCTCGGGCATTGCGTCACGAGACCAATCATTTGTTCCCTGGAACGACAACGAGTATCTTTTCTTCTGTGGCGTTTCATGAGCACGGAATAGCGGGATGTATTCAACAACTCAACAAATACCACACCTGATCCCGGATCTACGGCTCGCTCTAGCCACACTTTATTCTCTACCTGGTGGTCGGGGTCAGGCTTCGTCTCACGAGGCCCATGACCACCTTCTTCAATTCCAAGCTAGAAATCCGCGTCGGGCTCTCCATTCGAAAGGTGGTAACCAGAAACAGCAACAGCAACCAACCACCAACGCTGTCGATGTTGGATCCACTTGGCTAGCATGCGTCACCCTCGTCTCGTCACTGTCGAGTCAGGATCCTGTCCCAAGCATCAAAGAAGTGCATTATACCGAAGCTCTTTTTGCTGCCCAGACCTTGGTACATCGATTGAGACGAGTCAAGTTGGCAGAGGCGATAGATATCGAATTTGAGCCGACCATTATCGACCCTTCTTCGATTGCATCATCGCTTCCTGGTCCAGAACAAGTCTTGGATGGATACAAAAAATGGACACTGCAGCAATACTATGGAGCTACGAGCTTGTCGTCTTTTGGCATTTTGTCACAGATCATTCACGGCTATCATCCCACCGTTGACCCCCAATCGAATCTCATGGAATTGGAGGAACGAATAAAGGGGGAAATATCAATGATGATCATAGTCGGTATTATGGACGCCTTGACAAAATCTTCGCACGCACAGGCGCAGCGGCCTCTGCTGAAAACTCTGGCATCCGCAGTAGCGCTCATTTGTGCTCGCATGCGGTATGTTTCGACTTCGCTGCCCTCGCCAGCACCTCAAACGCAACCAATAGTTACAACGATCCTCGGTGTAATTTCCATGCTGCAACCACAATCACATCAGCAGGATCCAAAAGTCCAGGAATCTGTTCAAAGCCTTTCTTTCACCTGTCTAACGGCACTTCCAGAGGCGGTTCTCACAGGAAGTAGTAGCAACGGAAGCGGGGGAGGTGGTGCCTATGGACGTTTTTCGCTGGATCCGCGGTGTTATGTTGCCGTTACAGCGGAACTCAAATCCGAGGGAATCAGTCAGATGTGCCTTTCCATTCAGAACATGATGAATACATCGAGTGGGTCAGTCTCTCCAATTCTCATTCTGCAAATGTGTGAAGCCTGGGCCAAGTACGTTGCGTTGCCAATTGATTTTGTAAACTCTACGATTCCACTCGTCTTGCAGGCATGGGAGCAACTTCGTTCCTCGCACCAAACCCAACCGCAAACATTGCTCGAAGCAAAGGCAGCGATGGCATACTGGATCGCTGTGATGGAGAGTGGAACTTGGAGCATAGAACAGGTTTTGACTTCATCCCTCGTCCAAAGCAAAGAGAGCTCACGACAATCCAACAAAAAGAAGACATCTAGTAAATCGAAGAAGAGGCATCAGCAATTTTTGCAAGAAAAAACGACGAATGAATTGTTTGTATCGGCAACCAATGAAGTCCAACACAGAGGGCACGTAGCCTGCACCATGGCTAAACAGACTTTGACACCCTTGCAAGACTTGTTGGTTGCGGAACTGAGGCAAATAAGCGAGTTGAAACTTCTAAACGACGACAGTGATCAAGATTTTCAGGGGGACGGACCGGTAGGAGCAATAACCGCATGTGCCAATGCATGTCTACCGTTTTTGTTGCGAACGTCCGTTGCACACCACGATGCGGAATCTATGGCAATGTTCACAACGATCAGCCACTTGATCCAGCAAGTTTGCGCAAGTCCTTCTCGCATTGTAAGAGGCTTTGCCTCAGAGTCATTATACATGCTTCACGAAGCGCTGGTCAAAATGCTGACTGAAAATCCAGATTTGACGTTGCCTGCAGAATTTTTGGAGGGGATAATAAATCATTTCTTCCGGTGTTCTATGAATCTGGCATTGCAGTGTGGATATCCATCTGGATTTTTCGATGATTTAGCACTGGACAACGACGACGACCTAGAAAACGAGCGCAATGACGTGAGAGACGTACTACGTACAATCGCTGGAATTCCAAACGGAGTGAGTTCGGCTTCCCTCTCATTCACTGCGTCATCTATATTACTGCGATTACTGCAAGCATGCGCACAACCCATACGTGAGGCGGCAGCTTCAAGCTCACTTTTCTCGGAACCAGCATTACATGCTTTCTCGGCACTTGCAAAGCCAATCAATACAGCTGCCAGCTTGTACGCAAAAAATGTTAACACAGGTATCTGTGGGGAGAACATCGTCGCAATCTTACATCTAGCACTCGAAGTCGTAACGAGTGCGGGAAGATGTTTACTCCATGCCTTTCCCGTTGCTTCTGTAAATGAGGTTCTTCCGCTGACGAGGCTTTACGATCTTGCAATTGCTTCACTTTCCCCCATGTTTTCGACATTATGTCAGATCCAGCCCATGCAGCAAGAAGTTGAGACGACAGTAGGAATTGGCATCGATGTTGCTGCTTCTTCCTTGATGAAACTCCCCGAGTTGACAGGACCTTCAACTCTACGACAAACAAGATTTGATATTCGTGGGGCTATGAGAAGCCCGGGGGGAGAGGATCATGTTGGAGTATTGGCTTTGATGCGTCTTGCGAACGAGAGCGCTCCTTTGTCGATGGCCTTCTTGAAAAGCAAAGAGTCCATGTTAGCCGACTTGTGCCAGCTTTACGAGTCGTTGAAGAAGATCGAGGAGCAGCGTGGAGTTGGAGTTTTTTACGGGGTTGGCGTCCTTCCCAAGTCTAGGCGCATCCTGTTAGGAGTTATTTGCAGTTTGGAAGCTCTTTCCGGTGAGAAGGGTCAAGCGTCTAGATTACTGGGTTCCATGTTCGAAAATTCTGTTACTTTCATCGCAAGCGCCAATAACCAACTTGACAATCTTGGGGCTGAAGTCCTCTGGAAAATATGTGAAAGTACCTTCGATATTGCAGCATTCTCTCCGAACACGATACGGTCATTGTATGACGTGTCGAACAGCGGAAGTTTGCAAGCTGCATGTTTGCACGTACTGCACCAAGTCGGAAACTTTGGGTTCTTGGCAGCTGTTGATCCAAGCGTAGAGTTTACGACTATACTTGGATGGAATCGTGTAAGGGCTTCATTATTTACCTTGCTCAAATCGGCTGGAAATCCTGACCTTCCTGATTCCGTCGTTGGGATTTTGACTTCTTTGATTACGAGTGAATGCGAGGCTGCAACAATCCAATGTTCTACGGGTCCAACATCAACGAGTCGAATCTTTCATGAGGATGTGATATCAGAAGAAAGTATACCGCCCGCGCTTTTTATTCGAGTTCTTGTAGAAACTCTTGACCGAGGACTCTCTATGAAGATCCCGATAATCGAAATGAGGAACGTGTTGCAAGTTCTGTACACAACACGACAGCCTGTTGTTCGTACTTTGCTTTCAGAGTGTCCGGCGCCGATACAAAAAGGTTCATTTTACGATCCTCGACCTGTTCTTACTGAAACTTGGTTATTATGTATGAATCGAATGGCTGCTGTAATTGCAGCGCAAGGGGTGACCAATGGTCAAGAAGGCATTGGAGCTGAAGTTGCTTCAGTGAGTAAGCAGCTACTCGTTGAAACATTTGTGGCCGCAATAAGCCTCTTGTTTTACCCTTCACTGGAAATAACGCAAGCGAAGCGAGCAAACGACCCGGGCATGAATTTGGATGGTCCCCAAGGATTGGTCATGATGGATTTCTTCGCTACGTTTTTCGATTTGGGGGTATCTATGATTCAAGCAGGAGCAAGAGAGCTTGCTTCCGTAGTTCCGGTGAACATCGAGAACGACCCCGATACAGCTGGAATGGCAATTATTGGTGCGGCACTCTTTAGAGGATCTCAAGGAGGGCTTCCACCTTGGGCTGTGGAAAGCATTCCCTCTGTCTATTCTTCATTGTTCAAAGCCTTGGATAAGAATGTTGACTCGTTTGGTCATATGTTTGAAATTTCCATGACTATTCGACTTGCTGACAACAGACGGTTTGGAAGTGTTCAAGGCGGATCACTATTATCCGGAAGATTCTTCGAAAGGATGAACGACAAAGCCAAGGTAAAGTTTGTCGAACAAGCGAAAGACCATGCTAAGAGTGACACGACGGCCTCTTGGAGACGACTGAAGACATTGATCAAACAAGCTTGTGGAGGGAAGAAGAAAGACACGGATTTCAACCAGAGGCCAGCACTGACTAGTTGGGATACACTTGATAGAGTATAGATTAAAATACAAATAGTATGTAAGTAATAAAGAGCTATTACGTTCAAAATTAAAAATATTTGATCACGGAGGAAAGAAGAAAAACGAATACAAACGTGCATCATTAGTACTTTCATTCGTGGGAACAAACCGTCTGCCCTTCGACTGCCGCTCTATCCCCAATCACCAAACTGCTTCGAAGAAAAGTTTTCTAACTTTCTCGACAACCGATAAACACCTTTCATATTCCTTTCTTTTGTTGATTCCTGAAACCCAATCGACCACCTTCCCACAACAGAATTCAGCAACAAAGCCAAATATATAGAACGTTCTGTACTGTTGGAAAATGGCGTCCAAAAAGATAGGCAACCCTATATCTTCGATTTTTCAGCAATGGACAGCGCAAAACCAACGGCAACAAGGTGATGCCGAGAGTCAGCCATCGCCATCGTCGCTCTCTTATCGCATACTGCTGCAGACATCGTATTCTCTCAAAGCTCGAATTACAGCCGCCGAACCTGTAGAGAATCATCATTTGTACAAGCGTGCTGGACTTGCAACTCCACCGGAAAGGGCAATTCGGGATATACACGGTGCTGGTGAGACGGCTTGGCTTTTGCGTCTTGTCGAATTGGCTACGAAGCAGCAACAAAAAGATTCCGACGGCGATACTTCCAGAGCTGATTGTGGGTCGATAATTTTCTTGAAAACAAAGGCACGACCTCAGGACTACTGTGTAGTTGATGAGCTTCCCCAGGATGTCAGGGGGAAAGTCCAAGTCCTAGATTTGGGATCTCGGGATCCATTTGGATGGGACGAAAAAGAAGATGACGCCGCTGATGCCGAGGAAAGCACTACACCTTTTGCAAAAATTGAGAACCTTCGAGAACTCTACAATAAATTGAAAGGGGAATTGAATCAGAAAGGCAACTTCTGGGAAACCAGTCATTTTGATTTGGCAATCGCTTACTCCGTTGATTGTGGTTCACGGATTCAAGAAAGTTCTTCGTTTGCTCTGCGCTCTCCCTCCGTGCCTTCAAATTTGGCCCGTCAATCTGCAGATTATGACCCCGGCACAACACGCACAACTAGAGGACGCTTCGAATGCTATTCTGCAGCTACAGGGTGGAGAAATGAACATTATTCGACAAGGGTATAAGGGAGCGTGGAAACGTTCTTCGAAAGAAGCTACCATTCGGATTGGAAGCCATTGCAAGCGATAGATACGAAGGAACTCGATTTCGTGTAGTGGAAGAAACAGAAGAGGATGAACGCAAGAGCGATGGTAACGATGATAATCGAAATAGCGAAGCAGCCAATACTGCTGAGAAAGACGAATATGGCAGCATCGTCATTGCAGCGGAAAAGTCCCAAGAGCAGCGATTCCTCGAAGTTCGAATAGTAAGCCTCTTGGGGACTGTTCTTCGTCTCAAAGAGAGCTGATGGAGGACGAAACGAGAGCGCTGCTGGAAATATTTCGTCCGAGAAAGAAGAAACAGCTCCATCTCGACCCAGGATTTATCTACAAGATGACGATCCTGAATTCGATGATTTCGACGAGGAAGATCCAGACGATGACCTGGATATATAAATTATAGACAATTGTTTCTAGAATCTACTATGATGTTGGCGTTTAGATTATCGTTCGACGAAACTTTGGCAATTTTTTTATTTCTTTCATTTTTTTGTCAAAAAATTCATCAAGCTAACTCGAGCGCACCGAGCGAAGGACGGACGAATAAGAAAAAACTAAAACAGCACAGGTCCGAAGAATCATCAGAGCCACTGCGTCAACACTCAGAACAATGCGATTCACGAAAGCCAAAACAGATTTGAAAAGGAAAGAGTCTCGAGTCTGAATTCGATTGTACCCGATTCTAATCATAACTATCGACTAGAGTTGAACAATAACAATCCCTTTATCTCCCGTACGGCCAATCAATGCTTCAGCAATGTAAGTTAGAGTCGATCCATTTGATTATTCGGGACGCTTTCTGATCACCATTCTGCATCTCACACTATTTTGTTTCGTTCGTTCGACTCACAGTGCAAAAAGTCAACAGACAAGTGTGGGTTGCCCTTGGAAGCACTATCATCGTAGCCGCATCCGCATACCCAGTCTTTCGCAAAGACGTTCGGCCAGGTCACGAGTTGTTCAGCTCTGAAAAGCCAGAAGCCATCTTGGTAGCCCAGGAGGAAAAGCGAAAGGAATACCGCAAGCAACTCGAAGAACGACGCGCCGAGTTGAAGAAGGAGCAAGAAGAACTCCGCCAGGCACTGCAGAAGTCTTAATCAGCAGAACCCCATTCTGTTGAATCTTGCTTGATTTTCGGGTGGAAAAGCGAATATCGGTGTCGAGCTTGTCGCGGCAGTGGGAAAGGAAAGTTGTGTAGAAGGAAAAAACAAAACAATGGATTCTCAGATGCAATCCGCGTACATGGAGTATATGCTGGGGAAGAGCAAGGGTGATATTCCAAAGTCTCCAGCAGAAAAAAGTTCGAGTGCTGACAGCAATCGTAGTGGCACGAAGAAAAAGGGGAATCGCCCGATTTTGAGAGCATTGCAGGGAAGACTTGAAGAATGGAAGGATACGAATTCACAGTTGGAAGGTGTTTTGCGATCGATTGGAAACCTTCGTGATCGTATTTACTGGGAAAGCAGTGCTTTAGCCATACAGCAGGACGAAAAGGAGCAGCCGGTGTGGAGAGACAGTGGATTTAGATCGGGTTTCTCCAATGATAACACTCCGTTGCTGAAAAAAGATATTCATTTGGCTTTAGATCATGATCTTCTTCAGCACGAACGAATGTTATCCGCTTTGCGAAGTTTAATGGCGTCACAGGCACAAACGATCGACGAGATTGGGCGACGTCTAGACGAGTGGATGCTCCAAAATCTTATGGATCAAAATGACTACGTTCTAGAAGATCGGATGGTTGCAATGCACGTGAAGGAACAAAATACGTACGAACTTGCTCAAGAACTTTACTCGTTTCTTGCTTCGGATTTGTACTGGAAACAAAATATGGCTACACGGGTGTTCGAATCTTGTCACGATGGTGTATTGGGGGGAACTGACGACAACGATCGAAGTCATTCATTATTGAAGTCCGACCCCCGGGACGTGATCAAAAAGAGCTCGAAAGAATTTTCGAAGCCTGAAAATAAAAAGATCTTGGATCTTGTGGACAAACTACTAGCCATCCCTTGAGCTACAGATTGAGTGAATCGATCGATCCTGAGATGCTAAACTACTCATTAAAACGTGACATGAAGAGTTTTTATTTCGTAATATCATATCCATTCAACATTATACTGTAACATATATTTCCATTCATGATGAAAAAAACGGAACGAAATCATCTCCCTAATGATCCGCCGTTTTGCCAATTCGCACCTGGTGGATATATCGGTGCTGGCTGTGCGTTTGTTTTTTGCTCAAACATCCCTCTGAGTTTATCAAAACGGTTGTTTTTAGAGGGAGGTCTTGGTTTGTTGCTCTGCTGTGGCTTTGCAGCCGGAGCTGGAGCCGCCGGCGCCAAAGGCACGTTATTCTTAACCGTGCCAGTTCCCTTATTGGCAGCCGATGATGAATTTTGGTTGTTGACGTTAGGAATGAGGTTGGGAACTCGAGAGATTCCGTAATTTACGTTGACCTCTGAGTTCGAATTGTCAATAATGGCTTCCGTTGCTCTCAAATCTGCGAGACGTGATGGAGATTTGGATCGAGTATAACCAACCGAATACCTATAGTCCTCCTCCGTTCGTGTCGATCTCGATCGGCTCGATGTGGTTTGAGTCCTGTTCGACGACGACTTTTCATTACTTCGAAGTTTACCATCGTCGTAATAGACTTCGTCCTTCGAGCGACTGTAAGGAGAAATCCCCAACCGTTCACTTCTCATACTAATATCTTCTTCATTCGTATCGTCGCTCACAGTCGACAAAGTTTCTTGAAGAGCGTCTCGCTTTCGAGCGTCTCCAAAACTTCCGGCATAACTTGAAAGAGGATATGGTTCCAATCGCTTAGGCTGTGAAGGGCTAGGGCCAGGGCTTTCATAGTTATTGTTTCGTTGTCTGTCGAAACGCCCGTCCATTCCTATGGATACTGGTTTTGTAGCAGATGAGTATGGCGACGGTTCCCTGACAGCATCAAGGCGCTCCTCCATTTTGATTTTTCGGTCTTTCCTTCGTTCATATCGACGAACGTATTTTGAAATTTCGGAAACTTCAGATAAGATATCGCTGACATCGTCGCTAATGCTCGGCGATATACTAGGTTTTTCCGCTGACTTGGTGAGATCTTTTTCAATGTTTTTCAATTTTTGTGCGAAATATTCGCTCGGGTTTATTTCGTCTTTTTTCTCTTCAACCAATGGTGGTAAGGCCGAATTGTAAGGTTCCCATTCACTTGAAGAGGGCGGAATATCAGGTGTGTTACGATCATCGCTCCTGGATCTTAGAGCTTCGTCGCCATATGGATATGACTCTACCCATTCAGCATTTCCTTCTAAACCTGCTTCAAACCCTCCAGCATCGACTTCATCCTCTTCTTCTAGACTTATGCGGCCTTTCGATAACAATGAAGGGACCGGTGCATTATAGTCGGGACTTCGATTCTGACTGGCAAGAGCATTTTTCACTCCTATGCGAGCAGTTTGACGTTTCTCGATACTCTCTTTGATGCGCTGAGATTCGTTCCATGCTTCTTGGTCAAGTGACGCTGCTAATTTCAATTCATTCGCAAAGGGATCGGATGATTCTTCTGATCCAACGCTTGACTCGAGTCCTCTGTATGAGGTCTCTTCTGATTCAGTTTGCGTCAAACCCATTGAGTTCAAATACGCCTGAGATGAGTGCTGAATAGGGGGCGTTGGCTGTGATGGACTCTTTGAGTAATATAGACTGTTTTGATTCCTGGGTGGAGGTGGAGCAGGAGTTGCTACGGGAGGAGGACCCGCAGAAGAAAACGTTATCGTTTCTTTCATCTTTTTCTTCTTCTTCAAGCGTTTCTTTCTCTTCCGGTAAAACAAATAGGCATAGACGAACAACCCCAATACGGCGATTCCTGTCAAGATGAATCCAAAAATGATGGAGAGTGTTGATGGTCGTTCAAGCGGAGATGACTTCTTCGAAGTGCTCTCCGTTTTCTCCGTGCTGTCGTTTTCTTCTGTTTCATTTCCGGATGAATCATTCGTAGTTTCAGTCGTATCATCAGTTTCGTAGAGAGAAGAAAGGTCTCCATTGCTTGCACTACCTGCCTGGTTGCTCGTTATTTCACCAGCATTATCTTCCTGTGTTACGTCTTCAAGTCGAACAACTCCTGGAATATTTGAATCCTCGATGGCACGTTGTAGCTGATTCCGAGATGTAATATCCACATAGGTTTCGCTCCATTGTTTTTCAATGTCATCAGGAGTAGGTGCCGACCCATCTACTTCCATGCTATAATTTACTGCTCCTTTCACACTAATTGTCAACATTTTGGTGTTTGATTCTTGCGTTTTGCGTTGCCAAGATCGCGATGAGCCTCTCACCGAAAGATTTGTAGTGTAGCTTAGTCGCCGCTCTTCCAACCGCTTTGATGCAAGCAAAGACAGGGTCAAATCTACTAACCCTAATTTCAACAATTTTTTGTTTCCAATACTGCCGCGGTCAACCAGTTGTTGATATTCTGATTGTATATAGTTTTCCAATGTCGTCTCCAACCCCTTCAACAACTCATTCGTTATTGCCTCTTTGACAACCAAGTTGACTTTGAAATTAATTGGCAGTGTGCTTTGAATAAGTGGGTTGCCCTTTTTGATAGAATCCCCGTAGTCTACCAATTTATTCGCGATTGCTGGTTGTGGGTTCGATGTTACGTTAGTTTCGGACGGAGGTTGACTGGAGCTATCGATTCGAAGAGACGGCAATATGTCCCCGGTACTGTTTGCATCATTCCGTTGTCGATTGATTGTCTCGAGGATTTCTTCCAAATCCCTTCTCTCATTCGTTTTATATCCTCCCTGCTTTATATCCCTACCCCGACTTTGCGACAAGAATGTGTCATTCCCCTCTTGTTCTCCCTCCTCCCATAATAGATTCAAATTACTCCGATTCTCGCGACTGACTTGACGGTGGTCAAGTTTTCCGTTAACGAATCCAAAGGTGTTCCCACTTGACAAGAGGATAATTGTCAATGTAACAAGCATGGAGCTAAATGATAGCTTGCGATTCTGAATGAACCTGCCACGAGAACCTTTGTCACAACATACTGTTCGATCGTAGATTGATTGCCGGCAATTATAGCCTGCACGAATGTAGTTTTTCCTTATTATCGCATGGTCAAACATTCCACTCTGTTGCGTTATTATCGTGCTCGTCGAATTGGTGACACCATTATGCGACCTTTGTCGTTTCAAACTCAGTTTGAAAGACGTCGACGCCATGGTAATTCGCAACTTCTCTGCAGTCCAAAAAAGGATGCCTAAGTTCCACAGCGACTTTTTAGTGACGTTGAATCAACTATTTTTTCCAGATGGTGTTATAACTTGGATGTATTGGAATGCTTTTTCAATACCAGTTAGATCAGTTCAATCTACAGCTGAACAGCTGGCAAACGGAACCTACGATGGCAATGATGATGATGATGGTTGATTCTGTATTCACATGAAGTTTTTCATCGGTGTTCAGTCGTCTTTTATTTTTGGAGATCATTCATCTCACAAGTGCGAAAAAAATAGCACGAGCGACCAAAAAATCAAACGGCTATCATTGGCGAATCACGAGCACGCCACTCTTTTTAGTTTTAGATGGTAATATTCCAAAAGTGATAGTGTCATCGCACGAATCAAGAGGCTTCAACGTATGCAAGGGCGGGAAAGCCTCAAAAGTTTTGGCGCCAACGTAGGGTCTCCCATAATTTGGGGGTAAATTCTCGTTTTCAGGGAGTTTCCGGTTGCTCCCTTTTTTTCAATGATTTTCTGGGGTATGTAGATTTTTCCACTTCATGACTTCGCAGTTCCAACCGAAGGCAACAATGAGCAATGATTGCTTAATGCATATCCAGAAACGATGTCGAGATATCACTTCTAAGCGTACACAACGAAGAGTGATAACAACATCTTGGACATTGAAATCCATATTCGTAACACCTGGTACGTCCTGTCGTCATCCATTCACGCTGACTTCATCGCATTGAACCATGAAGGACAGGAGTGATAAAATCAACCACTTTTTGTTGCAAGAACAGTTTCCCGATATTATCAAGGTTGCTGGGACAGATAAGCGAAGCAACAATGCTTTGGGTTCCAAGATTTCTTCCGCTAGTGCAGGATCATCGTCGGCAACCCCGGGTACATCATTTCCCAAACAATCGGTCTCAAAACGAATCGTCACTGCCGTGGATCATGTGACGCAGCTACGATTGGAAAGTTGCCGATGCCCGCATTTGCAAGAATATCTTCCTCGGATTTTAGACTTGACGGTAGTCCGAACGACTCCTAGTTCATCGACACCCGAGAGGCTGGTCATTCGCGAATCCCGTTCATGCTCTACACATGGTTGGATCGCAACCCGGAGGGGAATCTTCTTCCAAAGTACAAAAGCAACGGCTTCCCCCGACCTTTATGTACGGGGAAGAACAGCATCGGACCGCCGCCGTGCAAACCGAGGGAATAGCTGAATATTGGTGCTCCTTTCGACGGCAATACTCCAGATATTGCATATGAAATCCAAAAGGAAATGGAAGCGGCGCTTTCGTCAAAAACCACGGCGAAACCTGCACCTACATTACTTGGCTTGACTGGATCACCATCGCCCCTTAAAACGGCATCTTCAACGGCAGCGGCATCAACAGGATCTAAACCACAACTTCTTCCTTATCCGAACATAACAAGTTCTGTAACGACAAAACCGCAAGTCCCACCAGTCACCAGTTCAACGGAACTAGCTAGCTCTACAACACCCTCTATCACCCAGGACGTTAAGCCAATAGGAACAGGTAAATAATGGTGTCACAGAATCCTCCGCAGGCCTCAAAGTGCAGCCCGTTCAGCAAACTTCTTCTGATGCCTTGTCTAGTAACGGTACTGATCCATCCGTCACTAATAGAAAAGAAACCATTCTTGCCATCAGAATCGGAAGTAACAACGTCCGATCCAATACCACAGAGTGTCAAATCCAATACCGATGTCACTTCGAGCGATTCGAAAATGGAAGAAGAGAAAGGGGAAACAAAAAGTAATATAAATGGGGACTCTTCTCCCGACAAGATTGTGACACAAGCTGCCAAGGATGCCAACACGACTGAAACGCCTTCGATTACTGCGCCCGAAACTTCGCCCTACAGATATTACGTCGACGACAAAGACTAGTTCTGAGGGGGAACCGACAAATGACAAGTACTAGTGATGTCAAGTCAGTGGAAAAGGAGGCGGAAAAAGTCTCTATCGAAGCTCCTGGTAGGAGAAGGAGCAGTACGAGAAATCGAAGATGGACATCGTTAAGGATGAGAATCAAACATCAGCTTCTTCATCAGCACAACCAGCAGGGCCAACGAATGACGCAGAAGATTCACAGTATCAGCATCGCCTGATGCCTCCATCTCGGCGCCTGTCACCGCAGAAACGGCAAAGGATGTCGATAAAGCTATCGATGAAGAAACGAAAACTATGGAAACTGAAGCAAATGATGGAGTCGACACTTCTGATCCAAAGACATTCATCAGCGTCAGAATCTAAAGCAACAGAAGATTCTGCAGTCAATGCGCTAAGCCCAAAAGATGGGAGCACCGAAGAGGTTACATCTTCGTCGAAAGAAACCAGTAATCCAGAGAATGAAGAATGCCACAAAATCAGGACACTACGAACGACCAGAGCCCCGAGGTTGTACAATCTCAAACTGCAGACACTGATGCAAGATAAAACGGAATGAGGTGAAAACTGACACATCTGCCATGGAAGAAGAAATGGCAAAACCAGAACCTATCGATGCAGCAACGGAAAAGAACTTCTTCGTCTCAAGATGCAGATTTAAGCGAAGGTTCGAAAGATGCAGCAAAGAAAGATAGTTCACCAGACGAAGGAAAAGAATCGGAGAAAGGCGATGAAAATTCGAAAACAAAAACATCTGACGACATTGCGAAGCAAACTAATGATAAAGACCCTGATGTTGTTGACGATGCCTAAGGCTGGTTCAAAGGACGACCCAATGGATGTTGAGGAGACTGTGAGTGCAGGCGTGAAAGTAGAGGAAACGAAGAAAGAAATTTCTGTCACCAACGGAAGTGACGATAAGGCGGTTTCTGGTACTTTATCTGAAGATACAAAACCTGATCAAAAAGATCCGAAAGTTTCCGAAGCCGACGGTGTATCTCAACTAAAGCAACCAGATCCATCGTCAACGACGAAAACGGTGGCTGGCGTAGTTGCAGCACCGTCGATAAAAAGCAGTACAACAATAACTACGCAACAACAGGTTCGTCCACAGACTTTCACACCCGCATACAAGTTTGATCCATCCATGGATCTTTTTCGTAGAGAAGAAGATAAGATCCGTCGAGTTCGGCGGTCTCTGCTGTCGAAACGTGTGAGGAAGAAGCCTGATTCATCTACCAAAGAGGTCAACAACAAGAAAAAGCGTAGGGTTGTCGAAAAATCGCATGTCATACCTGGGTGGAAAATCCCTCCTACTAGGGAGCTAAGCATTGAAGAAGAAGAAGAATATATGACTGCAACACATACTGCTAATGAAAGAGTAGGGAGGTGGATGAGCCAATTCCGACGTACTCACGAAGCCTTTTGGGTCGAAAGGGAAAACAGAAATGGACCACAGAAGAAGCAAAATAACTTTTCGTTGGAACTTGATCTTGTAATCGAACAGCCACACTGCCAGTGGAACCCAAGGAAGGCAACTCGGCCTTTCATGGGGGATGAATTGATGCAATGTCTAGACTGCGGTTTCATCGCGTGTTCTCCACCCTCTCTGAATGCTGATACAAATCTGGGCATGCAACAGCATTTACTCATATCAGGGCATAAGCTTGCTGTCTCTTGTGGGGAAAAGGCACAAATCTTCTGCTCTGAGTGTGGTGACTGCGTCTACCATGAAATATTCGAACAAGAGAAAATTCGGATTGCTTGTGCGAGGAAAATACCGCACATGGGCTGGAAAGAACACGCAGTTCTTCGTTCGTTTGATCCCTTTCAATTCTTGAAGACACCAGATAGCGGAATTGTTTGGAGAGGCTTGGTCGCAACATATCCGCCGATGGTGCCGAAGGAACATTTTTGTGCAGCACAACTCACGCTCAGAAGAAAGGCGCTTTTTGAAGGTAGTTCCCACGAGAATTGGATTCTACCCAAGTCGAATGCTTTATATTTCGCCGCGTCACAGCATTTGAAATTGCGCGACGAGAGATTCAAGATCAGTGCCCCTGTTGGAATATACAATCTTGGCAATACGTGTTTTATGAGCTCCATTTTGCAATGCCTTATCTTCTGCACACCTCTCCAGCAATACTTTTTGCAGGATTCAGGTCACCATCATAAGTCATGTGAAATGTTCCGTCATAAAGAAGACCTGTTGACTGCTGCAGCGGCGTCCGCAGCGGCATCTGCGTCTGCCGCCTCTTCAGTAACATCCCCAACGAAAAAGGTTCTACCTAAGACAAAAAAGCCTGGAAGCTCCACGGCTGTGAAGAAGAAACCACCAAAGGTCGAATCGGAAGTATGTCTTGCTTGTGAAATGGACCGCTTGTTTTTGTCATACTACGGTGCGGCATCTGGTAATGATGTTTTTCCGCCTATTGAAGAGTCTTCTCAGAATCTCTTGTCAGGACACTCGAGTGCGTCCTCTTCATTTTCGCCGAGCGAAATTGTCGTACCTATTGAAAAGGGCGACCCTCTGATTATTTCAGATTTGCTAACTTCGGCATGGAAGAGTGGGGGTATGAATCATCTTACGGGGTATGATCAACACGATGCGCACGAGTTCCTAGATTCCTTTTTGGACATTCTCAGCAAACACACTGTGAAGTTCAGAAATCGTGTTCACCATGCAGTGACGAAAGTTTACAAGGAGAATGCCGTTGTGCCAGAAATTGATTCCAAAAAAGTTGGTAAGTTTTTCTTCCTCAAAAGTTGTATCTGTTTTGTGTTGACGTAGTACTATATTCTAACTTGCGAACACTTTTTCCGAACGACGCTGGCAGATGTAATTAAAGATCTATTTGGAGGCTCTTTGAGATCGGTTTTGTTATGCGAAACTTGTGGGGTAAAGAGAGTTCAAAAAGAGCCTTTTATGAACATCTCTTTAAGTTTGTCCGAAGAAATAGAAAAGACGCAAGAAGGCGATCTAAGCGTAGAGTCATGTCTTCGTCACTTCGTCCTTCCTGAGTTGCTTGGGGATCTTGTCTACTGCAATTCATGCAGGAAGAGAACTCCCACCAAGAAGCAACACACCTTTGCAAAGTTTCCCAAAATTCTTTGTCTCCACTTGAAACGATTTGACGCTGCGAAAAACAAGAAGATTGAAAATTTCGTTTCGTTTCCTAGCCATGGATTGAATATGGGAGTATTGTTGTCGCACTGGTGTGAAGTGACTAGGTTGGGATCGCAAAATGAAGGATCAACACCTACGGCGAATCCAAAGATTCTTTACGATCTATTTGGAACGGTCAATCATATCGGGAATATGCAGAGCGGGCATTATGTTGCGAACGTGAAGGTAGATGATACCTGGTATCATTGCAATGATCAACACATCAGCTATATACAAGAAGAGTCTGTTCTGAAGGCAGACGGGGCATACGTCTTGTTCTATATCAGACGCTAACATATGAATATTAAGAATATTAGTTCGCATTATCTAAATTCTGGAAGAAAATAGGGGCGTTTTCTGTAGACGAGACGCAAATGCATCGTTTCGCGAGGTTTTTCATTCGTTGAAGTTGTGGCCACATTTTGTGATGATGTTACACAATTTTGGATTTGTTTTGTCTCGCGCGTCGACCACACTTGAGTAATTATGGGTGTTCCCGCCCCTCTGACGTACCTTATTCCAAAAAATATTCCAAAAATACCAGCAGCTGTGCGGCATTTAACTGTACTCCTACTAGTGGGAGTGGAAATGGGTAGAAAGAGAATACGTTCGGTATTTCAACAGAGAATCAAAAAGCGTCATCACACAAAAAAATTAAGAATGGAGGGGTATGAACGCATCCGGTCGACGGATAGACACAGCGGCTAAAAACAATTAGAAAGTCGCGCGTCCGTTGGCATGGTAGGGGGTTAAGTAGGTATATGCCCTGTTAGCGATTTATTTGCTTAAATAGAACGTGCATGATCACCAGTCGTTCTATCTAACGAAAATGAGAATTTCACGAATGAAGCACAACATCTGCCGTACTTTTCACACGTGCAATGTAGCGGGTTTGAGTATGTATTTTTTGATGCCGTCCAGGACTTGAACGGAACGAAACGTGTCATCACATCATCATCGAAAGAAGCAAACAGAAAGCGTGCGCTGACCTCTATTCTGTCAGAGGCAAACTTAGAGACCGACATTCAACAGTCCATCTAAGAACAAGGACTGCTTCAATAGAGACAAGTTAAACAACACCATTTGGATGCCATGTGCATTCAAATAGACTGAAAGGAAATTTAAATTAGAAACACGGGAGACTAGCGGCGAGGTCTCGCAAAATCGTGTTTCGGTGAGGTAGACACATGAATTCACGACCCGGGATGCCACTAAAGGTCTCGTCTACCCCCACAACATCAATGCTGTTATCATCGATGATTCCTAACGATGTTAGAGACTCGAACGTAATGTCCGAAAGTCAGTAGCAGCGTGCCAAACGCATCACCTGCCTTCAGGGGTGGAGCAGCGGTAGGAGGCGTTGGTCCAATCGTGGTAAACGCAGTTGAAACACAGAATTCACCTGGAGGGGAAAACATACCGAACGCTACGTGTTCAACGGGTTCTCCGGTTGAGTCCCGACACGCCAAAAAATTCTCAGAACATCGAAAAACAATAAATAGTGACACCTCTCCGAATTCAGACGTACAACATGCACAACACACACAATATGCACAACAACAACACCCTACAGCAAACATTTCACTCTCACACCAAATAGAAGACAGCCATCACGATACAATCATAAAGCACACACTAGGATATACCGATCTCTCAGGCAGCAGAATCCTGAATTCTTCTCCAGGGAGAACCCAGAATTCTGTAGAAGAACAACGAAACCGAGAACATCATCTCGGTTTCTCCACGATAGAAAGCCCGGAAAACCCATCTCACATAAATCGGCGAAGAGGATTCGAACCAAACTATTTACAGCAGCAGCAAAAACACGCCTTAGCAGCGCTACAGCACCTCCCTCAGCCTCCAGCACAATACACAGCAACCGCTGCACAAATTGCGCTCGGAATTACAAACCCCTACTGGGCAAAACCCCAACATGGGAGATGGTTCTAGGTTAAACTCTATGATATCGTATGGAGAACCACACGGAGAGACCAAGCGAGACAGTATAACTTCACAAGGAAAGGAAACAGACGAGGACGCAAGCCGGACTTCCGCCTCAACAGATACGATGAGTCCGGGCAGGAGGACACCGATTCATGACAATTCTATGGATCGTATAGTTGTTGGAACGCCTTCAACGGCATCTACTGCTCCATCCTCGGACGACGAAGCGTTGGTTGACTACAAGCTAGACGACACGTCGACTTTACCGAAACTTCTTCACCCGATACACCCGAGTCAAGGGTAGTTTGGGAGAAGATGTTATGTTTCAACAAATCCAGGATGTCCAACGAAGCCAGAACCCTTGGATGCAGCAAACAATATCTGGAAATCACAGCGTCCCCATTCCATCGTTTGGCGGGCATGGGCCACACAGTGCGCCCCAATATCCTCTGCAACAGCAATCGCAACAGAGAGTGGCATCTTTCCGGCACGAGGGAAACGTGATTGAGCGCCGGAGAAACGATGAGCAGATTCACCAGAATCGGTTCCCACCTCAACAATACCCTCACCACAACCAACTGTATCAACAGCAGCAGCAACATCAACGAATGCAAACACCACCGGGAAACAGAAAGTTTCCGTACTCCCCATATCATCCTACACCAAAAATTTCGACTCCGCCAAGAGCTGCTAGGAACCAACGACAGCCAGGTAACAAGCAAGCACCATCTCCCAGTCCACACCAAACCGGGTCATCCCTACAGAGGTCTTCTTCGGAGGTGTTGAAGACTCTTCTACGAAAAAAGGCATGTTTGTACGAGCCAAACACATCTAGGGCCGTGGCACTAGTCACCTGGCTTGTAGGAAGGCTGCTCGCACTTGAATTTGGGTTTTTTTCGAGGCAGCAACTTCAATCCGGAGTCCACGCATGCGTATCAAACAAGATAGAAGCGGGGACGATCACGAGAACGAAAGTAAATCGATGCATGCAAATCATTCTGAACTCTTGCTTTCATTACATTATTCCTCGATCAGATGGGACCGAAGAGAAGGGTGATTACTTCCGAGATGCTTTCGCGGCTACTGTCCAAGACGATTCTCTCCTCTTGAACGAGTTGACCGAACCATGGAACGATTTGGTGGTTGATAGAGATACGGTGATTAATGCGATCCTCCAAGATGTGGAGGAAAGAAATACATCGGGTACTTCTCCTTCGATTTCGCCAAGACACTCACCGAAGCTCAGTAGCATGAATGCTGATAAAAATCCAGACAGGTTTTTTGTTGATGGAGAGAAAGAAGAAGCATCGAAGAGAGCTGTGCTTTTGTGCTTCAATGAAAACGTGAGATCTGCCGAAGATGTCTTTCGATGTCACAACGACTTCATTCGGGACACAGCAAATGCATCTCATTTGCAATTGTCAGCACAAGAATGGAGCCAATTTTTCGGTGTCGAAGCTTTGCGGGATCCGCAATTCTTGGGCAGTGTGGGGGTTTCGATGTCAATAGGAGCATCACCAGGTGGATCTACAAACCCCACCCGATCTGCTCGGCCGAATGAGTCAAGACGAGTTGGCGAAGTTTCGAACTACATGGTGTACGAAACGGTACGAGCACGATCACGATCTTTGTGGGTTTGCCCATATCGAAGTGAATGGTGGATGGTTAAGACGAAATCCTATGATGCATAATTACAAGAACGAAATGTGTAAGTATGTCACGAAAGAGACGTGCAAGCTCGTGAATCCTGCTGGAGAAGAAGTGGTCAGCCACTTTTTGGTGAACGAATGTCCCAACGGTCTTGCATGTGATCATGCACACTCAATGGAGGAGATTGATTATCATCCGCTCAACTACAAAAGTCGCGTGTGCGTACATCCGTACACAAGACCCGGAGGTTGTCGTCTTGGTGACGTCTGTCCAAATGCGCACCCTCCAGATAACAATCGACCCTTCAAGAAGCTGTCAGCCGATGGCCGTTCTCCGGATAAACGAGGAAAGAAGAACTTTGACCAAGGGAAATCGAATGCAAAATCCTGGGCAACTACCGTTCCATCTGGCTCGCCAATCGTGTACGCGAGCCCAGCACCTATCTCGAAATTCGAGCAACAGCTCGGAATGCCTGGGTTGCAAAATCTTTTTAGAAGGCAGAGCGAAGTAATTCGGGCTTATGTTCGCTCCTCTGGAAAGACTCAACCAACGCATAGCCTCTTTGAAGACAAAGTGGCATGATGAAGAAGCTCTCTCTACATGACGGAGAGTCCAAGTCTGCTCTCGTTTAGCAGCGCTCACTCGGACGATGTTAAGCTACCGTTCGAAAATTTTGCACCGCTGAGTTGCGGTGCAATTTCTGGGGAAATTTATATTGTATGTTTTAAATGTTTGTGATTCATTCTCCAATGATGAATGTTTTGTGCAATTATTGTTGATTTGCACAAGTTGAAAAAGTGACAGAACAGGGCAGAATGTGACCCGTTAATATATAACGATATATATACATATACAAGAAGTACATGAAGTATGACAATGCTCAAGATGAAAAATGCCACACGCACACGATCACGTCGATTGGAAATTGCTATGTGGCGACAGAGATTCAAATTTAATTTTATTCCATATGGACTTTTATAATCTTTCAGTTATCAATTTGATTATGAAATATTTTGTGGGTTTCGTATTACTAGGCTTGCTGCTCCTCGGGATTGTGCAGGCATCATTTTTGTTCAAATGACAGTCTGCGAAGGACATCAGGATTCAACGAGGGTTGTTCACGTCGCTTGGCCGAGAACAGTCTAATCGCCTTATCACGACTTTTGCCAAACGTCTACCAACAAAGGAACAAAGAAAGAGGAATCCACGACAATATTTCTTGCCTTTCGAAAAGACTACAGAATCCAAACTTCGTGTACACATATTATCGTTATGAATATACTATTTTAAAGGCTTAGCATGGAAATGTTTCTGATCGAAATTCGAAAAGGGGATAATCGGTCCGATAGCCAATAGTGAAGTGAAATGAAATTTCTATTATACAAGCAAAGTGTTAGGGGCAGCTGTGGACCCTATAACAAATGAGCATCATCTTCGTTTGCAAATTATTTATGTCCGGCATCCCAAATATCATTGTACATGTTAATCAAATCAGGGAGGGCAACATTTCGAGGTAGCTGGTACGTTCGTTGCGACATAGCTTTTCGAAGACCTCTGGTGATTGACGAGCGGTCCGATAGCGCAGGTCGTTCGGGAACAACTTCCACGGTTTGTTGTTTCCATTCCTGCCGGGCACGAACCCAAGTTTCATAGCCACAATTGTGAAACTTTTTGTTACATGATGATACGTGCGTATTGATTACAACTTTGCGTTCACCAGTGGGAGAATTTTTATCGTGCTCTACTTCGTGATAAACATCTATAGTATCCGGGGCACCAGCGTCCTCCCACCATTCCTCGGGTTTTGGGGGGTTATCACGGAAATTTTCTATCAATTAAGAAAGAGAGACGCGAAAGAAACGATGAGTCCAGAATTGTCCAATGATCGTATCGAAATCCCACGGATCCAATAATACCATAGACGATAGAAAAAACTTACCAACCCTCCAACTCGCACCATCCGTTTGGACAGACCACCTTGAACTCAAACTCGAAGCCTCCGTGATTCCAGAATCCCTTTTGCGAAAAGTCCTTCGCTTGTACTTTGAGCCGAAAAAGACCCCATTTTTGGCTCTTGGGGAGGAATCAGAAGAACTTGGTGATTGAGACTTTCTTCTCCTCATGTTTGTCTTGTTCATCAATGGCATCCATACCATTTTGTTTTCGTATCGTCCCAGCTTTTTTAGAGACTATTGGCGAAAATTTGAAGCTGAGCGAGGAGATTTGTAGTAAGCTTCTGTACCGATTTCACTCCGTTTCCTACGACGGACTTTTTAGTAAAAATGTTCTTTTTGATTATTTGTGATCTATCCGTTCATGTTGCCTCCGACAGACGTCGAACGTCGATTTCCCTAAACGCGACGTAAGAAGCAATAATAAATTCTCAACGCCACCGCGCACCTTGATTTTTTGAGATTCGGAATTCTTGCCGGTAGGCGGTCACACGGGTTTCATACAAGAACAACATAGGGCGCTGACAAGATTGGGTGTCATATCGGGATTCTTTTCTCATTTTATTTTTTGTCTGATAGATGGGAATTGAGTGAAGGAACAGGGCCTATGAAAAACAGCGGAGAAAGACGATCACGTCTGACCCTCCCCTCCCCTGCTGCCGGCATCGAAATTTATGTGGTTCTTCACGATTACGGCGAATGAAGTGAAATAGAAGTTCACTATCTTCTCAACCTACTATCTCTGGTAATACTGGTTTGTTAGTCTGAAGTCTGACTACTATTTCTAGAACTAGAGGAGGACGCTGTTCGTTGCCGTGTTTCAATCTCTTTTGCGAAATTCTTCATGATTATCCTTGGCAGCATCCCTACATCATTATGTACAATAGAAATAAAGTATTCGACGCCCATTCTTTGTTTACAAACCTTATCCAACAAGCTTTCTTGCTCCTCTATTCGTATATATCAAAGAGGCTTGTTGTTGATATTTTGGACATTAACTATTTTTTCATATCTACGTACTACCTTGGACTCTTTTCATGAATAAAAATTGACCCCTCGTTTTCTTTCGTCTCGCCTCTGTATTGCTGGTTTCACACTCTTCTGTTCTTTTTCATCAATACTCCCGCAACTCGACTCATTAAAACGGAGAATCAAAGTCGAACTCAATCTCCCCACCGTTGTCTTCTTCTTTCGACCATGTCATGATGGTGCCTCCGCCACCAGGGTTGATACTACCCTCTTCGGCTCCCTCCTCGATGACAATTTCCTTGCTGCCAGCTTGCATGTGGTTGTATTCGTTCAAAACGATCACCGATGATCCATCAAAATGAATGACAATGGAATAGAACTTGCCCAAAACACGGTAGGCGAGGGTCAACGTTCCAAAATTACTACCGAAATCCTTTCCGACATTCAAGAACAAACATTTACCGCGCATAACGTGAGATTGGACTTTCGACGTAACAGACATGGAAGGGCGATAAAAGTTCGGGTTTCCGTATTGGACAGTAGCCAGCATGATATCAAAAGCACTAAAGTTGATTCCGACCAACAAGCTAATCATGGCTGGGGTGAGATCGACGTAATCCATAGAAACCACATTCCAGTTATCGTTTGGATTCTGAGCGAAAAATTCATGAAGAACCGGGGCACCGTGTCTCTTTTGCGGCCTGTAAAGATCGTTCGCCAAGTAGACGGGTTGCAGAGAGGACCACCCAAGAGCAAGCTTCAGAATGTCACCGGCACTCCCAATACCCGGAGTCAAAACAAACTGGTTGTTGAGAAGCTTTCCTGACTTCCCTTGATCCTTGACTTCCTGGAGATTCCACTCAAGCAACTGCTTATAATTGTTAGTGTTGCTACAAATCAATGAAAAAAAGAAACATGGTATAATGTGAGAAAAATGAAAAAACTTGTCAAACCCGAACCCAACCAATCTTATTCACATTGTCCAACGAAACGAAATACTTACTACCATTTGTCTTCCAACCAGCTGTCACCACTGAAGCAGCTGAATTCCTTGGCGACGCTTTCCTCGTCGTATTTGACACCTCCAACGGTGAAGTCCTCGTAAATTCGAGGATGAAGAATGACACAAGCTTGTGTACCCTTCATCGTCAAATCTTTCAGGGGTGTCTCCAAAAGACCACTTACTTCGGGTCCCTGGTACAATTTGTCGCCCAAAGTAGACTGGATAAGCTCCAGAGCTTTCTTCTTCAACTTCGCGTCGAAGGCACGGCCGTACTCAGCGACGACCTTGATGACCAAGAACTCACCAGGGAAATCTTGGCAAAAGAGGTGGATGTCATCCAGGACACGAGAGAGCTTGCAACCCTTCATGCATCCACGGAAGCAGTAAACCTCGCTTCCAGATCCGGCGATGCGAAGGTCGAGAAAGCGTGTACCACGGTGCAATTGCTCCAAGACCGAAACATTCTGCGTTCGCCCGATAGCCGAGAAAAACTTGTAGGCCGGAATGGAATACGAGGCAGAGTCGTGAGTACCTGGGATTACAATGTCTCCGAGGGCGATATCGGGGACACTCTGTACAAGGTTACTCATCCAATCGGGATGAAGACTGATAGGGAAGTCTATCGCGGGAATTGTTGGGATGCAACAGGCGAACTGACAGCAGTTAATGGCGATCGATGCGCTTGGGCATGTCATCGAACCCTCGACCCGTCTTCTACAATAACGAGAGGTGAAATCCATGTTGGAATAACTTCTAGATAACTTTGTACACTACCAACTGAATTCAATACTGTCGTTTGTGCTCTAGATTCAAGCAAGTATTGAAGCTTCACTGTGTGATTGCGCGAGGATCTTGTCGCAAAAGGGTGAAAAAAATCATTTGCTGGTGGATCGGTTCGCTTTGCGAGGTCTTTCTCTTCTCTGGATTGTCATTTGAGACCATACAGTAAATCGGACACATGCAAAGATCTAAATACCTTTTGGGATGGAGCATCACTTAGCGCATTTGGGGACTGCAATATTTCAACTTTGTTCTTTTATACATAACGTACGCGGGAAGAGAACACGATGACATTAAGTAAGTATTGACAAAAATGCGATCAGTAGCTTATTTCATCCGAAAGTGATCATTAATTCATTTGTTCTATGGTCTAAGAACATGCTTTTTTCTTCGACTGATCTATAATTATTGAAACTCAAAAAATATGTGCAGGTGATCGCATGTGTTCTAAGGACATGGTCATTAAATAACGATACATGCTGGAAAATTGTTAATCAGACGGGACTACTAAGTTTTCCTTTAAAAATAGAATATCATCAGTATGGTACACTATAATCAACTTACTTGAAACCGAACATTTTTTGGGAGGGGCATGTGAAGTAATGACGATGACAAGAAAAATTTGGGGACTCAAATAACTATCCCGACTTTGCTCCTCCCAAAATGACTCGTTCCAATCCCAATTTCATACAAATACTACAATCCTGTAGTACTGTACAACGAAAAACTGAAGAAAAGAATGGTAATACCACTCGTACTATCGTTCTTTGTATCCTTCTGGATTGAGTAATCTACGAGATAACACTTAACTTACGAACATTAATTGCAATGTCAGGACTGCTCGTGGTTGTACGAAAATGATTGTGGTATTCTCTAAGGCGGACGGACGACAACGACTTCTTTCACTACTTCTGACAGGCGATAGTTGTATGATCTTGTTACATTTTTTAATGATCTAGAGTACAACGATGACGATCGTTGTTCTTGGTGTTGTTTTATTTCATGTATCCCGAGGCTAGAACTACTACTTTACAAACTTCTACAGTGCGCTATGCTTCTTCTTCATCATCCTCGTGTTCTTCTGGTTGATCACGTCCTTGTTGTTCATTTTCAGAACTATTCGTCACGTTTTGCAGACTTATTGCTCCCCCATCCGCAACTTGGGATGCTGCGTGATTGACACCATTCTGTAGGCGTCGAATATCGTTGAGAGTTTCCGTTGGCACCGTGGAACTCCAAAATGCATCCTTGAACCTCATTGGTCTTTCAAGCATTTCCGGTGGATGATAGGTTTCGGAAGAAGTCCGTCGGACGGCATCTGGTGGCGGATGGTTTCCCTCGGGATTGTCATCGTTATTGTTAGCAGACGCTTGTTGTTGCTGGACTTGTTCATAACCCCCAATGACGCTTTCCACTGTTGACGGCAAGTATTCCTTATACGTGAAGGTAAAGGAGTGGGCGATTGCAAAGCCAACCATTTCGACACAAATGCAGTAATCAATGAGGCCGTTTGCAACTTCATCTCCCGTCCATGTACCGACATCGTCGATGACACCGTGTGCCTTTAGGTAAAAAATGAGAACGCCTTGCCACCACGTGAAGAAGACTACGCCCTTGACGCACAAAAACTTTCCCAGTGGATGCCAGTTGATTGGATACCTCAATTCGTCTTGAACGGCATGAAAGAGTTTGACGAGACAGTACAGAGCGTACATCACGCTGATATTCATCGAGAATGCGAGATAAGGATAGGGAGAAGTCCATACAAACTGTCCTTCCCCGTACATTCCCAGCGATTGAAAGATATACGTCAAAAGAGTAAATACCGCCTTGGCCACAACGTACTGCAGAACTCCATGCTTGCATTGCAACATGAATTCTACCCCCAGTTCCCAAGGTGGAAGCACCTGATTCAACGGAAAGGCGTGGTTGCCTATGTGGTGGGCTAGAGCGGGATCGTCTCGAGCCTTTTGTCGGAGGATTCTCACCATTCCGTCTTCTCCACCCAGTAGCTCGATGAGGTAATAAACAAAGCTCGCAATAACAAATGCTTCGTAAAAGTCACGGATTAGCGTCAATGTAGATTCTTGCATGAATGAAGCGAAGACTGAGCCAGGACTGAACGGAATAAATTGGGACCATGAGAAGGATCCGAACGACGTATCTTTGAACGCCAGGCATATACCAGTGAGATAGATGAAGGTAGACGAGCCTCGCTGATAGAATGAGGGTACCGATAACCATGACCCCAGCAGAATGCCAAGCTGCAACCTTGACCTTCTTGTCCTCGAGTGCCCTATAAATAACGACCGGAATAAGGAGCAACATGGTCAATAATGTCACCGAAGCAACGTGTCCGCCAATCCGTCTCATCAGCAATCGAAGGCGAGAATATCTTTGAGAAACTTCGCTCCCCGCATCGGTGTCGTCACTAGAAATGTTATTGTTGCCAGCTTCGTCATGCCAACAGTCCAGTTGTCAGATCATTGTCATCCATGAGACCAGAGTCGTTGGCATCTTCTGGTGAAGAAGCCGGAGGACCGATAGAGAGATTGTGCTGAGGGCATCTCTCATCCGTGTCTGACGACGACATGATTCCCAACGAAAGTAATTAGAAACAGCAATCAGATGACGCCAGAATCGATATAATTTTAATGGTGCTAATAGAACCAGTTAGATTCATTTGGTGATACTAGAATCTCTCAGCTTCTAAATCGTTATTGCAATGAAACACTTTTGAAAGTTCTGTCATTCACAATGAACAACGCCGGGGCTTCCAAATTCTTGTGAAACAAAAGGAACAAACTGGCATCTCCTCGTGATGCATTTGCCGTTAAAACTGAGTGTTTTACCGGAGCTACGACTTGTCTTGAGTCGTGTCGTTTGTTTTCGAAATCTTGCGTTGGAATTGGAACATCAATGCGATACAATAGCTTTGATTCGTAGACAACTCGTAGCTCACGGTACCAGTAATAAAAATCACGTAAAGCTACCTCGTATGTACACTGTACGTAATATTTTCTACTACTCGAAGTGGCGCGCGATTATCACGCAAGGATCGAATCTACGGTATCCTCCATTGCATTACTCTCTATCCAAAGGACGACGCAGAACCATCGAAACTACTCACAATAAAGAGACCTCTCCGATGCTGCCATCCCTTTGGAAGAGTAAAGTGAAAGCAGATATCCTCAGAAGCACTAATAGCCTACTTGAACTATCATCGACAAGAGATTGAAAAAATGTCTGAGATTTCGGCCGAAGAAGCGCTGTTAAAGGCAAAAGAAATCGCCGCGCGGTTGACAGGTGCCGCAGAAGCTCCATCCAATCCTATTCCCTCTGTCGCATCCGCCGGCGAAGCAAAGCCTGCTACCAAACCCGAGCGGAAACGAAAGCGCTGGGGATCCGCACCGACGACTGTGGCTGCTGGCAGCAGTAGCGTGGCCACTGGTTTGGAAGCCATCCCCGGATTGAACGAAGCCAAACTGAAGCAAGTCAAACCTTCCGGGCCCTCTAGCAAGCGTGTCTGGGTTCCAACCACCAGGGAGCGACCCGAAACACACTTCAAGAGCTTCTTGGAAGATCGACTGCCCGAATTGTCAAGAAAAATCAATTCCGGTGATTTTAATGGTGACGATCAAAACATTATGGAGCTCGGTGGACGGGGTGCATCGACCGTGATTGTCTATGGAATGCCCTTGGAGCCGATGCACGTCACCATCAAGGGATCGGATGCCTTTATCGCTGCGGCGGCGCCTCGCTTGGAAGAGCTGCTCGCGGAGGGAGAACGAGCGGAACGGGAGGGGCCACCTCCCGACGAGAGCGCGGACGTCAAGGCAATCGCGGGCGACAAGGACAAGTACTCCTCGACTGCCTTGACTCTGACGAGGCCATACTACCAAGATCTCAGTGCAAAACGAAGTCAGTCTGAATACCGTCCTGCCACCGTTGCGCAGCTGATTTCTGGAAACCCCGACGTTCTCGGCGATTTAGGCAGAGGTGCTGGAGCTGACGGAAACGCAGAGCTCTTGGAAGAGTCCATCAAGATTCCCAATGGTATTGTAGGATTCATTATTGGACGCGGAGGCGAAACCATTAGCTCGATGCAAGCTCGATCCGGATGCAAGGTACAGATCCAAAAAGAACACGAACTCCAACCAGGACAAACGGAGCGAGTTATCACCCTTCAGGCGATTAAGCAAGAATCTATCGACCAATGCCGAGAGATCATAGAGTCAATGGTTCGTGATCGTGTCCGTTCTGCGGGTGGAGGTGCCCGTTCGGGAAACAGTGGAAGCGGCGGGGGCGGTGATTACTATGGTCACGGCGGAGCTGGAGTTGGTGGCCGGACAGACGCTACTGACGCGAAGGTACAAGAGGCGCTCGCACAGGGACACAAGCTTGTCAAGGTTGAAGTCCCCGATGCCGACGTTGGATTGGTTATTGGTAAGGGCGGAGCTACCATCAAGTACATTCAAGAAACAACTGGTTCATCCGTGCAAATCCCGCGTGCTGCTGATCCCGACAATCCTTCTGTGCGTTCCATCAGTGTCACGTGTCCTACGCTAGAGGGAGCGGAGGCCGCAAAGACACAAATCCTCAATATCATCAAGAACAAACCGGCAAACAATCACAAGGGGCCAAGTGGTCATCACAATAGCGGCATGAATCAGAATGCTGCAAGCCTAGAAGTTCCTGTACCAAACAAAGACGTAGGACTTTGCATAGGACGAGGGGGATGCGTGATCAAACAGCTTCAAAGCAAGACAAATACTCGCATCGATATACCGCCGCATCCGCCACCAGGACAGAACATAAGGGTAATCAGAGTCACGGGTCCTACGCAAGAAGCCTGTGAAATGGCAAAGTCGTACATTGAACGTATCGTTAACGAGCAATCTTCTTCGAGCGTCATGATGGGAACATCGTCCTACAACAACAACTTCCAGAATAATGCGAACAACAACTATCACCGTCAAGGCGGAGCAGGTGTTGGCTATCAAAATCAGTATCGCAACAACCAGAACAACAACAGTAACCATGGTGGTAATCAGAACTCGGCGCAAAGCAACGACCCTGCCTGGCAGGCGTATTATGCCGCTCAAGCAATTGCCAACAACAAGCAGCAGCAGCAACAACAGCAGCAACAACAGGCGGCAGCAGCGGCAACTCCTGCTTCGGATGCCTACTATGAGCAATTTCATAGGTATGCGTACTACTACGGAGAAGATGCCGCACGGACAGTACTATGGAACCTGGTCTCCTCCTGTTGGCACGCCCAATCCATACGGCGTCAATCCGAACGGAGTTACCGCTCCACCGCCTTCCGACAGTGCTGCTCCTGCACCTGCTGCTAGTGCCCCAGCACCTGCAGCACCACAAGCGTCGGCCCCGATCAACACCGCCCGGGTACGCGATTCCAGTGTCAGAAAAGTCTCGAATCTACCCGCGTGGATGACGAAAAAATGATAAGTAGTCGGTCGATGAAAGCAACGAAATGGTTCATTCATTCATAATAATTTGCATCGATTGATTCATAATGAAACTGCGAGTGTGCGCACCTGACAAACGAGAGATCGATTTTCATGCATGCGAGTGTTTCTTTCAGTAATTCTTTATTTCCATATCATTTGCTTTCTTTTTACCCCAACCAGCTATAGTGCCACACATCGTTTGAATCCACAGAACACAGCAGAACCAAAACTGAAGAAGTCGATTTTTGGTTTTCGTCAGCGATCTTGGAGAACTGGGTAACTTGCGCAAATGAACTTTTTTATTCCGTGAACTATCATTCTTTCGTACATCAGAATTGTGAATCGAATACGCTCAACGATTTTTTGAATAGTTTGGGACCTTTTGTTTCACTTTTCAATTCATGGGAGCAGCAAGCTTTTGTTTCATGCATTCATTTCCGACTTTCTTTTCTTGAGCATCTCTTCCAGCTTCCATTCGCACAGTTTTGAAGGCCACGTCGGCCTCCTATTTCCATCGACATGAACTCCTCTGCTAGCTAGTAGTTAAAAATTATATAATAGTTGTATTATTTCTATTAACGCTGCACATAGTCGCCCCTGTCAGAGAGCGTGATGCCTCGTTAGTTGAGGCAGCCCTTCGAGAGCCAAAAAATTAAAAATGTCCCTAACCCCAATGGAGAATTGTGGAAAAATTTGATGAGTGACAAAAAAAAATCCACATCATCATTCTTTCATCTGCTCATCTCATCATTAGTTCTGATTCTCCATCTCGACCGAGTTGAAAGCACATCAATAATCGACGATAGCAAAGCTGTTTCGAGTCAATCCACAATATCTTTAGAAGATTGGTTGTGGAGATACGCTCTAGGCAAAAAAGTGAGCTTGCTTTCAAGAATATAATGTCTCTTCTCACGGCCAAGTCTACTTACAATCGTTTGCGATACCGTTTCCTCAAGGTCACCGCATTGTTTGCTCTGGCAGAATCGTGTCTATTCGCCACCTCTTTCTGTGTTTACGCTAACAATCAGTCTCGGCTTGCTTCCTCTACGTTTGGAATCAAAAGACCATCCTTGCATTCGATAACGAATACGAATAGATCCATTCGATTGTCCAGCAGCAGTGCGTCTATCGCAGAGAAGACAATGACGGAAGCCAAGACACCAGCTTTGAAGTTGGAGGAACTTCGTGCCAAAATGAAAGAATTGTCTCTCGATTGCTACATCATTCCGAGTGACGATCCCCATTTGAGTGGTGAGTAAAGTATACTGCTTGATCAAATACTCTCTGTTGAAAAGTGTCTGTCGTCGCTAATCTTTTTGTTTTCTTTTCTCTCTCCAGAATACGCACCGGCCGCATACAAGCGAAGAAAATTCATGACCGGCTTTGGTGGATCTGCTGGAACTGCTTTGGTTACAAACGACGATGCAATGCTGTGGACGGATTCTCGTTACTGGAATGAGGCGAACATGAGCCTAGATTCGTCGCTGTGGAACTTGATGAAAGAGGGACAACCGAAGGTGCCAACAATCATTGAATACCTTAGCCAAGCAGCCAAAAAGAAGCAAGAAGGCGAAGAAAACAAGAAATTGAGGGTGGGCATTGATCCTTTCGTGTTTGCTTCTTCCTTTGCCGATGATTTCGAGGAAGGAATGAAAAAGGTTGCAAAGGACGTTACGGACGACGAGAACATGCAAGTCGGAGAACTTGTGACATCGCACGAGAATCTGGTCGATCCCATCTGGGGTTCCGAGCGCCCGCCGATCCCTTACAACCCCTTCCGAGTTCATCCCTTGGAATATGCTGGAGTGTCGGTAGAGGATAAGGTGGCAACGATTCGAGAAGAAATGAAGTTCCAAAAAAGCAACCATGGCTGTCTTCTCAACACTCGACGACGTTGCCTATTTGTTGAACGTCCGTTGCATGGGCGACGTTGAAACATGCCCGGTAGGAATCGCGTATGCAACTGTTACGGAGGACGAGATTAGCTTGTATTGTGATCCCCGCAAAGTTGAATCATCCGAAGTTCAAGAACACCTATCGGGTGTCAACATCAAACCGTACGAAGACATCGTTGGGGACGTCGAGCAACACGCAAATCAAAAAGATTGCAAAGTCTGGATCGACAAGTCCAGATCGAACTTGGCTTTGGTGACTGTCATTCCAGAGAAGTCATTGATTAGCTCCCAAAATGCAATTACTCCAATGAAAGCCTGCAAAAACAAGGAGGAATTGGAAGGAATGCGTCTGGCGCACGAAGTTGATGGAGCTGCGATGGCGAATTTCATTTCTTGGTTGGAAGAAAAGATCGTTGTGGAAGGCAAATCCGTTAGCGAAGTGGAAATCGACGAAGTCTTGACTGCATACAGAGCCGAGCAACCAGGATATTTGGAGAATTCGTTTGCAACCATTGCAGGAGTTGGCAGCAATGCTGCAATTATTCATTACAGTGCCAGCCCTAACGAACTCATGAAGTATTTGGATACCTCGCAACCTATTCTGATCGATTCGGGAGGCCAATACACCTATGGAACGACCGATGTGACAAGGACGTGGCACTTTGGAGAAGCCACCGACGAATTCAAGGAGGTCTACACTCGTGTGTTGAAGGGCAATATTGCTGTCGATAGCTTGATTTTCCCCGAGAATACCCCTGGTTTCGTTCTTGATGCGTTCGCACGTCAAAGCCTCTGGCAAGCACAGATAGACTACGGACATGGTACCGGGCACGGTGTTGGAGCTGCGCTGAACGTTCACGAGGGCCCCATGTCAATTAGCCCCAAGTATTACATTAAGGAAGGGCTCAAAAAAGGCATGGTGGTCAGCAATGAACCTGGCTATTATCGGGACGGAGATTTCGGTATTCGAATTGAGAATCTTTTGGAAATTCAATATTGCAAACCAGAGAGTGAAGAAGCGGAAGAAGAAAAATCAACCGAGAAAAAGTTTATGAAATTTGAAAAGCTCACATTGATTCCTATCCAGCAAAATCTCATCGATGTCGATCTGCTGACAGAAAAGGAGATCGAATGGCTGAATGAGTACCACAAATTGGTTTTCGAGAAAGTTAGCCCTCTGCTCGAGCCCGAAAGTCTGGCAATGAAATGGTTGGAAAAGTCTTGCGTTGAAATCGCTCGATAAGCCGGTAATGATAAAATGATGTTAATTTAATTATCTACGATTTTTTTTCAGCGTATCATAGTGTTGCTACTCCTGAAGAAGTGAAATTTTGGCAGGTCGATGTCTTTCCTCCAACGAAATATCTTCCAATATATCTTCGTGAGCTCTCTTTTTCGTGAAAAAGAAGCATCCGTCACAACGGGAAACCCCCAAAGGCCCGGTGCTAGGGTCCCCAATCGAATTGCGCAGCGCATGCGTTGACACCGCGAACGCTCCGGTCAAAACATTAATGTGATAGCCAAGGGTTGCCATTTGTGCGAAGCGCATGCTATTGTAGCACATCTTTCCTCCAAACTCATCTACCTCTCTAACCATATCGGATGTGATCATTCCTGCACGGGGACCACGATTGTCAAAAAGCAGAATCGGTGATTCGTTCGTAGCGTATAAGTTGTAGTGTTCTTTTTCCGTGAGAAGCGTCGTAATTTGTGACTGAATTCTCTCGAGGGCCAATGCATGTCCTTCGACGGGCATTCCGTATAGATCCTTTTGACCTGGATCAGCATTGGTCAGCTTCCACCATAGTTCTTCGACCATACCGAACGATCCAGTCTTTTCATTTTCAGCACTTGCATCGTCATCACCGTCGCACTCGCCTTCGTCGATTTTCGATATCGAATAAACATTTCTTTTCCCACGCGCCTTTTGCAATCCATCCACAGTATAGTCATATTCTCCGTGCATGATAGCAAATTGCGGAACAATGTGCACAGACCCAGGCGAATCCCTGTAAATTTGAGCTGCTCGATGAGCTAGGTAAACAGTGTCCAGTGACGGGACAATTCCTCTTTCGAGTTCGTAACCACTCACAACAAATCGTGTCGGGGAAGCATCGATAGCCATATTCATCAAGGCTTTTCGACTTACGGTATCGGGCTTTTCACTGAATATGGCCCCGATCAAAACGGATCCCATCCCGAAATCGGACAAATCAGAGGCAGGACCAAGTTTTTCTTTAATTGTGTCGATCACCGCGGAGTTTGCCCCGGCAACATGAACTACAATCACGACAGGTCGTCCCTGCCAATGATTGAGGTATAGAGCCAAAATCTTCATAAAACCTTCGATTACAGATGTATCATCGAGTTGTTCGGCATGAAGTTGTAATGTAATGGCCATCGTGACCTCCGACTCGATGTTTACCGTTGACCAATCGGGGGCTCCGGATAAAATTTCTACGGTTTCTGTATCCGACCACGAGGTGACGAACTTGCATTTCGTGGTTGGTGGCCTTTCCTGTGGAACCGATTGCAGACAGTACAAACGATTGGGAAGGCGTTCACGGTCAAAAAATTCACCATCGTGCCAAACAGAAAGAGGATGAGCAAGAGGGGATGGTATCAGACCCTTTTCCACTTTGTTGCGCTTTCTGTAACTGTTATAACCTTTGGAATAAAGTGGAAGAATCCCATCTTTGACCAGCACAAAACCATCGTATGGTCCGTTGCGTCGAAAGCCTCCGAGCTGTGCTGTTCGGTAATAACGTTTCCATTCTTGAAAATGAAAGAAGGGGGCCGTCACGATTTCTCCAGGCAACTTTGCCAATTCGTACTTTTCCTTGTAGAGTTTTCCGTCGACAAAGTAAACAGTGTCGGTTGAGTCAACACCATCGATGCACAACCTAGATTGATATTTCTCCTGCACCCAATACATACACTTGGCACTTTCTTTTTCGGTGAACGACAACCGTTTTCGCTCCCCCACGGGCTTGTACAGCAACTCCTTGGAATTTGCGTAGATGGAACCTTTGTTTTCGAACCAATCATAAGGTACTGTCAAAAGGCCCTTTCGATTCTCCATACTGGCTTTGTAAACTACTGTTTTGTCCTTGTTTTTCCCGGTTGCAACATACATGCCGTGTGTATTAGCGGTGTTTTTTGCTCCCTTTTCGTGTTGCTCTTCCACGTCCGTAAAGGCCTTGACGGCGTATTTGATTTTGATATCGCTGTGCTGGAGAACAGCCGCCGAATAACATCCTTCCGCAGATTCAAAGCTCAGCTTTTTCTTTTTCGAAATGACCTTTGCAAAACGCGAGTCCATGTGGGAGAGATAGTCACATCCTCGCCAGAGTTGGTTGACTTTTTCCGGATCGTTTCGGTGAAAGGTAAACTGTCCTCGAAGATACAAACGGTTCTGGTCACCAAAGCCGTACGTGACAATATCAAATTCATTGAATTCGTCCGGTGAAATCCATCGTTCGAGGTCCCCAATCATCATGTCCAAATCAGCATATCCCCAGTGAGAATAGCCCTTGAGGTATTCTTCGAATATGTGTCCAAAGGCAGGTTTGAATTCCACCATAACATAGGGATGCATTCGAATCAACGTGGCAACAATCTCTGCGAGTTTCCCGCGTGATCCGCCCGTTTCCAATTGATTATCCGGTTTCCGGTCCATGACTCGTATCAGGGTCTTTGAGAATTCTTCAATGCTTTCCAGGGAATGAAAGATCACGTTTTCCGGACAGTTGAAACGGGCTGCTCCGTTGGGACCAAAGACTCCATCGTGAAAAATCAAAAAGTCCGCAATGTTCACCGATCCGGCGGCCGTTGCACAAAAGAGCTCGAGGTACGACGGGATGGAGTCTTGTCCCTGGCCAATAAAGGGGATCACAATTGCCAAGCGGTGTTCGTTCGGTTGCGGCTTGTGAAGACTCGGCAAGTAATTCGAAGTATCGCGATTTTCACTCTTGCGAAAAAAGGAAAAATATACGAATATAATTGTAATGAACAAGCACGCCAATCTCGCCGGGTTTGGGGATATCGAGATGACGGTTCGACCCGCAGAACGGGTATGATATTGATTGTGTCGTCTCATGATTGTTACAGTAGTGGCAACGATTCTGGCCCTTCAAGCTTCGTCAGCATATTCTTTCCAGTTGTGCCTGACGTAGTGCCGATGTTTCTTCTTTCGAAGGAGAGTGTCTCTGCCTATTCTGTGATCCAACTTCGTATCGTGGAAGATGGCAATCTGGATTCCTTGTTGTCACTACTTTTGAAATAAGAGGGCATTTTGAATTTGGAGACGATGGCACAACAAGTGACAATTGCACATCCCATGGTCGATCAGTCTCGCGGGATTGATTCATTCAATTTATCCGAGATTCTTGGTTTTACGGTGCACCTCAACTTATGGGAATTTTCTTCTTCCCGTACAAAATTCAGAATGCCAATCGCCTGTAACAGTCAAACACGTACGATAATGGATAACCAGTCGACGCGCAAAAAGTATTTCCAGAACAACCGATTCCAGAGTACTGTAGTTGGTCATTGTCAGATTTTCATTCCAACACCAATGCACCTCTAAAGTAGACACAGATCTGTCTTGGATTGATTGTATTTTCTCATTCAACGTTTGCAAATCGAACATGGCTCAGCCGCTGGTATCAAGGTTGTCGATAGTGGCGGGAGATATATCTGGCGAGGGGCAAGCCGACGACAAAATGTGGGGTGACTATTACCACTATGACGATGTCGATTCCATAGCATCCTTCGGTCATCCTTTGATCGAAAACTCGAGCTACCAATATTCCTCCATTATGGAGGCCTGTTACTCTGATGAAAAGCCGCTGTGGTGGTTGGTCCTGCGATGGATGAAAATGATGCTCTTGAAAACTGCCCGGTCGTACCATGCCAAACCACTCATGTTGGCCGCTGGTCCTTTGTTTATCGGAATGTTGATTGGATTCTTTATCGGAAAATGGTATTCGCAATCTTCTTTCGAACAACCAAAGAAAAGTCAAAAGCAGGCAAGCAAAAAAGAAAGTCAACAAAGGAAACAGGGGCAAGGGATGCACCCGATTGAGAAGCTGGCTGAATTTCTTTCTGCGGTTTGGTACTTTTTGCGTCTTGTTCCTTCATTCATCGCACCGCCAAAGTTTGAGTCCGCAACGCTTGCGAACGTATCGGCACGAAGGGAATTATCGATGCCTAAGATGAAAAAAGGAGCGGTTGTTGGCAGCAAAACTATTTCTCGACCGCATCGCAATACTCAACACGACGAAAGCACGACCGTGGACGAAGACGACAATACAGAATTGTCGACTCGAGAAAGCAAGGTACGCAGCTATCTAAAGAGCGACGAGGGTACTCGGAGAGAGTCTGACGTCCCCGTTGATCTGGTTCCACGACACGTCGCAGTCATTATGGACGGGAATCGTCGGTACGGAAAAGCGAAATACGGCAGTGCAACGAGAGGCCACTGGGACGGGAGTTCCAAGCTGGTGGAATTTGCCAAGTGGTGCATTGCTGAGCATGTCTCCGTCTTGACGGTATATGCATTTTCGAGCGAAAACTGGAAACGAGATCCCTCCGAAATTGCTTCCTTGATGCAAATATTCACGAAATATTGCGACGAACTTCGCATCGAGGCTATCGAACGAAACATCAAAATCATGGTATTATCTACAGACTACGAAAAGGTGCCAAGGCATGTTAAGGAAGGCGTCAAACGAATGGTAGACGAGACACAACACTGCGACGGTATGATTATGAATATTTGCCTGAGTTATGGAAGTCGGAATGAAATGGTTGGGGCGGCAAAGTCGGTGGTTGATGACGTGTTGGAGGGGAAATTAGATCCAAAGGATATCGACGAACAAGCTTTCGGAGATCGACTGCTGACCAGTAATTGTGGGGGTGATCCAGATGTATTGATACGAACTAGCGGAGAGGTACGCTTGAGCAACTTTTTGCTCTGGCAATTGGCCTATACCGAATTCTTTTTCCTCGATAAACCTTGGCCTGCCATGGAGAGGAATGACCTTCTGGAGGTGATTCGAACGTATGCACAAGGTAGAAATCGACGATTTGGGAAATAATAATTAAAGTCTTAGACTACTCATGGCTACGTGTATCATAAAAACGATTTTCTAATAATATTAAAGGACGTAAGGTCTGTTGTTCGTAGAATGAATCGAGTCACAATATCGTAGCCGTGGTTGTGCAACAATATGGCGTTATTGGTCTTGACTTCGAAATCGATCTCGATATCTTTTTTCCTACAATGATCTATAAACTGGCAAAAACGTGAACAAAGACTTCCTTGGAAAACCCTGTCACGAGACTCTGACATCCTGCAATCATTCTTTTGTTCGAAAATTTGATAAATTGACATTTAATTTGTGGAACACAGTAATCAGAATAAGCTGAAATTGTTTGTGTTGACCTTCATCACACCTGAGAAGTTGTCAGAGGAGTAAGAGAACAGTCGAAAAACTTGGCTCGGCCTTGGGGACTTCTCACTAGCGACACGTTTATTCGCATCTGCGGAAGACAAAAGAGGAAAGGAAGCGAAGACGGAAAGTATTGGATGTTAGATTTTTCAATGACAGAATGACGAGAGGCAAAACGCAAAGTAAAATACAGAAATCAAAGAACATTCGCTTACCTCTATATGGCTGTTCCGGCTGAGTCTGACATTTCCTGACCAGTAGTCGGCATTTGCTGCCGGGTTTGTTCCATTCTCCTCTTGCGGTGGTTGTTTCAACATTTCACTCAGGGATACAAACACTTCTTCCATATTGTCCCGACTCAGCAAGTTGAAGAGGGAAAAATTCCGAATGTCGGAACTCTTGGAATGATTCGCCGCACTATCCGATTTGTTTACTATCGCGTTGCTGCTACTACTCGTCGGGCCGTCTGGAAAGATTGAATTCGGCGAAAACGTTTCATCGGCAACAATGGATGAACCTTGTGATTGAAGTTCTTGTTGCCTCAGTTGTATTTGATGTTGTTCGTTTGGTAGTAATTCTTCTCGTCGATATCCAGTAAGTTTGACGAATTCTTGGTTACAATCCAGGAGACGTCCATCAATGCTTGCAACCGCCAGTGGCATTCCACATCGTTTGAATATACACTTATAATCCACGTTGCGCACGAAAACAAGTTCATCGTCGTTATAAATATCACCAGCTCCGCCAGCGACAGCCCCATTGCCGTTGTTGTTGCCCCCAACACCATTCGACAAAGCGGCGTCTGGTTTCGTGGCGTCTATCCCGGCACTACCTGCTGCAGAAGAAGCGGATGCACCGGAGTTTCCAACGTATGGCTCATTGACAATTTCATTGGTTTTGGTTATCGTGTCCAATAACTTTTTGTGTTCCATATCGAGCATCGTAGATCGTCTCTGTAATTGCTTGACATAGTCCACTACACTGACGAGGGTTGAGTACTTGTCTGGCTTGAATCGAACGCTCGCTGCTGCCAAAACCTCTCTGAGCTGATCGATTTGATTTGTAATCTTTTGAGACCTACGCTGCTCCCTTAAGTTTCGATCGTGCCGTCTTTTTGAGGATTCGTCTTCGCTGTCCGAGATGGCCATGGAGAAAGACCCTCCCCGTGCTCGTTTCCGAGCCCCCGATTTGGTTGTTTTCGTGTCAGCACTCGTGGTGCTATTGTTGCTCTTGCTTCCTCCTTTCCGCCTCGAGGAAGAAGCATTGGAGGAGCCTCGAGAGTTTGTGGAACAAACAGAGGCCGATGCCACACTGGTAGCATTGGGCCTGTGTATCGTGGAAGTGATTGGGGCTGCCGGTGAGCCGGAAGGTAGAAGAGGCTTTTGTGCTTGGGGTTGTTCCATATACGCGCTTGTGTACTGCGAATACGATGCCGTATCCCCCATGGATGAGGTTGTGCTTTCGGCATAACCCTGGTTCGAATGCAAAGGCATTGCAAAGACGTCCGAACGGCTCAAGTTGGTGTCATTCCCTGTGAACCAATTCGTATTGCTACCGTTAGTTCCCCCAATTTGACCCATGGGTGCAGCAAGCATTCCCTGTCCTGGAACAGGTGTAATGCTCGTGTTGGATAGTTCTACGGCAGCGGTTGTTGTTTCGTCCATGTCCTCATTGGCCAGGAGAGCATCGAGAGACTCGATGAATTGAAACTCGTCCATGATGCTAATTTCGTTTCGCTTCAACCGGTAAGTAACGAACACTACCAAGTTTTCTACTAAATGAAACCGCACTCAACTGACCCAACCCCGCCTCGTGAGAATTGTTGTGTGTTGTTATCCTATCTCTCCTTATTGCTGTATCTGTATCTGTATCTGTATTGTATTGAATGAAAATACTGTCCTTCGTGATGGTGTATTGCTTCGCTCAAATAAAGTCTCGTTGTTTCTCATAACCTGAATGGTATCGAATTAGTAGAGAGATACTGTTCGGTTGATAGTAATGTTAAACGTGCTTGTTGCTGGCGCGGCGGAAGCATAGGCTTTCTCGTGCTCCAAAGAGGCTCTTAGAGCGAGATCCTCATTTTCTCACCAAGCTTCCACTTCAACACGAGAAATAACGGGTGAGTGTGCCGGGAGAGTTAATTCGTATTGAACGATGTAACAGTACGTGAAAAGTGAGAGCATCTGCTCACATTGTACATTTGATCGCGTTTATTTAATAAATCAGATTACGTGTTCAAAGCAAGAAAAATAGAGGGCTACAGGAAACTCTTTGACCAAAATTATCCTATCAAAAGACGGAAAACTCCAGCAAACGAATTTCTCAAAGATCAAGACGCGTCGTGTCGTTTCTCTTCAATGCAACAGACATGCTGTTTTGAGACACGTCACCACTTTACATCTGTCCAACATGCCAAATAAGAATGAAACCCTTATGTACTCGCGACCATAAGCAGATGTCAATGCGAGAATCTGATTTACGGTTTTTAGAAATACTTCTTTTTTGGTTTTTGATAGGGATGTCAACGGAACACCATGAATGACCAGGCTGTTTCGATAGAAAGCTTGCCGGTGATCTCATCTAGTCCGTTCTCCGATTTGAGAACGGTTGGCAGATGCCGCACGTTCCCTGATAGGGAAACGAATGACATCATACAAATCATTCATTATCGTTCAAAATCACCATAGTCATTGTAATCATTTGTTACAGCGTGGTTTCCTTAAACAATAGCCGCTGTTTCGATCCGATCATTGGTTCTCGTACACGACAGCTGATGATTAGCACGCCGTCATCATTATTGGAAAAGAGCGATAGGAGCGGTGTCAAACATGATCATCTGCTACAACGAGCTATTTGTTCTATAATTGTTCTTTAGAAACGAGGATAGCGCTATCACGAGCTCCGGACTTTTGACTGTCGACCACTTTGGTCCGCTCTTCTTGCAATTCTTGTGAACAAAAAGAACAAGCGCCGGACGAGCTTCCTGTTCTTGCTTTGTGTTCCTCTGCTTTACGAGGTCTTGTGCTATTTGTTTGTAATCTTCTCGCTGTTCAATTCCTCAGATGACAGCGGATGACAGGCCACTAATACTCCTCTCTGCTACAGGAGTATCAGAAAATTACAGTACTAGTATTGTACTGAATTATTCAGAATCTGGCTTCAAACCCACTTTCTCGAATCTCCTCAAGTCGGGGATTGAATCGATTAATCGACACCCGCACAACCGTCCATACATCATTAATTTCCCTCTTACTCATCAGTAGCAATTGTACGCAGGATGTTCGTAGAAACGATTTGTCAATGTGTTCTGACGTGGGCCCCAAGAGAATCAGTGACGTAAAAACACCCTTAATTGTATAAACTGATCATTTAACAAAACCTACGTTGACATGAAAGTTGTTCTTCATTGAATTCATTCGTTTATGTTCTTTTATTATTTGGAATATTACGAGTGGGAGAACAATGCAACAAACAGCAGATGGCTCAGCCAGATGTTTGGCTGTGCGTCGTAATAGCCATAGCCGTAGAAAATGTACTGTATCACATCTAAAAATTGGTAAAAAACTTACACAAGATGTTTGCTGCCCCGTGTCGGAGGAAGAACAAACAATACAGCTTTCACTGAACTCTAGCTGTTAATCCCTTCGCCGACCACCATCTGGAGAGCAGCCTATTCCCCATCTGACAAGACAGCTGAAATCAACTTTTTAATAAATCAAAAGGTTTTGAAAACACTCACGGAAGATTGCTCCGAGTAGTCTGATATCGAGCAAACAAATAGCAACTGACTACACAAGACGTGCCGTTCATCCACCATCAACATGAACGGCTACTCGAACCACGCCCAATACAACGTAGATTACATTGGCGGCACCAATACTACGAGGGAGAATGATTACAACAACAATGCCAGCGCCCCTGGTCCCACCGCCTTACACAATCACGGCATACAAGCCACTGCTAATGCATTGGCTCCTCAACTTCGGAGCGTAGTACAAACCATGCCACCGACCACGATGCAGCAACAACACCAACCACCTGCGCAGCCGCAATCCCTTCTTTACGATATGTCTTCGTTTGATCCGCTGCAAGCTCAAGCCCTGCAATTATCGGCATCCGCAGGGCTGACTACAGCTGATATACTGGCTGCTGCCACGGGTGCTCCGGGGATTGCTGCTGCTCCAACGCCAGCAGTTGCTGACACAAACAATACCGTTAATGCTGCACCCGTAGCTGCTCATCCGGTCACATCGTATACCCAACAACAAACGCAGGCACCGACCCATGGTGCACCCATAGCGGCGCCGGTCCCAGTAGGACAACTCCAACACATACAACCGGCTCCAGCAACAGCTGCACCACATCCCTATATATTTATACAACCCCAACAATTTGCTACCAATGCAGCACCCGCTCCGGCAGGAACACCGACGACTTTTGCTGGAAGCCCCGCTACACCGGCTTCCAATCCGCTCTTGGTTCCCGCTCCGGTTCCGGGTGCTGCTCAGCTTACCACTCAGCAGGCTCAGGCGCAAGCGAACGCGGTGGCTGGGTTGGCAGCAGGTCTGGGCGCTCATCCGTTTTTGTTGAACCCTGCCCTGTTTGCGACAGCGGCAGCCCAAGGGATTCCTGGTCTTACCGCAGCGACAAGGCCCGTTCTTCAACAACACCATGCGCAACCCACAACGCAGCAAAAGCAGGCGCAAGCACACCACGCGCACGTTGCCGCTACAGCGAACGCCCTGGGGCCCACCCTCATTTTGCCATCGATAAACCCGCACATGACTCAGCAACATTCCAAAAAGCGTCCCCTGGGCAGCGGTGTGGTCATGAACGAAATAGCACCCTCGGTTGTGTCCTCGGCTACCTCCATGAACGAAGCTAACAAACGGCACCGGGGTGGCCAGACAAAAAAGATGAACAATGCCGAGGAGGCAAAACGAGCGGAAGATCCGGCAGAAAAACGACGCTACGAACGAAACCTGAGAGAGCAGCAACGATCGTCCAAGATCAGCAGCCAGATCAAAGAGTTGCGAGAGGTTTTGTCCGAATGCAATGTGCCTTTCAAGCCCAACAAATATTCTATATTGCTCAAAGTGGTGGAATACATCAAACAACTCCAATCCAGAGCTATCATGCTAGACGCCGAGCACCAAAAGCTGATAACGACGGTTCGACAAACAAACGAAATGATAACGAATGCAGCCAACAACAACGGAATGTCGTCTACCACATGCGGTGCCACCGACAATGAATCGTCAGACACCACCCAAGACGCATGGCAACAGGGGGATAGAGTGAATTCGCGTCCAAGGGGAGGAAGAGGCGATTCCGATTTTTGTTTTGTAAAAGGCATTGATTATCGAAGCGTCTTTGAACAATGTCCGACCGCCTTTGGGATTGCGGCTCTCGACGGACGAATTCTGGAGTGCAACGTGGAATTTCAAAATCTTTTGGGGTATACGGTTCGAGAGGAATTGCTAAAGCAGTCTTTGTTCAATCTGGTGCACAACCACCAAGACATTTTCCGAGCCATGGCGCAAATGCTGAAAACGGCGGAGGAGCCAACGCCCAAAAACACGGCCGCGAATGCTGCTTCTGGCACTAGTGCCAATGACAACTCGTTGGATCGATTTTGGACGGGGCCAGTTACATCGAAACAAAATGTCAAAGTGAGTAGAAACGATCTTATGTGGTTGATTTATAATCCTTCATTGTGTGTTTTTGCGAATTTAAGCTAATGCAATCCTTCTCGTTCTTTTCTTTTTCAGTTATCAATGAATATTACCTTGACATCGGGGGACAACGGAACTCCAAAATTCTTCAGCTGCGCATTGACAAACTCCATTCAATAAACAACTACACTACAATACACAGTTTGGAAATGAGCAAGATGCGATTTATATCTACCGCGGCTTGAGGAGATAATTCAAAACGTTAAACCATTCATTGAAATTCTCGCAAACAGTGCGTTTCGAGAAATGCATCCGCCAGTTGAAGTAGAGTCTTACATCAAGCATATAGTAACTAGAAGAAGTTCAACATTGTGCTATAGTCGATTCTTTCTAGATAACTACTATACCAACGAAGTTTGATAGCGACGTACATACAAGATGACGTGCTATGATATATCGTTCCATGTCTTAATAGAAACTTCATTAGTCAATCTAGCTATTCCCAGTTACTAAAATGTCTCCAATAGGTTTGGGGCTAGCATCTTCTATTCTATAACCACTTTTGAGACCTCGTGAGAATCCAAGAATGACACCTGCTGAAAAAAGGTGTGAAAAGAGAGTTTTTAGTTTGAATGGAAGTTTTTACCATGCATACGTACGTATGTAGAACCAATGTCACAAAGAATCTTTTTCACGCACAATTTGAACCAACTTTTTCTCGTACGTATTTCACGTAGGAATGAACGCAACCTACCGGTTGGAGGAATTGATCAATCAGCGATAACACGCCAAACCAGATGGAAAGAACAAGAAGTCGGAAGGAATCCATCATTTTGAAGCCATAAACCATCAAATCTTGCCTTTTTGTCCGTGGGTCAATAGTTGGACATTAATCGATCCATCATGATTCTCAAAATACCTCTCCTTTCGGCATTCCTGTTGTGTCAGGCTTTGCTTTGGAATAGGAGCCCAAGAAGTGCTCATGCATTTGTAGACGTGGCGGTTGAGCATGGTCGTCGTTCTTTCCAAGGCAGGCGGAGCACCGAATTGAATCCTCATCGATTCAATGGTGGATACGATCCATCCTCTCCCTTGGCATGGACGCCTCAACAAGCTGCCGAGTTTACTATATTCCACGACGGGACACCCCACCATGCCGGTATGCAACTAAAAAGCACCATTCAACACTGGGGCGGTGCCGATTTGGCAGAATTCTTGACCCGTCTGTATCTTGGAGACTTGGTAAAGGACACAGCAAACGATGGTCACAGAAGCGGAAAGAAGGTGGTGTATGAACCACGAAATGTTCGAACTCCCCAATGGGAGGGGCTTGAGACGAGGGAAGGAATTCTTGCCTTGAAAGATTTGCTCAAAGAATCGCTATCGAAGGAGTCGCTGTCGGCGCAAGAAGTTGCACGCTTTGCCGAAGCCTTTCTGCTCAAGGATTATAGGTGGCCTGTCCCATTACCAGAATCAAACGCAACTTCGCTCGCCGAATGTTATTCCAACTTGAGATCCACAAAGATTGAGTTCGAGAACGATAGCTTCTACAGCCTGGGTCACTCCAGAACTATAGCACGAGTCCTGTTGGCGGTTCGAAAGGAACGAGGATACGACGAATTTGATTCGAACGATATTGCTTTGATGGTGACACTTCCAGAGCATGGAGACAAAGGTCGGGAGGAGATACCCATGCAAATGATTGATTTCTTCCGGACTGTATCGGCTTACACTTCGTTGACCGCAACAGACAAGGCAAAGATTGTTCAGCGCATGGCCATGTCGGGATGGTTGTCGGGAAGCATTCCAAACTTTATGGCCAAACTGCTTCCCGATGAATCACTCAGCGAGAATCATTCTGTAGATGAAATTTGGAAATCGCAAGGGGATGCCTTTTTGGATTTTCCAACAAAGGCAATTTTGCTTGAAACGGAGACTAGGAAAAAGAAGAAGACTTCCGCCGTGGAACTAGCGGTCGCCAGAGTCCGCAAGGTTGTAGGCAAAAGACGCACTAAACCGTCCGCGAAAAAGATATCTACTGCCGAAGATACCAAGAAGGATGATGGCAAAGATGCCAAGAAGGATGATGGCAAAGATGTCAAGAAGGATTCCAAAGATGCCAAGGGCGCCATGGATACCATGGGGTTGGAACTCGATGAGTTGGTCCAGTCGTACTGGAAAAAGGTGGAGGTTACAAAAAGTCCCCCAAAGAAGAAGAAGGAACCCGTGACAGAATACGGTGTGCCCAAGACAAAATCAGTCAAAGAGAGAAAGATACCCGAAAAGCTTGCCATCGACAAGAAGAAGGAGGTTGTTACTAAGTCGTAGGAAAAGCAGCACCGACTGGAACCAAGATTTTACTGCCGTTGCCTCGAACTTTGTGTCACTTCTTAGCATCCTTCCGAGGTTTCGAAATATTAGACTCAGATGCAAAATAATAGAGTAATTTATGATTATACATTATATCCTCGAAGGAGGCTGTGACTACGTAAGATTTGAAAAATTCCATTGTGGGAAATCTATGCGCGAGGATGTCACGGAGTCGAACGCGCCCGCTCAGCGCGCCGATATTTCAAAATTAGCGCTTTCTTTCTTGTTGACATGAAAGAGCTTCTCTTGAGATCAATGACGGGAAAGAAGTTGAATGACAATATTGTCCATGACAACAAATAATTTTTGACTCTACGAAGCAACTATTTTATCATGTCCATCTATCAGTGTGTTCAATCCCAGATAAGAAGACAATGCCATCGAGGCCCTCTGACTGTTTCCGGCTCGAGATCGATGTCGAGCATGTTTGGTTTCGGATCGACTGAGCCCACCAAAGCTCCCAAAAAAGAAAAGGTCGAAGCCGTCAACAAACGAGCAATAGTTGAGGAGGTAGCGACGGCTCACGACCTCTCATTTGCAAAAGCGGACCGAATTGTCAACACCGTCTTTGACACGATTGTGGAGGCGGTGGTCGAAGGCAAGCAGGCGAAGGTGTCCGGATTTGGAGCCTTTGACAGCTACATGTCCAAGCCGAGGAGCGGCAAAAATCCAAGCACCGGAGAATCGATTGAGATTCCATCCAAACGAAGAATCCGATTCAAGGCATTCGACGCATTCAAAAACGCAAAGTGATTAGCGAGCTAAAGTCTCAGAACTTCTTCGGATAAGCATTATTTGGGGCGGTTTGTCCAACGAGATCTACAATTCCTCTTTTGTGGTACACGTGTAGTAAAATGAAAGTTATATAATCTATTCAAAATTTGTACAAAGACTTTCGAGAGACTTGACGCCACAGTCTACCAGCTCAAGCTTTAGCGATGGTATAGTGTAGCTTGCAACTTGGCCGCGGTAGATATTTGAACATTCCATTTTCGTTCGCGGATTCTTCGAAGAAAGAATCAATCGTAGTGTGACGCAAGTGGGGAGCTGTAGTTTCCTTGTTGCCTAACGGCTTGCATCGTACATAATAGTCTAGCGGACGGCGTGGACGGTTCGAGGATCGACAATGCCTCTCGAGATGATAGGAAGCACGATCTTGGATTGACAGCAGTACAAGAGGATCAACCGTCGGTTTCTTATAGCCATCTCCTCTTTGTGTAGCTAGGATATCGACGACCTTCTGTCGAAGCTCTTTCGGTGGTGGAATCGACTTCATGAATTGAATACTCCCATCCCGCGTTGACCAAACACCCTCTTCAATGATCTGGATCGCCTCCTGCGGACATTCCTAGAAGCGTCAGAGCTGCGTCTCCATCTGCATACATTGTTGCTTGTCCGGTGCCGTCATCCAAGACGCCGCTGCATTCCCACTTGACGCCAAACATTTGCTTCGTAACAATTATTCTTGGGACATCGATATTTGCAGGACCCTATGTGTCGGGGAAGTGTTGGGGTTGACTTGTCGGTGACAGCAGAAGTAAATCGCCGGATACGATTGGTGCCCGGTAGACCCTCTTCTGGATGAGGAAGATGCCAAAAACTAGGTTCATCAAACGAATCGTTTTGCTTTCGTTTCCGCATTCTTGTGCCATCATTTGTTGAAGCAGAGCTGATCAGCGGACAGAAACATCGGGTACAATAGCACTGTACCTGGCAAAACGATACACCCAAAAACTGGCCGTTCGATATTCGTCGAACCAAAGATGGATTCATGATGCTTTGGGATGAATTTGTTTCCCGAATACCTTGAAAAATCAATTCAAATAGATCCGATAAGGTGTTCAATGGGATCACGTTCGAACAAGTCGTTGATAACTCCCCAATAGTGCGGATGGGAGGAACATCGCATCGGAATATTGTTCTACGAGAAGACCTTCTGTGCAGCATCCCTGGCGGTATAATCGTTCCACCCGCAAAGTCAAAAGGTTTTACAATCGCATCTTTCGAAATAGTATCGCGTGGCTCGACATGTTCGTCAGAGGAATGCCAGTCTTCGAAAAAGGCATCCAAACAATCATGCGAACAAAAAGAACGAGTGTATCCAAGCTTACTCAACTGCATCGAAGAAGTTGGAAAAGTAATCATGATACGTGATCTCGAGCATGACGACCCTGGGACAATATCCTCGCTTCCTCCAAATGTCATTGAACACGTTCGGCCAGAGTTTCCTAAAACCCAAAATGATGATGCCAAGATCTTCTGTGACCCAATAAGATTTGCTTTTGGCCAGCCAGCAGAGAGCTTTTCGTTGAATTTCGCCAGTCTTCCTGTACTTTGTGCAACAGAGACCGCTAGCTCTAAAGCTTGTAGACAGGAGTCATCCGACTCAACATCGCCCGATTCCTTTCGTTTGAAACTCGAAACGGTCAAGCAGCAGCACTTGTGAGAGCCATCTGTGTTCACTTTGGACTGGAATCGGCACCGTGTCAGCATTCCCATGACACAATCTGATTTCGATGATTTTGAGAGCCAATCATTTAATGCGAGGCATTTCTCAACCGTCAAAGTTACCTCTTCCATGCCCACCTTTTCCCGTGCTTTCAATGCGGATGTGGTCATTTCGTGCAACTTGAAATCACTGCAATGCAATTGAATCGATGTGATAAACAGAAATCCATCTATTGCTACCAAAGTGCAATTACTCAATAGATCGGTTTCTCTTGAATTAATTGTTGGAAGTGAAACAGATTTCGCTTCTGAAGAAAGGAGATCTGATACCGAAGCATTCTTGGTTCGATCGCTTCCATTCTCCGCGGCGACGTTTCCAAGACAGAGACAAGAGATCATGACAAAATCCAATTGACCCATACAAAAATCATTGATATTCGCAGGACGGTTGTCGTGGTTGAAAGTTATAGGTGTTTGACATACCCCATCCACGATCGATGCCACAGATGAGTTCGGCGAATGGACTTCACTTACAAAGCCACCAACAAAGTAGACCCCATTACTCTCGTCGTCACTTTCTTTACTTGCATAGTTCTCCTTCGAATGTTTACCATAAAGCTTCGGTAAAGGGACTCGAATAGAGCCATGGAATCCATTTCGCAGTTGATATAATTGATTCATGTCCTGTGACGTTGCTGATGAATGCAAGAGGTCCAAAATGTGATTCTGGAAATAACGTTGACTTTCGACGCGAATTTCATTCAAACCCAGCAGCACCGAAGATCGCAACGAAGGGTTTATGCGATCCTCTACGGAAAGGTGGCAAGTGTCTTCGACATTTCTTTCGTCGTCGTTCACTCGTTTAGAGAAAGAATGATCAAAGAACTCGGCGTAAGGGCTGCGAATAGAAGCTCGCCGGTTGACTTTTTGAGGGACGGAACCAATTGGTTGATCGTCATTACCAGGCTGAGCATTTGTCTCGTCTTCGGTGCCACGATTGCTGTTCAACAAAACGCTCACAACCCATGCTCTAGGCACATGTCTCTCAATAAGATCCGTCGAGCTTGATGATCCACGGAAGTTCCGGCATTCCCAATCTTTCACGCGCTCAAAATGCAGGTCTTCTGCATACGTTTGTTTTATTTTCCGAAATCCGTAGTTTATAAATTTCATTGGACAGCGGATTGAATGGTGCCCTTTCCCCCTTGAAGTAACATCCGATCCAATGCCTCCCCAGTGTGATAAAATCTTTCCTTTTCTCAATGACGTGTGTGACTTTTCGCAAGGCTGGGTTGAGAAAGATGCAATTGAGTCGTCCGTTCTATTTTCCATGGAGGAGTTGGCTACGTCAGAGGCATGTTTCAGCAAAATGAGAGTCGATCGCAAGCGAGCTCCATAGGAAGTGATAATCTTATCGTCGACATCCAAAGCGAGGTTAGAATTCCCCTGAAAAGATACGAGATGAACGTTATAAGCTTGAACGATTCCCCCTCTTCGAAGGCTGCATTGGAGAGCCACGGACATGGGAAAATGGGAAAGATATAGCCTACATCCAACTTCTGAAGTCATCTGTTCGCTATTGACGGTATTACCTCCTCTGTAACCGCTGTGTCCGCTCGTCGACTGGTTCAAAAGAATCATATCGAGATAATGAATCACGGTCGCTTGAGAATGTCCAGAAGAAACGGACAGAGTCTGAACAGTCACGAATTTCACCCGTGATCGTGTTCACAAGATGAAGAGGAGTAATTAACGGTGGTATCCTATTCTGATCACGTTCCGACTGACTTCCAATTTGCGATGAAGGGTTTGTGATCCCAAGCGTTGATGTCTTATTTTCGTAACCCCAAGATACACTGTCGGCTTGCGTCGCCACAAAAACATGTGAAGGAACCCGTCCAACGAATCGACTGTAGGAAGTGGAAGTAGCCGAGTCTTTATCGCCTTTATTGTCACAGGAGCATCTTATGAACCGACCATGGTTTGTATACAACATCATGGAAGACAAGAGTATCCAACGGATGAATTGCCTCGTGGTTTACTATAGCTTGTTTCCCGTGCAACACCACAACACAAGTAACTTCTGCGTTCTCTACATCGTACACTTCGACTAAAGCGAATGGATTAGATGGATCCAATGCCACAATAGGAGATATTGCATCGACTGTGGCCACCAAGGAAAATTTCGGTCTAGAATTCTTCATTTTTTGGAAATCCAATTGCTCTTTTCTCCAAAATTGTGTTAGTGTCCAGAGGTTGGTTTCCGTCTTGGCTGTGTCTGGAAGCGTTGGCTGTATTAATTCCAGATCGTGAACCTCAATCATTGCATATCCAGTGGACGGTGAGGAAGAAAATGATGCTGAAACTTTGCTCTGACCATATTCCGACACCTCCGAACTTTCTAGAAAAGGAATCTCCGTGTATCGTCTTATTGCGACTTTTCGTTCTAGTCGAGCGGCATTGCAAGCAAGCTTCAGCAATCGTTTTGGGAAAGACAGCAAGTGCTCGTGGTGTGGCCCCAGTTTCGATGCTGGAATGAAAATGAAACCACAATCGTTGTGATATTCCGTAGATCTATCCACCGAACATCGCTTACGCTTTGTCCCCGGGCGGGGCGAAGTGGAAACGATGGACGATTCTCCCATGCAAAACCGATGGCATTGTGCTTGGTTCATCCAACATACCGAGTCCCCATCACACACCGAATCGCATGGCTACAACCCCGAGCATTCTGTTTGAAACATTTACAGATCGAAACAATGAGATATATTGATGCGGTGATGACTTTCAGAACTGTTGGTTCTGGAGAGTACAATGGACGAAGCTGATCGACCAGAGCAAATGAAACAAGAAAAGATCGGAATTTTTTTTTCGAATTTGAAATTCATCATTATTTTTCCTACAAAAGCGGGTTGGTCGTACTAATCGTACGAACTCAGAAGACGCTGTGGTATGAACCCTATCTAAAAATCTCTAGCTAGGTTAACCAGGACTTTCACTTCGTCAAGGATGATGTTTTAACATGAATAATTATTACAGATTCCATTATGCATTCGTTGTCTAGCTAAATTTCCGTGTTCTCAAACGATCTTTGACTTCTCTTCTTCGTAATACTTCCAAAAGATGTCGATCAGTTCACGCTTCGACGCCTGTCGCCATTCGTATTTCTTCAAGGCTTTGGCTTTGGCATCCCCAAGTTCTTGGTCGCACAAGAAGAATTTACGATCCGAGAGCTGGCGTTTGATATGTTTGTAGACATCAGGGGAGTATGGTACAGGACCGAGTTCCTTGAGCGTTTGCTGAATGGCCTTTACCATTGCTTTTGTCCCTTGGTGATCTTCGGCATCAAAGCAAACGTCGCGTTTTCTTGGAGTAGGATTCTCGTCATCTTCATCAATATTTTCTAACGCTGGGGCAGACTCAACTCCAACGTCCTCTTCCTCGATTTTCTTCTTCTTTTTCTTCTTTTTGGATTTCTTCTTCTTCTTTGAACCAGTAGGTGAAACAGGTGTGTTTGCGAGAGCCGCAGCGTCTACGCCTCTTGACATAGAATCGTTGTTATCGACTGTCTCTGAATCATCAGCGTTCTCAAAGTAGTCGACATTTTTCTCTTCAAAATCAGGGCCGTAGTCATCGTCATAACTTGGTGACCTCTCTGAGTAATCAGGGCCGTATTCATCATCATAACGCGTACTTGACCTCTCTGAGTAATCATAGCCGGAATCGTCGTGACGCGAATGCGATCTCTCATTTCGATCGGTTGAACCATTTGAATTCGTATTGTCATAATCTGCGTATTTGATGTTGATTGTATTGTGTGCTACTTCCCGCTGCTGTCTCTTTCGTTTGAACGAAAAGAAGAGGAAAAAGCAACATCCACAGCAACAACACAAGATCAACAGAAGTACAACTCCCGTGAAGACGTATACTAACGTCCTGTGAGTATCGCTCAATCCCCATTGATCAAACAGTTCTTCAAACCATGTTTCGACTGGACCCTGTCGATATTCAACAAGGGGCGTCGTAGAAGTTTCGAAGTAGGCGTCCACCTCCGATCTTCCTGCGAATCCGAGGTCTGAACTCGACAATATTGCGAGATCTCTCGATTCGATTTTTGCCATTCGCCTCTGAGATTGAGATCCAAACTGAAGAACAACAAAGCCCGAAACCACCATTTCAGAAACCGAATCGAAAAATACAGGTTCCAAGGTAGAAGTGATGGAACATGTTTCAGACCCACTGCTGCATCCGACTTGTGTTCTGTTATTGTCAATGACGCGCCCGTAGGAATCAAGCGCCAACTGAGTCTTGTCGTCGTTTGCTCGTCCGTAAGAAAATGATTCAATGGCGTTTATAAATACCCCTGCCTCTCTTGCTTCTTCGGTGGGTTGAACACAAATTTTGATCTTTTCACCTTCGTGCAACGTTTTCCTTCTGATAATTTTATCGTTTTCGTCACACGGGAAGGCTTCTGCCGAATAAGTCTTACTCGTTGGTTGGACGCTTATGAGTTCTTCGACGAGCTTTTGGCTAATCACTTCGCCTTTAATATAGTCATAAAGGGAGCGCGAATTCGCCTGTGATTTAAACTGAACGTTGACTGCTCTCAGCGATCGCTGCTTCCTGTTTGATGCATTGCTGTACTGAAGATAGACAGTTCCCTCAGCCACGACTGTCCCTGGGCTATAAAAGAAGTCATTCGAAAGAACTGTTTCGATGCTGCACACCTGACTGCCTTTACGACAGTCTACAGTCGTCACGTCGTCAGTTCCAAACGACTCGACTGCTCTTTGGAGGACAGAACTTCTGGTGAAATGAAGGTATTTAATCGTGTTGATGTAAATGTTGTCGTTGCGAGTCTTCTCAGTAGTCTTCAAGCACAGTCTCAACGTTTCTCCATTGCTCAAGGCAGTAGGGGACGAAATTTCTTGATTGTTGTTGTTGCATCGGAAAACATCGACGCCCCAGTTGACACTCCTGTCGTCGAGGACGTCGGTGATTCCTACCAGGTCGTCGAGATCTGCTTTGATTGTGAGAAAATCATCACGGGGTGCAGAAACAACATCGTCTTCGTTATCTGGTTTAACGAGCCATAGACGAGCACAGAAGCCAATCATAGAGAAATTCTCATAGTTATCAATGTAACTCGCGCTGTTAATGCCGTCTGGATTCAACAAGAGTGCCAGACGGACCGAATTCCTTGACAATTCGACCAAGCTTGAGTCGATTTCGGCGTCCGAAATAATTGGACCTTCGCAGTCTTTGCCGTTAACGATGGAGTATCGGATGTGTTCATCTACAATCGACGACGAAAATTTATAGTCGAGATTGAGACGGAAGCCATCAAATGTGAACGTAGGTTCATCAATTCTGTACAGAAACTCCTGGGTTTCTCTAGACACATCAGAAAAGCAGGCGCCGAAGTCGAACTTGTTCAAAATCAAAGCGCAAAAGAGCAAGACATTCGTGATGCGGAAGGGATTGGTTACAGTTCCCGCCATTGTCTTCGTTTTTGGTAGGTAGCGTGAATTTGGTGTCACACAAAAAGTTGTAAGAAATAATGAATTTTTTATGGAAGGAGGACATTCAGAACCTCCGTCACTCTTCACTTACTTTCTTGAAAGGTGAGATGCATCCATACGGTTCCATTGTGCCGTTTGTCGGAGAGACTTATCCGCGTTTAAAAACCGGTATTGCAATATCACTGTCCGTACAGTATTTATAGCTTCGAAAGTTGAATTCGGGTTTTCGCGCCACCAACAACCGTCATTCCAAGACATTATGGCATATGAGTGAGTCACACACGTGGAGAAATATCAATGATATTTGTAATTTGTAGTTTTCTTCAACGGAACCCAACGAGTTGGGCGGCTGATAAAGTTGAGAAGAATGCATATATATCACCGCGCTTAGGTTCTCCCTTCCCCAAATTCTGCATTCTTCTGGTCTTCTGTGGAATTTCTTTGACTTTCGACGAGACCTTCCAACAGCTTCCGATAAATCAAGGATACCTTCTCCAAAACCTTCTCAAATGTCCGTGTCACCGAGCCATTCCAAGTTCACTCAAAAGTCCGATCCATGAAGCTTCATTCGGGGAAATAATTATCGTACCGAACCCCTTCCATAGTGGGATTTCCTGCATGACGGGCAACCGTATGAGACATACAAGAAGAGGACTAATACATAAACTCTCACTATAGTAATTTAGGTGCAGTCTCTTTTACGCGCAGTAGCACTAATCGTACACGAATATTAAAAAAGGATGATTATTTCTAGATAGAGCTACGCTACAAGTTTGATCGAGGTACTCATGACGATGTTCCGTATAGGCAGTCACAAATCGATTTGAGATTTCGCCCGTCAACGATTACTTGGTAGTATAAATCCGACACCATCGGCAGTTTGGTGCGTTTGTGAGCTACTCCTCGCAGATCCAAATATTGAGGCCATACTTTGTCGTCTGTACCTTCTTGCTATCTTTTGACTTTGGTTGAACGAGTTCGCTATTGGTGCTTTTACCCGGTGAGCACTCGTTGGCGACACTGTTTTTCTTTGCGCAAGAAGTTTTCGGAGGACTTTCAGACGAGACCGACTCGACGGCTTCTCCGGCATGAATCGTTCTCGAATCTGGTTTGCCGTCGGGTGTAATATTGCACCACATCACGGCACGACCTCGTTGTGGCTTCACTCTCAAGTCTCCGCATTTTGGAAAGTACGGTGCATCCTCCCTCCTCGTCTCCCAACGTATTCAAATAGCAAAAGATTGTGACCAATCGACGTTTGCATTCCAAGTCTTTCCGGGGCAGCTCCACGCTATCGTCCTCTAATAAATTCCCCAGGTCGTGATGGATCCCGAAAAATTGACCGGGAAGATACCGCACCAAGCTGAAGCGCCTCGATCTGATGAACCCAACATCCCAATATATTGGCAATTCGTTGTTCGAGGGCGCTAATTTTGCTATCGTGAAGCTTCCGAAACGAATAAAAGGTCGACGTCCTGTGAGAATCGTCAACGATAGTTCTTCTTTTTCTCTTTTTTGCTTTTTTTCCCCCCCTTTTTCTTTTTTGTCGAATCTTTTTGACTTTGTTGATCTACTGAATCGTGACATTTCTTTGTGGGTGTCTCACCGTTGCAAACATCGTTCTGCTTTTTCGTCGGAACAACGACGTCGTCTTTTTTCTTTTCGTTTTGTAACGTGTCAGTGGCGAGCGTTTTCGCTTTCGATTGGGCTTTTGGCCCTCTGCCTCCTCGTCGTTCTCGTCGTCGTCATCATATCCCATATTGTCGACAAAGGATTTTTCAAAGGAAATCGAATGGATTTTTTGGTCAAAGTATTCTAGTTCGGAATGTGTCAAGAAATTGTCAATAATGTATATCGCGGGTTCTTCGGGCTTTGTAGCTCGTTCGACTCGAATCTCATCCTGACATTGGGCAGCACTACCTATATCTTCCACAGAGGTGGTAGTAGCAGCATTGGCACTTTCAGTAGTTTCTTTGACACCGGTGGGGCTAGGGTTCCTTATGTGGCTCCTCTTCCGTCGCCTGCTGCCATTCAAAAATAGTGGTTGATATTCTTCCTCACTAGAATCCGAGAAAAACAGAGTACGCATGCGGCGATAAAAGGTGTGGGCGGTCCTTCCAACCCCGGACAATCTAATGGACTTTTGAGCAAAGGATGGATGGAAGTTCGGAAGAGTCGCAATAGAAACAAAGTGAGTGAGAGCAAGGAAAACACGTACGTACGCAATCGATTTCAATAAATTTCTTTCATGTTCGCCTTCGACAATGTTATTGCTTGTATGATTGAAGGTTGAGAGTAGGCGACGTACATTTCTATCTCGGCTTGATCTACGACGCGGGGATGCTTTCGAAGAATCCTTCTTCCTTGCGTAACTGGACCTGGGCCGTTCGAGAGGGTAGGAGAGGATGCTACCGGGACGTCAGAGTTAGCTTGGCCGCAGTCGCTCGGGTAATTGGCGCCAGCAGCAATATTTTCAATTTCGCTTCTTGCCGCCATCTTCCCTAAACGCTCTCGTCGGTTTCTAATTTCTGCTATCTTTAGACGAAAGTTCGATCGATGACAATCTTATAGTGTTGAATATCCATTGTCAATTCGTAATGAGCATTGGTTTTTGTTCGTTGTTATCGCACACAGATCCATTTTTTTAGTTTAATCGAACTAATCAAAAGCCGTTAAATATTGAATCGAACTAATCAAACAGACGTTAAAATTAGTCTTGGATTGGGCGCTATCAATTTTGCTTCCTTTCATTTCAATTATTATTTGTTCTTTGAAATTGTGAACGATTTTCGGTGACTTCTTGTTGAATGTCGTTATTGGTCTTGGGAAATCATTGCATAAAACAATAGAAATCTATTGCTCCGCAATGTTCTGAATCAAACAAACCGTCAACGGCCAAGTAATTTTGTTTATGCTCGACGTCAATTCGTAACTATGCTTCAAGAAATAGCCAGTTGGCGCCCTAAGGATGGACGCAGCAACCACGAAAGCATCGATTGTGCTCGCAGCATTTACAACACCAGAAAGCTTTTTCTGTCAGCTGTAGGTTTGGCTTTGGTGCGCTCAATTCTTTTCTTATCCAGATCCATTGATGATATTCAATCAAAACATCAAATAATCAGCGATATCCCAACCTTCACAACAAATGTGCTTCCATCTGGTTCGCAGCGACAGCAACGAGATCAAAAGCTTCCCCACTGGAGACTCGGGACCGACTGCTCTTTGTACAGCTTTGATTGTTTTGCGGTAGCTGTGCGAGAAGATAAATACATGCCTTACCCCTTCTCGTTGAAGGTGAGAAAAGAAATTGAATCATCCGCGAATTCCAAAGAGACATCGATAAAGACCAACAATGATTGGTCGGTAGAAACCATCGATGAGCTTCCTGCCGAATGGATCGAATATTTGGGAAAGAACGAAACAGAAGGCGAAATTCCGGACAGAATTTTTTTGTATCCGCCCCAAGTCCCAGACAAGGAATATCAGAGCTGCATCAATCTTGCGATTAAGCGAAACAAAACTACAATTGAGCAACTCGACATTCTATTTTCGGGGGACTCTCCTCGAATTGTGCCCGAGCCTGATACTAACATGATGGCATTTACTATTTCCGATTATGCCTATGTTCAAGAGATGATCCATGATATGTTCCAAATGATGGATGATATTGTTGGTTTTTCGAACAAACACTTTTTCTTGGTAGCCCTTGATTAAAAATCCGCAGAACTCGCATGTCGATACGGATATTCCGTCGTAATGTGGAAAGCCGACGACAATCTACGAGATGCCGTGGCAAACACAAAAATGATACTCTCCTATGAACTCGTGAAACGAGGAATTAGCTTTTTCTTCACAGAAATGGATGTTTGGTGGATTCGTTCCCCCAAGCCTCATCTCATTGACTTTCAAACGGATCCTATTGGAAAACGCATCTACTTTTCGGGACATCAGAACCAATACCATGCAGCCAATATTGGTGTCTACGCAGTCACGGCGGACGAATACACGGAAGAATACTTTCGAATTTGCCTTGATATTCTCAAGGAAAAGCTAGAAACACACGACCAATTTGTCATGCAAGCAGTTGATACCATTTTCCGACAAGGATACGAAGGCAAGACGATAAGAATTGACGACAACAAACAATGGAAACCGGAAGGTGCACCGAAGACTCCAGAGATCAAACACCCCTTTTCGTCATTGAGATTTTCTCCTCACGAGGTCGTTGCGGATGAAAGGCCTACAACAATGCACAAAACATTGGCCATTCATACTTTGAATAACAAGCCGCTACAATCCCCATATGGCAAAAAGATGAACGCCAAAGAACTTGGTGTGTATTATGGATTTCGGACATTTCCAAAAGGAACTCCGAGCGCGGACTCCACTGTCGCTGGATATTATGAACGAAGCGGTGAGAAGAGACGGTACTTGTGGTTGGATACAGATACTCGGACCAATCTTTATTCATTTTCAGATTCGAACCATTTCCAGCACAAGGAAGCGTTGGAGTGGACCATGGCCATCTTGATCGCAATTGCACGCAAAACCAATCGAATCCTGGTTTTGCCCCAAATCTTCTATGCCTACTATGACGCAGGAACGTATTTTGTTTGGCCTATCATGGATTGCTCCAAAGTGACGGAGATGGTCGATTTCAGAGAGACAAAGGCTTGGAAAACTGATGGCTTAGGCGCTGACCACTGGCCATTTGAGTCGGTCGTAAATACCGCTTTGTTTGAAGCTGTTGATGATAGAAAGAAAATATCGATATATACACAGGTTTCTGATCGATCTTCCATCGTCTCCAAGAAAGTCTGGAAAGCCACCGTCGATGATCGCAAATGGTTGGATGCGTGGATTGGTTCTCTCTCAGTCGTCCCAGAGATCGATTCGGCCGAGGTACTGCTGGTAAATCCCGACATGCTAATGGAGAGGGGTAGAATCGAAGCATATGTGCGTCGTTTGAAGAGGCGACAGAAAATAAGAGACCCAATAGGTCCAATGGAACGAGAAGTCTTAGAAATCTATGACTTACTTGGATGGTGCTGGACTAAACAAGGATTTCGACATACTGCAAATAAAATCAGTGCATCTGATTCGTGTTATGGAATAGGAAAGCCGAGAATATATGAATGATAGTACATAATAATATAGTTCAAACAATTCATTGATCCAACCAGCATTCTAAGCTTCCAGGGCAATCTTAGCGACCGTGAAAACTCTCTTCTACATTTCCGATCAACTCCAATATCTTCATCGTTGAGTTATGGACTCAATTTATTAGGAAGATCGTTCCGCATTGTCGGTGTAAACGTATGGCCTATTGATCCGACGAATCCCTCAAGTCACCGAACAAAGCTCAAAAGCATTCTGAGTACACATCCTACTTTGTACTTGTACCCGAAGATGAACCGCCTGAATTTGAATTAATTTTCAAGCCGACCCAGCTAAGTGCCAAGTTACCAATCGAAAGAAACGCCAAATGCTTCATCGCGCCCTTATACGTCTCTTTTTCCAATCCCAACTCACGAAGAACTTGATCACCGTCCTGGACCAATGCGAGTGCCCCCATTTTGGGTAATTCTTTCAGTACAGTTCTGCTTCTGCCCAGAAACCGACTATCACCGTTCTGTGGGCTCCCGAATTCCATTCCACGATACTCTGCCAGACACAATGCTTTGATGGCGAATGCAATTGGACTTAATTGTTTCAGTGTGCTGACAACTACAGGCGGGGGCTCGGACTGATCGACCCCTGCAGGATTGATTATTCCCACTGTCATCATGACAACCATGATTGGTATACCAGCTACAACAGCAATGTCACCCGTTGGGCTTAGAGCACCAATAGCAAAACCCAGAGAGGCACCCGCAACTGTCATCAAAGTGAAGACGCCAGTCAATGCTTTCAAACCAATGCGAAGGCCGCACCAATGCTTGAGACTGGCAGTGAAAATAGCAGCGAAAACACTGTCGAGAGGAATTTCCGCGATTGTTTTGGCTAATAGATACTCCAGATTCGTGTACTGATGACGTTGCTGTTCTCGCTGTACCACCGGCTTTTCTTTTGCAAAAAGGTCTATTGTTTTCATTAGTGTCATCATGCTTGATCAAGTTAAGGCAGGTTAATAATACAAAATGAATTGTCATGTCAGAGTTTGCAGCGACAGAGCATACACGCAAATTTTGCAAAAATCGAGCTTCGCAACATACCTCATGTTGATGACACCAAACGACAGCAGAGCGACTCGATCTGCAACAGATTTCGCAGAAAAGACTCCCTTTTTAATCGAATGAAAAATCCGAGTGAAGAGGAATGCGTTTCCACATGACGCGACCAAGCGAAAGACATTGACACGATGGTTACGAATATTTTGTCTCCACGAACGTTGCAGCAACCGACCAAAACGTCTTATCGTTCTAAATGGTTGAGTTTTTTTCGCTGGAAGGGAAATCTCGTTTACCTTTACACTGATTGCTTTTGTATCGGCATTCCCAGGTGGTTCGTATGTTTCTTGACTTTCAGCGAATGATTTGGCTAGCCCGGAAATTCTTAGCTCATCCTTACTAGCCTGGTTAGCATCTTCTGAATCAACGGAAACTAAATCAAGTAGAAACTCTGCCGGATTCGTTTGCTCGGGACAGGGAAACCCCAAATCTGCAAAATAAGATACAGCTTCGCTCGCCTTTCCGTGATAACAGACATATCCACCAGGACCAAGAAGAATCAGAGAATCCAACATTTTGAAGATTGATGACGGTGGTTGATGCAACGAGACAATACAAGGAATATTTCTCTGCTGAACCAGCTTTTTGATGAGACTAACGACTCTTTTGCTCATCGTGGAATCAAGACCGGAACTGGGTTCATCAGCAAGAAATAGTTTCGGTGCTGAAATGAGCTCAAGGGCTAGAGACAATCGCCGTTTCTCGCCACCTGATAACCCATTATGCGATGCAGAGTTTCCAACTTTCCTACTTTTCAGCTTGGCCAGACCTAAAGCCTCCATGAGCGCCGTCACAAGTCGTCGTCGCTGGATGTTTGAATGTTCGGGCAACTCTAAGAACGAGGCCAATTCGAGTGTCTCTTGTAGCGAAAGCATGTCGAAAAAATTGTCTTCCTGTTGCATCCACGCCACACGTCCCCCTTGCACCTGCAACGACTCTTTACTTTCATTTTCTTTGTCAAAGTAAAATATTTCTCCGTTGACTACCGATCTGCTCAACGATGATAAAGTTCCACCGAGCGCTCTAAGAGTGGTCGATTTTCCAGCGCCGCTGGGTCCAAGTATCCCACAAACATGCCCATTGTCAACACAGCCAGAAAATTCGTGTAAAAGGAATACACCTTTCGCAGTGCGCACGCTCAAGTTGTTCCAGTACAGCCCGCTTGCTATCACCGTAGCATTCTTGCCTTCCGTCTTATCCAACTCGCTTTCACTTCCGGTGCTTCCTCCGATGAGAACAGCACAGATGAAAACCAATACTGTTCTCGCGTGCCGAAAACAGCTTTCGAATCTCATTCTATTTCCTTTTAGAGATAGGATCTATCCTACTACCTCGTCGTCGCAATGAGATATTCTTTGAAGAAAAAGCAAAGGGGATGTGGCTTTGAGGAAAAAGATGATGTGATGTTGTCGATCATCGATAGTGTTCTTGTTCTCGCTGATTTTGTTCTTCGTGCGATTCGATTCGTCTTCCGATCGCGTACGTGTAAGGTATCTTGCATGTTGAAGACAGTATCAGGGTATGGAAGATACCACCGCATTCTGCATACACATACGCTTCTGCCAAAAAACGAGACTTTCTATCTGCCGTTATGGTTTCTTTCTAATCTCAGTTGGATCTAGCATCCGAAACATGTAGACTATTTTTTGATTATCTATTTATGTCACAGGAACATGGTGAGCTATATTTTTTACTGAGTCTCATATTGTCACTCCTACGATCGTAATTTTGCTCAGCAGCCCAACAGGAGCATCCTCCTCCTTGCGCTGGTATTAGATCCAAAACCATGCCATACCGAAGAAGCCCCTGAAGCTTCGTCGTCACTCATCGTTTGCGACAGAAATATTGACTGCCCTCGGTAAAAAATCGTCCTGGCATACGCGGCTCTAAAATTAACAACAACAAGACTACTTTGATGAGAATTATGTTTTACGTGTTAATCTCGCTATATTCGATTATTCACTACGTAGTTACTATTGGTATTCTGTCGAAACTGACGAATAGAAATCGTTGCTCAGGACGATTTTTGTTCCTTAGTTTTCTTTTCGAGAAGTTCCTTCGCCTCGGGGAGAGCGTTGGCAAGCCCCTTTGCAAGGGTCTTAGAATTTTTCTCAAGACCTTCCAATAAGGCTTCGATAAGGCGGCCATAGCGTTCTGTGAGTTCTGCGATTCCCGACGATTGATCAATGGTTTCTATAGTTTCCTTGGCACAAAGGGCATTCGCAATGATAAAGGCGAAAAATGCGTTCCTCTTTTGTTCGCAATCGATGTTGAACTTTTCTTTGAGCTCATCTGCGATCATCTTGTGTCTGTAACACGGTATGCTCAATGTGATGAAACGCTGCCACACCTTTTGAAATCGTGCCACTGTGCGAACGTCACCACCACAAACTTTACAGGTGACTTTACCGTCTGGAGGAATGATATCGTTGTCCATGGTCGAAAATTTACAATGTAATTGCTAACAGAAAACTTGTCGTGAATGTGTGGAAACAATGACGAAAAACAAATTGTGACAATCATCATTCGATCGGAATCAGTTGCTCCGCTCCATCGCTTGGACATTCGATTCGTTTCGATTCGATTTGCATCGTTGAAGAAAGGAGAAAACGAACCGATCATTCTGAGAGTCACAACAAGATTAAAACAAGACACAACAAGATTAAAACGAGAAGCAATGACACAACCAGAGCACAATTGATTTGACAGGAACTGTAAAATTCAAAAGTCCATCGCAATGCAAAGCAAGATCGAAATTCGATGCCTCAGAAAATCGGAAAATCTAAAAGGAGGTGCACGACTGGTTGTTCTATCAGTCGACTACTCCGACTAGGCCAAACAACCACTGCTCATAGAACCAGGTTCTTCGTCATGACTACTTCGACTACGCAATAACCACGCAAGACCTATCATGTGGAGGCAAGTTTAGCTTTTCCGGAACGTCACCTTTGACAGTCTTTTTTGAAAAGAATGTTGTCGATGCTATGTAAACACCATGATTTATAATTATCCAAATCCCTTGGAAGGCAACTTCTTTTTCTTTCGTCTTCGTGCTGCGTCTCTTCTTTGTTCTCGATTGAGATTTTCATCTTCGATATCTTCGTATTTCGATGGTCGTTCCAAGAAAACACCGTCATCTTGTTCGTAATCGTCATCATCCAAGTCAAGACCGAAAAGCATGGCGTCGAGCTCAAGATCGTCATCATTGCTGTTGTCAAAGATAGCAACTCCGTCTTCGTCCACTTCCAGCTCTTCTGTATCATCCTCTGCTTCGTCCAAAGCGCTGGAAATCGCCTTTTCTTCATCAGTTTCTGCATCCTTTCGCTTTTTCTTGAGAAAGACTTGGTCTTCTTCGTCTTTCTTTTTCCCTTGTGAGACCCTGATCGGCCTTCCCTTTAACATTTTCCCGTTGCAGGTTTCCATACAAACAGTGGCGTAGATTGGATCGGTGAACTCTAGAAATCCATAGCCCTTGCTTTTTCCGGTCTTCCAGTCCTTTACAACCTTAAAGGAATGTAAGACCATCCGAGATTGTCCCATTGTCTCCAAAATGAATTTTCCGAGTTCTTGCTTATTGGTGTCGAATGATAGATTTCCGACAAATACTTTGCATGGGTCGACGAATCGTTTTGTCCCCTTTCGACCGGCGGTCTTGATTCGTTCTTTGTGAATGGATCCTATTTTCGAGTCGGTTCCATATGGGTTCTTCTGTGTTCTGGCCTGGGAAAACCGACGTTTTGGCGGCTTTTGTTCTTTTGCAAAGAGAGACGTGGTCGTCGTTGCTAGTGCCGATGCATCGTACCTTCGATGCAATACCGGCGACCAAGCATCGATATGGAATGTTTTCAAAACGACCAGCAACAGCGATGTGGTCACTATTCTCCTTGTCGTCATATTGCTTGTATTCTACTGTACTATAAATAAATACGATATGACAGAATCGATTTCTGTAAGACGCTCCCAGTTCCGATGAACTTGATCAGGGATAGTGAATCGAAACAGAAATATCACCGAACATCAAAACATCACTCAGTGTGTATTCGATTGCCATTCGAATAGTTTCTGATGCTGATGGACGTACTCGTCCGTTGGTTGGCCCTGGCTGGCACTGATGTCTGAAAAAGTTGAATCTCGAGTAGCTCACGACTGACTGACTCACCGAACTAAAATACCGTTTCGTGAATTCGGTATGTTCACAGTAGGAACTAGTACTGTTTGTACGTCTTCCGTACCCGCGACCACACGTCGCGGGGCAGAAGAGCTAGTCACGAACGCACATGATTGCGTTGAAAAGGAAAAGAGCGTATTTGAGTATGAAGAAATATCTTTTTGCTTGAATTCTACCGAGAGAACCGTGTCATGGGGATGATTCTTACTTGTTCGCATCGTTTCTCGCGAGTTTGAGAGGATCTTCTTGCTAGGAGACGAGAATCCACATTCATTTGCACAATCAAAACAATATCACATAAAAGCCATGAAAATCTTTGCCTCTTCTTGCCTTCTTTTGCTTCGAACTTCTTCTGCATTCAGCAATAGAGCCTCATCTCTAGCTACGTCTAACGCATCTTGTGCCGCTTCTAAATCATTCTCATCTACCGCCCTCAGCATGTCGAAGCCATTCTCAGTCATCGTCGAAGCCGAAATCAAGGAAGACCGCATGGAGGAATTCTTGAAGATGATCGAAAACAACGCCCTCGAGTCGCGCAAAGAACCTGGTTGCATTCGATTCGGTAAGCGATACCTGCAATATATTATTGTTGATTCTGGAATGGAACCGATTGTCCGATGAAATTTCAATTTTCGTTTTCCTCCGAATCTCCGTCTGACTATTTAATCTGCAAACTCTCCGTTCACAAATTTACAGATGTTTTGCGAGACCAGAGCAGCGCAACCAAGTTCTGGTTTTACGAAGTTTACGAGAACCCAGAAGCCGTTGATTTCCACAAGACCCAAGCGCATTATCAAAGCTGGGCTGACTTCAAGGCCAGTGGAGGAACCGTCAGCAGTGTCAGCCACAAAGCCGACGGAGAATTCATTGGTGGAAAGGCCTAAAGCGTTGTCTACACGTCGTTCGCAAGAAAATTGATATTACTTTTTTATGAGCAATCGTGGTTCATCAACTTCGGATCGTCTTTGGGGATGCTCTGGTTTTATATATTAAGTTGGCGTCTTTGATTATAGTGTAATGTCAAAATTGGATCTTTATTATTTGCTTTATAATTTCTAGCTTTGAATTGACGGCGTCCTAGTTTCACATAATCTTTTGAAATTAATCTATTCGGGAAGTTTTGGATGAAGCCGACTTCTGTCGAGTGCATAAGCGAATTTTTCCTCCAGATCGTTGTAATCTTCAAGACCCTACTGCTATTCGAATCAGATTTGGAGGAACGTTGTGGCTGAGGGCAAAGTCCAACTCGTGGTAGTGTGCCAACAACGTGTATGGGCAGACGAGTGTGAAATTTGTACCCAGCGACGGTCCTTTGGCAACGTCTAAAAGATCGTAGAACGTTCTCTGGCAAATGTGCGGACCCAAATGTATCGAAAATAGACCTCCAAATCCTCCACCTTCGTGCTGATATTTGGTGAATAGCGGGGCTACGAATTTCGGATACCACACTATATCCACATCTGGATGATCATTCATGAAGCCTGCCAAACGTTCTGTCGTCTCGTTGATCCGGGCATTTCTTTCCGGAAAGTCTTCCGAATTGTACACCATAGCCAAAGCATCAGCTTCGTGTAGGCCTCCAAAGGTGTCTGTGCATTTGGCCATATCTTCCCTCATCCATCGACCCTTTTCTGTGTTGGGGTTGGTGATTACGCTTCCTGCGATGGCATCACCACGTCCCGACACAAGCTTCGTCAAAGACGTGCATACGGCGTCGGCCAATCCCGACTCAAGAAGATCTACGTTGAGAAAGTTACCAATCGTGTCATCCACCACGACGCAGAAGTCATGTTCATCGGCCAAGTTCCGCAGGGCTTCTAAATCTGGACATTGCAATAAAGGATTGGAGGGGACTTCTGTGAATACAGCAGACCAACTACTCCCATCTCTTTCTTGTAAAATTTTCTTCAACAGGCTCAAGTCGCTTTCGTCGCCTTTCCCAAAGAATTCGACGCCAGCCGGAGAAAACTCTTGGCGAGAACACATTTTCAAGGTATCGAGATAGGGAAATCCATACACTATCGACGTTCCACCGAGTGATGATGGGTCTTTTTCAATCTGGTACCGACGAGCCGATCGTAGTGACTTGTAAATGGTTGCCATACCACTGGGAACCAAAAATATGTTTTCGGTGCCAACATTGGTCCAGCTCGAGATTCTTTCTTGAAGTTTTTTGTGGGGCGATGTAGCATCGCTAGTGTTGTCACTCATCGACGCGCACGGATATTTCGACGGATCGCAGGAATGCAAGATGGTTGGTGTTCCTTGAACAGGACAACACGTAACTCTTTTTGAGAATTTCTTTCCGAGAGTGTTCAGGGCCTTTTCTGCCCGCCGGCTGCTTACAAGTTCTCCCGTGTGTTGCCAGTATGCCTTGGCTTCACTTCCGGCGGTTGTTTCGGCCGGAAACAAGACTGCATGAACATCGGCTTCTTCGAGAGAAGCCACCCGGATTCTGCTGTTCGAAGATTCCTCGGTTGTCAGACTTTCGGCTCGCTCTATTAAGGCATTGTCGATCCGGTTGGAAAAGTTGCTCCCCATTTTATTTTGTTCTAAACTTTCCCGCAAGAAGGCTTGGCACCTCAGAGCAGCTTCTTTTGTAGGGAGTACCAAGCAATCCTCTTCGTAGCCCTTGTCGTTTGGAAACATCTCTAGGACCACCTCCATCAGTTGTAATACATACGTGTGGTAGACGAATCGTGGATAGCCTGTTTTCAATGCCATGACGGTTTCTTTGTCACCCTCTTCGTAGCCGACAACCGAACACCAAGTCGGAAGCGAGACGGAGCAAGCGTGTTCGTCGAAAGGCAAGGGAGCCCCCAACTCCTTGCTGCAAAAAGGAAGGTCGCAATCTGCCAAGGACTCGTCGGAGATGCGGCTAGAGGTCGACAAATTGGCTTCGCCGACGGTATTGCCGTGAGCTCGTTTACCATCGCGGCCTGCGATGACAGCTGATCGAGAAGGCAATGAAGACAGGCGACGGCCGACGGCTGCTATCCTCCTGGAGGAGGATGCCGTAAGAAGACGATGTCCCAGCATTCTAGAGGTATTTTATCTCATCTACTGCCACTAAAAGCGTTTGTTTCTGTATCTCTCTTCGATAAGGTTCGAGTGTTTGTGGGGTTTGGGAATTAGAACGACGTTGCGCAATCCTCTCTATCCGATGTTCGAAGCAATGCAAAGGATAACCAATAAGAAAGAGAAGATGAGGCCTATTTTTATGACATACGAGTGAGAAGAATGCGTATCACGTAAGGTGAATAACGAATGAACGTGGACGGTCTGTCTTCGATCTCTTTCTCCTTTTGGTCGAAGAAAAACAGTAAAACGTACTTCTTGGAGTGTGATTCCATCGTGAGTCCCGACGCACAGTTATAAATACGATATGTATCTTTAATACTGTCTGCACATAGGGTAGGTTTCACCCAAAAGACCGAGATTCATTGAAATTCATAAAAAAATTCGACGAACGTGGCCCCTACGATGGAATGCGATTTTTGTGCATCAAAAGATACTGTACGTCTGCGTATTGTACCAACAGTGGCCGATAGCCAACACAACAGAAATGAATTCGTCAGAAGATTCAGATTCTACTAGTACTGGACCCGTCAACCAGGTTTACTATTGCAATTGCTTTCTTCACCTGTTGATGACACTTTGTTGTATCCAACAAGCTTTCACGATTCACTCATAAAAAACACAAAGATATTATATCAAGATGGTTGTCAAGTGCGCTGTTAATGGATTTGGACGCATCGGTCGTCTCTCGTTCCGCTACGTGTGGGATGATCCATCCCTCGAGGTTGTCCATGTGAACGATGTTTGCTCGGTCGAAAGTGCCGCATACCTTATCCAGTACGATTCCGTCCACGGAACCTGGGAGAAGAAGGTCGAACTCATCGAAGATGGATCTGGTTTCACTGTTGATGGAAAGGTCGTTACCTTCTCCCAAGAAAAGGATTTCACCAAGGTCGACTGGGCTGGCCGGGGAGTCGAATTGATGATGGAGTGCACTGGTAAATTTTTGAAGGTCAAAACGTTGCAACCCTACTTTGACGAATGTGGAATCAAGCAGGTGGTCGTCTCGGCTCCCGTGAAGGAAGAGGGAGCCCTCAATGTTGTCTTGGGTTGCAACCACCAACTTCTAAGCAACGAGACCAAGCTTGTCACAAACGCATCTTGTACCACAAACTGTTTGGCTCCTGTTGTCAAGGTCATCAGAGAAAAGTTTGGAATCGTCCACGGTTGCATCACCACCATTCACGATGTCACCGGTACCCAAACCATTGTCGATATGCCAAACACCAAGAAGTCCGATCTTGTAAGTATGGTTTTTTCTTCGACAGGTTTGTCGTCGCAATTTATTTTATTCCCATTTTCACTCAATTATTTCATAATTTTGTCTAATCTCGATTAATTACAGCGTCGTGCAAGATCTGGAATGACGAATCTCTGTCGTAAGTGAAAATTTCCATACCTTCTGGGTTTTGGAAAAATTCAAAAATCGAACGTTTTCTAACATGCTTTATCCTTTCGTTGACGACGAACAGCTACTTCGACTGGATCTGCCACTGCCATCATCGAAATTTACCCTGAACTCAAGGGAAAGCTTAATGGATTGGCTGTGCGAGTTCCCCTTTTGAACGGAAGTCTTACCGATTGTGTTTTCGAAGTCAAGCAAAAGGTCACAAAGGAGGAAGTCAATGCGGCACTCAAGGAAGCCTCCGAGAGTGGTCCTCTCAAGGGAATCTTGGGATTCGAGACGAAGCCTCTCGTTAGTTCCGACTACACGGACGACACTCGCAGTTCGATCATTGATGCTCTTTCCACTCAGGTTATTGATGATACTCTGGTTAAGATTTACGCTTGGTATGACAACGAAGCTGGATACTCGAAGCGAATGGCAGAACTTGTCAGCATCACTGCTGCCATGAACATTTCTGGAATCGAGCCATTGTTCAAGTATGAATAAGTATTTGGTGGTGGTAGTTGAAAATAACATTTTTTCGTGAAATCATTTTGAGGTGGTCGATTTGAAAGCTAGGCCAGTAGTTCCGTCATGATCGTTGGCGGTACTCGTCGTCTAGCTTTCAATACCGAAATCTCCCTTCTATATATTATATGGTTTAATCATGACAATTAATTCTGAGTCGCCTTGATACGAATGTAATGTTCAGTCTCCAGCTAGCTAGAACGAAGTATTATTCTTTTCACAATTTCGCGGAACTTTTACTTTTCGTACGATGGAATAGAGATCGGTCCTGGTAGGTATTGTATCTACGCACGTCAGACCAAGTACGTACGACTGAGAGAAAAAGGCCAAAAAATTTAAAATCTTCCGACAACAACGATGGTCAGAGGCATCAATCAATTAGTTGTATCTGAGCGAGAAACTCGATAGGATCAACATTTGAGAGAAAAGCTACGCTCCACATCATGACAATCATGGAGAGATGCCGTCGCTCTTACAAGCACCTTGCGCAAAGCACGGTTCTAGCATCCACACTTAGCGCATTCCTACCGTATGCATCGTCGTACTCTCCGTCGATAGTACATGCTTCGCAGGACTCGTTCTTGTCAGCCTCGAATCGACCATTGAGACAACAGTATCCATCGGCTTCGACTTTTGCTACCACCTCGGCATCATCAAGAACTCGGCATTTTTCTTCCTCCAGTAACCAGGAGGAACAAGCTATGACAAGAGATGCTATGCAAATTATTCAGGACGCCATCCAAGCTGTTGATCCATACAAAGTTATTCGGTCCAATATTGTAAGAGAAGGAAATACCTTGAATTTGAAAAGAGAAAATCTCAAGTTCGATCCTGGAAAAGGACTACGATGAAATCATTCTCGTAGCTTTTGGGAAAGCGTCCACTGCAATGTCCACGTCTGTTCTCGAACAAGTTTTTCCAGAAGATCTTGACGATAGCAACATTGGCACTTCATGCAAGGGTGTCGTTATTAGCAAAGATGGACATGTCACGGAATATGAAAAAGAAGTTCTGACTCGTCGCGGAGTTGAAATATACGAGGCCTCGCATCCTGTTCCGGATTCCCGTTCGGTTGAAGCTGCAGATCGACTTATTGACATGGTATCCTCAAATGCATCCGATAGGACCCTTGTCATATGTTGCATCAGTGGTGGTGGATCCGCTCTCTTTTGTAGACCCTCCTATCCTCTCACACTGGATGATTTACAGCAAGTGAATTCTATTCTTTTGGCCAGCGGAATGGGTATCCAAGAAATGAACGTTTTGCGCAAACGACTGGAAGACGGAAAGGGAGGGAGGTTAGCTGCTTCTTGCTTTCCGTCGAACGTTGTAGCATTAATTTTGTCGGATGTTATAGGCGATCCACTCGATTTGATCGCCAGCGGACCAACAGTTCCAGATCAAAGCTCTTGGGAAGATGGATGGGATATCGTCCAAAAATACAATTTGGAGGAAGAGCTGCCGACAAAAGTGGTTGAAATGCTTCAGGAAGGTTTGAAAGGAGAATTGGACGATTCTCCCTCGTCGGATCACGCGATATTCGAAAAGTCAACTAATCTCTTGGTTGGGAACAATGATCTTGCAGTCGAGGCGGCATCAGATGCTGCGAAAAGGCTCGGGTATCAACCGGTAGTTTTAGGGCACGGAAATAGAAGGTGAAGCAAAGGAAGTTGCGAAGATTTACACAGCCATGGCATCGTATCCTTCAAAAAATGTTCGCAAAAACATCAGATCAATCAGAGGATACGTTTGCTAATTACGCAGTAGCACAATCGTTGCCTGTGGCCCTTATCGCCGGAGGAGGTAAGATATAATGCATTGGCGAGATGATCGTCGTTGTTGACAACTTTTTACTCATGACAGGATGGAACTCCAATGAATTACATATCGCTCATCAATTCCCTCTTCTTCTTTTCTACAGAAAGCACTGTTTCACTTACTGCAGGATAGTGGGAAAGGTGGCCGCAACCAGGAATTGGCACTTTCTGCAGCTGTGCAATTGGACTCAATGGATATGAGAAATGTTGTGTTGGCTAGTGTCGGCACTGATGGGGGTGACGGACCGACCGATGCTGCTGGCGCAGTGGTTGACGCGACTACAATTCGAAATACGAGATCTCAAGCTCTTGAAGCACTTGCAAACCATAATGCTTACCCCTATCTAGATAGTTTGCAACCCTCACCAAGCGAGCCCTTGTGACGTACCGCCGCCCCTCGTAAAAACTGGTCCGACAGGCACAAATGTCGCCGATATCTGCGTAACACTAATCAAACCGCGACCAGGGAAGGAATGAGTTCGGTGAATTGAACCTATATATTGAATATCGCTAGCTACTCCATCATACAAGGAAGAAATATATAATCTGCGCTTAGAATGATCTATTTTAATTGAATATAATCCATTGCTGAATCAAATGAAAAGCCTCGTCTACTTGTGGCTTTGGAATGCCAAAGACCCTTCAGGCATTCCCGATTCGGAAGGTTCTTCAGTGCTTTGCTCACTATCGGGCTTCCTTTCCCGATGCCTTCTCACAAACTCTTCATATTGAGGGTCACCCTGGAATGGTCGAGGACCTACCAAATCGTGCACATCGTCATGTACGATGGTTTCTTTTTCCAATAGCATTTTAGCTACACTCTCGACCTCGCTCTTTCTCTCCCTTAGCAGCTCAAGAGTTCTTTCGTATGCCGCATCAACGATCATTCGAGCCTCCTCGTCCATAGCTCGTGCCGTCTTTTCAGAATACGGTCGTTCGTCGAACATTGCATTGTCATCTTTTGGAAAGGCTAACTGTCCAAGCCTTGGGTTCATTCCGTATATTTGGATGGTGCTGTATACAAGATCTGTAACTCGTCGCAAATCGTCCGAAGCTCCTGTTGTTACTCTACCGAAAAAAATCTCTTCTGCAGCACGACCAGCCAGGGCCATGCAAACGATATCCATGATCTCATCCTGTGTGCGCAAGAACACTTCCTTGGGAAGATACTGGGCAAATCCTAAAGCGCCACTGGTTCTAGGGATTATTGTCACTTTGAGCAGCGGGTCTGCGTGTTCAAGGAACCACCCAGCGATAGCATGACCTGCTTCGTGATACGCAACAATCGATCTTTCTTCCTCACTCATGATCTTGTTGGATTCAAGACCACCAATAATTCTATCTGTTGCCTTTTCAAAATCATCCATACTGACTGTATCCGCCTTGCGACGGGCTGCAACGATTGCTGCCTCGTTACAAATGTTCGCGATGTCAGCTCCTGCAAATCCCGGAGTAAGTCCAGCTAACCTTCCGGCGACATCATCAATGGGGTCTAGAAGAGTTATGCCTTTCAGGTGAACTTTGAATATTGCCTTCCTCCCTTTTAGATCAGGCCGATCAACTGTAATCTGACGATCGAATCGGCCAGGACGGGTAAGGGCTTGATCAAGAATATCAACGCGATTTGTGCCAGCCAATACAACCACGCCACTCGTTGTATCGAATCCATCCATCTCCACTAGCATTTGATTTAGAGTGTTTTCACGTTCATCATTTCCTCCAGCTCCACCACGACCACGTTGGCGACCAACTGCATCGATCTCATCGATGAAGATGATGCATGGTGCGTTTTCTCGTGCTTCCTTGAAAAGATCACGAACTCGAGAGGGCCCAACACCAACAAACATTTCAATAAAGTCCGAACCGCTGATAGAGAAAAACGGAACCCCCGCTTCGCCAGCAACAGCCTTCGCGAGAAGGGTCTTTCCCGTACCTGGAGGGCCACATAGAAGGGCTCCCTTGGGAATCTTTGCACCGAGCTTGGTAAATTGTTCTGGCGATTGCAAGAAGTCGACGAACTCAACAATTTCTTTTTTGGCTTCGTCACACCCGGCTACGCTCGAAAAGTTTACATTCACATCTTCGGGTTTGATCTTCTTGTGCGTAGATTTACCAACTTGAAACATACCTGCACAAATTCATAAACGAAAGGATTGAGTGAGGACGGTTATCGGTACCTCCTAGTTTCAATTCGTTCAGAAAACATCAAGACAAATCTCTTACCTCCCATTCCTCCTCCTCCACGTCCACCAGCACCGCCCATTCCGCCCATTGATCCCGCAGCAAAGCGCATGAAGTAAAAGGCAGCTCCCATCAAGACCAATGATGGTAAGACGCCTAATAATTCTGATTTGGTGGTGCTCTCATTAGTGTATTGGACTGGAATTTCGTGCAGCGGGTCTACGCCGACAGCCTTTTGTGCTTCCTCGAGTTTCTTTTCAAATGAGTCGACACTTCCGATTGCGAACCGATAGACAATTTGGTGTTGATTCGACTTTCCAGTTGGACAGATTCCCATCAAAGTTCGTGGACGACGAATCAGCGGAGTATTCATCGTCCATGTGAGTTGACGAGTCGTCAAACATCTGATTTCCACTGGCAGATCTCTGCTGACGTCTTTGATCCAAATACCTAAATTGCCTACTCTGATGTTGCGGGAGTCCATGAGAGCCTCGTTTCAAGAAAACCTTAGCGACAGTGCGGTTGTTCGTTACAACAATCTTTTCCACTTGCCCCGTCTCTAGCAAGTAATTGCAGAAATCATTCCAGGTTATTTCTCGTGAAAAATCAGTGGGTGATGAACTGTCATCCTCATTTCGGATCATAAAGTATGAAAGGCCCACTAGAATAAGCGCTAGTACGAGTGTGTTTCCGGTAAAGTTGGGTGGGATACCATCGCCTCCGCTTCCTCCTTCGCTATTGTTTCTGGTAGTTGTTGTCTGAATATTTCGACTTGAAAGATCCAAACACATCTCCGTCTTCTTTTTTATCGACGTCGTCGTCACCACTTTTCTTACTCGCACCGTCTTCACTAGGATTCAGGCTCCCCTTCTTTCCCACCTTCCTCTTCATTTGAATTTTTGTCTTCGTCGTTTTCTACATCGTTCTTTTCTCTCTTCAAAAAGTTGTCAAATCCTGAGTATTTCCAAATCAAACATCAATACGAACAGAAAACGAAATAAGTTTCGGAATTTGAAGAATGACGAGAATTATTTTCTCACAATACATACTGCATTCTTACCTGTTCCCTTTCTAGGAATCTGCCACAATGGATTGTCAATGATATCATTTGCCCGAGCACTCAAAGCCTTCCATCCTATTTCGGCTTTCACAGAAGAACCTTGAGTAGATGGTGAAATGGATGACGACGAAGAATCCGACGAGAATTCTCTTGTACTGATCCGGTCGTAAAAGGCCGTCGCCGATGTCGACAGTGTAGACAAATGCTCACTTGCTCGGAAATTGTAGCGGGAATTGTTGGTTGCGTGATCCATTAGAAGGCTTTGTAAGCTCCCTTGCCAATCGCCTGCGCAAGAGAGACAAATTTTTCCTCGACATAGACATGACTCAAGAAAAATGAGCTCAAGCTTTCGGTTGATGCTTCAGTATTTCTTCCACGGATAGGGTTCACTTTGTCCTCGTGATTAGTCCTAATCCTTTACGTTTTTCTTTTCAACTCCTGATTAGCAGTACTATTCAATGACCAAAGGCGCTATTGTTCATTAGTATGATTGTCGTTGAAGGTGGCCAATACGAAGGTAATCACACTGCCAAATTCAAACGCTCAAGTTTCCAGTCGACAGAAAAAAGAAACATGAAGAATACATGCCGAAATCAGGAGCACGTGAGTCAGACCAATCAGGGTGAACAAAATACCGAACGTATGTCTCAAGTAGGTTCGCTCGTACGATAGCAGAATTGACGAGAGACCAAGTTCGAACAAAAGAGTATTTTGTCGATCGAGTGAGTCGAAGAAGAAAAGTAGGTAAATGTAAATTTAGGGTTGGAGCTAACTGCTGTTGTTTTCATTTTGAGGTTCACGACTGAAAAACTAGGATCGTCATTCTGATTTTCTGCTTCCTCTCTTCAATGGAAGAGAACTCGGAACACAATCAAGACTTGGAAGACGTGGATGGATCTGTGTTGCGTTATGATATGTACACTACTATTCGGAGATTAGGTCGTGGATCGAAGAGTTACTGGTATTCGACGAATGAATTTCTTCTTGTAGAGGCGAACAGGAATTTCTTTACTTTGAAAGTCACACCCAGCAGGAGGAGGTCTCGACAATCTCGTAGTTGCTGAACGTCGCCGGCCTGTGCAACCTTTGGTCCCAAAAAGAAACACAAATTTTCGCAGAATATGGAGTACATCGTTACCGATCACATTCTTCCATTATCTCTTGTTTCGGTTATCTCAACAAATTTTTTTGCAAGGAGGTGCGTAAGAGCGTTATGGGTTTGTTGTGAATGTTGTTTCGATACGATTTCGAGTGCGAAACACATAGAGTGTCTTGCGTTATAATGATTTTCTTGGCAGCATGAGTCTTCGGAGTACTGTACGTGTAGTTGAAAAGAGATTGTTCTTTTGAAATCAAAAAATCTTCGACAGAAGATTCAAAGATGACGATGATAAAATCACAGTTTCTCGGGATGACAAATTTTTCATTCCCAGATTTTCCAGACATGGATAAGTTCGCGGGTTAAAGGAAAAATCTTTAGTTTCTTACATGGCTGGTCGGCGTGCAACTGACAGTCTTGATGATAGTTCCTCCCACGACTGTTACCGGAATCATGCTCGCGTTTTAACAATTCGATCATTCATTTCTGTATATATTTTAATGATGTAGACACCTCTTGACATTCCGATAATAATCGCCGAGAGCCTGTACGCCTAACTAAATCTTACCAGACTGAATGCACGGGCAAATCAATATGCATGCAACCACGTTGTCCGATTTTGCCAAGGAAACGGAATACGCAAATCGCGCCTCAACTCCGAAAACTCGCACCTACTCCTCCTGCAAAAGTAGTTGTTCTGTAAAAGACAACTGCCAACAGTCTCCACCTCCATCTCCAAACGGTACTTTAACTACCGACACATTATCTTCATCTTCTCTGAACGGTGAATCAACATTCGATTGCAATTTGGATAAAGGCGCTTCGTGTACTCCGTCTGCATCTCCGCCTTCGTCTCCTACCCTTTCACCTTTCTCATTTGTCGTGGACAAAGCAGTGGAAGACTCTGTCAGGATGATCATTCAAAATCAAGACAGGTCGAAGTATCAGCTCAACCGGAGCAATACCTCAGAGTCGATTGACGAAAAGTCAGCTACGTCTTATAATTCAAATGGGGTCAAAACAACTTCAGAAGGACCAAAAGCCGATAACAAGACTACTTCGTCGACCATGAGACCTGGATTTAACAACAAAGCTAATGGAACAAGAGTCTGGGTCAAGAGATCGGCTGTGGAAGCCGCTCGAAACCCCAGACTTTCTTTTAAGGAAAGGATATCGCGAAAACCGAGTTCTTTCAACAATGGCGGTTCTTCGTTTAGTGGTTCCATGTCGATTGCCTCTGCTCCTTATATTAGACAGAATTCAAACACCTCGTCGATTGGTGCGGGATCTGTTGCATCCTTCGCAACGCAGAGAGATCCTTTCGGAGAAAGTGATAGTGATATTAGCACCTCCAATCGCTCGAATGAGGTATGGGGATGGACATCGGCTTGCATGATTGACAACTCTGATGGCAAGATCACCCTACAACTTGATGAGTCCCCATTGAACTCGGGAGCATCGGATGCTTCGTCATCGACTTCAATGTTTTCTTCAACTTCCAGCACTGATCAAACCGTGACCATGTCTGGAGCTGCCTTTCGAAACGGAGATATCGTTATGGCGAACGAGTATGAATTGGCGAACAATGGCAACCCAATTTGCCCCGATGACTTGATTTCTTTGTCTCATTTGCACGAGCCCGCAGTGGTGGAATGCCTGGAAAACCGATACGGAGACAATCGCATTTACACGGCAACGGGGCCTGTTCTTTTGGCCCTCAACCCTTTCAAAGGCGTCGAAGGCTTGTACGGAGAATCCGCAATGAAACGCTATTGGGAAAAATCCGAAAATCAAACCACGGAAGACCTACCGCCGCACGTTTACGCTATTGCCGACGAGGCATTTAGAAACATGATGCGAAGCTTGGAGCAAACCCTGGGAACTCCAGACGAAGGAAAATCGTGCGATCAAAGTATTCTGGTCAGCGGAGAATCTGGTGCTGGAAAAACCGTAACAACGAAATTCGTCATGAAATACCTTGCTGCACTTTCTCAACGAGCCGGAAGCCAACCCAAGGAAAAGCGCGCCTACGAGAAGGTGGCCGAGGAAAAGGAAGAGGAAAGGAAGAAGGAAATGAGGGCAAAGAATGGTCGCAGTACCGCTTCGGCTTACGTTCCACCGACCACGAGCTTTTTACCACCATCAACGTCTACTGGCCCACCCAGTTGGGTCAAACGATCAAAATCTGCAAGCTCGAGTGATAACGGAATCAAAACCAGCAACAGTGCTGATGGTCTATCCAACGTCACGAACCTGGGAGGAACCAAAGCAATGAACTCGATCGAAGGTCAGGTCCTTCAGAGCAATCCAATTCTTGAAAGTTTCGGAAATGCTCGTACGATTCGAAACGACAACTCCAGTCGTTTTGGAAAGTTCATTGAAATCCAATTCACTCGAACTGGTCGACTCGTTGGTGCTCAAATCGAAACCTATCTTCTTGAAAAGGTGCGATTGGTCACACAGTCTCTGGGAGAACGAAACTACCATATTTTCTATGAGATGCTCTCTGGAGCAATGGGAGGGGATGAATTACGAAACTATTTCCTTGCGTCAACCGCATCTCCGGACGATTTCAAAATTACTGCTAGCGGCACACTGGATCGCCGTGACGGTGTTTCGGATAGAGACACGTGCCGTGCGTTACTATCTGCCATGGAGACTATGAAGTTCTCTGTCGAAGAGCAAAGAAGTGTGTTTGCAACGGCAGCTGCGATATTGCACGCTTCGAACCTCACCTTCCGTGATTTCGACCAATATTGTCAATTGGATGGCCATAACGTTCACTTGGAACCCGTGTGCCATTTACTCGGAGTCACCCCAGAGGATCTGAATCAAGCACTCTGTCATTGCTCTATTAGTGCCGGAAGAGAAGCGCAAGTGCAACAGAACTTGGATATCGATAAAGCAGAAAAGGGGCTTGAAGCATTGCTCAAAGCTACATATGGAGCATTGTTTACCTTTTTGGTCAGTCGCATCAACGACTCTATTTGCTATTCTCCCGATTCCAAGGACGCTCCTGCAGCTGCGATTGGAGTCCTGGATATCTTTGGTTTTGAATCTTTCAAGACAAATTCCTTCGAACAACTTTGCATCAACTATTGTAATGAAGCGTTGCAGCAACAGTTCAATGCGTTTGTCTTGAAGAACGAACAAGCTGAATACGAACGTGAGGGCATCGAATGGAGTTTCATCGAATTTCCCGAGAACCAAGACGTGATTGATTTAATTGACAAACGCGGATCAGGTATTTTGTGCATTCTCGACGACCAGTGCCGAGCCCCTGGAACATCTGATAGATCGTTTGCACTTGACATTTTCAACAAATGCAAAGGTCATGTTCGTTTCAGTGCCAACCGAAAGCAAACGGCGCTTCTCCAATTCTGCGTTAATCACTACGCTGGTCCAGTCGAGTACACCTCGTATGGATTCATCGAGAAGAATCGAGATGAGCTACCGAAAGAAGCTACCGAGCTGCTACAAAATAGTTTCAATCCCTTCATTCAAATGTTGTCGTGCATGATGGAAAATTCCTCAGCTGAACGCAATACCAGCACTATTAAGTCCAAGAGAAACACTACTACTGTTGGAGGTCAATTTCGTCGACAGTTGAAACGATTGCGGGAGAAAATCGATGTCATGTCACCTCATTACGTAAGGTGCCTGAAACCAAACGACCAGCTCATACCCGATCACTTCCATAGAGCTGCTGTAGCAGAACAGTTGAGTTGTGGCGGTATTCTTGAGGCTGTTCGTGTAGCCAGAGCCGGGTACTCAAATCACTATTCACACGAAGATTTTGTTCGTCGCTACAGATGCTTGGGTTGGGATGCACTGAAATCCCCAAGGCGACGACAACAACAACAATCATTCGGAAGTCCGCAGCCCAAAAAGAAATTTTTCGCAGGCGCGGTCGCGAGTCAGCCAGTCGAAAGCCCTAAGGCTAATGGCTCACCTATAAAGTCCCCTACCTCTGCCTATGCTTCTACCATGTGCAAAACTTTGGTTCAGCATTTGTGTAAAGCATTAAAAGAAGATCAAAAAGACGAAGACAATGACGAGAACGAGAAGAACAGTGCAAACACTAGTGTTGCATCGACGTGGAACAAGAATCATGGTGCAACGCAGTCAGAATCGGCGAAGGTTGGTATCCAAATCGGGAAAACCAAGGTCTTTTTACGACACAAGGCGTTTGAAGCATTGGAACGAATGCGAAGTCAACAACAGTCGAGAGCTGCGGTCAAGTTAAATTCCGTTTTCCGAATGTACCTCGCTCGTGTCGCCTTTGTTCATGTTCGTAACTGTGTCCGAAAGAGCATGTACGATCTGCAGGCGATGCAAAGTGAAGATTGGACCGGATCGAACGACGATGATTCCAATGATGCGCGACTGGTTGAATTCTTCAATAAATTGAACCAGATGCGAGGCCAAGGTATTTCTTTGGTTGAAGTATGGGCTCAACAAATGAGAGGAAGCATCCACAATCCTGTACCACGAAGCGAATGGGGCAAGACAGGTACATTGAAACCCTTCAAGTGGATGTTGGTTGATGGTCTATGGATCAAAAACCATGATTTGAGTGATGATAGCTCAAGTTCATCGTAGAACGATTCTACTTTGATTTCGGAACTGAAGATACGAGATAGACATATCCCTAGAAAAACTGAAATACACAGTTCATAAGAATAATTTTATATTTGCAAAATTAAGAATCAAATATATTTTGTTTCTGACTGATAGGTTTGATTTTCTCTGGCGAGGAATCTATCGTTAGAATCCGTAGTCACAATAAGTAGATTCGATTCGACCAAATGCTTCTTTCCTTTGATGTGTTAAAATACATTGATGCAACAACTTTTTCTGTATATATTAATAGTGATTGATGGCTTGATCTTCCATCGCAGCCAGAGCTCGTAGTACATGAACTCTGGCAAATTGGTGTCGGAACCAATCATTTCTAAGCGTGTTGCTATCTGCTGCTGTTTCCTCTTCCTCCTCGTCTGAGTCCGGATACTGGAAGCCAAAGTATCGACGGGTTGCTCTATGGTAATCGTCTTCGTCTTCGGAAGACTCCTCACTCTCAATATCAACACCCTCTGCCTCTGTCATAACTGCTTCTTCGTCTTCGTCGTCGTCCCCATCATCTTGCATTTCAGTGTCGTCAGCGTCAACGCTATCATCACTCGTTTCGACGTAGTCTTCGTCTTCTTCATCATCATCATTCAAACCAGACGTCTTGCCGCTCGCGCTTGCAGCTGATCGACTGAAAGCACATCGAGCAGGGGCTGCGTCGTTTGCAGAGGGTTCGGCATCCATTTTCTCGTCTCCGTTCCTCGAACATCCGGTGACAGCCGCAGCCGGCTTTCTTTCCTCTTCTTCTTCCTGTTCCATTTGTTGTTCGGAGAGGATTTGGATTCTAGCCTTTTCGCGTTTCCTGCGATCCTTCATGGTCCGCTGACAATCATCGAACCAATCCCATCGGCACATGTTCAAGATATAAAAAATGGCCTCGTCCGGAAGCTTACTCATATTAGATTCCCACCGTCTCTGGCACAAGAAGAGCGTTCGAGCTCCATTCTGAAAACGGTTTCCAAACTTGGGCTGGACCTCGGGATTCCAGAGCTTGTACACCGTACCGTACGCTAGACGGCCGACGAATTCTCGCCGATCGCGCCAGGCATTTCCCCATCCCCAAATCGGATCTTGACCGAAACATGTGGTGGAAACGTGTGCCCGTCCCGTCAATATGCACAGTTTGTCGTCTTCGTAGCGCTTTTCGGAACTCCCATAGTACGAGTTGTCGTAAACAATGGCCTGATCGCCAGGGAGCGTCGAATGAATATACAAAGCCCGCATTTCTCCTGGTCGGAGGCAGACGGGCTCGTTAAAGACAAGCTCCGCGTAATTCCCGCTCCCACAGGGCTTGTGAACCTTTTCGTACAGCTTGGTCCAAGAGCTGGGTTTGAGCGGGACCCGGTGCTCTCCTTCGTCGTGTCTCTGAGGGGGAGCCCCCGTACGCCGTCCATTCCAATCCAAGGTGCGATGGCGACGATCCCGATCGTAATTCGCGTCCTTGTTGCTAACCCATACGGTGAGGGGTCCGAGACGACCACGAACTGCTACAGACTTGATAACCAAGTGATCAACGGGAAGGAGATCTTTGCATTTGATGGGGAACATAATTCCACTGAAGGATGAAACGTGTGAAAAAAGATGGGCCGTGAGGGAAATTTTGAAGAACAAAGATGCAAAAATTCGGTAACAGAAACCAATAGATTTGTATCATGGATTACATCAAGCTCACAACACAAGACACAACTCCGTGGAAGGCGCTGAAATGCTCTTACCAGAATGTATGATCTTCATTGTCTGGAATACGGAAGGAAGGGTAGAGTAGAGCGGTTAGAATACAATATGATCGAATATGGAACTTCAAAACCAAGAAAAAACGCATGCGCAATTGTCGATCCATACCTTGGGTGTCGATGGTTACATTCTCGTGGGTTTCATAAGTTGCATTCGTTGGTCGATTGAAGGCTGCCATCTTTCTGCAATGGTATAGATTCCTTCTTCGAAGAAGAGAACTATATTCTTCCTTATTTTCTTCGATCCTTTCACTAGGGGAGAGCGAAACAAGATATTGGTAACGGATTTCTTTCCTTGGTTTTGTGATGCTCGAACGCCTCTCTTGCTTTCAGAAAGAAACGAGTCGTAGTCGCAGTGGTACGAGTAGCAGCAATTATTATGCAATCGAAGTAGGCCTTCTCCGGTCAAGAGTGGATCAGAATAAGGAATTCTGTGCCATGATGTGGAGCATATCGCCGAAGCTGAGCATCACGCGCGGTGATTGTAGGCGGTATGTGTGCTTTACACATACCGTGTTTGGAAGCGGAAGCAGGAGGGCAATACGAAGAATTGCGCGTTCGCACTCTCATTTTATTGTTGACGCGTCGAAAGATTTTTTATTTGTTTTCTTCGGGACTGAAGTGCGAATGAGTTTCCGAATGAACAAACTTGGACTACCATACTACTAGAGGGATAGAGTTACTTTGAAATGTCGGTTGCTATGTGATTTTCTTTCGAGGTCTGATTGGTGGGATTCAAATACGTATTACGACCGTTTGTCGTCGTGTCGTGGCTAGCAGGCGCGCTCAAGGTGATGGGGTAGGATGACATCTCAATCACGTCCGATTTCCGTCATGTTGTCATTCTTGGCGCCCCGAACGGAACTTTCGCCAATCATATTTGAATCACACGATCGTCGTTGACACATCTTATCGCGAATACAGGCATTCCAATTAGAAGGAATGTACTGGTTCCTCTGAATTCTAACAGCCTTCTTGTTTCCCATCAACTCACCACCCATCACAAAAAATATGTCGCGGGCTCGAAGTCATAACCGAAAACAATTCTATTTAGTTTGCACATAATCTATTCCATACCTCTAGAGAAGCTGTAGCGTTCTGAACCAGCTACAGCCAACCGACATTGAAAGAATACCAACACTATTCCAGGATGCCAAAGCAGAATCAGCCTCGCCCCTGGTGGACCATCTGCTTTGTCATTCTCGGAGCTTACGAATCGCTCGCTCTTTCGACTTCGAAGTGCCGATTGCGAATACCGTATTCTTCAGCTGTCCAGACATCAAGCCGAGGCCCAAGCATACTCCACTCGACTAACCCTTTATACTATCAAGAAACTTGTGAGGAACCAGTACTAAAACAGCCTTCCGCCGTCGCCAATAGAAGAAATACACAATCGCCGACGGATAGCACGCAAGCCGCCTCCATATCGCTACCTGTTATCAACTACATTTGCACCAACCAAGCGTTGCTGCTGCTATTCGCTTCATCGGCCGCTATTGCCGTTTCATTCTTCAGCAACAATCCATTTGAAATATCGAGTTTGCATTGGAATGGTGCCCAAGACTTTCATTCGCTATTCGATTGGCAACCATCGTTATCTCGTGTTGTAACTGGGATTTTCGCAACCATCCCCGTGATTGCTGCGGGGCGGTTCATCGAAACCTCGGACAACAGAGATGCTTCAAGAGTTAATTTTGCTACAACGAACATGGTCATTAGCCTTTTCGGAAGGCGCAAGTCGGCCATGGAACCTACCGCATCGGCATCGATCCAAGTGATGGTGTTGTCTGCATTGATTGCCATCTCCTCGGGGATTTCCGAGGAAATCATTTTTCGGGGCTATATCCCCACAGCTATTTTTGCAATGACCAATTCGCTCTCGTCGGCTCTCTTTGGTCAGGCAGCTTTGTACGCCAGTGGACATCTTTCTAAGGATGCGGAAGCCGGAGAAAACATGCTCAATTGGTCCCAACAGTTATTCAACGGTCTGTGGTATGCTTCGGTGTATCAAATGACTGGAGGTGATATTCTTCCTTGCATCATTGCGCACGTCTTGTACGATATGCATACCCTCTGCCAGACGTGGACCGAAGTTAACGATCAGATGGATTACACCCAAAAATCCTCCAAGAATCGCATGGAAGAAGAGGAAAAGACTGCCGTTCAACGCCTTCAAAGAGGGACCGGCATTACGCTGAACCCTGAGACTGTTGACTTTGCGCGTCACTTTTTCTATACCTTTGATAATGACCATGCTGGTAGCTTATCTCTGTCGGATTGTCAACGAGCCGTGAGTTATGCTTTCATGAACGACAGCACCGCGCCGGATTCCAACGTTGTAAGAGATTTATTTGAACAAGCTAAGGAACAACGATACGCCAACGGGAATTGGGAACCCAGTGATCGGTTGGACTTTTCTGAGTTTCTTCATCTCCTAGTTGCCCTCCGATCGAATTCACGTCAATTTTCACGATGACTCAACAATTGTAAAATGGACATGTCTATCTGTACAAAATCTCCGCTGTAGCTATAATAATATAAATAATAAGTATTTCAAAATTCTATAATTAACGTTTCATACATTTCTTTCTTGCAAATGGAACAACATTTCGCTTCGGTGACAGCGTGTTTCGATACATTCAAATGAGTTCTGGTCGACCATGCAAAAGCGTCCGTCGTCTGTACGTATCACTTTTTCTCAGTGACTGATCGAGCTCGGCATTGTGGTTTCTGCATGTTGAAGGTGTCTGGCACTTTCGTTATCTTGCCATTCGGCTATCATGAATAGCTCATATTTTCTCGAGAATCAGAAGACGGCTCACTTGGTTTACATGTCAAAAGAAGAACAATGTTTTAGCATTGTTGACTGGTGATCAACGGAAGGAGTGTCTGTTGTTCATTTTGCAGCTTTCTTTCGATCTGATTTAGTGCTCTTGGACGATTCTTTGGTCTTCTTCTCGACTTGGTGCTGTTCAATCAGATCAATGTGTTCACATAAATGTCTCGCATTTGCGCGTTTCGTCGGATTCCGAACCATGGTACGGAGACGTTTTTTCGCATTTTGGATGTGTGTCTTGTAGTAACATCGAATTCGATCGCGGAGACTTTTATCGCAAAATGTATCCGCGAATGCCCACTCTTGTTTTTCGGCGACATCTTTCACTACGCCAACCATGTAGTTATTGAAAGCCTGTTGCTCCCTTGATTGACATTGATTTGTGGACAACTCGTAGTACTCAGCCATGTGTTTCTTCAATATGAGCTCTAGAGGAGGATAATGGGCCTGAAGTGATAAAAGAGAGAGGAAATTTTGTGAGATAAGCTGCACGTAACTTGAAAGCTACTCTTTGCGAGTTTTCAAGCAGGTGCAATCGTGGTTTTACTTACCCAAAAGAAACCTTCTTGAACTACGTGCCCCTTTCCTGGCAAGGATTGAGGAACAGTCCTTGGATTCTCTCTAGCCAAAGCCATGCTCAGCAATAGTTTTTTTGCGATCACTGGATCTGAAATGGTCCGTTCGGCAATCATTGCAGCTTTTTTGGCAACAGCTTGAGCCTTTTCGTTCTCTTGTTCGATCCTCTCCCTCCGTAACCTTTCTTTTGTCTTTTGCACCTCACTCTTGCGCTGTTTGGGAGGAGGACCAACAACTTTTTTGGATGTTGGAAGCACGATTTTGCGTTTCTTGAGGAGCTTTCTTGGCTTTTCGGTGTTCTTTGTGGTTTTTGTTTCTGTTGTTGTCGATGTAGATCGCCAGTCCATCGACAATTCTTGAGAGGCCTCTTGCTCTGTAATTTTAGCAACTGCATCCAGGAGTGATCCGAACCCTTCATGTTCACGGGATTTTACTGGATTTGGTTTTGTAGAAACATCCGTGCTCTTTTTGTCGTTAATGTCCTTGTCTGACTTGGCTTTATCAGGAAAGGAAGAAATTTTATTAGCTTCCTTGATTCCTACCTGAGTGAGGAGGTCAAGACCCGAGAGTGGTTCTTGACTCTTCGTCGATTCTTCTCCTTGACTCTGTGGCAATTCTTCTTGACTCTGGGGTAACAAACCAATTCGTTTGGCGATTCCAATCGAACATTTTGATGATGATCCCCGTGGCAAGCCTAAATCTTCGTTTTCGTCATGGTCATGCTCGATAATAAGCTCTTGCGAAAGCATGGATTGAGACCCTGCAACCTCGTCCAAATCACCGTTTCTATCGAGGAGCTGAATGTGGTCATCGGTTTGACTCATATGCCTCTGTAGAATACGTTCCCCAAAGTTATCGTCTACAGACTTTTCGCTGTTACTTCTATCCCTACTGCCAATACTGTACTCACCAGACTCCGGAGTGGAGGCTTCGGTTCTCGGTGTTGAAACAAAGTCTTCATGACTGTCCTTGCCGGCTTCGCAATTAACGTTGCCGTCAATCCTGACTGCATCGGACTTGCTATTATTAATTAATGTGTTCCCCTTAAGCATCCTTATTCAGTTTATGAATTAAACAATATCCCCAGTTATTGGTATGTGCACAGCCAATTTTCTTTTTTGAAATGATAATGCTGCCCGTAGTAATTTTTACTGCATCCACGTTCATTGTAGAAGTCGGTATGAAGTTTGTGCGACGTTGAAACGGGTGAAAAACATTCCTTATCTTCCTGTCACCGTCGAGGGGCGAGAGTGTCTATTTTTCATGTCTTCCGGTAGGCAGGTTCTTTACGGGCAGGCGCATAAATGCTGGTACGCACGATCGCGTACTGTTTTCATCATTGCTCCTTGGTTACTATGGTTTGAGTTATGGTTTTTGCATTTCTTTTTCCGATCGCGTTTGAAGTAATCCTGTTAGTCGGCCAATTTCGTCCGTCCGTCGTCTTTTTAATCGTAGGAATCGTCTTCATACGTACCTGTAGGTGTCGGAAGTGTGGTTGAATCAATCCGTGTCGTCATCATGTCTCGATAGTAGTCGATCTTCTGAGTTGACTAAAGCAAGAATACGTGTCAGTAGGTGCGGAACAACGGTAGAAGGTAGTTGTGTCAAGGCCATCTTTCATCGACAAAACCAACATCCAATACATGGATATACTCCCATAGGTGACATAATATCTATACGTTGTGCAACTACTCAATCATGAAATTCTCTGCAAACATTGCTGTATTGGCTGCCTTGGCGTCAACCACCAACGCCTTCACGACGTCTCCCGTTAAGAACGGATCGTCGACGGCACTTTCTGCCGAACGACGCGATGTTTTGGAAACCGCATTCGCCGCCGGTATGGCGTCCTTGTTTGTCGGACTTGCTCCAGAAAAGGCAATGGCAGAACCACGCCCCATGTATCTTTCGGAACCCACCGACGAATTCAAGGCGAACGAAGCCAAGGCCATGGAATTCAAGCGTGCCCAGCTTGCGCAAAAGAAAGAGTTCAACACTGCCTTGGAAAAGTTCTTGGGAGAAGAGAACAAGGAAGAAGCCATAGTAAAGGACTTGAACGACTTGCAGGCTCTCGTTGCCAAGGATGCTGGCCTCCCGCTGGGCATCAAGAAGGAAGAGCTTTTCAAGATGATTCGATCGAAAAAGGGCAAGGGTTACTGGCCTACGAATTGTGAAATTGCTTACCAGAGTTTGCAGGGTGAGATTCGATTTCAACAGAGCCCTAACCTGGACAAGGAAATGGGAAACCCATTCCAATAGATTGGAAGTTGTATGTGTCGATTGCATTCTCCTGAAATCCTATTGATTCAGCGATGCGTTCACCTTTCCTTCGTCGGTTTGTCGGATAGTTTTTTTTTAGTCAAAGAAGACCGAACTTCCTATTCGTGCGAACTCCTGAAGTTAAGTCACAATTTGGAAAAGGATTCTAGCACAAGAATGATGGGTAACGATTTTTAAAACGAGCTTAGAACGATACCTCCATATTATATTCTGCAAGATTCGATGCGACTCGTTTGAAGTCCTCGAAAATTCATCCTTTCTAGTAGTTCTACATGAAACAAAAAATGCTTATGGAGTTGACTACTTTTTCATTTGTGACCTTTCCTTGCTTTGGAAGGTGTCTGTAGTATAGTGAAGTGTAGGTTGAATTAGTACGATCCTCTATTATCACGAGATGACAAGATCTCGACGACGGATTGATTCGTCAAAAATCATACCTAGAACTTTTAGGTCGAGGATGCAATTTTTCCCTCCCTCTTCTCATTTCACCACTAGCATCGTTGGTGGACGTAGGCTTCTAGTAAATGCACTGTTCCTCCTCCTTCTTCATTGTCTGAAAAGTCGAAGAAACAATACACAACACTCGCCCGTCTCCTCCTCGACCTCCCCGCGGTACTATGGCGACGATGGTGCAAAAGAAATATGGTGACTCTGGGGAAAAGGCATGGGATTAGTCATGAAGTATCTTTCTCTGGTGCGTAGCAATAGTGGAGTTAAGACCAAAGAGAACGAAACTTTGCCAATTACCACCGAAAACTAGGTAGAGTGACAATAATATTATTATTGTCTCATCTAGAGAGATCTCAAAAAGATGAAAAACATCATTTTTATGTATTTTTCAGTGTCAGTCGTACATGCTTCCGCTGGCTCGCGAGTCTATCGTTCCGGCTCCCGGGTCCCCGCGCCGGCCACTGGAAGGTATTTTGCTCATTATTGTACTAGGTTGTACGTACAAAATTGCAGTCATAATTGTTTTCGGTCTCTCGGTTTTTCGAAATAGATGTTTTTGCCGAAGTGAGAAGCAATGTCAACGAAGGGTTTTCTACTAGCAGAGTGAGACCCATTCCCTAAACAAAACATACTCCGATTCATTGAAATAAATCGGCAATTGTAGGTTTTTTGTCATCAAAATCAATACAGCACCAAACAGGGTTCATCGTTTCGAACCTTGTGCATGCATCACCATAATTGAATCGAAATATCAAATTAGAAAGGAGATACATTATTTCAAGACACAATGGAGGGTTCGGATGGTTCCGACCAGGGAGACAACCAGGACTATGCGCTGCGATTTGAAGATCTGACGGTCGATGACGACCTTCCGCTCCTGGATCGAATCGTTCGATACTGCCGATCAGGAATCGCATTGCAGCGACTGGTTCACGTAAAGATGCTTGCCGAGACGGCATGAGACAGTGGGGTGAGTTTGAAAATCAACGCTACAATACAATGCAGTGCGATGCGATGCGATCGAGGTATCCTATTCAATTGCCATGCCTATATAATTTAGGCTCTGACAATACTCTGCGCAAGGCAACGCAACGCTTCAATATTCGAATCAGTAAGAGATCTTTCTTCATCACCTAGTACTGACACCCTATTCTTCTATTTGTATCGATTTCGTTTCGATTCAACGCCTTGAAAATCAAATACATTTCCGCAATCCAGAACCAAAGCAACCTTATCAACCATTATACCGATTTTGGGTTCCCTCGTCAACGATCAGGAATCGGTTATTCGACAACATCTCGCTTCGCAGTTGTTACCTGTGTCGCTAGTATCTATGGTACGAAATGTAGGATTGGGACAAAAGCATTCCGTCGCCGATATGCTGGAAGACAAAAGCTTGCCGAAAATTTACGACTCGGAGGGTTACCGCGTCATTACAAATATCGTGATTGGTCAGCATTTGCAGGCATTGATCACGGATGTTGATGTGGATGTGCGACGATCGGCATCGGATTCACTGGCTGGACTGGCCTTCCATATAAGACGCGACGACGTCGCTTCCGTGATATTTCCCATCCCCCTGCGATTGGCCCAACAACAACCACCACCAAAGAAAAAGAATAGATCAGAACAGCAGCAGCAACAACCAACACCCGATGAGGCACTGACGGAAGAGCTTCGAATCACATCAGCCAATCTACTCGCTGAGTTGGGCGGAGCAGGAGAGAACGACTCTATTCCGCGAGCAACCGTCCAAGAAATGATTTTGCCGGTCGTGTTATCCCTGTGCCAAGATCCAGGCTTTCGGGTTCGAAGAGCGGCAGCCCAGGCCTTGCCTCGGGTTCTGGGTGGAACAACCGTGGAGGAATCGAGGAATAAAATTCTGCCGGCCTTTGAGATTCTCAGTAGAGACGAGGTGTACCGTGTTCGAAAAAGTACCGGAGAGTGTCTTGTCGACATGAGTCGGTCCCTAATGATTCTATCGAAAACCAATGATCCCGCTAACATCAATGCGCTCCGGCGTCAGACTCTGATTCCAATCGCTGAAAATCTATTGGCGGATGCCAACAAATTTGTACGACACGGAATGATGCAGTTTTTGGGTCCATTCCTGGCATCCTTTTATCCCTTTGTGTATTCGGCTCTGCGCACGATACTGCCGGGGACTTCCGAATCCGACGGAAGCAACCACTCGGGAATTGTTGCGCAGTTTTTCCCGCACGCGAGCAGTATGGTCAGCCGTCTCAACTCGTCGGCCGCAGCGACTACGAGTGCCCCAACACCCGACCTTGACCAGCATTGCATCAAAGCCCGAATACACCACCCTTCAAGAGCTGCAACGAGCTCTGCCGTCATTTGTTAGGGTTGATCCGATCGTCTTCGGTTTCCCTCAAGGCCGTCGTTGCGCACTAGAAGAAAGGATGCTCCCGATCCAGAGGATATTAAGACAGTGATAGAGAAGCTCCTGGACCACTTTACCGGTCTTGCTAAGGTTAACACGGGAGACGAAAACACGGATGCCGAAATGAGAGTTTACTGCGCATATTCGTTCCCTGCAGTCGTCCTATTATTGGGGCCAGAACACTGGGAGGGTCAACTCAGCGATTGCTTTAAGATGTTGCTGGACCCAAATTATTTATACGAGGATGAAGATGTCGGCCCGATAGCACCACCGCTTCCTGTGAAGCGTTGTTTGGCATCGAGTTTGCACACTGTTGCACACATATTGGGACCCGAAATTACGACCAAGGATATTATGCCCATCTTTCGAGAACATTTCCTGAAAGATACCGACGAATCGGTCCGATTGAATATGATTCGTAACTTTCCTACACTAAGTCTCGCTGTTGGAGCCTCCATTAAGGAATCAATACATTCTGCTATGGTGTGAAACGATCCGAGGAGAAGAGGTATTGGGAGCCATGAAACGAAGTGCTACCAATCCGTTGGTTCTGAATTGGAGACAGAGAGATTACGTGTCGAGGTGTTTGCCGGAGTTGATTGTGATGGTGGATGCAGTTTTCGTTTACAATCACTTCTGGCCGATCCTGAAATCGCTTTTGACAGATACCGTTAACTTGGTGAGGGAAGATGCGATTTGGGCCATTCCGCTGCTACTGAAATCGTTTGCTGTTGAAAATATTACCGATGTAGACGAACTGTCGAGCCACAAAGCGAAAGAAGTTTGGAGCGAAAGAGCGTCCAAAGAAGTGACGACATGGCTAAAGGAAACCATCCCACGATCAGCAACGTCAAAGGGAAAGGGATCATCTTCAAAGATGGGAAATTTCAGCCAACGGCAACTTTATTGCCAAGTTTGCTCTGCTATGGCCCTTGCCATTCGTTTAGGAGATGGTCTGAAGGACCCAGATGATCCCGTTGTTGAGTTGGAAGAAAAATTTTCGTCAACACTACAGCTTCGAGATTCGAGAATAGTGATTGAGGAGTATGGCCCTTATCGAAAGATCACCAAGGGCGAACGGAAACACATCTTGCGTTTGCTACTCGATGATTTATTGCCATTGTCGTTGGAGTTCAAAGACGATAAAGTGACCAATGTTCGTCTGAGTTTACGGAAGGCTTTGATTTTGATTTCCAACGAAATTGGACAAACTCCGGCTTTCCAAGAAGCAATGCAAAGTCTTCTCGAAGAGGTCGAGACTTGGGAAAGTTTCGATGCTGTCGAAAGTCCCCCGCCGCCACCACCAGTACACAGACAATCAAACGGAATGGCAGTCGTTGCGTCCAATCTTGTGAAAGAAGCGCACCCTGAAAAGAAGTTGAAGAAGAAAAGTTCCAAACGCGAGAAGAAAATGGCAAGCATATGATGACTCGATCATTCAAAGATTGGGTCAACAGGATGTTCTATAGTATTGTTAAAAATAAAAAGAGTATAGATAATCGCAGCTTCGCAAATGAAAGCACGTTATGAGTATTCTATCCTGTTTTGGTAAGAATCTGTAGAATAAGTTCGTTTACGAATTGTATCAAAAATCGATTGGGTGCTACAGCAATAACGCACGTCACAATGAAACTTCCTCGTAGCGATCGTGTCAAAATATGAACGTTATGTTTGAAGGCGAGAACTTGAGTGCTATCAGATGAAAAGTAACGAATACACAAAATAGTAATGTTTGTTCAATATGATAAATCTATACAGGTGCATTTAATTTTAAATTTTGGTTTGCCATCGATTGGAATAAAGAGCATACGTGTGATGGTGTGATGTAGAAAGTGCGCTGGGGAAGATATAGCCATTCCATTTGATTGCTTCGATGAAGTCTTATATCTATTCTCGTAGCAAAAAGATCGAAGACAATGCATTCGATGTTTCTTCTAGCTGTTCACCCCATTGCAGGGTGGTGTTTCCGTCTAATGTTCGTCGTCGCTTAGGGGGGACAATATCATCTTCATCATCGTCGCTATCGTATACAGGGTTTGCCCGCTTGAGGACCATCATTCCATCTCGATCGTCAAAATCTCCCATATCACGGAAGATCGAAGGTCGCTCGTTGCTGAGTTCCTCATCGTCCCGCGATTCCTGAGCCGATGTTTTCGATACTTTCTCATGTGTGCTACCTTTTGATAGATGTGTTGACCAATCTCCGATATTTTCTAGGCCTCCATTCTCAGAACTCAGTTTGATAACAGAGTTCTTTCTTATCTTGGAGGGGGTAATTGATTTGTTTGGTTTCAACGCCTGTACGTTCATGTTATCGTCGTCAGGAATAATATTAGGATGCGTAAGGGGATGAGTTCGGTTTCGTCGGCGGTTGTTGTAGGCACAAGTGAGAACGCGAGGGGGTGATTCGGTAGTCATGATTTGCAGTTTCGGTGGGAAAAGGAATTGAATTAAGGTGTATGGTGAGAAGTTGTGTATGGTTTCGAAGAAGCGATAAGTTGGTTTTATGGCTTGTGTTACTTTATGAGCACCTCTGGTGAAGGATGAAACCATCAATCAAAGGAAATAATCAAAAGAGGTGAAAAAAGTCATCTGCCGTTCTTCGGTGAAGAATCGTGGAACAAGCGTGCTCGCGCGCCTTTCAAAATTACTTACAGAATTGGCGGATCTATTGGAAAGGGCAGGAACGTTGCCCTTGTGTGGTGAAAATGGCAATCGTCGAAGCTTTGTTGCCTTATTTACAACGATGCTTCCATTTTCTTCATTGTTGATTTGTTGTTGAATTGCACTCATGGTTGTTGTTTGCGGTGGTGTATTGTAACCTTTTCGTTCTCTTTCGAAATGATCGATTGTCGTCAATCAATATTTTGTGAGCGATGAAGTGTGATCTTGTGTGAGTTCCTCTCATCAATTCATAACGTCCCTCGAAATCATAACGACTTTCGAGCCGGGGGAGCTTTGAAGATGCCATTATTTTAGAGAAACACGCACGGGTTCGCGCGCTATTTTGGTGGCATTTTGGCACATATCTGGCGAGGTGAGCGTTGTGGGATTGAATTCATTCTTTTCACATTTTCTCTTTCTCACTCCAACCGTTGAACAATCGTGTTTTTTCAGAGGTGAATCCTTCGCTGAAGTTATGTTCTATGGAATGTCTGTTCTATGGAACGTCTCCATTGATATGATTCTTGTTTCCATTCTTGTTGATGCCAAACCCATCGCGCCTACAGAATTGTTGCATTTTGCAATCGATGAAGCCCCCAAACATTGTTGAGGAAAGCACAGGAGCTGGGATGGCCGTTTCGTATCACTAATAGTGGTGGTAAAATTTGAAAAAGTTCTCGGCCATGCCACTTGTGCGTTGCACCTTTGTTTTTGTTTCTTTCAATTAATCAATCGTAATAGTGTTGCAAGTAATGGAAGTCTCATAACGAATTATATATTAGCTGTTAGAATTTTTGTTTCGAAATCTGCAAACTGTTCGTCGTTCTCTAGGTAATAATTCACAACGTCCCTGGCGTTCTGGGGCAAAGCCGCCATCGCACTTTCTTTGGTGCCCTTGTTTTTCAGCACGAAGAGATAGTTTCGTAAGATATGATAGTCAATGGAATACCTCGCAAAGTTAATACCTGTTGGTCCGATGCGCCGCATGCCAAATGCCATAATCTGTCCCATCCATCCGGGCATCCCCTTCTCTTGCACTGGGTTTCCTACCATCGCTGCCACAATCGCATCCGAAGATACTGTTGCCGACGCCAGTTTTTCATGTGATCCCTCACCGACAGCCACTTCTCCTACGTTGAGTCTCGAAGCCTTTTGAGCAATTTCGACCATCGCTGCACCTCGTTCGTTGCGAACTGTCAGGGTTTGAAAAGCTTCGTCCATACGTGCTACCTTGCCATCATCCAATGGCGCTCCCATATAACCAACAACCACATCAGCGAGAGCATTCGTGTAGTCAAAACAAGCCCGACAAGACTTTGCTATTGACTGTTCCGCAATCGTTCCTGGTAATGTAAAGTAGGGTTTTGCAACATAGGAGTCTTTTGATTTCACATGTACTTTGAAATCTTGCATGAATTCATACCCTTGAACATCGTCAACCGAATCTACTTTAACTCCGTCACGAATAAAAGTTCGTGCAGCTTCTGGAGTCGGCGAGTTGTCGGCACAGTTTGTTCCCAAAACATAAACTTCGTCTAAACCAAGATCGTTTTGAATAGCCCGGAAGGCTTGAACTGCGCATCCCACACCACAGAACAAGAGTCGTCGAATCGACGGATCGTTTTCGATCTCATCCAAAACACGAAGAGACGGAGCAAGGGCTGGTTTGACTCCTCTGCCTCTCAAAACATCTTCGGCAGTTCGAGCCAAGATAGGTTCTGGAGAACCAAAATTTGTGCTGCTATCACTGCTGGCACTATTCGCTATGCAAACCACTGCATCGACATGGCCACCTTCGAGCATCGAAAGTGCAATACCCGTCACGACACCAGTCCACTGAGCTTCTGCGATTTTATTTCCCTTGGCCAATCTGATTGGTTCGTGCAATACTCCAAATCGCGCTTCGTCGGTCGTGCTTGGGGAAAACGATTCTGACAGCGAATTCGGGTCTCGTCGTCGCCCGTGAACTTCTTCCTCCTTCTCGTCTATTCTTGCCATTCCGGGACCAATAAACGCGCACGCATTATTGACCTCGGCAATGAAACTCGTATCGCATAAACCACACTTTGAACACAGCTCTTTTGCCGGATACCGGTCTGGCCAGAATTGAGGGTCAATAGGCTTTGCTGATTTTCTCTCTTCTTTCGTGGCATACAAAGCAGAATCCCGGCTATCGCAAATTGGCGCTGAGATGGACGTGGGTGACAGGAGAAAAGCGCCAGTCAAGGATAACTTCATCAGCGCGACGACAGCGAATATTAGACAAGAGCGAACCGTCATTTTCGTTTTTGGCCCCGTCATTCTTTCGCTTTTCTTGATTCCCAAATCCATTTTGAATATGTTGTTCCTGTGTTGACGGTACCGATCACCGACATGCAGATAAGTTGTCGTCGAAGAAATAATTTTGAAATCAACTCGTACTACACATGCGAGAATCTCCTTCCGAACTCGTTTGGCATCAGATGATACTTTTCTTGTGAAGTTCTGCGTGTTCTCGCAAAATTCTGGGGTCCCTCCCGGATACCACTCATCAAACATCAACAACGAAAGGACTCACTCAGTCATGAACTGCCTCGACTGACTCACTAGTGAATGAAAAAATCCGATCAGCTACGAAGACAGACGAAAAACTTCTCAAACCACAAATTGCAGGATTTTGGTTCGCGCCTCAAAAATTTCTCGGCAGTTTTTTTCTGTTGGCGGCAAAAGACTCGGCATCTTGGCTTTGGGGATCTCGTTCATCGTAGTAACCGTTAACCCGTCTCGCACCACACAAATGGGAGTATTATGGATTGACCAATACAATACTGGCCTAAACCACGAAAAAGAAAGGAAAACTTAAGTCCTTGTTGCCCATAATTTTTGTTCTCAAAGGTCTTTATACTTTTCGGCCTCTCCCTTCACTAGAGGTCTATCTTGATCAAACAAATTGAACCAACCACCCTATCGAAAAATCAAGATGTCTCTTTCAGCAGATGCCACATCTATGGCCAGTCTTCTGGCTGCCCTGACCCAACCAGATACCGAAGCTATCAGACAGGCTGAACTTGCTTTGAAACCAATTCTGAAAGATCCGCGATCCGTTCCTGCTTTGGTTGAAATTGTCAAGGCCAAAGATACTCAGGTAGGTTGTCCAAATTGATCAAGGTTGTGTGGGAGGGAAAAAAATCTTGTTTTTGCGGGCTTTCTTGCTGACTGCCGATCAACTTACCTTCTTTTCGCTGATCTCGTAATTCTCCCAATGCTTCAGGCTCCTGGTGTCCGTCACGTGGCTGGAATTCTGTTGCGAAAGCGATTGCCTGGGCACTATGAGGGTTTTGATCCCAACACTAGGACTGCTCTCAAAGCCGAAATTTTGACTGTCTTGTCACAAGAGCCCGAACGATCGGTTCGAAATGGTTTGATTGGCGTTGCGGCTTCTCTTGGAAAACTTGAATGTACCGCGGGGGGAACCTCCTGGCCGGAACTATTCCAATTCATCGCCGCTGCCGGTGCTGAACAACAACCAGATGCCCGAGAAATGGCATTCGGTCTCTTGCAAGAAATGACCGACACTATTGGCATGCATTTGAAAACTCAATTTCAACCCATTGCTGGACTATTCGCCAATGCGCTTGTGCCCACAGAGGACCCAAAGGTTCAGAAGTCGGCCGTGAAAGCCGTTGGTCAATTGCTGTCATTTTTGGCAGGACGAACCTGAAATTGACGTCTTTGCTGGTCTCATTCCTTCCATTCTTGAAGTTGCGGCTCGCAACGTTAATGACGATGAGCTAATGGCAGTTGTGTTGGATGTGCTTTATGATTTGGCATACTCTCCATCTAAATCCGTCGGTGTTCATATGTTACCTATTGTGAAATTTACTCTGCAATGCATTCAAACACAGGATCTCGAGATGGGAGTGCGAGACTCTGCGGCGCTGGTGATTGCGACTATGGCGGAAGCGAAGCCAAAAACATTTGGCAAGGAGGAAGCCATGGTGGCTGAAATTTTGGAAACATTGTTTACATTGATCGAAAACTCGCCTGATTCGGCAGCTGGTGCTCTCTTTGAGTCGAATCCCGCTTGGAGAGAAGATTTGGATGACCACGACGGTGATGACTTCGATTTGGATGGCGATAGTCCAACCGAAACCTCAATGGCACAGGGTACTTTGGATATGCTTGCCTGTGAGATTCCCAAAAAATATATTTTCGAACCGGTCGTATCGCGATGTGTTCAGCGACTCAATTCGCCGCAACCTAACCACTAGAAAAGCAGGTGTTGCGAGTCTGGGGGTGATTGCCTGAGGGATGTGCCGAGCCTTTGTCGAACCATTTGGCTGAACTCATGCCATTTGTTCTCAATTGTGCACAAGATCCTGACTCCCAGGTCCGAGAATGTGCTTGCTTTTGCCTTGGACAAATTTCCGAGCACTGTCAACCAGATATTTTGGAATACTCTGAACAAATCTTGCCGATTGTTTTCCAATTGCTAGACGACAAAAGTGTTGCCGTCCAAGCAACTTCATGCTACGTTCTTGAGATGTTTTGCGAACGATTGGAGCCCGAGGCAGTTCGTCCCCTTTTGGATTCTTTAGTGAAGAAGCTAGCAGCTATGCTTGAAAGCTCGAACAAGAGAAGTGTTCAAGAAATGGCAGTTGCAGCTTTGGCCGCGACGGCTGTAGCGGCGGAAGAAGAATTTACACCATACGTTGGTGGTGTAGCATCCCTCATGACAAAGTGCATGGCTGTAACGGATGAAAATATGTTTTCACTCCGCGGTCGCGCTTTGGAGTGCATGGGTCACATGGCTATTGCTGTAGGTCGCGAAACATTCCGCCCGTACTTCCAAGTTACCATGGAATGTGCGTGCGAGGGTCTCACTCGAGATTCGACTGATCTTCACGAATTCGCATATGCTGTTTTCGCGAATCTGTCGAAGGTGATGAAGGAAGAATTCGCACCTGCTTTGCCAGAATTGGTACCTCATCTTGTAACCGTTATTGGGACTGACGAAGGCTCGCTCGAACCTGCCGAAGAAGCCGAGAAGGTAAGTTTGACAAGGAAAATGAAGTCAGATGCAACGGAATCATTGGTAATTATTTTATCTTACTTATTCTGACCAACAGCGCGATTTGCAATCGTTGTTATTCACCTCTCCTCAGACTGGTCAGTTCGGAGCTCTTGATGATTCCGATGACGAAGACGAGGGTGGAAATTACGTTCTTCACGTTCGAACAGCTCTCCTTGAGGTCAAAAAGGGAGCTCTTACCGCTATTGGAGAATTAGCCGCCCACACCGGTGCCGCTTTCTCTCCTTTCTTAGACAGCGTTATGCCAGTCTTGCAGAAAGCAGCCAGCAACTGGCACCCATTGATCAAGTGCGAGGTTGCTGATGCTTTGCCCAATATGGTTGTTCCAAGTGTCGCTGCCAATCACAACGGAGAAATTTCGTGGACGAAGGGAGACACAGCTAGCCCTAACCCAATGAGCGAACACACACAGGGTGTTGTCGCTGCAGTTCTCGCTGAATTGATCGGTCTTACAAAAGATGACGATAAAGCCACAGTCGGAAAAGCATGTGAAGGAATTCAATCTGTGATCGAACTATGCGGTCCTTATGCGTTGCTACCAGTTGCCAACGACTGCCTCAGCTTTACTCATCAAATTCTGACGAAAACTGCCCCTTGCCAAATTTCGGAAGAGTTCCTGGGCGAAGCACCAGAAGACGACGATGATCATGATGTCGTGACGCAAGCAGCGTGCGACTTGGTCGGCGGTTTCTGCCGAGTCATGGGAGCCCAATTCGGACAGTATCTCCCCCAATTCTTACCAGCCGTTTGCGAATATGCTAAGTCGAGTCGTCCGCCTCGGGACAGATCGATGGCCATTGGGTGGCTCAGTGAAGTTGCGCAAGAACTAGAGGGAAGCATTTTCGAACACTGGCAAGGCGTGTTTTTGCCCGCAACCTTGGCCGGGCTTAGCGATCCAGCGGAGGAGGTCAAGCGAAATGCTGCCTTCTGTGCTGGTATCTGTTGTGAGGTCCTCAAAGAGCGTATTGCCGGGGACTATCCGCAGATTCTCCAGGGTCTTGAACCTTTGTTTGGTATGGACCCCAATAGTGGAGATGCCGTTGCTGCGTGTGTCGACAACGCTGCAGCATGCGTCGCTCGTATGATCATGGCGCAACCTGCAAGTGTTCCGATGCCTCAAGTACTACCACCGTTCTTGGGACTATTGCCACTAAAGACTGATATGACAGAAAATGAAACGGTTTACAAGTGCCTTTTGGGACTTATCCAGATGGGTCATCCTGAAGCGATGGCCCAAAAGGCTGAGTTGCAGCGAATTTTCACCGCAGCGGTTGCAGCTGGAAGCAAGGTCGATAAAGAGATTCAAGCTCAGTTGACGCAAGCCGCTCCTGCTCTCCAGTAATCTCTTTCGTCTTCTTTGACATCCTTACTGTATTATGAGAAATCTTACGATTTGTCGTGCTGTGGAAGACGACATCCAGAAGTTAACACTATGTGTCGTTAACTCATAATTTCGGGAATGCAAGAATGAATAATCGAAAATAGAATAGCAAAACATTCCAAATAAGACAAACTTATCTAGAACACTACGATTTATGATTGAGCCACTGCTTTTATTCGCATGACATGAGACAGCATTGATTAGTGTTCGACGGAACTTTGTTTTAGTAAGTTAGACTTTAGCGGTTTTCCTTGGACATCCGCAATGCTACGTGAAGAATTAAACCCGAAGATGTCATCGTTTGAAGTAGCCGAGGATCATTCTCTCAGAAGTAAACACGAAAATTATGTCACAGAGCATCAAACCTGTCATGAATAAATTGAAGCCAACGGCTTGAACCAATTCTGTTAGATTCGACATGAGGAAGTTGCCGGTTTGATCGGAATCGGAAGATTCCGTCATCCATTCCCTCGCCCCATCACCGATGACGTTTGGAAACTCCGCGAGCTGAAAAAGATCGTTGAGGGGAGGAAAAACTTCCAGGGCGCAGGCAAAGAGGATCACATAGCACAATTGTAAGCTTCTCCAGAGCATTTTGTTCTCGCGTAATGGCTCGACAAAAGGTTCCCCTCTGTAATTTACTGCGAATGTATTCACAGTCGCGAGAACACTTATTAGAAATGTGCATGAGTTCAACGTATTGGGATTGAATGGTCCATCTGGTATCATGCTCGGGTCGTAAGGATCGACAAAGGACAAGGCAAGTTCCGTCGCAACAACCATCAAAGTGTAATGGATGAAAAACTGAGAACCAATAGAGACCAATACTTGTGTGCATAAAACCGAAGTAGGAGGGAGCGTTGCTGACAAAGTCGGCAGCGGTTTCCCTCTCGTGACGAGAAAGAACAGTCCAGCAACAACAATCCCTAAAATTGTCAGCTGTCTATCACCTTGCTTCACTCCGTGTAAGAAGAGCTTAGATAAAACCATCGCATTTACAAGACAGTTCACTCCGAGGATCTTGTATATTTGAAGCATTGTGACTAGTGTGCACCTGCCCTGCTGCAAAACCACCTTACAACATTTAATGCTGACCATTCTTGACGTAAACGGTGATGCAATGGAAGCATCGCCAAGCTCTACCTGGTCCAACTCGTCTTGCGCTTCCTGCAACTCTCTGAGCGACTTCTCCAAATTCGACTTATTTCGAGCACGAGATTCCTTTTTAGAACCCTTCTTTTTTCGCTCCTTTTTCTTCTCAGCCTTTGCCTCAGACACGGCCTTAGAAACAGAGCGTTGTTTCGCCTCAACCTCAGGGGAACTGATGATGGAAATGCCAACGTGTGCTCTCCGAAGAGCACCGACGTCGTTGGTGCCATCACCACACATAAGTGTAGTGAAGCCTCCGAGATTGAAGGCAGCAACGATAGCTTCTTTCTGCCGAGGATTCGATCTCGCAAAAACAGCGCACATGGGAACGAGGTCTTTTAGAACATTTTGAGTGGCAGGATGCAATAGGAATTGTTTCTCGTCGGTCACTTGTCCATTCAACAAATGTTTTGCGTCACTTCTTTGAAGTATGGTAACAACGAGTTTCTGAAGAGCATCACCAGAAACACACAATGCAATTTTTCGTTCTTCCACCAATTGTTTCAATTTGACCATATGCGCAGGAGAAAGGGTAAGATTCTCGGCAGTTTCCGCCTGAGGTTCTTTTGAAAGTGGGACAAATCGGAATTCTTCACGGAAGTCGTCGCCGTGTTCCGTGTCTCTACCGCTTGGAAAGTGCTTCAGTTGCAGTGTCTCTGGGAACGTTTTCTTTAATTTTCGAATGATACCAACTTGACGAGCAACTTCGGCGGCTGTATAAATCGCGTCTCCTGTGATCATGACAACTTGGTTTCCACTGTTCCATAACTCTGAAATTACAGGGCCAGAATCTGCCTTGATCGGGCAGTGCAGGAGCAGGAATCCTGCGAAGATCAAATCAGATTCCAACTCTTCACGCCCGAGTTGTTCCATATCTTTCCCTGTTTCTTCCGTGTTTAATTTTCTATACGCCATAGCCAGAACCCGTTGTCCTAGTGCCATGTGATGCATAGATACGTCATCATAGTCAGAAGGGATCGAATCAGGCCGGAGAAACTGCTTCACTGTCTCGGGTGCACCCTTTGTCAAAACCCAGGTGTGGTCACTTCCAGCTTCTCTCGATAGCACAGACATTCTTTTTAACTTAGAACTGAACCCGAATCTTCGGAGAACAAGAATAGTATACGGTCTGTCCTCAGAGGGTGCTCCAATACCCCTCAAAGCATTGTTTTGTATCATCTGGTATCCCGTAGTTTCTAAGACAGCCTTTTCCAAAGGATCACCGATCAAAGTACCTGCATTCACTGCCAAAGAGTGACAAGCTGTCATGATGCGTAGAGCTGACCAAGGAACTGTTACATTTGGCTCGATCACATCTGTAAATTGATTACCGATATCTTCCGACATTAATCTCAAACCTTTCAAGTGCATGTCGTCGGACGTCAATGTTCCTGTTTTATCAAAGCAGCAAATATTGACTTGCCCGGCCAAAGGAATTCGAAAAGATTCGGTACAGAAAATCCTTCGCCGTATCAGATCCGCGACACTATTCGTAACTGCCAAACTCAATTCCATTGGAAGTTCAGGGGGGACAACACTCGTAACTAAGATCACGAGGTGAAGCGACAGTCGAAACTGAGGGTTTTGACAAAGAAGAAAAATCATGAGAATAAATTATCACGAAGAAATATGCCTTGAAGAACCAAACGAAAGGACTGTTCTTACCTTGTTTCTGGTGGGATCGTTCGACCCTTCTTCCCATACCATAAAAGCACTTGCCACTGCGCAGCACAAGAGCATAAGAATGAAAACGTACGTGTCCCGGGTATGAATTCCATCCACAGACTTTTGCGTATGAGCCATAGTCCTCAGCAGACTTCCCTGAGCTGTTTCAAAGCCCGTTCGTAATACCATTCCAATGGCTCCCTGGTCGGGAGCTTGCGATATCGTGGAGAGTGGATTTGCACCGGGATGGCTCACCAACAGCGTCGTTCCTCCAAAGAGAATGAATTGTTTGTGTTCTTGGAGGTCGAGTGTCTCGTCGGCTGTAGCTTTGGTTGGTTTCCCGGCGGTGCCGCCTGTTTCGAGCGCCACCTTGAGTTGCGGAACGGATTCCCCCGTGATCTGGGATTCGTCCACAACCGCATCGCCGTTCAGGATGAGAATGTCCGCCGGGATTTGATTCATCTGGTGTTCTTTCTGTGCCAGATTGCTGTTGCGGACCGACGATCTCAACGTGACCTGTTTGCAGCTGACAATGTCTCCGGGAACTAGTTCCGCAACCGAAATTTGTGTCCAGCCAAAGCTTCCAAGTGGTGGGTAGGTTGGTCGGTATACCCAGACCTGTTTCAGAGAATGAACCGTGTACGATCGAAGCCGTTCGAGGGACTTGAGCCGACTAAAGGCAACCGTTGACTCGAACATCAAGAGAGCGAAAAAGGTAAACATTGCATAGTACCAATATTCATCCAAACTCCACAGCAAGACGCATAGAATCTGAAAGAGAAAGAAGGGAGCCACGACCTGTTCTTGAAGAAGATCCAAAAAGGGAGGAAGATTGATGGGGGTGGTGTTGGTACCATACGTGATTTGAGCCTTTCGTATAAGCTCCATGGTTCCATGCCCTCTCCAGCTCTCGTAAAACGACAATGGGAGATTGATTGGATACCGCAGTCTGTGGAAGAGTCCCAACTCGGGGCTGGCTAGTACTGATTGGCGTGGAATGTTTGTCACTCGACCAAAGGGAAGTGTCCGCGTCGTTGTCGTCAACAATGTTGCACCGGAAGATAATGTCGTGAAAGTTGACGACCGCTAAAACCTTCGGCTTGGCACCTGCCTTTCGCACTGCGGTGATGTACCTGGAACGATTCCTGCATCGTGAGACGACTGATGTTTGTCGACATTGGGAGCTTCTACCAGACAGTGTGTCCACCGCAGCAACTTTTCGGACGATGAGGATCTTGTCGCTTTCGTATCGATTCTTTGATATCCGACCGCAGCTCGCCAGGAAACACTCCATTGTTGAACCAAGAAGAGCCAGATATGCAGAACCAACAACAATGGGAACGCGAAAAGTGAAAAGGAGCTCATGCTTAGTTCGTCATCTGTTGGCTGATCATGCATAAAATCGAGCGAGATTAAAAATCCGTAACCCAAAAGAAAAGGCCCAACATCCAACCGAGTCAGGATGCTGCGTTCTCGCAGTGGAATCAACACATAACCCTCCGCATCGGAGTCATTATCCAGAAGACTTTGCGTCCTGTCGTCGATACAAGAGGCTTGGTTTCTTCTTCTTCGAGTCCTCTGCCCTTTGGAGAACCGAGAGCAGCCTCTGGCTTTTTGCGCTGTCTCAGATTTGGGTGAGGGTCTTCATCTTTTGTCATTGTTTCGTGTGACCGATCAAATCCACCAAAGTTTGGCCAGATAGGAAGAGCTGTGTGGAATTGATTCACAAGATCAGAATCAAATTTGAAACTGTGACTTTCCACTGATAGAAGAGTGAACTCGTCTCAATGATGGTGGTTGTGTGACTCGATGACAATCAATGATCAATTATTAGTTTCGTGAAATCTGAAAATTAATGCCACGGTGTGATTTTTCGCTTGTTTTTGTGCCATCAAAAGATGGCTCATTCTCAGTTCGGAGTGAATGGCAGACGAAGAAAAAATCGATGTAGGAATGGTATGAACGTATTTTGTTACAAAAGTTCAAATCATTATCGCCTATGTTGAATTCGTAAACACTATCACAGACACGGAAGGAAATCAAAGTAGTACTTCTAAACATATATTTGTAGAATTGTCGAAATACGGGACACTTCGTTTTTGAAAGAGAGAGGAACGAAGTATAGCAACGCTCCTCGCTCATGATGCTTGATAATTGTCATGCAACCCGCCGTGATACAACAAACTATGAAAAGTCTCTGTCGGGAAACATTCTAGGAGCCATCAGCGTCCACGTATACAAAAGTAGTGCCAACCATTGCGAGCCGATGATTACCCACATGTTGACCTCGCCGATTTGAGGATTTGCTACGTCACCATCCGCTTGGATCGAGCCGAAACCCGTAAGAGCCATGGCAACCCAACAACTCACTGTCGCCAGTGCAATATTCAGTTTCCAATTGTTCGAAAACGTATTGGGAACTTGTTTGTCAAGTTCTTCATCCCCGTCTCCTTTTTCCGCCTGAGTCATAATTGTCTACAACCACACCGACAACCTTCGGTTTTTCTCCAGAAGACGCGTCGGCCTTTTCTTCCTCCTCATCGTCGTCGTCATCTGCACCAAGTGTAGTATCGGCGGTCGCTGACCATCCGACGTAGCCAAGACAGATAATGGTCAAGCCAACGCCAATGATAATCGAGAGAACGTCGTCGGTCTTGAGAAATGGATTGCACTCGGGATTCGGATTCTTGGAAACGGCATTGTAGCAGAGCATAGTCGCATATCCCGTGATCAGACTGCTCGCAAGAAGGCTTCCTTCATTGCCGGTCAACTGTGCCACCGTAACTCCAATCGACAGAATAATTGTCAAGGAAATGAAAGTAGTGTTTAAGCTACATCCACCAAAATAATAAAAGAGCAAGGCCCAACCCACAATAGATGCGATGAACATGGAGGCTGCGCTAACTACAATAGCGATTAGCCACTTCTTTCCTGAGCCGATTTCCTCCGCTTCGGCCTTGTTGGATCTTTCGACCCATGCATCGTTCCAGTTGTATGCGATATCGATCATGACAATTTGATCGAATAGAATGAAGAAGATCGCTCCAACTCTGGCAATATTCAGATAAATATTCGAAAACAGCGGATCAGTTGGGGACGAAACACATCCCTACGACCAAGAAGAGAAAGAGGGTGTATTTTGCAGGGCCAGGCTTCTCGATTCGCCTGATCTCTTGCAAACGACAGCAATGGTTGCCAAGATGAAGAAGACCAATGCACTGAAGGTTGCACGGTAGACTACCAGCATTTCCTGCGCAGCGTTCGATGAGCGCGTCCGTTTCATAGATGTCGCAGCCATCCAACCAAGCACTTGTCACGTAATTGGTGAAGCTGACATTGACAATGTAGGTGGTAACTCCATATTGAAAAGCGAGTGCAATAGCTATCGCTAGGCACAAGAGCAAAACCGAGCGCTTTCTTCCCGACGACGCACCTGGTGCAACATTGCTTGGTTTGTCATTTCCACAGCATGCTCCCATCAACGATGACAGTGCTGCGCCGAAACAAAAGGTCAAGCTAGTGGCGACACATGTAAGGGCAGATTTCTGGAAAGAAGGATAAGAGAACGAAAGGAGCGGTAATGTTAAAACAATGATCAAGGAGAGCAACTGTCATGACATTTCGTCCGTTAGAGCACAGACAGTAGATCCGCGACTTACCACTACCATGATTGGAAGTCCCAAAGTAAATTTCGGATTGATATTCTACGAAGAAGAGTTCAAAGAGATTGACGATTAGATGATGATTTAGATGATGATGTTGCTCCTCGTCGATTGGTGTTCGGATGTGAGAGTTGCATCTGCTTCTGTTTTTTGAGTTTGTTTCGGAAGAGAGTGACAAGTTTAAATCGTGTTTCGAATTTTGAAATGGTTAGGAACTCCATGACGCGCGGGAGCCGGCAATTTGGGGGAGTGCAAGTGAGGGCAGGCATACTTCGTCCCCTTTGCTTATTCCAAAGTCAGACAATTCAAGCCTAGCTAGTTTCTCGAACGTCTACTAGAGAACTACAGTATCGACCAGAAACATCACAATAATATAATGTTTCGTATTATTTAAAGGTTTCCTACTTTCAAATATTCTGTATTTACATTTGCTTGTAGCCTTTGCCAGCAAGTTGATCATTGTGCAGATTTGTTCATGAGCATGAGTGACTCGACAACACTCTTTTCGGTTTCAGAAGCATTTGGTCCCTGATTATTGGAACCCTCGGTCTTTATTCGCTTCTGATTCGACGACGACGAGTCCGCATTGGTTGCAAGAAGTCTCTTCTTTGGGGGACGCTTCTTATACAGCTCTTGTTGTTTCAAACTTGCCGACGACGCATTGTTCGAACTGTTTTTCGCATTCTTGTCCGTATCACCCTTGTCCTCTTTGTTCGTTTCCCCACCCGACGAGACCAAGGCATCCGCATTATACTTTGGCATTGCAGACTGTTTTGCTAATGGAAGGAATCGAAATGATTCGTCCACCTTCTTTGTGCTGTTCCGAATGGGTCGCAAGCACAACAGTAGCTCTTGGTCTAAGTTTTGCACCCGAAGTATCACTACTTTCTGTAGACTTCGAATTCATTGCCTTCTCCTCCAATCCGTCTTCAGTCAGACGATTTGTTTCGGATGGAAGAAGTAACTTCACACCATACCGTCGTCAAATCGTCACGAATGAGACACATTCGACAAGTTGGAGCAAGAGGTTTCTTTCGGTGATCTGTAGAAGCATTTCACAAAAAAATTGGTTTGAGAATATATGACACGAAACAAAGCGTTGTCAAGAGTGCTCATTGAAAAGTAATTGCGACTTACCGTTGGATCGAGAGGTATCACTCCATGATGAAGAACTTTCCTCGCGAGAGTCATTCGATTCTCTGTATCCCGAATCGTCTGAAGGAGCGTCTTCTCCCTTTTTCTTTTCTTCCACTCCGGCGAGGAGAGAGTCATCCGACGATTGGTCCCCTGGACTCTCATACGCAGCGGCTGGTTCTTCAGTGTCTTTACCCCGTGAAGCACTAGGACAATGTTCGAGTGAAGAAAGACGTGCTGTAGCATTGTTAGCAGTTACGGATGCACCCGTAACATCGTCCTTGGGGCCATTATCGTCATCACTCTTCTTGTTTTCCTCCAACATTCGTTGATTGTGTGAACGAACATTTCGATCGAGATTGTTGTTTGCACGCATGTTCTTTGTCTCTGTTGATAGTGACGAATAGTCGTCCCCCGTTGTTGTCTTTTTTCGATTTCTTCTTTTGTGACTCTGAGGAAGCAACACCATCATCTTCTCCCGAACCTAAAGAATAGTAAATAAGGAAATGTTAGTTACGAGAACGTGGTGCCATCGAAACGTTCATTCGGGTTCATCATAACGTACCTGCACTGTTGCTCGTAGACGAGTCCAAGTTTTCGTTCGATCCAGCTCCGGCGCCCTGACTTTGTTGTTGCGATTGTTGTTTGCTCTCCACCTCCACAACCGACAAAGGAAACGACTGCTCTGACACAATAGCCGCGCCAGAGGTGTCAGTAGAGTTTCCACCCGTACGAGAAGAATCCTTAGCCGATCCATTGCCATTCCCGCTTCCATTCTCCTCCGTGTTTTTGCTTTCACCATTACCACCGCCATTATCGTTTTGATTCGAAACCTTTCGCTTTCCACCTCGCCGAGCTTGTGCTGCGGCTGATGCCCGAGCCGCCTTTGCTTTCCCAGGATGCACGAGTTCTTCAATGAGAGACTTTAGTGCATGACGTGATGATGGGACCAATAGATTGTACAGTTTGGCCCCCACTAGATCACTTGTCTTGTAACTCAAAATGCGTTCCGCTTGAGCACTACAAAATGTGATCTCTCCCTGTGTGGATATCGTCATTACCAAATCCGGAAGCAAAGCCAAGATCATGGCCTGTTTCTTCAAACGAGCATTCGTTTTGGTCATCTCTTCTACCAAAGCTTTCTTTCGTGCTCTTGAATTGCTTGCAGACTTTCTGTTGGCTACACGCTTGTCATTCTTCTTCTTTATCTTTCGTTCCGCCTCGGTACGCAAAATCGCAACAGAGTGAGGTATTGGCTGATTCATTTGCTGTAGCAATGCAATGTGTTGGTCTAATGTGAAAGGAAAGAAGGATGAGGTGAGTTGATGTTAATGTTGATGGTTCGGCAAGACTAGTGAATTTGCACTTTCTTTGACGTTACATACCTAATTGCTCCAAAGTCCAGGATTGCATATCGGATAACAGAGCCGGTGACGTCAGTGTAGTTGTAGGTTGCGATAGAACGGGAGCATTTGGACGAAGAAGCTGAATTTGCAGTGGCTGCATCGGCGTGTCCGGGAGCACTCGAAGAGGTTGGTATCGTTGGTAACAGCGGCTGTTTGACCGGCATTTGCCAATGCAGTTAGTAATGCTGCATGAGGCACTGCCGGAACCGGTGGCGCGGATGTCGCTCCAGAAATCAATGGGTTTCGATTGCTGTGTTGTAATGCAGCGTGGTACAAAGATGCCGGCAAGGTTGCAGGCCCTCCTGGAGTACTATTTGCTGCTGGTTCCTGGTGGCGCCTTTGCTTGCGTCATTTGTTGCACTGCTGAAGCTGCAACAGCAGCTATTGTAGCGGCTGCATTTGACATCATGAAAGCGGCATTGTGATCTACAGGTGCGTAGTTGTTGGAAGTAGCAGCCATTGCAGCAAGATGAGAAGCCGTGATCCCTGGTGTAGCTGAGGCTGGCTGATGACAATGAGGAGGTCCCGTGGGCACAGATACAAAAGCTGATCTTGCAACATCGTCAGACATGGCTCTAGCAGCTCCATCCGCACCTTTGTTGCTTTGATTCATCTTGATTGCTTCTTTCTGTCCCGCAAAAGGAGGCGAATGTGAAGGTAGGTTGTAGAAGACACAAAACCTCAACGAGGAAAGGAGAATTTCAAATTCAAGTTCCCAAGTTGCCCTCCTTCAACATCTAAGGTTATGAAATGTAACACAGGTTGAACTACTTTTGTTCTGTATTGCTTTTTATTTGCTTGGAGGTATGCTTGCTTGTTTGTAACGGGGTTTCGGTGTTCATTCGAAGTGATGTTTTTGCTCTGCTTTTTTTGAAAAATTATCGTGATATGTGATTAGTGTGTTACGGTATTATTGAATATTGCAGCGAGGAACAAATGGCGCTGCAAAACACAAGCTGTGCAATATGATTTTCGTGTTGTTATTGGGAGGTTGTAGAGGGATGACAAAAGGCCATCTGCTGCAATTGAACTAATGACGTGAATAGTCGTGTAACTTTACTTAACGACTCAAACTTAATTAAGATCTACGTCATTCTCGCGACCAATCAAAAATCGGACAGAAATGACAGATGCTCTAACAGTTATTTAACAAAGAGCCAATCACAGCAGACAAATTGGACAGCTGTTGGGCAGCTCGGTGTTCACTTTCTCAAGAGATTTTTCACGTCATACTAGAAGAACAAAGAAGGAAGAATTCGATCGAAACGGTATGTTTAGGGTATGTTTAGAAACTAGATGGTTGCAGAAATTCCAATACGGCTGGTGTGATTGATCTGAGTTATCTCATTTATGGAACAATTCGATCACGACGTCACAGACGAAGGGGAAGCCCGAATTAGACAAATTCTAAACTAAAAACTCTACACGTAGCAGAACTGCATCTGGTGCTGCCGATGGGGATGATGGGGATGCCGAACCGCAATGAAGAAAGAAGCCTGAAACAGTTGCTATGAATCAAGTTGATTTGAATCGTGCAGCATTGGTAAGATTGTATTTCTTCAAAAAATAGATTAACGCAATGATTTTGAAAGAGTTTTGAAACGTAGATTGCATTGATGCTCGGACTGTATTGTACTCGTACGTCGTCATTGTATGAAGCACCAACTGGAGATGATGGGACAATAGGATTGAGATGTAGAACTGCTTTTTAGAGGGTTTTTGTATGCTAACTCAGCCCTTTACATCAGAACGGGGATTTGGCGCAGTTGGCAGCGCGTGTGCTTAGCATGCACAAGGTCGCCGGTTCGATTCCGGCAATCTCCACTTTCTTTTTCCATCTGACATCATTAAAATAATTAAAAGTCCATCCATCCATCAATCCAGAAACCAAATCGACAACCACAACCTTTTCTTCGAATCGAAATCGACCCAAAAGGAATCAGACGATAATGAAAATAAACTAGGCAGACGAGGCCACATCTGAATGTCATCGATGATTTACCCTTCGAGGGGAATCATACTCCGACGGTTCAGTTTCAAGTTTTGTTGCAACCGCCAAACACATACCGTTTCCAAAACACTTCAAATTGGATGTGTGGGATTTCATCAGAGATTTTCGTCGGACAGTTCAATTCGTTTTGCCTCCACACGTATCTTTGACCATGCTACGGTAACATGCCTTCCAGGGCTGGAACCCGTCTTGTCCGATGAATTGAAAATTCTCGGAGTCCAACACCATGCACCAAAAACACAATCATCCAAATCATCCCGCTCAATTACCAAGACCGGGAAAATTAAATTGAAACACGTTCGTACAGCCAACGATCTCTTTCGATGTTGCCTGTACTTGGGATCGGCAACCCAGGTTCGTCTGAACATCGCGTCTTTCAATGCACGTGGGCTCCCAGAGTTGAAGCGAAAAACGGCTCGCATTCCATGGACCAAAATTTTGAAACCAGAGAGTATCGAGAATGGAAATCTAACTGTGCGCGTCGTGTCTTCAAAGAGCAAACTCTACCACACGGGTGCGATTCGAGAACGTGTGCTCCAAGCGATTGGTCAGAATTTTGGAAAAGAAGAAAGCTATTTCACGAGTGAGAATGAAAAAGACAACCAAACGGATACATCGCAAGCGGTTCTCTTGGACGTAAAACTGTCAATGGATCAAGTGGAAATATCTATAAATGCGTATCCCACACCATTACACCAACGCGGTTATAGACAACAAGTGGCTAAAGCACCTCTTCGCGAAGATATAGCTTACGCCATGTTGTTTTCGGCCGGTTGGATACCAGCTTGGGGTATCCAAGATGATGAAAACACGACGAGTAGAAATGTATGGGAGGGTCTAGTGGATCCATTTTGTGGATCTGGTACAATCCCTATTGAAGGTGCGGCTATGATGTTGGGATTGCCTCCTGGCCGATTCCAAGAAAGCAGTCCGTTTCAAGGAACAGTGTTGGAAGATGCAAAAAAATGGTCGAAGATCGTACGTAAGAGTTTAGCCACTTCTGAAGGCAGCAAAATATCCTTTCCTATACTGGCCTCGGATAGAGATGCGGGAGCCGTGGAGGCTACCAAGGAAAACGCCAAAAGAGCTGGAGTATTGGATGCACTGACAATTGAAAGAGCACCGCTGTTGGGTCAAAAGTGGTTTGAAAAACCGTCCGAATCGCCCTCATCGTTTCTAGTAGTCACCAATCCACCATATGGAAAGCGCGTTTCTTCGAAATCATCAACTGCTGCACTTTTGAAATTGCACCAGAGCTTGGGGCATTCTGTAGAGCGCCTTGCTCGAGACCACGAACGAAAGTTGGGTGGTGTCGTCTTGACAAACAATTCGGGGCTCTTGACAAGGAGTGGTGTCTCCTTCCCTTTCAAAACGTCATTCAAAACTTTTCACGGGGGCTTGAAGGTGTCTGCAATGAAATTCGATGTGAGCAACGAATAGTAGTCTAACATATAACTTTAGAGGACTCAAGCTTCTCTAGAATTATATTTCGTGCACTCGCAAGACAAAATGAAAAAGTGACAATAGTTTTCCGTGAATGCTTCATTTTCGGGAGGAAAAGGGATAATTGATTGAATGTTTCATTTTTCTCATCCGCATAAAATAGCCAATACAAAAAAACGATGCTAATAAAATAATTTTGCTCGATCCTATTACGTACATACGAGGCACAAGCCATCAGTTTTTCCGCGACGGAGTGAATCATCGATCAATCCATCAAAATTCCCAAATACTGTAAAACTGTACTTTACCGAAGTTATTGCTTCGAACCACCCCGGGTGTTCAGTGTAACCGTTCCCTTAAACTTTCCGAACGACACTGTTAAGATATCAAATCCCTCTTTTCCAAATTCATGGCGACATTGAGCATGAAGCGAATAGCGCCGGCGTTTTCGCTCATTATTGGCTTTTTGTTTCTGCCAGAGTCGTCGTGGTCTTTCATCGCCATCTCTGACCAGAATTATGGCCGCTACACGTCTCCACTGCCCAGGAGATTCCAATCGTCGTGTTGGTCACAACCGATCGCTTCCGAAAACGCGGAATCTATGACTCCGGTTTCGTCGTCATCGGATGAAAGAGATCTAAGGTTCGCCGGCGTTGGCCGTTTGTACACGACAGAAAAGAACAAGAAACAAAGCACAAACGAGACACAACGAGATCAACCATCGCGAGAAGGTCACCTCGGTGTGATTGATCGTTTGAAAGCAAGTCGTGTTGTGGTAGTCGGCCTAGGCGGTGTTGGATCTTGGGCAGCAGAAGCGTTGTGCCGTTCTGGTGTGGGACACATCACTTTAATCGATCTCGACGACATTTGCATCAGCAATACCAACCGACAATTACATGCCCTTTCTAACACTGTGGGTCAAATGAAGATCGATGCTATGCAAGCGCGCTTGAAAGCAATTAACCCCGATTGTGAGGTGACTCTGATTCATGATTTTGTATCCAAGGAAAATGCGGATGAAATTTGGAATACCATTGGAGAACTATCTTCGACAAAAGTTACCGCTTGCCTGGATGCAATAGATGGAAGCGATGCCAAGACGGCCTGGATTGCTTCTTGCGCCCGACGGAAAGTTCCCATAGTTACTTGTGGTGGATCAGCGGGTCGCACCGATCCCACAAAGTTCGTTTGTGACGATCTGACAAGAGCGATGGAAGATCCTTTGTTATCGTCGTGTCGGAAAAACCTAAGGAAATATTACGGGTTTCAAGAAGGCGTTACACCCGGAGAAAAGGCCCGCGATCCAAAAACTGGGAAATTAAGAAAGAAACTCCCCCGAAAATGGAAAATCCAATGTGTGTATTCAACAGAATCGCCAAAATCTGCCCCGAAGGAATCGTCGTCGATGAGGCGGTGTGACGGTGCTTTAGGAACGGCTTGTTTCGTCACCGGAGCTTCGGGATTCGTAGCAGCCGGTAAAGTTGTTGAAATGATAGCAAACGACACGTTGCCCAAGCCCAAACAGTTTAGCGGCAACGTATTGAGAACAAAGACATGGGGTCGATAAATATAGAAATTGAATAATCTATTGCTAGCAATTACTAATACAATCCTTATCATTCAGGGAGAGTGGATTGCAATTTATGCGTATGCAATGGTCATGTCGTTCAGGATTCCACACGTATTAGCTCCCATCGACACATAGGCATAACCATTCATTCCCCAGCTTTCTCCCCATTGGTTTCGCACAATCCAGTACCCTTCTCGATCGCCAGAGTCATCGCTTCCACTCTTGCTATTACTTCCGGATCCATCTTGGTCGCCATCGCAGTCATCTTGGCTGCCGTTGCAACTAGAACCCGTCGTGAAGGCATATCCTACTACTTGGACACAGTGGTTCATGTCTAAAAATTCCTGACCGCAACCAATATCGGTTGTCATGATTCCTCCAGAATAGTCTTGCCAAGTAGAGGCTTCGAGACAGACTACTGCCGGGCCATAGGTTGCAATATTTCCTACCGCTGTGTCTTCGTCTTGATCTTCGCAATCACAACCTGTTCCATCGGTGTAACACAAGCATCGATCGGTGGCATAGCCATAGCCTTTAATGTTACCATATCGACCCTGGTTGGAATAATCTGCATAGTTTTCGTTTTCCATACCATCCTCCCAATAGTTGTCACCGCTACCAGAACCTGAGTGCTGGTCGTCATCCGCGGGACAAACTTCCGATCGATACGTCTCAACACTCTCTTCCGTATAGTAGTAGCTTTCTCCCTCCAATCCAGCAGTCAGTGCCAGCAGCGTGTACGAATCGTAAGGGAGAGAGCTTGAGAGCGGCAAACCACCATGATCCATAACCCACTCATAGGCATTTTGAGGCCAGCCACCAGAACACATTTCACAACTGTCATCACAGACAATGATTTCTGATTCGGAAAGGGTATACAAATTTCCAGTGGAGATAAAATGTGCTGATTCTACGGTTTCCACGGCAGTCACAGCCCAGCAAGCCCCACAATCGCCCTGGGTACGAACACTGGTAACTGCGCCAGAATCTCTCCAATCGACAGAATTCGGGAAGGCATCTGCATCGAATTTCGGTTCCATTGTGCCAATAAGGCTTCCGAATGAAATGCCCGTGGACATCCAGACATAACGCAAGAAACACGAAAGATCGTACCACTCGCAACGCATCGACGATACTCCCATAATTTGCGGTTCGTATTGACTCTTTCCTGCTTGCAAATGTCGTTGCCTTTGGACAACCGACTCGTGGTGGCTTATCTTGTGGACTTTCGGGTCAAGGACCATTCCGATACCAGAATCTTTTCGCATTCGGCGAGTTGCCGGAGGTAATTCTTGTTGCTTCTTTTCCAAATCGTCCGTGAACGCGCCCTTGTATCCAGTCAAGAATTTGTTTTGAAACTCTTCGGGTGCCAAATCTTTGAACTGATTCGATCCAAACACATGCTGTTTCGTTAGCGTACACGGTCCGTGCTTTGCGTTTTTCTCTGCGGTGCGATGATGGTTTTGTGCCCAGATGGAGAATCGATGTTCCTTTTCTTCAACGGAATGGTACGCCTTGCCATGGTGCTGAATCCAACTTTCAAACTCTTGACGGAGCCCCCGCAGAAGATGGTGATGATGATGCCCTGTCGCAGTATTATCGCTATTATTACTTGCAACCTGGAAATCTTGCAATCTTCGAGGCTGGTTCTGGTTTTGTAAATATTGATAGTTTTGTTGTTGCTGTTGCTGCTGTTGTTGTAGCTGAGAAGTGTCTGCCAGCGGTAGCAGTAATATTGAATCGGGTGTTGTATCCATTACAATTGCATTTCCATTTGCATTCGTGTCGATTGACGAAGATTGTTGGGATGATATTGTGTCGGTTTTGGTCACAGGTTCTTCGTGTCCCATGGAATGAAGAAAAACGCTAGTCGTGATAACCGCAACTATCGACAAGAGTAAAACCCAAATTTTCACGTATGACATGAGGCGTCTGACTTGTACCATGACCATCGAATGCTTTCCATTCCCACCGCCGAGAATTCCACCGCTTGATCCAGCGAAATAGCTACCTCCTTCCCTCTTATAAGGAAAGTTCGGTTTCCCCTTGTTCCTTTCACCATAAGTGCCATTTTCTGCTTCAAAATAATCTTGCTGGGTGTCACGAAATGTGTTTTGATGCGGTTGCTTATTGCGGTTGGGGAGAACATTGTTCTTGCGATGAGTAAGGACCAATCCCGAGTCCGTCTTGATGGATTCGCTTCCATAAACAGTGTTGTTTTGTATGTGATTGTTGTTCCTGTTGTTACGAAGTGGCTCTTCTTCCATTTCGAGAAATCCAGCAGTTCCGGGATACTTGTTGTTTGAAAGAGCATTGGGACTGGTATTATTGCCAATAATATTTTCGTTTTGGTTTTCATCGGAATTAAAAGTCTGAAGCTCCACAGAAAAAGCTGCTGTTGATTCGTCGTCATCTATCAAAGCATTCTGACTAGGAACTTCGTTGAAGAGTTTTGAAAGCGTTTGTGAAGTTGAAACAGGAGGCACAACAGTCTCAACTTCAAGGCTTTGGAAAGGAGTGGCTTTTGCTGCTCTCTTTTCCATTTGTGAGAAAGGCTGCCTCGTATCGATTTGTCGAGTATCGGATTCAAAGTCGATCATACCCTCGCTGGTATCTGGGTCTGTAGACGATAAGAAGTTTTCTAACCTGGATTCCGATTCCGATGATACTTCCGGCGGTGGCAGTTTGGCAGTTGGATGAGATTCATCAACGACTCTGCTGCTCCTATTGTTGTTCGTCCAACTACCGTGCTCTTCGTCGTCCCCGTCTTCTGATGCGGAGTCATAATCCATGTCACGAAGGGCCTTTTGGGCCTCTTCCATTTCTTCGACCATGATGATTATTTAGTCTGTGATATTCTGGTGATATTCGTCAGTGCTTCTTGGAGCAAGAAGCCGTAATGTGTAGCACAGCAATCGGTGCTTCTTTGTGAAGGAAAACTTGTGCTCGTTGTCTCGAAGAAAGCTTGTCTCAATTTACACGGTAGGTTTTCCGTTTGACGCCCTACTCGGTGATCGCTGCACGCCAGTCAGGTCGCGTGTTTTAACACGTGAATTTTTGAGAGAGCAGCGATTTTCGAGCCGGGGCATTTTTTCCCTATCATAATACCTTTCATAGGGTACATCTAATGCTCACGTACTCATACACACATCTCAAGACTGACACGCGCCAGTCCGGTTTTCTCCTTTTTCAAACTTGAATTTAGGACGACATCATCACTGATAACTATCACCCTTCTTACCAGGAATCTTCGGCTTTGAGTAGAACATACTTCTGGCATGACCGATCACAAGCTCTGCCACTTCCACCATAAAACCAAACACAGATAATCGAAAATGACAACAACAAGCAAATCAGGACCTATTTTGGTCACCGGTGGGGCCGGATACATTGGAAGCCACACCATCCTATGTCTTCTAGAGCAAGGCTATGACGTCGTGGTCGTCGACAATCTGGTGAATTCGAGCATGGTTTCCCTCGATCGAGTCGCAGAACTTGCCGGCCTCGACGAAAGCGCTCGCAAGGAACGTCTCGTATTTCACGAGGTTGACCTGTGTGATCGGGATGCCTTGAAAAAGATCTTTGAAACCTCTCCAACATTCTCTGCCTGCATTCATTTTGCCGGACTAAAGGTATGTCAAAGATTCATCATCTCGTACGTCCGTTCTTTTCCATCAAGTTCGTTTTTCTAATCAACTCTTTCTTTGCTCTGGAACTACGATAGGCCGTCGGAGAATCGACGAAAATTCCCCTAAAGTATTACCACAACAACCTGACAGGTACTTTCTTCCTTTTGGAGCTCATGGACGAATTCGGTTGCCATTCTATCGTATTCTCGAGCTCTGCCACGGTGTACGGAGATCCCGAAACTATTCCAATCACAGAGGAAACTAATGTCGGAACCGGTATCACAAATGCGTATGGACGCACAAAGTATATGATTGAGGAGATTCTTCGGGATTTTTACAAATCAAAAACATTGGGAGACAGCAAAACAGATTGGTCGGTTGTCCTTCTTCGTTACTTCAATCCCATCGGAGCTCACCCGTCCGGAAAAATCGGAGAAGATCCCAACGGAATTCCAAACAATCTCATGCCCTATGTGGCACAGGTTGCTGCCGGACGACGTGAATTTCTTACAGTTTTCGGCAATGACTACGACACACCCGACGGAACCGGTGTCCGTGATTATTTGCACGTAATGGATCTCGCGGCCGGTCATCTTTCGGCCATCGAATACATGAAAAAGAAGGATAGTGGTACGTTCACCTTCAATCTTGGAACGGGAAATGGATGCAGTGTCCTCGATATGGTCAAGGCCATGGGCAAAGCGTGCGGCTTCGATATCCCATACAAGCTTGGTGCTCGCCGGCCGGGAGATATCGCCACGTGCTACGCCGATGCTAGCCTGGCAAAGACGGAAATGGGATGGGAAGCCAAGCACACGCTGGACGAGATGTGCAAAGATCTATGGAGCTGGCAATCCCAAAATCCAAACGGATATTCGAGTTGAGTGGAGGAGCAATAGGAATTAATGCTGATTATAGCGATTCTAAATTATTATCTCAATGGGATGTTCAGTTGTTCTATCGTGTTTGAAAAGGATAACGCGCGTCACTATTTTCCTCTTAGTTCGCGTATGAATCTTGTCCTCTAAATGTCGTGGTGATAACTAGCATCGTCATGTTTCATCGATCGTTGCCAAAGAAACCTTCCCTTGTGAATCCAATTGAACTCGCATTCCAGCTTCGTGCAGGTCTGCTGATTCAACAGGTCCCTGAGCCATGAGATTTTGCACCACTGCTTGATTCTCAGTATTATTTTCGAGAACGTTGCGTATGGCAATCACCCCCCATTCGCGCAGGGTAAAACAAGCCGTTGCGTGGGTTGTACACGTGAGCAAAACGTGGAGACCATTGCGCATTTCGACACTATTGGAGGAAGTTGTATCATCGCTAGCTTCTTCGACCCTGGGCAACAATGGTTTCGAGCGAGGCACCAAGGTAGTTCGGAGCAAGTCTTGGTTGTGTTTGCACTTATAACAAAGATTCCCAACGAATTGTACCAATGATACTATTAGCTTTTGATCGTCTTGGGTCAATTGGACTTCTCGGGCCTTGCGTCCAACACTCTTCTCTGCCAAATCGTCCAGTACCACACCGAGACATTTCGCAGATTCCTGCAGTATAGCAATTTCTTGACCGAGATTCAATCGCAGCTCTACAATTTGTGAGGTGTCGACTCCAAGCATGGTAGCTAAAATCTCAATCATCGTGAGAAAGCCTGAATGAAGAAGCTGGTCATTGAAATCGTCCAGATTGGTTTGATCGTTTTTATTCGCCTCGTCTGCTGACAATCTCTTTTGTCTAAACCATGGTGAGATCTTGACTAACAAGTCGGCTAGAAAGACGTATGTAACATTGCCTGGTCCTCCCTCTCCTCCGAATGGATTTTGAACACTATTATCGCTATTGTACTCCATGACGTAAGTGCTGGCCTCTCTGGACATGCACTGCAACAGAATATTGTGTTCTGGTAATATCCGGACGGGATTTGATTGAGACGGGTCTTCAAAGGAAGTTTCATTGATAGAATCGAACATTTTTTGAAACATCCCCAATTTCGCTAGTTTGGAAAGAAGTAGTTGTATCCAATCTGTTGCCGGATCCCAGTGGTCATTTTCTTCGTCTGAACCCGACTTTTCGGTTTCTATCGCTTTTGTTATCGCTTTTGCCGAAACAAAATTCCTCAGCAAGGTACTAATTAGCAATCCGTTCGATGCAATTCTTTCTACGGCTTCCATATTTCTTTCATGATTCTCATTTGTTGAGAGTGAAGAGATGCAATTATGAAGTGCGGCCGCGATCGCAGCAACAGCCTCTCGATTTTCAGATTTTGCAGCCGACAGAATCATATCGACCCAGTTTGACGTTAGAATCTGTGTTGAATTCGACGAAGACACAACATCATCCTTGTATGGAACATTATCAAGAATCGAAGATGAAATCGATTTGGCAGAAGGAGCTATTCGGATGCTCGAGGAGACTATCAAAGCGGTTTGAGCGTTAGATGTCACGAGATTGGACATGAGTTGGGCAGCAAATATCCGGCACTTCTTATCCCCTCTTCTATAAGTCAATATTGACGCAAGTGGTTCACACCAATGGTGTTCGACTACCACGCTCGATTGAAATGCTGGGACGATCTCTTCGCTACAGGAATGCATTTCCTGCACGGAGTGACAGCAGAGACCAAACCGAAGTGCCCCTCTTGTTTGTAGAACCAGTTTCTTCATTGATACTTTATCTAGAACCGAGTCGTCCTTGCTCCGCGACATTTCTTCTGCGTATTCCAAAAGCTGCTCATAGCAAGGAAGGAAGTACGATTCGACGGACTTCAAAAATGCCACCGAATCTTCGGAATGATGAAGCTTCGCATTTTTTGTGGTTTCCAGTATTTCTACCCAATCTAGCCCCATCGCAATTCACCAGGCCAAGGCAGTATTTCTGCGAAAGCGTACTATTCGATCGATGATTTTCCTCGTCTTCTTTGCCTTGACTGTTATCAACTATTTGTCGGTTTGGTTGTGAAGAAATGTTTTGAGGAATTTTTCTTTCATTTTCGAGATTTTTTAGTGGTTCCCGCATTTTATGATGGCTCTATCGTCCTACGTACTCTTCCTACCATAATTCAGGCCATTAAAAAGGTACGTGAAACCTTCTTCCTACCAATTTTTCGTCACGATTTCTCAAGGCGCGCGTTGTTGCCATAACACTTAGGAAAATACCGGTATGTATCGGACTACCAACGCATTCGCACACATGATGTACCATCAAAATGTGCCTCCCGAAGAACATTGTTTGTGCGGCAGATGAAAAAAGAGCGCATCATTTCACACGATTTGCTGGTTTTACTGAGGCTTCAAGCTGTAGCAATACTATTTTCGTCGACTCACTTGGACAGCACACAGTTTTCTTCTGAGAAGAAGCTGGAAGTTACCGAGCAACCGATCTTAAGATTAAGTCAGACCCACTGCAAAGAGGAAATCTCAACAATACTACAGTTGGACGACACCTAAAGAGTAAACCAATCCAAGTTGTACAGAAGAGATTCGTGGACTGAAAGCGCAAATAAACTCGGGCAACAAAATCACAACATGACAAACCGAAACTCGAGCGATGCAAATGGTGCTGATCATGAACGGTTTCATGACCAGAGGATAGAAGGTGAAGATGACGATAACGTGACTGTCATTGTGCTGGAAAATAATGCAGACGACGAAGTGATGGCTCATGGATGGGTGGATCAGGACTCGCCAGAAATGCAAGAACGCCGCCGAAATGTCTTGCTCAGAGAACTTCAACGAGTTCAGAGAGCGAGCTTCATCCACTTCATGATTCTATGTCTGATTCCTACCTCCCTCTTATTTATTGTCATCGCAACGGTCCTCGGCGAAGACGAAGAATGTCAATCTGCGGCAACGACGTGCGAAAAGGAACCCCGTACTTTCATCAACGCTTTCACGACTCGCTGTGTTTGTGATGCTATCACCGTATCTCGGGCAGATCCTTAATGGGAAGGATTCTACAAGTATGAGCTATAACGCAAACAAATCTTTCATTTCTGCTCAAAACAAGGGGACAATCGTCTGATTTCATACATTGCCGATACCAATTCAACTCTGTAACATTTAGAAACTGTGTTTATAAGAAAAAAGACAAAGAAATATGACCCCTATTGCCATTTGATACTGTTCGTGCTACAAAATTCTGATTCGAACAAATCTGTCTGTCTCGCATGAAGAAGGTGAATATCATGAATTAGACATGTCACTAGGTTTGATTGTTCAGTTGTTGTAATACCCCAATCGTCATTCAAGGATTGGCGCCGAACATGATTTCTCTTGAAAAACCCTTCATTATCATTGGCGACATGAGTGCATAATAGCGACAACAATTCTTCTACTCTCTTCTTCACGTAAATCGATCTTTCTTTGAATCTTCAATTTGGACGAGCTAACCACTGGCGTTGAGCGAACTGCTGCTGCCAGAGAACGAGACCATGGCACCGAGCCCGGGTGGTACTGTTGGTCATTCAGCACTTTCGTCAGACGGACGGCTTACCTAAATGGATTTCTTTGTGATCTCGACGAAGGACGATAAGAGCAACGATATTGAACGAGAATTCCAGGTAAGAATGATGTACTAGTATATAAATAATGGCAAACATTCTGAGAGGTTGAGACTAAAAGTTTAGAATTATGATGAAAAATATGGTACGAAGAAACTGTACATTTGTAGATAGAAATAGTATGTACAATAAATAGGTACAAATGTCGATCGGATCGCGATTTTGACACTCAACACGGCGCACAGACGCGGTAGGTGACGTGTTTTCCGGCATTTTGTTAGAAACAAAATGTTCCTTTGAAGAAGCATCAAATTTTTTCTCATCATTTTCCGCATCCCGTCACGAATCATGGTGACGCATTGACGGATGACACATCCTCTGCACGAGACAACAACATCTTGATGACATAGGGACTCTTTTCATTCACAATACTGTATTCGCTCGTCGATCATAATTCTCATTCACTGTATTTGACAACCACAATACGATTTCAACCATGGCATCTGTTCGTTTCATCTCCGCACTTCTTATTGTCGCAATCGCCTTCCTTGCATCGGGTTCGTCGGCGTTTGCCCCAAGCAGTCAGATTTCATCTAAGGCTTGCGCCTCTAGCACAACTCCTTTGTTTGGAATTTTCGATGGGGAACAAGAAAGACAAGCGCTAACACGCGATTCCGAACCCGAAGATTTCTTCGCAACGTGAGTTTCACCAATCCATACAGCTGTCGTAATTCAGTTTGCAACGAGAAATGATTTCCCGAACCATTTTCTCACAATTGTGTCCGTTTTCTATTCTCAGAAACACCGATAAAATGTCCGACGAGGAGAAGATCCCGATTGCCCTTGCTGGTCTCGCTGGAATTTCCCTGCCTTTCATTGCTGGACTTATCGCCTTGTACGCCGCTCAAGGATAAAGGCCAACAGCGCCAAGGATGAGGGGGTGGGTGACCGATCAAACTTTTTCGACAGACATACGGCATCGATATTACCTGACATACTGATGTTCACGCTAGAACGAGATCTTGATTGGCCATCGTTCAAATTTTTTTCAGTGGCATCAACTTCCTGATCAAATTTTATCGACGCATTCTCCGTGGATCGCTCGATAATCAATTATGAATGCTATCAAGAACTTCATAGATTTGTAAAAAATAGCGAAATCTTATACAAGTAAAAATGCTTCCTCTTCTCACCGCAACTCAACGGAGTACAGCTCGTTCTTCTCATTTTATGAGGATTAAGAATTTGTTGTACCCACTGGTGATGATGTTCTACATCGCAAAAAGTAGTAGTGGATGAGATTCGGCATCCATAATCTCTGAATGACCACGACACAATTCTTCCTTTCGCCACCATGCATCGTCGTCGGGTGAAACATGGGGATGTAATGCGTTTTCGATCTCTAATGCATTTCGAAGGGTTCATTGAGATTGTAGATTACGCTTGAAAATGTTTGCTGTCGAGGATTACTGTAGTCAGGAACAATATAATCACTTCTTCTTGACTTAAACTGTACGACCGATGACATGACACTGATTCGTTATAATTTCGATATTCTTATCTCTAATGGTAGAAAAATTTGAGTTCGATGTTCGTAAATATGAAATAGTTTTTCGCGAAAGATCGCATTATTTCCAATCATACACTCTTCAGAACATATTATTTGCATCTTGTTGAGGGTAAATCCATAAGAACGATTGAAAAAATGGACGTATCATCGACAGGATCGAGACAAGCTCGTCGTTCAAGAAGGTCGATGACAGAAATTCCGGAGAGTGACAGTGCTGCGTCGTCGCAACAAACAGAAAGATCCGTCAGGGAAAAATCTCGGATCATCGCCACAGGAGTGCAGTAGTAGTTTGGCTATATGGGAGCTACCAGAGATACTGCTCTATCGTGTTGGTGAATTCGCATCTTTTCCAACCCAAAGAGCCTCTTTGTTTTGCCACAAAATCGCTCCGCTGTGCAAAGCGTCCTATCGATCCATCTTGGTGGACGACGAAAAGAGTGTGGGATTGTGGGATTTGGTCCTGAAAGGCGACTATGGCGTCGTAGCAAGCAAGGATGAAAACTTGCGATCTAGCAAGAGGCTGAAACTAAGTCCTGCACACAAAGTGGGCGATGCGCACAGACGGATGACTGCCAACACAGAACTGGCATACAGCGATCTATGGGAACTGACGTACTCTTCCAAGAAGAACACACTCACGAAGCAAAAGCTGATCGGTATTCTGAATGAGTTTGGGCCCGTAATGGTGAACAGAGTGATGCTAAGTGGCGGAAACTTCTTAGTCGAAATTTGTCGATCTCGTAATTCATCGCAAAACACTATTCTCCATTGCATCCAAGAACTGGTCGAACGGAGAGGAGCTCTTGTCAACATATCAACGAACGACTCGAAAAGCTCTTCTCTCACCGCACTTTGTGTAGCGTCGGTGCGAGGTATGCATAGGGTTGTACAGTATCTCCTTTCACACGGCGCAATCTCCTCAACCAATATTCGATGCAGTGGAAAGTTTAGATTATACAAGAATCCCAAAAGGAGTTTGCGATGTAGCAATGTCATTCCTTTGGATTTTGCTGAACAGATGTTGGCTGCCGAAACAAAGGAGGGGGCAACGAAACAAGATCTAAGAGATTTAAATCGTTGCGTAAAATTACTCAAGCAAGCCACGAAAGCGCCAATGAAAACAACAACCCACGGGCCAAAGTCAGAACGGACAATCGGGACGCAGCAGTAATGGTCAGCACCCAAGGGACTGGATTACAAGTATATCTACCAAAAATATGTTTCTTCTCTCTTATTATCTTCTACTTATAAATCCGAATTTGGTGAGACTACTAGTCTAGTCAGATCGTGAAGTCCACTAATCTTCACACATGAGTAAAATCATATTTTATCTGTGAACGTATGAATGGGAATAATGTTATGTCGTATGTATGGTGCGCTGATACGTGCGAAGAACAGACGCTCGTGGCATGCCGAGGCCACCCAAAAATCAATTCGTGCGGTTCAACTATTATTGGGAGCACTATCAAAATCACAACCCAGATTTTTGGGTCCTTTCTCGATGATTCCAATAAAATTTCTTTCTTAGCTTTCGATGCAAAGAGTCGATTGAATTCGCAATACTTTTGAATTCTGGAACAGCAACCAGATCGCCACATTCAAAAAGCACTTTCTAAAAAAGTGGTTGCAATCATCATTCTATTGACGCACAAGATACTCTGTCACTTTGAAAGTTTTCTACCATGGATGGTCCCCACGCAGCGGCAGATGCCACTGTCGAAATGTCGATGAACCAGTTTGTGCAGGTATTGTGTTGCCAGTGCGGAGTGCCGATTGCGCCCAATTCTGCAAACACCTGCGCTTCCTGTCTAGCAAGCTCTTCCGATATTACACATGGTATCAGCACAGAAGTCACATTGCATCAATGCAGAAGTTGTCAGAGGTGGCACAAAGAGGCAGGAAAATGGATGTCGTGCGGGTTGGAAAGTCGAGAGCTCATGGCACTTTGCCTTTCAAATGTCAGCGGGCTAAAAGCAGCCAAAGGAAGCGGGCAGAGTATTCGATTGATTGATGCAGCATGGATATGGACCGAGCCTCACTCGATGAGATTGAAAGTTCGACTGACGATCCAAAAAGAAGTTCAGAAGGGAACAATTCTGCAGCAATCGTTCACCGTCGTTTTTGTCGTGAGAAATCAGCAATGCATTGAATGCCAAGCAGAATACAGACAAGGAAGTTGGAAGAGTTTGGTACAGGTTCGACAGCGTGTGTCGCATAAGCGTACCTTTTTATTTTTGGAACAGTTGATTCTCAAACATGGAGGTAAGGTGGAAAAACCAACTTGTATTCTTGGAAAGAACATGATCCACATCCAAACTCTCCTAACAATTGAATGCTATTCCCAACTTTTTCTTTGTTGTAGCCCATCGTGGTTGCCTCAGTATCGAAACATTTACGGATGGTATGGATTTCTATTTCCCTGATAAAGGGAAGGCCGCTCGTTTTATTTCTTTTCTAGAAAATGCCGTCCCAACGAAGTTGAAAACATCGAAAAAGCTCATCGGAACCGACGACAAGTCCAATGTTTCGAACTACAAATACACGAACTATGTAGAGATTTGCCCGTTGTGTAAAGATGATCTTTTGTATTTGCCAGCCCGGACAGCGCGAAACCATGGTAACATTTCCAGGCTGGTATTGGTTAAGGCCATATCCAATGTCATCCACCTGATAGATCCTCTATCGGGCCAAATGGCCCAGCTATCTGCAGAGACTTACTGGCGCGATCCTTTGCGTCCAGTCATCACGGCAGCCAGGTCAAGAATGACCCGTTTCATGGTACTCGGAAAAGAACCTTTCCTGCTACGGAAAAATGTTTCCAGAAGAACGACTAGCCGAAAAAACCGCAACAAATTGGCCAGTCTTACGCTCGCCAGAGAGGACGACCTCGGTATCAACGACAAACAGTTCGAAGAACGATCGCATGTTGGATATTTGTTCAAGGCGGGTGATGTCTGTGTCGGGTTTGATTTGACAGAAACGCAATTTGTCGAAGACGAAGCAGAGGAAATGCGATCCAGTGGAAAGTTGCCGGACGTAATTGTCATTCGCAAGTTATATGGGGGAGTGGCTGAGGGCGATGTGGATGCTGCCAAGAAGAGAAAGTGGAAGTTGCAACGACTTGATGCGAAGGTAGCTGAGAGCATGAAGAGTGCCCGTGCTGCTAAGAAGGATGCCGAAGCCGAAGACATGGACGAAGAGGATTTCATGCGTGAGGTAGAGGCTGACCGAGAAATGAGAGATCAAATGAATGTATACAAGAGTGATTACCTGAAGAAGGTTGAAGAAGCGAAAAATGATGACGCAATGAACGAAAATAAAGACGACGATGAGGATGACGATGACCAAGAGGTTAACCTTGAGGAGCTCTTGGATGGTCTCGTAATGGACGATGGCCCCGATCCCGAGGATGCTAATCCAGATGATTTGGAAGAAATTTTTGTGGAAGAAGGAGAACAGGCTGCAAAGGATGGCATCAACTACGTCGGTCGTGAGGAGTCGCGACATGTCAAAGACAAAGACGGCGCGATTCCTCTCACCTCTTTTGGAAAGGAGTACAAGGCTTAGATTTCTAAATTTAAAAAGAATAAACATAATGCTTTCATTCTACTGGTTTATCATTTTATCATCCAACAACTTTTCTTAGCCTGGGCTCTGTTTCATGTACAGTGGATTACTTCGGCCTCATCCTCCGAGACGATCCAATCATCAGGGGAATATTGGTAAAATTGATCATCGGACTCCGTTGAATTGATCGCATAAAAGGTCTTAGTCCACGATGCCGGGTCCAACCCATCTATATATTCTACATATTTGTACATGTGGTGGTAATGTAGCGCATAGGGTAGCCATGCGTAGCTCTTGCTGTACCAACCTGTAGGTACACCTGCATATCCACGTTCGTAGTCTCCAGAGTGATCGAAGTACACCCTTACATCATTCGTTTTCGCATCAATTTGTACGGTGTGCCCGACGTCTATAAGCAGGGCCATCAACAAGAAAAAAAGTCAATTGGAGAAATGTAAGAATGTTTGTTGGTTGTCTGGGGAGCAATGAATAGAACGGCATGGAAAGGATTCTTTCGATTCACTTACGATAAAAGAATTGCGGAAGACGCGGAACCAAGTCCCATGCCAGGACAACACGCCAAATACCCAAATTGGCGGTAGAGGGGAGACGTCTTATTGAGGAATTCGTTCCAATAATAGTTCCCTGTCTCTGGAGTACCGAAATTTACGGTCAGAACTTTTCGATCAGGTTCCAACAACGCAAAGGCAGTGGCCGTCAATATCGCATTCGCCCCTCCAAGCGAGTGCCCGGTAGTCCATAATCTATACGAAGGATTCTTATACAAGAACTCTTGAGTTCTCGAGTATATTTGATCCCAGATACCGTTCTTGAAAACAGCGTTGTCGAAACCGCCGTGAACTCTGACATTCTTGTATCGTTGATCCGTTAATTTCACGGTTGAATTGTTTCCAAATCTCTTGGTCATAATATTTCGTGTCCTCTAGGGATGTTCTGATGTCATCGGTTCCAGCAAATACCACAGCAAAGTACTTTTCCTTGTGGTTCGAAACCAACAGCACTTGCGTTCCCAGAGTGTAATCGTGGGTGTACCACTCGCAAGACAAGTCTTTCGTTTCATTTGCGGGGGCTAGAGACGTAAAGTTGGCACAATCAAAGTCGACCTCCGATTTAAACTTGTATACCAAATGCGACAGATGTGCCATCGAACCTACAGTCACTCCACGAGGGGAAGACTTCAGAGTATGGCTGAGCTTCGATAGCATCGGCCGATTCCCAAGAACAAGCTATTCCCGTAAGTAACCCAAGAAGAGAAAGAAAGCTGAAAGCTTTCGGCGGCAGTACTCTCATCTTAGCGATTTTCCACAGAATTCTCAGTCTATGAATGTAACAGCGATTGAATATGGTAGTGTTTATCTCAGATCATGGGAAGAAGAAAGAGAATAGAACTAGAAAGTGACATCGATGGTTGCATGCACAAAAATAACTCGTGTTTGTCTTCGCGGGGCTTGCTGATTGCGTTGAACACCCGAATTTCTCGTTTTCGATTCAAAAAAATTCTTCTTGGCATGTCAAAAAACGTGTTCTTGTTCTGTCAAACATAGAACACTCAGTACTACATTCTACGTGATGTACGAAAGACCGTTTCTCGTGATTCAATCAAACGGGACTGGACCAAAACAGTCGGTTGCATCAACGTTCTGCACCTCTACTGTTCTGTGGCAACGAATTCTATTTTTCAATTTCATTAAATGGAGAATAGAGATTAAATAATGTTCTTTACAAATCCGCAGCAAGTTGCTTTATGCTATAGTAGGTTCCGACGGTTCCAACGGCTCCACCCACCGTCAAAATTAGCATGGCAAGGTTGTTGTAGCCTTCGACGTAAAACGACAGCAAGCCAGGGATGACGAAAGCGATGAGCGTTCCCGATGCGCATCCCACCAAATCCAATACATCTCCTAGATTGGGAGCTGCAATAGCTAGTCCCTGTTACCACCAACCATATCAGGGAAGTGATGAGGACGTGTCCAAACAACCGCAATTGTCGGTTGTCGTCCGGAAGGAGCCAGTTTTTAGGGGTCACAGAAGATGACACTGCACTCGAATCAACAGGTGTATCAGTGACATTGATATCATTCTCGTCGTCGCCGTTTCGTTGTTCGGACAAAAGAGGACGTTGCAAGTCATCCTCGATTTCTGAAGGATTTTCTATACTACCTTCAGCATCGATAGTAGAAGTATCCTCGGTTTCTTCTGCAGGACTTTCGATACTAGCTTGATCGATTTCTTTACCGATCCCGCACAGAGGGTGAATCGCGATGAGAATTATCAATTCTCGACACGTGAAGAAGGGTAGAGGGAACGTAAAAACCATTGTGACGCAAAGCAACAACTTTGCGGTATCAATCATCCACCCGTGTGGATAAATTTGAAATATATCCGATTTGGTATTTTGCCAAAAGGTAATGTAGACAAAAACGCCAATCAACAGAGAGACGGTTCCGGCAGCAAGCAGCGATAGCGATGAAACAACCTTCCATTTCTCAATCTTTTGGAGCGATGGCTTCATGGAAGAAAACACCAAGTGCACCGTGTGTTGCGATACAAACGTGAAAATAAAGGTTCCAAGGTTGCTCAGGACCCCCGGTCGAATTTCGAGCCAGTTTTCGTAAAAGCCTCCGGTGGGTTCTTGTCGGACGTCCGGGCAGTCGAAGTAAATGTAGATGACGATCCCGACAATAGTGGCCATAGAAGCAACGCTTACCAAGGAACCAAATGCCAATGGTGTCATGTCTCTCAGTAGACACAATGGTAGGATGAAAGCTAAGCTTACTACCCACGTTACAATTGAATCTTTCGAGAGAAGCCAATGCAACCAGTTTTCTCGATCATCGCCGTAGTGCTTGTTCGTCATAATATCCATAGCAGTCATATATTGTGTCTCGTCGTCACCCTCACCAGTATACCAGACTGATCAGAGCCGGTCCACAGTTATCTTTGATGACTATGATATAGGCCACAAGGCAACCGAACGAGTAGGAAAGTTTGCACGCCATTACCAACATCCTTCCCTTCCAATATCCCATGCCTGCTTGAGCCAAGTCTTCGTAACTAGCCGTCATAGTCGTTGACGACTGTTCAATGGATAGCCGAATCAACAAATCGAGAGAAAGCTTTGTCAAAACAGCAAAGAATATCACCAGGGCGATGGAAATCAAACCCCCACTCAATGCTATCGCTCCACCGAGACCGATACATCCCGCACCGACGATGCTATTCGTGAAATTGAAAACCGCATCGGGCATGGAAGAACCATACTCCGAGGCATCACCTGATTCGTTACTTGGGGTGTCGGAAGTTATTTCGGTGTCAGAACTACTAGTGCCCATCGGCACTGTCGGTGACGGATCTTCCATTGTCAAGGTCGAAAGTGAAGAAATCTTACTTCGAAGCCAAACTGCAACCGACTCGAAAAAGAATCTTCTTTGTGTATTATGGCATCCGATAAAGGAACGATTGAAAATACCAACGTCAATTTTCAGACATCATTCGAAAAGAAGAGAAAAATTGCATCAGTTGAGTTTTCGCAGAACTTCTTCGGGGAATTCGTAAACGCGACTCACTCGACCGCTCTCAAATTCAGAAATCGGAAGTTCGACCCATTGGATTATAATCATCCCGTCATCAATGCGGGTCATTACTTTTTTGAAAATCGACGCAAGTTCAAAAAGAAGCAAGACTTACAACAACAACAACTATCGATCGTAAATGGCCAAACAGCAGACCATTATTTCGAGTACAATACTCTTCCGACTTGAACCATGAGCTACTACAGCGCCACTAATTCGGGAAATAATACCGGCTTTGGCGGTAATACGGGATCCACTGGGTATGGTGGTCAGGGTGGAAGTTCGTTCCAACAATTCCAGCAGCAACCGCAGCAAAACACTGGGTTCTCAAACAATGTTTCACAATGGCAAGCGCAACCTCAGACGCAACAACAGCCAATGCAGCAACCACAGCAGCAGCAACAACAGCCAACCCCGCAACCCTTCTTTGCACCAACAAGCGTCCAGCAAGCGGTTGCGCAACAGGCCTTTCAGCAGGGAGTCAACGAAGTCATGAAGAGATTCGATGTTACGGATGTTGGAATTCCCGGTTTGAACTACGTCATGACAGTTCTGAGGTCGTATTTTGCAGTCGACAATCATTATGTGAAGAGAAAGATGTTGCGAGTCTTGTTTCCATTTTTGAAGAAGGAGTGGCGGCGACTTGTAAGAAAATTTGACTCGTTGTTTGTTTTGAAGTCGCAACTGATGTATCGGAAGCGAAGTTGACGGGCATCCGTTCGAGAGCACACCATGCCCTGCATCGATTTCGAGGTTTTTACTTGACTGACGCTTTTCTTTGCTTTGCGTGTCATGATTATTCACTTTTCTCGTTTAGCAAGTGGAAGGGAAAGAATTGGTCAACTATGCGCTCCCTCATTCGGATGAAAATGCTCCTGACCTGTATATACCTGCGATGAGCCTTATTACGTACTGTCTACTCAGTGCCTTTCTATACGGAACAGCCGGGCAGTTCAATCCAGAGGTTATTGCAGACGTCATTACCAAGTGTTTTGTCACACAAGTCATGGAAGTTCTCGTCATAAAGGGATGCTTGTACTCCATGCAGACCCCTATCCATTTCTTGGATTTGTTTTCTTACACCGGATACAAATACCTGGGTCTCACGATCAGTATGCTCTGTGGAATCGTCTTTAAAAAGTTGGATTGGGGAACTGCGAGTTTTTACGGAGCATTTCTGTGGACGGCATCGGCTGCCGCGTGGTTCATGATGAAGACGATGGACAACAATCTTTCGATGCAAACCTCATCCACAGGACCGAAGCGACACATTATGGTTCTGGCATTCGCCGGCTCACAAGTCGCCACAATGTGGTTCGTCAGTCAAACAAAGTATCTCAGCAATCATCACTAAAAGGATAGGATACGACTCGTGCAAAACAGCTGAAACTCACTGCCGTTGGTCAAGGGCCGATGTCATGATGGTCATGTCAGGTTTGATGAAATGCCGCAGACGTCGCGAATGCACTTTCGCCTGTCACTATTTGTAATTTAGGTTAATATAGATACTGTTAATCATTGCTATTGGCGGCAACTTTCGATGATGTTGGCGGCAACCTATTTTGAGCCGCATCGCGACGAACATCTCTTGGACGAAGTTAGGGTTGGGGAATCAGCCTCAGCCTCATCAAAAGGTGAATCTTGATCGCTGGCAACAGCTCAGGCTACAATACTACTTTTAGTTTTGGTCGATCAAATAGTTAGGGCTCCAGTTTTCGTTCACCTAAGAGGTAGTAGGGTTCAGAAAGCTCTTCTCCTCGTCGTCCTCCCGTTTTGGATAGCAAGATTCGATCCGCTAACCTCACTTGGGTGCCATGTCTGCACATCTCGAGAGCTCTTCTAGCTGTAGCAATACAAAAAAAAGGTTTGCTTCTCTTCGATTTTGCGTGTCATCCTTGCACAGGGATCCATGCTGATCTCTCTGTGTTGTAAAGTGTTTGTTTAATGCTCGGGCCGAAACCCAAGCATCGGTTGAGTGAAACCTTTCGATATATACAGAGTTATTGATGAAAAAGTGAGGAATCTGGTCTTGGTCGGAAAAATTCGGTATTTTCACGTAGAACCTTTCGATATTCGGGTCGAAACCCGATCATCCAGTTGTCCGGGTATGTGAAAAATTGTGTTGTATCTATGATATGTATGTTAGGTACATACATTTTCAACTTGAGGAACTTTATTAGTTTTTCGTCGATGAATGTTCCTCTTACCTCTTACTTCTTGTACTTTTTCGACTCAACCGATCAATCAACACAACCAACACCAATAAAAGTATGGGCGTGTACGAGAGCTGCTCCTCCACTCCGCTTGATGCTGGAAGCCTCATCAACAGCAGATACGCTACTCCTCATCGTAGATTCTTCTGACCCCAACAATAGTATTTGTAAGAAGGTGTGTACCGCCAAGTAGTTGTAATCAAGATGACGATGTGTTTATGGCCTCGGAATCGATAGTGGAAACGTAGATGAACGTCAATGGCTGGTGTTACATACCGGAATGTTGTCGGGATTGTGCGGTTGTGCTTTCAGCTGGTACCGATTGATGATTTCGACCGACGTAGGTTTCTCACTTTTGATTTTCTGCTCGTCTTATAAAATCTCTCAACAGTAAATAAAACAAATAAATTAGCAAAGATGGGTATCGATTTGAAGGCAGGCGGTCGCCGTACGGGGCACAAGAGCTCCATGAAGGTTGTTAAGACCAAGAACCCTTACAACCGACTTTTGATCAAGCTTTACAAGTTCTTGTCCCGCAGAACCGACTCCAAGTTCTGCGCGACTGTCTTGAAGCGTCTTCACATGAGTAAGGTCAACCAGCCCCCTATCGGACTCCACAGACTTTCCAAGTACATGACTAACAAGGAAGGAAAGACTGCCGTTATTGTCGCTAAGGTTACCGATGATGTCCGTATGTTGGAATGCCCAAAGATGTCCGTATGCGCTCTTGGCTTCACAGAGGGTGCCCGAAAGCGCATTATCGCCGCTGGAGGAGAATGCTTGACATTCGACCAACTCGCCCTTAAAGCCCCTAAGGGAACAAATACTGTCCTTCTTCGTGGACCTAAGTCCCGAGAAGCTCTTGCCCACTTCGGACACAAAGTTACCGTCAACAACCCCCACACTCACGATGGAGTCAAGCCTTACGTACGATCGAACGGACGAAAGTTCGAACGTGCCCGTGGTCGCCGTCGTTCTCGTGGTTTCAAGGTATAAGCCCTATAATACGAAATCTAATACAATAATACTTTACGCAGAATTTCTTTGCGGGATTCTTTTGGACCGTTTGGGTGGAGGGAGGTACAAATAGTTGTTCGTCAAGAAGCGAGTAATTCCCTTTTTTGGTATACACAAAGTAACTTATAGACTCGACACTTTGAATCTGGGAAATTTAGATCGAGTTCACCTTACGTATTTAGAAGAATCGATGCACAGAGTTCTTTGTGCTGAGCATCATAGGTTTTCCCTATCGCTTCATTCCGAAGAAGAGCTCGCATCGACGGACTTTCTCAACCGCGCCCATGCTAATTTAATCAAAGAAAGAAACGCAATGGTGGTTATTAGTACGGTGGTGCTTGTTCACCATCCGCCTGCGTTTTCCTCGTAATAGTTAGCTCTAGGCGATGCTAGTTGTTGAGCGAACGATTACTCGCTTCTTCGAACAGTTCTACTTTTCAAACTCAATTCGCAGCAGATCAGAGAATGTAAACAATGATACATACTAATCTAGATAGAACTTTTGCTAGGGTATAAAAGTTGTGAGGAGAAAGTAGAATAGAACAGCAAGAGGAGCGGCTTGTCCCGTCCTCCTCATCACAGGTTATCATCGGTTGAGACCCCTAGAACAGCTCTTCCCATCCTCCTCACCACGAGTTATCGCCACTTGAGACCCCCTACTATGACCTAGCTAGTGCATAAAAGTAGAGCGGCTCGTCCTAACCTCTCACATGATGGTTGTCGCCCACTTGAGACCCTTCACACACCTGATTCAATAGGTCAACTAGTATAGATACTGTAAGTTTGCTGTTCCCGGCACGCATTTGTGCCCGAGCTGGTCTAAGGGGTTCGACTCAAGTTCGAATATATTCGTATGCGCGGGTTCGAATCCCGTCGAATGCATTTTTTATATTTTGCCGGAGGGTCAATCTTGCCCTGTTGTTGACGGAAACCCGAAGTTTTTAGGGTTAAGGGTTAGGGATGATCCGACGAACCCTTCGAAAAACAATGATGGCTCCCTTCTCAATTTTTGCTTCCGAAAGCATTGCGTACTATTCATAGAACACATTCAACATTGACAATGAAGTACTGTGCTGCAACAAAGCTCAGGTTCACCGTTTGTGTTTCAATACATTATGAGTGCCTGTCAAAGAAAAATTTCCCGACTGCCCATTTCGGTGTTTCAGGATCTTATCACCCGGCCTCCGTTGGAGGGGCGTGACGACGACCCGGAAAGTATCAAAACTACTATATGCAATCGGTTGGAAAGACTTCGTATCCGAAACGCAAGCCGGAAAAGGAACAAAACTATGCAAGGAAGAGGGCTGGGGATGTCATTGCCTACAACGACGGTGTGTAGCATCAAAACAATCGGGCAGCTTCTTCGTCAGTCCAAATATACCATAATGTTGGCTTTAGACCCGATCTTAACTTACGAGGAAGTTGAGATTTTTATCGAACGTGTATGCAGCCAATGTGCTCCAAAGCCAAAGCGGGTACTTGATCTTCTGCGTGAAACCGATACCAACATCTCTCATCATGAAACGGATGAAAGTTCCAAGAATGCCGACAGAAGCTATCAAGAACGCCGACAGAGGTTATATGACACCGACTGCATATCGTTTGGGAACCGAATGAGGCAACTGCCGACGTCCCTGACGTCACTTGATCGCATTCTAGGCGGCGGTGTTCGACTAGCTACGGTAACGGAATTGGTTGGGCGATCCGGGGTTGGGAAGACTCAGTTGGCCTTTCAGCTTTGTATAACTGCTGCAAAGTTCAATCAAGGGGCCATCTACATTGATACAGAGAAAAAACTATCACTGGAACGACTTAGAGAAATGAGCGAGCAACGACGTATGAACGAGATGCAACAACAATCGTATGTTTCGAATCGTAACGAACAACGAATATGCTGGTCAGCGTGGAAAGGAAGATGCCATATCTACGTGTAAGCCTGGCGGAATCGTTCTTGATAATCTCACTTTGCACCAACCAGGAAGCAGTCAAGAGCTATTGGACGTCCTGGACGAACTGGAATATGAGATTTTGATTCGCAACCAAACCGCAGGCAGCGCGATTTCCAAGCCAGCTGCTCCGGACGACAACACAGAGGGCAACCGAATGGTGCAAGGAAAGTATCCCGTTCGTCTGTTGATCGTAGATAGCATTGCCGCCCCTATTCGAAGGGATTTTGGAAGTGGTTCGGCACCCCAACGAGCGTCGATCGTTTTTCAATGCGCCCAAAAGTTGAAACGATTGGCGGATCAATTGCACATGGCGGTTGTCGTGATCAACCAAGTTGGGAGCGGCGAGGGTGGTGGCGGTGCATCGAATGCGTTCGATGGCATAGGAAGAAGGGATTTCGGTGCTTCTGCTGCTGGCACCAGTTCGGATTACCAGCAGCATGCGCCCGTACGAGCGGCTCTTGGAACATCTTGGCACCACTGTGTGTCGACACGGCTGTTGCTGGAAACGCAGACTGTAAACACTGCTATCGAACCGCAACATGATAGCTTTGATAACGACCATTCCAACAGCGAATCGAGTTTTCGACAGTCGATGCAACCTTCTTCTCGAGTCACGCGGAAAGTAACAGTTACCAAAAGCAACAGAACACGTTATGGTGAAACGCACTTTAATATTACAACGATGGGGATTGTTGAGGTTTGAATTCTTTTTGGTTTCCCGTCATACTTTGATCACGGAATAGTTTGTACGAATTGTTCGTAGTCCTGACTATAGAGAAGAATTAGGCCCTACTATACAAGAAGGACTATTGTTTAGTGATGCTATCTTTTATTTCTACGGTACCTAGCTAGGCTCTAAATCGCCCTTTCGATGCTAACATCTCATGTTCTATGTGCAATATCATTTTTTCAACACCTGATAAAGATCGCGCCGGAATTTTTTAAACGGGGTTATCGCGCGCGACATCATTGAAATGAAAAAAGCGCAGAGAATCTCGGATCACCCGGCTCTCCGTCTTTGGACGCGTTGCCTATTTACGCCAACTGCGCGCTCACTTTTGAAAACCTTGGCAGGATGAAAAAATAGTCGTTACGAGAACTTTGGTAGGATTTTTGTCAGCATCATGGACAGAACGAATTCAATTATTCCTTCTCTCCAGATACTCGGTGGCAAAAGTAAACCAGTGAACATTCCGACACTATTACTTTATGGAAACTGCGAAAGATATAAGTGTCGCAGTTGTTGAAGACTCCCACAGAGATTATTTCAATATCATACAAGGATAAACGAAAATGAACTTTAGCAGAGGATCAAACCCTTCTTCCATCGACGGTCCTCCAACGACCACCAGTTTGAACGACCGTCTCGATACGAGCTATGTCGATTTGGGATCGGAGACGGACAGTTATGGAGCTCGCTACACAAAGACCGTTACAGGCTTCGTTGGAGAGTTCATCACTCCTCGTCAGCTCTTGGTGATCATTCGTATCATGAAAGCCGTTACCTTTGTCTTTCTCATCTTGACTCTTGCGGCAAATATCATGTACATAACCTTTTTGGAAGTCCTGGCTTCTTCAGAAGTTAGAGATATCGTCGGCGGGCGAAGAGATATGATAATAAGAGTGTATGGATTGTTTCTTTCCGCAGTAGCCATTGCTATTGAAGTTGATGTTGCTTGGATCGTCAAGGTAAGAAATGTTTTGTCTTGTTTGTTTTGTGCAGATTTTTGTTTGCTTTCGGTCGGCTCAACTTTTTCCTCTTCTGTTGTATATGACGATTTCCAGGGCCTCAATGGATTCAAGGGCTTCATGGCAAGGTCTTTCTTGATCTTTTTCGTCAGCGCCATTACAGGTGCGAATCCACTTTACATTGAAGAACGAAACAATATCGTGAACCAAAATGCCTACAACAACTATGACGACAACTATGACGACGACGCATATGCTGCTGCCTATAGTGAAATTCCGGATATTCCGATGAGCGTTGTCAATTTCCAACGTGTCACCTCATTTTTCTTGTAAGTCAAGCTGTTGTTCGTCGCAACATCGCTTTCTCCTTGTAATTGTGGATTTTCAAAAATTACAATTTTGCTCATGCGATTTTCTTTTGCTCATTTTTGTTCTTCAGGGGAGTCTGCGCCATCGCTTATTTCATTTCTGGAGTCTTGTGTTTCGATCGATTCACTTCGAAAGCTTATTTGTCGTCGAATGATCCGTTGGTGAGCACGGCTATTCCTCAACCATCCATGGTTGATAAACTGCAATCCTCTTTGGCTTAGATTGCCATCGTTTCGGAGCCGATCAAACTTTTCGATTCGCGGTAACGACTCGGAACAATCCTACATACATTCACCCTGGGCACCTTTTCTTGCCCACATTCTCACTCACATAACCTCAGAGATCTTGTGGCCTTCGAATCGATACCCATACAAATGCACCTCCTTCGTGTGGATCAACATGAGATATGTCTTTCAACTACATCTGTTAAACTAAGTTTTTTGTCAAAATTGAGATGCCAAAAAAGTGGTGCGCCTCTAGGTGGGAACTAACATAGATTTTGGGAGCTCCTTGTTAACCTAGAATCGAATGATTGATCTACTAAAGACCTACTATTCTTGGACTAGTTCTTGCTAGAAATTCGAACATGATGTTGTTCGGAAACTGGATTATTTCAATAAATCACCATGATTCAACGCGGTACTGCATTAGGCTCTCACTCAGGCCGGTTGCGTGACTCAGTGGTTCGTATTTTTGACTCAGCAGTAGATCGAAAGGAGTTTTACGCTACAAAATCCCAAAAGTTCATACATCACGTACGTCTTCGGCGCTTTTTGGTTGGTGTCGTCCTGATTTCTCCGATTAGGACGTCATTTCATCTTTAGAACGCGGAGATTAAGACGAGAAAGATAGGATCGGCAGTATTATACTCCTTCTGACAGAAATGACATACCTCCAGGGTGCATTGAAGCGAACTCTGACAGCTCTAGCTGTCAGCCTTCCAGAAAGCTCCGGTTTTTCCATCTCGCGAACTGCTTTCGTCGGCAACCGACGACTTGTAGGGGTTTCTTCCACGTTTGCCTTTTCGGGAAGAAGTTTTCGCTCCATCGCAAACATCAGGACGCATAGACAGTAGACTCTTCTCAACCTTTCAAGCACCTGAACCTCCGCAATCCAAGGGATTCAATATTTTCAACGATATCGATGTTTCCGTAACCGACTCGACATCTTCGTCACTCCGAAATTCAGACCCAGACGCTGTCTTCGTGATAAACGGGGCCAGCAGGGGAATTGGCTTGCAATGCGTACGGAAACTCTTGAAGTGATACCAAAGGCAAAGTTGTTGCGTGCTGCAGATCGCCAGACAACGCTCCGAATCTACAAGAATTGCTTTCGTCCGTCGATGTAGAATCCCGAGAAAGAGTCGAGTTGATACAACTCGATGTCGAAGATCAAGACTCGATAGAGAAAGCGGCGCAGGAAATCAAAAGCAGATATGATCGAATTGATCTATTACTGAATGTAGCGGGAATTCTCGGTGATGGCAAGAGTACCCCGGGTACCCGAAAGGAGTTACGCAAAAATCGAACGGGAATGGATGGAGAAGACGTTTCAAGTAAATGTGATTGGCCCTGTCATACTGAGCAAGGAATTAGGCACCATTAATGGCACAAAAAAGGCGCCGGAAAAAAGACTGAGGATGAGTCCGAGAAGCAACGAGCACCTGCTGTTATTGCCAACTGGAGTGCTCGGGTTGGTTCAATATCTGACAACGGTCTCGGTGGATGGTATTCGTACAGAATGAGCAAGGCAGCGTTGAATCAAGGCAACTAGAACCTTAGCAAATGAGTTGAAGCGACAATCCGTGTGGTGTATTGCTCTTCATCCTGGTACAACAGGATACAGACTTATCCGTACCATTTCAAAGGAATGTGGCGGAAGGTCGACTCTTTCCAGTGGAGTTCACTGTCGACAGCCTTAATGAAGGTGATTGATTGCATGGACGAAGAAAATTCCGGTGGTTTGTATGATTGGGCCGGGAAGGCGATTCCATTTTAAATATACGCACACACGGCATCATCTACGAGACATGATCGAAAGTTTAGCTGACAAATAGTTCTGAATGTTCGAGAATGTCGAAAGGAGTAAAATGCGTACACGATAAAGTTTAAGAAAAAAATTCTCAATCTAGTAATATTCGATACTAGGACTCTTTTTCAAAGCTAGAATCAAGTCATGGTACCCTGATTGGCCATTGCCATAGCCGTATACTTCAATCCTCCCGAACTCATAGCCTTCATGTGTCCAGCTTTTCGTTTCTCTCGATCCCGCTTCTTTTCCCGCATTTCGATTTCGCGTTTTGCAAAATGAGCAGCCTTCTGAGCCCGATGCCGAATGCCTGCCGCCGGCAAGTCTTCTTCCACCTCCGGTTGCCTCTGTTTGTTCCATTCCACCAGCACTTTGAGATCAAGGGAAGCAGCATCCCGGTCATTGGACGACAAAAAAGATATGCGAGCTGCTTCCTTTTCGGAGTTGGCTGCCTTCTCGTCTATTGCGTGAACGTCCTTTGTATATATAACAACCATTGTGGTATCGACTGACTCGATTCGTTGGATGTGATGGAGTGGTATGTCGAGTTGGAAGGACATGGCAGAATTTTGCCTCAGAGGTCCGCCACTATCATCGTTGTCACCAATCGCTTCGGCCTGAGCTTTCTTTGGACAAATTTGTAACTCCGGATACGGTTCCCCGCAATTGATGGAGTCTTTCGTGGTATCTACAAGTTTCAGCTGCGCCTGTGTGGGGGGCTTCTCATCGGATGTGCCACTTTCACCGCTGGCGTTGCTATTGCTCCGACCGAATATGCTTTTCATGAGTCCACCCGCGGATATTTTCGAGTTTCGTTTCGTGGTATGCCAAGAAATTCTTTAAAAAATTTAGATATACGAGATTACAACCGAAAGGTATTTCATTGTTAGTAGAACTTTCGAACGGTTTCGTGGTTTGATTCATCTTCGGCAAGCTTACCTTCGTCCCAAGCCGATTCAATTGTTGGACGCTTTGCCTCGCGCTCCTGTCCTCGGATTTCTCACAGCACGGACAAAATGTGCCCCATAACCGAAGCGAGAATAATGGACCTGTGACCATAGTAGATTGTCTTCGTTCGACGTCTTCTTCCTTCTACCTTGGAAAGAAGTTTGATGTATCCTTCCATGAATAGAGTCAAGAAAATGAAAATCAAGAAGCACATCGATGACTACTTTTCCACTCGTGTTTTCAACCGATGGATATTCGATTCTTTCGACTCAAGAAGAGGAATGGAAAGAGTCCCGTATGACTCAATCCAAGCATGACATGAGCTGATGGACGGGCATGTGAAGGACCTGTCATTGGGTCCGATTTTCTGTTCGCGTGCGATCAAAATACCTCGATCGTCACTTCAGGGATCGAGCGATGTAGCAATCGTCATTCCCAATTTGAGAAAATGACATCACACAAGAACTCTCTTCCTTTCGGAATCGGAAAAAAAGCTGCTGAAAACATCAACGTGGTGTCAACGGTCCAACATAAGCACACCAAAACTTGTTTTCTTCGAAAATGCGAATTTCAAATTCCTCGGCAGGCATTCTTACATTACTTGAGAACGGGAGGCAGCAAATGTTGATAGATTCTGTTTCTTGCACAAATTTCTGAATAACATTCCTCCATTTTTACCACAAACACATTCGACAAATGAAAATGAAAGCTATCGGTTCAGAAATCAGCGCTGCCGTGTTCCTTCTTGCAATGGCAATGGGCGGGAGGTCAATCCAAGAAGTTGGTGCCTTGTCTGGAAATGGAGCTGCGGCAACGACAACGCGCTCGGGAAGCAAACCGTCTACCATATCTACTGTTTATTTGGGAGGTGAAGACAAAGAAATTCAAATATTTGTACCAGAGAAGTCCAGCACTCAAGTTTTCAAAGAACGCCGAAAGCAAAAGGCGGTCGACAAATCACGAAAGAGGAACTTCTGGTTTCGCCCTTTCTCAGTTGATCGCACACTGCCCGAGCATTGTAAACGAACGCAAAGTTCTGGAGCTCAGCGCTGGCCTGGGAATGGTTTCCGCGGTTGCTTGCAAATATTCAAGACCGGACCACGTAGCGATTACGGGTCGGGACAAATCCCTCTTGTCGATGGCATACGCTTCCTGTGTACAGCTCCAACGATCGAGGGCAAGTGTGTCGAGATGTCACATGGATTGGAACAAGCCCGCAACATGGCCTCAGCAAGAATATGACATGCTGCTAGCTGCTGACGTCTTGTGTGACAAGCGACGCATTTCGTCACTTGTCAATGTCATTCAGCATTACCTATGCAACGACTCAACAGATAATGCAAGAAAGCAGGCAGTTATTGTTGACCCTGTGGGTCAGCAAAACAGGCAAGCGTTCCTTTATGCAGCGAGAAGGGCGGGATTGAACGTGGAAGAGACAGAATTTCCTGGGTCGCCAAATCTAATGCTGTTAAACATTTCGCCGTCTGGTCAATGAGCTATTCGAATAGATAAAAAAATCCTACCTACTTTGACTTCAAAATTTCGCTATTAGGTATCTATAAGTTAGTTGCTGTTCTAAGTAGAACTATTTCTTGGTTTCTAAGCATTTTGTCGTTTATTTTCTCCAGTACGGAACTACAGGCCAGGTTGGCAAAAACTCCTTCATATATCGCATGTCAGAAAATGACGATAGCACACCAGGCTCGTTCAAAGTTTCTTCGTACTCTTCCTTTGATGCATGGCTGAATACTCTCGATGACATAACTCTGCGTTCTGGAGAATCGGATGCGCAGTATTTGTCGAAGATTTCGATGACGCGTTCCTTAAGATCTTCTGGAGACTTTCTTTTACTTCCGGTGAGTGTCGTATCCGATAGACCATCTGCTGTTGGATCTAGTTCGTCAGCCAATTTTTTCAACCGATCAAATGCTGGTTTTCTGAATTTTGCGTGGTTTGTTTCCGTTACTACAATCTCGTTCCACCACGAACCAACTTCTGAAGCCAGTTTCGTGTCTTCTTCAAGAAGCTGGACGACGACTCCACGGGCTTCTTTGGCAAACTCTTCGGGTGTTTTCTCCTCCAATTCTTCACGGAAAGTTTTGAGCCAAGCTTCGATGCGTTCTTCCAGGTGCTTTGGACCCTTGCTACTACTCTGCACAACCACTGTGAGTCCCCAAGTACCCCCTGCAGTCTTTCGTGTGTATACACTAACAATGTAGCCAAGCTGTTCTTTTGTACGAAGCTGGTTGTATGCAGAACTGTACGCAAGATGACCAATGAGGTCAAGAATTCCAATACCTTCGTATCCCATACTCAAGTCAGATCCAAGTTGGAAAGTCATTTCCACTGCGTTGTTCTCTTCTGAGGGGCTCAGAGCCAACTCTTGATACTTAGTGGGGATCACCTCTTTTGAAATTTCAGGCCCGAAAATATTCTCGGCTTCAGCAACCGTTGGAAGCATCACAGACTTGAATTTCGGCATCTCGACGAATTTGAGAGGTCTTGATTTATCAATGAACACCTTATTGATTACATCAATAACTTCCGTTGTCCCCTTTTCATCAATGTTACCAATGCACATAGCTTCTGCTTTCAATCGGGATGTAAGCGATTCCTCTGCAACAACGGCACATTCTTCCATAGTAAGTGGATCCTTTTCGGCGTGATCGCCCTCCATTTCGTCAATGTAATCATCTAGGTACCAAACATTTTCTTCCATCAGAAGTCTTGAGTTGTAATTTGCGACGTCATGAGGGGTGTCCAATCGATAATTCTTGGTTTGTCGCAAGAGACTTTCCTTCGCCTTTTCGAAACGATCGAACAGACCAGGATGCTTATCTTTCCCTTCTTTCATTTCTTCGATCAAACTCAACATCCTAGAAGTGAGTGTCTCCAAAAGGTGTGGTAATTTCTCCGAATAACCTCGCACGGAAATTTTGTACCCACCAGGAGTACAATTGATACGGTAGTTGCACCCTGCGAGGCTTGCGTCGTACACAAAAGAGTTGAGATCGTCATTCAAGACCTTCTGGAATACTCTGCTGAGCGTCATCGATCTGGGTGATGCGTATGTACTCGGAGAAACAATGGAGAGACGGATATACGTCTTGGGAACCCTCCAGTATTGATCCGTTTTGTGCCACATACGGAAGTTTTCGCTTTCATAGAATAGTTTCGGTGGTTCTGATTTAGACTGTTCCCTATCAGCCTCGGTCTTTGGTTCTTCAGAATCTTCACAACGCAACGAAAAGTCAGTGGGAATGTATTCATTCAATCCAGGAATACTCAATTCAGGATCGATTTCCGCAGGGCTTTCCCAAGCCTTGAGTCGTTCTTCAGACAAGCGTGTTTTCGCGATAATTAGCCCCGTAGAGGGGTTCGACCAACCATTCGTCCGGTGTTTCTTGCTTTAGATCAGAGTCGACAACATTGATCATGCAGTTGTAAGGAGTGAGTCGTTCCATGAATGCCGCACCGATAACAGGGTCGTAATCATCGCTTTTGGATCCGCTGACAAGGATTTCTTCGGGGTTTGGGGTTTCGAACATCAATTCCGATGCCGAGGAGCAAAAGTCCATGGGGCTTCCTTGTTCACGGAATTTGAAATTCATCATACCGATCTGGTTCAATTCCTTGTGATACTTCGATAGAAGCTCAGGCTTTTCCGTTGCAAACTTTTTGATCAATGCTAGCCACTGGAAAACCAAGTCCAAAATCTCGTCCTTCGCCTTCATTCCTTTGGGTGTCAAAGACAGAGAAACACTGAACAGCGAAAAATCGGACACATCCAGTGCTGCACCGGAACTCAACCCCGTAATGTACCCTTTTTCGTTCAATAAGTGGTGCAAAGAACCGGGAGCTTCGTGTCCGATCAAGTGGGAAATAACTCGATGAGGTCTAGTTTTTCTCAACTCTGGATCATAGACCGGCGGAGTAACGAATTGAACCTTTAGTGTTCGGCTTTCCAGGAGCGGTATGACTTCTCGAAGCTTTCCTAGCTGCTCGGGTCCGAATGCGGGATTCTCTGGATCGTGAATCGCGTTTTCGCGGGGAAAGACGGGAGAAAGTGGGTTCACCTTTTCTCGACGTGGCGGTTCGTCCGAAAAGGCAAGGCCCCCGAAGGTCTCTTCTACCGACTGTTGAAGAGCGTCCAAAGAACTGCATCCTACCACTGCTAGACGCATGTTCGACGTCGTGTAATACGATTTCCAGAAATCTTTCAACGCCTGAACGGGAGTTCCAAGCGAACTAAGGGTTTCGTAATTTCCGCACCCAAAGTTTGAGAAAGGATGCTTTTGGTTGGAAATGGACTTGAGAAACTGATAATTTCGCCATCCATCGCTGGTCTTTCCATTTCGGTATTCGGAATCGATAGCACGGAGTTCCCGCTCCACCATGCTCTCTTCAAAGTTTGGGGCGATAAAGAACTGCGCCAATCTATCCAGACCTCCCTTTAGACCCTCGCTAGTCTCATCGATGTCATCTTGTTGACTTGTTACACTGAAATAGTAGTTTGTATCCTCCATGTCAGTGTATGCATTGCAATAGCCTCCGTTTGCCGATAGAAATCCTTCGTATTCGTCCTCGGAAGGATACTTTTTTGTCCCCAAAAAGAGCATGTGCTCGTGAAAGTGTGCCAAACCAGGAATGGTATCGTCAAAGTGTCCGGCCTGAACGTGAATCGATGCAGCCTCGGCCTTGGCACCGCTGTTTTCGTCGTTCGAGTCGGAAGCGGTGCTCACAAGAAGAACCTGGAGATTGTTTTCCAACTTGATCCAACGGTACTGCGATCTGTCGCGATCCGGTTTGACAAAGGTCGATTCATCGGCCACGATTTCGGTTTTCGACGGCGTCAGAGTCGGAGCTTCTAGGCTCGTGGTGTTTTCTGCTTCTGCTGTTAGCGTTTCGGCTTCGGCCGATAATTCGAAGGCATTCCTGCCTCGTTCACCGACAGACGATGCCGCTCTCGGAATTCGTTTTCGAAACGACAACAGATTGGAACGCCTCGAAGAAGCCGACGATTGGTGAAGCTGGTTGCACTTTCCCACCATGGAATAGCCAGATCTAGAACGAAGAAATGGTAATCCGGTTTTCGAGCCACCGGCGACGGACCGTCGGGCCACGAAAGACTGAGTCGCCGAAGCCATTAAGAAGAAGAACATCAATCGCATCGTCTTGATTGTTGCCATTGCAAATGATAAAGATTTGTGGGATGAAGGATCCAACGTGCCGATCAACAGAGGTTTCAAAGCAAACTTTCAAGAAACTCTGAGCTCAATGATGGGTGATGGAAAAGAAGATATTTTTCACTTCTCTCTTGATTATTATTTTCTCTCTTCTCTCTGGTTGCGGAGAAAACGATCAGATGGTTTGCTCTCATGTCATCATCAATCCACCAGCTTGAACCTATTCACACTTTTTTCGATTTTCGTAGAAGAGCAGAATTTCACATGGCATGTGGAGATAATTCTCTTCTGCCAATGAAACACGGGATGCAGAACCTCCCAAAATTGTACCGCGGTGTATGCACGAGCACCTCTCGAAGTACGCATGAGTGAGTCAGTCCGCCGTTACCAATGATTGATGATCCATTTAATTCACGAGTCATAGTATGTATTTGGGTTCATATGAAGTCGTTTTAGGTTCATACGAACCCGTTTTTGAGTTTTTAATCGAGCTAATCAGTTAGCACATACAATTTAACGGCTGTTTGATTAGCTCGATTCAATATTTAACGGCTGTTTGTTTAGTTCGATTAAAATTAATTCAGTTTAATCGAACTAATCAGTTGGCACATACAATTGAAAAACGGGTTCGTATGAACGCAAAACAGGTTCGTATGAACCCGAAATGGATTCGTATGATAATAGTCTATAATCATGTGTCAGATCTTTCGTATCACAAAAATTTGCAAATTGTTCGAAAATTGCGAAATTCCAGCAATAATGAATAACGCGCGTAGAAGTTCTGTGATCCACAACATGAAGCCAGGGGATAAAAAGAAAACGTGTCATACCTTTTTTGACTCACTCCAATTTGAATTCTGATAGTCGACCTCACTTATATATTGGAAGACGCCTCCAATACAAAATCCATCGAACCACAGCACTTCGAACCTCTGAAACAATAGAAGGCCCTACCCCCAAGCATGAATCACAGAACAAGATGAATGGCAATTCTGACGAAGATGGAACGGTCGACCTTCCGATCGTCCGTGACTTCGACAAGCTTTGTTTCGAATTTGGAGACCGAGATGCCATCCTGACACATGGAGCCGATCCAGTCTGCTATTTTGAGCTACAAGAGAATTCAAAAGCGCTGGCGCATCAACTGTATCATCGGTTCGGTTGGCCCGACTATGTCTTGATCGACTGTCAGGAATCGCCCGTGGCGGAAGCGGTCGCGACCTTGTCTTGCATGAGGATCCGCCGTCCGTTTGTTCCGGTTTCGAGCACGGATCAACACAGACCACGGCGAATGAACGCCGTTGTGGATCTCTTGCTGTCGAGAGGCAAACGATATTCGTGTCGTGAATTCGAACACAGCAACAAAGACGACGAGAGCAGTACCAGCAACTATCATCACCCCCCATCGATAGTAGCCGTGGTTCTTTGCGAGAACGATCGCGATCCAATCCTCTCAGTTTTTCAACAAGCAGGCGTGCACCAGATTCTTTACCTCGATCCGACTGGTGGCATTCGCGAGTGCCTATCGGTTCCAGAAGGACTTCGATTGAAAGACATCCAACAATCTTCATCACACGATGACATGTATGTCATGTTCACGTCGGGAACGAGCACAGCGAACAAATCCGACTCGAAATCGTCGGCAAAGGCAGTGGTTGGATCGCATCGTTCTACACACGCTCGCCTACGATGGTTTCTGGATACCTTTTCTTCGTCACCACGAATCGGGCGACGAACAAAGCTGACGTTTGTCGACGGGGTCACGGAACTGTGGGGCGGACTCTTGGATCCCATGAACGTGCTCGTATCCGTTCCACCGGTGCAACTCCGAGATCGAGGCGTGATTGCTCTTGTGGAGGACATGCAATGTACGCAGTTGCTACTTTTGCCCAGTCAAGCGAACCAGTTGCTCCTGGCATCTTCCGAAACGAATTCGTGTTCGAACCTAGACCGAATCATAGTTTCCGGGGAGGTTTGCTCCTCCGTTCTTTTGGAACAATTCTTGGTGCGATATCCCAAAACACAGCTAATCAACTTGTACGGACAAACAGAAACCACAGGGGATTGTCTCTGTGCCATTTTGACTGATCTAGGGGAGGATGCTGTTGTCAACAACGTTGTGGCAGTCGGAAAACCCATCACGACGGGCTTTCAGATATCCTCAATGGAAAGCCTTGGAGAAGAAGACGATCCTTTGGACTGTGACTGCCAAGATGATCAGAAGCATTTGAATGAGAACATTCGAGATGAGCAACTGGTAATAAAGGGCTCTCACATCTCGAATGGCTATCTGGGGTCCTCGTCAAGCTTCGATGAATTTCTTCCCGGAGATGTTGGCTTTTGTCACAACGGACTCTGGTACGTACGTGGACGAGTGGATGATGTTCGCAAGATCAATGGTGTCCTGACATCACTGTCGGAGATTGAGTCGGCATTTTGCAAAGCTTATGGTATTTGCGATTATGTTGGGGTTGTTGCGGTCATGATTGAGAACAAAGCACATTTGCTATGCACAGACAAAGACGCTGTACAAAGATTTTCAAGGCTGCATATGCACAAAGAAGTAGGAATTCCTTTGAATTTGATCCCGAGTAGAGCCATTATGGTGCAAAGTATTCCACGAAGTTCATCGGGAGCAAAAAAGATCGATCGGAAAGCTTGCGAGAGATTGTTTCAGACTCATGGTAGGAGTGAGGAGAGAGCATCTCTTAGTAGTTCTGATGGAACGTCAAAAAGAAAAGTCGAACTAAACGTATTATCGATAACGGCAAATGTTCTCGGACTCAATGTGAGCGATCTAGATAGCAACAAGTCGTTTATCGAATTGGGTGGTGATAGCGCTTCTTCGATAACGTTGCTGTATCGGCTCAAACAAGAGGTCAGCAATGTTGCCGACTTTACAGCGACGGATATTCTATGGTGCGAAAGTTTGAGCGAACTAGAGAATTTGGCAATGGGCGTAATCGAAAAGCCGAAACGACCAAGACGAGAGAATGGCAACTACTTCTCAGAACCACTTGGATCCAAACAATTTGTTCCAAAGAAATCCGGCCACATCAATAGTTGGCACCAATCGATTCCGCTTCTCGCATGCGTAGATTCTTCACCTCTTCTATTCGGGAAGTGTATCATCTCGGCATGTCATGGAGGTGTAATAATGAAATTCAGCAGCGCTAATGGGGATATTGAAGGCTACCGCCATTATTCAGGGTGGATGTTTCAGGCCGATCTGGTATTCTTGAAGAGATCTGACATTGTCTTGGTGTGCGGATATTCTTTGTCGAACAAAGGTATTGTGATTTGTCTGACATCCGACCTCAAGAAAGAGGAGTGGAAGTTTGAGTTTGATTACCCAATAAAGAGTCGCCCGGTTATCTTTGGTGATGAAGCCTGGGTTTTATCTGGAGAGAGACTTGTTGGCATTGATCTTAGGAACGCGCGATTGCTTGACAGGAATCTAAAATTACCGCGTTCACCGTGTGTTTCTAACCCGATCGCAATCCAGAGAGCCGATGGACAGAAGTCTATCGCCTTTGCTAGCTCTGACTGGGAGGGAGGAATAATACTTGTGGATGTGGAAAAGATGGACTCAAAAATCTATCTCGACTGTGAGATCGGCCCTGTTCACAAAGATATGAATGCGACCAAAACATCTCAGGAAATTTTTATTTCTGATATCTATGGAAGTCTCCATGCTTTGAACCCGAATGCCATGTCGCTTTCGGCATCCATTCAGCTGTCATCAAATCCTCTGACCGCGCCCACAGTATTGCAGGAGAATAGAATAGTTGTGGGGTCGTACAATGGGAGACTTTACTGCGCACGTTACGATGAAAAAAATGGCCAACTAGAAAAGCAGTGGGAATGTGATTGCTATTCTTCCATATATTCGAAGCCACTCGACTTCGGGGATGGTTCAATCGTTGTTTGTACTACAGCTGGATACATACTCAAAATCTCCATCGACAAAGGAGAGATACAGTCAATTCGTAAAGTTGCTGCCGAGATTTGGTCATCACCTGCGAAGATAGAACATAGAACTGTCATTGCCGTGGGCGCAAGAGATTCGCAATGCCATCTCGTGTCAATTTAAATATGATTACTAGAGTCCTAATCTCCATAGCCATGTTGTGTGAGTGATACATTTCGGCAATTTAGTTTGTCGCCTCTATATATTGCGTACATATCCTCTTCTTGTGATAAACGTATGTATGTCTCAATGTTCGACAAAAATCGAATTTGGCGCGAAAATAAATACACGTACAAAATCCAGGAAGGTGCGGGTTTTTTCACCTACCTACCCCTCAGTACATTTGGCCGCATAAAAATCGGTTGAAAAATGCTCTCGTGTCATCACGTACCAGGAACTACGCATAACACATCGCAACAAAAGCTTTCCCGTCATTGCTACGTTTTGCACAAGATAGGAATCATTATTTCGGGTGTTGATGCTTGTCGATGAACAACTCCTACATCGACAATCAATAGACAAGCACCAAAGTAAACCAATCAAGTAAACGGAAGAAGGACGTTCTGTCTTATAGACCTATCAAGATGGGGCCCTACAACAACAACAAGGGGAAACCGGCCAACAAGCTTTTCGGCCAAACGATGCGAAAATCCAACAGATCGTCGGCGGCAACACGCTACCAACGACAATTTGGTGGGAGCAGCAAGAAGGTTGAGTCGTCGAATGCCGATACCTCAAAAGCAGACGAAGCGGCAGCCCGCCGCCGAATGCGTCAAGAGCAGGGGGAACTCATCGATGCCAAGTTTGGGTATCATCGGCTTGAGGATCAATACCAAGAACGGCAAAAAAATCCGAGTCTCCGTACAGAAACAGGAGCCGGAGGGTCCGAAAACTTGATGCAACGGCGAGGTTGGCTTTTCAACATGGCAGCAACAACGGTACGTTCTTTAGAATTAGAAATCATACAGCATCGTCTTGACAATTACCATCTTGTCCTCACTCAATGTTTTATTTCTTTTAAACTATTCCTCTATCTCGAAAAACTTCAATCTTGATTAAATATTGCTGCACAGAGAATCGACTCAAGCAGCGGAGATGAAATGTCGGGCTTGGACTTGTATTTTGTCGATGGCGATGGGGGAACTTTCAAAACCACAATGTTGCACCGTCCTTACTTTTATGTAATGACCAAAAAGCAGGACGATGTTTTGGGACAGCTGTTGCTCAAAAAGTTTGCTGGAGTCCTCGCTCACGTCGAGCAGGTTCCAATGAAAGATCTGCAACAACCAAATCACCTTTCTCCAAACCACATGCATCGAATGGTATGGAAACTCACATTTCAGAACGTTTCTCAACTCATAGATGTGAGGAATCAGCTTCGAGATCTACTCAAGTCGCACGACAGCAACAGTTCGGATGGGAACAGTGGTGGCAATTCCAACAACATTCACACAGATATTGACGCCATTCTATCGGTGCAAGACTCTGGTCGTGTTTCGGATTCCTGGACTAATATACAAGAACTTCGTGAATACGATGTTCCATACGTTGCCAGGGTTTGCATGGATAACAACATCCGAGCAGGATCCTGGTATACCGTGACATTGAAGCAAATCGATGATGCTAGCCCACCCTACCCTGTATTGTCAGATGCAGATATCGAAACCAAAGCCAATCCTCGTGTCCTTGCCTTCGATATCGAGTGTAGTAAGGCACCTCTCAAATTTCCCAATGCCGATGTGGACGAAATTTACATGATTTCTTATATGTGTTCGGATGGCAAGGGAACTCCACAAGGTTATTTGATTACTTCTCGAACGATCGTCTCGGAGGACGTGGCCGACTTTGAGTACACACCAAAACCCAAATATCCCGGGCCGTTCAAAATTTTCAACGAAAAAGATGAAACTGCCTTGATTAAACGATTCGTCACCGAATTTCAGAAGTACGCACCACAAATTGTTGTGACTTTTAACGGAGACTTTTTCGATTGGCCGTTTTTACAAAGGCGAGCCGAAATCCATAAAGTAGATTTATGGAGAGAACTTGGAATATGCATGGTTGGAGGAAACGCTGGGTCCGACCAACAGGGAGAATTCCGTGGAAAATGCTGCGTTCACATGGATGCATTTTCATGGGTGCAACGTGATTCGTATCTGCCCCAGGGGTCACAGGGTCTAAAAGCTGTTACGAAGTATAAGTTGGGATACGATCCAGTCGAAGTCGATCCGGAAGACATGCTTCCCATGGCGCAGGAACGTCCCGTGCATATGGCGACGTATTCCGTGTCCGATGCTGTGGCAACCTACTATCTCTACGAAAAGTATGTCCACTTGTTTATTTTCAGTTTGTGTACTCTTATTCCGTTTGGTCCGGAAGATGTGTTACGGAAAGGATCTGGAACTCTGTGTGAAATTTTGCTGATGGTACAGGCCAATGATTTGGACATTATTTGCCCGAACAAACAAATTGATCCGTTAGCAAAATTCCACAAGGGACATCTGCTGGAAAGTGAAACCTACATTGGGGGGAAGGTTGAGTGTTTGGAGACCGGAGTCTACCGTAGCGATGTTGAATACGAGTTTGATTTGGTCCCAAGTGCCTTCCAACAGCTGATAGATAACATTGATAGAGATTTGTGCTTCGCCATCGAGGTCGAGGCCGGAATGGATCGATCCGAAATCAGTAACTACGAAGAGGTCCGTTCAAAGATTATCGAATCACTTGAACTTTTGCGCGACCGCCCAAAGCGAGTGGAAAGGCCTTATATTTACCATTTGGATGTGGGTGCTATGTATCCGAATATCATTTTGACCAATCGATTACAACCGAGTGCAATGGTTGATGATGCGACTTGCGCGGCATGCGACTTCAATCAAGCGAAGAATCAGTGCAAACGTCGAATGGAATGGGTCTGGCGAGGAGATTACAACCCTGCTGGAAAAGTGGAATACACGCGAACAAAGGATCAGCTCTCTCGTGAAATACTGCCAGACGGGCAGAAGTTTCAAGATTTGACCAGAAACGAACAAGAGAAGATGGTTGCAAACAGGTTGAAGGAGTACTCGAGAAATGTGTACCGACGCACAAAGATTACGGAAGAGGTCACGAGGAAAGATATTATATGCATGAGAGAGAATGACTTTTACGTAGAAACTGTGAGGCGTTTCCGCGACCGTCGGTATGATTACAAGAAAATGACCAAGTCATGGAAGAAAAGAATCGGCAGCGCAACCGATCCTGCGTCGAAGAAAGAGGCTGAAGACAAGGCACTTGTGTACGATAGTCTGCAAGTTGCACACAAATGTATTCTCAACTCTTTTTACGGTTACGTAATGAGAAAAGGAGCGAGATGGAGATCGATGGAGATGGCAGGTATTGTGACTAAAACTGGAGCAGACCTTATCACTCAAGCTCGAGTTCTAGTTGAACAAATTGGACGGCCTCTGGAACTCGATACAGATGGTATTTGGTGCATTCTTCCGAAGAGTTTCCCCGATATCTATACTTTCAAAGGCAGAGATGGTTCCAAGTTAAAACTGGAATATCCCTGTGTAATGCTTAACGCAGACGTCCACGACAACTTTACCAACCACCAATATCAGACACTCAAAGATCCAAAACGGGGAGTGTACGAAACAAGAAGCGATAATTCAATCTTTTTTGAGGTCGATGGTCCATATAGGTGTATGGTAATCCCTGCGAGTACGGAAGAAGGCAAGCTATTGAAGAAGCGATACGCTGTTTTCAACTTCGATGGTTCTCTTGCAGAGCTTAAAGGATTCGAATTAAAACGACGTGGGGAGCTGGAGCTTATCAAGACTTTCCAGTCGCAAATTTTTCAACGATTCCTCGACGGTAATTCGCTCGTTGAGTGCTATGACAGTGTTGCAGAAGTCGCCAATCACTGGATTGACGTGATTGATACTCGTGGGGAATTTCTTGATGATGATGAGCTTGTCGATTTAATTAGTGAGAATCGAAACATGAGTCGTCAGCTTGAAGATTATGGGGATCAAAAGGGAACTTCTCAAACAACTGCTCGTCGTCTCGGTGAATTCTTGGGAGCAGAAATTATCAAGGACAAGGGATTGAATTGTAAATTTATCATTGCAGAGCAGCCATATGGAGCGCCAGTGACAGAGAGAGCAATCCCTACAGCGATCTGGAAGGCAGAGCCTGCCGTCATGCGGCATTTCCTCCGGAAATGGTTGAAATCGCCAGGTATAGATGGCGATGGCTTTGATATTCGAAATATTCTCGACTGGGATTACTACATGGAGCGTCTTGCGAAAAATATTCAAAAGATTATCACTATCCCAGCTGCACTTCAGAAAGTGGAAAATCCTGTGCCTCGCGTGGCTCACCCAGCCTGGCTTCTTTCTAAAGTACAGCAATTGAACGATAAGTACCAGCAGAAGAGTATTCTTTCAATGTTCGGTCGGAAAAAGGTTACGAAATCTCTAGCTAGCGATTCGAGTGGATCAAATCCTCCGGTTCCGATGGATATTGAAGATATCGGAGGTGGTTCGAATCCTGCAAAAGTAGGTCGCCCAGTAGTCCACAGAGCAAAGCGACCGAGCCAACGAGTGCAGATTGTCGAAACTAATGACATCGAAGATGCTAGCAGAGAAGAGCGGGTCGAACTCAAGGGCGACGAAAATAATTTCAATAGCTGGTTGGAACAGAAGAAGAAGTTGTGGAGAAAGACACGGCAGGAGAAGAAAAAACTCCAACAACAAGACGACCGAGAACGTCGATCAGGTGCAATTGGAACTCGGTCGAGAAACCACAAGGCAACTCTTGAAGATTTCGTGAAAGAAGCTAGCCTCAATTTGACCCAGAAAGAATGGCAGATAATTGAGCTGAGAGAGATGACTTCACACGATACGGGAAAGAAAAAGAAACCTTCCTCTGGGGAATTCATTGCTTGGGTTATGGTCGGCGATACCTTGAGAAAAATCCAAATTTCTGTGCCAAGGACAATTTACATTTCAACGAATCGAGAAATCTCTTGCAATTTGGCAGAAATAATCGATTTCAGGAAAGTTGACAAACATCTACCTCGCAGCAAGAAAGCAAGGTTTCTTTACGAAATTACTATGCCCGAGTTTGTTTACAGGAACAAGAATTGGACTTCGAGCCTTTCTCCTGTCGACCAGAAATCTGACGGAGAAAGTAAATTGTTCGAGGAAGTTTACGAATCTGGTACTCCCTTGATGACGAAGATTTTATCAGAGCTTGGCTGCGTTTCAAAACTTGCCCTTGCAGATGGATCGAAGAAAAATCAAAAGTCGTACAATCTGACAGATTTGAAAATGGTCAACAAACCTTCAGAAGGGCTTTATCTCAGTAGCAATGTCTCATACAAGCGATGCTTCCTATATGTCAGAATGAACTCGAAATCGAAAACGGGTTTGGTAGCTCTGTTCATGATCAATGGAGGGAGTGGCAGTCAAAATATTTCGGATAACGACCTTACGGCACCCGGAAAGTCAGGATCAAATTCTTTTGACATTAGTATGTCGTGCCAATTATGGTTCGTGAGACCAGGATCTAGCAGAGGACAAAAGAATGTGTCAAGAAGGCAATCGAGCGAGATGTTTTCGCAACTACTTTCGACAATTCATGAAGAATCAGATTTAGAATCTGAGTACGCCTGTGTCTTGAAGGCCAGCACGTGCGAGGTTACGGATTTGAATTTTGTTGACAAAGAGAGTGTGGCTTATTCTGCCGCCAATGAATCTATTAGCAGTCACCTGAAGTCTAACAACGGGCCAACCTTCATGCTTGTAAACAGTAGCCGCCCATCGATCTATCTACGAAGATTCATTCCGACTCTGAACTCGTTACCAGCTGTTACGTTACCTTTCCCTCCTGGTCCCGATCACAACCCTGAGAGTTCAACTCTTCCGGCTCTGAATTGGGAGCAACCTATTGTTCAGCTTTGCCTTGAGGCATACTTGTACATGAACATCGTATCGTTCCCCAGACGGATTGGCTATGCCAGGTACGGAAAAGTACCCATCGGAAACTTTGGTTCAGAAGAAAATTTTACGCTCTACGATTTGAGCTTAAATCGCATGCTCCACAAGAACAGAGCTGTGTCGTGGGCCAGTTCTGTGCCAGGTCAACCAGACTTGGGCGCATCATTTTCCCCCTCGTCTGACGGAAAGGTTCGATCTTCGATCCAGCTTGCAGGCACTACTGGCTGTAATAGTGAAGATATTTGGAGCGATGAGAACGAACTTCTTAGCCCAGTTGTCCGCCGTCCAGGTTCTTACCGATCACTTTGTGTTGACATCGACTTACACGATCTTGCCATTGCAGCACTCACAGATGCTGCGAACGCTTCAACGCAATCCAGTGCAACAAGCGATATTTCCTCGCCAACCAGTGTGATTCAACAAAGCTCGGGGGGAGCCTTCAAATTGTCGGAGCCATTGGGTGACGAAATGTCGACCGCGACATCGTTACCGATCATTCGAGCACTTGTGGGTAGTTGGTTACGCGACGCCTTCACGTCCAACAGTTCAGTGGCCGATGCCATGTTACACAATGTGTACCGTCTGATTTCTTGTCCAGAAACTCTCATGCATGACTCAGCTTTGCACCGGGCGTTGCATGCTATGATGCGGGGAACTTTCATACGTCTTTTGAAAGAGCTTCAACGCCTTGGATGCACCATCGTTTATGCCAACTTTCACAAAATAACTGTTGCTACGAACAAAGCGAGCCTTGCAGACGCGGAAGAATATATCAACTTCGTGATTTCAACGATCCGCAACCAGGTCGGGGAGAACGGAGAAGACTTCTGTGGCCTTGCACGTGTTGCCCTGCAGCCTAGACAATACCACACCCACCTCCTTTTCTTAGACGAATACAACTTCGGAACAATGCAGTTAGAACGTCACTTCAAGGATGAAGTTCCTGGAGACTCATTTATCGAAGAGGACACTTCGCAGAACACTGTCATTGTACCTTCGGTGGTTACAGCATGGAGTTTGATTAACTACATGGGTAGCGAGATTGCAGAGGAATACTTCAGAGTCATCATTGGTAGATTTTCCAGGGATGTTCTAAAGAAGGAGAAAGAGTTGATAACTCGCGGTGGAGACCAAGGATTATCTTCTGTGTTTGATCTAGAACTCAACGAGAAAGTCTTGGATTACAAGAGGAAGATGATATCGAAGCAGTTTGCGTCTCTACTGACAAGAGCAGTTGGCGAAATTGCAAAAGAGGAGGATGAAAAGCGAAACAACAACGACATCTCGTCACCGAAAGACCTCCTGGCGCTAACTAACCGTCCCATGGATCCCGTGCTGGAATTTATCAAGTCCGTCATTACTGTTCTTCAGCTTGATCAAGAAGTTGATAAGGAGATCCATGCTGTGAAGAGGAGTCTTCTAGCGCAGATTGGTGTTCCCGAATACTCGAATTCGGCGAAATGGCAGAATCCATGCCCACTTTTGATGCTACCTGATTGCTATTGCAAGGAATGCCAAGAAATTCGGGATGTAAACGTCTTTTACATACCCCCTACGGAGGAGGAAGAAGAGAAGCCAATCCACTGGTTCTGCGAAGTCTGTGGAACAGAATATGACGTTGCCACGATTGAACGTCGATTGATAGATCAAGCCCACAAAAAAGTGCTCCGATATCAACTTCAGGACCTCCGATGCTCAAAAACGAATCGGGTTTCAACTCGCTCGCTTGCAAGAGTTTCACAGTGTTCTGCCGACTGGCAATTAGATATCTCACCAGAGGAGGGAAGATCCGAAATCGAAATTTTTTCACGGCTGGCCAAATATCATCAACTGGACGAGCTTGATTGGGCCACACAGGGGATGCTTCAATCATTCCAGTAAACATAATATTACAATAAGAAGGATAAAAAATTACTCTAGTAAAAGGAAAACTCTAGTTATTCGAAAATATTTCTCAGGAACGAAAGTGTAGTCATATACTCTTCGTCTTGACGATCCAAGTCACTACTATCTTCGTTCGACAAATCGCTCATCCGTTGAATCGGCATGTAGTCGGGTACTTTCAGGGATCGATCGGCGTACTTGTCGGTAACGGCAAGCATATCGCGCAGACTTCGTTCGACAACGTCCAGGCAATAGATGCACTCGAACGGCTCGAGCATACCCACTTGATGCTCTAATGCATCAATAGCTTCCTGAGCATCGCTCAAAGCTCCGCAATGTCGCCAGGCACAACTTCCCCAATCAAAGCCTATCTCGTCTCTGGCCTCCTTTGACAGAAATTCATCTGCACCCTTTAGGATGTAGCAGGCACTTTGCAAATTACTTCGCAAGACCTCTTCGTTGAGGGCTGCCGTGAGCTGATCCCATTCATAATTCTCTGCGAGCTTTACGCAGTCTCGTATTCGCAACAAGGCCAACTGGATTGCTCGCACAGAATCCGTCACGTCAGTCCGCGTCGTGGGAACAACAGCATCTTTTCCCCTCGCATCCCACAGAGGTATCCTATCTGTACGATGGGTCAGCATAACTTCATTGTACGAAGGCAAGTCTTTATACGTGCTGGACTCTAAATCTCCCGCTGCGGCAATGGCTTGTCGCTCGGCGCCCCCAGCGGCCAAACCTAGTACCGTTGAGCGTCCCCATTGCGAAGATAAATCTCTGGGAAGAGAGAAAGGTTTGGATTGTGAAGAGGATGGTGTCGAAATCACGACCTGGGATCGCAGCCGCATCGGATGGTACATCGAAATATCTTCCCATGAAATAAGAAGAAAGCTTACTCCCATGCAGCCAAGAAAGAGTTGAAGCGTCAACTGAAATTCCTCGATCAACATGTCAGTTTTGGTCGTTGCTCTCTGTTTTCTGGTTGATACAGGTATTGATAATGGATCTTCTAACCAAGGACTATCTTGCGTTTCTCCCTGTAAAGATTTCAACGCCGACCTAGCTCGATTTCGTGGCACAACACGTCCATGATGGGTCAAACATTTCGCGGGTGCCCAGCAATTGACGTCTGTTAGCAAGCATACCAATCCTATCGATAGGAGGGCAACGCACGAAAGTGAAGGGGTTATGGATTTTTGTGCGCTGGACCTCTTCATTCTGATTCGGTCCTAGAGGCTATGAGTTCACTTGGTAGCAACAAAATGCGGTTGACATGACAAGGTGGAGCGAATTTTGTGATCAAATTGTATCAAGATCAAAGTGAATGCTGAATACCGTCGGTTAGATCATTTCGGATTGTGATTCATTGTTCGTTGTTGCGAGAGAAAAACGGTTTTTGCACGAAAAATGGAAAAACGTACTTGAGGGTACGTAATCGAGCGAAGATAACCCGAATCCTAACGGTATATCGAAGAGAATGTACAGGGGCTGGAAATTAGTGACGAAGTATTGTAAACTTACTTCTAGAGTTCCTTGCTCAGTTATATTAATAAAGAAAGACAATCTCTAATGGAAATGTAATGTTCAATAGAATGGACGACATTCGACAAATCAGGGTGAACAAGTCGATAGCAATAGGGGACGCGGAGGACGAGGAGACCGAAACAGACAAGAACAACAACAAGCACGGTTTGTGCCGGTGAATAACTTAGTGGACACCTCGACAACTGTTGCTGGCTTTTCTTGGGATGTCAATAAAGCGATACGTGATGCAACGGATCTCTGTATTTATCCTACGCATTGAATGTGTCGCCGGGTTGTCGGAAATGATTCATCATTTTTGACCGGCCTTCGCTTGATCACGGTAATTTCAGTGCATCGATTACACCTCAGTAGCTTCTAATCCTTTACAGAAGTTCCTAGGGTTTTGCTCTACATGTATTTCCTACAACCAAATAATTCTCTTAAAAAGCGTGCAACCATTGCGTCTCCGATCTGTCCAAGAAGTCCCCAGAACATAGACCGAATGTGAAGGGAGAATGGCGTCGCTTCCGCTGATCAGAGCGTCTATTGGATTAACGAAAGTTTTTGCCGATTACTATAGTGTGTGCCACAAATATCGAGATCATTTTCTAGATTTTTCAAATGATCAACCACGAGCAGGGTAGGCATATTTTCTAAATCAATCTCTAGAGGTACAATAGTTACTTTCTCAACTCTTTGAAAATTTCGCTATCTTGGCAAAATGAAAACGAATTCATGCGCAAGACATTACGCTCACTTCTTCAAACCTGACGCAACCGCTGGACTGTGTAGTGAAACCTCCAAGAATCCCATTTCTTGCAATTGTCGATCGCTGTGGCCTTGGTTTCTGAGTTCTGTTACCTGCAGTCGCTCCGATGCAACCGACTGTATCCGACGTGAATAATTTCGTTGAAGGATGTTCATTTAATCAATCGAAAAGAATAAAAGGTGGAATTTCGAATGAAGGGATGAATGAATGGTGTGAGCATACGGTTTGCGAGAGAGCCTTTCCAAATGACACAAACGAATAAAGCGCATGAACCTTCATGGAAGCAGCCTCGACAATTCTCCTCCTCAAGACAAAAAGCCAACACGACGTACCGTGATTTCTCTGTTAATCTCAAAGATAAGTGGCATCAATACAACCATCGAGGTCGATGCTAGCACCAATCCTATTCTACCACTCTTCATTGCCAACCAGTAACCCCAGTCCTTCGAAAGTTGAAATCCCTGTTGAAAGGATGTCGCAGCGCGGGTGAAAAAGCCCTTGACACCCCCACCTTTTGAAGTTTTGCTTGGAGCCATGATTGTTGTTGTCACTTTCTCTTTTGGATACAGTAGTATCGAAGACTGTCAGCAGCTGCTATTGAAATTGTTTGTTGTGGGTGTCCTTCCTCTTCACCAAAACCTGCCCCAATCTGAAATCCCGTCCGTCGATGGATTTTCTAATTTTGCATGTTTGAATGGTGCATTGGAAACCAGGGCGGGGTCGAAAGAGGGGCGACGAACTCCGTGCATTGTCGCGTGTAATTGGATTCATACGAACCCGTTTTTCAGTTTAATCGAACTAATCAGTTAGCACATACAATTTAACGGCTGTTTGATTAGCTCGATTCAATATTTAACGTCTGTTTGTTTAGTTCGATTAAAATAATTTCAGTTTAATCGAACTAATCAGTTATCACATACAATTTAACGGCTGTTTGATTAGCTCGATTCAATATTTAACGTCTGTTTGTTTAGTTCGATTAAAATAATTTCAGTTTAATCGAACTAATCAGTTAGCACATACAATTTAACGGCTGTTTGATTAGCTCGATTCAATATTTAACGTCTGTTTGTTTAGTTCGATTAAAATAATTTCAGTTTAATCGAACTAATCAGTTAGCACATACAATTGAAAAACGGGTTCGTATGAACGCAAAACAGGTTCATATGAACCCGAAATGGATTCGTTAATTTTCGGATGTTTTATCAAAAGAAAAGAATCAAAGAACGAAAACGAATGCATCCCACAAAATGATCATGGTTGCGGGATCACCGCATCGATAGTAAATCTCTTGAGCAACTGTTAACGAGGATGGCTTGCATGATCCGAATGGTTGATTGAGTTTATGTCTATTAGAGCTGAAAAAATCGCTTCGAATTGCATTCTTCTGCATCAAAATGGTGTCAAGAACAACGACGATACGTCGAGTACTTGAATCACCTGGTGCCTTAAGAAGCCGGTTTCTCTCGAGAGTTTTTCTACCAGCGAATCTTCGTGCTCCAAGCAACACTTTGGTCAAACGCAGTCTTCACTGGCAAGGAATTCAGAACAATTACGCGGGCATCACCGCGACAAGAGCTACGACGACGAAGGCTGGGAGAGACTTTCGACCCATTGATGCGTTTGGCATTGTTGCCGCGGTCTGTAGACCTAAGACTCCAGCGAGGAGCGAAGGAATCATTGGAGTGAATGGAAAACTCCCCTGGGGCTCCCTTCCGAGCGACCGAGAGATTTTCGAGCATCTGACGCGAGATCGCGTCATTGTTCTAGGACGAAAGACGCTCCTCAACGAACGAGATGGGGATCTAGATCACGTTCGCCATGCGAAACACTGTATTGTGGTTTCGAAGTCGATATCGAGTTTGGACAGTGATCCTAGGCTTGGCCGTCACAACAATCTGGGATTCCTCAAACTTGCCCGGTCACTACAAGAGGCCTTGGATCTGGCTCGAGACCTGGTGGCAACGGAAACAGACAATAGAAACAGAGACGAAGAAAACAGACAGGACAAGGACAATAACAGGAATGGTATTGATTTGGAGAATCCAAATCCTTCGTCGAACAACGATATTCGGTGCTGGGTGGCTGGGGGAGAACGACTTTACGAGGAAGCCCTGCAACATCGGTCGGCGCTGGAACTTCATCTTTCGGTAATTGATATGGAAATCGATTTGGAAGCAAACCATATAGCACACGTAGCGATGTTTCCAGCGAGGTATCGATGGCTTCAGAACTATGATCTCGCAAGCACAAGCTCCTTTCCTGGTGCTGCCGAGTCGAACGACACCAGCAAAGCAAGTCAAGACGAAAATCCCGAACCGAGGTTTGATTATCGCATCTACAATCGGATCGTATGACTGGAGCAGAAACATTTAAGCAAAGACAACGTATAATAATGAAGTCCTTAGAGTCTAGAACGTAAATTTAAAACTACGAGTACTGTTCATAAATTGAAATAGAATAACAAATCAGACCATTTTTCGGTACGAAAAGTCGTAGGTACGTAGCTTACGCATTAACCATAGAGACCTACGCACTGAGTAAGAGATGCCGATGTGAAATTGAAAATAATTGTTCTTCCCATCATTCGTCAATCCTCACAAATAATGCTCGTTCGTCTGAGATCACAAACATGAAAGGGATTTTCATCCGAGGCTGATTTCTATACAAGTATCAGCGAATCTACTAATGGCCGACAACGATGAATTTGACGAGAATCGCGAACGACAGGAAGCAGAATTCGAATTCATCCAAGCGGCGTATCTACCTGAGGAAGCATGGGTAATCATCGAAGAACGCAACGCTGGTGGTGACAAACAGCGCGGCGGGGATAGACTTGCTCCCATCAAGCGAGTTCACCGCCGTCTTCAGCTTCCGATTGATAACGAAAACGACGATTCATCTTCAACGTGCATCCCTGTAGAATTGGTTCTGACGCTTCCACCTGCATATCCAACCGATGAAAGCGCAACCCTGGAAGTGGACGCGTCGCTGAGCCATACGCAGGACGTGGCAACCAAGAGTACGACAAAGATTTCTACCTCGAATCGAAAATCTGGCATTGATGCACTACCACACTTGTTGCAGAGCTGCCGATCAGTGGCTTTGGAAAACGCGGGATCCGAGACCGTATTTTTAGTTCTATCAAGTGCCGAGGCATGGATCGAGGAGGAATGGCCCAAATATTGCCGTGGGGAAACACAACTTTTAGAATCCGGTGTCGAGGAATACTCCTCAGTATCAAACCAGACAGTGCGGAATAGAACAAACAACCAAATCCCGAAACCAGCTGTTCTGGGACGAAAACTGATTTATTCCCACCATATTATCGCCAAATCCAAACGCAAGGCCATTGGAGATCTGGCCAAGGACTACAAGCTTGGGGGATACTTTAAGATCGGATGGCCAGGAATCATCATGATTGAGGGCAGAGAAGAAGACTGCCAGTCCTTTTACGATGAGATCCGAACAATGCGGTGGCAGTACTTGGTCATGCGCGGTGAAGAGCGAGAGGAGATCGACGAAACAACCGACCTGGACGACCTACGTAAATTTCCGATGGTCATGAAAGAGCTCGGGGAAGACAAAATGTCATATCTTTCGGAAGTCTGTCGGGAGGCCGGCCTCGAGGACTTGTTTCTGACCTCGATGAAAATCTACAAACAAGAAAGTGATGGGAGAGGCGAAAGCGACGAGATTCCAGAAGAATCGCAGACTAAGGACACCCTTCGTCACGGAATATTAGTACTCGTCGATCACATGAACGATACAAAGGGGTACACAAAATGGTTACAAAAGGCTTGTAAATCAGCAGGGGGTTCTTGTCTTGTTCTTCGTTGCTTTTCAAACGACGAAGGTCACACTTCCCAAACGATAACGAAATCGAGAGCGAGACCCATCATTGTTGTCGGACTGATAGGCGACGACGAATCATCACTCAAACAGGTTCTGAAGCGATGGAGGACCAGCCGCGTCGACGTCGATTCGAAGGGGAATCCCTGCCTTGAACGCATGATGGATGTATTGGTCCAAGGAGCGCTGGAATCTCATCATGGTAACGATGACGATGGCACATCTACAAGCATATTGACAGAAGTCCACCATAGCGATGGAATAGTTAGCCGGGTTGAATTAGAAACTATATTGGCAAGTATCGGTGGTTCCATGTGGCTAGAGAGCTTTCGCGATGCGATCAATAGTCGTTAGTAGTCGAGCTCAAGAAGCAGCACCAGCAACATACTGCTTCGAAAGGATGGCTTTAAGACACAACAAATATTTCTATCGAAAGGAATTGTAACGTAATCTATTCAATGTTTCTGCTTTCTATGCATGTCATCCCTAATTGGAATTCGTTTACTTCTAGAGTCGTAGAGATGAGCTCATGACTACTGTGACAATCAGACGAGTTGCTGGTGGTGTAACCTTTGGTTGATCATTCCGGAGTGCGGGATTGGTCGAGTCGTGCTTTCGAGCTTCTCAGTTTTTTTTTTCAACTGCATACGATTGAGAATTAATCACGTCATCAATGGATCTTCCCTCCAATCGTGACTTGGCAAAAATGGCTGTTGTGTGAAAGTTCCCCGCATGTTCAATAGTGAGAATGTCGTGTTCAACTTAGCTTCACATAAAGTGAAAATATCGCAGCAGGATTCATTATTGATCTTCGAGCAGGATCAACATAACTGCGAAGATGACTCGGACAACCGAATTCCTATTGTTGTTGGCTCCTTGCCTTTTTGGTCTAGCCGCCGCGTTGATTCCGGCGACTCCCAGGGAACAAACTTCGCGTGCAATTTCAAGTATCAAGAATGCAATCGAGGGATGTCGAGAAGAGGGGAAACCTCTGCGCCTATATGTTGATTATCTAATTCCATTGCCTCCGGAGACACAGGCCGAGGATATCGATCCTTGGCCAGGGTGGTTTGGCCCAAATGTACCCATATGCCGAAGACATTCTCTCTGAAATCCTCAAAGGGGTCGTCGAAGATCCCGCGAAATCCTGCTCCTCGCAGGTGATTAGTGCGCCAGATTGTTGTGGATTCTTTGTTCAGGAGTCCACAACCTCGAGCAAAAACGACGTCGCTGCAATTCTTTTTCCAGGTGTCGACCAATTGAAGCAAATCGAAGATATCGAGGCAATGGTTGGTGATAAGCGCACTTTGATCTTGTTCAACAAACAATTTCAACGGCCGATGGATTTTGGATTCGGAAACTCTGGTCGAAGCAAGGAGGGTATCTTTGACCGTTATTCGCAGGGATTCGCTTTTCAAGAATTTGCTTGTCGTGGGGAAGATCTGAAACTAACGTTTGAGCATCCCGACTGGCAATCGTGCGTTGTTTGCGAGGAGGACGGTGAAAGCGAGGAAATCGAAGTACTACCTGCTCAAAAGGATCGCCCAAAATACGAAGATCTCGAGAAAAAGATCAACGAAGTGTTGCCGGAGCCACTTTGGATGCGTAAGATGGGAGAAGTTGAGACCAAAGGCTTCAAATTCCAAAGAGGGCGTGACTAGATATTAGGAATATAAATTTGTCACTAGAGGTTCCTTCAACAACATATAATGAATTTGTGTGTAACGCCATGTTGTCGTTTAGCTGAGATGATTTAGTAGACTGAATTATATTACATTCTAGTTTACTTTCCCAAACACTTGTATGCAAGCGCCGCCGCGCCAAATCCATTGTCAATATTCACGACACCGACCCCTGGTGAGCAGCTGTTGAGCATTGTCAGCATCGCACTAATGCCGCCTAACGACACTCCATACCCGATACTGTTTGAAAAGAAAGACGCGGATTAGAATTTTTGAAAATGGAGACAAAACAAATTGCTGTGAACACATTGACGATTCACCTACCTTGTGGGTACCGCGATGACAGGAACGGAAACAAGCCCACCAACGACACTAGGGAGAGCACCGTCCATTCTGAACAATTAACGGGATGAGAGACATCGTTTGTTTTCAGTACATATCTCCGTAACGAAACTGCCAAAATAATGTCATATGCAAAACTTACCCAGCGCAGACAATGACACAGCCGACATCAGGATGTTTCAACCTTGGTAGGGCTTTGATAATTCTATGCAACCCAGCCACTCCGCAGTCAAATATCCTATCCACTTTCGCATTGTGCAGCCTCGAGCACAACCGCTGCCTCCTCTGCCACGAAAAGATCAGTCGTCCCCGCAGTTGCTACTACTACCCTTTTGCCCGGAGATATAGATTCTTTGTCAACAACGTTGGCATCTGTAAAACCCGTCGGGATCATTGATACTATGTTGGCAGGTGGAATGATAATTTAACTGACCGTGTGACAACGGAATCGACTTTATCTTTTCAAACATGTCAGGGGTGACTCTGAAACGATAAAGGGGAAAAAACGTTTTCGAAATTCAACATTAGATTCCACCTTGTTCCGCGCCAATAACCTTGAACTGAAGAAACATAGACCCAACCCTCGATTCACTTACCTCGTCGCAAGGATTGCCCTCTCAACGTTTTCTATCGAGCCATCGTCTTGTGCAGCCTTTTCATTGAAATGGCGTGCCATATCGTCAAGAATCATGGCAATCTGATCCGGTGTTTTCCCTGCCCCAAAGACTGCTTCCGGAAATCCAGTTCGAGACGACCGTGTGTGATCAATGTCGGCAAAGGATTTCAAAAGTTCGGTCGGTGATAATGAAGCCTCAGGCTTTGACTCAAACTGACGTCTAATGATTGCTTCAGGATTCAGACGGCGTGAGCTTACCGTCGCTCACTTGGTTCAAAATCCATCCCAAGTCCTTGTCGTTTGCCACCGACCAAAGGCTGCTCGATGAATACTGCCGGCACCCCACACGAGAATTCCCTCTGAGACAAGACTTTGTGACCAAGCGATGTGCGATCATTTTTCAAACTATCGACAATCCTGTTGTAATCAATCAGGCATCCAAAACTGTTGTTGTACGACCACAAATTCAATTTTCGTTGATACAACATGATTCAGGTCACAGGATTGGAATCGAGAATTGGAAATTAATCGAAATTGTCGAGTTTGCCATCAGAATGACATCATCCATCAATCATCGTGACTGAAACAAAATGAATCACGCATGTTTCACTCAGAACGATGCCCTTGACAGGGCAGCCGGCAGTTAACACGTACGTGTTCTAATTCAATTTTTGTGAAATTTGATTTGATGGAATTTTTTTCACGAACAACAGTGAATGGGGTTGCGATGATACCCCAGCATTGATGCAATCTTGATGATGTGTCAAAGTTGCGGCATGTCGAATACAGATCATCATCTGTGTTTGCCAGATAGATTTCGACAATCGGATGTCACAAGTCCCGAAGTAATCATTATTCTGAAACTCAGTCAACGAAGAACACCACCAATCCACGATGATGCGTATTGCCACCCTTTTCGCTTTTGCTCTCGCGATGGTCTCCATCCAAGGATTTTCGATGTCCATGGCCGGAGAGAAATCGTCAACGACTTCGTCTCGTCGGGGATTTTTTTCTGCTGCGGCAGCGTCCGCCGGGGCTGTCGCCACGGCGGTTGTTCTGCAACCTACTGGAAGCGCACTTGCAGGGCCTCAAATTTACAACCTCGCTAACGGAATCAAGTATGCTGTCACCCAAGACGTCCCCAAGGGATCCTATCCCCAAGAAGGCGACATTATCGCCATCGAATACACGGGGTATCTTGCAAATGGTGCTATTTTTGACGCAACTCACAGCATCGGAAAGAAAAATGCGCTCCTATTCAAGCTGGGAAGGTGAGAGAACATTTTGCTCGTGACTATCTGTGATTTGTGCACTAGTTAATTTCGATATTTGGAGCTCAACCGTTGACCTTGTCATGTTTCTTTTTTCGACAGCACGGCGGTAAACAAGGGAATCAACTCCATGGTTAGTGAGATGAAGGTTGGCCAAAAGGTTCAAGCTATCATTCCTCCGGAACTGGCCTTCGGAGAGAAAGGTAAGTCTTAATCTTGCAAATGAAGATATGGCTGTGGGTGCATTCGTGGACTGTTTGAACCGATATTCTAATGATTTTTTTATTCTTCGGTTTCTCTAGGAATCTGTTTGGAAGACGGAGAGTGCCTAGTAAAGCCAGGATCAACTCTTGTGTACGATATCTTCCTGAAGAAGGCATCGATTCCACCTCCATAAATTTCATTGCATTTGCTTGACCATTCACAAACTCCAACAACATCGAAAATATTTTAAAAATTAGAATTTGCACGCAGATCCAAACTATCTACGATGGAACTTTTTCTTTGTTGACTGATATCATTTTAATTTACATAGTTGATTTACATTTTATTTACCAGCTGCCGTTCTGCATGCTGTCTGATCTCGGTCTTTTCAGGGTTTCGGTCCAGGCCTTCTTCTGCAAAAGCTTGATTTTATAGGCATCCGGTGTCAAGAAGTCGTTGCGCGGAGCATTGTAATCTTCCGCCTCAGATGCGGAGTTGTAAGCGTCCGAGGCCTCATCGTCGTCGTCCGAGTCATCATCAGAATCGCCGTTTTCACTTCCGGACTCACTCTGGCTTGCGTCGTCCATCTCGAAAATAGTATCCCCAGCTTTTTCGATCTCGTCAATCTCGAGCTCGTCTTCCTCTTCGACGGGCCCTTGCCAATATTTGTAGAGAGGCTCTATATACTCGTGTGACTGTCGAAGCAGCAGCGGGTCAAAAGGGAAAAAAGACTTGAGTGGATTCGAACCGCGACCCAGACCACCGACACCTCCAGTCTGCCGTCGACGTTCTAATGTTGCTGCTGTCGAAATTTTCGATGCCGCCTTCTTGTTCACTCTCCCCGTCGAGAGACGCTTCGCATCGGCGACTAATTTGTTCAAGACTACCTCGTCGATGAGACCATAGAAGTGAGCGACGTGAAGAAATTCACTCCGGACACTTTCCAAACAAAAGCGAAGCGGTTGCAAAGCATGTCCGCACAAGAAAGTCCATCGTTGATTTTCCAGATTGATCGTCGCCACATCTGGGTAACTAATTGTCTCATCGCCATTCGATGTTCCGTTCGCACTTGTTACGGCTGCCTTGTAATATTCGATTGCTTCGTTTCCGCGAAAGCTCATAATGTAGAATGCGGCTTGACAAACTGTGTAGAAGAGAATATGGAGGTCACCTTGCTTTCTAGCATCGGCAGCATGAACCGCATGTACCCCTAAAAACCCGATGTAGGCTTCTGCCCATCTCAGCAGAGCAGAAATTGTTTCACATACCGTGTCTACACCCACGAAAGAGGCCCGGCTTACAAAAGAGGCGAGATAGCAGGCGCAGCTCTGTCGAACGGTAGTGGCTCGTTGAGGATCCACAAGGATCTGTAACAGTTTCGAAACGAATTCGCGGTGCAAGATTGCTTCGTCTTCGTCAATTCCATTGTTGATTAGTTGATGGTTCTCGTTCTTCTTGACAACCTGCATCTCCAAGCCACACGGGAGGAATATACAAAATTGCACAAACTTGGATTTGTGTGTCGTCAATATCGATGTTTCAAATACTTGAAACAACTCATTATATGTTTCCCTAGTACTCGAAACCCCACGTTCACAACCCATCTGAATTTGTTGGAACAACAATTCTAAAAGTGCATCAAGCTTGTCGGACAAGACGTCGACACTGGTTGTCAACTTTGACTTGTCTTGTTGTTCGTCTCCCTTAGAATCATCAGTCTTTTGTTCCGTTTCGTCGATTGTCACGTCTCCATTATCCTTGATAATAATGTTCACATCAATTTCGACGCACTTGCCGATCAGCAGTTCAAACAATTGCCGACGAACGGAAGGCAAATATTCTAGGACCTTAAACGATTGGTTAGTATACCACACCAGAGTTTCCTTGTCCCGTAACCAAAAAGGAAATTTCGATGCAATGATTGGGAATAGATCCGAATTGGCTTTGGGAACCAATCGCAACACATTGAAAATCATGGCATGGATCCGATGAATTCTATGATCGTGTGAAAGTGCAGGAAGTAAAAATTCGAAGGTTAGGTACACGCACACAAATCCAATGTAGGCTTCAAATATCTTGTTTTTCCTTTTGATACAGACAAATCGGGGAGAAACTTTCTCTGGGTCACTTACACTCCTTCGTCCTGCAACGGACCGTAGTTTGTGAGGAGCTTCCAGACAGCGGTCAAAATCGGAACTACGTGCGTCGATTTTGCGCTGACAATGGCAAGAAGCAAATTGAAGTGTGCGTCGCAAAGGGAATAATCTTTGTATACCGAAAGCATTGCGTCGGGGTCTCCTGTCATCGTCTCGTCAAGCGTCGGCGGTATCGTCGAGACGAATCGTATCACCAAATGCAAAAGTTGCGCATGGTTTTCTTTCAACGCCAACAAGTTCAAAATTGACCCGTGCCCAGCTGTCCGCAACGCGAACAGCACCTTGCATATCATAGCAGGATCGCTTGGTCGCTTCAGTGCTTTTAATATAGCGCGGTAGCCTTCGGCATGAGACGGATCCGGTTTCCTGCCATCCGTTATCGGTTCCTGTGACTGAACGGCATTTTCCACAAACTTTTCAATCGCTGCCATTTCTGGGGCTGGTGGCAACTTGCATTTTGGAATTTGATAAATCTGCTCCAGTGTTTTCTTCTTTCCATCGTCGCTTGTTGAGGCATGTTGCCCCGACAACGTCGGCTTTGCCGTGCCATTACCACCGTCGTTGCTGTCGATCATTCTTTCTGTGCTTTGTCTTCAGCTTCTTCGTGGATTCCCTTTCGAGCCTTGCTATATCTTCTGTAGCACCGACTGATTTGCTTCTCCAATTCGCAAGGAAGGCCGGGAAAGAGACATCCAGCGTGGTAATGAATTCCGGCGGTATGACAGAGAATATGGAATTCCCCAACACGGTAAGGCCTAAATCACTTGCACCCGAAAACATACCTTTCGGAATCATTCAAACTGGAGTTGACTCGTTCCGAGAACCGCGAAAGAAAATGAGAAATCGTGGTCCGAGGTATGTATTCCGGTCAAAGGACGGACTTGAACGACTCAGTGAGTCACGTTTCGACAGAATCCCAATTCCAATTCAAAAAAATTCGAAACGAGCAATCATAACTCGATTTCGCTTCATGTCATTGAAATGAACATCGTAAATCAACATCACTTTGACGATGGCTTGTCCTCTGCCGACACGAGGAATCTTTCGAATTCGTAACCAGCAAACCCTCTTCTACGATGCAGTCCTAGTGAACAGGACGAGGGTTCTGCTCTTTGCCGATTTCCGTTGCGGCTCACAACTTGGCAGTATCAGTGAATCAAGGCGAAGAAAAGGCAGACTTTCGTCATTTTCCCCTTGTATGGATAAAGAGAAGCAGCGATGGCATTCAATTAATCGCTTTTACCACTCGCATCGAGCCAGTACGCTATCTTTGTCGCACCACCATGTTCGCCCAGCCATTCTTTCCGGACGATTTGCTTCGTCCGGTTTTGTGTCGAATTCCGAAAACAAAGACAGTTTTACGAAACTCGATCGTAGACTCGGTTTGGAGGACACATCAATGATCTATTTTCTGGTTCGATACAGAGGGGGAAAACGGTGATTGTCATGTACCTACAGGAAATGCTAAGAATGCCCAAGAAGAGCGAGAAGCGTTGGGAGTTCCAACCGAAGTAGCCGACTGGGTTGTCAAGCAAAGAAAAACTTACCAGCAGTGCAAAAGGAAAAAGGGGCAAATCAGCGAGTCACTAGCCGCCAAGTTCATGATGCTGGAGTCGATTGGCTTTATGTGGACGTGCCGCGAAGCAAAATGGCAGCGGCATTTCAATAAACTTGAGAAATTATACAAGTCGCACGAGAAAGGCAATTTGCTCATAATCAAAGAAAGAGACGATCCGCATTTGCAAACATGGATAGAGCAGCAGCGTAAGGCCTATAGAAAGGGAACCCTGTCGATGGAAAGAGAAAACCTGTTACGGGAGATCGATTTCCTTTTTGATCCACTTGATGCACAGTGGTGGGAAAATTATCAAAATCTGTGTACATACTACAATGAACACGGGGACACGATGGTACCGTTACGTGACGACGATGAAAACCCAAACTATTTAGGACAATGGGTAACTCGACAACGAAGACTGTACCACAGCGACTCCTTGGGAGACGATCGTATCACTGCGTTGAATGATATTGACTTTTCTTGGGACCCAGAGGCTGAGTCTTGGGAAAGACATTACAAACAACTTTGTGAATTTCATCGAGAGCACAACCATACCCGAGTTCCGAAGAGCATGGGCTCTCTATGGAATTGGGTAGATCGGCAACGCAGGAGCTACAGGAAACGTTTGCGCCTCGGCGATACCAATAAAAGCGGAGAAACAGACGAAACAGACAAATCACGCAGCACTTTAATCACAAAAGAGAACGTACAAAAGCTGTCTACGATTGGTTTCGAATGGGAAGACACTCCCCCCAAAGGCGACGACGAGAATCGAATGAGAAAACTAATGAATGTGACATTTGAACTATCCATTCAAGACGAAAACTGGGCGAAGCATTACGAAAAACTTTGTGACTTTTACGAACAATTCAATCACTTCTCTATACCTACTGGTTCTGGTGAATACAAGGAACTAAACACGTGGGTTAGGCATACACGGTATCTATACAATTCCAACAAGTTACCAAAGAACAGAGTCGAGCTTCTCGATAGTATCGGTTTTGCTTGGACGGCGGAAGATGCCAAATGGGATCGATTGTGTGAAGAGTTCTTGTCGTTTCACAAAGAAAATGGCCACAGTGATGTTCCCACGAAGAATACTGAGTTGTATCGCTGGACCAAGCAACAAAAAGAGAATCATGAATCGTTCGATGAAGAGTTGGACGGAACAAAGGCAAACACAGAACGAAAGAGACGTCTACATTCGCTGAAGGCAATTTTAGTATAATTTAAAAATTTAGTAACAAATGAATTCAAACTTTGATGTTGTATCTCTATTTATTCGACATCACTCTTTCGTCTAAGTGCATCAATCAGATTGCTCTTGAACATGAAAACTGTTTCAAAGATTAGGATCGCTTTTTAGTTGCTCTTCTCGAGCTGTCACTTCTTGAATGCTAGATACTAATCCATAATTGGGGACTAGCTCCTTATGGATTAAGATTTGACCGGTCATGGGACTCTTGTTGCTTGTCTTTAGCCATCGAGCCATGGCACTTCTTTCGTAGGTAAAACCATCCGCCGCGACAACTGGATCCACCATAGGAAAGCCCGTAATTGGACACGCGGGCATATTTGGAAGGGCTTCAGCATCGTCAGTCCGGGAACGAATCTTCAATCGACAGAGCACCAAGATCTTCTTCATTCTTTCTCTTCTTCGAGGGAAGCGGACGAAGAAGTAGGACTGACTAAATCCAAATGCTGTTGGGTATCAGCACTGTGCCGGCCATCTAGATTTGTAACGTCCTGAAGATCTTGAATGACGGTATCGACGCCACCCTTGAACCAGCGATCGAAAAGGAATGCGCTCCCACTAACAATTCCCTGTGCGAGTCCTACCACTCCCTCATCGGCGACCTTTTGCAATTCTTTCGTCACGGTAGTAACCAACGGGGAAACAGATAGGCGTTCTCCGATAGTCTGTAACTCGGTCTGGGCAGTGTCCAGCGCACTCACGTGTCGTTCCTCACAAATCAGCATATTTTTGTGAGCTTGAAACGACAAGACCCACCCTTCCTTGCTTTCGTACATCAAGTGTACGATATCTCCGTTGTTGGGCGCTTGCTCAACCTTGTATGGGACGAGCCGGTTCGAGGGGATACAAATCCTGCGGATGACAAAATCGCGTAAACCTACAGATATCCCCCGGGTTTGGTGGCACATCACTGACCTCGTATTCGCATACGATTCGAACCGCAGCGGCTCTTCTTCCTTCTTTCATCGAAGATTGGTAATCCGAGTTCCGCCGATCCTCGTTGTACGTGCTGGTTCCAGTGAGGGGCAACCATTCGTCCAATTCGGCAACTTTCCCAGTAAACAAACGGGTCAAATCAATCGAAGCCATGCCCAAGAATGCATCGTCCGAATCTCCCGACATGCCTTTTTCATCCGCAAATTTCTGCTTCCTCTTGGTATTCCCCGTTTCGTTGTGGAATATGGCCACCGTCAACATTGTGTTTTCTGGTTTCTCGTAATTCGAGTATGGGTCTTCGAGCAATGCCGTTGAGTTGTCGCTGTTGTCGTTTTTTGGCAGTGATGATGCAGCCTCCTCCGATGTCGACGATTCCGGAGCATGGGTCAACTGCGAAACCGGAAGCGAAACATCCATGAAAAATACCTTCGTCGCGCGGCCAAACAGGGTTCACAGTCGAATAAAGATCCGAAGTCCGCTGAGTCGTCTTTCCAAACTTGACCGACGCGTACGGATTCACGGCTGCCGATGAGTTGCGAAAGACTCCACCGCGGGAGTTGGGGATTTACGAGACCTCTTGCGGCAACCACACGGACAATAACTGTCCCCAACATATACTCTTCTTCTTCCGGAACGGAGGGCGGATGCTTTTTCGCGATGCCTGCATGGAATTGGCTTGGTGCGTTTCTCTTGATCATCCTCGGGAAACAATACCAAGCCTTCGTCTGGATCAGGCAGAAATTCACCATGATTATCGTCAACGGCGGGAGAGAGACTTGGGAGTGAGGCGAACCCCGGACTGGCGTAGGGGTCCATGGTTTTGAGGGAATGTTTCTTGCTTGTCTTGATATGATATTACAATTCGGTATGCACCCTAACTAGAACGCCCTTTTTTCTCACAAATTTCTTTCTCCCGGGAAGTGAACTCGGTAGCCGCTCTTTCGTTTTCGGCAGAGACTCTTTGTCAACTGTGATGCCTTCAATCGCTCCGGGCTTTCTAAGCGTTGGGACGATGATGCTGTACAACTTGAACAATAGTGTCGACTAGTGATCAGCATTGAAAGGAATTTTTGCATTCTTTTTCTTGAATCGGGGACCTTCTGACTTCTCCGATCATTCTTTATTTTCTTCGCACGAACGACGACGTGTGTAAGGAATATTGGACTAGTACGACTAAACCAAAGACGAACAACGACAAAGAATTTTTTCGTTTTAGAAGTCGAAAAATAATATTCATGTGAAGAAACTAGACACTCTATACTACTTCAAATGCTAACTAAGATCCAATCGAATTAGTAGTTTACTCAGCTGAAGAGTGGTCGATAAAAATCATCGGAAGAATTGGGCAAAGGAAGTCGATGGGTCTTCCACACAAAGACTTGAACAATGTTTGTTTTATTCCTCGATTTTCACTGTCCGACTGATCCATTCAATTGATTCCTGGAATCAGTGTTTTCTGCTGTCGACGGACTGGTTTAGATTTCGTTTTATGCCCCAACGCATCCGAGTTGCTGTCGTGTGTATCGCTCGATTCTGCTTGCACGAACATCGAGTCATCGATGAGGGATTTTCGAGTAGACGCAATCTTTCCTTTGCTGTTGCCATTATCTCTTTCATCGTTTTTAGGCCGAGATCCCCGAATCAACCAACCCCGATGAAAACCATCCTCGGCATGCTTGATCGGTGATTTCATTTCGAAGCGCTCTTTCTTCGTCGTTGTCACTGAACGAACAGCCGACTCCGAATTGTGTAAAGTTGGCCGTCGCACCGTCTCCCTGGACAACCTTCATCATGCTCTTGGACAATTCCTCATACCTGTCCCAAGTGCTTTGCAACTCTTGGAATTCTTTTTTCAGGTCGTCTTTGGAACGAGGTGCCTCAAGATTTTCCTGGCGTTCGGATTCGAGTCGATCGACGTCCATGGAATTCGCATTGATTTTGTCCGGGTGAATCACTTGCAGTCTCTTCAAATATTCTTTTCTTAAGTCCTCATAGGTGTAACTACTTGGGTCCAATTTGCTATATTTGTCCTCGAAACAGCAGTTTCAAAAGGTTCCGTTTCACGTCTCGTGACATTGCAGCCGTGGCTCCTCGAGTTCCTCCGGAAGTCACGGTCCGGCAGAATCCTTGTCTCGAATCACCATAAGGATATCTGGACGACGACTTGACATTGAATTCTATAAACCAACTTGCGACAACAGAGCCATGTCGACCCGGAATCAACTGCTTCACCCGTGATTTCATCGGAAGACCCAAACTAAGCGGCGTCATATCATATTGCTTTGGGAATTTTGTTCCACAATTCTATATTTCACCTGTACTTCTGTATCCTTCCGACGTCTTGGGCACCTCAAAGTTCTCACTTCTTGAGGAATGAATAGCTATTGCGACCAACGTCGGTCTTGATTGTGTTCTGCGTACGAATTTGAATGTTCCATCGATGGGCTTGTTGTTGTTGTTCTTTCTCTTTGTCATCCAGGAAGAAAAACTGAGTTTTGTTTTGTCAGTCGTCTGAGTTAGCGCGATTTAAACCCGAACCCTAAAATATTCGTCCTTCCATGTGTCCTCTAATCCCTTACCTTATTACTGGCCAGCGGTCCGCAATATGACTTCGCGTGGTTGGTTCTCTACTCCAATTATTTCAGTACATCGTTCTACGCACGATTGCCTACGAATCGTGCAGTACTGACCCTACAGTCATTCACGTAGAACGATGAAACAGCGAACTCGTGTGCAACGTTTGCCCGATTCTTGTGAAACCAACCTTTCACCTTGAGAATGACACAAATACAAGTAATTGCTGTCTGCTCCCTTCATCGAACGGTAAGTGAGCACCATGGCCAGTTTCCTCTAGAGATGTCTGCGACGAGAATTCACCACAGTGTTGTGTTGTAATATGTTGTCCATCTTGCTAGCTGTGATGCGCTTTTCTCACTCTGCATTTCTTTCTGAACCAATCGGTTGACATCGAATCGTGTTTTTTCAACGGTTAGGTCTGAGTAACCAATTATTTAAAAGCTATCAAAACTATTACAATGCAGATTTTTGTTGGATCCACCGCCTACGAGGTCGACCCCGCCACCTCCGTCGAAGCCCTCAAGCTTCAGATCGAGAACGCGGAATTCGTCCCCGCCCACCAAATTTGCCTCATGAACGGAGCCGATGTTCTTGAGGAAGGAACTCTTGAGTCCAACGGACTTGAGGGTGACGATGAGCTCGAGATGCGCATGGCTGTCACCTCTGGTATGCGTAAGAAGTGGAAGAAGAAGCGCATGCGACGTCTTCGACGCAAGCGCAGAAAGATGCGTCAACGAGCCCGTTAAGCGCATTTTTCGATCTGCGCTGCCTGGGTGGTGTGAAGGGAGGTTTACGCGGTTATAGGGGCGATGAGGGTTGCGTTCCTCCCTGCTATTGAAGGACTTTTAGTTATACGTTAAGGTCGGATGACCAATTAGCTACTGCTTTACGTTCTTTGAACCTTTCCCGTCTTTGAAGTTCACGCTGTATTTGTTTTCTTTTAGTGTTACGCTCCTTTTTTTTCCTAGCAACTAGTTCAAACTGTGAACCGAAGATTCACAGCAAGCGAAGAATCATACCACGGAATATCTATACTACCAATTGAGCCACATTTGTCTTATTCAAATTCGAAAACAGTGTCGTCGCAGAAATAATTAGTTCCGATGCCCAATTTTAGAACTTGTTTTGCGTATCATCACGATCGAAGGACGTTACAAAAAAGTAGAAATTGATAGGATGAAACAATTTTATATATAAAATCTAAAATAATAGTTAATCTGAAACCCTCGATTCTCGATTATCACTTCGGTGTTTCTGGATAATAAAGAGGTGTCGGTCGCCTTCCTGGAACCACGCTTTTGACTTCTCTCATGCTTATCCGCAGTCCTTTATCAAAAATGTCATTCATAACAAAAGTCATCACCGGGTGGCCCTTGGATTCCTCGGTAAGACCATCCACCATATCTCTGTATTCAGAGAGGGGGAGCCACTTTGCCTCTGAGATTTCACAGGCTTGTGGGATGGGAGTCTCTACGTTGCCATTATCATCTTCCTCGGGTATCAGTCGACACACAAAGAAAAGATCGCTCCTGCCATTGGCCACACCGTGAGTGTGGCGAAAGGATAGAATTTCTTGGCAATTGGCGGTGATCCCTGTCTCTTCCAGAACCTCCCGTTCGGCCGCCTCGTGAATGGATTCTCCCAGTTCCGCCAGACCCGTGGGAATTTTCCATGGATGATAGTTTCTCCGAAGCTCTCGTATGCACAAGATTTCGTCTCTGCTGTTGATAACGACGGCTCCAACTCCGACGTGGTGTGTTGCAAATTCGGGTACTTTCGACGCAATGTCGTCTCGGAGCCAGGCGTTGAGTTTCGCGGTTTTTCCCTCCGCATGATGGAACTCGAATCCCAAATCCAACGCCTCTATTTCTTCAATCAACCCGGCTCTAGACATGGGTACTTCCACCCATACACTAGACTTTTCTTGTTCTTTGAGTGTCGTCACGGTATTTTCCAGAAGAGCAGAAAAGTTTTCTCGACCAAAAGTCTTGTCATCTTCGTCGTCGGTGGGTATTGTAATAGTCGCACTATTGTGAGAGGAATCGACAAATGGCAATAGTTCTTCCACGATTATAGAGGAAGTGGAGCTTTCGTCGGAGACATTGGAAACCATCTGGAGCGGCCGGGAAGTGTGATACAGAGATCGTATCTGACCGCGAGGCGAACGAGAAATGACAGTAGTGACAGCATTGCTATCGCACAAAAATGCCGCTACAGTGTGGCTTGCTCCGAATCTCGAAGGACCAGTGACAGAAGCCGTAGCACATATGAAGGTCGACCCCAGTACGCGACTGAGTCGTTGTAACATCGTGTTTCTGTTGAGTGAATGAAAAGCGAGACTATGCGTTGATCGTCGCAAGTATTCATTCATTTTTTGTAATGAACATCGGATAGTTGTACAAGAGTCGATGGTTCAATTCAAAATCGAAAAAGAACACGCACAACAAAAATTGAGAAAGAATAATAATTTTCAATTTTCAACCCATCACGTTTTTCACTTTAACCCTTTCGGACCTTTCTTCAAGGATGCGTTGGCAAGAAGGCATGATTTAGTCCTTCATACTGTTTGACCATAGTTCCAAAATGGCTTCAAAGCAATAGCTTCTTTACAGATTCATTAACTATTAGTTATCAAACGACTACTCTACGCGAAAAGAAAATAGAGAGTCCGACTTGTTTAGCTAGACCGAGTTCTTTCTGATTTTATTGCCTTTGCATCTTATCAGCGTACTATGACGAGGTTAGTTTGTCACGACGAAGAAGCTGAGGCGTGTTGTGGTGGTTGTGATATTGGTGCTACTCTAGAGATTATATTGGTATACGATCTTTCATCGACTAGAATTGAAAGGTAAAATTCAAAAAGTCTAAGCTTTAATTTATCAAAAACACTCTAATGCTTTACCATTTTCGAAAGTTTTTCTTTGTTGTATGCCAATTCTTGTCTATCATTTCCGGCGGGATACCGAACCTTGACCACATCTTTACAGAAAAATGACGGAAATAGGCGTGTCTTCCGAAAACAGTACCGACGACAAGCAGTAGAGTCGCATAGATAGGAGTCATAACTACCAAGGAACAGATTCTGAAAGACCAAGGCCCATCTTTGAAACTCCCTTGAAGGCCCAATCCCTTCGAAACTGCGGGGCGAACCTACACCACCAAAAGTCAATTGGGCAACATCAGGTTACGTGAATAAAAGAAATGGATAAGAACTTATTGAAAACCAACATTCATTCTCATGCGACACCATGCAACGAAGATTCCCTCCTTCCTTATCAACTTACCAATACCATCGTTGAGGATCCCGTAATCGCAAAGACGGTGCAAATCAGGACCATTTCTCGATACCATGCTGCAGACCAGCGTTCGGGCATTGGTTTCGGTCCGAGGAAGGACTTCCAAAAAGTGGAAACCGGCGGCACAGGTGATGCCGACTTCTTTCCTCCAGATTTGAGTGCGTCGGAAAGAGAGTTGGGTTTGCCTTGCCCAGGCTTTGCGCCACCGGTGGATAAGAATCGACGGGCAGCATGTTGCTTGATGGATTCCAAGTTGTAAATCGTTCTTGGAGATTCGTTCGTGTAACGATATCCGTGCATCGTACGGCTGCTTTGTTGGACCAATCTTTGTCGCGAAGAAGCCAAAGCCACCATAACTGGTCTGCAGCCAATCCCCCTCGCCGTAGCGCTCGCAATCATTGGTATCATCGTTTGAAGGAATAGATGGATACTGTCTCTAAACCGATGTTTTCTTTTGGTAACTAGTTCGCAATGGACTTGTATCCAAAGCTCTTCCTTTTATGAGAAAGTGAAAAAGGAACAACAACATACCACTTCTTCACTCCATGATCACAAGAATGATACGTGCTGATTTTATTTTCGGAACGAAAGAACACGCGCCAAATTCCAAAATCGTACGTATTTTACATAACTAACGTACATATGATGACTAATAAAACAAAATAAAACTGGATCCTTCTAGACCCCCATGGTCATGATGGGTCCTACCACTGCCGACGGTGACCGGAGTTATATCGTAAAACTGGGGGAGCGAGTTTCCTTTATCACTATCTGGCATTAGTACTTCTTCGGGCGGCGCACCTCGTCACGATCGTCTTCTAGAGCTTTGCTGGCTGGTGGTTTCCGAAGAACCCTCCTGAAGAAGAACCTCCAACTTCTGCATATTCGAAGTTGCCCGCTTCCATCAGCAGTGGAATACCGCACATGGCTTTATGATTCCGTTACAAACCAATTTAGCAGCACAATATTTCTATCTGCTCGAGTTCGGTTCTTTGTCATCAATACTCGAAGCAGACGTTCTATCTTTGAATGTTATACAATGTAATGTTTTTTATTTTAATTGTATTATGATACAGATACTCTCTATTTACAACGCCGAGCTGTATAGATATCGGTACCATGAGAGTGAAGGGTAGCTATTTATTGTAGTGCTTGTCTTTCGTTGCAGGTTCGGACTCTTCCGCAACGAATAGATCGAAAGGATTTGCTTCTTATCGCCGTTCCACAAGCCATTTGTCAAGATTATGACGGGGCCGTTGCGCGATGGCACTACTTGAGGTTGTTTTCTATGCAAGGTTGATTCGTGGTGTTGGAATAGGATTCTCATGGAGAAAGCTTCTTTGAGTCTTCTGGTCGCTTAATGTTCAAAAACTCCATGACGTTGATTTCGGTGTGTGATTCGGGTCGCATGTCTGGAAGCAAGACGTCTTCTGGGAAGTCGCAGTCCTGAAAAAGAAGGCAAACGAAAGAGAGTGATGCTGTGAGATTGGAGGCAAAACAAGATTTCGCAATACACGGGTTCCGTGGTTCTCGATGTCTTTGGTCAAGGATGACTCACCTTCATGCCAGATCCACAGGGAAGCTCCTTGATCCAATCGCTAGCAACGAATCTTGCAGAAAAGACACTGTCCATGGTGCAATCTGCGTCATAGATATCCTGCCAGCATGGATTCGTTTCACCATCCGGATTCATGAAAAGCGCGCTTCTGGATTGTTTGAGCTGCATTCCTTTCTGAATAGGAACCCAGGCAGAGCATACCGAGAGGAGGAGGGCAGTGGTAAGATATCTCAACATGTTGATGGATTTTTGTCGAGTTGTAGATATGATTGTCTTGGATATGAGTCGCTGTTCTTTGCTCCTATCTTTCTTTCTGAATAATGTCTCGAAGAACAATTCAGCGAGAAGATCAATCAGGGTCAGTTGAGACAGTGGTGTTTGGAAAGGTATCATCTTTCCCGTGCATCTGTTTCTTTTCTCGGTGCAATTTCTTTCACGAGCTCTGTGATCGAATAGTTTTTAGTGATTGATTGATTGCTTCTTCAATCTGCTCGCTCTATTTATAAGCCCTATCTGGACCTTTGACATCCAAATTTTCGCTAACCCGGACCAAGATAGAAAAAGGACTCATTCGACTCAATCTAAATTGTCGTGGATCGATTCATTCGACTAAAATATGACTGTGAAAAAGTAACGATTTTTCGTGTGCATAGAATTCCCCCCTTTGCCCTCTTCCATCCACAAACCTTTCTAATGATTTCGACAAAACAGGGTTTCGGATCAACACGCAGCCGCAGCTTTTTTACGTACAAATTAACGATCACAGCATCATCATCACCTCATTGCTGATATAACCAACAGAAGTGGCAAAAGGGCATCCGAAGGGTTTCAAATACATTACTAGGATTTAAACACCACATAAATCATTACCATGACTTCTGATGTAAAGGAGCAGACGAAAGATGAACGGGGCGGTATTAAGTTCGGCGCAGATACGGCTTACGATAGTGATTCTGAATATGTCTCCGCTCTACCGACGGACGCAGAGGAACAAATGATGCTTGCCGGAGAAAGCGTGAAAGCTAGGGAGAAAGTAGAATACTTAGACGAAGGAAGGGCGAGCAATCATCCAAGTACGCTAGCTGCAACGAACAAGGCTTCTTCTGTGGCTGAGGTGAGTTTGGTCCAACTGTTGTTTGTCGATTTGAAATATCTAGTGAGCCACTTGCGAATGGATTCTCACCCACAGACTTTTTGTTTCCTATCTTTGTTTCATAATATCTTAAAGTCAAATGACGATCCATTTCTGAATGCAGAAGGGGGTTCTGGTTTGGTAAATACACGCATCAATGATCGAGAGAGCGAATATCAAAAGCGGCGAAACAATCGTGTACTCAGAGAAGACGGTCTTTCGTTCAAAGAGTCAATGATGCAGGCGAATATGGAAAAGGAGAAACACGAATTGATTCGAGAAGCGGAGAAAGATGCCGAAGAAAACGCAGGGGGAGCGGAAAAATCAAATAGCATGCAACAACCAGAAGCGACGGCTTCAACGACTACCAAACGGCGGAAGCGTCGATGGGATACGACCTCGGAACCTCCAGAAAAAGCTAGTGTTGGAGTGGTTTCGGACAATGAATCTGTTGTTTCAACAAAGTCAAAATGGGATGAGGACGTTAGCAAAAGCAGCAGTAGCACGTCTAGGCGACGAAAGCGATGGGACGAAACTCCCGTGGTGTCTTCCAATGTTGCCGCCACACCCGTCGTGGCATCTGGCATGGCGACACCTGCGGTGCATTCACACAGCAAATGGGACGAGACTCCGGTATCATTTTCCGGTATGGCCCAAGAGAACCAAGCGGTAGCTCAGACGCCGAAAAATAGGTGGGCTGAAACGCCTGCGGCGGTTCCCCAAGCAGGCGCACAGACACCTGCACACGGAATGGTTGCGGGAAATCTTTCCAAGGCAATATCTCTCGAAAAAGAAATGGAATCGCGCAATCGTCCATGGACAGATGCTGCTCTTGACGCAATTCTTCCCTCGGACGGTTACATCATCATGCGTCCGCCGTCGAGTTATGTACCGTTGCGGACTCCGGGAAGAAAATTGCTAGCGACACCGACGCCAATGGCAATGACCCCGCAGGGCTTTCAAATGGAAATTCCGGTAGAGCAGCGACAGGACGCATCAATCCAAGACATACGCGAAGCTTACGGTGTACCTCTTGCCCTCACATCGGGCGAGTCTGGTGAGGCCTCCGCCCTACCATACATCAAACCAGAAGACATGCAGTACTTTGGCAGGCTGATGGAAGAAGTCGAAGACAATAAACTTACGAAAGATGAAGCGAACGAGCGACGCATCATGTCGTTACTGCTGAAAATCAAGAATGGGACACCACCACAGCGAAAGACAGCAATGCGACAAATCACGGATCGGGCCAGAAGCTTTGGAGCCGGGCCACTTTTCAATCAAATATTGCCACTGTTGATGAGTCCAACACTTGAGGATCAAGAACGTCACTTGTTGGTGAAGGTGATTGATCGGGTGCTCTACAAGTTGGACGACCTAGTGCGCCCCTACGTTCATAGAATCCTAGCTGTGATCGAACCATTGCTCATTGACGAAGACTATTACGCTCGTGTCGAGGGCCGTGAGATCATTAGCAACCTAGCAAAGGCTGCCGGATTGGCAACTATGATCGCAACAATGCGCCCTGATATTGATAGTCCGGATGAGTATGTCCGAAACACGACATCTCGTGCAGTAGCGGTGGTAGCCAGTGCACTCGGAGTTCCGGCTCTACTTCCATTCCTTAAGGCGGTATGTCAATCTAGAAAGTCTTGGCAAGCGAGGCACACGGGTATAAAGATCGTACAGCAGATTGCATTACTCATGGGTGTTGCGATATTGCCGTACCTTCGAGAACTCGTCGAAATTGTAAGTCATGGCCTGACGGACGATATGCAGAAGGTGCGAATCATTACTGCATTGACTTGTGCTGCCCTTGCCGAAGCCGCACACCCGTACGGTATTGAAAGTTTTGATTCTGTAATTCGACCACTGTGGAAGGGTGCTTTGGAACACCATGGAAAAGCTCTGGCTGCCTTCTTGAAGGCGATTGGGTATGTCATTCCACTCATGGAAGAAAATTATGCTAGTCACTATACCCGGTTGGTTATGCCAATTTTATTGAGAGAATTTCATTCACCGGATGAAGAGATGAAACGAATCGTCTTGAAGGTAGTCCAGCAATGCGTTGCAACAGCTGGTGTAGAACCAGAGTACATTCGGAAAGAGATCTTACCTGAATTTTTCAAGAATTTTTGGATACGAAGAATGGCGCTTGATCGAAGAAATTACAAGCAAGTTATCGAGACAACAGAGGAATTGGCAAACAAAGTGGGATCTTCGGATATTATCACCCGAATCGTTGACGATCTGAAGGACGATTCCGAGCCTTATCGTCGGATGGTGATGGAAACAATTCGAAAGGTTTTTGAAAACCTAGGTGCAGGTGATATTGACGACAGATTGGAAGAACGATTGATTGATGGTATTTTATACGCCTTTCAAGAACAAGCGGTGGATGCTTCGATGAGCCTCGGCAAAGAAAGTCAAATCATGTTGGATGGTTTTGGTGCTGTAGTGGTCGCGTTGGGAGAACGATGCAAACCTTACTTGAAGCAGATCGCCGGTACTATCAAATGGCGTTTGAACAATAAAGCCGCTTCCGTTAGAATGCAAGCTGCCGATCTCGTAGCTCGAGTTGCCGTTGTGATGAAGGCATGTGACGAAGATCAACTCATGGGACACTTGGGTGTTGTTCTCTATGAATATTTGGGTGAAGAATATCCCGAAGTCTTGGGGTCTATTTTGGGCGCTCTTCGTGCAATTGTGAACGTGATCGGTATGACGAAGATGACACCACCAATTCGTGATCTTTTACCACGTCTGACTCCCATTCTGAGAAACAGGCACGAAAAGGTTCAAGAAAATTGTATCGATTTGGTTGGACGTATCGCTGATCGTGGTGCAGAATTTGTTTCCGCAAAAGAGTGGATGAGAATTTGCTTCGAATTGTTGGAAATGCTAAAGGCTCACAAGAAGGCAATCCGCCGTGCCGCCGTAAGCACCTTCGGCTTCATCGCTAGAGCCATCGGTCCTCAAGATGTCTTGCACACACTCTTGAATAACTTGAAAGTGCAAGACCGACAGATGCGTGTATGCACCACCGTCGCTATCGCCATTGTGGCAGAGACATGCGGACCCTTTACCGTTCTACCCGCGCTAATGAACGAATACCGTGTGCCAGAACTAAACATTCAAAACGGCGTTCTGAAGGCAATCAGCTTCATGTTTGAATACATTGGTGTTATGGGTAAAGACTACGTCTATGCTGTCACGCCACTACTGGAGGATGCCCTTATGGACCGCGATCCAGTCCATCGGCAAACTGGTTGTGCAGCAGTCAAGCATCTAGCTCTGGGAGTAGCTGGACATGGCTGCGAAGACGCACTTCTTCATCTCCTGAACTTTGTGTGGCCCAACATCTTCGAGGAAAGTCCGCATGTCATCCAAGCTGTCTTTGACGCCATTCAGGGTCTCATGGTAGCCTTAGGACCAAATGTTATTCTGCAATACACATTGCAGGGACTCTATCATCCCGCCCGGAAAGTGAGGGAGGTGTATTGGCGAGTTTTCAACACACTTTACATTTACAACTCCGATGCTCTTGTGGCAGCTTTCCCGGTGGTAGAGGACGAGGGGGATAACACTTATGCCCGAACAACGCTTGAGCTTTTCATTTAAAGGAATCAATAGTTTACATTGCTTTATTTGCTTTCATTTGCACTATGCTAGAGAGTTCTATCGTAGAAGTCAAAAAAGTACTGTAGTAGATGAGAAATAGACGAATTTGTGATCATATTTCCTAAAACCGGATTAAGTCGTGCGGCCGATTAATGCTCAACGAATCGTGAAACAGAGTGAACATAAAATATATGACGAGCCTTCACGTATGACAACCTACGAATTGTACGAGAATTTAGAGAAAAATACCTCATACCGTTGATGAAAAGCGACACAGAACTTCTTTATGCAGTTCTAATTGAATTGAATCACGTTAGCGATACCGAAAAGATTCGTCACAGGAGAGAAAATTGTATTGTCCAATAGAACACGGAATAATTTTCTCACGACTCTCGACAAACTTACTCGATCACACATCTCTATTTGTCAACGGACTGCTGCCGTAAGTGTGTCTGCAATGCATAGTCAGACATCGGCTGTTTAAATGGCAGGAGATTTTCCTTTCTCTTCTGCCCCTAATCATTCATTTTCTTTTTGAATCTCTTTCTCGACTCCACGAGCAGTCGACGACAAGGACGTTTTCTTTACTCGCAAGTATGTTTGATTTCATCGGAAAGAATCCTTTCGACAAAAAGAAGGGCGGAAACAAAGGAGACAAGGAAGAATCTACCCCTCCATTCACTTTTGGTCATCACGATGTTGAGCCTTATCAATATCCCAGCCTGTATGACGAGGCCAATGAAATGTTGCAAGTCAGCATGTTGATTTATAGGTACGTACGAATAATGCACATTGGACACTTACTATCGCAATTCTATGTAGCAGTGAGATTCGCTAGGAAAGCGAAGGATGGAGGTATGCCGAATTGCCGGTTTCTAACATCCAATTTACTCTTTCGAACACAATTTCTTCTCACGACGTCAGTCTCACAGACATTCGGAGTCTAGCGAAAGATCCTGAACGAAAAGCGAAACTGAAATCGCCTGAATTGATTCTTGATTTACCCCTGAGTTTGCGTTCCTGTATGCAAGTTTTAGACGACAACTTTAATATCATGAAAGAACTTTTCGGAGAGGCCGAGCATATTAATACAATGAACTCGATGAATATAATTCACGCGAGGTATCAGAAACACCGGGAGTTGACTACGTCGTCGAAAAGTAGTGAGAGTCCGTGGAAATTCAACCCACTCGCTTCGATCATCGATTCAAGTCAAGGTGTCGAGGTTGAAGAAATCTCGCCCTTGCTCACCCATTTTGGTGACGACAACTGTGATGTTGATATGGTCTATGCCATTGGATTTGATCAGCTTCGAAAAAGAGTAACGGTTGCATTTCGAGGCAGCGTCACGGCGACGGATTTTCAAAAGGATGCAATGATGACGCTCAACAAGCAACCCAACCCTGTGATCGACATAGATTCTGATCAAAGCAAAAATATTGGAGTTCATCACGGTTTTTATGATTATCTACTACGACCTCGGAAAGGTGGCAAGAACAAGTTTCAGGAAATAATGGGTCATGTCTTGAAACTATTTTCGGAAGGCGACCGGCGCAAGAATTACAAACTTTACGTTACTGGCCACAGCCTTGGGGGAGCATTGGCAACCTTGTTCTCTCTGCATGCTGCATCATGGGCTGCCTCGAGCGATGATGCTGCCTCGAACGACAGTGCAATTCCTTTGCCTGTTTGTTGTGTAAGCGTCGCATCTCCACGGGTGGGGGATCTGGATTTTCAAAAGGCCTTTTGTCGCTTGGAAGAGCTGGGCCACCTGAGGCATCTTCGAATTGCGAACGATAGAGATCCCGTAACAATGATGCCCTCTGCTACTGCGAAGAAAGTGTTTTTGACATTTTCGCCCCTTTCTTATATCGCATACAGCCTCATTGACCGCCAGTTCGGAGAACGAGAGCATTTTTATCATACCGGCATCAAACTGAGACTCGCCAAAGAAAAATGGGAATTGGCATTTTTGGGAAAGCGAATGATCAGTTCCGAGTGTGGTGAAGTAGATGAAACCGATTGCGAGACAGTCGCGACCGAAGCGGACCTTCGTGGAAGCAACGTTAGCCTTCGGCCGTTTTCGAGGTCTATCAAGGCAGCGCCCTCGAAACTGTCATTCGCACAACCGTCGAAACGGGATTCGTTTCAACAAACAAAAGTTCCAGATGTCAATCAACATCTTGGAAGCGCCTACATCGAAAATCTAAGCAGCGTTGAGAAAGATATCTTCGACTTCACACTCAATGACTTGTACAAGGAGCAGGCTGTAACGGTATTCTTGAGCAAGACGATGGGTAAAAAATAATAGAGTATTTCTTATTTAGCAGTTACACACTTTTGTTTATCTTCTAAAACGGCTGCGTTTGAACCGAAATTGTTCCCATCAGATCATGAAGCAAGAGCTTCCACAAACGGATTTTGGTTTCGATCCTCACTTGGTTGTCCTCGCGCTCTTCTTTCGCCAGTACGAAATCCTCAATGTTCTCTCCGGAATTGAGGACGGATGATACATTTCTTTCTTTCGCCGCCTTCAACTCAGAGTTTAGGGTTTCGATACGACTTTGGGATTCTTTCACTAATGCTCGTAGTTTGGAAGTTCGTCGATTCAAACCCCGAGACGCTAGATTGTGTTTCCTTTTTAGAAGACCTGATACTATCCCAAACGCATTGCCTCCGTCGTTATCCATCGTCTCACCTTCATTTCTTCGAAGAGTGGATTGGTCACCTCTACCATTCCAACCAAGAGGGGTTCGATAGTGAGGGGAAGGTTGGGTGATTAGCATCAGAGCAGAAGATCCAAACTTGAAATTGGATCGTGATCCTTTATCGAGATTCCGAGTTCCATGGCGGGGCGAGAATTGGTGCGAAAGAATGGGATTGTTGGCGATGGATATTGGAGGAAGTGTTTTCTGGAATTCTATCGCCTCGTCATGGATTTCACGCATGCGTTGTGCTCGTTTCGTCGTCCGTCGGATTGTATTTCGTTCCATCAGAAAGTCTTCTATAATACCCCAGTACTTTACTTCGACAGAAGAGTCCCCAAACGTAGGTGTTGACATTTCGTGTTGCTCGTACAGGGCTTTCAATATGTGAAGGTGTACCGGCAGGAATCTGTTGGCACGAAATTTCGTCTCTGCGTTGATTCCACTGACTGTGTTCATCATTCCGTCTATTCCGCTCAAAGCATTGATGCTGCTCTTTGATGTGTTTTGATTCAGACTTTTATCAACGCAATTTTCCCAAGTCGGTTGGCAATCTGGCAAAGACGACATGATTGGTCGGAGTGAGAAGTTGTGTTGTTGATCACCTACAGGGGTCGAAAGCCGACAACATACAACAACTTCGATATATAACCCAGCCTACTAAATATATGTTCACTTCCATAACATCCACAGTATTTTCATTTTCTTCATTGTGTTCGAGTATGGAAAAAGATGAATGAATCTGTCAATCGTACGAATGACGGACGGCAGATGGGTTCGCGCGAACGGAATCAAACGTGAAACCGGCCTTTCCTCAATTGAAAAAGTTCGTACCGTAGAAAAACGGACGGCAGATGGGTTCTCGCGAATGGAATGAGAATCAAACGTGAAAGCGGCCTCCTCACTTGAAAAAACACCGTAGAAATACCGTAGAAAAATACGGTGAAACGTAAAAGAAAACAATCAAGGACGTCCATTCTCAATTTTCGATCATTCTCACTTTTTTCATTTGCATTGCAAAGACTTTTCATTGCTCAAGCTTCTACAGCCATCATCATACAACATTTATACAATACCAATTCATCAACATGCTCATGCGTATCAACGAGCGTGAGGCCATGCGTATCGAAGAAACGATCAAATTCACCATTCCCAATTTCGAAGCTTTGCCACACACGCGAGGGGAATTCATCAGTTCTCCCATTGAAAAGGCATTCGGCTACGATTGGCAGATTCGAGTTTATCCAAGATGTCATGAAGCCTGCGTCGGGTACGACAGAAAATTTGTGCCCGTGAGTTGTTTTCTATACCGTTGTAGTAGAGAGGATAAAGGTGATGTGACTGCTGAAATTTGTTTCCGCGTGGGCAAGGTAGAGGATGGTTTTAATGAGCATACATTCAAAAAGCCAGGTGACTTTGCCGAAAAAGAAAATTATTTTTTCAAAGGGGACTGGGAGGATATTGTCGACCGCCATTTGGAATGGGATGGAAGTTTAATTGTTGAGTGTTATATTCGAATGCCCAAAGATGACTTCAATGTTCAATCCATTTGCGCCACAAGCAGAATAGCCGAGAACGACCTAAAAGCACTCTCAGAAGTGTGCGAAAATATTCTTGGTTCATTTTTCTTTAGCCAAGGTTGGACTCTGACGAGCATTTGGAATGCTACCGAAGGGGTTTTCAAGCACAGTCTCGTCAATTATGCGGAAGAATACGTTTATGACCACTTTCATTATACTCGGACTACCGTGAAAACAGATTTTTTCGGTCGAATCACTCATCTTCGTATCTACCAAGACCTCGATGATTCTACAGGACTTGACCTCTCGCCTGCAATTCGATCACTAAAAAATCTAAAAGAGCTACATCTTGAACCTTTTGGAGATATACACGAAATTTCGGAATTGCCAAATCTCGAGAAACTCACCCTCCGGAACAATTTGCATACTACTCGATCTGAAGAGATATTTTGGAGGCTGGAAATCAAGCTGCCTCGTTTGAAAGTTCTTTGTATCGAAGAAGAGTTGAGGCAAAACGCCTCCCCCCACCCCAAGATGAAGATGAATCCACTAGACTTACTTCCATGGATTGTTGAAAATATGCCTAGTTTGCAAACGCTTCATTTGCAAGGTTTCTGGTCACTCAGTGACAGACACTCGAACCCGCCTGTTTTCGAAAACACCGACCGATGCCACAACTGTCTCGAACACATCAGGTTTGAGAATTGGGGTTGGGGACGGGGCAGCCGCCTGCTAGAGATTTTCTTCTTTCATGTGCTTCCGATGTTCCCCAAGGTTTCCACGCTCAATCTCAGGGGCAACTGGATTAATAGATTCGAATCGATCGTCAACAGATTCGAATCGATCGTCAACCGCTTCGACACCAATCGGCTGCCACCAAGATCAATTCCATTGACCTTGGATCTCGATCAAGATGGACTGGACGCTATCGAAGACACCACAGCGCTCTGCTCATTCCTTCGCGAGTCCAACGTGTTCATTCCGCAGCTTCTATCGAATCGCAACCGGCAAGTACAATACGAGAACGTGCTCAACTTGGCGGGACGGGGTCTCATCGAAGACAGACGCACCGCAGAAAGTCTTTCAATTTCGGCGTGGGTAAATGTTTTGGCAAGGATGAACCGACAGGAGGAAAACTATGATCGGTTGGAAACCAGTGATGTCGCCACGGGGATATTTATTCTGCTTCGAAACGGACCTCTATTGAACAGAAGCACATGGTCATCGGCATCCGATACTACGACGACGAAGAAGAAGAGAGAACAACGCGACGACTCTGATCAAAAACCTTCCAAAAAGAAATGGCGACAGCTGAAGCTTCCTTTCTGAGTAAATCGGTGTGTCGATATTTGTATCATATTCATCGTCTAGACTAGCAATGTAATCAATAAGGGAGATATTGTTTCCGTAAAACTGCCTTTCAACTAGATTTATGGATTTCACTATGTATTTTCTTCTGTGCGTTGAATGGATTCGCACTAACTAACTATCGGTGCGAAAGAATGGGATTGTTGGCGATGGATATTGGAGGAAGTGTCTTCTGGAATTCTATCGCCTCGTCATGGATTTCACGCATGCGTTGTGCTCGTTTCGTCGTCCGTCGGATTGTATTTCGTTCCATCAGAAAGTCTTCTATAATACCCCAGTACTTTACTTCGACAGAAGAGTCCCCAAACGTAGGTGTTGACATTTCGTGTTGCTCGTACAGGGCTTTCAATATGTGAAGGTGTACCGGCAGGAATCTGTTGGCACGAAATTTCGTCTCTGCGTTGATCCCACTGACTGTGTTCATCATTCCGTCTACTCCACTCAAAGCATTGATGCTGCTCTTTGATGTGTTTTGATTCAGACTTTTATCAACGCAATTTTCCCAAGTCGGTTGGCAATCTGGCAAAGACGACATGATTGGTCGGAGTGAGAAGTTGTGTTGTTGATCACCTATCTTATTGATCATCAAGGATAGCCGTAATGAAGAAGCAGAGCATAGAACTGCACGGCCAACAATGCTAAAGAGTAAAATTTCATCCCGCGCGCCGAGACAGAAAGACGTGTACGATTCATTCAGCTGTGAAGGCACGACTCACACAACACGAAACGAGGCGTGGAGAATTCTCAACTTTTTGGTTACGAATAGTGGCGATTCGCTAAACGGACGAACGTTTAACAAACACGAGCTCCTACTTTACATAGGACTACGAAGACCGAAAAAGACACAACATCAAAACGAACACTGATTGCTTCATCAAACGAAACAAAAACACGAATCCTTTCTGTCTCTATCAACATTTTAAAAAGCGATCGAACAGCATTCAAAATGGGAGTCACAAAACACACTCAAAAGCAAACAAAGGCGGATCTTGATGACAAGCTCTTGCTAGCACGTCCCGATCGTCAGATACTGGAAGACCTCGCTATTGCCTGCGCCAAGTCTCCGTCCCAAGACAACACGTTTCAATATGCCTTTTGTCTATCCAAGTCTTCGGAACGGTCAGAGCTGCGATATGCGGTCCAGATTTTGGATGGCCTGGTCAAGGAAGGATACGAGCACCAAGTGGATTGCATGTATGGGTCGGCTTGTGCGCTGTACCTCTTGAAAGAATACGAAAAATCGAGGGTAGGTTTGCTCTTTTGCGATTGGGATTGCGTTTCGTTTGGTATGTGCTTGTCTCTTTTGTTTGCATCATGACCGTCCACTCATCTCTTTCCACGGTCCCATATATTATCACTCTAATCATTTCAGCTTCGTGCCGAAAATATTCTGAGATCTCATCCGGAAAGTCGTCTTGCCCGAGAAATGCATCTTGCCAGCATTGAGGCGATCGAACAAAACGAAAAGCAAAAGATGAAGGAGGCTGCAATTGGGGGTGTTGCGGTGGCTGCCGCCGTTGGAGCTGCAGCGGGGATTGCCAGCCTGCTGTTGACGAAACGATAAAAAAGAAATTTATTGTAAATAATTGTGATTCGTGTTTCGGTGATACTACATGCTACAACGTCAAAAAGTTCTTACCCAGCATAACATTGCAAGTTCTAAGAAGTCATCTTATTGAAATTCGAATGACGCTTTCTTGAACCCGCAATACCCTTGCTCTACCATGATGTCACATTTGATGATGATCCCTAAACAAGAGTTAAACTAGAATAATATCAATAAACATAATCTTGAGATGCAAAATATGACTTCTACTAGTTTTACCGTCTAACTCGTATAGTGACTGCACAAAATCTAATCATTGATTCTACGCTCTTGCTCCTTCGTCTATGATCTCGTTTAGGAAGTGCATTCCTATCAGGGATGTAGTTGAAACAAAAGCCGTGGTGACAAGACCCGAATCTTCAATGGCTTCCTTCAGCAATTCAAACAAGGCCACCCATGCCATAGCACCTCCCGCAAAACCAAGGCCACAGGGAAGAAAAGGGATGAAAAGAGAAACGAACTTATAGGCTGGCACTGCCATCAGAGGTTGCGGCATACTTGTCAAAATTGCAAAAACAACTGCCGTCGCCAGGGTCGTTCCTCGTGGTATTAAGGTTACCGACATTGCCAGGCCTTCCGGAATGTTGTGTACAGCGAGACTTGCCGATATGAAAACTCCGAGTTCGCTCCCGTGTGTACCGCCAAAACTGACTCCGATTCCTACTCCTTCCGAAAAGGAGTGAAGAGTCAGGACGAAGAAAATCAAAAGGGCTCGTTTGGCATCGGCGCCCGCTAATCCACCCACAGACAAATCCTCATATTCGTGTAATATTCTTTCTGTTACGTTGATGAAGACCAGTCCTACCAATGCCCCAGCAATCGTCCGGATATACACTGGAATCTCAGATACGTCGTTCGGATCTTCGAAGGTCCATCCTTCATACAAAAGGGAATAACTTGCCGCGATCATCATACCAGCTGCAATGGCTGCAATAACATATTGTCAATCGTGGAACAAAAAATGTGTCAACGGTGGAACAAAGAATGCGTCAGTGAAAGAACAAGATGAGAAAGTATTTCCGATTTTTGTCATTTGCGTTGTTTCATTGAAAGATACCTGCCCAATGCCAGAAAGAAAAACACGAGAGAAATCCAAACAACGCAACCCTTTCGCAGCGGTGCGCCCGAAACGTACCATTTGATAGTCCAACCCAGTAGTTGGCCAGATTTGGTGAAAATGCGAGAGGAATGGCACCCAAACCGGTGAAAACAGCAGTTATCCAACCATAGTAGAAAACATGCTGTATCGATGGATGTTCACCGTGGTGGGGTTGCAGCGGATTCGGCATGGCCACATACGTAATAATTATGAAGGATGCTAAGGCACCCCAGACCCAAGGTGATGTCGTCGCCTTCGTCTTCGTCACCGTGTCATTTTTATTTTCCCCAGCCATCTTGACAGAAGTATGGATTTGTTGTGTGTTGTTTGGCGTGTTTTAAATGTGAATTTTGAAGATTCGTGTGGACACTGTTCGATAGTGGACTGACCAAGCCAAAGTTCAGCTTGTTGTAGCGTACTTTTGAAGCGACGATAGAGCGGACAATTAAATCTGGAATGGATTCCCAGTTCGTTTTCAATCTTCTCTGCCCGTGGCCAAAAATACCTTTCCTTCTGCAGCAAGAATCTGCACTGTGCTATTGCTCAAACGAAGTCTATATCGGTATGCAGATACTGCTTTTGAAACTGCCTTGCACTCTGATGATTGACAGTAATCAACAGATAGATTTGGTTTGGGAATGAAATGAGAAAATTTCGCCGAATGTCCTTTAACTCAAACAAGCAATTCAAGTAATTGCGGAATGTTGTATGATGCCGAAGGTCCAGCTGTAGATGCATGTAAGGATTTCGGATTCTCGTGTCACAGACGTTTGTTGTCAAATCGTCGTACTTAAAGCAGCGTTGATGTTCTGTGGCTTGAAATGCAGATTCATCGTAACTCCTTTTTTTTGGCGGCCTCCTTGATCCTCTCGTTCGTACGTTTCTTTTTGAATCTTGCGTGTGGCTCTCACAAGCGCAAGAAAGTCCATTCGTGACTGCTTCGTCGATCAAATCACGAGATAATCTGAGAAAAAATGACGAAGAGTGTAGTAATATGTACAGTAACATATGAATGATATATGGGAGAACGTTGGCGATCTGAATTTTTTTCTGACTGCGATGACACGGAAAAATGTGATGTGTCGTAAAAGTACGAAAACTTGGTGATCTGAGTGACATGTTCTCGTTGTGCGTCATCTTGTTTTTCTTTCTCAAGGCGTCCTTTAGCACAACTTCACAAGTTCTCTTCCATCATCTGTGACCTCCTTGGCATACTTTAAGATTGCAATACAACAGTCGAATAAAACATATCTCTACATTGCTACCCTAAAGACATCAATACGCCAAAATGTTCCGTCAAACGCTCCTTTCGCTTTTCGTATCCATGCTCGTCATTGGATCTACGAACGGATTTTCTCCTTTACAGCAGCGCGCCTCGACATCATCGACATCGTTGAACGGTTTCGGTGATGCCTTCAAGAGCGCCTTCTCCAACGACGATTCTTTGGGAGCGAGGAAAAATGAGGGTCTTGCTGGAGGTCCTGACTTCAACGAAAACGTCACAATGAATGGGAAAGCTGTTCCAGGATGTGTTGTCGGACAGAAATTGACGGTCGTCGGCGGAAAAGCCCGAGTCAAAATCCCTGTCAACTGCCAAGCAGGAGATTGTGGTAAGTGTCCTTGAGCCAAATTATTTTATTGCTTCAACGGAAGAAAGCACGTTGGGTACAAAGTTTGAGTGGGAAGAAATCGATCTTGACAACCGCTTATCATCTCCATTCTGTTTTGAACTCTCCCTTCAACACTTTCCCAATGCGACCAATCTTTGACGAATACTCCATAGGAACTTGCATGGTAAAGATGAACGGACGCAAGGTCAAGGCGTGCCAAACTCAGGTACCAAAAGGAAAGTGCACCATCCAAACATTGTAATCGACCGAATGCAGTATGCTTCAACGGGAAAACGCAATTTCTATCCAAATGATACGGTGCAGAAAATAAGGATGATTACAAAAAGTTTATCACGTCGAAACAGTCGATGGAATAATGCATAGCTCCAAATCGTCCAGAACACGAGAATTGTACAAAGACAAATACATAAAAGAAGTAGAAAAATAGCAGCTTTTGAAACCTATTCTATCTTGATAGTGCAGAATTCGACGTTTGTCGTTGTGTCGATAGCTACTCGGGCCTTCGACTCTTCCTTTCTATGGATAACCTGCATCAATTTTTGAAGGTAAATAGAGTTGCCAAGACAAACCTTATTCAGTTGTTTCAGCTCCTCTTTTTTGGCAGGCAAATAATCTGGATCCATGAGAGGGACCTGAACCATGAGGCGATCGATCATGGATTTACTGAGACGGAACGCATCGGCTGTGGATGCAAGTAAATCCTTTTGTGTCACCTTTGAAAAGTCCGAACCCTTCACATAGTCGTCATATGAGAGAGGTGGGGGTTGTTGGATGCCCGCAAACACCTCGAATCTCTTTTCGAAGATGCGCTTGTACGTTGTAAATTCGTAATGCTTTTCTTCGACGATTCCTGCTTGTCGAAGAGAAGCCAAAAACCGAACGATCCCGCGAGACATGGTTCGTTTGGCATTACATAGCATGAAATCAAAGTCGTCTTCGAAATCTTCCGGCGTAGGTGTGGGCTGGACGGGAGGAACTCCATTGTTGTTGTTCGAACTCGCTTTCTTCGCTTTTCCCTTCTTCTTGCCACCTTTGTGTGTTTTCTTTGTTGGTTGGTTCTGAGTTTCGTTGCTTTGCTTTTTCATCTGTTCGGCAAATTGCAATTCTCTAGCAGCATTCCTCCCTTGTCGCATCGTACCCATTTGGCTCACTAGCGATGATGTCAGAAAATCGCGATACCAATATGCAACTCCCAATTCTTCTTCGTCGCACGTTAGCTTGAGTTTCACACCCAAGCTCACGAAATTATCCATCAATTCGATCGTAATACACAGTACATAGAGGCTGAAATAAGGTTGCAACTCTTGAGTCGGTCGGACGTCCTGATGATATGTCATGTCCACAATGTAAGCTTCTTCCCGAAGAGCAGACCAATCCCCAAGCATGACATCAATGTAGCTCCTTTGCCGGTTCTCATTGAGCGCCAAAACCTTCAAGGTATCGTAAACGGGTTTGCAAAGGCGGTTCAAGAATGTCTCTGCCCCTGTGGTACCGGTGACTGCACTGTCGGGAATGCCTGACAACTGTTTCATATGGCTTGCAATTAGATCGGGAAGAGAGTATTGACCGAAAATCTTGTCATCAAAGTATAGATTGAGCACCAGTAACGACCGGGTCAGAATGTTTGCCGAAGCGGTGGAGATGTCCCTCATCATATACCTTATTCTTCCGAGTGTATTCGCTTTGAGAAGAGTGTTGCAAACCACTCGATCGAGTTCTCCGACTATGTTTTGGAGGATGGGTACCGATTCCTCTGATTCTTTGAAGACGATTTTCCGGAGAGGAGCATTTCCGACCAGAGGCCGATTGACATTAGAGTCAAAGGTCCGTTTGATAGTCACCTTCGTGGAGTCGTTTTGAACTGATTTCAACTCTTTTATCAATGTGGATATCTTGGCGGCTTTGGCAACAGCCGATCTAGCGGTAGCTTGCGACTTTGTCAACTCTTCCCGTACAAACGTGCCCGAGAGTCGAGACAAAGAAGTGATGATGGAAATGAAGTCCAGCTGAAACTGCAGAACCAAGCCAATACATTTTATTGTGTTCAGACTAGCGTTGTTGATTTCTTCTTCCAATGACTCGTCTTTCATCATATCTAGAACACGTTCTCCCGCGTTTACTACCGACGTGGTATCCCGATCGGCAAATATTTTCAGATTGTACGTGCTCACTGTGAAGTCTTCTTCCTCATATATATCCGCATTCATTATGACTTCTCGTAACAACTCTGTGAGTTCAACGAGCATGAGTGTCGATGAATACACAATGTTCTGTGGAAGCGTCCCCTTTCTAGTGGTTGTCATGATTGCTTGCATCTGTTCGGTCAGTGACGACGGTTCGAGAGCTCTCTTCATATTTTCCATGACGCTTTTGTGTGCATAAAGACTGGTGAATGTGCTTTCTACAATCGAAGATCCATCCGTAAGAAACGATTCCAGTCGCACGAGATTTTCGGTGATTACGAAAACCGCATCGTCCATGGTTAATTCGTCCCAGGGCAGTGGGTCTACCTCGTCGTCCAGTCCCGTAGGTGTTGGTCGAGGGAATATCATTCTTTGCGTTGCCTTGTCGTCGGGAATTGTTGTGTTTTCTTTTCTGCAGGGAACCTCGCAACAATCCATCTTCAGATCCATTATCTCCAATGCCGCCATGGAATCCTGCAGGGTGAACGATTCTGTGTGAAGCATCGAGGATTCAAACGTTAAAAGGGAAGCTGTATCTTCCAGTATGAGGGATATATCCTTCATTTTCTTTGAATCTTCAGAAGTATCCATGTTATCGTCTTTGATTTGAACTTGGCGTGTACTGAGGTTTTTCAATGGCCCTTTCGTGAAGAGAACGCGAAAGATATTGTTCCCATTTACAATGAAAAGACAATAAGAAGGGATATCGAGCAATTGCAGTCGATGGTTGGCCAATTATCCTTCGAAATGAAAGCCTGTATCTGCCGTCGTCGCTGTTCTCTGTGATGTGGAAAGAAAGAGCGACTTGCGCAATTGAAGAGTGTTGCAACAACAAGAACGACAACTACTAACACAGGAACGACTTCTCGTCCCCTTCTCTGTTGACTATGCCGGTCGATTCCCAAAAAGTCCTCCCGACTCCCGGATGCGCCATTGTCACGCATTCTTTCAGGACCAATAATTCGCGAACTTTTTCTAGCGCGCAAAAAGCGGTCGAGCGTCGTCCTCATTCGATTAGTTCGATTAAAGTTTCTCTGGGTCGGGTCGTACGAAAAACCTGAAAAGAATTTCAAACTCAAAACTGACAACAAAATAATAATCAGAAACTGAAACCAGAACGGCAATGTGTTTGTTGTCTATTACCGAGGCTTCAGCCGTTGTTCATGTCGAGGTCTTCTAAAGATGACACTGAATAAAGTAATTCGCATTAGACGTTGATAGAAACATTCGCAATCAACAACACAAAGCAACAGAATCGTTCGAAACACTTCACAACCTTATACGTATTACGAACAATGCATCCTTCGAATCAAGTATTGGCGAGATCAATGTCGACGCCAACGATTTGCTATACCTGCAAGAAACAGAGCAGTATCCACGAGTTGGTTCGTGTCTTTGGCAAGTCGTGGAAAGATCGCAACCAAACTGCCAAAAAGGTCTGTGGTACTTGCCTTGTTGGGTACCACATTCCTGTTTTTCGGCACAGGACCCGAAAATGGGAATTTGGGACAGTGCTATCCCATAGTGGACCTCCTAAAAGAATCGGAATGCATCAGCGCCCGCACCTACTGGAATTCACTGATGACAAGAAAGAGTGGGTTTCAGTATTTGCCGATCCATTCAGAGCGTATACCCGACACTATGATCGAGTCAGAGCAGTGCGTGCACTGCGTGCTCGGCAGAGGCAGAGGCAGAGACAAAATCCTCCGTTGCGGCCAGCGAATCCCTTGGTCAGCCCCGTTCGATCTGTACATCGTCGTCTTCGTAAAGATTCGTCTTCAAGTGAAAACGGAAGGGTAAGTTGTCTTTGTTGAGACTAAGTGCTTTCTTTGTTAACAGCCTCTAATTGTGGAAACATGGCATTGCATTTTTGTATATATTTCTATAGAAAAGCAGCTCCAGTGAAGAGTTGACATCCTCCTCTAGTTCTGAAGATTTTTTTGTCTCGAAATCTTCTTTTCTAGAAAGAAATATTCCGTTCAAGGCCGAGGGTCCACAAAAAAAGAAAGCCCGATTTACCTTTTCGAACAATCCTGGCAATCGAAAACCTTCAAGTCGGAAAAGCGACGGACACAGTACCCCTACTCGCAGTCGTACAAGTTCTATGAGCACCCTCAGCCCAACTTCTTTGTCCTCTTCGAGTAGCAAAAACGACAGCGGAAGTTCTACCACTAGTAGCCAACGAATTCCGAGACTGTGGACACCGAAAGAAGACGAGTTACTCCTCAACGCTATTGGCCAGAACAATAATCAATTGTGTTGGCCCAAAATTGCTGAAGATATCCCTGATAGAACAGGAAAACAATGCCGCGAACGGTATTTGAATCATCTTGGACCCCATCTCAAACACTCTGGATGGTCTGCTCTTGAAGATGCCACGATTTTTCGCTTGTACGCGTTACATGGTTCTAAATGGTCGAAAATCGTGAAAGCGATACCTGGAAGAACAGACAACGGTATCAAGAATCGATTTCACCACCTTCGAAAACGCTTTGAAAAACGTATGAGATCGCTTCCATTCTCGAAAGCGTTGGGACAATTGATTCAGAAGATGGGAAAATGCTCATCCTTTCGAAAGCTTTCTCCGGGGACGTTCGTTACCAGAGAAATTGCAACGAGAATCTTGAACGAATCCTTGAGTGTACCAACCTTGGGTGTGCCAACAAAAACCCAACGCTACTACGCTGGGGATGGCGAGTACAAGTTTGGTCCCTTCGATCAGGTGAAAAAGAGTGTGGGGTGTGCTCGATGCGGTCTCATTGTACCATCCAAAGAGACCGGAACTACGATCTGCCGTCAGACTGGTTGGTGCGAAACTTGCACCGACGCATCGTTGGCAATCTCTGGTGACTTGCTTCGTTCGATTCATCTGGTCAAGAATGAAATGAAGGTGAAAGCACACAACGAAATGGTGAAAAAGAATGCAGCAAGAACTTGATTTTCGAAGAAAAAGAAAAAACCACAGTGCGTTGGGTTTGATCGCATCGCCTAGTAGAGACTACGCCAAAAGCCAACAAATACAGTAATGTTTATTCAATCTTCGTAGTGTAGCAGAGATAACATATTATGATTAACTTTCATTATTTAAAAAAACGAGTTATCTTCGTCTCTCCTGGATACATATTCATACTCGTAATCGAGAAACTCGAGAAATTCTAAACTTGGCTTGGAGTTGTTCCAGGTTGGACAGTGGCACAGACTTCGATCAGATGCAGCATTAATGTCCACCTCAATATTCCTTGTGTCAATGTCTTGGGTGTAATCGAACAAGGCAGGAATGCGTATTCTGCCCTGAAAGTCGGCATCCAAGACGAGTTTTCCAGTGTAATAGGCTTCCGCCAGTTGGATTGCCTGGTTTTTGTCTTCCGGCGAAATGTGGACAATAATCATGAAATCCGTAATGCTCATTGGGTCTGCCGTCACGGGAGGAACTTCAAAGGTACCAAATTGTTTCCCATGGAACGAGAAGGACCCCTTGCCCTTATCGAGAGTAGCGCCAATGTGATTAGGATTGCTCAAACTTCCGAGTACTTCAAAACTGGCATCGAACTGAAAGGTAATAACGTTCTTCATAATCTCCCGCCATGCAACTTCGTCGTTGCAAACACTATACACCGGCATCGTTGGATACAAGAACATTGCCAGCCCGATCAATAACACAAGCATAACCAAAGACAGATAGTAGAACACGGAGCAGTACCGGAACAATCGTTTCATATGCGTTGGCTCTTCAAAATTGACCGAGCCACTGAAGGATGGATGGAGCAGAGGACGTGTCTCGTTCTCTCGATGGTTTGGATCGATATGATTTTGTCGCGGAGTGTCCATAAAGTAATATGGATTATTATCTTCATCGGTTGGTTCCTCTTGTTGCTCGTTGGTATCGTTTTGCGCATCGGACGTTTCTGGCGGTACTTCCTCGCAATCTTGAGATGTAGGTTGTTCTTCCGTCGTTTCGCCACCATTGTCTGTGTTTTCACCCCCGTCGTTTTGTTCGGTATCATTGTTAGTATCGTCGCCGTCGTTCGATTCGTTTCCTTCTTCTGGTATGACTTCCACGTCAGGAAACTCGCCCAACCGAGTAAAACGTGCGTCTCCAATCACACTCATCGGTGCGACACTAGCTGCTGCAATGGTCAAATCCGTCAAATCGTGGTAGGCACCCGTTACATTCGAGACAAAGCAATGACAACAGCTCAGGCACCCAAAGCATACAAGGGCAATGAACCCAATCACAATGCTGACTGCCACCGGAACACGACGGAAACCATCGGCAAAGGCTTGTATCGGCGAAGCAGGTTTCGGAAATGGCTCTGGTTCGGACCTCCGACAACGATCGTTCGAATAACAATCCACTCCAATGGTGCATCCGAATCGACTTCCCATTGCGTGGCATGCATTGTCGTGTTCGCACCAGTGACAAAAGTGGGAAACCTTGTCGCAATCGGAGCAGGTGGTTTGTGCAGCGCAGGTGTTGTTCTTTTTCTTTGGGGGTTCCTTGCACGTATTGCCCCAGGCACAACCGTGGATGCTCCCGCGGGCGTGACAGGTTTCCGACTTTTCGCACCAATGGCAAGTGTACGTGTTTGTGCAATCTTTGCAGGACGTCAGGTCACTGCAGGATGTGCTGTTTCGACCGAGAAAATCGGGAGCATCGGTTGTAATGTTTGCATACCGCGTTCGGAGCGATGTTTCTGCAGTCGTCGCGGAAACTAGAGCCGATTCGAGGCTCGAGATTAAATTCAAACCCAGGATGGTCGTTGTCCAAAGGACGAAGAGAGGAATTAGATTCTTCAACATGATTGAATCTCTCTCAATTGATGTATTTCAGCTCTCTTTCTCTGAAAGTTTCTTGAAGATTGCGAAGCCTGGTGTGTTTGGATTTCACTGCACTCATGCACGATGATGAGAATGTTTAAACATGAATGCAGTACCAGCTAGTATCTTGATTGGTTGTGTCAAGTGTCCTTTGAGTTCCAATCGGAACTTTTGACTCGTGCGGACTACTACTTGAAAGTAGATTCAATTTTTTTGTTACGTGTAGATTGTTCACTCCGTGATGTCGGAGCATCCGAATTCAGAAGTCGGAAGAAGCTTCTCACGAAACAAGAAAAAGAACCAACGGCAAGATTCGTGAATAGCGAGTCGAGTCGTGGTGAGTCTTGATTAGCGAGATTGGAACTCACGGGTATTATTGCTATTTTGTTTGACAACTCCCCGTAATTTGTTGTCCTTGCGCTCCCCTCGATTGTTTCTTGTTTTAGTGTCAAGTTTCGGAAGTTCCTCCTAGTCGCGATCGAGCGGAAACTACTAAAGGTATGACGTATGCAGCAGAATTTAGTGGATTTCTTGACAGCAGGTGTACATGCTGGTGACCGTTTGATTGACACGGTTTGTGTTCTTTGCGCGCGAAAATATTCTACTGGTCAAGTCTACGAGCTTCACTGTACTTGTACAGCAGACTGCCTGAAATTCCGGGGCCAATCAGGAAGGAGAGTTGCCGGAGCTTGTGACTGTTTTGGCTTCACACGAAGTCCTGTGAGTGAATTCCTCTTTTTACAGACCTCGCTCTATTCGGCTCTTGAGAAGTTTTACAACGCCAAAATTCTGCGCGTCTCTTCGCTTTTGCACTTGTGCTGGTATTTGGGGAGAGCATTAGAACACCATTCGTACAATCCGAAGTCATGATTTTTTAACGTTCTTCTTCGTGAAACCCGTGCACAAAAGGTAGGCACCGATTTTGGTGAGCAAATAAAAGATCACATTCACAAAAAAATACCGCCTCGTGTCGCCTCATCCAAAGACATTATAACTCAAACGTCTTATTGTAACAGTGCTCCGTCTCTCTAGATCGATCGTTTTCGTCAAGCTGTATGCAAGAGTTAGAAGTGCATAGGAACAACAGCGTCGAATCGACTAGTCAGACGAGACACAATCGATAGCATAAATAGAATATCTTTGATCGAAAATCAATCACGTCTGAATTCGCCACGAGCAACGGCTTCAAAGATCTATCGGCGGAATAGAAAAATAACCGATACAGCAACCCTTCCTTCGTGGATTGGGTCTTCCTTTCCATCCCATCCTTATCGGATGGTTGTCTTATATAATCGCTTTCTCAAAATATCCTTATTCCATAAAACCCCAATCAACTACTTCTACACGATACCTACTACCAGTGCCAGACTTCAGAAAATACCACTTCATGATATGACACAATAACACAACAATAATAAATACATTGACGACATTTCCAAACCGGAAACCTCTCGTGCACACAGATCTCATTTGAACACAATCATCACAGCCACCAAGAGCTGACAATTACACTATCCTATTACCAATCAACTGAACAAACTCCATAAAAAAACAACGTGCATCATGGTGAGTCTAGACAACAAAGAACGGCAACAGAAGGCGTATCGATCTTCTCTGGATTTGCAACTTTACTTTCGGGATGTCCGACAGGGAAAGAAGAGATCCATTGCGATTCGTTCCTGGTCCACGATATTAGACGTCAAGAAAATGATTCAGCAAAAGATCCATGTACCTATCCAATCACAAAACCTATACTTCGGACCCTTATTGACGTCCGGAAAGCCCCTTCCGAATCATCGGACACTGCACGATGCCGGGATCTATCGATCGGGAGAAACAATCCTCCTCGATGTGAAACCCGGTTCGTCATCTATTTCATCCTCTCTATCATCCTACTCTCCTGGATACAAGAGTGACATTGACATTTCGTCTTCGGTCATCAACTTGGCCCCAAGGCCTTTGCGATCGTTGGTTCACGAGGCAAGACGGGCGCTGGCCCTTAACCTCAAACCAGCATTCATCTTGGATGGTTCGGGTGGAACATACTTCCTTCACAACTCAAGAAAGGCAAAGATTTCCGTTTTCAAGCCCGCAGACGAAGAACCCTATGCCGAGAACAACCCAAGAGGCTACATTCGACAACCCGGACAAGACATGTTTCTTCGAGAAGGAGTCATCCCTGGAGAAGCTTGCATTCGCGAAGTTGCCGCTTTCTTGCTAGACCACGGAGGATTCAGCGGCGTTCCGATGACTACACTCGTTGAGTGCCGTCACCCTTCCTTCAACGTCAATGGGTCGCGCCTAACGCTAGCCGAAGGCGGAGCTTCGATCGGTGCACACTCTTTGAACCTTACATCTTCCAAGCAGTCCCCATCGTCCTCTTCGATACCCAAGAAGGTCGGGTCCTTTCAAGAATTTGTTCGCTCCGAATGCTCCATGGACGATTTGAGTCCGAGTAAAATAGACACGGAAGAAGTCCATAAAATTGCCGTTTTGGACATTCGTCTTATGAATGCCGACCGCAACTCTGCCAATCTTTTGTGCAGGAGGCGGAAGGATGACTCCATCGAGTTAATACCGATTGATCATGGATTTTGTCTGAGAACTGTAGCAGATACGTCTTGGATGGATTGGTGTTGGCTGGATTGGCCCCATTTGAAAGAGGTATGTCTCGAATGTGTTAAAATGTATCGTTGTATTTATATCTGATGGTCGTCTTCTAACAATTTCTTTTTGCCCGCATTTCGAAACAGCCCATGAGTGCCAAAACCAAGGAATATATTCTCAACCTTGACATTGAAAAGGATGCCAAAATGCTTCGGGATTGCCTGAACATTAGCAACGAAGCTCTTGCCTACTTTTACGCTTCTTCGAGTATTCTCAAGGCCGGGGCAAAGGCAGGTTTCACCTTGTACGAGATTGCTGTCATGTGCTGTCGAAACGACAATTTGGGAGAAGTTCCTTCCAAGTTGGAGTGCTTGTTTGGTATGGCTGGTGATCTTGCGAAATCTGCCATTCGAAACGATCGATGGGATCTCGCAGTCGCTTCCCGTGCAATCCACGATCAACTCTCGCCCCATGGTGGAAGCCTCCTGACTCCAAGTCCCAAGAGCGGCTTTGGAAGGAAAGCGGCTTCTGCATTTGATCTGGCTGGCCTAGCAAATCAACACGAAGGAAATGGTTCCCAACCTGTCCCAGCAATGACCCAGTCTGCTGGGTCGGAAGAGTCAAGTTCGACCTCCATTGATCCGGACGCTGAGAAGGAAGATGCCGAAGAATGGGCCGCTGAAATCATTAATGCTGTCAGCTTGGACACCAGTAGTAGATACGTCAGCAAGCCTCGATCTCATTCGATAGAATCAGATACATCTAGCGAAGAAGGTGGATTCTGGCAAACTAGCCCGAATAGCCCAGAGGACTCATGGAACGGATCAGGCGACGAAGAATCAATATCGAATATTGAAGATGAGGATTCTATAACTTGGACCCCATTGAATTCACCATCAAAGAAAATGCTTGGCGTATCCTTTATGGATAAAATCGCCGCTGCTGCGGATTCGTCGCAGACAAATTCCCTCTATGGTGGTGACGAGAGACGCTCGAGTTTTCAAGAGAACTCTGCGACCAATGCCGTACAGAACCTGTTGACGCCTCGAATGCCTGTTCGGGTGTCCTTTGCGAATCTTGACAACATGATTGACAGCAAGCTCGATCACTTTGTCGACGAAACAGATCACTATGACGGTGATAAAATCGAGAAAGATTTCGATATACCGAAACCCAAACCTTTGTCCAAGATGGGACGAAGCAAAAGTTACTCTGCCTTGTCATCTTTTTCAATTGGCGAGAACCAAGCCGACGAGAAGAAAACGGGAAATGACATTTCTTTCACAGAAGATCAATATCGCGATTATTATCTCAAATTTGTAGACCTTGTGGTTGTTCGAGAAATAACGGCAGCCGCCGGTGCAAATCATCCAAGATTTCGAACCATGGCGTCGATTTGAATCCGCAAACCAACTCTTTCATGCAAACATTTTACACATTGTACCCTATACAACCCTTGCTTTTAATACAAGTACACTAAATATAAAAAAATAGAAAATCATTTTGAAACCAAACATACTATCTATTCGGATATGCCTTCCTATGTATGGTTCAGTAAAATTGCTGAAGTGCTTGCGTAACCGTTGCAGTCCATTGCACTTCAATGAACTTTCCTTCAGTAGCCGCCGTTCGCAGTTCGGTGAGCGTTATTGACTTGAGTTTTTGCTTCTCGGTATCGGCGGCCCCGACTTCTTCCGCCAGCAAAGGACTGTTTCTCCTTTTCGAATGTTTCTCGCAGCCGGTTGCCAGGAAAGAGTTAAGCCATCCCACTCCTCGGTTCACGTCTGTCCGAAATCGTCCCAAAAAGTGGAAATCCTCGCAGACAAGACCATCCATTTCTTCAAATACTTCCCTCTTTGCCGCTTCGATAGGTTCTTCCCCCACCTCAACGATGCCGCCTATTATCGCGTGCGAGTTTCGACCTTCCAGAGCGTACTTGGTTTGCTCAAACACCAAAAACCGAGGTTCTTCGTTCTGGTTCCTCGACCATGTTCCGTCCTCCACCAACACATTTATCCTGTCGTGATAATCTATCCACAGCCAGTCATCGTAGGTAGTGTCACTGCCAGGAAACTTGACGGTGTGGAGAGACACGCGCATCCATTTCGAGTCGAGCAAACACTTTGGCTCTCCAATTGTTCCGCTTTCGACGCTGTTATAAATTGGACCTTTGTACTTTCCCAAGCTGACTTCGCACGACGATACATCCCTCAATTTTCTTTCCTTCAATGAATCCGATGGCAACGGTTGTATTTGAAGAAGAACCACAAACAGAACCATGCACATCAAGAGCAATACGTTTCGTTGTAGCCGTAGCAATCGAAGACTTTCCGAGTTATTCGGCCAGTGATTCGAATCTTCTGGCGGCAGTGTCGTGTCGACACTTAGCGCCATCTGCTTTTGTGTGTTACGCGTCCTACTGCGCATCATATTGGTCATGGTTGCAATGAAATGAAGTAGATGATAATATTGGTCTTTCTGAAATTGAGTGAAGTGAAAGATGATGATTATTTTGATAAGGCAAAAAAAATCGAAATTGTCAAGGAAATCGAGAAGGGCGCGAAGAGTTCTAAAAAATCCTTCTGCTGATTTTGAAAAAGTATGAACGTACGAATGAACCGAAAAACGGCATGTACCTCCTTCGTGATTGAGATCGTAGTCCCGCGAGGATCGAAAAAACTCCACCTGGTGGGAAAATCAAAAATCCCTCACAAGCACTAAAAAACGTCAGCCGTACATCATCATCCATCGCAAAACACGGTATTTTCACAGAAACAACAGTTCTCACCTTTTACAGACACGGTACTCTCGAAGACAGCTACCAGATCTTCCCACAACATTATCTCATCGAAGCCGTTTATCCAAAAGATAAGGTTTTGACTAGAGTAGAAGACCGATTTTGTATCTACCGAGTGTATCGTTGTTGTGTTCTATCCCCACAACTCGACAAAAATGAGGTTTTTCAAGGCCACGCTATTTTTGAGCTTGCAGTTGTCGTTGTTGAACGACACCGCGGCCTTTACCCCTATCAATGTGCTTAAAGGACAAACTTCGTCATCCTTTGTTGGGCGGTCAACAGGGGGATTGGTGGTCCAAGAGCGATCTAACACTCAATTGAACATGATGTTCGATCAACTCTCAAAAGCAATCACGTCGGTCGTCCAAGATTTCGGAAAACAACGTATTACCGAGGAGAGCATCAAGCCGGCACTTCGAAACGTTCGAAGAGCCCTTTTGGATGCCGATGTCAACATCGATGTGGCAGATGCCCTCATCGACGGTGTCAAAAAGCGCAGCCTTGGTGAAGAGGTCCTCAAGGGTGTTTCGGCCGATCAGCAGTTTATCAAGGCCATGTACGACGAACTCGTGGACATGATGGGTGGCGATTCCGCCGCGAGACCCGACGATTCTCCCATGGGCCCTACAGCAATTGCACCTCCCGCTTCCACGCTGGCTTCTGGAACTCCAGAAAACCCAGCAGTTGTCTTGCTGGCCGGTTTGCAGGGTGCGGGTAAAACCACCGCAGCCGGAAAGCTTGCCCTGTACCTCAAAGAGCGAGAGGTTGACTACGATGCCGAACTCGACGAAGATGTCGACGAAGAAAGCATGACAGCAGCACGGCTTCCGAAGAAAAACAGAAAGGTTCTTCTAGCAGCTGCCGATGTCTATCGTCCCGCCGCCATTACCCAGCTTGAGATTCTCGGAAAGAGCATCGACGTGGAAGTTTTTTCGATGGGAACCGAGGCCGATCCAGTGGATATCGCAGAAAAGGCTTTGGCAAAGGCCAAAGCTGAGGGATTCGATACACTGATTGTTGATACCGCTGGTCGTCAAATTATCGATGACGATCTCATGGACGAACTTCAGAACATCAAAGAGAAAGTTAAACCCGACGAAACTCTTTTGGTTGTCGACGCCATGACTGGACAGGAAGCTGCTTCGCTAACTGCTGCTTTTGATTCTGCTGTTGGATTGACTGGAGCTGTCCTGACAAAGATGGATGGTGATAGTCGTGGAGGAGCTGCCGTCAGTGTTCGTGGAGTCAGTGGGAAACCAATCAAGTTTGTAGGAACCGGTGAGCGAACACCAGATTTGGAACCATTCTATCCAGACAGAATGGCGTCGCGAATTCTAGGCATGGGAGATGTGCTCAGTATCGTTGAGAAGGCGCAACAAGAAATGTCTGACGAGGAAGCAAAGCGAATGAACGAAAAGGTCAAGAATGCCGAGTTTGACTTCGACGATTTCTTGAAGCAAGCAAAAATGGTTTCCAAAATGGGATCCCTCGGAGGAGTCGCCAAAATGATGCCAGGAATGGGATCAATATCCAACGAACAGCTGATTGCAGCTGAAAAGAGATTGAAGAAGAACGAAGCTATGATTGCGGTCATGACCGAAGAAGAACGTAAAAATCCCGACCTTCTTATCAAGGATAGCAAGGCTCGAGAGCGTTTGCAACGCATTTCAAAGTTTTCCGAGATGCCGCTTAGCGATGTCAGACAGTTCATGAGCGAGTTCCAGAAAATGAGAACGATGATGAGTCGAATGAGTAAGCAAAGCGAAGCAATGAATCCTGCTATGGCTGGTGCCGATGGAGGTGATATGGCAATGCCTGGAAACAGAGCAGCACGAAGAGCAGCCAAAAAGCAAAAGAAGAGCGGAAGAGGAGGCGGTGGTGGTTTCGGATAGAGAATAACCGATGCTATCAAATTATATCTTTCTTAAAACTAATAAAACTAGATACGTTACAGTACATGCGTTTTGTAGTTCATTCGGAGAACCCTTGTGGTTCGAGGTTTGTCAGTTTGCTATTAGTTTTCTACGCTGGTCTCACCAGGCGAATTTGTGACTTGACAGTAGACGTAGGAAACTCGGTACCTGCAATTCCATCCAGCACTCGATAAGTTTTCATAATTTCCAGGCCTTCGACAACTCGATTTCCTTGGTCATCGTATGCTCGGCGGTACCTTCGTTTGACTTGAACTGCCCGTGTGGTTGTCCCATCTTCAACCCGAAGGAGTTCATCAAATCCGAACCCTTGATCACTTGGGACTTCCACGGAACGTTTTACTACTTCAAGCTTGACTTTTTCGAATTCCAAGGAATTTGGTTTTTCAACGTTCCACTGCGCTTCCTTTATCTTGGCACGAGAAGAAATTTCAAATCCACGATCCACTACCACCCCGGGAAATTCACCAATTGCTGGTGAGCTAATGTACTGTGTTTCGAAGCTTTCGGTGCTGCCCTCTTGGAGTAGGCTAGGCTTGCCACCGAGACATCGGTAGGCTTCGCCCGCTTGGAATTTATCACCGTCAACACGAGCCACCGTTCGCACGCAATTCCATCGTCCTTCCATTGATTTGGGATAGATCACATCTCCAACCGCCGCGCCACGCTTTTCGGAAAGGAGATCGTATCCACCACCAACCTCAACGTCACGGGAGGCAGGAGGGAGAGCGGCGAAGCTCGCTGCCGGAGAAGCGATCAAAATGGGAGAAACCTCAAGGAAGACTCGCCTATTAACCTGGCGGTCCAGCGATAGGCCCTCGCAGAACCATACAATGATAATTCCGATAAAAACGGTAGGTTTGAACATGCTGGCCATCGAATATCACAATAGTATCTAATCCTTTCGTTCAGATGAGATTCGTTCTGAAGCGATGATTGGAAGTATGATGATTCGCAACATAGCAAATTGCAGATGTCTTATGATATCGGATCGTTCGTACTGGTGGATCAATGCGATCATTCTGATTCATGATGATGTGTTTGTTGGTACGTGTACGTACGTATTGTAGTGTACAATACAATACGGTGTCCACGCGCATCGGAACTCGTTCAGAGAAAAATCTGAATCCGCATTCGTGCGGTTTGTTTCAAGTGTTTTTTTGTCTTGAGGATGAGAAGATGCTCAAGTTTGAAGAAGACTACACACCATCACATTCTCTTGTCACACAGTGGAATTATTTCTGCTCATTCTCCTTATATAGCTTTTGCGTTTCAACAGTGAAGGTTAAAAAGCGGATCTAGATTTTGGTGTACTAACAATATTCAATATTTACGTCAATTATTGTTCTTCCAATTACAAGCTTTCGATGATGAACATTTCTTGTCCTTGTTGTAGCCCAGCCTGGCCAAGCGTCAGCTCTGCAGGTAGTTTGCGTTGTGTGTCGCTGGTGGAATCCATGGGCTGCTTTGTATCGGCGAGGCTTAATTCTCGTCGAGGAAATCTTGTCACTAGACGAAAGGTTCGTTCGTTTTGCTTCACGAGAGAGGCAGCAAATGCAAAGAGGTCCTTGACTTGGGCTGTTTCGATTGCGAATCGCCGCTTTCCATTGCCTCCACTAAATCTCATTTGGACCGTACACACTCCCGCTTTTTGATCCACTGGTGGTTCTGGGAGAAGTTGAATCGGCGATGCCTGTGACGACTCACTAAGTGGTTGAGACGATTGTGTGGTGGATTGACTCGTACCGCCGAGCCGAAATCCGCTCGTTTCACTTGTTTTTATTGTCGTCCCGGTAGGTGCTACGGACTTTTCGTCTTCCGCTATCTTGGTTTCGCCGATCTCGACTTCAATGTCTGTATTGATGCACGTGACGGCTTGAAACTTGGATGGAAGGACCTTGGTAACCTTCAATTCAAATTTCGTGCCCCGATGCCAAGTGCTCACTTTATCACCCATGGATAGCGTCGCCCGCGTTCGAATCAAAGATTGTTCTAAAACAAGCTTGACGTCCTTGAGGCCATAAAAATTGTTTTTTACGGCCTCTTCGGTGGGCTCAAGTGTGCATCCTTTTCCTTTCGGCAATTGTACCATCATAATCTCGAGCTGTGTCTCCGGAATTTCAAAGGCACCCCAGGCCAAATGGCCGGGAGTCTGTTCTATCGTTTCGTCCATTTTGACGTCATCATCGGATGCAGCTGGGTCTACGGTCAAGGTTGTGGGGATTTCGGCTTCGTTTCGGTTGGCTTCGTGCCGGTTTTGGGGATCCAACAAAGCTTGTGCAATGTGCCTTGGAATACCAATGTTCCCTTCGTCTTGTGTGAATTCTACTACCGTACAATGAGTGTACGATAAATATTTGTGGCCCAATTCATCCAGATAGGTAGCGTATTTTTCGTCGTGCAACATATCCTCGTCGTCGTCGTCGTCGTCGTCGTCACTCATGTCGTCGTCGTCGTCGTCGTCGTCGTCATTATTGTCTGCAGGCGCCTGAAGGACTTTTAACAAGGGCGACGCCGGAAATTCGTAGTCTGGATTTAGAATACCAATTCGAAAGGTCCATGGGTTTCCACCCTCGTTCGTCTCGAAATTCTGTGATGTCAGTCGTTCCAAAACAGACGGCGGGAGAGCTATTTTGTCGCCGTCGCCGTGAATCGACGTTGGTTTCAGAAAGAGTTCTGCAGCAGAGCCCGGGGCGGCGAGGGATTTTTCTTTCAGGGAGCGTTGGCATTCGTGAAAATATTGTTTGCGGTGTGCTTCGTTTCGCTTCTTGCGTTCTCGTTCCGCACGCAGCCGAGCCTGCTGTTTCTTTTGGAACTCGGCTTGCTGCCGGGCCTTGGCCGAAATCGCAATTCCCCCCTTGCCACGACGGCCTCTCATTTTCGATTGGTCTCGGGCTAATCTTTGCGCCGCGTCTTCAAAATCCATCATGTCTTGTTTCTTGTAATTTGAAATGTAAAGATTGAATTAGTACAGGTTGAAAATCAATTTCCAACTTCTTTTGTTGAGAGCGTGATGGGTAATTTTTATGAGATGATAACAAACAAAAGTGAAACGCCTTCAACTGTCGAACTGTGACGTGCTAATTATTCTGTCAAAAATGGAAAGAAACCTTCCGAAAAACGAATGAAAAAGAAGAGGAAAGAGTTTCATTCAGCGCCCTACTCGTCTTCGTTTTCGACCGTTGTGCAATGTGATTGGCCATACATGTAGGTCCTACGTACGAAGTAGGACTACAGGCGTTCTTTGGTAGAAAACGTCGGAGTCTTTCCACGACTAAATTTGACGAGAACCCCTCATCCGAAAATCTGCCTCAGAAACTACTGCACATGATAGGAATTAGAGGTGTACAATGCTTGTCATCATTCTTTTCACAAAACCCAACATATCGGATATTGAGATCTTCTTCACATAACACTACACAAGCAGCACAACTTGCACCAAGCACGATGTTGGATCGATCTGTCAAAGCCACGGCTGACGATGCAATGGTGGCCAAACTCGCGACGACCAAAGCCGGATATTACGTAGATCCATTCCTGGATGCATTTGCCGAGTCCTCCGTCGATGACTCCGATGCGCCTGCCGAAAGAAATTCGAGAGGCCCAATGCCAAGGAGGAGAAACAGTTCAACCCATCATCAAGAGGGGGACGCATGCCCGCGTCTGTGTCATGGATCGTGCGATATCGACTTTTCTGAAAATGACAAACAATGACGAGGGTGATGCTACGTCGTCTCCCTGTCAGGTTGTGATTCTTGGTGCGGGAAAAGACACGTCCTACTTTCGTTACCGCAAGCGGGAATTTGATGGGAATGCAGGACGAAGAAGATAAAACAACAACAGGAGGCACAAAGATAAAGCAACCACAACGTCGGGTGCCCCGACAAAAGCCCATGCAAAATAGTACCAGCCAGCGTCAGGTTCATTGGTACGAGGTGGATCACGTCAGTGTCGTCACGGAAAAGGCTTCTGTTATTCGAAAATCCAGTCTCTTGAAACCCTTTTGTCCTCTACTGGTGAAGACGGAGAGTGGCTACGAAAGCGGGGGAAGCTCGGGTGGTTTTGGAAGCCTGTCTGGTGGATTGGGAAGCCTGTCTGGTGGGTTGTCGTCGTCGTCGTCGTCGTCGTCGTCTCCGACCTTTCGTCTCGTGGGGCATGATTTACGAGAGTCACCAACGATTCTGCTGGAAAAATTGAATTTGAACCCATCCCTACCGACTCTCTTCATCATGGAATGTGTCTCGATGTACATACCCATCACCGAGAGCAAGAATCTTTTGCAGGCCCTCTCGGTGTCGAGCGATACAGTCTATATCGCCTGCTACGAACCCATTGTTGGGTCGGGGGACCCATTCGGTCAAGTCATGGAACGTAATTTGTTGAAGAAGGGCATTGCCAGTCCCGAATGCTGTCTTTTGCAGACCAGGACCTTGCAAGACCAACTCACAAAGTTAATCGACTGCGAGGGATTTGTTCGTGCAGTCGGCTGCAACATGTGGTCGGCCTACGAAACAATAGTCACGGCAGCGCAACGGAAACGTGCCAATCAGAGCGAATTTATGGACGAGTACGAAGAATGGATCTTGATTATGCAACACTATTGCTTGGTTGTCGCACAAGGAGGTCGATCGAGTAGTGGAGATACACCAAAGTCGTCCGCGATGACCATTATTCTAGATCGTCCAAACATTGGAGACAATACGAAACCGCCTTTGTCCTTGGGATGGGTGTCCGGAAAGTGCTCGCAGTTAGAAAAGTAATTAGAATAGAGGAGCTTCATATGAATATATTTGTAGTAGCAGCAGCAAATAGTCTCCCATAGATTGTTGACGAAACGGGGTCGAACGGGTCAAATCCAGTCGCGCGGTTCAGTCTTCTCGTTTCATTTTTCGATCACAAAAATCCTCGACCGTCCGGTCTCAACCCTCGAAATCTTGGAGCCATGATGATGTTATCGGTATGTTCATCAACAACAACTTCCGCAAATCCCAATATCCTTGACAGAAAACCACATTAGTATGAAATTTCCAGTCGCCTTACAACCTTCGCGTGTGACCCTCCTTGGATATGGTGCTCTCCTTTCCGAGCCTTCGTCTCGACTAACTTTCCCTCATTTGGTAGGTTCGTTTGCTCACAATACTTTTGACAGTCGTTGTAAGATAATGTGGCGAAAGATTTTCCGGGTAGTGCTAAACTAAATTTTCTCACTTTTTTCGTTCGCTTTAATATATTTCAAACGATTGCCTGTTATAGACCAATTTCCGTCACGTTCGAGTCAAGTGCATGCGACGCGTTTTTGCACATCCACATCTTTTCTTACTGGGGGAAGACATTGTCGATTATCCAAACACATTGAAAATTGCCAGCCTTTCGGCAGAACCAGCACCATCGGACGTATCATTTGTTGCTTGTGCATTTGAGGTTGTTTTGGACGATCCGCAAAGAGAGGCATTTCTACGCCGAGAACCAGAATACAAAATCGATACAACTCCATTCTATGCAATCGATGATGCGGATGGATCCGAGGCGCTCGGTGAGGGTGTCATATGCCTGGCTTCAAAAGACGCCGACATTGACTTGGCGAAAAAACCTGCTGATATGGAATCAGTATGGAACTGGTCGCGAGATTCTGGCCTTCTACCCTTCAGTATGTATTTGAGACATTGTTTGTTGGCCACCGAGAAAGCAGGAGGAGCTGCATACGAGTCGTTTCTGAAGGACACATACTTGGTTGATCGACAGACGACTCTAGCTGAGTACCTCGAGGAACATGGTGAAGAAGTAATGAACAGTCTCCCCCCTTCGCATTTAGAAAACAGATTTAGCGGGTGAAAACAGAATACAGTAAACTAGCTTGTAGGTCATGCAAACCGCCGTTCAAAACATTATTGAGTCATCTATGAAATTAGTTTTTGCCTCCACTTTCTTTCAAAAGCTTATTTTCCAAAGAATTGGTGTGCGAGCTTTTCAGCTGGCTCTCCTGGCATCATTCCTAATCTCACGAGATGCTTCATGTCGCACGATGGGAAGTATGGTCTCTCGTTTTGCAAAGGCATATCTTGAAAAGCCTGCATCTTCGCTTCTTTTGCACGATTGTTCCTCATCTCATTGTGTACGCCATAAACCTTATGCGCAAGCTCTGTTACATCTTCTACAGAAATCAGATTGGAAACGTAGAACTCCGATAGTGTCCCACGCATGCCGATCTGGATCGCTCGCGTTCGGGGGAGCTTTCGTGGCTCAAGTCTTCCCTTCCAAGAAATTGGAATGTAAAGATCTCTTTCGGGATCCCACTGTACCTTTCCACGTCTGCTTTTGGTCGAAGAGTCCTCGTATCCGGAATGCGCCAGGTTGCAGTTGCTCAGAATGTGTGCTACTGCACTATGAGAAAGTTTGATTCTCAAAACACGTTCTTGTCCGGGCTTCTTGCCGTAGCCACATCGGTAGAGCATCCAGCCGAACGATGGCTTGATCCATGTCATACGTTCGGAATTCCATCTCTTGCTACCAAGGCGCTGCTGTGCAATAGCGTAGTCAGCGATCTCGTCGCAATACGCCTGGTAGAAATAGACTCCTTCCTCATCCCAATCGGCGTTGAAGACTTGCAACTTACGTTCGTCGGAATCAGTGGAGTCAGGTGTTAACTCGAAATTGTGTGTAGTAGTAGTATTTCTTTCAGTTGTTGTCATTGTTCTGTTGTATAATGTCATGAGCCTTAATGTGAGCCTTCACTGAAACAATCAAAAATACAATCCGACTCCAAACCTGCCTCTCTCCAAACCCGCCCTCTAGAGTGTCAAGACTCAAAAAAAATATTTTTTAGAGGGGGGAAGCTACAGGAACGTATTCAGGAGTCGAAGATATGAACGTATGAAAGCGTTTTTTGCGCGCCATTTCATTCTGAAAAAAGATGATCTTGAATTGACACACGAATTCCTCCCATTTTGAAATTTTTCATTCCGTTTGCACGGCCAATCATTTTTTTTATCTTCTTGATTTCACTTCGATGATGGCTTTACAACGAAACCTATCACAACGACATTCAATAGCTCGACGACTGGCTTCCTTTTCTATCAAATCAATTCCGTACTTATTGTTATTTTCATTTCAGGTAGAAGTCAGAAATCAATAAGCATTTTGAAGCCGACGCTACGATCAGAGTGTATTCAACGAATTACATACACGTACCATGGGACGCAAGAACAAAAACAAGAAACGACAAAATGATCAAGGCAAACAGAAACGACCGACAAAGAAGCAAAAACGAGAGAAATTCTGGATCGAAGATTGTCAAGATACCTCGCTGCCACCATCTTCGCCGTCCAATGTGGAGCGAGCCTCTTTGGAGGTACTAATCACACAATGTCAATTGTTCGATGACTACAGGCAAATACCAAGACCACAAGTTCAGTCGTCGAATGCCGGTGATGAAAAAAAAGTAGACACACTTGTTGACGAAGATAATTCAGTCTCCTCAGATGATCCGAAGAATGAAATTGACAAGAAATCCGACAATGGGACAGCCATCAAAGCTATCGTCGACGAACCACAAAGTGATAAAGAAGCAAATGGTGGGAGCCACGACAAGAAATCTGAGGAAACGAAAAACGACAACGCGGCAAAAGAGTCGAAAGAACATGCGAAATGTGACTTCTCCGACGCCTTCATTTCTATCAAACGCGCGAAGAGTGCATTGAAACACATCCAGCATATGCCCAACTCTGTCGAAAACTTTAGGCCTCTTCCAAATGGTGATTGTGGTGACGGGATTCTCAATCCACATGACAAGAAAGAGGTGCCCGACAAATTCTGGTCGCAGCGACGACGACTCTTTACACGCTTTGACGAAGGGATTCAGTTGGATAAAGAATCTTGGTATTCGGTAACACCAGAGGCTATAGCGAATCACATCAGTGCATACCTAGTAGGCAATAGGGAAGATGCCATAGTTCTTGATGCATTTTGTGGATGCGGCGGGAATGCTATTGCTTTCGCTAAGATGGAAAGCGTCAAACTGGTTGTCTGCGTCGACAAGGACCAAGAGAAGCTAAAGATGGCCGCTGCAAATGCTAGCATATATGGCATCCCAAAAGAGAAGATGATTTTTATTCATGACAACGCGGGTCGAGTTCTCTCGCTCTATGAGAATCGTAAACGCTCCAGTACGCCTGCTACTAGCAAAACCACCGGAGACGAGGCCAAAGGTGAATCGTTCAAGATTGGTGGTATCGAACTGCTTCCAGAAACAATCGATTGTGTTTTTCTTTCGCCTCCCTGGGGAGGTATGGATTATGCAAAAGTTGGAAAACGAAATTATACATTACAATGTATCAAAATTGACGGAATCGAAGAAAATTCCGAAATGGACGGCGAAGACATTTTAAATGGAGCTGCCAAGGCATTGGGACAAGACGCCCCACTTGCTTTATTTCTCCCAAAGAACATCAACGGGGTGGCTCTTGGCAGGAGTCTCCTGAGAGCTGGATATACTTGCCCCCTAGTACTGGAGAAAAACGTTCTAAATGGAAAGCTGAAAACTGTTACAGCATATATCGGCTTGTAACAGCTCAATTTATCAGCGGCCCTGACAAACGTTTTGTGCTATCCATTGTCATACTAAAGATGGACTAAAATAATCGAAAGAAGTCATTCTACAATTTTATTTTATATGCAAGCCGACGGATAGCTTACTTCGTCCTTGAAATTTGGACTGTTTGACGGGACAAGTCCGCTTACGACCAACTTGATTTTCTTTTCTAGTGCTGATGTTGAGCTGCTCAATGAGTCGAAGACAACAATTTCGTTTGGACCACCATCTGTGGCAAGGTAGTCATTTGGTAAAAGGTAGTACTCCTGTGAAAACCTTGACGTATCGCCTTGGGTGATATTCCAGTACCGACCCAAATCCTTGCCGTTTAACCAGAAGTGTCCTCGTCCAGTGGTTATTTGAAGAAACAATGATTGATACGACGGATCGAATCTTGGCGTATGGAACAGAGCCGAAGCCCATGTAGGCCTTGGGTTATTACTTGGCATCAATTCCAAGTCATTTTGCTTCAGAGATTTCTCGCCGTGAAGCCCAGGAAAGGATCTCCATTCTCGACCATCAACGAGACTTATGTTCTGATTTGTTTTTTCGTGAAAGAGGAACACCTGTCCTGTGATCCCCTTGAACTTTGGACCGGTTCCAGAGTTTCCGAATCGCCCGACCAAATTTGAGTATCCCATCGATTCTGAAAGGATTGATAATTTGTGTTCTCCGCTTGACAGTTGCCCAATTTTCAAAGTCATGGTAAAGTTCCCTTCAAATATGTGACTGTAATCCTCGGCACTCCCAACAAATGAATCATCGACGAACACCAACAATCCATTCGATCGTTGGCTTTCTAAAAACAAATTTGCATTCGTCACATTCGTCTCGATTTGTATGGAAGTTTCATACCAGGCGTAGTCACTCCAAACACCCGAGCCGATATTAAGTTTGGTCTGTTCGATCGGTAAATCATCGCTCAAAGTCGTGGGATCGATAGACTTTGCTCCAATTGTCTCGGGCCAAAACGACCAGCCACTAAGAGACGAGGTTTCAAAATCTCGCTTGTATGACATTGCTTGAGGATCTACAGCGGTAGAATCGAACTTCAGAAGTCCATCGACAATCAGAATGGAGGACCAAGGTGACAAAGTAAATTGCTGATAAAGGTCGTCCTCAATGAGAATTCGAACAACGACGTCATAGTTCTCGTCGCTCTCAACAAAGATAACTTTCTCGAACTCGGAACCAAGATTGCCTTTGGGGGGAGAATACTCAAACATACGCTGTTTTCCTCCAATTACCCATTTCTTGTCTTTGTTCAACACTTCAACGGTCTTCTCCTTCCCTAGAGCGGTGTCTGTATTTACGAGCGTGGACGCGATACTAGCAATAACTCGGTGCATTGATTGGTAATGACTGAATTTTGGTTCGTGTCGTTGTCCTGATGGACATAGAGCTGCATCTGCGGCGTACCAGTTTGTAATACCGCCAGCGGCCTGTCTTCCCCTGTTATACGCACCAAAAAACATGTAGTAATTTAGATGCGTCCCGCTAAAGAAGGAAGATTAACGAGTGTTAGGAATCCAAACATTGTGTTTCGTTCTAGCTAACATCGACGAGTCAACCAATTGGCCTTACCCCCGAGAAAACCATCGCAAAGCGTTGGTTGTTGCAGTGGATGCTGTTCTCCCCCAAAAGTAATCACTTGGGTGCTCTGGTGTCTCTCCCCAGTCTTGGAAACCCTCTAGAATGAATTTAATTAGATCGTTGTAATTTTACGCGAGTATGAGTTTGAAGCTACGGTCGTCAAAACATGAAAACGAAACAAACTTCAATCCATCGGGATGACAAGATCTTACCTTCAAATTCGGTCACTGTTCCAAAACGTCGAGTCGAAATGTAGAAACAAGGTGAATATACGAGGTTGCGTTGATGAGGAAGATAGACTCAAACAAATTGTCACTTACAAAGTGCGGGCTGGTCCACTTGTATTCGACCCGTGTCACCGTAGTTCTCGAGCCATGCAGCTCCATTATCTATTGCGTTGCAGGTGTGAATCGTATTGTTGGCAGAAAGTCCGTTACACATCGTCCACGTAACATCCGGAGCGTATTTCTTTGCAATCTCACCGCACCAGTCGGCATAATCTTGCAGAGTCGCTTTTCGAATTGGACCAACAAAATGTTCCTCCAAGGGATCAACGAATTCGCCTCTGTCATTCACGTAGAGATATCCATCATTCCCAGAACCTGTATTTTCAATTTGATCACCTTTGTCGTCACCAGAACCAAGTTCGTTTTCGACTTGAGCCATTATAATGTTACCCCCTTGGTGAGCCCAAAGGTCGCTGTCGCTTATATAATCAATCATTTGCGCCACAAAGGATTCCATAACTGTGGTTGAAAAAAGGGAAGCAAGAAAGGTGAGAATCCAAATGGCAATATTCCGCCTTCACAGTCCATTCATCGCAACTCGTACCTTCCAGCCACTCTCGATTGGGTCGTCGAAGCTTCATCTTTGGCTTTTGCAAGGGCAACCACTCGGGAATCCCACCATAACTGTACTCGGCACAATCGTACGGACCTATGCGAAGATGGACGAACAAACCTCGATTGGCTGCCGATCGAATAGCAGTGGCGAGGTTCCAATCCCTGCACGATTGATCACCAGTGGTGTCACGACAAGCTGTAACTTGGGGTGACGACCAGTCTGGGAATGTCCAATCGATTGCTTTGTCGGGAAGTGGCTGGTGGTCGGCCCACATTACATAAATAGTAATCAAGTTCAAACCGTTTTCCACGGCTTTGTCCAGAGCTTGATTCCACGTCCGAAAGGTTGCCCGAGCGGGATGCATGCTGCCTCCGAGAAAGAAAGCTCGTTCATCGTTGAGTTTGAGAGATCGTTTATCGTAGCTCACCAGCAGAGGCCCTCGGTGAGCGTAATCCAGGAAGGAAGGAAAACTCGGGTTTTCCGTGGGCACGTGGATAGTGGATGGTTCGAAGCAGGGAGGTCTTTTGCATTCGACAATTTTGTCAGTAACTTCAAAAGGCTCTTCACAAAATAGATTCCCATGGTAGACGGTACCGAGGAGTAACAAACCAAGGAGAGCAAAGGACTCCCAGTATGGAACTCGCGAACCATCCTTGCCTCGTCGAGTTGGGTGCTCAGAAATATGCGCTTTCGGTTGTAGCAATTTCTGGTATTCGCCACTATTTCCACAACAGTTCGACGCTGGTGACGATGATTCGTGAACCATTGTGAGGAGCGTAAATGGAGGTCAATTTCGCGTCTGGAAATAAATGAAATGATTTATCTTCTGTCAGTGGTGGTATCACTTTCGAAAGTGTCCACAATTGAATATTCGGTCGATTGACGAAAGGATTCCATCGGAGGTTTTGATGGCATATTTTTTGACACCCGAACATACCGCGAAAGGAGCTACAATAGTCTTTTACGTTTTAGGACTACCACACCAAAAAAAGTGGCAACCTCGAAGGCGTAGTGGTTTTTACTGTGATTTCATAACTGTTAATAATAACTGCACAATACCAAAGCTATCAGATTAAAGCACTCTTTACAATCTTTCCAAAGACGTACGAAGTACTTCTAGTTCGTAAATTTTTGTTGTGAACATGATCTTCGTAAGTTACGAATGCACAAAAACCGTGTACATTTTGGGTTCATACGAACGCGTTTTAGGTTCATACGAACCCGTTTTTCAGTTTAATCGAACTAATCAGTTAGCACATACAACTTAACGGCTTTTTGATTAGTTCGATTCAATATTTAACGGCTGTTTGTTTAGTTCGATTAAAATAATTTCAGTTTAATCGAACTAATCAGTTGGCACATACAATTGAAAAACGGGTTCGTATTTTTTGACTTTTCTTCAATTTTCGGATGTTTTATCAAAAGAAAAGAACGAAAACGAATGCATCCCACAAAATGATCATGGTTGCGGGATCACCGCATCGATACTAAATCTCTTGAGCAACTGTTAACGAGGATGGCTTGCATGATCCGAATGGTTGATTGAGTTTATGTCTATTAGAGCTGAAAAAATCGCTTCGAATTGCATTGTTCTGCATCAAAATGGTGTCAAGAACAACGACGATACGGCGAGTAGTTGAATCGCCTGGTGCCTTAAGAAGCCCTTTTCTCTTGGACGGTTTCCTACCAGCGAATCGCCAACCCCATTTATGTAGTCTAATCAACACGTCAAGCCAACGCCATCTCGACTGGCAAGTAATTTTGACACGGGGCTTCCGATTTTTTTCACGAAAAGAATTTTCAAGATCTCCGTTGATCGTAGGGGTTGGGAGAACCAAACGCATTCACAATTAGCAAGACCGCCACAACTTGATCTAAGTGCTGCCGAAGGCTGTAGTCCGATTTGCACAAAAAGCTACTATAGTCCGACTGCCGCCAAAGTTATTGCCACTGATATGGGCGGGGGGAATGACGAACGGTATTTCTCCTCCGATGATGTTGGCGGCAACTTTCGATGATGTTGGCGGCAACCTATTTTGAGCCGCATCGCGACGAACATCTCTTGGACGAAGTTAGGGTTGGGGAATCAGCCTCAGCCTCATCAAAAGGTGAATCTTGATCGCTGGCAACAGCTCAGGCTACAATACTACTTTTAGTTTTGGTCGATCAAATAGTTAGGGCTCCAGTTTTCGTTCACCTAAGAGGTAGTAGGGTTCAGAAAGCTCTTCTCCTCGTCGTCCTCCCGTTTTGGATAGCAAGATTCGATCCGCTAACCTCACTTGGGTGCCATGTCTGCACATCTCGAGAGCTCTTCTAGCTGTAGCAATACAAAAAAAGGTTTGCTTCTCTTCGATTTTGCGTGTCATCCTTGCACAGGGACCATGCTGATCTCTCTGTGTTGTAAAGTGTTTGTTTAATGCTCGGGCCGAAACCCAAGCATCGGTTGAGTGAAACCTTTCGATAAATAAAGAGTTATTGATGAAAAAGTGAGGAATCTGGTCTTGGTCGGAAAAATTCGGTATTTTCACGTAGAACCTGGTATTAATTCTACGTGAAAACGAAATTGGTCTTTTTTTCGCGCGCTGCGCAGAACATGATCATCGCTGACGTCAATGGTTTGTGCACTTACCGTCTGTCATTTGTACGACAATTGAGTCTGATGACCGACAAACGACATTAGATATCCGAACCGAGTAACCCTAACCCCCATGAGATATCAACCGAGCAATGGAAAGACAGAAACCAATAATCCACCGTGTTGCTGTCACTGCACCCTTTCGCAGTTATCATCCGAATCCGGTCTGAATGTGGTCTTTGTTCATCCTATTATCCGCTGACCCGGACAGGGCGATCCCCTCGCCACCCAGGCCGCTGCCCACGTGATGCACGCGTGCCGAAAGAAAAACCTGAAGGTGTGCATCGTCCTGCACACACATTCCTCCCAAAAGGCGCGTCCGAACCTTGCGTCGATTGCCCCCCACAGCTTTACGATCGAAGTGAGGCCCGTCCCTCAAGGAGGACAAAATGCTTTCCACTCTTGATAAATTTTAAGAAAACTGAGAACTTTTGAGGATGTCTTTTCTAGCTTCTGAGAAGCGTCCCACGCCTATTTTACGCGCTTTCTCGTGCTTTCCATATATATTGTACATATCCGGTATTGGAACTCGCGTGATTGTGGCCTTCCACGAATACGCTCTTTTCAGATGCCAGTTTCCGCGGTACGTAGAAGTCTATTTAACAGTTTAATTACGAACTTTGGGGGATTTTTTGAGTACATGGTATGCCAACACTACACTACACTACACTACGGACCCATTTTCAAACAGATGCAATTAATTACGTATTGGGTTAGTATTATTTAGGTGGTGATTTTTCCACAACTCAGGCGGGACACCTGTCTGTAGCGATAGCATCCTTCAAATAGCAATAACTTCTAAAATATCCATAGTCATAGTTCGTGAATAGCCATCTTCTTATTTAAACAATAAGCTTGAAGAGCATGTCTTCAGATGCCGGCTAGTGGGTAGAGAAGTTGTTCAAAAGACTGGTTGAAAAAAGACTAAATTCAACCCTCAACAACCAAAAATGGGTCGTGTGGGTCGTGCGTTCTGTTCGAGGCACTAGAGCTAGCTATGCCGTTTTGTCGCCTTCTAAACCCTTCTCCTATTCATATAGAAGATCGCTATATCGATTGTTGAATTTCAATATTAAGTTTTCGAAAGAAAAACAACAACTTTTGCTATGGCCTAAACCCTCCAATTTCTCCTATCGCTACACAGGGCTTTCTGTAGCGATAGCTCTGCTTCTAGGGCTGGTTAATCAGTTTTGTCGCCTTCTAAACTCATCTCTTATTCGTATAGAAGATTGCTATATCGATCGTTGAATTTCAATAATAAATATTCGAATACACCATGATGCAAGAAAAAAATTTTGATCAAAATGTTTGCTTCCAGCCTCAACAGACAGGGCATCTTGCTCTCTGACAGGGGCGACTACAGATACAGTGAAATTTTAGGCTAGATACTGTTTTTACGCACTTTGCTTGTTAGATAGCTAGTTTTCGTGTTTTTACAAGAATAAAGTTTTTGGTCAAAATTTTTGCTTCTAGTAGCGAGTGTAGCCTGAACAAACAGGGCACCTCTATCTCTGACAGATCCTACAGGAATATTTCTTCGAATCAAAACTAAAATGGCTGCGCACCGCGCGTGAACTAGTTTATCTAATTTTTGGGTTTATCTACTTGTGACTTGAGCTTTTGTACAAGGAAACTTAGAGCACTTGCGCCGCTCGCTCCTCCCCCACTGGTATTTGCTTTCATTCCGTTGTCATTAGTAACAACGGCATTCTGTGAGTTGTGCGCCTTCTTCTGGCGCTTGTTCTTGCGTCTCTTCGTTTGCTCGCTTAAAATATCTCGCATCGCGGTGGTATCCTTGAAATTTGGATCGGTTTTGTCAATACCAAATCGCCCATCGCTTCCGTCGAGAACCGCCTTGAAACGATCGTCATTGACATTGATCTTGAAGTTGCTTCCCGACACATCTGCTGCTTTCTTTGCTTCCTTCCGTTTTCTCGAGCCCTTGAGCTTCTTTCCCTTGTTTTTCTCCATGCGCTGGATTCCGCGTATGTCATAGTCTCTCGCTTCTTCTTCGGCGTGCTCGCCAGCCAACAGCAACTCGAGTTGTTCTTTTGCCTTTTGTTCTTTCGAGATGCGTTCGTTCTTCAAATTCTTCTTTTGGACTGCTGACTCAAAGTTTGCATCACCATCACTTTCACCATCGCTCGCAAAAAAGTCGTCTCTATCTTTCGATCGGGATTTCTTTTGATCGGATTCATTCCTCGAATTGTCAACAGTCTTGCCTCCACGTGCCGCTTGTCGCCGCTCTTTTCTCTTTTGCTTTCGCTTTTCCTGGTACTTCTCCCAGGGAGTGAGTTCCTTTGTCGTTTCCTCTCCTTTCGACTCTAGTTTCGAGCGAATTCTTTCTTCTAAATCTGTCTTCCCTGGTACATATGTCATTTGCTTCGACATGGCGCCATCTTCATCACTTTCGTCACCCGAATCACTGTCACTGTCATCATCACTCTTACTGTCATCGTCACTGCCCTTGTCACTACCACTGTCACTATCGAGTCCAAGTGCTTTGCGCATCGCCGATTTCTTATCCACTTTCTCATCATCGCTATCCGAATCCTCCTCACTGGAAGCATCCGATGCAATGTACGCCTTGAGATCATCCTGCTCAAAACTTTCTTGCCAATTGGAGCCGCCATAGCCAGTCAGCTTCTTCTCTCGTTCCTTGTCTCCCTGATCCCATGTGCACTGAACATTGGTTTGTTGCAGAGCGCTGACTACAAAATCTGGTGGCTCGTACTTTCCAGGGATCGACGTCGCCTCGTCGCGCATCGGACGATCTTTCACAACGCTTTCGAGAGCCTCAACAGGCAGAGTTCGCAAATCGATGGCTGTGCTGGAGTGCTCAAACTCCATCCCGTCGACCTCTCGATAGATAATGTCGGCATAGTCGGGTTGAGAGACTTCTGTTACGGCAAAATAGTACTTGAGCTTGGATGCCTTCATAGGCACGCAATTTTTCAGGATCGAAATCGGACTCGTTGGTTTCCTGCTCGATATTCAATTTGACGTCGTTCATACTTTCCTCCTCTGATCCAGAATCTTCGTCGTCATCGCTATCCTCTTCCTCGCTGTCCGAACGCTCTTCTAGCAGCGATTTTTTCTTGCTTTTCTTTGGTTTTTGCCAAATGCCTGTGGGACCATAAAGCTTGTCCTTGGCCATTTGTTCCATACCAAAGTCGCTCTGGAATACCTGGACCTTCTTGACTGCACCGGGTGGGGCAAAACTAGACAGAATACAGAACAAATCAATGGCTCGAATGTTGTCCCAATCCATGTTGGTAACCACCAAATACGGAGAGGTGTCGTACGTAATTTCTAATTCATCTTCCTCTGCCTGCTTGGTCGAAGGATCCAATACGCCGGCCGTTCCATAAACAGAATCTTCCCCATCGGAATCATCGTCATCGTCGGATGATTCGGAAGAATCGTCATCTTCCGAAGACGACGAGTCATCAATCTCTCCTCTGGAAAGGGCTGTTAGGTAGGCGATTCTCGACTTGTGGTCTGTTGCCTTTTCGCCTTTGGAATTTTTGGATTCGGAATCAGAATCGGAGTCAGATTCACTACTCGTGCTCTCCTCTTTTTCAGGTTTTTTCTTGTCGTCGTCCTCGTCTTCCGGATTCTCTACCACATAAAAGGACTCAAGATCTTCCTTCGCCGACTCTCGATTCCTCTTTTTCTTTTTTCTTCCATATTTGTCCTTCTCCTGGAGCTGAAACCGAGAATCGGTCAGTACCGAAGAAAATCTCTCGTCAAGAACGACTTTGGAAGCACTCGCTTTCGGAACTTTGAAGTGGGGACGGGTCTCGGCAGCGACGAACCGATCTTCTCCACGGTTATCGTTGCTGTCGTCTACCTTTTTGTTTTTGCTGCTCTTTCCCATGGTTTTTTCTTCTCAAAGTAGTAAAATTGTGATGGATGAAATTAATTTGATGGAGTTGTTGTTCTTGATTCTGAAGAACGAAAAAGTAGTTGGGTCGACTGTCTGATGTCGTCGATTGCGCGAGAATTTTTTTGTTGATTTGAATGGTTTGGAGCGAACCCAATTTTAACCCCAACTCTAACAACATAAGCGAATAATTTGAAAACTTCGTGCCAAAAAGTTTTGCGGGTTCGGCTGCAATGATGCATTCTCTACGATTGATGCAGTACAAAATGCTGTACAACGCTACGTTGCTGCCGACATTCAGGAAAAGGAATGAATGAATGAATGAATCAACCGAATTTTGTGATTTTTAACGAAGCAGGTTCAATATTGGTGAAAGTGATTGAAGCCGACGACGAACGCAAGCACCGCTCTGGCAACGCAGTGACAATACCATTCGATCAATCAACAACTGTCAACCAAAAGTCACGTTGTTCGAGTCATACCGATTTCATAAAGTTTGGTGGTTCGTTTATTCCTATTATTTGGACACCGATCTGCTTCATTGCATGTTCCTCCTGATTCTTCAGTCCTCGTTTCCATTGTCGCCCAATATTTGAAAATAAGAAACGATAATGTTCAATGGTGTCCACTTCAATCCACACTATGATTCGAGTGGGGAAACGCCTGAAAAGGGCGAAGACCTCGGTTTTAACGAGATGACTCAGGATGTGATTGAGTGGGATGAAAGCAAGAACATGGAGTTGGATAAAAAATATTTGTCTCCACAACCACCGGGCAGCGGCTCAAAAGGGTCTGCTACTAGAGGAAGCGGCAATAGATCAAAATCGAGCACTCCCCTTTCGACATCTTCGGTGAATTCCTCGTTATATTTGGGTGCCAAACGCCGGAAGAAAAGAACTGAACCGGGGAATGAAAACGTCGCCTATCACAACGGAATTCGAACCGCTCAAAGTAATGCAGTCGATACAACAATAAATCTTTACAACGTCGACAAAAAGCCAAATCGTTCCGCTACTGCACTACCGCAACGTCATCGACGCCGACGACTGGGATATCCCCTGGCATATCAGAACGAACGAAAGAATCCAATGCCAGTCAACACTTCAAGTTTCGCTCACAATCAATCAAAGTCAGCAACAGCGCGACACGACGACTTTGCTCAACTTCTCGAAGCAATATCAACACCCAAGTCAGGGCAAAAACCGCGAGTTCCACTTTCTCCGGTCGATCCAAACAGGTCTGAACCATGCTCTTCAAAGAATAATACCAGTAAGAAACGGCTACTCCCTCCACCACAAACGTCATCAATACCCGCGACAGAAAACAATCACTCATTTCCGCAACCAAACTTTTGCGAGCCAGCAAAAACTATATCACCCAAGGAATGTCAAACTCGCGAATCGAATCAACTTCCACCGACCCAAAGCATAGAGATTTCTGCATCGGATACAAAGTTGACTAATGGTTCCGATGATATCAGCGACAAAGATGAATTTGGTGAAATCGATTTTTCGGAAGACGACCTCGCTCAAATCGATTCTCTGACGCAACCACAATCCGAACCCCCTGTAAAGGAAGTGGCAAAAGCATCCGTTATAAGTCGTCACGACGCTCCTAGGAACAAGACAGACGAGATAATTCACCAAGAATGCGTCAAAGAATCTTCTGATGAGTTTGGCGATTTTCCATCGGACGTTGACTTTTCCCAAATAGATGACATGGTTTCAAACCAACCATCCAAAGCAATTGAAGAACGGCCGACTCAATGTTCAAAGCCAAAATCTATCGAAAAGAATGATTTTTCTTTGAATGCATCCAGCAAGCACAAAACACGCAAAGAAGAAAACGTAGAAGTCGAGGATGACGATGAGTTTGGATCTTTTCCAGACGACGTTGACTTTTCCTGCTCTCGAAACGAATAATACTTCTGCGAATGTACAGAGCAACACTGAAAAGCACAACGAAAAAGCGAAGATGGAGGAAGTCGAGGATGACGATGAATTTGGATCATTTCCAGGCGACGTTGACTTTTCCACTCTGGATGCCGCGGTTGCTACGCAATGCTGCCGTCCGAAACCCGTCGATGGAAAAATCGCTGAAGAGGAGGACGAGTTTGGCGATTTTCCGGATGATATTGACTTCAATGTCCTTGATCAAGTTGTTACCGAAAGTATATCAAAACCGAGAGTAATTGCGAATCCTAGTTGCGACCCGGTTCGAAATCAAAAATCAATCAGACGTGGCTGTGAGCAAACGTCCTTTATGAACTTTTCCAGGTACAAGGTTCTATCTGTTGATACTGATGAAAGAAACAATACCAAGATATTAAGAGTTGCCACCTGGATCAATTCGATGGCAGATAGCGACGAAGTGAGAAAGAAATTTCTCAAAGATGGAAGGATAAAAAGATCCGAGTGCCATGTTCACGGAGAGGACAATAATTGCATTTTCACGCATGCTGCAAGGGACATCGATTACCCTGAAGATGGGTCACTTTATCTTTGCGGAGAGTGGAGTTTCACTCCGGTTCAATCCAGGCGACGTAATTCATGTTTGCTCACTGGCAGGCCAGTATAAGACTGATACAGAAGCTCTTCCAATCGTCCTTCATTCTTATCCTCCTCCTGGGTCAGATGTGGATGATCTAATCCTCGTATTGCATCCCGAAATGTTAATGTCACCAAGTATCATCAGCGAAACGGCTACTTGCAATCGACGAGCTGCATTGAAATCCAAAATAGGATCGTCTGGAATATCCGCAAAGTCAGCCTGTATTGGTACGATGAGGCACGGACTCTTCGAAGCTTGCATGAAATCAGCCGAATTCGATGTATTGTTTGCACAGCGAGCAATCAAGAAGATCATTCGAGAAAACGCAGAGATGCTTATAGGCTGCAATGTTACAGAGGCTGAAGCCGAAGCTGAAATTCTCGGCGTACTCCCCATGATACAACAATTTGCAAAGGAATACACGACATTGAGAAATGATGTAATGATGCTCTCATCGTTGGGAAAACCTGTCGGAGGTGTTGCCTGTCATCCAGACATTCGGTTGTTAGTCAAAGGCGTCCATTCTGTTGAAGAGAATATAGTGTCACCATCACTTGGACTGAAGGGATCTATCGATGCAGTTTTGGAAGCGGAGTCGAAGACTCTAGGCCACAAACACAATTCTCCCTCGTCGACCAATGCCGTTCAGTAATTCGGGTCCACAACAGTCTTTGATGTGTCTTGAACTTAAAACTGGCCACAACCAAAACATCCAGAATGTGCACATGGCACAGCTTTCCCTGTATACGTTTATGCTACAGAGTCGATATGGTGCACTTCTTGAATCCAACGAGAACGCTAATTTGGGGTCGCATCCTACACAGAGAGCTGCTATAAGGGGAGGAGCCCCGGGTGGCATTTTGTTGTATCTCAACGATAAATCACAGCAGATTTGCCATGTATCTCCTCAAATGAACGAGGTGAAAACCTTGATGAGCCAAAGAAATGTAGTTGCAAGTGATTCGATACAAGCGTTGCGCCCGAGGGGAATCAGCCTCTCCTTCAACGAGGAAGATCGGAAGGAAAACGAAGATTATCTAACAGCGAAACTTCTGCCAGCTCCAACCGCAAACTTACCAGAAGTGAAATCTAGTGCACACTCTTGTGAGAGGTGCTTTTCGAAGCGAGAATGCATGCTCTATGCGGCAAGTGACCCGACAAGTGACATGGGTACTCATCACAACTTGCTCTCGCGATTCACGGGACATTTGGGAGAGGAAGAGATGGAGTACTTTCGCAAGTGGGATAGGTTAATTGATATCGAAGCTGAGTCATCTGACACGAAGGCTTCAACTCCGTGGCTTACTAACTCTCGTGGCCGTGAAACAGAAATGGAGGAATCGATATCAGGGATGACTTTCTCCAGTCAGTCGTCTCACAAAGTTGCAAACTCGGACGCCTTGGTTTGCTTTCGACGGAAGACGGAGACATGTTCTCAGTCCTCCTGCGAAAATCTTAACATCGTCGTTGGTTCTCACGTCATAGTGAGCACGGATGGAAACCCCATGGACAATTTCACAAGAAAAGCTCCTAACCAAAAGCAACACCAGAATCGTATGTACATCACGAAGGGGTCTGTCGACCGTATCGAAGAGGACAGAATATTCATATCTACCACCCTCGATGAAATGAATCGAATTAAATTGCTCACTACGCAGTATCATCAACAGCAGAGTGAAAATGGCGTTTGCTCGGAAGAATCGTTATTATTCCGTCTCGACAAGAGTACTGCGACTTTTGGCACTGGAACGCTTCGATGGAATTTAATCAATTTCTTAACGAGTGACTACACTGGGAAGAAGAAAGAAGAAACCACAGAGCTCGATCTTATCAAACAACGTCGGCTGACATGGCTTCGTGATGTCGTGATCAGATTGAAAGCTCCGGAATTTGCCGAAGATCCCCACGCTTCTCTCTTCTATGGCCATGATTTGCAAATTCCTGGTTGTAACTTACAAGAATTGTCGAAAGAATTTTGTTTATTGAACCACGCGCAACAAATGGCAGTCAGAAAAGTCATGAGTGGAAGAGACTATACATTAATCCAAGGATTGCCAGGAACGGGGAAAACGTCAACCCTGGCTTTTTTGACGCGACTTCTCGTCGCACGAGGACGTCGAGTTCTAATCACTGCATACACTCACTCTGCCGTTGACAATATTATGTCAAAACTAATGGATAAGGGAATGGGATCCCGAGATCGACAACCGGGACTTTCTGACCTCGTTCGGCTCGGAAGTAAACGTCTTAATCACGGAAGTTTGAAACCAATAACACACACCGAGTTGGCACTTGAGTTCGACAAAATGTCCGGTTTACAATCAACTCATGATGATGTTGCCCATCCATCAGCAACGTCGTTGAAGCAGGTTATCGCAACATCCCGTGTTTTAGGTGTAAGTGCGTTGACCCTTCCTCGATCTCCTCTGCTACAATCTGAGATTTTTGATGTTGTCATTATTGACGAAGCGGGTCAGATGAACGAACCTACAGCAATTGGTGCTCTAGCGGCGGCTGACTCGTTTATCCTCGTTGGAGATCACAAGCAACTTCCGCCTCTGGTCAACAGTGTTATCGCCGACAAAGGTGGATATGGGATATCGATTCTAAAGAAATTGGCAGATCAACATCCCCATGCGATCGCACCGCTCACCATGCAGTATCGAATGAATGAAGAGATTTGCAAGATAAGCAGCGAGTCAATTTACGGAGGTCAAATGCAATGTGGCAACGACAGAGTAAGATCCCAACTACTTGAACTTCCTGAATTTCCATCATCACTACCAACTCCATCTAGTGATCGATGTGTCGCATGGTTGCACTCGATCTTAGATCCGAAACGATCTGTCGTTTTTGTAGACACGGACAAGATAAAAGAAAAAGAAAAAACCATGGCTCTTGAAGGAAAGCTAGGCGGAAGTATCGTCAATGGAACGGAAGCAGAATTGGTTTGGCATGTTCTGAAAGCAATGGAATTGTGTGGTCATGATCTCTCCGAGATTGGAGTGATTAGTCCTTTCCGTGCCCAAATAAAGGTGATCGAAGACAATACTTCTGTGGCACCTTGGAAGAAGAAAGGCCTAGAAATGAGTACAATCGACAAATATCAAGGCAGGGATAAATCAACGATTATTCTTTCATTAGTACGCAGCAATACAAAAGGCACCGCGGGACGCCTCCTTCAGGACGCGAGACGACTAAACGTTGCTTTTACCCGAGCAAAGTGCAAACTCATCGTGATAGGCTCCTATGGAACGTTGAAAAACGGAAGCGCTCCACTAAAACCGATTTTGAATCGAATGGAAATGAGAAAGCAACGAATTGAACTTCCTGACAATGCCCTCGAGTGCTACAACATCATGTAACTACAAAATGATTTCAACGCTAGACTCAAAGGCAATAGAAATTAAAAAGACTACTCTAGACTCAAACTTTTTACCACGCGAACTCTCTAACCTTCACTTGTTCTTGCTCACTCGCCAAGACTGTTTTTCGTATGGCTTTGGTGAGCACTGGGAGACCTTCACCGGTTGCACCAGCACTGATCCCAAGAACATCCATTTCCATTTGAATCCCAGCCTCTTGGGCCTTGTCTCGTAGTTTCGAAAAAATCTCTTCTCGTTCATCCTCCAACAAGAGATCGACCTTGTTGGCGACTACGAGACATTTTCTATTCAACATATCTCCATCTCCGTATGCCGACAGCTCTTGGAGCAATATTTCAAAATCTTCAATCGGATCTCTTCCGTCGATGCCTGCGGCATCTACAATATAAAGGAGTGCCTTTGTTCTCTCCAGGTGTCTCAAGAAGTCGTGCCCCTTTCCTTTTCCCTCGGAAGCTCCCGCAATGAGACCCGGAACATCGGCTGCACACACCCGAAAGCCGTCACGATACTCAATGTAAACCAACCTAAAGGATTTAGTGTCGTAAATGGATATGGGGCTATATACGGTGTTGCCCTGCTGGTTGCGGAGAGGAGACTCGATTTGCCGGCATTCGGGAATCCCACCAGACCAATGTCCGCAATCAACTTCAATTCTAGTTCGAGCCTACAGGTTTCGCCCGCCTCGGGTTCCGCCCACTTTGCAATTATTTCGGGTGACGGTATTGGTCCATTTGTACTGGCAAAGGATATGTTTCCATATCCGCCTCGACCTCCCTTGGCAACAACAATGTGCGAACCCGGCGTGTCCAAATCTGCAATTTCCACCCTTTCTTGTTCCCCCCACGCCGTAAAATTGTAGGTCGGAGCATCACCATCGTCGTAATCAGGGGGCAGATAGTCGTCGTCGTCATCGTCTTCTTCATCGGAATCATAATCATTTGATGCCAAATACCCTCCTTCGGATTGAACTTGGCTTTGCAAATCCCCAAAGGGATAATCCTCGTCTGGGCTTGTTATGGAATCGGGTCTTTTGCCGTGTAATCCATACAGTTCCTCCTCGTTTGTGTGATCGACAAGCTCGTTGACTATTTTGGTTATTTTCTTGGTCTCGGGATCGTAGTGTTCGTCGTATTCCAACACCCGGCGGACGACTACCCCACAGGGAACCCGCAAGATAGTGTTCTTCCCGTTCTTGCCGTTTTTGCCCTGGGCGCCTCCAGCAGATCCTGCATTGGCGGTAACGTGTGGCCGTGTCCAACGAAGACTCTGTTCCCTGGGATCGGCAAGGATAAGCACGGATCCCCCGTTTCCGCCGTGTCCCCCGTCGGGACGACGCTTGCGCTTTCTGCCAATGTGGAACATGGACGTCGACCCATTGCCACCGGACCCTCCCGATACCTGGACACGCGTTCGGTCGACGAACCTATAGGATTGTCTGCCCCTTCCCTTTTTCTGTGTGTTTTTGTTTTCCTTTTTTCGCTTCCTTGTCGAGGACGACGGGAGAGGTGTATACGTGGAAAAGGCGCTGGTCAACGGGTTCGGAATACCAATTTTGCCAACGGTATTTTGGCATGCTACGGAAGGCAAAAAGCGCGCCAGTGGTGGATTTCGGATGCAACTTCTCGAGATTCTTCCGAGCATCGTTTCACGTCTCTTAAAGGTGATTCCCCGTTGTCGTTTGTATTATATTTGAAATTTCCTTGGGGTCTGTGATGGTATGAACAATCTTAAATCATTAAAAATCATCGACAACTGCTAAATCATAAATTTTTCTTGGTTCACAAAAGAAATCCATTATTTGGGCAGCTCATTGTGATGTTTGAGTCGTCCGAGTCAAAGTAAGAGCTCGACCTTTTAAGAGGTCTTGAAATTTGAAATTTGAACCTGCTTTCCGTACAGACGATTGGACGGTGTGATTGCACATAATTCTATCAATCTGTCTGCCTTTTGATCCCCAACCCTGCTCAACGAACACATACCTTCACTCCCCCGGTGCAACTACATCGGCATGTGTTCTCCTTCACAATGGAATTCTCTCCGAGGTCCCAGAATTCGAATCCGAATAAGACCTCGACCCTATCGATGACACACACCCTGCGAGCGAACTTCAAAACCGGACCATGATGTTTAGGTCACAACTTATTTATTCCCTCTCACATTTTCTTTCTCTCATTATAGCTATATCGAGTATTGACATCCATCCCGAAATGATCCAAAAGACAGCAAATCTGATACGTTCCGTCGCAGTTGTCGGCGGAACACACGGCAACGAATATACCGGCGTTTTTTGCGTCAAGGCTCTCGAACGACAACTCCAAAAAACGACACGAAAATACCCCTTTGAAGTATCGACGCTCATTGGGAATCCCGAAGCTTACAAGGCCAACAAACGATTTGTCGACGAAGATTTAAATCGGCAGTTCTCGGGAGCCGCATTGGCTGCCGCCTCCTCTTCTTCCAAGTCCAGTCTGTCGGTGGAACAACAACGCGCCCAGGAAATCGACGAATTGCTGGGCCCCAAGTTCGGTGACGAACCTCCGGCAATGGACTTTATCGTCGACTTACACACGACGACGACCAACATGCACACGACGCTGATTGTCGGACAGGGCGATCCCCTCGCCACCCAGGCCGCTGCCTACGTGATGCACGCGTGCCGAAAGAAAAACCTTAAGGTGTGCATCGTTCTGCACACACATTCCTCCCAAAAGGCGCGTCCGAACCTTGCGTCGATTGCCCCCCACAGCTTTACGATCGAGGTGGGCCCCGTCCCTCAAGGAGTCCTGAGGCACGACAAGGTCGAAGAAACCCAAGAAGCTTTGGACAGCGTTTTGGAATATTTAAAACGAAACCAAGAGGAACCCGAAAAGGTTTTGGAGGAACTCAAAGAGTGCTACCCGAACGGAAGAATTCCGTGCTATCGATCGGCACCGGCTTCGAGACAAGGAGAAATGTCGGCCAAGCTGGTGTGGCCATCAGATCCCGACAACGAAAACTTTCCTCAGTGGCTAGTGCACAAGGACGTCCAGGACCAAGATTTCAAAGAGATCGAAACCGGCGATCCGCTCTTTGTCAACCTGGACGGAGACGTGATACCCTACGACGGGTCTCACGGGTCACCGATACTCGTAATGTTCGTCAACGAGGGTGGTTACTACTATGCGAGCAGTGGAACCGGCATTTCGGTTGCTCAGAGGGACGAATTCGATTTGCTGACTGGGAAACTCATTCCAAATTGTGCTGCCCAGTAAGCAATGTAAGATTGTGTTTTTAGCTTTAGGAAACATTAGAAATTCTTGTCGAAATACTACAATATTCTACTTTTTCACTTTTGCAGTCTCAAGTCGTCGTTGTCAAAAAGTCAAGAATAAATATTCTTCAATGAATTTAAATTAGTTTGAGTCGAATCAATCATCAAAAGTGTACGTACGTACTGGTCGATTTTCATTGTCCGGGTTTCTTTTGGTAGGATACCCAATCATTAGATTGAGTCGAATCAATCAAACGTGGACGAAACCGATCTACATCCCATACACGAAATAATTTTTAAAGTGTCTTTCATGTTCTTCATTCTTTTTGTGAACTGCCTTCCGATTTTTCAATTTCATGATTCAAATTGGTGACATTCTTCACGTTCAGTTCGACAATCAACAAGTACTGTGACGACTGGATGACTCTTCTGGAATCGAACCACCATTCGTGGAGGACGTATTCAACATTCCAAAAGAAAGAAATAGCGATTGCAGCAATGCCTGCCGCAACAGCGTACAGCGAAGTTCCAGCCCACGAACAAGAAGCCAGACAATGCGAGGAAGACGAGGACGAACGACTGACGACGGGTGTTGTGTCCTCTCCGATCGAAATTGACAATGAAATCGACATAACGATTTCATCGGATTCATTGGGTGATGATGATGATGATGATTTTGAGAACAGCGATACAATTGTATTTGTAGACGAGGCCATTGAGCGTTTGGGAATGGGTCGGTTTCAGATGATCGTCTTGACAGCGGCAGGTTTGTGCTTTGCAGCAGACGGCATGCAGGTTTTGCAATTAACCTTTTTGAGCGAAGTCCTCCGAGTTCAATGGGACCTGAACGACGAAGAGACGGCATTCATCACGTCCATTCTGTTCATTGGAGCGATATTCGGAACCCTGACGCTGGGACCCCTGGCCGACAAAAAAGGACGAAAACCCGTCTTTTTGCTTGCCTCGTCGGTCATCAGTGTCTTTGGGGTTGCCGTCGCAATGGTGAGCAGCTACCGGGCACTTTTGGCAAACTTGTTCATGGTGGGGTGGGGAGTTGGGGGTCTGACCGGTGAGTTGACTGTTTTGTCCGATTGTTCTTTGGTTGTCGTGCTCGGGGTATCACACGATGCGCCACCACGAATCGACAAAAACGTCAGAATTATCCCGTGTACTCTAACCGAATGATGTTTTGAAATGGATTGCAGTACCATTTGACATTCTTGCGGAATTTTTGCCATGCCAAGCAAGAGGGGTGAATCTTTTGGTGATCGAATACTTTTGGACAGTGGGAGTTTTGTTTGTCGTATGCGTTGCGTATTATGCCTTGGGTGATGGAACCCAGGTCGAAGACTGGCGATCCTTTGTGACTAGCCTGTACAATTACCGTGTTGGCTTTCGGTGGTGATTGGATACTTTTTCGTTCCGGAAAGTCCAAGATGGCTCTGCTCGCAGGGTCGTTGCGAGGAGGCCATCGAAACACTGAGGAACGCTGCAAAAACAAACGGACACGACGACAAGCTATTGTTTCCAAGAGGAATGCGACTCAAAGACGAAGAAACGGAAGAATCTAATTTCTGCGAGCTATTCAGTCCACGGTGGCGATGGACTACAATTCGATTGTGGGGTGCGTGGGCTTTGTTTGCATTTGGTTACTATGGAACACTCATGGCAATCACAGAAATCTTTGATGCAGAGGGAGACGCCGGACAGGACAGCACGAACAACTTTGATTACGGAGCCATTTTTGTGAGCAGCTCTGCAGAACTAGTGGGGACAACGATCGCGATTTTGGGTGTTGACAGAGTCGGGCGCATTCGATTGCAGGTTTGGGCATACGCTCTGGCCGGAATCTTTGTGTTTTCTCTGTATTTTTCGGCATCTCGCGACTACCACCGAACAGTCTTGATCGCATTCGGATTTCGGAGCTCGAATATTCGAAATGACGGGCAGTTGCGTTTCATGGGTTAGCACGGCCTGAGATACTGACCACCGAGGTCAGAACCTACGGGTCATTCCGCTGCGAATGCAGGTTGCTCGAATAGGATCCCTGTTCAGTCCATTTCTGATCCAAGGGCATGGATCACTGATCAAGAAGGGTCTGGTCATGCTTGTGATACATGCAGGAACTGTCGTCTTTCGTTTCCGGTCTTCCCGAGACAAAAGGATCACGTATGGGATTGTCACAAGATGACTATTTCGTTGGAATCAGTTGGAGACACGGATTGAGGACGGCTTCAATGACGAGGACGTACAAGAGGCGGATGCCCCGTTCCCATCGATACACATACTCTTGGATTGACTTTCAATCATACCTCTAGTGCTACAATAAAGCATGTTGCCTCAAAAAGAAATCAGCTATGTTTAAGTTTCTAATAATGTCCAGTTTTGTGCCTGCTAATAAAGTGTAAACAATTATTTCTCCTATGATTTTTGAATTCAACAATCGATACAGAAAGCTTCTATATGAATAGCAGAAGGGTTTAGGATGCGAAAAAACGGCATAGCTAGCTCCAGAAGCAGAGCTGTCGCTACAGAAAGCCCTGTGTAGCGATAGGAGAAATTGGAGGGGTGACGCCATACACGTAGCAAATGTTGTTGTTTTTCTTCGAAAATCTAATATTGAATTTCAACAATCGATATAGCAATCTTCTATATGAATAGGAGATGGGTTTAGGATGCGAAAAAACGGCATAGCTAGCCCTAGAAGCAGAGCTATCGCTACAGACAGGTGTCCCGCCTGAGTTGTGGAAAAATCACCACCTAAATAATACTAACCCCAATAATGAATTGCATCTGGTTGAAAATTGGTCCGTAGTGTAGTGTAGTGTAGTCTAGTGTTATCATACCATTTACTCAAAAATCCCCCAAAAGTTCGTAATTCAATAATTCAACTGTGTTGACTAAAGTGTACTCTCGAAAAAGTTGCGCGTTAAGCTGCGCGATGCGGAAGAACGAGAAAGACTCCCGGAATCCAAGACGCGAACCAGAATGACTACTTTAACAGTTACAGCCTGGAACATCCGGCCAATGAGATCCTAAACGGTAGGCCCAAGAGTCTCAGTACGTGATACGCCTGTCACTCTTGTCACACCAATTTCTCAAGTGCAACGGAAACTCTTGCTTCTCTTCTTTTGACTCTTGAGCTATTGACGGAACACATCATCAGAAGCATAGATTCCTCGTTGGAAATCACGGAAGTACAATACAATCCAAGTGATAAAGAGTTGGCTTGATCACTCTCATTGCCTAATAGATCGAATCAATCTGAATTGCCGATTGACGATCACCAACAAAGCTTCTTTGGCGTCAAGGGACTCACGCCAGCATCGAAGAAATCGGATCCCAATATTACGAAAAGAGTTGACGTTGGTCCAAGTTCTCTTGATGGGGAAGACTGAAACACTAACAATATAAAATGACGGCGCCATCTTTTGATTCGAATGATGATGTTGACTTTCGGACAAGTCCTCAACCAGGTACCGGAGGCGGAAACATCAAAGGTATGTTTAGAATTGTGCACGAGCTGTTTTCTTTCAAAGATTCTTTGTTTGATGGTTTCCTTACACGCTCTTTTCTCTTTGAATTCTTTCAGTCGCCGTGAGACTTTGTCCGATATGGGAAGGTACAAAAGGATCCAGAAAAAGAGCTTTGGCAAATAACGATAATAATAAAGCATGGGGTATTGAATTTGGTGGAGAAACGGCGTCGTTGATCCAAAAGGGGCTTTCGCGAAAGGTCGAAGGCCGCACCGTCTTTCATTTCGATCGGGTTTTCGATGAAGACACGCAGACTCCTCTGGTGTACCACGGCTTGGCAAAACCAATGGTGCCTGCCGTCTTGAACGGAAAACATGCTACGATATTTGCCTACGGGCAGACAGGAGCGGGGAAAACTTTTACAATGCAGGGGGGAGATACGGTCGAATCCTGGCCAGGCTGGTATAATACAACTGGTGGCGTTTGATTTGTTTCAAAGGATGTGGAACGATATGAAACGAAAGTACAAAGTCAAAGTATCATATTTCGAAATCTATAACGAACAGATCCGCGATTTGCTCGCGGCCGACGATGGGGACAACTCGTCAAGTTATGGCAGCAGTCACAGTCGGGGAATCACCGTCAGAACCAACGAACGCGGAGAAGTTGTGGTCAATGTGAGGCAGAAGGAGGTTCACAATGTCGACGAAGCGCTGGAGATATTATCGCAAGGAAACGCTCTTCGCACGGTAGCTGCAACAGATATGAACGAGCACTCTTCCCGAAGTCATTCTATTTTTCGTCTCACTGTAGAGAGTCGGAGTGCTATGGATGAAGGAGAAATTCTCGACAATGCAAGTGCCGGGAAAGTTAGAGTTTCGGATCTCAATCTGGTGGATTTAGCAGGATCAGAGAGTCTCAAGGCCACAAAAACTACCGGGATTCGGGCGAGAGAAGGAGCAACGATCAACAAAAGGTAAGCACGTGATTGTCGCCTTTTCTGAAATCCTTTTGCATTTTCATTTATTCTTACCCGTCTTGTGTTGTTATTTTCTCTCTCTTCCAAAAGCCTGCTTGCATTGACTACTGTAATTCAAGCGCTAAGCCAACCGGCTAAGAAAAAACCTCAGCACATCAATTACAGAGATTCGAAACTAACTAGGATACTTCAGCCCCATTTGTCTGGAAATGCAGAAATGGCAATCTTGTGTTGCGCATCACGAGGAAAGAACTTTGTAGAAGAGACGAGGTCTACCCTAAAGTTTGCCTCATGCGCAAAGCTTGTACAAATGAAAGCAGAAGTTAACGAGGTCGTCGACGACGGTGCAATTATCAGAAACTTGCAAAACCAACTGTTGGAAGTCCGGAAACAACTGGAACTGGCGCAAAGGAATTTGGAAGAAGAAAAGATGAAACTAGAAGAAGAAAAGGCGCGGAAACCTATTGTCATAAAGCCAACCGCAAACGACGAAAAAGCCGCGCTTTCTTCGGACATTCTTGTCGAGGATAGTATGGAAAAGTTCCCCTCCAATCTTGGTTCGGCGCGAAGAAACTCTATCCAAAGACATTTCAAAGATATTGCAGAAATCGCGGATACATTGGATGCCAAAGAGACAAGTTCTTCGCAGGGTAGTACGGCGAATTTGAGTAGTGTAGACGACAAACCAAATGAAAAGGAAGCTCATCTGCCGCCGTCGATACAGAAAATTGTTGGGGAATCAAATCGCAAATCCGAGTCATGTGGTTCTCTGGTAAATACTTCAGACGATGATAGTTTCTACGACCCAGATGAACCAGGCCCCGATATTTCTTTGAACATTTGCAGCCAAGTGAGCAATCCAGAAACCATTCGCGGAACACCGGGAGCAGACCCCAGGGAAAAGTCGGTTTTCAGGCCTCAGGTTTCGGACAGTTTCTGTCCGAATGGACGATTGGAAAAAGACCTATCTTGTGATGATACGGCTCTGAGTACCACAAGCGCTGTTCAGAGCCGAAATCCTCTCCAAGCAATTGAAAGTCTAAAGGATAGAAATTGCCTTCTTCCAGACGAAATCACCATAATTGACACAGCCATGGCTGCGGGAAGCGACATGTGTTTGATGGACCGAATCAAGGATTCTGAAGCACGAATTCGATTTTTGGAAGAAAAGCTGGAAATGTCGGACAATATAATTGAAGCAAATTTCAGGGACCTCAAGCGTGCGAGGTTATGCATACGAGATTTGGTTCAACGAAATGCCGACATGAATGCTGGATTGGACCAGAAAGGAAGGGAGGAAGCCAAGAGAAATTACGAAGTGGGCGAGATCATGGTCGAACAATACTGGCTTTTGAAAGCATCGCTTTACGGAAGCCTATTCTTTTTCTTATCGGGATCTCACGAATATTTCTTGGCATCGGCATTCTTTGTTTGGCTGTGTCCTAGAGACCAGCCTTACAGCTTGATTAATCTGTAGATAGATTCATAACTCATAAACTATTTAGAATCATTCTCCTAAAGTAATTACGATATAGCAAATTCGACTGGGACAACATCAGGGTTCTTCTCTGGAGCAAAGCAAAGGCCTTCTTCTTCCAAAGCAGTTTTTAGCATCTTCGAGAAATTCAGGTAAGAAATGCTCCTCCAACATGTCCATCATATCACGAGGAACTAGCATCCATGACAGAGATACCATCGGGTGTCACCAAAGTCGGAGGAAGCTTCCAACTTTAAGAGATGAAGACAAGTTCGTTCTGGTTGCAAACCCCATTTCTTTCTCCATTCGCGGTTGGTTTTCGAGTTGCCGTGTGTCGAATCGCCAATGATTGGATGGGAGAGACCGTTCAGGTGTTTTCGTATCTGATGCCATCGTCCGGTTTGGATTCCTTGCCAAGACTAGGCTTGCTCTAGGCCGATCGAGGGCACCATTCTCGTTGCCCTGTCCGGCAATGAACCGAAAATAACTGGTTGCGTTTTTCAAGAGTCCCTCCTTCGTTCTTGATGGGTCGGGTGCACTTCGAACCATCCCTTCTTTCTTAAAATCTCGTTCACCCACTATGCCTTCCCCGCGCACCAAAGCAATGTACGTTTTGTGGGTGGAAGACGTTTCCGACATGCTTTCTTGCAGGGTTGCCGTCGCGTTGCCACCGTCTTGGTCCGATTTGGCCAAACTCATTAACAGGCATCCACTTGCTCCACGGTCTAGACGATGGATAAGATTGACAGCGCTCTCCCACCTGCCTCGCGAGCGCGTTGCAACATAGGGAACCTCGGGTATGGAATTGGTTTTCTTCTTTTTGCTTCCCGTCCAGTCGCTTCGATGACAAAGAACTCCCGGCGGCTTGCTCAACACGAGGTGGTGTTCGCCGCGATCCAGAATCGAGACGGTTCCGTTGAAGATATAGGGCTCTTCCTCACCAATCTCTGTCGCCACCGACGCCAAGCGTAATCCTTCTCGAATGGATTTTGCCTTTGTAGTAGTACGAGTGCGATCGATGCTCACAGAGAGAAAGGCCCTACCCGATGCTGTCCAAGCGCAGACCAAAGTAGTCGTTGCCGACCAGCAGAGCAACGAAACCAAGGAGCGCACCATTGTAATGGAATTTAATTTCAAGAATCTGGAGTGATTTGTAGTTGTCCAGAGCAATATCTTGTTCTTCATCAATGAACAAACTTGTTTTGATGGATGAGTCGGATGGAAAGTATTCAGTCGGATGGAAGTTTTTCTGTTTGGCGCGCAAAATACGTACTCGCAAAGTAATCGTACGCTCGATCAGACGTCATAACAAAGTCCTTTTTCGGTGATGGTTTGAGTTTCGTTTGTCGTCTTTGATTCTGAATCACAAATCCGAATTTAAGTTGGAACAACACAATTCATTGACTATCGACAAGTCGTCAGGAGTACTGTAGACTATGAACTCTTCGTCGAGGCTACCGCTTCCAGCTCTTCGATCGATCGGTCGCAAAGTGGATCGTTTGCGAAATCCACTCTTGCGGTCGTCATCCACCACCACGTCGTCGTTGTTGGATGCTGACCACTATCGAAGACGCAGCAATCGCATAAACACGATCGGAACTAGGTGGTTCTCGGAGGATACTGGCGTCTCCAAGGCCTTTGACAGGAATCTGAAACAAAAGCAAAAAGACAATGCCGCCCGATCTGCGCAAGCTTGGAGGAACGACGACGACAGGGTCGACTACAACTATTTCCGCAAAGAAATGGCCTTTCGATTGGTAGATCGCCTCGACGACATCAAGAGGGAAGAAGGTTTTCCGTTGGCACTTGATATTGGTTCGGGATCGGGACAGATTTACGAAGCAATATGTTCTGATGACGCTTTCGAAGGAGAAGGAGGGATTGGTGGAGTCCGAAAATTGGTCATGCTCGATTCCAGCGACGGAATGCTGAATTATAAAAATGTCGAAGACGTGGAAGGATCGCATCGATGCGGTGCCTACAAGTTGAATGCGGACGAAGAAGACGATCTACCGTTTCCGGACGGAACCTTTGATCTCGTCATGAGTTCGCAGTCTATCCACTGGGTGAATGATTTGCCAAAGTTGTTTCGAGAGGTTTTCCGGGTTTTAAAGCCCGACGGGTGTTTCATGTTTTCCATGATTGGGGGTGCGACACTTCCCGAGCTACGCATAGCATTGACTCTTGCGGAATTGGAACGAGAGGGTGGAGTTGGTGCTCATGTTGGGCCATTTGTCGAACTGTCCGATGTGGGTTCTCTCATGCAGAACGCCGGATTCTCGTTGCCGACGATTGATATCGACACGGTCAAGATATCCTACCCGGACGCATTTGTTCTCATGGAGCACTTGCAACGAATGGGAGAAGGAAACGCTTCTCTTCGACGACGCGATCACACCGGAAAAGACATCTTTTTGGCGGCATCCTGCATTTACGATGAAATGTTTCCCATCGAAACAGAAGGAGATGAAATCAGAGATATCGAAGCATCGGCGCAAGTCATATTTGCCATTGGATGGACTCCTCACGAATCCCAGCAAAAGCCAGAACCTAGAGGCTCGGCGACACATCGCATCGGAGAAATAGTTCCGGAAAAGCATACGGCAGAAAAGTAAATGTAAATAGCCATTTTCTTATTTTGAAAATCGCCAGTCATCACACTTTTCCAGTGAAGCAATATTGCGTCTCCAGTAGACGTAAAGAAATATGTTGTATAGTTTAGAACTTTTTTCAACAAGTTTTTATTGTTATAGAGGAATAGACAAGAGAGGAGGTTTTTCACCTGCAACACTAAACTGGAAGTCCTAATTGGTACGCTTCGTCCTTTTCACCCTTTTTTATAGATATGTATTAGAGATAGGATCCTACATACGAAAACTATGAATGCACAAATTTCCTGTACACGAAAGTACGTACTTCTCACGCGCCAAACATAACGTCGTACAGCACCGACCAAGCATTCCGTTCGACGATTTCTTCTCATCTCACATAATTTTTGGAAAACCCATCATCCAGAAACATCAAAACAACAGAAGAACACATCATCCGTTTGGAAGTCAAACTTCTGATTGTTAATAAAATAGCATTTGCTTTATCACAATTGAAGGCATCTCATCCCGATTGATAGACTATATTGCTGACGATCTCTGGGATTGGTATCATGATGGAAAGAAGGTTATTCCTCCGCAGCCTTCTATTTGGCATAGTTCTTCGTCAAGCATTTCTCCTCTTCATTTCAACCGTTTGTGGCGATTAAAGCCCGGGGGTCAGCTTATATCGACAAAAGCATAACAATCAGTGTACCGTTATGGTCCTCGGTCGATGCCTCGGAAGCCGGAGATGTTGGTAGTGAGATCATTGATGTCGAGGCAAGCGAGAAGGAAACAATAGAAGCTCCATTGCCGAAAATCAAAAAGCAGTTTTGTGTCACTGGTATCTCACCACCCAAAGAAACGACACTCAACGAAGCTGTAAGCAGATTAGCAAATATTTCTTTGGAGGAGGCAAATGCCTTGGTGGAGCTTGGAGCTGTTTGGGCAAAGATCGATATCATGACGGAAGATGATGTTTTGGCTCAGTACGACAATGATAGCGAAGAATTGTACGCAGATCTTCCGCAAGGATGGGGAAGCGGATATTTTGAAGGTGACGACGAGGCAGATATGGAAGCATACATCGAAAAAATGGAATCGCAACGATTTCGAAGAATTCTTACGCCTACAAAATTGTCACCTGGGACAGACTTGAGAATATATCCAAACCCCAGGCGATTTCCCGCTTGCTACAGTCTCACCAACAAAAATCTCCTTCACCAAGACACAACTTTCATTGTGGTGGACAAACCACCTATGCTGCCAACACAGCCGGATGCTAGTAACTATTACGAGAACTGTCCGGGTTGTGCGCAGGATATCCTAGGACCCTTTCAAGATATCGTGGGAAACACAATTCGAAGACCACTTCTCTGTCATCGTGTAGATTCAGTTGTAGGCGGTTGTGTGGTAATGTCGAAGGATCGAAACGGTCAGAAAGTTTTCCAAGAGCTTCAACGACAGCGTAAGGTGAAAAAAGTCTATCTAGCTGTAACGAAAAAGCCAGTACCAATTGGTATGCATCTGCATTGGATGTGGTCTCCTCAAACTCAGAGAGGCAAAGCAGGCGGACCTCCGTGTCAGTTAGTCAGCCATTTCGCTCCAGAGTCGAGACGCAAAGCCCGACAATTCTGGACGCGATGTATCCTAGAAGTAACAAAATGCGAACCCATCACCATCAACACCGATGAATATCAGTCGGGAGACGAGCCGCATTACCAAAACACCATTCGTTTAGTGACAGGACGGAAACATCAGGTTCGAGCACAACTGAGCAGTCTAGGCTGCCCTATTATTCGCGACACACTTTACGAACCCATGTCGGGAATTACGCTAGGAGATATTGAAATGGATGAAGATGAAATGGAGCTTGGGATCTCGAAATGTCGTGTCCCCGATCAACCTATAGGCCTGCAAGCACATGCTATCTTATTCGGGGGAATCAAAGCCCGTGCCCGTGAACCTTGGTGGGGATCAAACGTAGGTAGAACTGGAGGAATACTGTAAACAGTATGGAAATAATTCAAGTATAATTATCATTTATAGAAGGTTGTTTAAAAAACACAGCTTGCAACTTTTACTCCTTGATATCTAAAGATACTGTATATTCCCGGTGGGTTTGTTCTGAAATATTACAATTCATTAAAATCTACAAGAGTGACACTCCAATCTAATGATTGCGCTATCGTCTTCGAACCTTCATCCTCTTTTGAATTCTTGTAATCGCATATTTTCTCTTCCGTTTCCAGTCTAGCGTCAACGTCTGCCGCTCATTGTTCCATTCTACTCGTTCTTTTTCGTCGTTTTTGAATTCTTCAGGATTCTCCATAATGCGAATTCCATTGTTGCATCCAAAAAAGTTATCGACGTATTTTTGAAGATCTTCATCTGGTAGAGTCAATCCCTTTTGACGTTGTACAGTTTCTTCTTGAGCGTTCTCGTCGTCACTATCATTTCCTTGTGTGGAATCATTTGCGCTCGATGACAAAGCCTCGGTTTTAACCGTCCCTGGATCTTCCATGGGCGAGTCATCTTCGACCTTAGGAGTTACCGTTTCATCTTTTGAATCTGTTTCCGGTACGTTAAAGCCGAAACTGAACCCAGTTGGTGCTGAGTCGCTTTCGCTTGTTTGTTGTTTGTTTGCGTTGCTACTCTCGTTATCGTCAAGATTGAATCCAAAACTAAATGTTGAGCTCTTTTCGGACGTCGATGGCGCCGATACAGCAACAGCTGGTGTGTCATCTTGCTTCCAAGCATCTCTGGCATCACGAAAGACGTTTTCTAGCTTGTCTTGTTCGTACACAGTCGACACGTCTGGCAATTTCTCTCGGGTATCATTTTTTGGCTTGGAATCATCACTATCGTCAGAGTCGTCCATGGAATCGTCGTCCGACTCTTCCTCTTTGTTTGCAGAATCGTTTTCCTCCTTATCCTCGTCTTCGACAATGTACTGCTCACTCGACTTTGCGGTTGGATCGAAGCGTGGCATGAAGCCAAGGTTGGGCATGGTTTTCTTCTCATTTGCGGACAAAGTTGTGCTCTCGTTGTCGACCTTGGAATTCGCTTCGCTGTCGACATTTACGGGTCGGGTATTCGCCATGTCGGGAAAGATGCTAGACAGAATATTCAAGTTCGAAGCAACATCACCGACCAAATCAGATTCCGTATTATTGTCATCCCTCTTATGCAATGAATCGAAATTGTCCTCATCATCTGCGTATTTATTTTCGTCAAAGCTAAAAGAAGATGCATCATCAAAGCCCGCCGCAAATTCCTGGGTGGCCGAAACTGGTTTAAGTTGTCGATAGTCCTTGGAAGGGAAAGAGGAATCCATCTTTTCCTGATCGTCATCATCTTCTGAGTCTTCGTCTGTGCTCCAATGGTATGTTTCGGTTTTGGAATCACTTTCGACCTTATTCAGCTCTTTCTTTACGGAACTAGTCGCAGGCTCTGAATTCTCGCTGTCGCTGTCATCGTCAGACCACTCGTATTTCTCGGGTGTCTGTTTGGTTGATGGTTTATTATCAATAACACTTGCATCCGACGATTCACTGTCGCTCTCACTTTCGCTCGACGACGAAGAAGAAGATGATGATTCACTACTGGAGATCATTCCACTGGGGTCATTTTGATTCTCATTGGTGCGATCGAGATTCGCGATGGAAGTTCCTTCCGTCTCAAACCGAATGTGTACTGACCGATGCATCAAGGGTCCTGGCAACGGTATCCTTTCACCCTTTGTCTGTTTGCTACTGGCTAGAGTATTTTCGTCGTGTTTCTCCTTTTGTTTTTTCAGTTTGGTCAAGGCCTTGTGGAATCGAGACCAGGTTTCTACCGTCCAGGGTTTGGTATCGATGTGCACCGCAGTGTCCCCAAATTTCTTGCGCACTCGCAATCGCCGCGGAATGCGACTCGCTGCTTCCTGGGCTTCTGGTTCTTCGGTAATCGCTGCATCTTCTTTTGTTTCCCGCTCGCGTCGTTCTTGTGCGAGGCGTTCCAAAAAGTGTGGCTTTGCGGGTTCGACCACGAGCTTGCAACCCTTCCATTTGACGTTGTGATAATGCTTGTGAAGGATGGAAAGAGCAGAAACGGAATCGTCGTTCGAGATCGCGGTAATGTGCAAATATGGTTTGCTTTCCGTGTCAATGTAATCGCTATCGCTTCCGTCGTCTTCGTCGTTGTCTACAATCGACGAGGATTCGATTTCGATCTTATCGAGGGATTTCAGGCGTCGCAGAATATCTTTTCCGGAAAGCCGGGGAGGATTTAACCCCCCAATGTATATTCGTTCTCGAACCTTTTGTTGTGTCGTCTCCGATTCCATCTTGTCTTGTTGTGTCTTTCTCTCTCTTTGAGGCAAATGGTGATTGATAGCTCCCGGTATTATTTGGTAAAAAATACAGAGTTTCGGATTTTGTTGTGCTTGTTCGCATCGTGTCAAACGGAGATTTTGACCGCGTTGTTTCAGTGAAAAATTCGATGGTTGTCGCCAGTTTGTGCTGTGGATGATGTTTGATTAGTTCGATTAAAATAAATTCAGTTTAATCAGTTTAATCGAACTAAACAAATAGCCGTTAAATATTGAATCGAGCTAATCAAACAGCCGTTAAATTGTATGTGCTACAGGATTAGTTCGATTAAACTGAAAAACTGGGTTCGTATGAACCAAAAACGAGTTCGTATGAACCGAAAATGTACACGGTTTTTGTGCATTCGTACGAAGATCACTGATCACGTTCTTCACAAAATATTACAAACTCATCATCTGACAACTCTCGTCTTGAACTATCATCAAAACTGAACATAGCCAGCTAACAGTTAGCTAATTACAGTATTTTGGAAGTTGCTAAAGCGTTGATTGCGGTACAATTAAGCATGTGGCGCCTTTCCTGTGTCTTCGTGGCGTACTGCCTGTTTGGCATTACTCCCACACGATCGTTCCTAATGCCCTCTCGTTCGGACGTTCTCCGGTCAACGCTACGCCCGCCGATGCCCTCGCTCGTAATTCTTGAAGCAAAGTCGGGAAAGAAAAAGAAGAAACCCAAGGGTAACACGATATGCGTAAACCGACAAGCTCGGAGAAACTTTGAAATAATTGACACACTCGAAGCTGGAATCTCTCTATTGGGGACCGAGGTCAAGTCCATCCGGGATGGGAAAATGAACCTCCAGGACGCCTTTGTCAAGCCCGAAAAGAACGGAAGATCCTGCACGTTAATGAACTGCCACATTGGAAAACACACCATGTCGGGGGCATACTTTCAACACGAAGAACGACGGGCCAGGCCATTGCTGATTCACAAATACGAGGCACGGAAACTCTTGCAAAAGACGGAGAAGACGGGCATGACTATTGTGCCTCTCAAGGCCTATTTCAATGACAACAATAAAGTAAAGATACAAATCGCCTTGGCAAAAGGAAAGAATGTTAGAGACAAGAGACAGGATATCAAAGAGCGAGACATGAAGCGAGAGAATTCGCGGATTATGAAGAGCTTTCGATTATAAGATAAAACTAATCATAGAAGTCAATGCTACAAAAGTGCAATTCCCATAAGTATAGAGTTGCAATACGTTCGACGTCAATATAAGTCCCCACTAGATTGTTTAAAACATAGTATTTAATTCAATCGTCCGATGCAATTCGGCGCTCCGCAAGTGCACTTCAAACTTCCATCTTCTACCGGAAATTTGTAGTCATAGGTAATCTCTTCCCCTGCTTTGATGTCAATGTTCGAAAAAATCACGATTTTGTTTTCCTGTCCGTAATCTGTGTCGACTGCGATAACCTTAGCGTAAGCATTTGGTTGGCAACAATGGTTCATGAACCGTGCCATGCACCCAATCTTAGTAGCGTCCACGATTTTGTTCAGATCGAGACGGAACATGTAGCAAGAACCTTCTCCAGAAATTTCGTAAGCTTTTTCGCGAGCGTCAGCCACACTCTTCCGGATGACTTCTCCCATGTATTCGACAATCATGGAATCTTTGGGAAGGTCAACCTTCGTAAACAAGCCCCAGCCGTGAATGTGCGAACGCTTGGGGGCCAGCCGTTGTTCGATCGGAATCGCTTTCATGCCACGATACATGCGTTGGATTTTGCTCCTGTCAGCCTTGACTTTCTCCATGTCTCTCTTCTTGCCACCGGCATTGCCACTCTGAGCACCCACATCGGCATTCTCCTCATTTTCTCGCGCTTCGGACCAAGGCTCTTGTAATTCGGTCGCTTCCGCCGCTTCGGGTTACAGCACCAATGCCTTCCGTGCGAGCGCATCCGCTGGCATTCTCTAGCTTCTTTTCGGCTGCCAAAGCAGCACGCCGGCGCTGAAGATCCATGATGCTATCGATGGAAGGTTGCGAGTGACAGAAGAGGTACTGGGGAGACGAGGGGTTCAGTTTTGTTACAACTGCCTCTGTTCCTGGAAGCGCTTCGATCACCTTGCGGACCTGGTCCAATCCAAATCCAAAAAATTGAGGACCGTTCAAGCCAAAGAATTTTTTGTCACTCATGCGCTCGGTCGCCAACTTCGAGTATAGGTCCCCATGGGAAAATTCCGACGTGTTGGTATCTAGAACGCGATCCATCAATATATCGTAAGCCTTTCGAGCAGACGATGCTTTGATCTTATTCATTGGATCGTCGCCGGGTGTGATACTAAAAAGAGGATTGCCCGAAGCCAATTTCTCAATCTTCAACACATAAACAGTACGTTCCTTTGCCTTTACGGTTGACCAGAAAATACGCGTCGCCGTGTACCCTACAGGCATTATGTAATCTTCCGTATGGAAGCCGTCACAGCTCTGTTCAATTTCTCCCAAGACATGCACAAGAAGTGCTCCGTATCTTGGGCACGAAGACGCCTCATCTGCATCTTTGTCGGGTGAGGCCTTGCTTTTTTCCTGAGCAACGACAAGAGATTCCATCGATTCACTACTTGGATTATCGATGGCATTCTCTGCAAATTCTTTGTGATCAGCGCACAGCACTTGCTTTGACGACGTGAAGACTGCGCCAGTGGCAAAAGCACACGGAAAGTGGTAATTATGACTGCAGTTTGGCCTGATGCATCCCACTGTTGCTCCAGGACGACCACAGCCAAAACAACGAAGCTGGGCTCCACGAGATCTCGCCTTTTCCATTGCGGTTATACATCCACCTTTAGCTTCCCACGTTTCTGAACTCCACAGAGCACATGCGGTATGGACCCAGAGACCATCTCCCATCGGCAAGAGGCGACCGAGGCGAGCAATATTCGGCTTGTTGCGCTCGTTTTTCTGCTCTTGAATATCGTCAGCAAGACCAGCGTCATCGTCGCCACAAAGATGGCAAAGACAACACTCACGTGGATCACTCCATTTTTGAGTCATGTCCACCTCCTTCAGTATATGGTTCCAACCACACAGTGGCTGTGCTACCTTATAGGTTATTGTCTTCTCCTTTTGAACATTTGCTACTGCATCTGGAGCTTTCTTTTCTTCTTCGGGGGTGACAATATCAAACACAGCGGATTGGACTTGCGGCTTTAGTTTCGGTTCGTAAATCTTTATCCAGTCATCCTTGCTGATGATGTTGCGATTTCTTTCGCATCTGATCGAATCGTATGCTAGGTCGACTGATCCGCATGCATGAGGTGCGACAAGTAGTTTCATGACCCTTTCATGTCCCTTAATATTTTTCTTGGTCTTGAGTCCCATCATGCTACAAGCAACTTTCAGCCAGCTCGCTGCAAGTTTCGAAATCATCACGCAGTTTTCGATTCTTCGTGCCGAAAACCCGACAGAATTAAATTTCAGCTTGTTTGCAATGTGAAGAAAACGAGTCGCCCGGTGACCCATCCACGGAGGTAAATCTTCATTCTCTTGCCAGAAGCGGTCCATCAAGTATCTAGGATCCCCAAATTGCTCTTCGGCGCGCTTCATGAACCGCACACCCTCCAAAACGACTTTTCGATACTCATCTCGCCATAAATTCCGAGTTTTCCAATCGACTTGTTCCATAAGCTTCTCTTGCAATTCCGAATTTTCAATCGGAGTGTTGCCAGTATCGATAAATAAACCCTGGGAAACAACTTTGGATGCAAAATCAGCCATGTGATCGCGGGTGACCTTCCCTTTAGCCTTGCTGCCTGACTGTTTCTTGCTACAATGAGGACAGCTATAACTGGCGCCTTTTTTGTCTCCCTTAGTGTCTTTTCCATCCCCGCTTTTCAACTTCTTTAGATAAGCATCTGCTTTCGGATCGCAGTGCGCATGTATTTTTGCTTTGCAATCCTTGCACTGCGCCAAATCCTCATCTTCGTCGCGCGATATACCCGAACAGACAAGACATTTTCGTTCATTCAAATGCTGCTCTAACTCAGGTAGCCCGTTACAACCCCCACATCTGTAACAAAGGTGTGGATTGCGTGACCAATGTTTGAGGCTCGCTCCTTTCGACTCCAGAGAGTTCCCACACTTGCGACAGTCGACACATTGGCCGCATATCCACATTCCAGAAGGTGCTTTTGAGAGCGGTGGGTCTAACAGATCGAGATTGAACCCACGATCGCACATTTCGCAAAACAGCATCTTCAATTCGTCTTGAGGAGCATCTCCAGATATCTCACAAATCTTGCAATTTGGACATCGCCAAGCAGCGACGGATGAAGAGTCCATGCTATGTATCGGAGCATTGACGCAAAAGGAGTGGAACGCCTCTCCACAATCTACGCAAAAGATCATGGTATCGGAAGCACCGCTACTTCCGCATGTAAAGCAAGAATCTTGCCATGCTGAATAATAAGCGTCTTTGGGTTTGAGTTTGCTGACGTGACAGGGTACACATGATGCAAGATCTGGCGCTTTCTCTCGAAGCGCAGGCAAAGTCACGGAGACGACTTTTGATCCGGCCACAAGGTCCTTCTTTTCTATTGTTTTGTCCTCTTGGATGCGATCTTCCTCGAGCTTCTTTGCCTCTTTTGCTTTCTCAAAGTTCTTCATTATATCGTTTTCATAGCTACTTGGTGGAGCACCTTTCCCAATCTCCTTGAAAATATTTCCAATGCATGCATCGTAAAAACGCTTTGCCTCGATCCAAACAGCCGTATGATAACGATTGAAAGTTAGAGCATTGAAAACCATTAGCTCAAATAATTCCCGGACCCAAGCATAGTTTCTATATTCGTCTCGTTCAGCTTTGATCAGCATGGTTTGAAGATCCATAGGTTGTTTGATAACGTCCAAATACGTAGGAGCGACTTGATCCGTTACTGGGTCTGCAAAAATTAAAAGCCTGTCTTCTTGCTGCATCTTATAAATGAGTTGTAAGGACCGTTCTCTGCAACACACCCGACACAAAAATTCGGTACTGTAAATGGGATGATCCCCACTGGAAGTCAAGTCGTACTCGTCTTCACTCAATCCAGCGCAACCAGCGTGTACCCACAACGAACAATTGTCGCAGGTCAACATATCGACTTCGGTATAACCCCATTTTGACGTCTCCGGATAGTACCACGCTGGATTGACGGTAGCATCCTCGGGAAACGGATCTTCGTTGTGAACTGTTGCCGGTGAAGTAAACGAATGGTAGTCGACTGCCGACGCGGGGTCGTCCACTTCCGACTTTCGTTTCCGTCCTCGCTTCTTCGGACGGTGCTGCTGTTGCCACCGAATCTGCCGTTGGGCCTGTTGGAAGCGCTCATCATCCCACGAATGTGCGCAATTCGGGCAAAACTGCTCCTCTTCATAGTAGTGGGTACACATAGAGCACAGATTCAAATCCTTTCCTTCTGGAAATGACAGACATTTCGGAACAGTGTGACGATGAGAACCGAAGGTGATATCTCTCTGGTAACACCCGACGCACGTTACACACTTCGAACACACAAAAGAAGTGTCTTCCCCGTATTTGATCTTTTGGTATGCTTCCTTGGTAAGTGGTGGGTCACAACAACCGAGATGATACGAACCGTTGCAAACCGTACATGTAATTCGTGTTTCATTCTTTTTCCAATAATCTCCACAACCGCAGCAATTTTTCTTGATTAAGGAATCCAAGTTTTCATCATTGTCATCTTCGGTGTCAGATTCTCTGGCGCCAGTGTATTTAAATCCTTTTAGAAAAGGTAAAATATCGACATCGGACAGCTTGTCCGGTTTTGCCTTTTCCAACACCTCGTAATTTGTGCGCTTTCGACTTTAAATCGACCCAAGAAGATTCGTATTTCTTTCTTACTTTATCGGACATTTCATACGACACCAGCCATTTGTTGAGAGATTCGCTGTACTGTCTAACCCGACCTGCAACTGTATCTCCGTACGGATAATTGACGTCGTCTCTCCAAATTTTAATACGGTTCCCGAGGAGGTCTCCGCCGCCTTTCTTATTGCACATTTCCCATGCCTTTTTAGCGTAAAACTTTGCTGCTTCGTTCCGAACATTTTGAATAGTTCTTTCTTCTTCAATAGCGAGTGCTATAGCATTGGAATTGCGTTTCTTTTTGTTCTTCGCAATGACGGAATCGACTTGCCCATTTTCAAAAGGCCGCAAGCTTTCTGGACCCTCCCGAAGGGTTGCAACCTCGTCCGATCCAAAAAATTCGACACTGATATAGCCTTCTTTATTCGGATTGACATCCGATTCCATGGCCATCGCCGGCCACCACGCATACCCCTTTACGTGCGCCCATACGAGACGGGTCGAGATCTGAACCCCCTCTTCCATCCGCAGATACAACCAGGTGCAATTTTCGTTGTCGACCTTGTCTGCCGCTCTGGGTTTGTCGGTAAATTTAATTTTGTGTTTGTGGGTACAGGGGTCATAACGAACGATTCGTCCAACCTTCCAATCTCCGTGTTTGTCGTCTGCGATTCGGATTCGCCAGCCGATCTTTTTGCAGGCCGGGCTTTCGGGATCCCAGTGAACAGTTGTCAAGTACGACGCTCCAAAGTCAAGGGATGTTTCGGGATCGGTGGGTTCCTCCACTTCGAGTTCCTGTTCTTCATCAGATCCGTCTCCATCCTCTCCTTCCTCGCCGTCTTCTTCGGCGTTGCTGGAGGCATTGCTTTCGGCCCTCGATCGTTTGGCCGACTCTTTTTTCTCGCTCTTTTTCTTTTTGGATTTAGATGTTTTTCTCTTTTTCGATGGCTCCTCTACCTCATCGTCGCTGTCCGATTCTTCTTCGTCGTCCGAACCATCGTGGCCAGCCGGTTTTGTCAAATCCAATGAAATTTTCGGCTTGCGTCCGGGCTTTTTCTTTTTCTTCTTGTCGTTTTTACCGGATTTGCTTTTGGGTGGCCTCCCTCGTTTGCGTTTGGCAGCCGATTTGGGAAGAACCGTGTCGGGAGGCAGCATTCCCAGTTCCACGGAGATTGCCAGCGCCTTTGGAATACTGTCACAGGAGCGATTATTGGGGGCGATCCATTTGCGTCGTTTTCGTTTCTTCGCGAGTTTCAATTGTCATTTTGTATATTTTTCAAGACATTTCCACCAGTTCACGAAATCAGGTTTTGTTCATTGTCGTATTTTGTTTTGTGCAAATCATTGTCAGCACCATTGGATCCAATATCATTATTTGGAGTTGCAATCGATTTTTGTCCGCCGTCGAAAATATGCGACCGTCGTCGTCGTGTGAAAATTGGCAGGAGGGTCGTTGTCGTCGAAATTTATAAAAAAGCAATAACAATTAGAGTGAGTTTGAATTCAGGTGCTTTCGCAGGCTCCACAAACAATAATTTCGACAGCAAATGATAGACTTACATCCAATTCCACTCTCCATCCATCCGGAAGACCGCGGGTTTTGGCTTCTGCCAGTGCCGCCGCCTTTTCTTCCGGTGTCATGACCCATCCACGACCGGTACTCATGGTGACAATTTTTGTAGCGATGCCGCTGTGAAATCTACCCGTAAATTAGAAAATGTGATGAGTATTTTTCCCAGCTTTTATTCTTTCACTTGATCAATAGAAAATAGTTGGAGGCCGAGTTTGGCACCTATGCATCAAGGCACTGAATTTTTAGGGTATTAGAAACGTCGTTCGATAGGCTTTTTCTTCGCAGAATACCGATTGAAGATACGGTGAAAGGAACGGAATACGAACTGCCAGCAGGAGGAGTCTCTCGAAATGAAAATACCGAACTTGATTGTCATTCGTAGACGTTCTTACAAGTGACATACTTCGATGAACAAAGAAGACCTCGTTTTAGCGCGCGCTCGGCTGAACCGACAACACACTCCCAAGTTTCGTATACCCACCTTATCTTAAAATTAATATGAAAAATCACACGCAATAATGCGACATCATTCTAAAGAGTGCATGAGATTCGATCATCATCATATGTTACTGTTATATAATATATCAATGTACATATCTAGCCCCAAACTCATGAGAGCCGATTGAAAATTGAGTTAAACTGCTAAAGGTTAGCATCTTCTTTCGGTTTTATCTATCTAACTCTAGAGGTCAAAAAAGGAGAACGACTTGCATTAATTCTTAGCTTGCTCCGAGTCGGCATGCTCTCTGACTTCCCTCAATGCATCTCGGAGGAACTCAACAATCTCAAAAATGCTAGGTCGATCTTCGGGTTTTAAGGCAAAGCATTGTTCAATGATCTCCGCCAGTTTTCTCTCTGCAATACTTTTGTGTTTGTAACCAGGATCGATGTAAGGTTTCACACCATTCTTTACTCGATTTATGGACACTTTATCGGACTCTACGTCATAAAAGGGCCACAGTCCAGTCAACACAGAATACATGTTGTTTCCCAACGAAAAGACATCGACTTGCTCGTCCAGGTCGTAGTCGAAGTATTCTTCGGGAGATCGCCACTATATTTTAAAAATCACAAAAGAAACAATTCAAAACAGCAAAAATGATGTGGTTATGTCAAATTCAAAAAAGGCATTTTCTTTCGAACCATTGTTGACGGTCAAGTTTATCCGCAACAAAACTTACATTCCCGTGACCTGCACCCTCACCGTACTTGCAATAATCCTTTCCCTTTTCGTCGAAAAGCATGAATTCTGCTCTGTTGAAATCGTTCAGCTTCACCAAAGACTTATCGGCATTATAGAGAAATTGACCCAATTGGCTAAAGAAAGAGAACGGATTCGGTTTGATTCGTTGGTGGGTGAGTTTTTCTTATGAGCTGCAGGCTAAAAACACTATTTGCGACAACCATGCTTTTCGTGACTTACATATCCTGGTGGACAATCACTCCAGTTTCATGTCCATGAAGGTCTGCAATCGACTCGGCCATTTGCAGGGACATGACCAATTTTTCTTCCTCTGATAAATCATTGTAACCCTCGAGCCCGTCTAAATACTCGTCCTGCTCGTCTTCCGTCAAAAGATAGCCAGTACCATACGCAACAGCCACATCTTCGATATCACCGTGTGGAAAATATTCACTTAATACACTCAACCCACAAAACCCATAAATATCGTAAATTCTAGGGCTCGAAGTCAACCGTTCGGCTACCATGGCATCCATTCGCACGAATTCATAGGAGCCTGCATCTGAGTGTTCGTTGGGAAACATATCTTTCACAGCGATTAATTCATTCTCTTGTTCAAACGAATGTTGGAGGGAAAAAACTTGGCGATAAGATCCTGCACTGTTTTCGTCACATAAAAAAGAGGGGACCGAGAAAAAAATGTTAGTAACTCAACGGGTCGTTCTTGATGACAACATCATCTATGGATCTTGTTCCATTCTTCTGCTGCTTACTTCAAATATTTCACGTTGTTGTTGAGTAATTCCAATTCGTATATTGAGTTGCAATTCTGGTAACTGGCTCTGTGGTTGCTGGTTCGATGGCAAACTTTTCCAGTCGGATTTTGATTCATAGTTCCTTCGGTACCTCTGAGAAAGTCGTCGTCGAAAGCCACATACGCATCATTGCCATCATCATCTCGATTCCATTCTGGAGGACGAAAGTCAGTCACCGATAGAACATCCAAATCTGAAATTTGACGTTTGTTCCCGATTTTATCCGCGAGTTTCAAACCTCCGTAATCGTGATTTTCCTTCGACCCGCTCTCGATCGGATCAATCTGGAAGAATGGCTGGGAGAAGTTTACCGAATTTGTATTCGAAAAAGATATCTTGAATTCCGACTCTCTCTTTTTGATTCTGTTCCATGAGTGTTGCTGTATTGCTTGTGTTTCCTCCGTTCTTGATGATAACTGAAAAAAGCAACAACAAAACAGAGCAGAAAAGTGACTGTTTTCGAGGTGCTCGATACGACACCACGCCTCCTTGTTCCCTTTTGTGAAGAGCAATTCCTGGCGAAGCGTTTCAGGCGTCGAACGAAAACCCAATTTCTAGACTTGGATCCCCTTATATCGCCTCCGACTTCTTGCCGCTGAGCCCTGCATATATTGAGTGCCCACCTGATGGCCTCCGTTTCGATTGAAACCGTTTTCGGGATCTCGAGTGTCATTCTTTTTGCTGTGAGGAACAGATGATGTCCTCTTTTTCAGCCTCTCGTCTCTTGGCATCGTGTCGTTCGGTAGATGCTACACGAGGTTCTCATACACCAAAGCACTGCTTTAGCGGTAGGACTATACTCTATGTTCTCTGCTCTATTGTCGATCGATATTCAATGTGCCAGGGTCTTTCCACGAGAGCACGAGTCACGACAAGCATGAAAAGTCACATAAAAATCCCAAAAACGGCCCTCCGATCCGTTATGCGTTTGACGCACACAACAATTCTGAGGAACTAAACTAGGCCTAAAAACTCCTTGCAAAATGTAAGTAGCATCTCTCTTTCTATTTTAAAACTCTCTATAATCTACTTAGGCTACAAAAAGCATCTTTTCATGGATTGCTACACCGCACTTGTTGGGATGAAATCATAAATCGATGTTTCATCTTTCATATGAGCGCACCTGTATCATGACTATCCCGCAACACCGGTAACCTCTTGAAGGGCATGTCTGAGAAATTCAACGACTTCAAATATGCTTGGTCGGTGTTTTGGATTCAACTCGTGGCATTTCTCTATGATTTCTACGAGTTTTGCTTCCGCAAGACTTCTCTCTTTATATCTCGGATCAATGAAGACCTTGTCACCCTTCTTTACATGAAGGTATGCATCCCACCAATTCACTTTCTCCTGAAAAGGCATTAGTCCAGTCAATAAGCCGTATATGTTGTTCCCCAGAGCGTAGACATCAACCTTTTCGGTAAGGAACTTATCCAAGTACTCTTCTGGTGCTCTCCACTGAGGTAGTTGACAGAAAAGGCTGGTGTGTTGAGTTTCGAAGTGATCAAACAGAACAAACGACATAAAAACGAAACAAAAGGAAACAACTTCAAATTGTATTGAAAGAACGTACATTGCCCGCTCCTTCCCCACTCTTGTGTTCGCAATATTTTTCGTTGCAATGATCCCAGAGTAAGAATTCAGCTCTGCAACAAAATCACGGAGGGCAAAGAAAATTCAGAATGCGATCAAACAAGAAAAATGTATTACGACAACAAGAAATGATATCGTTCGTACCTGTTAAAGTCACTAAGGATCACCTTAGACTTATCAGCGCTAAAAAAGAATTGGTCCAATTTCTTTTCAATTCAGCAAATATTGTCAGTTCAAAAGATGAAACACGGAAAACAGTGTTAATACTTGAGCGAGATTTCGTTGCAGTCGACAATGATTTATTCATTCAACACCAGCACGTACCATGTCCTGGTGAACAATTGCCCCCCCTGGGTAACCATGTATGTCTGCTATAGCCTCTGCCATCTGAAGTGACATTTTTAATTTTGACAATACGGGCAAGTCATTGTAACAAATCAAAGGTTCTTCTTGATCCGTAACGTCGACTGCCCTCCTCGACGAAGTCGATGTCCTCCCCTGGCAACGCAACAGCTTCTAAGTGACCGTGTTGGAGATATTCCGACATTATTCCAATGCCACAAGCACCAAAAATGTCGAATATTCGTGGACTTGCTGTAAGTCGCTCACCAACTATAGCGTCCATCCGAGTGAACTCAAATGAAACGTAATCATAGCCATAATCATCATCGCTGAAATCGAAATGGAAACCGTGAGAATGCTGAGACGACGCGATGCTTGTCTAGGGACTCATTCAGAACGATGAAATGTACTTACGCAAAAGCCATATCTTTGACAACGACCGTCTCTTTCTCTCCCGCAAACGGTAATCTTACCGTAAATGCATCACGGTATGCTCCAGACCTGTGGCCAAAAATTTCAGGAATCGGTTTCAAAACAACAGAGCAGATTAATTTGGATTTTGAATGGGTCGGCGAGAACTTTTCATCAGCAAACGCTTGGACGAAGACTTACCCGATATATGTACCTTCAGACTCCAAAAACGGTGCTTCGTGAAATGTATTGCAATTGGGAAAGTAGAGGCGATGTTCGCTAATTCTTCGGCAGCACTGTTTTTCGTCATGGTAATCCGCTTTTCTTTCGTTGACTCCATTGAATGGGTTTCTTTGATAATCGTCGTCGAAGTTATAATAATAATCCTGTTTCATTTCTGCAAGAACACTCGCCGGATTCTCAGTCGGGTAATCTCTAAATAAATCTATCTTCAACCCACCGAAATCAGGAGGATGTTCCGTTATGCCGATCCCGAAATCGGCCGGTAAAAATTCTATGCGCTCAGGAACAGTACCATACTTGCTTTCAAGGAAATTGTTGTGCCCCTCTTTTTCTATCGAGTCTTTTATGACTCTGCCAAAAGTGGAAACTGATGTTATGTTCAATGTCAAACATGAAACGACAAACAATGACGCTCCTAACAAGGCAAGGAATCGGAACAATATCCGTTCTCCATCACGACGGTAGCGTTGGTATGTTTGAGCATACACTTGTCGCTGTAGCCGACGAAAACGCCCGGGCCAAGTCCTTCCCGTGCGAGCCGCTTTCGGATGGTCGAGTTGAAGATTCGACGCCCCATCAAGCACTTGACGAGTCGCTGGGATTCTCGTATCGTCATCCCTGCTCCTCCTCACGGCGGTTGCACGTCGTTTCATGCTACTATTGAATCGATATGCTCTATCGTCTTTGGAAGCGAAGCATCAACTCTGCTATGCTTTCGATGTCATCATTTTGTGATTACTGTGCACGTGATTGATGTTGTTGAATATGAGATAGATTCCATGACATTCTGTATCCTCACTTTAGAAGAACGATACTAATCTCGTACCATTCTTTTAAAATTAAATTTGAAAATTCCCTTCTCAAAAAATTCAAAAGGGGATGAAGAAGGGGTATGAAGCGGAATTCTGAATGATCCCATGTTTTCAAAATGTCTTCCAAGAAAATTTCGGGCGCCAGCAGAGGATTGAAAAGATGGTGGTACAGAATGGGAGGACCGCATGTGCCAGGTTATGAATTTTATTTTGGGTGTTAACGGTTCTAACGTGTAGCCTTCAGTTCCATACCATACTATGGTTTTAGGTGCGTCGTCTTATGTTCAATAGAGTAGAAAGAGAGTTCTCCTTCCTATTTTCTTTCATCGACGTGTACCTCGATCGGAGGGGAAGAATCTATCGAAGTTGTTGAATGAGTCAGAATTTTGTCAGGTCCATCAAAGATCAGTTCTTCGTGCGTCAGAACACGTTCGCGACGTGTTCTGCGGATGACGATGCATTCTTTTCAATGTTTAGAAAACATTTTGCCGATTGACACCGAACGCGTCTAAGTAAACCTATTACCACTGGGCCAACTATATTTTTAATTACGGGCCAGAAAGAATTAGGAGAACACGATTTACACTTATAATATTGCATGCCCTTTCGCGATTACTTTTGAATGAAAGTGGCGTTGGGTCGTACTCGCGCCTGGCAGACGTAGTTCTCACCTACAGTTCACCCGTGTAGAGGTTTCGGTAGAAGGAGTGGCTGTAACAAACAGTTATTTCGCGCTGTTTTACGTACTTCTTGCATTTCACTACTAAAACTGCGTACAACGAATGGGCACGACTTTTTCAGCTACCGCTGTTTGGACTGCAATTGCGCCTGTTACGCGTACATGTAACGTCTGATTGCATCAACCCCCCGCATTCGTGACGTTTGTTTTAAATCGACTCGCTTTGCATTGTAATTGATCACACGCGTCCATTTTCGAAGCACAGAGAACGCTCAAAGTTCACATTCAACATTCAACATTCTATTATAATAGATAGGTAGGATCGGCATACAATGGATGCGTCCACCGACAATTCAAGTATGCTATCTACCTCAAATCCTGTCAAACTAGAGGCCACTGATGGCCTCCAAGCTGCCTCTACAAGTGTCGATGCCTTGCCGAAGACTTTGTCCAATCCACCGATTCAACCTGCATCCACTACAGCAATGGCTGCCCAGCCGCCTGCACCTGTCTCTACCCCAGCCACGGCACCTACTGCACAGCCTTCTGCCGGAGGACCAAACCAGCCCCACCACCCCGTCGCTGAATTTTTATATCAACTCACCAAAATGTTGACGGACGACAACAACGAAATCATCGAATGGGTAGAAGGCCGTATCAAGGTCCACTTTCCTGAGCGTCTAGAAACCGAAGTCCTTCACAAGTACTTCCGTCACTCCAAATTTGCTTCTTTTCAACGGCAATTGAATTACTTTGGTTTCCGGAAAATCGCCGGAAAGGGGAAGATGTCTCCTTGTTCCTATGTGAACGAGTCTGCGACATCCGATATTCGTAGTCTTTTGTTGATCAAAAGAAAGACAAACGGATCGGCTGCACGAAAAGCAATGGCACAGAGAGCCTTGAATCTTGGGGGAGGTATGAATCCAGCTCTTGGCATTGGTTTGCCCGGACTTGCTGGTGCCCCAGGATTCGCTGCACTTGGTTCGTTTCAAACCGTCGGCCAACAGCTTCAGTTGCAGAAGCAGTTGGGTCTCGGACTTATTGACAACAGCGCCAACAACAACGTCCTATCACAACTACTCATTCAGAATCAACAACGTCATTCTCTCGAAGACTTGCAACAACTTGGAGGTTTGACACCCTGCCGTCCCATCCATCGAGCAACTCCAGGCCCAAATTGCCACTTTGACAAAGCAACAAAACCAAGGGGGTTTAAATCCTGCTTTCAATGCTGCAGCCTTGAATCTTGCTGCCGGAGGCGCCACTGCTGCCTACAGTCAATTGCAGCAGTCTACGGAAAACCCTGCCACGGCCGCTTTGAACGCGAGTGCAGGCCCGGCCCCTGGCCCGGCAATGCCCGCCACCGCCGCTATGAATATCAGCGCCTCTGGACCATCCAGTAACCTATTTGAATCGGCAACAAACCTGAAGGCATTGATTGGTAACGATCTCGTTGGAAGTGAACAACAAAAAACTCTTGCCCCTGCTAGTGCTTTGAACAACTTGATTCCCAACGGTGCTTCTATGGGAAACTTGCTTGCAAGCTCCAACAGACTTTCCTCCCTGCTCAGTCTCAACAGCTTCCTTTCCAGAGAGCCATCGCTCGCTGACTTTGCGATGATACCCAACGGTGCTGCCCAATTCGCTGCTTTTCAACAGCAGCAAGCGAACATTGGTGCGCCAACAACGGCCATGCAATACGACGCCAACCAAGCACAGAATAACCCAGCTTCGTAACAAGAGTCGAACATGCTGCATAAAAGAGTGGTATAATGGGACGATCGTTCTAATTGAACAAATTCAGTTGTATACACCTTCGACTAGAAGTTGGGTAAATTGGGGAATGATGCAGTATTGAACAAAATCAGATGGAGCCTTACACATTGCACATTGCACACCATGCGAAATGTAAATATCATGAACATACAAGGCAGTACAATTGGAAGGTGCTATGATCCAAAGTCTTAAATAAAAATATGAAAAAATGCGTAACAAAAATGAAATAATGAAAATTTTGATATAACAGATTGAAATAGATGGTTCATCATACATACTTTAGTCTAAAGGTTCCTCCCTCACCAATTTTCGTATTGGTGCCGATCAGTAAAGGATTATATGCGAAGGAGCAGATTTTCGTGTGTGGATAAAACTTTCCGTCTCAGTGACTGGAGGTTCGGGCACGTCTTGAGTGATAAGAATGGCTTCTGTGAAGAAAGGGTATTTGGTGTGATGGTATGTCTGTCACCTGCGAAAATTGTTCTCCGCCATTCAAGAAGAGTTCTGTCTTTCTTTGTGTTTTGAAAAGAAGTACATTGCATTATTGTACGAAGCGTTCAACGCAGTCGGCTATTGAAATCTGACTCATCCGCGTAGCACGATGCTCTACGAGACTTCTTTGTGATTCTTTCATTGCACGCGGAAGTTTTTTTCATTCGCGTTGAATCGTACGAACGTACATCATTATCCACAGGATCGTCATGACGCAAAAAAATGATCCAAAAAATGATGCAAAAATTTATGGAAATTATTGTAGTAAAAAACTTTGCAAGTTTTGACAGTGAACTGTGTGGTATCTACCATAAAGAAATTGCCGTGGTTTGAGAGCTACTGAAAATCTATCGATGTTACTCTACTGTTTGCTGTTTCTACACTTGATGACGAGCTATTTCCCATCCTCTAAAATCGCGAGGAACAGCGCAGTATTCTGGAATAAAATTCCGCCACTACTTGTGAAAACTACCGCATGTTTGAAGTGTGAATGTGATAAGAACGTTGGGTTTTCAGATGGAGTTAGTTAGTTTACAATCTGTCATGAAAGAATAGTCACGTCGCTTTCAGCGGGACAGCTATTTAACTAATAATAAGTACATTGTGCCAACAAAAAGATGGCACCTCACTTTCCCAAAAGGGTTTGCAAAAGAGCCTTTATCCGATGGTGAACCATTCTCTCAAAATTTAGATATATTAATGTGTCAATCGCTTCGTGTAACCCAAAGACAGTCGAAAACAATGTTATGTGCAAGTATCCCCATTTATCAAAAGTCAGGTGGTCGGATCATCGTTCGAGAGACTGTTCGAGTCAAATGAATCCCCATAAAACAAATGTCATGTGGTCGTATCTTCGTTCGAGAAAATGTTCGAGTCAAATGGAAAATCAACGAAAGAGAATCCCGATGAAATAGCTGTATTACTTTCCGCCGAGGTTCCATCTCCTACGATTGGAATCATTGCTAAATCAACGAGCGAGTCATCTCGATGCAAGGATCCAGGAACGTAAGCTACGCGACCTGCACTTTCGTTGGTAACACCAGCAGGCGCAGGGGCTTGATATTGATTGACATCTTGATAGTTGCCTGCCGCAGGGGGCTTTCCTTCGAGACCGGTGTTGCTGTCAATTGTTTCGTGCATCGATTGGTTGAAATTTTGGGTCAATGCATTCAGACTTGCTTGAACTGGTGATGGGGCCACACTTGCTGCAACATGTGGAGTGCCGACAACTTTCGAACTAGTCTTTCGATGTGGTACATATCCATGGCGAACACCCTTTCCAACCGCAACTCGTGCGAGTGCTTTCTGTGATTGCGGAAGCGAACCACCGGTGCTGGGTGCTGTTCCAATCAAATTGTTGCTCGAAGAGCGATGTAAAATCCCAGCGAGGACTGGGTTGACTGGATCACCTACTTTCGCAGTCGCAGGACTCCTACCCTTCGCTTCTTTTCCGTTACGATCCCTTTTCTTACCTCCGGCTTTCTTCGGTTCATTACCTTGCTTTCGCTAATATTAACGAAAAGGAGATGGAGTGGTGAGTTGTTTCTGAAAGATTCAAACAGTATCGATTAGTGAAAAGATGAATACCAAAGATTCTTTTGCATACCTTGATTAGTAATAGACTTCCAAGTTCGTCAGTTGTAGCGTCGTTTACATATGAACATGGAGCCATCTTCCCCTTCCCTGCAAGCTTTCGAAACCCGAAATAATTCAATTGTCTTTGAAACGAAGCAAATTTGGAATGTCTGAAATATCGGTTCAGAACGTGGCTTTCTAGTTTGTGTGGGCTGTGGACTTCAATCTTGCCTGAAGCAGGTGATGAGAAATTGATGAAGTAGTAGTTTCACGATTTGAAATGACCGTGGACGCATTGAAATTCAGAAAGTGAAGGGAAAAAGTGAGAAAAGTGTTGCCATAGTAGTGTCTTTGTGTCCTCGTTCATACCGCAACTTACCGTTTGACCATTCGATGATGTCTCGGTTATTGTCGGTTAACATCTTTGTGAGTTGATACAAGAACTCGGGAACCGTAGTTAGTATTCGGAGTAGATGCTACCAAGACTCCTGTAGAAGAAGTTATTTGCATGGTGGGAGGCACGGATAAACTGGTAGATGATGTTGCCGAAGTCACAGGTTCCAACGCCCCGACCGAAGCAGTCCCCGAAATGAAGGGAGCATTATTTGTTGTCAAGCCAAAATTGTTGTCAGCACTGGTATGGGCAGACTACTATTGTGCTAGTCCCCGAATTCTCCGTCAACGGTGGTAATGGTGGTAGAGCAGATTGCTGAATAGTATTTGGATCGTATGTGCCATCACTTGGTTCGTAGCCGTGTGTATCAATCGATGACAAGGACGACACAGTTTGGGGTCTGTTTTGTATTGTTCTCTGTTCTTGATACTGGTGCTCCCCTTCCAATCCTGCGTCCTCGTTATCGAAGGAGAGCATCATTTGTGACTAATGTTGTGACTATTTCTTTCTGGTGATTACAGATCCAATAAGCGGCAACCTGATTGTTGATGTGTGTTGATATAACGGCTCTTTAAAACTCCTCTTTCATAGATGTGGCGATATAAAAGTATGGTGAAGTCGAATCCGAAGCCTGTTGTGATGGCTAAAGATTCTGCGTCAACTATGCTTCTATCTGTCCAAGTCGCTCTCTCGGACAGCGCCAAAATCCGAAAGATTGAGTTGTTTGACACAATGTCTATTCATTCGTACGAGTTTCCTTTCAACGCAGAACCGAATTGCGTTCGTTCCGAAAGACACACTCAGGAAAAGGCGGGCTGCAGTACACTTTTGTGATTCAACACGGCATGCGATGATGCAAAATCTGATGTGGTGATATAATTGTGAGCAAGAGCGAATTAAGACATGATCGTGAGGACTCAGCATGTGATGTATTTTGGGACTCAAGGGGAATTATACTATTTGATTTATTTTTAAATCAAACAAATTTGTTATGATCACTAATTTTGTCGATAATAAGACTTTCCTATGGAACTCGCTGTTTTGATGACGTGTAAAAGTTGACCCCATTCATTGGAGGGATTCACAAGTTTCCCTTAATGTTCTTCTTTTTTTACGCGTGTATAAGTAAAAACCATTGATGCATAAAACTATCGTTGCCCCTTTCCCCTTTCCCCGTTTTAACCTTATATCAACCCGAAGGCTGGATGTTCGTACGTACTGCGCCCACAAGCAATAACATACATTAACCAGAAAAGAATAGGACTGTACTAGAAGTATAAGGAGTCAAACTAGGACAGCAGGAGCTGCAGCAGCATCCGTCGCTATCGTCCGGGAGCAGTGCTAGGGGCGGCAGCTTCGCCCATAATGAGGATGCAGCGGCAGCAGGACAGATTCCGGTCACCATCGCTGGCCATCGAACAATGTGACCACTATAATTGAAGGTACCTATTTGTGTGCTCTAGAGAGTGTAGCTACTTTCATTGTTCTTGCATGGTTGAAAGAAGAAGCAAACTGCTGCTTTTGAAATTTGTTCTGTGCATTTTTCATATTCCTCTCGGACAACTCGGCAACTAAAGATTAGGCCTTTAGTACCGCCGTTTATTTCGCCGATCACCGAGGAGTGAGTCCCGGGCGATTTTTCTTGTTATTCGCGAGGGTCGCGCTTGAATGGCCAAGAAGTGAGTCCATACGTACGGAATCTCGAAAGCGATCAACGATTCCCTCTTACGATGCAAGTCGCAAGAAAACACCTCGGAACATTACTTATTGACTACCGTGAGAATTTGTGAAAGAAACGATCCATCACCTGATTGTCGATATTCGCTATCAATCAGAAGAGTGACGAAACAAACTCAACCGATTCATATTTGGATCTCATAATAGCCTACTTCATTAAATATCAGCAGGTCAAGACTTGTTTTGAAATTTGTATGGAATGCAAATAAAAGGCAAACAAGTTTGTTGGCAAATTTCAATTCTTGCTTTATTGCTTTCTGCCAGAGTCTCGAGCTTCACTTTGAAAATGGGTAAGTACATTTGAAATTGGATAGAGAACGACGACTATTGGATCGTCTTGAAGAAACGACACAATATTACTTCATCCCTTGTCTAATCGTTGAATCTCTTTTTCTTTTCGGATCCACATTGTAGGACTTCTTAAAGTTGGCGTCCCCAAAACATGGGACGACTCTAAAAAGGATCTTGGTTACATCCGCAAAGCTGGAATCCGCCAATTCGTTTCGACATACAATCGCGTCAAGGATCTAAAAGGCGATGAATTATTGTGGGGAGATGAAATCGAATACGGAATATTTCATATAGATCCAGAAACAAAGAAAATCCGTCTATCCTTGCGAGCCAAAACCGTAATGGATGAATTGAATCGAAAGGAGGCGGAACATTCGCAAATTGCCGAGGGCTGTAACTGGGTACCGGAATATGGTGCTTGGATGGTTGAAGCAACACCAAATCGTCCGTACACTGGATTTTCGACGGATCTTCTTCGTGTGGAAAGAAACATGAGGCTCCGTAGGAAACGAATTTTGACAGTTCTCCAAGAGAACGAAATTGCGCCAACGGTATCTGCATTTCCCCTGCTCGGTTCCTTGGGTGAAGATGGCTCGGTTCCGCCTGTTCCTGTGGGTGGTCCGGTTACGCTGAGTGAATACATTGGCGACGGAATCATCAATCCACACCCTCGCTTCGGAACTCTTACGGCAAATATTCGTCAGCGTCGCGGCTCCAAAGTGAACATCAAGGTTCCTCTTTTCCGCGACACTGAAACCCCAGAATTCAAGGATTTTAGTTCTTTGCCACCCAGCGGCGCGGATGGATGTTGCGGGAGTGATTCCCAACAGGTAAGAATTTTTTACTGCATTTTTTCGACAATTTAACAAGCCTTTTCGGACGATAGCCAAACTAACCCTCTTTTGTTTACCACGTGTCGCTACAGCTATGGCGTTATGGAAAAAATGATGCCTGTGAAGAAGAATATGGCAGAGACTTTGTTACCGTTGGTTGTTCAGCCAATTTCAGAGATGAAGCCAACGATGACTCGACAGGAATGGCAACGATGGAAAAGTGGCGTGTTGATGTGCAGTGCGAAGGATGCAGGGGCTTGTTTTACCGTAGTGCTCCCAATGTGATCGTTACAGATGCAGACTGGCCACGAAATGGTGACGTTGTAATGGGTTATGAAATCAATAACACTCCTGGTTGGATCCGACTCCAAAATGGATATTATTTGCCTATGCACAGTGACGACGGAAAGATCCAATTTCTTCACAAAGTATCCAAGCGAGCTCAGGCGCAAAATACGGAAATGAAGAGGATCGGTTCAAATACACCACTCTTCAGGGGATCTGACGAAGATCCGGCGTCGAGCCTTGCTTCACTGCTTGGTGGAACTGTTGCAGTCGCTGATTCAGCTGTGAATGGAATTTCCGACAAGGGCGAAAAAGAAAGCCGCAGCACGACCGAAACTCTAAGGGCGGCTGTTCATATGGATGCCATGGCATTTGGTATGGGTTGCTGCTGCCTTCAAATTACATTCCAGGCTAAAGATATCGACGAGAGTCGTTTCATATTTGATCAGCTTGCAGTGATGGCTCCAATGTAAGTTTTCAAATCTCCGAATACAATTTCATCGTACGATCCTCTTTTTGCGAACACTGATGGCCTCACACTTTTTGACTAAAAATTGTGTTGTTTTATAGTATGATGTCGCTTACTGCGTCGACTCCAATTCTGAAAGGCCGCCTTCTAGATACAGATGCACGATGGGGTATCATTAGCGAAAGTGTGGACGGCAGAACTCCATATGAACGAGGTCGAGCTGACCCTAATGCTCCTTATGAATACTACAATGCGAATGGCCAACGACAGATTTATAAGAGCCGTTACGATTCGATCAGCACCTACATCTATCAAGGAAGCATGGCCGGAGGCAAGGATGCGAAGGGCCTCACGAATCGCGTGTTGAATATTTACAATGATATCCCCCTTGAAATTGATGAATCTTGTTACCAGGACCTCAGAGATGCTGGAGTGGATCCTGCACTGGCTCAACATATTGCGCATCTCTTCATCAGAGATCCACTAGTTGTTTTCAACGGTGCCGTTGAAGAGGTTGACGACGACACTCAAACTGAACACTTTGAAAGTATTCAAAGTACCAATTGGCAAACTGTACGATGGAAACCCCCGCCACCTCGGAATACCCCTAATGCACCCCATATTGGTTGGCGTACAGAATTCCGAAGCATGGAAATCCAACTGACAGATTTTGAAAATGCGGCATTTGCTGTCTTCGTTGTTCTATTGCAACGAACAATCTTGACATTCGACCTTAACTTGTATATTCCGATTAGCAAGGTTGACGCGAACATGCAAAGAGCGCACAGTAGGAATTCCGCCTGGACGAGGAAAGTTTTTCTTCCGACGCCACCTGGCACCTTTGGAGGAGGGCGATGATGGTTATGGCGTCAAGTATGTTTCAATGTTTGCCGAAGCGGCAAAGGGTAATATCAACGGAGCCGCGTCAGATATTGAAGAAGACGCCGATGGCGTCAGTGACAAGCGCAGAACTGCTCCAACTGCTCCAGGAAGTAACGAAGAAAACGCTTTCGAAGAAATGACTATGGAGGAAATCATGTGCGGAAAGGGCGATTATTTCCCGGGGCTTATTCCATTGGTTAGAGCCTACCTTGATCATATTTCTGCTGATTCTACGAGCAGCAGCCGTCTCCATGGATATCTTGATTTCATCGAAAAACGAGCTACAGGTGAACTCATCACAACAGCAACTTGGCTCAGAAACTTTGTCCGAAACCATCCAGATTACAAGAACGATTCCGTTGTATCAGACACGATTGCGTATGATTTGATGGTTGCCTGCAAAGAAATCGGTGAGGGTAAACTTCATGTTCCGGAACTACTTGGGGATATTCGTATCAAAGAGATTACAACTGATGGTGCTTATCAAACAAAATTGGATTCGAAGCGAGTAACGAATCGACGCATCCTTGAACTTTTGCAACGATACAGCAAGCGTACAAGTACTTTCGACACAGAATTTTCATCCGAACTTGCTCCAGAAGCCAATAACGCCAAGTCGGCTCCCGTAGAAACTGCCATGTAGAGCGTTCGGGCAAGTGAACGACGATATTTTTGATAGATTTAAAATGAATCCAAACTAACATCTCGTTGTTTGGCACACCTTTTGCTATCTTTTGAAGGACGAAACAAGTTTTCCTGCTTCAAAAGAAAATCCTTAATTATAATTTATGACTCTTTATTTATACATCTTCATTTGGAGACCCTAACCCTTCAATTATTTTCGAGATACTGTATCCGGAAGCACTGTTTTCCGTCTTCTCTTTTTCTCTGGTTGAGAGTACAGGACCGTCGAAAGCACAACCAAGGATGCTCCAATAATAAAGGCCCCCGATGCGTGGAAATCAAAGAAGATTGCAGATATGACACAACTTACAACGATCGAAAAGGAGGTTGCGAAAACCTTTAGCACGTTGTCGGCATATTTTACTACCACAGCAACGATGAGCCCACCAACAGCCTGAACGGTAACAACCGTCCAGACAAGCGGTGTGTAACCTCCAAGAAAGCCCTGCACCGAAAACTGCTGCCGAATCTTTTGCATATACGGTGATAAATGCGATGACGACACTTGGAATTCCCATTTGAACATTCCGCAGCCACAGCGACGTTGATGCTCCTTTCAATACTTTTTCGAAGTATACCCCAGAAAATCCGGATGTGCACGCGGCGCAAAGAACCGCTATCAGCCCAAGGAATTGGCTTTGTTTTTCGGAGTCTGATTTGGAAGCATCATGACTTCCCGAAACTTGTACAATCGAAACACCCACGGTCAAAAGAATCAAGGCTGCCCATTTTTTCATTGAGAATTTTCTCTGCGTTTGTTTTTCATCGTCAACGAGAAAGAATTATATTGTAAGTTTCAACTACGCAAAGTCGATTGAACGCACGACCAGCAGACCATGCTTTTACTCACCTGCAACAAGAACATACTGAACACAGCCGTGGTCAGAATTTTCAGTTGATAGCATACTTGATATGTGGCGGCATCAAGGTTGGACAAAGCGAAGTAAAGTAAATTGTTTTGGACACAGTACATGAAGGACGGGACGCTCAGCTTGGCCATTTCGATCGGAGCCTCCAAGACATGGGTGTTGAGCTCCGAGGCCAAGCTATTATCCGATTGATAGGCGATAACACAGCAGCATATCGCCAATTTCATGCATTCCATAACAAAGACGGCCGTCGATGCCAAATACATGGGCTGACCTTCGACATGACTCGTCCTTGACACCCGCATCAATAAGACCAGACCAACCATTTGTGCAACCAACAGAAACAAAGCTCCGTACTTGATCAAAACCTCTGTTGGAGTCTCATCTTTCTTCTTCTTCACACGTCTTGTCCTGGTACTCGTAGCCTTTCGTTCCGTCCTTCTCACTCGTTTCTTGGCATCTCCCGATTCCAATTTTTCTGGAATCATTTGTTCTTCGACATTTCCATCGTTGTTGCCATCCCCCGAAGGAATATCTACGGAGTCTTTCATCATGTTTGCTGATATATGAGTTGATTGATTAGATCGCAGATTACTGGTTCAACAAATATGTCTCTTCCCGGTTTTAGAAATGAAACGACAAAAGAATATTATGGTTGCTACGATGTCTTTCACAAAAACTTGTGCGTTTTCATTGTCGTTTTCTCTTCAGTCGGGTCGGCCGAGTTATTTGTGCAGATTCGCAGATGACCCGCATTTTTAAATTTTTCAAATACGTGCACTTGACCGCGTGCACGCAGTACTGACAAGGCTGTCAGAGACCATTCATATGTATGTATAAAATATACCAAGGTACCAACATATGTTGAGGCCTGATTCAGGAAAAAACCCAGAACGTCTGTTCTTCGCAGTTAGGAATCATTGCAATCATTCATCTCTTTCATCAAAATCCGTTCCTTTTTCTTTTGTCAACGATGACAAACATCGGCTTTGCTAGAGTTTATCAATTCGACTGGTGCAGGTTTCAAGACACTTTTGGATTCTTTTGAATTCTATTCCACTCATTCACAGATAGAAAAGATTGGGCGTGACGAATCAGGAGCAACAAATGAGCACCGACAAAGGGCACCCGCTGCTTCGCGAGCTAAATATCCGAGGCGATAGCAAGACAAACAAATGCGATGATTCTATCTCTGCTTCGGATCTTTTGACTTTCCTGTTGGAGAACCGTTTCATTCCTGAAGATAATGTGAGGAATGCAGTGCGAACGATACGTCGGAAGAGAAAAGCGATGGAAAATTCTGCGGGAAACTGAGGGGAGCACAGATGACGTCCCTCTAATTTCACGAAGCGACGCCAATGCCAAGAACGGCAACAATAAAGATGAGCGCTGGATCAGTTTCCCAAAAGGCTACGGATGCTTCAACTAATTAGTTCCACCGACGTCACCCGCACGCGACACATTGCTTTGCGATTTTTCTACGACGGGGCTTCGTATTCTGGTCCTGGCACAAAACATTGGCCAAGAAAACGACAATTCCGTGGAGCGTTGTCCTTTTCGATGCTCTCCTCAAGGCCCGACTTATCACCTCCGAGAGAAACAAGCAACTATTCACGATGCGGAAGAACCGATAAGGGAGTCAGTTCGGCTGGGCAAGTTGTAGCTCTGCATCTCAAGAGTGCGTTTGCGAAAAATGTGACGTGGGACGAAGAGGGTACCAAGTTTCTAGAAGCCAAGGACTTGCCAAAGAACGAAAACGAATCACGAACCGTTTGGACCGTCCCACGAGCGAAAAAGAAGAAGAAAAAGAATTCCGAATCGACAACTGCTTTGACCAGCCGGATAGAACGAGAAATAAACGAATATTCCTATTCCAAAATTCTCAACAACATATTGCCTCCTTCCATTCGGATTTTGGGGTGGACACCCGTTACCGACGAGTTTTCTGCTCGGTTTTCGGCGAGTGCCCGGACGTATCGATATTTCTTCTGCAAGCGTCGCATGGATGCAAATGCAATTCGCGAGGGCCTGAATCGACTGGTTGGAAAGCACGATTTCCGAAACCTGTGCAAAATGGACGTCGAAAAAGTTTACAATTTTGAACGACTCATTCACTCTGCCGAATTGGTGGAGCTGCAAGATCCAGCCATGGCAACCAAATACGGACAACTCTGTTACCTGAAAATAATTGGACAAGCATTCTTAGTGGCACCAGATACGCTGCATTGCCGAGGTAATTTTCATGATTGGCGAAGGGCTGGAATCACCTTCTATCATTACAGAACTCTTGGATGTCGAAAAGCATCCCGGAAAGCCTGGCTATCCATTAGCAGACGAAAAGCCGCTGGTACTACACGATTGCGCTTATCCAAATCTGCAGTTTGGATACTCTGTTCAGAATTTGTGGACTGTATCCTGTCAGCTTGAACGGCAATGGGAAGATCTGATTCTAGCAGCGACGCGTATCCGTAGCGGCATTGAGAGTTTGCATTCTTGCTCGATCTTGACCGAAGACATGATGGCAGTTTGCCGAGTCGAAAATTGTCAGATCGCAGAAAGAAACTCGAAAAGAGGGGGATATACGAGACTAGCGATTCGAATCAGATCACCTGACGACGATTCACTTGCCAAAGTAATTTCTTGGAGCGACTGCCTCGCTTGGCTCGAGAAACGCAACCTTGTTCCATGCCCAAGCTGGTCCTTACGAACTCTGTGCACGTACCGTTGATGCAGCGATCGATGGGACCTTCCTACGAAGAAAAGGTTGAAAATCTGAAAAACAACGAAAAGCGCCGTTTGAAATTCGAAGAAAACATCATCAAGAAACGAAAGACAAAAGAGGAAGACAAAGCTTTTTACGATCACAAGATAAAACAGGGTGGCACCGGAATATAAGCAAGCACTCCTAGCGAGTGTTCAAATAATGGATGTAATTAGAATTGTTCCGGAATAGAAAGAATTACTGTGAAAAAGTCGAAGATAATAATATTATGTTCTCTCTACTTCGTCATTCGTCCCCCAAATAGTGTGATTTAGATTCATTCCCCCCAATTTGACATTCGCATTTTTTGTAATGCGTTCTTCGCCAGCCTCATCACTCAAGCCAAATCATTGGGGGGAGAATCAAAAGTTTGAAGTTCAAAGTTGTTGTCGACATCACAATTATTTCGCCTCATCATCAGGCCTAATGAACTTTCCTCCAGGCAAAAGGATCCTGAACTGAAATTGAAAGTACTTGACAGAGGATAACGTGTATCTCGAATCTCCGAATGTTATAAGAGAAGAAACAATGTTTGGAGGCGGACAAATGTTTCGCAATAGCGCCCCACCGGTGGAAGAAGACGCGGGTTCTGGAAACAACGAAGAAACAGAGACGTCGACAACAGGTCCCAGCCATGTTGCAAACGACGAGTCGCAGAATGGTGAAGCAGTCGCATTGATTCCGAAGTATTGAGATCTCCAGGCAGCTGGGGTGAAAGCAAAGAGGAAGAAAAAACGACGAAACCGTCGCAGCATCAATTCCCCAAGGACAAACCGAGTCGCCGCGCCTCTCGAAAGCAATGGCCAAAGCAAAGAAAAAAGCGGTGGAACCAAGGCTTCGAAACGGAAACGCAACGGAAGACTTGTGCGCCTTGTGTCGATCGACAAGCAAAAAGGATGATCGGTTACAGCCGCCATCGACGCAAAAGACGACGAGCGTTCCACCCCTTCCCAGAAATCAGTATGCGACAACTCTGCGTCGACGGGCGGTACGGAAACAAGACGAGAACACTCCACACGACAGCGACGAATATGGTGACATTTCTCTAGGAATGAAGCTCATTGTAGCTGGAGGACGAGTCATAGTTCAGTCGTTGAATTCCCTCAGCGATGGATTGGCATCACCCGCCCAATTGGCGGGGGTAGTGCAGAGGGGAGATGTCCTAATGGCGATAGGGAACCTTTCTCTCGCCAATCTTCCCATCGATCAGCTCATGCAAGGTTTGAAACCACTCAGTACACCAGACTCTGGAGGTTTATACGAAAAATGTCTTGACTTGCGATTTGAAGCCGGAGCCTGGTCTGGAGCTTCTCATTAGTCACGAAAGGGAGCGTGCCAGGTGGCAAGAGAAATCGGCTGAAGAAGCCATGTTGTTTCCCATGGTGGACCAACTCAGTGGTGCACCTCTTGTGCCAGGAATATAATACCGACGCGTATCGAGACCAGAAGTTGACGATTGAAACCGACAATGACGAGAATGCTTTGCATGCGGAGGAAGCAAAGGACAATTTTCTGGCCGAGGACATAATTCTTTCGGATAGTAAAACACTTGATGAAGTCCTCGACAAATTTTCTCTAAATTTCGATTCGCTGATATCAACTGTACTCGCAAAAGAACGAAATTCAGATCGCGATCGATACGAAAGTACATATTTTGACCTGAGAGAAGGTATCTCAGACCTCTTGAGGACAACATTGAGCATGGAAGAAAGCGAGAACAATAAACGCGAAAGGATGCTCTCGAAAGTGGAGAGATTGGAATTGGGTCGTAAAATCATGCAGATAACAAAAGCTCTTGAATTGAACCTCGAGGACATTGACAAAGGACGCGAAGCTAGACCCCAAAAGAACTGGAGTTCCGGTCTTTCGGTTCGAAGTGGTGCGAGTTCGGTTGTGAAACGACAATACAACACGGACGGTACAATCACATCGGTTCCTTCAAGCTACAACAGCCCATTTGAACTTACTGTCGATGAAGAGAGTATTGGTTCTGATGATTCGATTGACGACGCTGATGCGGACAAGATATTACTGGGTCTTGCTGCTCGGGATACAATCTGGAGGAAATTGGTTCATCACTATGCTGAACAAAGCTGCGGATGAAATCAAGAATCGCGGGGAGGAGAAGTCTAAGGAAGAGTCGAGTCCGAGTGGGGCCATTGATTTTAAACAGCTTGGTTATTTTCTATTTCGAGAAAAAGATTCTCAAAGTTCCAAACGAAAAGTCAAGTCAGTTGCACTTCCGCCGCAGGAAATAACCCGTGTACTATTCGATCTCGCGACCTTCATTGCAACTACTTCACATGACGATGTCACGGTTTTTGGCGGGAGTTCGAAGATGTCATCAAACATTTCGACTCTACGGTCAGTCGCATCAAAAGCTGGGATGAGGGGGCGAGCATCTGTCCGGGCAGATTTTTTACTGGCGAAGCGTTTCGTCTTGGACGAAGCGCTTCCGAACTGGCTCAAGTCATTCGAACCGTTAAAGCTTGACCAGCGAATGATCCTATGGCCAGGGCAGAGAAATGGAGTTTCTAACGATTCTGTAAATCAGAGAAAGAAAAAGGGATCGCCCATTGCTGATGAAGAAGATGATCTTAAATCTGAAACGTAAGTACACACCATGCGAACAAAGTTCAGTTCCGGCGGGAGTATCAATAGAGTATGCGCTAACAAGGCAGATTGTCATTATAGTTGTTTCCTTGCTACCTATTTTTGCACCGAGAAAATTATTGGCAGTGAACGAAACGAGGAACTCAGCACGACGAACGAAAATTCATTTATTTTGAGTTATGGGGCGTATCTTCAAATACACACATGTCTCTCCTTTGCATCTTTCGTGAAAGATGAAGCTGCGATTTCGGATTTACTCCAGGTTGCCAGCGATGATCCAAGTCATCAAGATGCAATGAAAGAAATCCAAAAGTCCGACAAGATACTGTATTATGATTCGAGTAAACTTTCAGCTGTGCTACAAAGCTTGGGAGGGATAAGATTCGATACAAACGAAGATCAGAGAAAAGCAATTCTTGATCTATGTGTATCAGGCTATCCCGATATACAACCATGGCAGGTTCGAACGGCGTGTTTATCCGTTCCGCAGACAGGATCAGACGATGAAACGAGAAATCAATATTCCAACGCTGCAATGGAAGACGTATATTATTCTTATTTGTGTCAATTGTTAAATCCTCTTGATGGCCACGAAGGCGCCCGTGAAGACTCGGGCCTTTTAAAAGAGTTCTGCGACTGGTCTATAGGCGCTGATTCCAGCCGAGAAACCACCCCAAGTCGCATGGAAAATTTCTTGAACATCGCTTCTCCGTCATCAAGATACCATGCCAGTTATCGGAGAGATTTGGTGATGTTATTGGACTTGAGTTCAACGATAGAGAACCATTCTTTATCGCTCGATCTTGTTAACGAAATTATTGGAGATGCCAAGCTTTCATCAAGCAACGAAGCGATCCGTCGTACTCTAGACTGCCTACGAAGAATAGGTAGTATCTCTGTTGTTCACTGTTCCAAAGCGTCGACAGAAACTATGGGTTTTGACAACCTTAAACGAGTGCTCACTCTTTTTGAACAAATGTCGACCAAGAATTCCTCATCATGGCAAAATTCGATAAACGTTCCCGATGAGATTTTTACTCTGCTGAAGCAATGGAAAACCGAAAAAGACTCCTCTGGAGACGACGCCAGCATGTATCAGTTCATTGATTTTGTAATCAACGTGTCGTCAGAACCGGCCCATGTCGTCAAGGCGTTGTCCCTTTGGTCTTCACATCACAATGGAGATGCTCTCTTCTCGCGCCTTGAACATCTTCTTCGTCGTGGTATTCATTTCGCTGTTGCGAATGGCGAGCTCTCAGGGACTCTGTTGCGACTGAAACATGCAAGAACAGCTTTCAAAGAGCTTGATTCCACTCGCGATCAGTCACGTCAAACAGAAGACGCTGTCAGCATCTGGGAGAGCATGGGAACGGGTAATGTTTCCCTGGAGAAATAATCGAACACTTAAATTCGGTGTGGTCTTGGCTCAGGTTTCGAATTCGACGAAACTAGCGCGGAACGAAACTGTATATATGTAAATACTATAAACTACGTGTAGTGTTTATTCTTCAAAAAAAGGATTCATCAATATACTATAAAGTTAGAAAAAGACTTGTGTGTGTGTTTAAAGAGTAGGGAACGTCGGCACCGTGCTTGGCAAATTGGTCATAGACAACTTGAACGTCACGCTTTCCACCCATGATGATAGGGCACTTGGCGTGAATTTCATCGGGAACAAGATCAATGACACTCTGGATCTTGCCCTCGAACATACCAGTGGACGCGATTCCACCAGCTTGTTCGATAATCATAGCCATAGGAATTCCTTCGTACAAAAGTCGAAGTTTTCCCTTGGGTGACTTGGCATCCGCTGGGTACAAGTAGATTCCTCCGTACAAGATGGTACGGTGAATGTCCGCAACCATTGAACCGACATAACGCGCAGCATAAGGGTTCTTGTCATCCTTAAAGACGTCAACAGCATCCTTGATCGCTGGATCCCATCGCGAGGAGTTACCTTCGTTGCAAGAATAGATCTTCTTTCCACCGTCTTTGGGGAATTCCATTTTAGTACGGGTGTGGACGAATTCTCCGATTGTGCTATCGAGGCAGAATCCGTGGACATCGGCTCCCTTGAAGGTGAAAACCATCTCTACGGCAGACGAGTAAGCAACGTATCCGGCACAGATGCAGTCGGCTCCGCTTCGAAGGAATGTCATCAACGGTTCCGTTGCTTCCTGGTTTGCGCTCGTAAACGCTGAAAATAGTTCCGACAGGAGACGTTGCAGTCAATGTTGGAACTTCCATCGAGAGGGTCAAATGCAACACAGAACTTTCCAGCCTTTCCAGCGGGAACAATAATAGGCTCTTCGTTTTCTTCGGAAACCAAGAGGCAGCAAACTCCACAGTTGACGAGGGCGTTGATCATCATGTCATTTGCGAGAACATCAAGCTTTTTCTGGTCGTCACCGGTACTGTTTTGTTCACCGGCAAGTCCGTAAAGGTTGGCAATACCGGCACGCTGGACAGCCGAAGTAATGAGCTTACAGGATGTAGCAATAGCGTTCATCAAGATAACGAGGTCATGGTCGTGGGTGCAGGCCATGACGAACCTGTTAAGGGTTGGGGAGTTCTATACAATCATGAAAAAATACAGCGTGAGTTTCAAAGTTTTGATTGTTCATGCATGTTATTCAACATTAGCGATCGAATCTTCGAGTTTCAGACCGATCATTGTACACTTGTTCATGACCTTTTCCGTTTTATCAATTCGTTTGTCGTTCCACCCATCCATCGGCGTACAGAAAGAATTCCGTCTTTAGAAAAGACAGTACTGTATGATAACTTACAACATCGAATTGTTCAGACATTTTGATAGTAGGGTAGATATAAGATCTCGAAACTTTGCAATGAATGTCAGTTGTCGAAAATAATGAGAAGAGATATGTCAGATGGAATCCGATTCTTTCATACCTTTGCACGTTTTCTCACTTCTGTTCGTCAATCTTGACATAAAACGAGTCGTTTTTCGGTTTTGATTCATTCGTCCATGTGAATGCGGGTGATGCCTAACGTGTCTGAGTAGGGTTCCCACGAAAAGATCGAAGTTCGAATGCCCAAAAATGACCAAGCGAATAAAAATTGCCGCCAAGTGACGTTGTGATCGTCGATGACGACCTTTCCAGCAAGCTGTTCGCAGTTCTCGCGCGAACGTGTGTTCAGATGACGTAGGAGAGAACAAGTGCTCCTAAATTCCCATTGAGCCGCGAGAAACCGACTGTCGAATCTCGAAAATCAGTCGTGCACACCGATCTCAAATTTTATTGGCTAACCGAAGGTTTGTTTTGTGTCTGGAGATCTCGTGATAATAGGTATCTGTAGTAACTTATAATCATATTAACCGTACCACACTGACACTAGTGAGTCATTTTAATCACGAGTGAGATCAAAAGCATTCTTTTTTAATCATTCTTTGCACCGACGATCTTACAACGGAAGTTTGAAGTTCAACACCTGTTTTTCTCGTCTTCTCCTTGCATTCGCCAGGCCTCGGAAGACAGAGTGGAGAATCAAGGGAAGATCAAAGAACCCTACACGCGACTACGAGAAGTAAATCACATACCAGAAGATACTGCATGCTGTACCTAAAACCGATCAGAATCCCCACGTGCCTATTTTGAACGCTGGGCAAAGCAAGCTCACCTCAATTGACACTCATTAAGATCTTAACTGTGTTTATCTTATCCGATAGTAACTCTTGAAAAATGGTATCATCAATCATGAAATCTAGCCTTTGCCTCTCGTTGATGGCAGGGTCCGCCTCGGCTTTCACCAGCACTGGACGTGTCTCCGAAAGATCCACCGCTCTCTGCGCTTTCGAGAACGAGATCGGGGCACAGCCTCCTCTTGGATTCTTCGATCCGCTTGGTCTTTTGGCTGATGCCGATGAAGCTCGATTCAACAGACTCCGATACGTCGAGTTGAAGCACGGTCGCGTTAGCATGCTCGCTGTCCTCGGACACATTGTCACTACTGGTGGCGTAAGATTGCCCGGTGATATCGACTTGCACGGAACCTCCTTCGAGTCCATCCCTTCCGGATTTGCTGCCATTGACAAGATTCCGGCAGCCGGTCTTCTTCAATTGTTCTTGTTTGTAGGATTTTTGGAGCTTGGTGTCATGAAGGATATCACTGGGGACGGGGAAACCGTGGGAGATTTCCGCAATGATTTCATTGACTTTGGCTGGGACACGTTTACGCCAGAAGAAAAGGAACGAAAGCAAGCCATTGAGTTGAACAACGGCCGTGCCGCGCAATTGGGAATTTTGGGATTGATGGTCCACGAAATGTTGCCCTCGCACGATCCTTACATGATCAACGGATTCCTCGGAGCTCCTCTTGATTTCAATGCTGGATTCTGAGCGCAATAACTCGAATGGTCCCCTCATAAACCATGCGAGATTGGTGTTGCTATTCTAGCAATGACAATGCCAATTATTGCACTGCTACCCGTCCCGGAGTCGTATCCATTCGCAGATGTATATCATGTATGTCGTCCCATAGTGCTATTTCGGGATCGAGGCCCTCAACCAAAACCAAACCAACCCCTGCTAATATATAGGTAAACCATAGATAGATCGACTTAGATTCGATCCGCAACTCTAGAACGCAAAGCATGCACTCTATCAGTGGAATTAACCACCGCTGATGGTGCGACTTAGATTTCGATCGACCGACGCATACTATGTATGCGTTCTTTCAGAGAAGAAACAAGGAAAAGCTTTGACAAAGTGAATAATCTCAATAAATTAGGTATTTCTTTATTTGGATGAATAAAAGTAATTTATATAGTCGCGTTTGGATCTTTGGTTCTCTTTGTAGTCCGAAAGTTGTGGAAACCACCGAGCTCTTCAATAAACACCATGTTTCACAAGTTACTTCACAAGATAGGATTTTGAGGAAAGACAAAGATGTTCTCAGACATCAATTTTTCGTCGCGTTTGTCAATTTTGAATTTTGTTCGCTTCCTCACATCCCCAACACATCAGCCTCGATTCATAATGGTAAATGTCATGTGACGAGAACATCGTCATCATTTCGTTTCTTTCATATTTACATAGCAAAAGTTTACGATGCTTAGATCTCTTCTCCATCGTCGCAAAGAAAGCCTTTCGAGAATAATTTCATCGTCGAATATTCTTCAACGACGGTGGGCAACGTCTTCCACCATCCAACAAGAAGACGACGAGAAACTTTCGTTTATATACAATCTTCCTTCACAATTTCTCCGTGATTCTGACCTGAACAATTTTGACGAAACTACAAGCCAACGAAACGATGTTCCGTTCGATATCAAAACGGGGAAACCAGAAGCAAAGAAACCAGCTCTGCAAGAGAAATCTGTGTCGATCGACGACATCATTGTGGAAAGAAATCACTGCAAGATCTCTTGGAGCGATGGGACATTGTCACATCACCACATTGATGCATTGAAACAACGATATATGTCTTGGAAGAGATGTCGGCCAGAAGATAGAAGACTATGGAACGGCTTGACTGAAGAAAAAGTCAGGCTCTCGTCGGACCTTTCCATACCCTTTGAATCGCTGATCTCTGATGACGGGTCTGGAATGACCAGGGCGATCAAGACTCTGTATCAATACGGAATTCTTCTCGTCACAAACACACCTGTCGATGATAATGGTGAAGGAATCGCTGCTCTTGGGGCTTCATTAAGCGGGGGAAGTGTCAAAGACAGTCCATCGTCATCTATCTTAGCAAATTACCGATTGGGAGGGACCGAAATTGTACTACCAGATGCAACCGATGGACCACAACGAACTCTATTTGGAGGAGTATGGGCAACTACATCTGCTGGTCAACCAGATGGGACGAGTGTTGCGGATTCCGCGTATGGAAACGAAGGGCTTCCGCTTCACACGGATATGACCTACCTTCAGGATCCACCCGGTTTGCAGATTTTCACGATGGTAAAACCTGCCGTCATCGGGGGAGAAAGCGTCTTCGGCGATGGGTTTGCGATTGCTGAAGCACTGCGCACTAATGATCCTGATGCCTTCGAAATTCTTTCCAACACGAGTCGAATGTATCATTCTCAGGACAAGGTTACCGGCTGGAATCTTAGAGCCACAGGACCTGTTATTCAGGTTCGTGATGGACGAATCATCAGGATACGCCACAATGACCTGGATCGCTTGCCGGATTTACCGCCGAGTTACGTCACGGAGAGAGAAGAAATAGATGCATTCTACAGTGACCTGGAAAGCGCACACGAAAAATGGGACGCCCTTATTGCTCAAGACAAGTTTCGTCTCGTGATGAAACTACAACCGGGAGACACAATGGTCGTCGCAAACCAGAGATGCTTTCATGGAAGATATTGTTTCGAGTCAAGTGCACAGTCGCCACGATCAGTAATGGGTTGCTACATTAGCCAAACTGAACTTTCTTCTCGGATGCGAATGGAGGGTTATGATATTTGATATAATATCGTTAAAAAATAAAATCTAATTGTTAATAGTGCACAACACTTCTGAATGTGACGGGTGGTTTTTCATTCGACAATGGATAAAAAATTTGCGGGGATCACTGGGTTTACTAGAATTCGTGTGATTCGATATTCAGCGTCTTCCACGATTATGACTTGTTCTGTTTCCATCGACCATTTTCATCTTGAATCCATTCCCAGTCTCGATTGTCCATTGACAAACTAATGTCCGTAAAGTATCGCAATTCGATGTCTTCGTACAAGAGCTGTGCATTTGGGACATCATTATACTCAAATAGATATTTGATAGGAATTCTCCAATACCGCTTGTCACGAAATTTGCCCTTATGATCAGATGCAACGTCGTTGCTGAAAAATGCTTTGTAGTAGACCCGTGCCTTCATGTAACTCTCGTTTGCGACGACGTCAACTCGGGCTTCACGAGAGTTTCCTCCTTTCCTCTTTGGGAATTTGGCGTCTTGCAGGAGTGCCCTCAACGTTCTCACGTCTTTCCAGACTTTAGACCCTTCCTCGGTTTCACTGGGCCCTCCATTTCCAAACACACCAAAGGTAATCGAATCAACTCCTCTGAATTCCGTAGAAATTTCGGGATCGGATTTCAACATTTCCAAAGCCAGTGGATGCCCTGCAATGTCCGACTTGCGAAGCCAAGAAGTAATTTCTTTGTCGCATTCTTCTTTAGAAAGAATCGTATCTGTTTCAGTCGAGAAACCAAGATCAAAAGATTCCAATGTTACTCTCTTTGTCCACTGTTCTTTGACATCGACGGTGCCTGGTTTCAAGTTCAACTTGATTGGTTTCCACCCAAAGTCTTTGTATAAAGTTTCACCCTTCTCGTCCTTGATGTAGCTGATTTGAGGTGTGTGATTTGGTTCCGAAGCATCAGAAGGATAACACTTCTTTTGATACGTGAGTATCCATTCTCGTAAGGCATCGGAATTAATTTCTTCTCCCGTGAATCTACTAAGATCTGTCCATGTCGCTTTGCGTGAAAACTTTCCACTAGACTCTACATCAGTTTGATAGATTATTTGTTCGACATCGTCATTTTCTGCAATGTCGGTTCCGTCAAGCTTTGTAGTCATTTTGTTTGCCAAGTTTTCTTCGCTCTTCTTTTCTTCGACATGGTGACCATCAAGAATGGGATCCTTCTTGGAAATAATAAGTTTGACTTTGAGTCCCTTCGACATGGCTTATTTTCAAGTCGATTGTTTCAGGTTTCGGAGAGGAAGGTTTCTCGCGGAAAAACAGTGTAGTCCTATGCTTTCAACACAACAATGATGTGGTTGTATTCGTTCGATCTTTTCTTTGAATTATGCCAAATGAAAGGTTTCGTCAATGGAATCATTCCGCAAGCGTGAGATAGCTGATGGACCGACTTCTTTTCAAGTGTTTACAGCAAGGATGGAAATTTGCCGGAGTTCGCAAAATGTGAACATCGGTTAGAACAAAACCGAAGCGTGCTCGCTGATTAAGCCCTCGACAAACCACGATTGTCTTGAACGCCATCACAACATACCGCTTCAACATCACGATTCAATACCCGTAAGGCCTAAAAAAGGAGGAGGGTTGTGAATGCCAAGAGATGATGGGGGAAGTGAAAGGAAACCCTTATCGTTTCCCCCAAATGAAAACACCAACCAGAGGCTCAGAACCTGCTGAAAACAGTCGGCATCGGTGCGCGATTTCACTCTACCAATACTTCGCTATTATCGTCCGCAGCAATAACGGGCGTAACTGTGTCATACTCGTACATGTGAATGGAAAAATCGTGAAAAAAAACGCAAGAGGAAATCAATCATGCGCCGTACTGGTGGTACTATACTGCCGTGCTCGATCTCGCCTTTCTGACGGTCTTCATCTGTCGGATTTAATTTACTTCTTTTCCATCAAAAATCACGCGGCCAAAGCCATCTCATCGATTGTTGATCTAAAGTAGTCTCGGGCAGCTCTAGTTACTCTGCCTTTTGTCTTTAGCTCGTAATTGGGGTATACTGAGGAAAGAATCTTCGTGCCGAGACTTGCTGCAGTTCGGATATATCAGAGCTGCTTCATCCGTTTCATTAACATCGTAGGTTCCTTCGAAGCTTCGCGCTCCCATCACTTTTTGACATTTCGTAGAATTCTACGTTGAGTAGTACTGAAAGCTTGGACGATAGGAAGCCACGAAATTTTTGGTGCTTCTTGCTTTTATCCTTGCAAACATTGATTATTCTTTACGGAAACAAAAGAGTATAGTTCCCCATCTGGACAATTGGAAAAAACTTATTCGACTTTTGAAAGACCATCAAGATGGCAGGGACTCGCTCGGCAGGGAAAGGGAAGAAGGCCGAGGCAAATGGTACTGATCATGAGGAAAACACATATGAGAAGATTATGGGTATTGAATCTTCTGGGGAAGCCAGCCAGAAAGCCGGAGGGGGAGTCGATGCACTATCAAAACGGCTGATAAACTTTCGCAAATGGTGCGCAAACGAAGCCAAAATAAAGATCCATCCCTCAATATGTATAGTCAACGGGGAAGCAACGGACGGTACAAAGAATGCTCCGATATTCGCTTTTGAGACGACGAATCAGAACCAACCAGGAGCGCAGAAGAGTTCGGGGAGAGTGGGGATGGTAGACGGGGCAGCAGATAGAGCACTCTACGAACGGACGATGGGTTGCCAAATCTGGACATCGAGGGATATTAAGAAAGACGAGGTGATGATGACTTGTCCGAAGTCAGCAATGATCACACCCGATTTAGTAGCGGCTAGCGACGCGGGCAGAGCAGTGCTGGCATGTTGTCAGACTCCAGGCGAAGGAAGTGGTTCGAATTATTGGGATTATTTTGAAAATACTACCGTTTGCGAGTCGAAGTACGCTCAGAAGACGGCAATGAATAAGGGCGAGCAACTTCTTATCAATACATTACGCGACCGAACAAAAGCGGAAAGAGCCTTTTCGAAAGCAACAAAGACGGACGACAGCGAAAAATCTCACAGTCTTGTCAGCTTCGGGGATATATCGACAAGGGCTCCTTTCTTAGCGTTCCTCATTCACCAACGATTCTCGTCTCACGCCAGTCCTCCAGTGAAGACGGAGGCAAATCCCGACTTTCAAAATATCACCGAGGGCACTGATTCTAATGCAATTGGTCGTGCAGACGAAGCGCAACCACTCGAGGAAACCCCCTCATCATTTGGTCCATATGCGAGAACTCTTCCTTCAACGGTATCACTACCCATATGTTGGGAGAGGAATGAACTCAGTATGCTGTCTGGATGTATGCCTGGTGTGGCACCTCTACAGGAAATCGCTAGTACAACGATGCAATTGGCGGCGGAGTTCATTGCGCTTGTCAATGCAGGTATTCTCACGAGATTTCCTACAGTATTCAGTCGTGGTATGATTACCTGGGAACGCTGGGTTTGGGCATACTCAGTCTTTACATCTCGGATTTTACCAGCAAGCACCTATTTCGACGACGGGGACCAGATGACTGACTCGGATGAAATACTCTATTCCCCAATTCATGTTTGGAACGAACTCGGTGTAATGATTCCTTTCCTAGATATGGTGAACCATGAGGTGGATGCCCAATCTATCCTATGGCAGCCAAATGTTCCGTCTTCAACAGAAACTAGTGGAAGCGAGAATGATGATGGCGCTCATTTACCCAGAGCAGTAATGACAAAACGAGTGAAAAAGCAACAACAAGTGTATTTCTGCTATGGAGGCGATAATCTGTCGAACAAAGAGATGATGCTCGATTATGGTTTTGCTCAAATCCATAATCCAGCCGACTTTGCCGGATTTGGATGGGGGTTAATGGATGCTATCGGGAATGTTCAACCTCCCGCAGAACTTAGTCCTCTTTTGAAAAGCAACGAAGAAGATACCAAATTCCTTGTATACGAATCAAATGACTCAAAAGCTATCAACGAGTGGTGGTCTGATGAACGACTGACTTTGCTAGAAAAAGAGGCTTTCCCTGCCGTCGAAAACTCTTTCATGTCGTCACTGAAAATGGGGAACAAAATGGTGACGAACGCACGGTTAGATGGTCTTTTCGATCCGATACTTCTCACAGCGTCACTTGTGAGCAGCATGCCAAACCCCGAGCTGCAAGATTTGATGTCAAAGATTAAATCTTCAGACAACGGGAAAAGCCCTGTCGTCGTGTCGAAACGTCATCAACGGGTATTGCAGAGTTATCTTATTTTCCTGTTGTCACGGAAACTTGAAAAATTACTTGAGAATTTGAGTAAGGGGTTAAAAAACCACTACGGATCTCTTCGCCTTTGGACGAAGGTTTCAGAAGGGGGAATACGTTACGTTTCGAAAGAAGATCAGACAGGTGATGTGTACACCGGTTGGCAAACTTTCTTTGATCAAAATGCTTACGCAGCGACCATGGAGGTTGAGAAAAACTATTATTCTTTAACACCGCAAAGCTGTGTACTTACACTCATTGACGGTCAGCTCCAGTCGTTACAGCGTTCAATTGACAATCTTCTGACTTGGGAAAAATTTGAATCTGGGGTCTTAAAACAGCTCAATGATCTTGGTTTCACTATCATGTCGGACGAAGACGAAGCGAGAGCAGCATCCGTGAATGGAAAGAGAAAATCTAATGAAGACTCGAAGAGCTCACCAAAGAAGAAGAACCGAAAGAAGAAAAACAATTCGAACAATAACGTCGCTACCGGCGATCGCCCTACCGCCATCAAACTTCATATCGGAAACCTATCATATTCGACGACACCCTCGGACTTGTTTGACTTTTTCTCTCGTGACTATGGGAGAGACAATGTATTGGAATGTCACATTCCTGCGGAACGAACTACGGGCAAGTCTCGTGGGTTTGGTTTCGTTACTTTACCGGAAGCTATCGCGCGTGAAGTTCTTGATTCTGGTAGAAAGTGCGAGATTAACGGGCGTATACTGAAAGTCGCTGAAAGCAATTCAGCGGGAACGAATAAACCAAATCGTCACCCCGAAGCAGCACCACCCGTATCCAATGATAGATGTGGTGTTTGTGGGTTCCGTCCGAAATATTGCGAATGTAAAACTGGACCTAATGTGCCCGAGAAGAAAGGTTCAAGTGGAGGGTACGGTCCGTCTTCTTCAGATCGTGATTACGATCACTACGGTCGAGATAGATATCGCAGGGATAGCAGATACAGCCGCAGTCCGTCCCCGTATCGGCGTAGAAGCGAAAGGGACGACTATTACAGAGATTACTCCCGTGATAGAGATAGGCGTTATTATGACTACGATTACGACGATCGAAGCCGGTCGAGAAGTCGCAGTAGAGGCCGAGAAAGGAGGCGAGATAGCAGACGCGATCGTAAGGATAGGTCTAGTAGGGATAGGTCCGGAGATCGGTACGAAAAGGGTAGAGACAGGGATAGATCTCGAGATAGATACAGAGGTAGATCTCGATCACGATCTAGAGAAAGGTCTCGTGATAGATCCAGAGAGAGGTCAGGAGATAGAGATCGTGGTAGATCCGGCGATAGATCTCGAGATAGAGAGAGATCTCGTGATAGAAGAGAAAGACACAGTAAAGACCATAGATCGCGTGGACGTCGTAGTCCAAGTCCGACCAAGGGGGATAATGACAGTGCGAACGAAGGAAGGAAATCAAACGGTAGCCACAGCCCAGAAAATCCAAAGTCAAATAATGGATCTACTGAACGAGTGCATGAGTCCAGGAGACGTAGGAGCCGTAGTCGAAGTCGAAGCCGAGAACGAAGCAAAAAGAGTCGGAGGAAGAAACGTCGTGCACGAAGCAGAAGTCGATCTTCAAGCGAGGGAAGTTTTTCTAATAAGTAGTCTATTCTTGTTTTCTTGTATTATATTTTCATCAATGCGATTACATTTTAGCCAATCTACAGTAATATTATTGATCCTGTCGGACAGATTCAACCCCTCATAGACACTTCGCTACCCGAGAGAGCCGCTTCGTAACTGCCAGCACCATTTTCTTTTTGTTCCTGTAAACGGTCAAGTTGCCAATCTACGACAGCGCTGGATCTTCCCGACTTAAGTGCCTGCTTGCGTTCGTTGTACAGTTTCTCCTCGTAGCTCTCCTCTGGAGTTTTGAGCAAGACATCTTCCGACAAATGCGTATGCGCTGCGTTCAAAATGAGTTCGGAAAGTGGTGGCTGACCTTCAAGGGTCTTTCCCTCCCGATGCAACCTTTTGGGTAGACCACCAATTTCGTCCAGAGCTATTCGATAACGTTTTGCGTTTGGTTCAGCCGTGAAGAGAGTAGTGACAGCTTTTGTAATGAAACGACGTATCTTTACGGGGTCTCCATATTCCTCTTCGGCGTCCGCGTGTTTCCCGTATGCTTCGAGGACTTCCAACCGATTCTTTGGTGCAACGCAGTCACTGTTTTCGTACAAAATAGAATCGGCCAAAGCAAAGCCCCATGGATCTGCGGCAAAACCTCTTCCGATCATGACGCCGCTCAATTCGGGACACTCATCGAGTTGCTCCTTGGCCTGAGAAAGAGTATCGACGCCCCCATTCAACGTAAAAGTAAGTTCTGGATATTCTTTTGCCAGCCTCTGGACGATATCGTACTTCAGGGGTGGGATTTTGCGGTTATCCGCGGGCGAAAAAGATTTCCGAAGAACGGCAATTCTGGCGTGCACGGAAAAATCCGTGACTGGCGAATTCGAAGCAACAGTCTCGATAAACCGACACAGACGACTGTATTCCAACTCTGGATCCATTTCGGCATATCCTTCTCTTGTGAAGGGTTCGTTCGTGTCGGTACCAATCCGACACTTTACCGTTACTGGTAACAAACCATCGCAACCTTCGTGCATGGAAGTTGCCAACTCTGCTACTAGTTTTGGCTCATCCATCAAGGCGGCACCAAAGCATCCTTTTCCAGCGACCTTTGGGCTGAGAGATAAAATGTAGATTCATCGTGTCAGAACAACAGATACAAAAAACATTACGAAAAATATCATTAAGAAAACGTACCTGGGACATCCGCAATTTAAATTCAACGCGGTGTAATCGCAGTGCCCTCTGTCTTTCATTTCCATGACCGTTTGTGCCGCAATGTAAAGTTGAGAAGGATCGGATCCACCCAATTGCAAGACCGAAGGGCCCTCTGATTGAGTCTTGCCTTGGTTTAAAAATCGTTGCAAATATTGGTCGGGATAGTTCTGACGGATTTCCTCCTCCGTAGGTGCCGATGTTTTGGATGGATCTTCGGCCACTAATCTCTCGTATTCTTTCATGGAATCGGCTCGTTCGTGAGCCAAGGCATTGGCAGCGACCATTTCTGTGTACAAAAGAGTCTCGCCAGATATCAATCGAATAAGATGACGAAAGTGGCGATCGGTGTACTCCATCATTGGTGCTAATTGTAATTTCGAAGCCCGAATCAAGTCCTTATACCTCTTGCCCTCCTCTTGGCCGACAGTCCTCTCGGGTACCGAAAAGCCTGGAGATCGTCCAGCATCTGGAGAAGAAAACAATCGTGTACAAATCGAAAGATTCTTTTTAGAAACTGGCTTTTTGGATAGACTGGATTGGAACACGAAGGAGAGACACGCTTTGTTCGTCATTGTCATCGCCATCGCCATTGCCATCAAAAGGAAAATTTGGCTCTTTCGTCGCAAGCCATGAAAACATGAATTTCTTATCAGAACCATTATGATTATTTCATGTTCCGGTGTCAATAGGGGAGCTTATAGTATTGATACAACACAAGTTGCTTCAACCTTGATGCTAAGTGTTGTGGAGTGGAACCAATTCGATAACCTTGGAGTACTCTTTATCAATAGAACAACAGAAACACAATTCTCAATTTCTGACAATTTTGATGGATGATCCCGTCTTATCTCTGCGTTAGTTTTACTGGCTATGGCTGATGGCTGCCAACAGACGTTGAGATTGATCCATTCGATTCAAAGAATCGAGGCGAATATATGAGCATACGAACCAAAAATCGGAAAAGTATGAACGTAGGAACCCAAAATAGAGGAACGAAGTCGTGATTTTGTCGATGACACGAGTGACCTCACGGTCACGCAATAAACCCGCGGTTTCGACATAACTGTGTGTGAACCGAATTATTCTGTGACGATGTATATTCACATCTCTGGATCGTAGGAAAACGAACATAACCACCAAACCACCACCAGCGTCGATTCAACCTACCTGCAAACAGATACAAACACATCGGACGGATGAAGATATAAGAGAAAAAGCGAGAATGAGGGGCTCGATATTGAAAGCGTTACCCGCGTTTGATTCCAAGGCAGAACGCGCCGCATTGTTCCTTTCCTTTGGTCTATCCTTGTCTCTCTTTGGGCTCACGACTCTCGAGGCACTTCCGGTGTCTTCCCAGACCACGCTATCCAATCAATCTACAATTGCCTTTGCTTACTGGATATCCTTTTGGCTGCTCTCGATCTACATTCTTTTCGTGGTGCCCAGTTTGGTGGGCGCGTCGGTTGCCACTTCCTTTGGCCATTACCTTTGCTGTACCCGAAAGTCGGACGACAAAAAGTACTCTATTTTTGACACGAAGAATTGGCCATGGTGGATTCGAGTTCCAATCAAGCTGACTCTGGGATTGGTGATTCTTGTTTTCAAGAATGTATTGTGCAAGGTATATTCTTGTTGCTGCTCCAGTCGGCGGAGACAAAATGATGCATCCGTTTTACCCCTCCGCGAGGAGTCGATTGCATGTTCTCCTCTGTCGGGAGAAATTCGTGACGATTCATTCCACAGAAACAAAAAGCGCGATTCGACGTCATCCGCCAACAACAATTATAACTTCCAAGAAAAGTTTTTTGCGGCAATCGGAGGCCTTTGTGGAATTGTCTTGGTTATCGGGCTGTTCGGCACGATAGGACCACTCGTGGTACAGCTTCCGCTGGGACACAAAACATCAACTCTTTCCCTCGTTGTGAGCTGGTTATGTGGGGTGGGACTCCTGATATCTTCCGTCTTGAATGGTTTTGGTAGTGTGTCATTACCGTATTCGACACTGTCTGGGTTCTTTCTGGAACAAATTCGACCGGAATGCATGACAAAACTCGAAGCCGATCTGAAAAAGATGCGCACGATTTTGATAGAAAAGCAAAACACGCTGAAAGAACTCAAAGTGCAAATTCCAACACTGAATACATCACGGTCGAATCATCAATCATCGGCGTCTTCCGGCAAATCCTTCTCTGTGTCATCCTTGTTGAGCCAGAACAATACCAACTATGGCTTTTCGGATCTCGGTGATGATCTCAAAAAACGTCGAGAGCTGCTCATCACCGAAATCAGCTTTATGGAAGATTTGGTTCGGGAAACCAGTCTGGATCTGGAAGAATTGAAACACTCCCAATTGACAGCAGCCGCTGCAAGGACTTCGATCGGCAAGGCCAAGTTGTACGTTGGGCTTATCTTTTCGAGTATTCTACTCATTCGTCTCTTCAATGCAGGATATTCCATATTCAGAAGCCAGGGCACCCTATTGCATCCAGGTCACGGCACCCATCAACACAAGAAGGCTCGGTCGGATGTTGTTGCGCACATTTTGATATGGCTTACGGGCCATCGCCATTTTTCGCACAATCAATACAATATGCTTTCTCAGGTAATATCTCTGGTGCTGTCGGCGGTACTCTCATTCACGCAACTGAGAACTTTTCTTCGGACGGCAACCATTGTTCATCGCCGTTTGTCGCGATTGTACAAGACATTCTTCGGTTCTGGCGACAACATGAATGCGATGGGCTTGGTATCCGAAAGTCGTTCGGATCAAAAATCAAATGAAAACTCTCTTTGGTGGATCATTTCGGCTTTGCTAGGATGCTATTCTCTAGCTTGTATAGTTTCCATCAAGATGCTGCTTCCCGAACGATTTTCTGTCGCCTTTTCGATGGCTCTAGACGAAACTAGCATCTTCAGCATTCGCTCTTCCGCGGTCGACACCGTCTTCTTTTCTTCGGCTGTCGTAAGTTCAGCGGTTCTTGGGATGCTATTGGGAATCCAACGACAAAATATTTCAAAGCATGCAAACATTCTTTCAAAAAGAGGATCGAGCCATAACATGGCCTCTTTGGATGTGTAAATCGACAAGCTGGGGGATGAAGTTTGAGATCATTGGAATGGGGTATTATGGGATAATATAGCGGGGAAACAAGCGATCATTTAGAAATGTCGATCAGATCAATACTAGAGAAAAAAAGATAAGCAATTAACCAAAGTGACTGCACTAATTTATTCGCAGTGTGCAACTATACCAACGAATTCGAGATATATATCTGTAGACCGCAGCTTTTCAGAGATCGAGATGCCTTGTTAGTTGAGGCTAGAAGCAAAAAGTTTAATCTTAACCCTAACCCGAGTCATCAGAGAAGGTCGTGGAACGAATCAAGAATGTTCCGATCGAAAATTTGTGTACGAAGTCTCGCGTACAATCCTATGGAAGAGAATGTCAACCGTTAACGGGTACCGGGATTACTCGTCGTTGCGTACTATTCGTCTTTCAAAATGAATCTGAATGTCCCGTTATCTCGTGTCCCTATAATCAAAATTCTTTCACGGCGTTTCAGCTCTTTTAGTTGCCCCATTCGCAGAAACGCGGGATAAAGAAACCCGTCGAAGCGTCATCATCTGGTTCGATATCGCTATCCACGACTTCAGCCTGCATAGAAAGCTGCTCAAAGAGGCAAAAAGAAAACAACCGACTTGGTGGCATCAATAACACAAACAATTGTGTACGACAACTTATATATAATAAATAAAGAATCAAAATGACAAGTATAGTTTCAAGAGTTATGCACCGCAGAGGCGCAGAGCGGGTTGCAACCGAAGAACCCGAAGACATCAACACGGAAGTTCTGAACCGCAACAACAGTCTTGTCGATGAAGAAGGCGAAGAAGGCCAATTTGTTGGGAGAACACAGGCGGGAGACAATCTCGCAGTTGCCGCAGGAAATGAGGAAAGCAGCCAACGGGTTCCCATGCTAGAAGCGGAGGCCGTAGCGGTCACAGATTCCAATAATGTTGAGAACGGCGAAGCTGCCGGAACCGAAGCGACGAATGGCACAAGAAGAAGTTCATCACGCCGCCGAACACACCGCGGTCTAACTCTGAGAGATTTGGAAGAAGAGCGAGAGATTGTTCAGCGCAGAACAGGTGGTTGTGTTTTGATTTCGAGTTTCATCCTGCTTCGCCTCTGGATCCAGGCCTTGATGACGGGAGACTTTGGCCTCTTGATCCTCTGTCTTGTATTTACGAGCTGGACTGCCAAATTTGTTCGCTACACACGGGATCGCGAAGAAGAATTGAACCGAATGATTAACGAATGGGATGAAAATGCCGACGACGGACCTTCCGGTATTAGCGATGCAAATCTCCGCAGCATGTCGTTCCAATCGCAACTGGCACTAGCCATCATGCAATCACAGATTCAGATGATGGAAGGTGGTTATGGACATCCCGACGGAGGAGAAAATAAACCCGGTGTCAGTGACGAAATACGAAAAACCTGGAATATGTTTGATTTCAAATCGCCGACATCTCATGGGAATTTGTTTGGAACAGATGGTGGAAAGACGGTGGACGAGGAGGAACCCACCTGCTCGGTATGCTTATGTGAATACGAGAAGGGAGAGAAACTAATCATGCTGCCATGCAAACACGTCTTTCACGAAGATTGTATCAAATCGTGGACCGACCACAATTTACGTTGCCCCCTTTGCAACGCCGACCTTACAGAATTGACAGGAAACGAAGTGGTATAATGCTATACCAGCATAGAAGAAACTATATAAATATATTCATAAACAATTTAATTTTGTTATATCAAATTAAGCAATACATTCTGCTTTTGTATCTTGAAAATCGAACGACTCTCGACTATCGCAATCCTTATTGCAGTAACCTGATCGTGAAATAACTATGCTAGACGGAAGAGGACTCTTCCTTCCGACAGAACACGCATGACAACCATGATGTGTTTCGAAACAATTCTTGCTCAACGATCAAGTTATTAGTTTTTGCCTTTCTTATTGCCGCTTCTTCTGCTGCTTGGTGGTGGAAGATGCTTCTTCTTCTGGTGTGGTTGTTGGTGATGTTTCTGTTTCTCCTCTTCTCTCCTCGCCTACTGCTCCTCCTCGTCTTCTCGTAAAAACTGTTGCACCGAACTTCGAATAGATTCATAACTAGTACTTTGCTCTTGATTTCAGCTGGAACTAAAAATATGAGATTGGTTGATTCTATGGAAGTGTTATCAATCAATCTAACTAACTAATTTACGATCAACTAAGAGCTTTTACGATCTTGTATAATTCGTCAGCTTCCGTAATGATTTATCTTGGATCGTTTTCGTACGACCGATCCACAATAGGGTTTGGGCTTGTAATTGATTTCTTTCGTGTCACACTCTCGCGCAATAGCGCACCCCAGCCTGCGCGACTCCAACTCAACGGATAGAAAAAGTAGCTTCCCCATGGAAAAATCCTTTTCACTGTCCAAATAATGGCAATGCATTGCTACAATGCAAAAAGTCATACCCGCCCCCGTAAGGTGCAAAAACTCCGCGGCAATTTCTCGAAGAAGAGAAACAAGACTTATACAATCCAACGAGAAAGCTCAACTACGTACGAAACAAAAACTAACCATGGCGGATTGGGATTATTCTGGAAGCCCGGCTATTCAAGCATCGGCGGCGGCAGCCGGAGGTGCAGAAGAAGCTGCAGATCGAGCTTCGGTGATCACGGGTCGTCTCAAGAGTATCTATCGCAAGACCGTTTTGCCGGTCGAGAAGCGATTCAAGTATGATTACTTTTACGAGAGTCCCTTTTTGTCGGATTCCGAATTCGATGGTACGTTCTAAAAGTCGATGCTCTATACTTACAGGGCCTGCTTCTGTCGAATAGATAATGATTGGGTCTCAGCATTGAAACATTTGAACGCAACATCTCACCGTCATTCTTTTTTGTTTGAATTTAAATTCCCACAGCCAAGCCTCAGGTAATGTTGATCGGACAGTACAGTGTTGGTAAGACATCCTTCATAAGGTACTTGCTTGGAAGAGACTTTCCCGGTCAGCGAATCGGTCCCGAGCCCACTACCGATCGATTCACCGTCTTGATCAATGGACCGGAAGAACGTGTTATTCCCGGAAATGCTCTCTCTGTCCATCCCGATTTGCCATTTCGAGGACTCGAGCGCTTTGGAGTTTCCTTCCTTAGTCGATTCGAAGGAAGTCAAATGCCCAGCAGTGTTTTGAGAAGTGTCACCCTTGTTGACACTCCCGGTATCTTGTCGGGTGAAAAGCAGCGCGTCAACCGAGGATACGACTTTAACAAAGTTACGGGATGGTTTGCCGAACGTGCCGATCTCATTTTGGTCTTGTTTGATGCGCACAAATTGGATATTTCCGATGAATTGAAGGGCGCCATTGATTCCTTGAAGGGAAACGAAGACAAAATCCGATGCGTTTTGAACAAGGCCGACCAAATTGACCGCCAGCAACTCATGAGAGTCTATGGCGCACTACTTTGGTCGCTTGGAAAGACCATGTCCTCCCCCGAGGTTGCTCGTGTTTACGTCGGGTCGTTCTGGCAAGAACCTCTCAAGTCGATGGACAATTCCGCATTGTTTGAAATGGAAGAAAAAGATTTGATGAAGGACTTGGCAATTCTGCCTCGCCAATCGGCCGTCCGAAAGATCAACGAGCTTGTAAAGCGCATCCGAAAGGTCAAGACTCTGGCCTTTATCATTGCCCATCTCAAGCAACAAATGCCTACTCTCATGGGAAAAGAGAAAAAGCAAAACAAACTTATTGCCGATTTGCCCAATGTCTTTCGCACAATTCTCAAAAAGCACAACCTGGCACCCGGAGATTTCCCGGATATTACCGACTTTTCCAATAAACTTCGAGATGTCAAGTTTGCGGAATTCAATACCTTGTCACAAAAGCAAATCGATGGATTGGATTCGATACTCGAGAAGGACATTCCTGCTCTGATGGAACAACTTCCGAGCGAAAAGGATACTCCCGAGACACTGCAAGCCAAAATGGCCGGGGCTCCTAGCGCTGCGAAGATCCCCATTCCAAAGACCAATAAGAAATTCGGAAACCGGGATGATTACGAGAGCAATCCTTTTGGTCCATCGCAAGATAACAAGGATCATTATTGGGCTCTTCAAGACTCGGCCGAACGTTTGGCCAGTAGTTTCGCGGCTCTTGGTCCCGAAGGAGGCTTCCTTTCTACGCAAAAGGCACGCAATGTCCTTGTCAAGACTGGTCTCGAAAAGGATCACCTTCGACAAATCTGGAATCTCAGTGACATGGACAGGGATGGTCTCTTTGACCTCGACGAATACGTTGTTGCCATGTTCCTCTGCGATGCAGTAATCCAAAAGGGACGACCAATCCCTGCTGAGCTACCTGCTAGTGTAGTTCCTCCAAGCAAACGACACCTCGTTTAAGAATTATCTGTACTTCATAAGTTCTCCATGCGCCAGGATTGCTAAATTCTAGAGAATAAAAAAGTTTCGACACGTTAAAATATATAAATATAAGAGTTATACATGATACTTATAGCAAATATTTGACCCCAAGTGTGATCGTAATGTAGCGAGTTCTGCGTGAACTTCATGTAGCAAATGCAAATAGAACGTGGCCTATTTCCAAACCGCGAATAGAGCCGACACCCATCGACGCAATTCACGTCAATTATGCACGTTTGATCGCTTTCGACGCATCGCTGGCGACTGCAGAGACGCGTTCTCGAACGAAGGCAAAGCTTTCTGATCGCGGATGGAAAGTGAGCTGCAGCTTGTTATTCAGCTTTACCACGTTATTCGTATACGTTGTTTGTTGTTTGCTCGAAGTCGTACTCGTACCACCAGCATGGCATCGAGTCCTTTCCCTTCGAGTTGTAGATTTGGAACGGAGAGATGCCGTGGATAACATCGACGAATGCCCATCGTTGTCATCATCATCCTCGTCGTCATCGCTTACTTCCTCATCGTCTTCATCAAACAGATCGTCATAAATGAACCTATCTATCATATTATCCCCTCCACCTCCATTGCACATCATGGCTTCAGAGGAAACGTAACACTCTCCATCGTAGAGCACTGAACTTGCTACGATCGAAGGCTCTCTTCCTGGCTCTTCATAATCATCTGTATCAAACTCAGACACGGAAATATCGTAGCCGTAATCGTAAGCTGCTTGCATGTGGTTCTGAGATTGCTCGTTGTCGAGTGAAGTGGAAGATGTTACTTCATCGTCATCGTATATGACATCAAAGCCGAGGGACTGAATCTCGCTGTACAAATAAGGGGAGTTTCGGGCGCCATCGTTATGGTTGAAATTGTTACTTGCATCGACTCCTATTATTGTCAATGACAAGAGACCCAAAAGAATCATTGTCGAGTTCGAAATGGACGTATTCATCTCTCTCATCATTTTCGCAAATCGGGCGTTTTTCAGTCTTATCGCTAATCAAGAAAACCTGGATAGATGTTCAATGCAATCGAGGGCGTTAAGATTCAATTCCTTGTTCGATTTCGAAAGCTTGGGAAACTTGGAATGTGTATAATAGAACTTGGAACCAAAGTTGTACTAGTATTGTATTCGATAACAAGTGCTTTGAATCTCCATCCTTGTTGTCATTCGGTGTTACAAGAAGACGGACAGAGCTTCCCAACGTTCAGCGCGTTATCGCTTACGATGTTGTTGTACTTGCAATTTTTTCGGCGGACCCATCAATAATGATGAATCTGTGGCTCGAAACTACTGGCTATTGAAGATACCCATTCCGTCAGCGCAACCAAAGAGACGTATCGGTTATCACATGCCAGTTGTCTTCTAGCGAACCCCCAATAAAATGAATGCATTCCTTTATGACGTCACCCGGAAAAATACGAATGAGCAGGGCTACAATTTCAATCGTATTTACGACTGAAAAAAATTATCCGTCGAAATCGGGAAGCTTTGATTACAGATTCAATTGTCAGCTCTATTTCTAGTTTACAATAAACATTAGATTGCTCTAGCAAGTGCACGAGTCATCAGGATCATTTCCCGGGGAATCTTGCAACAAATCGGGCAATTTGTTCAGTAAGTCTTGACGTAAGACTTCACGTGATCGGTCGAGATATTGCTTCACAATAAGGCAAGTACCTGCGCTCTCGAATTGAAATGCCATGTTGCCGTTCTTAATTAAAGTCTGGTCTTCAATACTGTCGGGATTTCTTATGGCTATATGAAGCCACGATTGATCGACAGCAGCGGCGATAATGTTCCGAAGTGATATTCCGAACAATATGGTTCCCCGGTTTTCCTCCAGTGTATGGACCGGTTTGACAATAAATAGATCAGATGGATCTAATACCAATGTAAGACGAATTCGCCGAACGAATTTATCGATTGCACCCTCCGAAGATTTTTCGGTGCTTTCTATTTTCGCTCGATTGACCGCTGATTGAAAGCGGAAAAACATTCTTCCAGGTTAAGATCTAATTCAGAACCGGGCTTTGCTCTGTCCGACAATCCTCCTATTGTTCTTGTGAGCGGATCAGCAATATCGACAAAATCAAATTCTTCCTTTTGCTTTGTTTCTTTGGATGATGACATTGTCTCGTTATCTGGTTCGACACCAAAAGCGAACTGATCGACAACCCTGCACAAGGCACGGAAATGGATACCCATTTTGATAAAGAATCGAGCCGTTTCCACCTCATTCCTTCCGACACATCTATTCTTTCGTACCAAGAAATCAGCTTCTATCATGTTCGAAAAACATCCGCGTCTCGATTGATGACAAATGAAAGTAGCTGATCCAGACTCGCTAAAACGGGCAGTATATCTGTTCTTGATGACAGCTTCTGTCAAGTCTAGAAAGATATCGGAAACTCCTGTTACATTTCGAAACGCGATTGCTTGTTTACAAAAATGATCACGGGCATTTTTCAACGCAGTCCAGACTGGTGACTTTGAAAGGTAATTTTCAATCGATTCTTGCGTCTTGTTCATCACACCACGATAAAGAATCATTAGTCCCAAATATCCGATGCACTCCAAAGCTTGAATCGATATCGCTGAAGGTTTATGGGATCGAGTCAGAAACTTTGCTATTGAATGATCCAGTGATGATACCGACCCGTCATTAGAGATTAAACCCGACATGACAACTGCATCCGTATCAGTAGCATCAGTATTCAGTACGCTTTGTAGTAAACATGCCGTAGCAATTGTCCTCCATTCCCCGTACTCCCCTGCCAAAGTTTTGAAGATTTCCCGACGAAATGGATTCGGACAGGTCTCTACGGAATCATCGTTATTGACAATATCGCTCAATGCTGGCATCAAAACATAAGCTGCTGGATCTTCTGCAGAATTGGTGATCGGTTTTGGTCTCGGACCAAATTGGAGTAGAATTTTGATGAAAGAGAGCCACCGATAGCATGCGTTGAAAGGGTACATACACCAAGTTTGAAAACATGTAGGAGAGAAAAATTGTTGCAACTTGAGCGCTTGCTTCCGGTTCTGGTATGACATCGGCGTCGATGAGGCCCACAATCAAAAACGGACGAGCAGATGGAGGTGGCGAGAGTTTCTTCAACAGAACAAAAACAACTCGTTGGAGCAAGGATTCGCAAAGGCGAACGTCCATTCCTCGCACACCACTCCAGAATATTTCGTGAACCATGCCCATTTCATCTTTCAGACCGACAAGTTGACTGGCGATAGCATTGTGTCGAACGCCATTCACCACAGGTCCTCTCGCGAGATTTGTCATTCTGTAATAGCGATCCAAGATTCGTTGACACAGATGATCGGCAAGATGTTTTTGCGAAAGACTTGATTGACAAATCCATGATTGGATCGGCTTGTTTGATATTTGCATCAGGTTGACAATGATTGCTAAGCAAGTTGCATACGTTTGAGAATCCGATTGAGCGTACACACTGGTAGCCGTTTCCAAAGCAGCTGTGAATAGCGGAAACTCAATAGCTCTGGTCGATGATACTGTCAAATCGTCAATATCAGGATCACTTTCATTGTCAATGGTCAAAAATGGAAACAAGTTGGGGTCATCCGCCAGATGCAAAGTCAGGTTTTTGAGTAGGTCGACGTAGGGAGGCAGCATCTCTGCAAGAGCGTTTGCGGTCCATTGTCGCAGGGGCAACACGCATTTTATAAGTTCATTGATATAGTTGTTGGACAAGAGATAGTATATGACGGACTGGTTGCGGGCGTCAGATACAAGCATTGAAACTGTTCGATAAACTTGCGCCTTGACTGTACCACTCCACACGACGCCGTGTACCGACAAAGACGACGGCGACTTCGGAGACGGTAATTCTGTAGGATAGTTCCTCCCCTGGCGCACCTCCCTGGCGATCTCCACAAACAGGGAGAGAATACACTTTTCGCAAAAGTATTCAAACACTGGGTCCGTTCGAACGGATAATTGCTCTTCTCCGCTTTTCCCTCGACCGCTATGCGCTTCTCCGCCTGCCTCCACCACGATTTCTCCGATTTTGTGTATCAGCTCGACAACACGCTTTTCCAATGCCTTTGCTCTTTGTATGCCGCAAACAGAAGACTCCTCACGGATAGCAACAGCGCCATAATTTTCCCCTTCCTTGTCTGGCGATTTCGTTGCTGCTAATATCCGAAAAGCAGTCGCCAAATCGACCTTATTGTTGGTGACACCTTGGTTGACGAGTGGACTTGTATTTGCAAAGAAATGTTCGTTGGTAGGTATATCTCGCGATTCTTCTTCTGTTTTGGTAGAATCGTCGTTGTCTTCGATGCTGTTTCCTTTTGTTGATGGAATCACGCTTCTTCGAAAGGAAAATCGCGATGACTTTCGATGACATGCTGCATCCTCGTCATCTATTCCTCTTCTTTGTCCGAGATGGTCATTATCCAAGTCAATGTGACGAAGAAGATCCGTGTATACTGCTCTCAGTCGATCGAGGGAGTTGTCGCTTTTTTGGAGATTGTACGAGCGATCGGAAATAGCTTGACATTTTTTACTCTCCACTCTGTTTCTTGCTCGTCTTTCCTTCCGATCCTAATCCGCTTAGTCCACAATTAAATAGACTGTTGTTGTCGTCACTTAGATTTCGATCTTCTCGTATGGATACAGAACGTTTGTTGAGGTGAAGATGGTCTTCTTAGATCATTGTCCATTCTTATGATGATGGTCGACAAGAATGAATCGCTTTCTTTTTTTAACTTTGGAGGAAAAAATGCCGATTCCCATGAACCGTTGTAGAACCGTTAAATTCCAGACCGTTTGGAATCGAACCGATTTTTTGAAGATGTCGATGAATCGATTCATTCGATTCAAATCGTAGATTGCTTTGTAGCGTGTAGTACGTAGTACGAAATCTACGGAAGCTTCGCGTGTAGCGTGCAGAGCTGATTTCGTTCCGTGTCATGGCATCACGTTTCATCATTCTTGTGACATGGGATTTAAAATCAAAAACAAGCCGAAGAAATCTGCAAAATACCATCTTGTTGATGTTCCACAACACAATGAACAAAGTCAATAACAAGAAGAAAAGTTTTCTGCGAGGTTTACACTAATTTATAATAATTGAACTGGATAGCATGACGCTTCAAAATCGACAAAATGAGCCGAATACTCGTCGAAAGACTCGCAATACATTCCGTGAATGGAAATTCATACTGGTGTCGGCGTGGGCCTTCCACTTCGCTGCGTCATTCGCGGTTATTCTGCTCGGAAGCATGCGGTATGGCGACGATCGAAAGTACATTCCAGTTGACGCAGGAAAGGTCGACGGCAACTGTTTCAAGGCATACGTCAATATCTTGGCCTCTTCAGCTGCGGAGGAGGGGGGCATCATTTGCTGTACGAAAGAAACGGCCGACGGGATATGTGGAGCTGTTCCTTCGTTTCTCCTCTTTGCAAGACGTTTGACAAAACTTCCTGAAGCGTGGCTATTACCGCTGTTTCCCCTGCTGGTCCGATGGGCGGTACAATTCACACAAGGTGGATCTACCAATACTACGAATACAAAGCGGAGATTTTATTTATACATTGGATTGATTCAAATTCGAGGTTGGATTCTGTACCTCTTTTTCGACAAGATAGAAAACTTGATGGTTACGCCGGCTGGAAATCAATGTTGGTACGACGGTTTTTTAAAAAGCTATCAAGCTCCATGCGCAGGGCAGGTCACCGACTATTCAGATCACATAGTCTTGTTCTACTGCCCAGATACTCCCTATCGCGTTGGCTGAACTTCTATTTTCATTCATGGTCCCATATTGGAAGAAGACGAGTTTTTTGGTACCGACAATTCTGTCCATGGGTCTAGTATACTTGTATAGCATTGCATTTCTTGCGGCATACAAGACGGTAGCATACTACCACACGCTGTTTGAGATTGGAGTTGGCTACGTGATCAGTCTCCTGACACAGGTTCCTCTCTTTCTCGTCATGTGCACGTCATCTATGGAGCCTCTTCGGGATTATTTCTTTGGTATCAGCATGTAATCATCATCCGGGAATGTTGTAGATTATTCGCAAGCCATGATTTTGTGTAGGGATCCACCCTGCTCGAAATAGATTCCGACAATAACAATAAGAACATTCAGTTTTGCCAGATTGCATCGATTCGTTTCCGTAGGATTGATTTTGGACCTGGCTTCTGTCAGATTTTTTAGCAAACCAAACAATACGGCAGCATCGTCTCTGTGGACGGGCTTTTCGAGTCTCGCCAGAAGCGCATAGATCCATTCTGCCCTTCGGCCTGTGCCCGACGTCATTGACCAACCTAAATTGACGTAATGAGCCAGGTGGGACAAGACACGCCGTACCATCACTTGATCCATCTGTAAGAGCAGGCAAACTCCGGGCTCGTAGCCATTCTCGGGAAGATTCGTCCTCCATGCCGGCATCTCTTCCGCTTTGTCGTCGTCGTCGTCCGTTGCGTTTTCCGTCCGTAGCTTTTGTCACGTCGTAATCATCCGCAAAATACGCCCCAGTATTTCCGCGTGCCTCGTCGACACCGACACAAAAGACATGCCACGAAGACCTATCTTTCATGGTCGGCAGTGGTTTTCTGGCTGTTTGTTTGCCTCCAAATCCCTTTGCCTTGGATCTCTCCAGATATGCGCGCAGGCGCTCAAAGTTCGAAACGACCGATTCGGCCCAATCGTTCGGGGTTTTGGTGTTCGGGAGGTGTTGAACAGGATGGGGGAGGGATGATGGAGGATCGTTTCGATAACAGATAAGACAAGGAAGCCGCGGAAGCCGTCGATGGGAGCAGCAAGCGAGGTGTTGTTGTAGTCTTGCCATCCGAAACGGATTCATCGTGTGACGTAGCTGTTGTATCGGCATCGGCGACGAAAATGTCGGGCATTGCTTTTGCCTCCCGCATGACTCCAGATAGATAATCACTGGCGTCCATCGATTCTATCTCATCAAATGCAATGCGCCGTCCGTTTGTTTGCCTGCGATTTCTCGTGGTTACCGGAATCATCGCTTTTTCGTTGATCCGCCGAAGACGTCGATAAGCAAGGCTTTGACATTGTGGGTTCTCGCACCGATCTACCAGTTTTGTCTGAAGTGAACTTGGGGGATTGTATTGATGTTCGTGGGTATACAGTTGTTGATATGGGAAACAACGAAACAACAAGTTGTCCCGTGCTCTCTTTGGTCTGACAGGTATTTTAAGTTTCAACCCTTCCGTCTCCGTAACGAGGATTTTTTTGGATCATCGGGCAGATTTTTGTGAGAAGGTTGAAAATAACACGAAAAAAACACTGGCCAAAATCGATCCACCACGGCCTGATTTTTGCGCCCCACGCCCCACGCCCCCCACATCCTCGACCCATTCGAACCCCACAACGCCCCACAGCGCCCCACATGTCGGCCCGTTACGAATTACACACTCTAGACGATACTTTCGGACGTAGTAGCAACAAGCGGAACTAGGTAGAGAAGTAAAAGTAGTAAAACTGTTCTCCACTACCATACTATATAGTATTAGCAGCGTTGTGTGCTCGAAATATTGATTGTCTATATTATCTCTCTATTTGTATTCTTCTCAATATGTTCTTTGCCTTGTGCTATTTCAAACTGGCCGGTCGTTCTTCGGAAGAGCACGAAGAACTTAGGATAGAAGCTGGTACCTCGTATTTGATTTCTTTATCAAAGTGCCCTGGTTCCTCATATCATCAATAATAGTGTTGAAATCACTGAGAGGGCAGTTGACCCGATTCGAAACCCGAAGCAAGTCGTCGTAGGAGCATTCCGCACCGATTCCAACAAGCTTGTAGAGCTCGTTTTGAAATTCTTTTCGGAGCTTGCGATTGCTTTGTCCCCGAGCTCCAGCTCGACTTCTGTCCACCATACCGTATTCATCGGTGTGAACCTGTTCTACGGACTTTTTCAACAATTCCACAACGTCCAATGCGTCTTCCCTCGTAACGAATTCACGGAGGCAAGCCTTAGCCCGTGCCTGTGACAGACGGATAAGAGCCTCCAGCTGGCGAGTCGTGATGGGTACAGAGTCGCGACGGTGCCGACCGTTGGCAGGGTATCCGAAGAGTCATGTAGTATTCCCGGAGGATAATGGCTGCTTCTTGTGTCAGCTTGGGCTTACAATATTCGCGCGCATAGGCAATGTAGTCTCGAACCAACCCCGCTGGCAAAGCCTCGTTGAAGCTGGCAACCCATGCAAGGCGTTTTTCCAGAGGGATCCTGTTTGGTTCGGCATCCGAAGGTTCGTCGATGGAGGAATGTTTCGTTTCTTCGTTGCTTTTCGAAACTAGTTCGTTGCTGAGACGATCGAAAGTCGTTTCCGGATTTGGCTTGTCCCGTTGAGTTTGACTTGCGGTATAAATTCATAATATTGCTAGACACGAGGCGATCCTGGTCTTTGTCGACTCGATCCCGAAGAATGAATACCAGATCGAATCGAGACAATATGGGTCGTGCCATGTTGATGTTTTCGGCAACGCTTTTGCTCATGTTGTAGCTCCCATGCTTTGGATTGGCTGCTGCCACGATGCTACATCGCGCCGGTAAGCTTAGCTACCACTCCCGCCTTTGCAATAGACACGCATTGCTGTTCCATCGCTTCCAACAGACCGTCCAGGTGTTTGCACTTGTCGAGCTCATCGATACATGCAACGCCCTGATCTGCCAGAACGAGGGCACCCGCCTCGATTCCGGTTTCTCCCCCCTCCTCCTTGGTCAAGGTCACTGTCAAACCAGTGGTGGATGCCGTGTTCCCACCAACGTACACCGAACGCGACGCCAGCTGTGTCGCAGGCCAGCAGCATTTGGGACTTTCCCATTCCCGGATCTCCCACGATCAAAATATGAGAATTGCTTCGTATTGTGTTTCCCCGATCCATTTGCTCCGATATAGGAGGTGTCCCTCCCAAGAGACACAAGAGTATGCCAGCCTTGACAGCGTGATGACCAATGATGGAGGGACACAGTGATCGAACCAACAAGTCGAATGGGAAGGCTCTTCGTTCCACCATGCTCAAAAATCGGTGATCCGCGTGGCAGAGCTGTGTGATGCTTTGGAGTTGCTGGTGGGTAAATGTTGTTTGGGAACCTTCCGCTTTGGATTCCGAACCGAGTTTACGGACTTGGTTGTTGGATTCGCTTAGGGTAGTGATCGAATGGGCGTGTAGAAACAGCTTGTACGTGCTTGTCTCCTGTGCTCGTTTTCCCGCCCTTCCCGCAGCAATGGCCGAATTTACGGCATCGACGTAACACGCCAGCAAGATTATGTCACCCGGTCGACACAGATCGATTAAATCATTGTTTAGTTCTACTTCAAACTGTCGGGGTGTCCGTCCAGCGTGTGCCGTACTCTCTTCTTGAGATTCCTGAAGCCGAAGCTCTTGCACATTCTTAAAACCAAATACACATTTCGTCAAACAATAATTTAGAATGAGTTGAGTTGGGTTGTAACAACAACATCGGACAACCGCTGCGAATATGCACTTACCGTATAGCGTGCTGTTTGACGCATCAATGTGAAGGATCTGCTTCTACAGTTCGGATCGGAACACTTGGTCGGCTGAGCGAACCTGCCCTTCTCGAACGCATATTGGACAATGGAGCCACATTTTTGGCACGCACTGGAAACAACAAGTGGATAGATCATGAGATGAATTGATTTGACAAAAAGCACAACGTAAAGCAACAGATAGCACTTACAAGTCGGCGGTTGAAACGCGGAGTCTTCTCGGTCGTGCCTTGACGACATGACCCTTGACAGGTGATTAATTTCTTCAAGAGGCCCGTCTTGATATCTGCCATGGGAAGATGGGGTTTGACGTGCACAAATCGCACATCGATTCGACAAAAGTCCAAAAACCGATCTACGGTTTGTTTCTGAGTATTGTTGTTTCGTATTGTTCCTTCGGGTTCGTTGTACAAAAGCCTCCACAAACTCATGACGGCCAGGCCCATGGCTACATTCAATGCCGGGAGAGCTTCCAGGGGACAGTGATACAAAAACGCCCCATAACAAAATTTGATGCAATTCTCATCGTCGCTGTTGAATTTGCCCATATACTCGTACTGATTCAACTCGGACATGAATTCGTCGTGTTGCAGCATGATCATGACTTTTTCTCCGTTGAGACGAACCCTTTTCTCGTTGGTTTCTTCGCTTTTTTCGACAAACCTCGAGTAGAAGGACTCCAGACAGCTCTCTCTCAGATTGTCTTTCAAAAAGTCCGTGATGGTCCGCTGGCCGCTTGACCGCACCCCCGTGTGCTTCTTTAGAAAGTCCAACAGAAACCCGTACAATCGTTTCATGTAATTGTCGCAGTCGGTGCTGATTTTCTGGACTCGATCCGAAACGCCATCTTGGCCGTCATTGCTTTGTGCCTTCCACAGTCGTTGCAGGTCCTCCTTTTGCAGCTGAGTAAACTTGGGAGCATCGCGAAGAGGAACCGCCATGTTGAATGTCTATCAGGCGGGATGCTCCATCTATTTGGTTGTAGAGAAGTCGTCGATAATGATGGATCGAAGTATGGGAACAAGAAAAATAGAATGATCATTGGTGAATTATTGGTCAATCATCAACCTAACATTCAAACATCGCGCCAAAAACAGCTTTCCAATAATTCTCCCTCAAAGTTGAATTTCAATCGGACGAGTCGTACATTTTACCACGATTGAGATCGAGGTTGAACATTCCACATGACACATGCGCTAATGAGAATTCGAACCTTTCACACTTTCCTCAGTAAAAGTACGTACGCGACGGGGAGAACACACGATTGGAGAATGATTAGAAGAACATCAGGGATTATCTAGAGTGTTCCTGTAACGCTATTGGCGGAACTGCTTCCTTGATTCTGTACGGTCGTTGACATGATCTTCGCGAGAAAAGAAGGGAATTCGGGAAATCCTCAATCCATCATATTATCATACACGTAGAGTTGAACGCAGACGAGGCTGGTTTTGAAAATTCTTCCTCGTCATCGCTCATCCAAATTCTTGTCATTTTCCATTTGCGAACATCATCTTAACATGTTGTGTTCATGCCGTTTTACGAGAAATCTATCACTCAGTCACAAACTTCAAAAAAGAACGACGACAACAAAAACATCGGATATCTATCCAAGATATTGAAACAGTCTTCAAGTCGATCGAATTCACAACGCAGATCGACTCTACAATCTTCCTACACTGCAGTTGACTCACTCCCAACTGATTTGCACTACGCTTTTCAAATTCGAAGCTCATCCAAATCTTTTTCTGACACCATGGCTCCCAATATGCGGCCAAACCTGCTCTATGAGAATGACGACATTGAGCGGGTTCACACCTACGAAAAACAAGGTAGGATATTGCTGAGCTGGATTCTATCCATTGTCAGCTGATTCCATTCTGTTTGAAGACGAACTTTTGATTTCGATCTGACAAATTATTTGTGCATTCTTTTTTATTTTTTGACCGCAGGATACCGGACAACTCCCATCTTATACGTCAATGGATCCAAAGTTCCCGATGAAATTGCGACAAAAGTCAGGTCCAACCAGACCATGCTATCCTTTCTTCGCGACGATATGGGCCTAAAGGGCTCCAAGCTGGGATGTGCTGAGGGTGGATGCGGCGCGTGTAGTGTAATGTGAGTTTCGACGACGACGACGACGACGACGACAAGAAATTGCGATAAATCGAGTTTTACCATTGGAAGAGAATTCTAATTCCTCCTCGTCCTATCTGATTTTTTTTCTTGTTTGTGTTGCAGGATTTCAAAACTCGACGCAGAGTCCGGAGAGCTCAAACATATTTCCGTCAACGCTTGTCTCATGCCGGCGTTGGCCGCGGACTGGCTGCCACATTACTACCATCGAAGGCATCGGAAGCGTCAAGGGTGACAATCTCCACCCCATTCAAAAGGCAATGGTCGAAATGCACGGATCGCAGTGTGGATTCTGCACGCCGGGAATCATTGTAGCGATTTATGCTTTATATGCAAACAAGTGCAACACTTCCACAATGGAAGAGCACCTGGACGGAAATCTCTGTCGATGCACGGGATATCGACCCATCTGGGACGCGGCACGAACTTTTTGTGACGATGCCGAAGAATTAGTGCGTGGTCCGTGTGGGACACCGTGCCGTGAGTGTCCCGAGCGGGAAGTCTGTGAACAGGACTGTAACACCGAAGACAAAAAGAAAGCCGAGGTTATTGTGTCGTCGTCAAAAGACAAGATCGGCAATGAAGAAATCCTTGACGAGCTCATCACCCGATTGGGCCAACCAGCCAAATTCCATGTTCCCATCGGATCTATTGGATGTGTCTTCGGCCGAAAACAAGGCACTGTCCAAGCCATTGATGGTTGTAGACTCCACCGAGTATCACTGGTGCTGGAACATGGTTCAAGCCAACAACTCTGATCGGACTTTTGAAGCTCTTGAAAGAATTTGGGAATCCAGCAGAGGGAGGTTATAAGATTGTTGTGGGCAACACAGAAGTCGGTATCGAGACGAGATTCAAGCATTCCTGTCTATCCGCGATTGATTTACCCAGGAGAATCTGTGGAATCAATATTTCAGGTGTCGGCTGCCCCTGACAAAATTAATTTTTGGCGGATGTACGCCTCTCAGTTATATTCAGCACGAAGCGGAACGATTGTCGAAGGATGATGATAGCTTGAGTAGAACTCTTATGCCTATCCACGACATGTTGCGTTGGTTTGCATCGACTCAAATCAGGAACGTTGCCTGCCTAGGAGGCAACTTGGTCACTGCAAGCCCGATTTCTGACATGAATCCAATGTTGGCATCCATGGGCGCGAAATTGGTACTCGCAAAACTCGGAGACGATGGTTCAAGCATTGTCCGTCGAATGGTTCCGGTATCGGAATTCTTTTTGAGATACAGGACTGTGGATATCCAGACTTCTGAATTTTTGGAGACTATCGAAGTTCCGGTTTTGTCGAAAGTATTTGAGTACGTCAAGCCATTTAAGCAGGCTCGTAGAAGAGAAGATGATATCAGCATCGTCACTTCTGGCATGCACATCAAGCTTGTTCCAAAGGATGGTGTATTTCATTATCGAACACGTAGCTTTGGCATTTGGAGGAATGGCACCGAAAACTGTACTAGCAGTCGAGACAGCAAATGTTATGATTGGAGCCGAATTTAGTCGGGAAACCTTTGCAAAAGCTTCGGAATGTCTCATGAAGGAAATGAAGCTCCCTGAAAATGTACCAGGAGGGCAGGCAGCTTTCCGTATGACGCTTGCCACGTCGTTTCTCTATAAATTCTTTCTCTCGGTTGCGGGCGATCTTAAAAAAGACATCGAAACCGTGCAGGGGAACGCTTCAGCCTTTCCTACCATCTCTCTTCCACTTCCAAACGCTCCGATCATTGATGAACTTGAAATGTCGGGAGCGGAGAGTTTTATCAGTGCTCCGAAACCAAGTGTTTCTGGAGTTCAGACATATCCTGCACCAAAAGTAGCGTCGGGAATTGAGGATAAACTTTTACCAAACACAGACGCGGCTAAAAAGGACGGGGCTGTTGACGCTGTCGGAAAAGCATCTAAGCATCAGTCTGGCCCTCTTCATTGCACTGGTGAAGCTACGTACGTTGATGATATTGTTGCTCCATCCGGAACTCTACATGCGTCTCTTATCTTGGCCAGAGAAGCTGGCGTTGTGTTTGAGAAGTTCGAAATAATGCAAGCATTGGAGATACCTGGAGTCGTAGGAGTTTATGGACACGAGTCTGTATCCTCGCTACGAGGGGATAATCGCCATGGAATGTTAAACGATGAGCGTGTTTTTCTTCCCATCGGTGACACGATTGGATACGTTGGGCAGGTTCTCGGTGTTGTTGTGGGTGAAACACTTGAAAGCGCAGAACTAGGAGCTAGAACCGTTGCGATCAAATATGGGAGTCCACAAGACGTAAAGGTTCCTGTATCGATAGAGGATGCAATTGAGTCAAACAGCTTTCATGAATCAACGAGATTTGAAATAACTCGGGGCGATAGATCGGCTTTGAAAAGTTTAAAGGACATCGAGGATTCTACAGGCGATTCCAATGTTGGGGATCTTGTCAAGGTATCTGGCACTTTCAGATCCGGGGCACAGGAGCATTTCTATCTAGAGACAAATACTACTCTCGTCATCCCCACTGAGGGTTCTACGAATCTCACCGCATTCGTTTCTACGCAAGCAGCAAGTCACACCCAAGAAGCCATCGCTTCAGCAACGGGCACACCCCAGTCGAAGGTAGTTGTTCGTGTAAAGCGTATGGGTGGTGGTTTCGGAGGAAAAGAAACGCGCAACTGCTTTGCTTCTGCAGCAGCAGCTGTTGCAGCAAAAACGTTAAGTAGGCCCGTGCTCCTCACTCTCCCACGTGATGTTGATATGCTTACAACTGGACATCGCCATTGCTTTATGTCGAAATATAACGCAAGTGCTAGAATCACAGAAGATGGCGCAAAAATAGAGTCGATGCAAATTGAACTGTTCGCAAACGGTGGTTATGGAGTTGACTTATCCGGTCCTATCGTTGGTAGAGCTTGTTACCACATCGATGGAGTGTACAATTTTCCCAACCTTCAAGTTGAGGGCGTTGCCTGTAAAACTGCCCAGGCTCCCCACACCGCATTCAGGGGTTTTGGCGGTCCTCAGGGCTTGGCGGCATGTGAACATGTCCTAGATCATCTCGCAGTTGTTTGTAAAGTTCCGAAGGATACGTTTCGTCGTCAGAACATGTATGATGATACTCACACAACCCACTTTGGCATGGCACTCAGCCAACCTAATCGCAAGTGGCACGTTCCATCTATCTGGGACCGCATGACTTCTGAACTGAACTTGGCAGAGCGTAGAAGAGAAATCGACGAGTTCAATGCAAAGCACAAGTGGCTTAAGCGTGGGGCTGCCCTTACGCCTAACGAAATTTGGCATTGCTTTCACCGCTCATTTTATGAACCAAGGTGGAGCCCTTGTGCATTTATATACAGATGGGACTGTTCTGGTAACGCATGGAGGGACTGAGATGGGCCAAGGATTGCACTACAAAAGTCTGTCAGGTTGCAGCTCAAGCATTCGGTATTCCTGTTGAACAGGTATTCGTAAATGACACGAGCACTGACAAGGTAGCGAATCAAATAGCCACGGCAGCAAGCCTGTCGACTGATCTATATGGAATGTGTACCCTCGATGCGTGTCGTCAAATTATGGCCAGGCTAGAACCATACAGAGAGAAATGCGGACCCGATGCAAGTCTCCGTGACGTTGCCCATGCTGCTTTCTTTGACAGAGTTGATTTGAGCGCTCATGGTTTCTACGCACCAGACAAGACGATGTGCAAATTTGACCCCAAAAAACCAAAACCAGACGATTATCCTGATGATGCGCCCGAGAACGCTTGGAAAGGGCAACCATTTAACTATTTCACTCAAGGTGTTGCATACTCTGAAGTTGAAATCGATATTTTGACTGGGAATCATCGCACGTTACGAGCTGATGTCGTTGTTGATGTTGGGTCTAGCATCAATCCTGCAATTGACATTGGTCAGATTGAAGGTGCTTTCTTCCAAGGAATGGGTTGGAGTACAATCGAAGAAGTAACATATTCAGACGATGATCATCCATGGGCGGGAAAAAGAAGTAGTCTTTTTACACAGGGACCAGGCACATACAAGATTCCAGCTTTCAACGATCACCCTGAGGTCTTCAATGTGTCACTATTAGAAGACGCTGACAATCCAGTTGCAGTTCACAGCAGCAAGGCCGTCGGTGAACCCCCATTCTTCCTGGGATCATGTGTTTTCTATGCCATAAAAGATGCTGTTGGTAGTTTCAGAGCAGAATCTACAGGTAGCGACGACTACTTCGAATTCAGAATGCCTGGTACGAGCGAGCGTATACGAATGATGGTCAACGATACAATTGGTATGAATGCGAAGGTAGCTATGCTTGGGGACGAGGAGGCGGCGAAGAAGTACCAAACTCAAGGCAGCTACTAAACTTTCCAAAGCGAAATGTTATGCTTCTCCAACTTACATCAATAGAAATGATAACTTTAGAGTGGAGAATGAAATATACTATGTATTCGAGGAAAGATAATTATATTAGCGTGCGATTATGATCTCCTACTCGTAGACGGCGAAGTCATCGTCGTCATCATCATCGTCTTCTTCCTCGTCATTGTCAAAACGTTTGAACGTATAAAATGATGTAGATCCTTGCCGGAGTCTACCTTCAAAGTTATACAGTCTACCAATCTTGGAACAACATATTTCTTCTTTGTCCGATTTCACATTGACGTCTATTACTCCATCCTCATCCGGACCGTCGGGTAACAAGGCACTTTGAAAGATTCCAAATTCCGTGAAGAATGGCTTGGTTACAGCAGCAGCTCTCGGTGTTGTTGCGGATGGATCGAAGTTGACATATCGTGGCAATTGGACAGAGTAAGGACCCATGAGGAAGCCTACCGAATCTTGTCCCCAGTCGATGTAGACCATACGCTCTTCTTTCGGTTTTCGTCTTGAAAAGCTCTCGTCAACACAAACGTTCCCTGCTAAAGATCTTTTCAGATAATCATCCATTGCACTCCCAAGAGCCTTCCCGGCGTCAGTTACCTGTCGAATTTCTTCTTCGAAATTCCACATCCACCTCCATGCTACTTTTTGCACACCTGCATTCCATTCAGCGAAATACCTCTTGGATTTGGAAGTGGACGAGCTTTGAGTCGAAGACGACTTCTGGCCAAATCCCTTTCCACTTCCTCCCGCCTTTGGTAACGCTTCAACATTGGGCACTTCCCGGATGATCATATCGCCAAGCCAAACTCCATTCGTCACCTCTAGAAGACTGATATCATGTGGCGATAGAGCTTGTGCGCCCTCTTCATCGCCATCTGCTATGCTCTTTCCTAACTTTTCCAAACGAGATGCTCCTGAATCGTCACTACCATTTTCTTGTGATGGTGAGGAAGTTTTGGATGATGGTCCATCTAACTGTGCCGAAATTTTGTCGACTAATCGGTCAACATCATTTTCCATTTCTATTATATCACTAATGGTGAGCATGTCATTTGTTTCGATTCCGGTTTTCCCATCATCCGAGCTGGAATTGCTCTCTACACCATTCGTCTCATCGCCCGATCTCTTTACTCTCTTCTCATCAGAAATAACAACACGCAGCAACGCATCGTCTTCTCCGTATATTGCAAAGCAGCGACATCGACGATCCTCTCCGGCTGCAATGCAATGTTCCACAACAAATTGTAATCGTTTAGAACTGTTGCCATTCAAACCAGAAAGAACGCTTGGAAAATCTTGCGGATCCAGTCAGATCGAAGGAATATGATGCGTCAACATCGTCCACATCTAAATCGCCAACACCGCCTATTTTTTCATCCCCCAACGCGCCGGACGAAGTGAATATCGGAATAGATCGATGCGAAAAGTTATCGTCCCAACTGACAGTTTCTGATAATGATATTGTGTTTGTTGAAACTCCACCACCACTGGTGGAGGGATCCAAGCTTGCGCCTGATGTTGAAAGCTTTACGATTGTGGTATATTCTGGTGATAGTTTTCGCTGGACAACACCCGCAGCGACATCCGCTGTAATGGTAAAAGATCTTGCACGTCCCTTCCATTCTCCTTCGTGGTAATCTGCCAAGGATTGAATGGCTGCGATAGCAGGGTCATCTCCACCTGCGGATGGAGAAGACATCATCAATGCAGATTGTTGTGCTTGCCGAACAGGAATAGAACTGTGCAACAATTGAAACGCACAGGTCGAGATTGAAAGGTAGCATACTATCACTGCATAGGATAGCAGCCGCCAGCGAATTTCCCGGACCATTATCTTCCTATCGCCCATGGCGATTCTATGAGTGTATGTTAAATAGCTCATCGATGCTTTCAAAAGTAGCTTTGAATGCTCAGTTTGTATTCAGAACATGTTTTATGGGAAAGACAGATGTCGTGTTCATGCGAGAACGTCGAAAGATTGATCCAAATCATTCATCATCGGAATGTTTTTGTGATGATTTTTCTGCAGAGACGTGTGCGATGGAAATGCTGAAAAGGTCTGTACTGCGTACGTAAGAATATGAATCGTGGAGGTTGGGGAACATACAACATGTACTTTTGCGGTTTAGTCGAACTAAACAATTGTATGTGCTAACTGATTAGTTCGACTAAAACGCATCGTTCCAATTTTCGAGGTCATACGAACTCGTTTTGCGTTCATATGAACCCATTTTTGGATTTTTAGTCGAACTAAACAATTGTATGTGCTAACTGATTAGTTCGACTAAAACGCATCGTTCCAATTTTCGAGGTCATACGAACTCGTTTTGCGTTCATATGAACCCATTTTTGGATTTTTAGTCGAACTAAACAATTGTATGTGCTAACTGATTAGTTCGACTAAAACGCATCGTTCCAATTTTCGAGGTCATACGAACTCGTTTTGCGTTCATATTATGAACCCATTTTCGGATTTTTAGTCGAACTAAACAATTGTATGTGCTAACTGATTAGTTCGACTAAAACGCATCGTACGAATTTTCGAGATCATACGAACTCGTTTTGCGTTCATACGAACCCATTTTTACACCCAACCTTGGTGCGCATCGATTTTCGTTGAAAACCTCTCATTTTCATTCTCACAGTCGACATCACACTTTTTCATTTTTCATCGAAAATGGTATTTTTCGTGATCGGCACTATTGGCATCATTGAACAGTCGATCAAAGCAGAGTCTGGTGACAGACGATAGTGTCTGGAGCTTGGAAAAATGGCAACCCCACGTCTTTCAGGTTCAGTACTGAGAAAAGGCGTTGAAGGTTTCAACCACCATGGGATTATTCCCCGACGAGACTGTCGATTCTTCTTCCACGGTCAACAGCATCGTAAGATTCATCATCTCAGCAAGCGATCAAGTCCAATATGCTTCATTTCCGAACAGACTACGGTTTCCCAGTCATAGTATCGTGTGTTTTGCATCGAAATCTGTCTGCTGCTTCCAAGTGACGAAAAAAAAGAAAATGGACATCGAAATACCATCAAAACTTGTTTCGATTGTCGACGATAACTATCAAGAGATAATCGACCGCATCCCGCTTGAAGATGTCAGAAATTTTTGCTTTCATAGCTCACGTGGACCATGGAAAATCCTCTCTCAGTTCGAGGACTTTTAGAAATTACTGGTAACATGGGCCGGGAATCTCAAAAGACAGCCCTCGCCAGCGCTCGAGGCAATGCCAATGCGAAAGGACGACGATGAGGATGCCGAAAACGATATTGTCGATGTTGTTCCCGAGCGCAACGACGATAAGGAACAGATTCAACTCCTTGATACTTTGGCAGTAGAAAGAGAAAGAGGTATTACCGTCAAGGCCTAGTGCAGCTTCCATGTTGTATCCGCATCCGTCTGCCGTAGGGTCCCCGACGGAGTATTGCTTTTGAATTGTTACGATACTCCCGGCCATTCCGATTTCTCCTCGGAGGTGGCACGATCTCTATCCTTCGTTCAGGGAGCAGTACTATTGTTGGACGCGACACAGGGAATACAGGCACAATCATGGACTGTGCACGAAAAGGCCAAATCCATGGTCAATCCACCGGAACTGATCTTGGCCATGACGAAAATCGACTTGGATGCTGCACGTCCCATCGATGTCGCTCTGACTGTCTCGGAGTGGCTGTCGGTCGATGATCCCGAAAGCATCATTCCTACCAGTGCACGAAGCAGGATTGGTATCGTTCCGCTTTTGGATGCCATCTGCCGGCGGGTTCCTCCTCCCCAGCCAATGCCCGACGACAATGACAGCTACACCAAAGGAACCGAGGACAATCCTCATCTGAGGATACAAGGTGGTCGACTCATGGTACGACACACGGGGTGTCAATTGCATCGTTCAAGTCATGGCTGGGTCGATTGAAGAAGGTGATCGAATTGCAATTGCCAATCAAGCGTCAAAGGACGGACCATCTCAGACGCAATCCTTTTCCGTCCAGGAAGTAGGAATCGTCTTGCCACATAGCCATAGGACGGGGAGATTGCGCAGAGGGCAAATGGGATACTGTTCGATTCGGGCTGAAGGATCCCAGACAGGTAAATCCATGGAACAATACTTATTTATCACAAAGATGTCGGAAAAGACATTTTTATCCCATCTAAAAACCAGAGCACAACCGATAAGAGTTTTGGGGACGACTCGTCTTCGACTTCGGTCTTGTATGCCTCTGTTCATCCCCAAGAAGAGGATGGCTTTGAGGAATTGTGCGATGCGGTCGATCGGCTTGCGCTGAACGACAAAGGCTTGGATGTCACACGGACGGCAGATGTCGGTGGAGCCAGCTCAGAGCGTGGTGGGCCGTTTTTAGGGCCCGGGCTGCGGATTGGCTTTCAGGGTTTGCTTCACGTGGAAGTCTTTCGACAGCGTCTCTTGGACGAATTTGGCATCGAGGCAGTGGTGACTCCGCCCAAAGTTCCGTATTACATCACGCTCTTGCCAAGCAAGTCAAACAACCTGGAAGAGCCCATCAGCAAAACCATTGAAGACTTGGAGGATTGGCCAACGTACGGAACCAAATTCAAGGTGGAAGAACCCATGGTGAAAGTTCGGCTCATGGCACCCGGTAGAATATGCAGGAGCCGTCATGGAGCTGATTACAAACAAACGAGGGATTCGACCTGGAAACAACAACGATTGACGAGAAGAACTGGATGTTTGAAGCACAAATGCCGTGGGCCGAAGTGGTTATTAACTTTCACGACATGCTGAAAACCGCCACGGCAGGGTACGGAAGCCTGGACACCTTCGAGGCGGATCCTCCCTACAGCGAAGCACGCCTCTCCAAGGTCGATATATTTTTGAATAATGAATCCGTGAGTCCACTATCCTTTGTCTGCCACACGCCTAACGCACAAGCAGATGCCAGAGTCGTTTGCAAGAAACTACAAGAAGTTCTTCCTCGACAACAGTTTGTAACCGTTATACAGGCCAAGGCGGACGGGAAAATCATTGCCAGCGAACGCATCCGAGCCTATCGAAAAAACGTTTTAGTGAAATCCGGAAAGAATGTGGGAGGGGGTGACATCTCGCGAAAGAAAAAGCTCCTCGAGAAGCAAAAGCAGGGAAAGAAACGTTCTCAGCAAAGTGGTAGGGTCACCCTGAGCCAGGCTGCTTTCAATAGTGTAATCTCTAGATAAATAGAAGCTACGTTACAGCAAATCGAGTAATAAGAGTACATAATGCATACAATAGTTGAGTTTAGGAGTTGTAGTCGGGATGTAGGTAGACCAATTGAGTGAATGACTGACTCGTGAACAAAATATACGGGATCCACTAAAAATTCAAAATCTCGCTTCCTCACCACTCTCTTTGATGATTAACGGCTTCGGATCGGCAATTTAAAAATTCAGCTGCGATCACCAGCAATGATACAATCGGAAGTGAAGCATCACTTTTTGTCATCATCGTCGAGGTTGGGACACACTCAACACCATCCGCCTTACCAAAGGTATTCCAAACTAAAGTAGACAATCACCTGCAATCCTTCAATTCCATGGCACAAATAAGAGCAAACATGTCTTCCACTACTCCCGAAGTATATGATCGCGTGAGGTCGAAATACAAACCGTCGTCCAGCACTACGACCGCTCTTATGCTGACCTATCGACCGATAATATTCTTGCTGTTTCGCAGGACCCATTGCAATCATGTCGCTTCCACTTGTTTCTTGGGTCTTTCGGAAGCGTATTTGGCACAATTACCGATCATCACACCCTTCCGACGATTGGCATGACCGTGGTCTTTTCCAGAATCTTGGAACAAAGCATCACGAACGCGGCTCCCACAAAAGAAATAGGAATCAAGTCCAGTGGAGCAAAAGAAGGGTTTGCTATTTTTGGCGACTCTTGTGGCTAGCATTATAACAATCCGTTTGGTTGTGGTTCCAATTGAAAAATTGCTGGGTCTCTCAATGTCAGTTCTTGAAATGGTCGCCGTCCATTTCCATCTCGAGTGCCCTTCGCATTGCATCCTGGGGGATTTCTATTGGGATTATCCACTGTTGCTCGTTATATCGGACCACAATCTATCGGTAAGTATTGTTATATTTCGATTGACTTGAGAGTTACAGCTTGACATCACGGGATGCCTCACCGAAACTCTATTGTGCCATCAATCATAGTTCGCTGTTCGTCGTCTCCCCTGCTAGTCAACCCCTACATCAAAGCATTTCGAAGCATTTTTCAAGATCCCCAAACGCAATCCGCCTTGAGACAATCTTCGTTGAGGGCCAACGAGAAACTTTTCCGACCAAATGAAACGAGAGAACCAACGAAACCGGAACGCCAGGATTTGAACCCCAGGAGACTCCAACTTCCTACTTCTGCATCACTGTCCGCACAAATCGCAATATCCATAGTGATTGCTATCCTTTTTGCCTTCACATCGGTTCTTCCGTTTGCCTACGATGCTGGAGATATCACTTCCTCGACGAAAACGAACATTATCTTTTCGTGCATAGCCTCCAGTGCCCTGCAATTGTTACTGACGACAATCCAAAGAACGAACCACGAAATCAACCCTCTGCAAGTATCAATCGTATAGCAGCCCGAATCCAAGACAAGCTTTATCAAATCCCTCGGTACTGCGGCTCAAATCAGCATTGCAGGTCCCTGTTTTGGCAATCTATGTCCAATCCAAAAATGGTGCTTTTCAGTGGAACGATACACTCGTATACTTCATTTGCGTCCCGCCTGCCATAATACTCTACTTGTATGCCTTCGATCATGCCTTGAGGATTCTGATCTGCACCACGCCGCCGAATATGAAAAAGTTTGTGGAAGAAGCTTCGGGCGGAAACGTGAGCATGGAAATATTCGTCGATGTGATTCTCCGCAGTCTCTTGCATTCGAACGATGAACTGGTTTATAAACTCGGGAATCTTCCGACTAATTCCTCGATATGGACCAGCATCGAGGGAGAAGAATTGAAACTCAACAATGCCGCGATCAAAACAATGGCAAACACGCTCCTACACAAAACGAACGAAGACGAAGCATCTCCTCACCTCGAAGGACGACTGTTCTGCGACTCGCAATTCTCTCTTGCATTGGAGGTTCGCCTACACCTGGTGCCATTGGGAAGTATACCGAAAGCAACATGAAGAATTGGATGAGACCAGCGTCAACCGTGATTGCATCGGGGAAAAATTCGATGGATCCATTTGCAATACCCATCGTTCGTGCGCTATGCGCCTATCCCGGAGGAATTGGCGAAGCCTTGCGTCTCATTGCCGCTTCCCAAGACAGAATGCTCCAAGACTCGTGGGTTATTCCTCCCGGTGCTCTCTTCATGGGCGAATGTGCCATTCGAGGAGCCACACACTGGATTCTCCACAGCATGGATCTGCCAAGGATTGGCACAAGTCTTTCGATTTTGATTCCCGTCTTGTTGAACTCGGCCTATAAACTTCAAGACGGCCTTTTGCGATACCAAGAGGCCGTCGATGGATCGATGCTTTATGAAGATCAAAAACTGAAAATGACCCCTACCATTAGCACGCAACTCTTGCCGCTCTTCAATGTTTGCAACAACTGCGCCAAGGTCATTGTTGAAACCGCAAGGCAGAACGAAACATTCCGAAGACTGGATTTCGTGGACGCTCTCGATGCCGACTGCCGAACGTGGCTCCGATCCAAAATGAATACCTTGCAATAAGCGAGCGTGTGCAGATATAGTCACGGGGGAATGGGACTTCGAAACGTGCTTTTTAGAAAAAAATTAGCCTGGTAACCTATTTACTTAAATAGATTTTAAAGCGATCAAGTTGTAGCAAGAATTTAGAATCGATCAAGTTATAGCAAAATTTTAGATTCGAATTGTGGCAGAATACACAGCTAGCCCCAAAAGACAGCATGATACGCAAGTGAGCATGGAATAGTAATGGCCATGGGCAAGGCCGGGATGATCTTCCGTCAAATGCGTACTCTCTTTCACCATTGTAGACACGGTGGAAAGACTTCCTGCCACACCCGTTTTCAACGCGAACAGCGTTCCTTCGACCCACTGGTTGGTAGACGATGGATTGTCACCGCCAAAGTATCGGTTGATCAGCCCCTCCATGCATGCCGAAAGGAAGGTCGCCAATAAGTTTGCAGTCAATGTTCCCCAAGGTATCCAATCCATTGACTTTGAGATTTTTTTCTTGTTGAGATCGGATAGCTTCCAACGGAGCAGGGATCCTACCGGAGATAGAACCCAGAGGAGTGTCATACCCTTGTAAAATTCAATCCCACTGACTTTGTCACCGATTACGAATGCAACCAGTATGATAACAGCAGTCAGGAACAAAGGAATCTTGTGGAGATGACTTGGGTCCGGCTCAAGAACAATGTCATTGTCAACCAACTCTACGCCTTCGCCTAGCAGCATATCGCTATCCTGTGATAGTTGAGACTGGATAATGTTATCCACGTTAGCTCCATTTCTAGTAGGCGAAGACGCTCTTGGCGAAGACGGCTGCTTCCTGGTCATCATTTCTGTGTCTAAAGTTGTACATCCAAAGACCACAGTCTCTTCCCAATTGAAAACCATACGAGGCTCCCATCAATCCGATCACGTAGCCAAAGAGAACAGTTACCACTTGCGACCCCAGTTCGCAATATGTACCGTCTAGCATGACAACCATTTGGGTGTTCCACGAAGCAAAGGTCGTCAGGCAACCACAGAATCCAGTACCCAAGCTTGCATGAAACACTTCGTCACGCTGCAGTGGATGGTCTCGATGCAACCACGGCAATCTCGCTCTTTGGTTGGCAGGAGGCGTTATCATACCCATCAGAAAGCTTCCGAAAACGTTGGACGGGAAATCGGTGAACAGTGCCCCACCCGTCTGCGTGCTTCGACCATCATTCGTAACGCAGATATTGGATGAAAAGGGAACTAAAAAATCGGTGGTTGTGCTGTATTGACAATCCAAACCAAATATTCTTGCCATATACACCCTGAATACCGACCCGAGAATAGCTGAAATTGAAACATAAAATACCGACTCTAGGTAGTGCTCATGAACTTCATAAGCTCTAGAAACGACGATTTTCTGTGTTCGCTTGGTCTTTCGCTCAGATGTATTGTTTCCTTGCTCTTCGTCCAATGTGGGCGGACGATTTTTTTCGGTGTAACCCAAAAGTTCTCCTTTCGACCTTACTGGACTATTTGTGTCAACATCGTTCATCGAAAAAACGTTTCTCATGATAGGATAGACATTGCTCAAGCTGCTCCCTAACGCTGCATCATTTTGCACCCCCTTTGTGTCACCATCGTCCATCGAAAACACTTCTTTGATAGAACAAAAACCCTGCTCACTTGAAGCTTCGTTAGTACTGGTTCTACGAAAACTCGAGTTCCTTTGCGTAGGTGGTGGTCCATTTACTCTCACGTCCTCTCGAAAGCCCCTCATGATACTCCCTTCCTCCGTTATTGTTGTATGCGACCGTTCCGAGTTTTTACCAATTTGGTTGGGTGTTATGTCGCTAGTATCCCCATTTGACGCCTCCGCGGTTGTTTGGAACGAGAGGGTGTTTATTATGGATGGAATTATTTCTGCTTTGTCGTTGTTGATTCTTCCTAATACCCTCTCGCTAAACGAGCGCGAATCCACGATCGATGGCTTGCTGCCCTCCGTCAATCCTTTGGTCGTACTTTTTCGCGTTTGCTTTGTCCCCCGACTGCTGCTCTCTAAATTTTCTAGAATGGAAGCAGTATCATTCGCATCAATGTGACGTTGCTGCTGATTGCGGCGTCGACTAGCTGAGGTGCCGATGTTGCTTGTTCTCGGGATGTCCTCGCTATATGCGCGGGGGCGGCGACGGCGACTCACTGCTGTACCAGTGCTTTTCGTTCTCGACAACGGTATCTCTTCGGTGGTCTGTTGAAAGGATAATGCGTTCATGATTGCTGGTATTATTTCATCCATCCCTCCTTCGGTAGTACCACAGAATTCGCTGCTTTTGGTTGCTTGGAGCTGTGTTTCGGTGGAGCCAACATTCTGTTGTTGCTGCTGCTGCAGCGAACGACCACGACTGATCAGAAGGCGATGCGTTGTCACCGATCCTTCCTTTCATGATTTCGTCATCCGCCTCGTTCATCGACAGGGCACTCATGATGGTTGGGATAATTTCCTCCATCGCCTCCTCGGCAGTACTAGCGCATGCTTGCATCTTTCATGTGCGCAATAATTGAATGAATTCAATTCAATTGCAGTAGCTAGAGTTGGAGTGGTGAGTTGCAACCCGAAGAATTTCTAAAGAAAACTCGAAATGGGAACGATCGGCTGTGCTGTATTGGAGATGCAATAAAGGTGGACTGAGGAATTGATTTTATTTTTTTAAATCGTACATCCCATACTTCATACCCATATCGATTGGGCCCAGCGCATGCCTATTTATGAGGATCGTTCGATAAATTGTTGATTGGTTTGTACTTCTTCGGCGTTCATTGTTGGTACTCGTACGTAGTAGGTTTCTTGATTCACTAAATTCTTCTTAAAAAAACAAATGCGTGGCCGTCCTTCAATGAAAATCGGTAGTTTTGGGAATGAAGGAGTTTTTGATTCGGCATGCTAAAAAAGAAACTAACTAAGAGATTGGGCTTCAATTGCCGAGTAATCGTGCGCGCGTCAGCAGGTATGAGGCCTAAGTCACAAATTTTGTAAAGAACAAAAGAACTGACAGCAAATGCCGCCGTCACTCCTCTGTTCCGGAAGGACTTTGTATGATTGGTCAAAAAGTGCGGCAGGCTTGTTGAAGATAACAATGCTCATCAAGGGAAGAATGCGGTATTTTCCTTTGTTTTTCCGTCTTGGAAAAACTGGTTATCACAAAAGTATCCAATATATTCATTATCATTGCTTCCATCATTGCTGATCTTGAACGAGCAAGGTGGGCCTGTAACAATGATCTTTGACACCTCGATCAGGACTGAATGACAGCATATCGTGGCACTTAAATTGATACACTATTCGACAACACACTACTACTTCATTAAACAAAAAACTTCGGGAACGTTCCGTTCAAAGAAAGAGAATTACGATGGCCTTCGACCAAGCCCTCGAAGCCGATAGGATTGATGGCTTCAATCTTTTCTCGGCATTCGTCCGTGTTCCCCTCCTTGTCCTTGGAGGGATACTAGGAAGTGATGACCATTCAAGCTCCAATGACATTGATAGCGATCTATTGAGCAATATAAGAAGAGAGGATTCTACCGAGAACGATATTGCTTCCATCGCTTCCGGTGTAAAGAACATCAATGTCAACGGCAGCGACTCCGCAAACCGTTTGATACAACGACGAAACTCGTCCAATGCGGCGATAGCGGAGAATTCCGTCCGTCGAGACTCTCCCGAAACAACAATAGACCAAACTTCAGGAATGAAACGAACAAAAAACAAGCTAAGCTGGTCGGACGAAAGCGGCCTTCCATTAGTTTACGAAAACGACGAGGTAAGCCGAGAAATTCTGTTCTACAGATTGTTATCGATGGATTTAGTTATTGAATTGTTTGCATTGAGTGGGAGGTCATTGCACCTCTTGGTTGATCGAATCCATTCCTTGGTATCCAGAGGCCTTTCGAAAGTCCAAACATGGTCCGGGCCGCCTAAATTTGCTGAGTTGGAACTTTAATCGCCAAGCGAAGGATGAAAAATACTCCTTGGGCTATCTTTGACTCGATTGATCCATTTTAGCGATTCAATCGTACGAATCGGATCAAGGTGTCAAAAGAAAGCTATTTCAGTCCAATTCTCTGGCGCGTCATACGAATTCAAGAAAAACTTGACACCTATTCGTATTTTCATCCATCCGATGAGGGTGATACAGTGGTTTTGATGCCGGAGCCTCACTTTGATGGTGGGAACTTTTGGAATGCGAATTAATCAATCAACCATCCTGATGTTTCTTTAGTCCAAATCGTGTCTTTGGTTGTTAACCTGATGTATTCTCACACATCACTCTTTTGACTTTTCGGTTCGCTTGTTGGGATCTTATTGATATTTATTTGTATAATGGGAAACGAACAGAGCACGCATCAAGATTATGCTATCAGTCCGTACAAGGCGGCGACTGGAAGCTATCAAAAGCCAACCAAGTCGGCAATGCGGAAATCGAAATCGAGTCGACACGACTCGAACGGTTTGGCGGATCAGGATGAACCTACTCCTGGAGCATCCAGATACATTCCGAACATGAACCCTCGAACGGCAGGAAAGGGAATTATCATGCCGACGAGGCCGTATGCTGGGAGATACACACCAGGTGACAACAAGATGCTTGGTTCGAGTGGAACAGAGTCTCCCCAGTGGGGTTGGTACATCAACACGACTCCTCCCACTCCAGAATTATATCACAGTAGGTCAGGATCGTCACTGAATTCGGCCACAATACCAAAGAACCACCTGACGAAGGTTGGTCCTTCCAATAGTCCGAATCGCTCGTCAGCCCGTAACAACTGTCAGAACCAAGTATTTCAAAACTTGCAGAATTCAACCAAGGCGAATCCCGTAGCGGGTTGGACAAGCATTCCAATCTGAGAAAAATATATTATATTATGATGTTGCTATGTGAAAGAGAATGGAGTGAATTGGATCCACTTCTATTAGTTCCTGCGCATCAACAACGAATATCGATGAATGGCCAACCGATGGCTATCAAAAAGGCTTTTGAAAGAACCTGTACCCCCACGCCTATGTAAATTATTATAACGAAAATAAATTTTGTACGCTTATATAATATAGATTCAAATAGAAAATCAGGAATGTAGTTGAATATGCTTGTTTGATTTTTTAAAATTCTGAAAAGTTTGCTAGTGGATTCAAAGTTCTTCCTCACTGTCGCCTGATGAATCATCGACATCTTCATCGGCGTCGAGGTCCTCGTGCTCGTCTTCATCTAGTTGGTTCTCGACCCAGTCGTCCCATTCGTCTTCTTGGAGCACCGGAATGTCGTACTTCTTTGCGAGGCCCCTCCAGAGCTTTTCTTTCTTGTTGCGATATTTGTATACCACGTAACGGGCATTCTGAACGTCTCCATCGAGCATGGAACCGGGCAAAGCATGCTTGTAGTACGCAAGCAATCGTCGGGTATCTCGTTCAAAGACACGTTCTTCCCAATACGATTTCACAAATAATCCACCGAAAAAGAGAATGCAAAAGGCAACTCCCAAGTACCATTGAATGGCGGACATTCTGGCAGACTTGGTTGCTTGAACAACGGATTGCCTGAAACAAAAGGAATAAAAAATACGAAAGGAAAAGGTAATTAGAATCAATGACATGCATGATCGATGATAGATTCTCGTAGAACAAAAGATTTCAAAAAACTTACCGATCTCCCACCAAAGACTGTGCAATCAGTCCCGACAATCCCACACTCAATTCCAAAGAGACTCGTTCGCAGGCGGTCTTTTCTTCGTCTTTCTCTATCACCGTCAGCGGACTCATGACATCACCGATTTTGATCCATTCGCCGTCGCGGGTAAATCTCTGAACAATCTGAACTCGAAGATTCAGTGCCGCCTGTTCTCGTTCGGGTATGTACTTGGCTGCTTCTCTCGGCCGTGACTTCCTTGAAGAATTCTTCCTCGGATTTGTCCGATACTTTTCCTTCCTTACGAACGGCACTCTCGGCTGCACTCAGCTCGAGGGCGTACGGTCCTGCCGGCACCCGTCGATCAAAGTCAAAGATGGTCTTGACTTCGGTCCACTTGCCTTCTTGGCCGCCGTGATAGTTCATCATGACTCCGACGGCCACGGGAGCAACGTTCATGGTTTCGATGGCCAGCTGTGGCTTTGGTTTTTTCTTGTTGGGAATCTGGACCATCTTGTTGAGACGTCCGTGGCTGACACCACCGAGGACGGCGGTTCCGTTGGCCACACAATCCGATTTGGTGGAAAAGGACGGTATCTCTTCCCAGGTTTCCAGACCCTTCTTCAGCTTGTTCCATTTGGATTCAATCGACTTTTGTTCGGCAATCGAACCGTACGAGACCATTGCGAGGGGTGTCGAAGCTTCCGGAGCGACATTGTCGAGGGTTTCAAAGAGGTCGGCAATGCACTTGCTCAAGATAGACTCTGGATTCTCGTGGCGACGCGAAACGCTGCAGACGACCTTGAATTTGCTGTACAGGCATGCTTTTTTGGCACCGTCTCCCGCCGAGATTTCAATCGCCGTGCACTCGGCAGTGTCTTTGGTGATGCCCGCAAGCAACAACAAGATGCTATCGTCAAAGGTAGCATCGGGGTTTTGGATTTGTTCCAAACTGAATTCTTTTCGGCGTGTCTGCATGGACTTGTAAATGTGGCTGGTGACCATGTTTGGCTTTTCTTGCGTTCCGGGAAGGAGGGAACCCGCCAGGGCACACACACTTCTCTGGAAGATGACTCCCGTGTTTCCGGTGGCGTCCAAAAGGGCTTCGACGGATTGGTCGTTGCAGTAGGGGGCGGGCACGGCAATCGCACAGGGATAGCTGGTAATGTTGTCCATATCGTCCCCGGGATTGGTCTTGCGAGAGACATGGTATTGCGCCTGGTTGAGCATGAGCTGCAGCATTTCTTCGGGAAGTACCGAAAGAGCCTTTTTCTTTTCGGTGAGTCGAACCTTGCACACAACACGGTCAAAGTCGTCGCCGGTAGGGACAGACCCGTCCAGGGTGCCGTTGGCAAGGGTGATTCCAACACCCTGGGAGGCCTCTTCCGCAAACGCCGGTGTCTTTGAATCATCGACCGAAACCATCTTTTGGAGATATTCCGGTCCTTCTTCGAGACGACGAAGTCCCACCCAGAGTTCTGGGCGATGAATCACAACCGCATCGTCGTCGTCAATCTTGGTAAAGACGTCCGTCTGAAGGTCTTCGAAACCCTTGCTCTTGGAGAGCCATTTTCGAAAGGTCTTGTGCGAGGCTTCCGATGTTTTGAGAGCAATCTTTTCCTTCATTTTTCCAACCACCGATGGCATGAGATCATCGTTCGATCCCTCCGTGACCTTGGGCGGAAAGGAGGCCACTATGGGTTCGGTGGAATACAAATCAATGGCCACAATGGGCATGTTCGACAAATCCTTGACCTGTTTGAGGGAGAGTTGCTGCGACTTGTCCACGAGATCCGCACCCAGAGCCGACAAGTTTGCGGGCATGGCCATTCCTCCCATGGGAATATCGGCAGCCGGCGGTGGAGTGGGCTGGGCTGGCATTGAAACGGCACCCACGTGAGCCGATGAGGCCATTGAGATTCCCCCGGCACCGGCGCCGGCCATTCCTCCGGTGGTTGCCAACGACATGCTAGTTGTTGTTCAAAAGCGTTGCCTAAAGACAGCTGAATGTAGTGTATGCGATATAGAAGAAGAAGAAGAAGATGGTGATGACCCAAGCTTGCTTCAACGGATTTATAGATGGATTGAATTGGGTTTTTGCAAGAAGGCGAACCAAAAGCCGCTCTCATGGCTCTTCATTTTTTTCTCGTCCCCTCAAAAAATCGCTCAAGATTCATGTGAAACGTACCACGAAAAAACCACGTGGAAGCCTTGTAGCCTTGTACTGCAATGTTTTGAATTAAGGGGATAATCGATTCAATCCCCTTTTTATGGTTCCAAAGACGTCGCGCCAAAAAGCCGATGACACTCAGCAAGGCGGAATAATTCTATCGAGAGATTCTTCTTGTGAACTTTATGGGTGTCATCATCACTACAATCATTTCCATTCACAGGCCTACATAAGAAACAATATTGCTTCTTTCGAAACAAAGCAGCAACGACGAAAGAATCCGGAAGCACAATCTTAGAGAATCCAACGAAAGGATAGCACACTGACACAATCCAATTAGGCGGGACCGAGTGAACAAACAAATTCAACAGAATTCGTGGGTTGTTCCTTCCCATTTCTTCCATGGTGCCATGGCACAAATCAACAACCCGACCGATTGCCTTCCCCCGACGTCGCCCATTCAACGAATTCTGATTGCTCATTTGAGTCTCCACGAAGCCTGCCAAGATGGAAAGCCCCTCGGTGAGGATGCATCGCTCGAAGAACTCAGCGAGGAAATCCTCTTTTACCACCGCGGTAGAGCCAGGGAGGACGAGGAATGGAATCTGGCGTCGACCATTAGCCACGGAAGTTGTTCGGAAGAAGCGGTGAGCTTTTTGGGATTGTGCAAAGCACTGTATGCTCTGCCATCGTCCTTCCAGACCAAGCAATGGGAGCGAGGACGACCGAACAAGGTCGATATACTTTGGCAACTCGATGCTTGTCTTTGTTCCATTGGAATCGACCCTCGACGTTGTGGCAATCGTGCAGGTATCGAGATTGTACCAACAGGGTGTCAAATCCGACACGAAAAGCGGAAATCCGCTGGCGATATCGATGTCGATCGAACGAACCCATACGCTCTTTTGTATTTTGCACGGAGGCGGAATTCTTCACCGACTCGACGAAACAAGGCCTTCCGGCAAGACCGCCGACAGCGCCCCCCAGTATCCGGGAATGAAGCAGCTTTTTGGTCTGCTAAAGGAAATCCGAGTCACAAAAGACAGCTTTTCGAGAAGGGGAACCTCCAATCCTCCAAACAACGCTGAAGCAATAACCTTGCGCATCGCCGAACTCGAGGAAGAGGTCAAATCGTGTCGAACCACCCTGCCGATTCCAATCCCTTCGCCGGGATCTCGAGACACACTACAACGAATACCTGAGTTATTTTCTGGAGGTGTGCATTCGAAACGGTGGTGCGGGAAGATGTTTGGTCGAAACAATGCCCGTCCCGATCGCCCAAGATTCGGGAAACCATATCTTTGGGGTGGCCACCCTCCACCATCAACCAGAGACACCTGGATTCCATACGAGAATCTATAGTGCGAATCTTTCAGAGCCACTCCCGAGATCCACCGGAAAAAGAAGACCCAGACTCACCGCTGCTCGGAATTGCGGTTTTTGAAAGCAGTCGACTCTTGCATTCCTTTTCCAATTCCGACAGAGTGGATCCTATCGAACATGGCACCTGTGAGCCTGTTGATGGCCTACATGGCATCGTATCGAACCAAGATGAGCTATGTCGCGTCATCGCCAGAGCCACAGCCGGGGTTGTTGAAACGATTTCTTGGTCCGGTAGTCGAAAAGGCACCCAACCAAACGTCAATGCCAGGAATGTGGGAGGAAGCATCCACCAACGCGGCTGGTAAAACTGATGACGGTCATGGTCGATTTCTGACCTCGCCGCCACCCTTCATGCTGGGTGCTTCGGATCAATTGTACAGTCTTGAGCTACGACAAGAACAAACAGGACATTTGGGCTCCGCGTGTGCACCTCCCCCTCCCTCTGGAAAGCAAATGGAGCATTGACGATCGTTTGGTCGTCCACATGGTTGTCTTTGAATACCTCGAATTTAGCTTTTTGATTTTCATTCATCTGCCATCGCTCGAGAATCAAGGATTGTCCGAACTCCCGGAAACCACTTTGCTGTTGATGGATCTGGAAGAAAAGCTTTCCGAAGCAATTGCGGATGCCTTTCAAAACGATCCCAGGGAGTTAATACCCGCCAACGTGACGAGCGAGCCAGGACAAGATATTATACTGGTGGAACGATCCAAGGAACGAATGGTATTATTGTTGGATCCGAAGCTTCAATCGCCACGAGGAGGGAAAAAGAAAAGGACAACACCCAGTAAAGACAAGGATCAACCGCGGCGTTTCATGGGTTTTGGTCCAAGGAAGAAGGAAAGTGTTTCGGAATCCCAATCTTCAAATCCCAGGTCGACGAAAGTGGAGTGGTCGGCATTGGGACTCGATTGTCGACATTTGTTTGTGTCACGCCTTCCGTTGGATATATGCCTTGCATTCGACGATATGATCAACGAGGTTCAAAATGCGCAAGGTACAAGATCAATATCTTCATCGAAACAAGAGGGCAAGGACGAAGAGTCCTCTTCGACTATTCTAGAGCTTTGCACTTGTATGCCATATGGATGGATATATGCTCTCGCAACGCAAGAAAAAGAAATTTACGTATTTTTTGATAGTTCGATTTACGTTACTGTCGCCGACTGTCCAATCCGCTGTTCAGCGAATCAAAGAGAGGTACATCACAACAACTTGATGGAAAAACAAAATTCTACGCCGAGATGAAATTATGCCAAATTAAATTTGCTGGATGTCATTCATCGCACCGATCTAAAAGTGACCAGGAGGGACGTACGGGTTGGTCATCTTGGCATAGAAACCAAGAAGAATAAAGAAGGTAATGGTGGCCATTCCTTTGATGAAGCTGTCGTTGTTGAACTTTTCAATTCGAGCACGAACTTCATCGCCTCGGCCTTCCTTCTCGGCTTCACCGATCACACCTTCCATGAGATTTTTGTATCCCAGCGACTTGTAGTAAGCTTCCCCCTGAAATACAACAAGAAAGAGAACGGAAACAACAATTTGCTTTAGCTATTCCGAAGAGAAAATATTGTCGATTCCGGCGACAGAAACGACGAAAGTTTGTTCGAGAAGAGGAAAATATATATCGGCTTACCTTGTTCAATGCGTAGTCAGTTTGGGTTTTGAAGGAATGCATCGTACTCCTTTTCAGCTTCCGCACGATCGAGCCCCTTTGTGAACATCAAACCATCAACAACCTTGTTGTACTCAGCGCGGTTGGTAAATTTTTGAAGAGGTCCTTAACGAGATCATAGAAATTACGACGGAAATAGAAACAAGCGTTAGGCCAATTGTTTTGAATTGATTTATAGCTTTTCCGATACCAGCTTTCTGTAAATTCTGCAAACAAGCGTAAGCTCGAACCGATTCGAATTGTTCTTACCAGCTCCCAAGCTAGTGCTGCTGATGACGGAAGATCTCGTCGATGGGCCGTTTCCCACAAATGCCTGAGCAGAAAGGGACATGGCAGGCGACGACCGCAATGGCTACGAAGATCGAATATTGTTTCATGGTGTTTTGATATTTGTTCGCTGCGTTAGAAATGAATGTGTTTTCTGAATGTGATACAAATGATGATGTCCTTCTCCTGCTTTCGAAATGGTCGGCAGCATCGGAAAAAGGGGAATAAAGAATGTTGTTGCAATAGAAATCATGGGTTCGCGTGGAAAATCTTTCCCATTTGGTCGGTAACAACAGCGCGACGAACGTATGAAGCACACGTATGAGTACGTGGCGAGTCACAAAACCCAATGATCGCATTGCTTTTTTTGTTCGGAAAAAACTTGGAGAGTTCTTTCTCCTCAAAATTTCCTTCCGATCATGTTTTCTCCTCAAAACTTCGAACACTACTACCAGTTGGTCATTGCACAGATTGTTTGTACAGTATCTTTCTTGAAGAGTTCGGCGTCTCGATTCTGATTATCTCAAAGCGAGAGCAGTCGACACGGTTGGTGTTACCAAGCAGTGGTAGTATTTCGATCTCCTCATCTTTACTGCTGGCGTTCTGTATTTTCTGAAGCCTTCCTCGCCAGGGGTACTGCCTGAACAAAACATCGGGAAGAAGGAACGATTTCGTGAAGACAATCAAGTGCAGTTATGTTGAAAACGTCTCTGTAATAATTGTTCGGAAACTAGAAAGCATTATAGTAATTTTCTTCATTCTACTACTCGTAATTCGACTACAACTCAGATTTCCTCTTCTTCTTTCTCTGATTCGAGTTCTCGTCTCCACCTTTTGATTTATTTTTCCTTCCACGGCGACCGCCGATCTGCGACTTCAGCTTTTGAAGAAGTTCTTCATCTAACTCATTCTGTCCTGTTTTCGGACATAGCTTTGTACCTGTCAATATAAACCCGCCACTCTGTGTCATGTTCATGTTTGGGTGCGTTCTCCCCTCTAGAACCTGATATTCGCGCATCCAGGTATCGCTGAGACGAAGATTAATCGCAAGCTTTTTCTTCTGGAGCTCCCAAAAGCATTCGGTCAGAGGTTCAATGTATTCGCAATATACGACAAAAGGGGACGATGGAGCCAAATACGGCAAAAGACCTAGTAGTGTCTCCGTTGGATCGTATTTAACAGCAACGATTATCTAGCAAACCAAATTGGACAATTTCGAAAGGGTTAGAGATAAAATGGCACAGAATAGAATCGGAGAACATTGATTTGATCGACTTCGTTACTTACCGAATCGCTCATTCTCTCTTCCAACAATTTCTTGCCCTCCATGGGAGTTTGTCGAGTGAGCTTCCTCGCAAATCTTGAAGCACCTCTTAGCAAGGAAACTTTTGCTTCTCGCGTGTTGTTTCCATAGTATCTAGGTAGCCTCTGGTATGACTTTGTAGTGGGCATGGCCAATGCAAACTATCTCGTTCTGTTTTTTCTTCATCCTCCTGGATCTTCACTATCTTCTCCAGTAGATATCTCCGGAATGGACCCATTTTATCGAGAAATTTTCTGCAAAGCTCAGGTTATATCGTCTGAGCATTTCGAGGTATGATGGCTGTTGACCATCGTAGACCGACATTACTTTACCATATCCACCCATACGCCATGCAAGCGCCCCGGTGATAACTCCTGCGCATTGTTCGTAGACCAGGACTTGGCAACCAGCACTGATGTTAGAATGGCTGAGCATCTGTCCAAGAGTGTCCTCTCTCATATTTAGGAGCAGTCGGGGTCTATTCGCGAAAACTGCTTCGCATATAGTATACGGTGTGCACCGTACAATTCGACAAGCGCTGTTGATATTTCTGTTGTTTCTTCTTGATGTACTTCGCTTTGCTAAATTCTGTCTTTTGATCGAAGGTTGCAGGAATTTTCGATCAGCTTATTCACAATTTCTGAACCATGAGCTCCATCTTGTCTCATTTGTTCGATCTCTTCAAAGTCAAGACTTTGCGACTTATTGTTGTCCACCAAGTTCCTATTGTCGTTTTTTTGTTCTGGATTGATCGATGGAAAGGTGCTGTCGTCGGCGTTAGCTTCCTCGCTTTCTCCAGTCACAGGGTAACTAGGGACAATATCCTCGCCTTCCGGGAGAGGTTCGAGGCCGCCCCTACCGAGCTCTAACACTGAGCCATATGAGAGACCAATCAAGTTGGCGGTTGGATAAGATCGTTTGTTGATCTTGACAGCAGGCGACTTTCCTTTCTGAGTTTTCAACGCCTGAGCAAAAATCTTGCGATCATCTGCAAATAGCAAAATCATATAATCCCCTTCTCGAATGACGTTTGGATGCTCTTTTAGCAGTGGGTCTTTGTCGGCATCTATCTCAAGATCTGCTGATTTTTCGGAAGATTGCCCAGACGTATCTCCAACGCAGGTTTCTTCCTTCATCCGTACATCCCCGTCTTCCTTCATTTTCCAAACTGAGCAAAAGATTTTATATAGGCTGGATTTGCCTGATGACAATATTATAGTTTGTGGATGAATTGTCTCGGACGTTCAATGAACTTGCTGAGAGTTGTTCTTGTCACTTGTGAAAGAAAAATCGATGATGGGAGGCGAGTCCTGAAAAAAAAAGGGTGGTAGGATTTCCGATCTCAAAACCTGGATTCCAATCGAGTGGTTTTCGGACAGCCTGCAAGACGAGAAAAATATGGAAATGAAAACGCTCGCGCGAATCGCGCGATTGACTTGATTGCGAAATTCGGTGCATTGAGAAAGTGAAAGTTCGAACACGATTGGAAAAAGTTGGTGCGGAAAGTCTTGACACTTCCTCTCCCCAATCACCAAGACCAATGCTGCTCATCGGCATTTATAATAAACTAAAAACAGTAGCAATCTACGACAGTAAGAATGGAGAAACGCCATCAGAGCGATCTCAATCTCTCCCCCCCCGCTCCTCCTCCTCATCAGCAGCAATCTTAATCAGCAACAGGTCAGCAGAAGGACGAGGACGAGGAGTACGATGTCTTTACCACCGGGACGTTCTTGTTTGGCGTTTCGTGCACGGAAAGCATAGTCTAAAAAAGATTCTTCTACTATTATAGAAAGCGCGAATGATAGTGAATAACCGTGGTAAAATTAAGTCGTAGGATTCGAACAATATGTGTACTGGATGATGGAACCGTTGAACCTGCGTTTGAAAATAAAGTTGGTGGTGGTGCATTTACTTTTCTTCGGCAATGCTTCATGAGCGGAGCCTGAAAGCCGCCAATTAGCCAATGTAGTATGATAGCTTGCCTATAATAGACTATCGTGGTGTTATGAAGATATGAATATCATTGATTTCTCGTTTCGTGTTGTTTCCCTCGATTTCTTGTCTCCCGTCGGCAACACTTACTGATGTCATTTGCATGGATGTGAAAGGAGCGACTTGGATCGTTTCCGTGCGCTTCTTGATCTTGATAACGCAACGTGACAGCGTGTTAAAATTCTTCAATTCTTTGCTTGTGTGTGTGTTCGGCAAATGTCGTTTCGTAGATAGAAGGGACTTTCAGATTGAAAAATCTCTTGACAAATCGGGTGATTCGTTTCGTGAAACAGTCGGGGACCTCTGCGACTCTGTGACAAATTTGAATTAAGAGTTAATAAATTGTCACTGCGGGATTGCCCGTATTTGTTGCTCTACTATATTTTCCAGAGAGCAATTCTAAGTATCAGGTCACAGTACGATTAATGCAAAATGGAAAATGCAAGTTAGAGAGTGAACGTGTACGGAAAATTCTCAGCACAAAAATATTTTTTCGAACATACCTTTAATATTTCTGTTCCGGTTTGTGTCAAGTGGAATGATGTAGCTCTGTCTACATACGTCTCGCTCAATTCAATGGATACGTGATGGCTGTAAGGCTCCGAAGGAATAGCTTTCAGATTTCCTTGCGGTGGATCTGAAGACAAATATGAAATCGTGGAAACACAAGGCTCTCCGGTCGGGGTATTCGGCGCCAATATGTCAGATTCAATAGATTCTTCACTGTAGCTTAGACTCTCCTCCATGATCAGAGCCTCAGTCTCTTTGCGTATCCTCTCTCTTCGAGCCTCTCTTCGAGCTCCCAACACAAAATAGTGTACGAGCGCTTGAACGACAACGACGCCTATCCAAGCCGCTGCAGATGCAGTTATCTCAATCATTTTTCATCTACGTCTCCAGAGATGGTATGGTTGATTCTTTGTTGTAGTATGTCCAAGGATACTCAATGCCTAAGCCATTGACTTATCATAATATGTTCATTCAATGATTGACGAAGAGCTTTACCGCCTGTGTCAAGTTCAATATTATGTTATGAGGTGAGTGGTTCGGGGAAGGGCCGGAACGCTTTTTTGTTTAGGTATTTATCGAAGCATGCTTACTTTTTAAGGATCGCCAAACGCTCGCAGCTGGTTGGTTTGGCAGTTGTTTCACCACGATATGGAAGGGTTCATCGCGAGCAAAATAAAAAATAAATATTATGTACGGGTACAAGAATGGTGTTTGGAGCAATGACGAAAAGATGAGGAACATTCTCAAGTTTCGGATACGTACGAATAACAGACGCGTAGGACGAATTGTTACCTTCGCTAAATTTAAAACTGAATCTCCTATGGAATCCCTGCAGATAGTCGCAGATTCAATCTACCATAATTCTTAAGGGAAATGAATTACGGTAATCCAGTTTAGGTTGTAACTATTATTGATTCACGTCTGATAGCAAATAGCAAGCTATCGAGTTTCAAATTTAAATTTGAACGGCGGTATTGTATTGGAGAATGAATGACTGTTTGCCGATCCTCGAAAATTGTTTTCGAAGGTTTCCTTGATCAAACACCAATCGTCAATCTCCTGGAACCATAGAACAGCGAGGAATCATGGAATCATTTGACCACACTTAGGTGAGCTAAAAGCTAAAAGCTCATTTCCAAAAAGACAAATCGCTGTTCTAACGATCGCCCTTGTCAACCTCATCATCGTCATCAGTTGCTTAGATTGATCAGGTTTGGCATATTTGTTACTCGTGAGTAGACATTTTCTCGATCGTCTACCTTCTTGGAGCAACTTATTTCAAATTCGTACATAACCGGTGGAACGTGGTCGATAGAGGCGCCTGCAATTTCGTACGCTTTCATCAAAACCGATCGGAGCATGCCTTCTGCCGTATCCTACAGGATGAATAAGAATGCAGATCAATCGTTAGTCAATCAGAGAGTAGAAACGGCTTTACATGGATTCAAAAGAATCGATTTTATCAATATCTGTGTAAGATCTAGTCGAAATAGCTGTAGAAGATGATCCTTACCTGTATCCTTTGCCGTTCGATGACTGACGCATTATCATCGCTGACGGGACGAGGAGTATTGTTGACAACGACTCGTAAATGCCATTGTTCCCAACTATAAAAGAAAGAAATGATGCGAATGTAGTACGAGCTGTTAGGTAACGCTCTTCGAAATCGATGCAAACTTGACGATGGCATCACAAAGTACTTACACAACCCTTTCTTCATTCGAGACGAGGCCAAAAAGTTGTTGGGTTTTCCTTCGCTCAAAGAAGCTCAAGGTTAACCCACCCTATATTTTAAAAAAAGCGAGAAAAATTAAACGTCTTGTCAGGATGATGTATCGTTGCGATTTTCGCCACTGTCCTTTCGGGAAATGCATCATGTTGCTGCTCATAATTCGTTGGGTACGTACGCTCAAGAGTTCAGGACCGATTTGAGATAGTTTCATTAAAAAATTCTGGATCGATTCGTCTACTTTTTTGTCAACGTCATAGTTCAAGTTGTTTGACGAGTTTGGTGTGCTCGCAATTCGTGGGTAGGTCAGAAAATCGAATCCCTCGCATTCTACATCTCGAGGCGACACAGGGCCGGGAGATCGGATGCTTAAATGATTGTTCGGCAATTCGTTCGGCAATTCAATTAAATAAAAAGAGTTTTGGAGACGCAAGTTACGTTAGAGACAATTTAACATTGACATCATCAAGAGGATCAAACAATTCAACGATGAATCATCTTGAGAAAATACTGTTGTGGACCATATGCAACTCACAACAAAATAGTGTAAAGAATTGCTTGCAGAGCCTCTCGGACTTGTCCTGTGGCCAGTTCGAGTTCTGGAAGGTAGTGTTCTTTGCAATTCATTCTGTCGATATAATGAAGATACGAGAACAATCAAAGTGTTTGTGTCACCAACGAGTTTGATTAGACGATGCAGGTTTGATCACTACCCTCTAGATGATGTTCAATTCGGTATGATTTTTTTTGAGAAAGAACATCACGATTGTGAACTGAACAAAACGAACTTGTTCGTTTTGTGCAGGAAAACGAACGAGAATACGCCAATTTGGGGGAATTTTTTTTGACAGGATTGGCATATTCCTACTACGTACTATGGATAATATTAAAATATGTATCAATCATACTATCATATGTACTTACACTCTTTAGGGCCTTTACCTCCGTAGCAAATAACGGATCTTTTCCATCTTGCCCAATGAGAACTTCAGAAAGTCACCGCATGCTCGCTCATCTAAATATGAAATAGTGGTGGGCAGGCCTCCTTGACACCTTCTTTCCTTACGCGAACGTCAACGAGAAAAATGCTCTCTTCGCCTCCACCAGTATGTAGATTTGCTCCACATGGACACAATTTGAAAAATCACCACAAAGCCGAATCCGAGCATTTTGTTATATCTCACTAACAAGTTAATCACCAAAAACTATCCACCATGGCTACCAAGTTCGCTGACATCGCAAAGGCCCCCACTGGTAAGTCGACGGAGTTTCGGAAGATGGGTTGGTGGAGTCTTCGAGCATCGTTGTCTGTCGTCGCAGCTCCGTTGGATATTTTGAACTTGTGAAAGTGCGAGGTTACGTCATATCGCGCGACAATGACACATACACACGGAGAATCTATTGAAGTTTCCTTCGATGAACGAGCTTTGGCAGATTATCGGAGCATGATGTTGAATGAACGTTAAAGTTTTTCTTCCTTTCACAGAGGATATCCACCATGATTGATTGCCGACTATAAGCTAATGACCTTTTGTGAATTATGTGTATTTTTTCGACTATGGTGCTGAATCTTAACTTTTGACTGAAATCGACAGACCTTTTGAACGACGATTACTCGACCAAGCAAACTCTTAAATGCAAGAAGTCTGCTGGCCCCGTCGCCGTCACCATTGAGACCGCCCGAGGATGAAGGCGGTGCTCTTACCTCCAAGGTTGGAACCAAGTTCAGCTACTGGAAAGCTCAACATCGACAAGGCCCAGGCAACCGCTGATGGTGGTCAAGTTTTGGAGACCTCCATGGGCGTCTGCCCCGGCGTGAAGGTTTCTTTCAAATCCGGAAAGGGAGCCGACTTGGGAATTGACTACACTAAGGGAAATTTGTTCGCCACCGGTGTCCTTGATGTCGCCGAGATGTCCAAGTTCAGCACCAGTGCTTGCGTCAGCCTTCCTTCGGGAATCAAGGCCGGTGCTGATGCCACCTACGGTCTTTCTGGAAAGACTGGAGTCACCAGCTTGAACGCCGGTGCTTCTTACGCCACTGGATCGCTTTTCGGTGCCGTCACCTCCGTCAACAAATTCTCGTCGGTCAACCTCGGACTTATGTACACCGTCAACTCCAAGGTCACCGTTGCTTCCATGTCTTCCCACTCTGGAGACAAGCGCCTTCAGCCTCTCCGCTGTTGGTGGATCTTACAAGGCCGACTTCGGAACTGTCAAGGCTAAGTACGCTGCCGGTGGTGTCATCTCTGCTTCTTTGATCAAGGATATTGCCCCTAAGGTCACTTTGACAGCTAGCGGAACTGCTTCTGCGTCAGATCCTTCCTCCACTTTCAAGTACGGATTGGGCATCACGATGTAAATTTATTAATTTGTCGATTTAGATTACTTGTGCCGTCTTCTGAAACGTCCGTGAAAATGTACATCTTCGAATTGTAAGTGTAACAGTCCAAGTAGAAATTAAGTTATGACGAATGATACAAATTCAAGCCTTCTGTAATACAATAGTTCTGCAAGACCTGCCCTAGTTAAATCGGTCTTTCGGATATCCCGATCATATGATTGTCGTCAAGTAAGCGGTCGAGGGATGTCAATTGAATACGGTGCTTTTCTTCTTGACTAGGTTTCAGTTTGAAACTTCTTTCTGAAAAAGCGATTTGGGACTACCGTGTCATCGTCATTTTTCTCCAGATCACTGATCGCTGAATCTTCCATACATCAAGTAGATTACAGATGTCAAACCTACGATTCATAGGCACTGTGTGCTGGTACGATTTCACGACAGGTGAATGAAATTTTTGCATGGCTTATATGAAAAAAAGTCGGCGCATCGAATACATACCGTTTGAATGCGAAATTGATGAGAACCCAATCATGCCTTCGAGCCTTAGTTAGTCGTGATGATAAAACTTATTTAGCGCTTTTGGTATGCCTTTGATGCCTTTGAACCATCTTTACTCGTGCGGTCAATCATCGATGTTCGTCGTTTTTATTTCAACGCGTGTGGTGTACCGTTGGTACTGTGTACCCAACGCATTGCGTTAGCGAGTTCACAACATTTGACAAATAATCTCACAAAGAAACACATCAATGTTGTAAAGAAGTAGTCTCTTTGCTTCATCAAATTGGAAAGATGTCTTATTTAATCGAGTTCCAAAGGCAGCAAAAGGCTCTGAGAGATGCCGAAAAGGAAAGAAAAAAGAATGCATCCTCGATGTTGAACAAATACCGAGGTAGTGAACAAGATATCAAGAATGACACGCAACTGAAAGCTCTGAAAGATGCTGATCGTGATAACAAAAAGAAAGCATCCGAGATGCTGAACAAATACCGAGGAACTGAAGAAGATATCAAGAACGACACACAACTAAAAGCTCTAAAAGATGCTGATCGCGACAACAAAAAGAAAGCATCCGAGATGCTGAACAAATACAAAGGCGGCGAGGGCGATATCAAGATGAAGAATGACATGCAACTAAAAGCTATAAAAAATGCTGATCGCGACCAGAAAAACAATGCATCCTCGATGTTACACAAATTCAGAGGTGGTGACGACGATATCAAGATGAAGAATGACACACAGCTGAAAGCTATCAAAGATGCCGATCGCGACAACAAAAACACTGCATCCAAACTTTTGCACGGTTACAAAGGTGGCGAGCATGACATTAAGGAATACGAGCGAACAGTCATTGAAGATCGAGCTCGTGAAAAGTCTACGCATCGTTCATCATTTTCTGTGTCTGCAAAAAGTGACCCAGAGGGCAGTGAACGGGCTAGTGAAAGCACCGAAATTGAAGCTGTATCGAAAGCCTTGGAAGACACGGAAATCGTTCAAGCCTCCGAAGATGTCTCCGTATCGAATGTGTCGGAAAGCGAAGTGGAAATTGTTGAGGAAGTCGTTGAGGAAGTCGTTGAGGAGGACGAGTCGAACGTACCAGACGAAACACAAGGCCGCCGAAGAGGCAGTCGCTCGGGTGATGCTCTCAAAAATTATGAACGGAGTTTATCGAACAGCCCAGGGTCCCTCTCCAAGAAAACCAAAAAGATGGCAGGAAAGTCACGAAAGGCACTTTCCATAGAATTTCAGTTCGGTATCATACTTCCGGATGATGAGGTTCCCGATGAAGAATTGTGCAAGGCGGCTGCATCAGCGATAGTCCCACACGTAATCAAACAATGGACAAATGAAACAAATATATTTTGCAACCCCAAAGCACCAGAGGTTACTGGTGATATTGTGGAGGATGACTGGTATGACGGAGAAGATGATATGCGATGGAAAGTAAAGGGAAAGGTCCCCGTACAGGTTTTCGCCGAGTCTAGTGAAAACGAAGTGTCCGAGGGTCTTGGAAAAGTATTGAAAAGACGCGCCTCGTTCAGGCCTTTACACGACGACGCTAAGGTATCGCCACAAGAGACAGTGATCGGGGACGGCGACCAGAAGTGGATTCGTGTTCGCGATGGTCGTCTCGGTGCCCTGACTTTTTAAACCTCGAGACTGCGGAATTCTTCTACCGAACATAATATATCTGATGTAACTCGTTTGCTGTTTTACTGTAGCAATGTTGTTGCTAATTTTTAGATTGAAAATGATCTTAATCTTCCTCTCACTTCTCGAATAGAACTAAGTAGTAGTTTACCGAACCACCATAACCCAACATCGCAAATTCATTTTTCCCCACGGTCGGCAAATGTGGCAGAAAATAAAGTCCTAACTAATCCTTTCAGAAGAATCAAATAAGAGAGTTCATGAATATTCTTTCGAGTGTAGGATCGATTGTTTAATACACGCCCTCTCCTATCAGTACCTCCTGGGAAGTTTGCAAACAATAATGTAAGGGCCTAAAACATGAAAGAAGAAAGAATCATTCAATCAACCGATTCAATTTTTCAAATTCGATTGAGTCGAGTTAGTCGTCCATTCATTCCGCGACGTTTTTGATAGATTCGACCGCGTCGACTTTTGCAGTTGTTGGTCATAAAATTCTGCATTCGCTGGCGGCTCTTCGTACGTATGTCACCTGTCCAAATCTTTCTGATTGGATTGGACAACACGATTTTCTTTGCTGTCGCAATGCACCCTAAACTACATACTCTTAAGACGCCCTGATCAAGAATGCGTTCGATTTCGTTCGTACCTACCCGACCGAAACCCGATTGACGATTTGAAGAAACAATATCTTCAATCGATCGCGATCCGAGCTATTAATCAATACCAAGAAGTTGCATCAAACACACACATTCCCAGATACAATTGGATAGGATTTTGGTTCACACGACAAAAGAGAAAGAGCGTTAAGGAGAAGAGTTGCTTTTCTTTTTAACGGGATTCGAGACAAAGGCTGCCGAATCTAAGTGAGCAGGAAAGAGAATTGGACAAAGCCTCGGTACTATTATTCCCTCGGCAGTAGAAAACATTCTTATTCGGTAGAACAGCGAGGCCACACCACTCTCTCCTCTACTATGACCAACCAACTTCTCTCAACATCCTTCTATTTCCTGGTCGGATTCCTTACGTTTCGGGTTTTAGAAGCATCTTGGGTTGACCCAGATACGCCCTATACAGCTCGGACGACGCAAGCTCTGTATTCGGGGGATACGCGGAGGTATGAACTTGTGTTCTCCGACGAGTTTAATCAAGATGGCAGAAACTTTGGAGATGGAAGCGACCCAAGATGGACGGCGATTCGTAAAAATGATTGTGAGTATAGTACATTAATTTTTTTGGCGGGATGAATCAGAGGTTCCATGAATGAAAATTAGTCGCCATGGTCATTATTCTCACTATTACTTTTTGAAAACGATCTGTATCAATAGACACAAATGAAGCGCTCCATTTCTATAGCGATGATAACGCAAAAACGGAAGACGGGGTGCTGAAGATCACCACCGAGAGGAAGGAAAATGCGTATAGAGCTTTCAACGAGAAAACCAAAAAATTCTACAACGATAAAAAATATATCCAGTCCGCCATGCTACAGGGTTGGAACAAATTTTGCTTTACGGGAGGGATCGTTGAGTTCAGTGCCAAGTTGCCTGGAAGTCCAAGAATCGGTGGTCTATGGCCTGCCCTGTGGATGATGGGAAACCTTAGCTCGAGCCACGTACGTTGGTTCTTCCGATTACATGTGGCCTTACAGCTACAACCAGTGTGATAAGGAAAACAGATTAAGTCAGCAAATTAGCGCCTGTTCGAGAGTAAATCACTACGGCATGCAAGATTACCGTGGTCGTGGTGCTCCAGAAATCGATGTCATCGAAGCTATGCAGGGTGACGCAGAAAAGCTGCCGAGTACGACCATTACCAGGCCCTACCAATCTGCTTCCTTTCAGGTATCCCCTGGGGTTGAACGTGACAGACCCGTGCTTGGTATGAAACCGAAACAAGGCCACTGGTACAGTGGCATGGAATACAATCACAACAACCGTACAAAGTCGGAGCTTAACCCTTTCTTTTACGGGGTGAAACTCGTTCATAAATTGAAATCCTACACTTATCAAGCAGATGCACTATCAGCAAATGTCGGACTCAACACTTCTCACTATACAAAGCACCATCTTTACAGAGTTGAATGGGAGCCACCCGCTGACGATGGATCCGGAGGCTATATCAAATGGTATACCGACGATGTGCTGCTGTACGGAATATCAGGAGCTAATCTGCACACGACTGGAAGCGAAATACCAAGCGAAGCAATGTATTTGTTGATGAATGTAGCTGTTGCTTCTAGTTGGGGCTTTCCTAAGCCATGCCCAGAAGGTTGCAGTTGCAAGTGCTACGAATGCGGAAATCCAGAGTGTGCATGCGCTCTGCCGACAGGCTATTGCGAAAATTTTCCAGCCACCTTCGACATCGACTACGTTCGTGTTTTCCAGGCCGTAGATGATGACAAGCACACTCTCGGGTGTTCACCTAAGAATCGCCCGACCAGTCTTTTCATCAAGGGACATCAAAAACGATACATGGAAACCGGGGACACTCAACCGCTACACCCAATTCAAAAAGGTGGTGCAACTTGCAGAGAAAACAGTGACTGCGGATCGTACAAAAACGGATATTGCTCGTCACGGGGTGTTTGCGTTTGCAAGGATAGATTCACGGGTCCAACTTGTCTGGCCCATGCTGGTCGTTACGACAATGAAGATATGAGCGAAGAAGTGTCTTCTTTCGGATGTAAGTACTGTCTATTCTACGTGAACATGAGGAGCCTTGAAACAGTCTATCGATGCTAACAACTTTTCTTTATTTATTTCAGGGGATAAATTTTACATGCCAGCTAGCCTAATTGCATGGATTGTCATTCTCTCCAGTTTTCCTACTTTTTTCTTCCTATCTTGCTATGAGGGATAGAACCAAGTACGACAACCATTCCTTAATGGAACAAACCAGCTCCGCTCCTTCAACGTATCAGCATTCGTCGGATAACGCGCTACCGGACTACGCACTACCACCGAAGCAAAAGGTTGTAACATACTGTGTGGTCGATGGTAGACTTATCGACAAATAAACATTCCATTCCACCACCGAATACGAGCGTATTCGGTTCACTCTCCCAGCACACGTGGGAATTGTTGTGCTTGACAGATTTTTACTTCTAGAATTTTATCGAGTTGCTAGCTTTGATTTTTGCATTCAAAATCATAGTGCAACGCCGCGGACCTTTCGAGCTATTTGAAGGGATGTTTAGGTTGCACAATTGTTTAATATTTTAATATACACTATAGAAAAATTGAAACCCGACTTATGTTTTCGATGGTCTGCCTAGAAACCTTTTCATCGTGTATCGCATGAGAAATGTTTCGTAGATATCACTTTGCATGCATCGTCTTTTTTACTTTGTTTAGTGATGAATCGATGAAATTCATACATGCGATTTTACATCAAACTCTGTAAAAACTTCGTTGAATTATATCCATTACAATTCAGGCAAAAGTTGAATGGTGAACATTCTATCCCACAGTTTCCTTCATTCCGTTCATTCAAGCAAAAAGAAAAAAATGGTTAGTAACTATTTTGTCCGAGCTAAAACGAGGAATTTTGTCCTCGACGAGAGGCAAGCAAAATTCAAAATGTTCAAAAGGCTTACCCTGTGACATATAATTCGTCTGCATTTTCAGAAATTGAAATGCCATTTAGGACATCTGCTCCTTTCATTCGTCTTTCGCTCCTAGGCCATAACGTTGAAAAATCTTTTGCAACAAGTGGAACGAAATGGATTTGTGAGCAATTGGTGAACAAATGCAGTTTCACTTCAAACAAAAAGTTGGAAGTACGTACCATATTCTTTTTCCACTACACCTGTTTCTGGATTGATTACAAGTATTACGTCTTCGTACCAGACGTTCGCCAGTACACGGCCACGCCAAAATTCAATCTCGTTCATTTCTTTAGCATCCGATCCGTCCATTCTCGTAACCTTTACTTTTCGTATTTGCTTCAACGTGTTTGGATCCCAAAAATGCAAATTCGTGCTGCCGTCCGTGACAATGATCTCGTCCTTGCATCGATCCCACGTGATGCCCCAACCTTGGTTCACGGTTGTCTCGAAAGTGAAACTAGAAATTTGTTCGAGATTTGTAATATTGTAAACGAATCCGCGCTTTTCTTTCCAGGTAATCTGAACCAAAGTGTCCTTATAGTAGGTCAATCCCTCTGCAAAATACTTTGATTCCATGGAAACCTTCTTTTCGACAAGAGCAGTTTCACGATCCAAGATTCGGACATCCGATCTCCCATAACGGCCAGCACTTTCGAAAAGCACGCCTCTAGCATATGTAAGTCCTTGACTGTATCCCCGAGCCAAGAATGAGAATAAAATGTCAATGCGTAAGAATACTCTTCATCTTTATCTGCACGTGCTTGCGAAAATTCGACCACCGACAATGGGTAAAACAACTTACGTGAATGCATTCGAATCATGCTCCATTTGCTTGATCACTTTGAACATGACACCATCGTTCTTGGTGATTTTTGTGTTGTGCCATTCCTCGTACTGCTTCAGGTCTTCGCAGTAAACATCACTGTCGTCCACTCCCTCCACGATTGTCATTTCGAAATCCATGGTAAGGCCGTCGATGGATTTGGGAGATTCCTTTTTCTCGCACCCATCGCAGGGTCCCGGACACACATCCCGAACCAGCAAATCCGCAGTGTATGGTTTGTTGCATATTTTCTCGGGGTGTTTCTGTCTCCCGACCCAAATGCAGTTCTTTTCCGGATCGTTCTCGAATTGAAAACAGGGGTCGTTGTAACAATCCTCCGTCCCGGGTACCTTTGCTTCGTCCATGGTCGGAGCCTTGCAACCAAAAAGGTGGCCGACTTCTTCGTTGATGCCCTTTGGCGATTCTTTCTCTACCGATTCGGACGCGTCGTCGTTTCCAGTGAGATACACAAAGACCTCGATTCCAAAGAACACCGTCCCGAAGAGAGAGACAAGCATGACAAACAAAAGACAGCGGCTCATTCGCGCAGGAGGAGTGACTTTCTTAAATGATGCCGGTTTCTTTTTCTTCTTTTTCCTTTGACGGGTGCCTTCTTCCGCAGACGCCATGACTTTGTCGTCCTCACGACCCAAGAGGTCCTTCATTTCGATTTCGTCGTCACCGTCCATGATGAAATTCGTTCCTTCTGCTTTGAACTAAAAATTCTCCAACCGCAGTGTAGATGTTGTCACTAACACGGATCTTGCTGTTGCACCTGACTCTTCTCTTTCTACCTGTGGTCACTTTCGGTTTCGGGTTTTCGGAAAAGAAATTGAAGATTGGTAATGGGAACAAGCAAAAGAGAGACGGGCTATTAATAATTATTATTCATAATTTGATTTCTGCACGTCTATTTAAGGTTACCACGAGATAGGAGTGTCGGAATTCTGTCACAGTTTTTGAAATTGTTCAAAACCTTCCATGTTGGTATCCAACATATCTATGTTAAGAGCCTCCCACAATAACATGCGGTACGATTTCGAATTTCCGGGGAATTTTCGAATTTTTTCAACTCGATTCCCAGAGCTTCTAGATAGCAGAGGCTTGTAGAGTGTTAAGAGAGGATACTACTACTCGAAGGAGGGCCTCTGAAAGTCGTTTTTACTATCTCAAATTCACCTCACAACATGGTCGGGACCAACACGCAAAATGTGTGGGAACCAGAACCTCCGTGGAAAATGTTTCGGGCGTTGACAGTTGGAAGCACAAACGACCGTTAATTTACTTAGACAAACGCGATCTAATAATTTCGAGTCATTTATACATGGAATCGAATGATTTTAAGGGTTTCGAGCACTTATAAAAATGAGGTTATTTGATTTTTATCGATATCAGCAATATATATGAATGAGGTCTCAAATTAAATGGGAATTGCCTTTTGATTTCTAGAATGGACATAATGTACAGAAAATGGAATCTTTATTGCCTTCAGTTTATAGAAACCCACATCCCCGGGTTTTGGCGATATTCTGACGTTGCAACATGTGCGCGCGCATACCTCTATTTCTAAGTCAATGTATTCTTAGCGAGCCAACCACGCCTGGCGAGCGTTAGTTTCGAGGGAGACAGATTCCCAACGGATGACATTTCACTCCTAAGACGAGAAACAACGTAGCAGTCGCTGCAATAAAGCTCAACATTTTACTACATAACATATTACTTTTTTTGATATATTGCTAGAGGGTTGAGACCGAACCTTCATTTGGTAACCGTGGTTTAACCGACCCCCTCTTGGAAGTTGGTGACCTTTTAGTCCAAGGGGTCGAAAAAACGTACTGGATGTTATTGTGGGAGGCTCTTAAATACTTACCAACTATATTATCTTGTCATCACAAAATTGTATCGAGTTCGCACCGCTTTTTTTCAACCGATGGGATCGCTTGTTCGTGACGGGCCGTAAAAACTGTACTAGAGAATCTGAACCCGTAAAGCACGTGTGGAGGCCCTTTTATTTACTGTCGCGCCCGCCGATAGTTTTGGTTGTGAATGTTGGCGCACGGAGAAAGGTGAGACTCGATTAGAGCACCAACCGTCTAATTAGGCATGCATTCTCTCTTACTCGCCCTAAATACCTCAGAATTTGTTAGGTTCTAACCTGCTTCACTATCGCATTTACAATTGTGTAGACGCACAAGGCTGACCAGGAATTAAGAGTCACACACATCTTCAATCCTAAGTCTAACATCGAACCATCACCGTGAGTAAAATTATCTTGTTCGTCCATGATCGTCAATCGAATCGATCCATAACTGTAACCGTAACAGATCACGATGATCGCATTACGACGATCCCATGTTCGTTACTGTCTGATTTGATGTGCAGGTATTTTCTGCGAGTAGCCATCAACGAATGAAACAGAATCTGACACTGACGTCGTTCTGTTCACCATGTTCCTCTTGTGTTTTCCTTTTCAGTATCACCAAGCATCATGGTGAGCTCAAGAGATGACGCTCTCGTCAAACCGGCGACAAAGCTCCCGGTGATCAAGAGACCGACCAAGGTAAGACTGCATGCGGTATTTCACTTATTTTTTCATGATGTGACACTGAAAGGAATTAGGAATTTTCCCGTCTCAAACTCTTCTATCCCTTTTTATCATTCTTATTTGTAGAAAAAACCAAAAGACAAGCCAAAGCGTCCCTTGAGTGCGTATAACTTTTTCTTCAAGGAAGAGAGAGAAAAGATTATCAAGGTAGTTCTTGCCGAGGACCCGTCTGCGGTCAAACAAGACCCCGATGACGACGGTTTTCTCGATGCAGAGACCATTGCAAGACTGAAAAAGGAAGGTGGCAAAGTTTCCTTTGAAGAAATGGGAAAGTGAGTATTACATGATATTATGCTGCGGTGAATCACAAACAGTCTATTCCTACTTTTGCAACTTGATTCTAACGCTGAACTCTTTTTTCTTCGTTTCTGTTTCGTTTAGAATCATTGGCCAGCGCTGGAAGAACATTGACCCCGATCGTCTTTCCAAATACTCGGAGCTTGCCGCCGAAGACACGGAACGTTACAAGACCGAGATGCAGGCATACAACGGCCGCCAAGAAGCCAAGATGAGGCAGGAGGCCCTCAAACCTCCCGTCTCCTTTTCCGGCAGTTCGGCCGCTGTCCCCGGAGATCGGCCAGCCTACCCCGACGCCCGGGCCGCCTATGGCGACATGGCGGGAGCGGGTTTCCCGGCAATGGGTCCCGGAGGTATGGGTCCTGGAGGCATGGGCCCGGGTGGTCCAGCCAGCATGGGTCCCGGTGGAATGGCCGGCGGATATGGATACGGCTATGGCGACTTTTCTGGATACGGAGGAATGGGAATGAGCCCGTACGGAGGCGGTATGCCAATGGGATACGGTGGCTACTCGTCACAACCCATGGATCACCAGGGTGCTTACGGAGGAGCTTCGTATGGCGCAATGGGAATGATGGGTGCCGGTTCCTTTCAAGGTGGAATGCCAATGGGATAGTAAGTACAGTAGTTTTTTGTTTTGTTTGTTTGTTTTGAAGCTTCTCTCGGACTTTTTGAGTTGAGCTGTGTCGCTTTGCCAAATGCTTTGATCTAACGCACCGTTTCTCTTCCATTGTTTCTCTTTAAATGCTAGCCCCGATCAAGGACAGTATGGTGGAAGTGCGCAAATGGATCCTACGCAACAGCCACCACCACCACCAGGAACTCATCCAGCCGGGGCGGGAGGATACAATGCCAGCAGTGGGTACGGCGGCGGTCCTCCTCCTCATCAGGGCAACTGGGGTCAACAAGGTTAAAAGCTTTTCCTTTTCATAATTAAAAAATAACAATTCGGTGTTTGAATGCCACGGGGAATGTTACAAATGAAAATGAAACTGTGTTTATTTGTCCGTTTTACCCTCAAAAAATAAAGATAACTATAAGCTTTGCTATTACTTTTCTTAGAAAAATTTAACGCTTATGAATCTTTAAAGAGTGTTGTAGAATGTTGTGATGCAGCTTGTCTATTCATAAAGTTGTTGAGAGTTGCAGTAGTGTAGTGTGCTAGTTTGAGTAAAATTTAGAGAATCTTGATTACCATACTGACGACTGACACATAATGACACCGAACGGAATTTTCATGCCAAGAAAGAAAAAATTGGCGCAGGATTTCAGATTGGTCGAATCGCAAATTCTTCTGGATCTTTCAAATCGATGCAACATCACATCAACACAAACAAAAAAATCCTTCAAAGACACCATCAACATGTTTCGAAATAGAAAATGTTTGTTTCTGTTACGTCATCTCTTTCTGGATTGACTTTTCGGACGCCTTCTCTCGTGATCCTCTCAACAAGAAGGATGCTGCATCCGATTCTTCAGAGTTGTCTCGGCGAGATGTGTTGCTTACCGTCCCAGTTGCGGTAGGCGGTGCCGTAGTTTACGGAAAGCTTTTGTCGGAATCCGTGGAGAAGCTCACGCGAGGGGAGCTAGTCTACCCCGACTCCCATGAAAGCAGAACGAAATCAACCATCGCGGACGCCGTGCTGGCTTCCATTCCTCGAACAGAAATACAACGACCGCTACGGATATTGGAGGTCGGAATCGGAAAAGATTGTAGAGTTATACGAAGGGGATTATACAATGACGCACTAGTGCAAGCCTCGTCGAAGGGCATTGAATCGATTGATTTGGTGGGTGTCGATATTGCTTCGCCATCGACGGGAGCGATGGATGCAGCAAAGCAAGTCCTGGGAAAGAACAACAATAGCCCAAACGTTTCGTTTGAATTTGTCCCAGGCAGTCTGACATCGCGCTTGGACTTTTCAGATGGGTACTTTGACTGTATCATTTGTGCCCTAACGCTGTGTTCCGTAGATGACCAGATTGAAGCACTGAAGGAAATCAAGCGGGTCCTGAGAAAAGACGGAGGATCCTTTGGTTACATCGAGCACGTCGCCGTCGATCCAGAGGAGCCGTATCGACTGCTGGAATTCCAACAGCTAGCCTTTGATGGTTTACAGCAAATAGTCGCCGACAACTGTCACTTGCACCGCTACACAGAGAATAGCATAGATAAGGTCTTTGGTGTCTCGGACGGAACGAGCCGAACAATAGCGAGAGAACGCTTTATAGTGGAAGGCATGTGGCCTGTTTCGTGCCAAACAACTGGCGTAATACAGCTATCATAACGCTCTCACCTGTAGAACGAATCGCTAAATTAGAGCAACGCAGTAACAATATTTTCACTATTTCAATGTCGTTGAATTTGTCGAAGCCAAAGATTACTATTTCGACACATCGTGAATAGCATTGGCAATGTAGTCAACATTTCCAGACGTAACGCCTGCCATGCTGATCCTTCCATCGGCGGTACAGTATACATGGTGCTTCTCTCGCATTTCCATGACCTGGTCGCTCGAAAGACCACTGTAGGCAAACATACCAATTTGTTTTGTAATGTGATCCCAATTCTTGGTCGATCCAACGTCTGCGAGACTGTTTTGCAGCGCGGAACGCATCAAGAGAATGCGATCGGCCATTCCCTTGCATTGGTCCAAGAAATCTACAACGGACAAAAAATTCACTGTGAACTATGGAATTCAGCGTAAATGCAACAAACAATCAGAAAGCGTGCCAAAACGTACCTTGGGTCATTCTGGGATCCTCGAGAATGGTCGAAACGATTCGTGCTCCGTGGCGAGGTGGATTGGAATACATTGGACGGATTACCATTTTCATTTGAGAGACCACGCGCTTGGCCTCGTCTTCGTCGCTTCCAACCACAGACAAGCATCCAACTCTCTGTCCATACAATCCAAAGTTTTTGGAAAAACTCTGTACCATGGAAATGAGATGACCGTCTTCGACAAACATGCGAACAGCTGCTGCATCCTTGATGGGATCTCCCGAGGCAAACTGACAAACGTGTGAGAAAATCGTGAAACGAAAGATTACTTTCGGGATTATATATCATCGAGGACTTACTCCTTGGTATGCGCAGTCGAAGAATGGAACCAAATTGTGTTTCTTGATGGTGTCACTCATTTCTTTCCATTGTTCTAGACTAGGATCCATTCCCGTCGGGTTGTGAGCACCTTTCAAAAGATTCGACCGGAAAAACAATGGTCAGCGTTCGTAACAAGTTGTAAAAGATAGCGCCCGCTTTCTTATCACACAAATCTACACGAAGAACTTACATGCGTGCAAAAGAATGATCGATCCTTCCGGCATGGATTTGATATCCTCCATAAGGCCTGCAAAATCCAAATCTGAATTTTCCGAGTCGTAGTATCGGTATTTGCGAACCTCTAATCCGGAGTTGGTGAAGATTGGAATGTGATTGCCCCAGGTAGGATTTGGAACGTAAATGTGTTTGTGTCCATGCTTTCTCATGAGTTCACCAAAAACACGAAGTCCACCAGTACCGGACAAAGCTTGAGCTCCCTGAACGCGGTTTTCTAGAATGGGAGCAGAATCGTCGCCGTAAACGAATTTCATGGCGAGATCAACAAACTTAGGTTCTCCGGCCTTTTATACAGATCATCACGGAAAAACAAAGTGAGTAAAATATGCACCCTAAAACTTGGGAAAAACAATGCATCCAAAATGCACAAAATCGACTTACGATTCCAGCATATTCCATGTCTAGCCCCTGGTCCATCATAATCTTTTCGGCTTCTCTAACGCAGGGAAGAACGTATGGTTTTCCAACCTAAATCGAAGATAAAAATAATCAAGTGAGAATGCGGTGTTCGATACTTAGTTTTCCTTCCATATGTTTTAAATTTCGAACTTACGTCGTCTCGATACGAACCAACGCCAACGATAACCTTGCTTGGAAAATCATCCTTCTGAAAAATCTCGTTCAACCCGACGATGGGATCGATTGGCGCCATTTCAAAGTGAGCCCAGGGACTCGTCGAAAGACATCTCGATGTCTGCTTGGAAACAAGCTTCGATGCACTTCGAATGCGTCGTGAAAGATTCTGGACCAGCATGATGTTCGAAGTTTTCGGGGAAAATTAAAGCACACGTATGATCTTGTCTGAAATATTTTGTCAATTCTGAGGGCTGAATAGAATTATCAATGGCAATTTGATCAACGCAGTAGTTTATGGGAAGCCTTCTAGTGTTGGTAATGATGGTGTTCTCAAATATCTAGAACAGTTCGGTTTTGGGTTGCAGTCAACCTTTTGAAACGATTGGCGAAACGGTATGTAATTGTGAAAGTCGAATGAGTGATGCAAAACAATTCTGATCTATCAATTCGCCTTTCGTACTTGGTGTCATCCATGTTTTCCCGCGAAGTTGATTGACTCGATTGACCAAAATGAAATCTACACTGTTTACCGTTGAGTGCCGGCGTTTCATGAGAACCATCCAATCGAATTCGCTGATTGATCGGTCACAACATGACAGTTTTTGATGACATCGATCTTCCTCGGAAACGAAAATGATGAACCCTAACACTAAACACGAACAGAATAGTCGAAGCAATAATATTATAGTCACCGAAACCTGAGGGAAAAATATGTTTGACTATTATTAGAAATAATTTAGAATCTCCTCAAACATCACTTCTTAGCATCAAAAATGGTCTCGCAAACGTCAGTAAATCCAAGTCTGGAGACAGCGATCTACCTAACCCTTCTAGCACCAAGGTACTGATCACAACACTTGCCATGGCAGGATCGATTTCTACGCCATGTATCCGACACAGGTCCAAAACTCGAAACAAAAGGTCACCAATGCGAACAGCCCCCAGGGTCAATCCTTCTTTGCGATGATTGTGGAATTCCGAAACAATTCCCTCGATTCCTTCTGAAAATTCTTTCAAACTAGCTGCACTCTGACTGCATCGTTCGTATTTGGCACGCTCTACCATGAGGCGGCCTGCTCGATTTCCATCATTGAAAACAACTGCCCGAAACAAATCGAAGAGATTCTTTTTATCGTTTGGGCTCAGCGAAACAACAATCCCAGCATCCAAAAACACGATTGATCTTTTGGTTCTGTAGTCCGTTTCTGTCTGTTCCTTTCCTGCTTTTATACTGAAAAATCCCTCAAACAGAGACCATAGGCTCCATGACGATGCTTCTTTTTTTATGAGCGTTGTCTTGACCAAGACATTGCCCTTTTAAAACATAGTGTACACAGACGATTCAAAGAAAGGGTAAGTTGAGACGTAAAACCAAGCTACAGAATTTCCAACACGAGACGACAAAAAAAACACTTACAGGATGGAGATCCCCGTGAATAAAATTGTCAATGAAAACCATTTTGAAAAAGGCTCTAAGAAGAGGAGCTGCTAATTCTTTTCGTACATCCATGCCTTCGTGACTCGAGTCTAGGAGAAAGTCTGCAATGGGAACAGCATCCGGTACATACTCTTCCACAATGACGTGAGAGGATGTCCAATCTTCGATTGGTTGCGGAAATACAATCGATGATACTTCTTTGCTTTGATGTGATTCTTTGTAAAAGTTCTTTCGGAATTGGCGCAAGTTTTCGGCTTCGGTTGTCAGGTCGACTTGATCGCGTAGCAAAACGCTAAATTCTTCGACCGCCCGTGGTAGATTTAGCATTCTCAGGTATTCAATCGGAAGTGAGTGCAAAAATCCTGTGATTATCTCGATAAAATCAAGGTCATGATCCACCATTTCTTGAAACCGAGGGTGGAGGACCTTGATGGCCACTTCCCGTGTAGAATGTTGTTCATCCAATTCTGTCGAATCCGTTTCGACGGTTAGTTTCCCCTTGTATACCTGAGCGGCAGCTCCGCACCCTATCACGCCATCGATTACCAAACCTTTTTTTTCGTAGTCCCCAAAGGCTTCGGTCAAGACTCGGTGAGTCCATTGTGGTGAATGCGGATATCCGCTGTCGTGTAGAATCGACAAGCGGTCGCACAACGCGGGATGGAAAATATCACGACGGGTGGCTGCCCATTGACAGAATTTGACAGCAACGGGTCCCAACCCTTGAATGGCTTTGATAGCATAATTCCATGCCATTGTTGAAACCGTAGAGTCTTCCAATATACAATGTGAAACGAATGCAGCCGGCACCAGTATTGTCAGCGGAGATAGATAAAATACAACTTCACTTGACCGGACAACGAGGAACGACAACCTTGAAATTCTTTTCCAACATATCCTCAACCACGATAATATTCGGCTTAAGAAACTCCGTCGAGGTGAAGCAAGAGATGCTGGACTGATTGTCATCCACATATGCGAAGACTGTCGACTGCGACCCATCGTCTCCCGCCGGCGGCATCAAACGCAACTGCTTTGTCTTCCATCGAAGCCAGGGATCTTGAAAGCGCAGCAACGAAGATCCTGCCAGAGATGAAAGCTGGCGAGAAAAATTTCGCGATGCGACCGTCTGACCCTCATGGAATATAAGATTTCTGTACAACCGTATCTCGTTTTGCCGAATTGCCAGAGGTATTCGCTTCCCTGCTGCGGAGGCTTTGGGAAACGCCAAGCCCACAGGATCTCCTGAGCATGATATTCTTGACGACTTTTATCGCGCGTTGATTGTCGAATGTGTCCTTCTCGATGAAGCTTGGATATGCTGTCTTGATCCAAACAGCCACAGATGTTGTCTTTGTCGTCAAACGATGAAGGAAGAATAGAATGAATCATCAAGTGGTTTCTATTTTTGCATTCACCTTCAATTCCAATGGAGATTCACAAGATGGGAAAGAATGAAGAAGTTGTCGGTTAATTATTTCCAATTTTGAAATGGAAACCGTTCTTTTTTTGTCTGTCAGTCCGTCCTCCACGTAAGAGCACTACTAGCAAAAATTGGAGTAGGATTCTCACAACATTTTTTGTATATATATTTAATATGTACGTACAGTATTATGATATATTCGTTTGCCCATCACACGACTCAGCAGTCAAGTTGCGCTTCACGTTTCACAACCACCGAAATCGTTTGCCAAATCGTTTTCATTTTTCACGCATTTTCCATCTTTTTCCGATTGTCAAAATCTCTGGGAATCAATCGCTATTGTCTCCTTCAAAGGATACAGTATTTTCCCAACAAGCTGTAACAGGCTGTATCGATAGAAAAGGGTTGCAGGTTCATTCCATGAAAACCATGACGGAACGTCGACGCAAAATTGATTTCGATGGCTCCAAGAGCAAAAAGAAAAAGGAAGATGTAAACTATTGGACGGGATTGCCCTATTCCCAAAAGTACTACGACATCTTGGACAAGCGTGTGAAACTGCCGGTATACCAGTTCAAGGATGATCTTATCAAAAAGGTTATGGAGCATCAATCCGTGGTAGTGGAAGGAGAAACAGGTTCCGGAAAGACAACACAGATTCCGCAGTTTCTTTTGGAGGCTGGGTTGGCCACCCAAGGAAAGACGTGTGTCGCTTGCACCCAGCCTCGTCGAGTCGCTGCGACGAGCATCGCACAACGTGTTGCCGACGAGATGGATGTCGAGCTCGGCAAAGAAGTCGGATACACCATTCGATTCGAGGACGTTTCCGATCCCCGCTCTACGGTGCTGAAGTTTTTGACGGACGGTATGCTCTTGCGAGAAGCCATGCACGATCCTCTGTTGTCGAAATACAGTGCCATTGTGCTGGATGAGTGTCACGAGCGCACGTTGGCTACAGATGTGATTATGGGACTCTTGATGGAGGTTTTACCAAAGCGCAAGAAAGGTTCTGAACATGGCGAGCTCAAGGTGGTCGTCATGAGTGCCACTCTGGATGCTCAAAAATTCCAAGAATACTTTCACAACGCTCCACTGATGAAAGTGCCGGGAAGGACCTTTCCCGTTGAGATCTTTTACACAGCCAAGCCGGAAAGAAACTATGTCGAAGCTGCGGTACGAACGACGCTGCATATTCACCAATGCGAAGAGCCGGGTGACATTTTAGTGTTCTTGACCGGAGAAGCGGAGATCGAACAGGCATGCGAAGAAATTCGAGAAAAGGGTAGATCGATGGATTCCGAGTTGGTGGTTTATCCACTGTATTCTTCACTTCCACCAGAGCAACAACGAAAAATATTCAGCAAAGCTCCCGGTCCACGCACTCCTGGGGGGAAACCGGGACGCAAGGTCGTCGTGTCAACGAATATTGCCGAGACGAGTTTGACCATTGATGGGATTGTATACGTTGTAGACCCAGGATTTTCCAAACAAAAAGTCTTTAACCCGCGTATTCGTGTCGAATCACTTTTGGTCTCCCCTATTTCTAGGGCTAGTGCCAAACAAAGAGCTGGACGTGCAGGTCGTACCAGACCAGGAAAGTGCTTTCGTCTCTACACGGAGAAAAGTTTCCACGACGACTTGCAAGAGACGACATATCCCGAGATTTTGCGCTCCAAAATGAGTAACGTCGTTCTCACGCTTAAAAAATTGGACATCAACGACTTGGTTCACTTCGATTTCCTTGATCCACCTGCCCCAGAAACACTAATGAGAGCACTGGAACTTTTGAATTACCTCGGTGCACTGGACGATGAGGGGGAAATGACAGATGTTGGATATCAAATGAGTGAATTGCCCCTGGACCCCCAGCTTGCAAAACTCATCCTCGTCAGTCCTGATTATGGGTGTTCGGCTGAAATCGTTACTATTGTTGCATGTCTGAGTGTTCCTCAAATCTTTATGAGACCACGAGAAAGTGCAAAACAAGCCGACGAAGCCAAGGCTCAATTCAGCCACCACGAGAGTGATCATTTGACTCTCCTCAGGGCCGTAAACGAATACGACATGATTCCCGACAACGAAAAGAGCAAGTGGTGCTGGGACAACTTTATCAGCGAGCGTTCGATGATTAGTGTGATGAATGTAAGGCGCCAGTTGATTGGTATTATGAAACGGTTGGACATCCCTCTAGTTTCCTCCGACATCAAAGGAGACGGTTCCTTTTCGTCTTTGGATGTTCGAAAGGCTCTCACAGCCGGAATGTTTATGCAGGTTGCTTTCCGACAAACAACCTGGAGACTATTTGACAATCAAAGACAACCAACACGTGTCGATTCATCCTAGCTCTGTTGTCAACAACCGGCCTGAATGGGTGATTTTTGAAGAATTTGCCTTGACAACAAAGAACTACATTCGAACCGTGACTGTAACGAATGTCGACTGGCTAGTTGAATTGGCGCCGCACTACTTCGACCTCGAGAATTTCCCAAAGTGTGAGGCAAAGGGAGAACTCGAAAAGGCGTATGTTCGTTTGGCACATAGTCGAAGGAAACGGGGGTAATGGACATACTTTCTAATGATGAGATTTGTGTTTTCGTCGTGAATCTCTATTCCTTGGCTGCACATTGTTATTTACATTTCTAGAGAAAGATTTTTTGAAAAGGAAGTCAACCAATTATGCAGCATCAAGTACACCTGATGAAACTACCGTCGGCGGTCCAACCCGTTGTCTAGCCATAGTATGTAGTACTTCCAAGGACGATGGATCGAGTCTACCAATTACTCCGGAATTTATCAGAAGAGTCTCCCCCCACTCTTTTGGAGATTCCCCGACTCGAACAATCGAAAATTTGCTACTCCCAAATCCTGGTCCAACAACTGGCACCGTCAGCATCACGCCAGGATCGTTTTCTAGCTCGCTATACATATCCCCGTAATACTGGCCGCCGAATGTTGAGTGACAGCATTCGGCTTGTGATTCGGGAATCGCTAATTGGTTCATCCGCTCTGCCGATCCCATTCCGTCCTCTCCCCCTCAATTGATGACCCCAGCGATATCTTCCCATTCCGTCTTCTATAGTGACGGGCGAGAAGTCGAATTCACACCCAACATAATGTGCTTTTGGGTCGATACCCCGACGTGATCCTTTGGCGAGTTGAATAATGTTTTCGGCATGTTTGGGAAGTGCAGATGGATTCGTCAGGTGGAAAATGAGCCGTCCAATGGGCTGATTAGTAATCTCGATATCGAAGTAGATCGAATCGGCAGAAAGCACTTGAAGATCAACCCTATCATCGCCTCCGTCTTTGCTTGCAAGGCGAAAAATGGTATCTTTGCATCCTAAATTCGAATGGGCCTGCCTATTGAAGGCAAACGTTTACTATTGGCGCTGCAAGAAGCGACCAAGCAAGGAATTGTCTTGCATAATTCATATCAAAGGATTTTTCTGAGAACAGTCATACCTATTGCATCGCTATTTCGTTAGTCTGAACTGGGTTGAGAATGATCGTCGTCGTCTTGATTTTGAATTTCGTTGAAAATTGGATGTACTCGTACAGTACTTGTATTGTAAAATTGAGCCAAGAAACGTGATCATTCTGTCAATTTTCAACAATATAATGTTGTACCATGCGTTCATCGTATTCATATGTTTCATAATTCTGCTACGTGCATTTTTATTTTTTTAGAGAGAAGAAAAAATACTTCACAAATAAGTGTACTACTCTTATTCAGGCTTTCCTTCTCTAAATTATACTGCCGTCCCCTTGAAATAGCAATTCGTCACCGTTTAGAATTTCCGCGAGAATAAACCTGGTTTCCGTGTCCCTGATCTCACCTTCGTAATGGCTCCAGTCACGCGCAGAATCCCAAACAGCATCCATGATGAAGCTCGTATCCAAAAACGACAAAGGTTGGAGTGACATTTCGTTGCTATTAGCAGTTCCATTTTCAGGAGCAAACTCGTCTGCAATCTCCTTTAGTATTTTCGTTCCAAATTCCGCGTTGAGGGTCGTCCTATAATCTTTTGCACGACATTGAGTCGTGGCCGAGTTGAATCCATTTGGGTGAGCCGAGCGCAACAGAACCCGACGAAGAGATGGGACCTTGCTTTCTCGGGAAGCATTTTGGAAGAGTTGTACCACGTTTGAAATTTCAATCTTCCAGTCACTAAAGGTTATGTTCTCTGATTTTTTTCTTTTAAAACTAAAGAACCACTGGAACAAGCCCACTACGACATGGGTGCATTCAATACTTCCAATTCTGCGAACAATTTTTTTATTAACCTCCCAAGGAAAGGCCACCTCAACCTTCGAACACCCGAAACGAGTCAAGAGGGGCGCCTTCAGTTTTTGGCGTTTAGCTTCGTTTCGGGTCTGATTCAGTATGGAGGCACAACTGTTCTTCAATGTTCTCGAGTGACTTGCTCCCAAGAAACAAACATTAGTGCGGACCTCTGATCTGTTGGACTTTACAACATCGTTCGGACTATCGCCTTCTTGTAACTGTCGTCGTTGCTGCTCCTGTACCAGAAGTTTCCCTAGACCAGGTTGGTTCAGTACCATGTCTGGGCCAGAATTCCAGTGAAATGTGTATTCCTCGAAGAGTTCTTTGCGGACTGGACCGACATTTGCGCAATACTCGTTGTCTCTATGCTGTTTCGCCATGCACCATCCGGGTTGGAATGGTGTAAAAAGTGGTTTAGGATCTTGTTGAGTGCTGTTGGTACTGTTGCGGTGGTGATCCTTTGAGAGCAAGCTCTTGTGCACCCATCGGCCCCGAAAATTTGCATCGTGGCGTTTCGGAGATTTGTCTGGAAGAATTATATCGATTGTGGCATTTCCGTCTCCTTCCGTGATTTGGTGACTATCATCTTCCATGCTTTCAAGTGCAAACGTCCCTGAGATTCATCGTTCGAAGCACGGTTTCTTCGATTCTCTCGCACATCACGACGAGGATTTCCACATGGTATCTGCCAGATAGTGGCATGTGGTTGAGATCATATTGCCCTTCTACAACATCGGATGAGACATTCTCAAACTTTATCATCGACAGAGACCATCCCGATATCCGCCCCTTGAAGACCGGACTTTGACACCGCCGTGTGTTGTTGGGTTGGAGATGAATTTCGATACGAGCCTCTGATGGAACGTGGACGATTTTTGAGACGTCCGAACGAACATATTTCGAATTCCGATTGATTGCTATGTTTGCCGGAGGTGGCGGGGATGCCTTCTTTGTTGCTTGCTTTTTCTCTGTGACAGAGTTGTCATAGGACACTGACAAAATCGATTTGTCGATACCAAGAAGAACTGCTGAACACAGTAGTAAAATACCAAAGATCTGGCGAGGACTTGGCAGACGAGGTATCCTAATGAGGTACTCTGCACTTTCAGGGTCGGATTGGATTGGAATAGGTTTCATTCTTTCGCAGGGTTTGGTATGCATGTGTAGTCGTCAATGGTTGTCGATCACTTTGCGTCTATCGATAGATACTTCCAGGCATAGGAGATGATATTATTCTGTCGCAAAACATGAGCAACTTTAAGAGAATTTGCGTATTACTGTATGCGAATCGGTAAAACAGCTGATCAAACAAATTCTGTGAAAAGGATTCAACCTACACCATGACTATCGTTACAGCATTTTAAAGGCGTGTTGGTAGCGTGTTGTTGGTGAGAACGCCAGCGAACGCAGCAACACATGTATCTGTTCTCTTTCTCGACCATGGTAATTTTGCGTTTATCATACATACAATTTCATCTTCTTTTTTATGTATGACCTGACGTAAAAATTCTGACTGAGTACGATGAAAGGTCGTGTCCTTACTCTTCATCTTCAAGAGCGGCTATCTGTTCATCGTAAACCATGTTTTGAAGGAATGGGTAGAAGGTCGGGACGAGTCCATCTTCTGATCCTGCGTCGAGTAGTTTTGAAATCCCGTGTGTCGTGTGTTTGCAACGGTGATCTGTGACACGATCTTGCGGATAGTTGTACGTGCGAATTCTTTCGCTGCGGTCCCCACCACCCAAAAGTGTGCTTCTAGCTTCGCCGTGCTTCCTTCTTTCTTCTTCTCTTTCCTTGTCGCGCACGCGAGCCGATATCAGCTTAAGCGCTTTTGCTTTGTTCTTGTGTTGGCTCCTCTCGTCCTGGATACTGGCGGTGATTCCTGTTGGTATGTGGGTTATTCGCACAGCACTATTCGTGGTGTTCACGTGTTGCCCTCCGGCACCCGACGATCGCATTGTGTCTATTTTCAGTTCCGACATGGGCAATAGCTCGCCTTCCTTGCCGCCGTCTTGTTTCAGCGGCAAAACTGCCACCGAACAGGCGCTTGTGTGGATTCGTGTGTCATTGACTGGAACACGTTGAACTCTGTGAACTCCACTGTAACGAAAAAAGATATCGATGGTTAACCACAAGAAAACAGATCAGCCATCAATTATAGAACGAGGTATCCGATTTCCCAACTTTTGTCGAAGCTTTCCATACATGCCGCAGTGTAACATCACCCACCTTTCGTATTTGAAAAGCCCATAAGGCCCTACGTTTTCTAAAATGTTTTGGTTTTCATCATCGTCGTCGTCGTCCATAGCAAAGCTCAGTCCAACGCCACCGGATGCCCTCCCGCTTATTGACAGAACCGCCTCTTTGATTCCCCCTAAATCGGTAACGCTCTCGCTCATAATGTCGTACTCCCATTTCATGCTCTTGGCGGTTTTTTCGTAAGCCTTTTGAAGTTCCGAAGCAAACAGAGTAGCTTCGTCCCCACCCGTTCCGGCTCGTATTTCAACAATGGCATCACTCTGGTAATCGTTTTCATCTTTTGGTAAGATAGCGATCCGAATCTTTTTTTCTAGTTTTGTCTGCGATGATTTGATGTGCTCCAACTCTTTTATGCATTCTTTTGTCATCTCGTCGTCGCCGCCATCAAGCTCCTCTAAAAGGTCGTGAATAGACTTCTCTTCTGCTTCTAATTCGAGCTTCTTTTCGTGGAGCATCATCGCATGCGATAGTGAGGCTAGCTCCTTTCCGTGGACGTATCCGTCGTCGGGAGAGTCCTCGATTTTTTGCAAGAGTTCGTTGTGCCGTGACACCATGGTTTCAAGGCGCTTGTTGAACACGGGAGATAGGAACGAAAATCGTCGGGCGCGACTACGACTTCTTTGTGGTATTCGAGAAGAATTATTTGAACCAATGCAGCAAGTTTCTGGAATGATCGTCACCAACGACCTCTTTCGATAGGCAAGATTTCTCACAAACAATTGTTTCGTCCTGCTGCTATGCACAAGTAACGACGTCATGATCTCTGCTATATGAAATCTCCCGTATGAAATATATTCCCGACCGCAAAATCGTTGTTGGTAGCTTGTTTGATTATAAGTGATGAGTAAGCAGAAGACCTGGGTTGATATGCTACTTGATACTATTGTCTCAATCGATGGCTTGACAATTATTATTTGACATTATTTGACATGATCGATGGTGGCAGTGACGAAAACTTTTGTGAGGCGATTGTCTTGGATGAATGATTTTTGACTTGTTTTGAAAAAGTTAGGGATAGAGTTGGGATTTTGCCAATTAGTCCGTACTTCGTACGTTGTGGCATTCTACATCATGAATCATCATCGTTCGCTGTTTTGAATTTTTATTTTGAAAGAAGTAGCAGCAGTAGAAATCGATATCTAGAACAGCACTACACTTATTTTTAATAGGTCTAACAAAAAGTTCTGATTAAAATCGCTTGTTCGATACTTCTACGGTTCCCCCCGTGATAGTTGCGTACCGCAACAAGCAATGTTGGTGTTTCGGTCGTGGTGATGATGAAAATGACGTTTCGAGAATCTACTGATGCGAACAAGAACTTCAAGGTCCTTCGTCCATGATAAGTTTCTTTTCAAGGATATCCACACAAAGACGCGAGCTGGTTGATATCCTTTTGCTGGCGATTGATTTTGAACTGAAAGAGAAAACCCGATAAGATAAAATAGTGGTGAGAAAGGTGACGAATTAGAACAAACACCGACATTTTCTTGACCAAGAAACCCTTGAACAGTATTGCAAGAATGTACGAACCTCTACATTTTGACAATATTGCCGAGTTATTACGTCAATCTGGACCGGATTGCTGTTGTTTGACGGGATAGTAGTCTTGCTGCTTTGCTCTCGCCAAAAGTACCCATCTAACTCGAGTCGTTTGCCACTTATTTCCAATATTTTCATTGCCGTGTTGTATTCTTCGAGCTTCTTTTTGGTGAATGTGTTGTTGATGGATAGTGCATTTCCGGGTGTTGGAGAGAGGGGCGTCTGGGAGGGTACAAGGGCCAGTTCTTCGCTGCTACTGTCCTCGTTGTTCAAGTGTTTGTTCAAACGCTGGCAAAGCTGTTGTCGTCGTTCTGCAGATTTGGCGGGTGAGACTTCCAACCGAATGACAGCATCCTGTGCCGTCATGTTTCGTCGAAGAAGGACCTGGCGACCAGCTGCAACCATGGCTCGTGGTGGTCCGTTTTCGCGGGGAGTGTAAAAGAGTGGTGACGACTTTTCTTTCGGTACTAGTGCAGCAGGGGTTGGAGTGACGGTTACATCCGTATCGGCAAAATGAACGGATCGTTTTGGAGTGGTCAGAGATGGAGATTGCAATTTTCCGTCACCCTTGAGGATTTCAATTTCGTTCCGGGCTTCTAGCAACCATTCTTCTATTTTTTCGCGTTGCTCCGCGCTGTCCTTTGCTAGATCCAAGGCCAACTGTGCGTCTTCTTCGGCAGCCTGCAATCCTCGACCGACTTACTTCCAATTCTCGTTCGAGATTCGATATTTGACTTGTCGATTCTTTTAGTTCCGTCTCGTATTTCTGAACAATTTTGTGGACGCCTCTCTCGGCTTTGGTCTTCTTTTGCTTCATCAACTCGAGTGAGGACTGAGTTTCTTTGTGCAAACATTGTTCCGATTTGAGTTCCTGCCTGACTTTTTCCAATTCTAGTGAAAGCTGTAAAAGATCGTCGGCATGGTGCTGTGCTATCCGTTCGTACGAAGTTGGGGACTGTGGTGTCATTCTGTTTTTGTTGCGTTGGTACGGAGTCGGGGACTGAGGGGCCGATGGCGGCAATCTGTTTCTGTTGCGTTGATACGACGGCGTGGGAGACTGAGGGGCCGACAGAGTCTTGACTGGCTTGGAAACCACCGGAGTAATGACACCAGTGCTTTCATTATCTTTTTTACTCTCCTGATCGACATCGCTTTGGAACTCTTTTTCTTCGTTTACAGTGTTCTTTCGACTCGGAGTCAAACTATGAGCCCACCTCATCTCGGGCCGCGTGGTAGATGCACTGTCGGTAATAGAAGCAGAAGATTTGAAGGAAGAATACGATCGGTTTTGGTATCGACGGGCAATCTCGTGTGCGGTCCGAGCATTCTTTCTGGCTCTCTCGGCATCGGCAGCCGCATCCGCTGCAAAGCTCATCATTTCCGTGTGGGCAAAATCGAGAGACTGGATCAAACTGGCAGCCACCTTCAAGGGAGACTGTTCCATTCTCGTGGTGCTGGTGCTACCAATGGATCTTGGAGACTTTCGGGGTTGGAGATTCAGAGGCGTCAAGAAGGCCGGAGACGAACCGGACGCAGAAGGTTTTGGCGCCGGCGACCGTGGAGGTGACCGGAGAAGAGGTTCCATTGCATCGACTGTACTTGTACTGCTCAATTGATATCTGTTGTTACGTGTACGGGTTTATGACTGTAAGGAGATCCAACCTTGACTTAAACGAGTGATTCGTCGTTCGTACAGTCTGAAATCGAGACAAAGGCTGCTGCGAAGTGAATTGATTTTGTTCTGTTCTGACTTCCAACCCTTCTCCAGAATCAATGATGAGAAGTCATTGCTTGTTGGAATCAAATAATGGTTGCTAGGTTTTTTCATTTTGAATGAGAGGTTTGTACGTTTTAACTTTTTTTCCCGCCTCCTCCCGAAAAACAGCGCGGAGCTCTAGATTTTTGGGTAAGTCAATAAGTATTATTCATATGACTATTATCATTGAACCATACAGTACTCCACTCGCGAAAGCCAATACTATCCGTTTCACTATTCACAGAAATCACAATTCGAGGTGACGATGGACTTTTTTCATTCTTGCCCCACATGAGTGTACAAGTTTGTCCGAAATACATCATTATACATATATATTGATTCGTGAAGTACAATACTTGGAGATAACGAGAGCAAAAAGAGACTCTCATGATCGACGTATAGAGGAGAACCAGTTTAAATTGTCATGATAGTGATATAAGAGTAGCAAGGGCGAAAAAGCAAGAGAAGAGGGACAATTCGGAACAAGGGGTTTACAACACAACAACAATGGCATCCGATGCAAACTTTCACCACAGACACGTCCATCGTCACGAAGAGACGATACAGTCATCGCCATCGAAATCGATCAGTCTGCAAGCCGGAAATAACGCTTCGTCTCCGTCCACTTCATTCACGACGAAAAACCACGACCATGAATTTGGTCAGCAGTTCGCTACGGCTCTGACAATAGCCGGAATTGGACTGTCCTTGTTTTTGACGGTCTTTGCCTTGTTCCATGTCGACGTCTTTCTGCGAGTGTACAGATTACCACTCCGTGCATATAGTACCGGGAATCTGATCATCACCGTGGTGAACACTGCGAATGATCTGCTGGGAGCTTACTTGCTAGATGCGGCAGCTACCAAAATGCATAGAAGCGATTTTATAGGTGTATCCGGTACTGTACTCGCTCTGTCCTTTTTGTAAGTTTTCGAACCATGTTATGGCTTTGTAATCCGGTACTCTTGATTCATGAAAAAGCATTGCACTCACCTGGACATTGTCCAATTCCATTGTCATCTTTTTCATTTCAGAACACCATTCTTTCGCTGGCAGGATCCCAGCGAAAACCAACGTTACGACGAGGCCCATTTTGTTTTCTCCATGAGCATGTACCAAACATTGTATTCGTTCACGGCAATTTTATTGGGTTCGTTGGTCACCGACAACCACCACATGAGTGACATGGAACGGATCAACTTTATGGCCAGCGGAAAGATACTGAATCTGTTTGCAGCCTTTTTTGTCGCAAAAACCGGACTCGAAATATTCGAGACCAACAACATGAACCAGTTTCGAATTTTCTTGGTAGTTCTGGCACTGTTTGTGGCGGTATTGTTTCTTGTTTCTCAGATTATGATTCATTACCACGTGATTCTGAATTGGAAAACGATGAAGATTGACTTTTTGAAAAATCCGAGACGACAAAATCCCGCACACACCAAAACGAACGCCAGACTCAAACCAAAGCAAGTCTTTCAGGATTTTTGGCGATACAAAAATTTCTGGGCTTGGATCGGAATGGAAGTCTTTCTGGAAAGCCAGATTTCGTTCTCCAACGCATTTTTGAAGACCTTTGTCGATCAGCTAGTTGTCGATGAGGGGGTTTCGAGGGAGCTTTGCGATTGGTTGCTTTCGATCATCCGTCCGCTGGGTCTTGTATGCACTATTCTGTGTTACATTCCAATCCGGCAATTGGGATACAAACGAGTGTATCCAGTTCTCTTTGCTACGAATATCACACTTTCCACCTTTATGTGGTTGAAAGCCTCCCACAAATCTACGGACGCAATAATATTGTTCCTGATTTTGTATCCAGCCATTACCGCGGCGGTTGCAAACGCTGGATTTCATCTTGCCATGAGCGACATGGTACTGGAAATGAAGAAACGACATGCCATCGAAGGCCGTCACGACGAAGCGTCTCTTGCCGCTTTGTTTATGGGAGTAAATGCCCTGTTTTGCAAGCCCGCAGAATCCATACTTCCGGTTGTTGCGGCAAACATGCTCGACAAACTGGACATGACGTCGGACGGGAGTGAGGATGTTCAACGAGTCTTGTTCAAACTATTGATTATCCCGCCTCTGGTCTTTTCCTTTTTGGAATGGATTTCTTGGAGTAGGTTTACGCTGACGCCTGCCGCTACAAATCAAATGAGAGACGTCTTGCTGAGAATTGAATCCAAGTCGCATGTTCACGACGGCATTCACATTGCGTAAGAACCGATGAGCTAGTAATGAAAAAGACTGGTTCTTCCACGAACGAGATACACCTCATTTTAAGGACAGAGCAGCGCTAAATTGCTACCTCAGCTTATCAAGGTTATTTCTTTAATTTTATATGTTTATAAGTTCCATTATTTCAGCAATGATTTCCCTCTTGTATTTGTTCCGATTTATGTGCTATTGTCTAGTCCGATTTTGTTTGTCAAGCGTAGCCTGATCGTGCCATTCTCTATAAAATTTGACGGAATTCTTCTCGTTTCGGAGCAGATTCAGGTCCTCAAAACATTCTTGGCAGAGAGAGTGCGGCCCACCATCTGTTGTTTTGCAAGTTGTCGCCGTCTTGAAGACGGATTGGTAAATTTGGCAGGCGTCACAAATAGGTACGGCAGGCAAGCGTGGAGCGGTCCAAATGTCGTGCACCAGAGGAAACAATGCGCGATCGATTGTGTTGCCGCCATTTTGGTTCCGAGAAATCGTTTTTCGATCGACAAACAGCACGGATGTTTCCACATCGCCATGACATGCAGTGATAGTAGCGAACATTGGCACGAAAGGGAACTTGGCCTGAGTTTCGTAGTTTTCATTTCCTTTGTCTGCTGAATGCAATTTATACCGAGGTATGTCTTACGGATTGCATTGGCATTAGAGTCACAACTTCCTTCGATCCAATCGATGATGGGCTTGGTGTAGTCGACCGATCCAGTTTTGTAAAATGTGTTTTCGATGAAAAAGCAGCCCGAGCGATTCGTGTTGACAATCCCCCTTATCAACACTTGTTTTCTTTGCTTCCGTCCTCTGCTGCCTCCCAGAGTTCGTCTTCCGCCATTTGCGACACCATCACATGAACATCCCACAAGGATTGACTCGTGAGAAACTCCACAACCATCCGATGACAACCCGACACGTGTGGCTTTGGATGTTTTCTCCAAAATTCGAGCAAGACTGTCGAATTGTAGTCCGTAGATGGATTTTTTCCATTGCATTGTAAAGTCGATGGCAACGACTGCGGGAGTCCGTGTCGATCGGGAACCTTGAGCCGCGCGATTGTATAGCTGTCGGGAATGTTCGTCGGATCGTGGGTTTCCTGGTATAACTCGAGTGTGTTGTCGACCTTGTGTCCAAACCTTGCCTCTTTTTCCAATTCTTGACAAGAGGGTATGGAATCAAACAATTTTGAGAGTTCACTGCAATACGACAGCCTCTGGGTCGGGTTTTTTAGTGAAATGACAACGTCGCCCGGATACGCATCGGAGACAGGAGTCTCATTCGATGTATCTTCTGTGCGTTTTTGGTTGTAATCAAAACCGTCGGGCAACAAGAGTCGATCTTCTCTTGCTCTCCAGCCACCACCGTGGTTTGTTCCTTGTTGTTTTGTTGGAATAGAATCATCCTCGCTTTCGTCTTGGTGTGGATCATCTTTCGGTGGCTGCTTTTGGATTATTTTCCGATCCTCGATGTTTTTCCATTCCTCCAAATAGTCCTGGATTGTATTTTCTACGAGATCCTGGGTGGGAAGGATCGTCATGGAGGTACAATCAAACGGATCGCCAATCGAATCTGATATTGCTTCCGTCGACGATTGAAAGTACATCGAGAGCGGTCTCTTTCTCTTTCGCGATCTCGTCGCTACTTTCGGTGTTAGATTCTCGATTCCCACCAAGAACTCCCATCGTCTCGTTGCTTCCTCACAAGAAAATGCTTCCATCATGGCGATTCATTTCCAACAAAGCCTGGTCAAAACGAACTCCTTCCTTTTTGATTTTGTTTTGTCCAACGGCGGTGCTATCGTTTCTCTTCGTCAATGCCTTATAGATCTCTATTCCCATTCATAGTGCGATAAGACCATCAATCGAAAGACGATGATGTTCATTGTGGTAGACAAAGAAAGAATTATTTTTTGGACGACAACAAAAAAGCTGATGATCGTAAATGAATTTGAATCGATGGAATCAAACAAAAGTTTGATCCAATGGATCAAATCAAAAAATATCCAACCGAAACGCGAACTTTGTTGTCATCGCTTGTTGTGAGAAAGCAACTTTTTTATTTCACCGACGACACCGAAGATCAAAAAGCGAAGGAAGATACGTACTCTCTATTCTCATACATTGAACGAACCACCGCCTCAGAACTAGAAAGAGCTCTTTCTTGATTGACAATACATTCTATCCATTTGTGTGAGAATTTCTCTTTTTGAAACTACGACCCTCAACCATGACCGACGAACAAGACAGTAAAAACCTCGTTTCCATTCGAGGGACACAGTGCTATATGCACAAATGGGATCCATCGTCGTCGTCGTCGTCTTCAAGCCCAAAGGCCCTCGTCGTCATCTATCACGGAGTCGGAGCTCACGGCGCCTATCCTACCGTCCGGTATGCCGCCGAGTTTCTGTCGGGAGCGGGTTACGCTGTGGTGGCCTTTGATTTTCCCGGCCACGGACGTTCGCAAGGCATTCAAGGATATCTGAAAAGTTCGGACGATTTGGTTCAAGACGGGGTTGCCATGGTGCAACACGCCCAATCTCTCTATAAAGATCTTCCACTAATCTTGTGCGGCTCGAGCATGGGAGGAGCCATTGCCGTGTTGGTAGCCAACAGCCTTGAAAGCACAACTGTGCCCAAACTGATTTTGCTGGCGCCCATGCTCAAACTCAACGTCTCGTCGCTGGAACACTCGGCCCTTTCTGTGTTAAATTATGTGGCACCGACGGCACGTCTCATTCCGAGAAACGCGACGGATGCTTCGGTGCAATATCGCGACTCTGTCAAGAGAAAAGAGTGCGAGGAGGATCCCCTGTGTGGACCTTCCGGGGTGAACATGCGGATTGGAACGGCCCTGGCGTGCGTCGAAACGGCGCTCAACGTCGAACAAGCCTTTGAGAAAATCCAAAATCCCTATTTGTTGCTGATTGCGGACGAGGACGTGGTGGTCAAGAACGAGGGTTCCGAGGACTTTCACAAGATCAGCGCTTCCGCAGACAAGACCAAACTCAATTATCCTGCCCTGCACGGTTTGCTGTGCGAGCCGTCTCCGCTCTTTGAAGAAATCAAGGGCGATATTTTGGAATGGTTGGAGAAGCGTGTTTAACACCAAAGGGAATGTGATGATAATGAATCTTGAATACAGGCGCAAGGAAGTTGTCTGCAATCGAGTTCCGCTCATTGACGTTGTTGCCTTTCACAGCAAGAGAGATTGTTCTCGTAACCATCCAAAAGGAGTACGTATATAGTAAATCCTATTGTTCCAACAACTCGTCGACGCAATAAGGTGAAACGTCGATCGCTTTTCATTCAAAAAAGGGAGAAGATTGTTGCAGCGTTCGTTCAATGTTTGAAAGTCGTGGACAAGTCGTTGTTCCAAAATATATTGAAATGGAGCACGGTTTGATGGAACAGACCAAGTACGACTACTCGAGTGCGACGACATGACGAAATAATAATATTAATTGCATTACTAATAATAATAACAAAGAAGAAGCAAGTTATTGACGAGGCACTGTTTCTCCAACAACAAGAAGAAGAAGAAGTCGACTCTCGGAGCATTGCTATTAGCATTATTCATGCTCAGTAGTGGCTCTAAAGAGACTGAAAAAGACTGCCAACTGATCCGCAGAAGAAGCTTGAGGGTTGATCTATTATTTTGTGTCTATACACTATCTTCGAGTATAGAGTAGTGCGCTGGAAGAACCTGTTATTGTTGTAATTGTCGTCATTGTCGGTCGCTTGTTTTCCAGTTTTGTACAAAAATGTGAGGTATGAAAATTATCTCGACCCGCTCGCAGATTATTTGAATTACTTAGGACGGTGGAACTGCTAACGCGCACATGCGTTATTTCTAGCACATGGTCAGAGGTATTTTGATTTTCCAACGCACCTCTTTCGGTTTTTTTGTATATGACCATTATTGTACTTAGTTGGTGGGTATGATCCTGCCAGCAAGACTTAGCCATCCTCAACCCCTCACCCCATCGTCGTCAACCATCGGAGGACTGCAAAGAGGAGGGAACAGCAAGGAATCGACATCATCCAAACGCTCAATCGTAGAAAGCTTCCCGTATTGAATTCCTTACCGGACTGTTGGTATTTATTCAAGCGTACATCTACAGACAGTCCCAATCATCAGCTTGTGTGAGATTCGCTTGGTGAAACAAATTGTGAACAGAACGAGAGAAACAATAGTTCGAAACGAAGAAGAACACGATCGCCTAAACACAACAATAGACAAAGCGCGGAGTATGGACTCGTATCGAAATCGGTATCGATCCCGTGATCCTTCACCGGATCTCTTTGCTCACCAGACGCGAGGTCGGGTGAACTTTTCGTCTCAGGATGGATTTGGGAATTTTCAACAGCCTCAATATCCCGAAAGCCAACCGCCGAGACGATCTCGAAGTGCAGATTCCCGTCCGCAATACAGCCGTGGTTCCACCGATGACAACAACAGTGGCTTTTTCAGTGCTGTGTCTCGAACGTCGTATCGGTCAGGAAGTGGTTTTTCTTCGAGTCCCTCCCGTGCTGTTTCGAATCGTGCTCATTCCGATGTAGGGGTATCTGATGCAGGAGCGGATTCGTTTCGCTTTCATCAAATCCCAAAATACGAAGCCGTAGTACACGATGACACCATGTTATACTCTAGAAACGAAAGAAGACGGTATAGGGACGGTTCATCGGAGGACTTTCTCGTGTTGAACAGCAAATCTCCCGCACCCGCGAGGCCGGGACAAGCAACCTACCACGAGCAAGATCGACAATATTACAATTTCGCAAAAGAAAATTTGATCACCTTTGGAGGCTTTGATGCACAAACCGCCAGCACGGGGCTTAGCCAGGAGGAACTCTTGGCTCGTAAACAAAGAGAGGAAGCATTCAACAAGCGAAAGGAAAAGAAAAAGACCAAGAGCAAAAACCGAATAATAAACTTCCCATCGAGTCTGCGGGGGAAATCGCAGAGCCCGCAACGGAGCACGTACTCACAGCAAAATGAGCCACAGAATCAGTCATCGATTTATCACAAAATGTCAAATCTAGCGCCATTCCAGAGCAACGGTCGTGGAGAGGATGTTTTTGAGGTCAATGACAATGTACCAAATCCAAATGGGTATGTCGGCAGTCGCGGCAGCGGCAAAGGAATCAGGGGATCAATGGTAAGTGAACTCGATTCAAAAACGAATCAAAATGTTCCTAGGTATTCAATGTGTGTTGTGTGCGATGGAGACTGTACTATTGTCTACAAGAACGGTTTTTCTAACCATTTTTTTCGTGCTGTATGATGTGGTTGTCTGAATAAATTCTAGGTTCGACGCCATCAGCGTAAATCCAAGAAATCAAACAATTTTACAATGCAAGTGTCGACAAACAGCAGGCCGAATAGCAGTGATATGGATTATGATCGCGGGATGAATGATGGTAACGTAGCTCATGATGAATTGGTCAAATCACCAGGCAACAGATCTGGTGCCGGGAAACACACCATGTATAACACCGATCACGACTACCTTTTAGTGCAAAGGGATTTGGACCATTCAACTCCTCACGCGGAAACGACACCCAGAAGCAGGGGAAGCAATCCAAGACCCTCATATGCCGACTTTACTCCAAAATCGGATTATTATGCACCGCGAGATTTATTTTCTTCGAAACCCTACACCAAAGATAACTCACCAACATCGGTGATGGATGCTTTTGGTAATTCGGGAGGTGTGCGATGGAATAACAATCTTACACAGGAAGAATTTATTATCACTCCCCAGTCGACAAAGCTGCGTCCCGATTCGCAGTTGCGAAATTCTTCCGGGAAGCCGAAATCTATCCTTCGAAGTCGGTACTCGTCATCGAATGCCGCCAAGGCACAAAATGAGAATATGGCGATGGATCATCCATTTGACGAGAATTTTCGAAAGCAAGCTGAAGGAGCTAATAGAGGCCAAGGGTTTGATGATAATGTATTCGATCCGTCAGCGTTTGATCCTGATTTCATGAGAAATTTTGTCGATCAGAATGGACGTGATTTGTCTCCAATCGGGACGGAACCGTCCAATGATACCATGACAAAATTTCCCGACTCATATGTACAGTTCATTGAAGCTGTTGCGGCAGTGGTAATTCAAACGAAAGTTCGCCAAAGACTTGCGAAGAACAAAGTTCAAGATATGCGGAATAGAAGACTAGCGAAGAGCAGAGTTCAAGAAATGCAATACAGAGCTCATGCAAATAGAAGTACATATCGAAGTTCCGAAGCAGACAGAGTCGAAGACATGCGAAGGGCCCATACAAATACAAATGCATACCAAAGTACCGAAACAACTATGACCCCTATGGTTCGTAAATCGTATGCTCTTGCAAGGCAAAAAGTTCGACAGGCGAACCAAATGAAAGCATCCAAAGGAAGAAAAGATGTCGCACTGGATTTCTATGCTCTTGCTGCCATTCAAATCCAGGCTGCTTTCCGAGGTTGGTGGGTCCGGGATTGTCTTGGAGTCGACAATTTTTGTGCAGTCATGATTCAGAAGATTTACCGCGGATACCGTTGCAGGAAGGAATATCTCATGGATATGAATCGCATTGTTACGGTACAGTCAACCTGTAGACGATGGATGGCGATCGATGATGCTGTAACTAGAATATATTGCATCGTGAGAATTCAGGCTGTTATGAGAGGAGCACTAGTACGGAAGAGAATGATGGGTGATTCTTTAGAATACTATCATGCAGCAGCAACTGTGATACAGACGGTTTGGAGAAGCTTTTGGTGCGAGATGACTTTCTTGCGGGCATACGAAGACATACTCGTTGTACAGAGTGTTGTTCGTGGATGGCTTGCAAGAAAACGCTTCCGTGCACTATTGCAATCGAAAAACAACAAATTCACACAGCGACGTAAGCCCAGCACACGTTTCAAGTCATCCAGATTACCATCATCAAAGGCTCGAAATAATTGTTGGAACATATTCTAATCACACCGATTACACGAAGAATAATGCGATTCTGAGAAGTGGTAAGCCAGAGATTTCGAAATCCCAGCCATCAGTGGCTAAGAAAGTGAATACATCGTATTCGGCAAGCAGAGGCTCTCATTCACCATGGAAAGCTCAAAATAATGCGGCGAACAGCAATAAAGGAATTGAAACCACAACGGCAACTAGTACAAATGCTCGAACGAAATCTTGGAAAAAGCCAAACAACGACTTTGATAAGCTACCAACACCCGACATGAAAGTTACAAAGTCTTGGCAAAAGGCAATAGACGAACGGAAGGAGTTACCAACATCCAGCATTAAAACTACCGAAACAACTAGTTCAAATCCTAAGAAGACTTGGAAAAAGCCAAACGCCAACATTGAAAGGAATACGATACCAGCACCACCTGTCAATTCCTACGCAGGAAAATCTGTATCTGCATCCCGTTCTGATATCGAAAGGCGTCGACAAGAGAAAGAACAGGAGAGGCAAGCAAGGAAAGAGGAAGAGAATAGGCGTCTTGAGTCGCAGAACGCCTGGGTTGGCAGAGCTCGAACTTGCAAGGAGGAAAATGGCATGGAAAAAGGAGGAAAAATTAAGACAAGAGCAGCAAAACCAAGTAACCGAGTCACCTGAAGATGCACAAGACTCGGATTATTTTGATCAGGTCAGAAAATCCAATTCGGCTACTACGCAGAGTTCGTTCACCAAAACTGAATCAAGCAAGGTTGATGCGGAGAAGAGTGACGAGTCGAATGCCATTGCTGGGGGGAAAGAAAAATCTATTGTTGAGAAACGCAGGGAGGCACTGATGACTTCAAATGGAAATGGTCCGTCTAAAGCAAAAGAAAGTGTTTCGGCGCCTAAATCTGGAATCAAATCCGCAGCAAAAGCTGATACGAAAGAAGTTTCACCGACAGAGGTTTCGCGTAGTGGCACCGTCAGCACCCCGAAAGTTAATTACGCTGAGGTTCCAGAGCGAACTCTTGTCACAAATTCGACCTATCAAAAAGACATGGCAAAATTACGCAGCGATTCGGAGCAAAAACGCATTGACTACATGCATCATATCTTCAACCAGGCCGGGCTATTATCCAGAGTCAAGTAGAAAAGTGTTGAGTTTTAAGTGTAAACATACTTTATGCCAAGATGAATATTATTTTGGAACGAGTTATTACAGTTCGAACGATGGAGGTCTACTCTAATGTCTTAGCGAAGGCGATCACGTCCTCGATTTGCTTCAAGACCGAACTCTTAGCGGTCCCTCCGAGCGAACTCTTTCTTTCAACGCTAACTTCATAATCCCATACCTTCGTAACATCAGCTTCAAATCGTGAATCAATAGCTTGGAGTTCTTCAAGAGAAAGCGTATCTATGCTAACTTTCTTTTCTTCCGCAAGTCTCACGCACGCACCACTAATAGAGGTTATATTCAATTAGAGCGAATTCAAATAGACACGAATTGTTAGTAAGAATTGAAGAAGCAAAATGAATATCCATCACCAATGTATTTCTTCGAACGTACCTGATGTGATGAGTTTCACGGAATGGAACTCCTTTGCGAACCAAGTAATCGGCCAAATCCGTGGCAAGCATTTCCGGGCTCAGCGCCTCGATCAGCTTTTCGGGGTTGGGCTTCATGGTACAAATGACCCCAGTTGCGATCGCCAAGCAATCCTTGACGGTGTCCATGGCTGCAAACAACAAAAGTTTGTCTTCTTGCAAATCTTTGTTGTACGCGCGGGGAAGACCTTTGAGCGTAGCAGTGAGTCCGACGGCCTTTCCAAGAGCAATTCCAGCCTTTCCTCGCAAGAGTTCCAATGCATCTGGGTTTTTCTTTTGCGGCATGAGCGAAGAACCGGTTGCGTAGGCATCATCAATATCAATGCACTTCAACAAGTTGTTGATGATGACATCCTCTGCGAACTGACTAATGTGAGTTAGCATCAACGAGTGCCACATGAGGAATTCAACAACAAAATCACGATCGCAAACCGAATCCAAAGAATTGGCTGTAACACCCTCGAAACCAAGTTCTTTCGCCAAAAACTCTCTGTCCACCCCGAATGCATTTCCGGCTAGTGCGCCAGATCCGAGAGGGCACCGATTCGCTCGAGGAATAAGTTCCTTCAAACGTTCGGCGTCTCGTACCAACGGAGTAACATGGCTCATGAGCCAGTGGGAGTATCGAATGGGCTGAGCGGGTTGCAAATGAGTGTATCCCGCCATGAGCACATCGATGTGTTCCTTCGAAACCTCTGCTGCGGCTGTAAGGAGAGTGGCCATGTCCTTCAAGACATCGCGTTCGGCTTCAACTGTCCACAAACGGGTGTCAGTTGCCACCTGATCGTTACGGGAACGACCGGTGTGCAATTTACCTCCGGTGGGGCCAATGATTTCGGTAAGTCGTCGCTCGTTTGCGGTGTGGATGTCTAATGGTGACAAGGAGCAGCAAAGGTAGAAAGGACATTTTAAGCAAGGAAAGTTCGAGACCGATCGAAAAAAGCAAAAACACATGCAACTTGCAAACTTACCTTCATCTCCAGGTTTGATTTCAAACTTTCCGTCCTCCCACTCTTTGTGGACATCTCCCAAACCCTTGACCAAAAGTTGCACCTCCTCGTCGGTGATGATTCCTACCTTTCCGATAGCTTTGGCATATGCGACGGATCCACGAATATCCTGCGCCCACATGCGCTTGTCAAACCACATGCTCTCGTTGAATTTTTCCATGATGGGATCCGTTCCTCCCTTGAACCGACCTCCGGCTCCGAACAGTCCTCCTCGAGCACCAGTAGCTATAATGAAAGAACCAGAATTCACGTATTGTCAGTCGACAAAGATTTGTCAAAGATTCAAAGAAACAAAACGACAAGAAGAGCGATGTAAGAGGAAATCATGACAGCATGCTGTGAGAATAGTCCATGTCTCCAGAAACATACCTTCTTCCGACATGGTTATTTTGTTATCTTATTATAATGCTTGCGATATGTTACTCTGAAATGAATCTCCGGATTTGATAGGACTGCTGTATAGTTACCAAATCCTCTATTTGACACTGTGTCTTCCCAGTCAAGCAGTATCCAAGTGATGATGGACTAATTCATAACGATGTTCGGGCAGTTGATGCTTGATGCGAATGCAAAAACGCCAATATTTTTTGTGGAGGGAACTGAATCACGTCATCAGACTCGAATCCTTCGATCCAAGGGTTCTTTGAGAAATTCATTTCATCAAACTTCCAGTGGTAATAAATTCTCTAAGCCTCCTCCATTTTGCTTCGTGGAAGAAAACATCATTGGCAAATCAAATCAAATCAAAATGCAACTGAATCGAGAATGAAACCGAGACAAGGCATGTTCATAATTATTTCTAAAGCATGATCAAGAATCATTGCCAGTATCGATTCCGATGGACAGCACTTGCATGAGTTTCCAGTGGAGGCTTAGTGCCCGAAACATTTTTCGTCATATGCTATCCTTCTACTTGCTTTTTCACCATGTGGAATTGGTGGCCGGTTTCGATGTTGGGGCCATAACAATTTCTCTGAACAGCGTAGACCCACGGTATTTTTGTGCGGGAGGTTTGTGTGCAGCCATCTCTCATGGAATCACAACGCCGATCGACGTGGTGAAAACAAGGATTCAGGCGGAACCACAAAAATATGATGGTCTTGATATCGTTGGAGCTTCACAGGTCGTCGTGGAGGACGATGGCTACGGAGCCTTGCTCCAGGGGTTTGGGCCTACGGTGATGGGCTATGGCTTGGAGGGAGCTGCCAAGTTTGGTCTCTACGAAAGTTTGAAACCTACGATTGCGGGGATGCTGAATTTAGATACTCCCAATGTGGCATACCTCATTGCCAGCTTGGTTGCGGGCGGAGCTGCATCTGTCATCCTCTGTCCACTGGAGCGAACAAGAATACGTCTCGTGACAGACCCCGACTTTTCAAAGTATAACATCTTGACAGGCATTCAGCGTCTCACAGAGGAGTCGGGAGCGGTGAACTTGTTTTATGGATTGCCCGCCATGCTTTCCAAACAGTGTCCGTACACTCTTGGAAAACAGGTGACGTACGATGAGATTTGCACGGGACTTTATTCCGTCGTGGGCAACGCGAACGAGGCGGCGACCAAAATAGAAGTTTCGCTATTGGCCGCCTCGTGTGCTGCCGTTATCGCGTGTGTTCTGTCGCAACCGGGGGATGTCATTTTGACCGAAACCTACAAGGAAAAAGATACTTCGTCTCTAACTAAGAGTTTCTCAAACGTGGTCACGACCATTTATACGGAGCGAGAGGGATTGAACGGTTTCTACACAGGCTTAGTAGCGCGATTGATTCAAGTTGGAGGAATTATTACGTCTCAGCTATTATTGTACGATTTCATAAAGCAGAGCCTTGGTCTTCCGGCAACGGGTGCTTCCTAATACAAGATATCCGAGGATTCGAGTAGAAAACACTGTAGATGGAATGCAATCTAAAAGCAAGATGCAACAGGTGAAGCAACCAGAAAATTTTCTTTCCCGTATTGGCATGAGATCAATTTCACCAGAAAGCTTTCGACTGTTTCCAGACTCCCAAACATTTCAAAATTCTTCTCTCAAAAACGGATGTTCCGACGAAGTTTCCTTAGATTGCACAGACTACGAGCCCACTTTCTTTGGTCGATATCTTCTCAACGATTCAAGAAAAGAGGCAATCCTGTCTTATTTTTCCTTGATACTCTTTGCAATCTCCATTTGAAAATTGCGTTCTTCCAACGTGCCGATGTGATACGAGCCACCATCATTTATCAACGCATATCCAGCAATATTCAGGGCAAAACAGAAAATCAGAAAACCGTATCCCATAAATTGAATAGTTGAACCAATCGAGGAAAATATCCTTCGAGGCATCATGAGACGGTTGTACACTCTCTTGGAGGCTTCCTCCATTGCTAGGAATTCCTCCACTGGATCGTCATCTTCGTCTTCCATCTTTGGCTGTTTGGTGTCATCTTCCGGATCGCTTCGACCATGAAGAATGGTCGGCGAAGAAAATGTTGCAGCACTTCTTTGGCAGCCGTAGCGGTTCTGTTGGCACTCTATCCTCTGGAAGACGAAAGGATGCGTCGGCCGGAAATTACAACAAAAGCAGCATAGCAGTAAGCTCAGTATCAAGTTTTGTCTCAGATTTGTCATCGTGATAGTCATTCTTAGGCTAGTGTTGTTTGTTCTTTTGAAATACGCCAAGGTGGATATGACAATCGCAACTTCTGTTGTCTCTAAAGAGCGAGATCTTCGAAGTTTGTAGAGTTGTGTCAGTCCACCATCGTCATTGTGATGATGAGAACTTTTTCTTCTTTTCGGTACATGCGTCTTATTCGACCACTTCGATTAAAATCAGAATGAAATGTGGCGAGACTTTCAGTTTAATCGAACTAAACAAACAGCCGTTAAAATTGAATCGAGCTAATCAAACAGCCGTTAAATTGTATGTGCTACAGGATTAGTTCGATTAAACTGAAAAACAAATAAGTGTGGTGAGACTTTCAGTTTAATCGAACTAAACAAACAGCCGTTAAAATTGAATCGAGCTAATCAAACAGACGTTAAATTGTATGTGCTACAGGATTAGTTCGATTAAACTGAAAAACAAAAAAGTGTGGTGAGACTTTCAGTTTAATCGAACTAGACAAACAGCCGTTAAAATTGAATCGAGCTAATCAAACAGCCGTTAAATTGTATGTGCTACAGGATTAGTTCGATTAAACTGAAAAACAAAAAGTGTGGTGAGACTTTCAGTTTAATCGAACTAAACAAACAGCCGTTAAAATTGAATCGAGCTAATCAAACAGCCGTTAAATTGTATGTGCTACAGGATTAGTTCGATTAAACTGAAAAACGGGTTCGTATGAACCAAAATTGAGTTCGTATGAACCCAGAATGTACACGGTTTTTGTATGTATTATGGAATGAGTCACATTTCCCGCCAAGATGCGGCATGCAAATCTCATCATCCAAAATGAACCAACCGTTTTTCGAACAAAATGCACATCACCAAAATGATCGAAACGATGATGAATAGAACTGCGACGTGAACTAGAAGCAAAACAAGTTTCGGGTGGGGCAACGAGCTATGGAATCAGTAGTAGTCTAAATCAATAAGATGACCGAGAGAACTGCAATTGAGGTCGACGTGATCATCCCGGTGCACAACGCATCTTCTACTGTGAAGGAAGCTGCGTTATCGGCCCTGCATCAAGAAATACCATCGTCACCATCACCGCTTCTACAATCGTTTCTACAGAAATATTCCATTTCAATCATAGTTTGCTGCTATGATGATGGATCGAAGGATGACAGTCTACAAATTCTTCGACAGATTGAATCGTCTCGGCCAAACACAGAAACAACGACGAAGGACGTGGCATCTAAACCGATGCAAGGAATGATTCCATCTCGATTGCTTGTGGGTTCTGGTAATACTGATTTAGGTAGAGGAGCAGGCTACGCAAGAAATCGAGCAATAGAATTGAACAATACACCTCTCCGAGGTTCAGATCCCAACGGAAAAAGTGATTGCGTGGAAGACGAAAACAAATTGAAGTTCCTTTGCCTTTTGGATAGCGACGATGTCATGCATAAGCATAGAATTGTCGAGCAAGTGCTCTTTATGATGTATAAAGTCGACGACGACGCGCGTGGTCGAACTATTTTGGGGAGTACTTTTGATCGAGATCCACCCGACTCAACCTGGCACTACAGCAATTGGGCGAACAATCTTACGGACGAAAGACTCATGCTCGAAAGGTATCGAGAGATCACCATCTTGCAACCAACCTGGTTTATGCCGTTAGCTGTGTGGTCAAGAGTAGGAGGCTACATAGAGGCACCGCCGCCTGGAAGTAGCGATACGGCGTCGGACGTTTTGTCTCGATACGTGGCATCTGGGTTGTCATCTTCGCAAGCGTCTTGTCTGATACATCCAAAATACGACACACTGGCTTCACTAAAATTAGCAGAGGATTTACGATTCTTCCATTCGCATCTACAATTGAATGGAAGTTTGCGTGTTCATCGAATCCCCTTGGCGGTAACCACCGGAGAGAAAGCCTTGCCACTCGTAACGTATCGTCACGTCGAGAACGCTCAATCCCAAAGCTTTCGAACGAGTCGAAAACTCTTGTTGCAACTACGAGCCCTGGCATTTCAAAAAAGTGTCATTCGAATCAATCCCTCTTGGAACACAGACGACAAACGTTTTGTGATCTGGGGTTGTGGCAGAGACGGCAAGGATTTTTTCAAAGCGCTCGATCAAGATATACAGGAACGCGTATATTGCTTTGTTGACGTCGACGCAAAGAAATTAAGCGCGGGATACTATGTTGACACGACAGCCCATCGTGACGCAACCAATGGAAAAGACGCCAATGGCGTTGGCAAGCAAGAGAAAAAACGAAAACAAAAGAATGCCGCTCGAAAGATTCCTATCGTCCATTATTCCTTTCTGATACCAGACCTACAGGAACAAGAAGCCGTTAGATCCGAGTGGATATCCGATTTTACAGCAGGAAAGAGTTCGACCCTGGGGAACATTGATAAGTCTAAAAACGGAGTTGCCGATACCTCCTCGCAGCAAAAGAAGAAGAAACAGAAATTAGATCCCACACTTCGCCCTCCTGTCGAATTACAGGATCGAGGACTCGACCCAAAGGTCCTCTGTCGGATTCCTGTCGTCGTGTGCGTAGCAATGTATAGAACGAATGGGGTTCTGGAGCGCAATGTGGGGAGAATTGGTCGAACGGAAGGCAAAGATCTATGGCATTTTAGTTAATGAATTATTAATTATCCCCAGCTTAAAAATTCGTAGAAGTATAACTAATTATTTCAATACCAAGCGATTACATTCGAGTTAGGCAACGGGCTTGGGGGCAACGGGCTTGTAGCTTTTGCTCAAGTCTTTCGGAGCCTGCGGTGTTGTTGTGGTTTTCGTCGTCGAAACTGTTGTTGTTGCTGTTGCTGTTGTTGTTGTTGTTGTTGTTGTCGATGCCACCTTTTGATTCGCTGCGGCGATTGACGAGGACGGTTGCGCGGGCATCATGAAGAGTTGTGGTCCAAGCCCCGCATTTCCCACCGTGCTGGCGGTAGCCAGGCCCGTGGACCCCGAAAAACTGAGGCCGCTTATACCGGGCGCGTTGGGACCAAAAAAGTAGGGATCCGAAATGGCATTGCTGCTCAATCCAAAATAGCGGCCATCGACAGCATGAAAGCATCTTGGATCGAGGTGTTTGACAAACTCTTGGGATTTTGGTAGATACAATGGATGGCTTTTTTGTTGTTGGTCGTCGGATCCAAAAAGATCTTCCATGGTGGTCATTGCTCGCAGATCGTCTCGTGTCGGAACAGTGGGTGGATTCGGAATCGGAGGAATGGCATTTGGTTTTCTTGTCTCGTCGTCGTCGGGAGTGTCGAAAAGGGTGTCTTGCATTTTAACAATTGCCCGTTCTCGCTCCTCGACTTTGTTCACGTATTCCAATCGTTTTTGAATGTATGCATCGGGACATTCGGAAGAAAGAGAAATGGGAATCATATCCGAGTATTGGGGGATCCTGTTGTTCTTTTGTTTCGTCGAATGATCGGATGATGCAATCGAGTCGGGTTGCTTGTCGTCGTTTGTCTTGCTAAAAGCTTTTACGAGTCGCTTCATCAGAATTGCGGCACGGTCCTCGGTCAATTTTGGTGTTGAGTCTTCCACCTTTGGCGCTGTTGAGGTTGGTGCTGGTTCTTCTTTTGTTGACGCGGGATCATCGGAGGATGATGTTGTTGTTGCTGGTGTAGCTGTGGGTGCCTTTGTGGGAGGATTCCGAAGTAATTCCTCCGGCACCAACTTTGGAAATCTCACACAAAACTTGACATTACTGTCAAACATGTCATCGACGATTCGTTGGACACTCGACCCTCTATGTGGACTCTTGGTTCGCGACTCTTTGGTGTACCCCGCGGTGGCCATGGTCTGCGCAAAGACTTCGTTCGGAGTCCCCTTGGGGAGCAACAAGCCCGGTGACGACATGGGGGTGATGCGGATGCTTCTCATGGTACTGGCGGTGCTGCGTTTTTTTGGAGCATCCGTCGTAGTAGCGGCAGCAGAATTCGAAATAGGCAATTTTGGGGATTGACGGCGTTTCGTGTTGTCTTTGGGCTTGCTGCTCTTGGCGCCAGTCGATGCCGGAGGTTTCGGTATAGTGATCTTTGGTTTGCTTTTTTGGTCCTTGGTTGTGTTTGGAGGCTTTGTTCCAATGCTCGTATTCGCAACCTTTGTGGAATGGTGATTTGGTTTTAATGTTGACGGTGACGGGCTTGGAAGGAGTGGTGACCTTTGGCTTGAGAGAAACCGAAGCGAGTTTTGCACTCTTGCCACTGTCTGTCGCAACGGAGGTGCTACTGGTCTTTCGTTTGTGCTTTCAGTTCTTGGGCTCCTGTTTTGGCGACGATAGCGTCACCTTGAATTTCCCCCCAAGAGAAAGTTTTATTCGCTTCTTGTGGTGAACAGGATCGGCGGAAGTTGTTGCGGAAACAGCAGCGGAAGGAGCCTCGCTTGCGTCTTCATTGCTCATTGACTTTTCGTCATTCTCGATGTCGTCGTTCTCGGTTACATCGTCGTTCTCGGTTTCGTCTTCCTCGTCGTCGTCGTCACTCGTGTTGTCACTACTGCTGCTGCTGGATGACGACGAATCATCGTCGTCCAGCATTTGAAGTTGTTCCATAGACGCCATTGTTGTTGTTAATTAGAAACTAGATGGTGATTAAAAGTAACTAGTTGTTGACAAACATAATGAAGACCATTGTCAAAAGCCAATAATAATTAATTGAATAAAGGAAATCAATCCAAAAATACAAAAAGAGAACAACACTCGGGATTCCAACGTGGTCCCCCACCGTAGTACGTACTAACCGAGCCCGAGCATGCTTAACTTCGCTGAGCAGACGGGAAGCGGTGCTGTCATGCTGGTATGGTCGTTCCCGCTTAGAGGAGAGGTTCTTGCGCACTATTAAATCTATAGCTAATCGAATGAATCAAAAGCAATCACCTGTGACGACGCTTCTTTGCATTCTTTCCAATAGTTACAGTTTCATTCTTGATTTGAATTTCAATTGCCGCTTTCATTGGAACAAAACAGACAGCATTGCCGTGGGGAAGGAGTGTCGGAAGAGACGAAACCAATAGACTCCTGTTAGTGGATACTCTGTTACAATGAGTCTCGAGAATATGGACGACGATGACGAAGAAGAATGGATTCCCATGGTGGAAACCTGTGGACGACCAAACCCACACCCACGAGGAACCTTCCGCCCAGCGCCTGGACACCAAGAGCAGTTCCTCGTCCCGAGTTGCCTATTCCACAAAAGAGAAACCTCATCCCCTTGTTGTCAAAAGAGAGCAGCAAACCCAGATCGGTGCTTCGCCAAAGCAGCAGCAGCACCCGGCAAAGCAGCAGCAACAACGCCAAGCTTGAGAGCATCCAAAACAAGCTCCAGGATCGAATTTCGATACAGACCCATTTGGTCGATCGGCCGCTGGATTATTTTTGGCAGAGGTGTTTGATCAATTTGTTGCGACAAATGTGGACACTGGAAATACGAATACAAGTCGGCCTATTGATGCTGGCCACGGGCCTTGCAATGAGAGTGGTTTTATGGTCCACCTGGTACTTGCTGTATCCACGATTTGCCATTCTCTCGTCGGTCTTCCTCGTGAGTTTCTTTTATTTGGATCCCTTGGACATTAGCGATCAAATAAAGGCAACCTGGAACGTGATCGAAGCACTCTTTTCGCCGTCCGAAAAGGAGATAATACAGGGCATCGACGCCCATAAATTGCGGAGGCTGTCTCTGGTTCTCTTTGTGATACCGTCCATTCTTGGAAATACGAACCCTCTCCTTTCTTTCCCGCATCAATGCGGGACTGGTATTGACGAACACAGGCGGTTTCAATGGATGGTCGACGGTCTCACTGTACTTTTACAATTTTGGAGTGGCGGCTTGCATTTTGTCCGTCATGCTATTTTTGCGCAAATGGCGCTTTATGAGACCCTGCGATGTATCGTACCGTGGGCTGTTGACCTTGTATGGGTTTTCACTTCTTGTGACAATTTGCAGCTCTGGCATCCACAACGCGAGACAGATCCCCGCCCTGGCAGCTCCCTTTCTGACAGCGACGGCTACGCTCCTCCTAATGTACGAGGACGACAGCTATGAGTGGCTTTCCCGGATTACTCGACAAGCCTTTCGACTTTCGTTAAGAGATGTCCTTTCCATGGTCAGCGAAAGTGTGACGGACGATGACATGCTGCAACTAGCGATTTTGAGATGGATTTGCGATTTCTGGGCCTCCCAATCTGAACAAAAACCTCCTGCAACAAACTCGGCGGCGGCAAGTGGTAGAACTTCGTTTCAGTCTGGATCAAAACAAGAACACGACGAGTCTGCTACTTCGGAAACAACTGCGAATCAACAACCACCAGCAACATCTAACGAAGTAGTACCCTTTCGACACAACAGCGTCCGATGGGAAGAGCTTCAGCCGATGCTCAACATTGAAATTGATCACATGGAAACAGAGATTGATGCGCTTCGAACGGAAACTGCTCACAGCAGTCAGGATACTGATGCTGGCCAGGGCCAGAATCCACCAAGGCCAACGACGATGATGAATCCACAAAATGATCATCCACTCATGGGACTCAAAGAAATGCTCCTCGAGTTCGACGTAGACGAGCGTGCCCAGCCAGCGGTTTTGGCCTTCCGGAGGGCTGTGGAATCCTTTCCACCCAAAAAGAAGACGGCAGTGACGATATCCATTTTGCGCAGGTGCCCGGCACTTCTCACAATCCTGATGCACACATTGTTCTTGAGCGATCTTCAGTCGGTGTTCTTGACCAGTCTCATTCTGTCCCCATTCGTTCTCGTAGAATATTATAGAATTTCAGAATGGATGGAGACGTGCCAACGAGTCAAATCAACATCCAGTGAGTCCATCGAACGAGAAGAGGAACGAAACGATTGGAGAATCCCGTCATCCCTCCGACACATTGACACAATGACCATTCTGCTTTCCGGAGACGCAATTCGCCCGCCTTCGCTTTTGATCGTTTGGTTCAACATTGTAAGCTCCGTCTCGGCGTTGGAGGTGGGGCTATCTACCGCACGATGTGTCGAAACCACGGCTGTTGCCATTGAATTCGCGGGAAGCGCCATGTCCCTGGTAAAATTCGGCTTTGAGATTTCGGAAAATGGACTCCTGCACGGTGTTATGGTGTTGGCAGGAGAAGTCCTGTCCATTTACGGAAACGGGAGGGACATTCGCAACCTGGACGTTTCGGACCGAAACACGGCGCAGTATACCAGTGCAGCCGTCCGTGCCGTTCGCCACGGGCAGAAAATTGTCAAGAACATACACACAATTTCGGAAGATCGAAACGTTGTATCGTTTGCCCAGCCGTTACTCGATTTCTTATCCATGTTGACAGGGGGAAAGAGAGAAGAAGAAGCAAATGATGTTTCTGAATCTCCAGATGATCACGAACTGCACTTGGATGAAGCTGAGCTACCAAATCAAAATGACACGAATCCCGAAAAATCAAACGAAAGCAAAGCGACAATTAATTCGGAGAGCGCGGAAGAGAAGTTGTCGCCAACGGCGACCATGTCCGAAAGAAAATGCACCTCTGACAAGCCAGAAGACACGAGTATTGTATTGTCCGGAGAGAGCGAATCGGTATCGAAGGCACGTGCTCCCGAGGAGGATCTTTCACAGGTCATGGACATGATAGCAGCATCATACGAACAAGGATTGATTGACGAAAGCGAAAAAGACGACTTTTTCAACAAACTTTCAGCTATGCAAAAAGAGGAATTATACGATTCACCAGTCTTATCTGGGATGAAACGAACGTTGACGATAATTCTTGAGAATGGTTTGATGATTCCCATTGACACTGATAATGTTGGATTGTCGAATATTAATCACAGAGAATCTCAAGATTCTTCACTTGAAGCGAGGCTTTCTGTTGAAATTGCTACAAAAGTACCAGATATCGACTGTTCCGATTCATCTCAGACCGATTTGAAGGGAGTCCGGGATGAACAGGAAAACGAAGCTCAAGCGACGCAACCAATGGAACAAAACAATGATATTCTAACGCTTGGTGTAGCAGCGTTAGGTGTTGTAGCAAGTGGTCTCGCGTTGTCGATGAAAAGCGATTCTCAACAATCCGACAGCAAACAACATTATCTCGCCATCGAGAACAATACAGCAACGGATGAAATCAAAAGAGAAAGATCTCCTTCCGTTGAGATTGTAGAACTGACCGATGAAAATACAGAAGATGAATGGGTGTCACTAGAGTAGACTAATAACTTTTTGGAGAATCTATTTTATCATGCAAATTTACTGTTTTGGTGCCGTTTATAGGTCTACTGCCTTGCGAAAGAACCCCGCCTCTCCGTTCTTTATGAAATGCTGTGCACGAGCGTGCTCGGCTTTTTTGTGTTTGGCAATGAAATATGGATTTTCTCCCTTATTTCGAAAACTTGGACAATCGTAACATCCTTTTTGGGGACAATCCGAAGTTGTCACACACTTGGCTCTCAAGCTATGATACAGTGAGGTACGACGGTTTCGATCGCTGTCTCTTCTTGCTACATGGAGAGGGATGTGCCCTTGATGGTGCGGTGGTGAATAATCAGCATCACCCTCTTTACCATTACCATCTCTCGCGATCTCACATTTGCTCAATTCCTGGAACGAGACTTGATGCATGCAAGAGACGGGGCAGGAAAGGACTGCATCGTCGACATCTAAAGCAGCCCTTTGAAAGTAGGTCCTAGCGCGGCCTGATTCCATCATTAAAAACGAATTCGGTGAAATGTTAACGCACTGCTGACAACCAATGCATGAATCTTCGTCAATGAATACTATATACCAGTGTCAAGGAATATAAAAGAGTCAGCAACATAGTTTTAGCCGTAACAATACACACAGTACAGGCAATCCAACATACCAAATTTTCCATCTCGAATTCGAAGAGGAGTCTTTTTATCGTCTGCCATCTCCACAAGTTTGTGGCTGCTCTCTTTTACATATCTATCTGAATCGTTATCACTTTGTTTTTCGGGTGCAGTGTAATCCCAATCTAAAATCTCACACTCGTCCATGAAATCTTGATCGCTCGCATAATCGTGCAGTTCCGAATCTCTTACATTCATCTTTTCCAACTTGTGCATTCGTTCTTCTTCTATGGGTGACAAGATTCCATGAGCTGCAAATTAACATTTGTGAGTGATGGAATGAATGGGAGTACTTCCGAAAGTCTTTCCCTCTGTAGCAACTTACCACGAATATCCCTCCAAACAGCATCTTTGAATTCGTTCCTCCATCGGAAATGACGCTCTAATGATCCCGACGAAAATCTCGCTATGTCACCAACAATGCATTGAAAATAGAGTCTTTGGAAGTCTTCCTCAACCAACCTACCACTTCCATATACTCCAAAGTCCGACATGGTTTTCAAAACTCGTCTGTCGTTTTGGGTGACCTTGAATTTTTCTACTTCTTGCAGTGATTTTGTCATCCAAGCAGCAACACCCCTTCTATCCATCGACAAGATTCCATCGCGGACACTAGGCTTTGCGTGTTCCTTAAACATCTTCGAGACTGCACGTCTTAGAAAGTCTGTCGCCTCAAATTTATCCGAATCCTCTTTCCAAACTATCAACTGTGAAATACTATTCCTTTCCTCTTCTGTCAGAGGTGCCAAAGCCCTGCCTTCCTCAATCAGCAACGTGTCTGGTTGCTCGTTGCAGCGCACAAGCATTGAAATCTCCTCGTCCATGTTGTCAAGCAGAGCTTCTTCCACGCTGCGATCTGCGGCGGTGGGTTCATCGAAGGAAGTATCATAAAGAGGTCCATCACCCAAAGTGTGAAAATCGTTGTGAATCTCGTCTATTATATCCTCAATCCAAACGTCTTCCTCTGACATTTCTTCGTTTGCTGTATTGATCTCGTTGTCGACTTCCTCATAGTCAACGGCTGGACTTGTGCTGTCATCCGACTCGGAATCATAAGGATATTCCCATTCCATGACATCCCATTCACTTGAAGGAGAGTAGTTGCTGTCGTCATACTCGTTGGTCTCGCTATCAGAAATATCGGTCGAGGACATGCATAGTCTTACTCTACGCGAAACACCATGATTGCAAGGGACAAAGACGAAAGACGACCCGACACCAACGTGGTGGGAAAAGGTCGAAAGAAACAGCAATAACTTTTGGATGTCCGCCCATCATTGTTGCTCAGATTCTGATATAAAACGATAGTGAGGTATGTTGTGTGGATATACGATTGTCTGACGAGTCTTTTTATGTTGTGTTCCTTGCACGATCGATTCATTCGAGAGAGAATATCGCAGAAGAAAGAACCACGGAAATCAAGATTTCCGAAACGGTATGTTTGATGTTCTTGCAAGATATGACAAACAGACGTTCTTTTCCATACTCTTTACGACCCCATTCAATCGTTTGTTTAATGCCGATCGATATTTTGGTCGCGGCGAATGACGCACAGAGTCCATTAATTCCAATGGAATTTTTTCAGTCACCAGTCAAAATGATCATCTGAGAAGGGGTTTCGTGATTGTGCATCATTCATGAGAAAGGCTTTTTCTAAGAATTGCCGTCCTCATACCTACGGGGGGAGAGTCAACATAACGACGAAGCAAACTTTTGACTACCAAAACACATGTCTCGTTATCGTCAATTTGACGAAATAAACCAAATAGAAACGAAGGAATCGCTACAAAGATACCAATCAGAATGAAATATTCGAAAAAGGAGCTCTTCGGAGGCGCCATCACAAGCGATTTCCCTTCCGACTGGATAGATCTTTCCGATGTTCGGCCCATTCCCGACAACCAGGAATGCTTCGCGGAGAGTTTAGTCGGTGGCAACCCCAAGATGCTGATTGTAGAGATTCTAGAATTGCAGGGAGATGTCGAAGATAAGGATGCCGCGGGTTTCTTTTTCAACGATTTGGCAGAACGCAACGATGCCTTGCAAGACCCAAACGACATTCGATTTGTGGCAGCGAAGGAACCTGCGTCGCCGAAAGCACTCCTTGAAGACGATTCGATTGTGAACGGAACCAACACGGTCCGAGTTTGCGCCGGATGCGGGTATCAGAAGGTTGCCATGGGAAGAGATTTCGACAATGCGGGCAATAGTCGACGAACACAGCAAGAAATCAAATGCATTCGGGTGGATTTGTATGTCCTCCGCTTACCCAAGCAAGAGACCGATTTGTTAATAACTATATCAAGCCCCACCGATGATATGAATCTCGATGAAGTGTCTATGGAAGCCTCCACAGCTACAAGCGAGATCCTGAGTCGCGTCGTTTCCATGTTTCGAATCGATAACTGGGATTTATTTGGGTAAAAGAATTATTATGAATTTACCGCGTGCAATGATCTAATAGCAAGTCTTGGTGTCGTTTGCTCGACAGTAGTTTGGTATAGGCGAATGGTTCATAGCTCTTGTTATCATTTCGTCATCATGATGCCGGAAGAAATATTGTTCTTAAATCCGTGTCCGTGTACCAAATCCGCCACTGCCTTGTAAATGGATCAAAGTACGTATTCACCTCGTGCCCTAGAATGGTTGGGTCGCCGGAATATATCCTCGTGTTTCGGTTTCGGACCTTTTCCCTTTCCTCCATGAAACGAGCTCGCATCTGATGCAACGTGCCTCCCCCCTTTAAGAAACGATTGTTCTTTACTTTTTTGGCGGGCGTCCGCCGTCTTCGGACATTTAACAAGTTGTCTTCGCCGTCGGGCAGTCGCTGCGGCAGCGGATAATCATTCTCGTCGTCGTCGACAACGGTGTGGTGGGTTGGAAACAACCCGCATTCGTTATTCCCCCTTTGGGCCGATCGGTTGACGACGACACACATGGACATGGCTAGTTTCCGAGCTCCGGTGGAATGCCCCATGTCATCAAAAAAATCCGTCGCATCACGGCCGCTGTGTACCATGAGTGTGTCGGGTGAACCTGAAAGCAAATAGAATCAATCTGTTAGAATCACAATTGAAACCATAAAAACGTGAAAATCGTGTCGTCGTTTTGTGTACTCACCTGGATGGCTAAACAGAAATAGAGAAATGTCGTAAATATTGGAATGAATCCCCACCAAACAACTGGTGAATGTATTGTGGCCCGCAAGAACGTAATCTAGATACGACTGGCCAAACAGAAAATAGAAATCCTTGTCGTACGACCATTGTGTGCAGTTTGACCGCTCAAATGCGAGCTTCCCCACTTTCCATTTGAAAACGATCCATGCATAGTCTCGGTGCCACAGTGTCTTCCATATTGCCGCGCACGTCAGGTTGTTGGAGTCACTTGTAATCTTGTGGTAAGCTTTCGAAACGCAGGCGAGATTCACGACGTCGCGTGGATGTAGAAATGATGCGATTTGAACGTGAACGTCGGGTGGGATTTCTCGCGTAAAGGGATCGGAACCATACTTTTTCAGAGGCAGAGACGACGGAAGGGACTTGGGTGGGGACAAGGGCGACGACAAGGATTTTATCCTTTCTGCTTTCCTCCAAATCATAAAGCAGTGAATAGTCGCCAAGATTGGTTCGGGAGAAGCATAATTGCCTACATGTTCCAAGAGATCTTCTGGACTCATATCATTCCCCGAAGTAGTTTCCTTGTTGTCGCGATTATCATAACCGTCGAATCCCAGACAGAGCAATTCGGCGAAGTTCAATATAGGTCTCCCAGAGCAATACATTCCTGCGCCCTCTAATAGGGCATCAGCCATGAGTTCTATCTCATCGGTTTTGCTGGATATCGTAGTAGTAGTAGTAGTAGTACTTGTACTCGCTTTCTTGTTGTAGTTTGTTCCGTTGCCAAGAGTTTCGTCTTCGTCGTCGTCTTTGTGATAGGAACGATTGCAACTAATCTCTCGTCGATACACCGTCACGGCACTTAGTACAGCCCAGAGCGCAACGTACGCTCCGTACGCTGATATGCACTGGGAAACTTTGTGCCAATCATTTAGATGAGTCGACAATTCGTGTCCCAAAGACATGGTTGCCGGCTATTTCTTTCCGGATTTTTTCCAGAGATGGACGAGTTGTTGGTGCTCTTTAAATCTGTACAAAATGGAAGGCGAAGTGCATTTCAAGACAGCGATGTTCCTGTGGAGAAGTACGGCTGATACAAGGTTGTTTTAGAGAGCCAATGTTGTAGTTAACCTCCTGAATTCACTCCATTCATCCAACCAACACTGGGGATCGTCGATTGCTATTTTTATTCTTTTTCGTTTTCTTTATTTTTAATGCGTTTTTCTTAGGGTGTAGCAAGGTGGTTGGGGCCGTTCCGGGCATCTGTCTGGAGTCAGCAAACCAAATGCTGTTCCGTGTTCACATAATTGATCGTGTAGTATCCGTTGTTGTGAGTGAACGTGCACGAATTAACACGGGGTCTCGGGAACAAAAACCCGAACTTCGAATCACTATGTATTGTGCGTACATATGCTCCATATACTGATATGTACAAGGATGAAAAAATCGTACCAAATTCGGGAAGCTTTCAAAAAATTGATTCATTTTGATTCATTGCTCTAGTGTAGGATATAATATTATGAATTTATCATTAATGATTATTAAAAGAAAGGAATACAAAAAATTATTCTAGTGCGTACAATTTTTCAAAACCCAAACTGTTCACAGTGAGAACGGCGCTTTTCGCGGATGGAAACTCTCTCAAGGTCCACTCATCATCATGTTTGGGTTGGGATTTTGCGGGTACGGATTCGGATTCATCATGTGCGGGGCGGGAGGAAGAGAGGGCGGTTCAAAAGTTGTGGACGAATTCAGATTTCCGTACATTTCATTCTCTGCGTAGCCGCTGGTATTGACCATGCCATATCCCCCGCGACCAAATCGGCGTCGATATTGCGTAAAGTTAAATGCATCAAATCGTTTCTTCCAGATGTAATATCCACCCCCAACAAGAGCGACAAAAATAAACGTGTTCCGGATCCAATGAGACTTCTTGGTCTTCTTTTCGTCATCATCGTCTGCTGGAAGTTTGGCATCGGATGGAATGTATGGCTTTGCTGTAGGCTTATTATCGGAAGGAGTGTATGGCTTTGGTGTAGGATTGTCATCGGAAGGAGTGTATGGCTTAGGCGTAGGATTGTCATCGGAAGGAGTGTATGGCTTAGGTGTAGGCTTGTCGTCAGAAGGAATGTATGGCTTTGGCGTTGGCTTGGCCACAGGAGGTTTGCTAGGACTAGCAACGGGTTTAACCGTTGGCGACGTGGGAGACGGAGGCAGTGTTGGAGCAACGCCATCAGATCCCTTAAGGCATTTCTTGGCGAAATCCTTGTAAAAGTCCCAGGCTTCTTCCGAGATCTCGTCTTCACAATCCAGCCTGCGGAAGGCTGGAAAAGCGCCCGCATTACCACAGTCGTCTTTCACGAATGCACACTGATCCTTGTTCTCAAAATCTACGGTTGTGAATTCTTTTTCTAGATTACTCTTGCAGGGTCTCCAAAATTCGCTCCAAGAATCACAGTCGATTGCATCGAGAGATTGACAAGCATCAATCGACTCATAAAGAATCGTTTTGAAATTCATGAAAGAAGGACAAAGTGGGCATGCATCAGAAGCCTTTTTCGAACAATCACAGAAAGAGGCCCCGTGATCGTACAAGCTCGAAGCAAGGGCAGAGATGGCTTCTTTGGGTGCGTTCTTATTGCTATCCACGGTCGGGTTGGTGATGGCATTCTTCAAGATCTGCATGCATGACAATGCGGTTCGGCCTCCGTGGTTTTCTTCGTCTCTAAAAGAATGAGCACATGTTTCGAATGCATCGAGCTGTCCAAAGTTATTTTGATCGAAATCAGTAATCAATAGGGACACACTATCCAAATTGGAACACGAGGAATAATCCATCATGGCCGAAGTTCCATCGATTGTCTGCTTCGGAGTACAATCCTGCACAATGTTTTTGTCTTTACTAGCATCCGCTGGTGGCAAGACTTGCCCTGGTCCCGACTTGGTGGAACAGAAGTCACTCATTGTCTTGTCAGTGCACGAGCACATGGTACAGTCAACAACTGCTTCAAACTTTTTAAGCCCATGGCAATAATCTTTCGCATCCGGGTCGACTGGAAGGAAGAAGAAAAGGGTCTGGTGTCAGTTGTTTCGATCGTATAGTTGGAGATTATGAATGATCCCATTCATAAAAAATCATATCACTTACAGCATTTATTACAGTCGTCATCCTCTTCACATGCGCCCAACTGAACTACACACTTCGATTCGATACAACTGTATAGGTCCTTGAAGTCCTTATAGTCTGGATCCCTGCTTGGGTCAATGTTTGGCTTTCTATCGTCGCATGTCTTTGCGCAGACGTCACCTCCCGCGCTGAAATCGCAATCTCCTGGCGAACCCCCACCAGCAACTAGGAAGAAAAAGTCAACAGTTGAGGTGAGAACGAGTTGCATTCGGGCGGGGGAAATTCCTAGAGAGCACGTTTGATTCGAGATACTTACTCGAAGGAGAACCTTCTGACATTGGTCGGATTTCCCAGCTAACTTCAACTCCCCAAGTACCACCTTTTGTCTGTGCGTTGTAACACTGAGGGGTCTTGGAGAGACAAATGTATTCGGTGCTTTGAAAGCCGTCGGATAAGCCTCCCTGGAAAACGACATCTGTTTTGTCGTCTTCGGCCTGAATTGTCAATGTGGTAGTATCCCAGCCATCACCAAACGAATCGAACATGACAAGACGGTATTTCGTCTGGTCCTCGCCACACTTTGTTTCGGAAGGAGTGGGAATGTTGCCGCTTTTCCCATCCGCGATACATTTGGTGGTCAAATCGGAGTCACAGTAGTCACTTGCAGGGTCCCTGCAGGCATATCCTTCGAGACCACAATGATTATAGCTCCCAAATACATCATCATCATTTGTGCATGAATCCGCGCAACAATCTCCTCCATCGTATCCACAAATTGCGGTGTTGTAGCAACCATCGAGGTTCTCGTGACAGGTACCATCACCAATCCAACTACTGTGGATTCCTTCCCAGTAGCACTCGGTCAGAGCGTCGCAGTCAATCGTATCGTCATCATCATAGTAGTATTGGTCGTCGTCGGTCCAAACGACGCACGAGTCAAAGGTGTTGCAAAATGTCTGTTCCGCATATTTGTCGCTCAAGAGATCATCGCAGTGGTCGGCCTTTGTCAAAAAGCCGACAACTTCCGAACACTCTGTGCCAGGAGCAAGACCAGTCCAATCAACGTCTCCAATGGCGAGAGAGTCAAAACAGCTGCGGCACGGTTCGTTGTCGAGACAAGCAATGAATCGAACATCGCACAAATCAGTGTCTTCTAATTTACGGCCCATAAAAGTTGTGGGCTTTGTTGGCGTTCCTGCTGCATCGCCCTGGATTGCCGTGAGAATGCGATGAACTTCGACGCGGTTCTCGTGAATGCTTTGGACATTCGAGAGAAAACTGTTGTTGCGTGTGTTGATTTGAAAGAGATAGAAACAACAATATCGTGAGAAAAAAGAACACGAACAAAAGAATTTACTTTCGGAACGCTTTCGAAGGAGGGCCCAACCAAAACTCCAAATCGTCGAGAGATGAACGAATGGACAACAAATCAAACGAATTTATATCGTCGAAATCCAAAGAATACGGTCGTGAAGCACAAACGGATCGTACCTTTTGGCAACGGCATGGGTCAAAGGCAAACCGGTCGCTTCCGTAGTGGAAGCAGTAGTTGCTGTTGCGAAAACTACCGGTAGGAACGTTGCTCCTACTCGCAATTGCATGTTTCAGATAGGATTGTTGTCGGCTCTATGAACTGTTAGGATTGTGTGCAAGATGGTTTGGTGGTTGATCTTTGTTTTGAATCTTGCAGACGTCAATGACTTTTCAAAACAACAAAATAATGAAATTGTCGCGTTTGTCTCGTGCAGTTTTTGATTCAGCAATCACGAAGATCAAAGAGCCGCGGGGCCGAATGCAGGCCTGATTGTGGTGGCACTCGTGCGTTAAAAATTTCTTTCGTTTGAAAAAGTTCGTTCTCAGCTCATCGTTCTTTTCTTCTTGAACCGGTCTTTTCGTGCTTTTCTCGTGCGCGATGAGAGTTTCTGAGTCTTGCTTCCACTCCTGTATCAGTACATACTATTCATACCGCCAAGATCTAGTATGAGTAGTTGGACTCCTCTCTCTCTCTTTCGAAGACGAAAAAAAATAATGGCTCGGCATGTTTTGCCAAGCTTCTCCTGCTACGAAAACCATTAGTATTTAAATGGCTAAAACTAATTCACTATAGTGTCAATCTAAATGTACTACAGGGTTGATCCTTTGGGATTCTTGGGCGTAGTGCTATTGCGTGTAATATTTCGATAATTAACGATGTTTGGACTACTGACGACGACGATGATATTGTGTATCTAGCTACGCGTTTGCATTTGTTGTTGAGTATTCCGCCAACACCATAAATCTGAATATGCACCTTCCCACACACATTAGACGGTCATGACTTCCTTTTCCTTCTTCGAAACAATGTCGTCAACCTCCTTGACCTTGGCATCGGTCATCTTTTGGATCTCATCTTGGGTCTGTTTGGACTCGTCCTCGGAAACATCTCCGCTCTTTTCTAGCTTTTTGATGGCATCAACGGCTTTTCGACGAACGTTTCGGATGGCAACCTTTCCGTCCTCACCTATCGCCTTGCACTGCTTCATCATCTCCTTACGGCGATCTTCCGTCAAAGCTGGAATGTTCAACCGAATCACATTTCCGTCGTTCTGGGGCGTCAAGCCAATATCGGCTTCCATAATGGCCCTTTCGATATCTCCAATAGTAGATTTGTCAAAGGGTTCGACCGTGAGTTGCTGAGCGGATGGCACCGAGATGGTCGCCATCTGGTTGATGGGACTCTCAACTCCATAGTAATCGGCTTTCACGAGATCCAAGATGGCAGGAGAGGCGCGGCCCGTGCGAATCGTGTTCATGTTGGACATGACGGACTCGACGGATTTTTCCATTTTGTCCTCGGCATCCAGAGTGGCTTCCTCAATCGACTCGGCCATGAAGAGGGTAGGCAGTCCGCGAGATGCCGACGAGAAAGGTTGCGTCGGAGCAAAGGCGGTTGTGGTAGCGATAGCTACCAAGAGGTTGATCAAAGTAAGTTTCTGCATCTTTCTTAAATTACTGAGTGTCAGAATGTGGGGTTTGGTTCAAGCAAGGATGAGGTGAAAGAATATTGTGATGAGAGGAGAGTTGCAGTCGAGACGGATATTCCATCTTCGTGTGGCAGTCGTACTTACCGCTTATTCAGTTTCTTGTTCTCTGCTGATTGATGTGATTATTGGACACATCTGTAGAGTACCATCTGTGAGAACCCGTAGAAGGGTGTCAGTTATCGGGGGATACCGATAAACTGATTGCAGTATTGCGCTTTGCGATCCTGAGAGGCCTCAAATTTTAAGACGACGAGATGACGTACGAAAGACTATGATTCATCATCGAAGACTAAAATTCAATCAAGTCTTGGGAAATGAGGATTTTCGATTGAGTCGAACTATTCAATCACATATCGATGACAAGTTTCTTTCCCATCCCATCATCAGTCAGTCAATCAGAATCAAGAAATCACAGACACAAAAATACCAGGATCCATTCATCATCTTGTTGATGGTCGGCAGCATTCACCTCACTCCTGACTCCATCCCTGTAATCATCGTTGCAATCTTTCCCATCCAAGCGTTTCCATCAAGCTGACCACAACGTCGCATAGGGACGAAGAAAGGTATCGAAAGAGTAGATATGACTAGAGAAAGAACAACATGTTAACAACAATACTGTCCAGCGCCGCTCATTCGAGGAACAATTGCGGGAAACGCAAACTTGTAAGGTTGTGCGGTGGTTTTTCAAGCCACCTTGGTCAGATTCATGGCTGTGATCCTGATGCTGGATGCGATGAGGTCCCCTCGTCACTCTCTGGTCTCAAGAATCGTCGGCCAATGAATGGATTTAGTAGCGGCTTGGTTCCTTCTAATGCTAGACATCTGCACCACTTACAGCAGCCTGTGGATAATTCGTTCCGTTCAATATGTTCTTCGGGCCAGAGTTCGCTCTGTATCAGAACGATTTGAGTGCAACAACGATAGTGAATCAAGGTCGTAGAGGTTTCCACAGCATTGCCGGCGCTTCCCCTCGTCAGATGGCCGATCTCGAAGAGCGTGTTTGGTCAGCAGTGGGCTCAAATGTCAAGGATCCAGAAACCAACATGCATCTCCATAGCTTGGGATGGCTGCATCGAAAATTGACCGCACCGACGAAGGATTCCGTCGAAATTGTCTTGAAGCTACCAACAGCTTTTGCACCCATCACTAGAGTCGCTTGAATCAAAAGGTACGAGTAAGAGGCAAAACAAGAAATCGATCGGTGGCTGGCAGACAACAACTTATCAGTGGAAGTCGAAGTTGATGTCAAATCCACTGCAAAACAACCGATCCCATGGACTGTGCAATCTGGGCAACAAAGCCAAGACGATGTGAACTCCACAGTAGGCCCCGGCCTTGCCAACGTTTCACACTTTTTGGCAGTCTATAGCTGTAAGGGAGGTGTCGGAAAATCTACGGTCGCCGTCAATCTTGCATATGAACTAGCATCGTCTCGGGGGGCGTGTGGGCTTGTTAGATGTAGACGTTTATGGTCCAGTCTCTTCCCTTGATGGTCAATCCCAACGACGATGCAGTTCGAAAGTCGTCATTGGGAGCGAGTATGGTTCGCCCTATTGAACACGAGGGAGTCAAATTGCTTTCACTCGGGTATGTTTCGTCGAATAGCGGGAATTCCAGGAAGTGGCAAAAGTGACAATGCAGCAGTTTTACGTGGACCAATGGCTGGGAGGGTTGTCACGCAACTGTTGAAAGGCACGGAATGGGGAGACTTGGATGTTCTAATACTCGATTTGCCCCCTGGAACTGGAGATGTACAGTTGACAGTTTGCCAAGAGGTCAATCTAAGTTTTGCGGTGGGTGTAACAACTCCGTCGAACTTAGCTATAGCAGACGCCCGTAAGGGTATCTCTATGTTCAATACCATGGGAATACCAACGGTAGCAATGGTCGAAAATATGGCTTACTTTGAATGTGACGACGGTTGCAGGCATTATCCATTCGGTAGAGGGTTCGCTGGAGAAGACACTCAAACCGACAAAGGCATATTGAGCAATACACTATCATCCGAGAACATATGCCAACTCCCAATTTCGGGCATTGCTAATGATGCCATCGATACTGGAGTCCCAATCTGCATTTCGCGTCCCGAAGAAGCAAAACATGAACTGGATGCGTTTACAAAACTGGCGAAGATTGTTTCGAGAGAACTATTTCAATTACCGTACCGAAAGGCGTCATCGGAGGGAATGGTGCGTTTAGAAGATCAACACTTCGACTTGTCTACTATTCATTTGTCAGCTGATGGGGATTCTCTCAAGGTACAGTTCTTCTCCGAGAATGGAGCACTCCAGAAGCGGATTCCATCTGAGAACCTTCGTAACCTGGATCCCATGAGTGGTCAAGCAATTGACGAAAGCTCTTCGGTAGCCGACAACGAAGGGTCAGAAAAACAAAAGCGAAACCGTGATTGTATCAACCCACAAATCCAATTCTACCGCATCCGATGGTCCAGCAAAAGTGACACCGGAACGAATCGAAGAGAAAGGTCGTGTTGGTATTGAGGTGACATGGAGCGATGGAGCGAGATTTATCTATCGCCGAAGTGTGATAGCTATTGCTGCAGGTGGAGATATAGTAGAAAGTTAACTCTAATAATTTAGTTTATAACTCTGAACTTGATTAACAGCCACGAAAGGATATTATACATAACACGATTCCATTTCAACCCGAGAAATAGCTCGATGTTTTTGTGTGTGAGTATTCGATAACAATTCAGTTCAGTTGTGTACACAGAGTTGTATTAAACAGTACAAATGCGAAGTAATAACATGCGGAAGATGCGAAATGCTGTGACCGATAATTACCTTCTCATAGCAGAAGATAGAGTCACAACTTTCTCGGAGCGTAGCTTGCGATGGTTTATTCCAGATCACATCTTCTCAAAATTTGATAGCGTGTAGGTGTGTAGGTTTGTGCGAGTATACATGGGTCTGCATCCGACCCGAGTGAGGATGATAATGATTACAACGGTGAAAGCGTGCGCGCTTGGCCTCCATTATCTAGTAGTATAAGCCAACATTAGTAGACGTGTTGGGATTGCTCGATGGTAATTGTTGCGATGGGTTGATGTTCGAAAATTGAACGTTCTCGTGAATGACCCCAGCAGCAGCAGAACCCTGCCACGATTGAATCCTGCTCATTTGATTCATCATATTTGGACCTTCTGGCTGCCCACTAAAGTCATTCAAATTACCACGCATGGTCGTTGGCATCGGCATCGACGCCGTCAACTCCGATGTCTGATCATCATTGTTGAAGTTTCCTTGTTCGAAGAGCTGCGGTTGTCCATAATAGGCAGGAGCGTCGTTGCGGTAGTCTCTTGGAGAATCATCAGGCGGAGGAGGTCTACCTCGGTTCATAGGAGCAGACCTCGGAATGAATTGATTGTCTGCTCTTGAGTTCGAAGGAAAAAGACGTTCGTCATCATAATTCTCACCCTTGCTGATTTGCGCCACCATTCTCGGCAGGAGTGTCGAGCATGGTTAGCAAAGCAGACGTCATCATTGACAACCCATCGTCAACCTCCCCCCGTAGAGGCTGAGCTCTAGAATCCCGATGATTTGGATTACCCTCCGCGTACCATTGGAGAAGCAGTCGACGCACTTCGAGGACGTCCTTACATTCCTTTCGTCCAAGGCACTGTGGACACTTGCGCTTCTAACCATTTCTTCGTGGTTGGAATGACTTGCTGAACGCACCCTGGTGTGATCGAACGACGCAGAACGATGCCCCCTCCAAGTTGGTACCCCACCATTTGAATCATAGAACAAAGCGCCACTGCTATCGCTCTGGGCACTTCCCGTCGATACAACCTGAGGAAGACTGTATCCACTGCTCACACTACCGTTGGCCTTTCTATTGTTCCAGAGTGAACCATTTGATGCCTCGTTGGTGACTTCAGAGGTTTCAAACGAAGACGCAATTGATGTGGATGATGTGGATGATGCAATTGTATTAGCCGTGAAATCCTTGGAACCGTTTCCATTGGGCTGAGAGATCGAAACAACGTGCGCTGGAGCGTTTCCGTCCAGAGAGAGAAAGGTTACTGTGCCATCCGCGACGACAAAATGTCCTTGTTGCATGGATCCAGGAGGTAGAGCTGTGACATAGTGAACTTTGGGACCGTTGCGGTGATCTTGAGACTGTCTATTGTTTAGATTATTTCGCCCGTCATCGAATCCGTTTCTGCTCCTGCTGTTATCGTGGTGGTACTTGAGGGGGTGGTGATACCTGCACGTTGCTCCGTACTTGCATCGTCCATTCTTCAAAAAGTATATGCAATTTGGTTCGTCTGGTCTCTGAGGCAGTATTTGGACGCCCGAGTCATTCCCGGCTTTCCACATTGCTCCTGAGTGAGGTCCCCCGTCTTCCTTTCTGCTGCCTAGAGGCATACTAACGAGTACAGCGTTGTTTCCATTCATAACGTTGGAAGTTCCTTGCATTTGGGGAGGATGATGAAACTTGCAGGCCTGACCGAATTTGCAAGTCCCGTGCTTCATATAGTACTGACATACTGGCTCATTGTATCTTAATGGAAACAATGGCTCGGATGGGTCGATGGGGGTCTTCATCCCTCCTCCACTCTGAACGTTGAGAGGATGGTTATATTTGCAAGATGCACCATATTTGCACCTTCCAGTCCTCAAGTAGTCCCGGCAGTCTTCTTTCTTCTCGGTTTTGTTCGTAACAACCCTACACCTTTCTTCGCCGGGAGAAGATCTCTGTGTGTATGGTGAAGGGACCGACATCTTGAATTCCTTCGAACCTTTTTATGCCTTTAACAAATAGAAACTGGAGTGGCAAAAATAGGAAACAATGTCTATACGCGCCTTGCTTCCTCTCCTAGCTTCCACTAGTTGCGACAACAAAGACTGAAGGGATGTTTCAATTCCTTTCGTCCTATCTAATGACTCTACTAACCCAACCGAAGAAATTAGAGTTGCATCGAAATCGATATCGCGCAAAAAAAGTCCTCTTTTCGCTATACAGCACGATCAAAACTACTAGCAATGATCTATCCGCGATGCTGACTGCCCTCGTGTTCGATGCTGCAAATCGAACCAGAACTGGAGAATGAGGACAGAATTTCTGTAAGGACGAGTTGTTTCGTTGTCTTCGATTCTACACAGGAGTGTTCACGATGATACAACAATGAAACGATTAAAGTCCTTCTGAACATACCGTCATTTCTGCGGGAACGGTATGTTTTCTGTACATGAAGTAGTGCTACGCGAAATTTCAACTGAGAGAACGAAGCAGACACGATGTGAAAACTCCTTGTTTTTTCGCGTCTCTTTTCTATTTTTCTTCTCCGTTGTTCTTGTGACGCGCGTGTTCAATGGACTCTAAATTGGTCGCGTGTTTGCAGTAGTATTCAATCGCGTTTTTCGTGCTGAACGTGCTTCCCATACTGAATTAACACGCGGTAAATGCTGACCCAGATTGCCATTTGGCAACCGTTATTCTCGGCATCAAATTGTTCGAATCAATCCTGTCATGGACATTGTACCACCACTTACTTCGAGCAATGACACGGGAATCCCAACTCAATGCGGGCAGATACCAAAAATCGGCATTTGAAGTGTGCGCTGTCGTCAAAGACATATGTTGGTGGCGGAACACTAAGAAGAACATCGGGCCGGTTGGCGCTATAAGTTCTTTTCTCCAGATTTTCCACCAATGAAACCGCTCATACCCAACCTGCCAATTAGATGTCGCGTATCTCAAGTTTTTTCTCACATTATCTCGGCCTTTTGCAACAACGAATGATCCTACAAAACTACTTCAATGAAACTGGTACTTTCAAAAGTCAGAAGGGAGCCTGGCTTAAACATTTCAAAAAGCGCCATCTGCATATGCATCTGTGTTCCAGTAGCCGGGGATTAATGCATGTGAAGTGGATGATTTGCTTTGAGAAGCAACGAATTTTTGCGAAACGCCGAAGGGAATTGAATTCTAAGACGTATTATTATTGTTACATAGTATTCTTCGTTTCTTGAGAAACCGTCTTAATAGTTAGGAGCTAAATACTACGAAGTACTGTACTAGTTTGTTCTTATTCTTCCAAAACTAGATTTATAGTCTAAAATGATACGGCCCGCTTGAGACAGAAGCGTCTTCTTTTTTGAAAAGGAAGAGCAAGAAATAATAATTTTACAAACATGGGCAGTAGTGTAGCAGATCACCGGCACAAAAGTCGTATCTTATGACGACGCAGGATCCCGAGGGCCCCGACGTCGGACGGATAATCGTCCATGTCAGTAGACAATCGGTACCTTCGGAGTGGTTTTCCAATCGATAAGAATTTCCTGGCGGAACACGAAACATGTCACCTGGACCGAGAAGAAATCGCTGAGCAGTTTCGGCATCGAGCTCGCCATCGGGTTGGTCCGGATCTCCAAAGGCGAACTTCCAACGCCTTTGGTTGAGCCATACAGACTGTAAATGTTTGCGCACACGGACCAACCGATTCGGAGTCTTTTATACCTTTCGGTGGAAGGATTAAATTTCCCATAATATAGCCCACGTAGTCCTCGTTGTTATCGCATGAGATATTGAATGCTTGTGCTGCTTTCCCGGTGACTTTCCCTTCTGTTTTCTTTCTCTTTTTGGAAAGAGGGAGGTTGCTCCCTTCCATGTTGGATGAGTAAGCGACGACCTCTACGAAAACAAAATGGTGGTTAGAAGAAATCAAAACACTTTTCAAACGAGAGGAGCAAAAAAGTACAAGACCAGTCGAAACAGCACGATTCGTGGGGCGCAAAAACTTACTTTGATCGGAGGTTTCCTCGGCTATATCATCCCAGAGGTACGCCTCCTCACCGTCGTGAAATTTATACTTCCGACGAAGTTTCTTGCTGTTGAATTCTTCCTCATCAATAGTTCCTCTTGCATCGGAAGAATCGTTCTTTCTTGAACCCTTGCTCGAACCATTCTTTTTTGTAGCCGTTGGCTTCCTTTTCTTGTAAGGTGTAGGCAGCGCTTTCTGAATTCCAGTTACGACCGGCATGTCTCCAAAGGCTTTGCCAATAAATCCATGCTCCTCGTGTGGGCCGTATTGGATCTTTTCCCCTCTCCAATACTCTAGTGGTTTGATTTTGGCACGCCTTGACCTTCTCGGTCCATTCACATCTGGCGATCCTTCTACGTACGCCCCAACAGGGACTGTCTGGTAGTCTCTGTTCGCAATTGGAATACCCTTGGGCGAGAATACCACCCTTCGGTTGTTCTTTTTCTTGCTCTTTTTACTCATTCTTAACCATTGCAGATTTGCTGTCGTCTTCTTCTTCTTCTTTGCTGTTGTCATCACTTTCAGACTCGATTCCATTTTCCTTGTTCTTTTTTCTCCTTTCTTCTCTGATTTTGTCCATTTCCTTTTTCGCACGTGCTTCTCTCACTGTCAAAGGGGTTTCGGGATCGTGCACCATGTTGAAGCCTGGACCATCGTCGTGATCATCGTAATCATCATTATTGCCAAAGTCATCTACGCTGTCTCCCTTTTTGGATTCCTCGTCATTTGATTCTTCTTGAGGCAATACCGGAGGTGCCAAATCGTCACCGTCGTCATCAGCAGCGGGAAAATCATCCTCGGCACTTGCAAGGTTTGATTCTGCGGAATTGGCGGCTTGGTTGGCTACGTTTTCCTGAGTCAACAAGCCATCGACGCCTTCTTCTTCTTCTTCGTTCGACCCTTGGCTGCGAGGACTGTACGCAACAGTCGATACTTTGCTCAGATCCCCCGGGCTCGTAAATCCACCTTTGCGTTTTAGTTTCGACACGTATTTCTTAGCGGAAGATGAATCTGTTTCTCCCTCTTCGTTTTCCGCTCCCCTCAAACCCATATCCACTTGCTGCTTCGGAGTCTTAACCGTCTTCTTTTTCGCAGCTTTCTTTCCATTCTCTTTGGTCTTCTTCGGCGACGCGGTCGCTGTCGCCTTTTGTTTGGACTCTGCTTCCGGAGATGTGGCGGAATCGAGCCAACCGTCGAGACCGACATTGCTGTCGTCTAGTTGATTAATGACGACACCCGAGCGGCCTCCCGTCTTCTTTGTTCTGGTCGTAACCATGATCGATTGCAATCCTCTCTATGCCCTTACGGGGAGTCTCGTTTTGGTTCTTTCGAACAAGTTGTCTTCAGTCTTGTACTGGGTTCACGGTGATGATTGTTGTGATCGGGCAGAACCGTGTGGGGATTCAAAATTGCATTTTTGTTGCATCAACCAATAGGCCTGCCGTAGGATAACGACACAAACCTGTATGAGCCGGCGCGCTGGTACGCGTCCCTCACATTGTATTCTCAAAATACTGAATACGAGTCCTTGTCTGTTTCTTGTGAGATTCTTTACTTAAGGGACGATTTGAAATTCGGGGTATTCATTTCAAAATCCCGCTTGTTCGGGACTCCCAAATTAAACTCATACGTACCATACGGCCATTGTTTTTGTGACTTTCTCAAACTTGAATTGGCATTATTCTGTGATGGAAATGTCATTAAATTGAATTCATCGCACTGAAGAAAGCTGGATTTGAGCAAGTTTGGTGTCGCTGACCTTCGACGGAGTTGACAAGACGTACCATGACGAAAAGGATGAACTCAATAATATCCTTCGGTTCAGCATTGCTGATTCTCCTACAAATTTTTGTCCTTGTCCATGCCGACGGGGGACAAAAACCTTCGAATGAAGATGTCCAGATGGAATGCCTGGCTACCACAAGCGACATGGATTCCTTTCGCTGCATTACCTCGGGCTCGATGAGAATTGCTTGCGTCGATGAAGATGAACGTTGTCCGGTATGGGCGAAGCAAGACGAATGCAAAACAAATCCGCAATACATGCTGGTGAGCTGCCGCAAGTCGTGCTCGTCGTGCATTCCCACTGCACCCGGGCGAAGAGCCACAAGTAGCCCTCCACGGTAGCAGTGCCAAAGTTCTAGAGCGCCTCTACGAAACACAGGAGTATCTTCACAAGGAAGCTATACGAAACGTCGAAACGCTAAAATACTGCAGGAACAAGCATCCGGAATGTACGTATTGGTGGTCGATAGGTGAATGCCAGAAGAATCCTCAATTTATGACGACAGAATGCGCTCCAGCATGCCAAACTTGCTGAATCCGCTTCGATCACTATCTAATCGCTACTATAGAAATACGAAATATTGCACAAGGTCTCATCGAAGTGTGCTTCTGTAGCGAGGTGTAGCTTAGTTGAATTACCAATCTATCTGTGGCATTCGTATTCATCAATCAGACGGTGTGCAGCGTGCCCAATTCGGATAAATAAATATCTCTTTCTTTGTCCTTCATCGCTTTATTGAAAATTGATGGCTCAAAGATAGTCTGATACAAGCCCATTCAGCGATCTTTGTCTGTTCATTATTGCTAGACTTTTTGTTTCCGTGATCACTTTTTTCCGTTCCGATAATTTGATTCTACACAAGCCGGTGAGCGACAACTAGTCTTGAAAGGTGCTTGGTGCTTTTTGCCATTGTTGTAGACGCTGGTGCTTAAATGTTGTGCCGAGAAAAAGTCAACTTCACTGAACTCCATGGCTGCAAGACTGAAGTAGTAGGATTATCCGCAAATGTCTCTCACACAGGAGCATTTTGAAGCACTCTTGCAGTTCTTTCGAAGCATCCGGGGAGTGGCATACACTCGTCGATACAGTGTTGCCAAAGAAGCGATTTGATAGAAACTAGTATTTCTTTCCTCGATGACGCTTTTTCTTTTGGAACTTTTTCTGGTGAAATTTCTTATCGGAGTCTTCCGCAGATCGTTGTTTCTTCTGACTACCTTTTTGGTTGTGGCGATTGTTCCCGCCGGACAACAAGACTTGCACCATCGCTTCCGAATCGCAAACCTCGGATGGCTTTCGAATGTCGACCAAGAGGGGAAAGTACGAAGCGAGGCTGCTTTGTTTGGTTTCCCCGACTTTTTTCAAATCCCAAAAATCCCTCAAAGTTTGCAATGTTTCCTCCGAGATCTTCGAGAATGATGCGAGTGTTTCTCGGAAGGTCCTGTCCAGGCTGAATGCTACCTACCGGGAACACCAGTGGTTTTGACGAGGTTCGCAACAGTGGGAGTGTGTGCTTCCACACTAAGTATTTCTTGTGGTGGATGCAGCTGGCCTTTTTTCCATCTCCCGAATCAGAGCTTCGATACATTTCTGTGGGCAATCTTGGAAACAAGGGAGAGTGGATAGAGCGTAAAGGCGGTCTGGATCAAAAGGCTTAACCCGAGACCTCCATAACCATAGATCGGATCAATGTGAAAATTTTCGACCGCACTAGCATTGACGGCTGGTACAAAGTCAGCGACATACCACACCCAGTACATTGAATTCAAGGACGAGAACGAGAAAAGAGGTTCTCGGGAGCGCATTTCGTTCCTCGTCTCGTTGGTAGAGCAGTGTCAAATCGGCGTCCGTCCTTTTTCCCATTGGCATTTTCGTTCGGTGGCACGACAGAAGAGAGCTGCCGTCGATATAGAGTCCCTGGGAGTCTCTTGCAAACACGGCCGAGTTGGTTGTGGTGGATGGTGCGGTAGAATCGGAGCATGGTCAAGTAGGAATCCGCTGGCAATCGCAAGGTTTGTGTCTATTGGCCTTCTATGGTTGTGTGAAAGAGTGGGATTTCTCAAATAATATTGATTCTTCCTTTCTGACAAAAATACGTTTTACGAGTCAACTCAATTCGTGACTGAATCTTCTACCAGATTTGTAGTACTCACATTCGCGCACATTCTTACGGACTGTGTGTATGGCAGCTGCAGCAGTACTCGTACTGATTTCAAGTCGAGCCGTTTTTCGACGGCGTGAATTTCATGATCATGCACTTGAACGAGAAAGCGCACCGTAAAAGTTTCGCGCTCATCGACACCATGGATTATCGTGCATCCAATCTATCCACAGCAGATTTCTAGTGATTTTTTAACGTGTAAAATCACGGTGTTTCGACTCCGAGTGAAACTGTCAAAACTTTGGCATCAATCTTATTATTAAAAGTAGTCGGAAGACGGAGCAATTGTGTGATTCAAAAGGCAACTTTAGATTATTGTACACCATGGTTGCGATAACAGAAAGCAGTGATGAGGAGGAATTCCAAGACGAGGAGGAGGAAGTGAAAGCAGGAAGCAGAAAACGCAGGTCATCACGCGGATCGGCGGTGAGCTACAAGGAAGACGACGACGAAGAAGAGGAAGAAGAGAGCGACGATGATGACGATGATATTCCGTTGGCTTCCTTGAAGGCCCCATCTCCCGCAAAGAAGAAGAAACCAGCAGCTGCCGCCAAACCAAAGGCAAAGCCAAAGGCAAAAGCAAAAGCACCGCCAAAGAAAAAGGCTAAAACAACCGCCTCTACAAAAACGACTTCGTCGAGCTCAAGCAGCAACGACTACAGCTCGCCATCGTTTGCGCTGTATGGGACGGAATCCATCAAGGGAAAGCTCATTCAGAATCTGTTGTGTCGGTGGTGGTACGCAATTACATGGCCAGGATCCATCGGCCATTCCAAAGGTGCCACCCCCCGATTACGATGCCTATGGACGGGTTTCCGGGGGTATTCATTTGCACACAGGGGGAAGAAGTTGGGACGATCAAAGACTTTCGGGACAAGGACAACTCTCCAAACTTTAACAACCTCGCTCGAAAGCCGTCGGACGAACTCAAAGAGTTGCTTGTGAAAGCCATCAACGAACAGAAACGGCAACTTGTGGAAGCAGAAGGTTCGGGGACGGACACGGAAAAGGAGCTCAACACGATGCTCAAGTGGGCAAACAAGATTAACGCTAAAAAGGCAGACAAGGAAGCAGAAAAGGTATTCAAGGCAAACAAATTCACGATTCCTCAATAATCGAACAAATAAGAAAACTATGTATGTTGTGTTGAACAGGGAACAAATTCTACACGTAACTGATTGATGATGGTAGATAGCCAAAAATTTAGAATTATAATTACAGCAAACCGTTTCGGTGCCAGTTTCCTTTTCTCGTCAATTGAGATACATTATAGAACACTAGCTTCTTCCTCCTTGCGAAGATCGGGCCGGAGTGCATTTCGAGCGCCGAGGAGTGTGTAGGATGCTGCCTCTGTGGCGCCGCTCAATGGTGCTACCAATAGAACGGGTATGGCTTTGATCACGCTCGTCACGGCACCGGAGACACCATTTCGCTGGTACTCTCGATAGGGAACGATCACCACTTTATAGTTCGCGGCACTTACACCTCGGGCCAAGCTTTTCGCTGCATGGAGTCTGGCATCGCCGACACCCCTGGGGATAGCGTGCGGGCGAGATGGCAATGGATCCGAGGCATCGTTTCGGCCTTTCAATCCGAGGGAATCAGCCATTAGACCTGCTGCCATTTTTGTCAATCCCGATGTCGTTGCGAGTGTTTGGAAAGCAACAGTTTCGGCCAAAGATTTCACTCCATTTTTCATCGCCCTCTGAATGCTGTCACCCTGCTTGAAGGCTTCGTAGGGGAGAATGATTAAATCCGTCAAACCTTGACCAACGTCTGTGAAGGGCTCAAACGGACGAGCATTTGCAAGAAATTTATGCAATTGAGTATTGCAGATCTCTTTGATCCAGATTGATACGATTTCACTAAAGGCGGGTCCAAAACCATCCGAATCCAAGACAGTAACTTCATCAAGCGTGATCACCATCCACTGGATTGGACTCAAATTTACAAGTTCGACGATGCTTCCTTCTCGAAGAGCTGTAACGTCAACCCGTGAAGGATAGTAATCGACTTTAACCTTCCACGGTTTGATTTTGAGGGATTTCACAGTAGGTGGTGGAGGAAGGTGAAGATTCGAAGACCATTTCTGCTTTCCGTCTTTTCTTTTCCCTGTATGCGTATCGTCGTTGTTGAAAAAGGCTTTCATGAAAGAAATCGCGCGCTGGTCAAGGAGACATCTCATGGGCATCAACTGCATCGAAAGACTGCATTCCTCGCTGGCGATTTCGTTATCCTCTGTGATCTTGTGTACCGGTGCCCAAGTGGCCATGTTTAGCATCAGCGTGCCGAATCGAGTATCGCGCGGGTGTTCATTGTCATTGTTCCATTCACCAATCATCTTCATTGCTCTGCCGGTGCTGACGGTTTCCGCGATGAACAAGTTTGAGACACTGACTTCTAGGATCGACTGTAGGCGATGACGTTTTGCTTGCTCGTATGAATCCATTCTTAGACAAATTTCATTCAATGATATCTGACAGAAAACGTTGGGCCTTCTCTTGCTCATCCGAAGATATTTTTCGCGCTCTAATGTAGATGCTCGGTCTTCGGGAAGAGCTACTTCCTCAAATAATGTTTCAGGTTCATCTTCATCGAGGCCCAAAAGTTCACCCATTAATTTTGCCTTGGCTTCGGGACCAGTTTTTTCGTCAGGTATATCCTCGGCTTTCTTTTTCTCGAGGTTAGGCAATGGCTCGATGACGAAAGTTTTCCCTGATCTCTTCACGGCTTTTTTCTGGTTTGCGGAACATTTTTCTGGCCAATCGTATCCATCAAGCAGACGTATTTTCACGTTAAGCTTTGTAATTGAAAGTCGAGATTTTAGGACTAAATCTCCTTTCGGACCTACCAGTGACCTTGCACCCATATCTCCCTCTGATTGCGGATCTGCAAAGGAGTGAAGTGGAAAGTGCTGATGCTTTATCTGAGAAGGTGGGGCACTCTCTCCGAGAACACCACTGTCGGTAGAGTTGTACCATCCAGATATCTGTTCGTCACCAGGTGGTATGACAAGCCCAGGGGAGAAATCATCCTTGTCCACGGTCGTCCATTCGTGCCCATCCAGCAGAACCATGTCTAAACCATCTCCTTCCTTTGTTGGAATCCTGGAATCGTGAATTAAATCTCGAATCTCTTCAGGCTTTGGAGCAACGCAAACGTGCTCTTGCGTTTCTGTCGATTTAGATTCGATCGCCAAACCCGATGCATTTTCTTTCAGACTTTCAATATCACTGTCCGTCAATCCTATTAATTTGGACTGGAGTTCCGAGATTGATTGAGCGAAGCATGCGAAAGAATCCTTACACGCGTGCATATATAGCGTTCCCACTGTTAAATTGATGGCAACGCTTGGATCTTTTGAACGATCGCATCTCGAGACGTCTCCATCGATTCTCTTTGTGACAATTGCGTCCAAGGCATCGAGCGAAATAACATTGACGTAATTTAGCTCTCTTAAAATTGCCTCCGGCATGGTTCCGAACAAAGAAGTATTTCGACGTCCAGCACGTTTTTCCTGCTTCATTACCAGCGAGGATTGACAAAGGACGCTATTCTCGTTCCCATATTGTTTCTCGGACATATCAGTGGTTATATCGTACGTCACATCGCCGACAGAAAGCCTGTACGATTGGTGCAGACCTGCAGGCTTCATAATGTTACTCGACACCCGGAAATCACCAATTCTAATTATACTCTTTGATCTTGTCTCGAAATAAGTCGGTGTCTTGTAATCTAAATTGATATCCGCAAAGGAGATGAATAGGCGTGTCATTGACCTTTCGACCTCCTCTTCCACAATATCTCTTTTCGAATTGGCTTGTTCTTCCTCCTTCGATTTAGGGACAATGGCTGACAGTCGGTCTATCCAGGTAGAATCTGCATCGTATCGAAAAGTTAAATGATATATGGTCAGATAAACTCGTCGTTGTTGAAGGACGCTATTCTTCTTCTTGACGTCGGACATATCAATTAGGTCTAACAAAATCGATGGTGTATCCTGTGAGATTGGGGTGAATAGCTGCGAGCGAAAGAGGATAGGTACAACCGGCACCTCCGAGAATGCTCGCAAACTATGTTTCAGGACTTGAAAACGACCTTTCATAGCTCTATTTCGGCCATCCATTCGAATCGTCAATGGTTTGCCGTGAGAAGAATAAAGACACAGATCCTGAGTGAACAGTCGAAAATGTTTCATGTCGGATCCCTCAAGGAAAACGTGCGATTTGATCTTGTCCATAGCAAGTAAGAACGAGTAAATTTTGCTTTGGAATTTTGCTCCATTCGATTCGAAGAATTCTTCGTCATCTCTGATCGAAATAGAAACTTTGTCGAGACTTATTGCAACGGATAGTTTCTCAGAGGAGTTATCATTTGTATTTGTTTTCTTCGGCACCTTCTCTTCTTTCTGAGGTTTTGAGTTTTGAATGCTTTTGAGCATTAAAAGAAATATCTCGAGCTCTTTCGTTGTCAAATCGAGGATGATTTCTGGGATGCTTACTGCAAAAATGGTTGTACTCTGTTCAGAATTTGCCAGCATCGTGATTTGAGGGTCAGCTCCCCTGAGATCGTTTTTCGTGCTTGAAGAATTTTCATCGTCGTCCTCTTGTCTTGCCTTGAACGAGGATATTGCCGGAACGATCGGGAAGGATTCTCGTCCAGGATTTTCTTCTCTGGTTATAACAAACCCCTTTCTGAATCCAAAAGAAATAGGTATACTGGGGTTCACTTCCGTGCGTCCACTGGCGATAAATATATCTTTTCGAAGCATTCGCGTCTCAAATCCAGATCTACCTGTAGGAGAAACGACGAAAAATCCCATGTTCAGGCACCAAAACTTTCCAGAAATATTTTCTGTATCTGGAAAGTTCTTTTTCTTTTGTGATTTGAAATCACACCCGGCGTTTTCGAACATAATTCCAATTGAAGTCTCTCGAATAGTTACACCGCTTAATGTTTCTCCACATCGCTCGAATATTGGGCACACCCGTAATTCTTCCACTAATGGGAGGTAAAGACAAATGGATGGACACTCAAATGACAGAGATACCTCTTTGTCGTTCTGAGCAATTTCGTCAGATGAAGGCTGTGGGGATGGCGATGAGCGCGAAAATTCTGCAAACCCATCATTTGCTATACTACCAAATTCCGTAAGATTTGCGATGGTTCGTTGTCGGAAAGTCAGCTCTAATGGAAGAAGCGTCATGTTGCAATCAACATTCTCTTCCTTCTTGCTATTTGTCGTCTTCTTCAACTGGATATTTATACACGGTGCCTCAGACACAAGAGCGGTGTCTTCTTCATACCCGTCACCCTCCGACCAGCCGAGGATGCTTCCAATTTGAACAGCACCGGCATCCAACATATTATTATGCCCTGTATTTTGTTTGGGTTTTGTCAGGTATGCATCTTCGACTTGAAAATGAGTTATGCGAAGATCTATTTCGCTTGTTCGTTTCGTAGATAATAACGAAAAGCTCAGATCATCCAACGTAGCAAGAACGTATTCTTCGGCGTGAGAATGTCTTTTTGGATCGGGTTGTCGAAAATTGATCTTGAAACACGAGCTTAGCAAATTGATTCGAAGTTTGGTGTGAACATGATCCAAATAATTAGTCGGGGTTCTGGTCGTCTCGTAAAAGACGCGTACTTTCCATCAACATTGCCGTTGTATTGTAAAGACTTTGGTCGTTGGCAGTCGAAAAACATGTCAAAGGTTGTATCATCTTCCATTTCTTCGGCAGGCCATTGCGTCATCTAGGTACGCATTGCTGGGAACCAAAATTCCTCCCGTAAGTCTCTTTTTCTCTGCCATGTGATACGCTTCGCGGTATTGTCTCATGATTCCCAGTCAATGCTTTCAAATCCTCTCGGTCAAGATCGGTAGACTCAATGTACGGGTTCTTCATCATGGAGCTTCTGCGAAAGATTGCAACTTCGTCCGATTCAGCGTTGGCCTCGGTTATTGTATTGAAACCAAACATGACTCGCTGAACAATCAAAAAGGAAGAATTGTCGAACGAGAAGTTGAATCGATGGTTCAATCTCACTTCGATGTCCTTCTGTATAAAACTAGGATTTTTGTCTTCGCAACGTGGGGATTGTTCGCAATCGAGAATTCGAAGGAAGATCTGTCCACTTCCTTCTGCCATTGCTATCACCGACTGATTACGTTTGCAGGGCTCGATGGAGGAATCTTCGCCTGCTTCGACAATTATCTGGGAGAATTCGATCGCTTTGTTTGCTATTGTCGAATGCATCGATTCCTTCGTATTCCGTGTAGAATCGACATCCAAGTCGCTGTACGAAAAAGACGAAATCTTGACTCCAACCCATGCCTTTGGATCGTTTGATCTATTCTGATGACAAAGCTTGACATGAATCTGTGTCAATTTGAGGTTCAATTGAAGAGGTAGCAAGGGCGGCTTCGACGTAGGACCCAATAATGCTTTTTGGTGCGTTCTCTCCGTCGCCTGTCTTTTCTTCCGGCGTTTCTATTTCATCACGTTGTCGATTTCTTTTGAGGTGCTTTCCTTTGCTTGAAATCGATTGTTTCCACTTCAATGAATATACCATCAATCTTGCTTTCGGCAATGAGAGATACCGCAGGCAGTGATTCGTTCATGGAACCCAGTTTCATTGCCCTCCACGCCAAACTCGATTGTGATCTCACCGAGTCATTGTTGTTATAGTTTTCCCGCAATCGTAGATTGATCTCTAGCCGGTCTATCCTCCCACTTTTCACTCGGAGCCCCGGACAGCTGTCCGACAGTTGATTTGTCAAATAGGTAGCATCCAGATCGATATTCTTGAGAACAAACTTGCCCTCTTGGAGAGAAACATCTATCGAATCATGTAGCTTCTGCGCCGAAGAGGCATCGAGGAGAGGGCCTAGGACCCGACGGAGTAGAAATGCGTAGAGTCGTTGCTTTCCAGTCAATCATCTCTCAGTCCTTTCTGTAGATGGCGTCAGAACAATCCTCTATACCTGCGTATAAGGAGACTTCGGACTTTTGGTTGTAAGAATGTTGTCAATAATTCATACCTAGACCAACATGGATTTTAAACTTCGTCGAAGCAGAGGGGGTTGTTGTTGTTGTTGCGTTGTCCTCCCTTCTTAATAGTGTTGATAAGATTTGAGATAGAATGTTTGATGATACGATTATTCTCACTAGCGGAAAAGAATTGTCTTCTTGATTGACATCGATGTGTTTCGTTCTGGGTCTTGAAGAGTTGCGCACGTCAACAAGAGATTTTCAATTGAGCCTATCAAAAGAGAACAGAACAAAAAGCATGTCTGGAATTCAATCCGAAGAAAGAGGAGGAGGAAGTTCTTCAAAAATTTATACGGGAGTTGTCAAGCTTGCGCGTGTCGTACGTAGGAATCGGAACAATTTTTCCACGTTTTAAAGTGAATTCACGACTTGAGAAATGAGCAAGCATGCAAGTCTTGGGAAAATAACGTCTTCGCTAACAAAATCAATGGATTGACTTGCCGATAACAAATAATAGATTATCCCTAATCTTAGCAAAAGTATGACAATGAAGGGATTCGAACCCTCGCCAATGAAGACACGTACCTGAAACGTGCGCCTTAGACCACTCGGCCACATTGTCATGCCCTGGTGCGCCAAAAATTACAATATATAATTTTACATTTTTACTGCACTACGATTCGGCATCAGCAAAATCTGGATTCCATCCATCCTTTTTCAAAATATCTGGTTCTAGTCGCTCCACCGATAACAACCTCTGAGAGAGCAGACCAACAGTAACAGGAGAGAACGGAGAGGACAAAGATGATCTGGAAGCGTCTCTTTTCCCCAGAGGGAGGGAACCAAATGAAGCGTTGGATGAGATTCCAACAAGCCATGAGCAAAAAGAGATGGACGGAACTCGATCGAGAGAGAAATGGCCCGATCACCCTCTTTGACTTTTCCACGTATTATGATGCTGCCGACGCCGCCTCGGTGGAAGAACACAGTGAAAACAAGGCTGTTTGGAGGACGACGAATGATTCCATTATTGGGGGGTATTCCAGAGCGAAAATGAGTCTCGTGCGAACGAGTGACGACTACCAGAAAATCATGAAGGGCCTCGAGTTGACACACCAGATTTCTGAATGGGATCAAATCGAAAAAGACTACGACGAGGATGATATAGAGGACGATAACGAAAATAGCCTTAGCCACAAGGGTGACAACCACGATGATTTTGTGCCATTTATTAGGTGGAAAGGAGCCATTGATACCCGAGTGAACAAAGAGAAGAAAGTACAGAGATCGGGCTTTTGCACTATTTTTTCTCCAGAGTTTCCAATGGGAGGAGTGGATTTGGGTGGCAGGTACAACGGTATAGAGATCATGTGTAGATCGGATGGACGTCCATATTCTCTGAATCTAAACGTAGAATCCTTCATTGCCGACGATTTGTTCCAGTGCTTCATCAACATTCCGCCGACGATTCAACCCGGAAGTCAAATATGTCCAAAGACGGGAGGAAAGTTTGATCGTGTCGTTTTCCTCTTTAAACACTTTGTTGCCACGGCTGGTGGAAGATTAAGAGCCAGACAACGGGTTCTCGACAACAGCATAAAGATTCAATCCATCGGAATTACGCTCATGGATGGAGCGGATGGTGACTTTGAATTCGATTTATCGCGTATACGAGCGGTCAATTATGACGAAACTGGTGTAATTGGAGAAGTAGACTAAGTAATTTGCAATAACAAAATGACTTTGGAATCAAAAAGAGGATTAAGTAGCATAATCTTATGAGCCCCTATGAATTACCTTATTTTGAAGGCAGCGTTAGTTTCGATTGCAGCATAAAGCTCAGATCTGGAATCTTCAATCGAAAACTCTCAACTTCGTCTGATGCTTTCTTGGAGTTAGAACCCCCGCCAACTTTAGCAGCATCCAGATTCGGAATCTGTACACTCTTCGAATTCTTCGGATAAAGTTTTGCGAGAACGAGTAGTTACGGGAGATGCAGCATCCAAGGGCGTGTCTCTACCGGAAGGAAGTCGAATGGGAAGGACATCGGGGATTGCTCTAGTCGAGGAATGCCTACGCAACTGCTTGTCAGTCGAAAATCCTCTGGATGGAGCTCGAAATCTAACCAGCGGGTATACAAAGCAGTCGTAAGGTCCTCGTCCGTCATTGTTCATAATTGACGCCAATTCTTCAGCTTTCCTTTCTACAAGTGTTTCTCGAAGCACCCGATACATGTCATCGTCTTCAAGAATCCCAGCGTTTCCTTTCACAGGCTTTGTCGACGCTAGAAATTCAGATAACCGCTTCTCGCCGAGACCGTCAGAAATGCCATCGCTCTGATCCGATTCCGAGAATGAGTAACGCGATTGCATCTTTGTGAACAGATTCCTCTTTCCATGGGCCACTGTGCCAATCGGGGGGAGGATAGCGTCCTGTACAGGTGCAGCGTCAAAAGTACCAAAGTTCTCATTGTTTTGACCAGACGATTCTTGGACTCCGTCAAAATCTCCAAAATCATCATCATCTTGCTGTTCACTCGCTCCATTTTGAGGCTCGGGTTGCGATGGGGCGGCATCAAAGTCACCGAATCCTCCGTCTTCATCATCGTTTGATTCCGGTTCCACAGTTGGAGCTGCATCGAAATCTCCAAAATCATCACCTGCATTGTCCTCACTCGTATTAGCTGGAGGCTCAGGTTGTGATGGAGCCGCGTCGAAATCACCAAAGTCGTCATCAGGTTGTGAAGGAGCTGCGTCGAAATCTCCAAAATCATCATCTTCCTTGTCGTCACTCGTAGTACTTAGAGGCTCAGGTTGTGATGGAGCTGCGTCGAAATCACCAAAGTCGTCATCAGGTTGTGTTGGAGCTGCGTCGAAATCTCCGAAGTCGTCATCAGGTTGTGAAGGAGCTGCGTCGAAATCTCCAAAATCATCATCTTCCTTGTCGTCACTTGTAGTATCCAGAGACTCAGGTTGTGACGAAGCTGCGTCGAAATCACCAAAGTCGTCATCAGGTTGTGAAGGAGCTGCGTCGAAATCTCCAAAATCATCATCTTCCTTGTCGTCACTTGTAGTATCCAGAGACTCAGGTTGTGACGGAGCTGCGTCGAAATCACCAAAGTCGTCATCAGGTTGTGAAGGAGCTGCGTCGAAATCTCCAAAATCATCATCTTCCTTGTCGTCACTTGTAGTATCCAGAGACTCAGGTTGTGACGGAGCTGCGTCGAAATCACCAAAGTCGTCATCAGGTTGTGAAGGAGCTGCGTCGAAATCTCCAAAATCATCATCTTCGTTGTCGTCACTCGTAGTATTTAGAGGCTCAGGTTGTGATGGAGCGGCATCAAAGTCGCCAAATGCTTCATTTTCATCATCGTCGTTTGATTGAGGTTCAGCCGCATCGAAATCACCTTCGTCATCATCTTCCTTGCCGTCACTTGTAGTATCTAGAGGCTCAGGTTGTGATGGAGCGGCATCAAAGTTGCCGAAGTCGTCACCTTCGTCATCATCGTTTGATTGGGCTTCCAAAGCTGGAGCAGCATCGAAACCACCAAAGTCGTCATCTTCATCGTCGTCGTTTGATTGAGGTTCCAAAGCTGGAGCAGCATCGAAACCACCAAAATCATCATCCGCATCATTATCCTCACTCGTAGCAGTTGGAGGCTCAGATTGCGACGGAGCGACATCAAAGTCCCCAAAATCATCTTCTGCATTGTTGTCTCCACTGGTATCATTTTTCAGACTTTCGGGTTGTGATGGGGCGGCATCAAAGCCACCAAATGTTTCATCTTTATCTTCACCATTGATTGCCTCAGGTTCCGACGTTGGAGCTGCATCGAAATCACCAAAATCATCATCTGCTTCTTTGTCATTGTTTGTACTAGCATAGAGCGGCTCAGGTTGTGATGGAGCTGCGTCGAAATCACCAAATATATCAGCCTCGCCGGCATCATTATCCTCGCTAACATTTTGCAAGAGTTCTGGCTGTGATGGTGCAGCATCGAAGCCCCCAAATTGATCGTCTCCACCATCGTCTTGTTGAGATGGAGCAGTACCAAAGTCTCCAAAATCGTCATCATCATTCTCAACTTTGTCGTCTGTTGAATTAATTGAAATTTCAGGTTTTGAGGGCGCAGCATCAAAGTCACCAAATGCATCGTCTTCACCACCATCCAATTGAGCTGGAGCAAGACCATAGTCTCCAGAAGCATTCTGAGCACCGTCAAAGCCACCGAATGCGTCGCCTTCACCACCATCGTCATCAGCTGGCTGCGGTATCTCAGCTGGAGCTCCATCAAAATCTCCAAAATCATCATCATTGTTCTCCCCGCTTGGAGAATCCGAAGTTTCGGGTTGCGATGGCGCAGCGTCAAAGTCACCGAATGCATCATCCTTACTACCATTTTGGTTCGTTGCATCAGCGGGAGCTGCATCAAAATCTCCAAAATCATCATCGTCTGATGCATTTTCCCCAACTGTGCCATTCATAGGCCCAGGTATTGACGGGGCTGCACCAAAGCCACCAAATGCATCGTCTAAAGCGTTTTCAACAGACTGCGCTGATGAAGACGGGGCTCCACCAAAGTCTCCAAAGTCGTTATCGTCAGTTGCGTTGTCTTCAGCGGGACTGTCCACCGGCTCAGGTATTGACGGGGCTTCACCAAAGTCACCAATTGCATCGTCTAAAGCGTTTTCAACAGACTGAGCTGAGGAAGATGGGGCTGCACCAAAGTCCCCAAAGTCGTCATCGTCAGTTGCGTTGTCTTCAGCGTTGTTATCCAACGGCTCAGGTATTGATGGGGCTTCACCAAAGTCACCAAACGCATCGTCTTCATCACTATCTTTTTCGACGGGCTGGGCCGACGAAGACGGAGCTTCATCAAAATCTCCAAAATCGTCATCACTAACGGTTTCCACTTTCTCAGGACCCGTACTAAAGCCGTTTATACCATGATCGTGTTGACCATTCATATCTGATATTGTTTCTTCGGCTTCTTTTGTGCTTGCATCTCCAAAACCTCCAAAGAAATTGTCGTCATCCACAACAGCTTCAGCTTGCGGTGTGGCATCGTTTGTCGTGTCTATTGTAGCATGGGTTGGCGCTTCGTCAAAGTCTCCAAAATCGTCATCGTCATTATCAGCGCTGGCCTCCGTTTCAGTACCGGTTGGAGCTGCATCAAAGTCTCCAAAATCATCATCGTCATCCAGAGTGGTGTTATCTTCGTCATTGTTTGGCGCTTCATCAAAGTTTCCAAAATCATCATCACTATCAGCATTGGCATCATTGCCGCCGTCATCTTCAATATCAGAAGGGTCCACTTGTGATGGAGGCGCTTCGAAACCCGCTGAGCCGTTCTGGTATTTGCTTTCAATACCATTGACGACTTCCGTTGTGTCAGTAGGCTTCGGTTCGACGTGGTTGTCTTCCCATGCATCCACCAGATGTTCTCGGTGCTTCTGAAGAGCCTTTGCAAAGCCACCCGAAGGAGCATCCTTCTTTATTACTTGTCTGCGTTTTTTGCGTAGCTGTGCAGCAAAGCCCGTCAAATCATCGTCTTCGAATGAGTCCAAACTGTCACCCCTGGAAATCTCAGGCCTCTTTTCTTCAACGTGAGCCTCGCTCGAGAAAAAGTCACCAAAGTCCTCGTCACTCATGCTATTGTGATCTCTTGTCTGATCCTGTTGGTTGCGATCTTCAGAACTGTGTTGTGTCTACTTGGAATGTCCAAGAACCCCCATGAACAATGATGCAGTTTTTGGAATGTATTTTTAGGAGTTTGTGAAAGGTCATTCACGATTCTCGGTTGGGTTTTTGGTTCCTTGATGTTGCGTTGAGAAGGGCAGTCTACGATCATTTCTACGTGTTCGCACGTGTAGTGGGTGCTTTCAGACTCCTTACGGGATTCAAAACACATTCAGTCCTGATTTAAGAGACTTTTTCTGTCTTCGCCTTCGTCGCTTTCTCTCCATACACGAACTTGGTCGGAGCCTCAAAATTTGAATAGCCAGGTTTGCCATGGAAAAATCGTTGCTTTTTGCTTGGACAGACGGGCCGGAAGTGCCGAAGCCAAAGATCACACGAAAAAACACTTTCGAAAAGTTCATGGCCTATTACTGAAGCAAGAGACCGCAACACTTGAGCCGAGAAGCAACTAAAACACGAAAGCTTGCAATATAACAATCCATTCTTTCTGGTCGATCTGCTACTTGAAAACAAAACAACAACAAACATGTTGGAAGAAACACTCACTTCGGTGAACCATCCACCGGCCGAAGTAGCTCAGATGCTAATGAATTATGTGAACTCCGAGCTTGCCGCAGGAGGTGCATCCGCCGAAGCACGTTTCTTTCAGCTCTTTTCGCTCTTGTGTCAGCGTGTCTTTGGGCCAATTTCTCCCAAGGACCAAAAGCACTTGATCGGGGGATGGCTCGCAAAATCCGTCCGATGGGATCGTCCACGCGTGCTAGCAAAAAGTCCAATTGCCGGTGGGCCGAGAAAATATACGCAAACCACTTCGATTCAATCGGATCCGGTTGTGAAACTCTTGGGTGTGGCTACGAAGGCTCCTTCGTCCAAAGAGAAAGGACCCTTGACGCTGATTGAAGCCTTTGCAAAAGAAGCAGAGCATCGTCCAAATGTGCGGTATCAATTTCCATTCTTGGGACTCCCAAAGGCCATTCAAGAGGATTGGCTCGCAATGGTTCAGATGGCTCTTGGAAGCGTAGCTACCAATTGTAAACCCAGCGAAAACTCGATTCGCCTCTTGGGATCTATCTTTCGAGTAAAGCCCTTGGATCAGAAACAACTTTTGACGCATCTTCAAACCAAAATACAAAAAAAGGATCAGCGGCGTCCATTGCAGTTCAGTCCTATCTATTCGCCAACGCCAAAGTCTCCTTCTGTCGGAATGATGACATCTCCAGCCAAAGAGAACGAAAGAGCATCACCGGATGTCCTACTAAGTATGCTCGAGTATTATCTTGTAATGTTCATTCGATACCCACTCGCCGCTCCCGAGATCAAAACCAACAGTTACACTTCTCGGAGAACAGAAATTTACGGGGAATCAGTCTATTACGAGCTATTTCAGCAGTATGCGAACTACTACATTCGAACGAGGGTACCACAGGGTTCATTCAACGGATTTATCAGCCCGCATCGACCAACCGAAATTTTTGTTCGAACAATTATCGCGTTCTGGTTGGAAGGACAAAACCAAACAGCATCAACTTTTGATTCCACCAAGTTGCTCCAGGAACGTCTTGGATACCAATCGTTCGACCTCAACTCGTCGTTCGATCTTGTTTACACTAAATTCAAGCCTCTTCCAAGTCAAATAATCCGATGCCTTCATAAAGTTGTAAATCGCGTCGTCTCGGACGGTGCAATCGCGGATCTAGCGAAGGATATTACGGAAGGGGGTTACAAGGGTTCAAATCAGGACATTTTGTGCATGAGTCCGATCATGACTATTTTGCAACAGCCATTTTACAACCACATACGAAATGTCTTCCGGTACGCTTCACTCCACAATAACTCCAACTTGTTTTATTCCGCCTTCAACGATTGGCTAGTGTGGTTGGAGCCATGGAACACGGAGTACCCAGTTCGACGTACTAATTTTAACACCATGACGCGATCCCAAAACAATAACGCTCCGCGATCGACTCAAGTTGTGTATCCGAAGGCAAATCAACGCAGCAAGTACAAACCCTATTGGGAGGGATATATTGCGTCCAACCTTCACTTCTACACTATTCCTTTTGCTATATTCTTGCGACGTTCTCGAGAGCTGGATTTCTCGCCCAATCTTTATGCAAAGAGTTTGAACACAGTGAAGAGGGTTCTCCGAGTCTACACACCAGAAGTAGTTTCGGTGATCAATAGGTTACTCAAAGAACGGAACTCAATGGGTGCCCCGACATCGAAGTTTGGAGTCATGGTAAAGAATCACGAGAAGAATCTTGGTCCTTTTGCACCACCATCGAATCCGCTGTCCTTGTCCTCCTGCCAGGATGACATGAAAAATCTTTTGGAGGAAATCTCTCTTCAACACAACAAGAAGGTCGAAAATTTGGACTTTATCAGCCGAGCGTTTGCGTCACTTTTGGGGTCGGGGGCCTACATGGGAGAAGAAAAGGAGCTCCATCATCTGCTGAACACGGCCAAGAGGATTGTTGGCTTTGACAAGGATTACGAAGTGGTACCCAAGAACAAGAAGTATAACTCCAACAACCCATACGATGCGAGTGATGGCTCCCAAGATCGAACGGCAGAAGGTTCATTCTCTACAGCTGGACATTCCAAGGTTGTAAATGGCGTCATCAAGTGTAATCCCGAGGATATCGCATTTATGGGAGACAGAATGAACGCGATAGTGCAGAGCCACGAAATTCCATTTTTGGTGCACCAGCTCGTCAAGCTTTCGAATTTCTTGAACGCCTACTTCGGTCTCGATGACAACAAGGAAGAGCTTGATGCTGACAGTCTTCTACCTCGTCGCATCAATCTGCGTTTCTTTGCGGATTACAGGAACCTGATCTTCTTGTTCTTGGTCTACTACTTTTTTTTCTAGTTCGTCGTTACGAACGACGACGACGACGACGAAGCCGTGCAATGTAGTAGTTCTTGGGATTCAATACTGGTGTAATGCGGCTAGAGAGTAGATAGGGACATTTTCGCAGCTGTGATACGAAACCAATAGAAGTAACGAACTAATGAAAGCAATTGTAAAACTACATAGCACATCCAATTTTAAGCTTTTAAAACCCTAACTCTAAGGTTTTACAGTATTTTTTTCGATCCATAGTAGTAGATACTAATGGTATGTTCAACGACATAGGTTCCTACGTGGTAAGTTACACGCACGCACTTCGTTTTCATTCACTCAGAGAAGAAACCATCAAAACGACGACGTTTGTTCTGTGTTTCTTCTACTCACCGCACATTCACATACTGTTGTACCTCACATCAAGACTACCAACGAATTAACATCATACTTCTACTGCCAACGAAAATATATCTAGACCCTTGACACAGATCGAAGCCAATATGATTTCCAAGTTGTTGAATTTCCTCCTCATCGCTCTCATCATCTGTGGGAGCACTTTTGTCGAAGCCTTCACGACGAATGGCCCATCAAAAGCTGCTCTTCGACAAAGCGTATACCAGGGAATCCAGTCTCCTGTCGTCGGACATTCTGGATTTTCTTCCAGCAGCGCGCTCTTCGGAAAGAAAGCTGCGAGAGCCCAGGGAAACGAGTCGAAAAGAAAGAAGCAAAGAGTTAAGAAACCAAAGGATGACGTAATTGAAGTGAATGGGGTGGTTTTGGAAAGTCTTCCAAATGCGATGTTCCGATGCGCGATCGAGGATGCCCCTGAGACACAAGAGCCTGTTCTAGCTACCATCAGTGGAAAAATTAGAAAGAACTTTGTCAAGATCCTTGTTGGAGACAAGGTCTTGATGGAATTGAGTCCATATGATTTGACACGCGGACGAATCACATTCCGACACCGCTAAATGGATCGCATCTTGTCAATTGTGTTCAGATGCCATGTGTGTTTCGAAACGACCAACCGGGATAAGGCGTTTTTTCTCTTGATAATAACTTAAAGCTCAGTTAGAAAGAGATTGATCTCGATTTTTTTCCGTATGTTGTGGCGGATGCAGTATTCTTGGGTAAATTCTCCTACCTTGTTTGGCACTATATCGTGGTCAGTCAGCTGCAATTTGGATTTCATTCAGAGAAAGAAAGAAAAGATGGACAACCACAGGAAACAAAGTAGTTCGTAGTAGAGTTGTTTGAATTGATTAAAGTCTTTAGTATATCAAAAATATGTATTCTGTTCGAAACTAGTTCCGTAATCTTAGCTTGGAAATTGAATTCCGCTCAACACATAAGGAAAGCGAACATACCACCAATTGTCATTATCGATGACAAAAAGTGTGGTTGGATGGCGAAAGACGATGAATATAACATACTCGGATCGGCTTCGTCCGTGGAACCAATTTCGCTCGGACTTATTCCCATAGCACTCGCTGCGGATCCCACCGCATCTGCAACCTGTTGCACCCCACCTCGAACAGGTTTGATTCCTGAGTGTGTCACCATGTTTTCCTCCAAAATCTGAGCTGCTGCTTCGTCATACAGCTTCACGATTGGAATGACTGCCATTGCGAAAATCTCACCCAGAGCGACATCGTCACTGGCTGAATCCGCAGGAAGATTCACAATCGAAATTGCATATTTGACAATGCTCTGAAATAAAGGAATCATAGTCTTTGCCTTGATACTCGCCGCTGTCTTTTCAAGCATATCGCACGACAAGGCATCAATCTCCCCCTTTCCTGCAAATAATAAGTCCTCCAAATCTGAATTAACTTTCGCGTATTTCTGTCTCCCTTTCATCGTGTCGAATTGGTAAGCACGTCGATTACCCAAGCCCCAAATCATTTGACCATCATCGGCATAAGTTGATCCTCCTTCGTCTTCTCCTTCCAGACAACCGATTGTCAAAGCGGCAACCTCATCCCAAGGATGGGTCATTTCGTACATTCCGTTTTCATCTACGTTTCTGCAATTGTTGACTGCATCATTAATCTGCGCAACGAGATGAAGATATAAAACAAGAAATGAACTTCCTTCCGTAATGACTGCTGATCGTTGTGCCGCAGACTTGCTCTTATCCCATTTGCCGACACCGTTGAGCGTGTTTTTGATAAGATTGTCAGCGTAGTTGGGATCGTTGTGATACGAGATGAAAGCAGAATAATACGGTTCTGCGTTCTGACGAGACGTCGAAGTCGCAAAATCAGACAACGAATAGAATTCGAAAGGATCGCTGTCACTGTCTCTTTGTCGACGAGAATTGCGGCCATAAAGGTACCAAAACTTGGCAAAGTGAAAGGACCCCAAAGAGGTCAAGATCCGAAGTTGCAAGACATCCATATCGATGGCCGCAATCTGCAGCAGGCAACATGAAAGGACAGTAGATGATGGTGAGACACAAACTCGAGAATCAGGTTATCCAAGGGGGAAAACGAGCAATAACAAAATAAGAGTTCTTACCGGGTGAACGTCTGTGCTTGGCTTATACAATGCCATCGGAGCATCGTCGACAGCTGCTGAGCAGTCAGGCATATCGTATTTATAACTGTTTACAGGCGTTCCAATATCGTCGCACGTAATCCCGAAGCAAGAATAAATTTCTTGTAGGTCATGCAGTATGGTTTTTGTTTTTCGGAAGTTGGGATCCCCCTCCAATAATTCTTCTTTCAATCGGTCGAAAACACTTGGTCGACATTGCGCTGCTTGCGGTACGACCGCAGTAGCGTACAATTGTGTCTTCTCAGGATTCTGCTCCAATATAGAAATAATCAACATTTGCACGAGCGGAATGTACATTTGGGTGTTCATTCTATTGATGACCGACCATAGTTTTTTCGGACTCTTTGGGTTGTCTTTTGTGCAAACATCTGGCATACTGAAGAGACTCACACCCTCTTGGTACAACAATTTCAATTGCTGATTCGCACGCCCCTCTTCGAGTGAACCTCCATTCGCTCCGGTGCTGAATAGTTTGTCAACATTTTCCGCCAGGGCGTAGAGACCGTATCCTTGACCAGATCCATGTGTCTGTCCTGATCCAATCCAAAGGGCAATGAATTCGTCGAGGCCACCAGTACCGACATCGAACTGGCCTGGATTGTCTGCTTCCACCTTTTTCTGGCATGTACTAGCTCCTTTATATAAGATATCGGCAGCGTACATCCAGACGTTGAGTACCAACACCGCCGTCGATGCCATGGGTTTTCCGTTTTGAATGGCACTGCGAACATAGCTATCCGCATATGATCCCTTCCCTGAGAGTGTATTTTTATCCATGGAGCGTCCCTGCGAGACCATACAATTGGAACATAAATACAGGAGTGGCCTTGTCGATAGATCCGCTCGACAGATCTGTGCTGAGTTGGGCCAACTTGAACAACGAACCGTCGGGAGCGCCAGAGTTTCTCCCGTTTAGGTAGATTCCGAGAGCATCCTTGCTGCTACCCCCACCAACGGCCTGTTGGATGTCTCGAATATCCAGAGTGAGATCAGCACAGTATTCAACGTCTGTTCTGGTGATAACCCCGCCACCTAGATCAGTTCCTTCAGCGTCGACTCGACACAATGGAGATACCAGAAGTATCGTTGTGAGCGATTGGATCAGAGATAACTTCATGGCTCTTTTTCTTGTTCTCCTTTCGTCTTTCCTTCACTTTCTTCGTTAGACAATACGGTAGATCAATTCGATTCTGTTGGATACAATAATGTTCGTTCAGGGACGAGAAGATGGTCGTTCCATGTGGTAGGTAAAAAGAGTCTTGTGTCTTTTCGACAGATTTCTGAAAGTTGAGATTTGAAGCGAGTTTGAGATTTATCACTTCTTAGGGGGTTCAAGTAAATTAATATTACCGTTGGTGAATCTGATAGTACGAGGGCTTACGTGGAAAGAAAAAAATTCGCGATTGGGTCTTGCGCATCGAAAAATCACGACTCCTCGGTCTCGTTTGGCGACTAGTCATAATTAAGAATCTCATCAGAGCCCTCTTCCGCGTCATCGAAGGAAATAAAAACTGTAGGACCTATTGGTGCCAAGTGCTACGATGCTAGTTTTTCAATATTGAACTAGGACTGCCACACTCTCGTCCTCATCCTCCTTGTCGTCCCTCACTCTTGTTCTTCTTCGCCGCCGTCGTCCATTTCATCTTGTTCTTGACACTTCTTGTTCCTCATCTTGGTGGTCTTGCTGTTCTTCGTCTCACAAGGAAGAACTAGGACGATCCGCCAGAGGGGATCTTTTAAGAGAAGAAAATCTTCAACGCTTTATAAATATCTTTGAAGGATGGAGACTAGGAGTAGTCGTCCTAGAGATTAGAACATAATAGTACACTTCTTCATCCTCGAGAAACGAGGAGAGCTGAGATTTTTACGGGGACCGTACTTACGTTCAATTTTCAACATGCAAAATGCCGTTGTTTGGCTGGCATGCGCAAAAGGCTTCGATTGAGGTGCGGCATAAAAAAGCCGTGAAGGTTCGCTAAAATGTTGAAGCCGGATTACTTATCGAAATATGACTGGAAAATATGCCATGAATGAACCCAAATGAATCGTCATGGGGAACATGGAAAAGACCTTCGACTTCTTGTGATTTTTGGGATGAGAAGCTCTCTCTCGAAAATGCGAACAAATAAAACAGTTTTGCAATTGAGGTCCGAGCATTGAAGATTTCTCAAGACTCATCAACATCACAACCAAATAAACCTATCAGTCTTGACTACGAAGTGCAGGAACAAGAACAGAAAAAGCCGAAACAATGACATCCGCCGATCGCCTTTTGACGACAGAAAACCTACACGGCAAATTGTACGATGCCGATTCGATGCTGGACGTGAAAAAAAGCGTGGCCGCTGGTTATGTGGTCTTGTTGAACGGAGGTCCGGCATCTGCCGCACCAAACACGAACGCCGAGGGCGAAGACGAAAACTTGCCTCTGGCATTCATGTCACTGACATCTGGAAATGTTATCGACTACTTGCTTTGGGGTTGTCAATCCCAGTATGAGAGGCGATACACCTGCTCGTCGGAGCGCCAGGGCAGCAAAGGAACTACTCGACGAAAACGACACTACGGATTCCTTTCGTCAAATAGCCGTGAGTGCCTATTGTGAGGCATTCAAAGTAATCATGAACTACAACGACCAAATGGACAAACTGAATTGCTTTGCCAAATGCTTCAAATCCAAGGCGATTCGAAACGAAACCGAAGACAAAATCCGAGCGGCTTTTGATTCTCTCGTAGTTGCCATGGGAAATTCGAGTTGAGAAAATGGAAGAACACCTTGGGCTTCGCGTTTATTGTACGACTCGTTTACAAAAGAATGATTCGAAAGAATTTGTTGTTGTAGCTCCGAAACGTTTTCAAATCTGGGCTCAATCTTGTGATGCCTCCCGTAAGAATCGAACCAAATCTGGAGCGTAAATAATTACATGCATAAATACACCAGGATAATTTACTAGGTGACGAATTAAGAAATCGATTTCAAAATTGAAAGCTTTGTTTAATTAGGAACAGAAGAGGCCATTTCATGCATCTTCATTTTGCGGATCGTTTACAGCTTTTACAAACCAGGGTTCCTACTCCTGGAAGTTGGTAGAAATGCAACCGTAGGCTTCAAACACTTCTTGCATATCGATTGTACTGCGCTAGGTTTCGCTTTCGATTCATTATTTTCTTTTTTCGTCGCATTATTTTCATTCATAGCGACGAAACTTGTTTCTATATTCGCAAGTGATGTTGATGGAAATGTCTTTTCGAAAGGAACAGAAGTTGAAGCAACGATGCACGTAGTAGCTGAAATTCCCAGAGCTTTTTGAAAGGAAGCTTGCCAACTCGCGGTTATGCAAACGTTGCCGTTTTGTCCGGGAATTCCGGTACAGTCCAAGCATGCCATGACGCCTCTTCTCAGATGCAGGGGCAACCCCGGAATAGCCCGACTGCCCGACGAAGGATTGCCTACTTGCACGTCCCCTCCAGCACTACCAGCAGCATTCTCGAGTAGCTTTACGCATTTTCCCCAATCCGCTGACCCTCCCGCTACTTCGTCCCATCGAGCCACGGCATCTCGCTCCGTCTCTTGGATCTGAGAAAAGTGCCACGCCACGTCCAAAGGTGTTCGGCCGTACTTGTCTCTGGCCAAGAGTCCTCGTTGTATCCACGAAGTCTTTGATGTTGGCGAAAGCCCGTCGATAGCACTCGTCGTCGCACTGTCTCGTTCCTTCAAAGCCCCCAGAATCATGTGCACTGCCAAATATCTTCCACCCGCGGCAGCTTTGTGGAGTGGAGTAGATTCGTCTCCAAAACTGGATGGGATGATATGAGTGTGACCAATACGTATTGACTTGTGTCAGCAACAAACTTCTTCTCCAACTCTGAATTGAAATCATCAAAACATTCAGCACGAGCCACTCACCTGGTATCTCTAGCAAGCAAATCACAGTATCTTGCTTTGGATTGTGTTGCGGATATGCTACTCTCACTTGCTGCCGTGTCATCGACAAACGCCATTTCTGTATCCGTTCCATTCGCATCCAAGTAACCTTTACCGGGAGCATTCCATTCCAAAAGGACTTTCATCGCTGCCGTCGCTCCCGAAAAGGAAGCACGATGCAAGGGAGTTGCACCGCAGTGGCCCCCACCATCTACGGGACATCCCAGTTGCAGGAGCAACGCGGTGGCTGCGACGTGGTTGAATTGGGCAGTGAAGTGAAGGGGATTGTATCCGGCATCATCTCTTCGCGTGGTAACGTCCTTGATCCTTGGAGAGTGAGTGAATGTCACCGTATTCGGCAGCCGTGAAGGACGAGAGAGACGTCGAAAGGAACTTGCACGGACAGCTTCGTTTTTCTTTCGCCATTTTTGTCCCGCTCTTGTTCAACTCGTCGATTCTGACAGCACAATACGGTGATGCCGTTGGGGACTTTCGAAAGAGTCTAACACAGGGTCTGAATTATGCTTGAATATCGTCCATAGCTACGCCATCGTCATGAATCGAGAATGATGGAAGACATTCGATTTTTGTGAGATTTTTCGTGGGTTTGTTTTCGTTTTTGTATGCCAACTTTAAACAACCTTAACCTTTGATGAGGTCCTATATGATATGCTACGAAAGGTATGATAATTTTTAATCCACGTCGTGATGGCCCGCGCTTTTCTTCATCATTCTGCTTCCGAATTCGATGATCTTTGATCATCGAATTCACAAAAGGAATTCACAAAGTAAGAAATGCTATGAGCATGGATGCAGTGGATGGATAGATTGTCTCCCGTTAGAGTGCAACACCATGTCATCCTCTCCCTGTACCACTCAACGGGGAGCAACATTTTCCTTGAACGTGACGCTTGGTTATGGTGCCGACAACAAGGCCGAACAAGAACTCAACAAGGCATGTCCACGACAATTATTTGGTTTGAGCGACTTGGCTTCTAGTCTCTTTGACAACCACGATCAACACAAGTTCTTTGTCGCATCGGCTTCCGAAGCGCGCTTGATCGCAAACCCACCAGAGAAATTTTGGAAGACCAACGCCCATCTCGTCACGGTATTCATGCCTCCCCGCATGATTGCATCCGCCATTAAAGAACATTGTTCCTCCAACCAGGTTGCTTCGGGATCTTCCTTCTGGATCAATCCACCATGGAGCGCAAACTTTGCAAAAGACCTGCTCCCAAAGATCCATCCGACGGCTCTCAATGGTTGCAGAATACGAGGCATCATTTTGGTTAGCATTGCTGCCATCAACGGGCCAGCCGAACAGCTGATACTGGAAGTCCCAAAGGGGAGGATGGATGATATCCTTCGGGTTACCAGCGGCTGCACCATTGCCGGGGATTCCGATTCGGGAATTCTCAAGATCTTACCCCTGACCACAATCGAGTTTACTCACGAGGAGGAGGACGAAGCAAAAGTCGCCTTTTCGGAAAAAGACCAACAATCTGCCTTAGCTGACAACAGCGCCGACAGCGCGTCCACCAAAGCCTTGCAAATTCCTGCGTGTCCCGTATGCATTCATCGAATCGATCCCTTTCGGTTTGGCCTTCCCAGACCTCGAGTACAGCATCTCTGTTCCAAGTTCTGTCCCTCACCTGGTTCGATTTTGGAAGAAACATTGTCACAAGCAAAACTTGCTGAAAAAATGGGAGCTTCCTGCAAGGTGCAAGCCCTGCCAAGTCATTGACCATTATTGGGATTATAGCAATAGGAAGCACGGTGAAGACAGCGAGTTGTTTTGTGAGCAGTGTTCTATGCACAAGACGCTATGGACATGTTTGACTTGTGGATTTGTTGGTTGCGGAAGATACAGCAACAAACACTCGGTTGCTCATTTTGAGCAAACGGGGCATCCCTTTTCATTGGAATTGGCAACGCTCCGAATATGGGATTACTGTCAAGGGGAAGACGGTGGATTTGTTCAGCGAGCTGACTTGTTGGAGTGCCCTTCTTCTCCACCATCTGCTCTACCCTGTATTCTATCCATGGCTCACACGCGAACGAGATTTGGACGGTCCACAGCCAATCGGTTCCTTCCTTGGGTGGGGCACCTTATAACAATCTCAGCAATTCTCTCTACGACGGAACTACCAAGTTCGGGATTGTTTAAAGGAACCGAAAAATCGTCCAAGAAGGTCATGATGATTGGAGAAGAGTACGAAGCATTGCTCCAAAGTGCGTTGGAAGACCAAGCGCAACACTACGAGGACGAGATTACTAGACTTCGAGCAAGCTACACGGATTCTTTGGTCGACAAACATAGTTTAATACCCGAAGAGGCAAAAGAAATAGAAGACCTTCAAACCGAAAACAGAATCACAAGAGAAAAGATACGAAAGGCTTCGATAGAACTCATCGAGGCACAGGCTCGAGAAGCAGAACTCAGAGAGGCATCGGGGAAGCTTTTGTCTGAGCAAAAGGAATCGAACGAGTTGCTAAAAAAGATTCAAGAGGAGCATCGGATCGAGGAAGAGAATGGGAGAACTCCAGCTTGAAGATTTAGAACTGCAGATTGCCGATCTCGAAGCAAATCTGCGGATGATGCAACAATTTTCACAAAACAACGAATTGGCCAATGCCCAAATTTTTGGCACAACAACCGCTCCGGACTCTAGAAATTCGGGCGGTAAAAAAGGAAAGAGAAAAGGTCGATTTTCCCGAAAGTGAAGTGTTTTGCAGTGATAATTGAAAATTAGAAGAAATCTGGATACTCTTCTTTGAGTATGTTCAATCCGAGTTCCAAAGTTCGATGCCTTCCCTTCAAATACGTCGCGACAAGCATATCGCCTCTTAGCTCGGCTTCCGCAATTCCGGCTTTGGCATCATAAGCGGCCTCGTCCAGCTCTCCGCAAATCAAGGCATACATTTCTTCTTCGTTTCGGTCAGAGATCAGTCCGGTCCCTTCATACTCTTCTAACTCGCTGGGAACTGCAAGGCTTAGCCGAAGGGCATCCAAGCTCATCGTGTTGAACATGTTGTCGATGGATCCCTGGTTATCAACGACAAGGAGAGAAGGGATCTAGTCCCATACCAATAGACCGCACTCGAAATGTTTCAATGTTAGAAGCATTGTCTTCGGAACAAAAGCCATAAGTTTGACAAAAGTTCAATATTGTCGAAATCTCCGTAGGATATAAAAACCTCAGTTTCCTTTCTCCTCATTGCCCTCCCTTCAGAAATCCAAATACCTTGGTCTTTCCAGTCCACACTGCTGGCCTTATCAGCTGACGCAAGGATGGAATCCGACAAAACATCTAGCTTGAGTATTCTATCATCGTCCACGCGAGCCGAAGTTCTGTATGTCGCAGTCGTGATTGAACATGTCCAACATTGGGGTCAAAGAGTAGGTGTCGTCCGGCAAATAATTCGTTCGGGAGTCTACGATAGGCCAGCGCCCACGCGTCGTCACACTTTTGGAATTCTCGGCTCGTCGATTTCCAATCTGGCCTCCAACTGGCCTCCGTCGAATTTCTTGACAAAATCCAAGCGGTCTTGGTTCCAAAACCTGGGCATGTCTTTAAAGTCCTCGATTTTAGGAAACAACTCCAACCAGGGTGCGTACGTCGAAGTGTCTCCCAACGACTTTTCGTATTTCAACTTTTCGATAAGCGTCGGCAAGTCTTCACCAATGATGCATGTGTCCAATGGGACCGTCACCAAGTTTGTCTTGTCCTCGGATACTCCCATCTGCTCGACCAGAGACTGCGCCGTTATTTCACGCGGAATCTGCATCGAGCGGTAACCCCCCTCGCTGACCAACTGCAACGGGGTTGATATCCCTCTTGCCTCGGCCCATGCCAAAAACGGAGTGTTTACATCTACCTTCATGGTGTTCAACTCTCTTTTCGAATCAACAGTGCCGATAAAATGTTTTATGGTTGACAATACGAAGGGTGTCAAATCCTGAAAGGAGCAGACTGCAGGATGATGAATGATGTGAAGAACTTCCGATCAATTATTTGGTTAGATTTGATGTTTCGGGTCCAAGTACGTACTTCCGTAGTCGATTCCAAGTTCCCCCAAATCCCCTTTTTCAATCCCCCACATTATCAATCCATAATCAGCGTCACAGATTCAAACAACATGACTGACTGCAGAATTCCCAATTCATTCACCCATCTCACAACAACAACGAATTCAAACCCACCACCAAGAGGCTCAGAGGGTGAACCGGGAGAGCCATCTTTTATTGTCAGCATCAATATATAAGCAAACAATGCCGCCAGGATTCAAACGATCGCGAGCGATTTGGGACGAGACGAAACACGGTGGAATCCGTGCGTGGGTCAATGCCATCTGTTATGAACTGCAGCCAATACGATTGTCGAAATCCAGTCGACAAGAAGCTGTCGCAACCCTGGTGTCTCTTGGAAAAACTATAGTGTCCCTCATCTTGGGCATTCCTTCCGCATGCAAGTCAATTCTGAGATTTATTGCGCAACGAAGTTGGAGGCAGTGGATGATAGTCGGAGCAATTTTTGTGTATTATTGGTTTGTTCGGTTCGTTCATGAGTAAGTCAAATTGTTGTAATTGTTTTCTACCTGTTTGCGAATATACATCGAAACTGAAACTCGAAAACTCACTACTGCATCTACACAAATATTGGAATCCCGTGTTACTTTATTTCTCCAGGGCGCTCGACGCAGGCCCTGTCGTTTTGATTCTCACGGTATTGACACTAATATTTTCCATCGGGCTGAGCGACGACGAAAACCGAGGTGGACTTCTCCGCCTACGCTGTTTTCAATCGGGGCTTTGAACAATTGTTGGGTTCGGTGGATGCGGATTCTCTTTTGGCTCAACATGTTGGTGGAGGATTTGGTGGAGGAATGATGATGAACAACATGAATCAGCACAATGATGATAACCATGCAAACAGGGCAAACGCAGACCCTCCCAATCGTCGCAGAAACAACGCCGAGGAAGGGCGCTCGCAAATGATGATGAGGGGAATGGTGACAATGTGCAACAAAACGAAGAGCCCAACGACGACGACAATAACAACAACAACAATCGTGCAAGAAAGTCGGGCAAAAAGGCACGGCGGCGCAACTTGGACCAACGACGAGATCTGAGGAGACAACGCGAGGCAGCAATGCAGATAGGTTTGGATGGTGGCGCCGATGATAGGGTGGAGGTTCAAAGAGCGATTGAAGAGCAAATTGCGTTCGAGAACAATCGATGATAAAGCTAGATCATTGTTAAATTGCTATACTACTAAATTGACTATTAAATAAGCTTGGACGCTGCGGTATAACAAGTTACGTCGGAGGATCCAACGACCAACGGAATATCCAAGTATAGTCTCACGATGTCGAGCAAAATCATAATGATCATTCCATACCCACAACTAGAGACAATCGTGTCCCACCAAGTCGTAGTTTTTGCTTTCTCGTCGTTGCTGTCGATATCCTTGTCAAAGACAAAAAAGGCCGGGAAACTCACAATGAAGTAGATACCATAAAAGGCGGAGCCAACCGTGTAGGCCATGTTTCTATCCTCGAACGAATAATCCGGATAGGCGCTGATCGGTCAATGTTTCCATGAACGCCGTAAAGTACGCAAAGGTACCAACCACAGCGAATGTACAAGAGCTTTTCTGGCAAATCCAGCCTCAAAGGTAGTGACCACTTTTCGCAACATGAGATTCGAAAAAACGTGGTAGGTGGAAAAATAGAAATGGGTTGCAAAGTAGAGAGCCAGGGGAACATTGTTGAGACGGTGTGCCGGCATGGTATACTTGGCACGAAGCACCGAGTAGAAGTAATGCGTATACCAGTAGTTGCCAATGAAGCTGTACACCGCCAACCACAGGTTTGCTTTGAAGGAGTATCGCTCGACAAGAGGCCGGACTCTCGTCCTGGGGAACCGGGACTGCCCGCCGACGGAAGAAAATAGGGCTGGAGCAAATAGGGGAGCGATAGCCCGACACATACTTTCATGTAGCTCCACTTGTCAAAAGTTTCGTACAACCCAAAGCCAACAATACAAGCAAAGGCCTGCAATCCAGATTGGTGTATATGCAAGGGCATAGATTTCGTAGGCTCGCTTCGATGGTTCGGTGATTGGATCCGGCAAGAGTCGCGAGCCGCCTCCTTGGCTTTTTGTTTGAATCAACACCAGACCACCGATTCCGGCCAGCATTGAGCCCAGAATAGCTATCCATGGTGATAGCCACATCATTTTCGCCGCTCATGGTGATTTATTCCGTTGAGGAAGTCAAGCCTTTGCTTGGACGATGAACAGATGAAGTGACCGTTGGAGGTTTTAATGAAACTTGGACAAGAACGAGAAAAATTCGGGGATTTTCATTGTCATTTTTGCGATGAGCACATAAAAGTACACAAGGATGGGTACGAATTCCTACGTGTAAGATACGTGAAAAGATCACTCGTGACCCAGGACTCATGGGAATAGATTTCACATAATGACACGTATCGGACGCAACGAACAAGGGAGAACCCATCATCTTCAATACGGCATGTTGTTGTCATCGAGAAACACTATTTTGAATCCTTGTTTGTTTCATCACAACTGCTTATCTCGGTGGAGTGTCGATGACATCTTGCAAGGGAGAAAAGCCACGACGCTGCAATACAACGATGAATAATTTTCTTCTTTTGCTGGCACTCCTCGCCGCGAGTATACTTCTTGACAGAAACTGGATTTTCCTCCGTCGGCGCCCTGTCGGCTGAAGCGAAATCCTCCCCGATTGTTTCCAATGGCCTGCGAAATGTAGGCAATACGTGTTATATGGCTGCACAGCTTCAATGTGCGTTTCATATCCCAGCCCTCCGTGATATTGCTACATCGATACCAACCGAGCCTGTACCTACCGTTGGTGATGACGACGACGACGACGAGGAATCCGACCAAGAAGAAATTTCCGAAGCTGCCATGGCCTTGAAAGAAGTCGTCGATGGGATGGTTCAAGCTACAACCCAGCCAATGGCCTACACGCCAAGATCCGTTTTGCATGAGGCTTGGCATTCCGCCTATGGTTCAACAAGACTCGCAAGAGTTTTGGAAATTGCTGCTGCCGGCTGTTGGGATCGAAAAACTTTCGAGTTTGTACAAGGGGAAATACGAGGGTTACATTTCGGCACTGGATGGCTTCTGGTAGAGAAAAAAGAAGAAGCGAAGTCTTTCTGGATCTTTCTTTGGATGTTAAGACGAGGTAAGTCATCCTGAGCGATTTTATGCGGAACTTGGTGTCTTCGGGGAGCTACATTGTAATTGTTTCTCACCTCTGTACACTTTTCACTGCGATACGAAAACATGGCAGTTCTGGGCTTTTGGATTCCCTAAAGGAGACCTTCGGCGAACCAGAACTTTTGAGTGTTGAAGAAGGAAATGGATGGAGACCCGAAAAAGGTGCAGACAAGGTGAACGCTCACAAAGGCGAGTCGTTATTGGCCAAGGGCCTGCCTCCTATTTTGCAGTTTCATTTGAAACGTTTCGAATACGATTGGAACACCGATACGACAACCAAACTCAACAACCGATTCGAATTTCCAAAAACGATGGACTTGGCGGAGATTTGCATTGACGTAGACGAAAGCGATCCTCGGTCGGAGTACGAACTACAAGCTGTCATTGTTCATGTTGGAGAATACGGGATTGGTCATTACTACGCATACGTTCGTCCTGACATCAATTCAGATGAATGGTATCGTTTCAACGACGACAATGTTGATAAGGTCTCTTTCGAAGATGTCGTAGAGGATGCCTACGGTGGAATGCAAATTCAAAATAACAGCGAGGAGGAACGCGGTGGTGGCATACATCGGAGGATTGGACGACTATTCCGCAACAGGAATAAGAAGAATTCGTATGGATGGGGAGGTAGTTCCAGCAATGCATACGTTGTCCAATATGTACAAAGGAAGTAAAATCGAATCGCTATATCCTGATGAATAGACTCACTGGATAATGAGAACATCTATGGGCCTATAATCCAGTAATAGAATGATACATGTTTGTAGAAGAGTCAAACCGAAAATTTAAACTTCCATATACTGTTCCGGAAACGCCTTGATTCCGTCCGGCCAAATGCCTTTCGCGATAGAAATCATATCTTCAGCCATCGGTGCAACAAATACCATGTGCTCTCCAGTCATGGGATGGCCAATTTCAAGTCTATGGGCATGTAGGAGTGGTCGTTCAATGCCATGAGCTTTTAGCAAACGCTTGTTCCAATCCGAAATACCGTAAACAGTCGTCACCGTATATGGGGGTATGTCTATCTTGCAGGTGGACTCTGAATTTGATGAGTTCGCCCAGTCTCGATCCGTACCTGTACCTAAACTGAGTTTGCCATCGAACTGAAGTGTATCGACAAACGACAACGCACGCCGTCCAGCTTGGGAAGCAGTCTTTGGCATGTCCTTGAGTTTGACAAAACCTTGAGAATTTTTTCGATGCGGATCGGGAACGACTCGCATTTTCTGCCGATGTATCGGATGACGCCCAATTGGTTTGTCGATTCTGACTCTCTTTCCTGGATTACCAACGGTTACTGCAAGATAGGTTTTCTTCACCTTTCGCTGCGCAAACGATTCCGATAGCTTGGTCAGGGCTTCTTTTGTTTTTGACACAATTAGGATTCCTGTGGTACCCTTATCCAGTCGATGAACGATTCCCGGGCGCAGTTTCAAATCTTCATCCTGACCATCCTTGTCTAAAAAGTCACCTGAGCCATATGGGCTGTCATTGGCCAGATAGTAGGCAAGCGCGTTAACCACTGTTCCATCCCAGTTCCCTGCCGCAGGGTGGACAACCATCCCGGCATCTTTGTTGATTACAATCATGTGCTCGTCCTCATAAAGAATCTTTAGCGGAATGTTTTGTGGAATGATTTCGTCGGGAACTTCTGTGTCGGGCATGGTTATCCTCAACTTCATTCCAGCCTCGACTTTAAAGGCTTTGCGATTCAACAAAATTTCCGTCTCCTCGCCTTTTTTCTGTACAATTTGATGGACGCATCCGTCGGCAACCAGATTTCCACACGCTGATCGAGATAATGGAGGGTCCATTAGTGTAGCTAGAGCTGCGTCTATTCGTTTTCCCTTTAACTTCATCTGGAATGGACAGTATTTGAGTTTTGTCGTCCTGTTGAGATTGGCCGTCGTCGCTATCTTCATCCTCAATACCGTCAGAGCCGAGAGCCTCTTCCGAGTCGAAGGAAGCCTCTAAGGCCTCAATCGCATCAAGGTCGAAATTCGAAATCGGTGGAGGTTTCGCCCATAATACGTTGCTTTGTTTAGAATCCCGTTGTAACCCAATTCCATGATGCGAAAGTGATGGAGAAGAGAAGGAAAAACACCGCGGAAGCTCTATCACATCAAATTTATCAGCAAGAGAGAGTAACAGGATTAGGGAAACTGCTGAAGGTTTGAAAGGTTTCATAGTTCTTGAGGTTCAATTCCACATTCAGTGACCATCTATGAATAAAATGTTCAATGTTCAACAGAACGAATGTGTTGGTGAGGAATGATGGGTCTGCCGAAGCAGAACCAAAAACATCACATCACATCCATCATCATCATGAATCAGTCGCGGAAAAAGGGGTGGCTGGGCTCAAAAAATGGGTTCATATGAACGCAAAACGAGTTCGTATGACCTCGAAAATTGGAACGATGCGTTTTAGTCGAACTAATCAGTTAGCACATACAATTGTTTAGTTCGACTAAAAATCCAAAAATGGGTTCATATGAACGCAAACCGAGTTCGTATGACCTCGAAAATTGGAACGATGTGTTTTAGTCGAACTAATCAGTTAGCACATACAATTGTTTAGTTCGACTAAAAATCCAAAAATGGGTTCATATGAACGCAAACCGAGTTCGTATGACCTCGAAAATTGGAACGATGCGTTTTAGTCGAACTAATCAGTTAGCACATACAATTGTTTAGTTCGACTAAAAATCCAAAAATGGGTTCATATGAACGCAAACCGAGTTCGTATGACCTCGAAAATTGGAACGATGTGTTTTAGTCGAACTAATCAGTTAGCACATACAATTGTTTAGTTCGACTAAAAAAATCCAAAAATGGGTTCATATGAACGCAAAACGAGTTCGTATGACCTCGAAAATTGGAACGATGCGTTTTAGTCGAACTAATCAGTTAGCACATACAATTGTTTAGTTCGACTAAAAATCCAAAAATGGGTTCATATGAACGCAAACCGAGTTCGTATGACCTCGAAAATTGGAACGATGTGTTTTAGTCGAACTAATCAGTTAGCACATACAATTGTTTAGTTCGACTAAAAAAATCCAAAAATGGGTTCATATGAACGCAAAACGAGTTCGTATGACCTCGAAAATTGGAACGATGCGTTTTAGTCGAACTAATCAGTAAGCACATACAATTGTTTAGTTCGACTAAAAATCCAAAAATGGGTTCATATGAACGCAAACCGAGTTCGTATGACCTCGAAAATTGGAACGATGCGTTTTAGTCGAACTAATCAGTTAGCACATACAATTGTTTAGTTCGACTAAAAATCCAAAAATGGGTTCATATGAACGCAAACCGAGTTCGTATGACCTCGAAAATTGGAACGATGCGTTTTAGTCGAACTAATCAGTTAGCACATACAATTGTTTAGTTCGACTAAAAATCCAAAAATGGGTTCATATGAACGCAAACCGAGTTCGTATGACCTCGAAAATTGGAACGATGCGTTTTAGTCGAACTAATCAGTTAGCACATACAATTGTTTAGTTCGACTAAAAATCCAAAAATGGGTTCATATGAACGCAAACCGAGTTCGTATGACCTCGAAAATTGGAACGATGCGTTTTAGTCGAACTAATCAGTTAGCACATACAATTGTTTAGTTCGACTAAAAATCCAAAAATGGGTTCATATGAACGCAAACCGAGTTCGTATGACCTCGAAAATTGGAACGATGCGTTTTTAGTCGAACCTAACAGGGGCCGAATTTTGGGCGTTTTCTCATCTAAATCAACTTTTCTTCCTTAGCTATTTAGCAGATAATATATATTATCTATTTGTGGTACTAGAAACAGGAGAACATATGGATCTGGGAGGAACGGATTTATGTCGATCGTCGCTTCTTCTTGCTCTTTTTCATCGAGCCCCCAGTGTTTCGTATAATCGTCTTCGATTTTCTTTCGTTCTCGCTTTAACCTCTCAACCTTTTGCTTCAACATAGACTTTCCGTCTTCGTCCTTTTCTTTGTTTTGCAATGGCTCGCGGCGTCGACTTTCCAAGTCGTCGATTCTTGCCTGCTTCTTTGAAATTCCGTGTTGCATTCGGCCATACAGATGAGCAGCCTTGCGACTCATCATGCTCTTCGCCAACTCATGGGCTTCCCGTTCTTCCTCTTCACGTCGCTTCTTGGCTCGTGCCTTCTTCTTCTTCAATTCTTCCTTCTTCTTCTTCGCGTCACCTTCATCTTCCTCTTCTTCTTCACTGTCGCTCTCACTGGCTTCAGCCTCTTCCGCGAACTTCTGTGTCACTCTTTTCAGCTGCGTCAACGGAAACAGCATCCTCTTCCATCTCGTTTTCATCGACGACTTCGCCACGTTTGAGCTTTTCGATGACTTCCGGCATAAGCAGGTTTATATCCTTCTTCATCATTATCAACCCATGGGCTCAAATGAGGAGGAAGAGCCGTGCCGACTCCATATTTCTCAATGGGCAATACAAACATAAAGTTTGTGCAATCCAAAATCCACTGTGGTTGAACAAATTCCCTTGACTTGGGCAAACTATCGTAAGAGCTCAGTAGCTTTGGGCGATCGATAATGTGGTGGGTGATACTTGGATCTTTGGCACTAATTGGACTGTTTGGACCTTCCCATCCGACCTTCGCGCCAAAGGCAAGAGAAATAAGCTCCAGATATCCACGAGGTACCTCACGAGATAGGAAGAATGTGAAACCGGCAAAAAGACGTCTTCGTTTGATCGCTTCATCGTCTAGATTTTCCTCTCCGGCAGGGATTGACGATCTCACTTTTTCTTCTTCCATACTTTCCAAAGCAACCTTAAGTGGACCGGCAACATCAACAGCGTTCTCTTCGTCATCGTCATCCATTTCATCATTATCTTCCTGGATATTGTCGAGAGCTTTGCCAACGGTTTTAATCAATTCGCGGTCTTTCTTTTTCTCGTCCGATGTCCTGCTACGAGCCTTATCTTCATCTTTTTCCTCCAGGGTTTCTGAAATAACATTGGTGATGGCTCCATCGGAAGAATTCATTGCATTATTCAACGACCTCAAGTTGGCACCGAGAATATAGGTTGTGCTTCCCTTTACTTCACCTCCGCTTTCAATCTCGGACAGAGGGTATCGGCACACCCAGATCGCTGTACAGTTTGAACAAGACAAAGTTCAAAAGAGTTCTCGTAGAATTCGAAAAAAGTTGACATAACTTTGTAATCGACATCCTCCGGCATGAACTGCGTAAAGGAATGCGGGACGACCCATCGGATTGGGACTCCTCGAATGGTGGCCTCCAAATAAACTCCTTTGACGGAGATAAACGATTTCGTGATGCACCCTGCGGTAGAGCAGTAAGCACCCCACGCGGCAGCCAAGCTTTTGGCCTTTCCTCCCATTTTTGATTTGATGGCGATAGTACTTGGCAAGGCTGCAAACAGGTATGTCAAAGTCAGAGCATCATCCAAATCCGAAAGAGCATCGACAAATCGTGGATAAGCGTTCACGAACAAGATGGTGCAACGAATAAGTAGGGCATACAGCGTTCTTTCGGGCGGCCTCGTCCGATTCATTTCTGCCAGCAGGCACGGCGGATCTACAAAATCAAATTGAGCAAAGATAGGGAAAAATGTGTAAGCCATATTCATCCTGTTGGAGATTGTTGTATCGCTTAACAACTCAAAATTGAACTACATACCTTCTTCATGAAAGATCTGAATTCTCTGAAACTTTCCAAAATGGGTTCGTGTGCAATCGCCCGAATATCTTTAATGTGATAAAAAGTTTGACCCTTTTTCTTTCCTGGAACTCTTCCTCTTGGTTCTCTGGGGTAGATACCCTTCAAAATACACAAACGACGAAAGTCTTTGATGGTCACTTGCAACATTTTCAGAGCCTTCGAACGGCCAATGAAGGTTGCCTCTAGACCGGCATTCTCCTTCTTCTGTTTCTTTCCCATTCGCGAAAGTTTTCGTTTCGAACCCATCTTCGAGTGGCTTGCAGCCTTGATGGACTTCTGCTTCGGCTTTCCTTTGACTCGGTTCCCCATGATTGCTTTCTCTTTTGATCAATTAGTTTGGATGAAGAAAAATAGTTGCTATGATTTGCAACTCGAAGAAAACAATTCCCTTGTATCGAATACAAAGTTGTGGAAACACCATCTCGGAAACCCGAAACGATGTGGAATCATTCATGGTTACATCCCTTTTTGTTCTCGAAAACTTGAAAAGGAGGAAAATCGTTGTGTTTGTGAACTTCGTTGGTTCCGATGATTGGGTTATGAGTTGAAAATAAAATTTGTGCGCAATCATTTCGGGGTCGTTTCCTATTTTGGGGGGATATTTTTGCTACGATCACTATGGAACGAAATTCGCGACTTCGGAATAGCTACATTAATTAGAACGTTGCGAAAGGATCCCTCTAGCTATGGTCGATTTAATACATGCTGCAACCAATATTTTGAGGCATTTAGTGTGTTTTGTCTCTGCGATGCTGTGGTGCTGAATAAGTAAAATCAATCTTTCTCGAGGAGAATGTCAAGAAGAAGATTCAAGACGAAGGCGGCAGCGAGCAGGACGAGGACAAGGGGGTACCTAACATCGTTACCGGCTCCTCCTGTAGCTTTTCCTCGTTCTTGTCGACGTGACTGCTTTCGTTGTCTCTGAGTTGTTATTGAGGTCCGTCGAACAATGCTGCGCACTGATTTGAAAGCCCGGCTGGACCCATTTCATTTCATCGTATGAAAGAGAACATGACGACAAGACGAGCAATTCTTTACTAGAGTGTCCAAAGCCCAGGCCCCTTTCCATCATTTCAGCAGAAGACTTTTTACTGATTGGTCGCAGATTTTGTTTTCATCTATTTCTAGTTCATCGCCAAACATCTTCGTTCAAGTAGAGAATCTGGATGAACAACTTGTGAAATTGAATTTTTGATCGAAACGAAAGAACCATGATGTAGTTTTCGATGACAACTACAGAGCACATTGCGATAGGGCTTCGTTGAATCTAACTAAATTTTCATAAGAAGCAAACCACAGAATTTTTCATCCTAGTGTTCCTTCAGAATGATATTGAGTACGTAGAAAAGTATCGAAATCGTCAAAAATTGCTCTTGTGTAGGCTGTGATTATTTTCCTTTGAACTATTTATTACGGGAATCTACATCATCTTGTATACCTAATGATTTAATGATATTGTCCAATTTGCCTTTCGAAGAATCAAGATTGCGGAAGTAGCTATTCAATGTTTCGTTCCGACACGACTTTCCTCATTACTCGACGGCAGGACGGAAATGGGATATCTGCATAGTATTTATTCTGTCTTTTCGTCCTTGACAATCTCTGTCTCGGCAGTCTTTTCCTTCATTGCTTTGGCCTGGGCTTCTCCTTCCGCCATACCGGCTTGGAATTCTTTGGGGACTTCCTTGAGTTCTCCTGCGATCTTTCCGGCATCTTTTCCCAAGCTTGCCAACTTATCGGGTCCCAACAAGAAGGCTGCCGCGACAAGAATAATTCCAATCTCGGGAGCTCCCAATCCGAATAATCCCATTGTCTGAACCTGTGCAACGGACTTTCTCTGCCGTTGTAAACTCGCTGATTGGTACTCGGGAAGGGTATTCGGGGCGAATGTCCCGGTTCGGGTTGCCAAGGGAAGGGAAGGTGCGAAGGCACTTGTGCTTCCAAGGACTGCCATGAGCATGGCAATTGCGCTAATAAGACGGTTCATTTTGTTGATGGTATATGTGTATGCTTGGGCACTACAATGACTTATTGTATCGGCAACTTTTTGAGTGTGAACTCGGGAGAGAATGTATTCTCGTTCTCTATTGATGTCAGTCAACGTCGGTAGGTAGTAGTGTCGGTTAGCTTTTTAGGATGAACATCGGACAAAACCGAACAGCTCATGTCAAGCCATCAAGTCTACGGATACCCTCTACCACAGAGTACCAGACCCAACGTACACAGATCTTGAATAAAGCTTCACGTGTAGATTTTTTCGTAAGGAACCCGGAAAATGATTGATTTTCATTAGTGATTAAACAAAATTTCAGTCTTGTTTTCAAATATCACGAACTACGCACATCAACTGGTGTCAGCATTTGCCAGTCAGAATGATCCTATCTTTGAACGTCAACCGCCAAAATGAACAACTACCAGTATGACAATTCTCAATCCGATCCTCCTAGTCATCTGGAAGCGAGAAAAGGAATAACACAAGAACCATTGGCATATCCATAAAGCAAGAAACCATGACAACACTAAACAAATTCTTCGTCGTCGCTGTCCTAGCACTCAACGCGTTGGGATCCTTCGCTTTCCTCCCGCAATCGTCGCCCCTCCAATCGCAGTTTTCGGGCCGAACGCAATCGCCGACCATCGATTCAAGATTCACAAGTCCGGAACAGAGTGTTCTGGCTCGGCACCGAAAGGTCTGTCGCAAATGTTCAGACAATGGGATTGTTTGGATTGGGTGCCGGCGAAATCGTCCTTGTATTGGGTGCGGCGGCGTTCATCATCGGCCCGGAACAGCTCGGCAAAATGGCGGGGAGCCTCAAGTCGGATGTCCCGGAAGATCTAAAGAAAATTCCAGAGGAATTCCAAAAAGGCTTTGAGGAGTCCACGGTAAATGCAAAGGCCAGGAATGCGAAACAAATGGAAGCCCTACCGGAGGATGAGGAACAATGAAAAAATCAATTTGCCCATCTGGGAAATACAAAATTGAAAACCAATATACTCGAATCGAACCAGCGAAGAATTATTTAAAGCAATACTCTCTCCTGGAACAGCATCTGGGTCGCAATCGAGTATGCCTGACAACAAGCTTTTGGTGGTCTGGTGAATTAACTTGTGGAACCCTGCCTGCTGTATTGATGCAAGAAGGTCAAGTCCCTTTCGTTTTCTTTCTCAACAGCAACAAAAGTGGGATTCTTATTGCTCCGGACCACATCCAATGCCTTTTGAACTATAATCCATATAAGAAATAACAAGTCATCGATTATGATTTCACAATACAACACCAAAGACAGTTGTCGTTATCGTCACCTCGTCCTCGTTCGTCAAATACTAGGAGTAGCTAGAACGAAAGTTGCTGTGCATGAAATCTATTATCTCTTCTTACACAACACCTGTTGTCTGGAAGTTTTACAAATAATATACTTGTTGTCGACGGTTGTCTGCAAGATAGAGAACAACAAGCTAGGACTCCAAGAAAGCACTTCGTTCATTATTTTGAAAATACAAATATCAGCAAAACTAATTCTGTACTCTCTTCACATGCAAAATACCGATTTTCATTCGAACAATCATGAATCACAAGAAAAATACAACCAGCGTTCGACGAAGCAGAACAATGGGGAGTACAGTTTGCAGCAAAGATGAATGGCAATGTTATTGTAATGAGCGAGGCGGGAAAGCCTATTTTCTCACGTTATGGATCGCAGGGAGAAGTGGCTAGGCAATGCGGTCTTATACAGGCTCTTCGAACTGCTGTGAATGTCAACAATTCGACATTGGGATTGGGAGAAATCCAATCGATACATTCGAAAAACCTGTGCATCGTCTTTATGACAGTCGGTTCTATCACTTTGGTAAATACGCTAGAAAACAAAACAAATTCAGAAGACGATGAAACGAATGTCATCGATACAGAAGCGTACGGAAGACTGCAGTTGGAGTACGTATATGCGAATCTCATTTTCATGCTTACCTCCAATTTCCAGAGAGCGTTTCTGCAAAATCCAGGTTTCGATTTACGATCTATGGTGAACTCAAACGAAAATCTACTTCGGGGTCTACTCGACGAAAGTGGTCCGGATGGAAATCCTGGACCATTTCTGGTGTCAAGTGTTCAGTCTTGCTTTCCTATATCCTACAGAGTACGACAGAAAGCGTCGAAAACATTGCAGTCCATTGCGGGGAAACATGAGAACAACATTGCTTTCGCATTGCTGATTGTGGGCGATAGACTGTTGACTGTGGTACAACCATCATACCGACCGCACCAGCTACGAGTTTCTGACTTGCATCTCATTACCAATTTCATCAAAAAGCAACCAGGCTTGATGTCGGGCGAGCAATGGATACCAATGTGTTTGCCGCGGTTCAATTCGACGGGATTTCTGTACGCATACACCAATTGCTTAGATACCGAGTCCAAGTTGACCTTGGTTCTTCTCAGTTCTCACAGTACTACCGAACAATTTCAGATCTTGAGAAATGCGTCACAAAGGATACGAGAAAGTCTCAACGTGCCTTCGGCGTCCAACTCGGTGTTGACAATAGTGAACGATGTGCCGGCGTCATCATCGTCGGAGAAAAATACAGGATCGTCAGATGTAATCTGGAAGAGAACTAGTGAATCCTTCGACAATAGCAGTACCAACGAAGACGGTTTTGTCAATATCTCGGCTGACATGTTGAGGAAAGACTGTGGAATCCTGGAAGAGCAAGACTTACTACACCAGGTGAAGCATGCAGTTGAGTTTTCGTCAAACGATTATATACGTACTCAGTACCTCAAAGATGAAAGTTCCCAATCAATTCTTCACTTTTTGTTTCGCTTGGACGTTCCGGTGGAGAATTGTCTGCGCAAGAAGAAGAATCAAAGGCAGCAACCCGGGTATTTGTCGCAATGTGTCAGCCTCCCTTTTGCGGATCCCTTTACTTGTAAATCCTCTCGACATCGTCTATGGAATAATTACCAAAAGCTCAGTTTGCGTCTACGACTGGGTTCGGCCAGTGTTGAATCATCTATCGATGCGTTCGACATGATTAAAAATGATTCGTCCTTGAAGGCTAACGAGAAAAGCGGGTTGCGTGTTTTTGATGGAATAGGTAGACACTGCCCTGCAATGGGCCTCAATGAATCTGCGCCATACAATTCAGATGGGCTCTCTTATATCACAGAAGGGGATGTAACTTTTCTAGCAATGAACGGGAAAAACTTTGAACTGTACGTCTTTGTGACAATGGCTACTTTATTTTCTCCCTCTTACCGAGAAGTATCTCGTCTCACATTTTCGTTTTCATTGATCTGAGTATAGGTATATGGTGACACCAAAAACCATTCCGTTAAAGAGAGCAGCTACTATGGGAGCAAAACTTGTTCGGGAAATTATGCTAGATGAAAAAATCCTTTTTCTATCAAGGACCGTTGACATGGGAAGACTAAGTGGCGCCTCTTGGTTAAAACAAAATACGGCTATATTTTTTCAAGCACTTTAAAATTTCTATTATGGACGAAGACAGCTAATTTGATCAGGTCCATCATCAACTTTCATCATTCGCATAACGATGTGCCTTCCATTCGACTGTTGTTGGAAGCGCTGGCAACACTCCAAAACCATGTTCGGAAGCTTTCGTCAGACCTGGAGTCATAAAATTTGAACTTCGAACGCAGTTCGTCAAGAGCAGCTGGTTTCAATGTTGAAAGTAAAGGGAAGTGCGCAATTTGGTTATCGATCGGGTCTGCGTGAGAAGGTGCCAAGCGAGCAGTAAACCTACGACTCATGGAATCTCCATCGTTCAACTCGTGCAATACAGGCATGGGAAACCGATCCTTTGTTATGTCCAAGAGATGGCTCTTGAATTTCTCGCGAATGCCATCATATCTCTTTGCCGTACAATTTGAACCGCTCCAGATGAACAAATGGTCATAAAAATCAGCAGCGATGATGCTATCATCCCATAATGCAAGAGTCTCCGCTGGAAACGATTGCACCGTGTCCCATCCCGACGAAATACCAATAGAACCTGTACTCCAAAGGGAAGGCCGCATCATTTCCAAGCACTCCTCGAGAGGAAAACGAATGAACAATTTCCTACTCTCAGCTCGGTCGTCCATCGATTGCATGGGTCCTGGACTAATCAAAGGACCACGACGCAAGTGATAAAGTCTGTTCAACGTTTCCTTCAACTGGGGCGGGAAGGCGAAATCAAACGAAGACTGCGAAATTTCTTTGTTCCGACTATTTTTCACAAGGAGCATGTCGAAAGAAAATGAAAATGAGTAAAGATGCTATGGCACTTTAGCAACGCCCCACAGCTATCATAAAGTAAATGCAACTTACCCTCTTCGTTTGGTATTTTTTTCCAGGTCGAGAAGACGAAATTCTCCTGAGATACGCTGAATTGTAGCATCGATATCTACCTGCGTATCGTAGGCAAGCTCCTCTTGCGTATTTGAGTCTCCTGCCGTTGTTTTGTCGCGCGTATCTTCTGTCTCGTCCTCTTCCATGTAGAGATCGGTACACCGCCATCTTTGCTAACAAGACGGACATGGCGTCGTCGTCAACGCTCGCAAGAAAATCATTAACATCTTCGGCGAATTTCAAGTTTGATGGATTGAACACGGGTAATCTCTATATCACCCTTGCGAGAAATGAATCGCGAAATCAGTTGGAAGAAGGCATAGTCGTCTTCTTCACTTTTCATCTCATCCACTTCCAACAAAACAGTAAGCGTATTCAAAGGGTCAACGCGGCCAATTTGAATTCTTGTCATCGACAATTCCAATGCTTTTTCGGATGGAAGACCTTTAATTTTAAGACCATGTTCCAGAGCAAGTTTGGCACCTTCCTCGTATGCTGCTTGTTCGGTTTCAACCAAGTCACAACCAAGATCAGTAAGAACTTCACCAGAACCACAAAACTGAGTCGGTTTCACAAAACTATCAGTCCGTATATCGACGATAAATTCCGCACCACTACTCTCCGTGTCGTCAGGTATGTACTTGGATTTAGAAATGTATGTTTCATCAAGAATGAATCTCAAGTTTGAGTTTAGCTGTGGAGTGTCGAGAGTGAGCAGAGGCGTGACGTATCCACCACTCGGTTCCACCATTGCTTGATAAACAGGCAATGCCAACTCCGTAACCCCACAACAGAAAACATCGACACCAATACCTTCCGAAACCGCCGCATTTGCGTACGCATCGAAAAATGTAACAGCCGTTTGTAGCATGCCTGTATCAACAATACTCGGAACGGCTCTCTTTCCCCTTTTTGACTTTTCCATACTATTATCTGGGTCAACCACACTGCCATTCCCGCTATTTGGACAACCGTTTGTAAATAGAATGACACGTGACGTCCGAGACTTTTTCGTACCGGAGGTATGGGCTAGGTCAAGAGCGCATTGGAGAGCGTTCCCTGTACATCGCGTTTGGTATCCAGAAGCAGATTCTTCGGGACTTTGTATCCAAGGCGACTTGGCTGCACCGTTGATTTTCTGATCGGTCCCATTTTCCTCTTTTCTCAGACGAGCCTCTTTCTTTCGAGAAAGCATAGCCATTCTCGAAGTTCCCGAAGAGAAGAATCCGCTCGAATCCTGACGTTTCGTCAACCGAAACGCCAAAGATCGAAGACAGAGAGTTCTTGAGACTGGTCAAATCTCCGTTCTGGACATCTGCAATGTATGATCTTCTCTCTACCTCTTTGTCAAACTCATCGTCTTCGTCATCAAAATCCTCTGGCCCAGCAATAACATCAGCCGAAGCCAACCCCGAAATTCCTAGCTGGTAAATCGAAATCGATTTGCCAAAGACGACCAAACCGATTCGTGTCTTTGGGAAAGAATCGTCGGATTCGCGTTCTTTCAAAATCGCCTCCATGGCAGGTGCAATGGCCTGGCCATCATTCGGGGACAGATTTTCGTCCACCACCAAAACGTAGGTGCAATAATCTTCTTCGTCCTCGTCGTCGTATTTGGAATACTTGTAACCTTTTTTTCTTTTTCTCTTCCTCGCTTGGTTCTGGTTTTGTAACTGCACGATGATACTCGACAATGGGTGAATCCAAGGCGGTCATAACCTTGGAACCAGCGCGGAGAAGATTTTTGGGAAGGACATTGTCCTGACCGCACAAGGCGCATTCCCAGACACCCGTCTTCTTGTCGACTTGTACATATGGATTGATATAAGCGAGGCACGCCAAGCACAAGACCGGTGGCAAAGCCTTGGTGCCACAGTCGATGATTGGCAAAGCTTCGGAATCATCCTCACCAGCATCTCCGGTGAAAGCCACTGGTGTCCACACCATGCCAAACGGCAATTCACAGGAGTTTTTCAAACCGGCATCATTAGGGCACTTCATAGCAGTAAAGGATGCACCGGTGCGAGGGGCATTTTCCGATTCGTCATCTCCGGATGAGTCGCCCGTTTTCGACGCCATTATGGACGGCAATCCAAACCAGCTGCTCATGATGATTAGCTGTGATTTTCAAATACCACTGTTTCAATGTTGTGTTGGAATATTTGTAGTGACAATGGCTTCCAATGCATTTTCTCAGATATCCGTAAAGATGCATTGTTTCTTTTATCGAAAGGGGTCATTTCCATTTTGGGTATCAGTTGAGAAAAAATCGTCGAAGTATTCGGATTAGTCGACTATCTTGCTTGCGCAAATTTTTCCAATCAAACTTTTTTAAAATCGAGACCTGAATCATGAAGGCGAAAACAACTAGTGCCACTAGAGAGAGCAACCATCCTCATCGATGGTGAGAAGGAGTCGATGAAGTATGTGTACAGAAACATCGAAATCGCCGATGGCCGTTTCGAGAGACGTTTCTACTGTTATCTACGTCTGTTTCAAACCATATCCGTTTCAAACCATGTCCGTTTCAAACCATGTCCGTTTCTGGTTTTCTTTCATCGCGATAGCCTCGTAGGACTAAGCTGAAACCAAGTCTTCAAAGCTGCTCTCTGTTAAAGTTGTACCAGCTTCTACAGAGCCAACGCGTCGGATGCAGCAAAAATGCATCCACTATCCCTTTTTTGATCCTTCAGAAATCACTTTGCTCCTCTCATAATTCGCATTCGAAGGATAGAATAACCTAGTGTAAAAGCTTGAGTACCCGCGAGTAGCAGATGGCAAGAGTGGAGGTAGCAGCCCAAGGGAGAGACGCTATAGGGATCACCATGGTGGGCGCCCATGGAGATCCCCGAAATAGGCCTGCATCTGCAAAGATCTCGCAAGGGGAAAAGGTGAGTCGAAGTAAGCAGCAGTCACTGTTCCTCCGTGTAAAAAGCCAGGAACTCGAGACCGTTGAAGTGTGCTTAGCACACGCGGAAGATCTCGACTGAGCTCACGCTACGGCGGCATGGTGCCAGGAGGAGGGGGGAAACGAACAAACTGTGATGCGGAAACGACAAGGCACCACGATGGTATTCTTTTACGCACTTCGAAGATAAGGAGACAAGTGTAACTCATAAACCACAAAGGAGGGAGCAGGATGGCTGACAGGAGGGAAGTACTCAACGGAGCGCTACGGGAAAGTTGTTGTGAGAATGCAATGGACCCCGGACAAATCCCTGACGAGCCTGCGTTGATCTCTGCCGACTGGATCGTCCAAAGGACGCTAATCCGGGCTAGTTGGATGAGAACAGGTATAAGCGACAGAAGAAATCACACACAGTGGTCCCCACGGGGATAAGGCAGTGTAAGCCCGGTTAGCCGATGCCGAGGGTCCTTCGGGGCCCAGAGCTAGGAACTGGGAGCACTGAACCAAACGATAATTGGCCACTGTGTGCCTGAAAATGTAGGGATGAAGCCACGAAGCTTCATTGACTGTCCATCGATACACTTGTCTCCGGATCTGCCATGATATTTCGATAGAAATTAGCAGATCCACAACCCCACACAACCGGGGAAACAACCCCCCAAAAGAAGTCGCGAACTTTGTTCGATTCGCGACACGCTTTCTTTTGGGGGGTTGTACGATTTCGAATCGTTTGGTTCGAAATCGAACCGATCATGAAAATGATCACATAAATTCTAATCCTAATAAAATAGAACAACGCATTTCAAAAAATCAACCAGTATTATATGCTAGTTCAATGATCACAACATTCTATACATGCCTGAAATTGAGGGATGAAGCCACGAAGCTTCATTGACTGTCCATCGATACACTTGTCTCCGGATCTGCCATGATATTTCGATAGAAATTAGCAGATCCACAACTCCCAACAACCGGGAAAACAACCCCCCAAAGAAGTCGCGAACTTGGTTCGATTCGCGGCGATTTCTTTCGGGGGGTTGTACGATTTCGAACCGTTTGGTTCGAAATCAAACCGATCATATGGGTTTGGAAAGTTACAGCACCAATATAATAGCTCTAGAATACAAGTTAACGCGATAGAAAGACTTGACCAGCCCAACGAAAATTAGGATGGGTCCCGCTGCAGAAATGTTTTTATACGAAAGCCCATTTCATCCTGCTTTCTCCACAAAGTCAGCAGAAAGTTTCTAACCGCACAAGAGATGAGTTTAGAAAGCCGATTCATCAAAATTGTAGCCCTAGAATCAAAGTTATAGTGATAAACAGTCCGTACCAGCCCAAAGAGAAATTGGAGGCGTCCAAAACTATTGAGCCGACGACGAAAGAGTCAATTGCTTCTGAGTCCTTTTAAAAGGTCAACAAAAAGCCTCTTCACTCCTGGTAGATATATTTTAAACCTTGAATGGCTAAAAAGGGGGCTCCAGAAGTGAAGGTATGGTGCAAACCCTGTATACAATTGAAGTTGATGGGGAGCAAAATCAATTTTGATGTACGAAAAGAAGAGAACCAGCACACTAATCTCTAGAGAATACGATGTGAAACCTATATAATGATATCACTAATCATTACGTGTAGGTTACTAAACGGATTTTATGAAAAGTGTAGAAAAATATAGTATCTAAGGGTGTGTATTGACTAAAATAAAATTGTATTTTATAGTCATGACGAAATTGATTCCGAAGAGTTTTCATTCTTTTTCTTCTTCCCATCGTTCTGTCGTGTTTGCCAGTTAGTCACGAACGCAATCATGCCAACCCAACATCAGTTTCGAACGAACGCGTCCAATCAAATAATTTCAAAATTTCAAAATTGATGTCAAGAAAAACAATCATAAGCGAATGCTTCTCTTCTAGTAGCAACAAAACCATCCTCATCGATGGTGCGAAGGAGTAGATGAAGTATGCGAAACCTCGAAATCGCCGATGGCCGTTTCGAGAGACCTTTCTACTGTTATCTACGTCTGTTTCAAACCATGTCCGTTTCAAACCATGTCCGTTTCTGGTTTTCTTTCATCGCGATAGCCTCGTATAAGCACGTTGAAAACCAAGTTTCGATTGTACGAAATTGCTTCTCAACATCACCTCCTGTACAATATATACCAGCTTCTACGAGAGCTGACGCCCAGCAATCGTCGGAGGGAGAAAAAACATCCACTTCTTGCTCATTTCAGAATCACTTTCTCTTCTCATAATTCGCATTCGAAGGATAGAATAACCTAGTGTAAAAGCTTGAGTACCCGCGAGTAGCAGATGGCAAGAGTGGAGGTAGCAGCCCGAGGGAGAGACGCTATAGGGATCACCATGGTGGGCGCCCATGGAGATCCCCGAAATAGGCCTGCATCTGCAAAGATCTCGCAAGGGGAAAAGGTGAGTCGAAGTAAGCAGCAGTCACTGTTCCTCCGTGTAAAAAGCCAGGAACTCGAGACCGTTGAAGTGTGCTTAGCACACGCGGAAGATCTCGACTGAGCTCACGCTACGGCGGCATGGTGCCAGGAGGAGGGGGGAAACGAACAAACTGTGATGCGGAAACGACAAGGCACCACGATGGTATTCTTTTACGCACTTCGAAGATAAGGAGACAAGTGTAACTCATAAACCACAAAGGAGGGAGCAGGATGGCTGACAGGAGGGAAGTACTCAACGGAGCGCTACGGGAAAGTTGTTGTGAGAATGCAATGGACCCCGGACAAATCCCTGACGAGCCTGCGTTGATCTCTGCCGACTGGATCGTCCAAAGGACGCTAATCCGGGCTAGTTGGATGAGAACAGGTATAAGCGACAGAAGAAATCACACACAGTGGTCCCCACGGGGATAAGGCAGTGTAAGCCCGGTTAGCCGATGCCGAGGGTCCTTCGGGACCCAGAGCTAGGAACTGGGAGCACTGAACCAAACGATAATTGGCCACTGTGTGCCTGAAAATGTAGGGATGAAGCCACGAAGCTTCATTGACTGTCCATCGATACACTTGTCTCCGGATCTGCCATGATATTTCGATAGAAATTAGCAGATCCACAACCCCACACAACCGGGGAAACAACCCCCCAAAAGAAGTCGCGAACTTTGTTCGATTCGCGACACGCTTTCTTTCGGGGGGTTGTACGATTTCGAACCAAATTCGAAATCAAACCGATCATTATGATCAAACACAAAACAAAAAATAGAACAAACTAATACCATTTTCTTCAATTTCGACTTTTTTTATCTTGTATCAGTATTAAAACATGAGGGATAAGGCCAAGAAGCTTCAGTGATCTATTCATCGATACACTGTCTTCGGGTCTACCATGATATTTCGATAGAAATTAGTAGACCCCTGTTATGTTACTATAATGCCACCCAAGTGGTATATACATAACAATCAGCCGGGGGAGGAGGAAAAACAACAATCGCGATGTCTACTGCGCTGAATAACTCGAAATTGATCAAAGCAGAAGCATGAAGTATCGAGCGAGGACGATACGCTCTAGTCAAAGAATCAATCGGAACGTACGAAAACATCAGCAGCAGCAGACGAGGAATCGAGCGAGGACGAATGTATGAGACAAGTGTAAAGAAACCATACTAATGTCTAACTTAAAGTATTTGAGTTCTACTACATGGCGACGGAGATACTGTTTAATGCATTTTCTATATTTGATACTTTGTAAATGTTGCATGCGTGTTACGAATAAATCATTGTTTATTCCGCTTCTTCGCGAGCCAGAAGTTCTGCCTTCGCCTTGTTCTTTCTAGCATCAACCAACACCTTATTCAAATTCTGTGCCATGGTTGCGCTTCTGACGTTCAAGTCCCGCGTGCGTTCCATCACTTGTTCGTACACACTCTGTACGGATCCTCCCATGACGACACAACCCTCTTCCGAATCAATCTTGGCATCCAAATCGGCATTGCGGATCAAATCGACGATCCAGCGTTCGGCCTCGACTTCGTTCATTGCTAATTTCTCTCCCAAAGCCTTGAGATCGATCTTGTTGTGGATTCTACAGTAGTTCTCAAAGACAAACACACGAGCTTCTTCCATGAAAAGGCCAGTCTGCTTGCAGAGGAAGAAATCGGCCTCCAAGACACTCTCGCATTCTTTCAGTTTTGTTTGGGCCGACTCAAAGTCGAATTTCACACAGAGGCAGTTCACGAATTCCACAATAGGATCCGAGTAATCGCAATCTTGCATGACATTGATGAGGTTCTTCATCAAACGCCGAGCTTCCGCGTTGGATCCAGCGGCAGCCTTTTTCGTGATTCGGCGTTTGCACAACAAGACAGCAGCCGTGAGGTAACGAAGCAAGTGAGGGGCGTTGGTTGTAATTGCTTGCTTGTATCGGTCGGTGTGGAAAAGCTCAACGAGTGATTCCAAACCGCCCTTGGCGGAATTATTCCAGTACACAAAGAGAGACCAATGCAGCAGCCACGTTCGTTCCGCAAGAGCCTCTATCGCACTCATTCGCTTCGAAGAAACAAGCATTTCGAGAGCTGCCTTGACGGCATCCAATGCAACACTAGCGGCTTCCCATTGTTCGACGAGAATCTCACAAGCCAATCGCCCCCACAATACTTGCAACATCTTCGCATCAACAGATTTCAAATAGTAAATAGCGGGATTTCCAGTGTCTTCCTTCTTTTCGTTCTGTTGTTTATTATTGCTTTTGTAACCATCATCTTCGTCGTCTTCCGCGTTCTTCTCTGGTGAAGGTGGCTTTGCCAGCAACGAAATGTAGGTTTCTAGCATATCCCTAGCTTTTTGGTAGTCACCGCATTCAAACTGAAACTTTGAGGTTTTGCGGTAGGTTTCCAAGACCTCCGGCGTGATGGCGTCAACTTCCTGGGACAACGAAGCAATGTTCCATTTTCCAGCCGACACAAGCTTTGTCTTTTGATACACGTAAACAAAAAAGTTTGTGAGAGAGGATTTCGAGTGTACAAATTGGTGGAACGAGAAAAGACACATGGTTGTATCGGCACACCAATGCGTTCGAGACAAACAAAATCCAACACACAAAATGACGAAAAAACTAAAAGATTGCTCACCTTCTCTTCTTCATTGTTGACAATGTCCGTCAAAGGCTTGCAGCCAGCTTCGAGCTCTTCCAATTGTTTGAAGACTTCCGTCTTTTGGGCCTCCATTTCTCCCGGGATCTCGGCCGAATCCCCGTGCACCTTCTTGTAAATATCGACAGCGTAGTCGACCATGTGGGTCGGTCGCAAAAGGGACAGACGAGCAGCGGCAACATCCTTGGAAGAGTAAGAAATCTTATCCGATTCGATCAGGCCGTCGAGGTATTCCAGGAGCGGAAACATCATGTGCCTATCCAAATAGGAGGAAATTTTCGAAGTCAAATCCCATTGTTCGAGTCCTTGTGATTCAGTCATGATAATGGTTGTCTTTTCGATTGTGATAATCGTTTCCTTCGAATACCTTGTATTGTTTCCAAAGAGGTATGGCTTTTATTTACTGCTACGACAACAGCTTTGCTCTCTACCAGTGTCAATGCTATCGTTCCAAGTGGGAAGGAGAGCGGTTGTACAATTTTATTTACGTGTTCGCACCGCGAAGTAGTAGAGTAGGAATGTTGGGAGACCGGAATGCAATAAGAAAAGCATCGTACACGAAAGTGAGTGGCGCGAAGAGGAAACGACCATTCATCTTCTCGACCGCACAAGCTGTGGACGTCTTGCCTTCGTCGGACATTGTAGGTTGGATTTCATTGCACGTTTGAGGATGATCTTCGTTTGATTCGATTCATTCGATTCGACTTATTTCAATTTCAAAAATAATTGTTCCGCCGAGTCGTCATTTTTTAACAATCTCGGAATCAACACCAAATAAAATAGGAACAACAAGCTAGTGTTGTGATCGTTCTTGTTTCGGAGCAAAGTGATTACGGTGATTCCAGGAAGAAAGTAGCGTACGCGTCAAAACAAATATCGCAGAATACAAAATGACAAATGTACTTCGGCGTTCCCGTGACCAGGGGCAACGGACCAATACTGTGACGGGCAATGACATTGACAGATACAAGCAAATCATAAAGTCTCGCCCTTCGACTGTCGCGGCGAGAGAATTCTTTGCAGATCGCGGGACACTGGACTGGGGAAGTCTGCCTCGACGATGCGAACGACTGGTTCAGGTGCTGGAGGAATGGGGCAACGACGAAAACTCTACAATGACAAACGAAGAACAATTTTCCTGCCTGTTTTCCACCGATCCCGAAGAATCCAGACGGCAAGCAATTACAGCGGCAATCATGGTGCACGCCGATGCAACCTTTGTGCAAGCGTTTTACAAGTGGTTTCGTCGTTCGCTTCGCAATCGACAGCAAAAGATTATGGAGGAAGAAGAAGACGAGGAAGAAAACGATGGTCATTTTGGCTTGGACGAAGACGAGGAGTTGTTGTTCAAAAGTGTCCGCAGACTGGGCTGGATAGGCACGGATGGGATATTGCAAAAACCACTCGCAGAAGCCCTTCACAAAACAATCTTGGCATGGGTCAAAGCAACTATATCCAAAGAGTTTGAGGAGGAAGGAATGTTTGACAGAGTTCAAGGCTACAAAGCGAAAGTAATTTTACCGTGGCTAGAAGATTTGGTAGGCGCAGAAGCACTTGAATCGGAATGGTGTCCCCGTCTTGATTTTGCCGTATCCGAATGCTATTGTTTAGTGCGATTCGGTGAAGTCTTTGAATTGATTGCCGAATATCCGGATTCGCATCCAGCTGTAATGGAATTGAAAAAAGTACTCGAGATAACAAAAATGCATCAAGCAATGGCGAGAGCTTTGAAGGGAGCACTCATTAAGAGGCTCAATCACCCCGGTGCTAATACCTCACAAATCATTGATGTGTACATCAACACCATCAAGGTCTTTCGAGTCATTGATCCATCGGATCGCTTGTTGCAAGTGGTAGCAGAGCCCGTTCGTTCGTATCTGCGACAACGACAAAATACCGTGCGTTGCATCATCACGTCGCTCACCGATTCCGAAGTAGGCGGTGATCTCTACGAAGAGCTTCGCCGCCAAGACGCCCGGCCACTCGAGCACGGGGAAATCGACCCCGATGACGAAGAAGAACCACCCGATATGACCTGGGTTCCACCACCACCAATCTCCAAAGAGCGGGGAGACTTTTTGGCGACGGGAACCAAAGGCACCAGTGGTGATATTCTTAGCATGCTGGTTAGCATCTATGGCAGCAAGGATCTATTTGTGAACGAATTTAGACTGATGCTGGCCGACAAGCTCCTCGCGAATCTTACGTTTGATACAGATCAAGAAGTACACACACTTGAACTCCTGAAATTGCGGTTTGGTGATATTAGCATGAGGAGTTGTGAAATCATGATTAAAGGTAAGCATTTCGTTCTTCAACAAAGAAGGAAGAGCATTCTTCATCTCGGTTACGAAGATATATGCGTACATAGTCGACTCAATCGTTTTTCTCATTTTTCTTTTACAGATATTGATGATAGCAAACGTGTCATTTCGAACATCCATAACACCATCAAGGGCAAAGAGCGAGCGAGTGAGGTCATGAGTGGCAGAGAGCCAGCCGATCCCGTTGTAGACGCGGCTATCGTTTCTCATATATTCTGGCCAACGTTGCAAAACACTCAGTTTAAACACCATGCTCGAATCCAATCAAAACTCGATCAAGTTAGTACCGAATTTGGCAAGCTCAAGAACCCACGTCGACTCATTTGGATGAACCAGCTCGGTACGGTGGAACTTGAACTAGACGTCCTGGAAGAAAAACCGGATGGAACAACAGCAGTCGAGACTCGAACATTCAGTGTTGGACCTCTTCTTGTAACCTTAATTTCGCACTTTGAAGACAAAGACTTTTGGACTCTCGAAGAGCTTTCCAACGAAACGGGACTTGCTGCTCACATAGTTCAGAAACGAATGACGTATTGGGTCAATAGCAGAGTCATCAAGTTGGTACCGGGTTCAACTGTCGGATACGAACTAGCAACTCGAGAATACCTATTGCAAGGAGAAGACGAACAAAATAACATGTCTTCGATGTTGGAGGACGATGGAAGTGGCGAGCAAGCGATTTCCGCTTTTGCTCAGGAAGAAGAAGAAATGGAAATTTACGAGAGTTATATTTACGGAATGTTGACGAATATGGGGCAACTAGGACTCCAGCGAATCCATGAAATGCTTAAAATGTACGTCTCTGGTGGCTCTGACGTGAAATATACCAAGACACCTCAACAACTTGCCATGTTCCTGAAGCATCTATGCAAGCAAGAGAAACTAGAGCGTGGGCCAGATGGCATGTACAAAATATTCAAGAAGTAGTAATGAATACCATTAGTATTATCTTCATAACGACTTCACTCCTAGAGTCCTATTTATAACAATATCATCGGGTTGTATTTCCAGTACAAATCTGAATCACTTCAACCATACGGTTATGGCGATGAAAAGTGATTGACTTTTCAAACTGCATCAAAAACTGTCATTTTTATTGGACAATTTTGAACTTTGTGATCGCATTGAACCGTTCCGTTCCGCCTGGAGAATAAAAATCGGCTCAGTGCGTGTCAGGCGCATTTTTTGGGTGGAGTTGTCATCGCTTTCCTAATGCTAAAAACAAAATGAACACTGTAATTATTACCTTACCCCGTTTTTGCATCGCACAAACGCTTGATTCTTCGTCCGTACGAGATAGTGAAACATACCACGAGTGATCGGACCGCGCGAGCCACTGTTTTTAAACATACCTTCTATGGAACGATGCCGTCGGGCTTTGGATAAAGCGACAAACCGGCCATTTGTTATGGTCGTAACGGTCAATAACGCTAAAGCTTCATCGCGAAATTTTTCTATGAAACTTTCAATCAAATTTTTATGTGTTCTTCTCGAAATCGTTGTCAAGTTGATCATTGGGAAAGTCGATCCTTTCTTTCGTAACTCAATAACCGACCACTTTCTTTATTTCGATTTATTGAAATAGTAGATTAACAATGCCATCGTCTTCTGGAAAAGCAAAAGAACACAGGTTCAAATTACCCGAATCGGGGTCGAGCTCAAGAATTGCTGACTGCAATTCCGATTTGGCTGTGATTGTTACACATCCGTGGGGTCCTCTCGGCGGGAATATGAATAACAATGTTGTCTTGGCCATTGCAGTTTGGTTCCAGCGTCTAGGAATCACAACAATGAGATTCAATTTCAGCGGATTCTCAGATAGGACGCGGAGATTACCAAGTCGACAACGTTCGAGAAGCAGCAAATTTTATTTTGTCGGGGCAGCATCCTGAGCGGCAAGCAAGGATCTTCAAAGTCAAAGGCACCAGACGAAGCAGAAGAAAAGAAGGCACCGAAATACATTTTGCTAGTAGGATATTCTTATGGAAGCATAATATGTGGTAGCGCAAGTGCCACAATCCCCGAGTGCGTAGCTACGGTCATGATATCACCACCTCTCGCTGTCCGACATTGGTTGTACATGTTCAATGGAAACTATCATTTGGATCAAGCACGAAGAGCAAAACTTCCATTGTTGATGATGATGGGAAATGAGGATAATTTTACCAATGAAGATGCCTTCATGGATATTGTAAACACAATGCCTCAAAATACGTCAACTGGAGCGATATTGAAGTTTTGCGACCATTTCTTCCGTGGACGAGAAAAGGATTTAATGGATATTATTGGTAAGTCATTGAAAATTCTACCGAAAAGGAGTGAATCGGATCACTGCAGAAAGCTTCCTATTAATCGCAAGTAAATCTGACTTGCCCTATTCTATTTCTACGTTTGCTTTTTGAAAACGAAAGGGCATTGGCTACTAAACGTCTTTCCCCAATGCGAAGGTGATCTCAATGCGTTGGCAAATGCAGACCTTTCGGCAACCGATGAACCCGGGCTAGAGTCCTTTTCATCTGTATCATCCTACCCCGAACCGATCTGTTACTAATAAGAACATACATCCAATGACAAACGAATGTGAAAAAGTTTCTTTTGCTCTCTCGTCGATTCCAAATTCATGGCATTTTTCATGGACAAGCACAAGGGAAAATTCGACTGCATCAATTTTTTTTCCCACACAATTGTAGGATTGTCAACTACGACGATCCATAAATACTACGTACTCGATCGACAACTACACTGGTCTGCATTTGATTTGTATTGCCATCAAGACTTCAGCATCTCACCGTCTACAAGTGTCTTACACCGGCGCGCTGGTCGTCAGCGATGTTGGTTGGAAATGGAAAGAAAAGCCTTTCAGCAGAATGTTCGGGTCCACTAATGATAACCGCTGTACACTAATTTATATCTTTATTTACAAAGTATTTCACCCACTTTCCCTTCGAGCTAAAGATGATAGTTGTATCGAAAAGCTAATTCGTATTGTAGTTTGACACGAAATTTCGTTGCGTACCTGAGATAATATGAATCATACATACGCTACATACTACACCACAGAATCTTCGCGTCAACGGATTTCGATTCACGAAGAAAGGTCATCTCGCGTGCAAACGCCGTAATGAGTAATTCAAAAACGAGGATTCGAAAGCAATGATGAGAACAAAACAATAACTCTGAAATTAATGCATTCGGAAATGCTTCTGCTTTTATGCATTAGTAAGAAGACCATTGTACGTTTGCTTCCGATATATATACAACAGTCATCATAGGACGACAAGAGCACAACGAATTCATTAAGAATGGCGGGGACAAATCCTTTCGAGGACAATGACGAACCGGTGACGACTACCAGCACCAATCCATTCGACGATGGCATGGCCAACGACATTGGAGGTCTGCCACCGAGTGGAGGCGGGCGCAATCCCTTTGATGATCCAGAAGAGGATGTAGAAGACGACACTTTTGAATCGACCGATGCCGACAACAATCTGGGTGCTCCGGTCGAAGCCTCGTGGCAGTATCTCGGCGACTTGCCGTATCGCAGGATTCCCGTCTATTCCAATGTCCGATGGGGAGGATCTTCCAGCCAATCTCTAAACTATGGTCTATCGGCATTTTCCAAAGGCAGCATTACAGCGCCAACCAAACTGTCTTGGATGCACGAGAAATCCAAGAACTCTTGAGCACTTCCACGGTTACCAAGGTAGTGGGTTCCCAGTACGGAGGACCGATTGCAGCCGTGACTCTTCCCATTGTCGGAGACTCAGTCGTGGTTTAGCTACACAGATATCCGGATACTCACAAACTCTGGGAATCCGTTGGCTACCATCGAATTTCCTCTTCCCGAAATGGAATCGCGGTATTCACCTTCGGATATTTTGGAAATTGGCTTTACGGACAGAGCCGCTCTTGTGATTCGTCCTCAAAGACTCTCTGTGTTTGACGTACTGACTTGACTGGTCGACCTCTATTGCCTCCCTTTTTCATATTGCCTCGTGGAGATGGCCAAGGGACCGAGTTGTTTCAAGCTTGTGTATTCGAAGGCGGTGCGGTACGTTTTTAAATCTTTTATTCTGCGTCTGATACTGGGTTTGAAGAACTCTTTAAATTTGAAGAACACAGACGTTGCTGACTCTTGTTACCTTTATTTTGACTTTGACAGGCCGTTCTTTCAACCTCGAAGCACTGTGCAATCGTAGAATTTCTAGACGAACACGATGATCCAATGTATTTCAACAGCGCCCACTTGGGGGCACGAAAGATTCTACCGCAATCTTACGCCCCGACAGACTTTGGAGGCGTCGGCATGAACGACTCGATGCCACCCTTTTGTGGATTGGTGCACCTTTTTAGCCGACAGCAGCCTTTGCCAGTACCAATTTTCTTTCGTTCGCTTCCATTCGCGGTTCTTCCCCGCACCTAAGACGGCATCTCGGCATCCTGAGGTATTCCTTTCCACCAATGACAACTCGGTCGTCGTCGTCAATTGTGCCACCACCGAAATGAAAGATCTGAATTGTCGTGCTCGGATAGCTTCTCCAATCGTGGAAATGACATTTGCTCCGAACGGGCGTTTCTTGGCATGCTTCACAGAATCCTCAATTTTGACAGTCATATCTTCTACGTTTGAGACAAAAGTTTTGGATTTTGATTTTGCAGAAGGTTCTAAACAGCCACCCCTGGATATCCGATGGTGTGGAGAAGACAGTGTGGTATTGCATTGGAAAAACCTTGGCATCGTGATGGTCGGACCCTACGGAGACTGGTTGCGATTCCCTTATGAAAATCACGGAAATTTGTACTTGATTCCAGAAATCGACTGCTGCCGTGTCGTATCGGATACTTCGGTCGAGTTGTTGCAGAGAGTTCCACCAGCTACTGCTCTGCTGTTGCGCATTGGGTCAATCGAACCTGCTGCCATGCTTTTGGACGCATCCGATGCCTTTGACAATGGGTCAACATCGTCAGACGAAGCAGCCCGTGCAATTACAAAAACAGGTATGCTCTCAGAAGCTATCGAGGGATGCTCCGAGGCTGCGACCAGGGAATTCGATATTGTAACGCAAAAGCGCCTCCTTCGGGCTGCGTCGTATGGAATGCATTTTGGATTCAAGAATTCGAAAGGAAATAGAAATATTATGGGCGGGAAATCTTCAGAATGGAGAAGATGAAACGGATCCACAGTATGCCGTCCCGAATAACATGCAAATTTCGTTGAAATCGCAAAGAAGCTGCGAATTTTGAATGCTCTTCGTAATCCCGACGTTGGCATTGTTCTCACATCTGCTCAGTACGATGCCCTCACTCCTGTTGGCGTAATCGCGCGCCTCATTGCAATCAAGAAGCCTGCGTTGGGAGCCTCTATCAGCAAGTATCTGTTCCTTCCAAAGTCTGTGCAACTCTATGCTCGCGCCTCGAAGGCTGCGGCATTTGTTGCCTCTTCCAAGGATCGCTCAGATGCAGACGTTGCAGAGGGTGTCATCCGGATTATCACGGAGGAAAAATACGGATCAGAGGGTGCTTCGAAGTATACTTCATCGATTATCAATCGAGGAGGGTATGCCACGGTTGCAATGGCATCCAAGAAGGTAGGGCGTCCAGGAGTTGCGACTCTTTTGTTGCTATTGGAGACTAGCGTTGCCGACAAGGTACCAGCGTTGCTCTCTATAGGTTCGTACGCGGATGCGGTCGCTGTTGCGTGTTCTGCAAAAGACAGTGATTTCATTTTCTACACTACGATGCAGTACCGGAAGCATTGCATGGCTCAATATCAAGATTCGGTCAAAGGAAGCCACGCGTTTATCACAAATGTGGCGACTAAGTTTCCCCGAGAATCATACAATGCCCTACGGAAGTATAGTGCAACGACGGTTGATGAGAAACAAGAAATCAATCTACAACTTCGTCGACAAAAGTTCACAGATGCGGGAATAACGCTGGCGAAACGCGCACTTGATGGCAAGACCGAATCGCGTGGGAAGCAAGCGCTCCTATCGGAGGCATCAAAGATTTTCACAATGGGAAAAGATGCCACGTTTCACAAGACCTGTACTGACGAGTACATGGAGTTGCTGAAAGATCAAGACATCCTCAGAACAAAATACAGCGCACCGGAAGTTGCGCCAGAGTCATCATCCGTAATTGCAACTATAACCTTCCATGCTGCATTATGCGAGCAAAAGTGAGAGAGACAAGAATCGCTTGCTCAATGATGCCGACAAGGTAGCCAAGAAGTTTAGGGTACCGGAAAAAATGCTTTGGAGTACTAAGGTGAAAGCATTCTCTGAGACGAAAGCAATGGAAACTTCTTCTTCTCTTGGCTAACAGTCGCACGAAATCGCCAATTGGGTACAAACCATTCGCCAGGGCGGCGAATTAAGGGAAAACAACCGGCTAAGGACATATTGCGATACATTGAAAGGATCACCGATCCAGAAGAAAGATTCAGTCTCTACGGAGAAGCAGGAATGTGGAGACGAGCACTCGACGAAGCCGTAAAGCTGAAGGATGGAAGACGGATCATGGATGTAAAGGCACGATGCAATGACCCCGAAATCCGAGTCTCTGCAGATCAAATGCTTGGACGATTACAATAGTTATAACACATAATAGGTGCACACCAAATTCATACACGTTCACTATTGCTTCAAAAATATTATTTCTCTATTATTCCGAGTTACTAAGCAGTAGCGCCTTCTCGCTTTCACTCTAGGTCGAGTGATCTTCTTTCGTTCCGCACTTCTTTTGAGTGCTTTTGGAAGTCTGTCCTCAGCGAGAATTTTCATTTGTTCGAGTTCAACCTCGCTAGCAGACGGCCAAGCTCTTGGGTACCACGCTGAATCATACTTGCTTACGTCGTCGGCAGTACGCCCACCGTTCTTAACGTCGGAAAGTACGCTAGGTTCCGATCCGAAGCCTGGGGGAATGATAGAATTCCCGGGTCCATAACGGATAGAATAACGTCGATACACAAGTGGATCTTCTTTGTCTGCTGCCCTGCTTGAAACTCCCTCTCTGTCGAATGGAATAGTCCTATGAAATAGCCATCGAGTGTGAAAAATCACATCCCCAGCTGAAATAAATCATTTTTTGAGACACGTTTAATTAGTTGTAATGCTGTCATATACATGGTTGCAAGTCATTAAATCGGACGCACAATACCGAAACGAACAAGTTAGATGCGAATTCTCACCTTTAATGTCGTAAACCCTCTTCGTCTCTTCCATCCTTCTATGAAGGTGAGGAGAGGTGTGTTCGATGTTGCATGTGCCATTTCCTGGACGATTTTGCAGAACATCCCGAGACGAATTGAAACCACCTTTGGGGTAAGTATGCGTGGATCCAATCGATTCGTACGCTTCGTCTTTCCAACCAGTAGCATGGGATCCCACGGCGAGGGCAAAACCCCCACCGCTTTCGATCGGCATATCGTCCAATGCTATCCACTGCGTTGATGCCAATGGGTTCCCCGGGTTCTTCCACGAGTGCAGGCCAAAAGCCTAACATCGTCGACATGCCACCCACAAATATATTCTTCCTCGTCCTTTGCGAGAAAAATATCTCTCATCACCCTTAATGTAGTGTTCGTACACGATTCGGAGTCAAAATATAAAAGATCGGCAACAATTCCTGGGATATTGGACAGGAGTGAGACTTCCACAAAGGGAGACTTTGTACTCTCGTTCATCGGAACGAACATGGCACCCTCGTCCACCGTGAAAAATTGTTGCGGACGTTTTCCCCGTCCTGTCAAGACTTTCGGCTTGATCTTCTTCTTTTCTTCGTTTTGTTTTTGTTTTTCACGAACGATCTTCTCCGTTGCCCCATCCAAGGCCTTCAGCAATGCCGGATCGAGCAGACCCCGAACAGCAATTACACCGTCTCTGTCAAAAGACTCGTGCATTTCCAACGATACTTTGTTGTCAACAAGATCGGTAGCGTGAAAGATCTTTGGCGGTGCAACGTCTGGGAGGGGTTCGAGATTTCGGTAGGCTCTCTCGCTCGGCGGGAGACTCCACGGAGCCGATGGGAGATTGCCATCTGCGTGGAGAGAAACCAGAAACGAAAGGATTAATACCGCAAAGCTGGAAAACAGTGCAACGTTCGAATCTCCGAACACGGCAAGGTTTGTGAACCAGTGATCCTCTTCGTCGACCTCGCAATCTTCATCGTCGGTCTCATAATCCTCGTCGGTCTCGAAATCCTCTCTGTCAGTCTCGGAAGTCTCATAGTCCTCGCTGTCGGTCTCCATGTTCGACATCTTTTATCTTGGTGCCCGTGGACTATTCCTTTCGATGAAAAAGAAAGTCTATTGTAAGAATGAGTTGTTCTGTATAAAACAAAACCGAGTGAGGATCTTGAATTCCTTTTTTTTTTAAGGCGACCAATGCCAATGATGTTGTTTGTGGAGATTCTGAGAAAAACGCGCGACGAAGGAATGAACCCGAACCCTGTTAAAAAACACTGTCAAAAGATCTTTAGAAACTACAGTAATCAAAAGCCGATTATAGCATTACAACATTTTATATGTTATTAATAGTACACTACCAATTGGTATATAGCTTTATCATCCCAATCGAATTCATTTGCTGCTCATCAGGCCGCTTGCTGTCGATATATGAGCAAGCAAAATGGAAGCGAGGGGAGTTTGTCTTAGCGAGGAATGGGATACACATTCTCCTTTCTGCTCCGTGTCGATAGCGGCTTTCAGTACCTTGAGCAAACTTTCTCGTCGAGGGTACATGTTTGATTTGTACAAATTCAAAACGGTGTTGCTCGAAACACTGCACGACTGCTCTATTTCGTTCAACGACCTCGACCACGTCATTTGATTGGCCCAGGCGTCCCACATTCGTCTCATCTCATACTCTATCTTTTCGGGTTGGTTCTCAACTATAGGAGCGTGCGAAAAGACATCGAATGGCTCGTTATCGCTGTCACCGGTGTCAGTATCATCGTCGTCGATTGGCTTTTCAGACGTTTCGGAAGACCTGCCATTGTTTTTGATCGATGCATCTTCCGATTTTGGTTTCGAAACCTTTTGTTTTTCCGAATGGACTTGATTCGCAACTTTCTGCATGGCAGCCCCCGCGGTACAAACAAAATAGGCGATTGTAGCACAAAGAGTAGACATTTTGACACCGCTGTTGACACCGAGTTCCAGTTGTTCGTGCTTGCAGTGCACAAGCAAGGTACGAATACAAGATTCCGCAACCGGTGGGAGCTGCAGGTTTCGACAAAAGTGATCCGCAAAATTCGACGTCGAGTCGCTATCAGTCGACACCGACTGGGATGCGTTTCCAATCGGCTTTCGTGTGTATTCTGGAAAGTAGGCCTTGATTTCGTTCATGGCGCACGAACAGTGTTTCGGTTTGATGCGGACCGTTTGGTTTGTCTCTTCCAGAGTGGGCTGGAAGCAATCGCAAATTTCCGCGATAGTTCTGGCCCATCCAAGAGTTCTTGCCGTCAAAAACAGAATGGCTGCCCCCAAAGAACTCATCTGTTTCATCTTGTTGTATTCCCGTAACCTCGTGGCAGCAATTTTTCGTTCCGCTGTGGTTTCCTTCCCCTTTCTGCTGGGAAGTCTGCTGGATACCCCCTTGACAGCAAATCCATCCCTGCGAGTAATATAGCGTAAGAACCGATGGATGCTCTCATCCATCACCCGATTCGGAAGCCGAAGGGTGCGCGCCGCTTGGGTAATCATTGCGTAGCCCGTATATAGATCTTTGGAAGCGGTTCGAAGTGTTTTGTCCATGCTGGAAAGCAAGTCCTCGCGAGATTCACTGATTGGGACGATGTGACTCGAATCTTCCGCAGTGCCGTGCAGATAAATAGCTCTATCCAAAGACCACTTGTCTGCGTAAATTGCTGCGTGTAATTTATTCTCGTTCTCCTCTTCTTGTAGGACAATCATGTCAAACTCGGGCCGGACGTCGTTATCCGAATGTCGCGTTCCAAAAGTCGTTCCGGTAGCATCCCGTTTCAGTCGAACCCTTCGCTCGAGCTTTGCATCCTGGAGTGCCCGTTTGTGCACCTTTTCCATAATATGGTCGAGTCTCTTGTTGGTGGCCTTGAGCTGCTGTCGCAGTTTTGTCATTTTGTATCCTCCACAATTTTGTCCAAAGGCGTCTTTGGAGAGTATCGTTGGCTGAAGGCCGCCAATGTATTTTGTTTCGTCAACAGCAACAAGGCCGCTTCGAGATTTCGACGGAAGTCCCTTTATTATGTCTTCGGCTTCGTTGAAATCCTTCCATTCCGGACGATCGTCCATCAGGTGGCCTTCGGCAACGACGCCACAGCTGGTGCAAACTCGGTCTCCCTGTGCCCAATCGGTGACGAGAGCCGTGGACTGGCAATTCCGACAGCGTTCTTCTGTTTCATCCTCTATACATCGGTCACCATACGGATTGAACAAGACGGGAGGCGACTCTGGCCCGTTCAGACACATGTTGGCACTCGTTACAATGGGTGGCGATTTGCCCGCCAAAACTTTCTTCGAATTGCTTGGGATTGCCGGCGGGGGACTCCAGGGTACCATTGTCAATCACTTTAGAATAACAAACAGATATAACTAGTCCCCATAAAGAAGTTGCGATGGACTCTAGTTTGTTGTTTAGTCTAGACTTTGCTTTCAATCGAAACAAGGGTTTCAATTCTCAAGCAAAAAATGATGTTCACGTTTTTTGTTGCTGGGAATCATGAATCGGCACAGAGGAAGAATAATTCAGGTGCCGGTGGCAGTGAAGCCCTTTTTTGCACGGTCTTTCAACGAAACAGATTGTTTTTCGTTCACTTTCGAATATGATTGGCGTCGGGAAAAGAGGGGAGAAGTTACGTTTTGTTCGAGAGTCTTTCCCCCCGAATTTATGTTGGCAACCCCATAACCTGTTCGTTCCACACACTCCACCCGTTTGTTGTGGGGGATCATCTTTCACGGATTTTCAAAAAGTCAATCCCGCATACGACTGAAAAAGCTGAGCGCAGTAGTACGCACTTTTACCGCTGATGCGGTGTTCCTCAGTCATCAAATAAACCCAAGTCGGCTTGCTTTTTCTTTCAACTGATGGGATGATGAATGATGGATGATGGGTGAGTGAGATAGAATTCATTCGCCAAGCCTTGTCCATCTCTCATATTATCATTGATAAACGACGAAAGCTCATTCTACGGAGACACAACAGCTTCACCGTGGACTTGCACTGCAACAGCTCAGAGAATCTGGAAAATTGCAACAACGAAAAGGCTATTGCACAAGTCTCCTCGAGTCGGGTTCTAAGAAACATACCAGGAAGAATGACGACATCTCTTACGATACGAAAATCGGCCTTATCGCTGCTGTTGCTGGTAGCTGTTACTTCTTTTGGTTATGACGTGCTGACAGCGGATGCATTCGTTCCTTCATTGCGAACCTCACCTTACACTTCCGAAGCTAGACTGGCACGGGGTGATTTTTACGACGACTATGATGACGATTTTGATACGGGTCGACCATCCAGAGATAGAGATTGGGACGAACCACGTCGAGATTCAAGGCGAAGAGACGATGACCGAAACAGCTGGGATAGGAATGGACGGGGAGGAAGAAACCAGGGGAGAGGAGGACGAGGTCGTGGAGGACGAGGTCAGGGCAGAGGTCGAGGTCGAGGTCGGGGACGAGGACGAGGAGGATCCGAATTCACTCGTCAATCACAACCAAAATTCGAGGAGGTCACGGAAATTACACAAACCAATAAGCACTTTTTCAGCAAGAAACCTCTGAGTGATCCGACATTTTATCGCACGGATAACCAAAACGAAATCGACAACCAAGAAGTCCATCAGGCGCTCTGCCAAGCTGCCGGAATTAGCCGACCCTCGCGCATTCAATCTCTTGCATGGCCACAGATCCTCAGTGGGTCACACACGATCGTAGCAGACCAAACGGGATCGGGAAAGACCTGCGCCTATTTGATTCCCACCGTGCTGCGGGCTCTGCAAACACCCCCCACCAAAATCAATGGTGCCCCCAAGGTCCTGATTCTTGCTCCGACGGCAGAACTGGCAGACCAGATTCGGGCTGTCTGCAACAAGATTTCCGAATCGGGTCCTTCCTTCAACACCATGGTTGTCACGGCCAACGGAAAATTCACCACGTCCATCCGCGATCAGATTCGCATGATTCAACGAAAACCCGTGGACGTTTTGATCAGCACACCGGGACGTGTCTCCACAATCCTTCGCACACGCAATTCCGGCCTCGACCTGTCCAATCTCCAGTCGATTGTTTTGGACGAGGTCGACATTTTGATGATTGATGATACTTTTGGCCCACAGCTGAGGACCGTTGGTGAAGCAGCTCCGCTCTTGGACAAAACCCAATTTGTATTTGTCACGGCGACACTTCCAGATTCAGTGGTGGACACGATTACTTCTGAATTTCCAGGAGTGGTTCAAGTCAAAGGACCTGGTTTGCACAGACTGGCTCCCTCGTTGAAAGAAAACCTAGTGGATGTATCGGTGCCGTCAGATTCCAATCGAAACGAGGCGTTGTGTTTTGACGTTAAAGCCAAACAGTTGCTAAAGGCTTTGCGACAAAACCGTTGCCGAAGAACGCTTGTCTTTTGCAACACTGTCGAATCCTGTCGTAGCGTGGAGAATTTATTGAATCGAAAGGATCGAAACAATCGAGTGTTCGAGGTCTTGGCCTACCACAGTGCAATGACGCCGGAAGCTCGGAACGCAAATCTTCAAGTATTTGCCAATGGAAGAAAGGGTGACCATGACGAAAATGTCGATTACATCTTGATTTGTACGGACCGTGCCGCTCGTGGAGTGGATTTCGATGAATCGCCGGTCGATCATGCTGTGGTATTCGACTTTCCGAAAGACCCCGCCGAGTACATTCGACGAGTGGGTCGAACAGCAAGAGCTGGTCGCATTGGTACGAGTACGGTTTTCGCCTACGGTTGGCAGCTTCCGATTGCTAGAAGTGTGATGGGAAAGAAGCTGGATAGCTTTTCGATTGCAACCAGCGACATGAAATACGATGAAAATGACTATGAGCCTCGCTTCGACAGGAGAACGAAGAAACGACGAGACCAGCAGATGAAAGAAAAAATCGAGAACGGTAGTCTCTGGGAGTAATAAATATTCTAATCGATTCTTGTTGTCAAATCCACATTACTCAGTACTAACTTGCTTATGGTAAAGGAGATGTAGACATTCATTCAATGGCGTTTCTACTAGTGTATGATTTTAGTTTGTTCTATGTTTTTGTTTGTTTGATCATAATGATCGGTTTGATTTCGAATTGTTTGTTAGCGTGCCGCGAATCGAACAAAGTTCGCGACTTCTTTTGGGGGGTTGTTTCCCCGGTTGTATGGGGTTGTGGATCTGCTAATTTCTATCGAAATAGCATGGCAGATCCGGAGACAAGTGTATCGATGGACAGTCAATGAAGCTTCGTGGCTTCATCCCTCATTTCAGGCATGTATAGAATGTTGTGATCATTGGACTAGCATATAATACTGGTTGATTTTTTGAAATGCGTTGTTCTATTTTATTAGGATTAGAATTTATGTGAGCATTTGTATGATCGGTTCGATTTCGAGCCGTTTGGTTCGAAAGCGTGCCGCGAATCGAACAGAGTTCGCGACTTCTTTTGGGGGGTTGTTTCCCCGGTTGTGTGGGGTTGTGGATCTGCTAATTTCTATCGAAATATCATGGCAGATCCGAAGACAAGTGTATCGATGGACAGTCAATGAAGCTTCGTGGCTTCATCCCTACATTTTCAGGCACACAGTGGCCAATTATCGTTTGGTTCAGTGCTCCCAGTTCCTAGCTCTGGGCCCCGAAGGACCCTCGGCATCGGCTAACCGGGCTTACACTGCCTTATCCCCGTGGGGACCACTGTGTGTGATTTCTTCTGTCGCTTATACCTGTTCTCATCCAACTAGCCCGGATTAGCGTCCTTTGGACGATCCAGTCGGCAGAGATCAACGCAGGCTCGTCAGGGATTTGTCCGGGGTCCATTGCATTCTCACAACAACTTTCCCGTAGCGCTCCGTTGAGTACTTCCCTCCTGTCAGCCATCCTGCTCCCTCCTTTGTGGTTTATGAGTTACACTTGTCTCCTTATCTTCGAAGTGCGTAAAAGAATACCATCGTGGTGCCTTGTCGTTTCCGCATCACAGTTTGTTCGCTTCCCCCCCTCCTCCTGGCACCATGCCGCCGTAGCGTGAGCTCAGTCGAGATCTTCCGCGTGTGCTAAGCACACTTCAACGGTCTCGAGTTCCTGGCTTTTTACACGGAGGAACAGTGACTGCTGCTTACTTCGACTCACCTTTTCCCCTTGCGAGATCTTTGCAGATGCAGGCCTATTTCGGGGATCTCCATGGGCGCCCACCATGGTGATCCCTATAGCGTCTCTCCCTCGGGCTGCTACCTCCACTCTTGCCATCTGCTACTCGCGGGTACTCAAGCTTTTACACTAGGTTATTCTATCCTTCGAATGCGAATTATGAGAAGAGAAAGTGATTCTGAAATGAGCAAGAAGTGGATGCATTTTGTCTGCATCCGACGATTACTGGGCGTCAGCTCTCGTAGAAGCTGGTATATATTGTACAGGAGGTGATGTTGAGAAGCAATTTCGTACGATCGAAACTTGGTTTCAGCTTTGTTATACGAGGCTATCGCGATGGAAGAAAACCTGAAACGGACATGGTTTGAAACGGATGTGGTTAAACGTCTGTAGAAACGTCCGTAGAAACGTCTCGCGAAACGATATTATTGCGAGGTTTCAAGCACTTCATCGATCCTTCTTGTCTTCGTCGATAAATACGAGAACCGTTTTCGTCCGTTTTCAATTCAACGATTATCACGGCTATTGTGTGTGACAAAATTTGCACATAATGCTTGTGTGGAAAAGATGCACGTCTGAGATCTGACCAGAAGATGCAGACCTCAGACGTGCATAGCAACTTCATTTTCCTTCACATACTTTGATTCGAGTCAATCGGGAGTTGGTTCTTGTTGGTAGACGTACGTAGCCTACTCGTTCGTGTATGAACCATACGTTGCTCCTCGTTTTTTCTTCTTCCATTATTTTTTGTTGACGCAGGAAACAAATCAAAATCCCAATTTTCCCTTCCATCATCATCTTTCATTTCTGTTAAAGGTGGAGAAACAACAAGCTCGATGGACATCGACAACAGTATTGGAATCATCGTACATTACCATGATGAGGTATAGCTTCATCATTCATATATTCCTCGCCGTATCGATGAATTCATTTATCTTTCCAGTTACCCGCAGAATTAGGTGTTATGCGTTCCGCCCAATCGTAACAGTAGGCAGAGTCAACAAAGATCAAATTTGGAGATACTCTTACGAACAGCATAACTTGAAATCGGGAAATCTCAATCAAAGATGCCAACCTTTCTGGAGTGTTGCCCCAGACTCCACGCAAAGATTCGATGAATGTGACGAGCGTTACTCATTTTACGAATCAGTCTCGGCATATCTTTTTCGACAGGGCAAGACATGGAAAAGGCTATCTCACCTCCTTGAAATGGCTGCTGGGGACGAAGACGAGATCGATGAAACACTACCTACACCAGCTGGGAAAAAGGAAACAATTGCCGACATTGGCACTGATCATGGACTGCTTGCGATGGGTTTGGCACTTACGGGAAACTATGACAAAGTTGTCGGTGTAGATGTTTCCGATCAAGCGCTGACATATGGCGCTTTAGCGATGCTAGATAAGATTCGAAATCAAACCAGGACTCTCGACGACGAAGATTTGGATCTTTCGCTGGATTTCCCGATAGAATTTCGGTTGGGGAATGGCTTGGAGGCATTGGAATCCGGTGAGGCTGACGTTATTTGCATTGCTGGAATGGGTGTGAACACCATGCTCCAAATACTCGAACAAAAACCATCCACGAACACCGATGCTACTACAAATCTAGAGAAAATTGGATGCAAACGACTTGTACTCCAAGCGACAAACTCTAGACCTCGGAATTTGATTCGCTTGTACGATAGATTGCAAACGATGGGATGGAAAGTACGGGACGAGCGAATCGAAAAGCTATCCAACCGTTGGTACATTACGACACGTTTCGAATTATCAAACGAGGTAGATGCATCGGAAGACCTAGAACTCCCAGGGCTGAAGCTTCAATCTATTGAAAAGGGGAACTCGATGAGAGAAACCTTCGATGAATACTGTCTTCATCACAAACGATGGATTCAAAAAGATGCAGATGTCGCGCGTCATCCCATGGATCCTCGCGAGCTTCGATGGTCAGAACACTTCTTCAATTAACAAGAGAATCGTCGGTTCTATTCTTTACCAGCTACGTGTACTGCCAATAACAAGGATCTGCTCATTTGTATCGAAATATCATGGTAGACCCGAAGACAGTGTATCGATGAATAGATCAATGAAGCTTCTTGGCCTTATCCCTCATGTTTTAATACTGATACAAGATAAAAAAGTCGAAATTGAAGAAAATGTCTTTTCTAATATGGTATTAGTTTGTTCTATTTTTTGTTTTGTGTTTGATCATAATGATCGGTTTGATTTCGTACCGTTTGATTCGAAATCGTACAACCCCCCGAAAGAAAGCGTGCCGCGAATCGAACAGAGTTCGCGACTTCTTTTGGGGGGTTGTTTTCCCGGTTATGGGAGGTTGTGGATCTGCTAATTTCTATCGAAATATTATGGCAGATCCGAAGACAAGTGTATCGATGGACAGTCAATGAAGCTTCGTGGCTTCATCCCTACATTTTCAGGCACACAGTGGCCAATTATCGTTTGGTTCAGTGCTCCCAGTTCCTAGCTCTGGGCCCCGAAGGACCCTCGGCATCGGCTAACCGGGCTTACACTGCCTTATCCCCGTGGGGACCACTGTGTGTGATTTCTTCTGTCGCTTATACCTGTTCTCATCCAACTAGCCCGGATTAGCGTCCTTTGGACGATCCAGTCGGCAGAGATCAACGCAGGCTCGTCAGGGATTTGTCCGGGGTCCATTGCATTCTCACAACAATTTTCCCGTAGCGCTCCGTTGAGTACTTCCCTCCTGTCAGCCATCCTGCTCCCTCCTTTGTGGTTTATGAGTTACACTTGTCTCCTTATCTTCGAAGTGCGTAAAAGAATACCATCGTGGTGCCTTGTCGTTTCCGCATCACAGTTTGTTCGTTTCCCCCCTCCTCCTGGCACCATGCCGCCGTAGCGTGAGCTCAGTCGAGATCTTCCGCGTGTGCTAAGCACACTTCAACGGTCTCGAGTTCCTGGCTTTTTACACGGAGGAACAGTGACTGCTGCTTACTTCGACTCACCTTTTCCCCTTGCGAGATCTTTGCAGATGCAGGCCTATTTCGGGGATCTCCATGGGCGCCCCCCATGGTGATCCCTATAGCGTCTCTCCCTCGGGCTGCTACCTCCACTCTTGCCATCTGCTACTCGCGGGTACTCAAGCTTTTACACTAGGTAATTCTATCCTTCGAATGCGAATTATGAGAGGAGGAAAGTGATTTCTGAAGGAGCAAAAAAGGGATAGTGGATGCATTTTGTCTGCATCCGACGTGTTTGCTCTGTAGACGCTGGTACAGATTGTACAGAGAGCAGCTTTGAAGACTTGGTTTCAGCTTTCAACGAGGTTCTCTATACGAGGTTTGTAGCATGGTTTTCTGTTTCCATTCGGAAACGTTCGTAGAAACGTACGAATAAACGTACGGTATCTGGTTTGAAACAGACTGAATCTGGTTTGAAACAGACGACGAAACTGAATTCTGCAGGTTGGAGGCAGCCATTGTGAATTGCTTATCGTCGTACTCGCATCGATCGAATGAGAAGCAAAGCCGTGAAACGAATTTTGGTGTCAACGAAGATCTAACGGTTTGAAAGAGAAACAGAAAACCAAAACCGAAAACCAAGCTTCGATCGCACGGTTTTTGCTTCTAAACATCACATCCTGTACAATCTCTACTGACTTCTACTGGTACGGTGCAAACGCGTCGGATGCAGACAAAATGCATCCACTATCCCTTTTTTGCTCCTTCAGAAATCACTTTCCTCCTCTCATAATTCGCATTCGAAGGATAGAATAACCTAGTGTAAAAGCTTGAGTACCCGGCGAGTAGCAGATGGTAAGAGTGGAGGTAGCAGCCCGAGGGAGAGACGCTATAGGGATCACCATGGGGGGCGCCCATGGTTTGATCCCCGAAATAAACCTACATCTGCCACGATCTCAAAGGGGAAAAGGTGAGTCGAAGTAAGCTGCAGTCACTGTTCCTCCGTGTAAAAAGCCAGGAACTCGAGACCGTTGAAGTGTGCTTAGCACACGCGGAAGATCTCGACTGAGCTCACGCTAAGGCGGCATGGTGCCAGAAAGAGGGGGGTAAACGAACAAACTGTAACGCTGAACGACAAGGCACCACGATGGTATTCTTTTTACGCACTTCGGGGATGGGGGGACAAGTGTAACTCATAAACCACAAAGGAGGGAGCAGGATGGCTGACAGGAGGGAAGTACTCAACGGAGCGCTACGGGAAAATTGTTGTGAGAATGCAATGGACCCCGGACAAATCCCTGACGAGCCTGCAATGAACTCTGCCGACTGGATCGTCCAAAGGACGCTAATCCGGGCTAGTTGGATGAGAACGGGTATAAGCGGTAGATCACACACAGTGGTCCCCACGGGGATAAGGCAGTATTAAACCAGTTAGCCGATGCCGAGGGTCCTTCGGGGCCCAGAGCTAGGAACTGGACGTACTGAACCAAACGATAATTGGCCACTGTGTGCTTGAAATGAGGGATGAAGCCACGAAGCTTCATTGATCTATCCATCGGTACACTTGACTTCGGATCTTTGTTAGATCCTTGTTATGTTAAAACAAAACATACATAACAATCAACCGGCGGCGGCGGAGGTAAGTAGAAAGAAAATTATTCATTCGTGAATCGCAATTGGGACGGTCATCGCGAACAAAGAACTGATGGTGTTCTCTTGGAATGGTTTCACGAAAATCGACCCTCGTTCTCATTGCCGGAATGTTTGATACAGCCGCTGCGCTATCATCGAACGAATGAATCGAAGCAGCAGCTGGAAGCAGAGAGTCGTCCATTTTTTCGAAGAATGCCAAGGCCTTTCCATTTACCGTAACAGAAGCCTGTCGTGATTGATCGATTATGGACGAGGAATCAAACGAAAGTATCAGAGGGCATTGGCAAAGGATCTAACAAAGATCCGAAGACAAGTGTATCGATGGATAGATCAACGAACGTTCGTGGCTTCATCCCTCATTTCAAGCACAACGATGGTATTCTTTATCCCACTTCGAAGATAAGGAGACAAGTGTAACTCATAAACCACAAAGGAGGGAGCAGGATGGCTGACAGGAGGGAAGTACTCAACGGAGCGCTACGGCAAAGTTGTTGTGAGAATGCAATGGACCCCGGACAAATCCCTGACGAGCCTGCGTTGAACTCTGCCGACTGGATCGTCCAAAGGACGCTAATCCGGGCTAGTTGGATGAGAACGGGTATAAGCGGTAGATCACACACAGTGGTCCCCACGGGGATAAGGCAGTATTAAACCAGTTAGCCAATACCGAGGGTCCTTCGGGACCCAGGGCTAGGAATTGGACGTACTGAACCAAATGATAATTGGCCACTGTGCGCCTGAAATGAGGGATGAAGCCACGAAGCTTCATTGACTGTCCATCGATGCACTTGTCTCCGGATCTGCCATGATATTTCGATTATAAATGTTATAGAAGCGTCATTAACGTCCACCTAATGCCTCTTATCTCGAACGTAGGATGGCTTTTCGTTGCTGAAATGTCATTGCAGTGAAGATTGTGACAGAGGTATGTTTTCGTCTTCTTGTGGAAGCATGCAAAGTGCCATACGTGCTGTCATTCATTAGAAAGGAGGCCAAGAATTTTGGCGCGGATTTTTTGCGAGGGGCTTCCATAGTCATTTTTTGACCATCTGTTCTATTTTCATTGGTTCGATTTGATCGCTGCGCGAACAAGTTTTTGAGACTTTTTTGCAACAACGGCTATCGATCGCGAAGAAACGAAGCAAACAATCAAAAGCGGAAGAGTCGTTGCTAGCAACGAAACCATCCTTATCGACGAAGACAAGAAGGATCGATGAAGTGCTTTTGAAACCTCGTGATAATATCGTTTCGCGAGACGTTTCGAGAGACGTTACTACGGACGTTACTACGGACGTTTCAAACCACATCCGTTTCAAACCATGTCCGTTTCTGGTTTTCTTCCATCGCGATAGCCTCGTATAAGCACGTTGAAAACCAAGTTTCGATCGTACGAAATTGCTTCTCAACATCACCTCCTGTACAATATATACCAGCTTCTACGAGAGCTGACGCCCAGTAATCGTCGGATGCAGACAAAATGCATCCACTTCTTGCTCATTTCAGAATCACTTTCTCTTCTCATAATTCGCATTCGAAGGATAGAATAACCTAGTGTAAAAGCTTGAGTACCCGCGAGTAGCAGATGGCAAGAGTGGAGGTAGCAGCCCGAGGGAGAGACGCTATAGGGATCACCATGGGGGGCGCCCATGGAGATCCCCGAAATAGGCCTGCATCTGCAAAGATCTCGCAAGGGGAAAAGGTGAGTCGAAGTAAGCAGCAGTCACTGTTCCTCCGTGTAAAAAGCCAGGAACTCGAGACCGTTGAAGCATGCTTAGCATGCGCGGAAGATCTCGACTGAGCTCACGCTACGGCGGCATGGTGCCAGAAAGAGGGGGGAAGCGAACAAACTGTGATGCGGAAACGACAAGGCACCACGATGGTATTCTTTTACGCACTTCGAAGATAAGGAGACAAGTGTAACTCATAAACCACAAAGGAGGGAGCAGGATGGCTGACAGGAGGGAAGTACTCAACGGAGCGCTACGGGAAAATTGTTGTGAGAATGCAATGGACCCCGGACAAATCCCTGACGAGCCTGCGTTGATCTCTGCCGACTGGATCGTCCAAAGGACGCTAATCCGGGCTAGTTGGATGAGAACAGGTATAAGCGACAGAAGAAATCACACACAGTGGTCCCCACGGGGATAAGGCAGTGTAAGCCCGGTTAGCCGATGCCGAGGGTCCTTCGGGACCCAGAGCTAGGAACTGGGAGCACTGAACCAAACGATAATTGGCCACTGTGTGCCTGAAAATGTAGGGATGAAGCCACGAAGCTTCATTGACTGTCCATCGATACACTTGTCTCCGGATCTGCCATGATATTTCGATAGAAATTAGCAGATCCACAACCCCACACAACCGGGGAAACAACCCCCCAAAAGAAGTCGCGAACTTTGTTCGATTCGCGGTACGCTTTCTTTCGGGGGGTTGTACGATTTCGAATCAAACGGTACGAAATCAAACCGATCATTATGATCAAACACAAAACAAAAATAGAACAAACTAAAACCATATTAGAAAAGACATTTAATTTTCTTCATTGCTAATAGAATGTTTGTTGCGAAAGCATACGTATCTAAAAATATTATAAAACTTTCAACTAAAAGTAGAGACTGGTTCAATGGTGAATCCATACATTCGTCAGGATTGAAACGTCGAAAGAAAAATCTTTCCGTTGCCCAAGCCGTCATTCATGTATGCATTGTTGATCATCAAAGAATCAGTACAAATAACTAACTAGAGGAGGATCGTTCGAAACCTCCGCTGAAGCCCTTCAAGGAATATCCTCGAAGGGCTTAACCTCAGCATCCGCCAGCAGCGGCATCCTCGCCACTGCTCTTGGTAATTTGAAGAGTTACAATCTCTTCTGATGATGTTGGGTGAATACCAACTGTTTCCACCAGCTGCCTATATGTCAGGCCAGTCTTCATAGAGACACCATACCCCTGGAAACGATTGTATCAGATTGAAAAATTCGATGTTGGGTTAGAGTGCGATTGCGATGGAAGCAAAATATGGAAATATTCATTTCATTTCCTGCTGACTTACCTGCATAACCTCACCGGCATTCGGGCCGACGTAGTGCATGCCAAGAACCTGTTCTTTGCCCGATTTCTTTTCAACAACGACTTTGGTAAAAGCGTTGGAGTCGTGTCGTGCCTGGGAAAGAGACCACTCAAGGGGCAAGAATTCCCTGTGGTAAACCTCGATCCCGTCCGCTCCGTACTTTTCAATGGCATCTTCTTCGGAAAGACCGACGCAAGAATATTCGAGAGGTGTGAACACGGTGGTACAAACGTTGACGTAATCCATGGGTTCCTTCGAACCACCAAAGAGGCGGCGAGCCAGAGCCACACCGGCCTGGATGGCAACAGGCGTGAGTTCCGGGCAACCATCCATGACATCTCCGACGGCATAAATATTGGGACACGACGACTGCTCAAACTTTGTCGTAATTTTGCGATTCTTCGGGTTGGTATCCACATTTACGGATTCGAGGCCCAGCTTGGCAGTATCGGCAGTTCTACCAACGGCCGCCAATACGGTGTCGTAAGTGTCATCGGTTCCATCGGAAAAGGTGACCTTGATTTTATCGTCATCAACCTTTTCGAGTTTCGCTGGTGTCACCTTTGACTTGAAATTTACCCCGTGCCCTTTCATGTAGTCCCCGATTCGATCAGAGCATTCTCGATCAAAGCCTCGCAACAGAATGCTACGCACCGCCACAGTGACATCCTTGCCGAGCCCAGCAAGGAAGCCGGCGCACTCCAAACTAATGTACGAAGCTCCCACACACAAGGTCTTTCCGGGATCCTTGTCCAAGAAAAAGACGTCATCGCTGGAAATTGCCAAATCGCCACCCTCACAATCCAATGGAGTGGGTCTTCCGCCGACTGCCACCAAGAATCGTGAGGCGGTGATCTCGCTAGCGTTGCCCTTTTTGTCAACTACCTCCACCGTGTGAGCATCCTTGAAGGTGGCAAGTTTGTTCAGATAATTGACACTCTTTTCCCGAAGGCGAACCCGGTACTTGAAGTTGAGACCTCGAATGTAATTCTGAATGTTCATTTTCGCAACGTCCCATTGTGGTTCTGTTTCAATAGGGGGTAGCTGCATCATAAATTCATCCGGCTTTGCCCCGACCGATGAAATCCCAAAAAAGTTGGCGTCGGCCGTGATCGATTCTCGAAGAGTCGCCCCAATGTGGAAGAGTTTCTTTGGAATACATCCAACGTTGACACAGGTTCCTCCCAGTCCCCACGACGTTCCTTTTGGAGAAGGCTTTACGAAATCACAGAGCGCGACCTTGGCACCGTGAAGAGCGGCTTCCTTGGCGGCTGCCATTCCTCCCGATCCTCCGCCAATCACGATAAGGTCGTAATCGTAACCGTGATCCTTCGTGTACCCGTCGTCCACCATAATGGGTTCTTCGATTTCGGGTTCCATCGTTGCCGGATTCATAAAATCGCGACACCAATCCAGTGTTGCGTCGTGGCCTCCCAAATACTTTTCGATATCGGCAGGATCGGGATCGCTGGATTCCGCTTTGGAGATCCAAACCAGAGGGCTGGCGTTGTGATCCTTGCCCTCCTTGTTGCTAAAGTTGTTGCGAAAGCCGTCGTCGACGAGCCACTGACGGAACTCGGCGCGATCGTCGAATTCGTGTTCGACGACTTGCAAACGATTCGGGAAGAGAAGGGACATGCTGGACAAACATCTCGTGATGCGGTTGTAAAAACCACCTGGATGTAAATATGCAATCGAAGCGCAAGCAAATGGTTTGTGAGCATGAAGAGTCGGAAGTGTGAATGACAATCGGTAGCTCTGCAAGATATTAAGCAAGAGGAACAAACAACAACGACTTACAAGACGAATGACCTGCGACGTGCAGGATTTTTGGTCCTGGTGACATTGTTGGAGGGAAGTTAGTTTGACCGTCGGCTTTGATTTGTGTTTCGAGCAGCTTTTGTCGTTTCGTTGGAGCGTTGTTTGATTCGAGTTTTCTTCTTTGTTGTTGAGACTCTTCCATGAAGTAGAGATATAGTATATGAACGCTGGAAGCAGTTGCACAACTCTATTTTCGATGAGAGTGATCCTAGATTGTGGACAATCACTGTATAACAAACTACTTGTGCAACTGTTGGTGTCGGAATCATGTCACGCAATCAGCGTACAGAATCTTCAAAAAATCAAAATGGGTGATTCACACGCGCATTCTATGTCGGCGGCTTCGGCGTTGTTGAGGTGCAATTTTTAAAGGCTGTCCGGCGGCGCGCCGGATAACGGCAAAGATGGCGCGAAAAGAACCGTTCCGGAAAAATATCTCCAACTCTAATGATGGTACGGTTGGAGGACGTACAGCCTCTGCAGTCCAACGACGCCGATGAGAAATTTAGGTTTTTCTTGCTCTTTTCCCCTTTTTCGATGTTTGTTGGTGTGAATGATTCTAACTAGTCACCGAACAAACTCACCATCGTCGTCAAATAATCTTCTTCGGTATTGAATGTCAACAAGGCAGTGCCTCAATAGACAGCGTGTGCTACACATTCACGATCGAGAGCTGCAACCGAAGAATACGTTTCTACTTCTGTTATCTGCTTGCAATTACGAACAAGTGCCGTCAATAGACTAGCGGAAGTTTCTGTTATTTCAAAGGTCAACCCAGCGAGGACAATTTTAAAGCCATGTCGTCTCTCCGAAATGCCGTCAAGCGGATCGCTCACAAAGAGCGGTCGCAACCGCTAGATAGGCAGCACCTTGGTATTCTGGAAAAGAAAAAAGACTACAAGCAACGAGCCATCGATTACCACCGAAAAGAAGATCGAATCAAGGCCATGCAGCAAAAGGTTGCAATGAGGAATCCCGATGAATTTTACTTTGGGATGCACAACTCCAAAGTCGAAGACGGAAAACATCGATCCAGCGAGGATTATCGAGTTTTAGATCCCGAGTTGGTAAAAGTGATGAAGGACCAGGACCTGAGTTATGTTCGGATGCAAAAGCAAAAAGACTTGAAAAAGGCTGAAAAGTTGCAGGCGTCTCTTCATTTATTGGACGCGGACAACGAGGACGCCGTCGGTTCGAAACGAAAGCACACGATTTTTGTCAAGAGCAAAAAGGAGGCCCAAGAATTCGACGTTGCCCAACACTTTGATACCATTCCCGAATTCGAGGGAAGGGCCTTCAACCGGCTGCGCAAGCGGGATATCGAAAAACTTTCGAAAGACACTTCCAAGGAACTCACTACGGAGGAACTGCACAAATTGAGAAAAACGGAACAAAAACTGGCCAAAAAGCTTGCCAAGGCGAGAGCCGGTGCCTACCGGGAAATGGAATCACGGAGAGAACGCGCCGACAAAATGAGAACGGCCGAAGATCACCTGATTACCGAAAAACTGGTAGCCAGCAAGGGGAGAAAGCGCAAAATAAAAACCGGAGAGGACGGGAAACCCGCCCAATACAAGTGGCGAAGAAAGCGTTTGAAGTAAACCAACTAGACTAAAATGATACGTATAATAGTACTTTTGAAATCATGAATTACTGGTCTATTCATCGGTTCACTATTTTACTGTGGTTTGCATTCACTTCAATTGCCAACTTCTGCTAGATTCAATCTCAACATCAGGGAATTGAAGGATAACGCTACCGCCCAGACTTTCAGTTATACGTCGACCAAATACAGTACAATAATATTGCTCATCAATAATATGCGTCTACGGATGTTCTCGTCGTCGTCAACCCAATTCAATTAGCGCATTCCTTGCGATAGCTTTTCATCCAACGCTGCCAATGAGTCGGAAAGAATCAGGAGAGATTGTTGGGTCTGGACAAAGGACTTGGATCTTCTCCTCTTGTGCTTATTCGTTCGTTTCCTTCGCTTCTTCTTCTTCAAACTAACTGCAGTAGGCACCGGTGGTGCTGAAGTGGGCGAAGATAATTGCGGAATCGCATTTATCTTGGCCTCTCTAAACTTGCTATACGTCGCAATTGCGCCCATGAGGTGTTCCAATCGATCGGCATCATAATCACCTTGTTCGATCTTTCTTTGGATGTTGGCACTAATCTTGTCGTTGTATTCGTTCTTGACAGCCTTCGTCTTCTTCATTGCATTCATGGCTTGATTCAGTTCAGTTACTTGTCCCAGTAACGTCCTGACGTGTTCATGAAGTTTCTGTTGTTTGTCGACTGGTTCATCGATTGGCTCAATCACGTTGGGATTCGGAGTTGCGTCTTCTGATACAATCGTGGGTTGGACGGAAACAACGGATTTTGTGGCAGTTTCGTCATCATCTTTCGTAATCTCGCCAGCTTGTTCTCCCTTGCTCACAGAACTTTCCCCAATTTCTTCGTCAGCTACGGTCTTGTTTGCTTCTACATTTACGTCGTCCGTATCATGTTTAAGTTCGATCATCAGTTCATTCACCAACTCATCCATCATCGAAAACAACTTGTTTTCTCCAGAATCGTAATTGTCTTCATCGGACCAGTAAGCATCCCCATCACCATTAGACGACGATTCATTGCTACCAGATACCGAGTCTTCCTCCAGATCTGCTTTGATCTCGCTTGTTAACTTGTCCAAAGAATCCAACAAGCCAGATGTCGATCGAAACATTTCTGGAATAGAATCATCGGTATGATCGTCGCCATAATCGTCGCCGTAACCTCCGTTGGCATCGGAGATATTTGCGATTTCTTCAACCATTGCCGTCATTAACTTGGTGTACACTTGAATATCGGAAACCAGGGGAGACTCTTTGCTGCTCCCTCTCTGTTCCCGTACACTTCGGAGTGTTTCAATGTGTTCTTGGGGTGAGTAGGTGAGTACTGGTGGTACAAGTTCTCGTACAAGTTTGAAACGAGTATTCGCTATTGACGGCACTTTTTCCACGCCACAACGGTTTCACAACACGGTCGGAGAAGAAGAAAAAAGTTACGTAATTGAGAAAGTGTCTACGTTACAGCCTACGTAACATTTTGTACCACAAATGCACATCTGCGAACATCGGAAACACTGAACTATTTACGTGTTTTTACCACGCATTGTTTATTTTTTGTATGATGTGGAATGGGGAATTCACTGGCTGAGAATTTGAAAAATATGTTAACGTTCACGCGCGCAAGCACGGAAAGTATGCCTTCTACGGGCATCGCGCCAAAAATATTTATTGGGATTGAACCGTGGAACACAGTGTAGTGTCTCATTCGTAAGAGTACTAATTCAGTCCTTTCTCAATGACGCCGAAAAAGGGGCGCGTTAACCATGTGGGAGTGAAATTCAATTCATCCTTCGATGCTCAGACGGCTTTGAACTCGTTAATGAATACAACCAATGCCGGACTGAAGATCTCCCATTTTCTTTATCTTCGAACAACTACAGTAGCTTGTCTATCTTGTAAAAGCTTGAAGACTAATCACCAACAACACTATCGCAGTGAATTGTCAAGAATATATAAATTGAAGATCGATACCTCTTGAAAAATGCCGAAACGAAGACATCAATACGTTTCCGATGAAGACGAGGACGACGGTCACGGCGATCAACAGCCAATGTTTTCGCAACAATTTTCGCAACTAGCCCCCGAACAATCCCAAAGTGTGTTGCCAGAGCGCCCTAGCGAACGGAACAACCTCGAAAAACTTACCCGTGAAGACCAAGAAAAGTATCTTTCTTCTCTTTCCCGTATGATTCTATTCCGTGGCCTCGAGAAGGAACCCATCGATCGTCTCAAGGTCATCAAGGATGCCGGAATTCCACCCACGGCCCGCATCGGATCTGCGGCCTTCAACGAGGCCGAGCGTCGAATTCGAAATGTTTTTGGTTTCGAACTGGCTAGGATGCCCAAGTTCATGCACGATATGAAGGGAATCCCTCCCAGATTCAAGGATCGACACTACCTCATCAATCTGATCAACGATGACGAACAAGGCACTCACAGCAGGGCAATCCATTCCGTCCACGAAGGGTCATCGGTCGAGAAGGGATTTATCCTTTTGGTAAACGCCTTGATTTTTTGCAAGGGGGAGTGCAAGGCCAACTCGTCGCGAAAGATATTGGGGAGCGATCTTTACCGCTACTTGCACAAGGTAGACGATGCGATTCCCGAAGAGCCACCGGCGCGGGGGACTTCCCGCGCCAAGGCGGGTGCTCAGTATCGCGTTCGTACAAAGGGAGAAGGCCTTACTCCGAACGTGGATGCCTTGCTGGAGCAATGTGTCAACTGGGATTATTTTATCAAGGAGAAAGCGACCGACGAGAATTCTCCCACACAAAATTTCGACGAGGATGAATTTTTGTATTCCATGGGACCTCGGTCGGTCATGGAAATCGGACGAAGACAAATTGTTTTCTTTTGCGCCTCGATTCTGGGAGAGGAACCCGATCCGTCGATGCTTCGAGAAATTGAGGACGATGTCAACAACAGCGAAGACACACAGGAGGATCTCGCGTTTATGGAAGCCGCCGAAGCCTCGTAGATGTCACACTTTTATTCCCACACAGCAAAAAGAGACTTTGTATTTCTCTATTTGCGATACGAGCATTAAGAGCACAGGCTCAGGACAGTAAATATTATCAAACATAATGATCGATTTCGATCTATTCACCATTTCAATAATGTAAATCCTTGTCCACTATTCAATGAAACGAATCAATTTATGTATTCTTTGTTTTCACTTTGATTGGCGAATATTCTTTCGATTGCACCGACACGAGTTTTCGTTCGGGTAGAATGATTCCTGTAAGCTCGCCACCATAAACAGCTCCGGTATCCAATCCGGTTGCCCAGTTCCCTTCGTGCAGCTGCAATTTGCGTCTTGCATCATGACCAAATATTACGCGCTGAGGTCCCCTCCACGCCGATGCCCACGTCACTGCTTCGTTACAAGATAACTCGGAAGAATCGTCCGCAGATTTAGAAGTGAGCACTTTCGCTTCGCCTCCCTTGCTGTTGTGGTATTCAAAACGAGTGAATTCTCCGTTTTCGTTGCATTTCGGAAGCAAGTCACGGATCGTGGTCATTGTCGGTATTTTCTGATCTTCAATGTCGCAATGAGGTATCAGGCCAGCATGGACAATAAGCGTATCGACGTCTTCTCCTAACATGCCCCCGGGAATCAGAATTGTATATGGTAGCTCTGACAGCCAGTGGACATCATCGTCACAGAGCGTTACGTCACCATTCTTTACCCATTGATACGTCTCCTTTTTCAGACGCTTCGTATCTCCAAGAGCAGCTGCCAATGCCGCATCGTCATGGTTTCCACGAACCGAGAACCATCCTGGATTCAATCGGGTATGGCGAATGACTTTTGCCGACTGGGGCCCTTTGTTGCTTCGAACACGCAGCCAAAAAGCAAATTTGTTAGCATTGAAATACAAGTCTAATCACCTTCCAACCTCTTTCACATAACGTGTTTCGTTTCACCTACCAGAGATCGCCCACCAGTATGACATACTGGAATGGCATCGAGTCGTTTTCCTGTACAGCCTTTTCATGCAATTCTACGAGTTCGTCGTAACATCCATGAACATCCCCAATCACCAGAATATTCTTTTGGATTTCATCTTTCGTGTCCGTTGTTGACTCTTCAGCCTCCGATAATTCTTCCAGACTTGCGTGAAGGATCGAAGGGAGAGGGATTTTCTTATTTTCTGCATAGAATCTATCGGCTTGCGTCCGAAAAGATCGTATGAAACCATCGCTGTCTGTGTTGATGTCTTCATCGACACTTGCGGATGCCAAAGGGGTATTGGAGAGGGCATGCCGTCGACCAGGATTCGTCGACCATTTGTTGAAACTTTCGAGCGGTGCGTTCCATCTAGTGCTGTCGGAATTGCCTTGCGCCCAGAAACAGAAAGCCGCTGTTGCTGATGGCATACCAATCATGATCAAGTTTCGGTGGGTGAAAAGGTGCCGATATCGCTGCATTTGGTTTTGCTCTGGGTGAAGTCAATGACAATGACATGTGATCGTAGTCGATGAACAAAACTCCGTCTGATGTGGGAATGATTTGACGTCAGTTTTGTTCCATTTCCCCCAAATTGCCCGCGCCTTCGGAATTTTCACCACCTACCTACCTACCGTTTGACGGTACGGTACCAGAACCAGACTCCGTTTCCACCGTGGAAAAAATTAGCGAGCAACGACATCACCGTCTTCGTCATTCTCTAAAAATCTGAGATGAACGTTTGTTTTTCTGATGTTCTGTGACTTATTTCTATTTTCCTTGCATTCTCGATTCTCACATTCTCTCGTCGCGGAAAAGGTAGTTCGCCAGATACTGTCACAAGCAACGAGAATAACATAAGACCAGGTTCAGATCCGGATACGCTCCGCCTTCCCAACAACGATCGCATCCTAAGCACTCGACATCTTTTTCACAACGATGACAAGATATTCACGGAAATATGTGGTACTTTTGGCCACTTTAATTTTCAATCCATGCGATTGCCTCGTTGTTGTAAACCAGGGGGCTAAATCCAAAACACAACTGTCGCTATATTATCAAGAAGAGAATGAAGTACCAATAACGTTCAGTTATGAACTCGATACAGCATATGATTTCGAGACAGATGATATAGACGAAATTGTTCCTTCGATGGGAAACGGCGGTGTCGAATATGAAGGCAATCCATCGTACCATACGTTAGAACCTACATTCGATTTACTGGTTGATTGGACTCTGGATTTTGCGGATGCTGTCGACTTGGCAGGAGGAATGACACGGGTATCGATCGGCGTTCAGTCGATGATATCCGAGGATTTTGTCTTCACAAGCCCGGAGATTGGCCCGGTTTCGAAAGACGATTATATTACTCTCATGAATTATTACCAATACAACGGGCTTGACCTGGGCTCGGCCATACCAGATCTAACTGTATCCTACGAGGGTTGGCACCAAGATCCGCATGATCCCTGGAGAATATGGGCGGTTGCACGATACTCGGGAACACATACAGGGGTTGCGAAGTTGCCTGGCTCGGGTTTGACGTTGAAACCCCTGAAAGACCCGAGCCAACAAAAGCGGTTTACAACAGGCCCCGAGTTGCAATCCTTCAAGTGGACGCCGAGCAAGAAACTAATCTTTCAGACGGTGGGTTACATTGGCGACGAAATCACCGGCTCCGGACAAGGTCACGGATCTCTGCATGGTTTGATGGTCAGTATGGGATTGCCTCCACTTTATCTCGAGACAACAGAGTCAATACGGAGTGTCAAGTCATGGTTTTCGCAATTCCAGACAAGCGAAGACGCTCCTAAAATGAAATCACCGTACAGCCGTTTGCCTATATGGTGGCATCAGCGAAAAGAATTTGACAATAATATTCAAAGGTAGCTCTCTAGATTGAAATTAGACGAAAAAATATATCTTACTTCCACTTTTATTTGTGTCTTTCTAAATAGTACTTTCTGTCGCGTGTAGATTTCAAACCGATTTATTCTAGAGTGACGAAGAAATTCCAATTGCTAGCGCAACACGGTAAAGACCGTCTTTGATCGAACTATTCGATCTCTCAATTCTTCTTCACGAGCCATGAGCTCAAAGTGGTTTGTTTGGGGCTTATTTTGACCCGCTTTGCAGACTTCGCTTGGAGGTCTGCCTTGTCTTCTGGCAGAGCTCTTTTGCTCTCGCTTGATTCAGAACATGGTTGTTCTGATTTCGAAATATCGTTTACGGATGAATCACTGAATGATTCGACACTCGATAACACAGAGCTGAACTGGGAGAGTATAGGATCTTCATCCTTTTCTTCGTCGTCTTCATTCGTATCTGGATCGGATGCTTCCCGTCCGGCTTTGGCGTTACTAGAATGGGGTGTTACGGCCACTTGTCGTTCTCCCTTGGCGTCTGGTGATTCGAGTTGCTCCGATTCATTCGAGGGAGATGGACAGGGCTTTGTTTCTTGGATGATTCGATTGCGGAAATCATTTGATCGTTTATTGAAATTCAAATTTGTAAGAGGTGATCGTGACTTTTCGGAAGGAAGATCGGAGGATGATGGGCTATCGCTATCGCTATCGCTGTTCTCATTCTTGTTTTGGTTGTTACTTTCGTCTTCGTCCGAATCCTCGTCTTCGCTATCCTTTTCGCTGGAAGTTTCTTCGTTGGGTTTCGTTTTATCGTTGGACAGCAGAGGAGGAATTTTGATTCCAAAATTCTTTGCTTCCAATGCTTTTTTGTTGTCAACGCGGAATATGCTTCCACTCTGACCATGACTGGGAGACGAGCGACTATCTTTCGATTGTGACAATTTCGAACAGGTAGAGTCGTCTTGAGCAGCGACGCAAGTCCCGGTATCCGCACTATCTGAATCATCCGCTTTCGATTCTTGCTTCGAAATGGATTTTTTGGTGCTGACTGCAGGATCGTCCAGAGGATGGCAGTGAGTGTCACCATCATCCTCGTTGATCCAAGGATGATCACAAGCCTGTCGAACCGTGTATCTTTTTCGCGCATCCAAACACAGCATATTTTGAACAAGATCTTTCGCAGAGGGCATGGTCGACCAAATATGACTATCGGATTCATAGGGGACTTCAAAAGCTTTCGACGATTCTTCCATATCTGGATCAAAAGGGGGCTTTCCCGTCAACAGGATGTAGAGGATCACACCCAGCGACCACATGTCAGCAGGCTTTCCGTAACGACCCTCACCCGCCACGGTTTGGCGACGCTGGAGGACTTCCGGCGCAAAGTAGGCTGGCGTTCCGCAAAATGTCTTGAGTCCATCAGCCTTGACGATTTTCGCGAGACCAAAATCGGCAAGCTTGACATGAGTAGGAGACGAACAAAGTATATTCTCGGGCTTCAAATCTCTGTGCACAATGTTTGACTCGTTGTGAAGGTAGTCAACAGCAGACAATATTCGTCGCATCGTACGTCTAGCTTCGACCACAGTATATCGTTGTTTTTCGACAATCGAATCAAAAAGATCGCCTCCCTTTACAAGCTCCATCACTAGGTACATAGCCACACCGGGTCGAACAAAAACTTCTACCAACCGAACAATGTAGGGGTGATCGATTGACTTCAATAGCTTGACTTCTCTCTCCATTATCGATGTGTTCCGCTGACCTCGAAGACTGATTATTTTCACCGCTCGTTCTTCTCCCGATTGCCGATGAATCGCACGACGGACTTGACCCGAGGTTCCATCCCCAAGAACCTCTCTCATGTCATAAAAGGTCTCGATACGTTCCGCTGCCGGTATTTCTGGCTCACTCGGTGTTTGCTTTTCCTTCTTGTTGCTGTTGTTGTAGTTCCTCGCAAAATGGTAATTCATCGCACGTGGATTGACAATCGCTTTTCGCGGATTCGACTGAACGAGAATGAAGGAAAACTGCTGCCGTATCATTTCATTGACTCGGTGCGACTTTATTTTGTTGCGAATCGTAAACATGTTGACCAAACAAATCTCGTCACCGGAATGTAGAATTCGTGTTTCTCCCTTTCGCAAAAGCGTCTGCTGGTTGATAAATGTCCCGTTTCCGGAATTGTCCTCGATGAAAATTTGGTTTCCATTGCTTTGCTGAAAAATGCGACAGTGGCGATTGGATATCATGCTCTTGGCCCAATCCAGCGCTGAGAGTTCCTTCTTTGGGATATTGTCGTTTGGTGTAAACTGCGCCGTAACATCGCATTTGTGACTCCTTCCAAGCCAATACGATTCCTGTGTCGGCATCAATTCTATGGCGGCAAGTTTTGCCGTCGGCACACACGGCACAAGTCGACCATATGGTATTATCGGCGGCGGACTTAGTGGTGTGTGACAGGAGGATTGAGTGGGCGTCATGTTCGAAGACTCATCGGGTTGAGTAAGACCTGGTTGCGTAAGTTGTGTGAATTCCATTTGGCTTTGGGTTGGTTGCGATTCCTGATAAATCAATATAACAAGGACAAGAGAATGGTACGTTAGTTGACAGAACTCCGAGACAAACAATCCGAAGAGAAACTTCACTGCAAAACATTTCCATATGTTGCGAATCGTTGAGAAAGAAAAAGCTTACCTCAAGTTGCTCCATGTCGAAGATATTGTTGTCGTGACCAGAATCCGGTCCTTCGCTTCGCATCGAGACGAGCAGATCATCTTCCGTAACTTGTTGTGACAACATGATTCCTTGTACTTGTTGTCGATTGCTTTCGTTGTTGCGATATGGCACTGTCCAAGACAAATACTAACCTTCGCTCCTGTTACAAAGGTTCAAGTGTTAGTTACTGTTACGATGCAGCCGATGGTACAACAGTTGCTTCTCGATAGTGGAGAACAGATTTGTGAGCAAGGAACACTTTTGAAGAGGATTTCAAATTAAGCTAGATGCTCGTACGAATTATTTAGCGCGATGGGCGAATCGATCGCATTGCTTCTCGTTTTTTCGTACCGGCGGATACGTACGATTGCACGTAATTATGAATTCAAAAACTTGAGACGTTACAATTATCCTCTTGTACTACTCAAGGGTTGAGGTTTAGGATTTCAATCGGTACTTTTCCACGACTCGAAATCTACTCGTAGGCATAACTACTGCGGAGAGAGCGTTCAACGGACAATAGAACGCAGTCTCGAAGCCCTGATCACACCATACAGAATATGAATTCTCCGTGAAATCGAGAGATGACAAGGCGATCTTTTCGTTCATCTCCAAATTTCCGGGACCCCGTGTTTCTCGCACCGATTCCAAGACTCTCTCAAACCAAAAAGACCGACGAGGCTTCAGACTCTAAAGAACATTGGACTCTTTGCGACACACTACTGATCGAATCTGTGAAAAAGTACTCTTGCTGTTTGAAAAATAATGGACGCCAAAATTAGAAATGCCATCCCGGCAAACTTTGTCATGATCTCCGGTAGCGAAGACAAGCAAACATCGGCGGACGTCGGAAATGTCGGTACCTTTTCTCTTCCAGACCCCGCGGGAAAGGCCGGAGGTGCCTGTACTTCGACCCTCCTAAAAGTCCTGAACGAGAACCGAGGACAACCGCTGAGCTGGATCGAACTCTTGCGACGAATGAGAAGTGTTCTCAAGCACAAGGGCTTTGATCAGGTGCCCCAACTCTCGTCGAGTCGCATGATCGATGTCAGCGATCGATTCCAGATTGTCCCGCCAGAAGCAACAGGACGTCGACGAGTGAGTAATGACGCGAATCGAATCGATGTTGAAATCAATTATTTGTTTCCATTCGGATTCTTGCTGTCCCTGTCGGGCTATGGTCATCTGTACACAAGCACTAACCTTTCCCACAATTGATTCCCTCAATTGATTGTTTTCTATAGGCGGTTCTCATCGGCATCAACTACGAGGGTCAACAGGGACAGCTCAGTGGTTGCCATAACGATGCTTTGAACATCAAGAAGCATTTGATCAAGCACGAGGGATTCAAAGAAAAGGACATGTTGATCTTGATGGACGATGGTCGCCATCACCAGCCGACCAGGAAAAATATCTTGGAAGCCTTTGATCGGATTGTGGAGTACAGCAAGCCAGGTGATGTTGTTTTCATTCACTACAGTGGTCACGGAGGACGTGTTCGTGATACCAGTGGTGACGAGGCCGACGGTTATGATGAGGTACGTACACCCTAGAGTATTGGTTTTGTGATTGCGTCGTTGTGGATCGACTTATTTTTGCGACGAGCATTGCGCAAAACTTCTGACAAATCGTTTTTGTGCTGCTTTTCGTTTTCTCTCGCACAGACCTTGATCCCGTTGGATTTCAAGCGGGCTGGCCAAATTTTGGATGACGATTTGTACAAACGTCTGGTGTTGAGAATGTCGAAAGACGTGACCGTCGTTGTGCTCATGGATTGTTGTCATTCGGGAACAGCCCTCGATTTGCCATACGAGATCAACGCAACGCAATCGAAGATGACATTCAACAATGGATTCAACACAGGGCTGCTTGGCGGCGCTGCGGATGCCGCCATGTGCTGCTTTTGCGCCATGATGCTGCTTGGTGATTTGCTCGGCGACTAAAGCACCTCCCACCAGCAGTCAACGGAAAGAAGATTCTCATTGAAAAGTATCAGCTTAGTAGAACTTCAGATATTATCCAAAGAGTAATAATAGTAGGAAGAATACATCATCTTTAAAAATGCCAAGTGTTATTTCGATTCTTCTTGTAATTCGTCAATTCGTGGAAAAACAGGCATGACTCGTGACTCGTAATAGACCGCAGTAAAAACCTACGATGAAATTTTTAGGCTCGTGAACTGAAAAGATGATAACGGAATGTTCACGGCAGACTTCTTTTGTTCCGATGTTGTTGCGACACAAGTTCGACAGCATTCACATTCCACCTCAAGAGTATCAGAAGCAACAACAGCAATAATCGCACTCATTTTTCATTCATAGCTCCATCATGATTTGTATTGGAGGTGTTTGCGTTCCGTATTCGGCAGTTATACCGCTGATTATGCTGGGATTTAAATGGGTTTTCGCCAAACTCTACCAGTACGGGTTGCTCCCCGCTGCTTTAGCCGATCTTTTGAGTTTGAATTCCGCACCAAGCGACCAGAAGGAAACCTCATCCCCTGTCACAGACGATAAGCCGGTACGCAGAGGCAAATCTTCAAAGTGTTGTCCGACAAAGCCGGCTGTTGTGGTTGCATTGGAGTCGGAAGAGCAATTCGACGAGTTGATCAAGAAAGACGAAAAGGTGGTCCTAAAGTTCACTGCGGAGTGGTGTCAACCATGCAAAAAGATCCATCCATTCTATCAAAAGCAATGCATAGAATACAGTGATTACACTTTCCTGACAGTTGATGTGGACGAGTTTGATGAGATTTCCCAGAAGTATAGCGTCGCGATGATGCCAACCTTTGTTGTGGTTCAGGGAACCTCCGTTGTTGGAACCTACAGCGGTTCTGGTGAAGCCCAATTGGAAGAATTCTTACGAACAAATTTGCAATGATTCGTTGCGAAATATGCGGATGCTCTACAACGAAGTCACAACTGAAGGTGTTGCTTGGTATCAGGTACTACTTCTTGTTGAAAGTCGAGAAACTAAATGTTATGACATTAATCCCCCGAACTACTAAAGAGTTATACAATCAAGAAGTCACTCGTTTGTTTTTCTAGTAGGGTTCTTTTTTATGCCCGTCACGATTTGAAAAATGCCACCGTGTCTCGCTTTCGGCTTGTTTGATGTCAATCGTCACTTGGGTCTATTTCTTTTTTTGTTCCTCCTCCATGTATTCGACGTATTCATCAATCAAGACTGGCCACGCCGACAAACTTTCGTCGTATGTACTCAAGTCTTCGCATTCGTAGCAAAAGTCCAAGAAACTGGTCCATTGGTCAAGGGTGATCCGTGAATACGACTTTTGGGTTTCCGTAAAAGTGCAAAAGGTTTCCAATCGTTCGTCTGGAATTCTGCCTTTCAGCACCATTTGCCACAATGCCACGACCATATCCTTGTCGAGTGTTCGATGCGTCCCCTGTCGATTGAACTGAAAGCAAAACTACGATGCAAATAATTGTTATGCCAAACAAACATTTCGGTAAGAAAATAATACGAGAAGATGAACTCGAACGGAGCCAATGGGAAAAGTTCATGACGAGTTGTGTAATTCCATTTGCAGTTTCACTTACTTTGTAAAAACTTTTAAACTCGTCTTGATCCAAAAATCCTGTATCCAATGACGGCAAAAATGCTTTGAACTTTTCAATGGAATCCAGTTGATGCTCGTAGCATCCGGTCATGAATTCGTCTTTGGAGATTTGAGCCGGCTTCTCTTTGCTACCCAGCTTCCAGAGCAAAACCAAAATTCGGATATCTGTTTCTGGATCAAGATCAAGCTTTTCACACAAAATGGCAATGCCGTCCATTTCCATTACGGTTGGATCTTCCTCATCAGCAAGCTCGGCAAAAAGATTTTCGGTCGCCGTTTCGTCGAACGGCATTTTGGATGAAGATTTGCGTTTCGTTTTTTTCGAGCTGCTACTAGACGACCCCCACATTCTCTTTCGTTTTGGGCTAGCCATATAAGAGCACACAGTCTCTTCAATTACGACGAGACTCGAACAGACACCGGTCGTCGAGGGCCTGTTACAATGCAATATTTTGGAGCCTTCGGCGGAGATAACGTAACTGCTAATAATATCAAATACCGTAATTAAAAAGAAGAATCGAGCACCGACTTCGCGTCTGCTTCATTCTCAATTCGATCAATTTCCTGTGTACTTTACGTACTACGCTTCCCGTAGAAGGTTCGGCATTCTCTCTCGGGAATGAGGACGTCGAAGAATGAAGCCATCGTGGGGAGTTCGGAGGCTTAGTCGAATGAATCGAATAAATCCGTCGTTTCGAAGATCCTCGAAGAAAAGACACGAAAGCATACGACGTGCAGTCGTGCGTCAATTTTATTGGAAGTTACACGCGACTCTTTTGGATTTGGTGCTGTCACATGAGAAAGAAGTCTCAAGTCATAAAATTGATTCATTCAGAAACTGAATCAAAATTAATTCTCCGAAGACAAGGTTGACACCGACAAGCGCAACTGATAACTTAAGGGAAACTTAACAATCATGTATGGAAGACAACAAAGACAATATCAACGAGGCGGCGGAATGCCAGGTCGCCAAATCGCTCTTCCCGAGCCAGGCGATGTAGGGCAAATGGTGTTGAGCGGGGCAAAGACTTTTGCCAAAAATCACAAGGTTGTCACGGGAAGTTATCTCTTGGGGATTCTTGTAATCTTATTGATTGGAAGTGGCACCAAGTTGAACTACGATCAACGACGTGAATACAACGCCATTATGAATACCATTGATGTCCAAGCCGAATACCAAGCTTCCGAAGATTTCTGGAGGGCCGACCAAGCTTACAAAGCTACGAAAGGGTGGTTTTCGTGTGACAGTCTATGCCAACGAAACAAACAAAAAATGGAAGACGCAAAATATCGCTTGAACTTAGTTCGAGAAGAGGGAAATGCGAGAATGTCCGATGCCAAATCCGTTGCTGGTTTGTTCTCGGAAGTTGGCGTGGGAGAAGTTCAGGATTCGTTCTGGTCGTATTTCACTTCGGGCAAACGATTTGCCAAACGCCAATCCATGTGGGACGCAATGTTCATGGGAATGCGATCAATGGGACGGGATGAAAGTTTTATAGAGTATTCGTTGAAGGTGCTCATGGTAAGTTCAAAAATTGATATCTGTTTTCGTGGTCCGTCTTGGACTCGTCATACGATATTATCCTGTGCTTGAAAACTGACTCAATTTTTCATCGTTTCTTGATTATTCACCCGCAACAGCAAGTACTTATGAACTTTTCTGCTGGACTTGTCATGGCTCTTGTCATGTTCGTGGTCGGGCTGTGGTCGATTGTGAGATCTTACCAGCCAAATCCAATCGTAGCTGTCTTCTTTTTCGTCTTGTGCAGCATGTGCTGCATTTTCGTTCGTAGCGACATACCTGCTTGCCATGTACGGAGCAGCCGCTGGCGGCGTCTATGGTGTTTTGAAAGGTAGCCGAGAACAATCTTCGGCTACAGGAAGGTCGTCCAAGACAACCGCATATGCACAACCGTCCACATTACGATTGATGGAGCAGATGCCTATTGAAAAATGCAGGTCATATTCGATGTAGAAAGTCGTGAAAGTGTAATCCAGCTAAAGAAAAATATTTTGTTTATTACCCCCAATTAATCTTGCTTCCACTAAACTCGGGCTCGATTGTAGATTGAATACATCTGTTGCATTCGATGCGCTTGCATGTTGAGAATTTTGAACGTCTTCGAACGTATCCTCGACGTAGCGTTCTTCTTCTTCTCCCTGGACAGTAACGATTGTTGTAGCCAGTCATAGGAAATGGTGTTGACGCTAGTTCGGAATCCAAAATTGTGTCGTGGGCACGAATATTCGAACTTCCCGAAACGTCAAAGTGATCTTTGTTGCTCAAATAGGATTTGAAATTCTGGATGGATGCCGTTCGAGTAGGATTGTATCCTGTAATTTTTAAGGATTCCTCAAATGTGCTATGTGCGACATTGTTTTTAAATTCGGTCAATGGCATCGAATGAGGACTATCCACTAAACTCGTTCTCTGTGTATCTTCATAATGGTTTGTCTTGAACTGAAACCAAAATCCAAAACCTTCTGATCCAGAGGCAACATTTCCAATCCAATAGTTGGAAGGACCGCTTATGTAAAAGGCGGCTGGTGTATCATCGGTTTCCTTTCCTTCGTATTCGCTGGTCTCCAGCACTGTATGTGCTCTCTGACAGGATGCAGCAAGATTGGAATTGAATACGTTCCCGACTTCTGTACCTGTTTCAACGACAAAGCAGTGTCCCTTTGTTTCCAAACGCGACGTTGCCTTCAATCAGTACGTTGTTGGTCTCATCGATGACGACGCAGCGCTGACTTGATTCACGAATCGTATTTTTGGAGACGATAGAGTTTGAGCTCTCGTTGCAAGCGTCGAAATGAATCGGGTACGAGTTCTGAACGCCTTCTTCTCCAAATCCCCGAAATTCTACTCCTTGAATTACTTGGTCTAGTTCGGGAGTTTTCAATATGGTCATATGCGCACCATTGTCTCCTTCGAAAACAATATTTCGTGAGAGCAAAGCTACTTCCGTTGCATGAGATGGGTGAGAACCCAGGGTAAGTGGGCGACCAATTGGCTCGTTCAAGCCCACTTTGACGTATCCTTCATCGTCGTGGTTTTCAATTGATCTTATTCTGCGAGTAGTATGACCATCCCATTGAGAAGTGTGCGACGTGACCATAATTTCAGACCCAACAGCCCATTGATTTTCAATAGATTTTGGAAGAATCAATCCATCCAGACCACTATCGGTCAGTTTGACCGATATGTTGTCAACATCGTAATCAATATCGTAGGAAGCCGTATCACTCTCTAGATACACTTCAATTTTTTCAGGCTTCGACGATGTCCTCAGTTGGTTCAAACGTTCCATCACAGCTGACCCAGGTACCATGTGATTGTGGGCATTGTGCAAGCGACTTTATAATTGGTTTCTTAACGTCAGGCATATAAACCTTTATTTTCCACTCCGACGAAGCAGGACTTAAGTGCATGCATTCGAACCTCCGCATGAAATGCGTATCTTACGTGAGCCTTCATACAACCCGGAAGGATGTCCCATGTGATACCAGCATTCCTCCAATTTTTATTCCTTCCTGCCCTTTGCCACGGCAAACTCACGACCAGGTAACTTCGAAATAGTGGTTTGATCCCTCCGCAACCACGGATAAAAGAGTGTCGTCATTGTTCGATCGAAATGGATATGGTGACAAACCAAGAAGCTCTGCATCTCCGTTTGCCGGAACCAGGTCTGCACATAAATTATGTTGGTCGGGAAAATGATTCTTTCGGAGGCGCTCGTAAACTGAACTCTAACAGTTCCATGTCGACACCGGCATTCGGACCTCTCAATTGTAAGGACTTCGTAAATATTCGAATCGTTGATTTGGTTTTCGGAAAAGTTAAAGGCAAATGCAATGGTCGTCTCTTCTCCAAGCTGACTTCCAAAAGACGGTTGTTCTTGCCATATTTTAGAGGTTCGTCCGATTCCCCTCGCGGACATTCTCAACTGGTAAATCGACATACATGCTGCATCGTCGCCCCCTGCACATTCGGTTTGGTCCACCTTTCCCCCTTGTGTCAACAGAATCTTGGCCGTCAGCAAATATGTCTTGTCGACTTGCAAACAGTGTCTGACCTCGCTGAGAGATCGATTACCGGACAGTGCTGGGAGTGAGTTCTGTTTGTTATTTTCAATCCTCCGTTGAAGGTCCAGTCCGAAACCGAACCGTAGGCTCCCTTTGAACATATCCGAATCCGATGCAGTCATGGAATCGGGATGTATGAGAATTTCGTCTTCTGGACAACCGTGTTTGGGCGGTTGATAATGAAACAAGCCCTTCATGGATTCCGGGACCGAAACTTTCGGGCCTACGCTGGCACTTGTATCAACGTCGTAGATGGGCACCCATGCCGGCATTAGAGGAGATGGGAGACCACGGATGTCGACTTTTCCCGCCGGCAACCACAAATGGTTTCCGTCCCATGCCACAAGCTCCCCGTTCTCCCCCACAAATTTCGTTCGAGCCCTCTCCGGGCAATTGAAACGAAAGTGTTTGATTCTTTGGAGGATCTATCCACTGAATGTTTATATCCGGAAGGCCGTCGATGGGTTTCAACGACTCCATTACAAGTTCCCCGTGAACGAGAATCGATGTCGTCATGATTTCGTTTGCGTAAATGACAAGCTTTCCCGTAACTTTCAAGCCTCCGCGGAAGAGCAAGGGATTTTTCGAGGGATACATGACGACGCATTTTCCACACGGGATTTCGACTTCTTCCGTAAATATCAGACGATCCCCAAAGACTTTGGGCCACGGCGTAAGACAGGGATCTTCGTCCAACTTTTCGTTGCATTTCAATGGTTCAAAATTTCCCCGTGGATACCCAACGAAATCAATCTTGTCGTTGTCTTTTCGACTTCTTCCGCTGATTCTTCCGTCGCACAAATGGCTCGACAAGAGAAAGAGGGAGAAATAAAGCAGGAAGGAACACGCTTGGCGATGGACCCTCCTTCGAGACCATCCGTATTGCTGGGATGATTGTGACGACCGCATGATGAGCCAGTTGTGATTTATATTGATGAGTTTAAAGTATCTTTCCCGGTATGTATGTTATAGCTCCAGAACACTGTCACTCCTCACTTTTTGTTGTGTATTTCCTTTCTCGGTTTCCAGGCTTTCTATGCTCTCTCTTTGACTGGCTGTAGTTGTAATTGTGTTGTTGTGAACAGATTGTAGAGGTTTTCATCATCGCATTTTCGCCATCGCTTAGGGATGTTAGTCGTATTGTTCTTGAGATGACCAAAGGCTCCAAGTTTGAGGCCGTTCGAAAGTACGTAAACGTTGAGGAGGGGTTAAATACTAATTCAGGAATGTTAATTACCCTCGTAATTGAGTAGCGCCAACTTCAAAAACACGACTGTAACACAAAGTACGAACCCCCCGCGGAATGCGTCTCGAAATGACTGGTAAAAAATTACCTCTACGATCGGCCATCGGAACCGCTTTTCTCACTTGGATGCATGCGTCCGAATTATTTTTCAGTCCAGTCCCGTGAGAGTGACTTTCATTTTTCGAGCACTCTTTTCAAAATAGTTGGTCTCAACGGCTTTTTTCGGACGAGAAAAAAAATGCGGAAGCTGTTTCGCTTACACACACGAACAAACATAAAACATACCGTTTGCCTCGTTCGTACGAACGTATCGGAAAGAAAGGAAGAACTTGTGCACTTTTTCCGAGTGGACAATACATCCTATAACACTAATATATTACCAGTGTCAATAGCAACCTTCTTACCATGTTGTGGCAGTTGGTAACAACACTCCATGGTGTATTGTACAGGAGTGTCGAGTGGTTATTGACGACCCTTATTTACCTCGCTATCGCCGTAGCGGTTGCCAATCGCGTGGGATGGTTGGATCGATGGATTTGGTTTATTCTGGAAAAGGAAGGAACGAAACTATGCAATGGCGCTCGCATTACGATAGGAAGCTTTACCATTGACTGGTCGGAAATATTGCAGGGAAAAATCACTCTGCACGGCAGCAATGCCATCATCCATACCCCGAAGCGAGACGAATGGCAATGGGACTCTCCGTTGATTGCACGAATCGGAAAGGCCACGGTCGAATGCAACGCGCTCATTACTGTCTTTCACGGGGTCTTGTTAAAGAGGGAAGTTCCCATTGAGGCATACACGGTTATTGTTTCCGACGTTCAAGTGTTTGTGGAGCGACGAGGCTCGGTCATCAATGTGTACCTCCTCAATCCAACGCTGCAATTGCCACCTGCACCATTTGCGAAAAAATCAGAAGAGAGTGACGATGCGGAAGAATCAAAGGAGAGTGAAAATGATGCTTTAGAAAACTCGGTACAAAAGACAGCAACTACAATGTGAGCATAGTCCAGAGGATAGAAATGATTCTTCGGAGGCCACGACGTTTTTTGACAAAAAGAGCTCCATCAATCCCTTACTAGGAAAATGTCGAAACCTCCGACCGCGACAACCACAACGAGCAAGCCAAAGTTCTGGTCAATGAAATGCTCCAAGCCGTTCAAGCATTGGGAGGTGCAGCAGCACGCGGTCAACTGTCGGGTGCTATCAAGCAACAGGGATTGGAACTTGTGGGTCGGCTGCAGGGATTCCGAGAACAACAAAACCTGGAGGAAGGACTTCGCGTGATGCAACAAGTGGGAAAGGTTGCCGTAGAATCCCTTGCAAACCGCTCCTCAACTTATATTGCCACAGCCAGGACCGAGCGAAAAAGAAAAGAAAATATTGTACATTCGAATCGGAAGAATCGTTGGAAACGACCTTCGAATCTTTACCAAGGATAGCTGGATCCCGGCCGATTCAATAAATGGTGGGGCTGACGAACAAATCAACAGCGATGCCAACAAAGCAGCCACGGATACTTCTTCCACCGACGCAAGTGTTAACAAAAATGGAAGCTGGAATAAACCTATCTATATTCAAAAAATGGTTCTGAGGTCGTCGGAATTGTGTCCGCCAATGTCGGCAAAGGACGAGGACGATTTACCAGCAGTCTTCCAAAATGTTGATAAAGTTATCGAGGTTGTTTGGCGACGTCTCCTGGCGGAAATAGCCAAATCGAACACTGGAAAACTCTTTTCCACGGCATTCGGAGAGATTACTTAGCGTCATGGTTACAAATCCTCAAGCATACGATACCATCGCTGCCTGCAGCGGGAGCACCTTCGCCCGCGGTAGGTAAAAACGCGAATACCAGCAGTATGATGATATGATAGTGTCCGCATCTAATTTTTGGTAAATGATTGTATTTATAAATTGAAGTCTCCAGTCTATAATCATTAGTTTGCAATAATATTGAGGATTCTTCCTTGCACATAGATAACCTTTCTGATTGTCTTTCCGTCGATCTGTGATTGCACCTTATCGACTTCCTGGGCGGCAGCCATCGCGGTTTCTTCATCTGCATCTGCAGGTATCGTAATCTGTCCACGCGCCTTTCCGTTGACCTGAACACCCATGGTGATTTCATCGTCAACACAGAGTTCTTCGTCGTACTCCACCCAAGGTTCGTACGCAAGAGAATCATCGTGTCCCAAGATGCTCCAGGCTTCTTCACCGAGATGGGGTGCAAGAGGGGATACCATCAGGGCGAGCTTTTCTGCGGCTTCCACTGGCACCTTGTCTCCAAGAGACGACAAATGATTGGTCAAAACCATCATGGCGGAAATAGCCGTGTTGAAGGACATGTTTTCGATATCCTCCGTGACCTTTTTCATCGTTTTGTGCAGCAAGCGAGTGGTTTCTTTGTCCATCTCGGTTGTCTTTCGACGCAGGCGGCAGCATTTACGACGTTGTAGAGCTTGTTTTGGAAACGGACAACTCCGGGAACCTGACTTGTTTGCCAAGGTTTGACAGCTTCTAATGGGCCCATAAACATTTCAGTACAAACGCAAAGCATCGGCACCCTTGTTCGGTGACGACATCGTCGGGGTTGACAACGTTGCCTCGACTCTTCGACATTTTCTCTCCGTCACTTCCAAGAATCATTCCTTGATGAACAAGCTTTTCAAAGGGTTCTGGGTGTTCCGAATATCCGAGGTCGTACAAAACTTGATGCCAGAAAACGAGCATAAAGCAAGTGCAAAACAGCATGTTCGGCTCCACCAATGTAAAGATCGACAGGCATCCAATCCTTGTCCATTTGCTTGCTGAAAGCTTCGTCACTATTCGTGGGATCCATGAAGCGGAAATAATACCAACAACTTCCTGCCCATTGCGGCATGGTATTGGTTTCTCTCGAAAACCACTTTCCGTCCTTTTGGAAGTATCGCCAGTCCTTTGCTCGTGCAAGACATCCAGCTGGATCGTCTCCAGGCTCAAAATTCTCCATGATTGGGAGCTCGAGAGGAAGATCGGCTTCATCGACGGGAATTGGTTGATCGAAAACGGATCGTGTGTTCGCAGTCGTCCTCTTTCGGGTCCTGGGACGAAGGATCTACGCCTTCGGGAAAGTCGACAGGGAAGTAGATTGGAATTGGTTCACCCCAGTATCGCTGACGGGAGAAAACCCAATCACGAAGTTTGTACGTAATCTGAGCTCCACCCTTGTTGATTTGTTCGAGCTTATAGGTAATCGCTTTCTTGGCCTTATTCGTCTTCATACCATCGAACTCTCCACTGTTCACGGCAACTCCTGGCTCGGTAAAGGCTTCTTCCTTATTGAGCTCTCCTTTTGTTGGTTCGACCACCCATTTCATATCCAATCCAAACTCTTTCGCGAAAGCAAAGTCTCTAGAATCGTGGGCAGGCACGGCCATGACTGCTCCGGTACCGTAACTTCCGAGAACATAGTCACCAACCCAAACAGGAACTTTGTCTCCCGACAACGGATGAGTTACATAAGCTCCTGTGAATACTCCAGTCTTTTCTTTCGGACGAGGTACGATCCAAATCCGAACGCGACGAGGTTTCCTTCACATATTTATCAACTGCTTCCTTTTGCTCGTCAGTTGTAATCGATGATACAAGAGGGTGTTCCGGTGCAAGTGTAACATAAGTCACTCCCAAAAGAGTATCGGGGCGGGTAGTAAATACTTTGACGCTCTGATTAAAGAAAACCAAATGATTTTTGGTAAGTTTCGCAGAAAAAAGATAGCGTCTCGACGCAGCACAACGGATCTCAACGCGTCAACACGGGTGTAACTTACATCCTCACTTCCCTCCACATCGAAAACAATTTCACATCCGACAGATTTTCCAATCCATTGTTGTTGCGAAGTCATTGTACCCGAGGGCCATTGGAGTCCATCGAGCCCGGCTTCCAAGCGATCCGCATATTCCGTAATCTTCAATACCCACTGTCTCAAGGGAAGTCGCTCAACGGGGTGGTCACCTCGTTCACTTAGTCCATTAATAACCTCTTCGTTTGCCAAGACGGTTCCAAGAGCTGCGCACCAGTTGACAGATACCTCAGATTGTGCGGCCAGTCCTTTTTTGTAAAGCTGCAAAAAGATCCACTGAGTCCACTTGACGTAAGCCGTATCGGTCGTCGCCAATTCCTTATCCCAATCATACGAAAAGCCCAACATCTTCAGCTGTCGTCGGAAGTTGTCAATGTTCTTTTTGGTAGTTTCGGCTGGCTGGGTACCGGTCTGAATAGCAAATTGTTCGGCTGGCAATCCGAAGGAGTCCCATCCGATTGGGTGAAGGACGTCGTGGCCCTGTCATTCTCCAATAGCGGGCCATAACATCGGATGCTGTCGAAATCATACGAAGGGAGGCAAAACACAAAATTAGGAAATTTCATTGAGAACGTCCATGGCAGTATTTGCCATAAAACACAAAGAAAATAACTGATTATTGTTCCGTGGAAAAATAATCAGCACACGGACTGCTTACCTGTGTAACCTTCTGGGTGACCGACGTGAAGCCCGGCACCCGAAGGGTATGGGAACATGTCCAAGACATATTTTTTGGGCTTGGACGTATCACGTTCTGGTGTTTTGAAGGTCTGGTTTTCTTCCCAAAAGGCTTGCCACTTGGATTCGACGTCGGCGAAAGGGTATTTTGTGCTTGCCGCAGCAGCCTCGGTCGCGTCGGCCGTTGCAGAAAACAGACGAAAGTTCGAAGGATGTTTCGCAACGCCAGATTTAATGAAAGTCTTCGCGGTCGGAACCACAAAAGCATGTGTTGCTCGTCGGAGCGAAGTGAACGTAAGCATCACAAACCACCCTGTCAAAACAGATTTTTCGTGTCGTAGCATCTCTGTCGATAAATGTTTCTTTCGAAATGAAGGGTACAAGAACTTGTCCAAATAGTATGTAACGACGGGTAGCCTCAACGTCGATATGGAATACGACTCTGGATGGGCTTGTCTCGAGTCCTTATGAAGATATCAAAGTTGAACCAGACTCTTGCTACATGCAATCAGAAAAGTATCTACAGACTGCGCTGATGGTGTTGATGATGATGATTCACAAAATTCAGTTCTTTACCTGAAGATGATACCAACACATCATGGGAACCGTGAAAAGCGCGCTGATGATAGAAGGTTTGATGGTGTGGATGACGCACATGAAAGAAAGATGGGTTGAAAACTACCGAAATGGGGGAGTCGAACTATTCGACGTCTGTCATCGTCCGTAAGATATTCTCAGATTTTGGCTTGACACAGCTCGGCATCAACCACCACCAAAACATACCGAAATCCTGATTTCATGATTTTGTTCGAATCGATTTTCACTCATCTCATTATCTGCACCCGTCTCGGGTCTTCTCAGGGCTCTTGATTCGACTACCTCTTGTTCACTATCATAGCCTAACCTATTTGGAAAGTCGATAGAAACAAAATAGAGTTCGTGCAATGATGGGTCACTACGTTTAGATAGATGCTCAACAGAGCAATGGTTATAGACACGTCCCTGTCGACCGACACATCGTTTTGCATTAAAAAGCACTTGACAAATTGGATCAGGAACTGCGGAGAGTCAATTGCAACATAACATTGATGCTCTTGAGAATTAAACTTTTCGTAAGTGCGCAGTCTCTTGACGAACGGAACTTCCAAATTGATGGATCTTTTGAAATCCGAGGCAAAGGATGCTTTAAAAAAAACACGCCGTTTACCTGTCCTACTAAAACGCAAAACGTTCTGAGGAGTTTTATTCGCTGATGCTGGATATCAATCGGAATCTACCATTGCAAATGACGATGCAAGATACTCACGAGATTGTGTTCTGTTCACCGACCATTTGTTTTTGATACTGCAGATCTCTTTTGTCATTGTATTCTGGGTGTTTGCTATCAAACACCGTACTTGCTTCGCACAATGATTGTTGAATGCAAATGCCTAATCCATTTTTGATCGCGAGGTATGTTGAACATGAACGTGTGGCGTCTATATCTTGATGACAATGAGGAACATAAATTTCACTTCACTTTGACGAGACGTCCTTTTTGGACTGTGGTCACATTACTTCAAAGTTCTCTGAGTTAATCAAGATGTTTGCGACATCGCCTACCGAAACGCTCTCGTGCATGAATCTAATCTTATTGCGACCCCTTGTTCAACTATGTTCACTAATGTCGATATTTCGTTGGTTGTTTTTTCAAATCTCTACTCTTCCCTTTCATAGACAGTATAAATACAACCCATCCGCGATATGGCTGACGCTCAGTCAACGCGATGGGAAACGATCATAATTACGTAAAATACAAATTGTCATCCAGTAAATGTTCATTGAATTCTCTATATTCTCTATAATATTATTCCAAATCTTGGCTTTCGATTCGGATTGAATTTATTCGTCGCTTGAGTTGCGCTTTCTTCCAAATTGTGGAAGAGCTGCCGATTTCTCTAGTTTCGTTTCTTTACGATGCTGAAATTTCGCTCGTTATTTGTGCATGATCCCTAGACGGGATACTGAAATGTGTTGGCGGATACACTACCAAAGGGAAGAGGAGCATTGTTTTCGGTTGCGTTGAAGTTCGTAAACAAATTCTTCGGCGATGCCAATCCGAAGCCAAACGTGCCGGCCTCGTTTGTTACAGGGGCAAGATTCTCGTCTCCTTCCTCTTCCGAACCAAGATAATTTTCTATCAAATCGATGACCTTCTTGTAGACATTGTCATTCGGATGAGTCTGTAGGTCTTCCAAGTATTCGATTCCGTCGTACTCGTCAATGAGCTGCACGTAGTTTTGGTGAGGGAATTTTGTTCCAACCTCCAGAATTCTTCCCATAGCTTCCAATATGACAAGGAGAAGAGCCGAATCTACGTTTTGCAATCGCAAGACTTGAATCAAGGGCTCGAGACCACCGGCATCGACCAACGACATTATGTGCGAGTCACTTCCACTCGTACAAATGTGTGCAACAGCCCACAAAGCTTCTTTGCGCACTTCCCACAAATCATTCTGAGCGATTCTGATGATTTTTGATATGATTTTTGTTTTCTTCATTAGCATTGAGATTTGTGCGCGACTCCCAGCCGCCATATTCGACGTCAACCACGATGCCTCCTTCCGAATCAGCTTCGAACTGCTCCCCAATAGCCGAGCAAGATGATTCAGAACCCCCGCATCGATAGCAACTTGCGTCTGATCTTCGCTTCCTGCTACAAAATTACCAAGAGTACGAACCACTGGAACCTTGCATTTGTTCTTTACGTCATCGTTTTCCAGCAGTTGAACAAGCTTCGGTGCAACCCCACTTGCAGCGACCATAGCGATCTTTTGTTCATCCCCATCCGATAAGTAGCTAAGACACCACAATGCATCGACCTTCACATCGTCCGGGATATTTTGTTCCAAAAGTTTCACAAAAGGAAAGATGACGGGAGCTGTGACGTGTGTCGGTGGGGAAGGCGTTCCTCTGCACAAATTCGAGATCGTCCATACGACAATCCCCAGATGCGATACCTTTTCGCATTCGATCAAGTTCCGCAGCCTGCAAAATTACAACGAGAAGATTTGAGTGAGATGAGTTCGGATAAATAAAATTGCTAATTTCTCAACGAAACGAAATACGTACAGTGCAGGAAGAGCTTGTTCGTGCAGAATCATATCTCTGGCGACTTGGTCCTTCGCCGGCAATGTTTCCCAAGCACCATGCAGATTGTTCGCGAATGTTTACTTCCGGATGATCCAAGAGATAAATGAGAGGCTTGATGGCACCCGCCTCTACGACGTTCCCCGTGCATTCTGTTGATGCGATATTTGTAATAGCCCACGCGGATTCGAAAATGAGGGTTATCGACGAAGTCCCGGTTCGGACGGACAAGTTTCGCACGAGATACGGGAGAACACCCATAGTTGATTAGCTCTCGATGCCGGGACATTCTTTTCCACGGATAGAATTCGACGAATTCCTTGTGTCGCTTCGACCGAGAATTGGCTCCGTTGAGACGGGAGACATGAGCATGGCCATGAAACGAGGAGCGTCCACCATGGTTGGTTTGTCATTATTTGAAATATTGATAGCAGCAGGTTGTTGATTGAACGAATTGGAGATAGCCATATCCATTTGTTGAGTCGTCGATGAAACGCCATCTCTCTTCTTTTTGAGTAGCTGTTCCTTTTTTTCTTTTCTGATCTTCAAAGTTGTGTCTGCTCGTCGCCGACGCCCTTCGGTAGCATCAACCGTCTTTTTGAAGTCGGCCTTTCTAGTGGTCTGCGGAGCAATTTCGAGAGGACAAATGCATCGTTTGGTTCGAAGCGTGAGATAGACGTCATCGTGGAACAACTTGCGACGAAGAAAACATCGCCCTTTCGATCATCACGGTCGTCTCGACTCAGTCACCGCCAACTTACCTGCCGCGTTATTTAGTTGTCCGTAATTCATGGTTGATTGAGGAAATTTCTATTACTTTCGGTGACTGATTACAATTAGATACAATGAAAGCCAAGGATTTCTATAAAATGGGAATCGCATCAATTGTCTGTGACGGATGAGACCTCTGTGATCTCCCTAGAACAGCTGATGAGAAGAATCGAGAATTGGGTATCGATGATGGATGATGACATGAAAACCCCATTTAGCGATCTCCATAATCTTCAAGTCGTATTCGCCAAATCGTCTAGCCAATCACCCGCCAATTTATAGCCTAGCCTCCCGGCGCGTTTTCCAACGACTATCTGTTTCATTCACTAATAGAACTTTCAGTACGACTTTCTACGTACAAATGAATCATGCGTTTCCCAATCCCGTATGATTAACTTTTTTAACAAGATAGGGTATTTACGCGCGCTCTTGGTCGTGCCTCCGAATGAGTGTCCAAACGTGCCGTAATCGTCAGTCCGTCGTCACACAAATCCATTCGAAGAGTGAGTCGAAGTTCGACCAACGATTGATGATTGTTGATCATGGTCGGATTATTCGATTACATCATGCTGAATCTACAATAACATCACTGAAAGCTTCCGCATCAAACAAACATCGACAAATTCACTTTTCTGGGATCAATTATCTTTCTCTCTGGGAATCGACAATGTGGTTCTGTCCATTAGATGGCACACTTCTCCAAGTCCGTCACGATGATGATGGAACCTTGGGCATAAGCACATGCGGATATTTCTTCTGCTCGACGTGCCCCTACTCTCATCCGATTACCAACATGGTAACCAAAAAGACCTTTCCATCCCGCAAGGTCGTCGACGATATTCTGGGTGGAACGGCAGCCTGGGAAAATGTGGATCGAACGGCGACGGCCTGCCCTTCGTGCAATCACAACGAAGCGTATTTTATGCAGATTCAGATTCGATCTGCCGACGAGCCCTATGTCCATCTTTTACAAGTGCGTCAAATGCAGCTTCCAATGGAACGAGAAATAAAGCAACCGGGGGTAAATTTTGGGTCATTTATCGACGAAGTAGTACGGCGACATGTGCATAGCTTGTGCTTCTCGGAAGTGGCAACTACACATCTAATCATGCCTGGAACAGAAAGGGGGAAACTCTTTGGCAGTGTCCGCGGTTACGACAAAAGAGATCGACGACTTCTGATCGAACGAATTTTGAGATTAAAATGCCAAGACAGTGCGGTAGATCATATCGGAAGCGGTAAGCGAGGCCTACTTAATACGCTCGGCATAGCAACAAGAATTGATTTGTCGTTGTGAAAGATACTCTACGAACAAAAAGAGATTTGTAGAATAAATCCGACCCATATTTAATCGCAAGACGACACATATTATGATTCTTTTCTTCGACTCAAATGAAACTGTGGATACATCGTGAGACTAGTTGGCTCAACAAATATTCTTTTGGGACGCAACGCTTGAATACTTGGCCACGACATCATCGTCAACACGTCTCTCCCTCGCCCAGATGCCCTCCTCGTCCACCTCGTCGTTACTACGATTTAGTTGTCATGAATCTCAGTTTCTTGTGCACGCAGAATCTAGTATTGAACGTCGGAAATAATTATACAAAAGATACTGATTATAGTTCGTTCAATGGGTGGCAGCTTCACCACCTTTACGCATGCGCTTTTTGGCAGAAAATAGAGTTGTTCTTGCATTATCGTATTTTTGAGGAGTAGTTTTTGTAGTTTTTAGTCGATTTGGTCAGGTATGTGTAGTCCTAATTTATCGGGCGTCAGTGATTGATTGAGTCAAACGATTCAATCAATCGTAAAACAGCAGCTTGAGATGTCACATGCGCGGAGGCATCAAACATCTGGTCGCCATGTCTTCTAGCCTATCGTAGCTCCTTAAGACTAAAAAGAATAGAACAAGGCGAAGAACAAGAAGGAAGATGGATGGTGAATGGGAACTCAGTCAAACACAAAATCTTTTTTTTTTCCTCTTGCTAGATTTTCGAAGATTCATTCTCAATTCGTTTTTCTCACTCGTACCACACGACTGTTCTCATTCGATCATCACGTGCATTCTCGTCAACAACAAATACGGAAGGTGAGCGAGCAAATCTTGTCACGTGAATTTTCATTCCTTTCGACATCAACATAATTGTACAACACGATCTGTACTCTCCATTATAAAACTATTGAATATCAATCCGTCAAAATGCCTACCACCATGCCAACATACGCTCCGGGACAAACCCGAAAGCGCAACGTGAATGACGTCCTCGAAACCTTGGGTAAGGACGGCGACTGCCAAAAACATTCTCGTTCGTGTCGACTTTAACGTCCCCATGGAGGGAGACAAAATCACGGACGACTCGAGAATCCGCGGTGCCATCCCTACCATCAAGATAATTCTCAATTCCGGAAACAATGCCATCTTGATGTCCCACATGGGACGGCCCAAGGCCGTCCAAAAGGGCGAAGACGACGGGACCCAGCGTGCGGCCCTCTCTTTGAAACACGTCGTTCCAACCCTGAAGGAACTTTCCGGTGCCGACGTCTCGTTTGTGGAAGACTGCATCGGTGACGACGTCAAGGCAGCTGTTGCCGCACTCCCCAAGACCGGTGGTTCCATCCTGGTCCTCGAGAATCTTCGATTCCGAAAGGTAAGATCACGAATCCTCTGTCTTGTCATATATATGTTGAACTTGTATCTATTTTTGTTTCTGTTTGTGGAAACGAATCTTCTTTTAATGGTATCGTTTCCCTTTTTTCTTTTGAATCATTTCTTTCATCTCGGTTTGTGTAGGACGAAGAGAAAAACGAGGAATCTTTTGCTCAAGGACTCGCTTCGATTGCCGATGCCTACATCAACGATGCCTTTGGAACTGCCCATCGCGCTCATGCTAGCGTCGCTGGTGTCCCAGCTATTTTGCCAAAGGAAAAGTGCGGAGTGGGTTGTCTGATTGCCTCCGAAGTGGCCTACTTGGATTTCAGCACACTTGGCGAAGGCGAGAAGGTCGCTGCCAGTAAGTAGTCTTCGTTGAGAGATTGTGTCGTATTTTCGAATTTGCAACGTGTCGTTGATTGCTAAAAATTATTTCTTTTCTCTACTTTTTGCAAAACAGTCATTGGTGGATCCAAGGTCTCCACCAAGTTGCCTGTCATTACGGGATTGGTCAACCAAGTTCAAATTTTGGTACTCGGAGGAGGTCTCGCCTACACCTTTGCCAAGGCGAACGGCATCAATGTTGGTGATTCTTTGTGCGAAGACGACATGGTCGACACCGCCAAGAAAATCATGGAAGATGCCGAAAAGAAGGGTGTGAAACTTCTTCTTCCCATCGATGTCGTTCGGTACCACGTCTTTCCCTTCGGGTCCAATGTCGTTGGACGACACGAAATCCTTCGACATGGTCGAATGGAGCCGGTGTCGATGACGGCTGGATGGGTCTGGACGTTGGTCCAAAGACTTCCTGCTCTCTTCAAGGAAGGCCTTGCGGAAGCCACGAAAATCATTTTCAATGGACCAATGGGAGTATTTGAAATCGAGCCCTTTGACATTGGAACCAAGGCATTGGTGGACGCACTCGAGGAACACACCAAGAATGGGGCCATCTCGGTAGTAGGTGGAGGAGATTCCGTTGCTGCTCTTGAGAAATTCGGAAAGACCGATGCTGTATCCTATGTCTCCACTGGTGGAGGTGCCACGCTCGAACTTTTGGCCGGTGATGTCCTTCCTGGTGTTGCTGCCATTTCTGATTTTGAAGCATAAATCCTGCTGATGAAAATATTCTTGTAATGTAGTGTCGTTCCTAAACTTTGGTTAACGTTTAAACCTAAATTAATGCATACGCTCTAATATTGACCTATTTGGACATTGATTTACTAGTTCTTGTTACTATTGATGATGATCATAGCCGAAGTTTGCAGCAAAAGCAAATACGTATTTCTCATTTTCTACAACAAAATCAATTTTTCGGGCGTCCGTCCGTCACTCGATCGTCAGCGGGTTTGAAATTCAGTCACGCGTAAACAACATTGACCTGGTCGTGAGATTTCTCAACGACGTCGTTCAATACGATGACCGTTGCAAACCTTCACAACAATTGTAATCAACTCATGTTCGTCTGAGAACGGGCTCCAGGCCATCACAAACCAGTTCTATCAGCATTGAAACTCCAAGTTCTAGATTCGATATCTAATGGAGGCGTTACACACTTCGAGGGGCTCTTTGGGAGGCTTCAACCAAGCTGTTTCTCGATCCAATGAGCTCCTTTCCTGCGCCAAGACAGCATGGAAGCTCCGGCAGCAAGAGATCGTTCGTCAACAGCAGCATCAAACTGACGCGAATGGAAGACCTCCACCGCCTCCCCCACCTCCGAAATTACTTCTGGCTTCTTCCACGGGATCTCCTCCAGCCTCTCTCTTCGTTTTAGAAGACGGTTTGACGCTGTTGAGAGGTATGGAGCACGGGACCAAAAAATTACAAGGTCTGGTACGACGACGAGGTCACACGAACGACCCCACAGAGGAAATAGGGGCCATTGTCAAGCAGTTGGAGCAAGACTTTAAAGAACTCACCAGCTATTGCGAACAATTATTGAAAATCAGACGTCGCAAACAAGAACAAAGACATTGGGAGCTCGTTGTGCAGTGGTTCCAACAAGTTGCAAATCATCATTCGGGACAGTTGCAAGAGTGTCTGAAATTGAGAGGAGAAATATTAGCAGAGCAAGCCCAAAAACGAAAGAAATTGGTAGAGAGAAATGGTGGCAAAAATAGCAAAACGAAAGCACCAGCAATCACGACACCCAAGGCGGGCTCTGCAACCCCGTTGTTCAATAGTCCGTTGTTTACAGCTACAGCACCGAATCGAAATAAGAGCGCACCGACAAAAAGAGAAGGCATTAATGGACATGCCAATCGACAAACACCAGCTGCAAGAAGACCTCAGCCTGCCGCATCGAGCAGTTCTTCAAATTATTACGGTAACACAACTCCTGCGATGAACGGCAACAGGCCCGGAGCTGCTGGGTCTGGATACGGTGCGGCTTACGGAGCAGCGTACGGTGGAAATGCTTCTTCAGGAGGATACGCTGGTGGCTATGGTGGCGGAGGCTATGGTGGAGGTGGCGGCATGCGTCAACGACGAGGAAACAATGCCCCGTCGTCCGGAGTCCCAGTGCAAGAACAGGAAGAAGAAGAAAAGATTCACTCCCAAATCCAAATGAGAGAACGAAAACGGCAGACTCAGCAACGATTGGATGAGGCTCGACAAGCCGAATCGACAGTTGAGCGAAGTGGCAAAACTGTACAGCAAAATGTCTACGCTGATTACCCAGCAAGGAGAGACGCTGGAAAAGATTGAAGACGACGTGGAATGCGCTTTCGTGGATGTGTCAGCGGGACAAGAGGAACTGACGATACTGTATTCGATCAAAAAAGGAAACCGTCCACTCATTCTCAAAATCTATGGCATTCCTCATCTTTCTCATTATTTTTATGAGAGGATACAAAGACTAGGTAGTAGTGTCGAGGAAGAATGATCTCGATTTAATTTTTGAAAAAAGAAATAAAATTAACGTTCCTTTCACCCTAACCCTAACTAAGCTACACATCAACCGTCGTCATTTTTTGAAATTACGGTATCTAACAATGCGACCTTCACATACTTTTTAAAATCATATGACGATGGGATTCGGATCGGTGGATCTGATTTGAAACAACCTGTTGGCCGTATATCCGACAACTTTAGAGAGCAAAACCTACACCGGAAAAGAACCATGGCTATTCTCTTATCCCGGACGAATGTCAAACGAAGCCCGAGAAAGAAAAATCGCGGAACGAAGTTTCGACCTAAAACATCGATCGGTGCCCTTTTGACAGGAGGCTTCCTGGTGTATTTACTGAGTTTTCTGAACGTGGCACTTCGCATTCACCTGCTGGATCAAACTGAAAATGATCTGGTCAATGAAGCTGACGCCAACGATAGGGCTAGAAGATTTTTCGAAAACAAAGACAGCCATGGCAAGGACAACGGCATACACTTCGAGCGGGAAACGAATGAAAAAGACGAAGGCGATGACGAAAAAACGTCAACTAACGACCAAATCCTAACAGCATATATAGAAAACACCGATCGCTCGGCTTGGGACACCAGACCCCTTCCGGTTAGGAACGTGAAAGCCGAAGACTTGGTAAAAACTGAATTTCCGAAACTCGGGTCATGCTCAAAATTACCAGAGCAATGGCCGGTAGATGATTATCCAGATGCCGACCCATTTCTCCCTTGGATTCATGACGTCTTTCCAACAGAAGATGGAAAATTTATTCAGTTTGTAGCACAAAATCGGAGGCGTTGCCACACCGGCAAAACCGAAGAAGAAAAAGAGATTCTAGACCACAATGAACCTCAGGTGGCACTGTTTCAACATGTTCCTTTGAAAAAATTAGAAAGTAAGTCAGAAGAAGAAGAGCCCAGATATCGTCTAGCTTCGCACGAAGATGCCGATCCCGAAAGTATTGACACGCGTTTCATTTGCCGTTTCAAGCCTTCCGGAGATATCACATTTTCTGAATTCAACAACGACTATGAGTGGGCAGCAACCCAAAAGAGACAAGACGTAATGTTCAGTGAAGACGGGAGGGACAACTGGCAGATTCAAACGTCGCAACTAATCTTCAGATGTCCAGTTCCTGATCACCTTGTTGAGTTGGTACGGACAGGTGATTCCGTGCAGAATGACTGGGCGACCATATTTGTCGATTTGATTCCAGTGCGAACGCCACCAAGATATGGTATTCCAGACGAATTCTTGGTTCCTCGTTACGCTTCATCAAAAGAGACACCAGTCGACAAGCTTTTTAATCCCCACGGTGAATGGGGAAAAGAGCATATCTTACCAAAATTGGATGACTCGGGAAGGTGGGAAAACATTCCTGTCTGTAAACCATCTCTAATGACTTACGAACCCCAAGCACTGATAGGACCCAAGAGCGACGAAAAGAAAAAGCACCATTTGGTCTCGTGTCTATGGGCAAGCACGGAGTATTCAACTCGTGGAAATCGCTATGCAATCAACGATGCTCAGAGACGATTGTCGGAATGGATAACCTTCAACAAAATTCTTGGGTTTGACCACTTTTACATCTACGACAACTCGGGTGCACATACCGATCAGAGCTCACTGCAGCCTATAGCAGATTTATTTCCTGAAGATGTTACTTTACTCAACTGGCCATCCAAAGTTTGCAATAACAATCCAAACTACCACGATAGTGTGGGAGAACGATCTTCACAATACGCAGCCGAGACTTCCTGCCGGCTTCGATTCGGTGCTCATTCAAACTGGATCGGTCAGTTTGATATCGACGAATATCTGATTCCGATGGGAAACTTGACAAGCATTTTGCCCCTGCTCGAGAAACTAGATGAGGAAGGAAACAAAATCATAAATTTTGCTTCATGGAGAGCTTGGCCAAGAAGAACTCACATTGCGTAAGTAGTTTTGACTCCGCGATTGCATCATCAAGTACGATAACAATTGAATGCCCATCGTACTTTCATGTTCTAATTTCATCAACTTATGTAACTCTTCACTTCATAGTGACCCCGAACTGACGACTTACAAAGACAATCAGAAAATGTGTCACACGAACAAAGAATGCTTTGAACTATCGGTCAAGAAAAATTCAACAATGTTGGAGGCGTACAATTGCGATCGACAGAAACCAGGAGCGAAGGGTCGTACGATGCCCGCCGAGAAGCAAATTTACAAAGCAGATTACGTCAAGCAACATTTCATACATTACTCTACAATCACCGAGTCCAGCAATTTGAATAAAAAAGAATTTGTAGAAAAATTTGGCAATAAACGAGCTTTCCCGGATCGACTGTCACGCTTTACTGATGAAGTGAACGAAGCTCTCATGCTGCACAGCAAGTCGATTGCCAGACAAGATACAGCAGATTGGAAAGACATCTGTAGTGGCAGAGTCAAGGGTTTGTGTCGAATCGGTTTTCCGTGGCCCGAGGAGGATGGTTCGAATGCAACTGCCGACGAAAATGGATGGAAATATAATTGTTACGTGAACCCTAAGATCGACAACTATTGGGCTCCAAAAGTGAAAGCCAAGCTTACAGAGATGGGTTTAATGGAAAGTAGTTTATAATCCATAATAGAAGGGCGACTATTATGTACAGTAGAAGAATTCGTCACTAGCAGATGCGAGAAAATTTCGATTTGAATAGTAAAAAAAGCGGTGAGTGACCATAAATTACAAGTCTTTATGAAAGTAGGGGAATTGGGTTTTGGGGGATCATGTCGTCCTCGCTCCCCATCTGGGTTTGAAGGTCATTCGATCGCTGGCGCAATTTTTAAATTTTTGGTCATTTCTACGATCGCAAAGTCGTACCATACTGCCCCTTCTACATGATCTCACGAATTCCACTCAGAAAGGTATTTTGATCGACCATCATCTCTTTTTCTCAATACAATCTCCCATAATCATCGGTAACTACTCTTCACAACCCATTGCGGTCTTATTGTATCGTTGACACACCCTACTTCACGCACAATTCTTACGATGGCGTTTCCACGATCTAGGAAAACCATCTCGAACAGCGGTCGCTCCTCGAAAAAGCGGATGCTTTCGCTGTCTTCGGTCATCCTTTATGTTTTGGTATTGTTGGTATTTTTGTACGTCGGAATGATGGTCCTCATTGCGAAGCACGCCTCCAATATCCCGAAGAATCATATTCAAACAAACACAACTCCAAAGACGATTCCAAAAGCAGCAACAGCTAAAGGCGACCGCGTTCTGACTGCCTTCTTGGAGCCTATCGACGAATCTCAATGGGAACACAAGCCATTGCCGGTCAGAACTTCAACCGCCGAGGACTTGACGAAAATTACGTTTCCGAAGCTCAATTCTTGCAGCAAATTGATAGAGCAATGGCCCGCTGATGAATTTCCGGATGCAGACCCATTTCTTCCCTGGATTCACGACCTATTCCCAACACACGATGGGAAATTCATCCAGGTTGTGGCGCAGAATAGAAGACGGTGCAACACTGGCAAAAGTCCAGAAAACAAAGAAATTCATCGAAAAAGGGGGCCTCAGCTATCTTTGTTTGAGAGCGTCGCTGTGAAAAAGATAGATAGCCCTGATTCAGCAAGCTCTCAATATCGACTTGCATCTCATGAAGAGGCCGACGAAGAAGGAATGGAAACGCGATTTATTTGTCGATTTTCAAACGGCGAAGAAACACTCTCGGTTTTCAACTTTAGCTATGAATGGGCATCGCACCGGAAAAGACAATCAGTTATGTTCCATGAACATGACAGTGACAACAAACAAATTCATACGTCGCAGCTATTGTTCAAGTGTCCCGTACCGGATAGTTTGGTCGACACTGTAAGAACTGGGGAATCTGTAGTCGACGATTATGCAACTATTTTTATGGACCTCGTCCCCATAAGAACGCCTCCCCGATTTGGGCCGCCAAACGCATTCCTTCCTCCATACTATAAAGAATTTCAGAACAAACAGAACCCGTTTGATGCGACAACAGAGTGGGGAGACAAACACATCCTGCCAGCGGTCGAAAATTCTGGTCGATGGCAAAATATCCCGATTTGCAAACCATCCTTGATGACCTATGAGAAAGACGCTTTGGAGCCTGCTCCGGCAGATGCACCCCCAGAAAAGAAGCATAGATTGGTATCTTGTATCTGGGCCAGTGCTGGATATTCGACCCGTGGAGAACGGTTCGCAATCAACGACGGGCAGCGTCGTTTGCTAGAATGGATCACGTACAACAAACTCACCGGAGTGGAACACTTCTACGTGTACGACAATTCCGAAGCACACTCTAAGGATGTAAATCTAAAATTCATCGCAGATATGTTTCCTGATCATGTTACACTCATCAATTGGCCATCCAAAATTTGTAACAACAATCAAAATAATGTTGACAACCCTGGAGAACGGTCGTCGCAATATGCCGCCGAAGCCTCCTGCCGTTTAAGGTTCGGCCCATACACGGATTGGATCACTCAGTTTGATATTGACGAGTATCTTGTTCCTATGGGTGAAATGAATTCACTCCATCCATTGTTAGACAAATTGGATGAAGAGGGAACCAAGATCATTTCGTTTGGGTCATGGAGGGCATGGCCCAGAAGAAAATTCATCGAGTAAGTCAAGAACATTGAGATGCGCATTTTCTGTGATTTCGATACCGCCCATTGTAGTAATGCTCATATCATTTTCACTTCCCCTTGTGTCTACAGAGACCCACAACTCACAAAGATGACTGGCGCAAAAGAATGTGGCAGGAGAAACGGATACTGTTTCCAACTGACGGTACCCCAAAATTACACAATGCTTCAAGCGTACAATTGCGATAGACAGAAGCCTGGCGAAAAGAAAGAACACATGCCAGCTGAAAAACAAATTTACCGAGCTGATTACGTCCTGCATCATTTTATTCATTACTCAACTGTCACTCAAATGTCAAATATGAACAAGCAAGACGTCGAGAAAACTGGACACGAATGGATTGCTAGAAGTCCATTTCCAGACCCTCTTTCTCGATTCGGCGACGAAATTAACGAAGGTTTGATGCTTCACACCAAGGCTGTAGCGCATCAAGATACGATATATTGGGAAACGGCATGCTTAGCATTCTTATGATGGTGGTACTTTACTGTCGTTTAGGAGTCCCTTTTCCAGACGATTTGACAGGCGTCGATGTCGAGAAAGGTGTAGATGGCCTGAAGTTCAATTGCTATGTCAATCACAAGATTGATGACTATTGGGTTCCAAAGTTGGAAGAAAAGCTCAAAGAACACGTACCGGAACTCGCAGCGCGGATAGCCGCTGCACAATAATCCGTTACGAAAATTGCTTTACTCTATGCTGGTATTATGTAATTATAAAATATTATAATATTTTGCCACTGGTGTAAATTGAAATGTCATTTACGACCAGACTATAAACTATGTGGTCCGTACCCGATCCATGCCTCAACCGTCCAATTCAAATTCGCCCTTATAAAGTCCGCCATTTCCCGTTCTACAGGCCGATTGCGACGCTGCTGTGGAGGCCTAGCGGTACAATTGGGTTCGATTCCTGTCCAAGCAGTGACTTCATCCAACAGCTCTTGCGTTCCCTTTGTCAGAAAATATTCGTATTGCACCGCCCACACATCTGCGACACCATCATAATTCTTGATGCTCAAAAAGTTTCTGATTTTATCCGTTCGAAACTCCATAATGTTATCGTATGGTTTTCCGCTTCCATCGTTTCTCATTTCGTAAAAGGGTTGGTGCCTACTATAGTCCAACTTTTTGTATTCCGTTCGCGGCAGCGGCTCAACGTCACACGAAATGATATCCTTGTATTCAAAGTGCTCTTGGCATCGCCTCGCGTAGGATTGGTTTGTCAAGTCCGTCCCTATTCGATCCATCGTCCAGGTTGAAGTTAGAAACTCCATCCACCTATCATCTGGACGATATTGCAAATGATCTGGGGCGTGGTGAGGGACGTGTTGCATAGCCTTGAGCCAATCGTATGGGTTTCGAAACTGTGCAATGACAAGAGTCTCGTGAGGGTATCGATAAGGTGCGGGATATTGAAACCAGTGTTTATAACGCGTGAGCTTCGTTCGAACTTCAATGGCGTGTCCAAAACATTCCTCCAAATGGCTGGATGTCCATCGCGTGCCGGAGTTGCGTTCACCAAGGAGGGCAATCATTTTGATCTCCTTTCCCTCTTTTGGGCCAGCTTCTTCCATAGGAACCATCATTTCTTTGGTTGCGTCGAATTGACAGGCAACAAAAATAATTACGGACAGAATTAGGAGGACAATGGCCTGCTTTTGGTGACCCGTGAGTGGCTCCCTTTTCCCCCTGTACGGGCTAGTGGATGGCATGGTGGAATAGTTCTGCTCGGTGTGTGTCTTCGAATCGGCGAGTTAAATCGGCAGGCGTCTTGTTGTACTTCCAAGGCGAATTACGTTCAATACTGTAGACGAGGAGCCAGCAATAAGAGGGAGACTGCGTTGAGCAACTTGCTGGTGATCAGAATGAAAGATAACGTTGATGTTGTAGATCATGGGTTTTGATCGATTATTTTGAAATCGCGCCGTGTCGACTCATCGAGCCAACCAGCGTGAGATTTGACGTGGGTATCGTATTGTAGCATTGGTGAGTTGAGCAGAGTCGTGGCTCCGATTTCGTAAGAATCAACACATCGAATCGTACGTATTGTACTATCAACGAAAAAATTTCGTTGTATTGTATGTGTGAATGAAAAACCCATGTTTTGGGAAACGGGAACCAAACTACATACACCACCACGATTCGAGAATCATAGCATCAATATTACAACAAAACAAGATGGACATCGCACTTCGAGAAGGACTTTCTACGGACGACAAACTATTCATGGTAATGCTGAAACTACGCATCAACTAATGTAGCAATCAGCACCAGCACCAGCCAGCACAGACACGAAGCAGACGAGCACCAACACTATTTCTAAAAACAGCAAGAATTTGAATTGATTGCTCGTCACTTTTTTGGTAAGTACTTCCAACAACGACTGGATCTTTCTGTCAGCAAGTTAGTAAAAACAGATTGCTTGGTTTGTTTTCCTCCATAATAGCGCCGTTCGTATCAGAAAGTCAATTGACGAAGTAGTCCTTCTTGAACGCAATTTGCAAAGAAAACGAACATGTGGAAAGAAAAAATACAGGACTTTTTAGTCGGTATGTTTTATTTAACGTTTGCAGAAAGTGGAGAAATAGTTCATAATTTTATTTAAGGTTACAACAGTTTTTCATTTTTTAGTTCCGATACATATGACTGTAGAGCTTTAATGAGAATCCCCCTCTTCTCAGAATTTTCTCACTTTCATCCTTTGGTGGATGACCAAGGATGATTTCATTTCAAAATCTTCACCATCGGTTTTCATAATTTTCTTTCGTTGCAAAAGAAAAACTTCAAACTTTCGACAAGCAAAACGACATCATCACTCTACCGCTGCCACACTAAACGTACCATACCACAAAAATGAAGCTCCCACTTCCCATGAGACTCTCTTTGTTCACCCTTCTCTCTTTACTAACTCCCGTAAAAAGTGAAGCCAATGACACGGTCGCCCTCGGCGTCGACGTCTACGAATGCGACAAAGACGCGAATTATCTAGATAACGATAATAAACAAATCAAGCAGATAGGAAAAGCGTATCGGCTTTGCATGAGACCGAATGAAGCTGGAATAGACGCTGGAATTCAAATCAAGGCACTAGACAATTGGGAATGGATGACCGGCGACGAAGACTCCATTAACCAGAAAGTTGTCACCAATGGAAAAGGAATACCTATGATTAGCAGTTTTAAATGCTATGAGGAAAAATCGTTGTGTATCTTCGACTCGACTCTAACCGCAAACTTTTACCACGATCCCGGAACAGTGTCCGGGGTTGGAGAGGCTGTGTTAACCGATGGAGAAGTCGAAACGAAGGTCCCATTAAAGTTTAATCTGTTCTTGGCCAACTTCGAAATCATTTTGAGCGACGAGCTTAAAGGAATTATGGACTCGATGAAGGAGCAAGCCGAAGCTGCCGACGACGAAGGTCCCAGCAAAATTGCGCTATCTGCCGATACAATGAGCGAAGAGCTGTAGATTTGGAAATGCTGCCAAAATCCGAAACAGTTCTGAAGCGCATGTTTGTCTGCGGCATGGAATAAGGTGTCAAAAACAAACGATACTACTGTGCTAATCCAAAGAACAGAATTATAACCACCTTTTAATATTCGATATTTTGCCGATAAATTCTTCTTAAATTATAGTCGTTTTTTGTAGCCCTCACGAAACATGTTGTACGTGTTTTCAAAAATAATGTTGTGGTATGGCCACTTCCGCCTACAGAGGGTTTCGACCGTAATATCTTGAGCACTTGGTTTCCTATTTTAATCTTGGTTCGTCGCAATATTGCTCGGTCAGCAGGATTCAAAATACCTTTAGGCTACGATATAAAAGCAATGTAGATAAATTGCGGCAAAGTCTGAAATTTATTTTACAGTCGAAGCATTGATTGTTTATACAACTTCCTGTTCATACTTTTTAACGCCAGGGCCATCATCACTGGTCGATATCCTCGTATCAACATCCAAACGTTCCGCAGCTGTTGTTTTCTTCTTCTTCTTTGCCTTGATGTCAGTAGTGCGAGAAGGAATCTCGCCATCGTTCTCCTGCATATTCTCAACTTCCATATCCAAGAAATTGACAATTTCGTCAAAATCAGGGCGCATCGTCGCATCGGGTTGCCATGCTCGCGTCATGATATCTGTCCAACTCAGTGGCCACGATCTGTCAGGTTTTGGCCTCTCTCCTTTTCGAATGACCCTGTCTGCGTGCGCCCTGGCAGACATTCCAGCGAAAGGTGTTTGAAGCGAACAAATTTGCCAAAACAACATACCGAAAGAGTAGGTATCGACTCTTTGATTATAGGGCTCACCCTGATTGGTTTCGTGGACAATGGAAATTATTAGAAACCAAATCACTAAATCTGAGCAAAGAATCCACCTACGAATTTATTCGCTTACCTTTGCCACTTCTGGAGCCATGTAACGAAGCGATCCAGTATTTCCTGTCAAATGGTACATCCCGTCACCCGCACTTTCCGCGGTGTCCATACGTTTTGCCAAACCAAAGTCAAAGAGCTTCAAGGTTCCATTCGTATCAAATCCAAGGTTGTCGGGTTTCAGGTCTCTGTAAGCAATTGATTTTTTGTGTAGAAAATAAATGGCATTCGCAATGTCTCGTGACGCCGTCAATCGCTCTAACCAAGTGTTGTACAAAAAGTGTTCCTTTGCGCAGCAATATCCAAAGGGACCTAGCCAGTATCCAGAACTTTCTCCAACTTCACGCCTCCACTGATTGAACTTTCGATCAAGTGTCATAACTAATCGGTCGAGAACAACGAAAAACTTCGTCTCGTGTGGATCAGAATTCGCAATCGCTCGCATTGAAATAATATTGGGATGCGATAAGACCGACAGGAATTCGGCTTCAATTGCCAGATCAACAATTCCTTTCACGTACTCCTCTTCGGGTAAATCCGGACGCAAAGTCTTCAAGACATATTGGTTCTCGTCGAGCGAGGCCGCAAAGTCCGAACGGAGTTTTGCATTTGTGTTCGATGTATCAAAGACTTCGTTCACCTCAATTTTGTCAACTTTGCAGACCATGCAAAATCCACCTTGACCCACTATTCGACCCACTTGTAATTCTGTACGATTTCATTAAAATTGAAGCGGGGTTAGAAAACGAATGACGAATTCAATGGCATTGGTGTGCTTCGAAACCCATACACAAACTATACATACCGGAGAGTGCAAAGGCCGGGCTTGAATTTTCGCCATCCTCGTCGTCTTTAATCGTCATTGTTCAATTAGTTATATCTACGATCACTATCGCATACTACGCAACACAAGTCAACCTCTTCAATCAATTAGACCCAACTCGACTTGTAGTCATAATCCCGTTATCGATTCGTGAAGCAAAATGATTCCGTCTTTTTTGTCATTCCTTGCACCCATGGGTTCAGATCGAAGGATGAGTGAGAGACTCAGCGTTGAAAATGGGAAAACCCGAGCCGTCCCACCAAAAAATCAAAATTCAACCACGGTATTTTTGGTTCTTAAAAACAAAATACGGTAGGCAAGATAAAAGGAACAGTTTTAGTTTTTATTTTGTCGATTTTGAGCATCAAACCTTTCCATCGGCAAATTATTGTTCCTTCTCTTCCAAATAATATTAGTCTTGACCCTGTGTTAGTTTTGATGCTAGTCAGCTGAAGCAATAATAGTATGGGTCGCCTCTATGCTATCTCTAGAGCACTATTTGGTTTGTTTCGGGAAAGTCTCAAGATCGTAGATCAACACTGTTCCGGTCGTATTCTCGACGGCGTCATTGGAAAACCGGAAACATACTCTATTTTCGGATAATAGCGGTGTTATTATTCATGGAAATTCCTAGTTTTGTGCGAGGATATTTTTCGAAGACTTGCAAGTCGGTAGTCTCTGTATAGATTCGTGTTGATATTCTTCGTTGTTTCAGTCTCGCTGAATTGCGACAATAGTAGCGGTGTCGAATTGATGGAAATTGGTGTAATAGCGAGATGGCACTTGCCTAGCGGGTATAATATTGTACCACCACAGCCTTTAGCTTTCTTCTTCGTCGTCTTCTTCTTCCTCCTCTCTCTCGTCTTCCTCTCGTATCCTTTCAAGAAAGAGGTCTACTGCTCCATCGGATCCGAGTTCGTCTTTTGCTCTTTGAAACTCGTCTTTCGTCTCTCTCATTGCTTGAAGAAAATCTCCTTCTGCTTGCACCGCTGTTTCCCTGGCCTGTTCTGGCGGTATGAAGCCGCCCAACTTTTCTTTTTTAGGCCTTCTGCAAATCGCGATAGAATTCGTCATCGTTGTCGTCTGGCGTTGCCTTCAAAAGAGAAGCCGAAACATCCGAAGCAAGCAATGCTCCGAACAAATGCTGCCGATTGATGCTTTGTTAGCATCGACGACAGGGATGATGATCACGAAAAGACTCGCTGGCGAGAGGAGAGTTAGCCGCGGCATTTTTCTTGTCGACTCCAGATTGCGGTACGTAAAAACCCGTAACCTGCTCAGCAAAAGGAAGTGTTGTGAGGGGCATCCATCATCAACTTTGGTTCTTATCCCACATGACACGTAGCGGTTCTCCACTCTTAGCCAGTAGCAGTTGAGCCATAGTACAACTCTACAACAAAGCTATGATGTCACTCATAGTAGAACACAAAGAGTATTAATCCGAGACACCAATTCCGATTGATGGCAGCAAAGTAGTTCCGACATCCCTTCGTACGTATACACACTTGACACACTTGACTATCCAATCGAATTCCAGATTTTCCGCGTGTACATAGTCATCGGAGGGAGTGCTTATAACGTTCCTATTTCCCAACGAAGAACTGTGAATTAAGCCATTTACTAAATTCTCGCCAAATCTTCCGATACACTATGATAATCATGACTCCGTTGCGGGTTGAGTCGTCAAAAAAGGCGGGATACCAATTTGTGACCGAGCCGGCATGCAAGTCCCATCCATGACTTAAGTGAGCACACATGGGACTTGCCGTGGAAACCGAGAGAAAGTGCATCCAGGACCAGATTTTTTCTTGTATCGAGTCTTGAAAGTGGATTTGTTACCGAATCAGCATGAAACGCGTGCGAATTCCTTCCTTGATTTCTTTCCCAGAACACTTCTGTGGAATATTCTCTTTTGACTGGCGTCGATCATGCGTGTCAACAAGCAGTTCAGAAAAGAAGGGCGCCCAGTGGAAAAAATATTCGTTGTGAAGAGTTTTAGTGGCCTCTCCAATTCATGATGTCACTAACAGAAAATATAATCCTTATCGGAAAAAAAGAGCATCCGTCTTTCCCGCTTATATTTTGATGGTTGTTCTCAGCTCCCCAGCAGAGATGTTCTTGTTCCGACCTAGCATATTTTCTTCTTCTTGAGCTCACTATTTCATAAAAGAAAACCAACGCACGTCACCAAGCCTTATTCTATATCATGGCTTCTCTGATGTCTTCCGAGAACGATCAGCGAAACGATCCTCGGGCGTTTCCAGCCGAAATTTTCCACGCCGTGGTTGAACAGAATTACGATGGTCTCGCCAACATCTTTGCAGAGAATGCTCGGAATTCTGTGGCACAATATTTATCGATGAAGTCGAGATGGGCAAGGCGGCAAGATTTCGTTGCAAAGTCCGGTACGTAGCGAAAGAATCGAAGGAACACTCGCGTCGGGTGCAACGTTGGAACCAATTGCTTCCAACAAGTTTCTCACACACAACACTTTTCGATCTCTACAAACGAACTCTCTCGTATTTCTCGGACTACTCTATTGCAGAAGAAAAAATTGACGAGTTTTTGCAACACCCCTCGCGTTCCAAGTCATCAGAGCAATACTTCAGATCCTTGTTGAACAAAGAACAAAACAATGTCTCTGATTTCCATTCTATCTTGCAGGAACTTTCCGTGTTCATTTCCGAATACAATACCGAAAAAGAAGCAGCGTCATTATCCACTGTGAATTCCGATTTTGATCAAAGCCCGAGCAACGTTTATCGACTAGTCTGGGATGCATGCTCGACCCTAGCCGACTCTCGTCCACCATCGAATTTGTGCATTTATGATCGATCCGGCGCGAGAAGTCCGGTTCAGGGTAAAGAGAACGATCCTCCCATCTTTGATGGAGCCGTAGCGAATGCAACACCCGCTCCCCACGGAGGAGGAGGGGCATCCGGTGGAACTGGAACAATTCTACATTTGGTGTGTGCAATGGACAGACCCTTGATGCTAGCATTCTTACTCATCATGGGTGCCGATGGAAGAGCCAATCACACTGCCTTTCGTCGTCTAATGATTCATGAGGCCGCGTGCAATGGATCAATCAATTGTTTGACTCTCTTGTTGGAGATGGGACACAAGTACGCAAAAGAAACAGAGGAAAAGAACAAGGCTGCTTCGAGTGACAGCAACGCCGTTCCGTTCATGCCAGAGTCTATGGATCGATCTCACTTGCCCTCTCCTCGACTATCCGCTAGACCGCAGCCTCCGATTTCCATCAACCTTCGACACTTTGGACGGGGAACTCCCAATGTCGGAAAGTCTCACGAGGACGAAAAGGCCAAATGTACCAATTGCATGCCAATTCTTTGCCAGTTCAAAACTTTGGCGGAATCGGTCAAAGAAGGAAACGTGACAGAACTCGAAGCTGCACGCAGTCTCTTGGCCCATGCACATCTTACGCACACAACCCGAACTGCGTTGATAAGGTCGTGTTCCTTCCGCAACGACAATCTATATGCGTCTCATTCCTTCCTCAGACCTTTTGGATGTGCAGACGGCCATGGCAATACACCTCTTCACTGGGCTTCGTTCAAAAACGAAACAGAATGCGTTGCGCTCTTGTTACAATACAACGCCGATCCAAACGCGCGAGCTCACCCTTCTGGATGGACACCGTTGCACGATGCTGCTTACAGTAACTCTTCCGAGTGCATCGCACTCTTGAGTGCCAAGGGGGCACAGATAGATGCCAAAGCAAATAGCGGCGCTACACCGCTTTGCTTTGCAGCGCAAGAAGACGCATCCGAGGCAGCACGATTTCTGTTGGAACGTGGGGCGGATTTGTCGTCACGGTGTGCCGGTCCACCGCCGGATGACGGGGCACAATACCACTTCCAGCTTCCCAACCATCCTCACTCTCGATTCAGTGGTTACACTCCATTGCATTACTGTGCCCACTATAATGCACAGCGTGCATCCCAGGTTCTTTTGAGTCACCCTAATGCCAAAATAGCAATGGAGGTTCCCGATCTGAGTGGGCGCCTGCCCATTCACGTTGCTGTTGCGCGTGGGAGCAGCGATGTGCTAAGAGCACTCTTGCACGCAGGAGCAAGGGTTGACACTCCTCCAGCCGCGAGTCCTACAAGTGTTGTGAGGCCCTCTCCAGCGATGCAGCCCAATTTCGGGCTTTTGCCCGCAGCAGCTCGTGAACCCGAATCCCCGAATCATTCCGTTTCTACTACGAGCTCTTCTCCGGTGACTTCTCCAGTCTTGCGATCGATGATCCCAACCCAACCAATCAGTTCGTCCAAGCCTTGGAACTGTTTGTCTCAGCGAGCGATAGACGAATGCAAGGAGCTTATTTTGAAATCCGAACAGAGTTGGAGCCCAGAGCATCATTTGCTATTTACACCACAAGACCGAAAGGCAGTGATGGAACTCCTACGGGTTGGAAAACGACTAGAGCAAAACGGAACTGGCATTTTCATTGATCTATGGCCCACTATATTGAGCTTTTGTGGACGGGGATGGTTTGAAACAGAGGCTAGCCAATTGGCCCTCGCCGGAAGCATCGAAACAATCGAAGAAGCAACGGATGACAGTGGAGCCGGTTCGAATGGAAATGTTGGGTCAACAAATCTCGACCAGAACAGCTACCTCGCTTTGCCAAGTTTAAGCGATTGAAAAAATACAAAACTACCATTTAGAATATCAATAGTGTGCCTTATATCTACGCAGAATCTTTATGTTGCCAATAGAAGAATGTAGAAAATTTGATTTAAAGGTTCTCTAAAATCATAGCAACTAAGATTTATTCGATAGCAATTTTTCTAGCTTTGGGACAAGAGCCTCCTCAATAACCTTGTTTTTCCAACAGTTACAGAAGCTCCCGTCAGAATTGTGAAAGACGTTCTTCGTGTGTAATTCGTCGATAAACTCGACGTTGTCCTCACACAGAAATCCCATGAGACAAGCATTCTTAGTGGCATTCAGGAAGCATTCGGCTGAACGCGTCATTGTTTCGTGAGGGAGCACACTGCGTGCATGCAGTAATACACCTTGAGTCATATCATCCGATGAAAAGTTCAGCCTTTTTTCGCCTGAAGTGTTTTGGTTCTTTACCAGGATGACTCTGCTCGAAAGCACTGAGCGATCGCGTGTCTGTTGTCACGGTGGTATAATGTACAAAGTGCAACAGAACAAAGGATGTGCGATATATTTGTTTCATGGCACGGTCAAATCGCTGTGGTTTTGGTGGCCGGATATAGTCGCAGTTGTATACCTGCAAGAAGGTTTTGTTTTTCATAGGGCCGACACATGGTTCGAGTGGAACTTTCGTTCGTTCAGTGTTTATTGAATCGGTGCATACTGACTGATCTTCCAACTTTTCTGTAAAGTCAATCCGTGGCTTCGCTTTGCTAGACAGGAACATTCATTACTGATATATTCCTTCGTTCCATTTCATCCATGACAGGATGCCAGCTATATTCACCATCGTCGTCCTGTTTCATGGGCACCATGTATTCATCGGTATCTATGAATGTCATCCATTCGCTGAAATCTCCATAGCGTATGCGACAGGAGTTTTCAGCGGCGTATTGGGAAGACCGCACGCCTGGATTTGTGTGTGCTGGTCGGTTATTATTGCAAATTTTGCACGGCCAAGCATGATATGTCACTTTATCCTTTGCAAAGGACTGTGTAACGTTGTAGAGGATGGATGGATTTTTGCTTCCGCCCGTAGTCCGTGTTGTCGTAAATGTAGAGATGGTCGAACCCGACCATTAAGTGAAATTGAATCCATTCTTTCAAGCGTTCAACGCTATCAGAAACACTATAGGATTCACCTCGACGACTGTACGAGGATGAAGTCCAAGTGCAGGCTACAAGACGATGAGGTTTTCTCCTTTTGACTCGCTGTGCTTGTAGCTGGCAGAAGGTTGCAACGTGGACAAATTGGTAGATTCTGCCATCGACCAGCTTCGTCCATGGGAGGAAGAATATGATTTCTCCCAAAGATAGGTTCAAGACTATCATCGGCACCAGATTCAAAGAGGAATTTGTTTCGCGGCGGGGTCCGTATCGGAATCAAATCTACGTAAAGGGCGGGTTGTTGAATGTTGTCCATTACTTTTTCGGAGTCTCCGGTTGTCGATGTAGTAGAGGACAACAGAGGTCGGAAAACCTCAGGAATAGGACAGCTGAAAAGCAACTGGTTCAACCAAAACGCACTCCGATCTTTATCTCCGCTATCCTGTAAGAACTTTTTTGCTTTCTTCATGTAAGCAAGGAACTCATAGTCAAAAGGGTAAACGGAAAGTGTTGTGACGGTAGTATTCCCGTGATGGAACCGGCATTGGAAACGCGTAGAATTATGGGTGGCTTCCCGAAACGAAGAAGCCAATCGATATGTTGATTCCCTCCTTCGCTGATCTTCTTTCGATTGCTGCGTACTGCCACTGTCTGTGCTCTCCACGACGACGGGGACCCCTTGAAAAAGAGAAACCTGTGGCGACCAAAACTCCATTTCTTTCACATGTTCCACCCCGGTATCGCATTTCCGTCGATTCTGTGCCACAAAGTGCAGTGATCTTCCGTCTACGGAGGGAAAGTAGTCGTGAATCCACGGAAGAAACGGGTCTTCCAGGGGAAAGTCGTCCACCGGAAAATCTCGCATCAAGGTCGCACAGTCGCTCAAGTTTGGGAAGGATACGGATCGAAGCTTCGAACTCGAAGTATTCCGAATGAATGGATGGTGACCAGTTTTCCGTCTCGATCAGTGTTTCTGGTGGCTCCAAATAGGCAGGTCAAGACGAGGTTTCGCTTGTGGGTTTTGGGATCAAGGAACGATGATTTCTCTTGGACACTGATATCACTGTTGTTTGCAGCGATTCCGGGATCTTTGCGAGACGAGGTTTCGTGAAAGCCGGCCAATTTCTCTTTGAATACAACACTTGGATGGTTTGGGATATCGGTTTTAGCAAAATTCAGATTGACAGTATACCAGGGATGGGATGACGAACGCAATAGCGAAATAAAGCGAGGACCGAAGAAACGCATTGCTGAAGATCTTGGCTTTCGTTCGATCGCCTTTCGCGCCGCCGTTCTTGCGAGACTCCCGCATCATGGTTGTTTCGAGACTTGTCATGGATGTTGTATAAAAAAAATTGCAAGGTTCCCCAATCTAGCTAGAGATAGAGAGCGTATCTCTGATTGTATTGATGAAGTGTGATTTGGAGTGAAGGATTATTATTGAGTGTCCTCACTGATAACTGATTTCGTTGAGTCCAGTCTTTGATAAAAAAATTGTAAGAAAAGTACGTGTACGTCGTCGAGATCGTTCCTAGTACGGAAGTGTACATACGCATCATAATATGCATCTGCAAAAATGCCTCTTTCTCATCCCAAAGAAAATCATCCCGAACAACGAATCAAAGAATGATCTCAATAAATCAATCGACGAAAGCCATTATTTGTTTTCGTCTCGAGTGCCGCCCAAACTTGCTTGAACTTCTATACACGTTGGTAGATTTCCTCATCGTGTATGTAAGATATCAGGAAAGGGTAGAACGAAATTGCACTTTTTCCATAGCATCGGGATGGCTTTCTCGCAAAGGCTTCTGAAGGGTAGCGCGCGTCCTTCCTTTCTTGGCTCTTTCGGGACTTTGGTGGCAGCTACGCCGTTGATTGTCTGGGCCCATGACAGCTTGTTTTCGCTTTGTCGGGTTCGAGAATCTTCCATGGAGCCAACGCTATTTTCGGGGGATGTTGTCGTAGGTTCGAAAGGCCGACGGGTTTTGGCAGCGCTGGACGAGTAACACGAAAGAGGAAGAAGTCGACGAGGCTGTCGAAGAACGAGAACGAATTTTGGCTTACGAGAGAGACCGCTGCAATTCGAACGGAGCAATCGGACTGCTCCGAAAACCACCTACACCCATCAGTGGCAACATTGTGGTATTCAAGAATCCCGAGAGGTATCCCGACCAATGGAGCATCAACAGAGTCCTAGGAACTGGTGGAGAAACTGCTACAAGAGATACAAAGATGGGCAGGACTGTATCCTATATACCGCCATATAGTCTATGGGTGGAAGGTGACAATCGGATCCGCTTCCAAAGAAAGTCGCGGTCCTGTGAGCAAGAAACTACTGGTGGGGATTGCAGAGTACAGAGTGTGGCCTCCGTGGAGGATAGGGAAACTTGACAACCAAAGCATACCCCGACAGCACAGCACTATCGAACCAAGAAAATCAATAGCAGGTTATAAAAAAAACATATAGACGATCTATAGCTAATTCGTCGTCGTCTTCCTTCTTCCTCCTCCTCCGTCGTCCTACCTCGCATCTTCTTCTTCTCTTTGTTCTGTTCTTTTTGTCCAGCGGATCTATTTGTGCGAGTTCTCTACAGGCATCCTAGAACATTGAACGAGAAAGACCCTAACCTTTTTGTTCATTCGATTTGATTACGTAGTGTATCATTTTGTAAACTTTCTAAATTACAGTTTCTATGGTATGTGGTTCGAAGAAGACTTCCAAATCTAAAAATCATTATCATAATAACAAGATCTGGTTTGAGCATTTGGTACTGTATTAGCTTCCTTTTTTGGCGGGATAGATGTCAACATGCGTCTTTCATACTTTACGAAGTCTATTAGAATACGTTCTTTATGACGGAATCTTATCTGCAATTTCACCAATCCATAACACAATTGTGGTCGCGTTTTGCGTCATTTTCTCTTCCTGTCTCCCATTTTGACAGCAGGCCCAAAACTCTGTAACCTTCTTGTAGAAGAGGAAGAACAAATGCTTGACGCGAGCAGATGCACGGAACGACACCGCGATCAGGCGTAGAAAATTTTGATTTGTCGATTGATGTCTTTGTTCGTCTTCTCTTTAACTTTCAGGATGTTCTGTCCCATCCGAACCCTCTCACACCAACTGCAGCAGTGAAGTCCGAAGGATTAGGAAGTGAAGAAAGGAACATATTACATGCCGACATAAAATCATTCTATCAAGAATAATTCAATCACCAAAGTATCTTACAACACCATTAAGCATCTTCTTGCTACGATCGATATACAAAGCAGCAAGTGAGAGACGTCAAGAAAAATGACATTCTTTCTACGATTAACCGCTCTTTTTGCGCTTCTCTTCTCCTCTTCTGTCGCGGGTTTCGTTCTTCCAAAAACGCAACTATTCAAGGGTACTGCTTTGCGAACAAAGAATTCCGACAGAGCTCGAACAGAACGCATCCTAGAAGAGTCCATGGGAAACGACTGGCGTCTATTCCGTGCCAAATTGGTTCGCCCAAGAAAAGGCCGCACGTTCGACAGAGAAGAAGAAATCCCAGACGTCGTCTTCTCCAAGCAACGACAACCACGAATCATCAGTCTTCTTCGAAAGCTTCGTCGTCGACTCATCACGATGAACTCGACAAGCAAGGACAGCTCGGAGATTTGTTCGGTGCCGCAATTTCTTCCATATTCAAATCCGGAGGTCACAAGGATTCCGCAAAGTCATCAGACGAGAATATTTACAGAGGAGATTCCATCGGTCGTGGTGTTCCCCAAGTCCGAGCTCATGTACCAAGATCCCTTCGTATCGGCCGACGAGCTTCCTATTCACATCAAGCCAAGAGCATATGCTCCTGTTAACAAGCATCGCTGGGCACACGAAATCGATCACATCGAACCAGGATGCGTCTTGATTGCGAACGAAAAACTGGGAGGTGTCTTTCACCAAACCGTCGTTATGGTTGTAGGACCACCACGAAAAGACATGGAACGACTGGAGTTGTTATCAATCGGTACGTTTCGATGAATGCGGTAATATTACATTTCAGGGTCCGCATATTATTTGGAATCCTTTGTTTCCCAAATGTCTTCTCCTTCCTCACCTTATCGCCAAATCGATTCCATTTTGATTCTTTTTCTCTTCTTCAGACCCCTCGATGGAAACCTTCTCAAGATTGCTTCGGAGCAACAAACTAACCTTGATCTTTCGCTCAAGCTTGCTTTCACGTCATCACCCGTCACAGTACGGCGGACCCGTCCTCACCGAAGAATTTGCCGTTCTTCACTGGATTTGGACATGTCGAGGGTTCCAAGAAATTAGCGCCGGGAGTGTTCATTGGAGGTTCCGAGGAGTTGATGACGGAAGTGCGAATAGCACGATTCGATCCAAGGCATGCGCTCTTCATCAAGGGGCATGCCGCTTGGGTGTCGGGGCAACTGGAACGCGAGATCCAAAAGGGCGTTTGGTACATTGCCTCGGCCTCATCGGATTTCCTCTTGCGTTATGCCGGTGCTCCAACTACCGAAGAGGACAACGACACGGATTTGTGGGCTGACATTTTGAATTGCATGGGAGACAACTATGCAGATATCGCCCGAAAGCACAGCGGACGCGGAGATCGTCGAATGATGCCCTAAAAGAAAGATCACCCGATATGAAACAACATCACACGAAACAAAAAATACAGTAGACCAACATTCATTCCTAAATAACTTTAACTATTCATTAACAGCACTATTTGACAGTATCATGATTATATTAGACAATGATGCCATGGCGGACGACATTCCAGCGATTAGTTCAAGAAGGTAGGATCACATCAGTCTTGGATACATCGCTAGTTGAAACGCGACTGATGGAGGTAGCCGTTGACAAATGTGGATTGCAGTTGAGGCAGAAGGGAAAATACTTTGTTCGTTGGTGGAAGATTGATAGATGATGGCCATAGATTTTGGATTGACAATTTCGAAGAAGTTCTTTTTGCGATAAAATTCCTTCTCACTTATTTTTTCTTTTTTGGTTCATGTTCCGATTTGAATTTCAGTCACGATCCTATTTTTTGGCGGGACCGCAATTCTTCAGGAACCGTTCGGTCGGTCGCGCCGGGCGGCCATGACAAGAACCGTTACTTTTAATCCTGAATTTTTTTTGATGTGATTACAATTACGACTTCACAAACGCAGCTTATCGTATCAATACAACAAGCATGACTAGGTCTCGTCATACACTGAAGAGACGACCCAACGCCCTTCTTTCTTCATCGGAGACCATTACAAGCCATCTTTGAGTTATCGTAATTTATCCTCTCTTAACTTTCTATCCCGCCATCATGGAACAAGTTTCTCGAAATCAAATTCACGGGGTTCTGCAACCTATCCAAAATGGAATTGGCATTCGTGAACGACCAAAGACAATGCTGTCGCCCGAGATGAAAAGGAAGAAGACCGTATCAAGCGATCTTCCGGTCGTTGCTTATCCGGCATCTATTCCTGTTCCTTCCAAACGCGTGATCCAGGAATTGTACAAAGCATCCGTTGAACAAAGTTGCGAAGAATCGAATGAAAATAATTCCGACGAAAAGAAGCACTACAACGATCAAAAACATCTCGCACCAGCTGGTGTGCTTTCTTTTCAAAATATTTTGCTGCCAGCTATCGGACTCCAAGAAGAGAAAGCTGTAAAGCAAGTACAGGCTAAGGTGCAGCGGGATGCTCCTGAGTATAAGTTTGTGATGGAAAACTGTCGAAGACTGGTTCGCAAAAGTATTCAAAGTGCTATGGATGAAGTGCAGTCTTCTCGATCACTTCGACACAGACGTCAGCAAATATTGAAAGAAGGACAAAGAGCAGAAGCAAAGTTGGCACGGGAGCTGCAGGAACGCCGGCGGAAAGAAGAACAAGACCGTTTAGCCGAAGAGCGTGCTCACAAAAAGGAGACATTACGAGCTGAGAAAAGACGAGACCTTACACGAGAACATCCACGAAATCAGGCGTTATGGAAAGAAATCGTCTTCTTGACATCATCCTTATCTCGATTGGAACAAGAATTTTGTATGCTGGTTGACGTCGAAGTGGATATGAGACGATTAGATGAAGATTTAGAAAAACGAAGTGATGAAAACACCTCTTCGTCGTCATCTGATACCATTGTTGTTCAAGCTAAAAAGAATCCCCTCCAAATCGAAACCGAGGAAAAGACGAACGAAATGATTTTGACATCGAATCGTATTCAGAAGGGTTTGGAAATGATTATGAAGCTCTCAGCTGAGTCAGAAACAGTACGCAAAGACCTGTATTGCAAGTATAAAAAGGATCATGTTTTCCGTGGATATCAATCGGTGAAAAATCCAAAAAGTCTGATTCGTTTCTTGAGTCAGAGCCAAGACGATCTTTAAAAGTTTTTAGAAATTGGAGATTTGTGTCACAAAGCGTACTGTATCATGCTAAATCCGTAGTGCTAAACTCGAAATATGAAGAACGTTTTACAGCCATACGTGGAGATGATTTTTTTCTATAGATCTATTTTCGTTCGCTTCGTTGTTATCGCTATTATTGTATAGATGAGTCGACTTCAAAAGATTCTACGCATCAATGTTTCGCATTTTTCCGGTCTTAGGATCTCGAACCCAGGTGCCGGAAGGTGACGATCTGCTACTCCATGGTTTCGGTTTGGATGTTTTCTGGACGGTATCTGCAGTTATTCCAGATGTTGTCGAAGGAGGAGGCAATTCATCTGCCCAAAGATTCATCATATCGTCGATCAAACATTCGGCATCATCATTTTCGTCACATTCGGGTGCCACATCTTCGACATCATAGTCGTATCCACCGGAAATGAAATCTACAACGCATTCTTGAACCTCTCTTTCACTAGCGCCGGACCCATTGCAAACATCAACAATGGTACTTTCGTGACGTTCAAGAACATCAGTTCCGCGCGCAACCTGGATTTGAAGCGGGTCCTCTTCTGCAACGGCCGAAACCAGTCGTTTGCTGTGAAAAGATCGATCCATTCAAAGAACAAATTCAAAAATTAGCATTTTGTTTATCTCAACTCCATAAAATAATGAACACCATACAACAAACAATGCAACTCACATTTTCTCGGCATCTGTTTCTAGCGTACAAATCATGTCTCCAAACAAGCCAGTCACTCCTACGATCACATCGCCTACTTTCAGTCCTGCTCCTTCCGCATTACCGTCTTTGGTCAGCTTGCTGATGAAAATGGAGTCATCGTCTTCGTGGAGGCATTCCTCAACCGTACAGCCGAGGGGTACGTGATCCTCCATCGTGAAAGTGAGAATTTCTGCTGTGGGAAAAACTGTTTCGACTTTAGAAAGTAGTTCAGTAGTGCTGTTGGTCATTCCATTCTCGTCGTCGGTGAATTTCAGTTCTGTCGCCATTTGGAGAGCTACATTTCTTGGAAAATCCTGTTCGTACTGGCCAAGCATTGATCGCGAACCAGAGATACCATTCTCGATGCTTCGTTTTACCGCCGTCCTCGATCTCGGTCCGAGTGGTGGAGTGCTCTGATAATCGGTAACGGAGGTGAATGCGAATGCATTTTTGAAACAATGCACGCAACAACCGAAAATACCCGAAACGAAATCATGTTGTAGAAGCTGATCTTTACTGCAGAATGTAGATGTCGTGAAAGGGCTCGGTGACTTTGGTGTTTGACTCTGCCAATATTGTGCTCGACTAAGGATTGTGGATATGATTCCGAGAACAAGAAAGAACGAAGAAGGTTGTGTTTCCATCATTAGTTGAAGAGTTTGGGGTCGGAAGATGGATTCTCGAACACAAAAAAATACCGGATCGTTCTTTGCCGTATGCGGGAATTTTTACGAACGACGCAGGTCGACGTCGTCTAAAACTCGTCATTCACGAATATTCCACGATCTCGACGAATGACAAACATGGAAAACGTGCACGCCACCTTGTCGATCGCGAACACTCTACGATTTGAACCAATGAGAATCATCAATCAGAAAGAATACAGAAGGTGACGCAAGATGCCCTTGATTTTGTACGTACAACAGACAGACAAATTGAAGCGGGACTCAAATTGACACACGATCCAAATTGACAAATTGAGAACGGGAAGTCGCTGATCATCGCTAGCGTAACAAGAACGAAGGCCGCAGAAACCATTCCAGAACTACCTTTTTCTGCTGGGGAAGAATCTACCATGGCTATATAGGAACGGAAATACCACTGCAATAGTTGAAATCACGGTATCCTGTTCTGCTAGAGGTGTACGTATTGTCAAAAGGACGACTAGGAGGGCAAGAAAGAACTTGGCGTCAAAACTATGTTTTAAAAATTTATTATCTTGGCACCAACAGAACTATAGCTATGATGTCTTTGGGAGATCTGCCCACACAAAAGCCTGAAAGACCCGCGGATCAAAGTCTGCCATGACATCATCCCAACGATTTCGTTCGATGTATTTGATATTGGTCTCGGAAAATTTACTCGTGCAGTAATATTCCAAGTGAACTTTCAAGGCATCGATGGAATGGCATCGCGTGCGGCTTGCACGACCACTACATGTAGGCATCGAATCTACCATATCGTATATCGCCTCTGTTGCACTTCTTGGGAACTTGACAATACTGATGACGTGCTCCCGAAAGAAAAGCGTTGCAGCGGATTTGAGATGCGACGTCTTGCCTTGTTCTCCGCGCAATAGATTCAACAATTCACCAAGGTGCGCTGGGTCTGCCATATTTCCACCCGCAACTCCAGAAAATTTGTGTTGAAACAGTAATTTGTGATCCACTAGATAATCGTGAACATCGGAAGGAATGATGAGAGATGCCCCACCGAGACCATTCTTCTTTCGGATTGCTCGCAGTAATGGGACGCATTCGCTATCGATAACTGATTGAATCTGGCCAGTCAGCTGACCCCACCATGAGTTTCCATGTGTTTAGAGACAACACATGCCGAAATAACAGTGCATCCCGTTGGTCGAACCATTGACACGACCCTGATAAGTACGAAGGGGAGCTATTTGAATCTTCCCTTCTTGTCTATATTTCTGATGAATTGCTGCATTGTGTCCGATGAGCTTCCGAATTGGAAGTTGCTTCTGTGGCCTCACTTTCTTTGGCTGTTTTACAACTTGATCGTACGCTGGTAGCGGCAGGGTACAACTTCGGTTGTGTCTTTGATGAGGCATCCATAGAAGGCCCAAAGTATGATGAATTTTGAATAATCGAATGATAACTGGGTGGGGAATTGAAGTCGTGATTTTCTTTGCCATTTTCCGACGGAGGAAGGATAGGTGGCGGAAGAGCGTTTGGTGCCAGCTGAATTTTTGACAAAAGCTGTCCATCGGGTTCGACCGGAACACTTGAATTTATCCATTCTTTGTTTTGTCTCTTCCGTCCGTCTTGTCCAGGGTCTTGCAGCTGTGGTGGCTGCTGCACTCCATGTGGTTGACTCAATCGTTGTAGTTTGGCCAAGGCAGATTCTTCGAAATTAGACGAAGCTCCGATTGCGGACGACTGTTTTTGTTTCTGAATTCTCTGCTGTAGATCGTTTATTCGTTTCTGGTCGATCTCTCGTTGTCGCCTTTCCCGTTCCTCTTTTTGCCGTTTTAATAGAGCCTTCCTTTTCTTCTCTTTTTCGAGCTCCTCAGCGTCCATCCAGTCGGAGACAAGTTCGAGTTTATTTAAAACATCGTCGACGCGTCTGTTGGCTTGTCTTCTTCTCGCTTCCGAGTTCTTTGACGAATAATAGTCGTGTTTCGTAATTCCTTTGATGTAAAAGTTACTGTACCGCCTTCCATAAACATAAGCAGTATCAAGCTGTCGAGCTTCGAATGCCTTCTGAAACGACTCTAGTACCTTATCAGAAGCTTCGTAATATCTTTCTATTGGAAAAAAATTGCTAACGGTGGGGACGCCATCACCAGCATCGCGAAGTCGTTCTCGACGGTCATAGCCTGGAAGGTTTTCGCCCGGGACTCCTCTATGTTCTACCATGGTTCTTGCGAGGTTTGTTATAACATCTATTCTATTGTGCTAGGTTCTATTTCAATTCCAATTGCTCTGTCACGTTGGTAGTATTGAGAAACAAAACGAATTACACTCCTGGAATGCCTTTTGTCGCTGGAACTGAAATACGACGAAAAGAGCTGTCATAATACTCTGCACATCGCCCAAAATAGAGCTCGGAACGGGGAGGTGAAACTAATTAAGTCGTGAGAAAAAAATCGAAATCTTTTCATCACGTCCGTTCTGTAAACACACTTGGGTGCGCGAATTGACACTTCACGGAGCACCCACGAAAAGCTATGGTAGTACCCAAAATTCCGTCTCCCTCCATCCAATTGCAGACTTTTGACGTTCCACAGACACGTCCATCATCACATTTCATGTTTTGTTGTTTCCACAGTGCGTATTCTGAGTTAGTTGTTATCATTAACTTCACTCTAGTGACAGGCATGCCTAGTGAAAATTCTATTCTGTACAAGATAAGGTAGCATGCTGTACGGCAACGGTTACAGGAGGTCAGCTCGGCTTTTTGCAACGGTCTATAACAAACAGCATGTTTTTCGAAGCGAAATTTCTGTTGTAAATTTCACGTCTACCGCGACAAGACCAACAACCATCCCTATATTTTCTTCGAGCCCGCTATTCCATCCTCCGCAAGTGCATGTGGTTTTCATCGACAACAGCGAATTACGGTGCGGAGAAAGAACCCAAATTCGTAGTGTCGATTCTCGGGCCACCAAATGCGGGCAAAAGCACTCTATTCAATCGACTGCAGTGCAAAGAGCGGAACAAGACATACAGATTGGGTAGCAGCAGGGGCAGAAAGGGTGGAAAAAAGGGACAAAGGAAAGATGGTATTAGGGGGAGGATCTCGAGCACTCGCATGTCCAAGGGAGACGCTATTGTTTCTCCCATTGCTGGAACGACTCGAGATCGTCGTGAATGTTGGGGAAGAATTGGCGGAACCGAATTTACTCTGATGGACACAGCCGGTGTGGACGGGGATCGGATCCAAACGCTGTCCTCCAAATCAGAAAAGCATTCGATGGAGCGCGGTATGATGGAACAAACAGTTGAGGCAGCACGGCAAAGCGATCTGGTCTTGTTGTTGTGGGATGCAAGGTTGGGGGTGACCCAAGATTTGCTGATAACAGCGCGGTGGCTGCGAAAACTGGGCAAGGACTCAGAGGTGGTAGTCGTAGCAAACAAACTAGAAGGAGATACATGGGCTCAGGATGAAGATTCTATCGTCATGGAGAATCTCCAGGATGTCTTGCGATTGGGTTTGGGCGAAGCTATTCCGATATCCGCCTTGCAGGGTGACGGCTTGGGTGACATTGCTATCTTGATTGAACAACGAAAGGCCGAGAAAAACAAAGACTACTTGGATTCGGATACTGATCAAGAAGATGACGAGAATGCATTGATGAATGTTGAAGATTCAAAAGATGATAAGCCGCTTCAGATCGCTATAATAGGACGGCAAAACGTCGGGAAGAGTACCTTGGTAAATAGCCTTTTGGAGCATGATCGAGTTTTGGCAGGTTCAACTCCTGGGCTCACCCGGGACGCAATCGCTGTTGAATGGTATTGGAAAGATAAACTTGTACAACTGGTAGATACGGCTGGTATTCGAAAACTGACAAAGCGAATGGACGACTCGATCGAGGACATGGCGGTTGCTGATGCGTTGAGAGCTATGAAAGTTGCGGAAGTCGCTGTTCTAGTCTTGGATGCAGAGGAATTGTACATACAACGACAAGAACTCGCTATCTGTAACGCCGTCTTGAATGAAGGCCGATCATTGGTCATAGCTGCTAACAAGATGGACCTTCTTGAAATATCAAGGGAATACTCTCCCCAGGATTTTGCAAATTCCGTCAGAGAACAAATTGAAGAGCGAATTCCTTTATTGCGCAATATACCCGTTGTTCCCATGAGCTGCAAATCAGGAGCAGGCGTTTCGAAACTACTACCAACCGTTTTGGATGCCAAAGAACGCTGGTCTCAGACTATCTCGACTGGATTGTTGAACCGGTGGCTCGGAGAAGTTGTAACCGGGACTCAGCCACCCATGGTAGAAGGAGTCCGGGCGAAACTCAAGTATATTATTCAGACCAAAGGACGACCACCAACCTTTATCATCTATTCGAACGTTCAAAAGCTCCCAGATCCATATCTGAGGTATCTGACGAAACACTTTCAGGATTCTTTCAACTTTTTTGGCATGCCAATTCGCTTAGTCGTGAAAAAGAGCTCGAGGAGCAACCCTTATGACGACAGTAAGAAGAAGAAGCGATCGGGATTCGGGCTTGGCGGTCGAGATGCTCGGTTTCAGCGACGTGTGAAAGAATATACGGAGAAACGAAAAAAAGCCAAGAAGAAATCCCAGCCTCAATAACAATAGAGATGAGCGGGATTGACGTGCCCGACATGGGTAAATTTAAAATGCTATTTCAAATGATGCAAACTTAATTTTAAAATTAGCCGTACACCGAAATGGTTTCTCTATATCGCCAAAGCATATTTCTTGATTTCTGCCAAGATCGTAGTGGTGGATACGAGGTCTTTGGTGAAACTGGGCGGTTGTCGTTTGTATATTTTGCGAATTACGTCTTGAAAGCGCGTGTAATAGAGAAGCAGCTGCGTCAAGCATTGTTTCAGAATCTCCATACCGTTTCGAAAGTTTGAAAAGTAGCTCAGAACATTTCGATTGATTGCTTCCATCCCTGACCTCCAATTCGAAGCAAATTCTCTGACCAAAGATTCCACAACCTGCATGTTCACCGTTTGATCGGTCACCGTGCCCGCAGCAAGACTGCTTTCGGTCTGCTGGACAAAGGCAATCATTTTGGAAAAGCCGTGGAGGAGTTCTTCCTCCACAAAAAGCTCACGCTGAAGCATCAAAAGCTCGAGAATACGATTGAGCTCCTTTCCGCCTGCAACGCGTCGTTCCTGGAAGATGCACACGGCTTGATCCAAATTGTTGATCATGAAGATGATCTTCTTGATGTTGACAGTGTGTTCGTCCGAAAGACGTTCCAGCAAGGCAATGTATTCATCCAACAATTCGTTGAGATCTAGAAGCAACATGTCTCCCGCGCTTGATTTTGTGTTTTGAATCGCTTTCGTTGAGGGAGGAGGTTCCGATGGATTTGCCGCAACAGCCTTTCGGTTCGTTTTGCGGGAAACCGATGTCGATCCAAGCGCTGTCTTGTTGCCTTTTTGCAAAATCAAAAGAACGCTGCAAGTGAATTCTGCGAATCGACGAGAAACGTAGTGGGCGTGAAGGTTGGGAGGAACATGGCCGAGGGAGGCCGCGGTTCCCTGCTTGATCGATCGAAGGTGCAATTCCATTACAGAGCTGAGTCTCGGCCAGAGCAAATTGGTGATTTGATCGAAAAATGCGTCCAGGCTGTGAATTCTCCTCGACTGTGCCGACCTTCGAAACTGGTGGGTAACCTTGATCATGAGCAAAATGCAAAGGGCATCGTAACAGCCAAAGAGATAGTTTTCCAACTGTTCTAGTAGTAATTGCAAGGTCGGAGGAAAGAGCTGGTCAAATGCATCTCTCTTGAAAAACTGACGGCAGACTACGTGTTCGTTCGTAACCGCGTCGACCAAGTGTTGCAAGCAACTCTTTAGTAGTCGTTCATAAGGATATGTTTGGCGTTCACTCAGCGCAAAATGCGCAACCACCGGGCTTTCGTGGGTGTTGGTAAGAACATTGGCGCGGTTGCCCAGCGTGAATACATCCACTCGTTTTTTGGCTTTTGTCGTAATGGAATCTCGAAGGTAGCCATCCTCTACGGCCAAGACATCTTGACGCGTAGCTGCATGCTTGGTCGCATCGATTTGTATGAGCTGTGCCTGGTAGGTTCGAAACAGAGCATACATGGTTTTGCTCATGCTGTTGCAGTATACTTTGAAGAGTTCCTGCGCAATGTTTGGCGATGCGTCCATGAGGAAATCGTACAAATCAGCGTAATGCAAGAGTCCGTGAGACTGAAGAATGCGAATATTGGTTTGCGGTTTTCGAAGGAGAACCATTTGTTTGTAAAAGTAGTCGCGAATGCGAGAGACAGCCACCAAGCGAAGCTGCTGGATGTGTGCCTGCATTTCTTTGCCAGCAACAGTATCGGCCGGTGATTCTCCGCAGGCCCAGTCTTGCTTTTCCTCTTCGTGAGTGTCCCTATACAACTGGATCAATTCTTGGATTGCCTCTTGAAACTGATCGTTGACCGGACCCTTTACAATAGTGTTGACCAAATGCGGACTGAGAATGATTCTTCCCAAAAAGTCTCTCAGTCCCATGGCCGCAGCCTTTCGGTTGTGAAGCTGTATACCCAGTCGTTTGGACGTCTCTTGCAGCTTTCGAATATCCCCACTGAGACCACCAAGATCTGCCTGGAATCCCAGCAACATTTCCTGCAGGCCCAACAGAATCCCGTCACAGTTTTCGAGCTCCTTGCAGAGACTCGCGATCTCCGAAGTCTTTCCGCGATACGCCTCGATGCATTTCGTCTCCAATTCCATCAGTTCATTTTCAACGGTCGAAGAATAGCTGGCCAGATCCAGAGATCCATCTGCCAGGGCCGCCTTTAGACTCGGGTTTGAAAGAAAGAGGGACAAATCTTTCGAAAGCTGTTCTTCGCTGAAGGGCTCGGCCGTGGACGACGAGGATTCTCCTTCCAATGCCGATGACAGAGGCAGATTGAATCCCTGGGGGACGACTTCTCCGGACGAGGATCCCGAGCTGGTTGCCATCTTTGCTAGTTGGATCTATCGGAGTGGTGTAAAGCCGAATTGGCAAGAGCAAGACTGCTGGATATCGTACGTCAAGAGTTCGTAACGGAAGCTTTTGTCGGATTGTGATGATGACCTTGTTTTGATTTTGTGCCCTCCGAAAAGCCACAGTTACGTAGCATTGTACGAGGCTTCAGTACCATCCTCAATCCATCCCGAAGCAAATCTGAGAAAATGAGGAAAATATTGAGTCGAACGAGTCGATGAAGCGAATCGATCATCAAAAATCGCTCCCGACAAAAGAGAACAAACTGTCTTTGAGATTCGATTTAACTCCTATCCCATAGACTCAACACCGTCCGCTCGACCCAAGAACAAATGCACTTCGTAGTTCGATCTTAAACTTGAATCGTAGACGCCACTGTTGGCTGCTTCAATCGAAATCGGAAAAATGAACGAAGCTCCGGCGGAAGACGTTGCCCCGGATCAGAAATCGGAAGAAGGTCCGTCGAACAATGTTTCGAATCCCAACGAAGATCAACCCTCTTCTCTTGATGAACAGCAAGAGCAACAACCGCAACAACAACCACATCCAAACGCAAATCAAAATCCAATGCCTCCTCAATGGTCCATGCAGTTACCACCCGGACCTCCCTTGATGAATGGCCAAGCTATGCCCCTTCCGGTCGGTCCCGGGAATCCAGCTCTACAGCTCCAGTTTTACGAGGCTCAGATGAGAGACCACGCAGCCGCTTACGCTTCGGCAGCAGCTGCCGCAGCAATGACCGCTGCTCAAATTGCATCCAATATTGCGTCTTCGAGTGGCGCTCCCTATAATCCGTACCAACAACCACAACACATTGTGCCCATGTCACCCATGCACTTTCCCGAATCTCCCCAGATGTACCAACCTCCCACCCCGATGCACCAGAATTTCGGACCACCATATCACCAGCAACCTTGGATGGAAACGTCGTCGCATTCATCTCCGTTCAATGGATCCAATCACTCTTCCGAGGGAAACCCCAATGACTATCACCAGCGTCGCCGGAAGCGTCCAGCAGCGAAACCCTTCTTTCAACTTTCACCGCAGCGACATACACAATCGAGACACTGTATCGAATGGTGCTGGTGGTTTCGTCTTTGGCAATGGTACAAGCCGCTCGCAGCAAAGTCAGCAAAAAAGAGGACGTCGTCGCCGAAGGTTTTGGAACGACGCCGGGTCGAGTGATTCCGGTGACCCATCTTCTAATCGAGGAAACAACAGCAACGAGGAAAGCAACAGCAAACACTGTCGACGCACTAGGAAAATGGCCAAACCGACTAGCTCCAGCAGTGAAAGTGGTAGTGCATCCTGGATTACCAAAAAGAAACAACGGCAGCCAAACGACTGATAGTTTGTTGGGCAAAACGGGAGTCAGTGCCCTATACGAATGGTGCACGAAACGACGAACAACACCGACCTTCTCCATGACACAAAGCCCCAGTTTCAATAACAAGAAGGATTCCGAATACTCAGAAAATGAAACACAGGAGCCCTATAGAAAGTGAGCAACAAGTTCCGAAAGGTGAAGAAGGCAAGCGCACACGATTGGAACTCGAACACGACTTTTTCGAAACGACCGTCAGCATAGACGGTACCGTAATGGGCACTGGTCGAGGACGGACAAAGACATCTGCCAAGCACGACGCATCTCGTCGGGCATTACTCACATTGCTACCGGGTGTAGAGTTTGACGACGACTCTGGCATTTTGATACGGCTCCCCTCGCAGGGATCATCTCATGTAAGAATGCAACAAAAGATGGCGGCAATCAATTTGGAGGACCTGGCACCAAACCTTGCCAAACACCTAGCTATCGGGAAAAGCAACGACGATGATAAACAGCAACGAGGAAGAAACAACAGCGAATTGTCGTCACGAGATTCGAGGAAACGACAAAAATGGCCTCACGTGTATCCCGGAACATCGACAACCTCGGACGATGAGGACGAGAATTCGTACTACGCATCTCGTGGAGCATATGTTTGTAGCTCGTTGCTCCATGCAATGGTTCAGATTGACGAACGACTGACAGAACCACCAGAGTTTCACATACCAGGTATCCGCAATCACAAACGAAGCAGGAGGACAGCACCTTGAAGCTGAAACGAAAGGCTGGAGTCCCGATCGATGCTACTTCGACAGCTTTTCCCCGTGGAACCTTTGAATGCACAGGAATACTGAAACTACGGATTGATCCCACAACTCCCGGTAATGGCGATGATTCCTTTGATGAAACACCGCAACCCCGCGATTGCTATCGGCTTCTTCGATCGTCCGGTGTGGGAGGCACAAAACGCGAAGCAAGACACACCGCTGCTGCCAAATTGTTGGCCATGCTTTTCCCAGAATGCGATGGCATGGCCGATGTGAAACAAGCTGCAGAAGAGGCAAGAGAAAGGTATGCAGCAAGCAGAGCCCTGAAACAGCAATCCAAGCGAGAAGCCTTGTTCACTGGCTCGTCTCGATCGAAAAACGGTTTCTCGGACATCCATTCCAGTGACCGCATTCAGAATTTGGTGTTTGGGAGAGTACCTGCCAATACACCCGCCCTTCCAGAGATTATGAAAAACGACTTTCTGTGTGTCCTTGGAGGAAAGCGTTCATACGAGGAACCTTCGTCCGAATACGAAAAAGGAGACGGAATCGAAAGCCTCATCGAAGCGGGTCTGGTTCGTCAATTGAGTCGACAACAGCAGCTCGAGGAAAAGACAGATTTAGCTCTGCAGAAGTTGAATGATCAAGACGACGAAGGACGATCGTTGCCAGAAAAATTGACAGCGGACGATGTGGGACGAACAGTGCTGCGAAAGGCAAGAGCAAATGACATGGTTTGGGTCGAAAAATTGTTTCGAACAAAGTCGCAACCTCAATCTGCTTGTGACTCCAGCCCTCTGTTTGAAACAATTTTGGTTTCCGACAAGGAACTATCGTCCAAGTCCATGCGGTTGTGGTCGTCGTCAACAATTGTTCCTTCTTCTCTGTCGAGCCATTGCGCCACACGAAGACCCTCCACTTGGTTGTGCTGTTCTTACCGTTGGATTTTCGTTGCAAAAGGGAAAGACACTGCGAATCGCTCAGATTGCAAGCAAGAAACATCAACCCAAAGAGCGTTTCATCGAAACTCTGTCTTTGTTTGCCAAAAACATGGATTGCTCCCTCATCACTTCGCCTCCAAAATCGTCGTTTGCAACCCTCGATAACGATCATATCGAAAGCCTCGTTGACCCGGACTTGCGACCGGTATCCCTTGCGACAAGACGGATCCAAGCTGACTTGCGATACGATCGAAGTACCCATACCACGAGAGGGAAGTTTTGTGATTTCCTCTTTACAAGCCGTCCAAGAGGAAGGCGAAGGAGTTGACGAGAGTGACTCATCATCTGCCATCAATGAAAAAGATAAGAGACGTGAGAAGCCGAGCAAGCGATCGAGGTTCCAATAAACCTGAAAATTCTAGGAGACCTTTCAAAGTATTAAAACTAGAGAACTTAGATATAATGTCAGCATAATGCTGTAGCTAAAAGTTACGTTCGAGGAAAGACTATTTTTTATCATCTACTATACATATGTTCCATACCACCAACTATTAGACGTGATTGAAGACTGCGCGTGAAAAACAGCTCTCAAATCTTTCTACGGCAAGATGCTCGAAATTCAAAACGAATGCCGAAATTAGTGAATCATCACAGATCGTCATCGTAACAATCCTATCGCGTTCTTGTTCCTCGCTAACTGATATTCGATTTCATTGTCATCGAGGCATCAGCATCTGTAACTAATCAAAAGTTGCTCTCCCTTGGTAGTCTTGAAGCTCCCGCCAATTTGAGTTGTACCGCATCTATTAGATTGAAGACAGAATCATTCCTTGAATAAAGATGGCGTCGTATGCACAGTTTTCTCGCTTGGTCGGAAGAAGAGTATCTCCCGGCGCAAGAAGGTTTAGCAGTAAACTAACACTTGAAGAACGCAACGAAGCCGTCCGCAATGCAAATAAGCAAATGAAAGGGTACACGCAAACTCGGATCCTTGCGAAACAGGGAAAGTTGCCGTCTAAAAATCGGAGTCAGTCTGACGAATACAAGAGCCAGAATGCGATTCAGTTGAGCTTGTTCATAAGTCTGGGGCTAGCCTTCATCGTATCCCCTATTTTGGGCCGAAAGATCGCTCACGACGAAGAATTTCGAGAAAAGTATGTTCCGGAGTGGTATGATTTCCGAGTCAAGCCCCCAAAGTCCGCTTGGACGAGGAAAGAGCTTCACGACCAAATTGTCGACGTGGAACGAGACATGAGAGAGAGGGCAATCAGAGGTGATTTCACACCCGAGAAACTGGAAGCATTGAAACAAACCCTGCAACCACGTAGTGACCTGTCGAGCGATGATATCGCCATGGCAAAGAAATACGGGTGGGGATCTATTCATCCTGGAGTAGATCCAGGTGATTACGACGAGGACGATGAAGACGATTACTAGTGATGCGCAAGTTGCCATACTCATTTCGAGGCAGTGCCGGAATTCAGCGACGCATAGTTTTTGAAGAATCCAATAGCAGGGCCATCCATCCAACATTTTATGGACGTCTCTTTGTTAATATTTTGATGGGAATATAAATAGGGGAATCTAAAGGTCTTCGTTGTAAATTTCTTTGAGTGAAACACCCAACATGTTTTGTTGTTACTCTTATCGTTTTACCCGATTCTGATGCATCGACCTAGAAATTCATTATCGCTATGCATGCATGGTGTCTGTGATGTTTTCACTTGAACAATCAATGGATAGCGGACACCACTCGATCTATCGAGCCGATTCAATCTAGAGAAATCCGTTGCCAAAAATGTAGCAGAGCAACCGATTTGTTATGTTTCGAAACCACCGACGATACGAGCTCCTTTTCTCGGAGTGAGAATTTCAGGAGAAATACCAGATCCATTAATTTACTCGTCATCCAAATCGTCGAGACTGTCGTCATCGCCTTCCAAAAACAAGTCACTTTGGACTTTGTTTGCAACTTCGTCGATTGCCTGTTCTTTCGTATCGGCTTTTTCATCTTCCGCTTCGATTTCGAAAAGATCCTTTTTGTATTCATAAAGGGCACGTCCTGACAAAACAGCCAAACCTTTTCCACCTTTTTTCTTTCGCATCTCTTGTTCGACCATTTTCTACAAAAGCAAAAAGCACATTAGCAACTGGGATACAATATCTCCTCAACAACTCCGAAACCGACATTTGACTTACTCGAGCTTCCTCTTGTTTCCTTTTCCGTTTCTTTTCTTGCCACACAGCAAAGGATTCTGGTGTGACCGGAGTTCCCTTCGAGCCATTCTTCTTGAGATCCTCAACTTTCTTTTGTCGCTCTGCCTCGATTTTGTCTTCGAGTGTTGGGACATAGTTCGGCTTTGAAAATTCATAAACAAGAAAGAGATGATACGATGGTCAGATACAATTCGCAGCAATGTAAAAAGAGGTCCAAACAGTACGATTGAGTATTTCCACTTACATCTTCTCTCAGTCGTTCTTCCATTTCCTTAGCTGTATTACGAAACAAGCAAAATTGTGAGATCAAGTCAACAATATTTCAATCTCTCATCTTCTTCCACAAAAATTATCAAACGAATATACGCGAAACCAAACATACCATCCATTTGGTACATCATCTTCATTGCTCGGGAAGTTCCTTTCTTCTTTGCATCGTCGTCTGCGTCTCGCCCCTTGGCCTCGGTCTTTCCCGCTTTGAAATTCGTTTTGCCCTTTTTGAGTGCTCCCAGTGCTTTGAAATGGATGAGAAAACAATGAAACGAAAAAAATAGTTAGATCAACTATAAGACTCAATAAGACGGGTCTGGTAAACCATTGCTCCGACTCACCTTCGTTGAAAAGGGCGTTGGCTTCATCTTTCATCATTTGCTTTCGTAATTTCTGCTCGGCTTTTGCTCTCTTCCTCCGTTCTTCCTCTGCCCGCATCTTTTTGTCGCCGGTATTGTTGACGCTATTAGTGACGGACTTGACATAGCTCTGTACCTTCTTTGATTTGTTCTTGTTTTTCAATCCAAATGTCCGATCTTCGATCTGCTGGTTCTTTTTCTTCTGTTCCGCCTTTTTCGACGCTCCTCCTTCCTTTTTTTTCTTGGCCATCTTTGTTGTTGTGTGTTTGCCCTCGGGCTATCTCGGTGGTTGTGGTCGCAGGCTTCAATTCCCTGTAGTGTATTGTCGGTTTGATCACTTCGTACTTTTAGTTTGATACGAAAATCAGAAAGTACGGTAGTAGGATGGTGATGATGATGATGATGATGATGATGAAAGTGAGAAATTGGAAATGATGGTGCGATGAAAAAATATGCGGTGATCGGGCGCATTTTTGCTATTACACTACTCCTAATACCTACGGTAGGACTATTAGTAGAATGTACGTACTCCCTCTTCACCATGAGATGTGGTATGTCGTTCAACCGTTCCGAGTTTTGATTTTGTTTTCCTGTGATGACCTTTGACAAGTTCATTCTTGCGAAGAGAATCAAGATTTCATTCACGAATTCTCCCAAAACTGAAACTGCAGACAACGACGACACAGACATATTGATATGACTTGTAAGGAAAAGTACGGAGTTTTATTGGGTATTCGCGCTGTCGATTTCTTACGCTTTTTCAGTTCACCATGATCGTTTATAAATACCGGCATGTGTTCGTAGATGATCATGATGTGCGAATGTATTAAGTCAATCTTCTTCTATAAAATCAAAGAGATTTCAATTTTTGAGGCGAGGTACCTACTTGATACCTCGTTACCAAACGTCTGTCACCTAACACCTGTCACCTGTCATTGCCATCACGTGATTGTTGAATTGTAAATTTTTCAATTGGTCAAGGCTGTTCTTTTGCAATACGCACGAAAGAAGAAGCTGGTCAGGGAGAGAAATCCTCTTTTTTATTCTTCCAGGTATTCACGGAGAAAACCTATGAAATACACCTGTCAATGATAAAGATTATTAAATTCCATTGAATCAAACAACAGTTGCTTGCCTTGTCCGGTTGTGATGCTTTCGTCATGGGCGATTTGCTTTGGTCAGAAGACGAAATAAAAGTCTCCTCGGAGGGCTTTCTGTTGGTAGCGGACCCTCCGGCGCATTCCTTGGATGAGGAACAACCAATCCTGCTTCACTCAACAACTGCTTGCCTTAAGGAGTTGTATCCAAAACGTGAGATATCCGAGGTTCTTTTGAGGGCCGGTTTCGAATCCGAAGATTCTTTTTCGGGAGATGATGCGGAGGAAACCGTAACGACGGGCGAGAGCGTATCGGTAGAAAATCCCGAGGTTGTTTCACAGGCCGACGAGAACCAGAAGAACGAAGTTGGCCAGCAAGATGTCCCGGCTGCGAAACCGATACCTCCAGAATACAGGATATACCAGAAATTGGATCGGGTAGAAAATTTAGCAAATCGGGTTCACTCGGCCTTGCAGGATATACGAAACTTTAGGCATCGAGTCGGTGGATGCAAGTCGGATTATTCGAAGGGAAGCGAAAAGATACGAGCACTACAATTTCAACAAAACCACCTCCTGAAATCAAATTCCGAAGCAACGAGTGAAGAGTCTGTCACCGAAGATGGTAGCAAAAACGACGTCGACAACAAGGCGGAAGAGCCGATCGTAATCAAGCTAGTAAGAACCATCAATTCGATTCGTGCACTCTTTCCTCATTTGTTGCCGATTCTGAACCACGAACGAATGAGTGACAAGAAATTGGTGATTGGCAAAATTCGCTACAAAACCAGAAGGAACGGTGTCACGTGTTGGTTGCTGGGAACAGAATCATTTGACTCGTGTACACTGAAACGAGTTGTCACGGCGCAAGGTGACACCAAGCATATCCTGGAGGCATTCCTTGGTATCGAACTAGCGGCAGAGATCTCGAAGGATCCGAAGGGTTCGCCTTGCTTCTGGTCAAAATTATGGGTTGAGAATGTCATGAAATATAGCAATCCGTCTCTAATATCCCCTCTGAAGGTTCTTGCAACCAAAAGCGGTGCTAGCGAAGAAAGGATAGAGGAAAAAGCACGCTCTTGTGACACAATAATTTCCGAACGTGAAAAAGCTTCAACCGAAGGTTTGGATCAACAATACAAAAAAGCAGTCAGAAAAATTCATCAGCGCTTATCGAATGTACTGACGTCAAGGTTTCATGGGGCTCGAGTAAGTATAGGTGTAGCATTCACCAGTTTGTTTCGAAACTCTTCTTCTTTGAATCATCTTTTATCTTACACCTCGATTCGAATATTATTGTACAGCTGAGCATTTACGGGAGCTGTTTATCGAATCTTGCTCTCGGCAAAGGCTCTGACGTTGACATGTCGTTATGGATACCTGCGGCTGATACCCTGAAAAAGGAGTTTGACAGTGGGAGCGTCGACGCTAGACAATACGATCAGTCCATGAAAAAGCTGGTTTACCAAGTATGTCGCAAGTTGAGCAAGCTCAAGGCTGAATTCAGAGGTATGACACCCATCACACAAGCTAGGATTCCAGTCATTTCTGGAACATACATTTATGCTGGGAATCCTTATACAGAAGATGGAAGCATAGAGTAAGTCACGAGGACACCGTTTCCGCACCTTTGTCGCTCATTTTCAAATTCTCACAAGTAGGTTCTCATTCGAATCACTGGGACAGTTTCGATATATGCTTCCTGAATGACATTGCTGTCGCGAATTCAAACCTCCTTCGCGATTACTCTCTGGTAGATCCTAGAGTCAGATCATTGATGATAACTATAAAGCAATGGACGAAAGAACAGAATATCAACTCAGCAAAGGAAAAATGCATCAGTTCGTACAGTTGGATGAATCTTGTCGTTTTCTATCTCCAATGCATAGGGTTTCTTCCGAACCTACAGTGCCCTGCGCTAATGGAGGCTGCAGGTGTTGTGCCGGATCCCGAAGGAAACTATTGGCATTCTATCAATAACTTGGATACCTGCACGCTGAAATGGGAAGATATCGAGGACAAAGGGTTATGGGCGATGCCTAGTGAATTTGACGGCTTATCCTTGAGTCTCCTACTGTATGGGTTTTTTGAATTCTACGCCTCACGCTTTCCGTTTGGGACTCGTGCCGTTTCAATCAAGAGAGCCAACGTTAGTTTATCAAAACTTGCCGCCAAGAAAGTGAACTCTTACCTTTCTATCGAAGACCCATTCGAGACCTATGATTCATATTGTCCCCACGATCTAGGTTCACCGGCGAACGATTATGGATCAACGAAAATAATGGATTGTTTGCGCGATGCCGAAGAGTATCTTCGAATGGTATTGTGCTCTGAGAAAGTTAGTGACGGGAGACTTTGGCCAAAACCACCGTTTGTGGAACCAGAGCCGACCAGAAACAACGCAAAGAAGACTGGCTTCAAACGTTTCGAACCTCCTATTGTTCTCAGAAACGACAACCCCCATCCAAATATATACAACAACGATATACCATTCGTGCCGACAGTGAATAACACTAATGCGAATCACATGCGACAAAATAATCGCTGGGTCCGTGGGGGACGAGGAAGGGGTAGAGGTCGGTATGGGAGACCCAGGGAAAGGAGAGTCCCACCAACGAGCTAAAGACAACGAACAAGCTAGTCTAGGCATTATCTCGGCTAAACATTATGCTATTGTGCGATTTTGTGAGAAGCATCAATACTGACATTATCCAGCCGACGGCGCAACATTGGAAAGCCTGACCAGTTGAAACGGAAACGCTATTCCTGCACGAGCACTCTTTTTCATCAGCTTCGTAATGCTTATTGAGTTTTATGAAGAAGGCTGTGACGGGCAACAAGATTGGTAGGGTCCATAATCAAAGCCCGTTGTACTTCATATTGGGGGACAGGTGTTTCCTCCAAAGTATTCAACCAATAATGCAAAGATGTTGCTTCGGAAATGATCTTTGCGTCGATGAACGACACGTCCTTGTCATTGCTTTGAGACGAGGCCACCAGATCTTGGGATAATATATCGACTGCTCTGGAAGCTGCTGTTCTAGCCGATCCAATAGCGTCGTTTTCAATAAATAATTTTGCTAGTGACAACCAAAGGTCACCGCGACCTGGTTCAAACCATATTTGTCGCTGAAGACTTACTTCCCTTGTAGAAAGTGAGGTTTCAGGTTCTTTCCTGTCTTTTCCTTGAAGTAGAAATTCAGTAGATGCTCTGAGCTTCTGAATCGAAGGATCATTGTTGTTTTCAGGTGTGCAAATCGTTTTTACCGCTTCCTTGCCATTTGTAAGGATGTCGTTTCTCCAGGTTCGATACGATGGAACACGTTCACCCGTTTCAATAGCCATGACGCCCTGAAAAACAGGCGCGGCTCCGATTTTGCGAAATGATGCACCGATATATTCGTTCATGTAAGAAAAACAATCTTTTCTGCTCTGAGTGAATAAGGGTGAAGACACGGAATCATTTTGACGGTCCTTCGATGATTGCATCCGGCCCGTCAAAGAAAGACCAAGCTGGGCTTCGGGATTTCGGTCGACTTGTAAAGAGGCCCGATATGCGTCGGCTGCCTGGCCGATGAAATCTTCTGTTCTCTTCCCTTCGTCTTCTTCGATATGTTTTCCTGCCTCCCGCTCTAGGATGAAAGCACAGTTCATCCACATCATGGGAGTATCAGCAACCTGCGTCAATGCTTCCATGGTACTCCTCGAGGCATTCAATGCGAACTTGGAAGTGTAAAGAAAGCCGACATTAGCATATGCATCAGAAAACGTATTCTCGATCTGAATACAACGACAAAATGCATGTTGCGCCAACAAGGGATCTATCTTGAGGACAGAACACCCAAGACCACACCAAGAAGCTGCGTAAACCGGGTTGTAATCAATAGCCCCACGAAAAGCATCGGCGGCTTGTTGGTATTTATCGTTAATCTCATCGCCATGGACTTGTTGCGAGGTTAGTAACTGCGCTTGCAATAATATATTCAAGCGCGATGTCACACAGAGCGGAGCTTTTGATAACAATACCTTCCTCGTCTGCTTCGTCCAAGAAAGGTGCCTGTGCACTGAGCGCAGATCGAAATGCATCTTCTCCTTTGCTAACAAAAGCCACTTGGTTTTGAAAGCAAGAGTCAGAATCCTGAGCTTGGCTATCGGAAAACACATCAGAAGGAAACGATGCGCCAAACGAATACAAATCTCCAAGCAGTTTGAACTGACATCCGGAGACCATTGTCGAATTTTCACAGCTATCGATAGCACGTTTCATGCACGTAAATGCTGCGCCAACCTTTCCATCCGCCAATTCTCTCTGTGCTATCGAGAAGAGTGCCATCGCTTGACCATGTAAGGCAACTGATCGGCTATCGCTTTCTCCCCTTTCGACGACACTCGAAAACTTTGCCGCTCCTTCATCGAATAATCCTAACTCTTGTTCAACTTGTGCACATGCTATGAGTGTTCCGTCTGGTGCCATATCAGTAGCGTCGATCGACGCATGAAAGGCTCGAATGGAAGCCGTCATGCGACCAAGTCTGCGGTAACACATTCCGACCTCTGCGAGTGCAGAAGAGAGTTCGTTTACATTTCCAAGTGACGATGGCGTTTGATAAAATACACCAAGATTCTCCTTATTTGGAAGAGCAATGTCTCGACATCGCAAGCCTTTGAGAATGGCAACCACAGCTAAACTGTCATCCCCTTCAGAATACGCTTTGTTAAGTCCAACAGCATTCCATGCCCACCCGTTCAAAGGAGAGCTCCGGTTGATCGCAAAATCTAGAATATCCTGACAACTTGATCTGGCAACACTGGCGTAATAATCCTCGTCCCGCAATAGGGTTACATGGATCCAACTTGAGGCTTTTTCGAAAACACCCTTCGGCTCTTTTCAGATCACCCATCGCCTCGAACCAAATACCCAGAAGAGAAAATGGGTTGGGTCTTGAAGCATCCAGCTTCGCTGCTTTCAGCAAATGAATTTGCGCTTTCTTTCGTCCGTCAGCACTTTGTTCTGTGTCAAGATAAAATGAAATGCGTAAATGGAAAGCCCCCAATGCAAGAGCCGCGTCTGCGTCTTGTGGCGAATCAGCTACTCCTTTCTCGAGAAAGGAACGAGCCGCTTCAAATTTACCAAAATGAATGAGAGAATCAGCAATCAATTGTCGCGTGACACTCAACTGATGGGCTCTTGACGCCACGAAGGTTGGCCTCTTGTTCCATATCCAAAGAGAGGGGATCACAGGTTGCAAATCAAGATTCTCAAGAATCTCCAAGCTTTTCCGCGAAAGCGATTTTTCGGCATCGTTGTAATCTACATAATCTTGAGCGGCATGCTGCGCTCGTGTCATGCCATTGTAGCAATGAGCTCGGAGCAACATAACCGAATCACTGTCTATCGAACATTCTTCATCCTGTAGTTTATCCAAGACATCGGAGTATTGTTGGTAGGCTTGTTGTACAAAACCTCCATTTAAAAACTCTGCATCGGCCTTCGCCAGCTGGAATAGTACTCCTTCTAAAAACGTCAAGGGCCTAGAGAGATCGGATTCTGCACTAGCGAGTAGACGCCTCGCATCTCCCAAATTCGTGCAATACGGCCATGGATTTTGAAACCAACCCGACCATGCAACCAAGCATTGCAACAGACCTACAAAGCCCCTTTTCTTTTCCTTCTTGGAACTGACAATGGCATCATTTGTAATTTGACTGATGCTAGAACCGTTGTCCTGGCAAAGAAAACATAGCGAACAAGCTCTTGACGTTTGCCATTTCCTCGTGCTTTTCAATGACGTGTTCTCTTCTGTCCCAACGGAAGGAGTGTCCTTTCGTTGTTGCTGGGAATCGATGCCTTTTTGCCATTTTATCAAACCCGACAAGACGTCAACCACCAAATTCAGTTCTTTAAGAGGGGGAATCAATTTGTTCTCATTCTCCTAGCATCATCCATAGAACCGTGGGCAAAATCGAAACGACAGTCTTAACGACCTCCATAGTTGCATTTGCCTCGCCATTTTCTCCCGATATTTCACTCAACCACTTGACTGCCAAAGGGACGCGTGGCTCGTGGCCATCGCTGTCGGCAATTTGGTGATCCATTTCGTTTAGAGTTGGGAGGATGAATTGAAGGACTTCGTTCCATGGTTCGCGATATGAAGACTTTTTTCGGGAGATCACTTCCGCCCTCTCTTTCAACCGAAGAATGGATTGGTTGACCCACTCAAAGCAGAGGTTCAGATTCGTTATCCCTTCAGCGTCTGGAGAGGTAGTAGCCGATTTCCATGCCTCGATCATTGTATCGCGCAAATTTATAGCCTGTTCAAGGAAAATTTTGTCGCTCTTGTTGTAGGAAGACACTATCATTTTTGTGCGACATTTCGCAGCACAATCCGCAAAATGTGGTTTGGGTAGCTGACCGATTTTCCATTTCTCTAGCCTCTTCTTCGACGTTGGCATTTTCTTCTGCCAGGAAAGTTTCGACTTTGAGCGTTTGACACAGAATTGTTTCGGGATCGATCGTTAGGGAAGACGTCGCAAAGTGCGATTCGCAGTCTACTAATGTCGATTTGGCTTTTTCTACTGACTTGATCTGGTTTGATGGCAAGTCTCGTGTCAGTGATTCCCCAAACGACCGTGCAATCGTGTCATCGGCAACATCTGTACGTTTCTTTTTCGGCAGCACGGATAATATTCCGACCAATGATACTCGCTTTGGGTTTAAGTAGGATTGTACGAGGCGCAATTGTAGATCCGACGCACGCTTTGTGTTGCCTTTTGCAAGAGCGATACGAATGAGGTTTTCAATCGCAGATTGAGCTTCATAGGGAGGGCGATCATCGTTCGGATTGCTGTCATCCATCAGCGACCAAACATCCCACAGCTTCTTCCACATTTGTGGTGTATCCGACTGGATTGAGCTTGCCGTGCTGTAATACCCTATTGCCATTTGCAAGACCCCATTGGCATAATTCTGGACGCCGGCTTCACTGTCATAGTTGGGTTGAAAATTCGAGGAAAGAAGAAAGAGCCATCGTTCGTCTTGCAGATCTTCCGCGCGTTGACGAGCACCTTCAGATGGTTCGGCCGGAACAAGATCTTTCAAGAAATCAAAGCTACCACCATCACCTACTTGCTGTGATATCCGTGTTTTCAGCTTGGTGTAAAATGCTTCCGTGACACGACCAGCCATTACGTTGGCTCCCGCCAAGAGCGGTTTGGGGATCTTGGAAGGCTGGTCGACTAGCAGGCTTTTGCCTACGGAAGACTGTATCCGATCCCAGAGTTTTTCATCATCTTGGACCAATACACCTCTCAGTACCAATTCAATCTTCAAAACGCCGAGAAAGGCACCGGCTAATGTGTCGATGGCTGACGAATTGTCGAGATAAGTCTCCTTTATTCCCGATAGATATGCCTTGATTTTTGCCGGTCCCAAGGCACTCATCTTTGTCGTTGTTGTCTTACAAATTGAAGGCCGATAACCAACTTTGCTCGGTCCTCATATCAGGCAAGAGGTATGATAACAATGTCAAATGCATCAAAACATCAAAAATCATCTCTGGGATGAGTGGATCCTAAAAGAGCTAAATCATGACCATAGGAATCAGGTTTGGGTCATGCGGGATTGGAAACGCCGAAAATGGCGCGACATTGAAAGTGTGGATGACACGGACTCACCTTTCGATTTCACTCCAAACGATTTTCTTTTCGCATCATTTTGTTACACCATCCTAAAACATCAAACTCGTACGCTAGCTTGAACATTCTACGTCAAGTTGTGATACAGTCGGTAACCGTCGTTCATCAGCTGTCAAAGGATCAGTCAGCATCCGATACATACTGCTGGGAGGAAGCCAAGGCCCTTGCGAGGAAAAAATTATGGCGTTTTTGCAGCGTTGCAAGATCCGCCCGGCTGCTTTGAGGGCAAACACCAAGGATATTTTCTGGTCTCGGCACTTTGGTGCTGCTGCGTCTTGTTCTGACTTTTGCCGAATATCATTTTCGGCGAAACAAAATGATCGAGTACGACACCGCTATGCGCCTCTATCGTACCCGACGTGTCGATGGCAGAGTACCGATGCGGCGAAAACCTCGGAAGACATACCAACAACCGCACCGAACGCGGCGACCGACGAAAAGAAATCCCCCTTTCGCATTCCAATGACACTCGCAAAACACGTTTGGCCCAGCGACAACTCGGACAAATCGAAAAAGAGCAAACAACAGGTTGTTCTTGCCTTGTCACTGATGCTGGGTGGCAAGCTTGTCACCATTCAGGTTCCCTTTATTTTCAAAAGCCTGGTCGATTCATTGCAAATCGATGCGACAAGCACGATAGAGGCAGTCAACCTGGCCCCGACAGCTCTCGACTTGACCACTCTGACCACGGCGGCAGGTATACCGGTCATCGTCACTCTTATGGGATATGGCATGTCTCGAGCTGCTGCTTCTGGGTTTCAAGAGTTGAGGAATGCAGTCTTTTGCCAACGTCACACAACAGGCAATTCGAAAGGTCGGAAGTTCCGCCTTTCAACACGTCCATTCGTTGGACATGCAATTTCATTTGAGCAAAAACACCGGAAAGGTTTCGAGAATACTTGGACCGAGGGAACCGCTCCATCAGCTACGTCTTGAATGCGATGGTCTTTCACGTGGTCCCGACGACCGTGGAAGTCGGGTTGGTCACGGGCTTGGTGTATTATCAATTTAGCGCATCCCATGCGGCTGTTGTGTTGACGACAATCGCAGCGTATACGGGGTTTACTGCGGGTATCACCCAATGGAGAACAAAATTTCGCCGCGACATGAATCGATTGGAGAACCAAGCTTCGAGTCGAGTCGTTGACTCACTCGTCAACTACGAGACGGTTCAGTTCTTCAATAACCTGCCTCACGAAGTGTAAGCACCTATGTTTGAAATTTTGTGTTCCATTAGTTCTTGTTTGCCTAATTATTTCCATGGAACTGTCGACCCTGGTCTTTAACTCGATCGTTTTGATTCTTTGTTTCGTTCGTTAGGGATCGGTATGAAAAATCTCTCATGGGATACCAAAAGGCAGCCATACAGGCGCAATCGTCACTGAGTCTCCTAAATTTTGGACAGGCTGCAATTCTTTCGGTTGGAATGACAGGAATCATGATACTAACAGCGCAGCATATTCTAGATGGTACCGCAACGGTTGGTGACTTGGTTCTTGTCAATGGACTCTTGTTCCAGCTATCAGTTCCACTGAACTTTATTGGATCCGTGTATAGGTAAGTCAAACGAAAGAGGATATGGAACCTTTTGTCATTCAACGTCGCATTCTAATTTATTTTTCTTTCATTGTTGATCTTAGGGAAGTTTCACAATCCCTCTTGGATATGGAGCAAACGTTTCAACTCATTGATACGAAGTCAGCAATAGATAACAACCCTGAGGGGCTAACCTACGACCATACGACGATGACAACCGATATTTCGTTCAACAACGTCGATTTCGCATACCCTGGTAAGATTGATCGACAAATTCTGAAGGATATATCATTTGATATCCCACAAGGCAAAACCGTTGCCTTTGTCGGAAGCTCTGGCAGTGGCAAGTCGACAATCTTGAGGTTGTTGTACAGATTCTACGAGCCATCCAACGCCGCTGGCGGAGTTTCGGTCGGTGGTCACAATCTCAAAGACATGAATTTGAATTCGGTTAGGGAGAATATCGCTGTTATTCCACAAGATACTGTCCTTTTCCACGAGTCGATCGGATACAATATACAATACGGTAACTTGGAGTCAAGTTGGGAAGATGTCATAAAAGCCGCCAAACAGGCTAAAATTCATGATACAATAATGTCCTTTCCAGATGGTTACGATACTGTGGTAGGAGAGAGAGGTTTGAAGCTATCGGGGGGAGAAAAGCAGCGAGTGGCTATTGCTCGAGCAATAATGAAAGATGCGCCAATCCTCCTCTGCGACGAGCCTACGTCATCCTTAGATAGCCAAACTGAATCGGACATTATGAATAACATCAAACAGCTGGGACAAGACCGTACAACTATCATTGTGGCTCATCGTTTGTCAACTGTTCAAGATTGTGACGAGATCATCGTCCTTCACAACGGAAAGGTCGCAGAACGTGGAACCCACGATGAACTATCTGAGCTCGGAGGCCGATATACGGAACTGCTCAAGATGCAAACAACTACAGTTTAAATAGAAAAAATTCAGATCTACTTGCACGCTGATACTACAACAAGAGGCTTTACTCTAGAAAACTGTATGCCAAGCTAGAATTGTTCTTTAGTAGGGATGAGACTTGATCCAAGTCGATTGCCTAGCATGACGGAATTTCGAATATCTCTTCTTTACCCAGCAATTTCGCACCCGGACAAAGGCCACGGAAGCTCTGCTCTCTTGCCGGATTATGAATTCCGCAAAAAAGAATTGGCAAGGAGGTTGTACACCTCGCACCTGGGTCCTTTCCAAACGAATGAGCCAAGCCACGTACAGATGCAAAGGTCAAGGTGTATTGCGAACAAAGTTTTTCATCCTTTTCCATTGCGTCTGCATCCCTTCCGTTTGCGTATAAGATTGGAGAGCTATCCGCAGTTTTCGCTTCTTCGTTAATTGACTGTGATGCTAGTGTCGAAGCCAAAGCACACATGGGATGAACAGATATGTGGCAACCAGGTGCAGCACATTTGACTACACATCGTGGTGACAAATTTCTCTCAGATGTGTGCTGGATCGATTTGTCTCTTTTAGCACCGCAAACAACACAAGGCGGTTTTCTAGAATCAGGAGAGTAGCTTTGAGCATCGGTCCAAATTCTACATGTTTCATGAACCCAATGTTCTGCACCTTCCACGCAGATACGAGACATCGCACCACCTGAGAGACGGCAGATGGAACATTTTATTTCTTTTTCCTTGGCAACGGTAGAATGATCAATCTTCTGGCCTTTCATGGGTTCAAAACTGGGATCCCACACTTTATTTGGAGATCGTGATTTGCGCTTAGATTTCTTTACCACTTTCACCTGCTGCGGTTGATTTTCTGCTTCGTGCACGTGAGAATCGTTCTCACTGTGATAGCAACATACACTGCATGTCCATTCTTCCTTTGCCGAAACGACCCTCAATTCCCCTGGGTCGAGACAACAATCAGTGTGAGCCAATAGGCCACACTTTCCGCACTCTTTCACTTCAGATCCTCCCTCAGTCGACCTCCAGCAAACAGTGCAACGAGGCTTTGAGTTTTTACCTGCAAGCTCCAAAATTGGTCTGATCGATGACTGTAGGACAGAGCCCGGCGAAGTACATACAACATGGATGCAGCCAGTACTGTCAGGAACAGATTCGATCAAAGGCGGACTAAAGAAAGACGAGCTCGGTTTCCTTTTATTCTTCCCATCAAGCAAGTTCCGTATGAGCCGGTAAGGGTGCAGTGAGGCTTGTGATTTGGCCATAGCATTCGTCTCCCCGTTATCAGTTTCTTTTGGACCACGACAAATATCTCCATCAACCTTGATACAAACTCGGATGTTTCGTGGTCTCTTCACCGCGCCGTTATCCAAGCTTTGGCCAGTAATGAGAGATGTGTAAGACTGGTTTGACAACCCCTTGCTGGTCCACACCAATCGTGTCCTGCCCGCGGGAATGCGGCCTGTATTTTTCCCTGGTGGAAAAGGTGGCTGTCCGTGTCGAATATCGTACGAGCCAAGATTTTCGGACACTATTTTGGCTTTTGCTTTGCTCACTCGTTGGCCGTTCTCAACTTCGACTGGAAGTACAGCGTCCAAGACGATTGGAATGCTATCGCTGTTGACTTTTCGTCTGTCCGATGAATCTGTAGTAAATATAGACGACCTGCTGCTCGACGAGTTTACTTTTACGGATACTTTCAAAGAAGTAACACAACTTCGCGCCTGTTCTATTCTCCGTTTCTTCAGTCCTTGCATCTCTTCAAAGCATCGAAGCATTGTTTCATCCTCGGTCAATCGATCGTCTCCATATTGTTCGTCGGCTCCAATCGGAAGGGGAGGCCGGACCATCGGGAGACTTTCGGGATGATACGAAGGCAGTCCAGAAGGTAATGCGACGGTAGAAAAGTCGATGACTCCGGGGTCGTTTGAGCGTCTCGCTGCTGAACGAAAGTTTTCGGACGAGTTGCCAAGACGAATTACCGAATCACCACTTCTTCGTCCTCCTGTTTCGAATTTCCCAAAACCAAAGTTGCCGTTGTCAAACGGCGCGTGGAAACCGTCATCTTCGGTCACCACGTCGATCATTTCGTCAATATCGCATGGAATATTTCTCGCAACAGGGACCACTTTGTGTGTCCATGGTAGAGACATTGGCTGCAAGATTCGTTCCGTAATGCGATTTGCATCCCGCATCATCGATTGATGGTAAGACCTTGCGTCCAATTCAGCCAAAATTGTAGCACACGCATTGATTGAAATATTGGATTTGTCGTCTGAGCGCTTCTCCGAAGGAGTAGTCTGCTTTCCTCCTCCTTCAGACTTTGTTGAACGGGATGTCGGTGGCTTCGGATTACGGGAACGAGTAAAATGATTCCGCTTTTCTCCCTCCTCCGTATTCCTAGCCGAAGTTGGCGTTGTGATGGCCTTGTCATCGCTGCCAATTCTTGGCTGAGTCGAATCAGGCTTGGAATTATCATTAGAACTTGTAACAATACTCAAAGCTTCACCTCTACTAGTGCTTCTCCTATTCCTCCTCGTACGGATTCCAATCGATTTTTCGTCACCACCTAAAGCGTCGTTCGACTCATCTTTCATGGCTCCCCGTTTTCAAACCAACTGGCTGACTTTCCTTTCGCTTTCTTATTGCGTCGGCGCTGCTATTACAGGTAAGTCTTCGGCCTCTCTGTTTACTAGATTGTGGACGTGTCTGTGAAGCATCATCTATACTCTAGATTCAGATTTGGTTCGAAATCGACCGAGATCGTTATTTTTGTGGGCACAGTTTGCCCGCGCCTTCGTGAATATATTATCATATGATCTGTATAAATGATGATGTGATACCTATCCCTTTTATTCCTCTGGTCGCCAAGAACGGAGACTGGCTGACTCGTGCAATCAAACAAGACCAACACTAATGATATGCCCCGCGCGAGGTGGTGCCAACGTATTTTTCATTTTCGATTGTTGGAAAACGAAACGTCTCTTTGACTCTTGTTTTGTAATGTTGATTCCATCGCTACAAAATACACACCAAAATTGCCGTAGTCTTCGAGAGCATCGTGTATTGACGCGCCATATATCAGAGAACGTATTTCGATAACGTATTTCTATATCCAAAACCAAAGGAATAGTTTGAAACAAAAAGAGAGCCTTAAAATGAGAGTACCACCTACCATGAACGCCCGCAGAGCACGGCCGGTTTCTTCCGCAGAGAAGGAATGCGGAGTTCAAATTGAGACAGCTTTGCGGATCCGTCCTCTTTCGAGAAAAGAGCGAGATGATATGGTCAGTGCTAGAAGCCCACGGACCTCAACTTGCGAGTTTGAGCGGTGGCAACGCTCGAAGAGAGTATCCACTTCAACCATGTACTCCCTGACAGTACAAGCCAAGACAAGATATACAACACGCTTGGTCTGCCTATTGTGACGGCGACAATGAAAAATTCGAGCTCTTCTCGGAAGCCAAAAAGCCATCTTTTCATTTCCATGGGAGTCGAGAATTCAGGAAAGACTTACACATGCTTTGGCGGAACAACGATTCAAAAAAAGCGGGCAGCTCAAGACGGACTCGTTCCAAGACTGCTCGATACTCTATTTGCGCAATCCAGCCACGCAGGAAGTGGATCAAAGGGATTTGCTGTTCAACTTTCTATGATGCAAGTCACGCAAGCGAAGGGAGGCCAAAGTTCTCAGATCCATGACTTGCTAGCCAATGCGTCTACTTCAAAGAACAAACTCTTCAGTCCACCAAAGAAGAAGAAAAACTTAAATGTTCGAAACATGGCTGCTCGATTCGAACGCGCACTTCCTAGTCCTAGGAAGACTCAGAAGGCATCAGATGGCCCGGCTGTTCTAGACGCTGGGAACCTGAAGCCGCTAATTCAAAGCTGTCAAAATATTTCAGAAGCACGTGAAGCACTTCAAAATGGACTTTCTGCATCAACGACAGGAACGATGTACATCACGGTACAACCAGTGGTCGATGGAAATAAGATTGGGGATAAGATCTGTATTTTGGAAATGGCTGGGGCAGGAAAAGAAAATGAAGCGGTCATTGATTGCTTGCAAGCGCTTCAGCACAAGAAAAGTGTTTCGTTCCGAAACCACAAGGTCACAATGATGTTGAATCCTTTATTTCTTCAGAGTTCTTTTGTGAACGTAACGGTTTTGTTGACAGCATATCCAGGACATACCGACTTCCAGGAGAAACAAATGTTCTTGAATGGTCTTGAGACATTACACAGTACAACCCAAAGCTCTACCTCAGCACACGATTCTATGAATCGGCAGAGAACTTCCGAAGTCAATGATCGCGACAGTCAACGCGAATCGCGCAGCGACGAAAAATCACGGCATCTTGTCTCTTCTTCTAGACGAGATGAACGTCAAAGTAACTATCCGCCACAGGAATCACGAGATCCACGATCGTCAGTGAAGGGGCCTCCCGTCGTAGCCCGAGTGGCCAAAGCAAAACCAATACAGAGCTCAAGAAGAGATTACCCACCCGCAGTAGCAGTACCTGTTGCAACGGCTACTGCCTCGGTCGCGAAGCCAAGCGGTCGACCTTCTACGCACAAGCCACAAGACATATCGTCGCTTATGTATCAGAAGTCGAATCAACGAAAAGTAGAACCGAGTGCTCCTGCTTTTGATGACGTTCATGACTCCTACCCTAATACGCAAAAACAAGATACATCTCGCATGTATCAGAAGTCGAATCAACGAAGAGTAGAACCCAGTGCTCCAGCTTTCGACGAAGTTCAGGAATCGTTTGTAAATTCTAAGAAACACAAAGAACGTGCCATGGACTTTCCGGGTCTAGACATGAATGCTTCAAAATCCGATGATCGAATTGTTGCCTCGGAAGAGGAAAGGAACTATTCCCGCGAACGCCGCCATGCCAGGGCATTACCAACGACGAAAAAAGACGAACTCAGATCTCCTCTCGGTAGGTCGAGTCTTGAAAATTCGGATCGTACGAGTAGCAACAAAACAGGAAAAGCTCGTGGAGCTCAGCAAAGAAACGTAGATAACAAATACTCGTCGCAAGAAAACAGCACAACCTCAAACTCCTTCGAAGCAGATTTCGGGAATTTCGACCATTCAACGGAAGGAAACAACAACGACGTGATCAAGAAGCTCAAGGAACAACTGCAAAAAACTATCCAAGAAAAAAATGCTCTGGAAAAAATGTGTTCCCAGCTTGAAAATGAAAATGCAGAACTTCGTCAACTAGCTCGTGCAGCTGGAAAAATCTGTTACAACGGAAAGGGAAGAAGAGGAACAAAGAAAACTAAGACGCGAGGCTCAGAACAGAATCAAGGCGCCGATCCGAGAGCATTTAGATAGGGTGAATCAAATTTACGACATCAAGAATCAATGGTGTATGACGAACAAACCACATTTCTCTTTAAGAGTTCCAGAACATTTTCAACGCGCTCCGGTCTTGGATATCCGTGATCGAGAAATTGAGCAGCTCGAAGATTTGAAAAATCTTGCTCGTAAGGAGACCCTCAAGGACAATGAAACCGAAACTGAGAAAGCAGGGTCGACAAACACAAGGAGCGTGACACCACCTCGCCGAACATCACTTCCAAAAGCTACAAAGTCACCACCACCCACGGGTCTCTCGGCTCTCAGACGACTAGTTGGTGGAAACTAAAAAATCAAGTTCGTCACGATTTTTTCGTTTCGTTGTCAGAAAACGAAAATTAATCATCAATTAGAAATTTACATTTCATCTATTTTAATTTTGTTTCATAGATGTCATGTTTCCATTATGACCGATTAAGCCTTAATTATTTCGATTTCGATTTTGTTTCAGCGTATTCTTCAATTGGTTCTTCAAGGAGTTCATGACATTGCTGTTGACAGCACTTGAAGGTTGCTGCGGTCTCGAAGACGAGTTGGATGGTCCAGGTGCTTGGTTGTACGAACGAAAATTGAATCCTTGTTGCGATTGCTGTTGACGACCATGTCCAGGATGACCTCCGCGTTGTTGTTGATGCTGCGACTGTTGGTTGTACCCGTACCCACCAGGACCTCTATTTCCCCCGTGCCCTCGATACGTGTTGTTTTGTGATGGAGGACGTTGCTGGCCTTGATGGTGCATCTGTCGAGGTGGGTGTTGTTGACCAGAGTGATAATTGTTCGAATGACCCTGGCGATGTGAATACTGCTGCTGTTGTTGATTCTGATGATACTGGTTGTATCCCTGACGCGAATTCTGCTGCTGCCACGAAGCACCTTGACGGGGAGGAGGAGGCGGCGGCGGAGGTGGGACGCCATTGTTATTTCTCTGAAAGGGATTTCTTCCACGATATTGTCTCTTTGCAGTCGGTTCGAAAGAACCCCACGTTCTAGTACCCGCTTTGTTCATATCGTTGCCTCTCCCGTTTTGCTGTGCGAGCTGACGTTCGTAAGAACTAATATTCATACTACCACGGCCACTCTGGTGGCTCTGTCTCTGACCGCCGCCGCCCATGTAAGCAATCGACTGTCCACCTCTATTTAATCTTGGTCTACAGATTCGTTTGTCTTCTTCCTTCAGTTCAGGCGGAGGTGGAATTGTTCCGGGGAGCATAATGCTCTTGTGAGATAGTTTTGCTGGTTCAGTAAAAGCAACACAAGCGCAGACATTTTCGTGAATGTCGTCTGTAAATAAATTGTCGTCGCTTGACATGACAGCCTTCGACGATAATTCTGGAGCAGGAACGCTTTCACCCTCTGGAACTATTTCGTTCGATAGTGGCGGACGCAACGATCCAGTGAAGCCAGGGCACCCATACGAAGCAGCATCAGTAAGTCGTTGCTTGGCTTTTGGATTTTTCCCACTTTCTAAGACCTGCTTAAATTTTGGAGCCAAAGGGTGCGACGAATGCAGATATACATACCCGTCGTCCAATCCTCGTGCATTGCACAAAAGTTCTCCTTTTGTCCATTTGGCCATGGTCGGCGACATTGCAGCCAGTAAACGTTCTTCATCGATGAAAGGAAGCAACACAACCCATAGCCAAGGCATTGCTTTTCCATTCGGGTCAACAGGCACTTCAGACGGGTAGAAGTCAATGATTGGACTCTCGATGTCCGACATCAGCCATCTTCCTGCTTTAGGAATTGCATGGGCAGAATCGGATGGCAGTACCGCCATGAGCTGCTCGACTGGACTGAACTGGGGTGCTCAACTCAAACGACTTGCAATCCTTCTGAAATCTTTCAATGTTACGCAAATCAGAAGCAAAGGGAGCGTAATGGAATGGATAATACCACTTCCAACTCGGGCCTGAAGAAAAAAAGCGTTAGAAACATCAATGTTAATAATTTCGAACCCGCAAACTTTGAAAATATAAACTTACATCCTTCGTAATAGTATTTCATGACCCAACACAGTCCGACGATATATGAGCGAAATAAGTGATCGCGCCCTCCATGATTTGCAACGTCATCGGCCTTGCATTTATCAGTGTAGTAACGATCTTTCCAACCCTTCTCGTGAAGCCGAACTTTATCTTCTACTGTTTTTAGCGTATTCGTCTAATTTCTTTTTTTGCGCATCTTTGACACGTTCCTTGAAGGCAGAAGCAACTTCGCTTTCGTTTTGGCCATCATCCTCGTCTTCGTCGTCTTCATCAAATTCATCTTTGATATCTCCTACTTCACCTACACCGGTATCATTTTCCTCCTTTTTGACTGAGTCGGCTTCAACTTCTTCGAACTTCCGCTTCTTTTCGCCTTCGGCATCATCTGTCGACATGGTAGCATCTCCATCGGTTTCATTACTGGCCGAGGCCTCGTCCTCTTCCTTCTTCACTTCAGTATCTTCCTCTTCTTTTTTGACAACACTTGTTTCGAGGGATTTCTTCAAGGCCATGGCTGCTTCCAAGTTGTCTCTGCTTTTCATGTGGGAAGACTTGATCTTACCTTTGACCTCTTTCTTCAAAGCCACCTGTTCTTGCTGCTTCTCCAAGATTCTCGCAGCACGGCCTTTCACCTTCTTTACTTCCTGTATAGCTGTTCTGGGGTCCTCTAGACTTCGCCCATTGGCCATTTTCTTACGAGCCTTGAACTGTTCTCTCCTTTCTTTCTCCCTCTGTTCGTTCTCGTGTTTCATCGTGAAAACGTAATCTTCGATGGATCCAACTTCTGCCAAAATCACATCGACATGCGACAAGTTTACCTGACCACCATGATTTGTGATATAATCACCCAGTGACGGGAGTATCCTTTTGTAGACATTAAATAAGTAATCCAATGCACCGTCTCGAATATCTAAACTGGGGAGATGAGGCAAAAAATCTACGCAACGAAAAGAATGAATACAGACAAAAGAAGGTTAGAAATAAGAGAGATCATAAGAGTGTCTAATCTCGCAAGCGATTGACGAAACGTACCAGTTACCGACAAAGAAACAGAGAAAAACGATATCATCAATCAACCGTTCCAAGGAAGGAGCAAAAGGGAGTCTCTGTGGATCGATGCACTGTGCGAAATCAGCAGCAAGATACTCCCGAAGGATTGGTATGCTTACTCTGCATATTGGCTTTTGTTTGTTTTCCAAGAGTTGCATGGCCATATCGCCAGGCCTCTTCGTCGAATTGACGTTGCTTGTCGCGGTATCCACTTTCGTTTTGACGCCGCTTCTGCCCATTCTTGTGACTTTCTTCCAAACAGGACTTCTTCCCGAGGAAATGTAAAAGTGCGCTTCGTGCTGTGGCCAGCGCCAACATGATAAGATCGGCATCTAGACCGTGCAAGACATGTCACCAGATTTGGTGAATAGCCAGGCTGACTCCGCTGCAAACGAATGTGCGACATGATCTTGTGTTCCCCTTCCCCCGGTATGCTTGCATCGCTAAAGATAACGCGGATTTGTTGCCACGCCTTGTCGGTACTGATTCGCTTTCGTATATAAAACCTTATAAATTCGGCAAGCCTCAGCATGAAGGGGGTTCCGGGCGTGATAACATTGGAATCCCAGGCCTTCGCGGCCGGAGGCACTTTTTGGCCCTTCTTGATGAGGTCGTTGCGAATGTTTTCTTCCACTTCTAGATTTTCTCTTGCTTCTTGGGCCGATCTAAAACGTCGCGAACGCTGCTGGTTCATCTTTGCACGAGGAGCGACGCCATCAATTGCTAGGTACAAGAGCTTGCGCGGTCTCATGATTCGAAACAATCGGTCGACATAGTGACAAACATTTTCGTACATTTCTTCTTCCGTCTTTGGTTGAGGCCCGTGCTCTGGATGAGAACACGGGTGTATAATTCCATTCATATCTATATATAGATTGTCGCATTCTAAACCCGACGGATTCGGACGCGTGCAGTCGAAAGGAGCACGGATGGTACCTTCTCCGCCCACGAGTTTCACTCTCTCTTCCAACACATCCTGCAAAACTTTTGGATATTTCTCGGTCAGCCATCGAAAGAAGGCTGGAACTCCCATGGTCTAATCGCTGTCCTTCTCGATTGATCCCGAGTAATAAGCTTGTGATTTTATATATCTCCGTGAGCAAATACAAGCTTCGACTTTGCCTCTTTTGAATACAGAAATGGACCCCTCAACTCTGGCATCAAGGATCTCCAAATCGGGTAGGAAAATTATTTGGCATCTATTTTGATTGTCGTAAAAACCATTGGCCTTGTGCATCATGAATCAATGCTCAATGCGCAGCGAGCTGGGAGTCAAAAAAAGTCTGTACGAGACACGTCTAATCAATTCCGAGGACGCACGTTTGCTCAGGCCTCACTCACCAAACGTACGGGATTCATTCAAAATCGTTTCACGGATCAGTCCTCTGAACCCGGGATTGAGGATTTTCAAAATAAATGATTTCGGTTTTTCATTATCAAGAAAGATGGCAACAGGAAGATGGTCTTCCTTTCGTCTTTCAAGCTGTAGCTCCGCCACTCGATTGGACCAACTGGTTGCACTGTCCCAGGCCACGACGGGACCTTGTGTGCGTGAAAATTTCATGTCTACTAATGGCGACCTTCTAGTGTCCACTCGCCCCACGCCTGGACTGCTTGGAATGGGGCAGTTCGCAGCGGAACAACGAACACTCGACGATAGCGAGACTATCAACAACCTGAATCAACAAGAAGATCTTCTTCGTTCCCACGACTTTGGACAAGAGAACTCTGTGATGAAACTACCAGTAAACAATGAGGAGAAAATCGACAGCACTGTCGACAAAGAGTCGCCGGCTACCGATCCAAAATAATTGCCAGCGTGCTGATGTTGGATGCAAGGAAACCCTCAAACGAAAAACAGGGCGGGCAGTCAAAAGCATCAGCGAGTGGATTTTTCCATCCTGACACCAAAAACAAACACGACTTTGTCCGTCTCGTCTTGCAGGCGGGGCATCGAGCCAAAGGTCACCTTGGAACACAAGGACGAACCCAAATCTGTTCGGTCTAGGTCACCATCACTCTCAACAAGAAATAACAGCCATCGAGTCAACAGAAAGAGGACATTCCACGAACGAGAATTCGGTAAGCAAAACTATGGTTCATCCGACTTGTAAAAGGTGCCGAGTTTGACAAACGATTTTTGAGGTACGAACTATCGCCGGATGGGGAGAAAAAGGAAGATGTTCTCGTCAGGGTGCTGTCTTTAAGTACCATCCCCATGAGAAACTTCAGTCACGCCAAAGAGGCGTGGGAGAGAAATTGGATCGAAAGCATTCCAGACGAGCCTTCTCGATCGGATTCGTCTTCACGGATTGGACTAAGATACCAAGCACGGAGTTCCTCCGAAAGCGAGAAATAACTGCACGTCCGGATGCTGCAGTTGATAGCGTAGTCCCAGGGTAAGTGAAAATTATGTTTTACTCATCAAGCGTGTACATGTTGCCATCGTAACTTACGGATTCATCCAATACGTGATTTCTCATTATCTTGGGGATCCTTAGATACAGCATGTTATGGGATCCAAAGCTCGCAGACGAAGCAGAACGAAGGGGAGAAGACATATCTGGTTTTCTACGCGGCAAACATGAGTTGTGCACGCACGAGTTACTCATCACCATACTTCACAACAACAACTACAGTGTAAATGCAGCCCAGAAAGTTTTGGAACGAATGCAGAGACGCAAGCATGCTTTGCCTTCGTCGAAATTGAACGAGGACGAGTCAAGGCAGTTTCGGGACCTGATCCTCGAAACCCAGAAAGATTTTTCTAGTATTGCAAAGAGTCTAAAACGCACGAGATCCGACTGCTTGGTTCACTACTATAATTGGAAAGCATCGAATCGTAGGTACCAAAGAATGAAGAAAGTATGGAGTGACGAAGGCTGCACGGTATGCGGTGAGGTTGGTCTCTTGATTATCTGCGACGGATGCAACTCCAATTTTCACATGGAATGTGTAACACCTCCATTGACAGAGGTGCCCAAAGGAAATTGGTTTTGTGACACTTGTCGGCACACAAGCACGAACCTGTTCCGTCGATCTATAACGGGAAGAAGACTCTTAGCCCCCAAAAGAAATCTAGATCCCGTTCGATCAGGTCTGACCCGGACACCACTTCTCTCGTTCGAGATGAGATACATGCTCCAGCTCGCTACTGAAAGCATTGGTTATCATGCTTCGTATCTCATCTCCAACGCGAAATTGAAAAAGAAATAACGAAGACGTACGTCATTCTATTTAGTGAGGCATGTTTTTCTATGAATAGAGATAGTAGCTACAGTATGTATGTAGCAGATGAATATTTTGATTTCCTATTCTTACGTAGAATACTACACAAACATGTGCTTTGACATTATCTCGGCAGCTGAAATAGAGGAATATCAATTTTCTTAAAAAAAGGAACTGCTGCAGTCAGAGTAGCTTTGTTCGATTAGAGAGGTGCCAAACCCCACTGATCGATAACGGTGCGTTGTAATAAAGGGAGATAGTCGCGCTTCGTACAGAAGGAAATTGTTATGTATCCGACCGAAGGCTGATCCCAACAAGTCGCGACGTGAGTTTTCCGTAGCGACGGCCCTGCGAACCCAATCTTTGCGTAGAAACTGCTGATAAATGGTATCATTGTCTTACAAGTAGAGTCGCCGGATGATCATCCGTACATATTGGTGACACTTCTGGGAGAAATGGATCGAGAGCCATGACCAGGGAATTGTTCCTCGTAGTACGACCACACGTGGTGAAAAGCATCGGTGATTTCGACTTCATTGTATCCAGTCAACTTAACTAGTTCGGGTCTCCACCTGGGTTCGATGTTCAATGCGACTCGGGAAGCCAGAACCACAGCAGCACCCAAAAGGCTTGGAAGATATTGATGGAATGAATACTCCTGAAGCGTCAAATTGCAAAAGAAGTCGGCGTACTTCTTTACGTATTTCGGGATCTTTTCGATCAAAGATCTTCCCTTGCCATGTGTCATCGCAAAACGTAACTCCTTTGGATAGAAAGTAACCAACAATGTGTATTGGCGGAATCGCCCGGAGCTGCCAATTCAAATATCTAAGGACCTCTAATTCTCCCTCTCGGAAAGAAAGTGGAGTATGACCAGCGTTTCCAAGCTTTGTCAGCCGCAACAAGTCGGGGATCGGAGGACAGTGTTCCTCCGCCTCCTCGTACTTCGCAGCCACACTAATGCAGGCTGTGGCAAGAAGCTGCCACTGGCCTCTGGGAATGTTTCGCGACCGAAAGATTTTGTCCAAGAATAAAATTGCTACGTGAACAGTAGAGTTGTGAAGCCGGCATTGTTCTCCAACATCGCTCATCCAGTCGACAAGATATCTACGGTAGGGCAAATAGGAAGCATTCTGAGTGTAGGTGGATGGAGAGACGAATTCAACCTGACGTTCTCGCATAGTCGATGTACAGATCTTCGGTACAAATGCAAAGAACCTCATCTATGGGTGTCTGTGTGATACAAAGAATAGATTGTTAGATGTGATGTGTAGAAAGCATCATTGGATTCCTGCGTGTTCAAACTATTGCGACTGAAGTCGTCTAGATACCAACTTACATCGATGCCATATGGTTTCGATTCGAGTGTCTTCTCTGTGCAATCCATGGACATTCGCTCCATAGATTGGGTTGGAGTACAAGTCCTATTATTATTATCCCATGACTGAATATCCACAAGAAAAAGGATTCGAAAACATCATTGTTTACAGCAGGAATGACAATGTGAGATCAGCTTTCTGTAGAAGGCAACTAGAAACAATCAAACCAAACCAAAGGTTGTGCTGGAATCGGAAGGACACTATACGACCGAAAGTACCGGGTCCATGGCACCCGTCGTCCCTCCTAGCTTCTCGCCTTCAATTCCCACCACTAAAACAATGCGGAGCGATGAATCCATCACCGGTCATCTTCCGATATCGATTATTCGTACCTGAATTGGTCTAAATGTGAATTCCCCTCCCACAAAACCAGTAGCTAGTGTATTTCCAGTCTTCATAATAGGTTCCCTCTCTTCCTATCCCAAGTGCGACAGTTCCGCTTTGTGAAAAAGCTTTGTGAGACACCCAAACGATCGTTTCACGGTGCGACTATTTTTTTCACACTGCCACTACTAGATCGATTTTCTACACGACGAAAAGATCAGAAAAAAATGCTAATCCCCGGTCTAACTAAAAGAGCAAAAATTTGGGTGATTGGCCGCAAAAACAAAGCGCCAGCGAACCATGCCAGCTGAACAGATGAATTTGAATCAAAAATCGCGAGCCTCGCCGGCTTCAATGACTTCGCGCCTATATTTTTTATTTTGCACACGCTTTTCAGGAAATGAATGTATTGCAGGATTGAATATAAAGTTATATAGAAATGTCACAGTGGGAAAAGCAAGGTCGAGCAATTTTTTGTTCATGTAAATATATAAGAAATGAACAGTAAAAATAGGAATGCGGATGACACGGGTACACGAAATTGAACCACTGACCAATGAAATTATCTAGAAACCGTGGCCAAAACGCTTTCATTCGGGCATATACAAAGCTATTACAGTCCGTACTCGTCCCGTATTTTGTATTCCTATTTTGTTGAGGATGCTTCTCAGTTTGGGACTATTCTATGACTTGGACGACTACTCGGTCAATGACCCGAATACCGGAATGACATCTTCTTTCATCCGCCCCCGAAGATGAGACATTGATGAGCGTTGAGAGTAGTTTTCTGAACAGAGGTGTGTTTTCGGTTTCAACTGAAGGTGAATCGTACATACCTACCTCAGCATATCACAACTATCGAACCCATTGTCTTGGCCATCCACCAACAAAGGTTTCTCGAACCCTAGGCTTGCTTTCCAACCTCTAAATACTGCTCATGCTTTGTTCCCGAAAAACCAGAAGCACTATGACACAAATAAAGAGTGGCTCTGCACGACAAGCCCCAACGAGAAAGCAACAGCGTTACTCGCTGATGAAGATTCTAGGCTCTTTGGCTCTGATTGGTTTCTTCGTGATCTTTCTTCTTCAGAGTGATCCGTTTCCCGGAGTAAGGCGGGCTGCTATGCGCCATCGCCGTCAGTCAGAAATCGATAGCTCAACAAAGCTGGACGGAAAAATTGAAACCGGGGGAAATCAAAGAAGTGAAGAAAGAAAACGAAGAGAGTGAAAGTACGGGCCGCACTTATGTAATTGAACTTTCCAGTCTCACCGATGGAAAGTCCGGGGAGATCGTCATTGAAACCAAACCAGAGTGGGCTCCCCTCGGTGTTGAGCAGCTTCACAAACTATTGGACGATAACTTTTACCAAGACGCCAAATTCTTTCGTGTTGTGAACAACTTTATTGTCCAGTTTGGTATCCCAGCGATTCCTTCAAACAAATACAAAACTCCTATCAAGGATGATCCGGTAACACAAACAAACGCCAGAGGTACCCTGACGTTTGCAACCTCTGGAAAAAACACCAGAACGACCCAGCTTTTCATCAACACGAACACAAAAGGAAACGCATTTTTGGACAAACAAGGATTTGCTCCGATAGGAGTTATCACCAAAGGCATGGACTTGGTAGACCAGATATACGCTGGATACGGAGAGAAGCCAAATCAAGGAAAAATCCAGAACAAGGGCAACGAGTACCTTGACAAAGACTTTCCACTGTTATCATACATTTCAAAAACAACTCAACAGTAGTTTGAATCACTTCGATGTTGCAATCATGAAACAGAATGCAATAGTGTGGTCGATTACTTCTTTAATAAAATTTAAATTTTCTATCTTCAAGGACTATAGAAAGTATCGATTCGCTAGTTCTTTAGTTTCGAGTAGAGCCATTCGGAACCGACGGTGGAATCACTCTTTTCCGTACCACTCAGCTTCCCCCCATATTCCAAGCAGCTATAATACTTATCAATCATTTTTTCGAGTTGTTTTGTGCTTCTCCAAGTTGTGCTTTTCGAAGAATCTTCATCCTGAATGAATTGCATGACCGCTTGGTGGCTTTTCAATGAGTGAAGTGTGCTGTATGATTGTATTTTGCTGTCCTTCCCGGCACTTGAAGATGCTGTCGTCGAGAATTCTCTAGTTGGTCCTGGTTTGTGATTTGTTTGCCCTATACCCCGCATGCGATCGAACAATCGAACGAAGAAGGCGCTTTGAGAGCCAAAAGGTAAATTTTTCCTTTGTTGGGCGTGATGAACTTTTGCTTCCATCATATCCCGCCTCACTTCGTCATTGATCTCGGTACAGCGAAGGAATGTGTTTTTCAACAGCTGTGACAGCAGTTGCAATAGAGTCGTAGCTTCCATAAAAATACTTTCCTCCCTTTTTCATACCAAGACAATGGCGGCAGAGAATATACGGGTGACCGGTTTCGTAAATTCCGTGCCGACTTGAATGTTCTATTGTCGACCTGCCAATAATGGTCTGGCTCATAACAATATGAACGAAGTCAGTCAAGTCTCCTCTATCCTTTGGGAGGATTGTCTCAACTGATTCCTTCTCTGATTCTTCCTTTTTCGGTTCTGACCCGCGGGTTGTCTGACTGAAATTCATAATTTGAGAAAGAAGTGTTGACGGAAAAGCCTGATTCGGAATCGTACTCTTCGTTTGGTAACTTGAGGCCTTTGTCGAAGAGACTCTGATGATTATTCGACAAAAACGTGAGTAGTTCCTGAACAATACCAATCATGTTTGAATATTGCTGTGCAGGGATATCGACCCCCTGTAGTATATTTGGCAATATGATAAGAAAATTGAAGAGATATCTGCAACCAAGTGCATCGCACCATTTCTTCCCCTCTGTAAGGTGGCACTCGTCTTCTTTTTCGAAAGTCAGCGGCACCAGCTTATTGAACAATGAAATCAACTCAGTTATGATTCCTTCGATCCTTATTCGCTCGGATCCGATTTTTGGGCCTTTCTTCGCCTCGATATTCAACAATAACGAAGATGCAAATTTATTGAGAACAGTTTTGGTCGAAGGACCCGACGAGAATTTCGTAGGGCCTGTTGATGGGTTTTCGTCTTTCTCTGAACATTTTATGAGGAGTCGCTTTGTCAGCTTTGGAATGTACCCTAGCCCAAGGCTACTAGATTCTCTCGCAAGTTGTGATCTCTGTCTTGCTACTGAATCTTTGCGAAGATCGACTCTCTTTGGGGTTCCACTTCCGGGACTGACCGGATAGAGAAAGATGACATCAGTGGGTGCGCTGCCTTGCGTCATTTTCCAGCCCCCCTCTCTCAGAACAGGCCAAACAAACCCAAAGAAAAATGGCGAAGAGGATGGGATCGTCAATGATCGACAGTTAAATAATCTAGAAAATCTCCGCGATGCCGACCCAAGGTTGGATTCGGCAAGATGTTGCTGCTTTCTGAAGTCTTCAAACGGGAGAGACTCCACCATCGCCTCCGCCAAACATTTGTGCGCAGCTTTTATTATCTGAGATTCAATATTGCGAAGATGTTCCGTCATGTCAGCTGGTGTGCTCATAGATATACCGCAGCGGATAGCACTCAAGGCTACAGCGAGAACTTGCGTGTCAGTGTACCAGCGTATGTCGATGCGATTCTTCTCGTCAATCTTAGTGTCGTTCAAATCTTCGAAACGTGTCGTTTGGGTTTTGTTCGATTCACATATTCTTTTCGTAGCTACGATCTGAACGTCTTTGATGGAATCAATCGAGGAAATCGGTTCATTGGAAAGCTTCATTGCATCAGTATTTGGCTCGAGGAGGTATTTTTGCTTTATATCTTGAAATGAAGGGAACGCATTTGAATTATGGTGTGAACTTTCTCTGTACACCAAAGCGATCTTCGATAAGTCCTCTGTGTCATCACTTTGGTACAGCTTCCTTAACTCCATAGTGGATTCAGACACCAAACTAGAGAGCTCACGTATCAAATCATCTCCAGAGCAAGCGCCCCCGACTTCAGCAGAGAAATCGGCAAACAGGTCGACAATTCGACTGAATAAGGTTTTTGCGAGTGGGCACCATATGCACATACTGCTTGCAAATCCATCAAAACCTCTCTGTGTGAACTCATGTTTTAGCTCTCGCCGTATCTCTTCCTTGACTGACGCTACTGATACGTCCAGCCGTTGCCTTATCGCTTCCTTGATTGATGCCTCTGATATGTCACGAAACTCTGGCGGATCTCGAAATTTATCGATAAACGATTTTGTCCAAAGAAAATCGTTCGTAATGTGATGAATCACAGGCTCGCGGCTGATGACGTTTTGAAGATTTTCATGGATCTTCATTGCTAACCAATGTGCTCGTCTTCGCTTAATGATTGCTCTTTTGCCTGCGTTCAAATGTGTGGGATACGGACCCAGAAATTTTAGTTGATGGAGCACTTTTAACAACATCCCAACTGGTAACTGTTGCAACCGAGCTTCGATCATTTTCCGCAGACTCTCGGCACCTCCGTTTTTGATGGAAGACTCGTCAAAGCATTCCAATGGTAAAAATTGCAATTCTATCGATTGACCCTTCTCAATCGGATCAGGATGATGAAACACGTAAGACTTTCTACCATGTTGGAGAACTCCAAACACGTTGAACGCCTTGCGAGGTTCTTCGATCTTCTGTTGTGAATAAACGCGGTTATCAAGCGATCGGTCAGCAACCAAAGTTTTTCCATTACCCTCGGGCTCGTCTTTCACAAGAAATTCTTTCATCAAATATTCTAAAGTACACGGTCGAACTTCGATCACATTAAAAATTTACGCAAGATGTGAGAAGAATGTTTTGGTTAGAAATATGAAAACATCTTTCAACTTACTGTCAGTCGTTTTCTTCTCTTTCCATTCAGGGTCGTACCCAGAATAACGTAGTTCGATCATTCCATCAGTAATGGAATCATAGTGCCTTCTATCACTGCTTGCAATCTCGCTTGGCTTTCCGTAAAGACTTGGTTTGACAACAGCACACTCTTTCGTGGCGCAGCCACTGGTTTCGTACACACTCAAGTCAAGAGAAGGTCTAGGATCACTTCCCAAATATCTCAAATAGGTTACGGTACCTTTTACCCGATCCTTCCGAGTGATAAACTCGAAATGAAACACAGCATTTCTATGGCACGAACGCGCCGATAAGATGTTTTTCGACTTCAAATCCATCGAAACCGTTTCTTTACCTTTATCTGGTACAACACGAGGTGTGCTGAGCTGATTGTCGAGCCCACCCGTTCTATGCTCTACCGATCGTATTTTGATGCGATCTTCATCAAGTACGCTCTTTGCATGCCGTGCTTGATTTAATTCAGCTAGGTTCAAGTCACCAACCGATGCAGCCTTAGTCCGGACCAATTTTTTCCATCCACTAATCGAGGCGACAGCACCAAGGCCTTTTAATGCCGGCATTCCTTTATCTACCCTCCACTTTATGAATGCGTTTGCGATATCGGTAGTTCTTGTCTCAAGGAACTTAGAGGCCGTGTATATATTCATGCTAGTTCGTAAGAACTCCTTACTTGGCTTCGACAGCGCATCGAATGGATCCATAGAGCTGCTCTTCTTTTTCCCGTTCCGACTTCCTTTTGATTTTGCATCGTTATCGACAATTTGACGAACGACAGAGCTACCAACATTTTCGATGTCACCGACTCTTCTTTTCACTCGCGAAGCCCAATCATAAAGAAGGCTTACACACGAGGCTACTTGGACTTCTTTTCCATTACTTTGTTCGGATTTGTATTGAATAAGAGCTTTGAGAAGCCTTGAATTCTTCCCCTTATCGGCGTCAAGAAGGCCCTGTGCCGTGGTAATTCCAACCGACTTTAACATGGCCAACTTTCTCCCGTCCGGAAAGCATCGCGAAAAAAATTCAGTAGAATTCAGGGCATCGTATGTTTCTTGTGAATCTTGGTCCGCTTTTATTGTCTTGGCCCTTCGTCTCTTGCTTCGTTGATCATGTTTGTCATTTCCGCTAGCTGGAATTACCTCTGGTACTGACTCGATTTCATCCCCAATTTCTTCCTCTGAAATGACCTTTCCCTCAGAATTACAAATTTCAAGTTCGTCTTTTATCTGGGTCTTCCAGGCCGAGATCATGGCCACGTTTCCTGAACCTCTTAGTGCCGAAAGCCCAGTTTTCGACCGCCATTCGCAAAACTGATCTGCAAGTGTTTTTGTTTTTGTTTCAATGAATTGCATCCCCGAAAACACTTTAGAGAAGTCGACAAGGAATTCTTTGGCGGCACCCGACAGCACTACCATAGGCCCTGTTACCCATTTCGCAAAATCTTCTTCAGCATCAAATTTTCTTTTCAGACTTGCCTCGATACGCGAGTTAATTCCGATCAAATGCTTAGCAAGAGGAAGCAAATTCAAGTCTTTGAGGCCACATTTTTTCCTCCATGATCGAAACATTTCCACAACAAGTCCACTCTCAGTTTTTTTAAGGCTTAAAAAATCGAAAAGGAGCTTCACTTTTATCGACTCCAGGAATTGAAGTGTACCCGTCGGGAAAAAAACTGACATCGGACCATCTATCAATGGAAATTGATCGTGGTCGACAAACTTTCTGCTTCCGTCTTTCCAGGTTTTAATCGATGCCTTCCATACTTCCAGTTTTTCAGCTAGGAGACTCTCAACATTGACTTCTTGGTTGGAAGCACGAATCATCGAAAAGTGGCCACGTAAATTTCGAATCAACGATTCATGACCTTTTTGTCTTGCAAACTGAATCCTCTGAATTTGCGAAATCGCCTATAACCAACTCGAGTTGCCGGAATGTGAAAATAAAACACCTTTTCGCCAAAAACATGCAGTCCTCTCTTGGCAAAATCCTCAGTAGGTCAATTTCACCGTCTAGGATAGCAACTGCTGCTGTTCTCTCCTTCTCTGTTGATTTTTTCTTGAGCTTTTTATTTGTTACCCTTTTGCGTTTCGAATCACTATTCGTTGATTTATCATCAAACACAGATGAATTTGAACGAATAGTTACGGGCGTATCTGTGATATGTTGTTTTGCAGGCGAACCAAGAATCGCTGCAACCAAGTCCGCACGAATTGTTGAAGTAGAACTAGTCGCTTGCTTGTAGCTATCCAAATCGAATGTATTGTCATCTTCGGCATCATCGAACATCTCAACCATTGATCCACAGTTTTCTGGCGTTTTGGATTGAGAGCGGAAAACTTTATTTGTTGGGGTCGGACGGAGGTTTTCAATCCTCCCAATTCTCGAATCGTTGTCAAAGGCAAATCGGCTTCGTTTGACCGGTCGAAACAAAACGTTCTGTTCTCCATATTCGAAGACACCTCGAACATCAGGAGACAATGTTCTCTTCCTCGATGAAACCCGAGTTTCCAACGCTATTGAGTCTTCCTTTGACCCATTCTGCACCTGTCCGGAAACGCCGTCGTTTTCGCGTTTGCAAACATCCTTTTCCGAACTAGACCCAACAGTATCTGTGTAGTTTCCAGGCTTCGACTCAGCTTTGTCAGCACCACTAGTCACATCATCTTGTGATGGAACAGCTAGACGAACCGTCTCTTTATCACCACTTGATTTCTCTATCGGAGGTTGAATAGTAGACCTCTCTTTTTCTTCTATTTCTATTTTGAGCTCAGAATGTGTTTCGTTTGATTCGACGTCATGACTGATAGCGTCATTGGCTTCTTTTTGATTTGCCTCCATTTTATAGCTATACTAATCTTCAATCTGTAATTGTGATCGTACGTATTGTACAAAAACGAAAAGAAAAAAAAATTGTGTGAGATTTTCTAATTTTTTCGTACTCGTACTAAGTATACGTACACAGACGAAGCAGCACGGCGACGTGACAGAAACACATAACCTCATCGCAGAGTATTGTAGGAGAAGTACATGTTATTTTCCCAAACGACGGAGATGATAAGCTCAACCAATGCAAGACAACATGATTTCGGGGCGAATATCGACCTGCGTAGACTCAACAGAGACCGATTTGGTAATTTCGCAGTCGATTTATTCGGCATTATACTTTATCGATGAAATTATACCCGAAGAAAAAGGTGCATAACTTACCGTAAAAATGATCGACTTCCTGATTTTGTCAACCGAAATTTTCGAACATATGATAGTGACACCGTCGAAGTGTAATTTGTTTGAACGCTGCACTTGATACCCGTAGACTTCGATAGAGACGAACGGCGTTGTATTGCAAGAATAGAACCTTCGGAGAGTTAAAATAATAATTACAACTTCATGTCGTTGCATAGATCCTTGTAATGTTGTGCGCACTGCATTCATTGGGACGAGGCATGACTAACAGTACATGTTCTACATCAGCATGCGTTACGTCGCCGTTCTAATGTTTTAGTTCATACCATAATTATTTTGCTGTAACTACACATCATCTACTCTGAACTACATAGTGTACACTACTACTGGTGGTACAGTAAATTTACTCTATTTTGGGTCTTCAATACCAAAGTTCTTGTTTTTTGTGGACCACTTTCGCAATGATTATTGACACGTGGAAGGTGAATACCCACAGTCAAAATTTTAGTCATGTGGATCGATTCTTGTCCGTTCTTCGTCCGCTCGGGACAAACGTCATCTCCTGACTATTTTTCCATGAATGAGACGACTCAAAAGAAATAATACCAAAAGGCCGAAGTAACAATCATGATGAATCCTTTGAGAAGATCAAGAAGACGGAATTGATAAGTCTCCGTAATCATCGATATCAACCATCGCCGTCAATGGACACAAAAGTAAGAATCAATGGACCAAATATTATGCGATCATCTTTGAGGCCAACGTCGAAGTCGATCATGATACAGATTGCTTCCCTCCTTCTCCTGGTTTCTTGCAGGGCTTTCATACCATCAACAACTTCGACCTCCAAAATACGAACGAACGACCAAAGCTCTCCATCCAGCTCAAAACCGAAAATTACCGCAAGAACAGAAACGGTGCTTTTTTCAACAACAGATGTCGATAAAGATATAGTGGAAAATTCAAACTCGACCGCAACTAGGCCCTCTTTCTGGAAACCGAAAGCAAGTTGGTGGAAGGAAAGAATTTTACTTGAAGACTTGGAAATCGGACAAGAGCTATCAGGCCACGTCGTACAAGATTATCTAGAAGCCAAAACGGGGCCAAAACTTTACTTCGAATGCGGTGTTGGGACAAGAGATCGATTTGGCAATTGGTCTATTGTTAACGGCATGTTAAGACTCGATCGAGGCAAGGCCTCGGTTGCAAGGAAACGGGCTGCACGGTTTCGTAAAAAGGACGATGTTCAATTATACGTTTCTCGTATCCAGAAAGAATGCGGGAGGCTAGAGGTCTGCGCAAATATTGAAGACGTAAAGAAATACGATTCCTGAACCAAAAATTTCAGTCACAACTCTGAAGAAAAATCAGGAAGTTGTTGGCAAAGTTGTCAAATTGCATCCCTACGGTGCAATAATTGATATTGGTGCAAACGTTAAGGGTCTCCTCCATATCACGAAAGTCGCCAGCGTCATGAATCGGTACATAGACAAAGAGAAAGGTTTAAAGTCTGCGGGGCTAGAGAAAGGTGCAAAAGTTAGGCTCATGGTAGAATCGATCGAGAAGAGGAGGCTCTCCCTAGATTTCACAGAAGACGTGAAGGAAGAAGCACGTCAGGAAAAGATAAAAGAAAACGAACCCGCAAACTGAAGAGGAACAATCGGTAGAAGAAAATAATGGGTTTTCCCAAGAAGAGCTCGATGCCTGGGCAGAATACGCCAATCAAGAAGCTCAGACTGAAGATCCCAAAGAAGAAGAGGTTGTCGTCGACGACGACGATGATTACGAAGATGACGATGAATACTGAGTACGATGATTATGACGAAGAAATGGATATCGAATCTTCTCTTGGACTGGATATGTATTAGCCTAATTAATTATCAGTTTTGAGTTATTTGAATTGTCTGAACAGGAGTGCGAACTTTATATTATCTACATTTCTGTGAGAAATCCTCTTCTTTCCAATAGTGTTTTTCCGGCATTTTGAAATTACTGTTGTCTTCCCATCTACCCCCATCCAGGAACAATTTCGGACTATCAACAGACATCCAAATGTCATCCTTTTTTCCCATTCCATCTAATCGTATACGAATATCATTGCTCAGTCGTTCGAAAACATACCCCGCAAAGCATTCCTCACTCTCCTCTTCGGAATCATCATTGTTTGTCGAAGAAACGACAGCCGGGATAATACACAAGACTCGATCAGATTCCTTCAACGACTTTCGACCGATAGGTTTGGCTAAATGCCATATTTCACCCACGTCCTGCGTTGATTGCATTCGACCTCTTTTCTTCTTCTTTTTTGATTTCCCTGAGGAGGACTGCATTACCTCGACCCAGAACTCGCGCGGTTTCTCTTTTGTTTGGTTGTTCTCTTCCGTCTTCTTGCCTTTCTTCGGATCGCTTCCGTAAGATGCATCGGCTATCTCTTCCTGAACTCTCTTTTTCTTTACCCTGTGTACCCAATCTTTCCATAGGACCCTTTTCGTTTGTAGGACCTCTTTTTCGTAACGCAACAACAAGTTCTCGAACTTGCAAACATCGAGTCTCACGGAATCTGGTCTACAATTGCAAACTTTGGCAACTTTTCCGTAGGGAATCCATTCGGGTGTTGCAAAGTTGGTTGCCTCTGCGACATTGAAGCCCCGCGTTGAAACCAGAATGGTAGCTTCCAGGGAACGTAATGATAGCATCGCCTGGGTATTGTACGACCCTTGTATACGGGATTCCTGCCTTTTTCAATATTGCTGGTGATACGAGGGATCGTTTGTGACGCAGGTATTCAGGACATTCTTTCTTGGCATGATGGTAGCTAGATGCCATTAAATTCTCAAAACGTCTAGAATCTTCCCCCTCCGCAACTGCGTACCACACCTTTGGTGCCCCCGCATGCAGATAATTAATCGAAAGCAGATTCATGTCTTCCGTATGGGCACAAAACACGGATGCCCACATTCCAAAATACAAGTATGGCGTCGTTACGCCCGGGATCCCGTGTTTGTCATCTAGCTGATCCATGAGAAGCAATTGTAAACAAGAGTGCAGTTTTGCTATGTTCCATTGACAGTCGTCATTTTCGCTAAACATGGTTCCATCCATATCTGCTCCGTACATGGAAGATTGCATTGTCGGGCCGAGCCGTTTCCAGAATTTTCTTTCCAAGACTTCAATGGACTCGTCCTTGTTCCTTCCCAGTTGCGATTCCATATACTTGTCTGCCTTTTCCCTGAACTTTGACACGGTAATCGGATCATTATCCATGAAAGTAAATTCGTATATCCCTCCTATCCCTCTCACTACCTGTGTCATCGGGGCCGGAAGCATTTTGTCCCCCAGTGGCGTCCCCGACTGCCACTCTGCCCCTCTTCCAGTAGTATCCTTCGCTATGCCCTCCCGGTTCGATAATCCTTCCGGTAAAGTTACCTTTGCCAATCCTGAAAGTTACAACAACGATTAATAAAGATTAGAACGAGTTGATTATTGAAAGATTAAAGAAAAATAAGCCACAACGAAACGACTCACCATAATCATAAGTAATCTTTCGGCTATTGGGGTTGTGTTTCTTTTCGCTTTTGGACTTGCTTCTCGTTCCATGATTGTCCTCCACATTCTCTACATTCGCTTCCTCTTCGTCGTCATCGTATCCCTCCTCGCATTGAGCCAATACTACATCTCGAACGTAATCTGAAAATGTTGTTGACTGTAATTCCGCCAACGTTGGCTTGAAGTGCTTTGGTTGAATCGGATAAAGCGATTTTGTTTTGACAAAATACTGTGCTTCCTCCCTAACCTTCTTATCTCTATTGTTTGCTGGCATGGCGGCAACTATATATATCGAGTGTAAGAGCACTTACACGAAAATTGTTCTGTTGTTGTCGATATCTATAAGCAATGCCAACCCTACTACTCTTATGTTGAATGTACGATTGACATTTCCTGCACTACGTTGTTGTCGTGTCAGGAAGGAGTGTTGAGGTTTCATTTGTCCGTTCAAGGGCAAGGCCATTTTTTCTCACGTTCTTGCTTCGAACGAACATTCATTGTTTTTCGCCTCACTTCTCACTTCCGCAACACCAGATTGCAAGCAAAGCGCGCGTGAAAAGCGTGAAGTTTCATCGATTCGTGATTTTTGCACGCGAGAGGAAAGTTTTTTTACTATTTTCGTGCAGTTGAAGTACTGAAAGTCCGTACAGTCCTACGGCTCGTACGAAATCATACCAAAATTCTATTCGTACCAGTCGTACGCACGAGATTACAGCCTTTGCGGAATTTTCATTCGTGCGATTTCCGAGGGCAGATGCGCAAAATTTTTCCTCCAAAAAAAATTCTCGTTTTCTACTTCAAACTGGTGATCGACTTGCAATCTGTTGAAGGTAACTGTGATAGCATGCAATTATTGTTAGAACTAGTGACACAACACTATGTTTCCTAAGGTGGGATCAGTATCATGTTGTTCAACTAGAAAATTATTGTGAGATTCCTAGAACGCAGATACAGCACCCCCAATTCCTGCTGCTGCTGTTGGAAAAATGAAGAACAAGCATGAACAGTTTGCTTCACGAGGAAATAGGATTCTTTAGTAGCAGTTGCATTTTATTGGAACTCGCAGTTCACAATTGCACCAATCGGTATCATATAGATTCATTCGGACGTGATTTGATAGTCAACCTCTCTGTGTCATGATTCGCGCTGCTGATTGTCTCCTCGATTCGGGTCAACCTCGGAAAGAAGATGCCGCAAATCCGTCTGACACTGATCTTTATAAGCGTCACCATATCGTTGGTACTTTTTAGGCCTCTTTTTTCCAGTAATCGGACCTGACCTTCGAGCTCTTGCCAATAATATCTTTGTTCCTCCATGCGTTCGCTGATGTCATTTTCTTCATCCTCGTCGCCCAGGTCTTCAAGATCTACGCTTAGACCCATTGTTTGGTACGTCTGTTGAAGTCGCTCGCGACATTCCAGCTGATTCCAGTTGGTATGTGATACGTTCGTTCAATAATATACCAGTCCAAATGACCCCCGAGAGAACAAAGAGATTCATAAAGACAAAAAATCCAAACCACCCAAGAGATCCAATCCAGCTACGACTGCTGCCATTTCCTGGATCAACAATCTTACTCGGATCATCATCAGCTTTATTCGCTATAACATTGTCACACTTTTGAGGGGTTGGAATCGTACTTTCGACTATCACTGTTTCTTCTGCAACTGTGATAGTGGGTGTTCCTTGCACCGGCGTCAGGTTTTGTCGGTCCTGTACTGGTGGGGGGCGCAATATCAAGTACATTCTCGTTTTTCTCCTCAATGTGGGGTCTCGGCGAATCATCATCTCCCAACGCTCGTGGCACCATTGACATGTTCGACGCCAAGACCTCTGGAATGGCCATTGGTCGAGGTTCGGATATTGTTCTCGACCGAAGTTGTAGCGATTTTGTTGTCTTTCTCAGGGACCGGTTTAGCAGGAATTGTTGTCGACGTGTTTTGCTTTTTACGAAGAGGTGATTCCATCGAGTGGTCGCTGTCGTCGCCAAAGGCTGCGGATGCTGACCTTCTCCCATTTTGTGGATCAGGAGACATGCTTTTCGTCGATCTTTTTTTCTTCCGAGAAGTCATAGTCAAACAGGATACGGCAGCAACTGACTTCTTTTCTGTAGGATGTGTTCTCTCTTAAGAAACCGGCGTGGTAGAAGAATTGACAATGTAATGAGGAGACTTCTTCGACATGCGAATACAGTTCGTCTTATGAGCCAAGATGATGTGTCGAAAGGGTAATCCCAAGGTTTTGTTCGAAGTCTCATCTCTGAAGTCATCGTGCCTCGTTGTCGTCACAAAAAACGAGATGATAACCTACTTTGAATCACATTTAGTCGAGTTAATCAATCACAGTTGGAGAAATTCTGTCCGGATTCCTCCAGGAATTGAAAAATAATGAGAAATAGTAGAAAACAATCTAAAACCGTTCGATCTTCGTTGACACCTAAAATCGCTTCACGGCTTTGCTTCTCATTCGATCGATACGAGTACGACGATAAGCAATTCACAATGGCTGCCTCCAACCTGCAGAATTCAGTTTCGTCGTCTGTTTCAAACCAGATGCAGTCTGTTTCAAACCAGATTCAGTCTGTTTCAAACCAGATACCGTACGTTGCTTCGTACGTTTCTACGAACGTTTCCGAATGGAAACAGAAAACCATGCTACGAACCTCGTATAGAGAACCTCGTTGAAAGCTGAAACCAAGTCTTCAAAGCTGCTCTCTGTTAAAGTTGTACCAGCTTCTACAGAGCCAACGCGTCGGATGCAGACAAAATGCATCCACTATCCCTTTTTTGATCCTTCAGAAATCACTTTCCTCCTCTCATAATTCGCATTCGAAGGATAGAATAACCTAGTGTAAAAGCTTGAGTACCCGCGAGTAGCAGATGGCAAGAGTGGAGGTAGCAGCCCGAGGGAGAGACGCTATAGGGATCACCATGGTGGGCGCCCATGGAGATCCCCGAAATAGGCCTGCATCTGCAAAGATCTCGCAAGGGGAAAAGGTGAGTCGAAGTAAGCAGCAGTCACTGTTCCTCCGTGTAAAAAGCCAGGAACTCGAGACCGTTGAAGTGTGCTTAGCACACGCGGAAGATCTCGACTGAGCTCACGCTACGGCGGCATGGTGCCAGGAAGAGGGGGGAAACGAACAAACTGTGATGCGGAAACGACAAGGCACCACGATGGTATTCTTTTTACGCACTTCGAAGATAAGGAGACAAGTGTAACTCATAAACCACAAAGGAGGGAGCAGGATGGCTGACAGGAGGGAAGTACTCAATGGAGCGCTACGGGAAAGTTGTTGTGAGAATGCAATGGACCCCGGACAAATCCCTGACGAGCCTGCGTTGATCTCTGCCGACTGGATCGTCCAAAGGACGCTAATCCGGGCTAGTTGGATGAGAACAGGTATAAGCGACAGAAGAAATCACACACAGTGGTCCCCACGGGGATAAGGCAGTGTAAGCCCGGTTAGCCGATGCCGAGGGTCCTTCGGGACCCAGAGCTAGGAACTGGGAGCACTGAACCAAACGATAATTGGCCACTGTGTGCCTGAAAATGTAGGGATGAAGCCACGAAGCTTCATTGACTGTCCATCGATACACTTGTCTCCGGATCTGCCATGATATTTCGATAGAAATTAGCAGATCCACAACTCCCATACAACCGGGAAAACAACCCCCCAAAAGAAGTCGCGAACTTTGTTCGATTCGCGGCACGCTTTCTTTTGGGGGGTTGTACGATTTCGAATCAAACAATTCGAAATCAAACCGATCATTATGATCAAACACAAAACAAAAAATAGAACAAACTAATACCATACTAGTAGAAAAGACATTTTCTTCAATTCGGACTCTTCTTATCTTCTCATTACTTTTTGGTTAGGATTACACCATGATGCCGATGGCCAATACTAACAAGAACCATATCAGTATGAATAGTTTACATCTCCTCTACCATACGCAAGCGATTTCGATTGTTTTTATGTCTATTTCTTTTGGCTTCCGGAAGTGCTGCTACCCTCAATAAACGAGGTATCTCGCTCTCTGACAGAGGCGAGTGCAGTGAAATTTTTCGATTGGATAATAATGTAGATACGCAATTTGCTTGTTATTAGAGGGAGAGTTTCGTGTTTCAATTTTTTTCTTTCTGGATAAAATCATTTACACGTAATACTACCAGTTGTAACCTTACCTTTTCAAAAATAGAAGTTAGTTACCTCTAGCTAACTATCGTGTATTGCGGATTAGAGGCAGCAATCTGCTCGTTTTTCAGGCCAATCACGACGCCAGCACCACGCGCCAGTGCCGCCTTACAGGGTCTCTAGCAAGCTCTCGTTTTGTAGTTTCCACGAGCTTTGGAGGCCCACAAATCACAACAATAACGTCTCGGAGATTCGCAACTTCATCGGAAAACAACTCAGGAGGTAGGTAGCGGGAAGAAAACAGGGCTGAACTGCTGGCCGGGTCGTGCTCCCGAGTGGAATTCGAGTTTTCCCGATCCATCTCGAGGCCTTTCTGTAACGTCGAGACTTCCTCTTCGGGTTATCTCAATACCGGGAAGATCTTCCTCGCCATCGTTGTTCCTGTTGGAATGATTTTCTGCGCTGTGGTTGTTTATTGAAGCGTAACCAAGAAAGCTCCTACGGCACGATCGCAGCCACAAAGCATTGAATGCTCGGACCAGAAGTAGAGCCAACGGACCCATGAATAGAAATGAAAGAATCATTGGAAGCCCCCGAAAGCAGTAATGGACTACTGGTACCGTACAGCATGGAATGCCATTTTTACTGTTACTTCCCTCAATGTCTTCAATCTCGCAGCTTGCACAAGTCGCTGAATGCCAGAGAAAGGAATATTCACGAGTATGGGGAACGCCGTTATTGGATGGCTGCAGTACACAAATGAAACGGGAAACCATCAAGACGATAAGAGAGGACAGGATCGAAGCAAAGAGAACAGTCCATTTTTGCCACTGAAAAGTAAGTTTCCATCGAGCTTTTCGACTGGTCCTCAATGGTAGAACACGCCCGCTCTCTTCCGATTCGACGCCGATTGTAACCGAATTTCGTTCTTTGGTGATCCAAACATGCACATTCTCACAAAATGTCCTTGTCATTGCCATCGCGCAATAAGGGGACCAGGAAACTCGCCTCATCCGCGGTTTGCACCATCCAGAGAATGGATGTCGTTCGATCTTGAAACTCTTCTTCCTGATCTTCTCTCTTGGTTTGACAACAGCGTGCTTCAGCTAGAGCGGAGACACCAGTTATACCTACGCCACCCGCGAGGAAAATACAATGCTTGTAGGATTGAACAGTCTCATACAATGCCGGCGATCCATACGGCCCTTCTATTATCCATGAAGATGAGCTGTCGACCAGAGGGGAGTCGCATGCATTCTGTGCTGTGGAAACAAATTCTGTCGACCAATCACCCAGTGCCTTGACGTGAATTGTGAAGGTCCGTTCCTTTTGATTCGTTTTGCTAATTGAATAGGGATGTGATTGCCACCGAGAGATATGTTCGACGGTAAGATATATATGCATGCCTGGATCCAGTTGTGGCCACGAGTTTGGAATAGGAAAGGTCAAACTAGCAATTCCTCCTCTCATTGAGAAATCCACCTTTCCCTCTTGTAGACTAAAATTAGAGGTGCCATGTTCGACCGATTCTCCGAATGTAAGACTTGAATACCGACGTTGAATGAAGTCGGCGACCATCATAATCAAGGCAGGCTGAACGAAAAACCAAGTGTTGTAATCATGGAGATTCGATCCGAGAAGAAATAGAGCACAGAAAACCCAATGTAGGATACGAAAGGTCTCATAAGACTTTCGTTGGACACAAGGGAGGGATGTCACCCAGATACCAAGAAAAGAAATCAAACCCAACCAACCCATAAAGTTCACCACACCCTCGGTGTAGTATATTTTGTAGGGAAGCATGAGGGAGAACCAATCTGAAAGCGATTCGGTTTGCCAAACGTACACTATCGACAGAAGTATAGTGTGCACCATCAACCAAACTAATGCAGCGTTTGCAGCCCAGATATGGAAGGGAACAGCTTGCTTCGAAGAAATACCAATTGCTTCAAGCATAGGGGATATTCTTTGTACCGGAAGGCATACAATTGCTACATTCCAAAGGGCTGGCCACGCTGCTTTACCACCAATCATCGAGACAATTTTTTCCATCGAAAAACTTGTGCAATGCTTTGTGCATTGATATAGCGGAAAGATTATCCATAACAAGTTTACAACCAGAAAGAAAATAAAGGTTGAATTTTCAGTGATCATGCATCGGATTTTTCGCGACGGTAGCAGAAAGACTAATGCAACCCATGCAGTAGACACGGCAGTCCAAATCCATTCATTTCGGGTTATTCCAGAGAAATTGAGGCGCTCCTGTATATAGAGAAGATCGTTGAAACCCGGAAGACTTAGGAATATCAAACTTCCCATGAGTGCGATAGCAATTGGAACGGCATAAGGATATTTCAGAACCAAGAGGACCTTCTTTCTCGTTGAACCCATGGTCGGAATGAAAAAAGATGATGATATGAAGAATGTGTGACAGGCCGCAAATCGCTTCCGCGAGCCATCGTCGTGCTGGAAGGAAAAAAGTGGCAGAAAGCAACCAAACTTTGAAACTGGAATTTATCGGAAAAGCCTATGAAAGAACACTAAAAACAAAGTCTACAACATATTGGTAGTTTCGGAACGGCCTACATTTATTTATGCGAGAAAAAGCCTTGAAGTCGGCGTTGTTTCGTCGACCCGTGAAAGAACGAATCACGAATGATTTCCATTCCCATAAACGCTGACCAAAGAACACAACAGGTGAATGAATGAATCATCATTCTAATCGGTGTCTTCGTCATCAGCATTGAAATACAAGTCGTAGTTTTTCTCGTTGCGAGAACAATTGCTTTGTTCTACTTCATTTCGGACATAACAATTCTGGAAGACATATCGTTGTTACACTTCTTACCCAGGGGACTGACTTCTCCAATAAACACAACCGCATCGGAAGAGAATCATGGCTCCAGGAATTGGCTTCTACTGCCGAACGCTCGCGATAATACAATTAATGTTCGTGATGACGCCGCGTTTCTATAGCGGTTGTTTTGCGCTTGTCGCACCATCGAATATCTCTGTTCGAGTGCAACAGCGGATGGCGACGACGGCACTTTCGATGGCATCCTCGGTAGATGGAACAACAGCGGAAGCTGCTCTTCTTGAACCAAAGGCCGTTTCGTCCAAGGTTTTCAGCAGTGACCAACGCCCTGTGATACTGTTTGACGGTGGTACGTTATTGTATTTTGTCGAGTCTTAGAAATTATTTCTGTATGATGAAAATCACCACTTCGTAACTCAACTGATATTTTGATTCAATCTGACGAAATTACAGTTTGTAATATGTGCAACAACGCTGTAAACCTTGCCTTGGACTGGGATCCCGAAGGAAAGCTACGATTTTCCGCTCTGCAGTCGAATGTAGGCCGGTCTTTGCTCGAGGCGAATGGGAGAAAAGCTGATGATATTAGCTCGATTGTTCTAGTAACAAAAGATGGTGCATTCATAAAATCGGATGCAGTCCTGAAAATCACCGAAGAGTTGACCCCATTGTCACTTCTTCCACTGAAACCGGCAGCTGTTTTGGGTCGATACATAGTGCCTAAGTTCCTACGTGACATAATATACGATGGTGTTGCCGATAACCGTTATTCAATTATGGGAAAGAGAAACGAGTGTAGATTGGATTCGGATGGTGAATTCGAGAACAGATTTGTGAAAGATGACATAGCCCTGAAAGAATAGATCTTTACTACTGAAATTTTGTAAATTAAATTCCACCAAATTAGCAGACCGAAAGAACACTGTCTAGTACCTCTTGTTGAAAGTCGAAAAAATGAGATCGACCCGGCAACAAATAGAATGTATCCGTCAGGCCTAATCCTTTTTGTACAGCTTTTGCTTCGTGTACCGGAATAAAAGGATCATCATCGGAATGGAACTGATGCCACGTTTTACAATTCTCCTTCATTTTCGAGAACTCATATGGGTTTGTCTCTCCACCGCCTGTTTGCGGCTGTGGATAATACCCAGAAGCGCGTTCGTGTGCGTCACCTAGATCACTGTAGGTTGCAGATACCAAAACGACCGCATGTAGTGGATAAAGTTCGGTGTAACGCAAGGCGGCCTGTGCTCCGGAACTATGACCGACAAGCACAACGTTTTCTGGAGGCCCATTCGTTTCGGCCAGAGATCTCATGTGCGGAACCCATCGATCATCGGCGGGCATGTAGTGGATCGGGAAAGTTCTCGCAAATGCATTTGATGTCTCGATTGTTCAATTCTTCGTAGAGTCTCCCATACCAGTTGCTTCTCCTGATATTAGTGCAGCCATTGCCTGGACAGATGATTACGACAGGCTTTATCTTCATCCTTGACGATGCTCTTTTGTCGACTAGTATTCTGGGTTCGAATGTGAAGTGTTGGCGATCAAGATCGACAAGTGTCACAAAAAATATCCGAACTGCTGCTGGTTGTAGGAAAACTTGGATCTTCGCGGTTTCCCTCACGACGCTTTCTATTTTTTATGCACAACCCGGTGCAAAAATCCTTCTCGCGCGATGATCGATGATGTACGATGACAACGCATTGCTTGTGGAAAAGGGCGCGAAAGTACGTAGTTCGAACATTCGACTGAAGAGACGTCATATTCAATATCGATTCTCAATTACAGTCAACCGCCTTCACAAGTTGGATTCATCGGAAGAGCAAAAGAGGAATCTGACAGAACCGTATTCAAAGCCTGGAATCTTTCATGATTGTGAAGCCCCAAAGGCAGAGTTGCCACCGTTGCTGCCTTTCCAATCGCCATAGCCATCCACTTTCCTGATGTCACAAAATCACCGTCACCAATTGCAGGGCGGTCCTCGATAGTACTCCATGATTCATCCGCACCTGTCGACGTGATTGGCACGTCCGATGTTCATCTACGGAACTTTGATCGCTCTAGGTGTTGGCATTCACAGCTTCATTTCTCCAGGGGCGGAGAAACAACAGTGACTTTGTGCTATCTGAAGTTTCAGACAGGAATACAACCAAGACAATTCCAAATCTGATGACGACGTCTCGTCATCGAGCGAAGGCAATACGTTCGACGCCGACTCGTGGAAGGAAATAAGTCGACCAGAAAGCTATGTCTTCTACAAACAAAAACTGAGAGAAAGGGAATCGAAATCGTCGTCAGAATCATCATTTGGTGCTGAACGGAAGTGGGTACTTGTTGCACTATTGGCATTATTTGTACCAATCTTTTCCATTGAATTTTTCTTCGCCTTGAGTCGACAACTGATCTGTGGAGGCGACCTCATGAATCAGTCCGACTTAGTCGGAATTTCTCTGCTCACCGGCTATGATGAACTAGAAAGTGCCATGCCAAACAAGTAAGCACTGTTAATACTACTTCCCAAATGACAAAAATAGACTACTGAACTAATCTTATTTCTTCTAGAACTGAATAGTATCAATCGAGCCGCACTTTGGTTTTTCCAAATACCCATAGCTTCGAATCCTCTTTTCCGCCTGAGCTCCTTGACATGCTATCCATCAAAGTATCTCTTTTCGCATTCAGACGGGAAAGTTTGTGATATGCCGTCGAGTGCGATGTGACCAGCCAGGACAACAGTATTATTCCCGATGTTTGTAGCGTCGCCCCCCAGACCCCAACAGTACGATGCCTCCGATGGAAGGCAACGAATATGTTGACAATCCATGTCAATATTGGTAGAGATAGAAACCAAATTAGTCCCAAGTATTGTAAGCTGTAGGTAGAAAGGTCGCAGAGAGGGTGAACATCTCATTCGGGTCGGAAATTCCGCAGGCCATCATGCACACCCCGAGAATTATTCTATTAAGCATCAAGAATTTGCCAGGCAAGTGCTCCAGGTCATGGTACGAATCAAAATCGTCGTTGTACATTCTTCCCCATTGCGCCAAAACTATGTGCGAAATAAAGATGGCACTTGCCAAGACCGCAGTTGGATTGAAGACTCTAAGGGCTTCAAACGGAGACTGAAGACCACCCAGCAACTTTTGCATTGGGCTCGCATTGTGTTGGACAGCAACCACATCCGAAGGCAATGTCCAGCCAGCAGCTACCGAGAGAAGCAACAATGCAACCAATGAATCGCATATCGCTTCCAAATGAGCCGAAAATGCGTCCATCGAATACGATCCCACTCCGTTGTGCGCATAAAGCGACAAATGAATCAACTCGAACATACTGGAAAAGGCATCGCAAGCGGCGGCTGCCGTCACCAAGAACACGGCAGCATGAACTGTGGACTTTTCGTAAAGCTGAATCACAATGACGACGCAAAGAGTGATGGCCAATAGGCCACTCACCAACAACGTAATCGTGTGCAAATACTCCAAATGATCCTCATCTGCGGACACATGAGAGCCGTCGTCTTTTTGAAACCAAACACGGAAACAGAAATAAAAGATAGATCAATACAAATGAGTATCGCATAACATGAGTTTTTTGTCTGCAAGACATCGAAAAAGAACTTACTCCAGGTCGTGACGGTATACGACATTTTTGGAATCGACTCGTCGTGCATGTAAAACTCCAAAGAACAGTCCGTGATAACAAAGTAGTAATAATGGGGAGTGTCGTCCTTGTGATTGTTGAGTTCCATCGCAACCTCGGCTTCGTAATGGCCTTTCACCCTCCGTGTCGTAACTTGCTCGCTCTTGAGTAGAGAAGGGAACCTTTTCTGTACAGCTGGGCGCGTTTTTATACTCGCTCCATTTGTCGTCACGGTATAACCTGACAAACAAATCTTTGTTTAGGTCGTATGGCTCCTTGGACTTGAATTCTACCTTGAGTGTTCCCATCTTTCGAGGAGAGACAGCGAAACTTCCCAGCACGTACTCTGTGTCCAAACCACTCAAACGAAATTTGCCAGAGGTCGCTTTGGCTTCGGCAAGATCTGCATCCCAAACCCATATCGAAAGAAGGCATATCAACAGCCATTGCGCAGAGAAACCCATCGTGCTATATCGGCTGTAACTGCTTCGTCTGATGTTAAATATCTTAGAAAGTGGAGACCTCGAACTAAAGCTTCTTGAGACACCAACCTTGAGTTGTCGAATTTCGATGCAATGATTGACGAGAAAGAAGATTTTCGAATATTCAACTGAAACTGGCATTTCGACATTTTCAGTTCGCCTTATGCTTCATATGAGCTGTTTAGTTGCAGAGCAGCGGGGCGCACAAAAATGGAACTGAAATAATCGCTGAACTCGAAAAAGTAAGTTTAATCGAGCTAATCAATTAGCACATACAATTTAACGGCTGTTTGATTAGGTCGATTAAAATATTTTCAGGTTAGTCGAGCTAATCAAACAACCGTTAAATTGTATGTGCTAACTGATTAGTTCGATTAAACTTGCTTTTTCGAGTTCATACGACTCATTTCTATTTTAATCGAGCTAATCAATTAGCACATACAATTTAACGGTTGTTTGATTAGGTCGATTAAAATATTTTCAGGTTAGTCGAGCTAATCAAAAAGCCGTTAAATTGTATGTGCTAACTGATTAGTTCGATTAAACTTGCTTTTTCGAGTTCATTCGACTCATTTCTATTTTAATCGAGCTAATCAATTAGCACATACAATTTAACGGTTGTTTGATTAGCTCGACTAAACTGAAAGTATTTTAATCGATCCTAATCAAACAACCGTTAAATTGTATGTGCTAATTGATTAGTTCGATTAAAATAAAAATTGGTTAAATCAACTTTGCACAGCCGCAGAAAGAAATCACTAACAAAAGACTTGCTAGATGTTCTAATACCTTTTTGAATACATTCTATTCTTTCATTTTCGTTTGCTTCTTTGCCCCGGAAGCTCGGTGAAGTATCAAAACGAAGACTTTTGGCAAGAAAAGGGCTACGGCTAGCATTCTTAGGAGTGGTCACCAGAGGTTTCGCTATCAGTCAGCAGCAGCGGTAGTGCCGACGGTGTGGTTGATGCATGCTTAAGCAAACAGGCGATGCCTATATTGGGCGAATAATATTCTTTCGCATACGTTGGTTGAGAGGTTTGCCACATGTCGACGTTTTTCACGAATGCATCCACTACACGTACCAAAAAGTGGGAAAGGCACGAGAGGAACCCGAAAAAGTACTTAGGTTAATTTTTAATAGGAAAAAGCGAAGAATCGTACGAGTCACCCTGTCGATTGTAGATATCTATCAAAAATAAAATGCTATGGGCTAACTTTATGTAGAGCATCAGGATTAGCTTAGTTTTCGAACCATCTATTCGAGATCGAACGCTCAGTATTCGAATCTCGTCCAATGGTTTATCGTTTTTGTCCTGTCTTGACATTTTCTATTCGAATGTGCAGACGTCCATCCCACTCGTCACTCGTCCAAATACAGTGTGCTTGTTATCGAGCCATGGTGTCGCAACCGTAGTGATGAAGAACTGAGATCCAGTTGGTACCTGGACCTGCATTTGCCATTGAAACCGTAAAGGGTCGGTCGTGACGAAGGCTGTGATTGCGAAAGGAGATGAAAACGAGAAGAGTGAGATGAAAATAATGCAATCGGCAAAATTCGTTCCAAACGGGGATGGTTGCAGTCAAAACTTGTACTTACTCTCGGACAAACTCGTCCTCAAATTCACCTCCCCAAATGCTTTCACCACCAGTTCCATCTCCCAAGGGATCCCCATGTCTGCAACATGAAGCTTGAAATCACTCGATGGAAAATAACGCCATCGTAATACCCCGATCGAGCGTGCTCGGTAAAGTTTTCAAACGTCTTTGGGACTTCGTGAAACAATTTGATATGAATATCTCCCTTGGATGTTCGTAGAATAGCTTTTGAGATCTTTTCGATTTGGGAAGTACACCGCCGCGACCACTTTCGGACACCAAGAGTTGGTCCTGCGCCGTTGGAGCTTCGTTCCATATATCGCGATTGTTAGTGCTGTCGACGTCCCCTTCTGGTTTCAGCAATGGGTCAAAATGAGAAAAGACGAAAAACCGACGTTGCTGATAGGCCTAGCGCAACAACAATAGAATTGTTGATTTCGTCCTTTTTGTCTCCAACCGCGGTTGACTTTCCCATCCCACGAGCCAATTGCATTTGCTGGTTCATCTTGGCATCTCCCAAACACAAACAAAAAGTGAGGAACCGATACTGACTGGCGTCTGCTTTTCCAATGATCTTTGACAAGCTTGTTCTTCTTCCAATCGATAATTTTGATCCCAATCATTGTAGGAAATCAACAAGTATCGCTCGGAAGGGTCCATTGCAACCACTTGCGATGGCAAGGAGATCTGGTTTTCGTATTGATCTTCGATTTCTCTCTCGGTGGCTGCCCGTTTACCGAATTCAACAGAATCCATACCGTAATTCGAAAAGTTTTTGGAAGAGTAGACGCTCAATCGTTCGTCAGTATCTGACTTCAATCTTGGCCGTTGAGAGATTGAAGACCCGAACTTTGTAATCCGCTCCATAGACAACAAAATAGTTTTCGGATATGCTGATGCAATCGGGGATGAGTCTTTTTCTTGGCCATTTTGTACAGGTCCTGTCTTTAGCTTGGATGGGTATTCTATTTTGTTGTTTGCAATAGAGCATGGGGCCCCGACAATGTTTCCCTCCGCGGTTCCGTGCGTGGCATCCCAGATTTCGAGAATTCCCATTTCATCACCACTGATACAGCACTTGTGCCGACGGTTGTATGCCAGGGCTGTCACCGGCTTGGAATGCAACGAAAGAGTCTGAACCAAGCCCAAATGATTCCACAGAATATAATCGAAATATCCCCATCCGAAGCGTGACTAATTGCCAATAGTAATTCTTGAGAACTTGACTCCAAGAAAGTCGCCGCTCCTCCGAATGATGTATTGTTTGTTTTGATCATGGATTTTGCATCAAACGTCGAAACAGTCGTAAAATTTGATCAAGCCATCCTTTTTTCCAATCGAAGCGATTGTATCGTCGCTTTCGTCTATGCACAAGGCTGCTAATGGGCCAACATGTGCTGTAAAGGATTTCACAAACTCCAGGCAGGGGGTCGCTGGTTGATCCTTCTTGCCCACGCGCAGGCGCATTCTCATCCGTAACAGTTGATGTGCGTTTCCAAAACTTGACGATTCCTTCTTCACATGCCGTAATAACGTATCCATATCTTGCAGAGGATATCACGTGAGACACCGCTGCCTTGTGCATAAAGGAAACCTGGTAGTGGGAGGACGATGGGATTTCGTCGAGTTGTCGATTGGCTCTCTTGACTCGTTTCACCCTGGGTTCTTCGCCATCGGCATTCTTGCTATTCTCCATTTCCCCCGCCTTTCGAGTCGAACTATCAGTTGCTGGCCCCATCTTCTATTTCGATATTTGCGGCAACAAAGTACTGTAGGTGCAATTGTTAGGAGTATTTTGAATGGCAGCTGTTGTTGCCTCCCGTCATCGTCACAAACATACCGATGTTTGATCAAGTTAAAATCTCATTCTAGTCGAATGAGTCGTTGTTTGGATAGGGTGGTTCGTTCCGCTTTGCGGGGCCGAATTTTTGGCGGGGGAGCGAATGCCCCTCTCGCGCATTCGACTCATTATTTCGATTTCGACATCAGATCCTCGTCTGATTTCAATCTATTGAACAAGTCACACAATCCCATTTACATTGACCGAAAGAGTGCTTCCAACCATCGTAGCTTCTTTTCTCTCCCGCGCCACAAAATAACCCATCATGCAGGTAAGAGCAGGTTGGAATCGCAAACGGAATCTACGAACGTGCTCCAGATATAAGTCTTGTCGATAAAAGCCATCGTGGATGTATGGATTCGTCGTCGAATCGTGCGGCACGGTTGGCAATTTTCTCCGCCGATTGGCTTGGATACGTTCACGGAATTGTTTGCTCTATCGATTCGACAATTGAACTAACCAAATCCTTGTTGGTCTCTATGACATATCAAATGCCAACACTAGATCTTTATCAAAACATTGACCGGGCGCAAGCAGGCCATGAACTTTGAGCCCGAGAATCAGGTTCTTGCCGTGAAACAGGCCTTGCAAGAGAAGGAAGGTATCCAGGTAGACCAGATTCGATTGATTCATTCGGGAAAACAGCTGGCAGATGATAGGACATTGGAATCTTACAATATTGGAGCCGGAGCCACCATTCACATGGTCTTGCAGTTGCGAGGGGGAAGTCTCTAATTGGATTCAATTTTGACGAAGGTATGGTGCGGCGTGGAAAATCGAATATTGCAACTCCCGTAGATAATTCCTCTCGAAAGGTACAAGGGAAATTGAAACATAAGAGATTCTCGGATCAAAAACAACCATCCTATTGACAATTCGCTCGGGGAAGGAGCTGTATTCGTATCAGTGAGAACGTGTTCATCGGTTTTTGCCACCTGTAAATAAACGAAGTTACGTCCATCTGATAAGAACAACAGTCGCTTATGCAAGAAAGTCTTTCGTTATGAACATTAGAATTATTTCGTAATTGTATGCATGTTTCGGTTTAACATCAAAAGTAGAAGTGCCTTGTCCAAATGAATGGATGGGCGGTCCTGTGCCATCATGAGTGAATGGATTTATGGCGATTTCATGGGAGGCTTGGGCTTGAATTGTATTTCGTTTGCCAGTCGTCGAAGTTTTGGAATATTGACGTCGAGAATTTGCTGCAGCTGTTCGAGTTCCGCTGTTGATACAGTAGAATAGTCGCCATCCTCGAAGGCTGTCGTCAAGCTGGTACTGAGAGGACGTCGGATTCGTTGCCAGATACTTGCAATATATTCATCGGCGTCTTGGACTTGGACGGGCATGAGTGCGTTGAAAGGATGCACTCAACGACTCGAGAGATACTAAGTCTTCTTGAACACGGGTCAAATAGGTCTGGTGGTACCATGTCAGCCCTCCGATTCCGAGAATAGATGTTCCCAATATTCCACCTTGAATGACCGCATCCAAACCAAGATAATTCATTCCTCCGAGGGCAATTCCCGATATAGCAGTAAAACCTAATTCCTTGAGTCTTCCGTTCTTCCATTCTTTGGTATACCGAGACATGGTGTCGTTCCAAATTTTCGAATACACAATCAGGGTGGACGTCGAATCATAGAGGTTTGTGATGACGTTATCGATACGTCGTTTGGGGAGCTTTCATACAAAGTTCGACTACGTCGTCTTTGTTCGCCGCCAAGTCGCTCAAGCTCGCGGGAAGCCCCGAATCTTGGCTATCATCTTCATTTTTCAAACTCATGGTAAAAATTGGTGGCAAGTCCTTACGAGGGATCACCTTTGAGAGGTTCCAGCATACTACGAGTTCGACGTTTTTCAATTGGCAAGAACAGTCATAGAAAATGAAAATAAAACCCAACACAAAAAAAGTGAGAAAATATGCGAAGGCATACGCTGCCAAAACAAGGAATCATTCTTGTTCGCTTCCAATGCCTACTATTGAATCACGTACATGAACCATACGCTCGTGCGAAATCGTGAATCTTCTCAAACTGATCAGCCTTGTTCAACACGATAAGAAGCTTGTGATCCATCCCACTCAAAGAGTTGAGCAAAACCGACATTGTTTCACCTGTCGTACCAGGTTTGTCGGGGTCGAAGAATACTAGCACAATATCAGCTCTTTGTGCGAACCAACCGACAACTCCCGGAAAGTCATAACCTCTGTCCATTGTTTCTTGGTTTCCAGCCGGGGAATCAATCATACCACTATGGAGAACCACAATATGCAAATTGAGTCACATTGATATGGGATGTCGCACTAGGATGAAGTTATTATTTCATTGATCTTCGATACTACTTACGGCGAGTCCACGAGCATAAAGTTGAGATCGCTCTTTCTGTGCTTCAGTTGGGAATGATGAATCAAAGTCGGCCCAAATTGTCTGAGGCCCGCGAAACCTAAATCGGGATCTCCCACCAGAGTTGGGCCATCGGCATCTGCAATATGAAGAAGCAACATATGTTGAGAGGGTGACGAGGAATTTTGTCGTTCATTTTGGTCTCCATTGAGAGTGGAACCGCAGTGTGAAAAATGCACTTACCCGTATCCACCGGTCCTGGCGTAATGACAGTGAATGTATCATCTGTAGGTGCCACACCGGCTTTTTGAATGTCTCGCTTCATGATGTAGTTGATGAAACTAGATTTTCCCGATGAATGATTACCTACAAGCAAACAGAAAGGCTAAGCTTGTGTGGGGAGATGATTTGGGTATAGCCGTCCCTCCCAGCTTTTCGTTCAAACCGGACAGCGAATCGTACAATCGAGAGCATTCCTTAATGATTTCGTTCGGATTTCCGGAGAAAGGTTTCGAAGAGGTGTCGATTGTGTTCATAAATGAACGTTGGTAACTGGTCAAATACGAATTGAGAGGGGAGATGGCGCCGTTGCATACTCGAGAATAAGGCTTGATCGGAGCTGCCGACAGCTTTCGTGAATATTCTCAACCCGGCCGTCGCGAATCTATTGAAAGCGAAATGAGACATCTTGGCGATCGTAATGAATTGATCCAATGCTGAAGGAAGTATCTAAAGTGTCGGTCCTTCTCTTTCCATTCAGTGAGTATCCTTCAATCCACAATCACTACTATTCCAATCAACAGATGTTGTCATGGCATTGTGGAATTCGAATTTCTGGTGGAGATTTTTTGAATTTCATGTCATTTGCGATGATTGACGACTGATCTTGTCAGTCTTGAGTGAAAATCGACTCACTCGATCCATACTTGTAATGAGGGGCTGAATCGCTAATACTCCAAACATATTAAAGGGGACCCCAGATTGAAATTCTAGGCAGAAGGTTGACAACTCCCTCCGCCATCACTTCTTTTCCATTCCATCAAAATGAAACTCAGACTGACCATTACAAAATCCATAACGGGGATTCGATTCGAGAGAAGGGTAATAACGAACGTCAACAACGCGAAGACAAGCAAAGGAATAGGCCCGGGTAAAGATCTTTTATGAAGACAAAATATTCAATAGCAGCTTGGTTTATTGTGGCGTCTTTTGTCACCTACGAAGTCTGCGTATCGGCTCTGACGACAATTTCGACGACAATCGACAACGACAAAGACAACATCAAGTACTACCATGCTATCCGTCGGATTACGCCGAGTATCTGCGTCATGCACATCGTTGCATGGCTGGAAAAGGCAGTCTCTATTTGGTGCCTCGCGTCTTTACATGTCAAGCGATAGCCAAGAAAAAGTGACCAGAAGAAAAGTCAACAATAAGAAGGATAAATCTCTCTTTCGAGCCGACCGATGTTCCTTTCCAACAGGGGGTGGGGAAGCAGATCCGAATGTTTCGAATTGTTGAAAAAGAAACGAGTATTTCAAGAAATAGATTCCGAAATGCAATGTATATCGGGTCCGAAGCAAAAGATTCCCATGGACGCAGCACTTTTTGTAGATGGAAAGAAGGAAGTTCCCAAACTCCCGCCTCTGTTAAGGGTTTTTCACAAACCGAAATGGATGCTCAGTGTGATGAACGACAGCAAGGGTCGGAGCAACCTGAGTGATTTGGATGAAAAATACATCAACTAATATGCATCCGGTAGGCAGATTGGACTACGACTCGTCGGGATTGCTTCTCTTTAGTTCGGATGGGAAATTAACACAAAAGCTGCTTCACCCAAGCAACGAAGTCGAAAAGGAGTACGTGGCACTCGTTGTTGGAAAAGTCGACTGAAGATACTCTCCGGGAGAAACTAGGCGGGAGGTGTTCAGACAAGCGATGGGACCTTTCCAGCGACCGTTGCTCGATACCAAATTCGTCCCAGGACAACGAGGTGATACCAATCATCCACGACATAATTGACAATCTTCCCGAAGAGTATGATCTCGAACAACTCGAGAAGAACGGTCATCTTCACTTCAAAAACGCTACCGAAATGAGTGAGGTTCGTCTTGTTGTGGAAGAGGGAAAGCATCGAATGGTTCGTCGTATCTTGGCCAATTCGGGTTATCCAGGTGATCGGGCTGAAACGATATCGATTAGGACCCATTGAATTGGATGAAGACTTGCTTCCTGGATCGTTCCGAGAAATCTCATCCGAGGAAAATTCATGGGCGGAAGGCTTGTTAAAAAAGAAATAGCAGTAACAACTAGAACCACCAGACTAGAGAACTAGAATTGAAAAATTTGGTACGCGTCTGCTTCAAACGCACAATAGAGTTCTGGGGACTTCCACCGCTATCAAACTGTCCACTATCGTTTGCGTCTGCTTCAAACGCGCAATAGAGTTCTGGGGACTTCCACCGCTATCAAACTGTCACTATCGCTTTGCGTCTGCTTCAAACACGCAATTTAAGGCAGGATACTTCCACCGCTTTCAACTTGTCAATGCCTTTTGTGTTTGCTTCAAACACACATTACAGTATGCGCTTTCAGTCGTGTTTGATACTCAAGCTAAAGTATTGCTCCAGTTCTTTTTGTGAAGGTTAATACGGCCCCGTGGAAAGCAGTCCCGATTATTTATGGTAAAGACAGAACCGCTTACTTTTTTCAAATTGAATGAGTGGATCCATACAATACTCAATGCAACGCATCATACTTAATACAACCCAAATATTCGAAAATGAGTAAACTACAATACACAAACAACGGAGATCAGATCCATCGAGAAGGGAAACGACCAATGCCACTATCGGTAAGAAAACATATTCAAGAAGTTTGACGCCATCTCTATAATACGATCGTTCAAAAAGACAGCGTCTTTTTCTCCATAGTGTAAGTATGGGGAATTTATCCACCGCATCATTGCACCAGGAACTATCCATCAAAACTATCTTCTTCGAATACAATTGAATCTACATAGGACGAGTTGTCAGTAAGAATAAAGCAACCATGATGGATGTGGATACTTTATCGACATTCATGGTATCTATCGTGTTGAACTACTGTACGGTTTGCGGCGAATCTCTAGAGGGAGTTCTAGAGGATAGCCCCAAGTCGCCCGCAACTGTCAAGGTTTCATCGACGAGAAAGGAACCGCTAGACTTTAATCATCCTCAGTCGGATCCAGTCGTCGCGTATTCTGTCGACGGAATAACTATTTGCAATAGCTTCGACCTTGTAGATAATGAAACAGGAGAGCCTTTCGAAATTGAAAAGATGAGCGGGACAGACATGATTTTCTTTCCACGTCCTTCCTCTGAAATGCCGTTTTCGCTACGAAAGAAGTATCCTAGTCCTCAATCACCAATACAAGTACGACGAAATCGCAGCGACGAAAAAATCAGGCCCAGTGAAATAGAGAACCCGTGTTTCCTCACTCCAAAAAGACGAATATCGGTGAAAAACGTGATCTCTCCACCGAGGGAAGTCGCCTCGAAATGGATCACCATGGGATTAAAGAATATCAAGAACTCTTCTCCATTACAACAGCGTTTTAGTCACCACAATACGTCGCCCAGTAGCAATAATTATCACAATCAGCAATTTCCGTTTGACGAAATGAAAATTGAGAATTCGCAGCGACCCCCACTCGCGATTCGCGCGCAGTCCCGCCGTCAGACACAAACAAAAGTGCCTGCGACCATGACAGGCGCCCGGTTCAATCCTGAAGACATATCGGTAAGAAACAATAACAATAGCATGAACGGAATTGAAGTTCGAACACCGACATCAAGAACACCGACAAATTATAGAGACGATAAAGCTTTGTATAATCTGAGTGATGAGAATTTTGTAATACAAGAGTTCGGATTACAACGAAAGCAATCACACAACCAGAAGATGCCGTCACACTGGAAAAGCGCGGTGGATCCGCGATCCGGACAAACCTATTACTTTCATGAGCTCACTCGAGAGACACAATGGCGAAAGCCTATGGAATTAGCTTCCGATGAGGAAAAGAGTGCAATGGAGCAAAAGGAACAAAAGGAGAAGGACTTCTTTGCAGCTATGGAAGCCAACATCTTAAAGTCAGTTGTCGAAAGGCGTGGTACCGGGAACTCCCGCCCAGAATAGATCGGCGGCAGCAACGAAAGAAGAGGCACCGGATGACGAACGCAACGCTTCGACAGTCGAGAAGAAGAACAGCCTCCGAAGGGCGAGATCCCGAGCCGGGAGGCCAGAGTTTGTGAGGACCATTAGTACGATGGACGAATCGGTCTTGACGGATGTAATTCGCAGACAACCTTCGTTTCGGAGTGTCAAAACAGGGTTGTCAAAGAAAGACTCATCGCGCCAACTGGTGGAGGGGCTTGATGATTTTATCGGTGCGGGATCCAGTCACGACACTTATTATGACTCGTCGTGCAGTAGTAGCCTAGCAAGTCATGGTAGCTATCTCGAAACTCTGGAGGAGGACGCTCATGAAAATAGCTTTAGTGCACTCGATACTTCGCTCAAGGAAGATCAATTAGTAAAGGAAACCAAAAAGCTCGAGCGATCCATGTCGATAAGAAATGACCTGAGCTACCAAGAAACGCAAGCACTGAACACACTTTTCACTTTAACCAAAGAGATGATGGAGGCCGACAAGGAACTACCAAGTGACAACACTGAATTGAAACGATCAAGTATTCAGTCTGCTGGGCCTACTTTGGGCGGTAATATTGGAAGATCACTTCCCCGAGAATTGGAGCTTGGAGACTCTGATGGAAAGAAAGAGAAGGAAAAGCCAGTAGAGAAAGAAAAACCAGCACCTACAACGGGAAGGAGAGGAAGGGCTGCAAGAATGCTTGCCAATTCTGGAAAAACGGCGAAAGACCTGTTGCAAACTTCGGTTCCACGTCGCAACACTTGTGGAACGATGTATATCAGAACAACAATGTCTGCACCCGATAAGGATGCAACAATTAGAGTAAGTTAGTGGTGGAAGATAAATAGTGTGGATCGGAAGATTAATAGTGTGGGTCGTTTCCTTGTATGTATGGATGGTTGCCATGAAATTTGTCCTCATCGAAATTTTCTCTGCTTTCATCTCTACCTTCTACAGTGCGTTTGTGGGGTATATCGTTCGCATATCATTTCTTCCGTACACGCGTGGCTCACTGCAGAGGAGACAGAATCTCTGGCCGTCTTTAATGATTATCCGGATGATGCTTATGCGATGGAACCAAACCCTACTCTCGATGAGATTACCACTTTTTACAGAGACATTTTTTATAAGGCACAGATGGAGGCAGATTGTATTATCATGTCCCTGATATATGTTGAACGTTTGATTAAGAAAACAATTGGCAAGTTGCGTCCCAGGGCAACCAACTGGCGTTCGCTTTTATTCAGTTGCATGATTCTATCCAGCAAAGTTTGGGACGACTTATCGATGTGGAACGCTGACTTTAGCCAGTCGTGTCCACCGGGCGGTGTCAATTTTTCGCTACAACGAATCAATCAGCTTGAACTTGCAATTCTGAACACATTGAAGTTCAATGTCAAAGTACCTGCAAGTGAGTATGCAAAGTACTATTTTCTACTACGATCAATGTTGATCAAGAGCGGACTGGGGGGAGAAGATCTTGGCTCTTTAAATCCACTCGATGTGGACGGGGCACGAAGGCTCGCACAAGTGTCTTCTCAATTCGAATCGACGTCCCTGATGGATAATGCGAACACATTTGAATTTCAGAGGAGTAAAAGTTTGGCCGTCGGAAGTTCAAAATCCTTTCAACAACCAAAGACAAAGGTTGGTCTCGAGCAAGTCGTAAAGATGTAATGAAAAAGCGGGATGAGCCTAGATCATGTTCAATGGATATATTTGATGCCCTCGAATCATTCAGCGATTCCGATTGATTGAAAAGCGATTCTGAAACAAAAAAGCAGCTATGTTAAAACGTTATTTAGAGATCTCTATTTTGATACTTAATCTAATCTACTGAAATGTTATTAAAACTAATGAAGTGAATCAAGCGGCGAAACGACGCATTGATTCTATTGTGCGAATCGAACGAGAAGAGTTCTCGTCCGATTTTGGTTGGCAAAATTTAGTTGCAAGTACCCTAAACTTGGCAACTTGTGCGAAGATTCAGAAAGACAGAGTCCTTCAAGTTTGGATCTCTGAAATTTCTAGCTTCCTTTTGGAGATCTTTCAAAAGGCTTCCATCCATGCTCTTTGTTCGTCGATCTCTTTGGGTCAATTTTGACATCATCTGACCCAAGATCGGGTTATTCTTTATTTCCTGTTCCTCGGAGCCTTCCCTCTGCCCAAGGGCCTCCTTGTCTTCTTTGACTAAACCACTCCCCAGGAGCATGTTTCGAATCAAGAAGTAGTACTTTGCATACTCGCTTGCGGGGACTTTTACGTTGAATTTTAAACTCTTGAGCAGAGCCAATTCCAGCTCATTAATACGCGATATAGTGAACATCGTAAATCCAGTCGTATGTGCCGTCACGTTCGCGAAATCATAATTCCACATACTGAAGTCATCCCAGACTTTGCTTGCCATGACCATGCAAGAAAATAGTAGCGACCTCCAATTTTGTGGCGTTGGTGCTAGAATTCCGTTTGTGGTTTTGATCAACCGCTCGATATAAATGAGTGAGAAGATGATTGTATCGTGTTCCATTTGTGAGCGCTTGTAAAATGCCTCGTAGAACTCTTCGATCTCTTCCAGAGTCGGATCACTCAACGGACTTCTCCATCTTGAGCGTCCAAAGTCGTCGTCGAAAACGTCAAATTCCAGAGACGATCGAGCCTTCTCTTTTTGCCAAGCATCCGTATCGTCTATTGCTTGCCTGACGTGAGCCTTGAAAATACCACAGACGCATTTGATGGTAGCCTTGACGTCGGGATTGGTCATGGTATTCTCTACATAGATTGTGCCCTCCGTGTTTCGCCTCGTGTGACCAGCGGTCGGCCGCCTCGAATTATTTTTCTGGTCGCGAACATCAATAGATGCATTAGGAGACTTTTTCTCCCCCGGTGAAATTGGAGGTTGAAGACTCTTCTCCATGCTTTGGGGGGAAATTGGAGGTTTGAGACTCTTCTCCATACTTCGTGGGGAAGTTTTGAGTTCGCCACTACTGCCGTATTGTTGTGTTAGACTGCTCGAGCTAGGACTTTTACCTTGAGAAGTACTTCGTCCCGGCAAAGGAGGTCGCCCTCTCGGAATTGAATTTTGTCGCGGAATTGAATTTTGTCGTTTTGGTTTTTGGTTCGTTGGTTCCTTCGACTTTGGTTTCCATTTGAGCTGATCTGGCTGACTACTACTACTTGTTGGAGGTACGCCCAATTCCTCTAATAGAACACCATACATGGCAGATATCGTCCGCACGTGTGTTTTTGGTAATGGCTCTTTCGGTGGAAGTTCCTCTTTTGTTTCTTCGCATGGAATTCCAGGAATGACTTCACCTCGAGACAAACTGTCCATGATATTCTTTTCCATTTCGTCGAAAAATAGGCGAGCTATGCGCCTTCTCTCTTTTTTCTTTTCCTTTTCTATATTTTTCAGCTCGGAAGGCTGTGTTTAGGATCACAATGCATCAAAATTTAGAGGTGAGTGAGGTTACGGACAATTGCCAGGACACAATTGCGCTTGATCGTTATTGTTGTACATACCTTCTTCCATTGCGTTTTCCTTGAAACGGCATCATAGTAGTAAATTTTGCCCGACTGTGAATCTATAGCGGTCTTCCATGTAGCTGATTGAAATGGTGAACTCTCCGAATTTTCGTCTGATTCATATGCTTGATCCATATCCATTGCCTCTTTCATTGTTGGTATGCGACTCTTCTTCTTCTTCTTTGCGTACAAAAGTCCACTTCTGTGGGTTTCCTCATCAAAAACGTCATTTGCATACCAAAAGTCATCGTTGTCCCAGAAGCACAAATCTTCCACGAGTGATGTCAGAATGGAGTTTCTTCGAGAGGGATTCTCGAGGTATTTCAAGTTTTGAAGGAGATCCCTCTCCGTTGGTTCGGGTGGGGATTCAGAGCAGAACATTGCAGCTAGTACCAATTATTGAGACCCAATGCAATGCACGCTGCTCGGAAATTTGTGACGAAATACCCTCAATGCTGATGGAGTTGACTTGTTTTCCTCTGTTGGATCGTTTTCATAGGTTGATTTCCCTGTTGACTTGGGGGTTCTTGTTTTAATTCAATTCCCGAAGTCTTTCGGTCGCGGTAGCATTCCTCCAAGACTTTGGGTTATGTGAGTGAGAAAGTGAGTGATTTGCACCTTCTTTGTTGTCAGCCAAAGTACCTCATTCGTTTCTTGTAGTTTCATCAACTTGGTGTAACTCCGTCTGATGTAACCGTTCAACTTCAAACTTTGGTGCAATTCTCCGGAACCAAAATAGGATTAAAGATGATACTCCGACCAAATTCAACAAGGAATTTTTTAGTCCCTATTTTGACACTAAAGTAGATCCGAGTCAAGGTATGTGCAAAACAAGAAGCCAATTTTGAATTTTTGAAAAAATTCTCCGATTTGGGCACACAAACTGCCACTTCTTCACAGAAGTCCTCCTGCGATAGAATCCGACAACAAGGTCAAGCAAACTCACTTTTGTAGTTTAACAATCCTATCGCAACCAAGCAATAGGGTTTTAAACAAACAATTCGAAGAATGAATATCATTAATACCATTTTGGGATTTCTGTTCCTCTGCCAGTGGAACGTTCTCGTCCACGGACAAGAAATCTACGGAAGAATCCAATCCTGTCATGGGTGAACCCTCGACAAAAAGCCCGAATTGAAGTCCTTCGTAAGGTACGGCGGGGCTCAGTGCTTTGAGAATGTCGAGGTTCAGTACCAAACAGGTCAACGAGCTACGTTGACAATTTTCCATGACGGAGAAGAATTCGAAAAGGTGGACCTCGAAAGTATCGAAACCGAGGCAGAAATGATCCAGATGATGCTTGACAAGAACTTTCGCTGGAAGTCTCCAGAGCACGTAGAAATGATTCGACAGCACGGAAGGGAAGAAAAGCTGAGAGAAGATGCAGAACGAAACGAGCGCATGGAGGAGGCAAAACGGAAAATGGAGGCGTTTAGGAAGCAGAAGTTGGAAGAGAAGCTTGCAAAGGAAAAGGCCGGAGAATTGTAAGGGTATGAATACGATTGGTTCAGTACAAGAATGCGATTGCGAGTGCCCCTACTTTAGAGAATGACGACCAAAGGCTCATTTCGATGAATCGAAATGTTTTGGTCTGATATTCTAAATAGTGACACCACGATCCATTTTTGAAACATTTCCAGTCAATAAGAAAGTTAATAGTTTATTTTCCTTGTTCTCGCAGTTTCTTCTTCTCCTTGAGCATAGTTCGAAAGTCTTCCATCAGTTGAGCTTCCTTTTGTTGGTTCTCTTCCATGGTGAGAAGAGCAAGTGCTCGCTGTTCCTCCGCAGAATAAACTTGGTTTTCTTTACGAATACGGACCGCATTCATGCGTGTGTGTCTGGATCCGCTCATGACGTAACCAGAACCCTCCCATTTGTCGATATCGTCGCCAGAGAAGCCAATTTCTCCACGTCTTGGAATACGCAAGTTTTGTTGCACGTACTGAGCCAAAGCCTGCCCCTCTCCCGGAAGCAACGCCTTTCCATACGATGCACCACCCTCCGCAGCACCACCCCCGCCAGTGTTCGCTTGTTGCAGAGGCATTGGTCCCTCGTCCTCGCTATCGTCGTCGTTAGCACCTTGTACCGCTTTCTTAAAAGCCTCTGCCTCCTTGAGATCAGAATCGTTCATATTACTCAGTGCCTTTGTTTCGCCTTCATCCGTATTTGTGTCGGGATCCAGTTTGATCTTTTTGTCTTCCCGCTTTGCGCTTTCGTTTGACGATTCAGACGAGCTACTACTGCTGCTACTACTACTACTGCTCTCGCTACTGCTACTTCGACTTCTCCGCCTCCTGCTTCGTGACGATCGCTTTCCGCTTTCTTGAAGATCTGCGTGATCGACTTTTGCTTTTGCGACGGCGATCTCCCCTGCGCCGTCTTCGGCGGTCCGATTCGTAGCTCTCACTGGACGACGAACCACTACTCTCGGTCGAAGAGGAGGATCGACTGGAAGCAACGGAGGATTCGTCTGCGGAATCTTTTCCCCTACTGGATTCTTTTTTCTGTGGTGGTTCCTCTTCCTGTTTGCCCGGGCGCGGTGGGCTCGAAGACCAGAGTTTCCGTAAATATTGAGAACTGTCGGCAGCATCTCGTCTATTCCTCCCCCTCGAAGGAGGAACATATTCTACATCCTTCCAGTGCCGACCTAAATCAATTAGCGTGTCACGTCGGTCTTTCCCCCGACGTTCCAATTCGCGAGGAGGCAATCTCCGACCACCACTTGGTTTATTGCTGTTGAAGGATTCTCGACCCGTGTACTTCCCCGTCTGTTGGTCGACATCTTTCAAACTCAATCGGATGCGCTTTCCCATTCGTTGATCGGGTTCCACATCGAGAACCACGGCATGCACCGATTGATCGAGTTTCAGCACATCTTCCACTTTTTCCACCCGATGGGATGCCAATTGGCTGATGTGAGCAAGTCCCTTGTGGTTGCGTTTTTGTAGATCTTGGAAACTCACGAATGCCCCATATGCTTCAATGCGAGATACCTCCCCTTTAACCACAAGACCGGGAAACAGATTCTTGTCTTCCTTCTCGTGTGACGCAGGTCCATAGTAGGGTCCATCGTCACCCCGTCGATCCGACCTGTGGTGTGATTGGGGGCGGGAATCGTGGGAGCGGTACGACGACGAAGGTTCTGCTCTGAACTTGGTGTCCCGAGACCGACCAAATTCGTCCCTCGCGAATTCGGGCATTGTGAACTTGGAATATGACTTGATTGGTCTAGTTCTCGTTGTTATTGTTGTATTATCAGCAGCAGGTGTCCTCTCTGTCTCTCTGTAAAAATGGTGTTGTACTTTTTTATGTTTTCGAGAAAAATACCGCAACTGATCCAAACATGCTGTTGACTGACGAACACCAGACGATCTGATCACCTGCGCCAAAATAAATCATGCGCGAAAGTCATCTTGGAGAAAAGAGTCTCTCAAGACATATCGTATCAACGGCTGTATTCAGCGTGTTCGTAGTGAAATGTGCGCGGAAGATTCGCCTCTCTTTTTTTCTCGGTTGCAATCAGCGGTGCAGCACGACTCTTTGATTGGCAACCGATAGCAATGATCAATTCACGCTTGAGATTTAACACGTATTTTTCATGAACTTTGGGTGACACAAGACATATCAGGACAACACCAGAGCAGGAATCTCTGTATCTTCGAATTATTCTTGAATTATCGAACAATATCCAGACTCAAAATGGCAGGTACTGAAACAGGCGGAAGACGCAGAAGATCATCTTCCAAGAAGAAAGGTGGCGACAACAAGAAAAATGATCAGCAGGTTGTGAAAAAGGGCCAAGGCAAAGGCAAGGGTCGTGGCGGTGGTGCGAAACACGAGGCACCTGCCGCAAAGAAAAACCAGCGTCGGTTAAGTGGGGGCGCCGTCGCCGCCAAGGGCAAGAAGGGGAAAGACAATCGTCGCAACAGCAAGGGCGGGGCAAAGGCTAAGCCAAAGCCTGAAAAGAAGGAACCTTTGACTGCGGAACAACTCGATGCTAGCATGGATGACTACTGGCAGAAGAGCAAAGACAAGACAATCGTCTCGAAGAAACTCGACAATGATATGGATGATTACTGGTCAAAGAAGGGAGAGGAGAAAACCGAGGAGGAAGCTACGGAAGATAAAGCTGAAGCTAAAGAAGAAGAAGCTAAGAAGGAGTAACGATGGAGTGACTGTTGTCAGCTGATTATCGAGTCATGGCGTTGAAAATCTAAGCTCTACTGTATATGGATAGTTCGAAAAAGCTACGGAACATGGGCTTTGGAAGGAGTGTCGCAATCGTAGACCAATATATTTCGAACAATAAAGACGAAGTTTATGACGTACGAAGAACTTCTTTGCAAAGAAAAAAGTGTGTCTCCACTAGTCGGGACTTACTTCTATAAAATCTGTGATGATCCAAATACTATATTTCGGACTATCACTAGCTTCCTTACCCCAGCATAGTACGAGGACAAACACCAATCTCTGCTGGTTGCACAATTATACGTGCGCCGTCGCCTTGGTAACAGCTGCATGAAATACGTAGGTCCTATCTGGGAAATCGTATGAATAGTTTGTCGGTTCCAGGTAGTTGTAGTTACCCGTTTCTGGTTTTGTATCTTCGTGCTGTCATGTTACGAAGCAACAGAATGGAGAAATTTCATCAATTTTTTTCCCATCTTTTTCTCAGTTTTTGGGAAGAAATCGTTTTTTGTCACTACTTTTAAGGTTAGGGATTTCATCTTTCCAACCAATTCATTGGCTGATTGCGTCACCAGAATTCGATTTCACGGTTCTCTTCAACAACACTGAAACCGTAGACAGAAAAAGTGTCAATCCCGCGAGGTAAATATTACGTTCCTCTTGCTGGTACGCATGTCATGCAAGTCGTGAAAGAGGGTAAATGTGAGTTAAAATTTTTGAAATAGCTCTGCACTGTGCGCGAGAACAGTGTCACAAGAGAATCGAAATCATTGCCAACGGTCGATGTGAAATAACGAAATAATAGAGAAATAATGATAGAGAAACATACCATTCTCAATTCAAGAAGAAACTTCAAAATAATCGATCTGTTGTACTTTCTCTGTCTCTCTACTAGGAAAACATTTCGTTGACAATACAACAACATTTTCTGCAGCATGGGGATTGCTCAGAGCAACCATGAACGCGACGAGACAGAGCGTGTTCTGATTGCCGCACGCCCGAATTACCACAGATGCGACAATACAGTTATCACGGCCAAATTCACTGTGTTCACTTTTCTGCCGCTCGTAAGTGGAGATGGACGGATGATATGCAGGATGGCAACCACTTTTTGAAAAGTTAATTGAATTCTGTGCAAGATTCACTCACATTGCGTTATGTTCGCTTGTTTCAATATTACCAAACAGGCTATCAGAGAACAATTTCGGAGATTCGCTAATGTGTACTTTTTGATCATTGGGATAATAATGTTCATCGGAGAAACTACTCGATACTTTCCGTCGGCATACTCTTATTGGACAACTCTCGGGCCTTTGGGATTCGTAATCAGTTGCAGTCTGTTGGTAGAGGGGTCTGCTGACGTAAAACGACATCGAAGTGATGATGAGACTAACAATGCGGAATGTATCATATTAAGACGTTCTGATGACATCAATCGAGAAAAGGGAGAGCGAGAAGGATCAGTAATTGGGGGCAAAAACGTTATCGTGAATTTATCGAAACAAAACTTACGACTTTCAGCAGAAAAAGGGTTACCATTGACAAATGAAGCACCTGATCTAGTTATGGTTGCGTTTCAAAAAATTAAACGAATGAATATACGACAGGGACATATTGTGCTGATACGGAACCGAGAAGAAATCCCTGCTGATGTAGTCATTTTAGCAACAAGTGGTGAAAATGGTTGCGCTTATATCGAAACAAGTTCGATCGACGGTGAAACGAATTTGAAGCTTAGGAACACTCCTACTCTTCCTTCGGCTGTCACGAGAAGTTCAAGCGACGATAATCTCAAACAATCGGATGAGGATGAAGATGATGGAAAGAAAGCAATTCAGTCTTTAGAAAGGGCTACAAAAAATATCACCCGGCTTTCTGCTTTGGGTTATCCGGACGGGGTTCCAGCGATAGACCTTGCCGAATCATCCACTGGACATGGCCCAACGAGGCCGAAATCAATTGTCTCTCCTCGCCATAGACACGAGAGGAGTGACAAATCCTTAGACATCAACAACCAGGATCAAAAAGACGATATTCCAGTTATTGCAACTTTGGTTTCTGAGACACCGAACTCTCACATCAACACATTTTCAGGAAAGCTTGTGTTGCCACCCTCGGAGAAAGGTGGTAATTGTGTTGAGATACCTCTCGATGCTGAAAATATTTTGCTTCGAGGGGCAGTTCTACGCAATACAGAGTGGGTGATAGGGTTGTCGTGCTTTACAGGCAAAGATACAAAGTTGGTTCGAAATTCTTCACAGACTCCTTCAAAATTCAGTCGAATTGACGTTCTCATCAATAAATGCGTTGTGCTGATCATCCTATTCATGCTCCTTTGCATCGCGTATCTCAGTATAAGAGGTGTTTGGGTGTCGAGGAATAGATTCGACGAACTATGGTAAGTCAGTGCAACCGGCATTTTGTCTCAAAAATTTCTCTCAGAATATTTCTCACCGAGCTTGTGTAAACTCTTAGGTATGCCGGATTGAATCATAATGCAACAATGAAATGGCCGTACTTGCCAGACGATTTGCCACCACCCGAATGGATCGATACGACGGACAATCTCCTTCAAAAGTATCTCACATTCGTAACGCTTCTGAGTAATTTTGTACCTCTGAGTATGTACATTACTCTCGAGGCTGTCAACTTCTTCTGTTTGTGGTTAGTATATGTTGATCCCGAAATGTACGATGACAAATCAGACACCCGTGCTGTATCGAGGAGTACGAATGTCACTGACTTAGGTCAAGTTCAGCATATTTTTTCGGACAAAACTGGAACGTTGACTCAAAATGTGATGCGATTTAAGAGATGTTCAGTGGACGGTATGATTTTCGGAGCTCCAGTCGCAAAGACAAGACCTAAAGACTCACCTGTTGATAAAGGTCCCTTACCAGCCTTTCATCCTACTCGACAACTTGTCGTGGGAAATATCGACTATAGCGCTGACAGAGACCGCGTAAGAGCATCCCCTGGGATGACTTTCAACGCCGAAATGTTCATTCGCGTCATGAGTTTATGCCATACAGTCGTGGTGGAAAAGGATCTTGATAATAAGAAAGAGATCGATGAATCAAAATCTGTCAGCTCCAGCGGATCGAACTGGATGTTTTCTGGGAAAGGGAAAAGAAGGAAGAACTCAAAAAAATTTGGTCGTGTTGGTAGTGACATGAGTGGTTCTAGTTCATATATACTAGAGACTGTTTCCGAAGAACCGGGTGATCAAGGTCTTCTTGATTTGAGCGAGAGAGGTACAAGCAGGTCCAGCATAGGATCTACAATGGTTCGTGGTGGTGACGGTGAAGGTGATGCTAGTTCAAGCGGTCCTACCGAAAAGAGTCGTGACGGAGCTCCGGTTGGTTTTGCCTATCAGGCAGAGAGCCCCGACGAGAATGCTCTCGTATCGGAAGCTTCCAAAATTTTTGGCTTCCAGGTTTTTGATCGTAATTCCACTGGGATTGTCTTGCGTTGCGATCACCCAACAATCTTCAGTGATGAAAATCTTGTTTCAGATTTGCGAAATGGAAAAATAAGTCCCAAATCACTCGTTTCAAATCGGGCAACCGGAAAGGTTCAAGTTGAAAGAAGTGAGGAGGAGAGATTGAAGTACACCAAGAACAAGAGAACAGAAACGTGGGAAATTCTAGCTGTTAACAAGTTCGACTCTCATCGTAAAAGAATGTCGATATTGCTGCGATCTCCTCCTGAGCTAGGAAGTGCTGTTGTCCTGTTTTGCAAAGGTGCAGATTCAGCCATGCTGGATCCAGATGTTTGCTCTGGTTCTCAAAACCTCTTCTCCGGGGATGCAGTTTACGATGCGAACAAATCAAGCCAATTAGAAAGAACAGTGAACGAGAATGAAGCTTCGGAATGGGACACAGCTCAGATGCTTGGAATTCAATCTCATCTTGGTGAATTCGCATCAGAAGGGCTCCGCACTCTTGTGCTTGGCGTTCGTTTCCTAACAGACTCCGACGCCGAAAAATGGCTTACATCGTATCAAAAAGCTGCTTCGTCTCTCAAAAATAGAGACAAGAAACTGAGAAATGCAGCACTTGCGATTGAAAGAAATTTACACATTGTCGGCGCCACAGCTGTGGAGGACAAGCTGCAGGTTGGAGTTCCAGAAACAATTGCAACTCTCTCAAAAGCCGGGATCAAACTATGGGTTCTGACTGGAGACAAGAGAGAAACAGCGATTGAGATCGGTTACTCGACGAAGGTGCTGACACCTAGCATGCATCTCACAGAAGTTGCTGATCAAGGAGTGGACTTTGTTCGAGCACAGTGCGCAATGGAGTTCATGCGTCTCGTCAAAGCCGGAAAACTTCCACTTTACCAGAAAGCGGCGATCGATGAAATAGATAAAGCGTGGTCTTGGGAGAACATTATTTTCGCGATTAAAAAGGGATGGCGATCTTTTCTACAGATGCGGAGATCTTATTCTTTGGCGCTAACAATACGACTACGTAAAATGTTTGGCCTTTCGCCAGAATTGCAAGAGAAAGAGAGGGAAAATTTGAAACAGGAACAACAAAATGAAAAAGAAAGACTTGAAGACAATGTGCGGCGCCGCAACGTTAGAAACTTGGCCGAGCAAATCATCATGGAATTCAGAAGAAAGTACCCTCAGTCGCAAGAGATAGGAACCTTTGTCACCTGCGTCATCATTCGATGAAATACCGTCTGTCTTCAATCGTGCCGAATCGGCGAGGTCATGCTCTAGAAACCCGCAGTAGCAAAGAAGGACTGACATCAAAGCAGCCTCAGAAATATCAGATTATCACAGTTGACTGCTTCAGGAGGTTACAGAGAGCGAAGGTCAGGCCGACGATGATGATATTCTGTCTCTGAAGAGCATTTGTCTGGCTACATCCAACTCACAGAGTATTTTCGACCCCAAGAAAAGAACTGTGTTGGAACGGCTATTTTCCTGTCGACCGGGACGTCAGAAGAGGTCGTCTTTTGAAGCACAAAAAGAAAGGTGAAGAAGGTATTGGATCATCGATGCCCCCATCTGGCGAAGCATCTAGAGCATTGGTCATCGAAGGAAACGCCCTGAAACACCTTCTCGGAAATGCGGAATGGGAGGAATTGCTTTTCAATGTTGCAAACCAATGCGATTCTGTGATTGCTTGTCGTGTCAGTCCACAGCAAAAAGCAGTTGCTGGTGAAGTTGGTTCGACATCATGTTGTTCCTGAACCGGTCACGCTGGCCATTGGTGATGGGGCTAATGATGTTGGCATGATCCAGGAAGCGCATGTGGGGATTGGGATATCTGGAAAAGAAGGAAGGCAAGCAGTCAATGCTTCTGACTTTGCGATAGCCCAGTTTCGTTTCCTAGAAAGTCTACTACTGATTCATGGAAGATGGGATTTCATGCGCCAAGCAACTGTTGTCTTATTCTCGTTTTACAAGAATGCAGTCATGGCAGGATGCTTAATTGTCTATAACGCGTCAAGTCTCTACAGTGGCCAATCTTTGTTCGATCAATGGACCGTGTCTACGTTTAACTTTTTGGTGTTTTGGCCTATTTACTTTCTTGGGATCTTTGATCGGTGCCTTGAGAAAGGACTACATCAGAAAAAATCCCGAAGTATATCAAGCGACGCGTCAGAACGAAGTTCTCACTCTACGAGTCCTGTTCAGATGGATATTCATGACAGTTTCTCATGTGGTGATTTTATATTTTGGGTCCTTCTATTATCTCTCTGGAGGCAACGGGAATACTTCTGCCTTTTCGGGTCTTATGAAGTTTTACACAAGGGTTGGTGACGGAGAAGGGACCTGATTTGAATAGTATTGGCCTGGTCACTTTCAATTCTTTGATTATCATGTTGGCGTTTAAAGTACTCTACGAAAGTCGCACGATTATACTCGGCAAATGGCCTCCATGCTGGAACTGCACGCAAGGAAGGATTCGCGAGCCGTGTCCCGTACTCGTGGTATGGAGTTACTTTGGGTTCAGTATATTTCCATTTCCTCTTCTTCCTCCCAATTTATAATGTAAGTGGAAAGTCTACTCGAAAGAACAGCAAACCTTTTTCCTATGCAGCGCAAATTCTCACATCTTCCCTACTTTTTTTCAGCACATAACGAAAACCACCGATAGAAAGGACGAGAGTGGATTCTTTGACTTCCTTGGAATCTATCCTCATGTGATGGCAACGAGTTCTGTCAATTGGATTTCAATGACATTCATCCCGATCGCCGGAATGGCATACGACGTGTGCTGGAAAGTATTTTCAAACATGTTTTACCCCACTCAGACTCAGATACACACTGAAATAGAAGCTCAAGAACTCGCCGACAAACGAGCTGACGAACGAACTGCAAGACGGAGCGACAAGAAAATGAACCTTTTTTACTGGCGCTCTGATGTTTAGGGAAATAATAACACTTTAAAATTTATAATGACAAAAAGTCACGAGGCGTCGATGGAGCTGTAGTTTCTTCCTTTTTGACTGGCTTTTTGGCAACTGGTTCTGGTGCGGCATCGTCCCCACCTTCAGCCTTAGTTTCACTAGTTTCGAATTCATCCGTGTTCCAGTCTTGCGAGGGTCGGGGGGCATTCTCGAGTTCTCCCGCCTTTTCCAGCATGTCACATCTCAGGCTTGTCAACGATGGTGGCTCGAAACCAACCATCATATCGTCTTCCACCACCATGGGTTGCAAAGCCGAAACACCGGCTTCCACCCTCAGAAGAGTTTCGTCGTCTGGCAACCAGGCCATTCGGCAAATTCCAACATTCGTGTCTGTAATAATGCGAGGTGCCTGCACATGGATTCCGCCCGGCAACCGAAGATTCCAACAGTCGACGGGAGTAATTCCTTGCCATGCGTCCGTCTCATCGAGTTCGTCCACGGCCCAGCCGCGGTTTCCAGCTTGTTCTCCCCACGTCCAGCTGGTCCCCCTCCATTTTTTGTGATAATTGAAGGGTGGAACGGGTCGGAAAAACACGGGGTTGCCCTTTTCCGGAGCCTCTTTTTGTTCGGTTTCATAGGTCGGAGCCGTGGATCGAATGGCTTCTCGGGAGACCATGGTGCGAAAGAGCTTGAGCCCCTGTGGCGGGCACGATCCCGGTTCTACGCCGCGTGCCCAGACGGGCGCATGATTGAACGTCACACGCACTCGGCCGTCCCCGTGTCGCAAAATCAGTTCGGTCGCCATGGCACCCGATCTCAAAATCGAGGGCCCGTTGACCATGGATACTCCGGCGAGGCGAGACTTTGAAAGTATGTTGTCGGGTGTGTATTTCTGTACCGGGAGAGTCTTTGTTTCCATGGAATCAAAACAGGTTTCGCAGTCGGACTTTTTCGCTCCGACGACAATGGTATGGGTGTGTTCGACTTCGTGGTTTTCGATTGGATTCAGATCGACACTCGCAACGGTCTCGTCAATAACGTCGCCAATGTAGTCATAAGACGTCCTTTTTTTAAAAAAATTGGGAGCGCGATCATTCAATGTTCAAATAGTGTAAGTGAGGAAGATGTATTTTGGATCGGCAGACAACCCGAAAAACTTATGTAATGCAATAGACACAAGGATAGCACTACTCACCATACTCCTTTCCAGGAACCTTTCGCGTGGTGCTTGTTGAAGAGTTCCCATTGAATTGCTGGATCGTCTTCCGGCTCTTGACCCAGGGAAGAAAATATAAGGGATGGAGATGCGGATGCACTTTTCGTGTGAGGAAGATTGTTTTGGACGAACCCCTGAACGGTCGCCAAGCATGCCGAGGCAACGAGAGCGACCCAAAGAAAGCGACTCATAGTGGCTGTGTTTATAGTATAGTATTGTTGTTGTGAGAGCTTGCGTCTCTGTATTCTCAGATCGGAATGTTTCCTTCTTTGATCGGATGAGTTTGTTAGATCTCGATTGACGAAGAAAACGGAATCCATTATTCGAAAAATCAAGTGTGTTTGAAGTGATCGCAAAAACGCGTTCTGCGCATGTAGAATGTAGCTGCGGTTGTGTTACGGGTGGAGGAGGTATCCAGTGTAAGCACCTCATACCTTCTTTCTGAGTTGTCAAATGACTGAAAGACTACACGTGTAAGGATTTATTGAGGAACATCCGGCCAGACAATAGCACGGAGTCTAAAAATTTAGCATTCTTCGTTTCCATCCGTGCCTTCTCGCTCGTGACGCTTCAAGTTGCGCGTTAGGTTAAAAACTTTCTCAGTCATTTCGGTTTCGATAGTTGTTAAATGTCGGGCATAGCAAGAATTTTTATTGCGGATGCTCTCATGGTCGCTTTCCTCAGTCGCATGGAACAAGGATGACTGAACTCGTTGGGTATCTTGGACTCGAGTCGAGCACAGAGTGTAACAAACACTGCGTGAGATGAAAAGAGCGAGAAGCAAGACCTCCCACTGCCTGGTGTGAGTCTCCCCATCTCTGGAGAAAGTTAATTTTTTTTTATCGACAACATTCATATTTATGATACAACAACTCATTATTCATCGAGTGGTACAAGAGACATCATAATCTTTCACTTGAAAAAAAGAGACACAACTTATCAAAATGGACACCGAACCAGAACACGATGTCGATGTCGATGCAATGGACGAAGAGCCAACCAACGATACGAACGATTCTGTCCGAGTCATGATACCAATGGGGACGAGTATGACCGAGACACTTAGAGATCACGACGACGTACAAGTATCAACACGGAATCGATCCATGTCCCACGACGAAGAGAAAGCAGAGGCGGGCGAAGCATCAAGGCCATTCTGGCCGACTGATACTCTGACCCCACAGGAACGACGTCGGATCGATCCAGAGTCTAATGGACGGAAGAAGGAGCAGCGTGGGAACCGCAACATCGATAAGCACGAGCACCGAACCAAGCAATAATGCCGATATGTATGGGTATGGGGACACGAGTCTAGACGGTCACGACCACAATATTCTAACGAGTGGTTTGCATGGCAACACGGTAGTATGTATACCCGTCTCCAACGAGAACACAAAGCGTGCCGAAATCACTCGGCCGCCCTGCAATCACTATGTTCGGAATTGTACACTGATAGCTCCCTGTTGCGGAGCAGCCTTTGGGTGCCGGATCTGTCACGACGACTCTCCCATTCTCCCACCGCTGCTGATTGCGAGGAGGGCCTCGCGCCAAACAAGAAGTTCTTCCATGCCGGCGGGATGGACCAGCATGGAAGAATCCACTCCACAAGACACCCATCACACGATTGATCGATTTCAGGTCGCGGAGATTATTTGTCGCTGTCTGCTACACAAAGCAGAGTTCCAAAACGTATGTATTATATCGAATGGGTCATTAGTATGATTGGATCAATATTATTTGTTTGTGTTGCTAACGCTTGTTGTTGTTTTTGTTTTGAATCATAGAAACAAGTGTGTCAATCCCTTCGTGCGGCTGTTACATTCGGGCAATACCATTGCAACATTTGCAACTTGTGGATGGGGGACTGACGAACAACCCTATCACTGCCCAGACTGTGGCTTTTGCAGAGTCGGCGGTGCGGAAAACTTCCAGCACTGCCACGATTGTGGAATGTGCATCGATAGAACCCTCTACGACAACCACAATTGCAAGAGCGGAAAAGTACAAATCCAACTGTCCGGTCTGCCAGGAGTTTTTGTTTAGCTCCAGGAGCGCCTCCCACGAAATGCCCTGCGGCCATGCCATTCACTTGGGAATGCTTCCGGCAGCTGGCGGCCCACGACTCGAGGTGTCCCATTTGCAAAAAGACGGCGGAAACGAGGGAACGAATGATGCCGACATGGAATGCCATGGCGACGGGGGTTCGCCTGCAGCCCGTTCCTCCGGAACTCGCCCGAGTTGTGAACATTACCTGCATCGATTGCGAAGAATCGGAGGACGCCAGGGCCTGGCATTTTCCTCGGGGTCCAGTGTCCGCAACTTGTTCTTCTTTCAATACGGTTGTGGATCGGACGGTCATGTCCGGGTGAGGAAGCAAACGACTTTCTGGAAGCCCTTCAGAACAGAAGAGGCCTATCGAGCGAGGAAGAAGGCAGCGAGCGAATAGAGCGAAGAAGAATTGGGAGAAGACGCTCTTACTTTTAAGAACCCTGCAGTTTGGTGCGTATTGCGCATATACAGGGAATGTAATATAGACTATAATTTGCTAATCAAGATTTTGCATCTCTAGTACGAGCTATTATATCACAACTCTACTCCACTACTTAGGACATGTTATAATATGATCAGATCAGAAGGTTGATGCAAGCGTCCTTTTCATTGATTCCGAAAGAACTCAATGTCTTACGATGCTGACTTCGAGCGCTTTCGACGCGAAAGGAAATTGTCCATCCATGTGTTTGGACGGGATCTCTTCGACAAAGTAGTTCTGGTTGACTTTCGTGTTCCTGATTTTGTGATTGTATTGCCGCTTCCCGATTTTGGAAGCATCGCCTGTTCGGAAACGCCATTCGACGTTTCGGAAAGCAATGGGTTTGTTAGGGAATCGAGAGTTACTCGACGGGAATCAGTCTTCTTCGCAAAGTATGGGCTCGTCGTTGTCTCTGGCTCCTCGATGCTTTCACAATCACTGCTGTCGTGTTTCGGTGCCGTCGCAGCCTCGGTTTCCGAAGGGACAACGTGAATTGCTGCATCTTTTATAGCTACGTCAGTTGACACTGTTTCTCCGTCTATAACCGCATCGTCTGCCTCATTAGAGTCGTGGGAACTCGATTGTGTCAAATCATAAAAGTCCTGTAGATTAGTCGTCTCAACTTCATCACTTCTAGCGTTGAGTGATATGTTTTCAATTCCCTTATCGTCCGTGACTTCGTGTTCGGTGGAGTTCGAATTTTTCAATGGTGAATACGAGAAGTTAGTTTCATCCGTCGACTCGAAGAGTTTTGGGTCGTATTTTTGCCACTCTGATTCAGCTTTGGAGGTCTTGAAGAAAGCAGATTTTTCTTTCGTTGACGACCTTGGTAAGAAGAATGATTGTGCCGGGGACTTTTTGGACGAAAGCGAGGAAGTCGAAAGGCGAAAGCTCGAACCTGCTGCAGAAAGAGGCCTTTTCTTATTTATTGTTCCTGTTGAGGTCAAGGATAAGGGTTTTCTTGCAATTCTTACGTCCGGTTTCGCTAAATATCGTGTGATAGCGCCAACCCCCGCCTGGGGTTTCTGTTGCCTTTTTGCCACATTCCTATTTTCCGGACTAACTCGAGTGTTCATGTTTCTATCCGCTAATGGCACAACCTTCTTAAAGGCGTCGAAGGGTTTGGATTTCTTGTATGGATTCTGGACAATTTTTAACGGTGCCGACGATGAGAGTTGTGAACGATCACGTTTTTTGGTCTGGACCCATTGTGACGCCTTTGGAAGTTCGGTTGGTACCACGTCATTTTCCAAGCTTTCTTGGCTTGGTTGCTCAACATTGTCGTTTGATTCGGAACTGGTAGTGCCCAAAAATGACCAATCGTCTTTGAAACGAGACATGAAGGGATAATGGTCTGTGTAATGGTGTTCGTCGCCAGTTTCGTCTTCTGATATGCGTGGGTTCAAAAGTGGTTTAACCTTTCCATCGGTATGAAGCACTGGATGATAGAAAAATATCGCCTCGCTCTTGGCAAGGATCTCCTCACATTCGTCAATATCGATTTTTTGCTTGACTTTTTTCGGTAGCGACTTCAGTATCTCGCGAAAGCGTACAGAATCGTTGCGAAATGCGTTGTCACGCACAAGCTTGAAGGCATTCGTAGTTCCAATGCCTTCGATATTTTTTCTGTAGTCACATCCGGCCAAAATGCATCCCTGGACAAAGAGACGCACTCCAAAACCTTTCCTTTTTGCCTGTCGTGCAGCTAGACGTCGAAACATTACTTCCAGTGTGTTGGTGCTTGTGACAGCCTTCTCCGCTTCTTCGGGAGTGAGAGAAAGCAACCAGTCCATGTTTATGCTGTCACAGTTGCCCGTCTTGCGATCGAGTTTGAATAGGATTGGGAATGATACGTGTGCAGCAGCGCTGTAGACGAGGACATCCGAATCTTCGGTGATAACAGCATCGGCAACCCCATCCAAAACCAAACGGGTCAATTGACTGTCGGCTTCGTGTGGGCTGTTCACAAAGTGCACGCGACCATAGTGGGACAGCTGCTTCTTGACCTCTTTCACCACGGCTCGTGTGAAATTATCCTTGATGCGAATGCACGTCTTGTATTTGTCCTCGGCTTTCCACCTCTGACCAGCTTTCTTCAGGCTTCTTGCTTCGCTCAAATTTTGTTGTCGTTTCTGATCCCGATCCTGCGATTCGTCCGCTTTCAGGGGAATCCGTTTGCCGTCCATGACCAAGTAAACAGCTCGTATGCCGTATTCTTCGATCAGTTCTTTGCATCTCCTTATAATATACCTCGTCGAAACCATAACGCACGCTTGATCCAATTGACCACTGTGCGTTGCCTCGACGAACTTTTCCGATATGGAATAGACGCTTTTGTGCATCCATGAACTCGTATCGACCGCAACAATCGCATCCCTGTAATTTCTGAGATTATCTTTCTTCGTGCAAAACGAGAGAGCCTTGTGTAAACCCTTTATTCCCATCTTGACGATGATGGTGGGACACAATAACTAGCTAGTTTGCTTCTTTTGGGGTGTTCATGTTCATTTTGAGAGTAGTTTTTTCAAAATTTCAACACCGGATTGGATAGGAATAAGAAGCATCGTTTTGAAAAAGAGGTGAGGATTGCTTGACTGCGTCAATCAACATTATTTTGAATTATGGCGCGAATTTCTATGTTTCTAACTAGTGTACGTAATGGACGTTATGTTAACAGCTAACGTACGTACGTCTGGTACTCTATTCTACGGGAAGTAACGGCCGAAACTGAGGTGCGTGCGCAGATTTTGCGCGAATTTTTTTTTCAAAGTGATGTTCTTGGACTGATGATGTGAGTCAACCGAAAAGCATCGGACGACAGAACAAATCCTGCTCGTACGTACCATCGACGATGGTATTCAGTTTGAGCTTTGCCTTCATCCTCATAGCTATCGTATCTTTGAATAGTCCACACTAGACAAGATCTTGAGATGAATCTCTCTCTGAAAAATCGTTACTCTATATCGCAGCTTCTGAGCTGTTTGCTAGTCTCCTGTTTGATCTTTGCACCCACAGGCCACGGAGCTAGCGATGCGGGTTGGAATTTGCCTCCAAAGACTACCGCTGTAGTCACTGGAGGGACCAAGGGAATTGGAAAGGTATGCAGACTTGGAAATGTGATAACAGGCACTGTTCCAATCGTTGCTTTCGTTTTCTCACTTTACCTTTTTCGCTCTAGGCTGTTGTTGAGGAGCTAGCGAAGAAAGGATGCCGAATATTGATCTGCAGTAGGAACCAGGAGGACTTGACACGGGTAACCACAGAATGGAACGACGAGCAAGGCTTCGATATAACAGGCGTCTGCGCGGATGTGTCATCTCCGGAAGGATTGGATTCGTTATACTCGGACATTGAAAGCTGGCTTGGAGACAGCGGCCGCTTGGATATTCTCGTGAACAATGTTGGAATGAACATTCGAAAACCGTCCGTAGAATACACGAAAGAGGATACGGAAACCGTATGGAAGACTAATTTCCATTCCATGTTTGATCTCACCATGAAATGTTATCCTCTCCTGAAGCGCAATCCCGGTGAAACGACGAGTTCTGTCATCAACATTGGATCGGTTGCGGGGGTTGTCTGCATGAAGTCCGGCACACCCTACGCAGCCACCAAGGCTGCGATGAACCAGCTCACCGGAAATCTGGCTTGCGAATGGGGCTTGGATGGAATCCGCGTCAATTGTGTTGCTCCCTGGTACATCAACACCGAGCTCGCTCAACAAGTTTTGAAAGACGAAGCATACAAAAAGTCGGTGGTCGAGAGAACACCCATGGGACGTGTCGGAGAACCCGAAGAAGTAGCTGGATTGTGTGCTTTTCTCTGTTTGCCTATCGCCCAGTACATTACCGGACAAGTGATTTCCGTGGATGGCGGATTCACTCGTCAGGGATATTACGATAGTTTTTATCGGGGATAGAAAGCAAGAGAGACCTTTTTCCCCTCATACGATAGTCATATGTACAACAAAACCAGGAGTGTTGTTAGCTGGAAGAAACAAAAAGTCAATGAGAGAATAGAAAGATCTTACAATAGCTAACAGTTCTCTCGAGTTGAAACAATGATTCCACAGTTTTTGAATTAGTCGTACGAGTCGCTTGTTCCGTTATTAGTGTCCGAATGGAGTGATAATTCTTCTTCTGTTACGCAAGCACGAAGCACAACTAAATTTTTTTGGAGTTTCTCAAAAACTGTTGGTGTAGATTGATGGAAACTGTGAATATGGCAGTCAAACGTTAAATAGCGACGGTGATGACGCATCGAATCTGCAAGAATCTATCCCGAGCCCTAACGAAAAGCTAGACTTTTCCCGGCATTGTTCATTTTTCCAAGCGAATCTCGGGAGTTTGAAAATTCACATCGGAAAACAACACACCAACACGAAGAGAAGGGCAAGAAAACGATAGCAAAGCAACATAAGAATCTTGTTGCTGTTGCGCCTCAGCATTGTTCAAACTCGGGCTGACAGAAAGGCCATACCACGAACGTACAAACCACGTTCAGCCGCAGGAAGTGGAGAAACTCCGAACATTACAAGTCGATTCGCCGCCTATCTGTCCTGAGAATGACCGTTACACATTCGTTTCGAAAAGGATGCGAAACATCGCAAACGAAAAGCACATTTATCCAGCTGGCAACAATTGGAATGAAATAATGAATGACCTCTGCCGTTCTATTTTCCAACTGGAGATTTCTGCTTCGTCGTCGTCGGCTTTCAGTGGGGCAAGGAATTCGAAATCAAGCCGTTCGGAGGGTTTTCACTCCGGTCTGCGAAAATCCCGTCATCTTATGATTCGATTTCTGACAAGCAAAATGCACAGAATACTGCACCATCCCTTTCTACAGAATATTTACAAGACAATGGCAGAGCAAGCTCTTGGGTTGACAAAGGAATTTCAAACAGAATGGATTGCCATGGTCAGGTGAACAATGTCGTTCCATCATGGCGGGGGGATCCGGAGTGCTGTATTGCATTCCCGCTTTATTTCTGCAAGGATAATCGTATCGAGCAATCGCTTTGGATTACACAATCCATTCTATCCGTTTTGGCAGACTACAGTCTACATCGATCAAGACTCATGGTTTCATGGCATCGATCGAATCTTTGCGACTTCGAATGCACTCGCGGTGATACTTCGGGCCGCATTTCAACTCCAAGGTATCATCCTGATTACTGGAATCATACCGATTGGGTCGTTTATATTGGCGAACCGATCAAAGCAGCAGCTCAATTTACAAGAGTGGAAATTCTATCATTTCTTATGGCATCTGACATCCAGCTTGAAGGTTGCATTCGTTGTCTACCTGCTGTACAACTGCTCTGATTATACTCAGAGTTTTTCGACGGACGATTTTGTCATGAATCTTTATTGTTCCAAGAACTCATGATTTGGCTGACTGTTCACGAGAAGTCCTGTGCAATGTAATCATTCGTGACGAGGATCAAGACCCCCATCGCTCCATCTGTACGCTCCACGCGTCATTAGTTTCCTCCGACGACTCAATACACCAAGCCTTGCCAGCAATGATATGATAGATTCCTATCTTCAGCATTTTAATGGTTGGTTTGTCCGGAATTTGGGATTGAATACTGTTGTAGAGTCCGTATAAGACTGACCAGAAAACATTTTTCTTGGAGTCTAGAGCTAGAGGTTTGCAACAGCTGCTTCGACGTATGGAGTATGCTTCCATCCTGTAACAATAAAAGTCTCAATTAGTAACGAAAAGAATCCATTTTCAATATTCTTAGTCCTATGATAGGATATAAAATGCTTTAAGACTACACTCATGTTGATGAAAAGTAGTTCGTTGTTCCCATCATTTTCCAACTTTTGAATCGCGCGCCCCGAAAAAGGAGTTTTGCGTATGATCCCTTTTTCACCAGGTAAAACTTACAAAAAGTGGCGCGAACTTTTGAACTTGATGAGTAACGGTGGCAAACATACTTTTTTGACAACGCTAAACCACCAGTTTGAGACAACATCTCGTCGAATACTCGTAAAAGCCCATAATTTTTGCATTCTGAGAATAAGCAACAAACACAATACACTTTAAGAATAGAATGGTGATCAATTTTTCCTGTTGATCAAACTCTAGTAAACCAAGCAATTCTTGCTATCGACAAAAGGATCAGCCACAGAAAAGGTCAAGAAGCGTCGACATGAAGCCTGCTCGAGGAGGCGTCGATCGCGGGGGCGCTAGGTCGAAGAAAAAGAAGGCACGGCGAATTTTGAGACCGGATGAGAAACAAAAATCTAGGGAGACCATTCCGGTGGGTATCCCATTACTCGAGAGATTTTATGCCGGTATTCTGAGATCGGAAGCAACAGATTTCTTAGGCAACAGGCAAGGATTATGGCAAACGATATGCAGTCGGCTGGCACTTCCCACTCCCACACAACCATTGCCATCCTCGTACAATACTCAACAAGCCCATTTTTCAAATAGAGCAGCACTCGTGATCGAGGAAGCTAGACAAGCACTGTCAGACAGCATACGAGAACTGAAAAGCGGCAATAACTCCAACTACCAGCGTTCCTCAGTTTTTCCACAGAGAAATGGCCGCGCACGAAAATCAGGCAAAGATCAATCTTTATTTTCGATGGATCTATCGGTCACCAGGGTAGAACACAAAGTCTCGGGTCACTCCATATTGACGTTTTCGAAAAAATCTGCTCCCTTCACCAAAGATGAATTGCAGCATTTTCGATTGGGTACTATCTTCTCTTGTCTTGATAGGAAAACAACCCATGCTATCGAGAACATTTATTTGGGGGTAGTTCTTCCACAGAGTCGCGAAGAAATGGTGACTTCAAATTCTTTTGCTATAATGATCTTTCGAAAGATCAAGAAAACAACAGACGTGGTTTGGAAATTGACCCCAATCCTTTCTCTCCTGTCGGAGCAGCGAAAATTTGAAGCATGCCTTACCCAAATGGACACCCCCGTACCCTTTCTTCTGCCTCTTTTAGGCAGAAAGAGATTCGGAAAATGTTCAGCGAGCACTAGCCGCTGAAGTAGAGAGATTCAGGACGGGGACGAATCAGATAGTAGTGGGTGCGAAGTACTAGGAATTTGTAGATTTGGAGTCTACATTTCAAATGCCGCGTCTAAACACGGTGCAAGAGAAAGCAGCGACAGCTTTTCTCAAGTCAAGAAGCGATACAATCAGTTTGGTTCAGGGGTAGGTCAATCTAGTGGTGGTCTTTCATGAATTATTTTGCACTCTCTTGTTCTTGCATTGGAAGCTCATTTCTATCTCCTCTACCGTATCGTCCCAATTTAGCCCTCCTGGAACTGGAAAGACAACGTTACTAACATCAGTGATTTGTCGATACATAGTAGATTCAAGAAAGCTTGACCATAAGAAGAGATGTTTGATGGTGTGTGCTCCTACCAATAAGGCAGTCACTGTTCCTGTGCAGTCGATTTTTGAAAACATTCGACGACGAATCATACCCATGTAATGTTGTCTTAGTTGGAGACGAGGATAAACTTCTGGAGAACGAAATATGGACCAGAGGGAATGTCAACGCAGAAAATTCAAAACTACGGGAGAAACTTCTTGTATACATTCATTGACGCCATCAAAGATGAGTTTCTTTACGTTCGAAGCGTCTTGGATAAGGGAAACTCCCGCCAATTCAAGACGATTCAGAAAATGGTCCGCCGCTTAAAAAATCTCATGATGCAAAAAGTTACCGACAAAAAAGTTGTTCAAACTGCAGATAAAGTCGAAAAAATGATAAGGGACTTCTCGACGGCTCGTGTTAAAAGTTATCCCAGAGAGATAATTGTGAAGATCGATTTGATCCTGCGTATGATCAGTGCCTGGGATCGCGATAGTATTTGGCAAGAGATATTACGTTCAGCAGATGTTGTATTCTGCACATTAGGAAGCAGCGGGAGCCTATTTCTGAAGAAATTTGTCGGTGAAATCAACGATCTAATTGTTGATGAGGCCGCCGCAGCAACGGAACCTGAAATTTACATCCCTTTTCAATATCTTCCCCGAAGATTATTATGTGTTGGTGATCCAAAGCAACTGCCGGCAACAATCACTAGTCAATTTGCAGAACAGATGGGCTTGAGCAAGAGCCTACATGAAAGACTTATGTACGATTGCAATCATGGTCACATTATGTTAGACACTCAATACCGAATGAACCCAGCGCTGAGTCAATTTCCTTCCGACAATTTCTACAGAGGGAGATTGAAGAACGGAAAAAATGTTTTGGCAGATAAAAAGTTGAGTATGATGAGCCACTCTGTCTACACTCTATACCAGATCGATGGAAAAGAACGGCAGCATCCATCTGGTTCCATCGAAAATGAAGAAGAAGCAAATGCTGTTGTACAGATAGTTGAAAATTTACGACAATCATCACGCGCTTCTTTTGGCTGGTGTACCTCAAATCGATTACGAATCATTACGTTTTATCAAGCTCAAGTCTCTTTGATAAAACGTCTCCTGTACCGACGGAATCTTGGAAAGGTTCTCGTGTCGACTGTAGATTCAAGTCAAGGATCCGAGGCAGACTTTGTTATAATTTCCTTTGTAAGAAGCTATGGGGAAGCTGGAAGGAAAACTGTGGGATTTGTAGCTGATGATCGACGATTGAATGTTGCACTGACTCGAGCAAAACATCAATTGATTTGCGTCGGAAATATAGAACGATTGGCGAGTTTGTCTGATAGCAAATCAGGAAGTGTGAAGCGCCTTGCAATCGATGCTTTGAACCGCCATTGCGTGCAACCTTTCCCAGTTAAGAATCGGTCGTCATCTAGGACAACGGCTTGCGCTAGTTCCAACAATGCGATGGACAGGAAAAGAAAACCGGAACCCCTAGGAAGAAATCGCCATGAAGGAGGATCCCCAGACAAAGCAGCTCGCAGATCTATCGTAGCAAACACACCTGGTAGTAACAGTGAATCGGATGAAAGCTCGGTTGTCAGTTCTAGCAGCAGCGATTCAGATTCAAGTACCAGCAGTTCAGAAAGCAACGCACCACCTTCCAGCATCCAATCAACCGCCGAAACCCGAGGCTGGTGCTACTATCAAGGACGAAAATCCGCCGACAAATGAAGGCAAGAAATCTTCCATAGAACCAGATCTACCCGTGTCATCAGCAACGAGGCAAAACCCTTCTTTACAGAATGAAAAACCTGCCGAAGGAGGAGAAAGGACAAATATCACCAGCACGTCGGGAAATCTTGATGTTAGTACTGTTTCTGATGAGAGATCTCAAAGCTTAGATGAACCGCAAAACGTTCCACAAAGTCCCGTTGGGTTCAGACAGGTGCAACCTTCCATACTGAGCAAGACAGAAACCATGGCTGTGTTTGAAGACTTTTCATTCTGATTCGATAGATAACTAAATCAAAATGTTACCAAGATTTTGTCGTGATAATCCTATTTTCAAAACTTGTCGTGAGCCATAACCATAATAAAAGTATTTTCACGACTCATTCGAATCGCGGAACAAAGTTTCCCCCATATCCAAACTCCCCCGAAAGACGGAACGCTAAAACTTCAACATTCCGTGACATTGGTGGCAAGTAAATACGTACTCGCGTCCGACGAAATTGACGGAACACGTTTTTCAAGGAAATTCATTTGCAGACGTGATTTTGAAAAATGCGTATACAGAACGAATGAAGAAACGAGAAGAGTTGTCAATCTGGTTATGGCGACGGTTCCAATCATGCCTTCGTTCGTACGAACGCTTCAGCTCACCCTTTTGTAAGAAATAAAGGAGTTCGCTACTCTAATCACTCTTTCACCTCGATCCTGATTACGCTGCGACCATGAATATCTTGACTAGCGCTGCTGTTTGGACCCTCCTTTCGTCTTCGGTCGGTGCTTTTGCTCCATCGCAAAATGCTGCTCGCATGACCTCCCTCTCGGCTACTGCTGCTGAAGCGGCTACCTCCCGAGAAGAGGATCTTTTGTTGACTCTCAAGGTCATCATGGATCACGCCTGACCGATCTTCGACGGTATCCAAGGAGCAATTCATTCAGCAGGTTGAAGCATCGAAGACAGAGGCGCCCGCGGAGCCAGTCGATATTTCGATCCCTTATGATGCTACCGTCCAGCTTGCATACGATGCATCCGACAAATCTATGTCCTTTGATGAATTCAAGCCTGTGTACTTGGCACAAGCTGTCGCAGATGTCATTGCAAAGCAGCCTATTGACATCTCGATACCATATGACGCCACTGTCGAGCTTGCATACGAGGCATCTGATAAGTCCATGAGCTTCGCTGAGTTCAAACCTGTTTATTTGGCTCAAGCTGTCGCTGATGTTGTTGCAAAGCAGCCTATTGATATCTCGATCCCTTATGATGCTACCGTCCAGCTTGCATACGATGCGTCCGACAAGTCCATGAGCTTTGCTGAATTCAAGCCTGTGTACTTGGCACAAGCTGTCGCTGATGTTGTTGCAAAGCAACCTATTGACATCTCGATCCCTTACGATGCCACCGTCGAGCTTGCATATGCGGCAACCGACAAGTCCATGAGCTTTGCTGAATTCAAGCCTGTGTACTTGGCACAAGCTGTCGCTGATGTTGTTGCAAAGCAACCTATTGACATCTCGATCCCTTACGATGCCACCGTCGAGCTTGCATATGCGGCAACCGACAAATCCATGAGCTTTGCGGAATTCAAGCCTGTGTACTTGGCACAAGCTGTCGCTGATGTTGTTGCAAAGCAACCTATTGATATTTCAATCCCTTATGATGCCACCGTCGAGCTTGCGTACGAGGCATCTGATAAATCCATGAGCTTTGCTGACTTTAAGCCAAAGTACTTGGCTCAAGCTGTCGCTGATGTTGTTGCAAAGCAGCCTATTGATATCTCGATCCCATATGACGCCACTGTTCAACTCGCATATGATGCGTCTGATAAATCTATGAGCTTTGCCGACTTTAAGCCAAAGTACTTGGCTGATGCCGTCGCTGAGGTAACAGCCAAGCAAAACTAATTGGGTTACAGTTTTTCTTCGGTGAAACAATTTGTAAATTTTCATAAGAAGTTTATATATAACTTAGGTGACAGTGATCAAAGAAGTTGATAGAAGTTTAATTCGATCATCTATGTAACATAGAGATTATTGTCTTTAGCCGAATGAAGTATTTCCCGAAAATTCATGGAATAACACATTTATCAAGCACCCGCTGAATTCCAAATTGCGAATATTCTTCTTTGCTGATCCAGTATTTTTCATCGTTAGAAATATAGTCCGCGAACAACGCAGCACCTTCAAACACGAGATGCTGACGAGAAGGAGGAGCTTGTACTTGAGGTTTCCAGCCGAGTGATCGTGATTGGTCTCCGTCAAGAATGTCGTTGGTGTATCGTTCGTTCAGATCTCGTTCCAATCGCTTCTGTATACCCGGAACAAGGGATGTCCCACCTGAAAGAATGACGTTGCAGTACAAGTCCGCACGACAGTCAATGTCAGCAGATTTGATGACCTCGAATATCATATCCGACAAACCGCAAGATTCACTGTTGCACAGAGAAGGCTTGAATAAGGCTTCTACCGCACCGAATCTTTCCCTTCCCACGGAAATAATAGTCCCGTCGGGAAGTTTGAAGGTTTCTCTCAGAGCCGTAGTTTCGGCATCGAGTCTCTCGTCCATACTTGGATCTAAAGCAACATAGCATATTCCTTCTTTGATCTGTCGCCCGATTTCCAAATCTTCCTTTTCGTTCAATTGAAATCCCTTGAGCCTAAGCAGTTTCAGAAGGTATGCCGTGATCGATCTTCCACCGACCGCCATAGATCGAAACAATGACGGGATTGCGTGGCCCTTGTATACAGGAACAATGTTGGCCATAGACTCTCCAATTTCTACGACTACTCCTGTTTCGACGCCTTGAGTGTAAAGTACCAACGCTGCTTGCTCGTGAATAGCAACAGCACTAAATCCAAGATTGACGAGAAAAATATCCACCAACAGTTTGAGGTCTTCGTCATTCATACCGTAAGGTTTTGTGATGAGGATCTTATAAAGACGATAATCCAGAATGGAGAATACTTCGAGCGCTTTCTCCAAGACAATTTCTAGAGACTTCCAGTCTTGGACATGGCCGGTCGCATCCGTGGCATAGCGATATCCGATCTTCTGGTGTTTCCCTCTTTCCAATGCGTCTTTGCCCACCAAGATTTCGCGCTCTGAATCTGCATTCTTTCTGAAGGAGTATTTTGGATATCCGACGAGGGACGGGACAATGTCGTTGGGTGATAGCTTTCCAGCGATACCCACTTTGATTGACCCACTGCCTATATCGCAGACAATTGTTTTAGTGTTCGAACTGCCGAGTGCCATGCTTTTTTGTTTACGTTGTACGTGCAGCTTTTTAGAACTGCTTTTCTATCATTATGATCTTAGAGACAATGTCCTTCCTGCGTTCAATTTTCCTCATCCCGCTGTTTCAATGATGGAAGATAGAGCATCGTCGATCCAGAATACCTGTGATCAAGGAAAACGAGCCGAACGAAAGGTGGTTTCGTCGTAAACCTCATTTTTCAGGGGTTGTTTCTTGAAACACGAAAAAATGAAGGTTTGAGTTCAAACGTGCATTTGCATTCGCGCGTTCTCAAAACAAAAAGTGCGCATGTCGGTTCCAACTGTACGAAACGTACATTTCTTACCATTGAGAATTTAGAGACGATGCTGTCCACAAACAACTTCCAGTATTTTGTTACCGATGATGTGTGGAATCGCACTTGTGCTTTAAAATGCGAATACAATTGAAACGGAACGGTATTCCTTATCGGATTCTCTGTCGATTGATAGGTGTCTCGTCAAATTTCATTTGAGCCCACAGATATTGGTCGAAGCCATCATTTCCATTGAGAATAGATTCTTTGCCAACATGATGCTTCGAATTTCCCTAGCAGCTCTCTCCTTGTGGAGTATCGTCGGAGAAGTCGCAGCTTTTACATCCGTGGCTTCGAGATCTCAATCGAGTAGCACATCGCTGAAAATGGCTTCCGTCGAAAAAGTTGAAACCCTGACCGTCACCCCAATCAAAAGTTTGGACGGAACCGTCACCCTTCCTGGTTCCAAATCCTTGAGTAACCGTTGCCTCCTTTTGGCAGCACTTTCTGAAGGCGAAACCAAAGTCGACAATTTGCTCGAGAGTGACGATATTCGATACATGCTCGAAGCCCTGGACACTTTGAAGGTTCCAGTCGACAAGCATTCCGCCGAATCTGTCACTGTCACAGGTCAAGCCGGACCAATCAACTCTCCTACCGGAGACGAAACCGTCGATCTCTTCCTCGGAAACGCTGGAACTGCAATGCGACCTTTGGCTGCTGCCTTGTGTATGGGAGAAGGAAAATTTGTCCTTGATGGTGTTCCTCGAATGAGAGAACGTCCCATTGCCGATTTGATCGATGGACTTCAACAACTCGGAGCTGATGTCACTTGCGTAGAGGAGACCGGATGTCCTCCAGTCACTATTAATGCCAAGGGCTTGAAGGGGGGAGAGGTATGTTTTGTCGTATTGCCACAAACTGGATCGATTATTCTTTCACGTGTCGGTAATTTTAACCTTTTGTTGTCGTGCTTTTTTGGTGGGTGTTCAGGCTTCAATTAGTGGAAAAATGTCTTCCCAGTTTTTGTCATCGCTTTTGATGGCATCTCCTGTAGTTGATGGAGATGTTGTTATTAAAATCAAGGATGAATTGATTTCGGCTCCATATGTTGCTTTGACCATCGGGTTAATGAAGAAATTTGGTGTCAATGTCGAGATCGAAGGAAGTATGGACGAACGACCAACTTTCAAAATTGCGCAATCTGAGAAATACACCAGTCCCAAATCGATTTTGGTCGAAGGAGATGCTAGTTCGGCAAGTTATTTCATCGCCGGTGCTGCCATTACCGGAGGAACTGTAACGGTTCGAGGATGCGGATCCGAAAGTGTTCAGGGTGATGTTGCTTTCGCAGATGTCATGGAGCAGATGGGAGCAACCGTGACTTGGGGTGCTGAAGAAATTACCGTCACTCGTGATCCTTCTGTTCAGCTCAAGGGAGTTGATGTCGACTGCGGAAAGATTCCTGATGCTGCCATGACGTTGGCTGTCGCAGCCCTCTTTGCTGATGGTCCAACAACTATTAGAAATGTTTACTCTTGGCGACTCAAGGAGACCGAACGAATGAAAGCAATCGTTGCGGAATGCACCAAGCTTGGTGCGACAGTAGAAGAGTTTGAAGACTACTGCATCATTCACCCTCCAGAGGGCAACAAAATCAATGACAATGTTCTCATTGAAACTTACGACGATCACCGAATGGCAATGACTTTCAGTCTTGCCGCTTGCGGTGGTGTCAATGTTATTATCAACGACCCGGGATGCACAGCCAAGACCTTCCCAACCTACTTCGATATGCTCGAGAGTATTGCCACCCACTAAATTAAATGTAACGTTCATGAAAACTGAATCAGAAAATTTGTTTGCTGAAGCGTCTCGAAGTCTAAGTTATACTGATCTATCTATTTGCGGGAGGGACGCCTTCCACGCGAGCCCAAGGCAGAACGCTTCTCCAAAAGACTTCCAGAAGGGGGAGATCTGGATCAATAATTGTAGTCGGTGGCCCCAGAAAATTTTGTCTTGGCCTATTTTCAAAATGTGAGAAGGGTGCACGAGATAGATGAAACAACCGTTCTGGTACAGCATATCATAATCGTGACTTACGCAAACGCATTTCCATGCTCATCCATAAAATTAGCACCAGCATGCTGTCGTTGATTTCTTTGCACCAAACGCCGACGATTTGGATCAACGTTCAGTGCGAGCGCTACGACATTTGGGTCAAACGGGTTGGCATCGGCGGGCATCGTTTGGAATTTGTCTTCGTAGTTACTCGGATCCGCATCAACATAGCGAATGATAGCAGGTGACAGCGGCATAACTTTGTTCAAGCTCTTTGCTTCTTCCCGCAGGGCCATCAAATTAGTGTAAACCCAGGTCACCACGTTTGACGAAGACCACAATTTGGAATTCTGCTGAACAAAGATTCGAACTTTCGTGTCGTAAGCCTGAGAAATGCGAGCTCTCATGACAGTATCTGAATCATACGCTTCATAATTTCTCCTTTGAAAATCACTGTCGATTTCGTCAAGATATTTGAGCGCAGTTAGGCCAATCTGTTCGCATAGAACGACTGCTTGTATCAACCTCGCTTTCGGATAACAGCCGGCCAATCATGGATGGAAATTGACGAATCGCAGTCTTTAGTGCACTATTTGCCTGCTCTTTTATTTCCTCAGAAGGCGTCGCAACAGTCGAGATTGAATAGAGCCAGCGCATATAGAAAGCCCCAATTTGGTAACTCGAGAATTTGGCACTCAAAGTCTTCTTGGCTTTCGCCATCTCGAAATGCGACGTATACCTTCTTGCTTTCCACAAAATCAACCAACCACCGATTCGAAGCTTCCGTGTTGCACATGAGTGCACAGTGATCGATACTCAATAATATATTCATGGGGATCACGCAAAGGATCGAGGGATAGGAGAAATTGCGAGACTGCAAAGGAATTGCGTGTCAGGACCTCCAACGTAACTCACCCTCATCAGGCCGAAAGAGGGTCGAAAAGAAGGTTTTATTTCCATCTTTTTGGTAATCCATCAACTGCACATCCTGGTTTTTGCCTTTAAGAAGCTGTTCGGAGTCGCAGCACTCAAATATCCAAAGGGCTCGTTTCAAGAAGGATAGGCCCTTCTCTGCCTTGATTCATCTGATACATGACGATCGAGATTTGTAGGAGTGATTCCACAACGAATGGGTGGTGCGCAATGAATAGAAGCATGGCGTTGGCATCGCCGGTATCCTGAATCATTTGCATATCTCTATAATCCCGTTGGTAGCTATCCGAATAAATGAATTGAAACCAATGTTTGAGAGGAGGGCAACGGGGGATCTCCCTCCTTTCATATCACAATACGGCCAGGGCAGACGCTTGTGATTCCTTGCTGTCGGCGTAGGCCTGGAAACCAATCCCTCCTCCAACATAATGCGGAGGTCGAGGCCAGTTATCACTCGGATTTCCAAATAGATTGTTGTTTCTGTGATTTCGACGAGACGATGACCCAGATTCACCTACATCGGCGCCTCCAAACAAGGATCTCCGCACAAATTCGATATCCAAATCTCGAATCTCCATGTTTGAGGTAATTGTACTGTAGTGCATGACAGCGACATCGTCATCGCTTGTTGTCGTGGTATCTTCTTGCTCTGCATCTTGGAGTTTGTATTCCTGTAGGATTGCATCCAGATCCTCCACGTCCGGTGTTTCCTCTTTTTGTGAACTGTTGGCCTTGTCTGTCGTCACACCAATATCACTTTCTTCGTTGTCAGAATCATCATCAGATTCTTCCTCGGAATCTTCCTCGTCCTGAATCGTCATCCGAATCACTGTCGAACATCGCAGCAGCGAAAACGTTGGATTTCTTCTTTGCAGGGGCCTCGTCTTCGCTGCTTTCCTCCTCGTCACTGTCGTCTCCAACAACCGGGAGGATTTCACCCTGGCGTTCCCGCCTCAGACGTTCTATAGCTCGGTGACTCATATTCTATTCTCTATTTTTGGTTCACTAGGCTACCGAAGATTGCTTCTCAATACGGACGGGTGTATTCTCTTACTTATACTCTATTTCTTCAACCTTTCGGATCATTGTGTGGTCGATGGGTGTTTCAAAATGAAAGAAAAAAATCAAAAATTCCTGACTGCAAACTCGTAGTCAGATAGCATAGTTCCTACGTACGAACTGATTTCGAGTTCATATGAACCCGTTTTAGGTTCATATGAACCCGTTTTTTCAGTTTTAAATCGAACTAATCAGTTGGCATATACAATTTAACGTCTGTTTGATTAGCTCGATTAAACTCAAAGTATGTCAGTCGAACTAATCAAACAGCCGTTAAATTGTATGTGCCAACTGATTAGTTCGATTAAATTTTGATTTTTCGAGAGAAGCGCCTGGATCTTCATATCATATGTTTTATACATATGTAGGTATACCTGATTTCCTCTTTTGCGCGCGCTAAAATCCCACAGCATTGGAACATAAAGCAACTCTCCTATGCAAGTCTACGTAATATCCAGTAGAAGCACTTTCCTCCCAAATCTGCAACGAAAAACCACTTTTTGTGACAGGGTCGGTATTCAATTCCATTCCTCACGGGCCTTTACGATAGCCACTGCAACCCCAATTCGATTCCAGAAACGACTATCACAACCGTTACCTATCAGATATAAATCATGTTGTGGGTGGACAAGTATCGACCAAGCGAATTGGAGTCTCTGGACTACCACGACGACATCAGTGAGCGACTGGAATCTTTGGCAAAGAACCCAGCGAGCCTTCCCCATTTGTTTTTCTACGGACCGTCGGGGGCCGGAAAGCGCACTCGAATCAATGCATTCCTTGGAGCCTTGTTTGGGCCAGGAGCCCACAAGTTGAAACTCAACCTGAGAACGTTCACGACACCCACGGGAAAGACGGTCGATGTCCACATGATTTCGTCCGAGTATCACATGGAGCTCAGCCCCGGAGATGCCGGCAACAACGATCGGTTTGTGATACAGGACGTCCTCAAAGATATTGCCTCATCCAAGAACATCCGAAGCTCTGTGGGTATCATGCCAGAGGCAAACAAAGAAAACGAGGAAAATGGAGCGGCCAACCCCGAGACCGACATCAAGGTAGTCGTCCTCAACCAAGTGGATCGGCTGTCCAAGCAGGCCCAGGCTGCCCTTCGTCGAACCATGGAGAAATATGCCGTCACGTGTCGATTGATCCTTTGCTGTGACTCCCCCAGCAAGCTTATTGCCCCCCTCCGGTCTCGTTGTTTAGGAATTCGTGTTGCAGCGCCGGGCGAAGACCAGGTACGTACGATTGTAGGAATTTTCAGTCCACTGCCAAACCATTGAGGTTTCTTGACGTACACAATAATTGGTATTTGTTTCAACCAGTTCTGACCTTTCTTTTTCAAACGTTTTTCGCTCGACAGATTGCAAAGATTTTGAAGACGGTAGCGAGCAAAGAAGACTTTAGTTTGCCAAACTCCGTAGCGATCAAGCTTGCTCAAGAAAGCGAGCGCAATCTCCGCAAAGCCTTGCTCATGCTGGAAGCCGCCAAGGTTCAATCGAGTGGAAACGATTCCATTCCAGAGAATCAATACCTACCGACAGCGGATTGGGAGGTGTACATCCGACAATTAGCGACGGATATTACGAAAGAGCAGAGCCCCCAAACCTTGATGTTGGCCAGGGACAAGCTGTACGAATTACTCGTCAACTGTATTCCAGCGAGTACTATCTTGAAAAGTCTTACGGGGGAACTATTGAACAATCTAGACGATTCGGTCAAGTTGGAAGTCATCGAGTGGGCAGCCTTTTACGAACATCGACTTGCCACGGGAAGCAAGGATATCTTCCATTTGGAAGCATTTGTTGCCAAGTTCATGGCAATTTACAAGAAATACTTGAACGATCTTTTCGGGTAGACATGAAATTGTAGCGCTCGTGTTCAGCATCATTCTAGACAGTAGATTTTAACATGATGGTTTCTTCTTGTTTTTTTTGAGAGAGCTAGTAGCATTAGAATTCGTTTATGAATTATATTTGATCTAATGCTCTGCCATCGTCTGTACGTCGATCCAAATTTTTCAGCAAAAAAATTCAGAAAGTGATTCGTACGATTAAAATTATAGCCGTGCAAACGTTACAAACATACACAAGGACTTCATTTTTCGACGAGATGTCATCATCTTCTTTCGAGTGGCAACCACGGAAGATAAGAGAAACACAAACCAAATAAAAGTTGAGAAACACTTCTACAATTCATGCCGGAAAGAGGAGAGCACAGTTAAAGAATCCGTATTGGACAAAGATTTTCGAATCCATCAATTTTATCCACTGCTAAGATGTCTTCTTGGGAAAGGGCGCGTTTCATTCCGTGGTCGAAGATCCCGCAAGACGCAACAAATTTATCCGATCAGAAAGAAAGGATAATTCGAGATATTCAACGGGAAGCCGATCGAAAAGAAAAAGCTCATCTGTTAGAACAAAAGCGTCTGAAAGAACTGGCATCGTCGTCACCCTCTGCAGTGCCCGCATCGAGCGAAGATGCACTTGTACAGACAGGTATACCGTTCAAATGGCCCGAGCTATTCAAGAATTTAGCTTTCGGTGGGTGTATTGGATCCATCACCGGTGCCGTCTTTGGATTCATGGACGGAATGAGACTAGCAGGTCAAAGTGATGTCCTAAAAAATACATCAAACGCGGCAAAGGGGAAATTTCTGATGGAAGGGACGACTCGATCGGCAACGATATTTGGAGCTTTCTTTGGTGGATTCCACTGTGTCAAGTATGGAATCCGTGTGGCGTTCGATCCAGGTGACTATCAAGAAATAGGCCTCGCAGCTGCAATCTCAATGGGAGGTCTGATATCAAAACCTAATTTTCGACCTGCTGTGCCTTACGCATCGATGCTGATTATGATGGATTCTTTCCATTTGGTGATGCGTCAATTCAGAGATGATTGAGATGGACGCAGCTCTTCAATGTGTTGTATTCAATGATATAGCACGATTATTTCTAACATCATAAAAAGACTTCCTGATCATAAATTGATAATTGTAATTCATAAAGATTACTTCATGGTATTTTGAAAGACTTCCCCATCTATCCGATTCATAGCGTCTCCGATTACTCGCAGGTATTTCTCCATTATGACGATAGACACCATCCTCCGTTTATCCATTTCCAGCTGCTGAAACACGAGGTATATCGTTGAGCTCGGTCATGTTTCCAAGTTTTTCGTTCATAGCTTCTACTCGTTCACGGTGGCTCTGTCCTGCAATTTTCTTGTTCTCCTCCTGCTGACGAAGCTTTTTGAACTTCAAGGCCTTTCTCTCTGCTTCCGTCATTTCATCATCGTCATCATCGTTGTCGGACGGTGGCGGAAAGTCGTGCTGAGGCGAGGATTTCTGAATTTCTGTCACCGCTCCTTCATCCTTCAATTTGTGCTTCGACTTGGATTTTTTCTTCTTCTTCGACTTCTTCTTGTCCCCTTTGAATGAAAGAGAGCCTCCTAAGAATGCAGATTTTCCCATGATAGTATGGTTATACTAATAGAGACGGCAACGAGCTATTGCAATATCAACTCTTCGGAAAGTAGCAAACCATCAAAGTGAGTTGAATTCAACGGCAATGATCCGTCATCAGTCATGTGCTGCCGTGACTTCTTGCAACATACGAAGGTGGGTCTCACGTCAATCTACCCTTCTAAGCAGAGCTCGACAAATTCGGTAGGCTACACCACGTAGCGTGTGTACGGTACTTGTAAAAACTAAAAACATTCTGTTGCGACTAAAATTGATCGTCACAATGAATTTCCTTCTGGCTAGAATTTACGTTGCGTACATACTCTCCGCGACCAAGAATAGGGGATACACATACAAAATGAAAGAGCTTACAGTGTCAAGATTGTATCGTTCACTGTTTTTTTACGTATTTTGAAAAAAGTTGCCACCAAGTCGTGCTTCGACGGTCTTGGTAATGATTCTTTCATAGATGATTGTTACTGTATCCCTCAGCTGACACCAGACACCACGAATAGAGTTGACACAGGGATTGTATCGTTCGATAAACTGTACATGATCGCTTTCAGGTGAAGAAAAGGGGGATCGCTAACCTGTGAGAGAGCATCAGTGATATAAATCAATCTTCTGGCTTCTTCAAACGCAGCCAAAATGAAGTTTCGAAAACGCAAATCTGAACTGATTGAAAAATCAACGGCAATGGTGAAGGAAGGAAGTACAGTTATGGAAATTTTTGAGGATCCAATTAACTTGGCGGGATTTTCCAGAAGCACATCAGGGTCTGTTTCCAGGAATCGACATCGTGATTGTCCCATTGAAATCGGTAGTGATGCATCTCTGTACCTACTTTCGTCGACGACAGAAAATCTATCAAAGCCGACGCAAGATAGCATAGCTTCGGTTTCTGATTTCTTGCGAAGTTTTCGAGAAAATGGTGCCCACTTCATTAGTTCTGCGTATCTGTAAGTAAATCAGACTCCAACCTTCGATATAATGCGGTCTTGTCACATGCTAATCACTTTTTTTTTTGCAAACGGTGTTGTCATCCACAGAATTTCATCCCAAAGTCCACTTCACAAGTCCATCATCGATGAATCTCTCCAGACAACTCTTTCCGATGATGTTTTTACTTTGATTGACACTCAACTTGCATTGCTAGACTGAGTTTCTAGTGTCAACAGATCTTTCGGTGACGGACACGGGTGATGCCGTGGTAGCCGACTCCTTGCTATCAATATTCAGAATAGTGCTTTGCAAGCAAATTCATTACGGACGAAGTTCGTTGTTTCTGCGGGACATAGAGACAGTGCATTGCTAGAGCGAACGACTACTTGGATTATGGGAGAAAAAACCTGACAGCATGATGCAAAATATTGCTGGAAAGCACTATCGTCACTTGACGTTGAAGGCAAAAAGATTGGGCTCAGAGTTGGGAGAATGGGATATTGCGGCACACCTTGTCGAACAAGAAGCTTCAAAGTTGATAGATCGAATGGATTCAGATGCTACAGAAGCAGTGAATCGTGCGGCAGTATACATGATTAAGGCAATCCAGCAGTTAGACATTCCGAAAGAATTATTCAGTCGACACTGGGAAGAAAATCTGACAAACAACGAAGTGGCAAAATATATTGTTGGCGTTTATGCGAACTATCTTTCTGACATGAAGCGTGCCTTCAGTGTCGGACTGTTTGTACCACAAGGTATTGGTCACACTCGCTCGATGTACGATTTGCTTCTATTTGAAATCCTTCATTTACAAGGCCAGCAGAGTAAGAAGATCCAACTCTTGGTATGACAATCGAAAAGAGCGCAAAGAATACTTTCGAAATCCCAGAAGAGCTCTCATGCGAATGACCCACGATATTGAGATCTTTCAAGACTTTTTCCTGACCCTTGCAAAGGGGAGCGCCGCCGTCACCAAGATTATGGCAAACGAGTTCTCAGTTATTTCGTTCCTTATTTTTGGAATGTTCAAGCTTCGCAGTGGGAGAGAACAGTCCTGACTTTCTTCAAGATTTCATTGTTGTTCTACACTAAACGAACGGGAGCAGATTCAACCATTACACGATGTTTCTTATCAGATGTATTTATTTTGATGGGTGAAAAGAAACGCAATTACTTCGTGAGAGACTCCATTGATAAAATGAAAGACGACCTTGATAAGATCAAAGAAAGCATTGACGACGAGAAAGGAGATGATAAGCAAGCGGCGAAAGGCACTGAGCGCGCCTTTTTCGAACTCGATGAAATGTTGAAGGCGGCTTATATGGAGCGAATGCTCCAAGAAGGTGCGATATTTTGTGGGATCATAAGAATATACTAGTGACAGGAGATTGTAAGGAGGGATAAGACCTTGTAGAGCACCACCGATCAGCATCTCCACTATTTTCACGGCGCAGCCTTCAGCAGCTTGTTCGGGGGTGGACAGTTTTTTGTACAGACTCCTTGTAATCATAGTTGTGATTTATAGAAAGAGTTACTAGAATGCTTCCCATCTCTAGATGTATGGTTAGTACCGATTTACCAAGATAGAATAGTAATTTTCGTCATGGGCAAGAATCTCGTTCGTACTTCGTCGATTGTACGAATCATTCAGATTTTTCTGAAACACCACGAGAAAAACCATTCTTTCAAAAATGATTGGCTAAAAGTGCGAAACGGACGGACGAACCAAACTCTCCCATTCAGTCTACGTAATTCATGAAGAATTCACCGATGATCCTTAATTATTTTTCTCCAAACTCCTATGAGGTTATCGCGCCTGACGCAAGCCACTAAAAAATAGTTAGCATAGACACGGTAAATAAAGCGGAAAGGGAGAAAAAGAAGCAACGCTCCAACATCATCTTCAGTCGTTACCAAAGCGTTCATAGTGAGAAGCAATTATCATTGTTCATCACTCAACCATCCAGAGTAAACCTCCCTCGCCTTTCACTGGAAGAGAGATACTCAATTTAACATCCACCAAAATGCCGACAATCAAAGGTACTGCTTCTGTTGCTGATTCACGAGCGAGACAAAAGGCTTTGAAAAAGACGAAATTTTCCAAAAGCTTTGGCAAATCAGTCAGCCTAGAAAAAGTGAACAAACCTGTTCTCACCCAATGGATCGAACAGAAGATCACATCGATACTTGGATTTGAAGATGAGATTGTTTCTTCTACGGCTATAAACTTGTTTCTGCCTTCCGACAATTCGTCTCCTGACCCGAAAAAAGCCCAACTGGATTTGACAGGTAAGTTGTTTGTCAGACGTTATTCGACTACGATCGACACGGAAGATCACGGTATACCGGCGAATGTCATGTAACGCTCACGGATCTCTCGTTTTCTTGCTTAAAGGTTTTCTTGGAGAGCAAGCGGTCTCCTTTTCTTCGGAATTATGGAAGCTTATGCTTGAAGCACAGGCTAGTTCTAGCGGAATCCCGCAAACCTTGTTGGAACAAAAAAAGAAGGAGATTGAGGAAAGAATGGCTAGAGAAAACAAAAGTCAACAACAAACTGTGAAACAAGAGGTTGTGGCGAGAAATCAGAAACAAAACGGCAGTGGTACGAACCAGTTGCCACCGGAGCGACAAAGTTCGTCCAACAAACACGACAACAGAAACAATAACAGCAATGCTGCCCGCGGAGATCCACCTCAATTTCAACGCGAGAAACGAAACGGTCCACCTGCAGATGCCAATGGTCACGGAACAGATCAGTTCGGTCGAGCGCATCCACCGCAAAGACCGAGAAACAACCAGAGACCTGCTGCTCGTGATCAATATGATCGCAATCGGCCTTCTGATTTTGAAGCATCCCGACGAGGTCCACGGAGGAGTCGAAGCCGGGAGAGATATGACTATGATCGAGATAGAGATTACAGAAGACGACCCGATGATAGGCGTCGTCCGATGAATTATGACCAAAGACGACCCGACGATAGGAGATATGATTCAAATCGTCACGACGATCGTTCGGCTTATCACCATAACCATCATCGTCGTCCCGAATACCACTGATCACGACCGATACCGTGATGGAGAGGGTTGGCGCCATCGGCAACACAACTACGACCGAGAAATGGACGATCTCGAACGGCGCTTGGCTCATCTGAAGCAACAACACAAAAAGAGTGACAATCGCACTATGCAGCGGATCGACCATGACATTAGAAATGTTCAAGATCGAATCTATGAATTGGAACGGCACAGGCGTCGTTCCGGGCCTCCTAGGGACAACTATTCTCGTCCCAGAAGTCGTCGCAGTCGATCTCCTAGCTATGAACATCGACGAGATAGCCGCCGCAGACGGAGCAACAGTTCGCATTCTGAAAGATCCGCTTCTTCGCAAAGAAGCAGAGGCAGCAAGTACTCGACAGATAGTGGTGGTTCCGACAGGGGTAGTCGCAATAGCTACAGCCCTTCTCCGGATAGATCCAAAAGAAACAAGAGTAGGGACAGTCCAAAAAGACACAGACGACGTCGTTCGAGGAGCTACAGCAGTAGCGAAGGATCAGAGCACTCGAAATAGTTGTTTGCAATCACTAGAGGAAACGGTGAAACCAGATTGTTTCTATATAATGATTCAATATTTAAACTTTCAATGATTAATTGACTCTATATGTTTATCATAGTGAAAATTGTCATCCCCATGCTTGTTGTAGACTATAATGAACAACCAATTCCCCCCGTTTTGAAAAGGTTTCGTTTAGATCCCGTAACAATTCGTCGGGTCCGGGACAAAAGGCAGCGTGCAGGTATAGGAACAAGGAATCGCCTGGTTGCAGTTTCAGAACCTTCCGTAAAAAGATGTGAACCGAGGCAAAGCGCTTGATCGGCTGATATCTGGAAACTTGGTCTTTTTCATGATTGGTGCTGCTCCCACCGACACAAAATGAACCTTGATTTTCTCGGGTTTGGCCGCGGAGGTTTTCTGCTTGGACTCGGCCGACATCGTTGGTGCGTATCTTACGGCTGTCAAAACCTTGTTAATCGAATGAAAGAAAGTTGCTGGTCGTTTTCGTTGCTCGCCATGGTGGGTCAACCTTGTCTCGGAGCTTCAAAAAGAAATGATTGCATTGAAGCGACGGCAAGAATCAACAGAAAATCGATTTCACGACCCTTCGACTTCGACTCGAATCTCCTTCGAGTACATCACTTGTGCAACGAGGTACAGAATTAGCTTTTAATTTACTATCTCAAATTATTACAAAATGTGCTGTGAATACGAACTTGGTCTATTTTGTTCTTTTATTTAACTTATCTACTAATCAAAGCTTTTCTATATTGTTCGGATTCAAAGAGAACTATCATTAGTCTATCCTCAATCTGCACGCGACTTCATCGAATCATTGCTCGACAAGAACCTTGTGTGCTGAACAATCCTTCCGTCACGTTTTCGATTTCCAGAACATGTTTGGAAGGCCGGTTCCAATGGGGATGGGAGTACCCATAATGATAGCATTCACTAACACCCACAATTTCATCGCTTCGACCGTGAACAGCGGCATCAAACAAGTGATCGGTTAGTCTTTTCAAACGATGCCAACATTAAGCACACTTTCGCGCATCTTGGAAACACCAAATCGATGTGATACCAAGCACTTCTCCCTTGAAGGTCATCACAGTCAGAAAGCAGCAGAAGATGCCTGCTATCAATACCTATTCCGTACGCTGACATGATATAAGAAATTTCGGATGCAATCTGAGTACGAGCAGCTTCGAACTCCAAGGACTTGCTCAACCTCGAGCACGTGATTGGTCCAAGTATGATTCCCGTCAATACCTGGGCTTCCCATCACGTCTTGAAGGCCATATCCTTCTACGAGCAAGTTATATGACTGCTTCCCATCCTTGTCGGTCTCGTTAATGACAGCACGATTCACGGAAGGGATTCCCTGGACAATAACGTCGGGTAATACGGTCTTGAGTTGTTGCATGCAAAAGTAAGTAGATCCCTTGTTCTTCGAAGGAATATAAATACGCAACTTATTGTTGCAGAACCGCTTGACTTTCACGTCGGTATCGTCGAGCAAGCGCAAAATTGGTGGTCTCGTGACTCCCCTGGAACCAGCGCAAAATGGACGTGCGTACACTTTCTGAGTCTACATTGAGCTTAAGTTGATCGATTGCAACCATATCAAGTTCAATGCTAATATAGCAAGCCGCAGCAGCAAACACTTCTTTGATGTATTTCGACACTTGTCCCAGCGTTGTTTTCTCAATTCCGGCTTTCACGAACCCGAGCAGCAATCTTGTTATCGTCCTGCTCTAGCTTGACGGTAATGATAGGAGTCGAAATAAGTTTTGACGCGTTGATAATTTCCTTCAGACGAGGAACTCCCAAGGTCACATTCATGGAGCTGATTCCGGAAAAGTGAATGTCTTTCAGTGTCATTTGAGTACCAGGTTCACTAATACTCTGCGCACCAATAGCCCCAACAGCTTCTCCTGGTTCAACATACTGAGGCGGTGCACTTCTCTAGAGTTATGTCTAGAAACTTGTCCAGTTGAGTCTTCGTGAATCGGCAAGAATTCCAAGTCAGGGACGAAATGTCAACAGAGCTTTTCCCAAAATCACTAATGAGATCATTCTGCTTATTTGCCATGTCAACAAAGAAATCGTTGATCTCTTTCAGTATTTCAGCGCCTTCTGGCAACAGATTTTGAAACCTCTTTTCTTTCAACTTCGATTCGACAATTGATACCAGCTCTTTCGATTTAAGCGTTTCTTCTTCGCGGCAAGGCATTTGCTCTCTGATTGACGTCGAAAGACGACCAAAATCTACAGGGCGGTCATTATTTTCCATCACATTTGGATTGAGACCATCATCTCCATAAATGAATTGTACTACTGTGTTTTCACTGTTTCGAACCGTCTTGTCATATTGCATTGATAGATCCTCGAGAGCCTTCATGAGACGACGTGCCATATAACCAGTTTCAGCTGTTTTGACTGCAGTATCAACCAAACCTTCACGTCCACCCATTGCGTGAAAGAAGAATTCTGTTGCTGTCAACCCTGTGTAAAATGAATTTGCCACGAATCCCTTCGCGGATGGTGTAAGGCTGTTCACTTCGAAATGAGGTAGAGTTCTGTCTACAAAGCCATTTTGAATACGCATTCCACCAACAGCTTGCTGCCCAACGCATGATATCATCTGTGATATATTGAGGGGACTTCCTTTCGATCCACAGGCTGCCATGATACGAGGAGAGTTTGACCATGGTAACTGTTTCATAGCCTCCTGACCAGCAGATTCTCGAAGCCTGCCAAGGATTCCATTCAGAATTTCTTCCAAACTCTGCAATAAATCACAACCTGGTCGTAATTCCAACTCGCCATTTTCATATAAATCGAGGTTTGCTTCTGACTTTCGGTATCCCTCCAACAGAATTTCGTGTTTCATTCCCGTCAGATCATCAGAAGGTGTAACGTCAGAAATCCCTATGGAGAAGCCGCGATGAATGCCCATATATCTTCCACAAAACTTTGCCCATCGGTCTAGAAGCATCGCACTTTTCAATGGTCCATAGTCTCGCAGAACAACAAAAATCAAACCTGTCTTACTGCCGTCGCCAATCGTTTTCTTTGCAATATTACCAGATATCAATTCTCCATTTCGGAAATCAACCCAACCATCGTTCTTACAAAAATGTTTGTTCTTAATGTAATTCTTTTCTTTGGTTTCAAAGCTGACATCAATTTTGGACTCTTTATTCGGTCGAAGCATCGTACTGAACACTTGTTTCCCTGTCCACAGCTCGATGGGCTTTACCATTGTAGGTGGCGGTATATCAATCTGCTCTTCAGCGTCTCCAAAGTACGTAACAAGGCTGCAAAATTGTTCATATGTATAGAATCGGTCGTTCTGTGTCAATAAATAGGAAGCACTCAAAAAATCCTGGCTCGCTGCTACAAGCGGTTCTCCGTTCCGAGGTGTGGTAAGATTGTTGTGAACTCCCATGAGAAGATTTGCTTCGGTACGAGCTTCCTCCGTTTGTGGTAAATGCATGTTCATTTCATCTCCATCGAAATCGGCGTTGTATGGAGCGCAAACACATGTATTGAATCGAAAGGTTCTCCATTCCATGACCTTAGCTCTATGCGCCATGATCGAAACCTTGTGTAGCGAAGGTTGCCGATTGAAAAGAACAATATCTCCGTCTTCCATATGCCTTTCTACGATGTCACCATCTCGAAGACTGCGTGCTATTTTTTCTCTGTCACCAAATGCGAGGGACTTTACAAAACCCTGTGCATCGCCCATCCGAATAAGATTCGCTCCAGGATGTACGTGAGGACCATTTCTGACTCTTTCTTGTAATTTCTTTTTGTTATATCGCGATACTCGTTCTGGATATGTCATGGTCATTGCAACCTTCTTCGGGACTCCCACTTCGTTCACCCGTAGATTCGGGTCCGGCGAAATCACTGTACGAGCTGAAAAATCGACACGCTTTCCTGATAGGTTTCCCCGAAATCTCCCTTGCTTTCCCTTGAGTCGTTGGCACAAACCTCGCATTGGTTTTGAACCGATAGGTCCGTTGTAGACCAGGGGTCTCTCCGTTGAAATACTGAGCAACTTGCAGTTGTAGAAAATCCCATTCTTCCATGATTGTACGAGTATGTGGCCCTTTAGTCAATGCTAATTCGAGAGCCGTGTTGATATCAAGAATCTCTTGTAGTTTCACCGTCAAATCATCTTCATTTGAGCCCCCTCCAAACTCCATTTTTACACTCGGTCGAATTGGGACTGGTGGGACCAATATGCTCTCCAAAATTAAGTTCTCCGGTCTACCAATCATGGGATCCAACCACATGATTTCGCAATCTTCGTCCGGAATGCGTTTGAAGATTTCCAATACTTTGGTCGGTAAGCAAATCGTCAACGGGTGGAGTGGAACTATTCATCACCGAAACCAAGTCCTTGTTATGATCCATTGCCGTTGACAGGTTGTCCATGAGCCGTTCTAATTCGTCCTCCGAATGCCTACCCTTGAATTTTTCGTGTACAATCTTTAGCGTAGGAGCCCCCGTGATTTTCTTCACAGTACCATTGACAGCTCCACAGTACGGACACTGCTTTGACTTTTTGCACTTTTCAATAACTTTTTTCAATATTGCTGTTTTTGCTAGAACATCGGTCCTCGGGATTTCTCATTTTTGCCAGGAACTGGTCTCGTTCTGAAGTCGTCTAGGAGCACACGGGAAGCACGTCTTGCAGACGCACTGCAATAGGTGAAGAGTGTGTCGAAGGTATCCGATATGGAAGACCGGCAAGGCCAGACGAATATATCCGAAATGCCCGGCACAGTCCACCAAGTTTTCGTTTGCAAGTAGCACAGGTGGAGACCTTGTCGGATACACCCAAACGTGGGTCCAAACATCCCCCGGGTGCTGGATTTCGAGACGGCATAGAAAAGAGTTCGCGAGATGTCACTTGAAATTCCGCCAGGCGCTGCATTTCTGCGGGCGACAAGAGGCCAAATTGAATTTTGGCAATCTTTTTTGGAACAAGATCTCCCTTGACCAACCGTTTGCGGCTGCTGGTCGGTGGGTCGTCATCGCGGACCGTTCGCCAGCAAGCAAATCGACGACATGGTCCCAACTTTTTATATGAGCGGCCAACGGAACCTCGGACACCGTCGTATGGTAGGGATGCGATGTGTGATCGACGAGAACGGTAGCTTTTGTCGAATAGATTTTGTTCCTTGTAGCAGTTCTTATAACACTCAGCGACTGACTGTGATAATCTGTATATGCACTTGATTGCTTTTCCAGGAATTATTGAGCTATTGCTGCAGAAATGGAATGGTATTCTATCTCCTACTCTGTCAGAACAATCGACTCCATAGAATTTTATGTTGCGCATCCACAGCCAGAAGTGATGTGAAAAGCATCTATTCGACCGCAGGAGATCCATGTTCCGATAATGATTGTCACCTGATAATTTTCGGTGGCGGACAGTAGTCTGATTGTTTGAGATACGACTAAAAATTTACGGGACTCAATTTAACCTCCATTTTACACGAGAACTTGTACGAAACACACAACACCCGAAGAATTTGAAATTGACCATTATTTGACCATGGCAGCAGAATTCAAATCCGATTTCATCATTTTCTCCTAAAATAATCGCATTGGCGATGTTGTCATGGTTTCTGGGACGAACGCTTCGAAAGTTGAACTAGAGTAAATCATCGTCATGAGTCACGCTTCACTATCCATTGCGGGATATGAACAAGACGATACAGAAGAAGACGAGCAAGAGGAACTGGGTCGAACGCAAATCGTCGAATTCATCAAGACACGTCCAGATTTCATTGTCCGCCCAGCCGATCTTTCGCAAGAGTTTGGTTTCTCGATCAACGATGCTTCGGCAGAGCTTTGTGGATTGTTGCAGGTTGTTGGTCAGGGAGCATCCTTTCAATTCGAGGATGTGACCACCACTGGAGACGGAAGGGTTGTGAAAGCAATGGTATTTCAATTTCCAGCAGATTTTGACCGCAGGGTGGTGAATGCCGACAGACAAGACGCTCTGAAAGCCTGGATCAAGATCTGTGTCAAGGCTCTCAAGGTAGTAACTGCATTTGGATTGATTGTATCCATATTGATTGTTTCCGTCGCTATAGTAGTAGCACTGGTTGCTGCTTTGATCGCGCTCTCCAAAGGGGGTGGAGACTCCCGTGTCATCCGGAGCAATGTTTCACGAAAACTGAGAAGTCTGATCAATACCATTCGACAATTGCTATTTTGTTATGCCATGTTTGGCTCCAGCATCGACAGTGGGTCAGGTCAAGATGGCTTTTTTCGGGAAGCTGCTTACGACACTTTGCTTGTGATGAATATCTGTTTCAGCCGTCCCGGAAGCATGTTCTTTTGGTGGCGGGCTGGTCGTATTCGACAGCGATGGGGACGTCGGGTTGCGAATCGCGGATCCAGTGGCATCTTTCGAAACAGAAACCAATTCTGACGACGACTGAAGATGTTCAATCTCATCAGTGGGGGTGGCTGATACTTCAAAGCAGTCAATCTCAACAGAGGAAGCCTGATCTCATCGTTGGTTGTCTTTTTGTTCGGACCAACATCGCCGAGCCGGAATGTCGAATGCAGGATAAGTGGCGATTGCGGAGCACTGTAATCATCAACTAAGACATCTGGAGATGGCGGTAACCTTCGACCAATACCCCTTCAGGAGCTGGCTCCGTATGCAGACTCCCCACCTTCCTCATTGGAAAATTCCTTCCAAGTGGTTGCCGAAGGCTTGTCCATTGTTGCCCATTTCAACGGAGTCCCTTCTTCCAAATCCAACGCTGAAAATAATGCCACGACACAAGATCAGGAACCTAGTGGACAAAACGCTCTGTTTGAATTCCAGAGTTGATTTCCGAAAGCAACCTCGGAGTCCGATACGATGACAACCGAACGTGGGCTACAGATTCCGAAGATGGAAAAACAGGGTTGGGATGATTTTTTCTACAAAAGCGACAGCACGCCAAGCAACGTGTTAGGAACGAACTCCACTAGAACTCATCGGTCTCCCTCGAATATAACAAATACAATACCAGAGTATTTGTGCGAACAGCCCAAGGCATTTTCGGCTCTTTCGCGGAATCATTTTTTCGCATGTTTGCTCCTCGTCGTGCTGAACTTCCTCGGCGTGATCTGGTTTTCGCATTCATTAGAACCAGGGGGAACTTTGAATCAAAACTTGGGGGCATTCGGTGGCTTTTTGAAGGTAGCACTAATTCCAGTCCTGTGGTTCTACGCAAGGTTGTTCATTTTGATTCCAACCGGACGCCTCCTTCTCGTCATTGTTCACAACGAGCGGTGCAAGAAACGAAACCAAAAAAGGAAATTCCTAGCGTCACAACTATCAAAATAGAATGTAATTCGAGGCATTTCTGAAACGACTGATCAACTACTTCTAGTATTATTTCGGCTATGGATAGTCTTTTGAATTTTGACGTCTAAACTCATCTTCTTTTGGGGATTTTTAAATGTAGTTACGCTACACGTACTAAGCATAAGCTTCAAACATAAGATGCCGATACGGAGTATTTTTTGAAATCGAGGCGCATCTTTGATCTTCCTCCGCGACCAAGATTTGAACTTTCGAGATTCAACTCACCATGGTTGATGAGAAGCCGTCGATCAAAAAGTTGCATGTTGGCATCAACACCATCTCACAAAGAAGTGAGTGTTCGTTCGTCACCTCATCACAGCCATCCCAAAACGGACGACAAATCAGACTACTAGCAATAAAGAAAATTCTATAAAAATGCAGGACGACAGTTTTACACAGGATGTAGAAGTCGAATTGGAACTGGAGCTTGGTGGTGAGCTTCTGTATCTCAAAACCTCGCTGGAAGAGCCAGAAGAAGAAGACACAATGTGTACCGAGGATACGGACAAGAGCCGAGCACCAAGTTTGAATATCGAACAGTCTTATGGAAATCCTCTTTCACAAGAGGAAGCTCTTCTGGCGGTTCCAAGTGGGAGCGATGGATTGATCAGATATGCAATCGTCATACCGGATGATTTTTGTGTCGACGGAAAGCTAATGAGCGGTTTGAACCCACGAGATTTCAATGTTGAAAAGGGTGTGATCAAATCTCGTCGGGCTTCTCTCCCACTGACAAAGACAAACTTGATGAGTTCCCTGACCATGGTGGTTTGTGACGGGGGGCCGCGGTATATTTTTAATGGTGTATTAAACGGGTGGCCATCCTTGCGAAACTTTGAGCTAATCGGATTGGAGAAGAAAAGGTATCTTCCGGGCGGAGTTCAAGCTCCCGAGTTCGTCATGAATTCACTTGGGAAAGCATGGGTTCCCCATTGGAGAGCAGGAAAAGGCTCTCCCCCCGAAATCACGGATCGTGGAATCTACCGCGCCACTCTCCGTGGAGCTCCATGGACCTCTCTCGGTTGGTCCCCATCCAGCAAGGGGTTTGTTTTCTGGTTTGAAGCGCAGCGTCCAGAAGGACCTCGTGTCTTGTATGGATCCGATGCGATTTCAGAATTGGGAGATGATGTTTGTAAAACGGTTCACATGATTTCCCACAGGGTAAGTCTTTCGACTTTCTTAGTACTTTTTTCTCTTTTCATTCGTGCTTTGTTCTAAAATTTGACCTTTTTTATTTGATTGTTTCAGTATGCCGTCAAACGTGAAACTCCAAGGGACAAGCTCACGTACCACTCCCTTGTTCTTCTGGAGTGGGAAAAGAGTGAATACTGTACAATTGTCGAAGGAGCATTTCCTGAACGGAATCGGTGGCTACAAAGGTACGAGAATAAGAAAATCAAATATAGGGGGAATGGTCCTGATGTTTCTATAGTGGTTTGCATGCTAACAATCAAATTCTTTTCTGTTTCTAATAATACAGGGAGATGCAACTGGTACGATGACAAAAACGACGAAGTTACCGCATTGTACAAAAGTATGCCGCCGGAAATGATTAGCCCGTGGTTGACAACAGCGGCAGAGGTCCGATGTTACGACGTGAAGGCAAAAAATCTCGACGAAATCAAGCAATATATCGAAAAGTACAATGGTCCCGACAAACGGTTCCTCGACCCACACTACACATTCTCTCATCCCGCTCGTCTCACCTATAGAAGCCGTTCCAATATTGCTCAGTATCTGGTAAACTATATGACACGCAATAGCACATATTCGGAATTGAATCGCAACTGTCAAACAGTCGCTGCCGATTTGTGTTCCTTTTTGGCTGGGAAGAAAGATATTGTCCCTTACCACCCGATCAATAGACTGGAATATCACAACAGGGCACACTTGTTTTTGTACGACAGTAGCATGTACAAACAGAAAAAAGGAGAAACTTTGAAGGGAAAAGTTGCAAGATAGACTATGAAATGCACCTGTGTATTTCGATGATATAGACGTATTTGAAAATTTTAAGTTTTATTTTACCCATAGGCTGTAGAGCTAATCATCGAACGAACTTTATCGTTTTGGATTAATTGTTTTTGATCTTATATAAAAGTGTGCTTAGTCATACATATCATCGCCGTCGTTACCATTGTTGTTTCCTCCGTCACCGGAACCACCTCCGAATCCGCCTCCAAAGCCACCGCTGTCCATCGAATCCATCAATAAATTGGCTGCGAGAGCCTCGTTCTTGTCACACGCCAGATAAGCTTGGGCGGCCTCTGTTCTATCGAATCCCATGTCCGCGAGACGGTTGACGGCAGCCATTTCTTCTTCCGTCAATCGAAGGACCTGGGGACCGCCGCCACCGCCGCCTCCCATCATTCCTCCGAGGCCTCCACCTCCGCCACCTTGCATCGCTTGCATCATGTATTGTTGGAGTTGCTCGGGAGGGATTTGACCGAGCATCTGCGCCGTGGATCGGAGTTGATCTGCCGAAAGCCCCATCATGGTAGCCATTTGGTTGAGTTCATCGGGGCTCATGTTTTGAATCAGTTGTGCCATCTGGGCAGGATTTGCCATTCCTTCCATCATGCCCGGAGGAATTCCCTGCATTGCTGTATCAGCACCGCTAGAAGAAGACGACGAAGATCCGGTATTCGATGACGAGGATGGGGCACTTGTCTCTTCGATGGGCTCGTTCATCATTTGCAAAAACGCTTCTTGGTTGGCATTGATTTCAGCGAGCAATTCCGGCTGTTGTTGTCCGATTTGAGTCAAAACTCGTTGCAACATGGCAGGATTGGACTGCACCAATCGTCGAAGGTCATTGAATTGAGGGTGATTCCGCAGACTCGATAATGTGCCACCACTGGAGCTGGAGGCGGCTGCCTGTTCACCCGGTTGCATGCCCGGAGGTATGCCATTGGTCAAGAATTCAACAGCAATGTCGGGGTTGCCGTTGGCGGCTCTCAAACAGTGGCGAACCTCGGCCTCGGGGAATCCCATGGCAGTCAAGCTTTCGACAGCTGCCTGCGGTATTTCTGGACCCGCATCGGCACTTGGAGCAGCCGGAGCAGGGGCAGGAGCCGCGGGTGCAGGAGGGGCAGCCGGTTCTGCGGGCTTCTTTTCTTCCGCAGGCTTTGCTTCGGCGGCAGGAGCGGCGGCGGGAGCAGCCGCTGCAGCCGGCGTTTCTGCAGGAGCTGGTGGTGCGGCTGGTGCAGGAGCCGGCGCCTTTGCGGGTGCCTTTTTAGCCTTGGTTACCATGACTACCAAGAAATCATTTTGCTTGATTCCACAGCCTACACGATGGTAAAAAAATCATTGAAAAATCAGCAACGAGTGAGTCATCACATATTTCACTTTGACACTATTCTATTTCGGAACGATACCCGTTCCTGCAAACAATTCCTTCAATGTAGTTGTGTCATGCTTACTTTCAATGGTGGAATCATCCTTCAAAACTTTTCCCGAGTGAATCAATTTCAGGTTGGCTGCCGGAAGTTCGGAATTGGTCGATTCCTAATGATAAAAGAAGCAAAAATATGAGTTATATTTCAGGCTGGAACCAATTGCGTGTGGATCGAGAACGGAGACATATCATCGAAGAAGAAGACAATGCAAGGTATAGCGCCTCGAACGACTAAGAAGCGAGAATAGAAACTCACAATGATGGCCTTCACTTCCGATACGGTCTGGGATGGTTCGCATTCGACGACGAATTTTCCTCCCTTGAGAGTCTTTACAGTCAACTTCATTTTGCTTTTGTTTTTCCCAGAGACGTTGCGTTGATAGAGTAGACGTTGTGCTCCCTAACTTGCTTTGATCAAGTGTTTCAAGAAGGTACTGTACGATGTCCTGAGATGTTTTTGAGACCTGATTTTTGAAAGCGTGGATGCTATGCACCGATCGTTAATTAATTAGGGTTTAATTCCAAGCTCCCTCTCTATTTGATTCATCCTGCTTCGATTTGGGGCCCGGTTCGCCACCGTGACTGAAAATTACTGCATTACTGCATTGTGGTGCGTGTGGTGGCGAGTTAAATTGTGATCGTTTTTCATTCGTCCGATTTCAGTCATTAGCATTCTGTTTCGATTCAACGGCTTCTTCGACCCCTTCGATTAAAATCAGTGGATTGCGCACCCACAGTTTTGCCAATAACGAAAATAATCGAGAAAGTCAGAAGGACAATGACGACGACACAAACACAAACCGAAACAATAATGAACCGAATATGACGGAAACGGCAGAGACAACATCGATTCCATTGCACACCCGTATCCGCGATGCGGATGGTTTTGTGGGAACGGTTGCGTATGTAGGAAGCGTGGCCAGTTCGAAAAATCCAAAGGAACAATATGCTGGAATTGTGTGGGACGACAGTTCTCGGGGGAAGCACGATGGGAGCGTCGTCTGTCGACAAACGAACCAGATTGTTCGGCATTTTTCGTGTGGACCCACACAGGGATCCTTTTTGAAGGTGCGCAAGCTCGACACCGGGGTGACACTGAATGCAAGCCTTTTGAGAAACAAATACGTGGCGATGAACGCACCGGTGATTGCACCCAACAACATTCTCCCACACACGGTGAAAACTTCGAGCGGAAGAGAAAAGACTATTGAATTCTATGGAGAGTTGAAAATCCGGAAACAGCAACAACTGGAAAACATCGACAAATTTTCGCTCCGACGTGAAGGAATCTCCAAGGCATCCAACGGAGAAGACATGGCAGACTTTAAGCACATTAAAGATATTGATTTGGCGGGAAATTTGCTATGCAGTTGGCCGGAAGTCTTAAAAATCATGCAACAATTTCCCCTCCTAGAGAATTTTTCGCTGGCCCACAACTATGTCCGAGACTTGGAGATTGGCGCGATAACCGGTGTCACGTTTGACAAGATGAAAGTCCTCAATCTCAACAACTGTATGGTACAAAACTTCAAGACAATAGAGATTGTCGCTGAAACGATGCCGAACCTCGAATCCCTTTGCATTGCAAATTCGAATCTATTGGACATTCAAGATTCTGAAAACATACAAGGCTTCCAAAATCTCAAACTGTTGGATTGTTCTAATTGTGGCTTTGACGGATGGGAAAACCAAGTCAGCAAGTTTTCGGCTTTGCCGCTTCTCGAAACCCTCAGCATAGACGACAATCCCATCCCGTCAATACCATCCGGTGCGGGCACCAGTCCGCTGTTTCCCAGTCTCATGTCGCTCCAAATTACTGGAATAGAAGCATCGACATGGATGGACCTGGAAGCCATCAATTCCTTTGCCTCGTTGAAATCGCTTCGGTTCAAGAATATACCCCTAACTGCAAATCTTGGCGAGGGAGATGTTCGATCGACTTCCATAGCCCGGTTTCCTGGTCTAGAATATTTGAATGCGTCTCTGATTACAAAAGACGAACGCAATGACGCGGAACGAAGATACGTCACGCTGGTATCGAATGCCATCCAGAAAGGGAATTTTGGTGAGGACGAAAAAATTGCGTTCTTGGACAAGCACCCGAGGTATATGGAACTCACCGAGAAGCACGAAAAGCTGACACAATACCTCAAGAACAGAATGGAAAAGGGAGGGAATCTAGCGACTTCAATCTACAATATTACGATCAAATCGATGGCAGCATCGTCGTGCACCATGGAACCAATTGTCCGCAGGCTGCCCGGAACCATGAACGTGGAACGAATGAAAGCACTGTGTTCTCGTGCCTTTAATATCGATTACGACATCATAAGCCTTCGATTCCGGACGGATAGCAGTCTGCCGATCGAAATGGAAGATGATTCAAAAACAATCGACTACTATGGCCTTTGTGACGGTGCCGAAATCCTTGTGGACGAGATTGATCTTCGAGCTCGGGCATTGGATATGAAACGAAATGACGAGCAACTGGAGGAAAGAATCTCGGAGCTTGGCAAGAACATCGCAATGCTTCAAAGCGCCAAGACGGAACGATAAATGCGTTTTCTATAGTTAGTAATCAATGACTAGAACTGCATTGTGGTTTCAATCGTTGGATTCTGTGAATTACTTCTAGTTTTAGTAGGCTTCCAAGACTTTAGTGCAAGTACACGTAGTTTAGTTCCAGTTTTCGTGCATTTTTTTGTATCGAAGTCTGAAATTTTTTCGTCCAATAAATCTGAAGGATACTTTGAAATCCATTTTGCACGTAGTTTCTACGCTCTCCCAGTACACAGATTCGGAATAATTCTCGCCGAAATTTCTTGGCGTGAGCATAATTGGCTTCCTCTTCTCACTTCGTTTCCATTCTTATCTTCACAATTCGGTTTTGAAGAGCTGCAGAGACACCTTCACATAAGCTACGAATCCAAACTATGATACGATTATAAGAAGGCGTGGGCATTCAACCAACACTGTTAGAATAAGCACTACGTTTCGCTGACGTATTGTGGCCAACACGTCCAAGGGGGATCGACGATTGAATTATGTCCTCGGCGAAGAGTGATGCTCCACCACCGAGCGATGAGAAGCCCGCCGCCGACTCAACGGACAATAAGGGAGCCGACGAGAAGAAGACAACGGCACCTCAAACGGGGGATATAATAAAGAAAGAAACGGTTGTGAAAAAGACGCCTCCTGCATCGAAACCAAACGATACGAAGGCAGAGAAAAATGCATCGTCTTCGGGTCCTATAAAATTGCTAAGCTCTGCCAATGGCAACCCTTCGCCAGCCACAGGGACGGAGGGAGCAGCAAAAACGGCGACCAAGACATCTCCGAAAGAAAGCGTGACGACACCATCTGTATCTACCACGACGACAAACTCCAAAAAGACCGTTCCAACAACGTCAACGACACCGGCAGCAAAAGCTCCAGTTGCGAATGGATCGACTGCTTCAAAAGCGCCAAAACAAAATGGTACAAGTGATCCCAAACCCGATTCGAGTATTACCCAGACGAAAAAGGTGAAATCAGAAAACGCTGCTCCGAAGCCAGCACTGACAACGTCGTCATCAACAGCGGTGGCAGCAAAACAACCTCAGCAACACTCCCTCTCCAAAACCCATACTCAACAACAACCCCAGACGCAGCAACAACAACAACAATCACAGCAGCGATATTTTGTTCCGAGTCGGCAAAACCAAGAAGAGGCGGTCTTCAAAATGGTGCAAAATATATTCAAATTATTAGAAAATCGTAAGTACTTTTTGCAATTGGTCTCGGATTGTTGAACAATGCTGAATGCAGAATTTAGCTAACTCATATTCATACACTTTCTCTAAAACACAGGTGGCCCCCTTACCATGGCGCAACTAGAGTACAATCTTCCAATTTTGATTATGGGGCCAGCATCAAATGCGCAGACGTTGAATGGAACACCATCGAAAACTAATTCTCCCACAGGTGATAGCAACAGGGACAATGTCCCAAAGAAACAAAACAACGACACGAAAACGTCAAACACGAAAACATCCTTGTGCGAGGAGAAGTTGATTCCCGGAAACATGGTACCTGATATTGTCGAACTTCTAGTTACTTTAGGTTTGATCCAACAGCAGACAGACGACGATTCAACACAACAACACGCAGAATCCACCAAAAGTCAGCCTCGATTTGCTGTCCATTTCGGAAAGCCAAAGCAGTTTCTTGTGACTCCCACCAACATTTTGTCGGAAATTGCCAAGGCGCAAAACGAAATTCAGCTTTCTCGACAGCGACAAGAAATGCTCAAGGAAGCACTCGGCATGGGAGATCAACAGGCGGCGGAGCGGGTTAAACACATCGTCTTGCAGCACCCACAAGTGGTCGACGACCCGGTGTACGTGACAGCCCTGCGAAACCTACAGGTTGACGGAATGCTAATGGCGAGTGCGACTGGAAACACAAATACTAGTAGCTCGAACGCGTCCTCCTCTTCGAGCAAAGATGGTGGATCGGGAAAATCGAAGTCCGGGGTTGTTGGAGGGGCCAAAAACGTCGGAGGTGGAAAACGACGCCGAAGTAGTAGCAATGCCGGCAGCAGCGGTGGTGGGGGTGTTCCAACAAAGCGCAAGCGACAGAGACCGAAAAAGGAAATACCCGCACGCAGCGCTGATACCAACGATAGCAGTTCGGGAACAAAAACAACCGCATCGTCAGGAACTACTGGGACTCGTGGAGGTCCTTTGCCCGCGGGAGTTTCCAAGCAGGCGGTTTCATCCGCTAGAGCTAGTGGTGCTGCGGTTACCTCTACTCCATCCTTACCCACGCCAACTGTTCCACCAGCTGCTGCATCCGCAAGTGCTTCCAATTCCAAATCTACTACATAAGTTGCTAGTGCTATAATTCTACGACTTTAATGGGTCTGTTGCTATTTTTTGCTCTTATTTAGTTAGGGTTACGGTTAGTCCGGATAATTTTAGGGTCAACGTTAGAAATGTGACTACGACTACGTACATGCACGAAAAAGTTCTTTCTCGTGATGTATTTTTCTGCTTGTGATGATGTTGTGAAACATGCCATCATTGTTGGCTTCATTTCTTCATTATTTCGCCGACTCTGCAAAATCCATCACGTCACATGGCATATCGGTCTCTGCACCTCATCTTCCTCTTTATCAGTATTCTCGACACTGAGAGTTTGTCGTCTGCCATGTCCACCTCCAATACTGGCGATGGACCCGTTTGGTGCGAAAAAGAACAGATCTATATCGGTGGAGTCCCCGAGAACGAAGAAGTGAAGCAACTGATCCAAGAAAGCGACGGGCACTTGCGAATTTTTGGGTACGGAAGTCTTTGTTGGAATCCAGGAACCGAGGGGGGCTTGGCGAAGGCCTCCCAGACGCTCGGGCGAGTACAGGGATACAAACGTGTTTGGGCCCAACGATCTACCGACCATCGCGGCACGGTCGATTTTCCTGGTATTGTGTGCACACTGCTGACAGAAGAAGAATACGAAGAGGCACGAAAAGAAGCTTCCACAAAGAATGATTCTCCGTCGCAAGGCGGAGCCGAAGGTATCAGCGATACTATGGTGACGCAGGGGATCATATTCGATGTACCTCCAGAGCTTGTTCAGGAAACACTGGAAGATTTGGATTTTCGAGAGAAAGGAGGGTATGCCAGAGACGTGTGCACTGTAGTAGAAGAGGGAACTCAAGAGACACACAGAGCACTGCTATACAGGGGCACTCCAGACAATCCTGCTTTTTCCTCAAGAGTACTCATAGATCTGCCTCTTTCCGCAGCTATCATGTCTGTTTCGATCGGTCCTAGTGGGCCAAACGATATTTACTTGAACAATCTGGTCAATTTCTTGGAAAAGAATAAAAACGCCGCTACTTCAGGTCGACGATACTACAATTTTGGCCGATATGGTTCGATCTTTCCAAAATGACTACCGGCTTTATTTCCTAACTGGCGGTGGCTCAAACCAACACAACCAGCTTTTTCTCAATCGACCCAACGTTGACTCACTGATTGACGCCGAGGATGCCCATCTCAGAAAAGAAATCGTACTGCCTACTCCATTGTACACAACAGACTGACAGCCTCGAAAAGCAATTATATGCAGGCGGGGGTCACTCTGGTTTGCTTACCAAAAATGGGCGATTGTTTTTGTGGGGCTGGAACAAGGATTTACAATGTGGTACGCAAAGCATCGCACCATCTGCTCCTAGTGGAAGATCAACCATTGCAATTCCTAGAACCACTCGAAAATATTGAGGTAGAAAAAGCTTCACTTGGGTTTTTCGCATACGCTCGTTGTCGAAAAGAAGACGGGCAAGCTGATTGCATTTGGAAACGACGAGCGAGGCCAAGTCACTGGTCGCCGACAAGTCCCTTTCTCCGACATTGCTAAAGGTCCAATGACACCATGAATTTCTAGCAAAACGAAACGATAGACGGCCGTTGACTGCTGGTCTGTTCCATTCGGCAGTGGTCACAAAAGGTGGTGAGCTAATAACGTTTGGTTGCGACCGATTTGGCCAATCGAATCTCAAGCATACAGAATCAACGGAGGAGCCGACATATGCTCATGGGCGATGGAAACCCGATGATGCCGTAGTGGTTGGTGTCGCATGTGGGCGACGTCACACAATAGCGGTTGATTCTCTGAATCGAATATGGACGTTCGGAGAGAAGAAACACGGCCAACTCGGTCGCATAATCGAAGGGAAAAAGGATCCCGTACCTAGAATGGTAGACATGGAGGGGAAGATTGAAGAAGATGATACTGTGGCCGTCTATTGTGGTTGGTCACACACAATAATACATGTCAAGGGTCGAAAAGGAAATCGATTATTCGGATTTGGACGTAACGATAAAGGACAACTTGGGATTGGATCTAACACGCCAGTTCATCTTCCGATCGAAATCTTTTCGGATCATGAGATAAAGATTGTTCAATGTGGATCGGAATCGACGATGGTTGTCGACGTCAAAGGTAAGTAATATGTTTCGCTCTATGTTTAAACACTGCCCTCGATACTCGATCTAAGGATCTCGTCTTTTGTATCTTGTTTTGCCATCAGATCAACTCTGGGGTTGTGGCTGGAACGAACACGGGAATCTTGGTACTGGCGACATTGAAGATGCGTTCACCCTATCTCGTACTCGAGGCGTAAAGACAAGCTTCCCACCGGGTGTCCAGAATCCAGAAATAGCGCTAGCTGTTGGAGGAGCACATTACATCGTAGCAGCGGTAGAGATTTGATTTCCAACAACACCTATTTCGAAATTGATTACTACTACTTTTTTCATAATTATAGCTCTTTTGCGTCGCTATCTTCCTCGGCTTGTGCTGCCTCTGCTTCTTTCTGCGCTTCGAGTAAAACCTGTCGCCTTTGTTCGTTTCGTTTGCTGATGCGTCGCCAAGTAACCTCTTTTTCGTGTTCTGTTTTGGAGAACAAAAAGCATGTGAGATGAAAAATGGTATGGTATCAAAAGATGAACACGGGTCAATCTTAGCTTCAAAAATTACTTACCTGTCAAGGTATCCCAGTTTGCGATACGCCGCGTCGTACCATCGCTGTTGAGAATGATAGGACCCCATTCTTCAAATCGAATCGATTCACCCAGCTTGATGGACGGAAGATTAGAATCGGGATCGGGTGGCGGAAGCTGGGGAATTTTCTCGCCTCCACTCGATGTGGAGAACGCCTCTGCGTTTTCGGTCGATCCTGCCATTGTCAATACGGTTAGAAATACGATAGCACTTGCTTCACGAATGCACAGACGCATGCTGAACTACTCTACTTTGTCGTCGATTGCAAAGTTTGATTTTGTAGAGAAATAATGATGACAATCAACATCGAATATGGAGATTTCTTTCGAAAGTTTCCGTACATATCACATACGTCCAGACGGGTCAGTACGCCGTTGATGGACAGACGCTGAAAAAAAAAATTGAAAATCCTACTCAGCCGACTTCTCCTTAAAATGGATTATAGTTTTAAAAAACATTCTTACTCCTTAGGTTATGCATGTGTACCACTTCATGCTATTGCTACTTGCAGCGTATGACAATTACAAATTGAGTTCAGCCAATTGCTGTTCAAGCTGTTCAATGTATTTCTCGATACCACCCTCGCCGGCGGCTTTGAGAACCTTGGCAGTTGCTTTTTCTTGGTTGCTACTTTCCTTCTTGATTGACTTTTGTTGCGATTTGGACAGTTCTTTGCCATCCTTTGTGGTGAGAGGTTTTCCAGCTTCGTCGTAACTACCCCACTTTTCGGCGTTTGCACCGACCTTGAACCACTCCGCCATTGGTATACTGGCCTGTTTTGCCTTCCCTAATTCGGTCGTGAGGCGCTCGATTTTTGCAGCGGCCTTCTTGGCTGCAGCTTCACGGGCCTTTTCGCGTTTCTCTTCGACCTCCTTTCGGAATTGCTTCGGGATCGTCCATCTTCCAGATGGATTTGTCCGCAGAATCTTCGATTCGAATACCTAGCTTTGCCATAGTCTCGTCACGTACTTCGTCGCAAGCCTTGAGAAAGTCTCCTGGACCGCCCTTCGATTTGGCAGCGGTACGAACCTGCTCTCGAAAGTCAACGAATGCGTCGACGTATGGAGAAATCGGTATCTTCTTTCGAGGCTCCACCTTCCGCTCCACTCTCCCCGAATCCAACTTGGTCGCTGCCCTGGATCACACCAAGCACCTTGAGAATTTAGTGACGTAGATGGCTACTTTCTTCACCAAGAGGATTCTTTGGCTTGTCTTCTGCAGTAAGATATTTATTGCATTCCAACACCAAATCCACCAACAATTGAATGACCTCGTACGTCTTGAAATTGTCAAGCAAGGCAGAATGAACACTTCCCCATAATCTCATCGAGTTTCGCCGAAAGGGCACGATCGGCCGGAGTAAAACCTTGCATTTGTCCAACAAAATCATTGCGCAGAAGAGATTTCACCGAACCGAAAAAGTTTTTGAAGTATTTCTCCTTCGCCTTGGCATCGTCAACCGTTTGGTCGCTGTAATTCATCGGCTTGTTCCATGGCTGCATCAAAAACATCATTCGAAGTTGCCTTGGAGTGTGCTCCTGCAAAGCTTGGCGAATAGTGATAAAGTTTTTCAGCGATTTCGACATTTTGAGTCCCTTGATATGCAAGTGACCTGCGTGGAGGAAATAATTCACCCACTGGCAGCAGCCGTGAAAGGCTTCGGCCTGAGCCATTTCGTTGTCGTGGTGGGGGAACATCAAATCAACACTGCGGAATCACAGAATAAAAAAGTGTGAGTTGTTTGTCGATCATTTCATTCTTCAATTTCTATTCCTTCTCATCAAGTATTATTCCATGAGCGTTGTATTAAACTTACCCTCCACCGTGAATATCGAGATTCTCTCCGATGATATCACTCGCCATAACACTGCATTCAATATGCCAACCAGGGCGACCAGGTCCCCACGGCGATTCCCATGATGGCTCACCGGGTTTGCTTGCCTTCCAGAGGGCAAAATCATTTGGATGTCTTTTTTCGCCATCGCCACCGGCCAAGGCTCCTTCTCCCTCTGCCATTTCTTCTGCCGTCGTGTCCACACCCGGTTTCAATTTTCGGTACTCGTATCCCTTGCTCTTGAAGTCGTTGGTATTGAAATAAACACTACCGTTCGATTCATACGCGCATTCATTGTCAATGATTCCTCGGATAAAATCCACAATTTGGGGAACGTATTCCGTGACGCGAGTTACAACATCTGGTTCACGGACACCCAAAGCCTCCATGTCCTCAAAGAATTGCTTCTCGAATTTTCGGGCGTGATCTTCGTAAATCTTACGGTCGGTAACGCTTGATCCAAAGTCCTTGTCCAACTGAGCCGCCAATGCATCACGACTTGCCGCGATCAGTTCCTCAATAGTCTTTTCATCCTTTTCGAGCACGACCTTGACAGCAGCCTCGACCTCAGTAAACTGGCCCTCCTTGAACTGAGCTTCTTTCAAGGCCTCTTCACGCTTTTCAACCTGCTTGGTGGGAGTGCCCTCGGGAAGAGGTTCTTTCAAATCTTCCACCTTTTTCTCCAACTTGGTGCGCATCGCTGCCATGGCCGTTTTGACGTACGCTTCGACTGCAGCAAAATCCTTTTCTCCGAGAACCTTTTCGGTATAGTCTTTGACGAGTTTGTTTTGTCTGGCCCTCAAGATAATTTTGTCGTCAACGTCGGTAATGTTCACTTGGTAAAATACGTCGTAATGAAAGTAGTCTTGCATGATACGACGCAAAATATCGAACGTGAGGTAAGCTCTGGCATGACCCATGTGATTCGAATCATAAACCGTAGGACCACAAGTGTACCATGTGACAGTTCGGTTCTTTCTGGGAACGAACAAGTTCAATTCGTCGTTGAGACTGTTGTGAACCTTGAGCTTTGGCAAATCGCTGTTGTTCTCGGGCGGATACCATTTGGCTCTTCCTTCGGTTTGAACAGGAGTGCAGCATAGACCCGACGGGCAAGACGGCATGTTGGGAGCCATGTTTTGTACAATTCACTTGAGTCCGATACGTTTCACAAAGTTGAGGTAATACTGTCTCTATTTCAGGAGAAGTTGAAAGGCCTCGGGAATGTGGAATAGGGAGTATGTTTCAAAATTCAATGCGGTATGTGCAAAGACGAAGACCCAGGATTTTGATTTTTTGAAAAGAGCCTCTCTTCCACCGAAGATGGAGATGTCACTAGTATTCCCCTACGGGCAAACTACGTACACATTGGAGGGAAGAGAGAATGTCCAATGAAATTGACGAAGAACGGACGGACGAGAATGTCGCCTCAAGTACGACTGGATTCATTCGTACGGTAATCGCATGAATCACAAAATAATCTCATCACTTTTATGTTGAGAGTCGTTTTGAGTTTCTTCATCATTCCTTCCTTTCTTTCGGAAGAGTTCATTTTGAAGATGATTTTCAATGTTCAATGGCGAAGGGGTACTTTGAGAGACGAATAAAATCATCCTGAGTTCATCACCTATCCTCGTCTGGTGTTCTGAGGCGATATCTGATAAATGCTGTCTCTAAAGCTACATCCGATTCCAAGGCGGATAAATCTTCGACGAGTACTCTTTTTCTTCTGCTTGTCGAGCTTTACTGCAACTGTTTGTTGTGATGCTGGAAGTGTGATTAGAAACACCTTTTTCCATTTGGCAGTGGCAGAAGATAATATACAAACCATGAATGGAACGGGCATCAATCTTAAGGATATGATGGCTGATCAAAAGATGAATGCAACGAACATTTCTTCCCTCGATGAAACAGACGACGATGTTGGTGGGGGAAGCGTCAACGAGAAAAATAGAGAGTATCGACCAAAATCTCGCCACGATGACGCAAGTTCTACTAATCATCCAAACGACTCCGACAAAAAATCCGAACCTGCCTACAATCCCTCGAATCATCGATCACACTTGCTCCATGCCCTCGAGGGACTACACCGTTATCCGAACTATCTGTCGAGGTGGAACAATGATGATGTTGAAGCCTTAGAAGAAGAGCTTCAGAGAGTACTCCGACAAGTGCAAGATCAAAAGTCCAATACCCAAGATCAACGCGATAACATTCAACATGCTCTTGGAGATTTCTTTCTCGAACACCCGGAATGGAAGGAATTTTCGTCTCCGCCAGAATCTTGGGACGAACTCAAGGAGATATTGGACACAAGAGCAGCTACTGTAGTGTTTCGATCGAAAAAGATTCAAAAGATGACCAAAGAACTTGCTGTGAAGGACGTCATAACCGGAAGAGCAGAAATCGAACTTGACCCAGGACACCTCGAAGAATGGATGGACGAAGAAATGTTCGACGTCTATTCGTTCCCTCTTCTTTCGAAGAAATTCTGCAGCAAACTGTGTTTATACGCCTCCGTCGTCCTCTCATACGTAGAGGCATCGCGTGAAAAGTCCAACAAAACCGGGCGCAGTTGTTATAGGGATCTAGATAACCTTGGTCTGGGGTGGCTGAATGACCTCGTCTTTCATCTTATACTGAAGCCCATCTCGGCGCAGCTCTATAGAGATACCGATCTTGAAGGCGGCGATTTGGATTATCGGCATGGTTTCATCGCGGCATACAGTGGTTCTCCAAACACTTCAAAACCCCGTCAACGCTTGGTCCCTCATACGGACGACGCAGAAGTAACACTGAATCTTTGTTTTGGAGATCAATTCGACGGCGGAAATCTTCGTTTCTGGGGTGTACGAGGGGATCAAACGGCGGGAACCTTTGTTGGAGAGTATCAGCCCGAGATTGGACGTGCTGTTATACACTCTGGAAGGCACCTCCATGAAGTTACCGAAATAACGTCTGGAGATCGGTTTGCTTTGATTCAATGGGCTCGAAGTTGGAGCTCCACCAGAAAGCAAATCTGTCCCTGCTGTTGGCTTAATGGTCGACAACTAGACGGCAACGATTTCTGTATTGTTGGAAGCAGATGGAACTAGAATGACAATATTCTACACTTGGAGTGTGTGTGCAACAAATAGGATGAAAGGAGTTTGCTAAAATGTAACAGTTCACCTGATTATATAAATTTTATCTATCATGTATTTGAATTACTTTTTGGAACAATCCAAAGGATTAGCGGCACCCTGAATTTTTCTCAGTGCACAATTCCAGTGTTTCACCTCTTTCCGAAAGAAACGTCACAACTGGATACTCATAAGTTTTGAGTCAAAGTCACCGAATCCCGATGTCGCCATGATTCCCAAGTAACCATAGTAACGGAGTGGGTGGCTCTAGAATTCGTTTCACTCGCCATCCTCGTATTTCCGCAATTACCGGGTAAACGAATTCCAGGAAGTAATACGTATGACCAACCACAATACCGATTAAATCCATTGTGACACCGTTCCCCAGCAGAACACTGAAGCCAAGCATCACCCACGGTAAATAGGGTGCATTGAATGTGAAGAAACCCAGAAAGCTCATTTTTACGTCTTCGTTCCGCCTTCCCCATACGTAAACCATCATAAATGTCAAGGCACTTCCAAGGAAATGAACATGCGTATAAACCGCAACCATTGAAATGCATAATATCCCGAAAACCAACATCAAGACGTAATTTGCGGTGCGTCCTCGGAAATCGCCTTCTTCCAGCAATCGGCTATATCGAACCAGGAAATACATATGGAACAGAAAGTCAACCGAGAAAACTCCAAAGAATAGATAACTCGTTACCAGCCTCCATATTTGACCTTGTGAAAATACTAAATCCCAATTGAAATACAAGGAGAAAGGACTGACAATATCGACGGCACATGCGGCCGTCGTCAGAAATGCCCCCGTCAGATACAAACGCGAAACCACGGGGATTTCCATGTACCTGTGCATTGTTGAAGAGAACAATTAGCGAAAATAATATTAGAAACCGAACGAAGGCTGGGGCAAGGCAGAATATGAATGATCGATTTGATATCCAACCGAACAGATGATCGATTTGATATCCAACCGAACCGAAGTTCAGACTTACCATGACATGACATCCGGCGCAGCTCCTTGCTGCGCTCCGTTAGCTGCTCTCCCTCCAAAATCCATTTTCGTATGAACGTTGTATAGTTTGTTGCGTCGAGATTGTATTGTTGTGTATTCTAAAGTTTGTTCGTCATAGTCTTGATGTCCCGATCAATAACAGTGTATCGAAGACATTTGATTGACTAAGAATTTGTCCCGTCAACAAAATTGAAGTTTCCATAGAGGCATAAAGAACAGCATGAAACCCCGTGATAAAGAAGCGGAAAGTTTTACCTTTTGCGATACCGACGCGCAAATTTAGCGAACTGAACGGAAGAAAGTGTGAATATTTTTAGGGGGTCACTATTTTCAAATAACTTCATATGTTATATACTGTAATACTATTCATACCATTACAGGTCGGGGCTAAGATTGTAGTCGTTAGATGCCCTGTCGTCGCACGCGGCCATCCCTTTATTCCGCGCACGCGGTCTCCGCTGAGCGCGTCATTCTACTATGGGCGTCTCTCCGACTCCAGACTCTTCCAGCGTGCCTTTCACTGCATTGTTTTCCCTCCTCCTCCTGGTTACCAAAAACCCCGCTCCTATTAAAACTACGGTGCCGAGGGAGACTAAAATGTCTGGATCCATCATTCGAACTGTTTGTACATAAATTGTCACCATACCATACAGACAGCAACTCACATGGCTGATGAAGCAAGAGCCCAGCGCCAAGCGGCACTGGAAGCAAAGAAAAAGCGTTTAGAGGAGCTCAAAGCTCGGCGAAAACAGCGTGCCACAAGCAGTGTCAGTGCCCAAGATCAAGCCAAAGCCAAGATTGCTGCTTCGTCCAATTTGGACGCTTATATCGATGGGTTGCTAAAGGTTCCCGGTCAAGCGCCGGGTTCGGCTCAGCCGACAACAAGGGAGACCGTGACTTCCGCCGTGACTCCGATGGAAAATGGCTCTTCCTCCGTGGACGCCAGCACGAAACACTCGGAATCGGCACCGTCATCCGAAAGCAAGGCAGCCGATGTTTCTGCCCCGGTTCAGCAGAGCGCGGCTCCCGTCATCAAGACAGAAACATTTGAAATGGGAACCCAGACAGCCTTTGATGATTTTCCATTAAAGACCGATGTCGGTGTCGACGAAGCCACCCAACCACAGTCACAGAGCGATGAGTCGCCAGATCCAAACCTTACCGAAACATCCACGGGCGACGAACTGATTGCGGAAGAAACGGTTTCGGAAGCGAAGGTCTTGTCGACAGAAGAGGTAGAAAAAGAACTCTCGTCGGAAGCATTCTCTTCGTTTTTGAACATAACATCGAAGAAGGTCGAGAGGGTTCTCGGCAGTGATTTACTAGCGGATCTATTGGTGGGATACGATGGAGGCATTGATGACAAAGACAGGGACACCCAAAAGACATCCGATGGCAGTAAATTCTTGGCGTCTCGACAGATGTACGAATGTCCAAAGTGGACAGCTTCTAGAGATGTTACGGACATGGACTGGTCCCCACTTCACCGGGAACTAATGCTTTGTGGATACCACATGCCCTCGTCCACGGCCAGCCTGGGACAACCCATTGGATCGTCTGCGGTCAAGGTTGTGTCTCCCGATGACACACCTTCCGACTCATTGGCTCCGCGGAATGGTGAGCTTTTATCCGACGGCTTAGCGCTGGTGTGGAACCTTGCAATGCCAAACCGACCCGAACATATTTTTACCTGCGGGAGTCCCGTCACGACGGTGCGTTTTCATCCCACAGAATCAACTCTGATCATTGGTGGATGTCAGAGTGGCCAGGTTGTGGTTTGGGATATACGAGCCGGACGAATGCCTGTCCAAAAATCTGTTCTAACGACTACAGTAAAAGGAGATAGCAAGGGACACACTCATCCGATTTGTGCAATGGAAGTGATCGAAGGAGGTGTAAGTAGTATGACAGTTTCGATAATGAGATTTGATTGGATGACCAATGTGTAACATGCGAAAGTTCAATTTCGAACTCCCTTACCAACACCTTTTTCATTGTGTGTTCTTGAATTTGTAAAATCTACAGGCGGGGCTTGTGACCGCGGCAACAGATGGACGCGTTAATTTCTGGTCGCTTGCGAATCTCCGTGACCCAGTAGAGTCTGTTCAAATTGGCGACAGCGTTTCTTGTCTAGCGGTCGCTCCAGAGTCTGGAAATATTATTTGCGGAGACGATATGGGTGCCATTTACACCGTTCAATCTCCCAATGCTTCCTTGGGTGGAGGCAGTCAACGCTCCAGGAGACAAGTTAAGAAAATGGACTTGCGGCGACGAGGGTCACTTTGGAATGGTCACATCGGTGGCGACTAAAAACTTGAAATCCGCTCCCCGAGCCGGTCTATCCAAGGGCTTTTTGCGTGGTTCCGGTGGCCTGTTTCTGTCGGCCGGTGTGGACTGGACGGTCAAGCTGTGGGCACCCGCGTACACGGACAAGTCGCTAGTAAGCCTTGTCAGTCACTCGTACGATTACATGAGCGACATTCCAGTGGAATCCAGCACACGCAGCCCTCATGGCAACCGCTTCTAGCAACGGAACGATTGGTCTGTGGAACTTTTCTCATTCGATGGAAGAACCAATCACGGGTTTGGACGGCATTGTTGTCGAACCGGACGGTGGGTCGGGCCGAGGTCTGAACAAACTAAAATGGTCGTCGGATGGCCGACGATTGCTGGCGGCATCGGCAGATCGTCTTCATGTTTTGGTCTTGTCGGAGGACGTTGTTCGGCAAAAGGGTGACGAAGACTCCAGAATGATGAACCACTTAACATCTCGAGGGCTACTTGATCGAGAGTAACTACAATTTCGTTGCGAAGAACAACCAGTAACAGCGAACTAGTGGTTTTTTAAACGTCTATTTTATCTATTAGGCATGTGTCGTTTGGGAATTACTTCTAGAGGCTAGTTCTTGCACAATTATTTTTTCTCAGAACCGAACCATCTCTTCCTCGTACTCCTGCGCCAGTTTTGCCGCTTGTTCTTCGTAGCTGGACAAGACCTGCACCGGATCCCCGAGTGCCAATAAATCCTGCACGGTGGAATCCTTTTTCTTTTTGGTGGAAGTCGGCAGTCCGTTCGTCGGACGCGGAGGAATCGAGTTTTGTGGACAAAAAGAAGGGAATATCCTGGGGGTTTGCCGTCGCCTTTTTGGGAAGGTACACAAAGTGTTCCATGACATCCTCGATGCTGTTGTCCAGGGTGGAGGTTTGGTTCATGGCCGCGTTCAGTCGACCAAGCATTTTAGGCCAGTCTTCTCCCCGAGGATTGTGGAGGACCATGTCCCATTCCCCCAGATTCTTGCGCAGAATGGTTGCCTGCCTCGTAAAGGTGGACTGTTGCGAGTCCGCGCTCATGATTGTTGACGATGCGTAGTTGGGTCGGCCCAAATAATTGGATTATCTACTCGCGCGAGTATTTGTTTCGGTCCTGGCTCGACCTGGGTTGGCTGCTGCGTTCCCAAGTTTCTGATTTTCTCTTCTCGTTTCGAAGAGATGACTCCGTAATCTAATGTGCTCGGTTAAAGTCCTTTCATGAAAGATTGTTGTGTCCTTTATTGTTGCGATAGAAAGATGATTCTTTTTTATTCAATCTGATTTCACTTCGCTGGATCTGCTTAGTGATTCTCACGGATGTTAGGTTTTCAGTTTAGTGCGCGCGGTTTGTGTACGTTTAAATTGGACACTTATTTCGGATTGGATGGAGGATAGTCATTTTTCAAACGAGTTGTATGTAATTCACATTTTCTGCTCTTGCCATTGCGGATGGAGAGCTTCTACTCCACAAAGCGGTCAAACCCTCTTTTGTGATCATGACAACAACAACAACAAGTACGAACAGAGACATGCGGGATTTCTTGACGAGACCTTCCACGCTGTGGGCGACCTTGATCCGGTTGGGATTGATTTTTCTGCCAACCCTGGTCTCGTCGGCATCGTGGTTCTACAATCCATCCTTCGTTTCCGTGTTGATCCGTCCCCACGAAAGTCTTGCGCAGCTAGAAGAAGCGCACGCAATACGGGCACTGACTTTGAGAGCGGACTTTTCCGGCTTTTACGATGCAAACGATTCGGTTCGGATACCCCCGTTGGTTCTTGCGGTGCTTTCGAAAATCCAAGAGACGACCGGATCCAGTGTTGGGTTTTGGTTGTCCCTTTTGTTGCTCGTTGTGGACTTGCTGATAGCGGTTCGGATAGAGCAAATCGGAACCCGATTGTTGGATCTGGCCTTTTCCACTCGTGAATCGGACGAAAGCAAAATTGTCACCGAGGAGGACCTCCAACGAAAGCTGCCCGAATGTGTTCGGCCTCAGTTTGCACATATTTTTCCAATCTACGGGGAAGGCTCAAAAGAAGAAAACGAGACCAAAGAATTCTACGAACCATCGATACCATTCAAGAGTCTTCCACTCCTTGCGGCACAAAATGTACTATTGGAGTCCCTTTACTATACTTCCATCAAGTCTCTTGTATTGCTGGCAAAACATTGCATCACTCTTCCTCGTTTCGAGTCTCTATGAATCAATCCACAGTTCTTCACCCATGGGTTCTTTGTCCATGGCATCGTTTTATCTTGCGGTTGCAACCTATCTCGAGCCACACCACCTCACCTACGTGGCCCCGATCATATTGCTATCCTCCGTGAGCAGCGATTCGAATCGAAGTTTGTCATTTTCGGGAATCTGCTCTTGGAAATCAAAGCCAGCCATATTTGTCATTGTCACTTTTGCATTGTGGCTGTTGCTATTGCACGGAGCATCCTGCAGCCTTGTGGGTCCGGAGAATTATTGGAGGATATTGGGCACGGTCTACGGAAGTACGTGGTTGACCACAAGTCCAAACCTCTCGATGCAATGGTATTTTCGGATGCAGATATTTTCCAGGTTTCGAGATTATTTCGGTGCAATTTTCGCTGGGATGCCTTTTATGCTGATGGGTCCTCTCTGCCTCCGTTTCTTTCGATATCCCGGGGTATTGGTAAGTCCTACCAATTCGTATTGTACGCTTGAAACCATAACCGGTTTGTTTCGGTCTTTTCTCACTTTTTCTGTTGTGTATTTTTCATCAAGATTGCATCCTTTGCAATGATTGGAGCACTTTATCGGCCTGTTCAGGTTCTCTATGATGCGAATTTTGCATTCTGCTTTTTCCTCTTCTGTCCTCGATCGCTGGCACGAATGGGATATGCTGCCTTTATTGCTTTAACCTGTGTGCTGGTTCCGGTGATCCTCAACATTGTCGATCATTGGATGTGGCTGGATGCAAACAATGGCAATGCGAACTACATGTTCTTCCAATGTCTTGCGTACAACGTTTTTCTGGGAATTGTTTTGGGGCAGTTTGTGAGTGCGAGTATGCAACGTGATAAAGCTCTGCGACTTACGATAGAAAAAATAGAAGCCATAAAACAATAATAGTGCTGGAATCAAAATGATTGATAATGTTGTATACTAAAAGTCTAAATTAAACAGCATGGATTCGTCATCGTTTTACTCTTCATCCTCGTCAATATCTTCTTCTTCGTCAATGAGGTTATCGAACATGGCGTCCAGTTCTTCTTCCTCATTCAGTTCTTCCTTTGCCAAGTCCTCTGCTTCTATGCTAGCATCCAAATCCTTCAACAAATCCTCGAGTGTCTGCATTTTTGGTTTATCAATGTTCTCCTTATCTTCCTGCGACATATCAGATATCAACGTTCCAGCGTATAGATCCTTAATAAAGTCGCCTTGCCCTTTCACAAATCCATCGAATTCGGAAGGCTGTGTGATCGCCCAGTAGCAGAAAGAAAAGAATGCAACACCGACTCCGAGCCTGTATGGGAGTTGGCCCTTCTTGGTGGTTTCGCACGATATGAAGGGCTTGAAAGAATCGTAGAAACCCAATTGCTCATCAAAAAGATTTGGCCAAATCCAAAGTTCGTAAGCCCACTATCCAGACGCATAGGAAGACGAAAGCTCTGACCGAAATGAGGAAGAAGATAAAGAGCAACAAACTGACCGACAAGGTACCAAACGAAAACCTTCAAAAATGTAGGCCAGATCTGAAAGCAGACGCAGCAAAAGAATCCGATGACCAAGGCCGCTGTCATGAAATGACTGACTGTTTTGTTCCCCTCGTAAATCCAAGCAAAATATCCGGATTCGTCGAAATCGTGGTTTCGCACCATCGAGAGTTCACCCTTTCCTTGTTTGTCGCATCTCAAAATGAACTGGAGATTGCACAATTCCTTGCAAACCGCAATTGCATCATTTCTATTCTCGAATCGAGGCAAATTTTTAGGCCACTTCGTCCCCCTCTTTGGTTCAACGAGGAAATTAACAAGTTTTTCTCCTGTAAATCAATCGAACGGAAAAGAAACACAAATTAGAGAGAGCTGAAAAATCAATGACGAAAATGCCACCATTGCAAGAAGAAAATGGAAATCCGACTCATTGTTGACTTTTAGACTTTTTGCCACTGAATTGAATTACCCACCTTTCAAATACAAAACACGCTTCTCCATCAACAAAGCCTCCCTCACACGCGGTCCTTCTCCGGTGAGCAAGAAGTTGCACAACTTCTTCAGGTTCTCGACGTCCTCATAAAAACTAGAAGCGTCAGTTTTAGTAGCCATGATAGTTGCGATTTAAATGTCTTTCACAAACTTATAGGGATGAATAAGAGTCGTTTGACTTGTCCAAGTGTTGGCGTTTGCCTTCGACCGGTGTGTGCTTCCGTTCAAATAGGGATTGAAATAACAAGAAAGACCATCATCAATCAGATGCAGTAGTGCGTTGGAACCACAGAACTCGACGAGAACTCCGCTTTAAACCTGTACCGTTGGAAGAACGAAACGTTTGGTACTGAACACCTACGAAATCTACACGTTCAGTGTACGTCCTTCAACAACAACAACAAAAATGCTGATGTTTGAATTTCTCTGTCCCGTGGAATGTTTTTCTGTCAAGTCGTACAAAGGACAGACTCTTCGAATAGTTTTCCACATTTTTCTAAAATAGGAAAAAGATAGGGCTTCAGGAAGTCTATAAGATTGCGATTAAAAAGTACTAATGGTGGTAGTAGCGACTGTTGTATCTAATAATGCCACGGTCTGGAACATAGTGCCACTGCAAATTTTGTTTCTCAGCAGAGGTGGTCGTGGGGACAGAAGTCGCTGTTGTTCTTGTTGCTTCTTTGTTGGTTGTTGTTGTTCTTGTCGCAGAGGTTCGACTGCTTTTTTTTCATAGTACTAATATAGAACGGTTACAGCTTGAGCACAGGATGCATCAGAATCCGAGTGCTTGACAACGAATAACCCTGAGATTGAAATCGCAACTATTTTGGTCGTCATCGAAGGGAAGAAAGAATCAAGATTCAATCTGCTGTTCATCGTCTCGAAAAAAGTTATATTTTTCCCAGTCCACAATCGCCTACAGCAATTTCGTCAACGACAAGGATATTGGCTTGAGCAGATTTTGAAATTATTTCAATTTTGAGATAGACGTGTGGGTAGCTTTGCAGTCAACCCAATACTTGGGGTTCTCGCTGTCGTTCAGAAAGACAGCCCCTTTCTTTTTCAAAAATTGTCGTGTTTCTTCCAAGTCGTGGAACGAAAGGACTTCTCGAATGCGTTCTGTTGAAATGGTTGGCCGAAATGCCGCTATGATTCGTGCAAATCCTACATTTCTGACCCGGCGTACAAGATAGTCCATCAGATACGCCGACATGTGTGGAGCCGATTCGTACAATCGGAAAAACGCCAGGTAATCATCATGTATGATCGCGTTCACTACGTTCCTAGCATGACGAACCGACGATCCTTGTGTTATTGGAGCCTCATTTGTTCCTCTTTGTTGCATTCGTTGATTCGTGGGAATTTCTTGAGAATGTCTGAATTCTTTTTTTCCGAGGCAAGATGAACTGCCAAATCGCACCATGAATTCTGAACAACATCATACAACAAACCGTATGCTCGAAATTCGTCGGCTGCTTCCTCGGATTGCCGAAGATCAGCCTTTTTCTTTGCATTTCTTTCTTGATTTACGAGTCTTGCTCTTCCCAGGGCTTGTCGCGAGTCCCAAATCGTCGGTGGAACCAGTCAAACTTCGAATCATGGTCTGGCACTGGTTGAATTCGTTTAGATCCCCGTGCTCTAACAACATTCGAGAATGAGTCTCGTAAACGTCCAGAACGAAATTGTTGCGAAGATGCTGAACCGTAATGTCTTGTCGAATGCCTGCCCAATTTTCGAAACCGTTAGCACAAAACTATCTGCAATCCAATTCAAAAATTCTAGCACAACACTATTTTCAAACTTACTCTTGAGTTGTTCGTTTGCAAAATCAAAGTCTTCGTTTTCCACAAAATGAGTCCTTGACGTGGGAAAGCGCCGCTCTCAGCACTGGGAGTGGACGTACATCTTCTGCCTTTGGAGCAGATGTCAGGCGCATGTACGGCTTTTCCAACGCCGTGCTCTTGCCCACAAATGTTTCGTTCGTTTCGAGACCGTCTAGACCTTTGCTTTTCGAGAGCTTCCCGAATGTCGTATCATCAAGATTAGTTTCCTTCGATAAAGACTGTTTTTCATTGTGTTCTACAAATCGTTGCTGTTACAAAATCAAATCGAAAACGAGTAAGTTTCTGTTCACAGTCGTCGGGAAAGAAACGCCTTGAGTGATCACCTACCATTCGTTTTCGACGCTTTCTCTCCTCTTGTTCGTCGATCGGCAATTGGAAGGAAATGTCATTAGTCGATGAAATTCGTTTCTTTTTCAGTCCTTCAAACCCAATATCTTCATTGTATAACGAAGCCACACTGACATTAGGGAGCCTCCTTTTCTTTTTTGAACTCTTGGGCATGATTGCTTCCTCTGCCTCTGCCTCGGTTCGTAAAGTATGTAAATGGAAAAAACTTATCGCTGTAATGCGATCAGAGGGTGATTTTGGTCATTGCCACCGGGATTCTTTTTGCTTGATTCTTCCGAGTGTCCACGATGAATGCAACATGAGCTTCTGAGATGAAAGTTGCTAAGTGTGATTACAATACACTGCTGAACGAGCAGTTGATTGACGATAATATCCTACCACCCAATCGAAAGACCGGGTTTTAGGGTGCAATCTCAAAAAGAAAGCAATCAAGGGTTTTAGTCGTACGAGTCGACACTTCCACCGTGTACACTGCTTTGTTTAGATACTCATCTCTGTATGTTGTTAATGAAAGTTCACGCATCTTCTGAAGGTGATGAAACGAACTCTTTTACAATAACAACCGTACTAGTAGTACAGCAATTCAAAATGTTGTAGTGTGTATGTAATTCCGATCTTTCTTTTTTGTCGGAGAAAAGAATTTGTTTGGTAATGTATCATGTACACCTGACTGTCCAATTATATATAAACAAATACCAAAAATGACCTCACGGATACCACAGTGACTTCGTGATTCCTTTGTCGTTGATATACGCGTCAGTGCCCATCCTCACGAATAGTATTGTCCAAATCAAGCTTCAACAGCTCCTCCGAGAGGCTATTTATTTTCCAATTACACTATTTAAGGTTACTCGGATCTTAAATATTTCCTCCACACGTTCGTGTAGTCGAATGCCATGTTTTCGGAAACAAATTGAGAAATCGTACCACTCGATTCCCTCGTGGTGGATTTTAGTTCTCATCACAATATTTCACAAAATTCGAGAGCACCAAAATCAAGCTTCAACACTTCCTCTGACTTCCTTTGGTACTATTTCTGAAATCAGCATGAAGAAACATTCAGCATACCGCCTGTCTTTGGCAAACAAAATGTTCAAACATATGAAAATGGTGACGGGGGGGTCCCTAATTCTCTGCTACATTCTTGTGCTGTCTCAGTATTATGATAAGTTTTTTGCGAATGACATCGGCTTCAGCGCTTCCTTGGACATTGATAATATCAGTTCGTTGCCCTCATCCATGAGCTCCATTCAGACGGAGAAGAAGTACGCATATGCCCTTCTGTTGGATACGAAAGAACTCGTATGCCCAGCGAGGATTCTTGCATCCCGTCTGAAACGATTAGATCCTCAATCTGATGTTGTTGTTTTTGTAGTTGCTTCTTCACCAGAAGTACTGAACATCGATATCCCTGCTGCAACGAAAATCTTGCCAATAAAACCAGCGTCAAATTTGGGAAGATGGCAGTGGAAGAACACATTCTCGAAATTCCAGGCTGGTCGTCTTCACGAGTATGACGCTGTCATGTTTCTTGACATGGATAACATTGTTCTTCAGTCTCCTCGCTACTTGTTTGATTTAATGTCCCCATTAAAGGACGTCGCTGCACCAGCGGCATATTGGCTTGATGACCAACCGTACTACATGTCTGGATGGCCACTGATCTTTCGACCATCAAAAGCTCTTGATAATCGCTTAGCAAAAGTATTGGATGCAAAAGGATCCAGCGTGACGCATGATAGCGAAATGAATTGGTTCAACGAAGAGTTTAAGGAAGATCTACAAGTCTTGGATTACATGATCCCTGATGGTGTGAATAACAAAGGGGAGCCGGTGCAAAAATTGACGTACGTCTTGAATGATGAATTCAAATTTCCTGACAAAATGTTCAAATTAGGCGAGATGATGGGTTTCAAACATCCTTCTGAAGTACTAGAGAAGTCCACAATGGTACATTTTATTGCGAACTGGAAGCCATACAAGAACGATATAAGAAAGAAAATTGAGAATGGTGACGCATCAAACGAAACCAAATACTTGGTTGCTTTATACGATGCAGAAAAAAATGTTGGTGTGTTAAGTGTTTCGAATGACGATAATTATATAATACGTATTTTAGCTTCTTTTCCATCTCTAGTTATAGTGTTTTTATCAGATCAACCCAACTGTCTTTGCATGTGAACCGACGCTCAAGTCTCGTCCCCAAGAAGGTATCAGCATCAGGTTGCTGTCACGTATTTGAAAAAGGCGGATACGAGTACATTACAGCCGCTACAATGAGATCGACGGGTGCTTCTGATCATAACCACTGTGATGTTGTCGACAACAAACAGTATGAGTCCGTACGTAGTCTGGTGAAAGAGTAAATCTGGTCTGCTTTATTCTTCCCCCGAAAATTAGTAAGAGAACGACTTATCATTTGAAACGAAGAAGCAAGAAATGAATCAAGATTGACACGAAGAAAGCCGTTATTCGATCTAGTAGTTGTAAACTACTTCTGCTATTTGCGGGTTTAGTTTTGGACCTAGAATTGTGCAAACGATTGGGCATTCATAGAACTTTATGAAGTCGCGGCCTGTCCATATTCCACTCCGAAACTAGTAATGCTGCAACGGAGAACAACAACAAACATTATGCGAATGGATTCCTGAAGAGAAGATTTTTGGCGTGGTATATGAAACCGATATATTTGATTATCAGATTCGCATAAACAAGTCATCATAATGAAGTTGTCCTGTAACTATTGACCTTAGCCGCTTGTAGGCTAGTGCGGAGATTGTCCGCCAGCAAGATAACTGTTCAGAGCACCACCTCCACGGAAGGCGGCCGCGGTTTCATCGGTGCATCGTTTCCTTTCTTCGGGTCCCCATTCGGCAGCCATGTCCTCGATCTTGCCCTTTTCCCGGTCTTTGATTTCGTTGAGATCACCATCCCACTTGTAAAACTCGAGGGTCTTTCTGTCCAACAAAAGTGCGGCCATTTGCTTGCCAATCATTCTACCTCCCGCGGTATGGGCAAAATAGAAATTGTAGTAATGGCACATGAACTCTGCAATAGCTCCGTCTTTTCCCAATTGACGGATGACATTGGCATAATCCTGTCCGAATTTGCCGACTTGTGGTTTCTCGATGTCGTATTCCTTTGCCATAAATTCGATATCAATGTCCAGGGCTTTCACCCGATCGAGTGGGGAGTTTCGAAAGACCGCGAGTTCTTCGCTTTCGTTGACAACATCCTCGATCGCCTGGTAGACATGCTGAGAGTCGACGAGAAAGGCCATGTAATCATCGTGTGTCGTAACGTATTCCATCTTCTTTCTCTTTTCCGGGGCTTGGCCTTCTCTGGGGGCCTGCGATCGGGTGTGCAACTTCATGGCAGCTGCTCGTAATTCCGTATCAATAAAGCTTCCTTTCTCTGCGGCTGTGTCCACGGGTGGAGACATGGCCAGCGAAGTTGATGTTACGAACGTAGGGCTCGTCTTGGATGCCCACCGACTCTCTGACGTAAAGCCCGTAACGAAATCATTCGTTCCCAGCAAGAACGCAAAAGCAATAACGGATCTCATCTTGTATGTTTCAAAATGTATAGATTTTGTGTTTGGCAATTAGTTTCTATGGATGCCAATGAATCGTATTCTTTGACTCGATGTGAGTGAGGAAGGAGTTTCGATCGAAACCTTTTTTCCACCAACGACTTCACAGTATTCATTGAAGTTGGAAACGCGGGTGACAACAAAGAAACTTTTGCTGATCCGTTTTCTATTCTTTTTGTTATTTACCACACGTATCGAAAATCGCGTACGTATGTTTCTTTGGGGGGAGAGTATTTGATATAATTTTAGGGCACGCAGATCTGAACGTGGATGATGCGCCCCCGAAATAGAATCACGTTCTTTGCACGTGTTGCTCACACTCCATACTATACATATGTTTCTACTATACGATACCATATATAAAGATGACCAACGTGTGCAAACCGTGCGCAGTTCGCCAACCCAATGAACCAAAAGATTGGAGAAAAACAGCGAGAGGTGGAACAACGCCCATGCGGAGCGCGTGAAATTTTCAATGCAACAACGGACGATATTACAGGTGCAATTGCATTGTTGGATAATACCATTTATGAATATGACCATGGCGACCCTTGGAAAATTTGCACGACGGGCTGGTCCCCGTGTGATGGCAGTGTAAGTAATACTACACCAATCCTCTGGAAATCGTCATATCCTAGATGGAGGATAAGGTTCTTGTCACCTTCTCCGTTTGCCGATGGACCCTTTTTTCATCGGCATGCTGTAGTTGCCGTTTAAAAAAGGCGTGCCAGTTCGCGCGTTGCGTTAGTCGAAGTGATCTTTTTGGTTGCTTTCAACTTTGGATAGCTTCTGGTTCGAGGCGTCGAATGTAACTAAAGTATATGTCCTCACTCTTGTTTCCTCGTTCTGCTTTGGTAAACCTTCACATGGACTGTTCAATACACAAATTGCTTCAACCATGGACCGCGCAGTGCCACACAACAGACCCGTGGTATGGCTACCGAGAAGCAAAGTAAGTTTCGTCCAGTGTCGACAGTTATTGTCCTTTCGATTGAAAATCAAACCCATAATGCAATCGTAACTTACACATGTCTTACTTCACTCAACGCAATTACGAATCTCCCGCTCTTTAGTTCTCAGCCAAATTAACTCCACAAAGAACATCAAGAAGATTACTTCTTCGATGAAAATGGTTTCCGCCGCAAAGTTGAAGGGTGACGAAGGACGTCTTGCGGCTGCAATTCCCTTCAACGAATGGTCCTATCAAATCTACTCCGAACCCGCCATGATGGAGGATGCTACTTTCGAAGAGCTCCCCGAGAAGGTTCTTATTGTCCCCTTCACTTCCGATAAGGGTCTTTGTGGAGGTATCAACTCTTTCATTTCTCGTGGAGTGAAAGACATGTGCCAAAAGTTGGCGGATCAAGGAAAGACCGCTGATATCGTTATTATCGGAGAAAAGGGACGAGGACAAATGAATCGAACCGTTGGTGACAAGATCACACGTACGGCAACGGATGTTGTCTCCCCCGGAACATATTCGCTTGCTTCGGCTCTTTCGTCCGAGTTGATTGCCGCCGGTGCTGAGGATTACGATGCCATTGTTATGGTTTACAACTCGTTCGTAAATGCTGCTGTATACAACCAAAAGTACAAGGTCGTCACACCTCTGCAAGCCGGAGAGGACGGTGCCGAAGTCATGCCCGAGTACGACTTTGATTCGGACAAGGCCGAATCCATGACCGACCTGTACGAGTTCATCCTTTCGACGCAGATGTTCCACTGCTTCATGGACGGTGCCGCCGCCGAACAGTCGGCGAGAATGACCGCCATGGAGAACGCGTCCAACAACGCCAACGAAATGATTGATTCCTTGACTCTCCGATACAACAGAGCCCGTCAAGCCCGTATTACCACCGAACTTATCGAGATTATTTCTGGAGCTTCCGCCATTGAAGGTTAAGGAGACGATTGATTCACAAGTTCACCCATACTATCTATATTGTAGTTTCGAAACTCATAAGGATAGTAAAAACTCTCATCTATGCAAATCTTTTGTAGTCTGTACGGTACACGTAGCAATGATTCGAACCATTTAGTACGACGAATTCATCTTGCGTTGAAGAAAACTAAAAAAAGTAACGGATCATCTTTGGAGAAAAGAACTTCAAACTATTCCATCGATCCCTCCTTCCCTTGGACATCGTAAGCTTCTAATTTATTGGAGATACGAAAGAAAATAATAGGATTGTTTATATGATATAGCATGCTAGATAGATTATCCGGAAATTTCCCAGGTTCCTTTTTTAAGACTTTTCATGTCTTGCCGTTGCCCACGCCCGCGATTCTTGTTGCTGTTGTTGTTGTTTTTGTTGTTGTTGTTCCTCTTGTTACCGTTTCGTCTGTTGTTATCTCCTTTGCTCTTGCCACCATTTTTGGGATTCGGATAAAATGGCTTGATGATCGGGTTAGGGTAGTCCACTCCAAGGTTGCAATTGTACTCCATCTGCTGAAATTGATTCATCTTCCAGGGTTCGTGCACGAATTGAGTTGGTACGTCTTTCAACTCAGGGATCCAGTGGCGGACGTAATCACCATGCTGATCATAATCCTTGCTTTGCTTGACAATGTTGAAACGGTTGAGTCTCCCCCCAGTCATACCTGCCGCAGAACACCAGTTTCCGTAATTCGAGTGAACATCGTGATCTAGCAAAATACTTTCAAAATACTCGGCACCGTACCTCCAGTCTTGGTTCAATTCCAACGCCAAGAACGAAGCAACATTTTGACGACCCCGATTCGACTGGAAACCAGTGGCTGCGAGTTCACGCATGTTGGCATCTACCAGAGGGAAACCGGTTCTTCCTTCAATCCACGCCTGAAGATTCTTGTCGTAATGCTTCCACTCCTTTTGACTGTCGATAGTTCCACCGGGGTAAAAGATGTTGTCTCCGTGTTTCTTTGCAAAATATTTGAAAAAATCACGCCACAGCATCTCGAAAACGACCCAATAGGTTGATTTGTTAGCAACACGTTCGTCTTCGTATTTTTTGCACTCCAAGGCTACATAGCGTGGAGAGAGATTTCCATGAGCGAGCCAAGGAGAAAACTTGGTTGAGTAATCAGCACCGATCATTCCGTTTCGAGTATCAAAATATTTCCGAAGCAAGTCTTTGTCCCAAATGTAGTCTTTCACCCTCGCCAAGGCAGCAGTCTCGCCTCCTTTGAATTCCATAACACCTCGAGGATCTTGAAAGTTTGCATGTTCGATTTGATCGGATGTGTAGCCCAGATCCTGAAGGCTTGGAAGGTCTGCTGACGCTGCAGCGAAGTTTGCATCTCCTGGGAAAGTTCCCAACCCTTTCGGAACAGGGAGTGGTGCTCTGATTTTGCAGAGTTTTTCGACCTTGTTTCGAAAAGGTGTAAACGTGTTTGGCATATCATTCAAGCCAGGTTCGTATGGCAAATCTTGCAAATCGTACATCTAAACAATTGGCCACAACATAAAATGAGATTTCTGTCATAAGTCCTTCCACATGTTGAACATAACGATTTTGCGACTTACGGTAGATCCCCACACAGCTTCACTGGATCCGAAAAGTTTCTCGACTGCCTTGGCAACGTTTTGTTCTTCGGAACAAGGTTCTTCCTGATAAACCAGTTTGCTCGAATCTGCGTCCTTCAAGATTTCCGAAAAGAAAACCTCTGGCTTTTGGGTAGAAACTAGAAGCTTGCTCCCCTTCTTTTCCAAAGAGTTGCGCAAATCCTCAACACTTTCGATGACAAATTTCGCACGACGAGGACCGCATTTCATCGAGCCAAATTCGCCTCGTGCATCGTCTCCAAAGAGTCGAGGGTCGAAACAAAAGACGGGAACCAAATTGCTTTCCGTTTTGACGCACAAATCTGCAGCACGATGCAATGCCGGATTGTCGTGCAATCTCAGATCTCCGAGCCGAAACCAATAATAAATCGATCTGCCCTTGGAACCAACCGAATTCGTCAAACCGACGACACTTCTCGAAGCCATGATCACGATTGTAACTGATGGAGGCGATGTAAAATTTCATTGACAATGAAGAGTACTGGTGATAATACTACACAATCCTGTAGAGGAATTTGATGCTAGATTGTTGTGAACAGTAACCATCAAACCCTGTTGAGTACAATGCGATGACGCTGATTGCCACAGAAAAAAACAAGAATCTGTGATGAGTGAGGCGACAATGATGATGCGGCACTGATGCACCTGTAAATTCGCTACTATGAACCAGTGACTCACACTTTCCCATCAAAAACTCACCCATACACCAACATCATGATCGACTGTTTCTTCTTCTACACAAACGCCTATTGTCACGGTACTATACTATATGTACATATTATACATATGTATTTTAACCATGACTGAAAATTTTCCCCCGTCTGGGGCCGATTGATTTGGGTCATACAAAAAAAGGGCTTTCTCAACGTGAAACGGTTGGAACTCGATAGTATGGCCGGAAAACTTCTAATCAGCGAAAACAAAAACAACCAAAAATGGCCAATGTCCTCATTCCGCCATCCCCATTCATCTTGTTGGTAACGTGCCTTGTAGAACATTGGTAACGTGCGTTGAACATTACTCTGCGGCTAACAGAGTAATGTTCAACAGAAATGGAGACACCATGGGTGTCATTAATAACAGAGGACTTCACAGTCGAAAGACACGAACCAAACGAATGATGTCTTCGCAATTCTCGTCACACCACGGTGTGAAACCAAAAAGGGTGACAATGCTGAAATACGGATTGCTATTGTTTGTGGCATTTATAGCAACGAGTAATATCTTATTAGGATTGAATGAATTTGGGAAGAACAATCCCGATTCCACCGAACTCATCTCTCACATGATTAAGAATGCCAAAGTGCAAGAAAAGCTTCCAAAAGGCAAACCATCCGAAGGGACCGGCCTTGAAAACGCGGACAAAGCGGGAGAACTTCCAAAAGGCAAACCATCCGAAGGGACCGGCCTTGAAAACGCGGACAAAGCGGGAGAACTTCCAAAAGGCAAACCATCCGAAGGGACCGGCCTTGAAAACGCGGACAAAGCGGGAGAACTTCCAAAAGGCAAACCATCCGAGGGGACCGGCCTTGAAAACGCGGACAAAGCGGGAGAACTTCCATCTGCCAAAGCGCTACTCGATATGAAGCCTCCGTTTGAAGATTCTGATATTATCAAATTGTATCCAGCTGAATCGGAATCAAAACCTTTGATACAATCGGAAAACACCGTCGTGACGGCATATTTTCGGATTCGATCGAAACATAAATCCGATAAATACGATGAGTGGATGCGAAACATGCTGAGTCTCCAGGATGCGATGGTGATCTTTACAGAACCAGGTTTAGTAGACCAAATAAAAGAAATGAGAAGCCACGCCGTTAATCGAACAATTCTTGTTTCATTGAGTGGGGGTCTTGATGACCTTCCAATCGGAAAACTCTTTTCCGAAAGTTTCTGGAAAGACCAGTTACAACGAGATCCAGAGAAGACGTTGCATAAGTCATACCAAGTGTTCTGGATCTGGCTCAGCAAATCGTGGTTTGTAACGCAAGCAATACGAATGAATGTGTTCGGCAGTGATGTTTTTGTCTGGTCAGACATTGGCTGCTTTCGAGATGCAAAGTACAATTACAGGACTATGGTACAGTACCGCAAAGTTGTTCCGCGTCACGAAATCCTACAAATGGCGCACCACAAAATGAACCCTCCCAGTGAAAAACTTTTTAACGACAAATACAATCACAAGAAGAATTTCTATCACAGCGGATCACAGTTTGTGGGGTACAAGGATACGATTGTGAAGTTCCATGAATATTTCCTGGAAATCATTGACCGTTTCTTGGAAAAGAATATGATCATCGTTGAGGATCAGGTTGTACTGCAGAGCGTATGTTTGTCTTATCCTGAAATTTGCGCATACGTACCTTATACGGCAATAAGAGACAATGTCTATTTTGGACTAAGGCGTGTCTTGAATAACGGAAACGAGATTGATTACTGGCGTATACCATCCAACGTACCGCCTTGATCACTCAATAGTAAAGATCTTTCCCTTCATCATGCTGGGGGGAAGGGGGATCGTTTCTTGTTACGACGACTTTTCCGGAATCCTGCTTTCTGCTCAAACAATTTCTCGCGATCTTACTCACGGATATAAACTTTTTCATACAGTCAATGAAGCTTCGTGGCTTCATCCCTCATTTCAGGCATGTATAGAATGTTGTGATCATTGGAGTAACATATAATACTGGTTGATTTTTTGAAATTCGATGTTCTATTTTATTAGGATTAGAATTTATGTGATCATTTGTATGATCGGTTCGATTTCGAACCAAACGGTTCGAAATCGTACAACCCCCCAAAAGAAATCGTCGCGAATCGAACAGAGTTCGCGGCTTCTTTTGGGGGGTTGTTTTCCCGGTTATGGGAGGTTGTGGATCTGCTAATTTCTATCGAAATATCATGGCAGATCCGGAGACAAGTGTATCGATGGACAGTCAATGAAGCTTCGTGGCTTCATCCCTCATTTCAGGCACACAGTGGCCAATTATCGTTTGGTTCAGTGCTCCCAGTTCCTAGCTCTGGGTCCCGAAGGACCCTCGGCATCGGCTAACCGGGCTTACACTGCCTTATCCCCGTGGGGACCACTGTGTGTGATTTCTTCTGTCGCTTATACCTGTTCTCATCCAACTAGCCCGGATTAGCGTCCTTTGGACGATCCAGTCGGCAGAGATCAACGCAGGCTCGTCAGGGATTTGTCCGGGGTCCATTGCATTCTCACAACAACTTTCCCGTAGCGCTCCGTTGAGTACTTCCCTCCTGTCAGCCATCCTGCTCCCTCCTTTGTGGTTTATGAGTTACACTTGTCTCCTTATCTTCGAAGTGCGTAAAAGAATACCATCGTGGTGCCTTGTCGTTTCCGCATCACAGTTTGTTCGTTTCCCCCCTCCTCCTGGCACCATGCCGCCGTAGCGTGAGCTCAGTCGAGATCTTCCGCGTGTGCTAAGCACACTTCAACGGTCTCGAGTTCCTGGCTTTTTACACGGAGGAACAGTGACTGCTGCTTACTTCGACTCACCTTTTCCCCTTGCGAGATCTTTGCAGATGCAGGCCTATTTCGGGGATCTCCATGGGCGCCCACCATGGTGATCCCTATAGCGTCTCTCCCTCGGGCTGCTACCTCCACTCTTGCCATCTGCTACTCGCGGGTACTCAAGCTTTTACACTAGGTTATTCTATCCTTCGAATGCGAATTATGAGAAGAGAAAGTGATTCTGGAATGAGCAAAAAAGGGATAGTGGATGCATTTTTGCTGCATCCGACGTGTTTGCTCTGTAGACGCTGGTACAGATTGTACAGGATGTGATGTTGGAAGCACTTTCGTACGATCGAAACTTGGTTTCAACGTGCTTATACGAGGCTATCGCGATGGAAGAAAACCAGAAACGGACATGGTTTGAAACGGATGTGGTTTGAAACGTCCGTAGAAACGTCCGTAGAAACGTCTCGCGAAACGATATTATCACGAGGTTTCAAGCACTTCATCGATCCTTCTTGTCTTCGTCGATAAGGATGGTTTCGTTGCTAGCAACGACTCTTCCGCTTTTGATTGTTTTCTTCGTTTCTTCGCTGAAGCCGTTATTACAAACAAAGTCTCAAAACTTGTTCGCGCAGCGATCAAATCGAACCAATGAAAATAGAACAGAATATCATGAAGCTTTCGTGTCTTCACAACATCATCTCGGGAGGAGAAATGCTGGAAAATGCATTATTTCATATGCATTGATTCTTGGCGGGATTGATAAAAACTCTTTTAGTACTCGGGTGGACACCTACCATGGATCATACGAGTACCGTATGCGTGACGGTGACGTCATTAGCGCACATACACTGAAGTCTCACGACATCTTTAAGAAAAAGATCTGGAAACGGGAATTTGAAAACAACACAAGCTGTACGAAGTCAACCCTATCTGTCGATGATTGATTCGATTTACTCCTTCACCAACACCAGGCTCAAAACAAATTCGAATCTGTCAATTGCAGACTCATAAATAGCATAGTATTCTGATCATGGTTCGTTTCAATCTCCTTTGCCTTGCTCTGTTGGTAGCAGAGTGCAATGTTGCAGCATTCAGAGCCGTTATCATTGGAGGAACCAGATTTTCTGGTGCATACTTGTGGAAGTCTCTCTATGATGCCGGCCACGATGTAGCGGTGTTTAACCGAGGAAAGACGCCGCCGAGACCTGTAGCGAGAGAGTCGGACGAAGAATTCCAAGCTCGTTTGGCAGCTACAACTTTTCTTGTCGGCGACCGAAAAGATCCAGAGTCTTTGAAAAGTGCTATTGATCCTTCCCAGTACGAGTATGTTTATGACATGAATGCGAGAGAGGTGACAGATACCAAACCATTGGCTGAGCTATTTGTTGGCCAAGCTAACTTCAAGCAATATGTTTTCATGAGCTCTGCCGGGGTGTATTTGAAGAACGACGAGATGCCTCACCTTGAGAGAGATGCCGTTGACCCCAAATCGCGTCACAAGGGAAAGCTTGATTCCGAAGAGTGCTTGAAAGAACTTAACATCCCATGGTGCAGTTTCCGACCAACTTACATTTGTGGCCCTCAGAACTACAATCCTGTCGAACGCTACTTCTTTGAGCGTGTTGACGCTGACCGTCCGGTCTGCATTCCAGGACACGGCCAACATCTAACAGGTTTGGGACATGTAGAAGATTTGGCGACTGCCATGGCAAATGTCATTGGAAGGGAAGATAGAACCACTGGAAAAGTATACAATCTTCAGAACTCGCAGGCTATCTCCTTCGATGGAGTTGCTAAAGCAGCAGCGGCGGTTATCGGCAAGGAAGCCGAGATCATTCATTACAACCCAGACGATATTTCGTTCCCTGAGGGTAAAAAGGTATGTTGGTAAATTTTGTTTTCGTGACAAAAGCTTTTTGATGCTTTTCCGGCAACAATTTTGCAACAACTGTGTCTCAAATTTTCCTTGCTCTCGATCTCGTATTCTATCAGGCCTTTCCCATGCGCCCACAACATTTCTTCACCAATATTCATCAAGCCATGACGGATCTTGACTGGGCTCCGAAATACGACACTGTCGCGGAAATCATGAAGGACAGTTATGAGAATGATTTCGTACATGTTAAGGCTGCTGGTGGATTGAAGAATGATTTCATCTGTGATGACATCGTTATCGAAAGCGCTGTCGCAACCGCTTAGATTATTGTTTGCCATAATTGAATGATTTTCTCATTGAAACGTCAACGACAAAGCAAATTCTTTACACGATGTAGTCGATTTAATATCCGATAAATACATAAAAAGTACAAGAACAAAAAACTGTTTACTCGATTTTATAACCCACTAGCTTTTTACATTGAAACATAGCTCGATCTACCATTCGGATTATGTACTGGCGTAGTTGCAATGATCTCTCCATCGCGATGCACGATGGCGCACCATTCAAACCAAACCTTTTTCTCTTTCGTCTTGCGCCACATCTTGACCCTGATGTTGCTTCCAGCAGGAAGACGAAGTGGTTCGCGAAATGGAAAGTAGATAGGGAACCAAGAGAACATCCCCGTCGAAAATTCGTGAGGCGCAATAGAAACTGTGCACCTTGATTCTCCTTTTTCGAACAGAACTGCTGTAAATGAACCTAGAAGGCCATGGAGTGTTATTCCACCAGTCGAAGATGTTTGTGCTTCAGCCACAATTCCTGACATGGCACGATCAACAGGACCATATCCGCATCCGGAAGGGGCTGCGAATGTTGGATCTGGCATGAATTCCAAAGTAGCTGTTCTTTCCATGTCAGTAGTTGTTGCTGGGTGATCGAAAGTCCAGCACAATTGCTCCGCATGTGTCTGGCTCGCGGCGTGTGTTCTAACCACATACGAAGTTTCCATAGCTCTCTGAACTCCCAAGGGCTGGGCACCTTCATGCGGAACCTGGGCTTGTTGGGTCGCTTCAGTGTGCAATCGACAGCTTGAAACAGGCGCAACAAACGCAGAATATTGCATGGGAATAGATATGGTAGATTTTTTGCAGCATTCAGATGCAAGAAGAGGATCCAAGCATTCTGGAGACAGCTCGTTATCACCAAACGATCCCAGTAGCTCCGAAACAACAATATCAATTTGGTTTCCATCCAAGCTATCTCGCGTGAGCTTCCTGACATCGGTGTCTATCACAGTGACTACCCCTTGCCACAGCGAGTTGGTCTGAGTCATGCTTTGGAGGTAAACTACAGCCGAAGGATTCTTTTCGAGTGCGTAGACTTTCAAGGTAATATTCTGGGACTGTAGCTGACGAAACGCTTGAATAGATCGCTGCACCAACGGGCCCCTTCCCGCCCCGGCCACGGCAATTGTGACTTTTTTGGGTGCGTCGCCCGATAAGTTCATCGACTTGAGCGCCAAGTAGACTCCTTCCTGGTACTTCGCGTATTTTACCGGATCCTTTTCAAACGTTTCGTACATTGAAAACTCCAAATGATCCTTCAATGGCTCTAACGGGCGCTGAAGGCCATCTAGGTATGGTGTTTCCAGTGTCGCCTCTTCTGTATCTAGAGCCGCAGCAATTTCAGCCCTTGTTCGAATGTGTCGAACGTATTGCAGGTACGACATACATTTCGTTTCACCAGCACTGGCAACAGAATCGTGCACAGAGGGACCTTCTACCAAGACTCGTATGGTCCTTCCAAGTCGTTTCATGATTTCCGCAAAGACGGCTTGGTGACTTTTTGCCATTGTAGGGTATCCTTTCTTGTTGGTCAAGAATATTTTTGTCTGAAGAGTGACGGCCTTGAGCTGCATTCCGACTGCTTTGTGAATCAACACCATCTGTGTCCCTACAGTTGCCGAAGCGGAACTCATTGTCGATATGGGCTCGATTTCTAGAATCATTCCGACGTTCGACAAACCGTCGCAAAGGCGATGCAAAATTTCGAAATTGCCGAGAGATGCTGCGTTCAACTTAGTCCTGATCCAAATTTGTAGATTGCGTGACTGCGCCTCCAATCCCAAGGACAAAATCACTCTGGCGTACTCCGAGATTCCATCGGGAGGACAGAGTGGCAAAATTACTGCCGGAATCCCCATGTGCATGGCCCATTCTATCTTTTTCGTCAACTTGTCAAAGAAGGTACCAGAGAAACCATCTTCTTGAACCATACCCACGACCGAAGTTCTCCACCAACGCCCTGTCAGTGCCGTGACATCGGATCGCACCGTGTCCTTTTGCGTAGACTGGAAGAGACGTCGTCACAAAATCGTAACCATCTTCTCGCGCCGAATGCAAAAGCTCCGATGCATCCGCTACGCATTGAAACATATATGTCAGAATAGGAGGAGAACGAAATCGTCGATAAATCCAAAAATAACATGATGCATCTGTTTCATACTAGAAAATAACTTACGCGAAGTTTGAGGGAGATGGAGCCCAACGACTAGCTTACTGCTCTCTGCCATGGTGAAATAACCAATTGGTTTCTTAAAAGTGGCACAATTTACTTCTCTAGCAGGAGTCGGATGCTAAACGCGGTGTGGCCTTTTGCATCTGTAAAGGTAGGTAGGTTCGGAACAATCTGTGGATTTATTTAGTTTTGGAGATCCTATCGAAGATTGGTGCGGAAAGGACTGGCTGTGATCGGTAGGAGAAAGTCGACTCATTTGACTAAATAATGATGTTTTTGTAAATAATCTACACTACTCAATGCAATATTCTACGCCAACGAGGTATGCTTTGTGCTAATACATTCCTACTTCTAATGATAAAGGGATTTCAAGAATGAAAACGTTTATAGCTTTAGCTTTGAAGCACTAGTTTTTTTCGAACAATCAAGTTACGAAAATTCTTACAAAAGACGGCGAATTTCAAAAGAGGCATTTTTAAGTAGAGTAAAGAATTTAGGGCGATGGCATTCGGAGCGAATCGATGGGTGATCTAGGTGTCTCTCCCTCTCTGACTTTCTTGAATAAATCGTCCATATCGACGCTCATTTTCGTCATGTACATCAATTGGTGTAGCTTAGAACGATTTCGTTTGTTGCTCATGTCCTTATCCGCCTCGTCTGGTGACTCCAGTCTATCGTCCGACATCTTCCGTAGGGGCTTCTGAGGCAACATGTAGTCATCTGATTTGGATCTTCTGAGAGCCGTTGTAGATGCCGCCCTCTGTACTGGCCTGCGGCGATGCTCGCTTCGAGTTGATCCACGCGTCGCACCACCATGCGGTTGAACTAGATCACCAGATGCTCTACGGGATAGATTCCGTACTTTGTTCGGCTTGTTCTGATAATACTGGTTGAAGGAAGCTGCTTGACCCGATCTAGAGTGAAACACACCACGACGGTCGTCGCCTTCGTATCCACCTCGATTCAGAGCTCCCAGCCCAGACGACTTGGCGCGAGGAGGCGCACGTCTTCCATGATGACTGGATCGCATTCCTCGGTGGCTCGAATTGGATTGCATAGAGTCATTTCTCAGCAAGATTCGACTCTTGTCGATACCACTTCCATCAAAAACCGCTCTTTGAACTTGGCTACTTGCTTGTCGAGTGAGAAGCGCTTGTCGCGTCATCATTGGCATGTTCTGGTCGTACGCAACCATCTCACGCTTGCGATGTACCCTGCGGTCCAAATGATCCGTGACTTCAGGATTGGCTCGTTGCATTAGATCAAGCATTTCTTCTTCAAAGTCGACCATGCCTGGAGTCTGCATTTCCATTGCATAGTAATCTTCTCCGAAATCTTCAAAATCGTCAATACTTTCGAGCGTTCCTTGCGAACGGCTGTCACCAAAAGAATGAGTGTCGCCAAAGGATTCAATGGAATCATCACCAGCCGAATTTGGATGCTCGGCTACTTGGTGACGTTTCAACCTTCTTGGAGTGCGTCTCCCGTCTGACGGCGTGCGACGATCAGCTTCTACACCATGGTAGGATCGATTGTTGAGCCCTTTCACACGAGAAAGACCTGAACTGTGGTTTCGTTTGACCCTGGAGTGTGCGGATTTGGACAATCCGTCATTTGCCTTCGCTCGTCGTCTGCTGACGACAGGAGCATTTTCTGAGCCTTCGCCATCCGCTGTCTCCACAGCCCTATTCCAACGTTCCGAATGTGACTTGCGCATTCCTTCTCTCCTTGATGATAACGGACCTCTCGCAACACGACTTCCGTGAGAAGAATTGTTTTTCAATTTTCTCGGCTCGCCATTCGACCGTTGCTCACGATCCTTCCGACGTTCTCTCCTCGACCGTGTACTACCAGTTGTAGAGCTTTCTTCGTCTTTCAAACTAACTTCCTGAGTGCCATGAGTGGTATCGTCATCTATATCGTCCGATGTCTCCGTGTCGACACTAGTTGCGACACTAGCTGCGACTTCATCGTCTTTGACCAAGGGCTTGTCCTTTAGTTTTCGCCTGTGTACCCTTCCACCGCTTGATGTTTTGCTCTTGCTCCTACTTCTGCTTCTGCGGGATGCCTTTGAAGATTTTTTCTTACCAGTGCTTGATCTCGATCGTCGTCTCGGTTTGTCGGAATCTTTTCTCAAGGAATGAAAAGACCCAACGGCAAGTTCGTCTTCCTCGTCGCTTGCTTTACTGTCGGGAGAAACACGACGAGGTTTTCGTCCCGGTTTCGTGGGAACTTTGTCGGAGTCCTTTCCCACACTTCCTTCACTAGATTTATCTTTCTTTCGCGATTTCTTACCCATACTTCGACTCGAAGATGGTTTGCCGACACTATTTGTGCCGATACTAATGTCATCAGCACCACGGTCACTGACGTCTCTGGCTCTGCGGGGCACGGAAGGTTTTTTGTCTTCTTTTGTCGAGTTCCGAGAGCGTGTGCTTTTCAGCGATCGTCCGCTGACTCTAACTTCATCGTCGAAACTTTCATCCGATGCAGTTCGTCTTGGACGAATCAAAGGCTTGTGATCGGATTTCTCTCCTATACTTTTGGATTTCTTTTTTCCTTTTTTGGTGGAGCCTAAAGTTTGAGTAGTGTGCAAAAAAGAAATCTGGTTAGTTTTTGTCAAGTTTCTTTTCGAACAAAAAATTGTTCGTCGAAGGGTCAGACTCTTCGTCCGCAACGGTGACAACTTACGCTGCCTGGATGGCACTTTCGCAACATGATGTTGGACTTCCTCCTCTCCTTTGTCCTTCTCGTCTGAGGTATCGGGATTTTCCGCTTGGTCGTTAAATTCCTGTGAACTCAACCCCAATGTATTGTCTTTTATTTCCACCTGTATTTTCAACTCAGGGTTACTTTTGTCGCCGTTTGTATACAACTCGCTTTCCTTTTTGCTCGACGACTTGCGTTTGCTCTGAGATTTGCTCCTCTTGCGCCGTATTTTTGTTGAGCTTTTCTCTTTCTTCTCCGTCGTCGGGTCGAGACTTTGAAGCGGTTGGGTTTGTACGTCCACCATCCTTTTTCAACCCCACAGATCAATGTGAACAATAGGAGATGATTGTGAACAATGAGTGATTCCAAAAGGAGATGATTGTTGTCGAAAGGTTTTTTTGGGTCAGAAATCTATGCCAATTTTTGAAGGTTTGAAGTCATCAATATATTCTTGGAAGGGGATATTTCAGGTGTCAATACATATACACCGAGGTTACTTGACTCGGAGTTATGCGGTGTTCCTGTTTGTACTGTATCGGCAACAGGTTGCCTTGATTATACAATTGCAGTGGATCGAGAGAACGATACGACGGGTATTTTTTGAGATTCGTACCAAGTGCTAGCTAGTAGCGTAAAATTGTGGTGGATTTTTTGATAGGCATGTAAGTGCGAACATACATACTGTTCCATGTTGCATCGCCCTACCGAGATGGAGATGACATTTAGTGGTCATGCCTTCCTGTTGCATTTGGGTTCTTCATCGAATCCACGGTAAAATGACCCAATTTCCTAAGTATTGCTAAGAACGAACTCGTAATGACCAATTCTAATCGTATTGCCTCTTGAAGCCCATCGGTTCCACTGAGCGTGAGCGAGTTAAAATTCTTGCAGCGTTGAGCTTTTGTCATTGTACGTAGGCCCTGCGTGTTGAATGAGTCATAAGTAAAGGCGCGGTATTTTGTGAAGAACATGCTGTTTCCAACAGTGACATTGAACTTTTCCTCCATGTGCAAGTGGAGAGGATGAGGAATTCATTGAAACGTATGCATAATATATATATTTAATGAATAATATTCATATCATAAATAATTTTGATGGATTTTTACATACCTCAATTTTTTCCCGCCTTGATTGTTCTTTGTCGCATCATTTTCCTTTGATGTGGGAGTGGCCAATTCAATTCCGACAAACGGTAATTGATCGACGGCAGTATCATTACGAACTAATAACAAACAATGGGAAGGTTTCTTCGTTGTGCCAGCCACATCCAGCCATTATTCCAGTCGATCGCCCGGCCAGAATCCTGCTTTTCGTTGTGGTCAAGATCTTTTCGTGAGTTATTCGGGCGGGGAGCAATGAACGAACGAGCAAACGACACTTCAGCCAAATTCGTTCGGATAATCCATATGAAGTTCTCGGTATCTCCAAGTCGGCGACGTATGCCGAGGCGAAGAAACGATTTTTGGAGCTGGCACTGAAGCACCATCCCGATCATTCATCAAACGGACGACTCTGGTGAAGAAGCCAGGCCAGACGACTTTATCCGATTCCGAAAGGCCTTTGAAAGCCTGAAAGAAACTATGGATGGAAACATTATAGAGTTAAAAGAAGGCGAATCGTCGTGGACAGATGAAGAATTCATGGCATGGTATTACGAAGAAACTAGCCACTCCGACGTCTTGATGTTTAAAATGGATATGAAGACGCGAAGAGAAGTGATTCGATGTTGTAAAAAATGCGGATATGCAACAAGGAGGGCTTGGATCGTGGGGGTATATGGGAGATGGCGCGGAGAATGGCAGAGGAAGAAGAGATGTTGAAGGAAAACAAGAATAAAATCAAGAGAACAGTAGGCTTGGATGCTGGTGCCAAATCGGATACAAACTCTAGTCTTCGACGAAGGAGAAGGAAAAAGTGATTAAGCGTTTTCGAATTATTGGAACAATGGACTAATTTAGCTAGCCACTCTAATAACTTGGTAGTCTTTGCTCGTCTCAGTCGTTTCTGGCGGCGACGTCGTCGTTTGATTCGATTTCCATTGTTCTCCTCCTCGTCCTTCTTCTTCTCGTCTCGTCCGACAACAATCAGGTGCTGGTCCAAACCAATATTTTACACGCAGGATGGATCGTAATTTAAGTAGAGGTTATGCAAAGATTGTTTGTGCAATTGATAGTCTCTAGAATAACAAATGATGTGATCATCGATTATATGTTTTTACAAGTGATTTTTTACCAAATTGGTATCTGTGGTACATAATTAGTCCTACTTTTCTCGTCATTTTCTCCATCCACCTTTCTCGCAATGACTGCAATAGTTGCAGCGCGCCAATAACCAAGTAAGGTTAACGGTCACTATCACTCTCAATCTCTCCCTCCGATCGAGTTGTGTTGATGAACAATTGGAAGAAGAACATCTTCGACACTATCAAAGCCAATAACAGTATACAATGGATCTAGGATTCGGAGCCAAAAATCATGAAATTGGGCAGGCAACTGCCCAAGCCCTTATGCATGGAGCACAGGAGCAAGTGAAAGGGAATTGAGAGCGAAATGGCTCAATACGATCGCTTTGCTGGACGATGAGGTGAGTCCTGTTCATTCGGAAATGAAAATACGAACTTGTACAGAATCGTCGATAATTGTCTTATTGCGATGTGCTCGCACATGTCTAACCGATTAAAAAATTTGTGCCGTTATTAGGATGCCCTCGAGGACCTCCGAAAAAAGCGCATCGAGCAAATGAAAAAGCAATATCAAATGCAAAAAAAGTACAGAGAGTTGGGCCACGGCACCTACACTGAATTAGGATCGGGAAGCACAAACGATTCTCGCGATATTGCAAAAGATTTTTTCCAAACCAGCAAAGAAAGCGATCGCATCGTCTATCATTTTTACCGCCCTACAACTCGGTTCTGCGATATCTTTCATGCGCACCTGGAGAAACTCGCACAAAAGCATTTGGAAACCAAATTTGTAAAGATCAATGTGGAGGGATGTGACAACAACGAAGGAGGTGGAGCATCGTTTTTGGTCGAGCGCCTCGGAATTGTGGTAATGCCAACGCTTGTTTTGGTGAAGGATCGCAAAGCCTTTCACCACATGCGAGGCTTTGACGAACTCGGTGGCACGGAAGACTTTTCGACAAACATGCTGGCTCACGTGCTCGGTACACATGGTGTCACGGACTTGAGGGACGATGAGGAAATGTCAGAAGAATGGTTGAAAGAACGAGGCATCAATACTATTCGTCTTCGAAAGGGAGCAAAGAAGGGAGGATTCTCTGAGTTTGACGACGACTTTGAATAAGACTTGTGCAAAACCCTATTAGCTGCAATTCACACATATTTCAGATGGACAACTTTAGTGCAACTCAACGCATTATCACTTCGTTTGATTTTGCTAGAACTGTAGTAACGCGGCATGAAGGAGATTACGAATACCGAAATAGATATGAGAAACAACAAAACCAAGACTTCGTACGTAATATGGCTGATACATCATGATAGTTCAATAGGAACGTAAACTTCTTAATTGTTATAAACCAATTATTGATGCTTCGAAAACAATCCAAGTCAATACTGATTTAGTACGGGTGACCATCGTCGTCGATTTCTATCCAAACCTCACCAGCGACGCTTTTCCCAAACTGAAAAATAGCATCGTATTGGGCAAACTGGACGTAGGAATCGCTTCCACTAGGTGGGACGATTCCGTCCCGTTTCAGCGACTCTCGGAGCTTCTTGTCGGCTTTTCGAACAATCGGGGCAACGGTGGCATCCGAAAAACTTCCGACGGCAACCACCTTGCTACCGACGGTTTCGATTTCACAGTCGCTCCAGATGGCTTCCTTCGATCGATCCAGAATCGACTTGCGGGATGCTTCCGGGCGTCGATTCACCGGGAGGCGCATAAGCCAGCGGCCACGACATGGTTTTCTGTGAGTCGTCGTCCGGAACCACCATCATCGAAGGAGCCAACGGCTCGATTCCTCTGGTAATCGATGCCAGGAACGTCGTACCCCTCGTCTCTTCGGTCGTATGGAATTTTGCAAGCAGTGTACGCGGGGTAGCGACGGATTTCGTAGTCTTTTCCTCGACGAAGCAACTGGTATGGAAGCTCTACTCCGGCGGCGGCGGCATTTCCATTGTCCGGCTTGAGCTGATCGAGGAAATCGTTAATGGCGATCGATTTGTCTACTTTTCCGTATTTTCCCCCATTTCCAATATTGATCGAATCCCAGTAATCCGTCTGGTGATCGACGACGACTCCTTCCGACCCACCTGCCGACACCTCGTACACGGAAATCCCGGTGAATCGGGCGGTGGGCTTCCAGGGAAGTACTTTTGCCGTCACACGCAGAGTCCAGCGTGTCACAATGTTGGAGATGCTTCCATCTGAATCGACTTCTCCAGCCTTCGACGGAATGCAACACAATTCCCGCGTCAGAAAAGAGAAATTTACCCATGAGGGTTCTAGAAGCAAGCATGTCGACGTTGTTCTTGTAACTCTGAACTCCCTCCAGTGCCTGTCATTGGATCCTCGAACGACACATTGTCACTGTAGTATTCGCACTGCATGGGATCGAAGAAGGAAATAGTATTCCCTTCGCAGAACTTTCTTGAGCTTGTCTACCGAGGTGGCAAGGGTTGAGGCTTCTTGGACTCCCGCTTCCACGTTGAGCGCGGTGTGACGATTCATTCCGCATGGTTGGTATCTTTTGACAGTCCATGCCCGTAAAGGCATGTACGGCATAGGTGCTGGTACAGCGGCAGCAAAAGCGCGAAGCTGAGGATTGTTCTTAGTGTTGTCATTGTCGAATTGAGAATTTTGATTGCAACGCATCTGATACGAGATGGTGAAGAGGCTTTGCCTTGTGTCAATCAACAAGTAGTAATAGAGAGAGTTTCGTTCGAAACAGCCGATGATACCACGAATGCGACGTAAAACGTCCGCATTCACAATCAAAACGAGAGATGTGAGTGAGTGAGTCACTTTTTCATGTTTACGTCACTTTCGACTCGATCGAATCATAATTTTAATCGATCCATTCGACTGAATCTTTCTTTTCCATGGAACATCTGTTCCGGTCATGAAGCCCACTTCTTCGTGTCGATCTCGATCGAATCGGCGAAGCCAAGAATTCTATTTTTTCCTATCATTTTTACCCATTCAGATCTACATACCTTTCTTCTCCTAGCCGTTTTGTTTGATTTCCTGTTTCAAATCAACCATCACACACGAACGCATTCTCAAAATTGACGTGATACAAGCCATCAACAAAAATCAATAACGTCAAGTTTTGTCAACAGACTCAGTCGTCGTCGTGTTTTTCATTATCTACGCTGACAATTTATAAATCTTGAAATTTCATTGCAACAATGATGTTTTCTGCCGCTGCATGCCGAATGCATCTTTCCTCGGCTTCACGCCGGTTGCTGGTCGGGGGAACGGCTGGTTCCAGACTTATGCGCCCAACTGCTGTCCGAACGTTTGTGACGCCCTCTTTTACCGCGGCAATGCCCATCAAAACCATCGAAGTAAGATAAACACCTTTGGGAAAACTTCCTGTCGGATGAGCTTGGCATTGGGGTCTTTTGCTTTCTATTGGGAATGCCTTTTCGTGATACTCACCCTTGGACGACACAACTGACGTTGTATTATTTGCTTTTGTTTTCGATTTAGGTTCCAACAATGGGTAGACAGTATTACCGAAGGTACCATTGTTGACATACCTGTGGCACCCGGTGATTACTGTCCAGCCGGACGAGGTTCGTTTTGGTTTTGGAGACGGATAAAGTTTCGGTCGACGTTCCGTGCCACGGAAGGCGGAGCTTTGGTGGAAGTATTGGGAGAAATTGACGACGTCGTGGAGGTTGGATCCAATCTTTATCGCATCGATACGGACGCCGATCCTCCCGAAAGTGCTGCCGCTCCGATTGTAACGGAAGAAACATTGACTCCCAGCGCCAATCCCCCTCCCGGTGAAGCGCCTCCCGCATGCCGCTCCATGTCGCTGCTGCATGCGCCTGCGGCAGCAGCTCCTCCTCCGGCGGCACCCGCCCCCGCGGCTGCCAAAGCACCACCTCCGCCAATGGCCGAAGCACCCGTCTTTTTGGGACAACGCACCGAGCGCCGCACGAAAATGTCGCGAATGCGCCAGACCGTCGCCACCCGTTTGAAGGGAGCCCAGAAACACGGCCGCTATGCTGACCACCTTCCAGGAGTGCGACATGGGAAATCTCATGGAGATGCGAAAGAAGTACCAGGACGCCTTTGTTGCCAAACACGGAATCAAGCTGGGTTTCATGTCCGCCTTTGTTCTGGCGGCCACGGCCGCCTTGCAGGAGGTCCCATTGGTGAACGCCTACATTGACGACGAGACAAAAGAAATTGTCTACAGAGATTATTGTGATATTTCCGTGGCCGTTGCATCTCCCAAGGGATTGGTCACTCCCATTCTGAGAAACACAGAACTCATGTCCTTTGCGGATGTCGAACGCAACATTGCGGCGTACGTCGAAAAGGCAAAGAACGGCACCCTGGCCCTCGACGACTATGTCCTGGAGGAACTTTTACCATTTCGAACGGAGGAGTCTTTGGATCTCTCATGGGTACACCCATTATCAACCTTGCCCCAGTCCGCTGTGTTGGGCATGCACGCCGACCAAGATGAGAGCGGTCGTAAACGACAAGGGAGAAGTTGTTGCGAGGCCCATGATGTACTTGGCATTGACATATGATCACAGATTGATCGACGGAAGGGAGGGTGTTCACATTCCTGAAGAGCATTGCCGAAAAGGTTTCCTGATCCCATCCAAACTTTTGCTAGAAGTATAAAATGGTGGAGAATGACAAGACGACGGCACCGACAAAATTTTCGTGGGCACCACCACGACTACCATAAGGATTCAGTATTGTGCATGCATTTCTAACGTTACAAGGAGGACCATAACATGTAAATAGCCAGAAATCAGACTATAAATGCATAGTAAAATCGGTTTTATACATGTCATGAAATTGTGAAGGAGTAGTAATGTCACGGTTGTGAAAAGTATCTAAAGTAAAATCAGGAATGGAATTTTGAAGAAATAAAATCGAGTCCTGGCACGACAGACCTAACTTGTGTTACCGACTCAGCGCAATAAGTTCCCCGTAATTTTCTTTTCCAAGTTTTTTACCGTGTCGATGGGAATGCTGCCATTCTCTGGAGCATAAGAACAGTTACTTTGACGCTCTTTCTCAATCAACGCTGTCCTTGAATAGAAAGTGCGAGTCCAGATTGCCGATTAATTCTCGAGGAAAAGGGAAAGCGTTTGTGGAAGATCAAGATCACGTCACGAATCATTTGACAATGTCAGAATCACCCGCCGTCTCGGCTCAAACGGGAAAGGTTTCCGATGGAGTTGGAGGCCTGACAGTCAACAGCGGAACCAAGAGCGATCCGCTCGAAACCGCAGAATGGACTCGTTATCTGCCGGAGGCGTTTGGGATCCGAGAATCTGTGCGGGAATCGTCGTATCGGTGGTGTGTTCGAGAAGGGTGAGTAATGTTCACAAATTGATGCATTGGTATCCTACTATTTTCCAACACTACAGAAATCGACTGATATATTATTCTTCTGTTCCGTTTGGATCCGAATCCACCCTTTTCTTTTTACGATTTGAAGTGGAATGTGGGGAATAGCAACCGGTACGGCGATGAGTTTGTAAGTAGTTCTTGTTTCGACTATGATCGGATTGATTCCACACAATTTCAAATCAAGTCCTTCAAATCGCTCACGTATCAATTCGTAAACATGCGTGACAGACATCGGATGCGCATGGGGTCGCGGCCAGTAGTGGCCTGGTCACTTTTTCTTCGGGACTATGATGGTTGTGATGCTTCCGTCCTATTACTTTTGTTACAGACGACGAGAACACCAGGAACAAGTGATTGAAATGATGATGCAAGTACAATCAATTCGGCCATGCGTCAGACCTTCCAGCAGAACCACCTCTGGAAGAGCATCCCTTCTGGGAACAAAACGAAAACGGTATGAATACTTTGGATGCGGGTACAAAACACGATAGAGAATTCCGAGGGATGATAAAGGAACGCAAAGAATGGCAGAAGAAACAAGATCCATCGTTCGATCAAATATTTCAAGAAAAGAAGTAGAATAAGGCTTGAAAAAGACAGACGAATCCGAATTAGATTTTGACTTCCATTCTTGTTGTGAACGGATAATATTGGAAGCCATTCAGGAGGACGCCTTCAATGTTCCAATGGTCGGTTACATTGTCCTATTCTTAGAAGACATACTATTCGAACTGAATTTTCTCTATTAGCTAACAGTTATTGTGGTACTAAACTTTCGAGAGAGGAATGCTGGAACGAATGAATTGCAGCATACGCATCGCAAGGAAGTTGGAAGAAACGCAATCCGATCTTACAGTTTAGAACACGGATACAAATCCCTATGTTTGTAAGCCATATCGAAGAGCGTACATAGCGAGGAATGGATTCCAGAAATAAATTAAATAACACCTAATGTTATATTGCTGGGATTTTGAAAAAAGATGGAAATTCGTCTACATCATTTTGTGTCGTAGAGTGATTGGGTAGAGTGATTGTTGCAATTCCTACTCAATCTTTCCCTTGCCCGTGGCCAATTTGTAGTATCCCACTTCCGAGCTTTGACCAATCCCATTCCAGCGACAGCAAACACGAATCCGGCAACAATCTTGTCGGACGATTGCTTCAACCACGTGGGGTTAGACTCTCCAAGCTGTGTTCCTCCCTTGCATTGAATCTTCTTGATTTCATTGACCTAAGGGTTCACCGCAACGATTTGAAAGCAAAATCCGAATCAATATTCAATTCCGTTGAAAAATTGACGATAAGTCGATTGCAAAAGACAAAATGATTGTGAGTTTGGCAATTAAAAGAATTTAACTCAACAACTGGAGTTCGAAAGGGAACGCCGAAGAATAACTTCCGCAGAAAGAGGACGTACCTTATCGGGATAGTTCGTGAGGTAATCGAACGATTCCGCGCTTTTGTTGCTGAACCGGAGCTCGACGAGCCATCGCTCGGGTGGCAACGATTCTAGTTGCTGAGAGAGACATGGTTATTGTATAAAGAAAACTTGAATGTCAACGCGACTTCCAAAGACGTTCGGTTGTTGCAACTCAAAAGTTTTGCTATCGGTTAGGTCCTTGATGCTGTCGGCACGTTAGTACTGTATTTTCAGCAAAGGTATCTCGTAGGGAACACTGCGCAGTTGGCGGAGAACGCGCAGAACTGTAGTCGGCGTAGCAGAAGTTGATGTTGATGTTAACTGAAGTAGCGATAAAAGACCTTCGCGTATGGAGGCCGGGCGGCAGAAAAAGCATATCCGTCGTCCGTGCTCTTCTTCTCCTCTATTCTGTTTTCTGAAAGAATGTTACATATGAATCATAACTATGGTAACTAGTATACCGTGGAAGACAAGGAAATACTAACCTCATCCCTATCTCAATGTCTCCGAATAAATTGAGTCTTACGTGTTGCAATTTTGAAAAAATCTCTGTTTCACTATGTTCTGTTTTGAAAATGGGTTCTTGTAGCACGCCCCCTCACCGTGTTAGTGAAACGAGCTGGCACAGACAAATGCCGAACAAGCCGAGTTATTGGCTTTTTGGACCACAAAACAATTAAGAAACATTATGCCAATTTCCAATAAGCGTTAAATATACGTTATTTATTATGTATTTAAAAATATTGTACGGTCGTATTTCATTCGCGTGTGACATTTTCATCGTGCGGATTAGGAACACGATAAAATTTAAGTCCTGGCAACGGCTCGAAAATCTTAGTCTGTTCGCCTTTTTTACAGCGTTACAGCACGGCACAAGACTGAGAAACATCAGTGGAGGGAGTACCTCGCCCACGGTCTCTTTCCCGCGAAGAAACGTAATTTTGGCGTGGAAAAACTTTTCTATCATCACCATCATTGACAATCTTATTCCTGTCACCACATTTTACGAACTTGTCATAATTTACTCTATTTCGTTGTTGCTATCTTACCGAAATTAACCATGAACATTCACGATAGCGTCGATCTTCACTTGGAAGATGTGGAAGACTACACTGCCGATTACCCCACGAATGATGTCGGATACCCTAATGCCGAGAACAACATGGCTCCCGCCGGCACTTCGGAGGAATACGTGAACAGAAACTCTGTTTCTTATCGCAGGGCTGCATTCATTGCTCTTGTTCGCAACAACAAGTGGGCCTTTGGAGTCTTTGGAGTAGTCTTCGTCGTCTTGATTAGTGCCATTGCAAGTGCTGGAAGTGCTCGTAACGCACAATACGGAAGCGGCTACGACGATGACGATTACTACGGAATCGGTGTTGTCCCCATTGAAATGCGCAAGAGCGATGTTGATCCCGAAGTTCTTGCTGAATTCAAGAAGACTATGATTGCCACTTATGAACGTCACGGTCTTGACAAGAACCTCCTCGACGAGATCACCCCCCAGAGACAAGCTCTTCTTTGGATGGCATCGGACAATGGCGTCAATGAAATTGAACACACCGAAAAGCTTCAACGATTCGTCCTTGCTGCCTTGTTTTACAATACCAACATGGTTCCTTCGGTCCATGTGGAAGATCCTAAGGCATGGAAGATCGCCACCAACTGGATGAGCGAAGCCAACAGTTGCGACTGGATGGGTGTCGAATGTAACGACGAAGGAAACATCATCGCCATCTATCTCGAGGGCAACCGTTTGTCCGGAGCAATCCCTGCCGATCTTGCGATTATTGCCAACAAGATCGAAACATTGGACTTCACCGATAACATCATGCACATGAGAGACGATGACTTCGAAGTTTTCAAGTCCTTGACGAATCTTAAGACTCTTCTCATGGACGACAACTTCCTCTACCACGACAAGGGACTTCCACCGCAGTTTGCTTCCATGGTCAACTTGGAAAAGCTTCGATTGAGTTACAACGTTTTCGAAGGAGAACTCGATAGCGAAGCTCCTGTTCTCGGTTCCATGACTAAATTGACGCATTTGGAAATGGAATCCAACTATTTCAACGGAACCATGCCGGCCGCCGTCTCCGAAATGGAAAACCTCACTTACCTGTACATGCGACGAAACAACATGAAATTCAACCTCAACTTCATGAAGGAGGCGAAATTCACTGAAAATATGTGTAAGTTATCTTGAATTCGATACCGAACATCACAACACAATGCACACATTTCCTCTGCTCTTGTTTTCTAACTATATTTTTCTTGCACTACTATTTTATTGCAGTCGCCATGTGGTTGGATGACAACGAAGTCGGAGGAACTATTCCTTACCAAATTGGCCAATACTCCAGTCTCGCTTCGTTGTCGATCTCGAAAGCGAATCTTAAGGGAACCATCCCTACTCAAATTGGACGCTTTGCAGGAACTTCGCCGTCTCTGGTTGTTTGACAACAAACTCACGGGAACCATCCCCGAAGAGCTCAACAACCTGAATTTGCTTGAAGTTGTTGAATTGCACGACAATGAATTGAATGGGGATATGCCTGAGGGAGTATGCGCCGCCGTTAAGAATGCGGACTATGATTACAAGTCTTTGACCAGTGACTGTAAATCCGCTGTCACGTGCAAAAAGAGCTGTTGTACCCAATGCTACTAATTTTTTGTTGTAGTAGCACGACCGTGGATGGCGGTGCCACCACTTACGATGTAGAGATTTTAAACTACATTAATTGCATATTATTATTTTATCTTCTAAACGCATATCGGTCTTTTTCAAGTCGATTGTCGTGTATATCTTTAAATTATAGCTTCGTTTGATGCAAGAATAAATTTCAAGTTAATCTTTGCCTTGTTCAAATTCGGGAGACAATTTTTTCGCGTCTGCGGGCGTCGATCACATGGGGATGGTTCAGCAGACGCCAAAAGTACACAATGTTCATGAGCAGAAAGAGCAAAAAGGCAATCACAAAGAACCCGTGTATAAACTTCGCGGTTCCCGGCATGAGCATGTTTTCCAACTGTTGCAACCAGTCTTGCGATTCCTCCATTGCCGAGTATCCAACGACGAAGGGAAAGACATAAAATCGTGCATAAGCAATACACCGGAATGACCAAAAACCGGTGCAGAAAAAGAATCGTCGACCTTCGCGAGCGGTCGCTCCCTTTTCGAGGTGCGTTGATGCGGAGTTGTAACAGGTGCAGAAAGAGGCTGCTGGCATCAAAGCTGAACATTGCGATTGCCCCCAGTCGTCGCGTAGGATGAAAACAAGTACGTCCCCAAAATCAATACCAGGGAAAATATGTGCTGGAAGAAGTTTCGGATATTGTAAAACGTGAACATCCCGTTGTGAATAAAGCCCCAAAAATCGTGGAGACGATTCTTTCTTTTTTGTGGACTTGGACACAAACCACAGAAGAATGGATGTCAGTATGTGAAAGGCTGCACTATGGAAGTGATACGACGCCTGAATGAGATAGTATCCGTCGCAATACAGGATTGTAGCCCGGTCACATCAGAGTCCACAATATCGAAATCTGTGCGTGCCAAGGTGGCTCCGACCGAGGACAAGTCCCAGCAATTCTTGGTGCTGCCAGATCCTCCGACGGCAGGAGGCCAGAAATCGGCTGCCCAAAAATAATACTGTGCTATCAGACAACTGAAGACACAGAAGAAAGAACGAAAGACCGCGGTTGCGTACTTTGGAGCAGCAAAGATCCTATCCGTCGTTTCGATGTTTGTGACACTCTGAAAACTGTCCCGCCGGACCATGCGGGACGATACCTGCGGAGCTGCCTGTTCCAGCTAAGGCTTGCAGATTTTGGGCCGAATTTCGGGTCAGAAGACCGGAGGATACCGCAGGAGCCGGATGTTGGCCCTCGTTTTCGTCATCGTCGCTAAACTCCTCTCTAATGAACCAGCTGTTCTCGCTTGTAGTCTCGTCTATCTTCGGGTTCGGTTGCATTGGGTAAATAATAGCGATTGCCTTTCTGCTTGTATATTCTGAGATCATCCTGGTTACTAGACGGAGACCCTAATAGAGGTCGTTGATCATCGTATTTACCATCTTCGTCGCCCGAATCTTCGTTGATACTAGTATTTAGATTGGGCAAGTGGAACCCAGTGAGTGAATTGAGGTCGCGATCGTGGAAACTTTTCAGTCGCATCGACTTTGTCGGTGTCACCGCTCCGGAATAGGACGATGATAGCAAGTGTATTGATTTGCAACGGACCAAAGCCTCCAAACGCTTTGGTTGTTTGTAATTCGGAACAAGAAAGTGAACAAGAAGAATTCTAGTCACAGCCATGGATAGAGAGAGGCAAATCACGATTGCAAGGTCCGAGAATCGAGCGTCCGATGCCAAGACGGAAGAATTGCTTGCCATGCTTTGCACGTCTTCCGGAAGGTATTTTTGACAGGTTTGCCATTCGCTAAACCAAGACTGGGAACAAATATACCTTGGTATTTGGAAAAGGACTCCTGTAGTCTCCCTCCATATTGATTGGATGATACCACCCATAAAGGTAAGAAGGCTTGGAAGTATCATGCAGAAAATGTATAATGTTGCAACTTCGAATAATATTTGCCAGGAGGAATACGAAGGCAATCCCTCCCCTTTGATTTTTCCTTCTGATTTCTTCTTTGTTCGACTGTTCTTCTTATCATTATTGCCTTTCCCGCTGTCACTATTTTGTGAGGATGATCCCGAAGACGGCGACCTAAGTCGTTTTCGTTGAACTTGAGGTTTCCCATCTGCAGACCCAATAAGGCCTCTGTGACGCCTCAATGCAAGGGAGACGCCCACCTCTGTCATGTTTGGATCCAAGATGTGTAGACGACAAGCTTTTCGGTGTCAATTAGTAATTTCTGGAACCTACAGTGTCGATAGAATTGTTGCTTCACACTTGGGATTTCGTTTGGTCGCTGTTGCTGTGATTAGTGTTCACCATTGTTTCCTTTTCGTTTGTTGATGACGGGACGAGTGGAAGTTGGAAATGAGAAAGTAGGAAAACGATTGGGTCGTTTTCTTCCTACGCACCAACTTTTGACATATCCGGGTTCAAAGAATACAGATTTTGGTGTCACTAACATCAACCGTTGTGAACAGTTATTTTGCCTTTTTCACTTTCGCGCGCGAAAACGCGCATTCCGTTCTCGAAGGCCATCCAAGAATTCAATCCGAGATTCGTGAGTCAAAAAAAAATCCGTAAACAGACGAAAATTCTGAAAATCGACATCAAAATTGGATTGCTACATTCCGGATTTGGAGTGAAACCTAACAACCAAGTGCTCATCGACGTCTACGAGAATGATTCTGAAGATATTAGATTGATGAAGAGATACGTGTTTCCGAAATGCTGGTTTCGAAACCCCGTCGTCGCGAAACCGCCTGTCCGTTCTTTCGGTATTATCACTCAAGATGCGGGCAGTATGGATCTTTCGTCTATAATTCACGCCATCTACTATATGGTTGTGCTCATTCAGATCCAAGATTGCAGGGCATTGGTGTTTCGCAAACATTTCTTGTCTTCAACGACGACGGCGTCACAGATTACTGCAAGTTCCGACAACGACTAGCGACAAGAGCAAAGCTGGTTTTTCGGCAGAAGCATCTCTTCAGGAATTGAAGAATATATCCGTGGAAGAGGCTGCCCACAACTTCTCCAATCATTGTATTGAGCACAGTAAGAATTTTGATTCCCATTCGGAATTGGTTGCCATTCTCGAAGGTTTACACGATAATCCGCAAACAAGCGAAGCATTTGTCAAAACGCTACAAGAACTGTCCAAGAATGGTGCTTCGAGCGAGCAGTTTCAGCCGCTAAGGGTACACTACAATATGGTATTGAACGCTTGGCTTGACTTTGATCCGCCTAGTGTCAAGAGAGCTCAAGCACTGTTGGATTATATGGACGAGAATGCCGGCTGTACCCTATGAAACAGAATCTTGTAATCTAATTCTCGAGGCATGGGGAAACAAAGGCAATGCCGAACGAACGCAGAAATATTTCGACATCAATGATTCGAAAGAAAATTCCGGTAGACTTGGTTTCGCTTTTGCACCTCTTTCGAGCCTGGTCCGTGTCCAAGTCGCCCCTTGCTGTCAACCACGTCGAAAGGATTCTGTCTCGCATGGAAAGTGCAAACGGTATCAAACCAAATGCGGAATGCTATCTCCGAGTCATTGAAACCTGGGCCAAGTGCAAGAAGAAAGGAGCCCGAGGAAAGAATCGAACAACTAATCGGGTTACTGAATCAACAAGCTATCGAATGAACCCAGATGACTAATGCTCACTCAATCCAACGAGAAGCCACATTGAATCTTCTCCAGGTGTATCACAAAATCGAAAACGCGCATCGTGCGGAAGAAATTTTGCTAGAATTCGCCAACGATTCTCAAACGAATGAGGAGCGTCCACCGCCAACCATGGATATGTGTCTTTCCGTATTATCGACAGTGGTCAAAGTCTGCTTCGTCTAGAAGGGCACACAGAGCAGAAAAACTTCTTCGTTTGATGGAGAGTGATGCCGGGCTCCCCCAGCCGGATACAGCCTGCTATACTGCTGTACTAAATTGCATAGCCAGCTCAAAGAAGCAGGGCTCGGCCAAAAAAGCCGAAGCTCTTTTGCGACGAATGGATGGAAACGGATGAAACGAAATCGAATATGGTATCCTTGACGTGCGTTTTGATTGCTTGGGCTCGATCCGAGGAGTTGGATGCAGCGATTCACGCGGAACGAATATTTCAGGAGATTTTGGAACGAGGGATGCAACCAGATCGGTACGTCTTTGGTGGACTAATCACTGCTTGGGGACGGAGCGGTGATGAAGATGCGATACAAAGAGTTGAGGATTATTTTCAAAGGATCAAAGGCTTGGAGAAAAGCAAGCCCACGGTTGTGGAGTACACAGTGGTGATCCAGGCATATGCAAATTACGTTTCCAAACATGTCGATAAATCTCGGGAATCGGTCGAAAGGGCCGAAGCTCTTTTGGCCGAAATGCTCAACTCGAACGACGCAAGTCTGCGTCCAAACATCTTGAGCTATGCTGCTGTTCTAAAAGCAGTTGCGGCGGCACTTCGGATACCAGGTCGTGGAGAGCGTGCCGAGAGAGTTTTGCAAAAAATGGTGTCGAACAACGTGGAAATCACACCTTATATCATGAATCTGGTCAACAGGTGCACTGGTCGATCGCCTCCACAAAAACAAGATTCAACGAGCGAGTAAATCACTTCATTCCAATCCTCGATCAAAAGTTAACATATCTATTATTTTAAGTCTTCCGACACTCTAAGAATAATTGCTGGTTGATACCAAGTTTCATGTTACGTATCAGAAATGGCGTGTGAAGTAGGAGAGCCATTATTTATACTCCCAGTGTAGTTTTAGTTTCGCAACACCTACATTAGCAAGCATTTGGGTTACTTTACATACGCGTACACGTTTTTGAGCATTTGAGTCCTCTTCCAAGAGAGGGACTATGCAAGTTGAAAATGTTTCGTCGGCTGATTGATGGCCAAGTACTTTTGCACATATTATACATGAGCTATCGCTTTCTGAATTCTGGAGAAGCGTGGTTATCCTCTTTCGATTTCATAAGTTCTACGGTCTCTTCGTTGTCGTCTTCTTTGGGATCTTCGATGTCAGTTTTTTCTGCGTCGTCCGCCTTATTCTGTTTCTGTGCGGCTTGCTTCTCCAATACCGAAACATAAGAATATCGAGCCGATCCTATCAAGACAACCACAATTCCGAAACCATTCATTGCTGAAATCGGTGTAGAAAAGATGATTGTCGATATCGCAATCATTAAAACCTGTTTCACGTTCGCGGCAATACTAAGATACAAAACGAACGCAACAAAGGTGTTAATAAAATTCATGAAGGATACGATGGAATTCAATGCGTCAAAATACTTACCAGAGTGTCAATGGTGATGTCATCTTGTTGGCCGTGAGTGAGCAAATATTGAGTGAAAAGATAGGATGCCACTTAGCAGAACCACTCCGAGAGGATACGTTTCAGCGTAAATCTCCGGTCGGGACGCTATTGAATTGACTTCTCCCGTCAAAACGCTCAAAACCAAACACTGAACCATGGCCAAAGGCGCCATATGACCGAGAAGATCAACAGGATGGAGCTTCAACGAACCCGTTAATATTTCGCCAGAGGCCAAAACTTTCGACGCTGCTAGTGCAACACACAAGCAGGTGTAAAAAAATCCCAAGCTCGAAAAGGTCATATCTCCCCACACTGCCATTGCAACACCAGCAACCACTGGTATGACGGCAATCACGCGATTGGAAGAAATCTTTTTCCCGAAACACATCCCCATGACAATCGTAACTGCTGGAACCAAGGAACGCATCACTTGGTTAAAGTTTACCGAAACATGACGCAACGAAACGTTTCCAATAGCAATATTCAAGGAGAAGATGACTGAAAAACCAACAGATTCCTCTCTTTCCATTGGTGTCCAAGGATTTCCGTTCGATTTTTCCGAGAAGCCGCTGAAGGAACCCAGTGTCGCCGCTTTTTTCGTCTCGTTTCTGGTTAATAAAGATCATTTGACTCCCAAAAGAATTGCAAACCATGTGAACAAAGGATAGAAAATAAGGATAATGGAAGTCGACTGTTGCGAAGGCTGCTTTGTTCAAAAGAGTGACGCCCACATTATTGGCAGTCCATAGGACGAGCCAAAAACTGCAAGTTCGAGGAGGAAAAAATACCAACGTTGGTGAGAAACAAGCCTACAACGGTGATATTTGTCAGGATTTCGAAGAAAATACTTCATGGCACTTACAAGGATGGATCCCGAAGGAGATTTTTGATGGACATCGTACTTTGAAACTGTCAGTCGATGATCACACTGATGGATTGGAAGCTATGTCTTTTCTCTGTTGTATCGCTTTCCGTAGGTGAATCTCCAAAATTTCTCTGTTATCTATCGTCTTTTCGTTCGCCTTTTCTGTCTCTTTCCCGACCGACCTGTGATGACCTGTGATGTATTGTCGTGTCTTCTATTGCAGTGGCTCGAATGCAGTGCTTTGTTTGTTCTACCGATACACAGACGTTCGGAGTATAAGAGTAAATGCTCCTGCTGTATCGCGAATTATTTTGAAAACCTTAGAAATTCTGAGAATCTGGTCATAAAATCGGAGCGAGATTTTGAAATTGTACGTATAACTGCGTAGCCGACTACCGACACGTAATAACGATAAAAATATATTTGAACAGCTTACCAAAAAAAATAAATGAAGCTAGTGTTATGTCCGTCACGCACGTGCTCATCGTGTAGAAAACTCCGTGTTCAAGTCGAAATGCCTTGTTACACAAAAGGTTAAGTCTTAAAAAGAAATCTAAGTCACGAGCGTGATTGTTTTCTGCCAAAATGAAAAAAAACTGAGCGCGAAAACTCGAAGCAAACCACTTTGGAGCATTGGTCGACTTGAATCATTATCAACAACATCATCTGTTGTGCAACAAGAGTGTCAAACATCCAACATTGGCGACACACTAATACAAAATCTCTATTGACTTCCGTTACTTTTGTACCTCAATATGACCGATTCTGCGACAGAAAAGAAAGTAGATTGCCACACCCCCGACGGTAGCAGTACAAGACTTACTGAGTCGACATGTCACATTCTACCATGCAACGTAGACTTTGAAGGAATGGCAAAAACACACGTCTTCTTCAACCCGGTCCAAGTAGAAGATGGTGTTATCGCGAGCAGCTTTCGAGGGCGAGGACTGCTGGCAATGCAAGACGAAGATAGTGAAGATGGGAAGAACTACCCCATGTTGCTTTCTCTCGACGACGACAATCAGATCCAAACCAAGGTGGCTATCGACAACTTTGTCGAATGGCACCACGAACACAGCATCAAGTCGTTGCAATACAAGGACAGAGAAACCAGCCGCGTACAGGTTGCGAAGGATTGGATGGAACTTTCATCGTCCTTACACGATCCTTTACCGGTTGAGAAATAAGATGCCATATTTAAGCGCGAATTGATTGGATTGAAAGACTGCATGTCGAGATCCATCTTTTGCCGACGCTCCTTTAATGTTTAAATTTAAATCCTAACATTCGTTCTCGATTCATCGACTATAAATCCGAATAGTGTATGTACTAAAAGGAGAAATAATTTGGTCTATTAAGTATGGTAGTATTGATAAATAACAAACTTTAGAATCTCGAGACAAACCGACCGTGACAAAGAATCCCCTTCCAAACGAATTAAAGGCTGCTGCAATTATCTCCACAGCATGTGCAGCATTCTTCGGCACATGTGATCGCGTTGTCGCAATCGGCGCCAAGTTCTTCCAAACTTCCGAATGGTCTCCTATTGGAGCATAGTGCTTGAGGCATTTCACCTGTCAAGCCGTTGTTCGAAACAATCAGGGTTTGCATCATTGGCATATTGGAGAACTCCGCTGGTATCGATCCGGAAAGCTCGTTGCCGTCCAACCACATTTGAAGCATACTGGTCGCCGCACCAATTTCCGCGGGAATACTTCCAGTGAGACCACAATTGGATACACTGAACGAGGCAAGTTGCTTCATACTGCCAATACCAGAAGGAATGGTTCCCGCCAAGTCCGGATTATCGTCGAGCCAAAGTTCAGCGATCTTTGGCATGGAAGTCATGAAATCGAGATTACCCTCAACGTTGGAGAAACCAGCGTAAAGATACTGCAGGTTGGGAAGTTGAGCAATTTCGATTGGCATAGGCGAGTTGTACGCATTGTTTTCAATCGATAGGTATCTCAGGTTGGATAGATTGGCAAATGTAGCACCATCTAGGCTACCAAACATCAAAGTGTTGGAAACGTCCAACTCTTTCAGTTTGGTTAGTTTTCCAATAGCCGGAGGAATTCCCTCGTATGCAAAGGACGTCTTTCCGAGGTACAAAAATTCCAAATTAACAAGTTCTCCCAAAAAGTTGCTTCCCTCGTCGCCCACATTGTGTACAAAGTTGTTGTACAGGTCGATTGTGTTCAAAGATTCCTTGAGGAGCGCGGTTTCTGGTGGAATGGCCCCGGTCAAGCCGTTCGTATCCAACTCGATCTTCTGAACTCTGCCTTGGTCGTCGCACGAAAGACCGTGCCAGTTGCTGCAGACATCTTGTCCCGTCCCCAGCCATCCACGGCTGCTGTACCATCCCGGAATAGCGACATCAGGTCCAAAGTTGTTGTCGGTCCACTCACTCTTCACACTAAAGGTAGCGTAGAAAATACAGGCCAGGGCATACAGCTGTGTTGCCTGCTGCTCCGTAGTCATGCTGCTTCCGTCCTGAATCGGGAAGTCTTGGGTCAGAACCCACTTTTTGGCAAGAGATTGGTAGCCCTGGGCGTTCTTGAACTCCGCTCCACCCTGGCGAGCAATGCCGTCAATGATTTCGGCAATCTCTCCGGCATTCGAAGCAGTTGGGCCGGGAGATGCGGTAGGCCTGCCACCGTAGGAAAAAGTCGCAGGAGACGGGGCGGGGACCCGATGCCCCCCAATGCTCTGCTTCTCGTGTGAATGTGAACCACTTGCGGCAGAGTTGGAAGGTTTCAGGACAAACTGCCAAACAGATACCCCGGCAGCAGCCACCAAAGCCAAACCAACTAGACCGAATACAAGCATGCGACGAAGAGTACAGCAACCTTTCTTCGATGGGCTTTCAACATCGTTGTCAACACCGTCACCGACTCCGTAATCTATCTGAACTTCTTGGTTTGCATCGGCACTAGCGCCGCTGACGTTCTCGTCGATTTTCAGCCAGTCTTCGGTAGCCATGGTCAAATCTTTGTTGGTATCTTTTGTATTTGCGTATCGGATACGAGTAGGTCTATCCCTGTTACCTGTTCTCGTTTATTCTTTCGATTGCAAATGACACTGTCGTGATTAGTATCGGTGGCGTATTTGAGGAATTGATGAGAGCAAAGATGAGGTTCCTGTGTCAGTATGGGTAATTAGAGTCTCGGAAAATCGGATGCGCGTACTAGTTCCGAAAAGCTCGGCGTTGACTCTTGGGAATGCGCCAAATGAATGTGTGTGCTTTGCATTAGAAATAGGTGCGCAGTAGTCGTGTCAAGTGACAAGAACTCGGAGTGTCGGTATGTAACTTGCTCGCGCGTATTGTGAACACTGCGAGCTCGAAAAACGCGACGATCATTAATTGCTCGAAAAAACGCGACGAACATTGATTTCGGAGGTAGGAATCATATCAATTAGTTCAACGAAGCTTAGCTACACGTTGGACGGTGCTTGCATCTGTTCTCTGTGTGAATTTGAAAAAGAATGAAGAATGTGAATGGATGAATCATCATACAACGTGAAACAACATCTTCGGTCGCCATTATCATAGCACAAACCATTTTGCTAGCGATAGTTCTCCTAGAGAAAGAAATCGATTCAATTTGGAGGATCATCATCGAAGTTCGACGAGAGGAAAGAGATAGGAGCAGTTGCCGTGCAGTCCAATCCAATTTCAATTTCACAACACAACAGGGGTAGTTTGGCATTTCTGGGACGCTTTGCATTTCTTCTGCAACATCAAGCTGTATCCATATTCAAGACAGCAAAATCGAATTGCCTGTCACGACTTGTCGCTCCGCACAACAACAATAATGTCTCTCGTATTATCGAGGTCGCAATATTCGGTTGTCCTCCGGTCGAGAGCAATCACGAATAAGAATCATGCCAGGCGTTTTATGGCCGACGAAACACGGAGTGCACAGAACCGATCCTACGATTACTATCGCAAACAACGAGAGGGGAACTGGTGGAGCCGATTTTCTCGAAAACGAAGAGTTTCGACCGAAGAGCGGAATGTCCAGGTCGCCTGGTACATGACCGCCGTGGTGGTGGGAGCAATCGGTGCAACCTACGCCTCCGTGCCCCTCTACAAAGTCTTTTGCCAGGCGACGGGGTTTGGAGGAACGACACAGAGAGTGAATTTCGAAGGGCAAGAACCAGGCTTATTGGAGAAAACAATACGATCGACCATGCAAAAGATTTCTCCTCAGTCGTCTGCGCGGGTCCACACGTGGACGGACGAAGAAGCTGCCCAGAAGCTAGCATCTCTGCAACCGGTGAAAAATGCGAATCTCGTTACGATTCGATTCGACACCACCATCAATGACGTCATGCCGTGGAGCTTTCAGCCTATTACTCTGGACGTCAAGGTTGTACCGGGAGAGACAGCGCTTTCCTTTTTCCGCGTGAAGAATCATTCCGATAAAGCAATCACCGGTGTGGCAACCTACAATGTGTATCCTCCAAAAATGGGCCTGTACTTTCAAAAAATCCAATGCTTTTGTTTCGAAGAGCAGCGTCTTCTTCCGGGAGAAACCGTGGATATGCCGGTATTTTTCTTTATCGATCCAGAGATGCTGGACGATCCCCAAGTGTCTTATGTCACCGATGTGACTCTAAGCTATACTTTTTTCCAGACCGACGAGGATGAAGATGAGGATGACGACGATGATGATGAAGATGAAGAGTGATTCATAAAGTCTAATTCGAACTATGTTACCTAAAACCTAAAGATTGCTTTTCCTATCACTAAATTCTGACGACACGTACTTCTTCTCCATATTTTCAACCAGCAAAAGTACGTCGTGACCACCCAACATTCGCTCTAGGCATGTCAAAAAAGTTGATGTACATGCGATTTTCTTCGAGCCCAAATTCTTCTAGGAAATCTGTTACGGCTGACTGGATTTTTCCATTCGACTCCATAGCAATCGAGCCGATGCTGTATAGGTTCCCAAGTGCACACGGGGCGTCCGATCCTCTTTTTGTCCAAAAAGTTTTCGAATTTTTCGGTGAACATTGGATTAGATTGTAGGAAAACAGAGTGTTGGAAAACAGTGCGTGACAACAGAACGAAACGAAAATGGCGAAAGTTCAAGAGTTAGTATCGAATTTCTGAAACCAATACAGGCACTCCCTCTCAACAAGTAGAGTAGCCCTATCAGAAGAACGAAAATGTACACCATTAACTGCGTTTTCATGAAACATACCCGAACAAGACGCTAGCATTGTCTGTGATCGACACGCCAATGTATGCTTCTGGTTTACCGGTAGCTTCGCTGATGGCCTTTGAGCACTTCTTCATCACATCAAGCTTCTTGTCGCCCAAGTCCAAATTTGTTACCAGAATCAGAGACGGGTCGCCGGGAAGTTCCGATGGGTGAACGCAGGGTTTCGCGGGGGATTCACCCCCTTCATCGGAAGAAATATCTTTGTTGTTCATGTGCAAGGTGAGATCGGTTCCCAACAGCTTTTTGGAAGTGAAACCTGTAGCAAGAGATGTGAATTGAAGAGATACCAAGGAGAACGCAACTATTTGCCGAAAGATCATTTTCGTTTTGATCACCACGATGATTGAAAGTATTTATGTTCGTGATGTGATCTTCACCTATTACTTTGTGAAGGGACGCAATCCTCTGAAATCCCTATGAAGCGAGCCAGTACATGCAGAGTAGCGTTCTTTTGTTCGGTATGTTGTGTATTCGAGGCGTCGCAGATTGAGACAGAGTTGTCAACGTAAAAGATTCTTTGGCTTTCCAAAGGAAGAACGACCCAATCACGGTAAGGAAGTCGTAGAAAGATTTTCATTCGTTAAAAAACGGATGGACGGACGAGCGCTTACTTTTTCGGAAGCACGTAAAAATCATGATGTACAATACGAACGCTACAGAAAAGTAGAATAATCGGAACTAGCCAGTTCTTTATAAGTTAAAAAATTTGCGATGCTATCTAGATATATGTTCAGTTGCCACGCAGGGAGCACTGACATTTGCGAATGCAAAATCCTAGTCAGAGTTGTTCAAATTTAACGTCAATGACGAGGTAGCTGCGGTTGTTGAGTGAGACTCCGTTGGTAAAAAGGTTGCATCGTGCAATCCTTGCTGTTGCGGAGCTGTTGCCTGGGAATTCACAGGCGCGATGTGAGAGGGTTGGTGGATCGGCAGTCTTTGTTGTATCTGTGATGGATGAACGTAAGGTGCTGCTAATTGGCTCGATTGTCCCGAAAATCCAGCGGTTGGTGGTAATACCATGCGCTGGCTCATCAAATACTGAGCCAAGCTTACGCTATGAGCTGTTTGCCCCCGAATCGTTACAATTCTATTCCTTGTCCCCGGTACGTATTCTCCACGTTGGCTTATTCGGATTCTCGTATTTGAATGCATCTGTAGTTCGTTCAACGTGCTGCCTCCTCTTCCGAGAATGGAGCCTATCAAATTGTCAGGAATGAGAACTTGAGCCGTGAAACCAGGCCTTGTAGCCTGAGGCATTTGAGGTGCAAAATGATTGTAGTCTACCTGACCTGTAGGGGAATTTGATATACGCAAGGAATCTTGAACTTGTAACGCCAAAAGATCAGGTGCCGAAGAGCTGTTGTGTATCTGGGAATGATCCAGTTGGCTTGGTCCCGATCCTCCAAGAAGATACATGGGAGCCATCTGGGTATTCGAACGCTGTCCACGATCTTGGGCACCAATCATCGACGGCGATTCCAAGGTGTACGAATGAGTTGTATCAGTGAATGATGGGTTAAATTGTTGCAGCGACGGGTCTCGTTGTCCTAGTTCTTGTTGGGAAGGAGCCCCAACAAAAGAATCCTGTGGAATTCGAGGTGGTTCTCGTCGCTGCTGTTCGATCGTCACGTGAGATAAATCGGGTTGTGAACTCGCCCTTTTTATCGGAAAAGAGGCATACGTTCCTTGGTTTTCCCACTCTCCAGTCGAGGCAACTAGATGGAGTGGACGTCCTGTTGGTGCTGGGGTATATGATCCTGGCGCAACATTCCTTGAGTAACTTGTTGTCATATTGGAGTATCTGCAAATTTCATGGTTTGCGAACATGCAGTCAATGATTATGAAAAGGCAGTTCACACAACTATCCAATGTAGGTCCTGTGAGCGTTACCACTCTCTCTTGTGTTCCAGATACCAGTGAAGCCGTTGGAAGCCCCCCTTGATCAGGTCCTTCCTTTGGCGAAAGTCGCACAGAAGCCACTCCAGAGGTTTCTTCCATGTGTTTGATATTCGCTCCACCTTTTCCGATGATCATTCCACAGCTCGAGCTAGGCACCAGCAATCGGACCACAAAATCAAAACCTCCTGCAGCATTTGTACCTTTCCTCGGTTGCCATGAGTGTTGGGTGTGCTGTTGCTCTTGTAACATGTAAAATCGTTCCAATAGAAGCTTTACAGCGTGTTTCACAGTGCCAAGTTGACCTTGTACAAGGCAAACTCGGTCTTGGGTCCCAGGATAGTAATCTCCGGTTTGGCTCAGCTTTATTCGCGCTGAGGATTGAGTTTGTAACTCAGAAATGGTTTGCCCGGCTCTCCCAATGATAGACCCAGCTACATTATTCGAAACCATTAGTTTTATCGCAGACTGATACGACGTGGAATGTGGTTTACCTTCACGCGCATGGGAAATCGGCACATCAACCGCTTTCTCGGTGTGAGAGGTTGGTGTAGATCCTGACGCTGAACTACCAGAAGTGGGAACTGAAGCTGGGGGAGGAGACCCTTCAGCAGATTGCATCGACTGGGCGTCCATCTTTGCCGGATCCGTCACGGATGATGTTACCGAAGAGTGAGGTTGCCTCGTTATCTCCTGTTCAAAGTACGATAGATTGTGTGCCCCATAACTGCTCTGCTGTTGATTCCCTACCGTACCTGATATTCCGTCATTCTGTTTCACAAGAAAAAAATCGTTTATTGAGAAGGATCACGTAAACAGTACCGCCAAAGTGTTCGAAACGAAAGTTCAACCATCAAACAGATAACATCAACCAACGAAGACAACCCCGATAGAACTCACGCTCATATTTCCCTCCACAATACTTGTTTCGACTTCCCGTCTGCCTACTTCTACAATCAAGTCAGAACCGTTATTACTCGAATCGACTTAACTTCTTCATAACCTTTGAGATAGAAAAACGCATACATCGATGTGAGAGAGCGAATAATGTAAGTGATTCTCAAAAAAAAATGCGAAGATTGCGTTTGCGCAGAACGCAATGTTGCCTTTCGATTTTTGGTGGAACGCAAAAGTGCATCCGACTAGCATTGGAGAAATGAAAACAGGTCTACGATGAAAAGCTCCTAGTTCGCTTCCAAGTGCTGCAGTCTAAACGCCGCTGGACATCACGTCGAAGCAAAAGATATCGGGATCTCGCTATCGTCGATCATTTTTCCAACAAGCCAATGCATCTTCATCGTCGCCGAGATTCGTACTTAATGCTTCCGGTTCCTAGTGTTCCCGATCTCGATCATCTTTTCCTTACCATCTCGCGATCCTACACAATTGATTGATGTTTGGTTATGCAGGAAGTCCAATCTATTCCCCTATCGGTAGCAGTGGGAATCCGACATCTCGTTGATCGATACTATTTCGGCTGGAGCATGCAGACTACCAGGAACTTTTACCTCTGATGGTATCCTCTCCCTACCAATAGGCATGCGAAGGAAAACCTCCGTGGTCGTTCGATGTCTAAAACTTCGGAATTCATACGTACTTCGATAACGAGAAACGAACGTAATCCCTACGCGACTACTCCCTACAGCAAAGACGGTTTAAAATCCGAGAAAGATATTCGTGTCGTGTTGGTGACGTCAGTCGTGATTGATCGAATTCATGATTAAATACATCACGACGAATTGTGTGCGGGGATAAAAAGCTTTTTTGGAGAAGAACTATTTCGATTACGTATACATATTTACGGTGCATACATTGGTAGAAGTACTTGTAAGTTCAGGGAAGAATGTTCTTGTGTGCGCGCTGGGATGAATAATGAGCAAGTTTGAGCTCGGCTGGCGTACGTTATGTCTTGGCCTGCGAATTGCGACACACATGTATAAATCGCAGAAAATCCGTTAAATCACTGTTGTGACAGAAGATAACGTCAACAACGAATAGCATCAAAAACGGACTGGGAATGCAGGTATCAAGAACATCATGATCGCTTCATATCGAAAACGGAAGCGGAGAAAAACCACTCCAAGCAATTTCATACGATCGAAAAGGCATACGAGACTACTTTTTGAAGTCGGACACGCCGCTAACATTTTTTGTAGACGCCGTCCTCTTACATTGCCATCCAGTACTACTGTGTTGCTGACTTATCTCCATTTCGAACAAGACAGACACGAATTCTCATTCAAATCAAATCATGTCGTCTTCTTCAAGTAGTGTTGCTCGCGGGTCGTTATACCGCCCTTATGGTCGATCGACTAGCACGGGGAGCATTAGCTCGGTTGAAAACTTGCCCCCGCGTACAATTGCCAGAGTTTCCAAAGAGGTCCGCGATCTTATGAAAAAGCCGCCGGGTGGCATCAACCTAGTTGTCGATCCGGAAACAGGGATGCCTGCCAGTTTGGGAGAAATAGTGGTAAGTCTAATGTCTTGACAGAACGAACAGATCGGCCGAGGTCATTCCTTTTCGCCGTTCCTGTGACAGCTTACGGCCCAAGTGGCTGCAATATCGTTGGCGTTATGCATTGATGGTGTATTCCTCGAGAAATGCATGTTGATGGCACAACAAAACGGTATTCGAATTGTTGTTCTCCTTATTGCAAATACACTCATAATATTGACTTTCCTTGTTCTTTGCGTAATATGACGATAACAGGCTGAGGTCGAAGGTCCCCAAGGAACTCCATACGAGAACCATTACTTTCGTTTAAAATTAGTGCTAGGCGTTGACTTTCCGGCGTCGCCACCCCGAGGTTTCTTTTTGACAAAAATTTACCATCCAAATGTAGATATGACTACCGGAGCTATCTGTGTCAATACGCTTAAGAAGGACTGGACGTCCGATACTACTTTCTCTCATGTTCTGAGTGTGATTCGATGCCTTCTAATTAATCCGTTTCCTGAGAGTAGCTTGAACGATGAGGCCGGAAAACTCTTCATGGAGAGTTATGATGAGTATTCGAAACGCGCTCGACTCATGACCGACGTTCACGGCCGTCCACAATCATCCGCGACGTCTGAAGGAGATGAAAAGCGACGAAAGTCTGAGTTGAAGGATGATGAACATAGCGACTCGCCTCAGCGAAGAAAGTCGCGTATCGAGCCCGGTATGAATCCACTTGCCAGCAAAAGCTCGAACAGTATTTCAACCGGTGGTAAAACCGGAAAGACTCTTGGCTCCAAGCAAGCGAACGGGATTAAGAAAAAGAAAAAGAGTCTCAAACGACTTTAATTATCGTTTCCGGCTGCTTGGCGCCTTTCGATTTTGCTGGATTGTTTTGGGATGAACAACACCAACAAAAGAACAGTTTGCTTGGATCAAGCATAGTACGAGTTCGATTAATTTTAGCTATCTTTTCCGACGTCAATATCTTCCCTTCATAGTTTAGTGAAGTAGACAGCTCTCTCTTTTGTGTGTCTCTTCGGTTTTATGTGCTCTTCGTGCTTGCCGCATTTCATGAGAGAGAAAGCACAAAAAGTGGCAAACATTTTCTCCAACTCCGCTTCGTTCTATTTTTTCCTCGAAAAAGAATTTGTTCCGTGATTTATAATGTTGCAATAGTTTTCCCCTAAAATGATTGGATAATCGTTCCCCCCTTGCTTGTGAAATTCTTCGCAAAGTTTCTACATGATGCGGTTCCGATGGTTTCTGTGGAATTTCTTCTGACGTTTTTCTGATCGTGATTGATTGGAGAGAGAATCCCCTGCTATTAGACCCATTCGACTAGGCCGACAATTGTGATTCGTACAAATTTTTGTGCGAAGGAACGTGGGGTTGACAAAGAATATGAACGTTCGGTACATACCCTCCGTTGGATCTACGGACGAAGATTTTCTACTGAGCATCCACGTCACGGAGGAAGATCGGTATGTTGTGCATTGTTTGTAAGGTTTTCAAGAAGAATCATCTTCCACCGGAACGTGCGGTATTTTACTATGTTTACTGGTGGTAAAAATGCGCGAGAGACCCAGTTTGATAGAATTTAGCAGACGGTAGGCCCGACGCAGCATCCAACCGACCAATTTCAAATCATCGCGACTTCATTTCGGCCGAAGCCACTTCGTCGCACTGTTCATTCATAGAAGCGACCATCAACCATGGCTCCAACACCTTCGAAGCTCTTCCCGCGGAAGAAGTTCGCTTATGATGACCTCCCGCCAACGCCCGCAACGGAACCTCCTCTTCCGGTTTCTGATGCCGCAAAGAATCACACACCCAACTCATACTTGAACTCGAATATTTCTCATGAGAAGATTGTCGCGGAAAGAGCCAAGTCAACCGTAAAGGATGTGAGCATTGACCACGCACAGGATGCTTCGCTCTACCCAGAGTCGTTCCCTCATTTTGTGCGAGGAAGAGACAGCGTTCGAGAATATGTGACCAAACTATTGGCCTCCGAGATCGCCGTCTACAATGGTGGCCTAGGGTCTTCTATCGAGAAGTTAGAAGAAAGCGACTTCCGTGGTGAGAAGTTCAAGGAATGGAGCTGCAACGTCAAGGGTAACAATGATATCCTCAGTGTCACCCAGCCGGAGATGGTCAAAAGCGTTTACACGAAATTCCTAGAAGGAGGATCAAACTTGATCGGAACTAATACTCTCGCATCGAATTCGATTGCAATGGCTGAATACGAGATGGAGTCATACGTCTATGAACTCAACTACGAATCTGCCAGACTAGCAAGAGAAGTTTGTGATGAAGCCACTTCGAAAGATCCAACCAAGCCAAAGTTTGTTGTTGGTGTGATCGGTCCTACAAACAAAACGGGTTCCATTTCTCCATCCGCTGAGGATGCTTCGGCCAGAGATGTCACCTTTGATGAACTTGTTGACTCCTACTTCGAACAGATTGTTGGTTTGGTCGATGGTGGTTCTGATATCCTGATGGTTGAGACTGTTCTCGACACTTTGAACGCAAAGGCGGCTGTGTACGCTGTTGGAGAGTACCTTGAAATGTCTGGATTGGATATTCCTCTCTTCATCTCCAGTACAATGGTTGAATCCGGGCGAACCCTTTCTGGTCAAACTTTGGAGGCATTTTATGCTTCCATCCGTCACGCAAAGCCGATGGTTGTAGGAGTGACTTGCGCTGCTGCGGACATGGTTTCTTGCGTTGAAAGACTTTCGAAGGTTGCGGAGTGTTTCGTTATGGGGGCATACGACAAGATGACGAACGAGGTGTCCGTCACCGACGGTTTGTTGAACATGGTCGGCGGTTATCTTGGATCATCGATCTCGTCGACGCCCCGTTCGCTACCTGATATTGGACGCCCGAAAATGTGGCTTTCCGGACTTGAAGATTTGGTTGTAGATGACGTACACAACCATCTTGGCCTTCCTTTCTTGAACGTTGGTGAGCGCTGCAACATTGCTGGGTCCATCAAATTCAAGAAATTGATGATGGCAGGGGACTATGGATCTGCAATGGAGATTGCAAAGAAGCAAGTTGTGGATGGAGCGCATGTTGTTGATATCAATGTTGATGATGGTATGCTCGATGGATTGGCTGCAATGCAAAAATTCGTTAAGATTGCTTCTACTATCCCCGAAATTTCGAAGGTCCCGTTCATGTTGGATGCCTCCAAGTTTGATATTGTGGTTGCTGGACTCAAATGGTGCCAGGGTAAGCCAATTGTTAACTCCATCTCTTTGAAGGTTGGTGAAGAGCTTTTCAAAGAGCATGCAACCCTATTGCGAAAGCATGGAGCAGCTGTCGTTGTTATGGCGTTTGACGAAGAAGGGCAAGCAGCCTCCGAATCAGAGAAGGTTCGCATCTGTAAGAGATCTTACGATATTTTGGTAAATGAAGTGAACTTCCCACCCGAGGACATTATCTTTGATCCTAATGTATTGACCATTGGAACTGGAATGGAGGAACATGCGGACTATGGTATTGCTTTCATTAATGCTACAAAGACTATCAAGGAGATCTGTCCTTATGTCAAGATTAGTGGTGGTATTTCCAATCTTTCGTTTGGATTCCGTGGTGTAACCAAGATCAGAGAGTCCATTCATTCTGTATTCCTTTACCATGCTATTCTTGAGTCGGGTATGGATGTCGGTATTGTGAATGCACATGAACTACTCGACTATCACAAAATTGAAGACGACATGCGCGAACTTTGTGAAGAACTCGTTTTCAACACAAATCCTGATGCAACCGAAAACATGCTGAACAGGACTGCGTATGAGCGATCCGTTAAGGAGGCAAAGAAGAAGGGGTTCCCCATTCCAAGAAAGCCACGTATTGCAAGCAAGATCAAAAACGTCGATCGTTATCGATTTTCTTGGGATACCGATGACAAGACGCCCCAGCGCGAGCCGCCTGCTCCGGTTTCCGACGCTGCTCGAAATCACGTACCCAACCCATACTTGAACTCTAATATCACCCACGAAAAAGTTCTTGCTGAAAGAGCCAAATCGACATGTGGAAAGGAGGTAAATATCGACTATGCCCAAGACCCTACCCTTTATCCGGAGGAATTCCCTTATTTTGTACGAGGAAGAGATAGTCTTCGTGAATACATTACGAAATTATTCACTACGGAGATCGCCATGTATGACGGTGCTATGGGAACCATGATCCAAAATTACTCGAAGAAGAACAAATTGGAGGAAGAAGAATACCGAGGAGAGAAGTTCAAGGAATGGAGTTGCAACGTTAAGGGTAACAATGATATGCTCAGTATCAGTCAACCACATATCATCCAAGGCATTTACAGACAGTACCTCGAAATTGGAGGATCCAACTTGATTGGAACCAACACTTTCTCGTCTACTACGATTGCCATGGCTGATTACGAGATGGAATCGTACATCTATGAGCTGAACTACGAGTCAGCCCGACTTGCAAGAGAAGTTTGCGATGAAGTCACTGCCAGAGACCCCACAAAACCAAGATTTGTGGTGGGTGCAATTGGTCCTACTAATCGAACTGGATCCATTTCGCCATCTGTTGAAGATCCTGCTGCCAGAAACGTTACTTTTGACGAGCTTGTAGAGTCCTACTTCGAACAGATCGTTGGTTTGGTTGATGGTGGTGCCGACATTTTGATGGTTGAGACTATCTTTGACACTCTGAATGCCAAGGCAGCCGTGTATGCAGTCGGAGAATATCTTGAATTCACAGGGTTGGACATTCCGCTCTTCATCTCTGGTACCCTTGTCGATCAATCCGGGCGAACTCTTTCTGGCCAAACTGGAGAGGGCTTCTACGCTTCGATTCGTCACTCGAAGCCCATGTGCGTTGGATTGAATTGTGCTCTCGGAGCCACGCACATGGTTCCTTTCGTGAAAAGACTTTCGGAGGCTGCTGAATGTTTCGTACATGTTTACTCCAATGCCGGTCTTCCGAATGCAATGGGAGGATACGATGAAACCCCTGAACAGATGGCTGACGGAAATGAAGTTTTCTTCAAGGAAGGTTGGTTGAACATGGTAGGTGGCTGCTGTGGATCAACGCCACCGCACATCAAGGCCATCAGAGAGCGTTCCCGGGGATACAAGCCCCGTCCGCTACCTGCACTCGGACGGCCCAAGATGTGGCTCTCTGGACTTGAAGATTTGGTTGTAGATGACGTACACAACCATCTTGGCCTTCCTTTCTTGAATGTTGGTGAGCGCTGCAACATTGCTGGGTCCATCAAATTCAAGAAATTGATGATGGCTGGCAACTATTCTGCTGCAATGGATATCGCAAAGAAGCAAGTAGAAGACGGTGCCCATGTTGTTGATATCAATGTTGATGATGGTATGCTTGATGGATTGGCTGCAATGCAAAAATTCGTTAAGATTGCTGTTACTGAACCTGAAATCGCAAAGGTTCCCTTCATGCTTGATGCTTCCAAGTTTGAGATCGTCATGGCTGGGCTCAAGTGGTGCCAGGGTAAGCCAATTGTTAACTCCATCTCTTTGAAGGTTGGTGAAGAGCTTTTCAAAGAGCAAGCTACTCTTCTTAGAAAGCACGGAGCGGCTGTTGTTGTTATGGCATTCGATGAAGAAGGCCAAGCAGCATCTGAGTCCGAAAAGGTCCGAATCTGCAAGAGATCGTACGATATTTTGGTGAATGAAGTTCGGTTCCCACCTGAGGATATCATCTTCGATCCTAACGTCTTGACTGTCGGAACTGGAATGGAGGAGCATGCCGACTATGGTGTTGCCTTTATCAATGCTACAAAGACTATCAAGGAGATCTGTCCTTATGTCAAGATTAGTGGTGGTATTTCTAACCTCTCCTTTGGATTCCGTGGTGTAACCAAGATCAGAGAGTCTATCCATGCTGTTTTCCTCGAACATGCTATCCGTGAGTCAGGTATGGATGTTGGTATCGTCAATTCCCACGAACTCCTTGCATACAATGAGGTTGATGCTGATATTCGAGAAGTCGCAGAAAGCCTTGTCATGAACACAGACCCTGAAGCAACTGAAAGGATGCTCGAACTCACTCAGCGTGAGAGAGCACTGATCGAAGCTCGCAAGAAGGGAGGCGGTCCGAAGGTTGTGACAAAGTCGTGGAGAAACGAGGTCCCAAAGAAACGACTGGAACATGCTCTTATCAACGGTATCTCTGAATTTGTTGACGAAGATGTCGAAGCAGCGCGACAGGAATGCAGCAAGCCACTCGAAGTTATTGAGGGGCCTTTGATGGACGGCATGAATGTTGTTGGTGACTTGTTTGGGGCTGGAAAGATGTTCCTTCCTCAAGTTATCAAATCTGCGCGTGTGATGAAGAAGGCTGTCGCTTATCTCTTGCCTTTTATGGACGCAGAGAAGAGAGAAGCCATGATTGCGAAGGGCCTTGATCCTGAGACGTTTGATGAAAATGATGATTCGAACTATGCAGGTAAAGTCTTGATGGCGACCGTCAAGGGTGATGTTCACGATATTGGAAAGAATATTGTCGCTGTTGTACTTGGTTGCAACAACTACAAAGTGTACGATATCGGTGTTATGTGCTCGTGCGAGCTTATTCTGGAGAAGGCTAAGGAGTATGATGTCGACGTGATTGGTCTTTCGGGTTTGATTACTCCATCCCTAGATGAGATGGTTACCGTCGCAAAAGAACTTTCGAAGGGTGGTTACAAGCAGCCTCTTTTGATCGGTGGAGCAACGACTTCGAAGATGCACACCGCTGTGAAGATTGCTCCCAACTTCTTCACTGCCGAACATCCTGTAATTCACGTACTCGATGCATCTCGTTCCGTTACCGTAGTCTCTTCGTTGCTTAATGCCAACAAGACTGACTTCGTCGACGATCTGGAAGAGGAATATGACGAGATGAGAGAAGATTACTATGCTGGTCTCGAGGACCGTAGCTTTTTGACTTTCGAGGAGGCCAAAGGAGAGAAGAAGGTCATCGATTTCGATGCCAAGCCTCCTGCTCCAGTCCCCAACAAGATTGGTGTCACTGTTATCGATTCTGTCAACCTTGCTGATGTTGTCCCTTACATCGATTGGAATCCATTCTTCCAAACCTGGGAGTTGCGTGGACGTTATCCCAACCGTGGATACCCCAAGATTTTCAACGACAAGACCGTCGGTTCTGAAGCGAAGAAGCTTTTCGACGACGCACAGGAAATGTTGAATAAGATCATTGCCGACGGAAGCATGTGGTTGAAGGGAGTTGTTGGTCTCTTCCCGGCCAACGCAAGTGAAGACGGTGAGGATGTCGAGGTCTTTGAAAGCGAAGCCGATCGTGAAGCCGGCAAGGTTGCTGCCAAGTTCTGCATGTTGAGACAGCAAGCCGAGAAGGAATCGGACGATCCATACCTCTCGCAAGCCGATTTCATTGCCCCTAAGGGTTACACCGATCACATTGGTTTCTTTCGCCGTGTCCTGCTTTGGCTGTGATGCGCTTGTCAAGAAATACGAATCCTGAAAACGATGACTATTCGAAGATTATGGCCCAAGCACTAGCCGATCGTTTCGTCGAGGCCTTTGCCGAGTATTTGCATCGTGAGATTCGTCTTGACCTCTGGGGTTATGCCAAGGACGAGTGTCCTCGATGAAGCCGATTTGCTCAAGATCAAGTACGACGGAATCCGACCTGCTCCCGGTTACCCATCGCAGCCTGATCACACCGAAAAGTCCACCATGTGGGATCTTGTCAAGGTTGCGGATAACGCTGGAATCGAGCTCAGCGAGTCTCTCGAGTATGATGCCTGCTGCCTCTGTTTCTGCTTTGGTCTTTGCTCATCCCGAGTCGGAATACTTTGCCGTTGGTCAGATCGGCAAGGATCAAGTTGTGAGCTATGCCGAACGCAAGAAGATGGATCTCGAGAAATGTGAGCGCTGGTTGAACCCCATTCTGAACTATGATCGTGATTAAAGTAGGAATTTGGGGGCAAGAAAAAAAAAAACGACGTTGGGATCTTGCACTGATATCGCAGGAGGATCCCACAAAAAGATCGCACTATATCGATACGCTATCGGTTGTGGTCTATTTTCCATTAGTAGCTATATAAGCAATTTACATAAATTACATATCATTATTCACCATACTACTATTTTTCACGTGCAATGTCGTTTTGTCAATCAAATGTGGGGCACTGGGATTGGTCGCCTTCGGAATGACCGTAGAACAAGTCAGCGTGGTTTCGTTGTCTGTTGGAATTGTATTCCCAAGGACCGAAGGCACCCATTTTGAGCAGACGCTGGTATTCAGAGTCACTCATTTTTGCCAGATTTCGGTATTCACAACGAAGCTCACCGAGACGAGCGATGCACTTAAGGTGCTTTTCCGATGCCGACTTCAAAAGTTCGGTTCTCTCGCGGAGTTCCTTTCTCTGCTTCAAAAGATGCAACTTGTTGAATGCTGGAAGCACGACCTGTTGGACGGATCGGAGAGTAATGCATCGTTCGGTCTTTTTCTGGATTCTGTGTTTCAAAAGGGCTGCAAGTTCAAAGTTGAGGGGGTCCATTTCCGCAGTGTACTTCTTGGTGCTTTCGACTCTTCTCTCTTCCAGCTGCTCGACAATGTATACAGAATTGGATGGTACGTGTAGTTTGCCAGAAAAGAGAGAGCAAACGAGAAGTGAACAAAACGAAGTATGAACGAGTTGCCAATTTTGCACGGATAGTTCGGCAGCAGTAAAACATCCAACTTTTCTACTCACCACCTTTGAGTGCTTGGTGCAATCACGAATCGCCTTGAACTCATTTTCTGTCAATCGTTTGAGCCGAGACTCTTCTTCCTTGAGGAGGCTAAGTTTTTCCATTTTCTGCCCGAGTTCTTGCTTCGCTTTGCGATTCGATTCGAATAGAGCATGATGCTCCTTCTTGATGGATTGGTGCTCTTTCTGGATTCGTTGGAGCTCCTTCTCTGCGTTTTCCTTTTCGCGGATAAAGTTGTCGCGCTGGTTGGAAAGAACCGTAAATTGGTTCTGGATCGGGTTATTCGGAGCAGGAGTCTCACACTTTTGCTTCTTTCGGTGCTGGTCATGGAGGAAAGATGGGCGACGGCCTCGATTATGAAAATCTCGGGACCGAAGAAGTGAGAAGGAGGACTTCATGGTTGCAGAGGTGCTAAAGACGATGGAAGCAAAAGCACGACGCTGGGAATAATGCGAAGGTTCTTCCACTAATTCGATATCTTTCGACGATCAAAAAGTAAACCAGTCGACTGTTCGGGAGAGCAACAAAGAGGTTTGGAGGATGTTGTGGAAATGAGAAGCACGGAGGAAGAATTGGAAATGCCAAGTCTGCAATAGCAAAAGATTGACATCGCGCCGAATTTCTGGAGTTGCGACACGATAGCGATCGTATATTGTGCGAGAAAAATCTACCACAGTTTCAATCGTGCCTGGAAAAATGCAAAAACTTGCCTCCGACAAAAAGCGTCATTGTTCTGACTTTTTTTTGTAGACAGCTTTCATCAATCTATCAGTTGCGAAGCTCGTCATTTTGTCCTCACAATCTCATCCGAGGGAAAATAGCCAAGACTGTTTCACCGTATCAAAGCAGTACCATCGATATTGTGAAGTTCATCAAAGACTCAACACCATGTCTGACCAAGGAGAAGGCGAACCCCGAGAGTACATTGGAGACGATAGCGATGTCGAATCTGCAGTTGAGTCGCGCAACTTCCGTCTACCTAGGAAGAGAAAGGCATACCTAGACTTACTCGATTCGGATTCAGATGATGATGAAGACGCGGCGAATTCTTTTTGGTTTTTGGTGACCTACATTTTATCCCTCGAAAACGAAAACGAGAGAAGCGACGATGAAGAAGATAGCGAAGATGGTGATGAGAGCGATGAGAGCGATGATAACGATGATAGCGATGAGAGCGATGACAGCAATGACAGCGACGATGACGACGATGACAACGATCTATCATGAAACGGTCCTAGATGTCAACTGAGAGACAACCTACTTGCCGCATATCATTGCAAAGGCTATCATGCGGTTCTTGTTGGGCCGAGGTTTTCGACGAAGCGGTTTTTTCTGATTGCTGGGCACTTCGGTCAGGAAGAATTCTTCGCCTGGTACGAAGACACAGCCGTGGTCTTTAGCACAAGGTTGTCTCCACAAAACTGATGTAGTATCACCTCAATGTAAAAATGAAGCACCGGGCACTTATCATTGAAAGCAATAAAATAATATGATTGTAAATATTTTATCTACTCGAAAAAGAGCTTGACTTTTGGATTGACTTTTTCTAGTTTATAAAGAAAGAACAGTTGCTCCGTTTTCAGCGTTGTGAACGAAGAGAGAACAAGAACGTTTTACCATGTCGTGGGAAATCGGAGGATGGTTTCTGCGAGTCTTTGATATTCGTGAATTTCATTGTACACGTGACACGATATGCGTACATAGAGAACCCCATTGACGCACTTGATAGGAACTTCGATGAAATTGTCGTACAAATAATCTTGTACCGCTTTTGCATGAGCCGATGTCGAAGGCGACGATTGTATGCTTTCTGGCAAGCGAACCAGTGCCATCATGGGGGAATGAAGTTCCAGGGGTGCCAGCAGCGATCTGTCTAGATTTTCATGCCAGCTGTGACCGAGCAGATCGGTGACCTCTTTCACTTTGTTCTGGATTTTGCTTCGAAATTGTAGATTGTCCATTTTTGTTTCGTCTTCCCAGTGGTCTAGTACAGCGGGAACCGATAGCGCTGCCGCGTAATCCCGACATCCGTCCCAAAGAAATCTGCTCTGGAATCCCTGTCCAATCCCATGGGAGATAACCGCCGGCTGATCCAGTATTGAGTCCCTCAAGGAAGCATGCGGACAGTAGAGAAAGCCGATACCCCGTGGGCACGAGAGCCATTTGTGACCGTTTCCCACGTAAAAGTCAACGTTCGGCAGATCTATCTCGTTCAGAGATAGATCGTGTGCCAGAAGTCCATGTGCCCCGTCCACCATCACCAGCATGCCTGCTTCTTTTGCGAGTTTGGCGATCCTTTCAATCGGCATATTCAGAGCCGTATTGGAAGTTGTGTGGTCTAAGATCAGGAGCGAATTCTCGATTTGATGATTGTTTCCCTTGTTCTTCATCTTCTGTAGGGTCTCTAGAAAGGCTTGCTCGAATATGCAAGGAATCCGACGAAGTGTTCCACAATTGATCAAAATTAGTCACTCACGGGAATCTCTGTGACTCTTTGTTGACAATATCTGTGTGCCATCTTTTTCAAACTTCCGTACGATGTATCCCACAAAATAACATGGCTCTTCTCTCCGTAGGTTGCATGGTATCCTCTGAGAATTGTATTCAAACCGTATGTGACGTTGGGTATCAGGGTGAAATCATCCCGAGAAGCATGGCAAAAAGAAGCGAGTCGCCGAGCCGAGTATACCATGTGGGGAAGCAAGTCCCTATCGAAGTATCGCAACGGCTGTCGTTCCAGGTGAAACCTCCACTGTTCAGCCCGATCATATCCAACTCTCAAGGCAGCACCGAAAGCGCCGTGATTGAGAAAGGTCCACGTTTCGCGATCCAACAGAAAATCCGAAGAATGCCCAATTCCATCCAATTCGTTATGTTTTGAGGAGAATGGGAGTTGTGGAATTTGATAGACATCTTCTGACTGCGTCATCAATAAGTCTACATCTTCGGAATGGAAGGATCCGATCGACTTGTAACCTTCTGTATTCACCAGTCTTTTCTGCAAGCATACCACTTTGCTGTTTCTGCATAATTTATGTATCCTAGTTATCATCGTTGCTCGAATCGGTTTCAAGGTAGGCTCAGCATTTCGGGTTGGTCGGCATTTCGAATGGTGACAAATGATCATTATTTGTGTTCACTGATTTTCCGAAAAAGATTTTTGTTCTCGATTCGACGATGTCAGATGTCAGATCGAGATGATCTTGCTTTGGAATTCATTTTGTTTGATTCATTCGATTAAAATTTAACTTTTTGAACGCTTTACTACGATGAACAAAGAAACCTGAATCTCATTTTCCACGTGGAAACATTTGGCTCGACCCGACATTGACGTTCTTTCACATCAAAGTCAAAAGGAAGAACCGAAACAACGACGTAAACTTGAAAAAGCGCGGCAGGTTTCAAAAGTTTGCTCCGGAACTTCAAAAACTGTATTTTCGACGACACCTGGTTCGCTGAATCCAATTAGTATCGAAAGAGCGCAAGATATCAATATCACCAGCAGCACCGCTGAATACCATTATCACATAAATGCAAAACGAAGAGACCATGTTGAGTTCAGCCCGAACCGCTATTTCCAACGTCGCAAAGCGACAAGGCATCATCGCCAGAGCCGCATCCTCTCTCAGCGACTCTGTGGCATCTTTGAAGGGGCAACATTTTATTTCAATCGATCAACTAAGGTTCGTATCATTCTCGTCACTTTGAGATTCATTTCTGAATTGGTTCTGGGAGTGGTCTTCCCGCCGTTGTGCATCTATTGTTGCCATGGCCAAGAGAAAGTTATTTGGCAAATTCATGCAATTCTTTGATTTCGATGGTTCAAGATACTAACGCTATTTTTATCTTTCTTTCGCTTTTTGCAGCAACGATGAATTGAAGGGTTTGTTGGATGTTTCTCACGAATACAAGTCCATTTATTCTGACAAGTCCAAGGCACTTCCAAAACCCTTGGATGGACACTCGCTCAGTATGATTTTCCAAAAGCGATCCACCCGAACCCGCGTTTCGACCGAAACGGGCATGGCCATGCTCGGAGGACATGCATTGTTTTTGGGACCCTCGGACATTCAATTGGGCGTGAACGAATCGATGAGAGATACAGCGTGTGTCTTGAGCCGATTCAACGACTTGATCTTGGCTCGAGTTTTTGCCCACAGTGATATTACCGAGCTCGCAAAATACGCCGAAGTTCCCATTATCAACTGCCCTTAGCGACTTGCACCACCCTCTCCAAACTTTGGCAGATTTGATGGCCCTTCAACAACACTTTGGAAAGGATTTGTCCGGAAAGACGGTTGCCTGGGTTGGTGACGGAAACAATGTCCTTCACGACCTCATGCTCGGATCGCTCAAAATGGGAATGAATGTACAAATTGCCACACCGACAGGTTATGAACCAGACGCCGACATTATGGCAAAGAGTGAGGTCCTAGCGGAGGAAAACTGGTGTTTCCCTTATGACAACGACCGTGGCCGATGAAGCTGTGAAGGGAGCCGATGTTGTGGTTACCGATACTTGGGTCAGCATGGGACAAGAGGACGAATACGAGAAACGCGTCAAGGAATTCGACGGGTACCAAGTCAACACGGAACTCATGGGCAAGGCCAACGACGGCGCTGTATTTTTGCACTGTTTGCCTCGTCACGTCGAGGAAGTCACGGATGAGGTCATCTACAGCGATGCCTCTCTTGTCTTCCCCGAAGCCGAGAATCGTATGTGGACAGTCATGGCCGTCATGGCGGCACAACTAGGAAAGGTCTAGGAAAATGGCAAGGGTCTCATTGCAACTTGCTATTGATTGTATGTATCTCTCCAGAATGACCCCGATTAAGATTTTAGAAATAAATTTGTCATACTTTCATTATTACTTCCTGGATTATTACTTCTATTTGTCTCTCTACTTGTAGAGATTTTCGAATGAGAAAAAGTTTGTCGTGACGAAATAATTTTTCTGCTGGCATTTTTTTCTCAAAAAACGGAGTACAGTAGTTACATACCTTTCCAGTAGTCAGTACCTACTGTGTCATTGGACATTCGGTACATAGGCACATACCGAATCTTGTGTCCGTTGCGCAAAACATGATCGTTAAAAATGAAGCTAAAAAATTCTCTTTTCAGATTTTCGATGCCTCGCTGATCGTAGATGATGATGTGCTACCTCAATTACTGGGCCAATAGCCTGATGACTGAGTAGAATTCTCAAGTGGACGCAGCTCTGCAATAGAAAACAAGAAACACACTCAACGCATTTCGATAACAAACCATTTGAGAAGAAAGGTTGAAAGGGATATGCATTAAACATTTGACTATTGAAACATGACACGGTGCTTCTCAATACTGACTTCGCAAGTCAGGTTAAATCAAACACTGTTGACACGACAGGAAGTTTTGTCAACGAAAACGATTTCAAGAATTTCGAACAGCATTTTAGCTCCATCAGGTTCTACGTCTTCCACAAATCTTCGGCGGAGGCTATCAGTCGTCTGCTTCGGCTTTTCAGAGTGACGATGACAACGATTTCCAGAACGTAAGCGGTCTTGGTACAACAAATAGCCGTTCTACTCGCCGTAGAATCAACTCATCCGCAGTCAGATCTGCCGCCGTTTCATCTATCGAAGAGAATTTACAACACCAGCGAATCTGGCGCCCCAAGAATGACCCAAGCAACGATAACCTGTACTGGTCTCAGAACGTAGTACAGAGCTCACAATCAAATCCCAATGATCCTGGTGTCACTTCTCGACAGAATAGAGAAGCAAGAGCTGGATGGCGGGAGAATGCGTGCGAAACAAAATGGAGTATTGCACGAAGATCCAGCTGTCGACATGCGTTTGCTAATGGAAAACTACACTGTGAACTCTTTGGCTAGTGCGTTGAAGAGACAGGGAGGAGATGTTGCAAATGGCCTCTAAAATGGCTGCAGAGAACGACTTTGAAACGCTAAAGGAATTCCTTCGGGACTTGCCATCCGGACGTGGTGTCGGAAAAACGAAAGCAATTGCGGCGATTGAATCCTGCAAAAACCTCTCAACCTTGCTTCCTTAGAAGCAATTCCGCAAAGGACTCATGCGGATGCCGCGTCAGGTGACAATGGCACATTCGAAGCGAGCGGGGGTGGTCATTGCAATTGTTCACGTGGATGGAGTTCCGTCACTCTTGTTCGAAAAACGAGCCGCATCGATGCGTGCACACCCCGATGAAGTTTGTCTACCGGGCGGAATGGTTTCCAATACAACGGATCGGACGATTGTAGAAACGTGTCTAAGAGAAATGAAGGAAGAAATTGGGGGATTCGACTTTGAGTATCATCGTGATACAGGAGGAACGCACGGAGTAAGCGTTCTGGGTACACTTCGTTGCAACTGGGGAGAAGGTAAGCCGTAGTGTTCGTTTCCTTTCTACTTTGGCTATTTTTGCCGCTCGATTTCTTACTAGGGAATCTTTTTTTACCGTTATCGAATTGAACAGTTCATCATTTGGTTGGGGTTGCGGTAACACCTGTTGTCTGCTCTTTCAATCAAGACCTCGCCGAGGTCGATCTTATACCGAACCCAGACGAAGTTGCCGAAGTTTTCACAATTCCATTGGCAAGTTTAATGGACAAGAATCTATGGGTTTACAAAGATGATCATGCACCTATTTTTGTTGGTGGCCCATATGCTATTTGGGGCCTAACTGGTTACATCCTCGAGAGATTCTGGAAGGACATATCTGCTACCTTTTAGTTCCCGTCCAGGTGATGTGTTTTCATCTGAGGGCTTCGAACAATTCTAATTTAATTTTTTAAAATATCTAATAGCATCATTGGAACATGTATTCGCTTAGAGTTATAAATACGGACTGAGTTGTTTGCTTCAATATATAGAGTTAAGATAATTTAATGATATAATATACTACGTGATTGACTAAAATAATTTATTCCTCGGTGATATCCAAAAGTAAGTCTCCACCAGCAACTTCTTCTCCAGCTGTAACAATGACTCGATCCACAACACCCTTGACAGGAGAAGCTACCATGGTTTCCATCTTCATCGCTGAAAGCGATACCAATGGATCTCCGACATTAACTGCATCACCCTTCTTTACCTTTGTTTCCAGCACTACTCCCGGCATTGGTGCACCGATACTTCCTTCGACGCCTTGCAATGCCCTCGGTCGATCAGTCGGTTGTATCAAGGCCGAGAGATTTGTCCTTCACAGAAACAGTACGTGGAGTACCATTCAACTCGAACTGAACCGTGACAAAGCCGTCACTATTCGGTTCTGATCGAGCGACCAATCTAACCATCAATTGCTTACCAGGCTCCAGGCTGATTTCGATGTCGTCTCCAACTTGCATACCTGTCAAGAATGTCCTAGTATCTAGAAAGTTGCATGCGCCGAATTTAGACTTGTGTGTCATGAATTCATCGAAGACAGTGGGATATAGGGCCGAAGACATCACGTCAACGTCTCTGATTTTGTGGCCAGCTTTAAGGCCAGTCAAACCTCCTGTGTCGTCACCCCACTTTTCTTCGAGTTTCTTCCGCTCATTGTCGAAATCAAATGGACTTAGTTCGGCACCTGGACGTCCTTCAAAGCTAACTAACCCATTGGTACCCTCGATAGTCTGACCTTTCAGTACTTTCGAACGCAATGGTTCCGGAAATCCAAAGGGCGGAATTCCAATATAGCCCTGGAAATATTCGATCACGCTCTTTGGAAAAGATAACGTTTCTGCTTTTTGAATGACCTCCTCCTTGGTCAGGTCATTGGCTACGATAAATTGCGCAAGATCTCCTGTGACCTTACTCGAGGGAGTGACTTTGATGATGTCGCCTAACAACTCATTAGCAGTTGCGTATGCTTTCTTGACCCTACTCCATTGTCCCGTCAAACCGAGTTGAGTGCTTTGGAATAAGAGATTAGTGTACTAAAACGTGACAAACAGAAAGAAATGTAAGAAAGAAAGCCGATTGGAATTGTCCCAAGACAAATCTCATATCGATTCAAAGTACGAAACCGAGATTTAATCTTACCTGACCACCAGGCATTTCATGGAAGTATACATCCGACGAGCCTGTCTTCTGACCAGATTCGAATGGTGCATACAAACCACGGCATTCTTCCCAGTACTCATTCAAAGACTGAACATCGCTCAATTTCAAGCCAGTATCGAGAGGAGTCCCCTTGGTGCTCGCCACTAGAGCTCCCATGGTTGGTTGAGATGTTGTCCCCGACATTGCGTCGGAAGCACAATCCACTACGTCGGCTCCAGCTTTGGCACTTGCCAGCATCGAAGCGACTCCTGTTCCTGCAGTATCGTGCGTGTGAACATGAATTGGCAAGTCTGGATGCTGTTCACGAATGGCACTGACAAGCATGGTTGCTGCCTCTGGTTTCAAAAGTCCCGCCATATCTTTAATAGCGAGAACATGGATTCCAAGAGCCTCTAACTCTCTGACAAAGTTCAAGTAATACTTCCAACGTGTACATTCCACGGTTGGGATCTGAAACATCTCCGGTGTAACACACAGCAGCTTCAATGATACCTCCAGCTTCACCAACACAATCAATACCAAGCTTCATATTTTCGATGTAATTAATAGAATCGAAAACTCTGAAAACATCCATTCCTGTGTCTTTTGCCATTTTGCAAAATTCGTAGTTTACATTGTCAGGGTAAGATGTGTATCCGACAGCATTTGCTCCACGAAGCAGCATCTGGAAGGGAATGTCAGGTACAGCCTCGCGCAAGTCAGCAAGTCGATCCCACGGACACTCGCGCAAAAATCTCATCGACACGTCGAATGTTGCTCCACCCCAGCACTCAAGAGAGTAGCAATTGGCAAGAGCCGAGCTCGTAGCTGGAGCGATATTAAGCATATCGATCGTTCGGAGACGAGTTGCAAGTAGCGATTGGTGAGCATCGCGCCAAGTAGTATCTGTCAGAAGCAATCCCTCGTTGTTTCGAACTGATTTCGCAAATGCCTCTGGACCTTCTTCATCGAAAATTTGCTTGAGCGATTTCTTCCCAGTTGGTTGGGGAGGAGGAATTTCAGGAATCAATGGGTCGGTTGGGACTGGTGGCTCACCAACAGCGCCAAGTTCATCGGGTGGGCCATTTACAATAATATTTGCAATGAATTTGAGTACCTTTTGGGCACGATCTTGTTCGTTAAGAGGTGCCAGCAATTCAGGATTTTGAGAAATAAAGCCAGTATCAACGACGCCGTCCAAGAATTGTTCATTTTCGAGAACATTGAGCAAGAATGATTTGTTGGTCTTGACACCACGGACACGAAATTCGTTGAGTGATCGGATCAACTTTGCGGCAGCCTCCCGGCGAGTTCTTGCCTTGGCTGTAATCTTGACCAAAAGAGAATCATAGTGGGGAGTGATTTTGGCTCCAGGAAAACCAGGTCCATCGTCGAGACGAATTCCCATTCCGGTTGGCAAACGGAACACACTAATGGTACCCGTGTCTGGGCGGAAATCTTGAGAGGGATCTTCGGTTGTCACTCGACACTGCAGAGCAAACCCAGTAGGCTCCGGAATATTTTCTTGTACCAATCCCAAATCCGGCAACGATTCTCCGCTAGCAATACGGATTTGAGATTGTACGATATCGACACCAGTGACTTCTTCGGTAACCGTATGTTCGACTTGCACGCGGGGGTTGACCTCCATAAAATAATGCTGTCCGTGCTTATCAACGAGGAACTCGACGGTACCGGCGTTCAAGTAGTTATCGCTTGCCAACAAGGCAACAGCATCGTTCAAAATACGACTTCTGGTTTCCTCCGGTAGATCTTGGGCTGGCGCACATTCCACCACCTTTTGGTGTCGGCGCTGTACAGAACAGTCGCGATCCCACAAATGCACTACGTTTCCTTTACCATCTCCCAAACACTGTACTTCTATGTGTCTTGGATTTTCAACGTATTTTTCAATAAAGCACCTTCCGTCTCCAAAGGCAGTCAGAGCTTCGTTACTGGCCTGGGTGAACATGGCCTCGAGATCTGCTTCGGTGGGAACAATTCGAATTCCACGGCCTCCTCCACCCATGAGAGCTTTGGCAATGACGGGGTAGGAACAATTGTTGGCGGGGTCGGCAATCCAATCTCTCGCTTGCTTGACGGTTTCGAATGCCTCTTCCGATCCAGGTACGACGGATACATTAGCCGCAATGGCAAGATTTCTAGCCGTTGCCTTGTTTCCGAAATGATCCAGATTCTCTACCGTTGGACCGATGAAGGTCACTCCGTTGTCTCGAAGGGCCCTGGCAAAGTCCATGTTCTCACTCAAGAAACCATAACCAGGATGGACGGCTTCGACACCATTGGCAACACAAATTTTAACGATTGTGTTAATGTCGAGGTATTGGGCAACGGGTGCTTTGGACTCGTCGAGTTGGAAGGCCTGGTCTGCTTTGTAACGATGCTGCGTGAAACGATCTGCAAAGTTCAAAAAACAAAGCATGAGTTTGTCGATCAAGCTTGACAGAATCACTGCATATTCAGAATATTGCTTCAACGGAAACCTTCAATTGTAGCAAATAGTTTTCACTCACCTTCGAGAGAATAGATTCCCACCGTACTGATACCCAACTCGGATGCGGCACGATTGATTCGCGTAGCGATTTCTCCTCGATTCGCAGCCATCAGTTTCTTGAATGGCTGCTCGGCCACGTTGACACTCTTTTTCGGGGCCATCGAAGGATGCTGGGTCCCTACATTGGAAAAGAGACGTCGTTCATGGTTGTCGTTCGAAGAGAGAACAGATGACACCGCCCCGGGAATGGTCCTGGTACAGATCTTACTCGCAGGGAGGTAGGAACGACCGCCGAAGCCTCTCGTTCCTCTGCCACGAGTGGACAACCGCCTCGCTGTTTGAACTAACCGAAGAGCGGAACATCTTATGTTTCGACAAGGCAACAGATACTACTCTATCTTGGATGGTTACTGACAAGCAATTAACCTTTTTCCCTTGAAATCAATGATTTGAACGCTTCCGTTGGCTTTGTATTCTGTATTTGCAACTGTATTTGCAACAAACCGAAGACTGATTGTAGGAATCGTGTCGACAGGAGGAACTTTTACATCACATGTCCCATCGGTAGACAGACGTCAAAACGAGAAAGATTATCATTCTAAAAACCATAAGGCTGTTGTCAACGAGGGAGAAGAACAATCAAAAGATCGCATTTGAACCTTATCCTTAAGGAAATAGTGTAGCTTTTCCTTGCAGAGTTCACGTTCTTGTTTTCATATGAATGCTTTTGATCGAACTAATCAATTGTATGTGCTACGGGATTAGTTCGACTCAATTCAAAAACGGGTTCGTATGAACCCGAAATGGTTTCGTATGAACTTGAAAATTGGAACGATGTGTGTTAATCGAACTAATCAATTGTATGTGCTACAGGATTAGTTCGACTCAATTCAAAAACGGGGTCGTATGAACTCGAATTCCCTTTTTGATTGAGTCACGAGTCCCGAAATGCGGAGTCAAAAAATCCATCAACAAAACATCATCACCAACTTTCCGGAAAAGGGAAACACTCCACGACGTTCATTCCGAATACTCTCAACGAATTGACTTCGAATGATAGCGGAGCCATGTTCATGATCTAGCCAGCTGACTTTTGAGAACAGGGAAAGATTTTCAAAGCGTGGGGCATCAAATTCTATTCCGTCGTTACCAGAGAGCATCGGTTCGATTTCACAGTCCATATGTCCGCGTGGACAAAAATTTACCTTTCCATTGTGTCTATCCTTTTCCTTCCGAGGCTCAGATCCTCTGTCTACGGCTTCTCTTGTTTTTCTACACGCATCGAATCTATGCCCCTTCTTCGGAAACGCAAGTCGACGAGGATGCACGGCGCCACAACAGAAGATGATGGGCAGAAAGCCGATCCATCTGCGACAAGCTCGACTTCTGCTCCCTCGTTTCGACAAACCACGGTGGCCGATGCAAAGACACTGACCGATGGTTTCTGTTTGAGTGAAACCAAAGACGAGAAAATCATTCTACCCTTTGTCGGCTATGGAACCTACAAGCTCAAGAAAGAGATTGCGAGATCCATGACACTGGAAGCCTTGCGACAAGGTTACCGATGTATCGATACGGCATTTATTTACGGTGGAGAAACTACCGAAAAGCAAGTCGGTTTGGCGATTCAAGATGCTCTCGAGGAAGGAGTACTCAAAAATGGACGCAAGGATCTCTTTTTGATTACCAAACATTGGAGAAAATATCACGGATATGAACCATCCAACCAGTGCCTAGACCTAAGCTTAAAGAGATTGCAATTGGATTACATCGATCTTTGGTAAGTTATATATCATACAGTAGTATACTATTTTGCTAACGGATTATGCTTTACAAGCAATGTAGCTTCAACCACAAATCTCACTTTTCATCGATCTACTGTACAACAGGCTGATGCACTGGCCAGGTCCAGCATGGAATACCATGAGCAGACGCAAAGATTTGATGGCAGAACACGGGCCATGGCACTATGCCGTTCATTCCGAGGAAGAAATACCCAAAATGCGTGCAGAAACCTGGCGAGCAATGGAGGATGCCGTGAAGAGTGGAAAAGTAAAGGCAATTGGTGTCTGCAACTTTTCGATACAGCATTTAGAAGGCCTGAAAAAAACTGCTACGATTTGGCCACCTGCGGTCAACCAAATCGAGTGTCATCCTCTTTTCCCGCAGAAAGAGCTGGTCGACTATTGTCGCAAGGAAGGGATTGTTGTGCAGGCTTATTCGTCTCTGGGTGGACAAGATGTCGGCAAAAAGTATTGGAGGACTCTGTATCCACCTCCCAAAAAGAGCCGGCAGAATCCTCAAGAACCGGTTACGAAGCTTTCCAACACGCCTCCGGTCTTGGCGTTGGCGCAAGAGGCAGATCGTTCAATGTGCACAAGTCCTGCTGCGATGGGGCCTCGAGAATAATTTCGCTTTGGTTCCAAAAACTTCTTCCGTCGAACGGATGATTGAAAATTCGCAAGTTCTAGACTTTTCACTCTCGGCTGCTCAAATGGAACGACTGGAAAGTGAATTGCAGAATGCCCTGACCGAAGCTGCGAAACGAGAGGGCAAAGAAGTAGAGTCAATGGCCAGACTTTGCTGGAGAAACTGATCCCTTGCGCGATCTTGATTTCGAATGATCTTCGCATCTTCTCTTGAATACCCCTGATATTAACCTTTGAGGCCAAGGACTTTTCACCAGTAAAAGCTCCCGAATGTTTCCGGCTCCATTATCAAAAACTTCTAGTATTTCAATCTCAAACTCGTGAGTTTTCTGTTTCCGTAGAGATTCACACAAGCATTTCGTTCCACCACCAACACCAAAGTAGTAACGCTTCGATGAAATGTAAGCAACGCCCGTTCCAGGCTTCATGTGTTTTGATAGAAGCTCGGCAGTCTCGTTGGCCGCATTCTCGGAATATGTTGTTTCGGAAGCCAATATACAATCGAATAGTCCATTTCTTGGTACTGCAGGAGGTATTTCCGTGTTTTGGCCCAACAAAAGATCGGACATGACCATCCAATCTCCCGACCCAAAAGCAGCATTGTTGTTTAGCAAATGCTCGATTTGATTCGTTCCGTTCATCGAATCTCGAATGTTTATAGCAACATTGGGTATAGTTACGTCCTTGATAACAAACTCATTGTAATCCGAAAAAGTTACGAAACTATCGACCGAATTCTGTTGTGATTTCGAAATAGCTTGCTTCAACAACCATATCCCTGGCAATCCATGACCGCAACCCAACTCAAGGATATGTCCTTGAATGACAATATTATTGCGATGAAAGTATCGGCATAAGTCAATACTGCACTCCCAAACCTTGAGCCCCCCCTCATACACTCCTGGAACCAAGTCTGTATTTCGATTTTGAAACGAGGAAGACTCTTCTCGAACTCGAAGGATCTGATTCACTGTGGAGCTTCCAGCATTTTGTCCTTCGTTCACGAGAGATATGTAATTCGCCCGTGTAATTTGTCATTCCGCCCATTTCATTTTGGATCCACCGGAACGTCTCATTCTGCTTTTTCATTTCATTTTCATCCAATTGCATAGAAGGTTCAGACGAATCTGGATCCACAGGAGGAGAAACATCGGTGTCCGGAAGAAAGTTGAATGAAAACGACATCGACAAAACTGCGCTTTTCTCGTACCCCCTCGATTGCTTGTTTTACTGATGCAATGCACAGCCAATTCCAATGTTGTTTTCAATACAGATGGGTTTTCTTTCGGTCACCTTTTATACGTTTTGATCTCGCGAAGCGGCACAAGAATTACGAACAATGTTGTAACCAAAAACTTTGAGAATTTGATGCAAACAGCGTTATCATGATGGATGGCCTTGTTGTTGGCTCTAGTCCTACGTGTTGACGGACGGACAGAGAACTGTCGGAGATTCTTTTTTCTTTCAAAAATGCTAATGCTAAATTGCTCACTACTTCTACTTCATAAAGAATAGACTATCAACGTAATTGTAAAATGCATATACAGAAAGCTGTTAACAAGGGTTGATTTTAGGACTTAAGATGATCGACTTCGTATCATGTATGGCAACGATCAATGCCCATGGTATCACATCGATGGTTACCACTTGGAAAGCGTCGTTACAGTTGCTACTGTCATGGCACAACATCCAAGCCCGGCGATAATGTAGTTTTCCATCTTCTTTGCCGGTGTAATATTTGTATCGATATTGTTGTGAATCAAAGGGGGAAAGATGAATGCAAGTGGGCATCCAAGCAAACCTCCCATCAAACTCACAACTTTATCCAGATCGTCCATCGCTGCGAATGCCAACAAGAGCCAGCAGGAACACAAGAAACGACGTAATAGTACTTCTGTTCTGAAGGATACGATACGTGTTTACTTGGTGATTTAGCAAGCAACGAACCAATGGAAGCGCGTTCGCGATTTCCAGGGATGGGAAGTTCTGCAACGGAAATGTGAAAATAACGGCTGTGCTATATGCCAGCTGCACACTTGTTGCCAGAGGACCCGGAGGGAGCGACGTTCGTCATTAACAGTTCTCACATCATCTCCAAACGACACCCAGCAAGAAATACCGAAGATGCAGTAAAAACCGATGATGCTGAGGAATGACATTCTGATATACGATCGGAAATCTTTTGCGATCCTCTTCCTTATAAACAGCTTCTTGAAGAGGAACCAACAAGGTGATAGTTCCCTCAAACAACAGGAACCTGACGTAGCAAAATAAAAAGATGAGTGAGATTTTTATATCACAAAATTCGAAAGAAAAATATTTCATGGAGTCATTGCATTGCTTACACTTAGTACCGATGAACAAAAACCATCCTTCGCTATTGAACATCTTCAGATTTGCGAAACTTATGGATGATTTCTGCAACTGGTCCACGACCGGAACCAGGCTTCCGATACGATTGCATTCGAGAAGGCAAAACCCATGCAAGTAATCAATCCGTAAAGAATCAACTACATTGGCCAGTAAATTTGTGATGGTAAGTTTGCGAATATCTCGGATCCAACTCATCGGTATCTCGAAAATGAGCATGACAATGATAAAGTAGGATGGATCGATATTAATGTCGAAGAGGATAGATGTGACCTGCATTCAAATTCTGCGGAACAAAAATTAAATACGTCAAGCAAACATCCACTCTGCATGAAAGCAATTCCAATCTTCACAAACGTCTCACCCGTGCTTCCAAGAGCACGATAGGCGAGTTCCGGATACGACAAAATTGTTCGTTTTGTTTTTGTCGTGGAAAGCATACTTGAATTTTCCTGACTTTGCATTTTCAATTTTCCAAGCGTCCAGCAGGCATGCACTACTCGCTAGAAAAAGGCAAGTTGCCAACATCAAACACGGAATGGCAAATATCCATCCGGCATTGGCAAATCCATGCGGAAGGTATAAAATCGCGGGCCCGACCATTCCTTTGATAATTCCCAAAACCTGCCGACGTCAAGTCTCCGCCCGTAGGCAGGTGCGGGTCGTCAATTTCTTCTTTTAATTCATCTTCCTTGCCATTACGGAGGACGTCCCATCAACTCTCTGCCTTCTTGATCCTCGTCGGGATAGTCATGCGACGTAAAGACGGACCTCAAACGCACATCGGCAAATTCGTGATGCAAAAATCGTTCATGAAAGAATTCCGTGTAGGAAGAGAGCGGTGTGCTCACAACTTCTCGAACTTGTCGACGAGGCTGACGGTGCTGCTTTCAAGCCAAACTCTTTTCGCCATTTCTGCCAAGCGGTTGTTGTCTTCTCCTGCCGTGTATGTCTTCATGTGCAGTTTTGTCGACGAGCCATAGTCGACTACTGGAAGGAGTTGCGTTTGTTCTCCCATGATTGTATTGTAATATACGATTGACTGATTTAGGAAATTTATGATTTGATTCTCAACGGCATTATTATTATTTCAGATGTCTGATTGTCGTGTCATCATCAACACCAGAAGAAGGAATGGGGATTCCGGAATATTACACATATTCGTGTTTTGATGAGAATGCAAAAATGGGACTTTTTTCAAAGCCATGATCGATAATTGAATGATGTCGCCTATTCTCAACGTTCAAATCCAATCGTATGCGTCCAAACGTGAAAGAGCTTCGCCAACCGTTGAGAGGTCGTAGTTATAGTTATCATAGGTATGTATACATACGTTTATTCATATGAGTACGTACACAGAAAAATGAGCAAAACGAAGATTCGACAAAATTCATCCTCCTGAAAATTAGCAATGATAACGATGAGAGAAAAAGGGCAAATTGGTGATCGATTGATGGGACAAGACCCGCCGACTGCCACCAAAAAATACTTCCTCTTCAGTTTCTTGACTGCGGGTTTTGGTACCGGAAACAACATTCGTCACGCGATTCACATGCCAACGAATCAACATACAATAACGAGATTCATCCTCACTTAAACTGCTGCCAGTAGTGTTATTGTTTCTTAGAAGATCAAAAAAATGGAACAAGCCATCACGTTTGATCTTGCTTGCCAAAAGTGGAAATAAAGAACTCGGAACTTGGAACTCATAATATCAATCAATCGCTTTCTTTCAAAAGAATCTTCCTTCACGCCTCTAAAACTTGACACTTGAAATCGAGGAAGAAATATTCATAAGCGACGACAATGGACAGACAAGGATGGAAAACGACGGAAACGTCGAAACAATTGTAGACCCAGTGTCTACTCGCGATCCAGAAAATGGACCTGGCAAAAAAGAATCATTCATCCAGGCAGCAAGCAGCAAGGCACTGAGGCCATTTGTCATCATCAGTTCAAGCTACCTGCTATTTACGATCACAGATGGAGCAATTCGAATGATCGTTTTGTTGCACGCCTACAACAAAAATTTCAGTGCCTTGGAAGTTGCTATCATGTTTACACTATACGAGTTGGCTGGAGTGTTTACGAATCTGGTAGGTCCCGACAGGATTGTTCCTTCTTGAGGATATTGTTTGTTCTTCTGTCAAATGATTTTACTTACGTTTGGTGTTGTTCGTTGCAGGTTGCTGGATTGCTGGGAGCCAAGTGGGGTATTAAGTTTACTCTCATTTGCGGTCCTTACGCTACAAATATTTTCGTACGCTACTTCTTTTTGGATGGAGAGACGATTGGACCAAAATTCAAGCAATCTGTTACTGTCACATTTGCTCAAATGTTTGCTGGTGTTGCGAAGGATCTTACGAAACTTGGAGGCAAGACAGTAACAAAGCTGGTCACTCCCGACGAACAAGAAACAAAGTTGTTCAAATTAGTTTCCCTGATCACGGGATGGAAAAATTCGCTTAAAGGAGTTGGTTATTTTCTCGGAAGTCTTGCTTGATTGGCATAAGCTACGAGTTGGCTCTTTGGGTCATGATGGGATTTGTGTTGCTAGGCCATGCCTTGGGCAATTCTGGGACTGGATCAAAACTTGGGTACCGCCAAAAAGAAGAATGCAAGCCTCTCGGAAATTTTTGTATTCGACAATATCAATCTGAATTGGCTGAGTCTGGCGAGACTCTTTTTGTTTGCCTCCCGCGACTTTTGGTTTGAAGTTCCTCTTCCGTTCTTCCTTCGAAGTCCGTCTTGCGATGGATTGGGCACCATGGAATGCGTTGCCGATTTGGACTGCACACGTGGAGCGATTTGCGGAATGGATGGAATTTGCGCCAATCTCAACGAGGGCGGCGGATGTGGTGGTTTAGGACTTCCGAAAGCCGTCGTTGGAACATTTTTGGGAGGGTACATCATCTTATACGGGCAGGTTCAATCTTGGACGCCGCAACTTGTAACGGGGCCACTGAAGCAGACGCCTCCGAATAAGCTCACGGAGATCCTTTGGGGTCTTGTCAATTGTATCCCTACATACGTGATGTGGTTAGTCATCACATTTGGATCTGCATTTGAAGAGAACGATGAGACGGCAATGACTGTCTGGCTAGTTATTGTGATCGTATCATTTGCGGTTATCTTTGCCATCAACTCCTCCGTTCATTCATTCCTGGTGGTCAAGTATGCCAGCAAGGAAAAGATTGCTGTGAGCGTTGGATTATACTACATGAGCAACGCCCTTGGGAGATTGTTTGGAACACTCGGAAGTGGATTTCTGTATACCTACGTAGGGGATGGATATGTCGACGGTGCCGGAAGTGACGGTGTAGCTGGAATGGCTGCATGCTTTTTAGCAGGCACAATATGCAGTTTGCTTGCTGCTCTCATAACGTACAAGATCGATGATGACAAAGAAGGTTTGAAGTGCGGTTCCTGTTTAACGATTCGAGCTCCCAAAGAGGAGGAAAACGTGGATGCAGAAGAAGGTGAACCCACGAGTAACTAATGTAAAATTATTAAAGGCTTATTGCGACACAGCTATATACAAGGCAGTAGGCCGAATTCGAATTTGATTTCAAAGAACTATGGTGTTTTTTTGAGAAATAGATTCGACGAAGGAATATGTTTCTTCACAGGTATTCTCTTTTGCATGCTTCTAATCGACATGAGAAAGATAACAATCAGTAGGTAGAATTATGTTGTCAAATTTTTGTCTTCGTCATAAGAATCTTCAGTCGTTCTTCTTCGTTTTAGTCCCGCAAGGAAACTGGGAATGATTCCGTACTTTTGTGCCAAGATGCACGAAGTTCCAGACGTAGAACGTGCTACTATTCTGTGGACGTGACGCACGCATAGTACGAAAACAAAGTTCACCAATGCCTTCTTTCATTCGCATCGGAAAGCGCACCAACTGCTTCGGCTTTTCTCGGATATGCATCCACTTCCGTCGTCGAGAGGTTTGAAACGAAACATCAATCGTAGACACAACAAATCTTCTCTCGGTACATTCAAAACGCCAATAATACTGAACCATGAGCGCCCCTAACCCAAAGATCATTGATCTTATCAAGAAAAAGGAAGATGGAAGCAAGCCTTTCGCCTCGATCTGAGTTCTTCCCGCCCCGCACGGAAACCGGATGTAAAAGTACGATCAAGTTCGTCTGTGTAAATTTGCCGGCTCAGTTCTCTGCACTTGGTCTCGTTTCCTTGCTTGAAACTAACTTTTGTTTTGCGTTCTTTCTCTATAGAATTTGTACGCCCGAATGGACCGCATGAAGGCATCCATCAGTCCACTCTTCAGTGATGTTACATGGGGAGCCGGTGGTTCGACGGCCGATTTGACTATCGATATTGCAAAGCAGCTTAAAGAGACCGGACACTGTTGCGAACATGCACTTGACCTGCACAAACATGGAAAAGGATGGTGATCCGAAGAAAGCTGTCCACGATGCCCTCGAAACCGCGAAAGCTAACGGCATCATGAACATTGTTGCCTTGCGTGGAGACCCTGCCCACGGAGAAGACGAATGGAAGGCCGCCGACGGAGGTTTCACGTGTGCCTTGGATCTTGTGGAGTACATTCGCGAACATTTCGGATCCGACTTTGGAATCAGTGTTGCAGGATACCCGGAAGGTCATCCCAACGCAATTTCTCTTGTCGAAGACCCATCAACCATGACGGAGGCATGAGGCGGCGAGAAGTTCGACAGACGACGAGGGCAAGGTCTACACTTGTCTAGATGAAGATTACAAGAAGGAAATGGATTACTTGAAGAAGAAAATTGACTGCCGGAGCTGGTGAGTTTTTGATTTTCTGGTTTTCTGGTTTCATACGACCGAAGGAAATCTTGATTTGATCCTTGTCGTCCTGTATTTGATTCATGACTCATTATTTCGACAAATTCGTTTTCATATCGCAACAGACTTTATCATCACCCAAATGTTCTTTGACACAAAGGTTTTCGGAACCTTTGTCAAGGATTGCCGAGCGTGGGGTATTGATTGTCCTATTGTCCCTGGACTTATGTGTATTAACGCTTACGCTGGGTTTGCTAAAATGACAAAATTCTGTAAAACTCGTGTCCCTGCGGAGCTTCAAGGCCAAGATGGACAGTCTCAAGGACGACCCAGATGGTGTCAAGGCATTCGGAGTTGAATTTGGAGTTCAAATGTGCAAAGATTTGACCGAGATTGGTGTTCGAGGTTTTGCACTTTTACACTCTGAACTTGGAGAAAATTACCTTATGGAATCCTCAGCGGACTTGGTTATGATGTCGCAGGGTCCGCCGATGAAAGCGATGCCAACACCATGATCGCCAAGGGAAGTGCATGGGCACGTGTCGGAGACAAGGTGAAGACGCCACAAGGCGAGGGTACCGTCACGGCGATCGACAGCGAAGGTGCTGCCACCGTCGAGTTCTCAGGCGAAACTGCCACTGCTACTTTTAAGAAGGACGAATACAGCAAGGTATTCTAAATGTCGTAACCGATTAAAATATTTTACGTAACTTTGACTAGGTGCATGCGTACCTTGGCTCCGATTTTTGAAAATAATTAGCTTTTTTACAATTCTAGGAACATGGTACTGAACGAAAGTGAAGAGACTGCCCATGTCAATCCTGACAATGAATGGCCTGTATGTGCAAGAATTTCTCTATAGATTTTTGATTATTGTACATGATTGGATTTGTGTTGTAGCCATCCAGAACGATGCGTGTCGAACCTATGCTGCGCAATTGTAGACGAGGACTACCTCTTTTTCCCACTTCGAGCTCCAGCCCCTTTCTTTGGTGGTCCCTTTCCTTTGCGGCGTCTTTGAGTTAACTTGACACGCCTATATTCCTCTTGTTCTGTCTCCCAACCATCGTGAATCTGAAGATATTTCAAGTCATTCGAGTGAAGGTGGTTTTGAAAACCAAGAATTCATTGCAATTGAAAAAAGGAGAAACGAAAGGCAGTTTGTTGAGCGACTTGATAGTGAATCAAAACTTGTATGAATTGGAATGCGGCCATTGCCGGATCGCAGGAGACATATTTCTCTATCCTCATGCTTTCATTCCCAAACGATGAAACTCACTTTTCTTGCATAGTGGTTGATTGAAACAGGATAATATTTTTCTAGATAGCTTCCCGTGAAGGCCTTTTTTGCCGTCTTGCTGCCGGTTGAGGCGCCGTCAAGAATGGGAACATGGCCAAAGATTTCTTGCCTGGCAGACTCGGCCCCACGCTTTCAGGACGGTCGAGTTTTTCGACAGTAGTTGCCGTAGAGACTTTGTTGCTGATGAAGCCATGGCAAATCTTCCAAGTCGTTTGAGCTCTGGTTTTGATGGTTGAGCGCTGTGATGGTGAATGGAAATGATAGCCTTGGTGTTCTAATTTCTGCGGATAGGAAAGTGAGGCAGGTAAGGTATGTTGTTGAGTCAATTGAAATGGGGTGAAAACACACAAAATAGGGGATTTTCATTTCGGAACCAAAAAGCCTTTTATCGAGTCGAATGAGTCAAGGACGTCCAGTCATCGGTCATCAATTTTTATAAACCGATGTCAACAAGGAAACGCATGCCAACATCGGATGTTGAAAGATCCCGAGAAGGGTATCCCGAAAACTCTTTTTCATCCTGACGACTGACTGACACCTCATCTTCGGATGATCTTTTTCAAGTTGCGTGCTCAACATCCCCGCATACGTGCATGCGTTTCCCATTTTTCTGATTCTTGCCGACTTACCGCAGCATCCTACGACACGCGAATTGGTTTCCAGATGGCAAACAGCCAATAAATGAAAGCTACCAAAGATCTAAAAATTAACGAATACAATCTCTCGGTGCAAAACATCAACAAATCTATCAGAAACTGTTAGCGAGCGCTGAAAAATCAGAACACGCACCAAGACACCGTGTTACGACATCAATTAGAATACCTGTTTCACCCGTTGAAGTGAAAGAAGCAACATACGTATTCTTTTCTTTGATCGTATTGTATTGCAATAGGAATACTCTGCCGATCCTATTATTTTAATCTAAGGGGTTCATCTTAGTTTATTGAGCTACCTTGCATAGCACTATTAGAAAACGAATAGGGCCTGCAGGATGAAGCAGATCGTTGCTTTTGCGCTGCGATTGGCTATACTGGGAGTTTGCTTGTTCTTCTTTGCAGACTCCTTTGTCAATCTCGGTGGTAAGAAGCACACACCTACACTCCCTCGTACTACTACTCCATTCACTGTAGACAGTGCGAGCAAGAATTTGGTTCAAAGATTCTTGTCCGATTCAAACAACAGCGAGGATGAAGATGATGATTCTGGAGAGGTTCCCGATGAAGCGACGATAGAAGCAGAGCGACCACGGGTTTCCGTTCCAGTCCCACCTACACCACCTCCCAAGCCAAAAGCACCGAAGGTAGAAGCCGCCGAAGGTTGAGGCACCGAAGGTAGAGCCGCCAAAGGTTGAGGCACCAAAGATCGAAGCACCAAAGGTTGATATGCCAAAGATCGAGGTGCCAAAGATTGAGATGCCAAAGATCGAGATGCCGGATCCATTTGGATTGAATAAACCAAAGCCGCCAGTGAATGCGAAGGGTTTGACGGCCGACGAAGAAAAGTTGGCAGCGGCCTCTGCCTTGGGAGGCCTGGTTGCGGGTGCCGCGTTAGGAGTTCTTATCGACCTGAATGTTCCTGATATCGATTTGATCACGTCCCCTCTTGTACCACCCGTAGTGGCTGGCGTCTTCGTGGCGACTTTCGGTTATGGTGTCGGCGGAACTCCAGGAGGATTCGGAATGGTTGTTCGAACAGTGTTAGGAGGACCTCCAGCTGCTCTCGGCGACCTCATTTCTTCTATCGTTGCCAAGAAGGTTCAGGAAACTACTGACGAAATCAAAGCCATTCCAGGAAAAATCGTCGACGAAGTCGTATCGGTTCCTGGTAAGGTCGCCGACGCAGCTGTCGACAAAGCCAACGAAGTTGTCGAAGAAATCAAGGCCACACCCGGGAAAGTCGCCAACGCGGCTGCCGAAAAAGCCAACGAGGTTGCCGAAGAAATCAAGGCCACACCCGGCAAAGTCGCTGACGCTACTGCCAAAGCAGCACAGGTGGTTGCCGAAGAAATCAAGGCCACCCCAGGAAAAGTTGCTAGTGCAGCCAAACAGGCAGTTGAGGACGCCGTTGATGATACCCTTGATGCCGTGGAAGATTTTGTAGACGAAGTCGTTGCGGCTCCGAAAAAGGCAATCGATGAAGTTGGATCGGCCCTCGGAGTAGCCAAACCTTCAAGCGATGCTCCTCCCAAGCCAAAGGCACCCAAACCTTCGAAATCGAAGCCACTTCCACCGAAGAAGCTTCCTGACGCGTTGGACAAAGCCAAGGAACAGAAACCACGTCCTTCGTTGAGAATCCCCGACTTTGGAATGCCACCCAAGAAGGCAGCTCCTCCAAAAAAGGAACCTGTCGCATACAGCTTCCCATCCGAGAGTCCACCCGCAAAGAAGGAAGCCCCGAAGATCGAGGTTCCCAAAATTGAGGTGCCCAAACTTGAGTTGCCAAAGATTGATATTCCGAAACCAGCGAAGAAAGCCAGCAGCACCAAAGGCTCCTCCGGCACCAAAGAAGGCCCCAGAGGCACCCATGTTCGGAATGCCCAAGATTGGTGTTCCAAAGGCTGCGGCACCGAAAAAGGCTGCCCCGAAGAAGGCTGCTCCGAAGAAGGCTGCCCCAAAGAAAAAGGCCGCACCGAAGAAGATCGAATACAGCTTCCCGTCGGAAGCACCTGAGACAAAGGACAAACGTCCTACGTTCAACATTCCTAAATTCGGAGCCGCACCTAAGAAAGCGGCACCACCAAAAGCCCAGGATGATGCCGCTTTGAAGAGACAGAAAGAGGCGGAAGCTAGGGCAGAGGCAAACCGATTGAAACAGGAAGAAGCGAACAGGAAGAGGATCGAAGCCGCTGAGAAGGCTGCCGAGTTGAAACGCCAGAAGCAAGAAGAGGCACAGCGAAAGGCAGCAGAAGCAGCGGAGGCAGCAGCAGAACGCAAGCGCATCCAAGAAGAGAGAAAGCAAGCACAGATCGAAGCCGCCGAAAAGGCAGCTGAAATCAAACGTCAGAAGCAGCAGGAGGCGGCACAAAAAGCTGCAAGATTAGCGGAAGAGGCAGCAGAACGTAGACGCATTGAAGACGAGAAAAGGCAAGCACAGATTGCAGCCCAAAAGGAAGCTGCTGAACAGCGACAACGGCAACAAGCTGCTGCCAAGTCCGTCGGACAGGCAAAGAGTAGAACTACCATTTCGCTAGGCAACCTTTTCGGTGGCAACCAAGCAGAGAAAGAAGTGAAAGTAGATGTCCCTCCACCCAAGAAAGCAGCGGCACCCAAAAAGGCTGCGGCACCTAAGGTAGCGGCACCCCGGGGAGTTCCTGTCGTATCGGACTGGAAGCAAAATCCAGATGGATCCATCAGTGGCAAGATATCTGGCTCTCCAAATTTTAAAGAGGGCGAATTTATTACTACGTCAGCAGTACCCCAAGGAGCAACCGTCAACACTGTTGTGAGGACTACTTCTGGTTCAAGGTGAGACCATGGGATAACGTTTTTGTGAATTTTTTGTTTTCGACTTCATGCTCATTCTTTTTTCAACCGCGCCACAATATGATTTTGCGATAGATACTTCTTGGATTCACAAGAAGCAGCAGCTACAGGAGGAGGAGGATTTTCTTTCGGTTTCGGTTTTGGTGCTCCAAAAGCAAAAGTAGAAGCACCACCAGTCGAGGAGGCAAAACCTTCCGCCGCGGCAGCGTTTGCAGAAAAGCAAAAGGCTGCAGCTGAAGCGAAGCGATTGGCTGCCGAAGAGAAGAAAGCAGCGGCAGCGGCGGCTGCTGAAGAGAGAAAGGCGAAGGCAGCTGCTGCGGCCGAAGCAAAGAGGCAAGCTGCCGAGGAGCAAAAGGCAAAGCAAGCTGCTTTGGCCGAACAACGACAAGCTGCAATGGAGGCAAGGAGACAAACTGCTGAGGAGCAAAAGGCGAAGGCAGCTGCTGCGGCCGAAGCAAAGAGACAAGCTGCTGAGGAGCAAAGGGCAAAGCAAGCTGCTGCGGCCGAAGCAAGGAGACAAGCTGCTGAGGAGCAAAAGGCAAAGGCAGCAGCGGCGGCCGAACAACGAAGAGCTGCTGCTGAAGCGGCGGCAGCAAAGAGACAAGCTGCTGCAAAGCCTGCTGCTCCGCAACCTAAGAAAGCTTCATCTCCGGGTTTCTTTGGAGGAGGAACAAAGAAAGTAACTCCTCCGAAGGCCACTCCTAAGGCGGCGGCAGCTCCTCAGGTCGAAACGCCACCAAGGGGTGTTCCTGTGATTAAGAGTTGGAAGAAGCGATCTGATGGTATGTATATTGTATGCTTTTTGTTTCTTGTCTCATGTTTCTAGTATAATCTCACCGGAATATCTTTTTGATAATTTTCTGTGCGTTTTCCAGGCGGCATTTCGGGGCGAATCTACGGCTCTCCAAACTTCGAAGATGGAGACTTTATCGAAACCTCTCCAATTTCGAATGGAAAGATTGAGAACGGATCCGTTGTTGGCACGAAATCTAGAAGTCGGTATTTCCTAAGTTCTGAGACAGCTGTCAAGAAGGCCAACATCATGAATGCCTTCAAGGACTTTGGCTGGTGCCAAGCCTGGAGCGACAATCACACTAACGAAGGAACGAAAAGACCAAGAAGCAAAGGCCGCCATCAAGGCTATCGAAAAGGCCAAGCCTCGATCTACATTTTCACTCTTTGGGCTTGGAGTGAGCGATCTCGATAAGCCACCGGCTAAGAAAGCTCCTGCCAAGGCCGCTCCCAAGAAGAAAGCAGCCCCTAAGAAAGCACCTGCCAAGAGAGCTTCTTTCAACGTATTTGCCAAGACAGCAGCCCCTAAGGAAGCTCCTGCCAAGGCGGCCCCAAAGAAGAGAGCTTCTTTCAACGTATTCGCCAAGACAGCAGCCCCTAAGGAAGCTCCTGCCAAGGCAGCTCCCAAGAAGAGAGCTTCTTTCAACGTATTCGCTAAGACAGCTGCCCCTAAGAAAGCAGCCCCCAAGAAGGCTGCTCCTAAGAAGAAAGCTGCTTCGGCTCCTAGAGGAGTTCCGACATTAAATCAATGGAGTATGAATCGCGATGGATCCGTCTCCGGCAAAATCACTGGTTCTCCCAACTTCAGAGAAGGCGAACAAGTGACAACGAGCATGATCGTAAACGGAAGGCTAGAATCGGGACAAGTAGTTACCACAGGGAGCGGGTCGAAATATTTCTTGGCATAATCTATGAATCAAGAAGTGATTCAAGAATTGGGATGTATTAAGTTTTAATCTTGTAAAGGTCTAATTGTTACAACATCATTTACATCAAAAGCATTTCTGTACAGTATTTTCTGTATGAGTGTAAAAAATGAAGTCCGTAATGTATGGGACGTACGTATGTGTGTACGTAGGGATACTGAAACCCGTACCGTACGTTCATACGTGTACTGTCCGAAACTGGCTTCCCGTGACCTCGTCACAATGCTCGAAAGCATTGTGATGAGTGATTCAGAATGGGAATTTGAATTTTCAATTTACAGGTTTAGCTCCTCACTGGAGTTGTCACCATTGGAAGAGACAAAAGAACCGAGACAAACGTCCAAAAAGCGACAGACTCTTCTTCGAAATGAATAGATGATGATATAGAGCACTCACCTTGTATTTGAATGCATTTTGAAAAGGAGCTAAGAACGAATGATTATTTGTATGTTTTTAATCAATCAACACAATGTCGCGGAAAGAAATTCTGAACAACGATGATCTCCCAAAACCGATGGGTACCCTTGACCTCCACGGTTTCACAAAATCCTGAAGCTATATCGAGGAACGACAGACTTTCTGGATCGTTCCAGTAGGATCATTAAAGTCTGACAATGCCTGGGTGCTGATTATTACGGGAAGCGGAGCTCATAGCTCGCAGGGTCGTAAGTTCTTATAAAATTGCTCTGAGCATTCTTTTTGGAAAATTAAAATGAAAGCTCAACACGTCCCATTCAAAACTTGATAAAATCTCTCGTTTCGGCAGCTGTTTTGAGAAGTGCAATCGAAGCACTTTTAATAAAACGAAAAATAGAATATCACGTCATGAAAGGGAAAGGCAGCTTTTTGGTGAACTCGGCGTCGGGAATTGTCTTGTACGATCCAGAGCAACCAACAGATTCAAAAGTGATAATCGCTCCAACCTCTACTTCGGCAGATGCTGGTAGGTCTAGATTTTATACGGCGTTCGACACTAGAGCGTCAGCTATCGGAGAATAGAGATGGGAGCAGAAAGGCCCTAAAGAAAGAATTTTATAATGTTCGTAACGAAGAGGCTGCATACGACTAAGGCCATATCGAAATCACTGGAAGAAAAGGAGAGGGAGAAGGCCGAGGTCAAAGAACTTCTTGACAAAGCCGTCAGCATTGTCTCTCTTGGAGAAGCAAAAAGAAATCGAAGAGGAAAAGAAACTTTCCGAGATAATAGAGATTTCGAAACGAGAATCAATTGTCCATGAAATGGATGAAGACGAACAGATCCAGAAAATGTTGGCAACTGTCCAAGGCAGAATACGATCAGCAAAACGATCCCGATGCCTATCCTACAACAAGTTCTTGAATTATCACGAAACGAAATGAACGAAAATTGTGCTCGCCGCAGCAATCATGGGGAAGATCCAGAAGACGAATTGCTGAAGGTGCTAGAACTGTCAGTTGTTGATTTCTAATAGAGATATTCTTGTTGTACGGGGAAGCACAAGACGTCAACACAAGACGTCTCGAGGAGCGAATGGGATCAATATAAGTTTAATTAAGTCGGCAAACTAAAGATTTTTACCAACCATGAATGATTGCATTCAACCAGTATAGCTACTCAATCAGGAACCGAGTAATAGATATATCACTGCTATCATATATTTTTAGAGAGCAGAGTCCAAGTCATCCTTCGTGGGATAAAGGTCATTGAATGCAGCCGCAAAGTCAGACGCATATTTTCCATCCGGGTGCGGCTTCCTTCACAGGACTCTTCGATCTTTTTGGCAGCAGACATGGCACTTTCTTTCTTATCTCCGAATCCAGGGATCAACCGTCTTTGCGCCGAATCGATAAGATCGTTTTCCTTTTTCAATCCAAACAGAGCATCCTGTTTTGGCGAGTCCAAATTCGTATCCAATAATTTTCACGGCATCCCACCAGTCGCCCTCGCCCATTTCCAAGCGAACCTGGTCGGCGTACGTCCAGTCCATCAAATCCGCTTTCGTTTTGGGGGGTCCCTTTGGATGCTTGTCGTTAGCGATTCTGTGCAGTACTTGGTAAGCCTCTATAGTCCTTGAGTTGTTCTGTAGGCTCGTTGATGATTCTCTGCGGCCTTTTCCTTTCCGTGTTTGTCTTCCATTTCCTTTGCATATTCGTTGTATTTGGCAACGCCGATCGGACGCACGAATTTTCTCGGTCTCATCCACCTTGAATTGAGCCATGCATCTCAAGAGATTCGAGTCCGAGTTCATCGCAAGCCTAAAATCGCATTCGTAACAAAAAATGGACAATGAAACGATTCGCAGAACGTTCAGTTCAGTGATCGTTTAAGAACTTCTGATATCTCGTAGATTCGCAATCTTCCTTCTTACCTTTCCTCCCTTTCGGCATTCTCTTACGCTGAGAATATCCGCCTTACACGGGATATTATCGGCGACATCGTCGTCCGTTTGAATAAGACTTTCGATGTGCTTGTATAGTCTGTTGAAAGCCATATTCGTTATCGCTTACAGTTGCTATTGATACAATTACCGTAGTTGATAGCTTGTCCCTTCTCTAATGCATTAGGGTCGTTGATAGGTGAAGTTGCGTCGGCAGGTTCTGTTGTGCCGTGCATCAGAACAAACGTTGATTAGGCGCCGTAGCAGTAGCGGCCTTTTCGCGCAGTGCGCGTTTGTCGGATCCTGCCACTTTCATGCTGATGGACAAATAACGCTATCCCTAATAATTATTTTAACTCTAACTCTAGTAAATATTCATTCTCGTCAGCATTTCTGCTAACAATTTCTCATGTAATGGCTAACTCCTCAAGAAACAATTAAAGTATAGTAACCTTGGCAATGCAATGGATAATTAAGAATGTTTTGAACTACGCCAAGTCTTCTCCGAAATAGTGCGATTCAAGACCGGCCTCCGAGGTGCCTGCATCCACGCCGCTTCTTTTGCCGGGTGAGCTTCTCGTCCTCGTCCTCCTCCGGCTCTGCTGCTGGTGCGCCGGCGGCGGGAATGATCATGCAGACCCTCTTGCTCCCCTCCTCATGAGTTCTATTCATTAGAACAAACCTGTCTTATCTAAGTCCAACCGTTCTCTAAGCATAAAGATATAAACAGCTGAGCTCCTCGTGTGAACAAGAATAGCAGGATGGCTACGAAAAGACATATTTCCCTTGTTTACAACGCCGACTCATAGTCTTCGATAAACCATACCGACGGACATACCCATACGAAATATATGCAGCTTTCCATGAAGCATGGAATTGTTTTTGTAATGGGGTATATTATAGTTTTTTGTTTAAATCTCATTGGATCCAAGCGTTGTTTGTTGCGATGAGTGATAGTAGCCTACATAATCGTAATATATGATAAGTGCGTGAAGATAATCCAGACTACCAAACTAAAGGCATAGAATCTATTTGCGACGTCCAGTTGAGCATGTGTGTTGTCCACGGACTCGGATTCCCCACCAGTGACGAAGACCGCGGTGGGCACGAATTTTCTTCAAACGTTCAATATCATCACGAAGCTTGGCATCGACATTCTGTGCGAAGACCTGCATGTATTTTCCGGTCTTGAAATCCTTTTGTCTATTCAAGAACCAAAGAGGAATCTTAAATTGTCGGGGGTTCTGGATAATAGCGACAAGCTTTTCGATTTCATCGGCGGTAAGTTCTCCCGCTCGCTTGTTTACATCAACCTCAGCCTTTTTGCAGATAAGGTCGGTGAATCGGCGTCCGAGACCCTTGACTTTAGTCAATCCGAAAACGACATTTCGCTTACCCTCAACGTTAGTGTTAAGAATACGCAGAATGTGCTGGAACTCAGCTCCTTGGACCAATGAACTCGACCTGGCGAAACAAATTGAATGACGGATAATCGTGTGAGTAAACTACAGAGACCATTCGAAAAGACTACACCCAACATCACCATCGTAACCTCCGATGTTTGACTACATTCCGGACCATATCACAGCTATCATCATGGTTGATACTCACATCTTGATGTAGTTTAATGTTCTTGTTGCAAACGTAACTGTACCTACTATGGTGGAGGGAACGGTGTATTCGTCTGTCGCTCTGGGAAACAATTTACGAGGAGCGGGGGACGACGATGATAGATGCGCTGTGAGCGGAAAAGACTAAAACCGCACCAAATTTTTAGTAAGAGGTAACGAATTGGTACACGTTGTATGCTTTTGAGGATTTACATACCGCAATGGATGATGCACGCGGTAAAAGTACGCGCGTGGTTCCAAGAAGTCGAATAATCGTTGTCGGCAATTCAATGGAAAGTAAAAAGTGCGGGGGCATGACAGACTTTTGATTGAAGCGCCCGTCCGCATGTACGTAAATGTTGGGTGCTAAATTTTCCAAAATCTTCGGGGTTCACTTTATCACTCTCTAGCTTGATTTTTTTTGTTCTTCAATTTTTATTTTTGTTCTTCAAATGAAAGCTAAATTCGCTTATAAGCGAATTTAGTTCGTAGCACCCGAAGTCTAAGCCTCTTGACTTCTTGCCCTAGGGTCTCACCCGATAGCATGAGTTTGTTCTCCGCCTACTATCATGCTTATACGATTCTCGTGGCAGTCAGTCGTCAGGGTCACGACGACAACGAGGATCCTACTCGTCATGATGATGAGGATCTCGTCCTGTTCATCTTCAAGTTTTCCTCTTCAAGTTTTCCTCTTCATCATCTCGCAACGAGAGGAAAAACCAAGATAAATCTATTCGTCCTAGAAGTTCAAATTCTTGTAGAATTAATATCGTGCCTCTTAATCTAATTTCCTAAGATGAGCCTTTCGTGAATTGACTATGTATTACGTATGCATAACTAATTACATCTTGTTGAGCGATAGCATTTCTTCTGCACATGGCGGGATGTCATTGTGATTGTTGTGTGCAGTTTTGTCTCTTTAGGAACAGCTAATTCTCCTGTCGCTAAATTGATTTCTTCCCCCCTCCACCAGTACCAAGAACGCCGTTCATAACTCAAATCGAAAAAATATGTAAAATCGATCCAGCTGTCGTCATTAAGCCGGGCAAGAAGTATTTTGAATCATGTCGTTTTGAAACGTTCGAGAAGAGTCACAATTGAAATATATCTTCGCAATCCTGTCCTGGAACACATCATTAGTAGGAGTGTCACGCGTTGCACGTGGGCGTTGGAGCCTTGCCTTCTTCGAAAGCTGAAGTGATATTTGTTGATTCGCTGGAACTTCTTCAAAGTGTTCCAGGTATCTGAAAGGTTGCCCTTCGAAAAAAAGTAAGTCACCAGCTTTCACCTCATCGTACATGGTCCACCCTTCAGAATAATGCTGAGGGGATACAATCCGAGAAGAGGATAAAGACGTGGAGTTATTGGGCATCGGTTCAATAATATTTGGATCGTTTGAGTTTGCGGGTGTATTCATTCTTGTCGATGGCTTGTCTCGACTCATATTATTGGAAGTGTCAAAAGGATCTAAAGTGTTGCTTGGAACCAGTGAAACCAAAGATTCTTCAGAAGACAAAGCCTTGGCAGCAAGTTGTGGTTTGTTGACACGAGATTGAACCGAGGAGGATGATCGATTGAAATTTTTGGTACTCTCCTGACTGGCAATCTGTGTCTGTGCCTCAATATCATAAAAGTTGGGTTCATCTTCTGGTGAAAGCGATTTTCGAACTTTGGTACCTTTGATTTTTTGACGGATCATGCCTTTGCATAAGTGCCTCTTTCCCCGGATAAAGCAATTGTGATAGTAAGCTCCTTTGTCTGGCCCGTGAGTCAAACGAGAAAAACCATATAGATTCAGCTGACGTTGGAAGGAAGCATACTTTGTCTGATTAAAGAAGTGGGACATCACTTGTTGGACAAAGTCTTTCGGTTTGTGGACCATAAATGCTCTTCCATGAGGTTGCCAACATACGATTGATTTGTCCCCTGTTTTGTCCATTGCGTCGAGCATGATATGAAGCTTCCACGGAAATCTGTTCGAAGAGCGAAAAAGTATACAATCATTAAAGCGGCGGAAAATAGTGTAAGCTTATTTTGAATCGAATGCAGACAAAGATCGCTTCCACAAGTAAACTCCGTTGCAAAATCCAATCGCCAATTCCTCAATCAATTGCATAAATGACCTCTACATCCGTACGAACGCAAACACTTCAACGTGTGCGGTGATAACATTTGCTAATATTAATGCTTTGTTGTAATCATAACTTCTTTCCGACTGGACTTACGGTGTTGTGACGCCGCCTTTCGCAATCGATCTTCCTCGATCGTTTGAATCCAAACTTGACGTGGAGTCGTGACACGTGCTCATTCCATTAAGGTTACACGTTGCTAACGACGCCGATGAACGTCCTCTCTCTGCGTTGGGGGCCATGATTACGTTGCCTTTAAATCTCTTGATCAATATTGCTCGATCTATGTCGATCCTTTCTTGTTTTTGGGTATCTATACTCGAAGTATGTTCTTTGTGAGAAACTATTCCAAAAAAAATCGATTGTGGGAAAAAATTGGAGAACAATTGTCATGTGACAGTGTCTAACTTTCCTCTTTCCTTTGTTGTTAAATACCGAGAAAAGATCAGTTTTGAGAGATGATTCTTCGCTTGCAAGCTGTGATCGTCCTCAGCTGCTTATTGATCAATCAAATCTTCGAGAGGGCTATAAACAGAGATGTCAAGAGGACGTACTTATGGTTCGACTCAAGTCGCATTAAAAAAGCAGCTGAATGTGCACCAACGAGGAACGCAAAGAACAACCAGCCTGTTACTTAAAAATAGAAAACGCCTACAACGCGCCTGCTGCCGCCAGCTGCTATTCCAGTTGGCAGACTCTTTCGAAACTTCAATCACGTCCGAAAATACAGCTGTTTCATGCTCGAATTTTTACATTGTACACTTCCATAATACCAGAGATATTATTCATAGGTACTTTCGTAGATTTGAGTAAAATAAAAACTGTGATACAAAAAAAGGCAGTATTATTTTCTGTCGCAGGCACTCCTACATTGCCTTCGGTAGTCGTTAGTTTTTTGGTCGCGTTTCGGATTCCAATTGCTAGTTTTGACCGTTGTAACATCACAGATGCGAGCACGACGAGACGAGATTTTTTCCGTAATCACGATTTCGTTGATGATTTTCGTAAGGTACGTGTAATCATCTTACCGTTCGAAATGCGATACATTCTGTTTTTCGGAATAAAGGACAAAACCCTGTATTGTCCCCAACCCATTAAAGGACTACTAGCCCTTTTTCACCACAACAGGCCTAGTGAGAAGCACAACAAGGCCAAAATTCAGCAGAATGGCAGGAAAGAGTAAAAGAATGAATTTGAAATTAGGATTAATCATCTCTTTCGCGCTCGGAAGGATTGAAGCGCTCGACTCCAAGCATGACTTAGGGAACGACAGGCAACGGAGGGCCGATGCCACACACATCGACGTGCCAACTTTTTCTCCTGTGGATGTTCAAATCCCTCTCGGATTTGCTGATGAACAGTCACCACCCGAACCGGCGTCTCCAGAGGAATCTGCATCTGAAACGAACCAGGGAACTGCAACAACAACAACAACAACAAAAATATGACAGAACCTACAACTGAAAAATCGGAAAGTCAAGACTTGGTGACTGGTCGAGTCGAACCTATCGAGGACAAGCCAAATAATACATCAGTAGACCCACCGAAGCATGATCCCTACCTGGTGCGAAACAGTATTTTGCTGGCGAAGGAAATACTTGTTGGTTTGACATGCCGTCTGGTGCAAGCTGGATCGAATGTGCGTATTCGGAGTCGAACCATTTACAGATCTGTACTTGTACGGAAGATGACCCTTTCTGGAGGTGTAAGGGTAACTCAACAAACTCTGATGAGTTCGGAACTGATACAAGTGAACCCTCGATCGAGTCGGAACCAGAACAAAACATCACAGCTACGGAAACGGAAAATCAATCTTCCACAGAAGTGACGAACACCACATCGGTAGCACCAAGCTCAGAAGAATCCTGAGGAAGAACCAAACTCAGAAGTATTCGACGAATCACTGTCTACGCCACCGGGTAATTCAACAGGAGCAAATGAAGAGCCGAATACTTCGACAACGGCAGAGTCAAACATAGACCTTATCGATGAAGAAGAATCTCCGGGCCAACCAAGCTCTGAAGCATCTAACGAATCATCATCTACACTACCGGGTAATTCGACAGGAACAACGAAAGTACCAGTTCCTTCGCCAACATCAGAGCCAAACGAAGTTGTTGGTGTTGATGCTACAGAGTCTCCTAGCCTAGTTCCAGATGTGGGTACAACCGACATGATGTCGTCATCCATCTCTACCAACGACCAGTCAACGAACAACCAAAACAGTGCTCCAGTTTCGGCGCCAGTCGACTGGCCAATCTTTCCTTTCTCCTACGGAGGATACCGGCAGCCCAGCGATCGTTCCTTCTTTACCTCCATCCTCTTCTTCTGGTATTACCATTACACAACAACAGCAAGTACCACCTGGTTTGTTTTTGAAACGGACATCTCCGCCAACAAGTTTGCCAACTACGCCAATGATGGCGTGTAGAAACGCTTCTCCTGATGAACGAAGGGCCATTATTTTTGACTACCTAAGCTCACTGCTCTGGGAAAGAATGCGATTGATGATATCGAACACCCTGCTTTCATGGCCGGTTCATGGATTGCAGACGAAGATCGGATTAAAGTCTGTCCTGGTGACCCAAACTTTACACAGAGATACATCTTAGCGCTATTATACTTTTTCTACCTCTGGCGACGATTGGGTGAGATGTGCAAGAAATTCGACAACACAATGCGCCACAAGATAGATTTCTCAGTGATTTTAATGAATGCAACTGGGGAGGCGTAACATGCGACTCTGAACAACGCGTCATGAAGCTAAATCTTGGTAAGTGTTCTTCGTAATCGTTTGATTCGGCCTGTGTTATATTTTTCGAATAACTTCATTGACCATTGCTATCTCCTCAATTTTTCAGATGAAAACAATATGAACGGATCGATTCCAGACGAACTGAGGTATTTAGAGCGATTGTACGAGTTAGGACTTGGACAGCAACAACTTGGTCGGCCATTTCCCAAGTTGGGTCGGAACCATGAAATATTTGGAAAAACTAGACCTTGACCGAAACATCTTGTCAGGACCTATTCCTGAAGAATTGTATACTTCCAAGACCCTCAAGTTTGTGGATATGGATCGAAATATTACTCTCGGGCACGATCTCATCAAATATTGGTAGCATGACTCAATTGGTGTTTTTCCAGGCGGATTTCAATCAATTGATTGGAACGATCCCTACAGAAATCGCGAATAGTTAGTGACCTCCAATACTTTTCAATATTTGGAAATGGGTTCGATGAATCTGTAGGCATACCGTTCGAAATTTGTGGGTTTCATACACAAATTTATGCAAACTGCGAAATGTGCGAGGAAGTTGGCGATTGTTGTACCGTCTGTCTTCCAGAAGATTTGAGCGGTTTTTATTAACTGACACTAAGTTATGTAACAACTATAAGAATTTCATTCTATTTTTCTCTATGGTACATTTTTTCTTATCTTTTGGAGACTGTAAATTAAACAGGAGAGGTGATTGTTATTTCTGCGGAAGGAGGATGCGAATTCCGAAAAAAATTCCAAGTTGTGAAAAGGAATTTCCGTAGGCCCTCTCCGCTAGGGAGGCCGGCTTCTTCGCGCCATAGTGGAGGAGGGTCGAGAAAAAAATTAGCACGTACGTCACCGTAGGCCCGCCTTGCTTGCACTTACGAGTCATATCTGATTTTTAAAAAATACCTCTTTCAAAAAAGTGGATCATGTTATTGGTTCAATTTGGTGTATGACGTCAAGTATAACGAGACAGATGTCACGAGAACTCCAATATCAAATATACAGTAGAGGAAACAGGTAATATTCCCAAAAAGGGTTTATCGTGATCAAGGAACCAACGATCACTTTTCCTGCAACATTCAAAACCGGAAACCATCATCTACTCCCACCAAGTATCTTGCAAAATGAAGTTCGCTGCCTCCGTACTCCTTCTCCTCCCTGCTCTTGCATCGGCTTTCGCCCCTGCAGGAAGAGTTGCGCGCCCCACATCGCTGAGCGCTGCACCTGCCAAATCCTTCGAAGAAGATCTCGAGAAGACCCGAGCGGTCATCGCAGGCCATTTCGACGACGATGCTGAGGAAGCCGCAGAAGAACCAGCTGCTGAATCCGAGGAATAAACGACTTGTCGTAACTGAATGGGAGAGCAACCGGTCTTTCGAATGGGATTGAGCGCGAGCTGCGTCGCGTGTGTAGATGCGCCTGGGCCTTTCTTGTTACACGAAGTATCTTACACAAGGGATGCGGAGTATTCATTCTAGTATTTTCTAGTTTGAAACAGCTAATCATAGAAACTAAACTAGCTAGCGGCGTAACGAATTTTCAACATGGTCTTGAATACTGCAATCCAGCGACTATCAAATCTACGCAACATTTTTTTTCGTAGAGATGCAGTCCTCGTAGTCGTCATCTCGGAATTCTTCTTTTGTGCACTACTGGAGGTGCTTAGAGATATGTCTTGGATGTTTGGTAGTTCTACAGTCGTTGTTAAACCTTCTTTTCTCGACGATTTCTACATGAACAACTCTATGTTTTGACCGGCGTTTCCCCCGTCTGTTCGAATCCATATCAAGATATCGTCATCTGCCTCCAACAGCACCACTACTCTCATAGAAGACGAGGAACAAGAAACGAGAAGAAGAAAGAAAGAAATGTTGGTCCTGCGGATGAAGATGGCGACGATGTTGTTGCCGATGCCTTCTGTAGGCGGCGGTGCTGTCTTCCTCGTCGTCGCCTTTTGCGCCGACTCGTGCTCTTCACACCGCGATCACCGGGGCCAGCCACCAGAAGAAGAAGAAGAACTAGCTTTTGCTGTCACTGGTATTATATTGTCTGACGTAAAAAATCGATATGGATAGTCCTATCATAGCGTACACTATTATTCAGATCTACAATAGTTCTAGCAATAACTATGCTGGTACCACCAGAACAATAAACTACTTCGTATCAAGAGGAAAAACTATGAATTCATATTCCACGTGGAAGTCTATTAGATGCATAGAATTCAGAAAATATTAGGGGTCATAACCTGAAATTCCTGGACCTGGAAAATACCAGATTCTCAATAGTATCGATTCGATGGTTTGAACGCCACACAACAACGAATGCGACTTTCACCCCGTTTTCAACGATTGGAGTTTCCGATCGTCAAAACGCGAACAGTCTCTACTTCGAAGGAAATAGAAACACAGTTCTTATCGAACGAGATCAATATCCATCTTACTTTTGACGATAAAATTTCAAAATGCCTCCAAAGAATAAGAAGGGTGCCGAGACCGAGGATCTCGGTTTGATGAAGGCTGCCCGTTTCGGCCGTGTGAAGAACACGGTACGTGAACTTTGGTTTCATCGCCCTATTGCATTCGAATCGGTTTGCAATGAAAGCATTCTGAAATCGTTTTGCAATGACAGCATTCTGCCATCTTTTCTTTGGAATGATCTTGTAAACTCATTCTCTCCTTTTTGTGATGATTCGTTTCTTTGACAAAAGTTGTCGATGGGTTTTGTGGGACTTCCGAATGTCGGAAAATCCACGTTGACCAATCCTTTTGGCTGGTGCCATGCACGCCGAAGCTGCAAACTATCCGTTCTGTACCATCGATCCGAATGTTGTTCAAGCCATTGTGCCTTCCAAAGACTTTAAGTACCTAGCGGAGTGCTACAAACCACCAAGTGTAGTCCCAGCTGTTTTGAAAGTTACCGATATTGCTGGTTTGATCAAAGGAGCGAGTGAGGGAGCTGGTCTCGGAAATGCATTCTTGAGTCACATTGCTGCAGTTGATGGTATCTATCACTTGGTTCGAGCCTTCGATAGCGACGAAGTTATTCACGTTGATGATAGTGTCGACCCAATCCGAGATCTTGAGACGATTCAGGGAGAACTTTGTGCCAAGGATAGGAACACCCTCGAAGGCGTTATCGAAGCGCGAAACGGATAAAGTTCGTAAAGAAAAGGGCTTTGTCTAGACAGTCTACCAATTTCAAACTTTCTGAGACCTTCACGTCGGCTTATGAAAAGGTATGTTGTTTGCGCTCGTATTTGCTTCAAAACTGTACCGACTTGCTTTCATCAATTTTCTAACCGATTTTCCATTCTACAGGTATCGGCATTGTTGGAATCGAACACTCCCATCCAAACCTGGAGAATTTAAAGACTCCGAGGTTGATATCATTCGCGATTGGGGAATGATCACAACAAAGCCTCAGATTTACGTCGTGAATCTATCGGAGAAGAGTTATATTCGAAAAGGAAACAAATGGCTTCCCAAGATCGCTGAGTGGGTCAAGTCCCACGGTGGAGGTCAAATTCTGCCTGTCTCGTGTGAATTCGAACAGACCTTGTTCGACCTCAAAGACGACCCCGCCTAGCCAAAAAGCCTACCTTCAGGAGTGCAAAGAAAAGGCGCTCAAGGCTGGACTCAAGGGTCCCCAGGCCGAGGTCAAGTCAACGATCCCTCGATTGATTCGATCTGGTCGTCAGGCTTTGTGCTTGCAATCGTTCTTCACTGCTGGTCCTAAGGAGGTCAGAGCGTGGACTATCATGAAGGGAACTAACTGCAGCCACAAGCCGCTGGTGTCATCCACACGGATTTTGAAAGAGGTTTTATCAAGGCCGAGGTCTGCGCCTTCAGCGACTTCAAAGCCCTTCACAACGGCGAAGCTAGTATGGCAAAAATAAAGGAAGCAGGAAAGTACCGACAGGAGGGAAAGCAATACGTCATGGCCGATGGTGACATTGTTGTATTCATGCACAACACAACAACCGGAAAGAAGAAATAGAGATGAAAAAGAGAAAGTTGATCTTAAAGGATTAAATTCACTGTTGACCGGTTACATTCCGCCATAATCGCTTATACCAAACGTTCCGAGCTTCGCGTTCCTTTTCGTCTCCGTGCGAGGAACTTCCTCGGGCCTTTCTATTCTCTTGGTGTTGTCGAAGTCTTCTTTCATAAATTTATTCAGTTTGCCCCATCATTTCGTCGTGTTCTTTATCCATCACAGCTTGTCGTTCCGATCTGTTGTTTCGTGATGTAATGGTGATTCGAAATTGTCGTGGTTTCGATTCAGTGCAAAATAAAATGTTATAAGATAAAGCAAACAATAAAGTTTCGTGATGCTGTCAAATGATTAGATTCGATACTTACTTGCTGATTCTGCCTTGGAATGCATCTCTTTCCTTATTCTTTCCGTCGATGCCGTTCGATACAACCCACACACCGAGACCGCAGAATAGAAACTAGAGGCAATCCTGCCTTTACCAGATGCATGCTTCCTTCTTCCTTCCCCTTCCCACCGTCAGAAAACGGACGGAAACATTGTGCCTTGTTTCTAACGAGGAATACCGGCCGATTGAAACGGGAATTCAACGACCTAGCGTGAATCCCCGTAACACTCAGCCTCGACATTATTTGAGATTGCATAATTGATATGAATAAACTGCGATATCCCTTCTTCCTCTCGAACAATGGCGAATGTAACTAAATGTTGTGTTGGGCTTCTTCTTTTGTTGTACCAGTACGGCTCTCTCAATGTATGTGACAATATCAGTTGTTCCTATTGCTGTATGAACAAAATGCTGCCATGCTGTTTTCTCGATTCTTCGATCTTCGTCGGCTTGATGATTGAAATTTTTGAAAAACTACATGCCTTCCCAAATCATTATCCCTATTTCTAACTTAGTTCAGATTTTTTGGTTGATGCCGGGCTGATTTTAGAGAAGTTGTTCTAGTACTTACGATATCTACATGGACTTCATAAGGTTGTACTCTGACGCTACCGACGGCACAGCACAACGCAGCACGCTAATTATTATCCGACAACATCACGCACAACAACAAACTCCCATACAGCTCTTCGAGCTTTCATCGAACCGAAGCAAACCACTTGGCGTCATCGATACAACATAAGAGATAATGAATATTGACGAGTACGCCGAGAAGAAGGGGATTCCCGTGGAGTCCTATCCCTGCGGATGTCTTCAAGAAGGCCCAGCAAAAATCCTTTGCTCTCCGCCAAGCCAAAGACCCAATGGCCGATACCTTCAAACAAATGTGCACGAAATCCCAAGAACTTTTATCAGCCTGTACTTCGGAGTCTGGGGTAAGATTAATTGAAGTGTATAGTCGAGAGGTTGATACTCTGGGTTTCGAACGCGAATTGCTTTTCCATTATGGTATGAATAGAGTATATTGTGAATTTCTTTCAGCGTTTCTTATCAATTTCCTTGGGTCGTTATTTTATTTCTCGATTCTTATTCTTTTGTTCAGGCTTCCGATGGTACCTTCCCTACCGCCTGCGCTGATCAAGCAGTAAAGCACATGGAATGTTTGATCAACAAGAGAGAGACGGCGTATCAAATTGCAGTGAAACTTGCCGGAAAAGAGAAATGCGAAACAGTGCTTCCGTATTACGAAGATAACAAGAAGAAGGCACTCGATATGATCAAAATTTACAAGGATGCTGGTTCGGAGCGATCTCCTGGTTTCTGGGGATAAAAATCGAAGCAATCGAACTAAAACTTGGCAAAGCCGATACCAAGCGGTCAATCATTACATATGATATCACACACTAGTTTTGTGGTTTCAGTTGACAACGCTTTGTCCACTACAAGGAGTCCTTGGTTAGCATTAAAACTTCTAGTAAATTTGAAGTTGTTCTTAGCAATTACGACTTCATCGTAAACAAAGCCGACAGCAGAAGGAAGGGCTGATATTTCAAATCCCCTTGCAATAAAGGATCACAACTGCAGAATTTTTAGATTGTGTGACATGACCAATTTCATGTCAACACACGCTGGCTTATTTGTGGATTAAAATGGCTTTGATGATAGCACTATTTCGTCGGGTCGTCTATTATGGTGTGCAATCGCACATGAAGAAAAGCAACGAGCCCTTCACAACACAACATTCGAAGAAGACACTGACGGAATAGCTCCTTTTGCACCTCTTGTTCCGTCGCTCACATGGTAGAAAGGAGCCCATTTTTGCGGTAATCCAAACAAAGTTCTTACATCAAATTAGTTGGTCTTATTCGTCTTTTCAATAGGCGCTCCTTCCTCTCCTTGAACAGTAAGGAAGAACTCTTGTCGTCCCCTTCGCCGTCTCCTCATTTATTGTTTTCACGTTCGAGAGCATCGGCATCTACGTGTATGCCATCAAGAAAAAAATTCAGATTCGATAATGATTCAAACATTGTCGTTGTAACAAAAGCATCATATCATGTACAGTAATGGTGTTGATATTTGAACTATAGCATTTTCTTCTGAGGAGACGAGATGATAACTTTTTGAACAAAAATATCATAGCTTGACTGGTTGATTAGGGTTTGCGCTGAACAGGTCGCGCGGTGTGCGCGCGATCACTTGTGATGTATTTTGCTCATCTTAACTTACACGTGTGACGTCACGAAGGTTCCTCTCCACCCTTCATGTCTGGAGACGAAAGAATTTGTTGCGGCATCAACCGGTATGGATTTTTAGATTCCATCATCTTCACCGATAACAACACACCGCCGCAGCTGCCACGCCTCGGTGAGTTTGTTTCCGGACGAAGAAACTGATGGGTCTATTGAGTGTTTGCTGAATTTGCATTTCTTCTTGAAGAACTATTCCACTTTGTCCATATTGCATACAGTGCAATAGCGACAACCTATCTCTTATTTGCATTCCATTTTCTACGATTGGATTCACAGAAGGTCTGCCTTCCCAAGTTCCACTTCTCTTGAGTCAATCTCATTCGATCACGTATCGGATTTTCACAATAAAACAAACAAACCATGAGAACGACAACGTATGAAAAAGTGCTTTCTCTGGGTTATCTATCATTGTTGAGTTCCCATCTCCAATCAACATCTGCTTTCACACCCAATAATGTATCACCGAAGCCCATCAACACGGTCACATCGTCATCGACATCACTTGGTGTGAGTATTGGACTTGGACCGGATGAGGCTGTCGAGAAAGAAGAGGAGGGCAAAAAAGAGTTGGTCGCTGGTGTCGACTACGAAATTCCAGACCACGAAGCTTTCCGTACATCCCGTCGTTCGAAACTCGACGAACAATGTGACCAATGGTTTGGGGCTCTTCTCGGTGATGAAAAAGACCACGGAGTTCTGGGTTCACTGGCAGATGATGCGAGAAAGATTTTGACAACTCCGGTCGAGCTGGTGAACGAGGTGCGTTATGGAATGTTATTGATGTTTCCGCGATAGAGGATGTTAAACGAGTGTATGCATACTAGTATTCCAATTGTTTTCGGTTTCTGATGTCTTATATTGCTCTTTTGTTGTCCATAAATAGGTTGAACTTCCGTCGGATCACGAGGAATGGACTCCTTACGTGTCTACAAAGCTTCCCTGGACACCTCTAACACCTGCTTTTGGTCTGGAGGAATTTGGTTTACCAACACCGAGGAGAAACGCGGAAACATGGAGGCACTTTGATGTTGCTGGTATGGTTGGCCAGGATTATTCCTGGAACGAATGAAAATAACGGTATCGTTTTGGATCTTACAGACGAAGAGGTGGAATCTTATAAATCAAAATTGGAACAGGGTGGTAGTTGGATTGCTGACGATGCTTGCCAGGCTAGATTGGTCTACATCAACGGTCGCTATGTGCCTCAGTTGTCGATGGAGAACGATTTGGCCGGAAACCTGGGTGAAATCGATGACAGTGTTTCAGATGAGGTCAAATCTTATTTGTCCCGATTGACGGATGGTTTTACTGACGAGCTTGCTGTACCTGTCCCAATTGGAGAGGACATGTACTGTTCCTCGTACAAGAAACTCGGTGGTGCCGATCACGCTCTCGGGGAAGCTACTTCACAATTTGCAATCAATACGCAACAAGGGACGGCATGTTTTGCGGCCTTGAACACTAGGCGAACTGGTGGTGTTGCTTGCGTCCAAGTTCCAGATGGTCACGATAATGATGTGGAGGAACGAAAACCGATTTTCATCCTGAATGCTGTGACGAAAAACGGAGGCTCAGCATCCGATTCCGATGGTATGACATTCCATCCGAGAGCTCTTGTCGTCGCAGGGAAAGACAGCCGACTGTCTGTTGTGCAGGCATGCGTTGATTTGGACGATGGAAGTGAATACGTTCCTAAACTCTACAACGGATTCACCCAAATAATGGTGAAAGAAGGTGCCAATGTGACGCATTCATTCCTTGAGGAGTCTGGGGGTATGGTTACTGCTGGCGTTGAAAAGACTAACGACGATTTCGGTGAGGACGAGCCAATTGCAAGAGACGTTGAAGCCGAACGTTCGGAACTCAAAGACACTCATTTAGAATGTGTCGACGTTCAATGCATTGGCGATGATGCGAGTTACGAAGGAACCTATCATGAGTGTCGGTGGAAGTGGCAGAATCAGAATTGCGCATTCTGTTTCTTTGCTCAAACCACGTGCACACGCCAAAGTCTATGGCTTCTTCTTGTCCGGAGGAGCACAAAGACATGACTGCAAGACCAATATTCACCATGCTGGTCAGGGAACTACAAGTGAGCAGATCCAAAAGAATATGATCGGAGGAAGGGCCACGGGAGCCTTCCGAGGCCGCATCCGCGTTGAGCAGAGTGCTCAGCAGACAGATAGTCAACAAATATCGCGTACAATCCTTTTGAGCGATAAATGTCGTGCTTGGTCAGTTCCGTCACTGGAAATCATTGCCGATGATGTGCAATGTACTCATGGGTCGACTGTTTCTGATTTGTCAGAAGAAGAATTATTCTATCTCCGTTCTCGAGGTCTTGACACAAGCTTGGCAAGGAATCTTCTCATGTATGCCTTTGCTGCTGACGTATGCGGTAGCGTTGATCCGGCAATGCTAACATCTGTAGATAGCGACAAAGGGCTGCAAAAACGACTGATCGAACGTTTGAACAATGTTGTTCCACAGGGTGAGCGAGCAGTGAAGGGCGAATTCCAAAGTGTTTAAAGAAGCTAAAAAAGTAGACGCGGTATCATATAAGGCATTATTTTCAATCTCAGCTACCTCATAGTATAATACTACGTCAATCGTTGGCATTTTTTGTTCGAACTACACGTATGGTATTGAACATCATAGTTATCTTATTTAAATTTGAGAAAGCTTGAAACTGACGTCCCCAGACTCTGAAGAGATACTGACAACAGAGTCACCCTTGCTGACAAATCCCATGCTTTCTGCCTCCTTCACAGCGTCCAAGCCACCGCTAATGTCCGCAACAACTGGATAGATTCCTCTTGTCAGAATCAGTTGACGAGCCACTTTGTTCGTAGGGCAGAAGGTGATGATAGGACAGGTTGGTCGGTATGCGGCAACCAATGACGGTAATTTTCCATCCTCCGTGACGACCACGATCGCCTTACTATCACTAGCAGAGCTTGCTTCAACTGCGCCTTTCGCGGCTGCCGAAAGAGGATCGTTGCTATCCCCAATGTAGGAGGAGGTCTTTGTTTGTCCCGTCAAACCAGCCAAGGAACCGGATGCTGCATATTGCTCAGCCGACAAGATGATATCATTCATTGTCTTGATCGTCAAGTCAGGATATTTACCCTTAGCTGTTTCTCCACTCGTCATGACGGCGTCAGCACCATCGTAGACGGCGTTGGTCACATCAGAGACTTCGGCACGGGTTGGTCGTGGGTTTTTGGCCATAGATTCAAGCATTTGTGTTGCTACAATAACGGGCTTTCCGACAGCGTTACAAGCAGCAACCATCTCCTTTTGAGCATTTGTTACTTGTTGAATGGGGATTTCGACACCCAAGTCTGTTGACGGATGAGTCACAGAGAAATATTCGAAGACAAGCAGATTTGCAAAAAAAATTAGATAAAATAAAAGGAACGTATGCATACGCAGAGACCATGCAAATGTTACCGACAACAAGTTAAACGAAATGTCGACACTTACCACCTCTGGCAACCATGATACCATCTGACTCCTTGAGAATAGCATCGAAATGCTTGAGAGCGGATTGACTCTCAATCTTTGAAATAATGAGGGGCAAAGGCCGATCTCCCAATCCCATTTCTTCGGCACAAGCCTTCATGTAGTCTCGAATTTCGGTCACACCATCAGCAGTCTGGATAAAGGATGCTGCCACGTAATCAACATCGATTTCAAGCCCGTATTTAATATCCTTCTTGTCCTTCTCCGACATGGCTGGAAGATCGGTTTCGGCACCCGGCAAGTTTACGCCGGCACGAGAACGAAGCTCTCCCGAGTTGTCGACGCTGCAAACGACACTTCCATCACTTTCGTTGATTTCGGTAACGGTGAGAATGACGGCTCCGTCATCCAACAAGACTTTCATTCCCGGACTCATGCACGCAGCAAGCTTCCCGTAATTGATGTACAAATCTGTCTCGGTAGAGGCTTCGGCGTAATCTGCGGAGGTTTGGAGAGTGATTGTTTCATCCTTAACAAGGGAAATAGTCTCGTGGCCAGAATCATCGTGTGCAAGTTTTCCGGATCTGATTTCGGGTCCTCGTGTATCAAGGAGGGTAGCCCGCACAGCTTGAGCAGAATCCTGATAAGGGGAAAAGCAAAACAAATATTAGTCGGAAGATAGTGGATAGAACAGTAGGTGACATTTTGAAGATCAGCAATTATTGATACACTGGACGCAATGGGCCACAGAGAATGTTTGGATCATTGTCACACCGGGCACATTGGCAGAGAAGCTTATCCAAACATGTGCGATTCAGGTTTTCTTACCTGGCTTAGCGCAAGATTCTTCAATCGCAGCTCGACTTCCTTCGGTTGTCGCATGGGAAAAATTCAACCGCATGATCTTCATTCCGGCGTCCACGACCTTCTTCAAAGGCTCTTCTTGCTCCGATGTCGGGACCGATGGTTGCCACGATTTTGGTCAACTGACGGGCATTCATCTCGGCAGGATCGGGCAGATTGAACGTCGTTTTCAAAGCACGAGCCTCAGTGTCGATCGAGGGAACCGAGGCAAGGCTGCGGGTACTTGTCTTGGACGACAAAACCGCCTGTCGACGAATGTGACGGACACTCTGTCTTCGAATGGCATGAGAAAACATCATTTTGATTGGATTGTTGTTTGCAAAGTAAACCGCGACGACGAAGCTTATATGGAATGTGGGTCGGCAGTTGTTTGATGCACAAATACCAAAAATTGCATTCCACGAAGAAAATGAATTTGGTGCACGATCCTCTGAGTGGTTGTGTGAATTCTTGCAACCAATAGCAGATGTGTATCTTCTTCCCAAAAATTTGAAAATACACGGACCTCTCACTAAACTACGAGAAAATCCCTTTGGCTGGTAGAAGTATGTAGTGGCGCGCGCTTTTTCCTCTCTTCCAGCAGCCAACGAACCAGTCACGAACCACATACGACTAGAGTTCATTTCAATGACAAGGGGAAGGTGCGGATTTTTCATTTTTGCGGGTTTTAGTACTGTTTGGCGGAAGGTAATTTGTTCTTCAATGATCGTGCAAGATCCTGAAAAATTCTCGAAGTGACACCGTTCTCACAACCTTGTATCCTCGGATAAAAAAACTACTCATTGTAGTGCTCTAACCTTCACCATATCCTCTGATACGTCTGAAAGAGCAAACATATAATGTGGATTCGAGGCGTCAACATTGCGGGGTGGCTTCTGGCGGAGCGAATGATTACGCCATATCTGTTTGCCCTGAATTCGTGTCAAATGGAGGGTGAATTTTGTTATTATCCCGACCAGCTCAGTGCCCCGTCGCCTAGAAGTGAACATCACAAATACTGCGATCAGTTCTTCTGCAAACCCCACTTGATCGATTCGGAGTATCCTACGGATGAAGAATCTTTGCTCGGTTCATTTACCAACAAAGCGATTGCCAAGGAGTACATGACACACCACTGGGAAAACTTCATTACCCAGGAAAGATGTCCAATTTTTGGCGGATGCTGGCGTTGAGTATGTCAAAGTATCAATTCCATATTATGCCTATGAATGATATTCTTAGCAAAGAGCCGTTTGTGGATGGACAGTGGATGTACTTCATACGATTTGTTGGTTGGGCGAGACACTGCGGTATCAAGGTTTGGATCGATATGCATACAACCCTTGGCATTCAGAATGAATTCGAAACTGTCTGAAGAACTGTCGGAATATTCTGCGTGTAAGCATTGGATCAACGAACCGGAAAAAGTCAAACGAAGCAGTCAAAGCGATCACAGATATGGCCCAGGCCGTCATGGATGACAATTTGCGCGACGTTGTAACCGGATTTGGCATTCTGACCGAGCCCTTTTCGAATTGTCCAGCGGAGCAAGTCAAAAAATACAGCAACGAGGCGCTAACAGGCCGTTCGTGAGACCTATGGGATATGACACGGCCGTCTACATGTCTGATGCGCCCAACGCAGCATCTTGGAATACCGGGTGGTGGACCGATTCCACTAATCACGACAATACTTACATCGATAGTCACTATTTTCACGTATTTTCTCAGGAAGAACGTGCCCTATCTCCAAAGCAGCATATTGCTTATACCTGCGCCAAGCTCGCGAGAGAAACTGCTAGTTGCTGTTACGAGGATTATCCAAAGAATACAAAATTATCTAGTGGAGTTTCGAGAATCGTCGGCGAATGGAGTGCAGGGTATGATATACTTCCAACGGAGATGACAAACAAAGTTATGGAGAGCATTAAAGATCCAAAGATGGAAAAGGCAATCTTGATGGGTCGAGTGTTGAGCCGAGAAAGACAAGAGTTCTTGGAAAATCACGTCAAAGCTCAAATGGTGGCATATGAAAGTGCAGATACTGGTGCTTCCAGTGGCTGGTTCTTCTGGACACTCAAAACCGAAGGTGGGGCCTTTGCGGAATGGGATTACATGAGAGGAATTACGGAAGGGTGGATTCCGAAAATGCCTTCGAACGACACCGCTTCCGATTCCCTTTTTGGTTCGTGTGATTCGATTGTTGCGCAGACGAAAGATACCATGAACATTGTCAAACCATTCCCAGATACTACAAAACAAAGCTCCGGAACTCCTATCGACGACGATTACGTTACGTCCCGTGGAAAAAATAAGTTGAAAACCGTCAGTAGCACGAGTAGCACCCGTGGAAAGACATCCAGTGGCATTCCCAAAGAGAAAAAGAAATCCCACTGGTTCCGTTTCTTCGCCCTCTGTTTCTTCGGCTACGGTATTTGGTCTGTATTTTTGAAAAATGGATACAGCCTCCCCGGAGGTCGACGAACGAATTACAGCCAAATGCACATGAGTATATAATGACGCCGACTCATAATAAAAAACTCGAAAATAGTTTCTTTTCAATATTATATTTGTCTATTGCTAAATGTGACTATTGCACTTCTGGCATCGATTGTAAATTGCAAAATCTGAATATTAATTATACATCTGAATTATATTTATTTCCCTGCCATTCTTGGATCGCGTTCATTTACCCCTTCAAACGCCGCTTTTCGCGCTGCGTTAACTGCCGCTTCCGTTCGCTTTGGCGTCATGACTCCACCTTCTGCGTTCGACTTTTCGGACTTGAGCTTTTCTCGAGCAATTTCGTACGCAAGAGCAGCCTTTTCCCGTGTATCGAAAACACCAATGTATCTTGATTTCCCCGCAAAGTAGAGCTGCGCTTGCCATTTTCCCGACGGCCGCATAGTAACACCCCTAAGAATGGCTGCTGCCAGAGCTGCAGCCTTGTTGTTTTTCCCACCACTTGCTTGGTTGACAGCCTGGATAGTAGCAGCTGCCTTTTGCCGTTCCTCCTTATCAACCAATTGTGGTGACCTGTTTTTCTTCTTCGCAGGGCCCTTCGTTTTCGTCTTTTTGTTCGATTTCGGTGTTGACGTCGGTGGTGGTCGCTTCAAACCAGTCTTTCCTGGGACCACCTTTCGCTAATTGCTTCTTTGTGGAATTTGTACTAGAACTTGTCGATTTGGATTTTGGATGAGCTCCGTATAGAGGTGGAGGAGGCATATGTCTGGGCGGTGCCCCGTGTGCGTGAGATGGATGTGGTGGAGGATAGCGGGCGTAATGTGGATGCATGTGAGGAGGAGGTGGGGGACCTCCACGGTGGTGTGCATAGTGCGCAGGTGGTGGAGGATACGGAGGTGGGTACTCTCCTCGAGGCATCGCATATGACCGCACACGCTGCGAATCGCTGGAAGTCTTTCCCCTATTTGGAGGCGGACCTCCTACAACAACTCTCATACTACCTCCGTGTGCCATCGAAGGATGCAACGAAGGATAGTATGGATTCTCGTGGTGAGGATAATGAGATGACATGGGAGGGTATGCGCGACTGCCAGGGTGCATACTTCCCGTTGTAGGCGGTTTCTTCGAAGCATCGGTTGCGCTCTTCGGTTTCAACTCTACTGCAGGACCACTGCTTGATTGGCTCATCGGTTTCGCTTCAGAAACGTCGTTGTGGTCTCGCGAATGCGTTTTCCTTGTTAACCTTGTGCCTTTGCCATCGGGATCCCGACCCCCAATGATAGGAAGCTGGAGTGATGGCAGGTTTTCGTTTTCACTGTTCTTTCGGAAGACTTTCGCACCATCTAATTTTGAAGATACAGCTGGATCAGCAGCAGGTGGACGCGGTGTGGTCGATGCTAGCTGCAGCAAAACACTAAGATCTTCGTCTTCCATCAGATCGCGCTCTGCGAGATGAACAGCATCGAGGTTTCCTCCTCGTTGAACACCCGCACGGAAAGCTTTTCGTTGTGCGATAAGCGATGCCATACCCGATCGTTCAGCGGGAGACGCAAACATTTGTTTGTAATCAATCTTGGGTGAGACTGCTCCTTTCGTTTTGTACGAAGCCAAAGGGGAAATGCAGATAATGTTGTTGTTGCCGCGGCCATTCGCGCTCGGTTTTCCGCTGTCGGAAGCGGCAGCTGCTGGTTTCGGCGACGCACATTCTCCTCCCCTTGGCAAACCCGCAACGTCCGAAAAGAAGAACGATGTGGTAAACGTTGGTGTATTCGGGGTTTTGGTAAGCCCACCCCGAGGAGTATTCAACATTGATCCCAGACCTCCCGGAGAGAAAAGCTCATTCGTTGTGGGGGACTGCAACCATGCCAAAACATTTGAGGATTCAAGCAAAGACCCATTGGCTGCTGGCTTGCCATAATCAAATGCGAAATCTGTTGGTGTCGACAGAAGTCGATCACGATCCAAGTCCCGCTTTGGCGTTCGTGGTGTCAGAGGCGATCTGGTAGGGTTGCCTGTTATAGAAATCCCAGAAACTGCTTCCAAGCTGTTCTTGTCTCTTGACGACATGCCGGTACTTTTTCTCTCAAAATACGTAGGCGTACGGGTTGGCGAAAGAAAAATTGCACCGGGGGATCCCAGAGTATCGTCATCCAACGTAGGGAGACTCGTGAATCGCCCGGTCGGTGACTTCGTTGGAGTTTTCATGAACTATTTTCGGATAGGATGGATAAAAAATTGCGGGAAAAGGTGAGTCGAAATGATTCGTACAATACAAACGTGCAAGATAATCAATGCGATAGACAAATAGATAAATAATCTCCAGGACTCACCTTGTCCCCATTCATCTTGGGATTGGGCACGGGCGAAAAAGAGACGTTGCTCTTCTTTGGCGGTGCCGAAGCACTCGTCGCCTTCTTTGCGGGCTTTGTTTTTGGTTGTTGTGCACGTCGCTGATGAGGCGGAATGTTCTGCTCTTCTTTGATTTCACTTTCTTTCTTTACAGCAACCTTGTCATTGTCGACATTTTCGTTTTCGTTCTGTTTCCGTTCGGGACTTCGAAAGGTTTTGAATTCCAAGACAGCCGCGGCAGCATCTGCCGCTTCCTTTGATGGTTTTGCCCCAGTCGATGGTGGCGGCAGCAAGTTTCTCCGACTGGGCGATCCGCATCGGCCACCCCTACGAGAGACTAGTCCGCGCTGAGAAGCAGTGGGAGAAGACGTTGTTGACGAAGTAGAATCCCCACCGTCGGATCCCACCGAATGGAGTGTTTTTGCTTCAATTCCCGTAGCCTTTTTGTTATTCCCATTTTTGCCGTCAAACCTCACCTCGTTCGCCGCTGCTGTTGAAAACGAATCCGGTGGTGTCACCAACTTTGCCGACGGTCTGTTGCCGTTGATGGAACTACAATTACTGGTAAGGGCGTCGTCTTTCTTTTCTTCGGGATGGCTACCGGTCCCCGCCGCCGAAGACAATACTTTGGCCGTAGTGCGGTCTGGAGTCTTAAAATCTTGTTCTGAAATTGAGCCCGGCATAGCTGGGGCTCTAGTGGAAAGAGTCGCTGTTCCGTTCATCTTCGCTTTGCTTTGTTTTATTGCTGTGTGCCGATTGATGAATAACAACTATATTAAAACTGATGTATCATTTGTTATCGTTGTCGCGTTCATTTGTGGGACCGGACGGATGCGAATTAATATGTAAGAATGTGATATATTTCATCCAAACGCTGGTACAACAACCAAAGACATTACAATCGAGGCAAAGATTTCGTCTATGCGAGATCGTATTGATAACTCGCATAGGCAAGAGTTAGCATCTATTACTTACAATGAAATGCGACCTTCGCTTTTGTGAAACGAAATAGGTCTTTGATTTGTTTTGAAGAGAGTATTAGATAATTTATTTTTCACGAAAGCCAGAATAGGTTGATCGGATAGGTACGAAGGGTTCGGATTGGAAGGAACCTAAAAGGATGTTCAATAGTTATTGTTGGGAAGCAACGAATCATTCGTTGTTGTCTTTGGTGGGAGGTTTTCTGAACTTTTTCAATGCTGAGCTGCACTGGACCAAAGCGCGAGTGAGTGAAAAACGATCGCAGTTGACCCGCCACGAGTAGTGCACGCGACTTTCGTACCAAAAGAAGAAGTGCTGTTTCTTACTACGTGCACCTTTTTGTTGCCGTGGTGCGAAAGTGCTGCCCCTGTGTTCTATGGAACCGCACTACAACGCGTCAGATGTACGATAGCGATTGTGCCATAGCGCCATATCTGACACTCGCCAAACCACCAGTTAAGTAAAATATGTCGTACCAGATGTCTTATTCGTAATTTTATGTGCCCCCTTTTTAATTGAATTTCACAACGGAAACTCATTGGTCGCTAGAGAGTAATTTAACCCAACGCATTCGTGAGAATGAATTGACATTCGTGTCTCCCTTAAACAAAATCGAAAAACCGTCAACCTGTCGGTTCTCATTGACGTTCCGGTGGCTCCAGAGTGTCATGCGTTAGATTGCGAATATGATTCAATAACGGTTGATGATATTTGATTGGTCAGAGAATGGATTTCCCGCCAAAAATGTAATAGCGGAGGGCGCCGGTCATAATTAAAAAAATCGATTCAACGTTGCAAACTTGTCTTGATAAAATATCTACGATGTATATTCTCATACTGTAAAAGTATACACACGTACCAAGTCCCATTTCGGACAACTTCGATGACGATGATGAATGATCCCGATCACGCCGATGAATATTTTTTTAAAAACTCTCTGAAATGCAGTTATTATTGAGAAAGATTATCTTGAAGCAGTACGCCGTCGACAACGACACACTCCTCTACAAATCCACATTCAGTACAGCTTTACGTGTACAAAAATAATGGTGAATTCGACAAGATCACGTGTAGCAGGTGATATATGTTATCATCGCAGGTTTGCTTGGTTGCAACTCATGCGCTGCCTGTCTGCGATATGCTTTTGAAACACGGAAGGAGTCAGACAGCACGGATACGGATCGGGGGCAGTGAATATTTTGGTATCGGTTTACGAAGGACGAGTAGAGAAAATGTACGAAGAACAGGATTCACAGCGTCCGCTCTATTTTCTGGAAGCAACGATAGCAGCGCTAAGAAGGGTATGTTGGGACTGCTTACGAGAAAGAAATTTCTTTTCACTGGTATACTTCTGCTCTTGCCTCCAATTTTTCTTGAGGCGTATTCGAGATTTGGCTCTTTTATGATACCAGATGCGACAAAGAGTTTGGAAAACGAGGAGGCCACTGACAAAAAATACTCCTCCTTCATTCCACCTCCCAAACATACCGAGTGGGCCGACATAGAAACTGTAACGATTGTGTTCCATGGCGCCGGAGGACAAGATGCGTATACCGATGAGTTGATGAAGAATTTGGATGCTGGAACTGGGTCGAAGTCATCTCAAAGACAATCTTCCTACAATCATATCGTGGAATGGAGTCAATACAGCTCAAATATTTTACAGGCGAGTTACAACGGGCAAAAAGTTGGAAAACTAACAGCCAAAGAGTTGCTCGAGCAAGTGGCCAATCCCAATAACAAACTTACAAAAATCCACTTAATTGGGATATCAGTTAGGGGCCTTTGCTGCTGATGCGGCCGTCAACGAAGTGAAAAAGAACTTCAAGACCAACAGCAGCAAATGGCAAAACAAGAAGACTGGCGAAACTCCATTTGTTCAACTGACTCTGCTAGACCCATTTCAACAACGCGGTATTTTCGGTGTTGGTTACGGAGACAATGAATTTGGAAAGTCGGCAGATTATGCAGAGCAATATCTAAATACCGATGATCCTGTTCCGTCAACGAATAAGCCATTGAAGAATACTGTGTGTTACGACGTGACGAGCCTTCGACCAGAGACTATATTTGGTCATGACTGGCCGTTGGTTTATTACGCACGATCTGATCGTTGTGGTCAAATTGCCACAGCAAATGAGCAACAGGAAGGAAAAATTGGAACCGTAACCGTGCTCTGAATAACCATCATTTAGAATTATAGAAAACAGTTTTCCATTCTAACTTTAGAAACAAGGTTACAAAATTAACCATTACAGTATGTACAAACTCTTCACAATGTGAAGATATGGTAATATGGTTCTTGCAAAATTTCATGATAACCCAGCTTTCTCGACGGCGTGATCACTCGAATACGATCAGGCGGAATCATCGGCCATGTACAACTCATCGACATATGAAACCCAGTCAAATTGGTCTCCTTTCATTTCTGTGGCACTTCCTCCGTATTCTTCTTCGTCCAACCAATTTTCTGCATTGATATCAAACATTCCTAAAGCAGAAATTGTTTTGGGAGTTGCCATAGAAATGCGATTTCTATCGACCCCCAATCTCCCATGACCCGAGCCACTTTGATTCTCGTTTGTTTGGTCTTGTGCATGTGGTATTTGGAGATCTTCTTCGATGTAATTCTTTTTCGTTTTACAGTAATGAACCAGGGGTCGTTGTAAACACTCGGCCGCGAGAACTTTTTCAAATGGTGCATTGATTCGGCGCTTCGACGGAACATTACCATTCAGCATACCAGTAAAGGCTTCTTCTACGACATCAAAGCAATGCGTGTCTGACCGCGGCAAACCATGCTCTGATAAGACAGCATGACGAAATGCATTCGATGACCTCCGAAATGTAAAATTGTTCATGCCCTGTACATGATCCCATCTCTTGTTTGGAAGATAAGCTCGTCACATGCTTTGCCAATTCGTGAAGCGATTCGCATTTGCACTCTTGAAACATTGGCTTGCTCTTTCTTGTCGTGTACACTGGTGCCAGTCGACCGCCATTTTCCCTATCGATCGTTGTCACAACCGACTTTGCAACGTAATTAGAGAACACAATCCGTTGTTTGTCGTCGGTCTTGGTCTCAAATCGCAGTACACAGCCACAACTCGGAGAACATTGCTGGCCCCAAGACCTCGTCAAATCGCTATTGGCAGTATCGTTCTCAGAATCACAAGCGCCCGTCGCTACTGTGGCAGATTCTTTCAACGGCCTCTTCATCTTCAAGTGCGATGTCATCGCAACCGAACGACGTGCATTATTACTGTTCAAAAGAAATCTCATGTTTCAATCTGTTGTGACTAAGTCTCGGGTGCGGTAAGATACAATGCGAAAAACGATTGAAATTGGCACTGATGTTTCCCATCCCATAATTTCGTTTGAGTTGGCGGTCGAGATGAGAGTTCTTCCCGGCACACTGGTAGAAGATTAAAGCGTAACGATCCAATCCAAGGCTGGAATCAGGTTCAGAATTTGAAATGACAAGATTTGATGTTAATTCGATTGACGTGTTCGAAACGCTTTTTGTTCTGTCAATCTTCCCAATGACATCACCACCTAAAACCTAAAATTCTCTCGAAATTTGTTTCCACTGACAGAGAAGCTTGGCACTGGACTTGATGACATCATCAATGAGTTGATGTGATCGCGATTGGAGCCCTTAAATGATTGACAACATGCTCGAAGTTGCTTGTCACGATCACTTTTGCTTCGACGCCCAAAAATCTAATAGTCGAGTGAGTCGATTTGAGTTTGTAAATTGGTGAACCAAGAGAACATCGTCCCATTTTTTCGGATTACCAATTTTTTTCGGGCTCAATTGAATCACTATCATCCTCATTACTTGCACAGTGATCATCATCACAAAAAAGAATTCATTTTTCTGTTGAAAGAAAGTTGTTCTCCCCGAAGCATCTTTTACGATTGTCCGTAAAAGCGAATTGGAACCTTCGAAGTGCTTCGAAGTGAACATCCATGGCGAAGACCGGTGTACACATAATGTTCGCAATTTTTTGTTCTTCTTGAAAGCGGGTATCTCTGAAACCTCAAGTGCCACATTAATATTGTCTGGAAAATGCGAATTCGAAACTTTGAAGTCCTTCCAAGTAAAACACCCGAAAGACTCACTCGGTCTTCGTCCAGTCGTTCTCCGCCGGCAAAACCACTCTCACCGGGATCTCCTTTCAAATGGTGTTGCTACTACTGTACTGCTTTCTTTGCTAAAGTTGTGTTCGAAATACTGTTCGGATTTTAAGGTTATTGTTAAGTATTTAAATCGATTCATTTGGCATAACATTATGAGTTGTTATTGTAACACTTCAAAAATTAAAAATGACCGGAAAAAATATTCCCCGATTGCGTAATAACCCAACCGTTTTGGGTTCGGATTATTTCAAAGAACAACACGATATGTTCTTGCGACCCTTAAGAAGCTATCGGCAGATCACCGGTACGAAATTTGTTGTCGTCACAAAGGGATGCGTATTTGTCATTCAAAGATTCTGAATTGTCCTTGCCGACGTTTCTCTTTGTGAGTTGCTTCTTCAGATATTTACGAAGGCCCTTCTTCTCTGGTCCAGATTCATTGAAGGTTTCGTTTTTTGATTTTGATGTATCGTCAACTTCCTGAATAGCTCTGATGGAGCTTTTGGGAGAATTCAGATCAACAAGATCGGTCAGACTCACTTTATTTTCACAATATGCTACTTGTCCAAAATCAAATTGTGCAAAGCCGTTATTTTGACTTGAGGCCTTCGGTTCCGTTGTAGATCGTTTTTGGTGATCGGAACCGTTCCTCTTCTTTGAGGTGTGGCCGCTTCTTGAAGATCTGCTCAAATCGCTATTGCTGTGGTCGGAAGTATTCTTCACTTTTGCGCCTACGCTGTTTCGTCTCTCGTTTGCTGCTTTCATCAACAATGCCTTCTGTCGCAGTTTTTCAATGGCTTCGACGCCCCTTGACGGCGAAACAGCCGATCCCCAATTTGCATTTTTTCTGTTGCTATCGGGAGAAATCGGTGCTGGTCTCATAAAACTTCCGGTGCTAGCATGTTTGTTCATTTTCATGCCACCAGGAACTGGATCCCAAGATGAATTTTGTTTTTGAACTTGACTGTCGTCTTGATTCGTCATAGGCCGACGCTTACCGGCACTACCTCGTTGGGCCGTTCGAAGCTGGAGCAACGAAGACGATGTTAATAGCCTCGACTTCTGGTTGTTGCCGGGGGAAAGCCCGACAGGTTGGCTCTTTCGTAGACAACCTTCCGATTGTCGAGATCTTCTTAAAGAACCAGGTGAAACTTGTGCGCCATTCAGTTTGGTTAAGGCGCCCGCGGTGATAGTTCTGGTTCCTTGGTCGATGCTTTTTCTTGTTGACTTCTTCGTTGAGTTTCTTGGAATGGGGCTCGCTCCATCGCCCATGCTTGAACGCCGAGCGCTTTTCTTTGATTTTCGTTGAGGTCTTTCCCTGAGATAAGGCTTTAATAGGTCAGCCTTGTTTGAGTTCAAAATTTTCAATAGCAACCCCTTCATGGCTTCTGAAGATTCGCTGATTTCCATAAGCATCACGAACTCCAAAATATCGCAATCCCGTTCATCTTCGTCACCGGATCCCTCTACAGTAGGAGTTGGTGATTTAGGGATTCCTGTCATCTCATCTTTATTTGAATTACGAAGAGGTGATTCCATAGTTTCCTCAATGCGAAATCCCATTTCGATAGTTTTTTAATCTCTTTCGGCTGTCGTCGAAAATTAAAAATGAAAAAAATTACGTGGATTTATCACGTTTTTCAGCCTCGCGGTGAATGGTGTCTTGGGAGAATAATGGTACAAGTAGTGTGAAAACCACGGCGAAAGATTTTTTATGAAACAAGAAGAGCATTAATTATTTTAATCTTGCCGTATGTATGGTTCTCGAACACTGCTTAAAGTGAAAATGTCACCTTTGGAAGTACATGAGCGCGTGATAAAAGCAGCTCGGACAAAGTTAGTCTTCCTAAATCACCGTATTTATATGCTTTAGTGATGATTGCCTAATCGGGATTCCTATAATTCTTCATTTGAAGAATCATAACTTGAACATTTTGTTCTGCCATAAGCAAGTGAGAAGCATCTAAGTTTTAATAACTTCGTAGAACACCGCGACGAAGTCTCCGAACTGGTATTCATTTGAGGCATTAGTTAAATGACTACCAATCCCGCGATGAGATGTGGCGCGTCATTACAATACCGTAAAAGGACTACTAGGTCCCGATTTCAATAGCCTGATCACCTATAAATACGTAACAGTTTGGCATATACTTATTCAACATTTATTCGAGAACGCGACGGGAGTTCAAAACGGTACTTATCTAATTTATCATGATAGCGTGACATTACTTATTTTCCTCCTCATCGGGTCATAATGCCACGCCTCCTTTTCTCAAAACATGACTACCGAACACTAACATGATCATGATGAGATCAATGACGCCCATCGGATTGTTTTTGTGAATGAAGTTCAACTGATTCACGGTCACAAAGTGAGTCCTCAAGTCTACGATTAAGAATACGGTTTTTCACGATTATCCGATAGTCCGCTGTATCGTCTAGAGATGACATGGTTCAACGCTCTTCACTGGAACCTATGTGCCACAAAGAAATCGATACGGCGTTGCGTGTTTAAGCATCTTTTACGACCAGCAATCAGCAACGTCAGTAATCAATGTGGTGATGTTTTGTGTCGTCATACTTAGGGGGGCGTGGGAATACTTTTTCTATCTAGCGCCAATGCTGATGGTCGGTTTTACTATGTCGTCTATAATCGGTCCGAAATGTAACTACAATAATTAGTAAAAGTTAGAGTTCTAAAACGAGTCCAGCAGCTGGAGGAGGACGAGGAGAGGTGTAGAAGCACGACCGTCACCAGCGATTGTTGCTGGTCCACTTTTTGTTCTTCCTCAATTAGCCGTCCTCTAGGAGAAGCAAGACGAAAAGAAGCGACGTTGGTGCTCCTCGTCGTCATCCTACTGCTATTGTGGTACTCCTACGGGGAGAGTGGTTGGCGGTGGTGTCTGTCCTGGTCTGCTCGTCGTCGCCATCGCCATCTTCCTCCGACGAATTCCTGCTCTTCCTACTCTTCGTATGCCTCTTGCAATGGACCTTGAACTACTAGTAGTAATCCGTGTCAAAAGATGTCATTTCTGAATAGCTGATGATTATACTTTTCTAATCGTCAATCTGGTGCTTACTGTCCGGCGGCTCACCAATCGAAAAAGCAATTAGCACTCATTACTCACACTTGCGCAAATTTTGAATGAGAGGAATCTCCGGGATTTTCAATTTTTCGTGAGATGCTCGCAAAAAATTTCAAATCGGGGGAACGATTTTGAATTTTGAAATGGAACCTTTTTGTGTCCAATCTTATTTCGATCGTGGTCGAAATGATGTTATGTGCATCAACCAGTCTATTGACAAAAGCAATTTTCAGTTTGCCTTTTGATGGCACAATAGAGTCGGTTATTAGGTCGCTGGTAGATATAATCTGAATTAATATTGTCAACCAATCAGAATGTCATCTTTTGTTGACGACGGATGGGGAGGAGACGATGATCTCGACGTGAGCGCAGGAGGCGATGGCTGGGGTGACGACGATGACTTTTTCGACGACGACGATGGCGATGATGCGAAGGAAGACATCGACACTGGCTTTCCTTCCGCCGCACCTGTGATTGGTCAAGCCAACCATATAACAAAACCTTCACAATCTAACAATGACCAGGAAGAGCTCAAAGTGGATGATGGTTGGGGTGAAGACAATGACTTTTTCGACGACGATGAAGACAACGTTGGTGATGAGAATGGAGATGACGCAATCGGCTTTCCTCCCGCCGCACCGCCCACAGTTCAATCGAATCCCATGCCCAAGGCATCGGAGCCTAACAATGACCAGGAAGAACTCAAAATGGATGATGGCTGGGGCGAAGACAATGACTTTTTCGACGACGATGGTAGTGATGAAAAGGGAGACGACGGAATTGGCTTTCCTCCCGCCACACCAGCAATTGTTGAATCGAATCCAATGCCAGGAGCCAACACACTCAAGCAATGAACCGGATATACAGAAATTCAATGACGGATGGGGTGAAGACGACGACTTTTTCGATGACGACGTTGGTGATGAAACAGGAGGAGATGTCCATGGTGCAGCGTCCTCGACGACAACTGAAGACCACAGTACCATTCCGCAACAACAGCGTGGCGTGCCCCCTCCAAATGATTTCAATCTGGAAAGCAATCCTATGGTGGCCGAACTTTCAAAGTACATTCAATCTCTGGACAGGATGGTTTCTTCGATCAACGCCGTGTTAGAATTTGAGTACAACACATTTGAGAAAGGCCGACTGAGCTATTAGAATACTACGACAAGCGTCCTCAGCTGGCAGAGTACACTCGAACGAAAGAACTGCAGAGGATGAATTACGAAGTTGTCTTGCCCGATGGATACGTAGAGATGAACAAAGAAGCGAATCATTGGCGAAAATTTGTTGCCAGATGACGCAATCGTTTCACGTGCCGCCAACCAGTCATTGCTGGCAGACATTTTACAGGTAATCACGGGCCATGATTTGATTGTCAGGACCGCAATATTTAGCAAGCTGCATTGCGACGTCGTGCAAGTTCGTGATTCACAAGGGTGATCACGGGGCAGATATGATCGATTGTCAAGCACAGTTATCTCTGTATTTGCCAACAGCAGACGGAGATCGCTTGAATATTGCGGAGGTCGGTGTTTCGGTCATCTTTGCTCCCAGTCGACCCATGATTGAGTTCAGAGTTGTAAACATTAAAGTTCTTCTGAAGGATTTTTCAAAGCTTTCCAGTGTCGCCGCATTCCTACGTGAAATGGAGATCCCTGTGGAAGATCATGAGATGATAGATGCACCAGCCGACATGTATCGTGATGCTTTCTTGGAAAAGTCCCAACGTTTCCTTTTCTCTATCATCAGAAGGAATGAAGTCCGCATTTCAGCAAATGGATTCCGTCATCAATTTAAAAGGAAAGATGAAGAGTATTTCAAGCTTCATACCGGACACAGACCAGATGCTCGCATGCAGAGCAAGAAGCTATGGCGTTTGCGGAAGCAAGGAGAATAGAGCTGGAGCAGCAGCGGCAACGAGGATCTGCGTTTCCCCGTCCTCCACCACCACAACCACCACATGGTCCTCGGGATCAAACTGCAAAATGTCAATGCCAATGAACCAAAAAGACCAAAATCCATTCTGGGTGGCCTCGTTGCCAGTGGATGGAAAACTCTGGCGAGTTCGGTAGCAATACCCGATGACGATCCAGCTATCTATGGTGAGTTTGTCGCCGTCACAGCCACCCCGAGCTCCAGATCAGCAAATGAAGTTTTACCGAAAGGAAGAGGACGTGCCGCCTGCGGGTCAAAATCTTTTTCGAAATGATCATGCGCAAAATGCTCCGAATCAAAACCAAGGGCAAAACCCACAAATGCATTTCCCAACGGCAAGAAGACTCGGACAGAGAGATTTCGAAGTACAAATTCATTTGACAGAGTTGGCGAGAACCGAAACTTCTGGTCGAAAATATCTTTGGATTGCCTAGTGCAAACCATCATTCACCATTGGGCGGAAACAGCATTGGAAGAACCACCGGCGGTCAGAGCGATCCCCACGTTTCAACAAATATTCAGCACATTGAAAACCAGACGGAAAAGATTTTCCAACCGGAAGAAATTCCTGGGCCGCAAGAAGAATTCCCAGAGGCAGCCGAGCAAGAGATCAACGAAGAAGAAGAAGTCGAAAACGACTTTGATGACTGGCTGGGACGATGGCCTCGATGGCTTTGATGATATCAGTGATCATATAGAGGAATTTCCTAGATGCGCACAAAATTTCAACAGATGATCAAGAAGTAGTGGAATCGGCATCCGATATTGTTCTAGTAGAAAAGACGGTTCCGATAAAGTACGACGAAGAGGACGATGTATGCGATACCAGGAGGAGATGGATAAATCCGAGGCCGCACAGACCTTATTTAAAGTTTTAGCTTTATAGAGAATAATAACCCAGATTTTGCTATACCATATATTGATATTCTATTCCGTACACTTACTTAGTATGCAACAAATTCAAAATGCTTCAAAATCTAACGTTGATTTATTAGTGTACACTACTAGTATCGTCATTGTTTATTGTTTTTGACTTGATTGATCTTGATCAGGTGTGCCTTTATCAGAAATTGCTTTTTGGCCAGCTTGCGGATCATTTTCTGATGAGTGGTGCAATCGAGTTGCCCCATGTACATGCCTCTGTCCAAAAAGTACATGGTATCCTCCAGAGCTGCACTTTCTGCCGACAAGTCCAGCATTTGCGCGTCCAGTTTGGTGACCGGGCTGACAAAGGTCGTCGACGTCGGGTTCCTCTTCGTTGGCACTCTTGCTCTCCTCCAACCAGTTTTCGATATCTCTAGTCTTTTGATCCATCGTTTCCATGTGAACTTCCAATTCCCGTTTTCGTTCCATCAGGTTCTTAATTTCCTTGTCGAGCGACTTTTTGTTTTGTTTCAAGTGTTCCTGATCTCTCCAATCCGCGTTCAATTGGTTCTTTGTTTGTTCCGTGAAATTCTGTAGATACGTTTTGATTTTCTTGTTCACTTCTATTCTCGTTTGTTCCAATTTCCTTCGTTCCCACTCCTTTTGTGCCGTCAACTGTTCCTCCCGTTCCTTTTCTTCCATATCCGCTCTAGCGGGCAATTTCTGCCGCTCGGTTGGCCTCTTCCGCCTCCCTCGCCATCATGGCCGTCAGTTGTTCCCGCATGTCGCGCTCCGATTCGGGAGTCAAGGCGGGTCGAGTGTTGCTTGTGCGCGGTGGGCTGGCCATCGAGCTAGTATTGGCACTGGAAACATAGCTCGAGTACGCAGGTGGCGGCGGTGGGGGTGGAGTGGCGGGAGCCGCCCGGGTAAAGACGGGAGGATCTGCCGAAAAGACGCTGCTCATGGCCACGACCATTTCGATGAGGCTGTGCTGTCGGGGATCCCATTCGTGTGTATAGGGAAGGATAGACCATGCCATCGCTTCGGGAACGTGGGGATGGATTTTCTTTCAGATACTGAGAGTTGTGAATATTAAAAGGAGCATTCGGTTAGATTGTATTAGAAATCGAATGGTGCACGAACCAAATCAATCGTTCACAACAAGTCAACGCTTCCACACTTACCTGATTTTTTGCAAGTCGCACATACGAAATGGGAGGTCGAATCGGGTATCCCGAAGGCAGATAAATATCCACCAAGAGTTGATAGGTAGTTCCTCGAAAGACTATTGCAATCGTTCCCTGAAGCACGAGACAGTGAGAAGAATTGCCATTGTTTTCGACGAGGGGAGCAATTCCGGGCGTCAAATGAATTCCGACCGAAGACTTGAGCAAACTCGAGGCATCGCGATCCACTCGATTTGGATCTCTGTAAAGACCACCGAGGCGGCTTAGCAGTGTTGTGACTCTGGGATCTTGCACCATGGTTGTTCTGTTATTCTTCCGGTTGACAACAAGTTTGCTTTGTTTTCCGGAGTGAGATGTGATTGTTTTTGAGTCATACAAAAGAACTCGTAACGGCTTTGCTATCACTTTGACTTGCAGAGTTACGTGCAGAAAGAAGAAAAACTACGAGCAGTTGAATTGGGGACTGAGAATTTCACTCGTTCGACTTCCGTTTCGTGTTTCATTTTCGTCTGAATGAAAAGTTAACCCTAGCTCTAATAAGTTCCAAAACGGCATTCTCAAAACTCCGATCATTGCATTCGTGAAAACAGCCAATTTGGCATGACCTTTTCCACTAAGTTCATTTAGGAAACATACTATCGAATAGGTTTGGGGAGAGTCCTTGACAACTCACAATTATACAAGATGACATTACAAACAAGAGGCTTTCGGACGATACGGAGAAGGGAACAAGGATTGTTGTCTTTGTGGAATCAGCTGGCTGTATCGATTTTGGCACTCGTGTTCGTGACCTTGCAGACGGTGGATGCTTCCTATGCGATAAGCCTCGATGCCGGAACCGAGGAATGTTTTACATTCATTACTCCCAGCAGTATCGGTACCACCTCCACAATTTCGTGAGTGATTGATTTGTTTACACTATGAATTTGAGCCGATTTTATTCGATTCCGTGACTTTCGAAGATCCGTACAATATTGTTTTATCCACATTCAACAACTCTGACCACCATTTCTTTCTCATTTTGCGTAAAATTCCAACCAATCACAGTAGGATTCCTTTGAGGTACTCCACGACGATGTCGATTCGTATGAATTGGCCGTGAAGGTAGCGAATCTCGACACGGGCGAGTCCATGCACGAGGTTCCCTACCGGCACGCAGGAGGGCGATTTCAAATTGGAACACCTCAAGGCCAACTGCAAGTTTTCGATTTGCTTTTCAGAACAACGCGAGTCCCGACGACGACGAGAACGAATTCGACTGTGGGCTTTAACATTCGCTTCCACGCCCCGGTCCGGGAAATGGAAGGACGGAGTCAGCGGACCGGACGCCGAGCGGGCCTGCCGAGTTGGTCGAAAAGGCCTGGGAAATCCATCAGGACTGGGACATTCTCCAGGACCACTTTGAGTTTTTGAGGAATCGAGAGGGAATCCACTATGGAATGAACAACGAAATCATGACGCGGTTGGCCCACTGGACCTATTTCGAAGCACTCCTGGTGGTGCTCATGGCGACGGGGCAAGTCATGTACTGGAAAAAGTTTTTCGAAAAGCGGCGGTACCTGTAATGTCAGTAATAGTCTGGTCGTTTATTCTCTCTTTACTCCTACTGCACGAAAATAATGACGTAGCTATGTAGTGCTCAGGACGCAGATTTATGGTTGCATATACAAATACTATTAGTTATCACTTATCTTCTTCTTTATGTATGATGTGACATTTTAAAAGACACTGTATTCTTTCAATTCGTGGTTGTGCCTCCTAACTGCCTCTCTCTCGCCAAATAACTGTGCCTCCTTATCATCCAGCTTGCTCGCAGACCAACAGCTGTCGACAACACAATCAACATTCGATAGATGATTGGGAATAAAAGGAAGCAAAACAAAAAGGTTATCCTTAACCTCGTGCTTTCTGAGGGGTTCGAACCCTCGCATACGAACGTATAGTGCATCTTAAGTGCAACCCCTTAGACCACTCGGGCAAGAAAGCTGGAAAAGGATGGTTCGAAAAGCGAAAATTTACAGTATATACTTTCATATTGATGATGGATATCGTATTCGGTATTTTGTGGATAGAAACTAATAGCTCTACTACTTTTGCCATTAGCATGATGTTATCGATAATTCTATTTCTTTGTAGTTGCATCGAGGTAGCATTGTCGATCGTTGATAGTGTTGTCGACACTTTTTGGTCTTGGTCGACTTTCTTCACGTTCAATCTGGTACAAATTCTACGGCGCCTCGCGCGTTTTCTCACCACTCATGTCAAAATTATGTGCAGTTAGTATAGTATGGTTGAAGTCTATCAGGGTTCGAGGTATTTATGATGGATATCGTATTTTATGAATACAACAAGAAACACAACATCAGGAACAAATTCGTCATGTTCGTCGACGCTTCATAAACCGTCCCCCATGATACATCAGCCATGATATATCAGCGACACCGCCGCATATCGACGGCCACAAGATTGCCATGTCTCGCTTCTATGCTTGCATGTCTTGCTTACATTCATGCGTTAGCACCAAATACTGGCAAAATCGGGCGGCTGCAAACACAAAATTGCCCGAATCCGTTTCGAGAATCGTGTCATCCTGCCAATAGACGATTGAACTATCGATCTAACGAACTATATATCTACGAACTATCGATCTACTCGGCGAGAGATGGCATTGGTTCCACTTCCGGTTGAGGATATCGAACAACTCTTTGGTGGTCGGTAGTCCGTCAGGCCTTCAATATGCAACCTACTGGGGAAGAACGAAACGCGAGACCTACAATAGGCTTCTGGAGTCTTCGATTGTTGCTTTTATCGGTGTCTTCTTTTCCTACTTTTTGAGTTTTGTGATAGGAGGCTTTGTTGCAACATTGATTGGCTCTCTGTTTGCCTTTTGGGCTGTCTTGTCACCGGATTTCAAAGCAAGACAGCGAAATTGGGAGTTGTTGGGAGGAAGAGCGATCGTTGATCCGTGGATGGTCGAAGACGGAATCATTGCCGATGGAGATAATGCAGGTCTATATGGCTCACTTCTGTTGGGAAGGGTAGAGGACTGTATGTGTGGTAGAAAGCAACGAGGCAACAGTGGAATACGATCTCGACGAATTTCAGGACTACACGGTCGATGACGACGAGCTGGAAGAAATTTCTGGATTCCCCTATCTGATTCGAATGCGGATCGGGGATGATGAAGGGAGGGAATTACAAATACACGCTCGTCTGAGCGAAGAATATCTCGGAATCGAAGAGGGTATGCCTGTCGCTGGTATAATGCTAAGTACGTCCCAAAGCTTTTCTTCCTTGTCGGCAATGTCCGATATTTATGTTCCAGAAGCGAATTGTTTCGTAGGAGATTATCCATACTTGAACCGACCAGAGGTGGAAGAATTATTCTTATCAGATGAAGGAGCTGGAGGACACGCTCATGTCACAAGCGTATCGGATATAGCCAAAACATTAATCTATTTAACGACATGACAAGATTAAGCTATATTATTATCTACCCAGTCAATACCCCCTTTCCATCTTTTTCGATATCTCCGGCCATGATTGTTAGAAGGTTCACTTGCCCATTCAATTTTTCCGGCAGATGCTGATAGCCTGGACTCAGATTGTTCCGTGACATGACATACGTCGTCATCTTTGTACAGTTATTTTGGGAAACATTCTCATGCCAGTAGTTTGTAAGTGTAGCGTTAGCATTCGCATCATCGTGGCCAGCCTGAATTCCACCCCAAACAACGCAGCCATCTTCATACGTCCCGTGTTCGTAAGTGAAATCGAGGAATCGATGAATCTTCTCTTGAGGAGAGAATCCGTATACAGTTAATGAATGAATCTGAAGATCACCCAAGCGTCTGCGGTAGATCAAACCCTGCCTGTTCACCAGTCTTAAGAATGATTGAACTGGAGCGCTTTGGAAAAATGAAAGCTTGGCCACAAAAAAATTGTTGTAAATGCCGCACATGTCAAAATTTATTGGGCGAAGCGGTGCAGGCACTTTGCTCTTTTCCCAGACCTTTACCATTCGTTGACTGGAACCCAATTCGTAGGCGCAAAGACGAAATCCATAGTTGAAATCATTTCGTTTCATAAAGTCAAAGATGTCATATTGAATTGGTGAGTGCAGGTACGAATCCTCGTCAAACCGCATGATGTATTCGTACTCGCAACCGAACGCATTCCCATATTCTTGGAAAAACGACCAAATATCAATCGCAAAAAAATGGATCATTTTTCTGTATCCTTCCGAGAATTTGGGGTAAGCGTACCAGCTTTTAGGATCATCGTTGATGTGCCATTTTGGACGCCGCCAGTAAGGTGTATTTTCAAGATCCATGAAATAAAGAGAGTCTCGAAAACTGGCACCCAAGCTCTTTTCTATAACGTCCATGTCATCTGTGGTGAAGTCCGCAGTGTGGAAAATGATGACATCTGTATTCTCCCTGTGATTATTCAAGGAAAGATAATTATCATTGACGAGCTTCATGGATTTCAACAAAAGAGCGAAACTGTCTCTGCCGTAACTGGAGTGTTTCTTCTGTGCCAAGTAGACTATGGCGTTTCGTTTGCATTTCCGATTGCTGTTCCCCTTGATAATTCTCACTTTTCCGCCTGAATCATCATTTGGCTTCCCATCGTTCTCAGGATTTGGTTGGGGAACTGGATTCGGTTTGGGAACCGCAGTTCCGATTACTTTTTTCGCCAGAACTTCAAATTCTTGGATGCCCATTCTATCAGGATCTTCGTAATTTACACTTTGATGGTGAAGATCAAGATTCATGTATATCGCAGCTTCCGAAATCGCACTGTTGCCGTGAAGCAGAAGCTGGCATTTCGACATTGCCAACGCGTCCACAAGAGCCTCTGAGTTCACACGGTGATGTTTTTCCAAGCATGTGAGCTGGCCATTTCCAAGCAGACCTCACAACAAAATCGCCCTGGGTACGAATCATATCCTTTAAAATGGGAGGAAAATGTTCCGTTATGTACTCCAAACTTCGATACGAATCCGAAGCGATATAAATATGCTCCCCTCCGGCTCGAGCAAATGCGAGCATAAAATCGCGAAATTTATTCGGTGGAAACTTTTTGCGGTGCATTCCTCCCTTATCACCATTGCGCAAGTGAACTGCGAGACAAGGTGGCGATGTAGAATCCACTGGGTTAACCTGATGAGCACGCTCGACAAGAAAGGGATGGAATACAAAATATTTCTTGACGATTTCACTGGCTTTTCTCCTCATTGGCTTGACCCACGTTTTCAAATTAGAGCCACTGGGATTCCACAGATCGTTTGGAATATCGTCATACTGAAATGCCTTGCTTGAAAGGGGACTCAACGAGTTCAATTTGTTTACCATGGGATCGTCCATGGATAAAATTGGTTTTCCCTTACACGATGCATGATCCTGATTAAAATCCGAGGCGGGAAGGAAATAGCTTGTCCAGATTCCATTGCCTCGGACTTCAATGTCTTTCATTGTTTTCGCGCCATTTTTCTTTGGAGAGCCCGGGTATTTCCGATTACTTCCTTCTGGTGCTTCCAATGTGAACGTATTTGTAACATGTCGAAACGTCGAAAACTCTGTTCCATGGAATTCCTCGTCGTAAATATAGCTCGATTCGTTGCTCAAATGAACCCATGGCCTGAGATTGTATGTTTCCGCGAATATCAATTGGTTTAGAACTGATGTGAAAAAAGCGGTACCGGTGCCTGCATGAGGACCAACATGCGATATATGAAGAATACCGTCTACCGAGTCACACGATTGGACGTTGGTTGGCACACCAAGAGCCTTTGGGCGAAGCGTCCACCAGTCTTTGGTAGCTTTTTGGCTCAGAATCTGGCTCGCGTTTCCACCATTCAGTACCTTCCCGACCAGGTCTCCAAACTCTTCTTGGGTCGGATGCTGTGGATCTTCCAAATTCACAGAAGTATAATGCAAATCAACGTTGATCCATATGCTAGATTCCGTTACCGCGCTCAGTCCATGAATCATGAACTGACATTTCGACAATGCCAAAATTTCAATCAAAATTTCTTCGTTTGTCCGATGATGAGAGCCGATATCAAAGACAGCATCCGCGTTGTTGGAACGAACAATGTCGTCCCCCATGGATCGAATGCGTTTTAAAACATCCATTGGCCATATTCTTTTGATTTCCTCGACCACCTGGTGGGAGTCTGTTGCGAGGTATATCCATTTCCCTCCGGCAGCCAGAAATTCTTTCACGTACGGATAGAATTCGTTGGTGCCGATGACTCGTCGACCTGCAGCCTTGTCGGAATGACGAATGTGAAGGCCGAGACACGAATTTTTCATCGAGCAATAAGGATTCACTCGTTCTGCCGCTTCTTGTATGTGAGGCAACAATCGTATGTATCGTTTCAGCACATCGTGTGCCGTATGGCGTTGTGGAGCCAACCAGTCGTTCAGGGGTATGTGTGGCTTGGTAATGTAATCCGGAAGATATTCGTACCTCCACGCTTTTGGAGCACCGGAAAATCCGTGAACTCCCGGTGTGACCAGATATAAGATCCATGGTCACCAGAGGCTTGTTCTCGCACGATTTGTCCCCGGGTGCAAAATCAGGAAACGGGCTCAAAGTAATTGTTCCATACTCCGTCACCGTCAAAGTGATACTGATGGGGTTTCAAATCTTTTGCATCGCCAATAGGAGGCCCCGGTTTGTAATCTCTCCTGTGCCCATTCGGCCTTTGAATATAGGATACTTTTTGTCCCTTCATCATTGTGACAGTTGACACCGGGGCTCTTTCCAGTGAACAACAGGATCAGTAGACAACGTGGCTTACGTTGTTCAGATAAACCCAGGGTTTGTAATTGTGCTCCTTCTGCCCACATGATCTGACCAATGACAAACTGAAAGAAGACGGTTCCAGCTGCCCCGCCAATATCACCCTTCTCAATGTGGTAAATTCCATTGTAACCATCACAGGCGCCCTTTATTTTGACTTCCGCTGAGCCATCGATCGGTAGATTCGACAAGGCGGATCCAAGGAAATGAAATATATTCCATAACACTAAATCCAGAACAAGAAGATAGGCCAAAGTCGGCAGTATCTTTCGTATTTTTTGCCGCAGGGAGTACCTTCGAAACATTCCAAAAGCGCCCTTTCTTCTCCGCTCGATCATGGTCGTCATCTGGTGTGTGAATACTCTCTTGCCTTTTTCGTCCTTCGAATGTTGATTCCTTTGGGACAGCATCGCAATGTGCTCCACACAAAATGAAGAGTAGTATGTCCTTCTACAATCCGATGCCGTTTCAGTCCCTAATTGTTTGCTTGTTAGTGTTCTCCTCCAGTATGATGTCGGGAGCTCTGATTTTATGTTACGACTAGAACTTCACATCAAGAAAATAATCAATAAGTTTTTTTTTATTAGCAAGACAAGAGTTTCGGTTTGAAGTTTCTTGCCAAACGTGCAAAAAGGAAGAACATGACTCCTGAAAGAGACCTTCCCAGTCATTAAGTCGCTGTAGGTTCTGGTACTCAATGTACGCAGTTCAGTTTTATGAAGCGTTGGATCCAAAGAGTCCGATGCACGAGTGAAAAATCTGACTTTTTCGATTCTTGCCTCGATCATGAATCATTCTCATTTATTTTGTCAGACATCAAAATTTATTTCGTCGGCTACAAATCATGAACGATGGAGGATGCGATGGAAACAGACCAAGAAGTGCTACCATCCACTCTATATTCAAGGTTCAAAGCTAATTCCGGAGAAGCTACGCTAGACTACGAAAGTCTACTGGTCGATCTTCTTTCACTCCTATCGACTCTAGAAGATATTCGCCCTCATTTTCGCTCTCGGAACAATGACGACGGCAATGATCATGATCGAGATTCCGAGGATATCGTTGCATGGATATCCAATCAGATAAAAGATGAAATATTGCCAGACAATGACGATAAAGTTGGAAGCAAAGAAGAAGACGAAGAAGAAGGTTCCTCGTTTTACGAGTGGTCGAAAGCTTTGGTCTACATACACGATTTGTCACAGCACATCACCCCCTTTGAACTCCATTTCCTCGCGAGTCAATCCATTTTTCTTGCGGAGGGCGCTACGGTATCCCATCGGATCCTCTGTTTGCTGCTCTGTACATATGCTCTACAACAGTGCCCCGATTTGCGGGGAAAACGCTGGAAACGATGGCAGAGCCTCGTTTGCGAAACACTACGAATGTTTCAAGATTCGATTCCCATACTGGATGACGAAAGGGTTGAGTCTGGGATGTCGGTGTTTTCTCTTTGGGTTCATCATGTTGTCCCATCGTCTCTTCATGTCATCATTCAACTCCCCATGGATGCCTATCACGTTGCAATATTTTGCGGTTTGGTGGGAACGAATTCCAACATTTTAGGAACGATCGTAGCTCGATGCCAAGAGGAACTAAAAGACACCAACGACATCAACAGAATTTCATCGTATTTCAAGGAATCACTTTGTACACTACACAAAGCTGTTCAATACATACTTGGGACGTTCGATCAACTCGGTATTTTTTCTGCAAACACATTGTGGATAGAATCGACGCGACAACCTCTTCAAACGAAGGTGGATCGAAACGAGGATGCCGACTTTTGGATGCATCATCGTAAGATTGCGTGGTGGATACATCACCAGCAAAGGGAGGAACGAATCGCAAACATGGATACATCTTTTGATGACACGGGAATGGGACTCTTGGCCATGAAGGCGTTCCAGGAACGACCACTGGTGTACGACCCCCGATATGTTTGGACCATTTGGTGTCCCCATGTGGCAGTCGTATTCCGCAAATCTGCCGAATATCCCTCCATCCTACAAAATCTGGCGTTTCAGTTTTTGGAATCTCTGGTAGATATCCTTCCAAACGAATCTCTCGTTCCCGAAACTACAAGGTACAGCACACCAGATGCCCATTTGGAACTCTTCCATTTGCTATCCTACCAATTGATGAGTCGAGTAAAGACGAAGAGTATCGACGAAGGCAGCGGAGACGAAAGCGAATTCTTTGGACGAGGAAACCGAGTTCAACAAGCATTCTCAGCGTACAGTGTCGCTCATCAGGGCCTTGCTTACCCGGTTCAAGACAGCGAGTCAAGTACAAATCATTGAAAAAGTGATACAGACTTGTTCCTCTCCTGGTCTCAAGGCGAGGTTTCTGGATTTGCTTCGACCACTCATACTAATCTCAGACACAGAAACCGAGAGACTGCTTTGGGAGCTTCTGATGTCGATAGTGGGTAATTTGTTCCGGAAGTTTTGGAATCGAAACGAACAAGTTCTAATCAATATTGATGATCTCATCAGTACAGATGTCGAAATTTCTGTGGGAGCAATCACCATGATTCAGATGTGGTCACTGGCCGAGGGCAAAATATTGAATGAAGATCAAAAAGCAATAGGAGAAAACCTCCAAGGGTTTCGCGTTGCCTTGCAGAAACTGCTAGAACGGTGGTCAGAAGATCCTTCTCTAGCTCCAGAGTTTCATTTCCGCCTATTTCTGCTAGACCTAGCTCTCCAAAACACATGCGAATCTCTGCTGAAGATAGAATGAAAAGCCGTATAGCTTGAGTTTCTAACAAACTTATATCATTCGCCACACTTATGTGGGTGCTTTAGATGATACCATTCGATCGAAGTGTACAATACTGTAATGTGATCAATAATGTACGATACTAAACTAGCTACAAAAATGATGCTGCACCAAAATGAAGAGTGTATGGAATTTTTTCTATATAGTGTCAAATCACCTTTTTGGATCGTTCACACCATTTAGATTGGTTTAGCTAGTACAACACCGTCGAATTTATCTTGGAACCACTTGATGGCATCTTCCTTCTGGATCTTGTGGCTGAATCCAACCTTCGATCGGCGGATCTTTCTCTTGGCAACACGGGCTCCCTTTCGTGTAAGGCAGACGAAGAAGTCCATTCCGTAAATACCGGTGGTAGGATCGTACTTAATACCCAAATCAATGTGTTCGTTGATTCCGAATCCGAAGTTTCCGGTCTCCGAGAAGTTTTGCTGAAGGAGTTCGTATTCCTTGACCTTCAATCCACGCTCCAAAATTTCGAGGGCCTTTTCTCCACGAACGGTAACGTGGACGGCGATCTTCTCGTTACGTCGGATTCCGAACGAACGAAGAGTGTATCGGGCCTTGGAGTAGACAGGCTGTTGTCCAGTCAATTGTTCCAACACACGGGCGGCACGGGTCAATCTATCTCCAGACTCTCCGACACAGCAGTTCAAGATCAACTTGTCGACCTTGATCTCCTTCATAACGTTTTGCTTTGATTCAGCCATCTTGACAATTTTTTACAGTACAATTCGATACTTTTACTTTGATATAATAGTAAGTCGTTGATTGATACGAACGTTATAACAGACGCGTATTGGGTTTTGTTGCTAGGCAGCAGGACCTCGTTGTTGATAAGAGAAAAAGCAATTTTCAGAGATTTGGGGCCGCATGTATTTTTCTTGCGCAAAGCATTTGAAAGCGTTTTCGATATTCAACAGTACAAATTCTACGTAGGATTATGGGCAAGACTTTTTAAGTAACAGGTAGAAATTTTATTGAAATGTATCTATGATAGATATACCCTATACCTATGAATCATATTCTAAAATATTTTCATCTCAATCGTGAACGCGCCGGGGGACCAAACTTGATCTCACGAAGAGTTACAAAACGCATGATCATTTGTCATGCAACAGGCCCACTAGCTAGTTGACCACACCGAACGACGTGTCTTGTTCTTTCGAAAGACGACGAAGGCAAAAAGTGAATCATACGGGAAAGCAAAGGACTAAAAATTGCTTCCAAATGAAAAATGTATTGCGCAATCTTGTTTTCGGAGTTCAATTCAGAATTACTTAAAGATATCCTGTACCGTGGCGACGCGAGAAATTTCATCGCTTGACTTTTGCATCGCTCGTGAAGTACATCGTAATCACTCAATCTGGAGGAGTGCGGTCTTTTTCTCGTCTTGAACGTGCAGAAGCAAGACAAAGTATCTGCATGCAATAAACTCTCATAAAAATCAAATCATCCTTTTCGCAATGAGGTCATCCTACTTTAATGCCGTTCTCTTTTCTTTATCGCTGTGGATGCCTTCACAACATGCTCACGCACAGGTTGAGATGGATATTTACGAGGCAGAGATTTTTGCTTTCGATGAAATGACTTCCTCATTGTTTGAAATGGTATTGTATCCGACGCCAAGAAAATTGGACGATTCCGCAACGTCGAAAGTTACTAATATCATCAAGGATCAGCTCATGATCTCGTCCTCGAACCAAAACTCTGATTCGTCTTTTCAAACCATTGATATTTTTGTTGAGGAAGTAAACTTTTGACGAATACTATCAACTGGAAGAAAGCCTTCCCTCCGGCAGTTATGCAAATAACTCGACGTATCATGTCGAGGCCTCCCTTCTAGAGTTTAAAGTTGTCTTGGCTTTTCACAATCAAGATCAAACGTCTACTCCACCCTCTCGGTTTGCACTGGATAATTTGGTCGTACGCACGTTTTCTCAACCATCAACAAAATCTAATTTTATCGTTCTCATTACTCAAACTTGGGATCCATCCCTGATCGCGGTTGAAGATATCGTCATCAATTTGGTCGAAGACTTCTCAAACGAAAAGAACGCAGTTGAACGGGATACTACATTATCAGGTATCGATATTATTCTGATCATCATATCTTCTGGAATATTTATTGCTATTTTTTACATCTTATTCACCCAATATCGTAAGGACGGCTACTTGGACATCTGGGAAGAGGATTCAGTGAAGGGGAAAAATGATGACGACCGTGTGGACGAAGAAAAGAATATTGGTTCAAATGACACGGAGAAACCCAGGGTCCCGCTGGAAAAGGTACTTAACATCCAAGGGAATATTGTTGAAGCAGGGAGCATCGAGAGTTCTATCGATAGTCAGTCTCAGATTGTATTATCGGTCGTAAACGATTCTCCTGCGGTGTCATATGCTTCTACAACATCCTCTTCCTCGAGTTCCTCATCCTCGACCTATACTTCTTCAAGCAAAAACGATTCACTGGATGAAGCAATTGAAGCTCGTAGCGAGATAAGTGGTAGTATAAGCATGAATTCCGAATCAGTGAAGAGCGAAGATCGGCGCGACTCAAAAGTATCAACCATCATCAAAGACGATCTTGCGTCGAAACTTCTTAGACTTCCTGGTTCCGATGCTTATGCCAGAAGATTGAAACCTAACCCTAGTATATTCATCGGTAGCCTCCGCTCCTACTATTTTAGAGGATATCATTGGGAAATGGAAGAACGAAGACTTAAAGAACATGAGGTCTATTAGATCCAATCGTTCGACTGCTTCACCGAAGGGCCTAAAGCTGAGCAACAGGAGAAAGAAAGCAAGTCTTATCTCTCTTCATCCAAAGCTGAACAACCGATTTGTATTGAATGGTTTTTTAATGCTTGGAAATACCGAAGAATTCCATAAAAGTTGGCTCGAGTCGCAAAGAAAAGCTCTCGAAGATATTGATGAGGGAAGTGTTGAAGATGTTTTTCATATTGATGCCCAGTCAACTACTAGTGGTACAATCGAAACGAGAGATTCCACAAGACGCTCTTCATCGACTCCTGTTTCGGAATGGATGAAATTGGTACGCGTTGTAAATTCTGCTTCGGAAACCCAATCCTCGCTTGAGAATTCTTCCATTGAACCCAAAGTATTCCTAGCGAGAGAAAGCTCTTCCATCGATCTCTCGCTTGAAGATTCATTGGCAAAATCATCTGTTGATCCTGAAGTAATCTAAGGGCCTACTTCACATGTTACTACATTATTTTTGCGCAGTAATTGGTAGAGAAATATATAAGAGGAATTAGAAGTTCTATGTAACACAAACTTGACTTGATTTTAATTAGAATTTTTCTTCCAAGCACTCGGTATGAGCGAGAGGCTGAAATCGCCGTTCTGATCAAGATTCCCCTCGAGTGCAGTGCGCATGCTTGAGGCATCGAGAACCATTTTGAGATTTTTCAGCGTGACGAGATCGACAAGGCCGGCCTTCTTTGCCTTTTCGAAGACAGCCTTACCTACCGTATTTCTCTCATCGCCACTTGGCATCAAGAAATTCAGAGCCCTGATCAGGGTAGAATAGGTGCCCGAATTTGGTTTGATTTCAGTATCCATCTCAATGGTCTTGAGGATCGCGAACGCAATTTTGACAGATTCTGTCTTTTGATCCGCGGATCCCTGACACCTTGCACATGCGTCAATCGCATTGTTGTAAGTCAGAGTTGTAGGACGAACGTGTTCACTGCCAGTCTTTTTGTATTCCTCTCTCATCTCCATTAGAAGCTTCAAAACTCGTTTGGCTTTCAATGGGTCTCTCGATCTTGCCCAGCACTGGATGGCAGCGGTATAAGTTCTTGCGTTCGGCTTCTCTCCGGACAGTCTCATCTCTTTCATAATTGCTTCTACGCGCGAAGGAGACTCATCCGATTTTGTGCGAGACCAAGCAGTGACAAGCGTCGTGTATGTTCTGAAGTTTGGCTTGTGTCGGAAATTGCCGGTCTTTTCGTATAGATCCTTGAGTTCGTTTAACAAATCACCAGCGGTTCTGGTAGTTCTGTAGGTTGCACATCTCGAATGTACGTCCATAACGCTGGTATATGACGCCATATCTGGCTGCCAATTTGCATCCCCGGTTTCGTCATACCGCCTTTTCATTTCATTCAACAGATTGAGTGAAGCAGCGGCGCACTTGGCAGCCTCTTCGAATCCTACCTGGTCGTTTTGGACTAGTGTGCTGGGCAGATTTTCTGGCATAGGCGTGCAAAACAGCATTGACGGATCGAATGCCGGGATTAACATTTTTGGAATCGTCTCCTGCCATGCGTTCCATGTGACGGTATATTTGGAGAGCTTTGTCAACAGAATTGTCTTTGTTGCTGTTTGCCCATGCATCAATGAGAAGGTTGAAACTATTGGTGTTTGGTTCCACCGATTCGTCTTCCATCATGCGCCTTAGGAGTCTTTCCTGCTGCATCCGGTGCTTCGGCAACTCGGCTCTTGCTCCAGGCGTCCATGACGGTGTTGTATGCGGCCAAGTCAGGGCTCGTCATAGGCAAACAACAGAGCAGTTGCACGTTTGGCTGCATCGAGAGGGGTGTAGACGTCGATCGTTACGGAACTAGGACCAGATTGAGATGGAAGAGACTGACGATTTCTTCGACTCTTCACTAGTGTTTGTGTACACTGGTTCCAAGCGGCGAGAACGTGATGAAATGAGGTTAAATCTGGCTCAAAGCTGCCATCTTGTTGCGCTTCTTCCCATAGCGCTTGACATTCCGCAGCTCGTACAATGACCTGGTTCAGTTCGTCGAACTGCATTTTTGGACCATCTTTTCCAGATGCTCATTGAAATCCTTAAGACTTCCGAACGATGTCGAAGACAGTTGCGACGATGACGACTGTAACGACGACGTTGTTGCGGAATCGCAGAATTACCTGCGAAAGCGTATTCTTTTGGAAGGGATTCAGCGGTTTCATTTCGGGACGACACGCCCTAGATGCCGATGAAGAGAATGGAGAGACAAAGGCCTCGGTTCTCATGGTTTCGGCACTGCTATACACAAGGACGATAAACAGGCCTAGCATTCCATGACGGACACCTACCCGCCTTTTCTTATGAGATCCCTCGAACATTTTTGTGGAACTGCTTGATTTCTTCTCCTCAGAACAGCAAGTGTTGTTTCGAATGAAGAAACAACTAGTCTATATCGGTAGTCGATCCAGCTGCTGCTTCTAAATTCGGTATGTGATTTAGAGGCAAAGGTTTTCTACAATACCTTGCAAGCATTGATCGAAATATTCGAAAGTGACGATGTTTGCAGTGTCTGTTGTTCTCTGTGAACTGTAGAAAATGGAGGTGAGTAGTTGTGAGTTGGAAGGTGATGTTTAGAATAATCTTGATCACGGTCAGACTTCAGTGTCAAAACGTTGTCGTGGCAACCGAGGAATCGAATGAAACTTAACGTTCAATCAGGAACAAGTGCGTGTTTGACGATTCTTTTTTCACAGATTGTGACTGGGCCATACCAACTAACTTCGCGCGTTTCTGGAACGAAAAAATGAGGCACGAACACGCACTTAATTTTGTCTTGTCTCGGTCGACCATGTACGATTGAAATGAAGAAAATACCAGTTGATGTGTTGAACAAATGAAATTCAAAGAACCATCATGTCGTTCTGAATTCCCATCGTCATGATTATCCGTCGTCCTCAACATACCGGCAAAAATATTTTCAAACCGACAAAATCGACAAGGAAAATTGAATGTTTTCTCAACTTCATTGTTGAACCAATCCATCCTTTAAGCTACCCTACGTCTTTACTCAAGTGCTAAACCAAAGAGGCACAGAAAGAGAAAGAGGAAACGGAAATTTTCAACTAATAGATACCGTCAAAGGAGGTGCCGTTACCTTTTCATTGAAGCAAGGCGTGACATGCTTTATACCTGTCGACAACGGTCAAAGATGGCGTCGATGTCAACATGGAAATGCCGACGGAACCGAAGGATACGGCAGCCCGTCTTTCGAAATGCCGTCATGATATTGTCACTACTACAGACAATACACGCCTTTCTTTTCACTCGTCCCCTTGCTCCTTGTCAATTTTCTTCGAATGGCAAGCACCCTCTCGTACGAGAAAGGATACGGAGAGATCCGGGCAAACAAACCTTGCTAAAGGAAGGAATAGGCAACTACAACAACATCGACCACAGTTACAATAAAATCGGCAACAATGATCCCAATGGTCCAATGCCAGCTCACGAGAAGATCTTCTCCTGTCAAGAAGACGAACAGTCGATCCGGCGATAACACCGGGGCACCGTTTGTTGATGCTTCTCCGTTGAGTGTTCCAAATGCTGCCAACGTTGCACCTCTCAAAGTCATGCTCTTTATCGACGGGACGTGGCTTTACTACAGCATGTACAAGCGAGATTTTAAACAGGACATTATAACCCAAAAATTGGGCAACAACTGGATGTACGACGCAACTCCTGACTGGAGCAGCCTGCCAGCGGTTGCCTGTCAAGCTTTGTTGCGGGATCCGAAAGCAAAGTGGTCGTCCATCGGAAGTGTTGATGATGCAGCATCTTCGAGGCCCATCGAGGTATCGAGAGTTTCGGTCTACAGTTCTATGCATCCAGACACGCCCACAGATTCTTTTCGCTTACACAATGTTTGAGGATATGGTCAAGGCCGGCTTTGACGTCAACATGATGGAGACTCGAGGGAAAGGCGAAAAGGGCGTCGATATTCAACTGGCAGTTGACATGTTGTATTATGCTACGGTACCTGATGCATACGATGTTGCCCTTCTCCTAACGGGAGATCGTGATTTTTTGCCCGCTGTGATTCGTTGTCGTCAGAAAGGAAGGCGGGTAGGTCTAGTCAGTATGAGAACAGGAAGCATGTCTTTCGAGGAAACACCAAATTTGAAAAGATTATGACACGATATGGCTGGAGGATTATTTGCCTCAATGGATCAAGAAAAATCCAGAAGCTACAGAAAAACGAAAAGAAAAGCCCACAATAAAGCCGAAAGAAAGGTCGAGAAAACAGTCACCGCAGATTTCTTCCTACACGTTGAATAAGGTCATAACAAACTTTATTTCTAAATCAGGAGCAACTCTTGTCTCGAGTCGTGACATGGGAAGGCACTTTGAAGGGACTTTCGGTTTCTGGAAGACCGTTGTTGGATGACATTAAGGCAGTCTATGGTGGGTTGTACCAATTTTTAATTCTTTCCAAAATCTACCTCGTACTACCGGATTCAAGAAGATCTGAAAAGGGCTTTTGGGTAGCCCGGTTCAGTGATAAGATCGAAGGTAATGGCCAAGAGAAATTAATGCTCAACCCGGAAGAGGAGAGCTTTCTGGAAACTTACGAGCAATGGATGCCAGTGGATAAGAACACCGATTATTATTTTACGACGCAGCGCCCTGACCCAGCATCTCAGCAAAGTACAAATTCGCAAAATCTTGAAGATAACTCCTCTTCGGTTGACTACAATGCGCTGACCATTCCAGAATTGAAGGAAATATGCCGTGAGAAGGGACTCAAAGTATCGGCAAGCAAGAAGATAGAACTAGTAGAGCGAATCGAAGAACACATGAAGAGTGAGAATATGCAAGAAGAAAATACAATCGACGAAACGGGTCCCGTGGAATACTTGAAATCTTTGGTTGTTGAATACTTACACGCATCGGGTGGTCGGGCTAGCTCCAGAGACGTTGGTCGGTACCTAGCAGCGAATAAGGGATCAACAGGTCGTAATACTTCAGCCTTAGCAGAGCTGAAAGAAACGTACGGGAATTTGAATGTGTTTATTAAACAAGTTCCCGGCTTCTTTGTTCTTCCTGGTCCTGATGGAGGCCACGAATTTAATGTATGCATCGACAAAGAACTGATCGAGCAACAAAAGCTGAGGTAACCAGAGTGGAACTGGACAAGGCGTATATCTAATGGGTACTGTAGACGAGCTCAACTTCTTGAGGTTGTGTGGACTGACTAAGAAAGTCCAAATGTTCCATCAAGAACTTGTCAACAAACCCTTCAGATTCTGAGTTTTTATCTTCGGTGTGGGTGCAATGAGAATCAACTACCGAGTCTAAGCTAATAATCGAATCATTCAACGAATGCACAGTCGGTAGTTTTGGAAGCAATTCTGAATACCCTCTTGTGTCGTCATCCTCGAGATAGCATGCAAGTGGTGTGATAAATTCATCCGTTGCTGAAGAAACAGATTTGGGTTCTTCTTCATTTCTCTCTTCAAATTTTTTCCTGTCGCAACCTTCGGGAGATTCGATATGAACCATGTACTGAAAACGTCGACTTTTCCACCAAGTACGAAGGCCAAAGAACGATTTGAAGCGACGTTTCCTATAACCAATTTGTTTATTTTTCATTGTCAAGGCTTTTGATTGAATCGCTCATGCCATTTCATGCCAATGGGATTGATAGAAGAAAACATTGAGCAAAAATCATACTCGAACATTGATCGAAGCAATCGTCGGAGACGGACTCATTGATCATCGGAGTGTCGTACTTTAAGAATAGTCAGTCAACTCCTAAACTACTGCTGGGCATGCTCGGTATCGTAACATAGAGTGAACTGAAACATTTTCAGTTTGACGACTATTAAGATAAAATTCAATCCCACGTAAAAAAGCTTTTTTTTGTATGACGATCAACTCCATGTTTCATTATACTATTTACAGAAACTGAAATTTCAAAATCGTAATTTTTCTATACTCTTGGACTCTTTACAGAGCTTATAGGGGAATCAAGAATCTTTCTTTTAGATTGAATATCGATAGACTTTCTACAATATCTACGGAATCGCTGCTTGTGTGTTTGCAAGTTTTTCTTGAATGTCGTTCACGACGACACAATACATGCCAATCTAGGTCTGCATGGTCGCCCTTCGGGCTTTCCGTCGTGTCGATTTTTCCCTATCCTTGTCCTTGTCTTTATCCTTCTTCGATTTTGACTTTCTGGAAGTACCTGTTCCATCATCAGATGCATTGTCCTTATCTCTGTCTTTCTTCGTTCGGTGCGACTTTCTAGTACTGCCCTCTCTATCGTCGTCAGACAAAGCGGCATCTTTGTCTTTTCTCGATCGGTGTTTTCTAGATCCCTCACGAGAAGACTTCTTCTTTCCTCCAGACGAAGTCGACTCGTCGGTCCTTTTCTTTCGCCTACTCTTAGATGAAGTTACTCCGTGATCGTCGTTTGCAAACACGTCCTCGGAGAAAAATCCATCACTATCAACAAAAAGCTCCGAGGCGCTATTGCTGTTTTTGAGCTCTTCGAAAGCGGGCCATCCATCATCGTCAGTGGTTCCCCAGTCAATATCGTCGGTCGTTTTGCTTTTCGAAGTTTGACTGCGAGGTTTGCGTCTGCTACCGCTACCGGCGGTATTACTGCCGATGCTCTTGCCACCGGCACCAAGAGGATTACTGCCAATGCTCTTGGTACCAGAGACCGTTCTCGAGAGTTTCTTGCTCTCCTTCGAACCGACAGATTGGATCGGAGAAAGAGGCTGGGGTTTATCCGGTCTGGGACTTCCAAACCCTGTTTCCTCCAGCTTGTTCATGGCCATTTGGTAGTTCAGACGTCGTTGAGCCGCTGCTCCGCCACTGGCTTTGGCAGGAATTGTAGGAATGGAACGACGGGGAGGTATTGGCCGAACTTGCCCGACCATGTTTCTGGATTTGGCGGTGGCTGCAACTCTGTTTGGTCTGGCAGGCCCTCGCAGTCCATTGCCTGCAAGGCCTCTCGAAAGCAGAGGTGGAGGAGTGTGGTTGCTCTTCGCATTAACTTCGTTATAATATTCTTCTTCCGCAACCGATTGTCTTGTCATGACTGTAGGCGTACTCAATTCACTCACTACGGATATGTCGTCGGAGTAACCCGGGCCAATCTTGGGATAATTGTCGTCATCGTCGTCGAATACGTCGTCAAGTGAGGTTGGTGCTGGTTTCGGGGGTTCCGGCGCGGCACCTTGTTTCTGCGCAGCCAAGCTTGCCAGCACAAGCAACTCGGGGCTTTTGAGAGCCTCCAGGATTTCTGGTGAATCTGCTTGTGCCTGCTGAAGTTTCTTGACAAGTTCTAGGATTTGAGCATCGCTGCTGCTCTCCTTCTTCGGAGAACTTTTGCGCTTTTGTTGCTCTAAGAGAGCATTCGAATCGAGTCCATCGATTCCGACGGTTTTTAGAAGAGTTATCAACCCGTTCAATTTGTCATTAACATCAGACCCCGCCATGATTATTTGTCGCTACCGAAATTAATTGACAGCAGCGGTTGTGACGAAAAAATTGTCGTGAAGAACAGAGTCTTGGTATCTTACAAGCTGAGTTCTTTTTGGATATCGATAGTAGGAGGTTTTCCGTCGCCAGGTAGCTTGTGATATGCCACCGAGGTATGTTTGCCGTTTGGATGAAATTAGTCTGTAGTTCGAGGCGAGAAGCTTTTCGAGCCTTGCAGGATCAATTGCTTTAAAGGATAAGGGGCACGGTACCACTATTTGTAGTACGGGTCTGTATCGGTCAGAATAAGAGTTAATCTTGCTCAGGAATAGTTCTGCCAAGCTTTTGCGAGCCTGGAAGTGACGAAACCTAAAATTTTGATGATGTCTCCGTGTGAAGAGATTTCGGTAGAGTCTGTACGGGATTCTGAACGAAATTACGTAGACTCAACGGTTCGTAGATCCACAACTATGACCTACCACAAACAATCGGGTCCAAGAAGAAGAACTATGACTTTGGCAGTAAAAATCCTAAGAATTGCTTCTACTCATTTGTTCTTGCAGCAAGAAAGGTATGTACTATCGAAAGAAAATTCAACCGAACGCTTAAGTATTGTTAATGACTTTTGAGTCTTACTCTGTAAAAACATGTTTCTTCTACTAAGACGGTATTGGCTTTATCCGAAAATAGTGTCTGTTCGGCCGGGACCAAGAATTTTTGGCGAACGCAGGCAATAGTAATTATTTTGATCGAACCATAAAAAGCTTAATAAGTTGAAACACATAGCCTTTTCACTCTTGACAACTGTTTTCAATAACATTTATAATGTCACTGCGTACTAAGCATTTTGATTGAGAATTGTCATTCTGATTCAGATGAGCTGTTCGCCTCCCAGTAATGTAGAACCGTCCTTTTTTCCGCCCAAAGGAAAAATCCTTTTTTCCCGCCATACGACCAACAAGAACAAAGTTTCCCCCAAATAAGGATACAAAATTGACATAGCGCCCCCGAATAACTAGTTTTGATCCCATGTTGAACTTCATGGACTTCCACGTTTCACGACATCCGTTCCCCATCCGATTGGGATTTTTGAGATGGCGTCTTGCAATTCACGCTTTCTTTTTCAGAGATTGAACTTCGTGAGGTGTTGATCAAGATACCGTATCAGAAGTGAAGAAACTTCATAAAGGGCCATCGACAATCTGCTTCTTCGAGTTTCTCACCTCGCCGACAATTAAAATCCACGATTCCCTTTCTCATCATTGGCAATACAGTGTCATACATAGATATCTTAACACAGTAATCAACAATGGCTCGTATCATCGCTCTTACAACCCTCCTCTCAACGGCAGGTGCCTTTGCGCCATCCAGTGTGCAGCCTCAACGAAATGCTGTCTCTCTTTCGATGTCGGATGCCGTCATCGAAACTCCTCCCGCGCCTCTGACGGCCTGGGGTAACAAGATCTCAAACATTCGAGCTCTTCAGGAAGAAATGCGAAAGCAAGAATTGCCAGAATTCGGACCCGAGATTTCGGCATCCGATCTCGGAATCGCCAGCGACGACAAGGCCGCACAACTGGCCTATTTCAAAGAGAATGCCATGGAAATCAAGCAAAAGATGCAGGACCACGGCGCCGTCATCTTCCGCGGTTTCGATTTGATGAAAGAACAGGATGGATTCCAAGAATTTTACAATGCGTTGGAGATGAAGATCTGCCAAGATCCTCTTCAATCTGTCTCTGCCAGACCCACCGCCGACGGAAAGAAGGATTCTCCTGTCTACGAAGCAGTCAACAAAGAAAGCCGAAAGAACTTTTTCATTGGTATGTATGAATTGCTCTTTCTGTGGATCGATCAAACGAATAAGTTTGACGAATGCAGTGCATTAATTTTTGGGCAACGAAGAGCAACATTTCTAACCTGTGAATATTTTATTCTTTTTCGACAGGTATGCACAATGAATTTGTTGGTACCCGTGCGCCTCGAGCAGCTGCTTTTGTTTGCTTCAAGGCAGCAGAAGAGGGTGGAGAATTTTTGATTGCCGACGGTCGCCGAATGTTCCGTGATTTGGATTCTGATCTTGTGGAAGAACTTTACAACCGAAGCATTCGATACTCGGTCATGGAACTTCCATTCTTCGGATGGGTCGACAATCTCCCAGAACCAATCCAGGGTCCAGCAATGGGTGGATTGAAAGGTCTTGTTTCGGCTGCCATCAATGCTAAGGTTGACTTTGATGTTGACATGCTCTGGGGTGAAGGTGGATACGACAACACAAAAATGTTGCAGGCTCGCTCGCCAGGACAACCTCCTATTGTTGAGCACCCTGTTACCGGAGAGCCTACCTGGTTCTGCAACGTCCATTCGCATTCGTCGGTCCTGCGCAAAAACCGTGAATCTATGTAAGTCGGTTTACAATGATGGAAAATTTATGAATGACTCTTTCCACGGCGGATATCTAACAGCACTTTCAACTCTCTTGACAACCAATTTTTTTCTGTCATTCCAAAATTTCGATTTAAAGCTACGGAGCTGAGCGATTCGAAGACGGAGCTTCCCAGATCAACAAATCTGATATGTACTTTGGCGACGATGGCCTCATCAGCAACGAGCAATTGGAGGAGATGGACAAAGTTACGATGAAGAACGTGCGATATGTTAAGATGTCCGAAGGAGACGTTGTTCTTTTGGATAACTACAAATGCATGCACGGACGAAACGTTTTCGAGGGTACAAGAAAACACGCCGTCGCTTGGTTCGAAGGCTGGGCAGGAGAGGAAGAAATGAAGAAGGCAAGTGCCAAGCTTCAATCTGTCTCTGCTTAGAAATCTTTCATAAATAAGACGACGAATGGCTTTCATAAACGAGGAGATTTCTCGACTCGTGCTAGTACTTGCTCAAACATAGATAAGAAAAACGCTGTAGAAAATTGAAGAAAAAGTATATTAGCAAGTTGTTTATTTTTTACGTATAGTCTATTGTAGCTCGTGGACTTTACCACGTTTATTCGATTCAAATCGTATCAGGAGAGACTCTATCTATGTCCATTTATTCCTGAATAGATATTGATCGAAAGAGAGTTTTTTGGAAGAACATTTTGCGCCTTTCAAGAATGAGCTTCTTGTTGTCGAGCATTTTTCCGGTGGGACAAACTATGAGAGGGTAAATAGCTGTCTTTTTCTTTCGAATCACAGGCTTCGTTGGTGGCTCGATAATGGAAGAATTTCGAGAGACTCCCAAACAGAGGTTGGTAATGCCATCCAGAATCCCAGAACACACCATGTCATGTTTCGATGATGCTAGACCCGTGGCAAAAGTAGATGATGAGATGGTGCGGTTGATTTCGAGAGATTTGATTGTAGAATGTTCTATGTGGGATGTGTGTGATCTTGGAAGACATCTTCTAGGCACTGGCGAGGATAGTGGTGGCGATGGTATCGATACTGCACTCATACCAATATATCCAAGTTCATGAGACTGTCTCCCGACTTTTGATGGTGACTTCGTCGTTATGCATTTTGAAAGTTGAGTCCGTTTGGTTCTTATTTGGGCCCGCATTTTGGTTGATTCTTTTGCATTCACTTCGTTTTCTTTGTCGCAGTAAAGTGTGAGCCGAAATGAATTTTCACTTTTATAGGTTAACGTTTTTGATGTGATTGAGTGAAAAACATCAACATTCCGATGCGATGAGTTTTGTGTCTGTGGCAGCCCAACTTGATTTCCCTATTTATTCTTAATTTTCGTTCAAATCGTGAAACACAAGCGATGCTCGGCGTGCTCGATAATGGTATTTAGGAGGAAATCGTTTGGTAGCGAGATAGGTTAACGAGCCAACGGCAAAGTTAACGCCAACAAGCGATCGCGCTCAAAAACGTGTCAAAAAACTTGGAGACACAACGCATATGTGGTGGTACGATGTTAAGGTTAAGGTTTATCGGCTCAACTAGCTAAATCGCCATTACAAATCAAACGTTAAGCAATAATTGAATTACCGTAGTCAAACCTTGAAAACAGAATAGTCTGCGAGCTGAACGCGTCCCCACCAAATTCGAACACGGCTTCATTAATTTCATTCACGTTTGATGATTCATTCATTTCAAATCGTGCCTTCCTTGCTTCGTCATCAGAAATTGGATTTGGAATTGGGACACGAACACCCATTTACAGAACCCTAAACAGCTATCCTTATCGAAGTAGCTATTCACAACTCGCATAAGGGGAACGCAAGGCACAAGACCTGCGGAAACAAGTATTGAATTTTGAGATAGACACGGTTCCGCAAAGATGGGAGGATCACTTAGTACAGTAGGAAAGACAGCAGTATCACGGTGTGACAACAATGCGCCAGTCGACAACAATGGTCCGCCTCCAATGAAACGGGTTCTATCCATCGAAGAAAAAATGTGGAATAAGGTACGACCTTTTATTTCGATTTGGGAAGCTAGTGTTTTCTTTTATCCTTCAATCTCCCTCGCATCATGATGTTTTCTGACTCTTGCTTTTTGATTTACTGTATCTGAATCGCAAATAGGTCAAGAGAGAACCCTTGGTCCCCATAGGCTGTGCCGCAACCGCCTTCTTTCTGGCATCTGGTATTAAATCCTTCCAAAACCAGGATCCACGAAGGGGGCAGAAAATGATGCGCCTTCGTGTTGGTGCTCAATTTGCGACTCTTGCAATGTTCGTGTTTTACGTTGGAGTCGACAACATCAACTTTGAAATCGCGTAAGTTTTGCCTTTTGTGCTCTTTAGAACAACGACCCTGAAAATTTTGGGTTCGAACTGACTGATTTTTACTCCATCTCATCTCTTTTGATTTACAGGCCACAATACCAGAGAGCAAAAAAGAAAGAGAAAGAGGAAGAACTACTGAGACAACAACAGCAGCAGCAAAATTAGGAATGATTTTCAATTGATCAGTTTTCCTAATTTCGATATCTATAGATAAATCATTTAACAAACACATTCGTAATCTTATTCTTCTCCGATGTCTACTTTATTTAACTACGGAGATCGTGCCATATCCTGTTGATACCATCACCAATCAAGATTCGTCAATGCAAAGTCACAAATCCATCTTGCGATGCTGGTTTTCAGAGAATTAGTTGACAGTGACTCGTCGATCCCTCGCTATCAGGCGTTGGATAATCTCGTCCTTTTCCAAGCAATCTCGAATATTGATTTGCAATTCTCTCGCAATCGCTCGAAGATCTGCGATAGATTTCGTGGTCAAGGGAGACAGCGAACGGAGGTAGTCTCGCAAATAGGGTCTTTCGACGTTCCCGGCGTGCAGTATACGGTTGACCATTTCGTCCTTGTTTGTGCATTCCGACAAACTGACTTTCATTTCCGAAGCAACGACTCGCAGTTGCGAAACGCTCCATGTCGAGAACATGAGTGGAGAAAGTACCAACGGGTCTTCCGTTCCTGTGATGCCCATGTTGACAAAGGTTTCAATCATTTCTTCGCGCTCTAGGCAATAGGATAAATCAATGTGTAGATCCCGTCCCAGGGTTTGTAAATGATTTATCGTGTAATGGTCAAAAGTGGTTCGAAGATCAACACCGGAACGAGTCAAATCATTTATGGTAGATACATCAACCTCGTCAACGTCCATTTGTCTCGACCCTTGTGCTTCGGGCTGACTTGTTGATTCGGTAACCGGATCGCTGATATTTTCTGTTGTCGTAGTAGGTTGCTCAGAACGATTTTCAGTGGGTATTGAATTCTGGGTATTTGATTCTAAAGAACTTTGGTCGACGGAAATATTTCCACCCTCGTTGTCCATTGAAGAAAGGCTTTCTGTGTGCGGCATCGTTGGGGTAACAATCGTGGTGTTGTCTTCATTCCGGCGAGGGAACATCTCCACCACTTCCTCGTCCATTATTTCATCGTCCATTGTACTGTTTGTTGCGACCGATTCATCCGGAGCCTCCGAATCTTCGTTGATTGTCTCCACTAGTACTGCATCGTCATTCTCGGAATCCATTTCCAATACGGCATCGTTGCTCTCGGAATCCATTTCCACATCGACCCATCCCTTGTCGTCCGTCGTTGGGTTGGCTATTGTCTCGTAATTGCACAGGGGATCCGTATCTTCCTCCGATTCGGATCGAATCAAAACCAGTCGCCCACTGTTTTCGAAAACGGTAATCATATCCGATTTCATGAGAACGTCTTCCTTTCGGAAAAAGACACCTGCTTCCGCCATGGTGCGCTTCAATTGTGAGATTTTCATGTTTTTCAATACCTCGAGCTCGTACTGAACGGGTTCCGGAGACGGAATAATATCAATCCAGTCGTTGTCAATCAAGGCCTGGATTAACTCTTTCTTTTCCAGTGCCCCCGACAAGTGGTCGCTTGTACAGCTCCTTGAGATCCGAGACCGTCATTCGTTTTAATTCGTGCATGGCAAATCGTGGTTTCCTCAACTTCATTCGCTTCGATTCCGTCCCTCCTCGTACTGTGGATAATCGGTGGGGAGCTCGTACCGGCACACCGGACACGTGCACGAATGATTGGACAACCAGTCAATGATGCAGTGCGTGTGAAAGATATGGGCGCAGGGCAGCCGTGGTCACAAGATCGTCGAGATTGTTTTCCTCCAAACAAATGCAACACTTCCCGGTTGTTTGGATCAATCAAATCCTCCGGGGCAACCCTGATCGTGGGAAGCTTCTTGATGGCCTTCATGGATGCGGGTGGAGCGCGTTGGGGTGGTGCCTGCTGTGTTGGTTGTGGCCGTTGTTGTGCTTGTCGTTGTCGAGGACGTTGTCGACGAGTCCCCGCCGTCGACGGGGCCGACCTGCTCTCGCCTTGTTGTTGTCGGAGAGGGTCGGTTGCGTTGTGAAAGGCATTTCTTATATTCCTAAACATTTTGGTAATTTAAAAGATCTTTTGATCTTTGTTTGCACGGTGTTGTTGTTGTTATTAATTTAATTCGTGTTGTGCAAAAAGAAAAAGAACTCGGCGATGGCATCTGATGAGTGAAGTCCGTGCGGACGTTGTTTCTCTCCTGCTAGTCGCTACAGTACTGTATGCCTCTTTCGTACGATTCAAACCCGTGACAAAAAATCATACGCCACTACGCAAAAAATCACAAAACGACTTGAGCAACTTCCGGCCGCAACTACGTACGACCTCGCTATTCGATCAAAACAATTTGAGTCGTAGTGTCCATTCAGTGCAGTCAGCAAACAAAAGCTTCAGGGTCCAATCCGGGAATCGAACCCGGGACCTCCTGCACCCGAAGCAGGAATCATGCCTCTAGACCAATTGGACGCGAAAAGCTATTCCAACACAAATTCGGGCAAGTTTATATACTCTTGACAATAATGCATGGTGACACGATGTTGGCCAATGTCAGACTCTTGCAACAAACAAGAGTGACGAGGACGCAAGTTTTTGAATGAATCGTTCCCAAAATAACTTCCGACCCCTTGTGACATTGACATAGCCTCATTCTCGCTTCACGAACACATTCAACAAACAAATGTTCCCACAAAACAAAAGAGGACAAGAGAACGAGCTATCATTCATAAACCCTAGTTGAGGTATTTATTTGATTTAGTCAAGAGGAGCATTGTCTGTCAGCTGGGCATCATGTGGAATACCAATAGACGCTAGTAGCAAAAAGTCGAGCGAGAATTCGGAAGTTGTTGTCGTTGTCGTGACATGGGACATTGATACATACCACTCTAGTGCAAGTACATTTGGTGTGATAAGGCACAAGCAGAATACTGGCGGGCCATTGGCATTTTTTACATACCGGGCACAGTCCTTCGACAGCACTGTACGATGCAACGTGCCAACGAAACCGTACAGCACCGGCGACATCGAGCCGTGTATTTGGCTCCTACCGGCTGTCGATCTACAGCACTTTTCCTCAAACAAATCCTACGATTCCTTTGGAAACGACACGTACGAGGACAATGACAACTACTGTGGAAGATCTCCGGATACCGTTGTTTGTGGAGATTCCAGGACGACGAGAATTTGCGATTCCCCAGTCACCTCACCACCAACTTCCGGTGGTTCCAACAACCACAACAACCACAATATAATCTCTCCGGTATTTACGCCCTACGAATTGTATCAGCCGGACGACCAACATATTGAATCGCTTACCGGTGCACCGGCGGTGTCGAAAACGACTCCGCAAAGTATTCTCTACGATATATGCGGTCGATATCCGATTTTTGTCTCTTGATTTTCGTGTGCTTGATGGGACTCTTTTTCCACGTCGAGGTTCAGGTGGTCAAGGAACGAACCAAACGGGGACGGGTTGTGGTTCAGAAAAGCAATGCAGCAGACGAAAGACGACGGCGGCGTCACGAGTATCAGTCGACCGATCTTCTGCGGCCGCTGCAACAATATTCGCCATCCAATTCCTATCTGACGCCAGATGACATGGTATAGCGACAACTCGAACATGGGACGGACTAAATAAATAGACGGAATTTAAAGTGAAGCGAGACAAAGCGAACACAAAATGGAGTTCGGAATAGCGTTTTATTTGAAAAAGATAAATAAGCTTATTATTATCGCTTCGTGAACCAATATCCTCTTGATTTATGCCTAACAACTTGACCAAAAAATGGTGTTCGACGGAAATGTAGCTTGAGAAATTTTCGCACATCATACAGAGGATGCAACAACGACCTTCTCAAAATCGTTTCGTCGTGAGCTGTATCGAATAAAATTGTAGTCTGAAAAATGCATAATATAATCCCCATTATGGATCGGAATCAGGAACAGGTGAGGAGCCGGTCGCAGTTTGAGTGCTCGTCTTATAGGTTTCTGTTCGTTGCTTTTTGTGAGCGGGACCCTCTGGGATCATGTCAGCAGCTGCCTTGAGCACCGGGATGCATAGATGAGGATAATTCTTCATTTCTTCTTCGAAAGAACTGTTTCCGGTCACTTGACGAAGATTCGCCATGATGAATTCGATACATGCCCGCGACAACCGTTGAGCATTGAAGTCTTCGGTAGCCCCGTACATTCTAGCAACAGTGTGAACATACATGTGGTTTCCGAATAAGTTCGTGTTCAATCAGACGTTTGAGATCTCGAAGAAGCCACATGTCAGATAAATGCAACATCGACAGCAAATCGTCGGTTTCAATGTCACGGATTTTCTTGATCCGGTTGGTGTAGATAAATTCCAGCATGTTTGTAATGTGTTCGGGAGAAAAGCTAGGTTCAACCTTGATTGTACAAGTTTCGGACTCTCGGAAAGCTACAGGATCACTCTTGGTATCTGACGAAGAAGCATTGGTCCGGAAAAGCGACTTGAAATAATCTGTTCGATGCGGTCAATATACACTTGTGAGCTCGAATTTTGACAATATTCTCGGACTTCTCGTCACCTTCTTCAATATTCATGCTACTACTATCGATAGGATGAACTTCAAAAATGGCGTCCATATGCTCCTCATCGTCCAATAATTCTCTCATATCCCGGAAAAATTCATCGTCATCCGCTGCTTCTTCTGGTGGTTCTGGCTTTCTTCGTTTGCGAACCATGATTGTGTCCCCTCTTTGCAGCTGGACGGACTCTGGGGTAGTCTTCAGTTTTCTAATGGATTCACAAAGTAATACTCCAAGTCATCTTTTCTCAATCCGTGGTACTTTGCGTAGTGGCGAAACAGAGACGAAAACCGCTGCGTCTTGAGCATGAGACAAGAGTAATTTGTCTCTGCTGTTACCCGACGAATCGTGTTTTCAGAACCCGTCAAATACAAGTCTTCTTCGGCCTAACATATAGATAGAGAATGATAAAAAGGCATTGCACATTTAGAATTAAGTTGCAAGCATAGAAGAACATATCAAGAAGTACGAGAAGGCTAACAATCCTCACCTTGACAGTAAACTCAACATGTTCGTTCATGTTGCTATTGCCTCCGCCGCCCCCTCCTTGGCGTCCATTGTTGTTTGCCATTGTTTCTGACTATTATATACCTCTTGTGACTACCTTTGAATATGTATAGGTTGGATGGAGAAGGATCCAGAGCGTCTGACGCCGTTTTGGTTCTGATGTGTGAGTGAGGTTCGTTACTGTTCTCTCGATCTCTTTTATCTCGTGTCGGTTGGTGCTCAATTTTCCGGCTTCCGGCTTTGTTTTTTCGTTTCCGATCGTTGGAGAAAAACGCGCTGCGCCGGCATTTTTAACCAACTCGTGTTTTAAAACTCATCGTAGGATTCAAATTGCACATGTCGGTTCGTGTTTTATCGCGATCGATAAAACGGTAGAAAATGGAACAGCAGCGAACCGGGGATCGTTCTCTGCTCGAAGGTATATATTACCCTACTAGCGTATGTATGAAAGCAATGTTCGTATGGAATCGCATGGAATCACGAAACAACGTCGCGCCTCTCACTACTACACGTTCTACACGATTTACATGCACCAACGAAATCTCGACAATCTGACAGAATTCTCAAATTCCGCACTCGTCGTCGATCTTTTTGTCTTTGTGAAAAAAACAGGTGACTCACTCTCAAATCAAATCTCAGAATACTGTATCACAATTTCCGAAACAGCTTCCAAGAAAACAAGTGTAGTTGACCAAGACATCTGAATTTTCTCCCATGTTTGCCTTGAAAACCTCCACCGCTGCAGTGGGTCGTCGCATCAGCAAGAATGCGTTTCGATCCTTGTCCTCCTCTTCGTCCGGAGCATACCTAAACCGCGATCTGAAGGACCAAGATCCCTGAGCTTCTTGCATTGATCGAACAGGAAAAGGCAAGACAACGAAACTCGTTGGTTCTTATTGCTTCCGAAAACTTCACGAGCAAGGCCGTATTGGAGGCCTTGGGATCTGTTCCTTTCGAACAAGTACAGTGAAGGATACCCCGGTGCCCGATACTATGGAGGAAACGAAAACATCGATCAGGTCGAATTGCTGTGTCAAAAGCGTGCCCTCGAAGCTTTCCAGCTCGACCCGGAAGAATGGGGTGTGAACGTCCAGTCCCTTTCCGGATCACCCGCCAACTTCCAGGTTTACACGGCCCTTTTGGAAACTCACGATCGAATCCTTTCGCTCGACCTTCCGCACGGTGGTCATTTGTCGCACGGTTTCCAAACCCCCGACCAAGAAAATCTCGGCAGTTTCGAGATATTTCGAATCTATGCCTTACCAACTGGATCCATCGACGGGAACTATCGATTACGATCAGATGGAGAAGAGCGCCGAGCTCTTCCGACCCAAGCTTATCGTGGCCGGTGCTTCGGCGTATGCCCGTTTGATTGACTACGAGAGAATCCGAAAGATTGCCGACAGCGTAGGTGCCTACGTCCTGGCCGATATGGCACACATTTCGGGTCTCGTTTCGGCGAATGTGATCCCTTCGTGCTTTCCATATGCGGATGTTGTGACGACCACCACCCACAAGTCCCTCCGAGGTCCTCGTGGTGCGATGATTTTCTACCGAAAGGGACAAAAGGGAACCGATAAGAAGGGAAACCCCATCATGTACGACCTGGAAGAAAAGGTCAATTTCGCTGTCTTTCCCGGACTTCAGGGTGGACCGCACAACCACACCATTGGTGCCCTAGCCACTTGCCTCAAGCAGGCCAACACGGCAGAATTTGTTGAGTACCAAAAGCAGGTGCTTAAGAACGCTTCTCGACTCTCCGATGAATTGAACAAGAGAGACTACCAGCTCGTTAGTGGGGGAACCGACAATCACCTTGTGTTGGTCGATTTGAAGTCCTCCCGCAAGATTGATGGAGCCCGCGTCGAACGAATTTTGGAGATGGCATGCATCGCTACCAACAAGAATACTATCCCCGGAGACAAGTCTGCCTTTGAATCCTGGTGGAATTCGAATGGGAACTCCGGCGCTGACTTCTCGAGGGACTGGTCGAGGAAGATTTTGCAAAGGTTGCCGAATTCTTTGATCGGGCCGTTGCCATTGCTGTTGAGCTCAAGAACACCGAAGAAGGCAAGAAGTTGAAGGGCTTCAGGCAGATGTGTGCCGTCGGACCTTCGGTTCATCCAGACTTGGAAGCCCTCCGAAAGGAAGTTTCGGATTTTGCTTGCCAGTTCCCTACTGTTGGATTTGAAGAGAGCTGATATGGAATACGAGGGAGAAGTACAACTGTTGACTTTGTTGCCTAATCACCGAAGCTAGATAACGATTTTTTCGACAATTCATGTTGGTACATATGCAAACGCTAATTATCATAAAAAGTAAATCAAGATACATGCTTTTACAGTTTGATTTGTTCAAAATAGGATTGTATAGTTACTAGCGTTAAGTAATTTAGGTACACTCAATCAATTGGAATTATCAATAGTTTTCAATAGGCCGCGACACAGTCGCCAACCGTCGCAGCTCCCGACGCCAAACGTTCTGTGATTTCTGTGACAACAGTGCTCTGTCGCCGCAGCAACAAGTCCGCCTCCGCGTACGCCCACTTGAGCATGTCTTCTTTTTCTTGCTCTGCTCCTACAGTCTAGCCACCACAAGTCTTCGTTAGTTTACCAAACTAGACTTTTCGAGTCGGATCCATAAAACCACCCTGCCTCACGAGGGTCCGATTGGATCAATTGCGGATGCTTTTCACTCTCCATTGCAACCGGTGCCATGAGCCAAACCAACATTTTCATCATACCGTTATTTGTCAAGAGTGGATCGATGTCATTATCAGGTTGTGAGGATTCTGCAACCATCACGGCAGCCTCCAAAGCATTTGGTTTGAACGAAAAGCATGGTAAACCCAGAGTATAAGCAACAAAAAAGGCCGCTGCCTCGCACTCGCATTCTCTTTCTGTATCGACGTTGATGAGTCTGTTGAAGCCCTTTAACGACGGTTCCTGTCAAAGCACCAGACCCTAATCCGAGGGGCAATTCTTGTGGTAGTTCCACCTTATCTTTTGCAAACGTATTGGTTCCGAATTTAAGCAAATCGTAAAAGTTGTCCAAGGCACCGATCGCGACGATGAGCACCCAAATAAAGTTGGTAGCTGTGCTGATTGGTTCGAGATCGAGTATACCGGCGACCCAGCAAAATCCCAAGACTCCGGAAACGGCAAGCGCGCTACTAATTTCAGAACCTCTTTCATCGGTCGGGATTTCTGGCAAGTTGGCCAAACGCTCTCCTCTGGTTCTGGTAACTCCATCTGGGCATCGGACCTTCGAATTGGTCATGGTCGGCAATTGTGTGATATCGCGCTGCAAAAGTCCATACTGTGAAACGCTTCCATTTTTCGCCGATAAGCTAATGACCTTTGCCATTGTCTTGGAATCTTTGGAAGCGGCTGCGGCCTAAATATCGAAAAAGGATTTAGTAGCATGTTAGAAAATCTGTGCCAACGCAACAAACGCAAAACTCTATAACGAACATTGCAACTCACAGTCGACTAACGCCATCAAAGAACGACTGCCCGCTTTCACCCTCCGTGCGTTCATTTCTTCCAAAAGACTGATGGGATCGTCAAGCATGACAATGACATCGTCTCCCGAAAGCGACGGCTCGTCTAGGATCTTGGCGCAGAGTCCCGTCAAGACGGCATCGTACTGGTCACTCTCGTCGAGATTCGAAAAGGCAGAGGCCAGCTGCGACTGCAAGGAGGAACCCGCGGCCACCAATCCTTCCATCATTCCCTCGTTCTCCTCGGTCGCGTGAAGTTTGACGGAACGAATTGTTTGGGATGCAGGCGCTAAAAAGGCACCTGCCTCCGTCAAGGCAAGCATCAGTATCACAGACTGAACGAACATGATTGACACTCTCATCATCAATTTTCAAGAACCTCTGGTTTCTGTCCGATGGAATCGGCAACAAAGTGTGGTCTTTCTGAGTCTTTTGTGAAAGAAAGGTATCTCTCAAAAGTCAATGCGGAGAGGACGTGTTGGATGGATACGCATATCAGATATGGTCGCTACAACTGCATTTGATGTTGAGTTCTTTCTGTACGAGCTCATTCAAATTTTTACTGATGTTTGATTGGTCGCATCGTGTCAATGGATTTTCAAAACTACCGTTCGAGTTCCCTACACAAATAGCGCGATTGCATTTTGAACTTTTGAGATCTCGTGCTATCACGTCATTGACGTCTTCAACTGTACAATACCATATTGTACTCTTTCAATGTACGGAACATATGTATGTTCCCACTAACTGCAATCCTACTTTTTCCAAATTTTGAAGCCAAGACTTTCTTTCTGTCTAAAGTAGATTACACATTCGTAAATGGCATTAACAGAGTATAGAATACTAATACCACTTCTTCGAAACATTGGCAATGATGATCAACTCTACTCTATTCATTTCCGCGTTATTTTTTCTTTCTACCCATCTGTTTCCACGTTTCCGGATCGTAAAGATCTTTCCCTTCCTCCCAGGCTTGCAGCCGCAGTGTTCCAACCTTGGCCAAGAGCTTTTGGAAAACTCCCGGAAAAAATCGATTGATATACAATCCCGATAGCATCGGTTGTGCCGCGATCCAGGATTCCGACTTGCGCATCATCATGCTGCTCATGTAGAGGCTGACACATCGGTCGATGGACATTTTCAGCTTGCTGCCCTTTTTCTTCTTCTTCTTCTTCTTGTCATCGCTATCGGTGCTGGAACCATCATTGGGACTACTCCCACCGATGTAGCTGCTGTGAAAGGAGGTGTCGATTCGTGCCCCGGGCAGACGAGTTTGACGTCCAACCAGGGATTCTCGGCTCGCAGCGTGTTGAAATATCCGTGCACCGCGTGCTTGGAGGCCGCATAGGACGACGACAACGGCAATCCCACCAGGGCACCAACCGACGAGGTGACCACCAGTTGCTGTTTTTTGGTGTCTTTCAGCAAACCGCGTTCCAACAATTGGTGGGTGAGTGCAATCGGTGCCAGGGCATTGATTTGAAAGATTTCGGACTGTCGACTCGGATGACGTTCGGTCGGCGGGTTTGAGCTGGCCCTCGACCGGCATTCAGCAGGACACAGTCCAAATCATCGTCTCCCAAATATGATTTCCAGAGTGGACATGGCGCGATCGAATTCATCTTGCGGGGCTGTCATGTCGAGGGGAAGGACGGAAATATTTAACGACGAGTTGTCGCTGGAACAGTCATCGGCAACAAACTGGAGGCGTTCCGACGATCGTCCCGTCAATATCAGATTCTTGACTCCGTATTTCGAAGCCCGCACAGCCAGCTCTTTTCCGATCCCACTCGAGGCGCCCGTGATCCAAATGGATTTGCCGTGAAAGAATCGTTTCAGTTTTCGCTCATTGACAAAGAATTTGTCGTATAGAAACAGCGTCGGATCGGCGTCCATGAATCCGGCAAAGGACATGGCAAAGGCAGTCGTCCCCAATGCTACCGCATAGGGTAGAGCGATGGCTACCATTTGGAACTGCTTTGGTGTTTTGTTTCTTCCACAATGATGTGTCGAAAAACATCAAAATTATGTGAGGATAGTCGAATTGCGTTTTTTGGCTTTGGCCATGCAAGTACGTACGTACAATCACGTAGATCTGGTACAACAGATGAAACCGATCCTATTTCAAGCCGCGGAATAATCGTTCGTCGCGCAAAAAAAGCTGGATTTACTGCATATAACTTTCTCATCACCTGGAACTTGAAACTCTTTCATCAAAATCTCATTAAAGGAGGTTGTTGTTATTCTTCTTTGCAACCCTGTACCATATCTTGTGCAATCATGAGTTCGCGTACTTCCAACAAAACCGCACTCGTGGTGAATTTCTCTTCCGTTGGAAAGAATCCGCTGCAACCCTCTCGGCGTGAATCTTCGTCGGTATATATGGGAAGCTTTGGACAAGCGGAGAAAGATGATTCCATTGGGAGTGTCATTCTGTATGGGGGTGCTTCCAATTTTTCGGCGGGAGCGGACTTGAGCGAATTCGGACAGCTGAACAATGCAGTTCCACCAACGAAAGAAGAAGGGAAAAAAGTTTTTTCCCGCTCATTGAATTGGTCCCAAAGATTGAGAATTTTTCCAAACCCGTCGTGGCCGCCATTTCCGGAAACGCCCTCGGTGGAGGTCTGGAGGTCGCCATGAGTTGTCATTATCGCGTCACGGACGCGAGCGGCAAGTTTGGCCTCCCGGAGGTTCACGTCGGTGTCATTCCCGGGGCGGGAGGAACCCAACGGCTTCCTCGATTGGTGGGGGCGATCAAGGCCCTCGAAATGATTTTGACGGGAAAATCCATCAATGCCCAAAAGGCAAAGAAACTCGGATTGGTGGATCACGTAGCAACAAATACGTCTTTGATCGAATCAGCGAAAAAATTTGCCGAGTGGGCCGAACTCATGCCGCTCGACGACCGAAGGGTGGGAACCAAAAAAATCAAAGAATCCCCTCAACAACTGCAAATGATTGTCCAGGGAGCATCTGCCAAGCTTCCACCTGTCGAAAGTGGCGGAGAGGGCGTCCGAGCGGCTCTGGAAGCCGTCGGTGCTTGCGGTCTTCCCATCGAACAGGGCTCGGCGATCGAACTCAAACAATTTTTCAAGACGCTCGCCGGAAACCAGGGCATTGCCCGACGACACGCCTTTTTTGCCGTGCGCAAGGCCCAAAAGATGCTGGGGAAAATCAGCAACAAGAGCCATCCGCTGTTGCAAAAGTCCTTTCGCAATAAAGAGGTGGCAGTGGTCGGAGCCGGACTCATGGGCAGCGGGATATGCATGGTGCTCCTGCAGGCCGGATTCACGGTGCATTTGGTGGATGTTTACAAACAGGCCCTGGACAAGGGCGTTGGATTCCTAAAGGGAACGATTCAGTCGTATGCCAAGCGAGGCAGACTATCCCCAACGAAAGCCAAGCAGATGCTGGCATCTCTGAAACCAACTCAAAAATTCGAGGACTTGTCCAAGTGCATCTTGGTAGTCGAGGCTGTGATTGAAAACATGAAGATCAAAAAGAAGATTTTTGGAACCTTGGACAAGATCACGCCTAAAGGTTGTATTCTATTGAGCAACACTTCGACTTTGGATGTTGATGAAATGGCTTCAGCGTGAGTTTATTATTCAGTGCGTTCGTGTGGTATCGATTTTGTGGATCTATCTCTCTGACACGAAACTTCGCTCTTTCTATAGTGTGTCTCTTTCCCGTCGACCTCTGTTTGGTGGATGGCATTTCTTTTCTCCCGCGCACGTCATGAAGCTTGTGGAAATTGTTCGCGGAACGGAAACCTCCATGGAAACAGTGTGCGTGATGCAGCATCTTACAAAACGTGTTGGAAAGATTGGTGTAGTCGTAGGAAACTGCGACGGCTTTGTTGGAAATCGGTTGTTGATCTCCTATGGTGCCGAGACGTGCTTGCTTCTGGAGGAAGGAGTAGCTTCGGTACGGTCGGTGGACAAGGCCTTTTTGAAATTTGGCATTGCTCTTGGTCCATTTCAAATGGCGGACATGGCTGGACTCGACGTTGGGTATAATATTCGAAAACAACGAGGTTGGGTAAGCAACACTGGAGTACAGGCAGCCAACAAACCTGCTCGATACCCCGAAGTCGCAGACGTCATTGTAGCAGAGTTCAAACGTCTGGGCCAAAAAACAATGAAGGGCTGGTACGATTATGACAAGAAGGTTGGAAGAGGACGAAAGCCTATCCCCAGCAAAGAGGTTGCCGATTTAATTGGTCGGTATGCCCAGAAAAACCGTGCCCCCTTTTCGGAACAGCAAATGGTTGAGCGAGTTTTGTTCCCAATGGTCAACGAAGGTTTCAAGTGTTTGGAAGAAGGAATTGCCGACAAACCTTCCGATATTGATGTGATTTATGTATATGGATACGGCTGGCCAATCTTCCGGGGAGGACCCATGTACTGGGCCGACCACGAAGTCGGACTCAAGTACCTCCTTCGACGCCTAGAAGAATTCTCGAAACAATTTCCTAACACTCCCTATTACACGCCTAGCAACTTGCTGAAAACGTGCGTCACCATGGATTTGACCTTGGAGGACTACTTCAAGCTTGGTCTCTTCAAGAAACAGAACGGATTATCGAAATTGTAATTTCTATAAATTTTAAATTGAATTTAACTTGCAGCTTAACAACGAAAATCTAATATTCTTTCGTAGTGATGGCGACTTGATTCGCGCGCTGAAATAGAAAGATCGCGTCGTCATCAAATGTACGAACGCGAGTGAAAGATCGGAAGCTGATGTTGCGTAATAAAATCTGAAGTATCGATCGGATCAGAAAGTCCTACGGTTTTCAATTGTATTCGTCTCAACGATTGATCCTCGTGCAACCAGTTTCTACACAATAAACTGAAAAGTATAGTGGGCATGTCTTTGTCGCGGAAAGTAACCCTTCTTGCACTTTTGTTTGCGACCATCAGTCATCAGTGCCCAGTCGTTGCTCCAAGTGCGATCCCATCAAACCTCAAGACTAGCCGGGACATCGGCACTCCCGCGCATATCCTGTGGTCAAACTATATTGGATATGGCATCTACAGGTTATGACTTGAACAAGTCGTCAGATAGGATGGAGGGACCCCCTCACGTAGAAACAATTTTGTTCGTTGAATGCGGATTTGGAAATGATAGCCATGGTGAGTTCCGATGCCCACTATCCCAGTTGCTGTATTTTGAAATGCCAAGTTTTAGAGCTCACAAATTTTGGATCATTTGATACCACTTTCGTTCTTTACAGGCCAATCAGCAACAAAAGCGGCAGTTAGGGCATGTAGAAATGCCATCGAGTTCAATTCCATCCCATCTGTTGCTCGACTCGTTCCGAATGGCTACGACGGGTTGAAACTAGACGTACTTCTCGCCGTTCCTGCCAAATACAAAGAATCTCTTGACTTATCGAAGGTCGAAGAAGTATTTCCATATGGTTCTATTCGATTTCAGATTCAGGATGGTGGAATGGTAGCTCCGAGCGGAATTGCGATAGATTCACTAGGAGATAAAAACGACGACATGGTTGTTGTGTGCGTAGCTGTTTCTGTTGGTTACTAGATGAACTGAAACACTTATGTGGATGCTATGCAAGTCTATAGAGATAAGATAAAGTAAATGTCAAATAATGCATTGCTTCCGAATCTAATTAGCATATTTAGGCGTGTGCAACGACAACAAGGTCGTCGATCTTCATCATCATTGATACGCATTCTGTTGCCAATTGAATGGCAGATGTAGACACAAGAAGAGGTTGAACAATGTTCAAGCCGTACATATCTGCTACCTTCATTTTCTTCACGTTTATTCCCGCTCCCGCGATTCCTTCCGCGTGTTGCTTGCGAAGCTCCGTAACAACGTCAATTGGTTTCATTCCTGCGTTTTCTGCAAGAGTATAAGGAATCAATTCCAATGCATCGGCATACGCTTGGAAGCAATAAGCATCCGCACCCGTCAATGTCTGCGAATACTTGTGTAATCTCAGGGATGCTTCTGTTTCGGCAGCCCCACCTCCAGCAATCATGTATCGCTTCTTCACGAACGATCGCACTACGCATTGGGCATCGTGCAAACTTCTCTCGGCTTCGCCCAACACAAATTCGTTGGAACCACGCAACAAGACGGTCATGGTTTTGCCAGGATTTTTAACACCGGTAAACTTGACGACCTTGGTCGATCCTCCTTCCATCAAAACGTCAGAAACGTGTTCGGCATGCCCGAGCTTGTCCTTTGTCATTTGATCGGGATGAGCGACCGGTTGGCAACCAAGAGTTCGGCAAATAAATTCGATATCGTCTCGCGCAATATCCGTCACAACAAGAATACCCATCTTTGCCAAAAAGTGGAAGAGACAAGTTCGTTGTAGGCATCTCGCAAAATAGACTTTTGGATGAGCAAAACAGTTAGCACCGGACTTTTTGATAGCTTTGCACTGCCCCAAAATGAATTTTCTTTCCTCCCGAAGAATGCGATCCATGGCCGCATAATCGCTCACGACAACGTTGTTGTCCATAGTCCGTCTTGGGTGCGGACAAGCAATACTGAATGAGGGCAATCTTTGCATTTTTCATGGTGGTTGGTCCACCCGCTGTTTTCGTAGCACCCTTTGTCAATACAAGTCCTTCCACGAGTTCGGTGTCGTCCACTGTTCCTCCCAACTGCGTAACGAGGCGAATGTCTTTGAGGATCGACATTGGTCGACGTTTCGACGTCCTCCATAATGCCAAGGACGGAGTCGACGGCCATAGGAGCCAGAAGATCCGAATTCTGAGCCACCACCTTACTGCTCAAGCAAGTTTCGACAGCACTCAAGAGAGAGTCTCTGTCGCCCAATGCCACCGGCCTGGAGATTTCCTCGAGGAACTCGACCGCCTTATCTGCGGCCCGGATAAAGGAACTCGCAATGGCCATGGGGTGAATGCCCTTGGCCAACAAGGCAGAGCATGCATTTAACAAAGCACCAGCCAATACCACGACCGTCGTTGTTCCGTCACCGGCTTCAATGTCTTGCGATTGCGAAAGATCTACCAACATTTTAGCGGCGGGGTGAATGACTTTCATCTTGCTGAGAATAGTAGCACCATCGTTACTAATCAAAATCTCGCCGTTTTCGAGCTGCATCAGCTTATCCATACCGCGTGGTCCGAGAGAAGTTCGAACCGCATTTGCAATGGCCTATTACATTCCGAAAGGAAACAAATTTGTTAGAGAGAGATCGAAATCGGTGGAAAATGCTACCGAGAAACACACAAAATCTCAAACCTACCTTGGCTGCAACAATGTTCGACGTGCGAACATCTTTCCCCTTTGTACGCTCTTGATACGTTTCTCCTTGTCTTCCTACTGCCATGATTGTAATGTTTGTACCTTTCTTTCTTGTTCCCTAGAGAGGTTATTGAGTTGGACTGTTCTACGAGCTGTTCAGTCGAAGATGCCGGATTGGGTGTGGATCTCAAACAACACACGGCATTTGTTGTCTTTCTCGCCTCTTCCTGACCCGACGATTCACCACCGCGTTATTCACCGAGAAAGTCGCGCTTAAACTAACCGTCATTTTAAAATCATTGTTCGGACGAGACAATGATCCGAGTCGAGTCCCGGCAGAAAAAGGCTCATTACCTATTAATGTTTCAAAATCTCTCGGTTTCCGACGGATTTCGAATTTCCTAGCTACTGTATCTTCGCTTTCTCTATGAGCAGGAAGGGATATTCTATAACTTAACTATCTGAACAGCGATCCAAATACAGTATTGTATTAATCTACGTAACTAATTTGATTAACATTAAACTTAGAAAATTTTCTCAGCGGGGATCAGTTATCACTAAACCTGCCTGTGATCAGGAATGCGATAATTGCGATGAGTGTACAGCTACTCGCCGTGGTGTTCTATAGCTTGACGATAGTGCGGCTGATACCTAGCAAGTGCTGGAACAATTGTCTTCAAGAAAGAATTGTCTCTCTAGACACCCTGCGCGGATTCCCATTTCTGCAATCAAAAATGCCTCGTGGCTCGTTTTCCAAGGACATGGCAAGGACTCCGAAAAAAGAGTGAAGTACTGTTCGTATCATCATGACGATAACTCAGATGGGGGTTTGTTTGTAACTAGCCTCTTGATAGGACCCGCCACTTTCTTAATCTTGTTCTTTGTCACCGACGAATCCCAACTTGGCAACCTGTCGGAAAGCTTGTTTCATAAAGCTCTATTCGTTCAGGTCTTTTCCTTAATGATCTGATCTTTAGTCAGCGATGAGTTTTCCGAGAGTGGCTACGCTTCCTTCGAGTTCCACGATGGTGGCATCTCGTGTTTTCAGTTCTTCCGCGTGTCTTGCTTGCATTTCCTTGGTTGCCACGAGAACGCGGCTCTTTTCATGCCGACAGATCGGTTTCAAGCTTGGCAACCTGGGCCTGCACCGTCTCGAGCTTTCTCGTGTACTTCTTTTTCAAACGGGCTTGTTCCTGTCGGGCTTGTCGCTTTGAGGATTCCCAAAGACCTGTCATTTCACTACGGATTTCGTCGTAACGCTTCTTCATTTGCTTCTTTTTCAGTTTTCCAACGCGGATTTCGTTCGCAAGCTTTTTTTCCAGCATTTCCTTTTCTTTTGAAAATTGAACCTTTTCGTTTTCGAGTTGGCTTTCGACAGATGATAAATTGTCGGTGATGGTTTTGATTTCTTGAGCAAGTGTTGACTTTTCGGCCTCGTACTTCTTCTGCTCATTCCCAAGCTCTTCCTGGAGGTCTCTGATCAACTTTTCTTCCAATTCAATTTTCGATACCAAGGTATTCCTTGAATTTTCAAATTGTTCGTTTTCTTTCTGCAGCCCGCTCTGGAGTTCTTCGAATCTAGCCTGTTGTAATTTGATCTGCTTTTGTAGGTTCATTATCTCTTCGGACATTGAGGCTTTCTCGGCATCCATAGATGCTTCGCTTTCCTTCAACATTTTTGCTTTTTCCTGAAACGAAATTTCGAGCTTCTTTTCCACTTTCTGCAGTTGTTCTTGCGACTCCGCCCACTTGGCCTTGGTATCCACCAACTTCTTTTCTTCGTCCTTGATCTTATTGAGCAGTTCCTGTCTGGTTACGTCGAACGACTTGCCATTTTCTTCGAATTTGTCTTGCAAGGCTTTGACTTGCATGCGTTCGCTGGTTACCAGTTCCTGCAGCAGCCGGCGCTCTTTCTCGAAATTCATCTGCTCGTATTCCAAGGCATCTTCGGCTTTCTCGAATTCACTCCGAATCTCACCGCTCGTTTCCTTCTCTTTTTCCAAGGCGTCCGACTTTGCTTTCAAGTCGGCTTCCAAAGACTTTATGGTCTTTTCGAGTTCTTCTTGCTTGGCAATGTCTGCCTCGGTAGGACCACCCTGACCTTTTTCCAGAGCTTCTTCCAAGTTCCTTGTCTCTCTGAGCCAAAACATTCGTGAATTCGGCAATCTTTCCCATCAGACTTCGTTTTTCATCGCGAAAAAGATTTTGTTCGTCCAGCAGCTCGCTTTGTTTTAGGTTGAGCTGTTCGCGAATCATCTCGACTTCCTTCTCGTAAAGCATTACTCGGCGTTCCGAATCCATCAGATCCAGTTCCAGCTGTTCGTCGACCCGAAAGAAAGGCGAATAATCGGGCGGGATGTGGCTCCATGTTTGCCGATAGCGGCATCAATGAATCGTGGGCATTGTTGAACTTGCAGTCGGTTCTGATGCAAAATTGGACGTGAAGGCCGACACAGATCCGACAGTGGATCGAAATCCACCACAAGCTTGAAATTTAACTTCATGATCAATCTATCTATTCTCTCTTGATAGACAACTCTCGAAGATACTATTTGCGTCTTTTTTATTTGTGAAAGTGGCAAAGAGTTGTCGGCAGCAATCAGGGTGTTGTAGTAATATCTTCTCTTGCGAAGAATTAAGAACCTTCGACATCATCGAACCCTTTTTTCAGAACTCTCACTCGCCCCGTCACCCCCATCCAACACTTCAAATACGGATCTTGCACCGATTTTCTACCGCAGGAGTACTTGTGGTACCTATGTTATCAATCATACTTTCATACATATCATACCAAAAACAATGAAAAAAATTGTGACGAAGAAAATAAAAGGATCTTAAAATGAGAATGATCCATCAGAACTAACATCATAACATCGTCATTGCGTAAAGTTGATTCTATTTTATCAGCGTAAGAGTCTGACTAAGCTCTCCTCGATAAGGTAGTCATTGTTCAAGAAGTTTTGGCTTTTTTGGCCTCACGACCATCTTCGTCCTTTTCGGTTTTCCTCTTTTTCTTCTTCTTTTCCTTGACTCCCCATATCCTGCATTTCTTTAGTTTTTTATGGATTCCTTTCAGTTTCAGCATATCGATTTTGTAGTTGGCGCAACCGTGATTGCCCCTCTTTCAACTCCTCCAGTTTTGTTCCTATTTCGTGCAAGAGCGACTTCATTTTAGGAATTTTCTCGTCCTCGAACCGATGCGACAGGTACCCCAGAATATCGATCTGTGGAATATTTTCCTTGTCTTTTTGCTTTTCGTTGGCCACCATCAATGCTGCCAAACCAATCTGCCCCGGCGTGTACATCAAAGGTATGTCACTCACGATCACATCGTTGACAATTGATTGAGCGGCATCGTGCATCGGTTTGAGATCCTGCCCGATGATCGGGCGGTCGCTGCCGTTTGCAAATTTCACCAACGATCTGCCCTTTTCGGATTTCAGATAGGTTCTCAGATCCTCGGTGATGGCCAATACCGCTTTGTATGGGTGAAAGCAGAGGAGCTCAAAGTTCACTCCCGACAACAATCGGATTTCGGCGGGGAGAATTTCGGACAATGCGACGGGAGCGTTCATCAGATTTGTGCCTTCTTCGAGATATCCTGTTTTGCATCAGCAGTTTTGAAACGATGCGAAACATGGAAACGAAATTGTGTGAGTATAAGGAAAATTCTGGAGTTGTTATTCAAAAAGTCTCCATTACGAGCATCGGTGTCTGTTCTTACGGACGTCTGTCATCGCATCTTCAACCTTGCTAGCAAGGAATGCAGCGCTGACCATGATTGTTTTTGGATCGTGCATCATCACATGAGTTCGATAGATAAAATCTCAGTAGCAATGTAGCGGCGGTGGCAGGGACCTTGGGTTCTCCTGCGTAGCCTTGGAAGCTTGTGCCATGGGTCCGATCAGACTCGGTAGTTTGGAGGCATAGAAGCTAACAAGCAGATTTTCCTCCTCGGGAAGCAGAAACTTCTTTCGAGTCCTCTGTATGCGTGGGACCCTTCCGTCTTCACCGGCATAGGAATCTTTCTTTTTGGAAAATTCTCTCGCGAAAACATTCGATCGGGATGTTGTTGCTTGTCGGTGGGTTTGCCGAAAAGATACTTTCGCTGCCACTCGATTCGCCCTTGCCCTGGCTAGTTCTACGTCATTTTCAGAGAAGATCCATGCTTTGAGCTGACTAGAATCTGCAGGATCACACATGGTTTGTCGGATACAACATTCTCTTGGGCTCTTGAGTTGTGATGTTGTTGTGGTTGCGAATTGTGAGTATTTTCGGAGATTGGATTTGAGATTGATTCCAATGTGTCGAGCGTCATGTTTCGAAGGAAGGATTATTTTTTCGGGGGCGAGGATGAATCAATCCCCTAACCTTAAACACAATCGCTAACTCAAACGGTATATATTGGCACTGCCATCTTCCGACTTAAAAACAAGGCGGCAGTGCTGGTATTCAATTTTCCTGCTCATAATTTTGATTCGAATCAACGTGCTATTCCGTTGTTTTGGCATTGTTCTTTGCTTGTCACAAAACGGAATGTTTTGTGAACTAGTGACAGTAATAGACGACAGAAATCCAATAACTCCTGAACCAAAGTCGTCCCTCGAGGTGCTGTCTGAGTACTGTGTGAAAGAGTATTTGCACCATGAAAAAAATTCGGGAGAAAGTAATCTCCTCACCACGAAGAAGTAGTCGGCCAACCGGTTACGACAATGACGAACACGACAATCATGATAGAGATGATGGGATCGAGATGAATCAATATAAAGAGTTTGCAGAGAAAACCTCGAGTAGAAAAAACAGAGGTAACAGGAAAGTGAGGTCTCCTGTGAGGGGTCCTGTGAAGTCTCGTGTAAAGTCTCCTGAGAGACCTCGAGGTCGATTTTCTACTGACTACAGGGGGTTCAACACATCGATCACGGACATGTACAAATATCCGGATAAGGAACGGGTCGACTTGTTGCTCGATTGCCTGTTTCGGTTGCTTACAAGCAGATAGAAACCGGTATGTAGTGAATGGAATCAAACCGCCAACTCTTTGTCGTCGCATTTGTGCCCATATCATGCTACCAATGTTCCTGTTCGGGAATGGCATTGTTTGTCGCTTTCAATGTTCCGGACCCCTGTCATGAACAATGCTTTATGCTACGGTTGGATGTTTGTAATGCTATTGTATTTCGTTGCCCAGTGTGACAAGGGTTCAATGAAGCGAAAAGATATCAGAAGAAGTCTTCTCATGGAAAAGTATCAAAAGATCGCATCGACTCGTACCCAGCACAAGTGGAGTCGAGGTTCGGAGGATACAGACGATTCTTCACAAAGTGAATACGAAGCAAACTGACGAATATCTAATGGGACAAACACATTCAGATATTCGGAATGCCAGTGGTATGTGCGGCTGCTATTGCGTGGATAGACAATCTGGAGTGAATCCACACGAAGACTGGTGAAATCACCGTTTTGCACAAGACTATTCAGCTGCGTGACCAATGCATGCTGTGGGATATGCGGATTCTACTTTATGTGCTGTGGATTCTGTAGTGTGGCGCAAGAGGGCAGAGAAATCGAGAGTTTGGTGCGCCCTGGGGTGTTGAGCATCGACTATGTTACGATGCAACCGATGATGGAATACTACCCTAATATCTACGAAGCACGTCATAGCAATGTGCGTCCTAGGACTTGGTGGTATAAGCGACTCTCGAGCTTTTCTCGACAGACAGTGAACAATGGTATATTGACTCTGATTTTGTTGTTTGGCTGGAGTTTGCTGTCGAGCCGAATGAAGCACAAGTTTGGACCAAAGAACTTACATTGTTCTATTTTTGACTCTTCTGCAATCATTCATTATTCTCGCGGTGGTATATTGGAAACACACCAGAGATGTGTCCATCGATGCCTTGGTCAAATTTTTCGCCGCATGGCTTCTGTCTTAGTACGACGCTTGCGGTCTTTTTCGAATTGGCACTAGGTCTAATAGTGAGATTCAGTATGGCATTCATCATGGCCGTCTCCGGAATTGATCTCGTGGAAGGTAAATGGGTACCAACTCTCTGAATTCGTTATCTGAAAACGATTTGAATTCCATGCAGGAAGTAAACTATGCTGGCTATGGCGGGGGGATACTACCATGAATACCTCAAGGCATACGGTAACGAGCACCCATTTGTCTATACCGTATATCTTTTTGTCGTCACGTTCATTCTGGCAGGCACTCATCGAAGAAACTTGCAAGTATTTTGGGTATCGCATGGTTGATCATCCCGATTTTTACACCTGAGGCGGAAATTGAAGAAGCTGTTGAATGTTACGAGAATGATGAGGGAGAAGAAATACCCATCAATTCCTTTTCCAAACAGAATCGAAGCCTCCGATCCAGGGGTGCTGCGATTACAGTCTCTATGATTGCTGTTGGGACGGGTTTCGCCTGCTGTGAGAATTTGGTTTATATTTTCATTTACGGCAAGGCACAATACACGTCGGAAATTTTCCTCTTGTTGGCTCGATCGCTGTTCCCCGTCCATCCTAATAGCAGCTGCTCTACAATCGATTCAAGTTTGCAGACGAGATCTGGAAAAACAAAAACTAAGACTTGGGAGAATAATACTTCCTGGTATCATCTTCCACGGATTCTACGACTTCATGTTGGTCTGGATTTACTACATTGGCAGTCGAAAAGGAAATTATTATGATGACGACGGTGGTATTGCAACAGAATCTGGAGCTGCCATGTTCTCCAAAATTCATGTCCTTCTTTGTACTAATTTTCGGTTTGATGTATTATGTCGGGGCGAGCCGGCAGCAAAGGGACAGGCTGATAGGTCTCGATCGCAACGCCGCAGCTCATGCCAATTTAATCTAAGTAAGAAACAATGAGTTCAGGCTCTAGATGCAAAATTTTGGACCAAATTGTTTTGTTACAAAAACTCGAAAACTTGCTTTCTAATTACAAGCGAAGTGCGTATGTACATTATCCAATCGGAAAATTTCACTATAGTCCTCTCTGTCAGAGATCTAGATGCCTTGTTTGCTGGGGCTATGAGCACTTTCGAAAGCCGAAAAAAATAGAAATGTTCGAAATAGCTTGCGTATGGTAGAGGAGATGTAAACATTCATAATGATTTGGTTCTTGTTGGTACAGTATTGGTCATCGGCATCATGGTGTAATCCTAACCAAAAAGTAATGAGAAGATAAGAAGAGTCCGAATTGAAGAAAATGACGTTTCTACTATGGTTTTAGTTTGTTCTATGTTTTTGTTTGTTTGATCATAATGATCGGTTTGATTTCGAATTGTTTGGTTCGAAATCGAACAACCCCCCAAAAGAAATCGTCGCGAATCGAACAAAGTTCGCGACTTCTGGGGGGTTGTTTCCCCGGCTGTGCGGGGTTGTGGATCTGCTAATTTCTATCGAAATATCATGGCAGATCCGGAGACAAGTGTATCGATGGACAGTCAATGAAGCTTCGTGGCTTCATCCCTCATTTCAGGCATGTATAGAATGCTGTGATCATTGAAGTAACATATAATACTGGTTGATTTTTTGAAATTCGTTGTTCTATTTTATTAGGATTAGAATTTATGTGATCATTTTCATGATCGGTTTGATTTCGAATTGTTTGGTTCGAAATCGAACAACCCCCCGAAAGAAATCGCCGCGAATCAAACAAAATTCGCGACTTCTTTTGGGGGTTTGTTTTCCCGGTTATGGGAGTTGTGGATCTGCTAATTTCTATCGAAATATCATGGCAGATCCGGAGACAAGTGTATCGATGGACAGTCAATGAAGCTTCGTGGCTTCATCCCTACATTTTCAGGCACACAGTGGCCAATTATCGTTTGGTTCAGTGCTCCCAGTTCCTAGCTCTGGGTCCCGAAGGACCCTCGGCATCGGCTAACCGGGCTTACACTGCCTTATCCCCGTGGGGACCACTGTGTGTGATTTCTTCTGTCGCTTATACCTGTTCTCATCCAACTAGCCCGGATTAGCGTCCTTTGGACGATCCAGTCGGCAGAGATCAACGCAGGCTCGTCAGGGATTTGTCCGGGGTCCATTGCATTCTCACAACAACTTTCCCGTAGCGCTCCGTTGAGTACTTCCCTCCTGTCAGCCATCCTGCTCCCTCCTTTGTGGTTTATGAGTTACACTTGTCTCCTTATCTTCGAAGTGCGTAAAAGAATACCATCGTGGTGCCTTGTCGTTTCCGCATCACAGTTTGTTCGCTTCCCCCCTCCTCCTGGCACCATGCCGCCGTAGCGTGAGCTCAGTCGAGATCTTCCGCGTGTGCTAAGCACACTTCAACGGTCTCGAGTTCCTGGCTTTTTACACGGAGGAACAGTGACTGCTGCTTACTTCGACTCACCTTTTCCCCTCGCGAGATCTTTGCAGATGCAGGCCTATTTCGGGGATCTCCATGGGCGCCCACCATGGTGATCCCTATAGCGTCTCTCCCTCGGGCTGCTACCTCCACTCTTGCCATCTGCTACTCGCGGGTACTCAAGCTTTTACACTAGGTTATTCTATCCTTCGAATGCGAATTATGAGAGGAGGAAAGTGATTTCTGAAGGATCAAAAAAGGGATAGTGGATGCATTTTTGCTGCATCCGACGCGTTGGCTCTGTAGAAGCTGGTAGAGGTTGTACAGAGAGCAGCTTTCGACGACTTGGTTTCAGCTTTCGACGAGGTTCTCTATACGAGGTTTGTAGCATGGTTTTCTGTTTCCATTCCGAAACGTTCGTAGAAACGTACGAAGAAACGTACGGTATCTGGTTTGAAACAGACTGAATCTGGTTTGAAACAGACGACGAAACTGAATTCTGCAGGTTGGAGGCAGCCATTGTGAATTGCTTATCGTCGTACTCGTATCGATCGAATGAGAAGCAAAGCCGTGAAACGAATTTTGCTGTCAACGAAGATCTAAAGGTTTGAAAGAGAAACTGAAAACCAAAACCGAAAACCAAGCTTCGATCGCACGGTTTTTGCTTCTAAACATCACATCCTGTACAATCTCTTTTTGGTATGTTGTATTACATAGTACTAATCATATGGATCAGTGTTGAAGGCGACGCTCATCGTCTGCACGTGGGCCCAACACCGGTACGCACGCGCTTCAGCGGCTCAAAACTTGCGGTCATGCTGTATGTCCCTTGAACAGCGGGGGATAAGACAAAACGCACAAGCCGACCTTTTTTATAAAACCGTTAGAAATCATTGGTTTCGTTTCGCATTTGACTCATTCGACTTCGCATTTTCGCTAAATTTTTCGCTGAAGCTCATCCATACACTTTCAGTCGGCTCGCGTCTCGTTGAGTTTTATGTCCAGGAGGAAACTATCAGTTTTTAACGCAGCGAGCGGTATCGTATGGCCATGTTCTGCCCATACCACCCGCAGCAACCCGAAGGAGAGACAACAACCGAACGACTAAAGGCGTCGCCGTAACAATCCAATCCGATAACCGAGAGAGTCTACCGCGAAGCAACCTCTCTTGTCTGTTATTTGTTGAAAGTAAGTGTCTTGTCTTCTCTTATCTATTGAAAAATAATTCATAATGTCTCTCCAATGACAACCCTGCATAGTTACGCTCTAGTTTCGAGAGAAGGGAATTATTGAGAAAGTGCCCATCCCCAACGAAGAACAATCTGGGACAGTGACATTGCCTACAGTGTTGTCTCAAATTTTCATTGTCTGTTACTCTTGTAGGCTATTGTTGAAAGAACGCAGTAATCCGAATCGACGATTATCTCATTGTTGTAGTGTAAATTGAAAGACGGGGCGAAGAAGAATTTTTTTACATCTCAACGGAACCAATTAGTATCTATAAATCAATCCCAAAAATAATTTACCATGGGATCAGCACAAGATGACAACTGGGTCGATGGAATGATAGACCAGCTCCTGCAGGCCAGGAATCGAAAACCGGGCACACCTGTAGATTTGTCGGTTCAGGACGCCACTAGTCTATGCAACTATGCTAGAGAAGTGTTTATGCAACAGCCAATGCTTCTAGAACTTGGATGCTCCGATTAAGATTTGCGGAGATGTCCATGGCCAATACACCGATTTGCTCAGACTATTTGAGTATGGTGGCTTTCCACCGGAGGTATGTCAGCGTCGTTTCGACCTTGAGGAGAGGTTTTCTTCTTCTCCCCATCAAATGCTTACAGTCATTTTCTTTTCATCCTGATACAGGCAAACTACCTATTTCTGGGGGATTATGTTGATCGAGGAAAACAATCGTTGGAAGTTGTTTCTTTGCTATTCGCGTACAAAATCAAGTATCCTGAAAATTTCTTTCTCTTGCGAGGAAACCATGAATGTGCCGGAATCAATCGTATCTACGGATTTTATGATGAATGCCGTCGGCGCTTCTCGGTAAAAATGTGGAAACAATTTTGCAACACTTTCAACTGCCTTCCATGCACTGCGGTGATTGATGATAAGATTATCTGCATGCACGGAGGTCTGTCTCCGGAATTATCACAGATGGAGCAAATTGCTAACCTCGCACGTCCGTGCGATGTTCCCGATACGGGTCTCCTCTGTGATATCCTATGGTCCGATCCGGACCCAAGCATCACGGTAAGCTACTCATGAACATTACAATAAACTTGCGGTAATCCTCGATACACCACTAACTTTTGAATCTTTTTTCGTTCTCGTTTTCTAGGGATGGGGGGAAAACGACCGTGGTGTCTCCTTCACTTTCGGTGGCGATGTTGTACGTCAGTTCCTTCGCAGACACGATTTGGATTTGGTGGTCAGAGCCCACCAGGTTGTGGAAGATGGTTACGAGTTCTTTGCTGGACGCGAACTTGTTACTGTGTTTTCGGCTCCTAACTATTGTGGAGAGTTTGACAACGCCGGGGCGATGATGACGGTGGATGACACCCTCATGTGTTCGTTCCAAATCCTGAAACCCGCAAGCGCCGCGCAACAGCGATATGGCTCGGGTCGGCCTGGTACACCAGGACGCAGGTAAATATATCGCAAACGATACATATAGAAGCGCCTCAATTTACGATCAACATCCATTCATATGATGCCTGCTATGTAGTTGATCGAGATGCTGTGTTGAAACGCTAGAAAAAAAATGTAGAATAATGATCGTATAAATTTTTCTTGCCTACCCGAGGATAAAACTATAAATGACGTTTCAGTCAGGTAATGTTCGTCTATGTAGCAGTCAGAGAATGGTCGTCTAGGTCTTTGCGTTTGGTGCGCCTCCTCGGCTATATACGTGCTGCGGCATCAGAATCTCAACTAGATCATGAAGACCTCTTTGGCCTTACGATGAGAAACCTTTCCGATGCATACCATCATTGCTTTCTCGCTTGGCCTCGTCGACGTCGTACTAGATTTGTCGAGTGTCACTGAAGAATAGACTTGAAGCACGATTTCGTACGGTCTCTCGAAAGAGATGTTCGTTACCGCTTCGGACTTTCTGAAGAAGGTTCTACGACAGAAGAGAGGCGGTGAGAGTGAACCGTGTTGAGAAATCTCATATGCGAAACATTCCCCAAAGCTCACGGTATCACATTTTTATAATATAGTTGACGTAGCCAATTGTACGTTTGAAATATAATATGTACCTGTAGTATTCAATAATTTTCAACTATTTTTTCGGAAGCATCAGTCGTAATTTTTACGTCCTGTCTTTTGTGTCATTCGAGCTGTTATATTCACTTAGATCTTTCTTCGAATTTGTAGCTGTCGGTTGAGTAAGTACAACTAGCTGGCCTGTAATGCAACATTCAATAGGGCTACTGTAGCTAGAACTTTGCAACTCATCAATAATTTTTTTATCTTCAGGTCGTCAGAATGTTGATTTCTTTACCCCGATTGAAGCCCGCCTTGCGCGCACATACCGGCTCCGTACAAACGGGCGTTGAATTAAGTAAAAAGTTGGAATGGATTTTGAATTTTTTTGTTGATCCTTCTTCACTTGACTGATGAGGCTCATCACGTTTTTCAATATCATCTGAGAAGCAAAATAAGTGACAACACATCATCATATCAGACGAGTGGATGGTGAAGGTTATTAATCAGCCAAAAAGTTAGATTCGATAACCTAACGAAGGTCTGTTCCCATGTCATCCTCTACTGCTTCGCTTGCTCCGTCATGGGAGGCACAAAAAGAAAACGCAGCTCCACTGGAACGTGGTCGGAATGTGGCTTCGATTGGCCTTCGTCAGTCGGACGTAGATAGAGAGGAATTGAGCAAAAAGGTTCGGGAATATGAAGCTCTTGTGAGACCATCCGAGGATCCGAGCGTCAAGGAAATGGACAACGATCCTCTTTCGGCTTGGCTTGCTTATATCAAGTTCTATCAAAACAGTTTTCCCTCGGATACTCGCGACAATTTTCTCATCATCGAGCGTTGCGTCCGAGCTCTGGCGAAAATGAAGCAATATAATAACGATGATCGCTTTGTAAGCGTATGCGCAAAGTATGCCGACAAAACAAAAGATCCTGGCCAAGTATTCAAATATCTTCATTCACAGAAGATTGGTGGGCATGTCGCTATTTTTTGGATAGCGTGGGCATTTGTGGCAGAAAAGGAAAGCGATTTTCCATTCGCAGAGCAGATATTCAAGAAAGGACTGAGTAAAAAAGCGGAACCCCTCCAAATGCTAAAGCTTCGTCACCAGCAGTTCCAGAGACGTATGAGTCGGCACTGGTTGAATAATTCAAGGACCAATGATCAACTCAATGACGAGTATGACACGGGAGAACAAAATCGATCCTCCAGAGCAACACTCGGAGGAATATCGTCGGATCGATTGCGTCGTAATGATCGATCACAACATAGAGTGCGTCAGGGGAGTACTGCTCGAAGACAGAATAGCAGTAGACGATTCGGGGGTACCCACAACAACAGTAACACTGGCAGCAACCCCAAAGGTGCTTTTAACATTTTTGTCGAGGAGGATGGTGAGAATGCTAACTACTTGGATCAAGAATATGCAGAGCGTGAGAGAGCAGTAATTGCTAAAGATTCCGACCGAAGAAAAGAAAACCTTGCAACTGCAGAACGTTGGAACGAACGCGGAGGAATCCAGAGGACCTTTAGCAAGTCGAAAGCTTCCGCCCCACGGAGCAAGACCCCTCTTGCAGCTTTTTCTGTGTTTGTTGACGAAGAGTGTGCCGCAAAGAATGAGCGTGAGGAACAGGAGCAAGAAGCACATGTTCACCGTCAACGACAAGTACGAGACGAAAGAACTTTCAGGGAACGCGACTAATGACGGAATGGTAAGTATATATTGTGCACAGTGATAATACTTCGTTTGCTATTTGTTCGGATTCGAACTTATCACATCACTTTTTTAAACTTCAAATCATTCGCACTTTTTCAGGCGGAGCAAATATTCCGAGATCCAGTTCGATTCCTAAAAGATCCTGATCGTTACAAGTCGGAAGTTGTAAAAGATCAGAAGAAATCAGAAGATCCGAAGGCAGACGCTCAACGCAAGAGCCGTGCAGGTTTCAACAAAAAGCTCCTAAAGGATAAAAAGGGTGTGGAGCAGTGTTTTGAAGAGGCCCGTGCCAAATCTGGTGGGTATAAGCTGATTCAAGGTTCGTCGATGAATTTCAACTGAACTTCAGCGACCAGTGAACTTGAACCAGAGTTCAAATATGAGCTTCGATAGTGATAGCGAGGCATCTATCGATATATCAATGTCTGAGAGTGCGTCGGAACCAGCAGGTAGTAAAAAACCTTTTGGAGATAAGCAATTTCAGACCGAAGCTAGTGGGAAAAAATCATTCGAACGTTTCAATGGAAGTTTTGATGCCGGCCTGAACCAGACTGCAATATCACATGCTAGCTTCTACCATCAACGAGATTGACAGTTGGATGTGGCGGTGTATTCGGAAAGAAAGAGAGAGAAGAGACTATAAATACTAAATTTGCCATGAAGGAACTAAGCATGATGTTCTCCAGTCCTGCATGCGAAGCTGAGAGCGGCCGGAGACGAAATGATGATTCTAACGCATCAAGGATTAACGAATCATTGGTTCACGTAGGTCAAGCTGATACATCGTTTGGGCACGTGGGTGATGGGATACTACTCGACAATTCGATTTGCAATAGCGGTAGTGAAAAAATTACACTATGAAAAGAGACCCTTTGCAGAAAGGTCAACTTCGAAGGGTTTCAGCGAGGGAGCGAAAAGTGGTGGCGGAGGATTCGTTATATTTCAGGAGGATCCAAGCGTTGATGAAAGCAAAGTTCAAAATGAATCTCGACCAGGGTCTGGATTCCAAATTTTCCAAGAAGGAAGTGACGATTCCTCTCACAAGAGAATTGAAGCATCAGCCGAAAGCGACCGGAAAGTCGAGCTTTGCATTTCAAATTTATGAAGGTGATGTAGACAACGATAAGGAAACTGATCAAAGCAAGTTTGAGAATGGAGATACAGCAAGCATTTCTGACGCAATTGCATTGCTCGATGAAAAATTGGACATTAATGATTCGAATTCGTCGAGCTCGGACGAAGAAAGTCATCGCATGCATAGTCGACGGGAATCTGAAAAGATCGTGCAATCAGGCTTTCCATTTCAAATTTATGCCGACGGAAGTGGCGATGACGACCAGAATAGTGCTGGAAATGGAGATACAGCAAGCATTTCAGATGCGATTGCTATGCTTGATGACAAGCTAGGAACCGATGATCTGAACTCTTCGAGCTCGGACGAAGAAAGTCAAAACTTAGCTAATCCTGAAGACGAGACAGCTACGATGTCTCTCTTCAACGAAATCTTCCAAGATCAATTGGATGAACGGAAGCCCGTAAGATAATAAAATTATTTACGACGAACAAGAAATCAATTGTTCGCTACAAGTTCTCAATGTTGAATTTTGCTGCATATATTATCTGCATTTTATCGTAGGCGAGGAACGGTGCTCGAAGAAAAGTTACTGGGTCTACAACGGGAAGGACTCCCCGAGAACGATTGAAAAGACCCTATGACGAAGTTCAGAAATCCGTCTTCAACTACGACACGTGCATTGCCCAGGCCAGTGAACAAGCTTTGAGGGATTTGAAAAGGAACGCCGACAATCCTGACCCCTAGTGTTCCCTTCGTCTCGCGTTTGTTTTCCAAAGGGAAAACATTAGACTTGCCAAGTGTTCTTTTGCCCAAACAACTGCGACGAAAACGTCTTGTTTCGGACAGTAATGTACTGTTTGGCAAACATGGCGGGTTGTTCGTGAAGAAAGAATTGGGTAGGGGTACATTTGGTCGTGTAATTCTCGTGAACACGACAGTTACCGCTACCAGTGGTACTGTAGCAATCAAAGTGCAGTCACCTACTCATTCTCTCGCATGGGAATTCGTGGTGCTTCAGCGTCTTGAACGACGTTTGTTACGAAATATGAAAGCAATCCGATAGTTATACATTTCCCAGACCTATCAACTTTATTTCTCTCGCTGATGGAGGGATATTGAGTATGTCATGCAGCATCAGAGACAGGGGTTGACTTTGGTTGATCTGTCAAATTTCTACAAATTGAAACTTGGCGAATCTGTTCCAGAACTTATTGCCTTCCACTACACGGCTGCTGCATTGAGAATCATCGAACAACTTCATTTACATGGAAAGATCTTGGTACGTTTCGCAAATTGAAGCTGCAAAAACCCATGTTTGATATCACTATCCTCATTCTCTCTTTCTTTATGTCTTCGAAGCATTGTGATGTCAAGCCTGATAACTTTGTGTTATCGAGCTCGAATAGTTCTATTTCAAGTTTTCCGGGTATAAGTTTTTCTGACTTGACGTTGGTTGATTTCGGAAGTGCAATCGACCTTGCACATGAATCCAGACGACACTATTTTTATCCGGCACTGCAGCTAAGAAAGATATGCAGTGTATTGCTATGAGGAATGGGACGGTCTTGGTCTTACGATGCTGACACATTTGGGGTTTTATGTTGCGCTCATGTACTATTGTATGGAAAACATATGGAGTTAAAGAATCTTGGTGACAACAGATGGATGCCATCATTTTCGTTTAAAAGATACTGGAAGCGAGATCTTTGGAAAGAAATTGTTCAGACGTTGCTCACTCCTGACTGATTCTGCAAGATTATCGATTGGTCGCAGAGGATCTACTTTGCAAACGCTGAGACAGAAAATTGAATCGCATCTTAAAACGGAGGCCAGAAGCCTCCTACAAACTCTTGTCTCGACAGGCTAATATTCTTCCAGATAATAGAAGTAAGATAATATAAAATATAAAATGTAAACATTGAGACTTGAGGCTCGGGTGGATCTTACATTCTAGAGGCACGAGTGAAGGCTACATATTATGAGGATATAGTCGATAAATTATTTTCATTACTGAAAGAGATTCAATGCGCACTAGTGTTTGCGCTTTCTAGTCATCGGGAATATGACTGAGTGTATAGGTTTGAATGTAAATTGTGCGGAGACAGTCTTGTCTTCCAACGGTAGCGGTCTCGAGATTATTTTTATCAAAGAATAGTCAGGCGTTCCATCCGCTTTCCATCAGCATATAACGCTGATCATCGTCGATAAGTTCATATCGTCAATGCCGTTCCCAGACACGGATGATTGTGTATTGAGGCTGACAAATTATTCTCGCTAGCCTTCAATTATTTTGAGATCATTATTCGTTCATATTGTCCGAAACTTGTTGTGTGATATGTAAGCTGCTTGAAAATCTTTGCAGTGGCTCTTTAACGTCTTATCTATCAGTCCGCAAAAATTTGTGGTAAATAGGATTTTCTGTTTCTTCAACGTAATTGTAATGCAACGTATTGAGGAACCGGAAAAGTCTATCATTTGCATCATCGCCATCTGGTACCTGGATCCCCACAAGAACTCGACCAAAATCATCACCATGATTACGGTAATGGAAGAGAGAGACGTTCCAATCCATGTCCAAACTTAAAAGGAAGCGCTGAAGTGCTCCCGGCGACTCTGGAAAATCGAATCTAAAAAGTCGTTCGTCGGGCACATTTGACCGTCCACCAGCCATAGTTTCTGATATGAACTTTGGTAAGTTCACTATGACTGACATCAGTACACGTAAAACCACTTTCTTCGATGGTATCCACGATTCCTTCAAAGTCATTCTCAATATTTGCGACGGGCTGAAATGATATCAAGACATGGGCACTTCCTTCATCGTCGAAACGATACGAAAATTCCGTAACGTTGCGCGGCCAAATAAGAGAATAAAGCGTCCTGAAGGATCCAGGCGTCTCGGGAATATCCACAATCAAGGTTTTTTCAGATCCATCGGCACGCTCTGAGACAAACCTGAGTCGATTAAAGTCCATATTTGCGCCAGATGTGATGGCCACCAACGTTTGTCCTTCCACTTCATTTTCAGCAACATACTTCTTCATACCAGCAACACCGAGCGCCCCAGCTGGTTCCAGTACAACACGGGCATCGTTATAGCTTAGTTTAATTGCATCACAAATCTGATCCGTGTCGACAGTGATCATCTCATCTACAAGTTTGTTGCATACTCGAAACGTTTCTTCCCCAATAGTCTTGACGGCAGCTCCATCCGCAAAGAGACCGACATGATCAAGAGTAACCACCTCTCCTGCTTTCAGTGACGCCTGTCATACCTGCTGCATCAATAGCTTCGACACCAATCACCTTCACCGAGGGACGCACGCGTTTCACGTAGGCGGCAATCCCTGCGAGCATACCTCCGCCTCCACAACACACAAAAATAGCGTCGAGTGGTCGACTGACACACGATTTAGAATTTCAAGTCCAATGGTACCCTGACCGGCAATCACATGGGGATCATCAAAAGGATGAATCATTGTCATGCCGTCTTCCTCCATCAGTCGCTTTGCTTCCGCTGCCGCTTCGTCGTAATTATTTCCAAACAGCCTGACTTCCACAGACGGTCCTCCGTGAGCTCTGACGGCATTCACCTTGATCGCTGGCGTTGCCAGTGGCATGACGATCACGGCGCGGCATTCTAACATTTTTGCCGACTAGGGCAACTCCTTGAGCAGTGGTTTCCGGCAGAACATGCCACCACACCCTTGCCGAGTTCCTCCGGCGACAAGTGCGCCATTTTGTTGAAAGCTCCACGAATCTTGAAACTAAACTACTGGTTGCTGATCCTCTCGTTTTAGCAATACCGTGTTTTTCAGATGCTGCAATTTGCATAGTAGTAGATCAAAAAGACAAGACGAAAAAGAACAAATCGAAGAAAACGAAAAGAGAAATGAGTGAGAATATACCTCTTATTGGCAAAGCACAGCATTTCCAATCAATCCAGCAATGGTGCAGAAGCTGAAGTTCTCCCCAAAATTTTTGCGCAAACGTACTTCACTGAGGTTCTCCGCATACTGCAAGTCTGTTTCCACTGCGGCTTCGTAAACCCGAGCATTGAGAATTCGATTCAGATAGCCAACCACGTGTTGTTTCGAATTCAATAGAACGGGTTGCTCTGCCGTGTTGTTATCGGGTGAAGGATCAGGCGTAGCGGGATAAGATATAACTTCGGATGCCGTAGTTCCTCCTATGAACTCCCCAGTCATCCACCGTATTCTCTCGCAACGACGACTTGTACATCCTCTGAGGATTGGCGGCAACCCCAGCCGTAACTATGTTACGACTGCGGAGCGATACTCTTCTAAATGCATTGGAAATCATGGTCTTGTCGAACGCGTCACCAAACAGCTTTCGCTCTCGTTTTGTCACAGAGCGAAAAAAAATACGAGGATGCTCTGATATGACGCAATCAACAAACTAAAGTTGGGCTTTTTGATGTTTAGGTCAACGTCAAATCAAAACAAGTCGTTCCTTTGGGGAGAAAACGAAAACTTCGTTCTTTGACGGTATTTTTTTCTTCCTTTGTTCAATGAATGAATTCACAGGTGACGCACACGATTTCGGTTCAATCATGAATGTGTTCCATCCAAGACTCATTCTTGACACTTCTCATGCACTGTAACATTACGTATCAAATTCCTCTGAATCACGAATCTGACGACGGACAGAGTTGAAACATGGGTATGTCACTCGTTGCTTTTCCATCGCAAATTCATGAAAGAAGGAATGAATCTCGGTGTCACGGTCGAACCGAGAAAGTTGTTCCTTGCTTCAGTTTTCACCTCCGATCAACTTGCAGCTTTTCCCCGATACAATCCGATCGCAAAGCATTCCACAAAAGCAGTCGAAAAGATCTCCTTGAGCAATCTTTGTCATCCCAGTCGCTTCCTTCCCACCAAAAACCCGAGATTCATCATGGCGACAGCTGCAGCTCTGAAAGCAGGTCCTCACCTATATTCCTCCGTCGCGTCCTTCCGAGCCTTCCGAAAGTCGTTGGTATCTTCCATGAAAGTTGGTTTTGTTCCGACGATGGGAGCCTTGCACGAAGGTCATTTGTCGCTGGTCGAACAGGCAATGACGAACAACGACGTGGTGGTAGCTTCGATCTTTGTCAATCCAACTCAGTTTGGGGAAGGGAGAGGATCTCGACAAGTACCCTCGACAGCTGGAACGCGACACCCAGCTTCTCAATGACCTCGGAGTGGTGCGTTATCATTGTATTTGCTCGGAACTTTGGTTGATCAATAGTCTTTTGATTCATCGTCTAATATTGCTTCATGTACATTCCCATATCTTCATTTGCAGAATCACTTGTTTGTTCCCGAATATCGAAAGTATGTACGGCAATAACTATGCAACTTATATCGATTGCCAATCCTTTGATGATATTCCGGAGAGTATTGTGAGACCTGGGCATTTCCGTGGAGTGGCAACCATTGTCACCAAGCTGTTCAATATCGTACAGCCAACAAACGCCTACTTTGGCCAAAAGGATGCAGGTAAGCCCTTATCTGAAAGTCGCATTGCATTTTATTTTCATTTTCCCCCAGCCCTCAACATGATTTGTATTCTGGTTGCGCTAGGACAATGTGTGCTCATTCGAAGAATTGTCGAAGATCTCGACATGGATGTAAACGTGGTGGTGGGAGAGACAGTGAGAGAACCCGACGGTCTTGCCATGTCAAGCCGAAATGCATACCTGACCGACATTGAACGACCGGCCGCTTCTATAATATACAAATCTCTCTGCGCGGCCAAGGATATGTGGGAAAGCAATCCTGACATAGAAAGTTCCGAGCTTATAGTCGATTGTGAAAAGATGTGCTGCAATTCCTGAGCCCCTTGTCTCGGAGATACAGTACGTATCGGTGGAAAGCATGGCGACTATGAAGGCTGTCGAAAAACCCTCGGATTGCGAGTTTGGCGCCACGATATCACTTGGCTGTATTGTTGGCAAAGTTCGACTGATCGACAATATTGTGCTGAAGCATTGATTCATTCTTTTGAATACCGAAGAATGAAACGCTAGTACTAGATATCTCTTATTGACCGCTATTGTCAATTTTTTGAATAACATACTATTTGAGAAGGAACAAACGTAGATACTACGAATTTAAATTCATACATAGATCGTGGAGGAAGTTCGTCTATTGTACAGAACGATTATCAAAATAAAAAGTTGTTCTCTATAAATATAACAGATTGTTTACACTCTCTTGGCTTCCAACAATCGCGAGAAGTAGAAGTTGGTCCCCGTCATTTCTTCTCGGGCAACCTTGAATCCAGCCTTGGACAAGGCGTTGCGGACAACTTCCTCTTCGTGCAAGTAAGCTCGTGTGGTTTTGCTGGGTCCAGGGAAAAGTTCACCAATCTTTTTCAACAATTCGTAGTACCATGTCTTTGGCGCGAAAGAAATAATGACACGGTCTTCGGCAAGAGAACACAAGTGGCCAACCATTTCAGCCATTTTGTCGGTAGGGTAGTGGATAGCGACATCAACGCATGTGACAGTGTCGTATTTTCCCTCAACGGACTCCAAATCGGATGTGTAGAATTCGGCGTCGAGTCCCAATTCACCCGCTCTTCGTGCAGCCTCGTTGGCCATGGAGTCGGAAATATCACTGGCAGAAATCTTTGCCCCTACGAAATCACAAAACATTCGGAAAAGGTTAGATAATGGTGTTCTTGTGTGCACTCGCTCTTTCTCGAGTCCTTGTTGGCAAGAAGCTTCCAAAAATCGTAGGTGTATTACTTACCCATCTGTGCCAATGGAATAGCCAAACTTCCAACACCGCAACCGCAATCACAGACAGACTTTCCGGCAATATCACCGTCGGCCTTGACCCAGTTCAAAATCTTTTGGATAGTCTGGTCGTGACCAGTTCGGATATCCAATTGAACAGAGTTGACTTCATCACTCTCGGAGTAAATCTTGTTCCATCGGTTGAAACCTTCGGTGTTGAAATATTCGCGGACTTCGGTTTTGTCGTCGACGGCCGAGGCCAAGGAAGTTGTGACAATTTTTGGGCTCGTTGTGGGAGCGAATCCGGAAACACCCGAAAGGATGGAGGCAAGGATGATACTGCTGGTGAACTTCATTGTCGTGTATGATTCAAGTACTACTTCTTTGGACGGAATGTAAGATGAGATGGAAATCGAAGAATCGACAGGCTGGGTTCACGAAATCTACGATAGCGCTTTCAGATAGGGATCAAGTAGTCGAGTCAGTATCCGTTGTCAAGATGCCGAGAAAAAATATGCATTCCATTCTATCGACAACTGAGTTCCCACTTCAACTTGACGAAAAATCCAGCTTACACGTGTTGCATGAGTTGACTGAGTCGACTAAATTATCATTTGTTTCATTCGACTACATGGAATGTGATTCTCTCTGCGCGAACATCAAAATCATTCCTGGACTAAGTTAGTTTTTCTCACACACATCACATCTCATCAGTCAGAATGATGGTCGTCTCGTAGGTAGGCAGTCGTAATCCATCACATCCATCCAAAAGAATTGCGTTCATCACTGACTTCAGTTTTTGAAAGAAGTTCTGCTTGTCGTGCACTCTAACTCTAACTCATCAATCAATCAAATCCGGATTGTAGTTCATTCTTCATTTCAGTATCAACTGCTATTGGGAATACCTTCGCTTCTAACTTTAAAAGCTATTGAAGGCTACTCGATCAAGACACAATGATGAATGTATACACATTCTTCCTGCTACTATTGGCGTTTGGCCAATTCTTCTTATGGGTTTGTTCCCAAAACGAGTCATGCCAACTTTGCTTCGATAGGTGAAAAACGACAACAAAAGTTCGACTGGAAAGATATGTGGCAACAAATGATAAATTGGCCGAAAAATTTGCACAAACACCCGAGAGCAAGTATCCCACAATGCGAGGTGAAACCGTTGATTCGAGAAAGATCATTGCCACCGGAGCCGGCCGACTTCACTTGACCGCCGTTCGAATAGCACACATCTTGTTCGCATCGATGGATCTTGCCGAAGCATCGCTCAACGAGGTTCGAATGGCAAGAATAACCTTTGAAGATTTGGCAAAGCAAATTAGTAACTTGTGCGGAAACGAGAGAGAAGGGTGGGTCTGTTGGATGGGTTACTATCGATGATCAAGATGGAACGAAGAACGAGCATCCTCGACGAAATCTTTCCAGCCTCAGGCGCGTGAGCAAGCGATTCACATTACAACCAAACCAGGAGATATCGTCATGGTCGAGTCTCCACGTGGGTACCACTTGGTTCAGATCGTGGATGTTATGGCCGATGTTCGAAAAATGAGCTCACTGAAACAACGAAAGATTTCCAAAAACGGATATTCACAAAGCGGAGCACGGGTCGCTGCTATCGGAGTCAAACCGGTAGAAGGCGAAGAAAAGAAAGACCTTACGTATAAGTTGGAAACAATGGGCTGTCAGATGAACATGGCGGACTCGGAGAGAATCGAGGGTCAGTTGCAGGGTATGGGAATCCGTCCCTTTGTCGAAGACAAGGATGCCGATCCCGATGTAGTTGTCTTGAACACATGCTCCATTCGAGAACACGCCGAGTCCAAGGTGTACTCGTACCTTGGTCCGTATGCCAAGCGAAAGCGTGAGGGCGAGGATGTTGCGATTGTCGTTGCTGGATGTGTTGCACAACAAGAAAGCGAAGCCTTGCTTCGTCGTGTACCAGAAGTAGACTTGGTAATGGGACCTCAGTATGCGAATCGACTGGGCGACTTTTTCGAAGACATTGCCAATGGAAACCAGGTTGTTGCCACAGAAGCAACTCACATTATGGAAGATTCTTCAAAACCGAGGCGGCAGTCCAAGGTCTGTGCCTGGGTCAACGTGATTTATGGCTGTAACGAACGATGTGCTTTCTGCATCGTGCCAACAACCCGGGGAGTGGAACAGTCTCGACCTCTGGAAAGTATCGTACAAGAAATCGAAGAACTTGTCGAACAGGGATACAAGGAAGTGACTCTCTTGGGACAGAATATCGATGCGTATGGAAGAGATATGGTTCCGAAAGAGGAGGTTCTCGGATCTATTGAAAACAGCCGGAAGCGTTCCCTGGATTGAAGCGGTTGCGATTTGTCACAAGTCCACCCTCGTTACATGTCAGCTTTCCGTCGTTGATGAGATTCAGAATGTTCCATCGGTTTGCGACAGCATCCATATTCCTTTCCAGAGCGGATCAAATGCCATCCTCTCTAGCATGGGTCGGGGTCACACAAGAGAGAAATATCTACTCATTGTTGACAGGATTCGAGCGGTAAGAACGACTTGTTGTAATTGGTGTTTTCATTATGCTAGTAAATCGATCATGACTCTCACATTGACTCCTTTTTGCATTTCTGCTTTGTTATCGTGGATCCTTTAGAAACTTCCCGAGGCATCCATATCCTGCCGATGTCATTGTCGGATTTCCGGAGAGACCGAGGAGGACTTTCAAGATACCTTGCGTTTGATGGAAGAGGTCAAATTCGACACGGTGAACACCGCCGCCTATTCTCCCAGGCCCAACACTCCCGCAGCCACATGGGAGAACCAAATATCGGAGGAAGTCAAGAAGGACAGACTCCACCGTATCAATGTCTTGGTCAAGGAACACGCCAAGGAACGACGAGCCCGCATGATGGGCAGAACCGTGGAAGTATTGGTGGAAGAAAGGAACGTCCGAAAACCCACGCAGGTCATGGGGACGGACGACACAAAACTACATTGTTTACTTTGAAGGAGACATTGATGAGCTCCAGGGCGAACTCGTCAATGTAAAGATCGAAGAATGCGAGACATTTTACTTGTCTGGAACTAGAGTAGACTAACTTTAAATTCAAACAGTCACAATCAAACATTGATGGAAATCCGATAGAGCAAGCTTGTTGTTGTATTCTTGAAGTAAATACTAAAAGTTTATACTATATTGGGGCCTCTTGACCCTTTCCCTTTATCGTAGAGCTTTTGTTTTTTTGATCCCAGGATGCTCCAAAGGATGATAGTTGGCAGAGAGCTGCCGCGGCAAGAACAGAGCTATCCGCAGCGAGAGGAGAATTGTTGATGGATTGTTGGAAAAGACTCTCTTGAGGGTTTGGAGAGGGAGGCTCGGAGATTGTTGCCGCTGCTGAAGTTGCGCGTTTCTTTTTCGTGGCACTCTTTACCAAGCTTTTTCTTCCCTTCGAAGGGGGTTTGTTGACGTTTATACCGGCCATCCGCAGGGCATCTCGTTGGCGAGCTGCCTGTACTACTAGGTTGTCAATCTCGTTTCGATTCTCTTCCAGTCTACGAAATATGTTCTCTCCAGCTTCTTGTCGCTTTAGCACCTTCTGTGCGTGACTCTTGATCTGTACCAGTGACCGCTGAGGAAGGTAGATGCTCATTTTCTTCCAGCGCCCCTTTCCAAACATTTTGAGGCCGTACTAGGAATAATATTTTCTCATCGGGTGTCCACCTTCCCGATCGGAAGGGTTGTCCTACATTGCTTTCGGGTTTTGAATCGGAATTGGATCCGTCGCCATTTGCAGCTTCTTTTCCTAGTGCTTCTAAACTACTACTACTTGTGCTAGAATCTGTGATGTTTGCAGATTCGGAAGCGCATTGAATCGCCGAAGGTGATTCGGCTCGAAAGTCTGTTTGGCAATCCATCTCTGGTGGTTTGTGCCGTTTGTGTAACATGGTCATAATGATGTACTGTAGTTTCGGCAAAGAATAAAATTCGATTGCGTATTGAGAGGGTATCGTGCGTTGTCGCTGATGCAGACTGTGTTTTAAGACAGGGTATCCTTTGCACACGATCGAGGGATGATGGTAGTGTTCTGGTGAGACAGAAGCGTCCGTTTCTGTGGACCTAAGGTATCTTTCCGAACGCCTCAGAGTTTTTCGGTCCCACGCACGAGCGATTTTCTCTGGCAGTTCTTTACCATTGGAAACATGTACACACAGCATGCGAAGAAAATGACTCATCTCTGACTCACGTAACTAAGAACGTACTAAAAATCGCATTAAAAACAGAAAGATGGTGATCTCATTTCCCGAATACACCTACCAAAAATTTTGCTACTGATAGCGGACAGACGGCGAAAACTATTCTTTTCGAGTGAGTCGACTCTGTCACGGTCTGTCGGGTGGGGTATCATTGTACTGCTTGCGCGACCGAATTTTTTAGACGAGACAATTATGTCATGCAACATGAAACAGTCGGCGTTCATTCCAATAACAACAACAACGTATCCTCGAACCTGAACATTGCATGTCAGTGTAGAAGAGATTAGAAAAAAGGAACTGATATTGTGTATTGTCTACCGATCGCAGAGAGATCCTTTTTAAATCTGTTGGAGTTATAATTAGGAGAGAAAAGGAGAGAGGAGAAGTGAGTTATCATCAACGACGTGACCAGTGATGTCTTGGCGAAAACCATTATGAGCAGCAGTTTTTGTCGTCTTTTCAAGATGATTAGGCATCGATGCGATTGCGTTGCTTCATTAATCTTGTTTTGTTGTTCGATATTTTAAGCACACACATCTAATCTTTTCTTTCTTTTTTAATATTTAGAATAATCATAATGGACAATCAAGATGTCGCTTCGAGTGCCGAAGAGGGCCAAGTCGAGGAAAGCCAACCCATGGACGTAGATGCCTCTACGGAAACGGCTTCAGAACCCACCGAAACCGACGCAGCAGCATCCGCCAGTGACGAAGCAGGCGCCGTGGCTGAAACTGCCAGCGACGTCCCGGCAACCAAGGAGGAAGCCGTGGAGGCAAAAGAAAGCGCTACCGATGATGCGGCAGCCGAAACGGGAGAAATCAAAGAAGAATCAACCGATGCATCCGTCGAAGCGAAAATTGCATCTCCCGTCAAACAGGAGGAGAAGGAAGATGCGTCGGCAGAAGAAGGAGAGATTGATTCTCCTTCCGAAGGCGAACCTTCCGGAAGCACGGACGACGACGACAAGGCCAACGAACCGTCTTCCCCGGCCGAAAAGGAGGAACCAGCGGTGGAAGCTTCCGAAAGCCAAGACACGAAAGATGAACCAAAATCACCAGAACCAGCCATGAAAGAAGAGGATGCCGCATCCATGGACATGGATTCGTCGGACAACAACGAACCATGAACCCATCAAACCCACGGCCGAACCACCCGCTGCCGCTCCTGCTGCCACTACCTCTTACAGCACCCGTGGACGCAGCACGGAAGCGGCGTCGATTGACGAAAAGCCGGAGCGCATCCACATTCGTGATTCCTTCGAAGAATCCCCGCGCCCCAAGGATCCATCCGCGGCGGTATCCTTTCTGGTCGAGGCAATGACCGAGGAAGAACGCAGAACCAGAACTCGATTCCTCCCAGAAGTCGACGGCATGACGATGCTGCGAAAGAGCGAAATCAAGGACGATTTGGCCCTGGCAAATTCCCTCCCGGCGGTTGTTTCTTCTTCGGGACTCGAAACCAGAACCAAACGCCTTGGAGGTGTTCGAAACAGCGATTCGATGGATGTCGATGGCGCCGAAGAACCGATTACCGTAGTGGACGGGAATGCTACAGTCATCAAATTGCCTCTCAGCACTTTAACGACCCCTTGCGATGCCTTTGTCGCTCCTAAGGGTGTCCTTGTCGGCGACACGGCAAACAGCATCGAGGTCAAGGAGTTTGAACCCGCTGTTCAGTCGCCTTCCAGAGTCGAGTCGGTAATGTCCTTTAATCCACCCCGTCCCCCCGAATCCGTCGGCGGAAAGAAAAAGCACCGCATGACTCGATGGGAACGCAGGCCCGAGGATATCGAGGTCGACATGAAGAACTACCGTCGAACCGTCCAACGAACCCGCCAGGAGCTTCAGAAATCCGAAACCCAGTACGAACGTCTTGAAATGATCGATAGCCACCTTCGGCATCACTTCTTGAACCATTCGGAATTGTTGGACAAGGAACATAGCAGCCTTCAGGATCAACTGGACGTCGAAGTAGAAAAATTGATTCAAGAATCCGATCTGGTGGGTTCCAGAACAAGAAGCCGAAACCTCTCCAAGGTCGATGTCGTGATGAGGGATGTTTTGACCATGCTCACGAGGAACGAACAGAAAGATATTGCCATGGACGGAGTAGCAAAAGAAGTCGCAGCCAGTACAAGTAGTGAAGTCGTCCCGGGTATCGGAGGATTGAACACTCAAGCATTTATTGACTGGGAACGCTCTACCAAAATCGAATCGATGAGTTCATGTGTTTCTTGGGTTGAGCCAGGACAGAAAGTCACGACTCCGTACGGTAAAGGTACAGTGACCAAGGTTATTCCTCCCGAATCTCCTCCCTCGAACGAGGCCTTGGCAGCGGCTGACGCGAAAAAGCCCGAACTAAAAGAAAAGAGAAAGGATATGAGCGAAAAAGAGCTACGAGATACCCTCGAAAAGGAAAAGTACGAGGCTTTGCTGCCTCTTCGAGTTGAAGTGCAACTCAATTTCGGAACTGGTGTCTTTGATATCAGTGCTATTAAGTCTATGGAGGGTACAGCTCATTTTACGGATGCTCAGCTTGCCAAACGCTGGAAGGGAATGATCGACTCCGCCTTGAAGGTCGGAGCATGCATCGACCTACAAGGGATGGTACCCGATGTGGATAAGGACGATGCAAGCAAAGCCGATGAAGAGAAAGAAGCATCTTCCACCGATTCGGCTTCGAATGATGAATTTATGACGGTCGGGTCTACGCTGATTCCAACAAAGTTCGGCAGAGGAAATTTCTTGCACGACATGGAAATCCCTGATATCGAGGATAGTTTGGAAGGTGTTCTTTATGATGGCCACGGTGTTTTGGGAAGGGTAAGTCGAGAAAGAAGAAAAAAGCCCATGCATCTTTGTCGAAAAGTATTGTGTTTTGAACTCACCATTTTTTCGTTTTGAATTTCTTACAGAAATCAAACCCAGGAGTCCCCACTGACTTTAGAAAGTGGGAAGACGACGAGCAGGAATATTTGAATTTGCGGGCTAGTGCGCTTCAGTTGAAAAATAAATTATACCGACAACGACGGATTGGAATTCTGAACAAACGCACTACGAACTCGATGAATGATCGTTATCTTCGCGCCGAGGAGCTTGTGTCCGAGATGAGGTCAGACCTCAAGAGTTTGAAACGTCGGTTGGGAGACGAATTGAAAGAGCTTGGCATTACCCACGAAATGGCCAACCAAATTCTTTTCCAATTCTATCAAGGTCACCAGGAAGAAGACCAAGGTGACGCATCAACCCCAAAACGTCTGCGCCGACACAGCAGCATGATGGAAGAAATGTTGACGGATATCAATGTGGGGACGAGCGAGGATCGCATGGAAGACTCACGTGGTGATTCTATGGATGATCAGGGCACCGACGATTTATCTGGTGATGATCTCGAAACTCGTCGACCAGCAAAGAAAGTTCGAGCGGGTGAATAAATATAACATGTTTGTGATTGCACAGGGATAATTGCACTCAGTATACTAAGTTTAGGACATATTTTTAAAAGTTATGTGTAGACTGTATTTTGTTGACGTTCTTCTTTGTAGACGATAGAAACTTAAATAGTACAGTACTACTCGGTACTTATTTAGGACTACTTCATGTGAGAACAAAAAATATGACTCAACTTGAAGAAGTGTGATGCGCACCTTGACCGCCGTGACCCTCGGTACATAAAGACCCGTGCGCGCAAGTGACACCTCTTTTACGCGCGGCGGGAAAGTATGAAACGGCCGTTTTGAAGCGTTAGAGAAGCGTATTATTAATGCTTCTCTCTTCAACGGTTGTTCTTGGCGATATCATTGGTTTTTACTAGCCGGCCATCTACAAAAATCGGAATTGTAGTTTGTTTTTAATGTGAATCACCTTTTTCCCGTCTGTGAATCCCTTTTAAACAGATTATTTGAAAACCGTACACGTGCGACTTTCATGTTGAATTCCGCCGCCGAATCACCCACGAATTAGGTGCATCCGAAAGGGAGGAGGCATTCGTGTAAGCCGAAATATCAACCATCACAGTCTTATTCAAACCCAAGGTATACGAAAGCTTGCTACCGTCAGGGACAGGCAATGATACCTTCGGGCACAGCTAAGGCTACGATGGAAGAATTCAATATTGAACAGGGAGAACACATCCCACAAGATGGACCGAAGTCTTCCTATGCTAAGCGTTCCAATGTTGTAGGAATGTGGAGAAAGAAAGAGGAAGAATTAAAAGCATTGAAATCTAAAGAACAACAAACGAGACAGATGCAATACGAAGAAAAGAAGGAGAGCACGGAAGAGTTTGAACACGATTCTAGGCAACAGGAAACAGATTACAGTGATATGTTTCCTAGCGATCCATTTGCGGATGTAGTTCCTGAGACAAATGAGCAAGAACCTGCCGAGACAAGTTTCGAACAAAGGACTCCTGCTACTGCGCCTCGGAGATCTAACGTTAGAGACTCTTGGAAGAAGAAAGCAGCAAGTCCCTCTACCTATTCGTCACAGCCATCACCAGGTATCAATGAAAGCCCCTCCAATGCTAGTGCAACTGCGTTTGATGAGTTGAAATCAAAATGGAAGAAGTTTGGAGTTGAAAATGGAGGTCATGCAAAGCCTGATAGCATTGAGAAGAAGATTGCCGATAGGAAGGTGGGAGTAAAGGCTGAAGAAAAGCAGACTCCGGAGAAAGTTACCGAGAAAGCTACCGAACAGGCCGCCAAAAGCTCCGAGTCTAAGCTTACTTCGCGTTCTATTGCTGCCCGAAGGATCGGTTCCAACAGATTTCGGTCGAGGGTTGGTCGCAAACCCACCACCATATCTGCAATCGAATAGTACGGATGAGATTATGGACGCTTCGGAAGGTAGCACCACCCCTGATAAAAAGGTTTCGGATTCTCCTAGTCAGTCTGCTCCGGTTATTGAGAAAGAGCTTGTACCTCCATTTCCAACCGATGAGCTGGACACTAGAGAGACTCCAAAATCTCCTGTTGTAAATTATTCTCGTCACAACGAGGTCACCCCTACAAGCCCTCTCAGCCCTGCCAGTACTATTTCCCGCTCATCTCTAAGTGAGCGGGCAAATCGAAGACTCCGCGACATTCGAACGAAAAGCCAGCCGCGAAATGAAGAAGACGAAGAAATCAAGCCAAAAGAAAGCAAACCTAAAGAAACCAAGCCTAAAAAAGCCGCCGATCTCGACACTTCGGATATGCCAATGGATGAATCGATCGCTTTCAAAGAGAGTATGCGTTCACAAGGTTCCAATTTGACAAATGACAATTTTGTTGACGCTCATACATCCCCTTTGAATACAGTTGTCCCTAATATGGAAAATATGGTTCCTGATCAATTCTTTTCGGAAAAGGATGCAAACGTGGATTCGATGAGATCAGTCATCCAACAAACGAGCTTTGTGCAAATTGCAAAGGATATGAGAGATGAGGCCGGCACCTTGATGGAGTTCGATTTTATAAGCGAAGGAGTACACTCTGCCCTATATGCGTTGGGCTTGGAAGACATGTTTCCAGTGAAATCTCCAAAAAAGTCGATCAAAAGATCCCCTAGTCCCGTCGAAGAAGTCGCTATTGAGGTTGAATATGTTGCCGACGGTGAAGAGTAAAGATGAGAATTTTTGTACAAGAAGCAATATCAGTTAATCGCCGCTTTGTGTAACAGAAATTGTTTTCAAAACTACTGTTCTATTATTGTTCTAAATTTTGCCCACTTCCGAACGTTTCGGATACCTACAATCCCATAACTCATACACTGAAATAGATTAATTGTTTAGTTTACTTTTGATGAAAGATATTCTATCATTTCACGATCGACATTTGCGAGCATGGCTGAATCGAGGATTCCTTGAGTCAAGTTATCGCAGGCATCCATCTTGGCACCATTTTGAATGAGCAGTTCGGCACACACAATCGCCTTCGAATCAGTATCAGGCTTCTGTCTTGAGTTGCGTACACGCATGCAATGCCGTTTTGTTGTCCTCGTCGCTATTTTTCCACGTCACGACAGCACCATGAGCCAGTGCTCGTGCTATGCCCAAAACATCGCCGTTCTTAGCGGCTTCGTACATTGCCCTCGAAGATTTCTCTTTTTGTTCCTCGGGAGTCGTTCCGCTATCGTCAGAAAATTTCAGAAAGCCTCTCCATAAGTATTTGCTTTTGATCCATTCTTCTCTTGCTTTTCGGCTGGACTCCTCTGTGGGCTTATCCCATCCTTTTTGATCAGCGCATCCCTCTTCCCAAATCGCATTTGCATTGTCATTTCCAATCGATAAGATTAGATTAGCTTGAAAGTCATTCAGAGCATCTAATTGCAGCGAACGAACCTGTATCAAAGGGATTGAAGTAAATTGATGTGAGAAAATCGACAGACAACCCAAATTCATCAAAGCCGTTACAGTTGCTTACCTTGCTCACGTGAACGCCAAGCGACCTGTGTACACCACTGCAATCAATACAGACTAATATGCCCAAATTTAATGAGACCCACTCAGGATTAGGGGCCCCACAATCAGCACACCTTGGATTTTCTTCCATAATTTTTGGTGTCAGAATTGTCTTCTTTAGCACTCTGCTTCGGAAGGGATCCTTGGTTGTCGATATCGCGAAGCTCGGGCATGTCCACATTTTCGCCTTCATCAAAATTTGAGTCATTCGATATCGATCTCGTGAATGGCTTCGGCTTGATAGAATTTCCACTGACAAGTTGCTGCTCAATTCCTTTTCGAATTATGTCAATCCATTTCTTGCATTCCAGAGGGCCTCTGGCTTGCAACATCAACGGTTTCTGGCTCATTGGGGTGTGCACTTCGAAACAGAAACGAGGCCCTTCCTGCGGTGCCTCCTTCACTGTACACAAGACAACGTCACATATTTTGACGCGTTCTAGCGTTGTCGAGTATGCGGCTTCGCTTTTGTTTTTCTCGTCACGGCTTCGGAAGTAATAGATCCCTTGCGAATCCATCATGAACCATCTTTTACTCCAAGGGGTTAGCGAAATCTTTTTGTCACTCTTTTTGTAGAGCCAACCTTCCACAAATATTCCAGGAGTAGGGTCGCGCTGGAGACGAGTAGAATCCGCAAGCATAGTTGGCAAATGCCAAATTTGGACCTGGTCTTCTATCTGTTCAAGACTGGTTACTTGTCTCTCAATTATATCTTTATCACCATGAGCAATAGCGTCAACAATTATCGAAGAGCTCTTTGTTACTCCATATAAACCTTCGATGGTTCCTTCAATATCTTCCTCTCTGGCTTTCCATGAGGGCGCAAGTCGTTGCTCGAGTACATCCCTCGCCGAAGTCTGATCTACCTGGTAACGAGTCATTGTCGGGACAACTCCACTCACTAGATCGGAGCAATGATGATAGTAAGCTCGGACGCCAGTCATCGATGCCAAAACGTTTTCGCCAATTACAAACTTTCTTCTTTGTTTGTGTGCAACAATATGCTGCAAGAGCTGGAAACGCTTTAACTCTGCGGTTGCTTGTGCCAATCGAACTTGCTCGAGCGTTAGCCTCAGGTTTGCAGCTGTCGCCGCCATTTGTACAACGGGATCTTCGGAAGGTGTCGATTTCCGTGGAGATGGGTTTGTTGCATTGACTCCCTGCGAAAGATTTGTTTTGTTTTCTTTCTTTCCCCGATTCGAAAACCGCGACAGAAAGCTGGTTCCATGATTTTCTACCTGCTCACTGAATTTGTTCCACGAAACTTTTCCGTCCTCTGAGCCGCTAAGGGCTGCAGCATGTCTTCCATTGAGATACTTTGCCAAGAGATCATCTGCTGAATTCGTGGCTTGTTCGGCTTTACTCTTCAAGTCTTTGGCAGTGAAGAGTTCGTGACCTGCAAATTCTTCCAATGAAGTGACCATGGTAGCCTCGAAAGATCTAGTCATTTGGATTTGTGCTTCGGCCACTTCTTCCAGAAGCTAAAAAAGCACATCAAAATTGGAATATATTGAGTATGGTGAGCCAAAGAGTAGAGTATGGTGGAAAAAATTCAAAAGCAACAAGTTTTTGTACTTACATCCGACATAACCCCCAATAGACTGGCCAGATCTTCGCCCACAGCCCTTCGTCGTTCTGCAACCTTCTATCTCTTGGCGGCGTTCGGCTTCTTCGCCATCATTTTCCTCTTCGGCGCGAGATTGACGAAGACGACAGGCAAGTGCCAACCGTCGAGTCGATTCAGCCATGAGAGCACCGCACTTTCCGAACGTCTTGGTTCTTGCCGCGATATCGTTCAATGTTTGATGCATAACGTGCATCGAATTCATCTCGTTCTCAACGTACGAAGTGAAGTACGGAGAGTCGGCACTGAAAGCTGTTCTGAACATTTGCATTCAATTTTGTGTTGATGCTCGGGGACGAGCTGAAGGAATTCGACCGAACAACATTTTTCTTTCTCAACGTTTCCGCTTCTGCTGTCGATTCCATTTTTTCTTCCGACATTTTTCAAAAGTGATGTCTCCCTTGAGGAGTGTGTTGGGTCTTTATTGAATTGAATTTGTAGTACAGCCAGTCCTCTTTGTTACGTTCCAGGTAGCTTCAGCTTTAGTGCTTTGCAAATAAGGTACGAAACGGAATGGTTACTGATTATATAGTGCCAAAGGCGAATTCTCAAATCGATTTTCGGATCGTTAGATGAAATTTTGTCGAACGCCAAAAAATAGTGTTTTGTACAAGTTTCATGGGTCACTTGTTAGTCACACCACCGGCAAATAAGTCCCTCCCGAAAGTATGTCTCGAACGAGATTCGTGTTGCCTACCTTTTTACTATGGATTCCGATGAAAAGGCTCCGTGACTTCTTTTTCTGACACCAATAATTAATTTGCCATACTCTCACTAGATACTATGCATATCTATCGTATTTCATTTACGTAGTCCTATCTTTACATTGAACATAAATAATCTGCAATAAAAGAAAAAGAATACCACAAGTATGCAGTTACAAAATCATTTAAGTTCGTTCTTTACTTGTTATGTTGTGAACTTTATTACGTTAATAATGAAATATGAGTGCGTTCTAAGAGAACAGTTTGATTTAGCTTGCACGATTTGAATAGTTCTCTAGTTCTTTGATTCAAATCGCAGCTCTCTTTCTTGTTATGAAAGTATTTTTTATGATACAATATTGCCATGTCATGATTAGCTCTATCAATCGTGGTGGCGGCGGGGTCGTCTTGCAGCGCGGCGTTGGCGTTCTCGACGCTTCCAATAGTGGTTGCCAGCTGCTACAAGGGCAGCACCTTGGAGCAATGATGAGACCAATACCATGTCCATGGAACATCGTCCTCCGTCGACTTCGTCGAACATGAAATTAGCATTTGCCTTGTGCGAGTGCTCGAAGCAACCAACATCTTCTTGACCCGGCATACACAATATCTTTCTTGGCCAGGCTCCCGAACTTAGGGCAAAGCGGTCCCACATGAAGGAACCAGTGTTTGGCGGGCTCGAGAACAGGACCTTTGGATTCGTACTAGGAACTGAAACAGTTGGTCATTCTCAGATAGTTGTTGGCTTCCCAGGACACCATAGCATCTCGAAGAGTCTCCGAAAAACGCAGCAAGAAGTCCCCATGAAATAATTACAAGGCCAAGTGTCAAAAGAATAACCACCACTTCAAAGGCTCTGCCTCGAAGGTCCAAACCAATGCTCTTCTTCAGAGTGGTTGCGAATTCCACCTCCAAGAATCGCCATTATGTAAAACGAGAGCGGGAATGAAGGAAAATCCAAGGTCATAGACAAGTGGATCCCTCAGAATTCCAGGAAAGACCAGGAGTGTAGCAATTACCATAAACGAGTACTGACATAAACCATCGACTGGGTTTGTAGCAAACATGCTTGTGAACAATGTGCCAGGAGACATTTTGGCACTGACGGGAGCAGTAATAACTTCGAAGGCAACGGACACACTTCCATCTTGCTCGGCGTCGGCACAAACTGCACGCCCATCGACGTCGGGCAACTCCCTTCTTTTTCAAGAGTCTGCGCGCAGTGCAATACAACGCGACAATTGGTGACATGATCACGGGAGCAATGGGACGGAAGCCACCGTCTTCGAACGATTGCTGCTCCGATTTGCCACCAGATATGAGGGTGTCGCTAGCGCGTTGATGACGTGCGGAGGCATAGGCTTCGAGCCAGTCTTCGTTGTCCTACCGGGGCGGGCAGATGGGGGAGGGAGTGCGTAAGCGCTTCCACAGGTTTCGCAATTCAAACCCCGACGTGCTTTTGGGTGACGGGAGCGGCATCTCCATTGTTCGATACAAAGGTAATGGACAAATGCCATGGAGCCCGAACATTCGCAGGGTGATATCAAAGGGTTCTCCATCGCATTGGCATTTGCACGATACACGGGATGAGGGTGGACAGGTCCTTTACTGTTCTGAATCTCAAGGCCTTCGCTGTCGTATCCATCGTCATTGTCCGAAGGGAAGGGTTCGTCTTCTCCACCCTTGTTGCTATTATTGTTGCTGTTGCTGTTTTCACCATCTTCATTTGCCTCGGCAGCAGAATATCGATCCTGTTCGTCGTCTGCGTCATCGTGCAAACCCTCTCGACAGATCCTACAAAAGATGGGTTCGGTAGGGTTTGGGGAAGAACTGACGGCCGGTGACAAACCGTCGTCATATACTGCCATGAGCTTCATATAGCCCGACGAGGGGAACTTCGATGCCCTGTGCGCAGACAAAATGCAGAAATTAGATTCGACCGGGTTCGGAAGTCAACGCACTAGCGACGTCCTGAAGGTCGTCGTCTCGGTTTCCATCTTCATCGGTTCCTTCCCGATCTTCCTCTTCCGACTCGTCCCTTGAACCTCCTCCTTCCTTCTGTTGACCGTCGCACTGTTGTAGTGAAATCGTCTCGTTCTGCCGAAGAAAAAGCAGTAGTTTCAGTTTCAACTGCTGACTCTAAGAAGGGTATCAATTTGCCAAGACGAATTCAAAAAACGGAAGAGTTAGAATCGAAAAGTTCTGCTCTGCGCAAACAAAGATGGACAGAACGCAAAAAGATATATACATACCTCTGGGTTTCAACGCCTCTAATGCCTGTCTGCTGACACTTGTTTCGTTGACTTTTCCGAGTGCAACATAACCCGCAAAACCACCTTTGTGACCCGGCCATCGGAGTCGAAGCCAGTGCCTGTCATAAGCAATACAAACATCGTCTACCAGAACAACCTCGGCGTGACGGATTCTGCGCACTGGCAAACCGAACCGCAAGGATTCAAGGTGCTGCTGTTCTCTATTAACACTGTTACTGTAGGCATTGTTTGCAGAAAAGATCTGTTCCGGGCGAAATGGCCGCTCAAGCGGATCGTCGTTGCCGGCATCACGTTGAGCATCGGTTGTACCTTCGGAAGAGGACAAATTACGAGGAGCTACGTTACAAACATTGTCGTTGTTGTGACCGTCACTGGCATGACCCTCAGGAAGGTCCATCAATTGAAAGGGTGCTGCATATACCTGAAGGCCGTGGCGCCACGGCTCGGACGAGTTGGCACCAGCCTGGCAAATGTAAACTGGCATCTTGTGGGTTTTCTATTCGATTTCTTTCCGGGCAACTACCAAAACTTCGAGAACGTTCTGGTTTTGAGAGCCTCTCTTCGAAGCAGCGCTCTTTTATTTAATTTCAAGGGTATTGTCAACAGCTGTTGCGATGGAAGTAAGACCTTATCTTACTTCGGCATCTATCTCGTGCTGATTGATTTTGTACTAATTTCGCGTTTTCCTCTCTAAACGACGACAACTCCTTTGTGTCGACCGTCCTGGCGAAATGTTGTTTGCCTACTGTTTTTAAAGAGAGGCAACAGACGACTCCCCGCGCGGAAATCGGGATTTGCCCAATTAAATTATGTGCAACGAGGTTTACGCAACGAAATTACTATGTCCGGGTAAGGCGACCACGCAAGGCAACGGAAGAAGAAACAAAAACTTGTGAACTTTTTACGATAGATTCCACACAAAAATGATGTCTCGGTGAAGTAGAAGGGAAAAAGGCAACCAGCATGACTTGCACGATTAAAATAATTATTAAGCTCATCCGACACCTGCACACCGCCATGTACCAGTGTTAATTATGGGCACGTGTGGAATTCGTGTAGCCACGGTACAAAGATTTTTTGGTGTACAAGAAGTGCACAGGAATTTTTTGCTACCTCACATTCATGGCATGTATCGGTATGGATCGTATGTAGTACGAGCACATGAAAAGAGCGACAAGAAGGAGAGACTCCGAACTCTTGTACTATCAATGAAAAGAGAACTTGAAGTAGATATTCGATTATTGTCATATATATGGCTGTACTAGAGTCTATGTCGAAGCGATCGATAAGCTCTTCCTGCTAAGGTGGTGGTTGGCTAGAACTCCACCGCACCAACTGGCTCTTCGGCGTAATCTTGAATCGGAGTCCTCCTGCTACCGGATGTAAGATAAATCAAGCCACCATATAAAAGCGCTCCGCGTAACATGGCTTGTGGTCCCTCTAATTAAAGTACAAACGAGTCAAAACAATATAAGAAATTAAGATCAAAAATGAAAAACTCGTTTGATCGTTTCAGAACAAAACCCTCCGAAAATTATCAGCAGTATACGTACTTTTTCTCTCGAAGAACGCACCAGCGGCTGCACTCGAAAATACATCGTTCCATGCGTCTTGTTCTCCGTTTCTCAATACTTTTACAGCAACACCACACTGGAAAATGCAAAACAGTAATGATGAGAAAACAGGTTGGAAACTACTAGGATTCTCCCTTTGCGCCAAAGGTCGTCATCCACCAACAGCGATATATGTAGTACTTACACCTGCGAAGGTCGCCGAAATCCTACCAAAGTTCTTCGCCCACGACGTCGATCGACCATTCATCCGTGCGAAATCTACCCGAGAGCTCTTGTGCGAATGGCTGTCGCACTCCGCTTGTCACCGGACGGAAGACAAATCCCGGGGAACCCACAAGGGTTCCGAGAAACAAACCCGCTAAATATCCTTGACAATATTCCATTACGGTCGAAATCACAATTTCTGTACACCCGGCAACGGTCTTTCCAATCGGACCTAAATCAGCATAAGTAAGATCGCGATCTGGAGGTCCTGCAATCTTGCCCTCGTCCGTGTCGTCTTCCTTGACCTCTTCCTTTCGACTTTTGTTTTTGGATTTCTGTTTTCTTGCAACCATCCAGGTTGTACTTATATCGTTGTCAGCGTAATGATTTCTTGTGCGTCTTGATCTTGATGATGGGCGGAATTCCTGGCTATTCATCACCGAAGAACGCGTGAAATACCGACTTGGAAGGTAGACACCACTAGCCAATACCGGCCCAAGCAACATCGCTAACGTGAGAGCGACACGAAACATACTCTCGATTTGACGGCACATCGTAGTCTTTCTTCTAAATTCACGCTATCCTTGTTCAATCACTTTACTCGAAACGCTTTTGCGGGACGTTCGCTTCCAAGGCACAGAGCTCCGCAATCCGATATCAAGAGAGGAATGCAATGTTAAATAATGTCGCGTTGTCGTTTTCGGATTTTTTGCTCACGGTATCTTCAATCTGTTTGACAGTTTTGATGGCTGTGCAGTTAGGCCTTGTTTGCGCTAACAAGACTCAGTTAATCCCGCGAAATGGAATCTTTCGATACGACGTAATCATCATCTTTTGATTGCGGAAAATTAAAGTATGTCTACTACTATATAAACTAGTTATCGATTCGTAACCATGCGTCTCAAATAGTTAAAGCAAATGGATTGCTATGCCTAGAAACTCGATTCGAATAACGTTCTATTCAAATCAGTGCTGGCGTCTACCACTGTTTCGTCTACAGTAACATCTGCCCAATCGACTGACGCTGCAAAAAGGAAACTGACCAGCAGACCAGTTCCCACCGAGATGATGGCATAGTAGAAGCCGTCCAAGCGAAACAGAATTGGATCGATCAGCGAAAGGATCTCGACTATGAAACGAGCAACAGAACTCAATGTTCCCCCGAAGCCGGCAATGATGCTTTTCAAAGCAATACGCTCCTGATCCCCTGGGTTTCCAGCAAGGAGAGTACCCAGAGTTCCTGCCAAGGCACAAGCCGTCACGTTACAGAGAAAGGTTCCAATCGGAAAACTGGGACGCCAAGCATTGAACTTCATCATTCGCCATCGCGTAAGAACGCCAAGGGGAGAAAATAAAAGACTGAGCGCTAAGAGGCGATCCTCTGTTTTCTTGTAAAAATTCAGAGAGGTCAGCTGGGCAACGAGGCAAAATATGAATAAAGCAGTGAAGATTGCCCTGATAGAAGGAACGTCATTTTCTTCGTCGTGCACCGTCCGTCTTCCTTTCGTTCTATTCATGGTTTGTGAATTGCCAGCGGGAGAAGCTTCGGCAGAGTCAAAAGAAGAACGATTGTGAGGATCTGTAGAACGGATAAAGCCGGTCGGAATGTCTTCGTCCGTGTGTAGCTGAATTCCGTATCCTCTTCTTTCGTCTTGTCTCTTTTCTCGACGGCAACGCCAGACAAAAATGTATACCGCAACATGCTGACCAAACCGATAGGCAACAAGTGGGAGCTGGATGCCTAAAGTAAGTCCAACAAAGGCCTGACCGATCTGTCCGGCACGAAAAAGATTCACCATGGACGAAATCCACGAGGAAAACGAGGATAGGGCACCGCAAAGTCCATCGCGCAAACCCAGTGTGAGATCCTCGCTCTTTTCTTGCGGTGAAGTACCCACATCCCATCCATTCGCAATATTGACCCGGCGCATAAAAGAAATCTTGTTCGACACATCGTTTGCCATGTTGGAAATGATTTGATCCAGATGAGGGCTGTCCTGATCACCATGATCAATGACGTTTCCACCCTCCAACTGCCCATATTGTCTTGAAGAAATGTGAACATTGCCACGCGCATGCGGAAGTCCTTGTTCGTCATAAGCATCAGAGTTCTCGTTTCGGTCCAATCCAGCATTGGATGGTGTTTGGACTGCTGGTGATTTCAGAGGAGACACCGTCTGAGGTGAAGATAGGTTCTTCATCTGTATTCCCGGTGTTCTTGGACCTTCGTCAATTTCTTCCTCAAAAACCAAGTCGTCGAATCCCCCCATTTCAGCTTGTCCATTGCTCCTCGGTGTCGCACCATGTTCATTGAAAGTGGGATTCGTCGAAGCTGCGATATCATTGGAATCCTCTTGATCCTTACGATAACCTTCATCAAAGTAATTTTCCACAATGTCCACGTCCTCTTTCTTCACCGGAAAAAGTAACAAACAAACACTTGCTCGGATCCGACGTTCCCATGCCAACAATTGAACTTCTCGAAGTTCATCATATATTTCGGGACTCTGCGCCATCGGTTGTCGTCGAAAGAGACTGCTCGATCGATTCATTGAGCTTTGCTGCTCACGTTTGAGACGCCGCCTTCGCCTTCGTCGCCAGCCTCTTTTCTGTCCATTTGTCATTTCTTCGCCATTGATTTCCTCGGAACTAAAAATACTCATTTGATCTTCCTCCCCAGCCAGCTCCTGCACCGCTTCTCTGTGCAAATCGTATTGTAGCCGAGGCGGCGTGAACCGCGTGTGAATGATTTGCATCAGGCCCTCCCCGCTGCACAAAAGACCCATCACAAAACACGAAAGAGAGTTCAGAGGCAGATTCGTAAAGAGGGCAGAATCGCTGTGGAAGACATTGTCAAAGTATCGAAAAAAGAAGGCCGCACCCAGCCGAGCAAGGATTCCGACTTGCGTGAACAGGCTCAGAATCAGAATTTCGTCGTAGGCCGTCCAAAACTTTTGCACAAAGGCCTCGTCTTCCCTTTCTTGCGTCGCATACGCTACCACCGTCGTTTCATCGTACGCATTACCACCACCACCGGGTGAGTACTATTGGTGATTGTTGAGACAATGGAGATCCAACAGTATTCTGAGGCCTTCTCCGACCTTCGACTTCATCGTGTTCGTCTTCGAAGCTGTCTGGTGTCGCAGTTTTTCGAGGTATCTTTGGCTGCCGAGGAGTTCGGATGGATGGTATTTCTATATCCTCGTCACCTGTATTAAGACTAGGTTTGTCATTTTCAGCTGCATGCAGAGACATGGGAGATATCGCCTGTTCAGAACAAATAATGTGAAGTCTTTTATGTGAAGTTGTTGTGACATGAAATAAGAGAAGCATCGGCTGATGTTGTCGTTCAAGTCGGGTGTCGAGAATACGGTACGTAATCCTTAATTTCCAATGCAATTTTGAAATAGAAACTAATTTTGTCCCATTGAAAATCAAATTCCTCTTGGAACGAAGTGGAATTTCTCCAATGACCCCTGAAGTCGAGACGTGGTTCCGTCCGTGTAAACGAGAGGAGCCAAGTGCGTTTACTACGACGAACTTACGTACGATTAAAGTCATCACCTTAACCTTAAGCTTTAATGTAAAACAAGATTGCTTTCACAACACGCACAACATTGTGCCAAAATTTCGATCCGTTGGCTTTTTTTTCGAGTTCATCGCTTGAGAGAAGCAAGCAATCGAGGGACTCCCAGGAAACTGCCAATTGAGAGAAGAAAGTGCCAGTCCACAATTGAACAGTTGACTACTAGGCATCCGAAGAAATCTTTAAACCAGCAAGACGAGCAAGAGACCAAGTATAAAAGGATCAGACCGATTGATCCTTACTAGCTCTATTTTACCATGAGCAGTCACCGACCTCTTCCGTTATACGATCTCTTTTTGGATATCCCGCATCCGGCTGCGGCCACTTCGTGTCCTCCGGCGTTTATATCCGGATCTCCCGAAAACAATCCAGAGATCGAGAAGGAGCTTTCTGCCAATGTTTCCAGGATTTCGCAGTTTGCCTTTCCCGACTACGATGACTCGGTGGACCAGCGCATTCCGAGGGATACTCCCCTGAACCGTTTTTCCCAATACGCCATGCAACCCAAGGGCTTTCAAAACTATACATTTTCTCTGCAGTTGCAATCGGGTGTTCGAGTGCATGGATTTGTCCGTCGGTATTTGCCCGTCCACGAAGTTGTGGAGCACAGATACGACGTAGGTCGTCGAGGGGAACGGGCACTGGTCATGTTGACAAGATTTAGTGGCGGAGATTTGCTGTATGCATCCATTTTGAAGTACGTATATTTCTGGCAGTGAAACAATGACAATGAAAATCTCTTTTCAATTTGACTAACTTTTCTTCTTTCTTTTCATCGTAGGACGGTCGATGCCATGTCGTCTCAAAAGGCAGCTCTCGATTCAAAATATATTCACCCAGAGCCGCAGAAATGGTTTTTGGGCCGACTTTACGAGGAGCACCAAAAACTGTGTCGAATGTATGTGTCAATACCCCAAGAAGAGCGAAAACCAATGATGATTTCGGTTGGATCGATAGAGGTGGGGGCGAAACCCGTCAAACATTTACACCAAGTCGACACGTCCAATTATCTTGTGCCGACAAGTCTGCTGGCACCGAAATCCTCGGTCGAGGCATTGACGTCTTCACCCATTCTGCCGTTGCTTCGTGTCTTGGGCGTTTCTACCACTTTGCGACTCATCTCGGCGGTTCTCAGTGAGAACCGTGTTATCCTAGTTTCGGCGAATGCAACTCGCTTGGCACAATGTGCCAGATCGGTCCTTTCGATTCTTGCTCAGGGGTTGCTGAACTGGCAACACATTTACATCCCGGTACTTCCACCACATTTGTTTCAGTACCTGAATGCACCCGTACCTTTTTTGATGGGAATTCTAACACCATACATGGCAAAGTTGAACGCGATGAGATCCGATGCCCTCGGTGAGCTGCTCATTATCAATTTGGATACGAATCAAAGTGAAACCAGGGGTATGAATCCCATGGATGTGGGCAAGAAAATACCCGATTTGTTTCAGAAATCCATTGCGGAACAGGGAATGCCTGCATCTACAATGTCGGCGTCGGAAATGTTGGCACAAGACTTGTTGGATTTACTAAAGATGGACAAGAGAGCTCTATTTGGGGAATCGACTCTCACAAATGTGTCCGAAACAGCTGCCAAGGCCACAAAGGCAGTGAAATCAGGAATTAGCAATTTGGCAAAGAAAGGAAAACGATTTTTGAAAGATCGCAGCAAGAGCAGCATGAGAATGGGCAGTTCAGAAAGATCGTCGGAGATGGAAGACGAAATCGAAACAGCCGATGCTCCGGATAACGGCGAAGTAGCTTTGACTCCCGATCTTGTCTACATCCAGGGCAGTCTGAACGAAATCGCGGAAGAAGACGCCAGGATTGCCTTTTCGTCATTCTTCCTTTCCATGCTTGGAAACATGCGGTGGTATCTTTCTGCAAGTCCAGGGCAGCTACCACATCTCGATAGGAACCGTTACATGCAACAAAAGAGAGCGATGGGTGTCGAATCTACACCGATGTGGCCGCTTCTAGAAAACTTTTGCCAATCTCAAATGTTTGAACAGTTTGCCAAGGCAAGAGTTGAAGAAGTCAGATTGCGCATGCCTGTCACTGCCGATTCTGCGTTGTTTACTCAATGCGGGAATTATCATCGACTCAACAGCATCGACTTCAGTGTCATGAATGTCAGGCGCGTTGCTCGACAGGTAGCTCAGAGTAATCCCTCCCGATCGGTCTCTCATACATCGGCACGGCGAATGGCTATGGCTCTCACCTCAAATAAAAGCTACGAGGGCGATTACAATAAGACCGTTGCCCAACTCATCGAGCAGACCAGAGAATGCACCTCGTCTCTATCTGACGTCATGTCTGTGATTTGGGTGCGTATTCGAGATTCCAAGGGTGTGCATTGGAAGCACGGCCTCCAGGCATTGCAAGTACTACGAAATCTTCTTTATCACGGTCCCATGGCGGCTATAGCCGAAGCAACGGATGGTTTGGACAAAATTCGTGCCATGAAATTTTATAACGAAAACATGAGAGCTCAAATTTGTACCCAAATTCGACAAGCCGCGCATCAAGTCTACAATCTTCTTGTCGATCGGACGAAACTTTTCCATATTCGTCGCATCTGCGCGAACAAGCGTCGACTTCTGATCCAAGCCGCAAGGAGGAAGAGTAAGATTTGTTTTCTATTGTATGCTGTTCTTTTTACTCTTGTGTGAACACCCGTCACTAATTTGTCATCCATGAATTCTATTCTTTACAGTACAACAAGGAACGTCGGATTTCTATCACTCATCGGTTTGGTGCCATGCATCAGCTTCTCAACCCATCAAATCCTATGCGTGTTGCACCCGCTCCGCATTCGGGACCTACTTCTTCGGTGACATACCAGGCAGCAGCGAACGAAGATATATTTGGATTGACAACTGCTTCGCATCCACCAGTAAACGTAACACCTGCTCCATCCAGCGGAGGTGTAAATCAAGATTTGATTGGTTTGTTCGGAAGCATTGATGTCTCCGATTCGAGGTCGGTTGCCTCTACTCCAATGCCTAACAATCAGGTTCCAAATCCTTTCGATCAGGCTTCGGTAGCAAGCGGCGCTGCTCCAACACCTTCGCGCCAATCAGTTGCTGCTCCGTCGCCTGCTGTACTAACGCCAACACCTGCTGTCCCCCCACAAGATCCGTTTTCCCCACCTGCGGCTGCGAGGATTGCATCACAAGGTTCACATATTCAGCAACCGCCTCCTGCGATGGCTCCAGCTGCAAGAAATATTGTCGCAAGGGTCGTATGCGCAGCAAGCACCTATTGTGAATGCTCCAGGTGCAAGACACGTGTCTCAAAGTTCGTATTTTCAACAACCAGTTCCTGCAATGGCTCCAGGTGCAAGAACTATGTCCCATGGTTCCCATGCGCAGCAAGCGCCTCCTTTGGCTGCTCCTGTTGCACAGCAGGGATATGCTATTCCACCTGCTCAACCGCGTGCATCGACTGCGTCTTTACCACCGCAGCAAAGCAGGCCTATGGCTCCACCGCATTATCAACAAGCGGGTAATCCTTCTTTGTACGCTTCTACGAATTCTCATCCGGGGGTTCCTCCGCAGCAACAATACAATCAGGGAAGGGGTCAACATATCCCACCACAACAATATCATCAGCAGCATCCGCCACATCAACAGCAGCCACACCCGCCACCACCGCAACAACAGTACATGGCTCAACAGGCACCACCCGCTCAACCGAAGAAGCCCAATCTGGCCCAATTTGACCCATTTCGATAATTTTTCAAATTGATAATTTTGTGATAGAGTACTAGTTGCATATACGATACAGCTAACATCTTTAGTACTTCGTATATTCCTATAAGAAAAATGTAAGTCGAAAACGTTGAATCATGTCTATAAATGTTACGAATTGTATTGAAATATTGTAGAAAAATCTGTAAATTTCAAAAGTCATGGTTTCCGTCGTTTCGAAATGAGCTTTAGTGGTAATTGGTGCAAGCTCTTTGTTCTGATTTGTGTGTTTGATCGTTATGATCGGTTTGATTTCGAATTGTTTGGTTCGAAATCCGAACAACCCCCCAAAAGAAATCGTCGCGAATCGAACAAAGTTCGCGACTTCTTTTGGGGGGTTGTTTCCCCGGTTGTGTGGGGTTGTGGATCTGCTAATTTCTATCGAAATATCATGGCAGATCCGGAGACAAGTGTATCGATGGACAGTCAATGAAGCTTCGTGGCTTCATCCCTACATTTTCAGGCACACAGTGGCCAATTATCGTTTGGTTCAGTGCTCCCAGTTCCTAGCTCTGGGTCCCGAAGGACCCTCGGCAGTCGGCTAACCGGGCTTACACTGCCTTATCCCCGTGGGGACCACTGTGTGTGATTTCTTCTGTCGCTTATACCTGTTCTCATCCAACTAGCCCGGATTAGCGTCCTTTGGACGATCCAGTCGGCAGAGATCAACGCAGGCTCGTCAGGGATTTGTCCGGGGTCCATTGCATTCTCACAACAATTTTCCCGTAGCGCTCCGTTGAGTACTTCCCTCCTGTCAGCCATCCTGCTCCCTCCTTTGTGGTTTATGAGTTACACTTGTCTCCTTATCTTCGAAGTGCGTAAAAGAATACCATCGCGGTGCCTTGTCGTTTCCGCATCACAGTTTGTTCGTTTCCCCCCTCCTCCTGGCACCATGCCGCCGTAGCGTGAGCTCAGTCGAGATCTTCCGCGTGTGCTAAGCACACTTCAACGGTCTCGAGTTCCTGGCTTTTTACACGGAGGAACAGTGACTGCTGCTTACTTCGACTCACCTTTTCCCCTCGCGAGATCGTTGCAGATGCAGGCCTATTTCGGGGATCTCCATGGGCGCCCACCATGGTGATCCCTATAGCGTCTCTCCCTCGGGCTGCTACCTCCACTCTTGCCATCTGCTACTCGCGGGTACTCAAGCTTTTACACTAGGTTATTCTATCCTTCGAATGCGAATTATGAGAAGAGAAAGTGATTCTGAAATGAGCAAGAAGTGGATGCTTTTTCTCCCTCCGACGATTGCTGGGCGTCAGCTCTCGTAGAAGCTGGTATATATTGTACAGGAGGTGATGTTGAGAAGCAATTTCGTACGATCGAAACTTGGTTTCAGCTTTGTTATACGAGGCTATCGCGATGGAAGAAAACCAGAAACGGACATGGTTTGAAACGGATGTGGTTTGAAACGTCCGTAGAAACGTTCGTAGAAACGTACGAATAAACGTACGGTATCTGGTTTGAAACAGACTTAATCTGGTTTGAAACGGACGATGCAACCTGAATTCTGCAGGTTGGAAGCAGCCATTGTGAATTGCTTATCGTCGTATCGATCGAATGAGAAGCAAAGCCGTGGAAGCGACTTTAGGTGTCAACGAAGATCTAACGGCTCTTGATTGTTTTGTCCATTCATTCACGTTTTCCATCGGCAAGAAAAGAATAGGGGAAAAGTTGATCGTTCTAGTCGAAGAAGACAATCAATTTGAAACTTCTCATCCCGGTCGGCGTCGGGATGCTCACGCGCGCTGCTTTTCATTTACGAGTACGTGTTCATCAGTACGGATTTCAAAATGTACCTGATTTTACCGCGCAATTGGCAACGTGACGTACAGTATCTTCGAATTTCTTGAAAATACCAGAAAGTCTCCATCCGAGCCGCAAGAGTTAGTTGAACTCAGACATCACAATTATTTTCAACCCAATCAATCAGATACAAGTCTCCAATAGTCCAACGAATATGATGAAGTTGTCCTTGCTAATCGCCGCTTGCTACCTCGGTTTCGCGCACTGCTTTCAACCGAAAAGCGTGAACTCGCATCGTTCATCCTCGTGTCTATTCATGTCCGATGCAGTGAAAGCCGCCCTTCCCGTCCCCTCTGATTGATGCTCAAGGAAACGCTATCGATTCTGCTGAAAGCATTGCCGAGTTGGTGAAGAACCAGCGCGTAGCCCTCTATTTTGGTGCCAGTTGGTCCAAGGATTGTCGAAATTTGGAATTCATGCTGGCTCAATACCGAAGCGCACTAGCCGATTCCGACCAAGCCATCCAATTGATTTACGTTCCATCAGACGAGACACAGGACGATCAACTTAGTCGAATGCAAGAATTGGGACTAGAAGTTGGGGTTCCATTGGGAGAAACAGCCGATGCCTTGAAAAGAGAATATGGAGTTTGGCCAGATGCTGACATTGCTAAATTCGGTGGAGTTTCGAGGGAGTTGGATGGCGAACAACAGGTTGCGGTTCCTGCCAAGTATGGTACCGAGGGAGAGGAAGTTGCTACCGAGCCAGCGCTGCCTGCTGAAGTAGACAATGCCAGGGACCAATATGGCCGACGATCTGGAATTCCTGCCTTTGTTGTTCTCGACAACGAGGGAGGGGAGTTTTGCTTTTTGAACGCCGAGCGTGACAGCATCAGCGTCTTGGCGGATTGGCCTCTCGATGATCCGAAGAATATTTGGTAGATCAAAGAAATAGAATACAAAAACTGCTACCCGACACGTCCAATAGTTCGAAGTGGCGTTAGTACAGAATATATGTCATGTACCATTTAGTATTATTATGGGAATCAGATGATTCGCCGCAACGTAACCATGAAATAGGACAAGATTGTCCATGAAATGTCGTTATCAAATCTAATTTTTTTATTCTAGTTATCTGTAGAGCATTGTACTTCGCTTGATTGTTGAGCTAAAAAGGTTCAACTGGGATAATACTGACATTAATTTTTCATCTTTACATCGTACGTACACTGCATAAAATTGGGACATATAGCACCACGAGAGCTTTCCGTTAGGATAGAGTGTCTCCCGGTTGGTAGAGGAGAAAGCTGGAATGCGCTGGTGGTTTCGGAGTCCAGTGCAACTTTGGAACAGCAGGGCTTTTTTTCAACATGTACTGTCCAACAGTCCGGTAAGGGGCAACAAATCCATCTTTCTCGGGAAAATTTGTAACTGAGGAGGGAGATTGCTTTGGTTCAAAATCATCGGATTTTTCTGTCCCACACACATTGAGTAAGCCGGTTCGAGATTCGGATTGAGCACTTTTGTCATCGGAAGATATGACCGAAGGCGATTCAGGACAATGGGCATCGGTCGCTTCCTCCCTCTTTGATTTTTCATCCTCATTCTCATCATTCTCCACCTGCGACGGTGCCGCAAGAGAAAAGGATTCGTGATTCACCTTGTCCTCCAAATTTTCGCATTCAGTCTTTTCTTTCTCACTTTCTTCTTCTCCCGAAACAGGGAATTTATCTTCGTCCAAGTCTTTTGTTGGTTTCGGTTCGGTTCCAAAAACCGAAGAGTCGTCAAAGACAGCCCACTCAGTATTATTATTCGCGACAAAATCAAACGCATCCGAGTCAGAAGATGCTTTCGGAAACAATTCTCGAGGACGCAGAATTTCATTGCTGTCTTCCGCAAAGTGCCCAAGGGCAGTTGTATCATCAAAGCAGGAATCGTCCGACTTTTTACACTCATTTGCGTCCTTATGCTTTGTTACGTTGGATATACTTGGAGTATCATCATGGCTTTGGAGATCCGAAAGAATCTCCTTCGGTGAGAGCGTTCGAGTTGCGCTCACCTCCCCGTACAGGGCATGCATTGTGGATGCTTCACCAAGAATGAGCTTGGCGATTTCTCTTTCCAAGCTATCGCCTCGCTTCGCCCTTTTCGTTCTCGTCTTTTTGCGTCTGGGAGGCGTAACTTCTGGTGTCTTTGGATCGTCATCTTGAGGGTTGGAAGATTCTTTTTGATGATCATCGGATTTGGTTTCGATTTGATCGTTCAAGTCATGGAAAGGTCGACGAGCCAGGTTTTCCTTCGGGGAAAAGTAATCAGCAAAAAAGCTCTCACTCATATTTTGATTTCGCCTATTGGCTGACCTTGATGGAATTTCTAATTGCAATGGTACAAAATCTTTCTCAGATTGAGTTCTCACGGTACGTTTATGAGAAGTTTGTGAACAAATTTGTTCCCCCACGAGTGTAAACGAAAGAATTGAGTGTTTACGCTCTGCTCGATGAACATGATCCATCAAAGTGAAACACCAATGTCATACTCCAGTTACTGGACGTCGACTCTTGTAGATTTCCAATGAAATTTTTGGGCTTTTTCTTTGAAACTTTCAAATTTTTCAAAAAACTAGTTGGAGTTGGATACAAAATTTAGTGACGTAACCTGAGCCCCCTCGCTCGCGCGTCGGAACTAACAGGGAAAGTTGAAAGTAGAAACAGAAAGTTACCTCTCTATGGTAGTTTCATTTCGAGTAGCATTGCAAAAGAATGATCATACTAACACATGGTGAACCACCCCTGTCTGTTCACAATTTTTGAAGACGGACACATGAAAAATACATTGGTTCGCGTTCCGTATGGTATTGAGATTACAGTAGAAAAGAAATAGGAAACTAAATTTTCAGGATGTGCCAGCTTCTGAATCTGAATTTTTCGAAGCGTCAAGAAATACCACATTTGTGGTTTAGATTGTCTGTCTGTCGATGTTCAATTTCGCTTGTCAAAAGGACGGGGCAGCCTCTAGGTTGAGCCGTTTTCGTAGATCTTTGATAGGCGTATCAAATTCCTTTTCGTAGTATACGTTCATGAGAAAACACGACAAATTATCGCTGTCGCCGTCATTGGAAGCCATGTGTTTCATGGCCCATGGCAGATACAGATCCTGTAGGATCCGTCGTTCTTCCGTCGAGAGCCGAAGGGATCCGACCGTGCACGACAATGCGGCTATTGGAAGGCCCGTCTGAAAGAGCTCCAGCCACTTGAGTCCCAATTCACCGAGGACCGTTGGTGGCAATCCCGTCAGGGCGTGAAAGAAATCGTGGTTCTGTCGATACCGCAGCATAATGTACGCCAGAGTCTCGTCCTCGATGTAGTTTACCTCGTCTCGTTCGTCGGGATCGAATCCGTGGCCCTTGAGAAAGGCCCCATAGACTTGTCCAAAGGTGAGATTTTCGTCGTCCTCGTCGATACTATCGGGTGCTTCCGCAATGAGTTTGTCGAAGGGTATGGTCGCCTTGCTCACCAAAGGTCGTTCCTTTAAGATCAATCGTCCGGTTTCATCGGCCATCATGCGGTCGTGGATTTTTTGGAGCGTGATTGGCCCCGTGACCTCGGCCAGAGCGGCGACGGAATCGGCGCGGGTGGGATCACTCAAGGCCGTCGTGGCATGGTACACGGCCAACGACAAGCGATCCTTGATTGTAGTTGTGGACGTGTGACCCATACCGAATTGGTGGTTGGAAGGCCGTGCTGTTCCGTAAAAGGGCTCTTCATTGTTGTTGTTGTTGTTGTTGTTGTCATTTGTGGAGGCAAACTGCCGGATGCTGCTGCTTCCGCTCCGCCGCAACTGAGATTCGGATTCCGGCCGTATACAATAGCCGAGCCGTTGTATTCTCGATACAATTTCTATAACATTCTTCTTGCTCATCATGTTCGTCCTCGTCATCGTAACAATGGAGGTAGTTTTGTAAAAGAGATTTTGTGAAAAGTCAGGTTGTGTTGTTCCGTTCTTTCTTGAATCATCAACGAGTCGTGGGATACTTGGGTCACGAATTGGTTTAACGCATGTTTCCTCGCCAACCTCGAACCCCAGTATTATTTCCTGTCGGTTGAAATCGAATAGAATGAAATTGAAGCTTTCATTATTCTATTTCGAGGAATATCATTACTACGGTTGACTCCTTCAGCAACCCGGACAACTCCTTTCAGATCCACACATCTGTCCTGTCTATAGGCAAACAGAATGATTTCCCCCGAGAAAAAGGGCGTTGATACCGAGGCTGGCGATGCTCCCACGAACGATGCAGAAGAAAGCAAGACAAACGTTCGACAACAACAAGAAATGATTCAGAAAGCAGTCGCCTTTTGGAATCATCCTTCCTTGCGTGATGTTCCCTCCAGTGAAAAGCGTTTGTATTTGCAGGAGCAACAGGGCCTGACAAACTCCCAGATCCACCAGGTTTGGGAAGAAATAGTTGGGACAACACCTCTTCCAGACAACAGCAGCAGCAATAACATTCGCCCTGCCACGGCACCGCAACACTATCCCACACATCCCCATCACCAACCCAATCATCATTCTTTTCCGTCTCGCCCTCCCACGAATCCCGCTCTTGGCCAATACTTTCATGAAGGCCAATCCCCATATGGCTACAACAATGAGTACCCCCAAAACCATACTACCTTTCCACACGACAATCATAAAGATGAATCGATTTCGGTGGCGCGTGGATTGTCCCTGCTGGGTGTGGGAGGCGCGCTCGGAGTCACCGGGGCTGCCGCGGTGCGATGGCTCAATGGGGGCAACTTTGAATTGTTCCCAAACAACAGCAACGTGAAGAGCGCATCCGCAATCGTGCAAGAGGAGACGAAGAACCCACAACAACCTACAAACGTAGAAGAAATCGCAACCGACGCAACTACGAAATGGAATGCAGATCCCAACGACAACAACCCCGAAGAGGAATACGACGACGTAGATGAGGAATATAACGATGCCGAATATTATGATAATGAAGAAGACGAGGAAGAGTTTGTTGACATGGAAGAATGTCTGCTGGAACGAATGGATGCATTGTTGTCATCGATCGACTCCAATTCTAACCTTCAGGAAAAACTCATTCTCAAATTGGCCAACACATCTACAATTACGGACGAGTCGATGAGTCTGCTCAAACAAAACAAAATTGACACTAAAACATCCAATACGACTCTTCGGAACAGCAAAACGATATCGCAGTTGAAAGAGGTCAAGGAAGGTTTGGCAAATTTGTGTAACTCCGTGACAAACGACCCCGCAAACGCAAAAGAAGACTGGCAAAACAAAATGTCCAAATTATTGTCCAAATTCGACAATTGTATTCAAGCATTAGAAGAACCCATGGAATCCTTGGACTCGGAAGATGCTCCCGATGCCAAGTCGATATCTACTTCCGATACTACACAAACCGATCATCAAGCAAAGCAAGATCCTTTCACACCAGCACCGGCAACACCTGCCGCAGGCAACGAAAATGGAATTAGTTCCTCGGACATGACGGCAACCTTGATGCCCTTGTCGCTGAAGGATTGTATTGTCAAGCTCGTCGAAAAGAACAATCCAACGAGTCTCAAGAGCGGATCTCAGTTGCTCTATCTCTATCTGGCCAATTTGTCTGGAAAGCCCGACAATCGACGATACCGAAAGATTTTTACCTCCAACGAGAGCTTTCGAAAGGTGGAAAATCTGGTCGGTGGCAGAGAGTTGCTGTGTGCTGTGGGCTTTGTGGAGGACGAGGGCGTTTTGGAATGGGTGCCCACCGGATGCACGGACGAAGAAATATCGGCCCTGATTCTGGTCAAGGAGGCCGCGGCTGCCCTCGGTGTCTTGAAGAAACCCGACAACCTTAATTCGAGCGAGTTGATCCAATCAGCCCTCTCCAAACTATCTTCGTCGTCCTTTCCTCCATCCCCATCATCGGGTGAGAATGAAAACGACAATGACAAGCAAGGAAAATGCCAAACGAAGATATTCCACAAACTCCTGTCGGTTCTTCGCTCTTGTCGCCTCCCATGCCCAAAAAGATGCCATTTTTTCCAACGCCGTCGGACAATCTGAAATGAGTTGCTAGCTAGTTAGTACTAGATATATGATATTAGAACTCTTATGCTACGACACTTGTCATTATTAGACAATTGTGTAAGAATACGATTGTTATCATTTGATAATTCTCAGAGTTCGTGCTTCGTAGAACTAGCTAGCTACTACATCTACTTTCCTACCTTACGTTTCGAAGGTAGCACCGTATTGTTATTTATATAGTTCTTCCGGGAACGCGAATAGGAGCACCAAAACCAAAAAGTGTTCCCTCCCACACACTCTCTGCCGATGGAACCGAGCCTGTCCAACTTCGTGATTCATCCTTCTTGTTTTTATTATCTATGCCAGAAAACGCCAATTAACGTCAATTTCAACGTGTCCTCCCCTACAATGAATCAAGTCGCGCGTCCGCATGCAGTTTCTTGAATGAAAGAAAGGATCATTAATTATGTTGGAATCGATCGACAAACTTCCACCGCTTCCAGAGCCAAACCATTTCGATTTTTTGAATGACATCGATTTGTACGGGAACGCAAAATAAATTAAACAACCAACCAGAAAGGGGACGCCAAAAGGTGGTGCATTTTGTGTTATACCAGCATTGTCTTACTCTATTAATCGACAATAGAAGGTTGATACACAACAATGGCGGTAAGTACTGTTTGGGAAAGCGAAGTCTTTGTTCGAGTGCCTTTTGTCGTCAATTGGTGGGGAGCTTTTTCATTGGGTGCGAGAAGAGGGCGGTGGTAGACGGTTGGGGTTAATGGAATCACGTCATTTCGAACTGTGTTGAGTAGATTGGTGGTCGATATGGCTTAGGCCTTGGCGCAGGGATCTCAGAAACAACTTCCTGCTTTCCACCGATTCACGATTCGACAATGACACTAGGGAAGAGGCAATGCCAGCAGTCTGTATCTCATTCAATGACGTATACTCACTTTGAATTCCTTCTTTTCTTTCAAAATGTAACAGCTTGCTCAAAACGACCAATCCGATGAATTGGAAATCCTGAACCTGATAGGGGAAGGAAGTTTCGGCGCTGTCTATCGCGCATCGCACAAGTCTACGGGCGCCGTGGTCGCTGTGAAAGTGATTGCGAACGCGAGTAGTTCCAAAAGCGAGGAGGAAAAGATCCAGGGAGAGATTGAAATCCTGAGTCGGTGCGACTCTCCCTACATTGTCGGTTATTTCGAATGTTTCATAAAGCCCGCAACCAGCAAGCCCGGAGAAATGTGGATCGTCATGGAGTTTTGTCAGGGAGGAAGCATGACCGATTTGTTGGAGGCCAACAATGGGTATGCCCTGCCAGAGGACTTGTATTCGTGCTGTTTGCGCCTCGATTGTTTTGGGATTGGAATATCTTCACGGTATTGCAAATGTGTGCCATAGAGATATTAAATGTGGCAACGTTTTATTGACAAGGTGAGTCTTTTACCCTTTTATATTCTCGAGATTGAGATATTTCATCTCTTTGCTCACACGTTTTGGATTTTTGCAGCGACGGAAATGTAAAGCTAGCAGATTTTGGAGTTTCCGCCGAGTTGACAAATACCTTGAATAAACGAAAGACGGTTGTAGGATCTCCATATTGGATGGCTCCAGAAGTCATTCGAGAGTCTCACTACGATGGAAGGGCCGATGTATGGTCTCTGGGTATTACGTGTATTGAAATGGCCGAAGGAGCACCGCCACACGCCAATTTACATCCGCTGCGGGCTATTTTCGTGATTCCAACAAAGCCGGCACCCACACTTGCCGATCCCGATAACTGGTCGCCCGAAATGTTGGACTTTGTTCGTGCGTGTTGTCAAAAAGATGCCAGCCAGCGTCGTGATTCTGCGTCCTTGTCGACGCTTCCGTTTATCCGGCAGGATGTCATGGCCTTGCGAGCCATGCATGCCGGTGAGGTGCCAACCGCCGATGCCGATGCTCGGGCGAAATACAGAAAGCTTGCCGAGTCTCAGAATTCTGCGCCGGGATTGCCTGCCCTCAAACGAGTGATGGATCGCATGAGGAAAAAGCTCGATCGGGTCAAGAAAAAGCGAGGCGAAGAGACGGGCAACGTGACGGAACCCAACAAAAATGATATTGCGCAGGGCAACGCTCGTGCTGCATCCAGTGCGAAGAAGAGCAATGGCCCATTAGGGCCTCTGGACATGAGCAGCCAAGCGACTGTGGAAATGACATCGTCGAGAGCCTCTCGTAGCAGTAGTGCGAGGAGTAGTGCTCCAGCGACGAACGGCAATGGATCTCGATCGAACGGTGGAATCTTTACTCCCGATGCTTTGAATTACGCCGTTGAATCTTCGATAGACTATCCTGCCGCCTTGGACAACGATGATCAATTCCAAAGGGATCTCGTAAAGCTTTCGAGAGTCTTTGAAACGAAGCTAGGCGCATTGCGCACAGCCCACGAACTTGCACAACAAAAACTCATAGCCGATGCCAAAATCAGAAACATGATGTCCATTGATGTCAGCAGCTTGATGAACCAAGCCTATAAACGAAACGAGAAAGAAGAAGAGAACCGTCGAGCCCTCGAAGATGCAAAAGATATTCCGGTAATAAAGGACGTTCTGAAGATGAAGAATCTCAGCCGGCCAGCGACTCCGAACCATGATCCTCCATTCTGAAATACACAACTCAATTCTGCAATATAGACACGGTAATAGAGACGATCCATTGAAACGATAATATAACTCATAATTTATGAATAAAAGAACAACCGTAACCTTGTTTCACTATTCATAACAATATTATTCCTCCTTTTTGGAGTCAGTCACGAACGTACAGTAAATTCTTTACGCGTGGAGATTTTTGATTGATTCGTAGATGGCTGTGATTGATTCCGAGATTCAAGATCTCCTCGAAACTAAAGGAAGTTTTAGGGTTCTCGTATCCACAGACTGCGCACCCTTTCTCGACGGAATCATCGACCGTTCGATCTGTTTCGTGTCGACTATTCAATTCATAGTATTGTCACAACCCAAAACAAACGCCACTGACTATCTATCGCAAGGGACTACGTTTGCGCAATTGCAGTAGGAACAAATCAATCGATACAGTTTGAATAAGTTTGATCGGAGCTTTGACGAAAGGCCATTTAGCTTATTCTATATCGAAACTTAACAGCACATCCAAAACAAATTCCGTCATCCAATAAAATCAATCACAATGAAAATAACAACGATAATTACGGGTCTATTATTGGCCGCTGAAAGGATTACAGCCATGAGGGATTCGAGACTCAAGTCAGTATCCAAAGAAATTTCTCCGAAAATGACAATGTTACCACGCAGAGACTTTCTTCGAGACGTAATGGCCATTCGGGCAGGGCAACAAGATCCATACCAGCAACAATCCTATTACAACGCCAATGACGGCGGCAACCCCCAAAGTTACGAAGGCGGTTTTGCGAATTACAATCCACCACCCACTGGGTACGACGAGCAGGTGGAGGCAAGCATGATGCAGGAATCCGTTCAGGATCGACACAACAAATGGAGGCAGGAACAGATGGAAAAGTATGCCAATCTGACCCCGGAACAAGAGTTGAATCCCCGCGACGATCAGGGTCGAATGAAACTGATGAGTTCGGTATCGAAAGGAAGCAGGACTCTAATTTTCTTTATTCTCATGTGGAGAGACATTTATTTGTTCGAGGTTGCCGATTTGTCCATCAAGAGTGGCTTGCGCAAGATGATTACTCGGATGTTCTTGACCTATGGTCTTTTTGGGAAATTTGGCCGGAGTGGTCACTTCCGTGGCACAACAGGGACACGCGACAAAAAATCGCCTCAAGGCCATATTGAATCTGGACAAGGTGGTGGAATCGACTCTTTTGGTTTGGAATCTTGCCAGGGTAACTCTGTTTTCTTCCAAGTATGTTCCCCGAGAAATCTTTGTTGCCGGATGCATGCATTCCATCTTTTTCTTGATCCAATGCCAAGCCTTTACGAGAGTTGGTTGGGACGAGAAGGCAGCCCCATCCTATCAGACAACAAAAGAACAGTATAGATCACAACAACAAACAGGTTATGACCAATCTAACGATTTTGCGACAACCGTCGGTGATCTCGACAGCTCCAAATTCGACTCGAGCAGTTACCCGCCGCAAGGCAACTACCAGAATCAAGCCCCAAGAACGAATCCGTATTAACGATTCAGATCCTCCTTGCAGCTATATAAGATATGTTTACGTGTTCAGTAGATAATTAGTGACGAAGTAAACTATAAACTAGAGAAAGATCTAAACTGGCAATTTCACAAAAATAATACGAATCCACGTTTTAAACTGTATTTAAATTTCGTTTACTCTTGCATATCGCCATCGGCGGCTTGCAAGGCTGTGACAACCGCGGTATTTACGATATCGTCCACTGTTGCACCGCGGCTAAGATCGTTCACTGGCATTTTCAATCCCTGCAGGACAGGTCCCACCGCAATTGTCTTGGACGCTTGTTGAACGGCCTTGTAGCCGTTGTTTCCGGCATTCAGATCCGGGAAAATCAAACAGTTGGCTCGTCCCGCAACAGGGCTATCCTTCGCCTTGACTGCTGCAACAGCGGGGTCTACAGCAGCATCGAACTGCAACGGGCCTTCGATCAAGTCGGGGTCTAGAAATCCTTCTTTTTCGGCTTTCTCCTTTGCCAAGGCCGTTGCCTCGATCACGGTGTCAATAAGGTCTCCAGAATTCGAATCTCCCGTGGCATAACTCAAAAGTGCAACTCGAGGCTCGATACCAAACTGCAATGAGGTCTTGGCCGATGCAATTGCAATTTCAGATAATTGATGGGCATTCGGAGCGACGTTGATCGCACAGTCACCAAATACTTTCACTCCGTCCTCGAGAAGCATGAAGAATATAGATGATACGACGGACGCACCTGGCGCTGTCTTTAGAATCTGAAGGGCAGGTCGTATCGTATTTGCGGAACTGTGCATGGCTCCCGAAACCATTCCATCTGCAAGACCCATGTGCATCATCATAGTGCCGAAGTAATTGACGTCTTGATGCAAGAAGTTGGTTGCTTCCAGAGATGTGAGCCCTTTTGATTTTCGAGCTTCCACAAATGAGTCAACCATCTCGTCGAAGCGCTCGTAATTTTGGGGATCGCAAATCGTAACACCTTCCAAGGAAACACGAAGTTTTTCTGCATTGTCACGAATGATGTCGGGGTCTCCAACGAGAATGACATGACAGAGCCTTCGTTTGACAAGAATTGAAGCTGCCTCAACAACTCGAGGGTCGGCACCCTCTGGCAATACAATTTTCTTCTGTAATTGCCGAGCTTTTTGAAACGCTGAGTATTGAAACAATCTTGGTCCAACGTCCCTTTTATTTTTCAGATATTCGTCACTCTGGAAATGATCAAGGAGGCTGTAATCCAAATTGTCCGTCATCGAAGACACAGCGGCATCGATTTTCCCCTTGCTCAAAGATGTTATGAATGCAGGGGTTTGCTTCTATTTTCGTCGCCACTTGAAAGGTTTCCGATGAGGTTGCAATCACGGGAATTCGAATATCACTGAGACCATTTAGTAGAGATACGACTTCCTGATTCATATCTCCTGGTTTGTGATACGTGAATAGAATTCCAGCAATATTTGGTGAATTTGATGATTGAGCTGCCAAAAGCAGAGACATGAGAACGTCAACACGTTTGTGTGATACGATTACCAATTGGTCTTCCTGCAAGTGATCCACGATATCGTCCACCTGCATGGTATTAATCAGCATCTTCCCAATAGGTACGTCCAAATGCTCTTCCCCGTAAAGGCAGACACCATCGTCCAATATTTCCAATACTTCTCGCACTGTTCTTCGCGAAAGAATTTGTGACCTGGGAATCAATGCCAAAGGCTTCAAATCATGGTCGACAAGATCTTTGCGTTCTTCTTCCACATTTTGGACGTCGGTAACAATCACACCAAGGCACTCCGAGCCGTGGCTTTGGAATGCAGTTTGAGCAATTCCGAGGTTCTGCTTATGACTGGCATCACCGATCATTACTGCCGGAAGATTCAGCGTGGAGCTAATCTTCCCTGCCAAGTGCAAATCGTCGTCGTTTTCCGTGTACGTACTGACCATGACAAAGTCTTTTTTCGATGCGTATTCCAGATATTTTTTGATGATACGTTCGTTGAGCTCGTCTTCTTGATTGTCCGCAATCAACTGTAACGCTTCTTCTTCGCTAACCCCATACATCGCCGACTCGTCATCCTTCAAACGGAAATGATCTTTCATCAGCCTTACTCGGTAGTCGTTGTGGCCCTGGAGTTTTCCAATCGGGCGGAAATAACCAATTTTGTCCACACTGGAAGCAAATACGCTCATCAACCCAATTTCTTCGGGTGCGGTATACGTGTGCCCAATCGAATGGCAGACGAGGTTGGTCTTTACTTGGCTCAATCTCGGCAACGAATCCGACGGTTTCGATCTTTTCCTCGGGCAAGACGAGGTTCGCAGACTGTGTTGCGATACTGATTTCTTCGTCTGTAGGAACGACAAGAACCTTTGTCTTGGCAAAGGCCTGGGGAAATTGTCATGGTCATAGTCCGGACCGACGGCATTTTCGTTTTTGGCAGGATCCAATCCAATTTGCATATTTTCCTGCAGTCCTTCCAGAATCGATTGTCGCATATCGGCATCGCCCTCTCCGATACCACCCGTGAACACAATGGCATCCACCTTGCCACCAAGCTTGACAAAATAGCTCCCAAGATACTTTCGACAGCGTTCGGCAAAGACTTGCCGTGCCAATCGGCAATCGCTATCTCCTTGCTGTGCATTGTCTTTGATGATTCGCATGTCCGACGATTTCCCGGTCAAGCCCAGGAGGCCTGATTCTTTGTTGAGCGTTGTATAAACTTCGTCTTCCGTATAACCATTCTTCAGCATGTAATCATAGATTCCTGGATCGAGGTCCCCAGATCGCGTTGCCATGACCAGTCCTTCGAGCGGTGTCAGACCCATGGTGGTGTCGATAGGATTGTCCGTTTTTAATACAGCACATGCTTGCTCCACCACCCAAATGCATGACAATCAGATTCAGGTCTTTTGTTTTCTTTCCGAGGTATTCCGCAGTCGCTTCCATGACGTACTGATAACTGGTTCCGTGAAATCCATATTTTCGAATCCCATGGGTTTCGTACAGATCCTTGGGAATCGCGTATCGATAGGATGGAGGAGGCATCGTGGCGTGAAAGGCGGTATCAAAGACGGCAACCTGGGTGGCCGACGGAAAGGCGCTGGACGAGGCTTCGATCCCAGAAGCCGCGGGTGGGTTGTGCAGCGGAGCGAGAGAGCTTAATTCTTGGATTTCTTTCAAAATGTCGTCGGTAATAATTGTTGGCTTCGAAAAGGTCGCCCCGCCATGAACGACCCTGTGGCCGACACATGCAATGTCATTGGTATCGATGTTTTCATTTTCTTTCAAGACATCCAATAACATGCCGAAACCAGCACTGTGAGAGGGAATGGTATCACTGACCACCAAAGAACTGTTGTGTGTAATGCTTCCTTTTTCGTTGGTCCCCACCTTGTCCACCAGGCCAGAGGCGATGAGTTTTGTTTCGAGGGCCGACGCGCCTGCTTTTCGGGTTACGTCATAGAGGGAATATTTGAGAGTGGTGGATCCAGCGTTTACTGTAAGCGTTTTGATATCTCTTTTGGAAAGTAAGCGATGTAATGAGACACTTTTCCGCAGGTTTTGAAGTATATTCGAGGACCGACTTGAAGTTACGGCCGATGTGAGAAATGCCATGGTGCGATGGGAGTTGATATCAACAGGGGCGAATTGCAGCGAACCAGCAGTCTTGGCCAGAGTAGTACTTTAGTTGGGAGTTGATATTAAGCTTCCCTTTCTCTTTGTTCTTGTTCTTGTTTATGAGTTCCTATTTGTCCAGTTGAAGCAACAGGATGAAACGCTTTCAAAGCAATTTTTGTTTTTGTGAGTGAATCATCAAAATGAGAATGGAGCGTTTTGATGTCGTTGGAAGGTTTTAGAAGCCTTTCTCACTTGCACTCACGCGCGGACTAAAAACGGGGTTAAATACGCATGCGCACGTTTGGCATGTCACCATTCGTGTTTCACCTACACGTAAGGGATGTACGAATATTATGTTTGTTAGGATTAAGGGATGTGTACGACAAACGTGGAAAACGCCATTGTGCAAAAGTCTTCAACACCATTCTACGCGCTGATTCAGGGATTCAAAAATACCCGGTTCGTGCCAGTCCCGTCGTGATGAACAATGAAGAATGAGATAAGTGTGTGCATACTCGCAACTCCGGCCATAGTATTTTTAGGCTTTACTCACGGTAACATACTGTTCAGGCTTTGTTTTATTTATCGTTCTCAACATTCAAATAAGAAGCCAACAATCTCTTGCCAGCTACACATCATCAACCCCATCAACACCGCCGTTACATACAATTCATGCCTAATACAAGTATTGCGTTGGAAGGTTGGAGCGGTTGTGTTTGATTAGAGAGATCCTACCTCGGACAGACAACAAACAGAGCGCAGCAAACGTCCCATCCGAAAACCGCAACAGAGATAGACAGCACCGATAACATTCAGTAATGTCGTATCACGCGGAAGGGAACGGGACGTACCACGAACCACCCGAAGAAGGAACAACCTCACTCTCGTCTCAAATGAATCTCTACGATTCGGACTTGGCCTCGCAGCCACAAGGGGAGAACGCTTTTTACCGGGATGGGAATCAACAACAACAATACTCTCAAGACAACAACAACCACGTGCACGAACAACTGCATTATGTCGAAGAGCAATACCCCGTTGGTTTGGCCTCGACACTGCCTCGCTCGAGTCCCATAGCCATTCAGCGCGCTAATGATGAAAGGTATAGAGACACCGATAGTCACACCAGTGAGGACGACGATGATAGCGACATTGACGTGGAGGGTGATGCCATCAAACTGCGACGAAAATACGGCAACAAAATCATACAGACCTATGTTGCAGACTCGACAATAACTCAGAGTGCTCCAAGGAGGGACAATACCTCCGTCTTGAATGCACCCTACCTTGGTAGTTTGAGCAAATCGAGCAACCAGGTCCTGAGTCTGCCCCCGATGAGTCTTGCCGGAGACAACACTTTTTTGGGAGAACCACCCGAATCGATTGTGAGCTATGGATCCCTGCGGGATTCTCACGAACGAGGACGGTTTCTGGACGGGCCATCGAGCTATCGAGAGCCCATGTCGGGGAAAATACGCCAGCTGGATCACCGCTTACGGTATCACGGCCGGCAACCACCAGAGCTAAACATTGGGGAACGTTTGCAACAATCTCGCAAACTAAAGGAACTGCGTCTCAAGAGAGAAAAGAATGCCGAAAACAACAATAATAATGACGATGGAGATAAAAAAGAGACAACCTCGTCGCTTTCGGCCATGATGGCGGACGCCTCGAAAAATACCACTGCAGACGAAGGAAATTCCTTTCTGAAAACCGAGCGTCTCATGCCCATTCAAAACCAAGGCCTCGTTTCGCCGCTCAGCCCGGAGCACCGCCGTTCGGTGCACGATACTCCTCCCAGGGGCAACATTATGCTATCCACTTCACTCACCGCTTTTGAACTCCTTCAAAGTTCCAACACTCCCACATTCCAACGGAGCACCGTTACGAATCCGTCCAACTATTCGGCTACCTTTGCGGCAAGAGATGCCCGACAAACCATGGATTTTGCAAACGCTTCCGGCTTTACACCGCTGGCGCGCAGCATGTCCGATCCATCGCCGCGGTTCCAGAATCTATCACTCTCCGAACAAATTCCCAATGTTGGTTTGGCGGCCCAAATGGCAGATCTGGAGCAACACGGCCTTCCACTGCACCTTCAACAACAACAGCAACAACTCGAGTTCTTGAATGGGAGTGAAAACCGGTCATCGCAACACCTGGATCACGATCCCAACACAGACGGAGCCTTTGGTGACATGGACTTGTAATCAGTGTCGATCATTTTCGACACGTTGAACAACAACAACAAGTCGAGTAGAAAACAAGTGTCAAGACTTGTTGTTGTCCTCTACATTGGTTCGTTCTTTCGTCACCACACACCCACCAGATCTCGCTACTCTAGCACACCACAACTTGTAAACTGGCTACCTTCATCATCATACATTGGCTGAAATGTCGTTACGAACAAACTACTACTAGTGTTAATACTATTAGGAAACCGATAATTCCAGTATTGAATTTCTAGAGAGACCCTCCTTGTCTTAAAAGAGAATTAAGTTGACACGACCACTAAGTAATTTTTGTTCATTGTTGTTCATTTTTCTCGTTTCTTCTTTCTCATTTTTTGGAACCGCCATTTTTCAAATTAGTTTCCTCCCCCAATTTCATCATTGATTGCCATGCACCTCCCCGGTTATAGTAGGTAGCCTACAGTACGGTTTTAGTAGTAAAAGGCAAATCCTGGTCTTTCCCCCTAATACTATTTTTTCCTCCTTTTGACGGCACCCAAGAAGAGGAAAAAGATGGCAGTTTCTTCAGTCTACTCCAACAAGCAGTAAAACCGGCCGATGGCTAGCTTAGAGCTAGCTAGTGAACTACTGAGCCTTGAGCCAGCAAAAATCCTACACCGATAACCGCGATTGCGGCGAAAATATTTTTTTAATATTTCAAACCAACCAGTCGTATCAACCAGTCGTACCTCTATTGAATTCATTGTTGGCCATTTTCAGTTCTTCACAATGGTGGAATTCAGCGCCAATCATCCAATGGCATCCCCATTGTCGGATGTAAAAGCCGATGCCATGGCGATGGCAAACGCCTTTCGCGCTGCTAGTGTACGTTGGAATAAGACTCGGACGTAAAATTTTGTTTGTTGTCGTCGTCGTCAGAGAAGACCATTGGCATTGTCGTTCGATTACTTATTCTTCTTGCTTTGTTTCCATTCTGCATATTATTTTTCCAGGACGACGATACGCGGAACGTCATGACGGCCATGACAAATCAGACTCCAAAAGCCTTGGAAGATCTCAAATTTTACCTGGTCACAAAATCATGGTTCGTCCGAGCGTGGCCGATTCTTACAATGAAGCCAAACGATGATTTGGACGAGTCGATCATTGGCGACGATTTGACGGTACACATTGGCAAAATCCAAAACGTCGGAATTGGTCTCGGTCGATCCCCCTAGCAGCATGGAAGAAAAGGAGGATCAAGCAAATCCTGCCGACGGCAATCCCCAGGAATACGACATTGACCAATCCAAGCAAAACATTAGCGAATACTATCGCCGGATATCCGAAAACCCAACCATGAAAAAAGGGCTGGTGCATACCAAAGACTATTTCTTTTTGGGTCCGAGTGCCTGGATGCTCGTCAAGGAAAAATTTGGATTTGACGGATACGAAATTTCTCGGTGTTGTAAGAAGGCGGATGGCCAGGGAAGGATCGCGATTGCCCTGCTCGAGGGGGAAGAAGCGAACAAAAGCACGAATAGTTTGGAATCGACGGTCGTTCCACTCTCGGGGAGATTTCCGTACGAAAAGGTCTTTAACAACAACAACAACAATGCCGGCGCTAACACAAACTCAATGAAGAGTCGGAGAGCCGCCATGCTGGATGAGGTGAGTTTAGTTGGATAGAGAGCCAACAATGCAGTCAGTACCGCTCGCGTCACAAATCTCACATATTTTTTCTTTCGCACTACAGATGATCTCACGCAGAAGTGAGGAAAAGGACGATTCTTCGCAACCCATTCTACTCCTTCCTCCAGTCCACAACAAACTATGAACAGGTTCCAACGAATGACGAATACGATCCTCTAGTTTGGATCATCAGACAATTCGAACAAGATGGAGGTTGAGTTAGGGCGAAAACGGAGGCTACGACAATAGTGTAGCACAGATATCTGGACGCAAACGTCTTTCGTCGGGACTTTCAAACATGGGCAACACTTGCTTCATGAACTCGACACTGCAATGTCTGGCGCATACCGAAAACCTTCGACGGTATTTCCTTTCCGGCGAATACAAAAATGATCTCAACCGAGACAACCCACTCGGAACCGGTGGAGAACTGGCAACGCAATTTGCAAGCCTTTTAAGAGAAATGTGGGGCGATAACTTCGAAACCGTAGAAATGTCATGGGAGGAGCGCAAACCTGGAAGTATTCCAATTCGTCCTAATGCCTGTTTATCCCCGAAATTTCAAAAACAGCCTCGGAAAGCACGCCGAACAAGTTCATGGGATACGATCAACACGATTCGCAAGAACTGGCAACCTACTTGCTGGATGCCTTGCACGAAGACACCAATCGCGTCACGAAAAAACCGTACGTGGAAAAGCCCGAACAGGGAGAAGACGAATCGGATGCCGATGCCGCCGACAAGGCGTGGGAGATGCATCTGCGGCGGGAGGACAGCCGGGTGCTCGAAAATTTCATGGGGCAGGTCAAGAGCCGCTTGGAATGCTGCGAGGAGCAGTGTACCCGGGTGTCGACAACCTTTGATCCGTTCATGTACTTGTCGGTGCCGATTCCGGGAGAAAACGAGAGAACTATGGAAGTCACCTTTGTGCCATTAGACCCCGAACAAAAAAATCAGAAACTTTCGCTGGCGCTAGCCAAAACGGCAACGGTTTCCGATCTCTTGCGAACGATGAACGAGGAGCTGGTGAAAATCGGGATTTGTACGCAACCGATTCCCTTGGAGGATTTATCACCCGTCGAGGTTTACGAAAAAGAAATCTTCAAGTGGCACAGTCTCAAGGATCACATTGACGGGATCAAAGACTATGATCAAACCTTTATCTACGAGCTACATTCGCTCGAAGAAGTGCGAAAATCATATACCGGAGACGAAGGAACCTCCGATGTGACAAGCGATTTGGAATCGACCAGAAAGAACCGAATGGAACTCGATGCGCAATCCAGGACAGCGCTGGACAATGGAGAACGATGGAAGGAAGAGCTGGGAAGGTTTTCGACACATAAGATTTCTTTGTATCGGACTCTGAACCCCACTCGCAGCACGAGCGCAGAGAAAATCGAATTTCTTGAAAAACTAGAAGAGTTTTTAGATTATTGCTACGAAGAATTCAACAAAGACGAAATATCTGGATCGAAACGGATGAGAGACGGCGATGAAGATGGGGAAAGCATCGAAGATGCGGCGACTCCACCAAGAGTAACCGATCGATCTTCCTTGCCATTTTCGAACGCGAAAACGAGATATGATATTGCGGTGCTTGAATTCTGCGCTGACAAACTGAGACAATATATTCTTGACTTGATGCAGAAAGAAAACGAACAGAAGAGCGAGGGAATAGTGGTTCAGCTTGGAATCAGGCAATCCGTAGGGCCGTTGTCGGATTTCTCCACCAGAAACGAATCGGTATGCAACTGCCAAGTCCTTCGCTTGCCAAGAAATTTGTCCGTTTACGGTTTGAGAGAGGTGTTGGCTCACAGACTATCTCGGGCGCTAATTGATAATTCAGAACCCGAGAATTCTGAAGAACCGAAAAGCGAAACAGACTCTGACGACTTGGGAATGAGAATATTGGGAAGGTGCATATTGGCGTACGATAATAAGGGCCGAGGATCCACTGGAAATGCTACAGGCCTTGGAATGCTCGATGAAGATGATCACCCTGAAGACGATAACTTGGATGTTGCTATCGAATCCAACGAAAAGGAGCAAGTTCCAGTTGCGAATATGGTCAACAATCATGGTCGTATTTACCTTTACCTTGGACAAGATGAGGATTGCAAGGTGTTTGATGGAGAAGAATTTGATTCGGTCGAGAATGGCACTACGACTGTTACAAAGGAGGCCCAGGACAATATTTCTGTTTTGGATTGCATCGAAAACTATTGTAAAAAGGAACAGCTGGAAGAGTCAGAAATGTGGTACTGCAATCAATGCAAAAAGCATGTCAGAGCTTGGAAGCAATTTCATCTATACCGCGCACCCCCTATCTTGATCATTCATTTGAAGAGATTCTTTTTCTCCGCGTCGACGCATCGACGAGATAAAATCACGAGGAAAATTGATTTTCCTCTGGAAGGATTAGACCTCACAGGTCTAGTATCCAGCTACGAAGAAGACGGAGAACCAATTTATGACTGCTACGCCGTGAGCAACCATTTCGGTGGTTTAGGAGGTGGCCACTACACAGCGTATACACTCAGCGATGACGGGGTGTGGTGCAATTATGACGACAGTCGCGTTACTACGGACGTAGATCCGAAGGAGGTTGTGTCCGAGGCGGCATATGTTCTCTACTATAGAAGACGAGATGTACCTGTCGGAGAGGATCGCAACATAGTCCTCGACACGCAAATGTCACCGATGGTTTGTGAACCCGCCGACGTCCAAGAGGTAGCGAGCGAGGTATCAAGCAATAACACCGCTCAAGCTGGGGACATGGACGTGACTCTGGATGACACCGACAGCAACGCTAGCTCCAAGACTGCCGTATCTCTTCAAATCGAGAATTATCCTGAGAGCCATCCCTTGCAGTAATTTTACGCAAACTGCTCAATTTCGGCATTGCCTACTGTACAAATTGAGATTCGTTGCGATGCGAATGTTCGAAAGAACTTAAAGATATATAGAAATAAAATTACTTTAGAAAATACCAATTTTATGCATTATGCAACAATGATACGTGTAGACTCCTATATTCTTTGGACCTCGGGTTTATTGGCAGTAGTATCTTGTTCCGCTGCAGACATTGCCTGTTCGAACTTGTTCGAATCCATCACTTCACCTTCTCCATCGCCCTTGCCTCCTTTTTGTGGTGAATTCATATTCTGCACCGCTTCGTCTACCCTGTCTTTTACGTTGCTTGCCATGTTTTTCGCATGTTGCATCAGACCCATTTTACTAATTTGTTCGGATGCCTTTTTGGATGCTTCCGATTTTTCAACGGCCTTTTTGGCTTTTCCTAATATTCGTAAACAATTTGGTAGACGTTTTGCGAACCGTCTCGGCGGTTTGGTTTGTTTTTCGGATCGCTCGGTTGTCAAAGGTTGGGCAATACGAGAGCAACTTTCCCTGATTGTCGGTTTCAAACACGTCCACGATAGTAAGCGTCACGAGATCTCCTACTTCGAGCTGCTGTTTCTTTTCCCTCGGCCTCTTCATCTATCGACATGGATGCAAATACAGTTGTTCCATGTCCAAACGACACGGTGAGCAGCAGTCACCCGGTATCGGCCACCAGCAATTCTCATCACCGTTAGACCAGGTGGGTCGATGATATTCAGGTGATCTCCACCAGGCATTAGTGCTACGATATAAAAACAATAGCGAAGCGTAAGTTTAGCTGGTCAATTTCACATTGTCGAGGAAACAGCCTGCCGAATACTGGTTTGAATTTTTCTTTACTCACCTAGCCATCTCAGAAAGAGCTGCGAGAGCGCAGGAATCCCCGCGGCAGCTTCCAGCTCGATTCCCTCCACCTTTTCGATACCAAAAAGCTGGGATGCCGTGTGCGCCTGCGGGAGAACCACCTCGGCATCGTCGGCAAAGACAATAAAGGGGAGTGCCGTCGACACACCGGACGTCATGACGCTTTCTTCGTCCTCGTCTTCCATTTCGGCGTTCCACTCGTCGAGGGTGGTAGCCCCACTCGGCGGGTGTGCGTTTAGGGCCTTTTTGAATTCTTCCGGATTGCTTAGTAGGTACAGCAGAGCCAGGTGCATTTCGTGGACAATTGCGGTCGCGTCCTGGTGCCGATAGTGGTAGTTTCCCCCACCGCCCGTCACGGAGGATGCACCTCCATCGTCGGTGTAGTAATTTCCGGATCCAATGTTGCTGTAATCCAGAGATTCGGTGACGTGAAGATTGGTCCCATTTTCAAAGGTCGAATCATCTTCGGCACTCGTGTAGGATGCGTTGTTTGTAGACATGTTGAAAGTTTCAATATAGATTCTTTTTCCAAATTAAATGACCGAGTCGAAGCAGCAGAAGATTGTTGATTTCCAAAATGAGAAAGAAATGTCGATAAGCGAATCAAATGTAATGTATCCAATGAATCACACAGAAGCGATATTGGACTTTTCGTCGAGTACTGTATTCGGATCCGAATGTGCTGTATGTTTGGTTGCGATGGATGATTGATTGAAGTATGATAGATGATGATGATGCATTCCTTCCATTGTCGTCGATCAGAACCGCGTAAAAAATCTCAACGCATCAAAAACAATCACATGAAATTGAGATCATGTGAGAAAAAAATGCGCGTAGAACGCGCTGCTCTCTGTGAATTTTGTTGCCACTCCTACTATCCGTTGTTTTTGAGTCTTGCTGGGCATTGGATCTTTAATCAAATTAGGGATGAGGTTCACTATGGAGCAAAATGAGAAAACGCGCGACTGAAAAATTTCCGACCTCGCGCGTATCGCGCGAAAACGACACCGGTTGGAATTTTTCATCGCCCTGCCCGCAGACATGCAAGACAGCGAAAACAAAAAAAAAGTGGAAAAATGATAACAATGGTTGTAATAGCATGAGAAATCGGCCGTTCATCACGCACAACACGCCTTTTGGTAATTATCAATAATTCTCTTCTCATTGCATATATTGAGGGAAATGCTGAACTTCCAAAGCCACCAAAGCATTCCATAAAGATCCATGAATTTCTGAATAGACAAGACTTTGTGGAACTAGACTTGACAAGCAATACTACTCGACCGCAATTGAGACAGAGCGGGCTATTTTAGACACTGATACGGCCAACTGAATGTCCTCCGATCCAGTAGTTTCCGAGGTTGCCTCGGCGGCTGAGAATAGCTCGACCAAACGATCCCTCGACAGCGAATGCAAGAAGCCTGATGCCTTGCCAGAAAACACCAGTGCTATCGACTCTACAACCGACGATTTGGAGAATCCAGCCAAGAGAATAAAGGTGGAAGCAAACGGAGAAGGAGCTGCTGCTGCTGTCGCTCCGTTGAACGCGGTCGACACGAACGGTACGACACCGTCGCAACCAACAACTATTAAACAAGAGAATGGGGATACTGGGGCTAATGTTACTGAGAGCGACAGTGTTGCTCTTGCCGATACGAGTACCGATACAGTGGATACCGGAATAGAGGCTGATGATGATGACGATGATGAATCACAACGGGGGAAATCGTCTGTGTCTATAACCGCGCCGTCACCCGCCGTGACGCGCTCTCGACGATCAACTTCTACAGAGAAGACGAATGGCGAGGAAACAATACCATCAATAAAAGAAGAACTTGGGGAATCTGAAGCAAGCGATAAGCCGAAGGCACGATGGAGAGGTAAGACGAATATATTATGTCCTCGAGACTGAAATGACCGCGATAATGAATGAGACGAGAAGTCACGGCGTTTTCATAAGACTTCGATAGAACAGTCCGTCATTGATAACTAACATGTTTTGATAATATCGTATCGACAACAGTGCACCAAATGGCAGAGGATTATACAAATTTGGTTGGATCGATGATGTACCCGGCGACGCAAGTTTAATTCGTACGGCTACAATCCACAGGAGCGGCAAGTATCCGATTGAGAAAATATCGCTGTTGGGATTCATGAAAAGCCCGTTGCGACGGCCGACGGTTATTGAAAAGTGGAGTCCGTACGAAATTGGGATTTTCGAAGGGAGCCTGCTGCATTATGGGAAAGACTTTCGGAACGTGAGCAAACAGATTGGTACCAAAATCGACGCAGGAAGTGATTGACTTTTATTACATCTGGAAGAAAACCGCGCACTACAAGAGATGGAAGGAACAATACACATCCGACGAGGAATTGATGGACGAAGTTTATATTCCGTTGAAAAAGCCAAAACGGTAATGGGGAAGTATGATAGAAGAAAACCAAAAATGTTCATAGACCTCAAAATCATTCAAAATCATTTTTTTATCGTTTTATATGTAGTTATGCAATTGTTGATGGTATTCTAGATGCTGGAGTATCAGCAAACTACTCGTCCAAATCCTCTGCAAGCCTAGCGGTTGCTTCGATCCCCATTTCAACAGCCCTGAGTCCATCGTCTAGAGAGACGTGTGGAAGGAACTCTCTGGTATCGTCGTATCGTTTTATTTCGTTCAACAAGTGATACCACTCAATTGCCGTGCTGCAATAGTGATAACCTCCATGGGTAGGGATTTTGCCCTCGATCGAATGGATTTCACGAACATTGCTGCAATCGAAAACCTTGTGTTGTACAGAAGAAGGTGGCGGGGGTTCACTGCGGTCGCTCCAGAGTTTGTGACTGGGTCGGAAGAACTGATACACCTTGTTTTCTGGAAGATAGGCTTCCAATCTCCCCTGTTACGTAGTAGATATAATATCGACAAGAACATAATACTAGAGTGAGTCCGTGCTTTTGTACCTTCAGAACTAAAATGTCGTCTGCGAATCGAATCTTACCTTAGTCCCGGTGACAATAATTTCTTCTTGATGACGGCTGCCTTCCGAAAACATGCAGAGCTCAAGACAACCAATGGCATTCGATTTCTTTTGTTCGCTTTCATTGTTTCGGAATGGCATTGTGACAAATGCAGAGTCAATGATGGGGATTTCGAATTGGTCGGGCTCGTCGTGGTAATTCAACCCTCTCTGAGCAAGGGTTTTCATTCTCGGGAGCACTGCTTCTTTCTGTGTAATCAATCTTTATTTTGAATGGAGCAACACGATGCATAGAAAGTAATAAAGAGAAAATTAGAGCTGAATGAATCATCTTCGCGGTCGTTAAAAACCTAGAACTACAGAAGTGAAGCTGTCGGCATATGGCTTACCTGAAAAGATCGAAAAAGTGGCAACATTTTTCGACCAATGTGTCTCCGGTCTTTTGCCTATCACGATTCCATTTTCCAACCTTGTGAAGAAAAGGGTATCGATTTTCTCGGATTGTGACCATTTTCAAGTCACCGATTTCTGGAATCAACGACAGCAACTTTGCAATAGCCGGTATGTATCGATACTCCATGGCAACCCAAATTCGTGCCTTCCATTCTTCGGAGGAGGACAGAGCACGCAATTGGTCATGCTGTTCTCGAGATACGGAAATCGGTTTTTCGACGAGAATTGTCAGGTCGTGCACTCCCCATTTGAGAAGCGTGGGTGTATGAAGATAATTTGGCGAAGCGATGACGAGCAAATCGATACTATCCACGTGACGGAGTAGCTCTTCCTGGTCAGTCAGAACCAAAGGGTCAGGATTGTCGACCAAAGGGTCACCACTGTACTCTGCCATGATTTTCTTAGCTTTGTTCAACGACGGTTCGAACGGATCGCAAAGGTAATCAATTTGGATCTGCGAGGAATAGCCCAAGATGTATGAAATGTGTTCTTGTCCCATCTAGGAATAGACAATCGACGGTATTCACGAACCAATCAATATTCGTGAGATCAACATCCTAAAATCAAAGAAGGAAGTGTAAGATTCTCATTTGCCACGTACCATACCGCAGCCCAAAATTGCACATCCGAATGCGATCGCCAACATTGGAATTGTCGATCGGAAAATCAGAAAAGGTTTGATGTTAGGCGCCATGGTTTGGTTGTTTCTTGAGAGTTCAAAAGGAATAAAAGTTGTGTTTGTCGAAAATATAAATTTATGATGATGTCGACAATCTAAACTCCGATTTTCGTGAGTTGGGGTGAAGCATCAACGCTTTTGATGCCGACAACAAGGGTGGGAACGAAAGCAATCTGGTAGTTCAAAGAAAAACATCAAGGTGTCACGACCGAAGATCGATCAAAATCAGTGACGGACATGTTCCTGATTCCTTGTTTGGTTACGACAAAGTTCGGAATTTTCCGAGACGTGTTTGGTGTCCATCCAATAACATTGCTTTAAAGCGCGAAAAAGACTAGATTCCGGCTCTGGAAGGAGTCGTTGGGGCACGACTGATTTCCTACCGTTATCGTAAAAATACCGTGTGATGCCCGGTTCTTGACACCCAATGAAAATTCATTCAAATGTATCTTCGCGAATCTCTTCCCGCTTTCTTGACACCTCCGCAAGAAAGCTTTTTAGGCATTTGGAATGTGACACCCCGAAACAGAATCCAATCTTTCATAATCGACAACTGCTTTTTTACGAATCGACCACCTGCCTTTATTGACCTTAACGACGACGACGACGACAACAAAATGGTATCTCCAAATCTAGTCCAGAGAATCGGCATCTCTCCAACCGATCCGCTTGTGTTTGGATTCTGGAAAGTTCCACGAGAAAAATGTGCCATCGGTGTGCTACCAGGCCATCAAGGAAGGCTACCGACGACTGGATTCCGCTTGCGACTACGGAAATGAAAAGGAGGTAGGAGAAGGAATTGCCAATGCAATCAACGACGGGCTTGTTACACGAGACGAACTCTTTGTCACCAGCAAGCTCTGGAATACCTACCACAAACCGGAACACGTTTCACTGGCGTGCGAGCGCACAGTTGACGGATTTACAGCTGTCGTATCTCGACGAGTACTTGATCCATTTTCCCATCTCTATGGAATTTGTACCATTCGACAAGAAATACCCTCCCGAGTGGACGAATCTGGATGGGAAAATGGTCGTTCGTCAACCAACGACATGTGCTGCCACCTGGAAAGCCATGGAAGAATTTGGTTTCCGAGGACAAGTGAAAAACAATTGGAGTCTGCAATTTCTGCATCCAATTGCTTGCGTACAAATATTCAGCACCTGCAAAATTCGTCCATCCACTTTGCAGGTCGAAATTCATCCCCAGAATTCACAGCAAAAGCTCGTTCGCTTTGCCCATGAAAACGACATGAAAGTGACGTCGTTTTCCACCTTTGGAAGCTTGAGCTACGTCGAGTTGGCCATGTCGACCGAATCGGACTCTCTGCTCACAAATTCCTAGCATAGTGAAAATTGCGGAAGCCAACAAGAAAACTCCGGCGCAGGTATTGATTCGTTGGGCCTTGCAGCGAAACATTTACCCCTTGACAAAGACGAACAACTGAAGCCCGCATGAAAGAAAACCGAGATGTATTTGATTTCTCTTTGTCAGACGACGATATGGATGCCATTAATGGATCTGAACGAAAACCGCCGATACAATGATCCTGGTGTATTTTGTGAACCAGGAATGGGAACATTCTGTCCAATTTACGAATGAAGACAACAACAACAAGTAGAAGAACTAAAATGAAGTTGTTTGTCGAAAGCAGCAGCAAAGAAACTTATGAAATTAGGATATTATTTCTCTCCATTCGCAATTAGCATTTGAAGTCTACTTTTTGTTTGATGCATCTAGAGAACCTACAAGACGAGATTTTCTGTCCAAGACGAAAGAGTCTCTAGCTAGAGTCTCTAGCTAGGGTCTCTAGCTAGAGTCTCGACATTTCGGCATTTTTTGGTTACAAATATTATTTCAATGCCATGAATATTTTGGACCAATCCGACCAAAATTATATGGATAGAGACAACTCCAACGGATCAATGCTGCTAGCCGCGCGAGATCCGCGCGTTCTTTTAACACGGCTCTTTCTTGACGTGTACCATCAACAGCGTGTACATCAACGCACGGATGAGGCTATTCTACAAATGGGCACAATAAGGTAAGAAGTTGAGAAAGAAAGGAATTGATTGATTATTATTATTTGTGAGAAGAAAGATTTACCTTGGCGCCACCATTCTTTCTGTGAAGCATCGTATCGTCGACATACTATCTGCCAGCTTCGTGAACCAGCAAAACGTCAAGCCACCAAACCTTGTAATCTCGTTTAGCATCAAGATAGATAGAAATTGTTAATAATGGCAGCCGAGATGGAAGTTGTCGAAGAAGGCTGGGCCGTGGTCGAGAGTGGATGATTTGAAAGGGATTGAAAGGCGAGGATGGAGCTTTCGTCTCGCTGACTTCGGAAAGCACTCGCGATGTCGATCGTTGGCGGACAATGCCATCCTTGGAGGAATATACGTCGCTCAAGAAACTCGATCTCTTCAAAAACCGATACATGAAGGAATTGCACGACTCTGTTTGTGGCCTGCACGAATCTCGAAGTCCTCTCTCTGGTTCGTTGCGAAAAACTGCTCTCTCTTCCAGCAGGAATTGGCAATCTCAAGAATTTGCAGGAGATTGACCTCACGGACGCATCCGAACTCTCTTCTCTTCCCGATAGCATCGGTGATCTTGTCAGTCTGCGAAAACTCAGCATTGGTGGACATCAAGGGTCGGGAAACAAGGTGTTGAAAACCTTGCCGTCCGACGATTGTGAACCTGTCCTCTCTGGAAATTCCTGTGTCCTTGACAAGTGCAAAGAATTAGAGTCGCTGCCAGCAGGATTTGGGAAATTTGAAGAACTTGAAAGTCCTTCTTATGCGGTAAGTCAACTTTTTCCAGTCCCCGAGTATGAATTGTTGGGATGTCGTCACACGAAAATTTGTACTCACTCAGTTTTTGTTCGCAGTGAATGCAAGGCCGTCAAAGAAATGCCGAAATCCGTCGGCCAACTTTCGAACCTCGTGGAATTATCCATTAGCAAGTGTGTCGGACTTACATGCATACCGGCGGAGATTGGCGACTGTGAAAATCTCGAAGATTTGGTCATGAACAAGTGCAAAGGCATCACGAGCCTTCCGGACAATATTTGCAATTTGCCGTCGCTCTGCATGCTGGACCTGAGAGCGTGCAAGAAGCTTGTGAGCCTTCCCCGACAAATTGGGAACTTGAACAAAACTCTGAGATTCTTGGATCTTCGAACATGCAAACGCCTCGAAACTCTTCCGGATTCACTTGGACAATTGACAAAGCTCGAATTTTTGGATATATCGGATTGTGTGGATCTAACCATCCCGAAATCCCTCGAGACAATGAAGGATCTGGCCCAAGGCTGGGACGATGCAAAAGTTGCATAAAATCTGGTGTTTTGTCTACGTGTATTGTAAATGGAATAGAAATATTGACGAAATTATGGATAAAACAAGGAAATTGCGGCGAAGATATGATCAACTCTTTTGCAGCACAATCGAATTATAAGTTTCAGGAAATATCAGATTTCAAATGTTGAACAGTATGTTTCCTTCCTTCCTTCCTGTTACTATGATAGAATAATTAACGAGTCAACTTAGTTTATTGATCTTTTCTTTTTTTCGGTTTAGCCAATCCCAAAATTGGTAGCCCCTTTTTTAGCAAGGCAGGATACGCCATTGTTGGCCCGAGCACACCATTTACAAAGAGGACAGCGGAGAGAACAACCTTTAGGAGAAGTGGGGTTTCCGCATCGAAAAATACCAGATACGCTGCGTACGCTTCGGAGAATGCGGCGATCGGAAACTGTCACAAGAGGAACCACCATGCGGACCGACCTGCAAATCTGGCTGGTCGGAAACATGTACATTGGATAGCGAAAGACCTTCGGTGACAGCCCAGCCACCAAGAATAGCTGCCCCTGTCCAGTGATTCGGCAATCGGGGAATTGTTTCCAGCACCGTGACCATTCGTATCGCGTGCAAGACAATGCCCAGAACGAAATTCCCCTTTAAGCTTCCGAGAAAAATTCGAACAACTTCGACGGCACAGATTGCTTCGAGAAGCCAACACCGGTGTTTGGAGATCGTTGACTAACCGCCTCTGTTTCGTCCGAGGATTGAATCAACAATTTGTAACCGACAAAGCTCCAGCCAAAAAAGGCAGCCCAGTTCAGTATCGCAAATACGCTTGACGTCATTTTCGACTCTGCAAATGTATCGCTTTCGATCCGAGGTCAGTAATAGAAGAGACACTAGTTCGACAACTCTTAATCTTCAAATGATCAGAGCTGGGTGAAGTGCAACAGTGGAATCAACTTGCGACGAGATCTTTCTCAATTTCATTGGGACGATCTTTTCGGTATGTTTCCCGGAAAAAACAGCGTGAAACAACAAAGTGCAAGTAAGAAGCGACTGTGTCCCGCGTGATTCAATTATATTGGCGCGCCTTTCATTGCTGCCCATCAAATCAGATCATCAAAATGAGATTTCCAATTTCCTCCATTAACTTCATATTCTTCGATTCCGTCAACATCAAACTGGAAATAATACCACAAGCTGTACTTCGGATTCAGCACTGTACCATCTCATTTCAATTCCAGCAAAAGCGCAATCTTGACGAGAGTGGTGTAAAATCAAAGACGAACTAGATGTGGGATGATCTGTTTCGAGCTGCGGCCGGTGAGGATGATGTCGTCGAAGCCCATGCACAAACAATAGAAAGTCAAACGAATCCAAAGAAACGGCAACCAGAATCTCAGGCTCGTAAAAAGAAGAAGAAAAGGTCAAAGAGTGAAATTCATCGTCAGTCCTCGCAAGAGTTACTGGAAAGAATTCTGGAATCTCGCACCGATCCAATCGATCAGCAAGTTTGGTCAAACCTTCCAGCTTGGTTGTCACCCGGTTTGTCATTGTGCAATTCAACCGTGTGCAAGAGATGGGAGCAAGATGGGGATTGTTCACTGAGCAGCAAGTGCAAAAATTGTGGACGTACTGTTCTTTATCATTCTCTTGCTGTATCCACCGCCTGTTGCTCGGAAACGAAATAGTATCAGGATGGTGTTGACAGCGTTTGCATTAGTGCGAGATATTCGGTGCTGTTCCACCTGTTCTTTGGATGGACTTGGAGGTGGAGACGCAGGTGGTTCGAATCTCGAGGAGTTCCTCAATTCCGCAACGGCTAAGTCGATGGAACTTGCAAGCATGGATTTTTCATTCATTCTCGCCCCCTGGAGAAGCCGATATTTTAATGGAAAAGTTCAGAAAGATCAAGCGTGCTGTCACGGCTTTACGGGAACAAATGCAGCATCTGTCCAAAGGAAGCAAGAAAAAAAGCAAAAGATTTAGGCCGGGTGGCGTCTTTGAAGGAGTCATTCGGCTGATGATATGCTGCGATGCGGCGTATTTTCGCTTGTACTATCTTCAAAATTCTAGCAATCTCCCTATAGAAAACGAAGATGTTTTCCTGCCTCATCCTCCAACTTATTTTGGATCCCAAAACATAGTGTGGGATGGTTATGATCACACAGGAGAACTCGTGGAGTCAGTCCGAAAGAACAATACTCAAATCAGCGATGCGAGGTGGAATGATTTGTTGAAAGAATTAGGCATCGAGACGTCTTCTCGTGGATTAGACCCTCTGTCATTCATGCAGAAAAATCGCCTGTCAGAATCTATATCGATATTTCGAAATACTTCGTGGACGAATTCCAAAGAGACAAGAAAGCAATTTATCGAATCAATACTACATCGATCAAAGGAACGAGAACTAGAGTCTCTATTTTATGCAACACATGAAACACCTGCCCCTGCTATCTTACGAGAGTGGAGAGATTCATGTCGTGATTTTCTTTGTAATTTATACGCTTATGCAACGATTACTCCTGGAATGATTGATGATATAAAGGGAATACTTCGAGAAAAGGAGGTGGACTGCAAAAGTGTTGTGGAAATCGGTGCAGGGACGGGCTATATCGCCGATTTACTTTCCAAATCAGGATTGAGCGTAACAGCCTTCGATGTTGCGCCTACGAAAGAAGGAAATAACGAAACGAACGAATACCATGGCTCGTCACCACCATTTTGCCGTGTGGAATACGCAGATTCAAAGAATCTTGGATCTGTATTTCGTCAACGGAATGCGAAAGAATCTGCACTCTTGTTGTGTTATCCGCCACCATTGTCAGATATGGCCGAATCGTCGCTAAAATCTTTCGTAAACCACGGAGGCAGGACGATCATTCACATTGGTGAATTTTCTGGGCTGACTGGTTCATCGAAATTCGAAAACTCTCTGAGTTGCAATTTCGATTTAAAGTATCGAGCACGTTGTTTGAATTGGGGTTCAGACGCAGCGGAAGTAACGGTTTGGACAAAATCGGATCAAAGTGGAAAGAAACGCCAAAGCATTCTTCTACAGTGTTCTCAATGCAAAAAGTCTACTGCAACAAGGCGATTAAGGTTTTGTCGACCATTGATCCTACTGCACAGCGGCTTGCTTTCGATGCACACAAAGATGAAAGAGGACTCCATTTCACCTTCAATATGATTCCAGACGAGATCAATTCAAATTTGTTAGTATCATTCGGTACAAATGACGGGGAGAAATATTTTGAACCATTGCCATGCTAAATAAAACGTCGTGAAAAATAAGGGTCCCTTTTTACTTGACTGAATTATGTCTTTTTGAAAATCGAATGCTTTGTTTGCAATGTAATCCACGTACTTCTCTATTTCCGTGGTCCAAAATCTCAAGAATGTATCGTTACTTCTGAGTCTGTGGATCGGAGATGCGTGAACGCCGTTGTTGCTTCAGCACAGTAGGCAAGAAGGCCGCAAGTCCAAGCAATCGCATTATAGTTGAAAACGCCGAACGAAGTAGAAACTCCGTTTATTCCCCAGCTCTGTGGGAGTAATCGCAAACATCCAGTATACGCAATAGATGCAGCAATGAGAACAATCGATGCCGGACTGAAAACATTCCACTGCCAACCATAATGGCTTCACCAACGCAAACGACGCCATTGATGCATTGAAAGGCTATCGCAATCATTACAGGGAAGATGGCAGCTTCACGGACTTTCGCGATTGGTGTTGTCCGCAGAATCATCGGGAAGAGAAGAGCCTGGAAACGAAGTGATGGTAGTCCCAACCAAAAAGCCTCTTCCCAAAAGACGCCTTACCAACGTTTTTTCGCGTAGGACTTCCCTGTCTGCGTCATTGCACTTTTGCGACAGCGTTTGGGTACAACGTTTGTACGGACATGGCCATGGCATAAATGAATATTCCTCCCGTAAAAAATGTCTGCATCGACAAGGCGAAACTGCCGCTGGAAACACACCAGTGTCATCAAAGGATTGTATTTTTCGTGCGACAATCATGTTTGTCAGATGCATTGCAAAACTTCTGGCCTGCAGTGTGCTTCCCTTTAACATTGGGGACACCTCGACCCACGAGGGGAAGTTTGAGGTTTTTCAAGAAGCCTTTGTTTCTCATGAGTTTCACGTAGCTTATAGCTGTGAAGCAATCACAGACCAAAGAGGAAGTGGCCGATCCCAGAATTCCCAATCGAAACGTGTGAATCAATAGTGGCTTCAACACTAAATCGAGACCACTTGCAAGAAGGGCAAATAGGATGCATCCTTTTGTAATCTAACGAACGAAAAGAAAAATGAAGTCAGAATTGCTGATATTTGTCGAGAAGTGGATGAAGCACATTGATTAGTTCCGAATCGATAACGTACCGAGCATACCGCGAAAGGCACCAAAACAAACATAGGTTACCGTCTGGGGAACCAACGAGAGGCAGCGCATCCTCATGTACTTTATGGATAGTGGAAGTGCTGGATTTCCATCTTTCAAAAGCGTGCCAAGATATCGACCTGGGTTTGCAAATATCGTCATGGATATCAAAAAGGAGGTTGTGAAGCCAAACAGGAGGGCCGTGATCAGGGTAGATTCGGTGTGTTCGAGATCGTTCTTGGCAAAGTTTTTCGAGACCAGGGTTGCCGTCACACTCGGTATAAAGGAAATGAGTCCAAAGGCAAATTGGTACAAGGTATTGGAAGCCGACTGCGCGGATACCGCCAGTGTGTCGCCCAATTGGTTTACCCAGAATAGATCGATGCTTTGCAAGAATGGAACAATCGCGGTGACACCAATGAGGGGCAAGGTATTTCGAATGAGCATTTTGTCCATGGCATCCAATCGATCAAAGAATCTCAGAAGAAACATCTTTGTCAAGGACAGAATCTCGCGTCCTGCAACCAATTTCGTTGGTGGATTCTCTGCTGGTTTGGGTTCATCCGATGCAAGAGCAGTCTCGTTCTCATCTTGTAATTTGGAAGGGTCCACCAGTTGAACGGAAGTTTCGTCGATTTCTCGTTTTGGGAGATTCTTTAGATCCCATTCTGGTATCGCTCGCGACTTTCGACGAAAGTCTTCCGTGCCTGCCTTGACTGCTGGATGAGGAAGAGCTGTGACATGTGTATTATCGGAATGTCCGAGGATTGCCAATGCAAGAGCAGAAAATAGCAAGGCATAGAATCTCGCCGAGGTCGCCGAATTCATGGTGATGTGACTTTCCACCTTTTTCTTTCTATCTGTAGGAAACTACTAACTGTCTTTCGATGTAACAGTTGTATCAAAACTTTTGGATTTGGAATCTGACGACTCCGATGATTATTTCTTTTGTGTGGTGTGTGCTTGTCTCTTGAAAACTTGACATGTATAATATAGTGGCATCAATCAGTGGCATTGGTGTCGATAGTCCGGTCGTGCAGAGGTGAAAGAAAAAACATCGAATCTCCAAAGTAAGAATTTCTGAACGAAGTAAGAATGTGACCCATCTGCACCACTTTTTTGAATTTCGCCGTCGACGTGATCATTGTACGAGACTTACAGTACATTTTATACGTACGTCAAATCGTACTACTTCCTTGACTTTCGCTAAACTAATCCACATCTACGACTAGATGGATTCAAAATGAAAAGACTGAGCATGACTTGACCTCTCTCATCTCTCAAAAAAGAAAACTGCATCTCCAACTCAAATCTAACGGATTGTTTTCTGAACACATTCAATAGAATCCATCACGAATCCTAAAGCATCTTCCTTCTTCATGTCCAGCTGAGAACGAGAGATCGACAAAGAACACCGACAACAACAACTTGACGGAAGGAACGAAAGAAACTACAAAAGCCAGCGAAGAATTATAGCCAGAAGCGACAGTTGCTGCTGCCATGGAAGACATTAAAACCGAAGAGTCATCGACGTCGAATGACACGGAAACGAAACAGATTCAATCGCCAAAGACTCCGGCCAAACCCGCTGTTTCTACAGCACAAAATACCCCAAAGACTACGTCAAAGCAAACACACACTCTCGACGATGCGAACGAGGAGCTCTCTCAGTTGATCATATCCGGAAACATCAAATCCGATGACGTACGGTAGTCTCAAGATGGCTCTCAAGGAGCACGTTTCTCTGCAAAGAAAAGGTAGAAAAGCTAAAATCCCTGCTGGGACGTTCCTGCCAAAGCCCAGCGAGAGGCAAAAATCGATTCCGAGGCCTCCCAAAAACGATTGGTGCAGGCACTGAGAGAAATCGAGCGACTCAACAAAAAACTCGACAAGCTACAAACCCGGACCAACCCACATGGACCTTTTAATGGATTTCGAAACCAATTTCGACAAGGCCTATGTTGAGCGTGGGTCAGTCCGGAGGCCAAGAAACGTCTCCCACTCAAGACACGAATTTTGGGTCCTCTGCAGACGCGGCAAAGGAAGTTGACACCATGGATGCCATGTTGATGCAAGAATTGGGCGAGGCAAAGAGCCGCATCGAAAAAGCTAGAAACCCTCAACAGCGCCATGATGTCAAGATCGACGCAGCTCGAAGAAGGAGCCAAGACCTTACAGAGCGAGCGCGACGAAGCTCGCAGTACGGTTAAGCGGTTGCAAATGGAATTGCGCATGGCAAAACTCGAGGCAGATCAGGCACAACGTGCCATGATGGACTAAGGTGGCATCGCTGGAAGAAATGCAAATCGAAATCGACTTGGTCACAAAGGCCAATGCCAAGGCCAGTGTACGAGCAGCAAAAGGCGAGGAGGCCGCCAATTCGCTCAAAACAGAAAAGAATCACATACAGCAACTAGGAATCTCAGGTACAAGCCCTGAAGGAATGGGCCATGGCCAGTGCCGAAGCAAAACAACTCATGAAAGAACGTTGCAGGATGCTGGAAAGCAAGCTCAACATCCAGCAGGGACGATCCGATGTCGGCCGACGATCAAAGCGGTCCCGAAAAATTGTTGTTTACGAAAAAGGGTTCGCTGGTCATTGGTGCCGGTGACATGCGTCCGCTTGTGATTGCGCTCGGCGAACACGCCATGTCCGTGGATTCAGCGCTTTGTAATCCTCCGATGGAAGTTTGATTCGACGCCTTCGGATTTGTACGTGGACTTTAACTATCATGAAGGGCAGATGCGAAACTTCCGCCGAGTATGCCAAGGCGGACTATCTGATAAAAGACAGAGCCATCATGGGAGGTGCCGGTGGCGAAACGGAGGGTGCCTTCAATATTGACTCGACTTGTACTTTTCTTTGGTCGAACATCAAGTCTTGGATTCGGCCAAGGACGGTGAAAGTACGAAATAGATATCGTTGCACTTAAGTAGTGAAAGACATTCGTTCAGAGAATTCTTCCATAAGCATATTTTTTCCAAAGAAACTATCATCTATATTTCATTCAATTACATTTTTATTTCTATGTACTATTCCTAGGTCGACGCGTATGCAGAGAATGAAAACCTCAAAAATTATGAATGCACGAAAGAACTGAATCGATCGCCACTATTTACATCTCGCCTCTGGCAGCCTTCGATCTGTCCTTGACCCAGGAAGTACCTCCGGTAGAACTAATGCAAGGAGCCTTGCCAATGTAGGGAAAGTCTTCGACACGAACAGCGTCCAAGCAAAACTGAGCGACGTCGGCACGTGGAATCGATCCGGCTTCTCCCTCAATGACATTGATCACGCCGGTGGGTGCATCGACGGTCAAGCCTCCCGGACGGACAATGCAAAAGTCGAGGCCAGAGTTGAAGACAGCTTCCTCCTGGCTGTTCTTGTCCAAAAAGACCTTCTTCATGGCAGTCCACATCAAGACCTTGAAGAAGAAAGGAGCCTGGTTCTCACTGTCTCCGGCACCGATACTAGTGACAACGGCAACTCGCTTGACGCCCTTTTCTTGCATGGCCGCAATAATGTTCTTGGTTCCGTCCGGTAAGCATGGTTTCGCCAACTTCGGAGGTCTTTCCACCGAGTGCAATAACAACACCATCAATGTCGGTCTCGAAAACCTTGTCGACATCGCTCTTCTTTGTGACATCACCAGCAATCATGGTAAGCTTGGGATCTTCCAGAGGGCTTCCAGCCTTGGCACCTCCACTGCCGGCAGGAACCTTGAGGTTGGATGGGTTTCGTGTCAAACCAACAACATTGTCACCATCGGCAAGAGCCTGGAAAACAGTCTCGGATCCCGTCAATCCCGATGCACCAAAGACGGCGATGGTTTTCATGCAGAGAGCGGTTTCACTGCTCGTTCCAACAGCGCATCCAAGCGAACCACGTCCGGCGCCAGTGAAACTCGAACGGAAAGGCACTGACTGCCGAAAGTCCGGTGAGAGTAGCTACAGAGAAGAGAGTAAACTTCATTTTTCAAATCAAACTGGTGGTGAGTGAAACAATGACTATGATGATGATGTCGTCGTCGAAAAGGTGAAAGGTTTCAATTTTGTTGTTGATGGGGAGGTGACTACGACAATCAGCGGACGTTACAGGTGGACACGAATGCGTCAACAAGATTGAATGAAAAAAAATCCATTCTCAGAACCAGATGCCATCAGCATTGATGGGCCAATGACTTCCCGCCAATCACATCATCTCGTGTGATGAGTAAGAACTCTTTTTCAAAGGGGAAAGAATCAACCAGTCACGAATTCTACGCGTCTGACTGACTGACTCAAGAAAGGGGGAGGGGGAATAGAGTTTTCAAGAATCTACTCTTTTATTAGTGACTCACGTAGGCAGTCCCGCAGAGAATCTGGTAGAAAACTTTAAAACTTCACGTGGAAGCACAGACGTTTCCCAACGGGAAACGTATTTCTTCCTTCAGACTTACGACGTCCACTCTCTCTATCAATCACCGATTCCATCTTTTTGTTGCGTCGTCAAATTTGCACTATTGCAACACAAACTACAACACTTGTTGTTTGATAGTCGAGCTGAGTAGAAATATCGGTTGGTTGGAATCTTTTTGTTAAGGAAGGAAACAACTTGTATATAGTATTCAAAAATGAGAGCTCACGGCAGGGCAGCATTGACGGTTTTGTTGGTGGCAGGGATTTCCTTGGTGTCCTTCAATGGGGCTTCCGCAATAACGGCTCCCAAGTTCGGCTTGGTTCCGTCTGAATTTTCCCAGCGCGCTTTGTTGGACCTTCGAGGAGGTGCTTCCAAGAAGAGAAAGAAGAAGTCGAGAACGGGATCTCTCAATAAAACAGTGACAGGAAAGACAAAAGTTGGGGCGAAAAAAGCCGCCGAGAAAAAGGCCAGCAGCAAAGATGGACTGAGCAAATGGTACGACGAGATCCCACCTCTCACAAAACTCTACGTGAACAGTATCTTGATATGTACTACGTTGGGTTTGTTGCTCGGAGAAGAACGATCGCAATCCGTTCTCGCCCTTGATCCAATGAGATTGTTGTACGGATTTGAACTCTGGAGACCATTCACTGCAGCATCCTTCTTGGGACCACCATCGATATCATGGCTCATGAGTGGATATTACCTCTATGAATATGGATCGAGCTTAGAGAAGGCATATGGACCAGCCGAATATCTCGTGTTTTTGTTGACACAAATTGGTACTTTTGACCGTGTTCTCGTCCTTGTTGGGAATTCCATTCTTTACACAGTCTGTCATTACGGGAATGCTCCATGTTCTCAGTCGTGCCATGCCCCACCAGAAGGTCAAGTGGCTCGTTATCACAGTGCCCTACTGGACTCTTCCCCTATGGCCTCATGGTGAGCGACTGTCTCCAATCCAAAAGTGCGGCAGCGGCAATGCCCCACATTTTGGGAATTCTGGTAGGCCACTTTTACCAATTCAACCGATTCGTCTGGCCCCGAACGGGAGGCGAAGACTGGCTTCGTGCGCCCGACTTTTTGGTGAACAAACTTGACCCCAATTCGAAACAAAGCGCTGCGAAAGCATCCATCAAGAAAGCTCTAAAGAAAAAGCGTGGGGCTGGCAAGAGGTTGGGTTCCGCCTAGTCTAATCGCAACTTTTTAACGCATCCTGATAGCAACTGAACATTTTCATTATCAAAGCATCTTTATATTGAAGAAATATACGTGTCGTGATTATTCTATTTTACACTTAAAATTCTATCCCAGGCGAAGGAAATTTGATCACCTTTATCCTTAACGAAAGCATCGCGCTCGGTTCTTTCCCCTTGTCTGTCAACATCATGTCTTCGAAAGACAAAAAGGTGCCGTCCAATTCAAATACCATCTCGTTGAAAAATTGTGATGTAGTTGTCGCCAGTGCTTTTGCCATCCTGTCGTGATTGGTATTGGTCGCTTCGCCATCCACAAGGGAAGCGCTGATTTGTGCTTTTTGCGCACTTTCTGCTGATCGTCGCAGAGCGAATTTCCATTTCGATCCGGCATACATTCCGTAAAATATCACGGTTCCGGATGATGGATTCACAGAGACATTTTCCTTCAAAAAGGTCAGTTTGCTATTGTTGTCGTTTAAGTTCATTGGGGGACTTGGTGGTTTCATCAAGGGGTGTGTAATAAAATTTCCAAAGTCGGTGGCAGAAAGTGCTACCATAGCCCGTCCCTCGGCTAACCATTTCAGAAAGAACATAAAAAGATTGTAAACGACTTGTGAGCATGATTGAAGAATTCGTTGATCACAATATCGCATGGATAAGATTCGCAAGTTTATCAACGTACCTGGTGTTGTTAGAACCAACTTTTGATTCGATATGACTCTCCCCATGTCCAGTTTGCATTCGTTCACCGTCGCTTCGATCGCTTTGCATGTCAATCCCAATGGACTTTCCCAACCACGTCCCTTTACAGTCACAGGCCCAACTCGACCTAGCAGCATTTGACTAGAATCCGCCAAGTCGCATGATACATGAGTGTTGTCTTTTAGTCTTCGCTTCAGTGCCATGCAAGCCAATTGCGAAATCAGGGTAGAAGTGATGCTAGACGAGCCTTTTCGGTTGGTGTCGATTGTTGTTTTCAATGAACGATTTTTTGGTTGAGTGAAAGGAGCCCTCGAGGCTACCATCGAGAGTTGTAGACCGCAAGTGAATTGCAAGGAAGCGATCGACGCAATAACCAAGCACTTCAAGAAACTATTCATCTTTCTTGGTTTATTCGTGTGTTGAACAGATCGGTTTTCTAGTCGAGCAGGAGACATTTTGGCGTCTTGTTGAATTGTCGGGTTTGGGCAAGTTCTGAGATATTGTAGCTGTCGAGGTTTGCACAGCGAGTAATAACTTTCAGTATGTAGGTAAGTAACTCTAGCTGTTGCTTTTGAAGGTATTAGTTTCGTTGTAGTCGGATGTTGTACAGAAACGGGAGATGTGACCGACTCCGTGAAAAGCATTCGAATCGTTGGATCTCGGCTGCTGAAGGAAATTTTCTATGATGTGTGGTAAAAGCATGCGTTGTGGAATCTGCGATCGTATTCTCAGATCGCTGACTAAGATGTCCGATGCGTTCGTATTTTTCATGAGTTTCGGAGAATTCATAAGGGCGCCAAGGAACAAGAATGGAACAGAAACATCCGGTGAATGGATCGGACCCATCAATTCTTCAACGTATTCGTATTTTCATGCGCGATATGGCGATCATTATGCGCGAACATTAGTGACTGAAACTTTTCGTTCATCAATCCCGGATGCATCATGTTTTGAGGATAATCTCCCCTCTTAATATATGAAAATGGCCCCTGAAAGTTGAATTGACCCCGAATTCAATGATGCTTATGACAAGGATGTCCGTCACAGTTCATTCAAAAAGTTCTTTTTTAGTTGGTTCCAGGTTCTTCAGAAAACCTGCACATGCGTGAGCTGAGGTCGTTGATTTCGCGTTTTTGATCTCGCAAGAATATTAAATTACATACGTGTAATTACTGGGAAGTACGTACTTTGGTATTCTTATTCATCAATTGCTTACGTCCCAACCGGGGAAACTTATCAAGCGCTATCAGATGTAAACTCGCTTTCAATGATAAATTAGTGTTCGACCTCGTATATAGTGTTTTCCACTTTTTTTTTTTACTTATACTTCTATTGGTAATGTGAGCAAGCGGAAGGCTTTTCATTTCAAACCGATGATAAATTCCAGAATCGCGAAATCAATATTATATTATTCAATCTTAATCGTGAAATTGCCGTAGGATCACATTAATCAAGAAAAGGAAGTTCACGTTGGAATCAATCCGCACCTGGTCATACTTAAAGGAACCACACTTCGCATTTCCCGTTGATAAGATATGGGGAGGAGGAACCCATTCCACTATTGGTTCCAGAAAACAGAATCAAATAATGGGAGCCGAAAGTATCGTGAAACTAAGTTCTTTGCCATCGCTGGGAAGCGAGAAAGCATTCCATCCCGAAACCAATACTATAACTAATCATGGAAATGCCGTAGGACTATAATCAAGATACGTAAAGATGCCGAGTGTAGGACTATAATCAATAAAAACACGTAGCATTTACTGTTGATATGGAACCCATTCCAATATCGGTTCCGAGAAAACAGAATCAAACAATGGGAGCCGAAAGTATCGAGAAACTACGTTCTTTGTCATCGGTAGGAAAGAGAGAGAGTCACGCTGGATAGGATCTTTGATCGAGAGCCACCACGTACAACGCTCGAGAGTCACACAAATTTTTACTCATTATTGCTTGAGAGGAACTTGTATTGGTAGCGTCAAATTGTGGTTATTTTGATTACAGGTTAGAGCGCTGAATTCATCATTCATAATCCTAGTTGACGCAAGAAGAAAGCAACGAAATGAAAGTTCTACCTAGTTTGTTCATTACTCTCTTACTATCCTTGGCATGGAAAGACGTAGTAGGGGTACCAGAACACGAGAAGCCGCTCTTCACTGGCACGTTGGAGAGCAAGCCACTCACCGTTGACGAGTTTGCAGCAGGAGCACCCGGCTGCGAGAAGCTCCTCTTCAATTGGACGCTGGACAGCAAACCATACGCCGTTGCTGAGTATCTCGACAGCGAACCACCGTTTGATGTCGCAGGAGGGTGTGAGCCACAGCAACATTGTCTTTTCATGGATGATGTTGCAATCTCGAATGTGATATTTTCTGGGGCATCATCTGTATTTCCTACATCCCAGAACATCTTCCTTGATCAGGACACGTCCGTATCTACAATTATTGAGAACAGCAAGATTGTCTACGACAAGCATTCGGTTGTGTTCGTCAATGGACTTGGTTTTTTCGCAGGGCCCGAAGAAATCGGAGAATATCGAGTCACTCCTCAATTTTTCGGAGATCGTGGAGTCCTGAAAGTTTCAAATGCCGTTGCTCTTCCTCAGCTTTCAACGATGAGGGCGACTTTTATTTCGCTTGAAACTTTGAAAGAGTCAGCTGGAAATATTGATAATCATTCAATGAACGTCACTCGATCTCTTGATTACAATTACTACCCTTGTTCAGTAATCCGCCAAAGAGAAGAACATGAAGTGCCTCTGGCTATGGCTGCGGCGCTTTCGGGATCTGGGGAAGTTCAGGGAACTGTGGAGGCTACGTGCGAAATCATCATGCAACACTGCACGGATGAATTGCGACAGTATGATTCAATGGAAGATTGCATCGAGTATTTGAGTGGCCTGCCCCATCACGATCCTGGCTGTCAAGAGGAATTCGGTGATTATACTACATTGGGAAATTCTTTCATGTGTAAATATCTTCACCATTTTTTGATTCCCTTCGCTCCAAAAGTCCACTGTGCTCACGTTGGAAAAGGTCTGCCAGATACCAACGGGAAGACAAAATGTGCAGCGAGTGACTGTCTTCGTGTAGAGACGAACCAAGAGTCGGAGAAATCATCCTGTGATGAGCACGATTTGGAAGAAGTTGTTCAGGGAATGTTATACACGCTTCCGTTTTGTTTACCAAGCCTGGCGGTACAAACCTGCTCGTCGAATTGCACTCAAGCTATAAACACTTACCTCGGGCGATACGCTGAATCAGGTGTGCTACAAGCTTGCCAAAAATCAATTCCTGGCACTTCTCTATTGCTTGATTCCGTCAATATCGATGTACCAACACTACTCAATCTATGCGCTGGTAGCGATATCTTAGGTCAAGGGTACTGGGATGTAGTGGCATCAGTTGGTGATGGATTCCCAGAATGCAAACTTCCATATCAGTATTTAGGTTATGGATCGAAGTGCCACAATTGGGATTGGGGCATTATTGCAGCGAAAATGTTCAATGAATGGTCTAAACCACAGTCCCTCTAGTCGCATTACCCGATCAGATAATGTGGCAACAGCGGAATGCCTTGTCTTCTCGGAGTTGTATGCCCTATACCTCAACGTGGAAATGCATCGGATTCCGGCTTACGCAGCGAGCGTAACTGGCAGAAGCATCCAGATTCATCCAAACGGATCAAAATTGATGACTTCCCACCAAGATGTATCAGACGCAATGTATAGCTTCCAGAGTAGAGATGGTTTAGCAGGCGTATCAAGTGACTTTTGTCAGAAACCGGGTGATGCTTCTTCATGGATGCAGGACCCAGCATTCAACCCTACAGTGCAAAATACGGCCTCTCTGTCCCATCGCACCACTAGACAGTTCATCTCTCTGGCCCTACCTGGCCTTGGTAAAAATATGATTCTGCCTCCTACTAGCAGAGCCGATGTCTTTGACGATGAAGGCATCCTGAATACGAACGAACTTCTACTAGCGATTTCCGAAGAATGCTTCATATCCCTTGTTCAAGATGATAATGGGCTACTTGGTTCCAAGGCGAATTGGTACGAGGCCTTCTCGGATCATGTTCGTGATGCAGTTCTTCCCGCTCAGACCTGGTCCAACTCAGAAACATGGCATCGTTCCCAAGGTTATCTATTAGGGACTGCTTATTTGTCGAAGCGCCACTCCATTGCTCGCGCTTTGAAGGACGCTATTCCTCTATCTGAAATGGAAATCAAGTTATCGGAGGCAAACTTGACCGTTTCGAAAACCGATCTGGCATATGTCTCAATGACAGATTTTGCTATCGCTTTTCCTGTTGCGCTAGTGAAATTGACATCTCGTATCATTCTTTTCATTCGTCAAGATCCCTGCAGGTTGATCCCACTTTGGAACAAGAGCCCGGAACGGTTTCATCATTGAGTATGCACGCCTCAACGCTCCAGTTCACGGTTTTGCTACGGCGGCAACAGGAACTTCACATGCTACTCGGTATGAGATTGCATCTGCCAATATGGATCCCAATGTATTCCATATGCCATTGGAGTTCAATCCTGGTCGTGACTTATCGCAGGTTCTAGCTTGGAACTTTCTCGAGGCAGAAGGACCGGGAAGTCATGCGAGGTCCTGCCCTGCGAGAAGTTTCTCCGTAAAATTTGTAGCCGCATATGCTCCATTGTACTTTCCCATCGATGTGAAATGTGCAAATAGTCTGAAGATTTACAATGGAGTCGAGTTTTACGAAGACTCAGAACGCATAGGAAATGGTTTACTCCCGCATGCTGAAGACGTCGAGCGGATCCAACAACCTTTTCCTCTTCCTAAATGGATTCCAAGATATTCCGCAAGAGTTTGCTCCCGTTATTTCCCATTTGCAAGGAAAGAGAGGTATCGATGCCGACTTTTGGTCACTATCTTTGCTGGACTTGCCGGGTAATGTCGATGGACACGCTTCGTGCGATATTTCCAAGTTGGCCGACGTGGTTTCAAATTTCGTTAGGGATATCAAGGATGACTACAAGAATGTCTATATTGTTGGCCATGATTTTGGTGGAATGGTTGGGTGGCATGTTGCGAGTACCCTGGGGAGTGAGATTCTGTCCGGCCTTATCACATTTGCCCCAAATCCACTTGTGTTTGATGCGGCATTGAGAAAGACTCCATCCGCAAAGGATGTTCACTTTTACAATCTGATGGGACCATTGATTGGATCCACTTTTCTCGCCAATAATGACTTCGAAATACTGGATGATCTCTACGCCGATGAACCATGGTGGCGAGACTACCGTGATGACTACCACCAATCATGGAATGCGTTAGGTGCGCACAAATTGACATGCTCCTATCGCGACAATTTTGTCGTCACCGACAATGGACGCATGGGATTAGCGAACCCCGAAGAAATCAACACCGATGTAAACCTTCTCCTGATAGCTCCTACGCATAGCAATCGTTTTTCGCCACTCATGTTTGAGCAAACCCTTGGCTCATTTTCAACTGTCAAGGAACCAGATGATTCAATTCCGAACCGTTCAAGATGCTACGCATCACGGTGTGCTTCATGAAGACTCGGCACAAATTGTTGCTGATCTCATGGAAGCATTTATGACCACAGTTCAGAGAAAGCATTTCTCTATGCAGACATTGGTGAAGAGTTCATTGGCGTTATACGCTGCACCCGCTACAAGGTCTGATAAGCATGAGGACGATGCCGTGATTGCAACTATCTTTTTGTGGATCTTGGGTATTGTAGCAGGTATATCCTTGGAGTTATATTTTGGCGACACGGCGAGAAGAAATGAGAAGCTGATTACCGGTATTCATGTCTTCACTTGTATCACAGGTTTTGCTTCACAAAGCTACATAGGGTACATAATTTCAATTGGTTCAACGTTTCGCTTCGGTGTTCCAGACATTACTTCATCCATTCGAAAAGGTTTGTGGGGTGATAGCCGCAAGATCTGCTGGATCAGCTTGTCGGAAGGCATCTCAACTGCAGTGCATCATTTCGGCGGAGCGATTTCTTTGGCATCCTCCCCTACAGGCTTAATTGATCCGGTGTCCGTGCTGTTTATCGTGATGCCATTGTCGTTTCAGCATTTGACGGTTCTACTTGATTACGAAGTCCCTGTCGTTGTAATGAACGCAATTTTGGAAGTTTGGTTTCAGCTTGAGTTTTACGCAATTCAAGGGATGATACACCCAGTCCCTCGTGTCGGTATATTTGGTGTCCTCATCGCTCATTACATGATGATGACGACGTACGGTTGCAAGACATTGATTAGGTTGACAAAAAAGGAGGAACGAAAACCTGCAGATAGTATTGATGCGACTGAGTCCTCTTGTACCACGCGTGATGCTAACGCAAGAGTGACCATATACGATGAGGAAGAAGCTGAAACGGAACCCATGTTCAAAGATGAGACGGGCCACGAACACAGTGAATGATAATGTTACATACTTTTACAAGAACCTCGGCGTTTTTCTCAATCGAGAACAAAATTCATAAAATACCATATGCAAGAACTAAACGTGTACAAGAACTACACGAAACTAAATAAGTACCAGAAGATCTTATATTTTTCTATCGAATACGAGAATTTGTGAAATTAGAGTGGAAAACTATTTCTGTACCGGCACGGTTTTGACTCGTGCCTCACACTGTACTAGAACAGTCTTTTTGAAACGTTGGTACAGGCGTAGTCCTTATAATTTTATAGTCCTAGTCCGTAATTGTTCTGGATAGTGACGTCATGAAATCTTTCGACAGAGAACACAGCATGCATTATCTGCAGAATCCAGAAACGGCCCGTTGCAACACAGTCCAATCAAAAAGCTTTATTGAGGATGCCGTCTTGCAAATTGAATTCCAAAAATACCTCACAACTGCTTGACACGAAGCGGAAGGAAATGCGTGTTTGAAATCCTGATACGATTTTTTAAAATAGATCGTTAACGTTCGTTGGCTGGTTTTTGAAAAATCCATCGTGTAATTTCGATGTGTGAGAGACACTTACGTAGTCCCGTCGAAACGATATGTCAATATACCGTTTGGGAATCGAAATGACAGGGAGAATCATATCGATCGACAACGATCATCTGGGTCTTCGGGTGATACTTGCATAGCATCCTAACTGTAGATCACATATTTTATTTTGACACTCCAACACTTCGTTATATTGGGAACCATGGCTGTATTAAACATGAGATCTTCTGTATTCGCTATTGTCGCTGCTATCTATGCTTCCAACGCGGCAGCCTTCGCTCCGGCTTCGTCTGCACGAGCCCGAAGTCCCTTCACCGTGACTAAAATGGCCGAAGGGGACTGACAACTTTGACGGAGCTCAAATCACGAGCGCACGAAAAGAACTCAAATTCGACGACAAAACCGGACGATTCTATGAAACCAATATTGACTCCGAAGACTGCATTCCCGACGAAGAGTTCTGCACCATCGACGACGATACCGGCAAGAAAATCCGCCTCACTGTTGCCGAGAAAGAGCGCATCTTCCTTGATGCCCTGCAGGTATGTACATCACTTTGATTAATAAAGATAGGAGATGTCGTCCAGTTTTTGTGTTTGTAAAAAAGATTGTATCGTGGATTGATTTGCTTCAATATTTTAAAATTGCATCTAACCTTTATGAGATCCAAACCCAATCCCGTGTCGTCAATTTTGATTGCAAGTCAGTACTATGCCAGTGGAAGACAACTCCTTTCCGATGAAGATTTCGATTTGTTGAAAGAGGATCTTGAATGGAATGGTTCCGAAGTTGTTGCTGTCAACCGACAGGAAGCTAAGTACCTTGCCGCTATGGAAGCATACCTCAAGGGAGCTCCAATTATGGCAGATGCCGAGTTTGACGCTTTGAAATCTGAGCTCAAAGAGACTGGCTCCAAATTCGCCGTCGATACCGAGCCTAAGTGTTACATTGACACCGGAGTGTGCAAGGTCACCTTCCAAGAAGACCAATTCCGCTCCAACTTGCTCTACCTTCCCGCCGGTTTGGCTCTTTCTGTTGTTTGGGTCGGACTCGCCTTCGAGCTCATTGAACCCTTCATTCGAATCAATCCCCTTATTTTGTTTGCTCTTGGTTCCCCCCTTATCTACCAATATTCTCAAACAATCACGGAGAATTTCCTCTTCAAAAATAAGTTCGTCGCTTACGGACCCTGCCCGTCGTGCGAGGCCGACAACCGAATTTACTTTGGGGACATCCTTGGGGTGGAAGGTTTCAATGACGAAGCCAACGTTAAGTGCCCAAAATGCAAAGAGGTTTTCACTGTTCAACGACGAACTTTGCGTGCTTCGACTTTGCCCAAGGCCTAATCAGGGCAGATAGAGGGTAAATCTGAATAGAGAAGACAAGATGCATTCGACGTCTCATGGCTAGAGAACAAAATAATGAACGAACGAATGCAGAACTTAGTCTGGTAGTACGAAACATGGCCTTGGTTCAAGAGCAACGGTGGTTCGGCCACATAAAATGGATCTTTATAAAACATGTACTCTTCATTATGAATTCTGTAGCTGACTACATTACACTATTCGCTATTCAATATCCCTGATAAGATGCTATGAAAGATTGTGTTCTATTATTTGAAGGAGATTCTATTTCATCACGTGTATATCACCAGGAACAGCAGGACGACAACTATCAAAGACAAGGTGAATATAACCTTTAGCTGCCCTCGATTTTTTGTCCCTAAAAATTTCGCCATCTTTCCCATCACCATACCCAATTCCTCCTCGGCGTTTGTCATGTCCTGATCCAACTCGTCGAGCATTTTGTTTTGATGACCAATCTCTTCGTTGATTTGTTCCGCCATTTCGCCCACCCTAGTGACCGCGTTACCAAGCTCGTCCAAGCATTCATCTTGTTCTTGCATCAGCAACGAACTTTGCGCTTGGCTATCAAGAATAAAATCCGTGTTTTGACGTTCTAAATCGTTTTTTGCCCCCAGTAATCCATCTCCAGGACCGTCGTATCGCCTTTTGCCGTTCGTCCGCAAGCGTTTTCTTCTTGACCTTCTCCGAGTTCATTTCGTTTTTGCAGTGTTGAATTCTGCTGCGACTGGTCTCCACCAGGGACTTTCGTTCGAACAGCTGCGAATCGTCGATATGGGGAAATTTATCACGGTCGTTCTCTACGGCCGAAACCATCCTGTGCACATCTTTGAGAGTCGATTCCACGGTCTTTAATTGGCGTTTCAATCGCTTCTTTGAATCTTTGTATTCGACCGAGTTGGTGGCAGTATCCTACCAGTAACAATACAAAAGAATAGGAATATAATTCGGTAAGCAAGACTCTCAGGTGAAGAGCCTGATTGAAAACAACAAAAACGACAAAACAAGTACGTACCGTTTCGTGGACAATGCGTAGATATTCCGTCAGGATCTCGTCCACCACCTCTAACTGGTGTTGGAGATCGCTGCGAAAGACGAAATACGGATCACTCGAACCTTCCTCGTCGAATGAATCTCCGGTAAGTGGTTCTGACAATGCCGAGTTGGTGATGCGCTTGCTAGTAGTAAATCGGGAATGCCTGCTGGCCAAAGATATCGACTCGCAATCTTTGCGTGACATGCTGTCAGAGCTATCGCTTCACTACAGAATATTTCTTCATCGTTCTTTTCGTTGACTGTCCAATCACTCCCGACTTTTAACTTTGTTTTGCGTTCCAAAACTTCTAACCACATGAAGACCCTTCGGCAATCAAGAGCTCTGAATCGAAAAGGTTTGTCTTGAATTGATTGAGGTACCTATGTTGGTATTGTTCTGGTTGACTTCTTCTCTGAAAAGGTACCAAGAATGATACACGGCATATACTCTTTCCTTCTTCCAAAGTCATCAATGCATCAGATTGTTCATGGAGTCCTGTGCGGTTATCGGAGGTTTTTTAATTCTTGTTTCGATAACTTTTTTATCCGTTTGAGTTCCCACTTTTTCGCCAAAAACTTTCGAAAAACCCAATTTATCATTGGAGATCGGAATTAACTACGGGCCTTACACGACACGAGTATTGAAAAGGGGTGATAGAATGAACTTTGAGGGGAATAACGTCCTTTTCACCACACCCTGTATGTACGAAACGTACTTTACGTACATATTATACGACACACATCCCTTCGGATTTCCATCTTCTACAGTCGTCGGATATTTCTTCTCTAGCTAATGTGGATGTCAAGAATGCTTTTGAATATACTATAAGTTGACGGAAGGCTGAATATTCTTTATTTAGGAATTCCCAGGTTGTGATTAATGAGAAGCGAAGAGATGGGATAAAGGCATCGTCGTCGTCGATGGTTTTCAATAAGAATTTTGATCCGAGAGGGATCGTAACAGCAATAGTTGCACAGCGCACGTCCTTGCTTTCGACAACCAAACATGCGAAGAAACATCATTCATCAGAAGACTCGTGCGTTACTAGAGTCGCATTGATTATCAGAATCCACCATGTCTGGAGAGTTGGTTGCCGACAACATTATTATTATCGTGGAAAGAAAGGCTGAAGAATACCACCAAAGGCTGCCACTACCAAAGTATAGACAAGCATGATAGGAACCATGCAGACAAAAACCTTGAACCAAAACATGTTTCGCGATCCAATAGCTGTACCAGTCCATGGGCAACTGAGGTTTCGAATGGATTGCAATATATTACATACAAAAGCGCGAAAGCACAATCACAAAAAGAAAATGTTGAGTTCGCATGCTTGATTTGATGATCCCTATCCAACCTTTGTCGCAACGGAATAGTACGCATTCAGTATACTAGTACTTACGTGTGATCAAAGCCTTCCACCACCACTTGGCATTCGGAATCAAACCGTGCGCTTGCGGGTCTATACGTCCTGGCTTGGTCGTTCCATCTCCAGTCCCCTTGGGCGCCGCTGGGTATTTGAGGATGCCGATACAAAATGCCGGGATTGCGGCAGGATATCATGCACAAGGAAAAGACCATCAAAAAGGTTCCAATCGACCACGTGATCATCACGGGCAGATTCGATTCCAGGATTCGCCGGTAAAGAATCCAGCCGGAAACCCCTAAAATCAGCGGAAAGGTAATGAAAAGATTCACCGGCCAGTAGGGGCCAACCACCCAGAGCAACTTTGGTCGTTCCTTTGTGCGGGTCGTCATGGCGCCTGTGTTTGGATCGCAGATTTCTTCTTGTACGCTTTCGGTGGACTGCGCCAGGATGGCCATGTTTCCGACCCGTTTTGCCCCCAGGCACCCGCAGACAATCGCCGAGAGAGCCGATTTTCGATCGACTGTTACGCTTTCATCGGCAGTGTGGTTGCACCACCACGATGGCCGATCGTCTTCCCAGGTCACATTGACGCAGCCCACCGCAAATTCAGATTCTTTCCAGTGCCGTATCTTTGGACCTTCCGTCAAATCGATTCCACTGTCGTCATCCGGGCCCGCGGCATTTGCGATCGATTCGCCGTTTGCGCCGTTTGAGGTTCCCTCTCCGTTTTCAACAGCAGCAGCGTTTGCTACAGCAGCGGTTTCCTCGGTCGAAGCAGGATTGCTTTCTGGTGGAGTAGTCATTTTGAAGTCTTGATATGAATATTATTAAAGAGCCTGCTTACTAGAGATGCTAATCGGTCCGAATCTCCAGTATAAACTGGAGACTCAATCCTGATTCTCGTGAAGTGATTCTCGTGGAGAAAAGATGATAGTTCTTGGATAGTATTCTGAAAGCATGACACTCTGCGCGTTCTCTAAAAATACTTCTCTTTCGAAGCACGTTCCAATAATCTATCTCACCGAAAACTGCTTCGGTTGGTGGCGCTAATTCTTGTTTGTGCTCGACGTCGAACATGAGGAGGGCAAGTTGGAAAGATGTTTGCATTTTGGGGTGGATGACCGGTATGACCCCAGAGAAGATTTTGTGACGCATTTCTTGTTCTTTTTCCGCGAGTTCCATCTGCACGTAAGGATCCCCCGCGAGTCATGGATCATCCTGGAAAAAATGAAAAGAGACATGAATCGCTTTCTTAAATTTCTTTTTGTTTTGTGACTTTGATCATAAGCAGGTTGTGTAACTTATTCTTACCAACAGGCATTTATTTCTAATTATCAACACCATGTCGCAACGACGAGGCGGAAGTGCAAATAAGCTCAGCGGAGTCGAGAGCGAGGAGGTCCTTCCCTTCTCGAGAGCTCTCGATGGCCCGGCATCGGGAAGCATTGGAGGCATGAATCGTGAATCGGACGAGGCCGAAGAAACTGCAGCGACAACGACGGCCCCGGTTTCTATCGACGCCAGATACCATGCCGAGAGCCAAGCAGATCCGAAAGCAGCAAGTGGGAAGAATCCTATTTCGCACGCGGATGTACCAACAGCACCTGGGAGGCCGAGTACTGCCCAGCTCCAGGAGAATGGTTGGAGAGGCGAGTGTTCGAAAATGATGGATCCAAAAGGACGCCAATCCCGTCCCCTTGCGGATGCTGCTTCTGCGATACTTTGTTCTGCCCTGGGAGCCGGGAGAGTGGGAAACATGGCGGTCTTGAAACAGTCCAACGAATGGGTCACCGAAGAAGTTCCGGACGAAGAAAACGGAGGAACCAAAACCATTCGAACGACCCGTCCCAAATTGGATTTTGTCGCAGGACCCGTAAGTGCAAACTGGTGAATTGTTCGGTGGAAAAAATCAATTGACTTGGACAGAGTCATGCTATGAATGTTACGGATAATTTGTTTGTTTGTTGCTTTACCTCATGATTTTTGTTATTTGACACATTCTCATTTGCAGTACTGGCCGATGTTAATGATGGTGACGTATCCACTCATTTTCGGAGTTTCTGGTGTTACATTGGTGACCGCCATTCCACACGTCAATCCCCTGGTAGCTTTTGTTTGGGCTGTCTGCACGATTGGACTCATCGTGGCTCTTGCCATGACGGCCTTTCGAGACCCGGGCATCCTACCCCGCCACAGCAATCCTCCGCCCGGCCAAGACGAAAGCCTGTGGAGATGGAACGAGCGAGCCCTCACGTATCGACCCCGGGGATCGTGGTATGACACAGATACTGCCGTGGTTGTGGAAGGATTTGATCACACGTGAGTACACTCAGTTCTTGTTGTTCTTTTTCGAAAGAGTAGCCTTGAGGTTTCGTGCCCTGTTTTAAAACATGCACATTTGATCGATCCGGTTTACGCATATTGTTGCTAATACTATATTTTTGCTCTTGTCTACAACAGGTGTCCTTGGACCTGGAACTGCGATAGGAAAGAAGAACATGTGTGCCTTCCAATGCTTCGTCACTCTGATTTTTGTATGTTTAGTTTTTGACATCGTTTTACTGACCGGAGGTGTTGGGAAAGGGTTGCATTAAATGTCGAGAAGCTTCTTGACGCAATGACAACATGGAAAACTATCGAGGAGGACTAGTATAGTGGATGTAATAACAATAGCTGTATTGATGAGGTCGTTGGGTTTCTTTCTTCCTAGATACGGAAGATCAATCTGTCTCCATAGTTTTTTCTTGCCAAACAACGTACGAAAGTCTTTTTAGTCGTGTCGATTCGGGATTGAAAGGTTTTTGTTCGCTTGTTGACTGTGAAAAGTTCGCATGACTCACTGATTCAAGTTATGACCCAATTTAAAATCGGATGTCGGAAGGTTTTGTAACATTAAATCGATCAATGCCGGAAAAGCCAATTTTGAAACCACATATTTCGACAATCACAAGGTACACAACACTTGACAAAAGACTTGTTCACAAAACAAACGAGTTGACATTAAAAACATATATTTACGATGCGATATTCTCTCTTTCTCCTCGCGTGTCTCGCGGTTTCCTTTGGAGCAGCTGAAGAAGCAACTCTGGAACCAACGAAAGACCTCGACGATGGAAATGACCAGGGCGCCTTGGGGGGCTTTTTGGGCAATAGTCAAGAATCTGAAACTCTCGATAGCACTGAGGGATTGGAAGAAGAGGAAGAGGAAGCGCCAGAATTCCCCGGTGAACCAAGAGGAGAAGATCCGGAAGAAGAAGCCCCCGAACCAGTCGAAGAAGACGAGGATATTCTTGATGAAGTTATCGAAGACGAGGCTCCGGTAGATGAACTTGTCGAAGACGAGACTCCGGTAGCAGAAATTGCCGAAGACGAGGAGCTTGATGAAGCCGGTGAAGTTGTTAAAGATGAGGATATTCTTGATGAGATTGAAGAAGATCTCGAGACGGAAATCAAAGAAGAGGAGCTTGATGAAGCCGGTGAAGACGAACTTCCAGTTGATGAAGAGAAAGAAGCTGAAGACGAAGTTCCAGAGATTGGCGAAGAGGAAGATGGGACTTTTGCAGATGAGTTTGTAGATGAGGAATATGAGTTCACTGATCCTCCCAAAGAAGATGTTGAAGAGGCACCAACGCCCGTAGCTGTCGACGAGGACAAAGACTTTTCATTTGGTTCATTTACCGAATCTCCAACCGCTGAGCCCGTCCCACGCTTCACACCTTATCCATCGGCACTCAGAAAACCCTACTCTTCGTCCTGCGACTCCGTATGTTACGACCGACGATGATCCTCTGAAAAATGATCCTTTCGATAATGCCAAGGGGGACGAGTTTGACGAGTGGGGTTTCAACCAAGAAACACTCGACGAGGTGGAAAAGGAAGTCGAGGAGATGGCACACGACACAAAGGTTGTCATTGCGCTATCCGTCGTATTTGGGGTCATGTTTTTCTTTGCGATTTTTGTTGCCTACCAGATGCTCGAAAATCCAAACGGATGCTGCGCCAGCATTTGTCGGATTACAGTTGCTTGTGTCTGTGGTATCACACGATGTATCTGTTACCCATGCCGCGCAATGTGTGGGTGCACTGGCCAATCGTCGCGTCAACAAGATCACATGATGCTCGCGAACGATGGACATTTTACTCATGACCTAGAACTGAGCTAAGAATTCTCAGAATAACATTAAAGATAATACCTATACATCTATTATATATTTTTGATGGAAAGCGCATTCAGCGTTTTGTCATTTGTTTCAATCCAATTGCAGCGATCAGTGCCAAAACTGCTTTGCTTAAAAGCATAAACTTGTTGGATGGCTTCGTTCTGGTTCGAGATTGTGACCTTGATTGCTGTTGATTCCAAAAGACGCGCTCCTCTTCTTGGATGAGCCTCGCTAAAAGTTCGTCATCGCGAATCATTTTTTCTTTTCGCAATCGTTCGTTTCGATCGCTTACGGTCTTCCGCCATAGCGACAAACGATGAAAATAAGATTGTTTCAAAGAAGACACTGAATGATCCGCGTCTGGTAAGGCTTGAATGATGCGAAGTATAGCAACATCAAGAGCGTGACAGTAGACTTTGATTTCGGCATTGGAATGGCAGGATGGGCACTTCTTGGATTCCTCCACCCATACAAAATCCATTCTCTTAGCCAAATCCTGTTGGCTGTGATCGCCATCTTCCCAGCAATTCATGCACACGGTAGAAGAGGAACAATTGCAATCGAGAATGCAGGCACCAACTAGCACGTCTTTGCATATGCCACATACAAATTCGCTAGGCAAATGATCTTCCGCTCGGTATGTGGCTTGACTAGATTCCTTTGGTGACTTGGTTACATTGCATGCCGAAGGTTTCGGTGGCAATGGCAGAGGAGCCACGGACTCGGAGTCTTCGGAAATGAACGGCAATATGTCTTTCGAGGTGGCACGAAATCGGTCCCAATCCGAATCTGAGACCAGCCGATCGTGCCAATCTTTCGTCCTGCCATCGTTGGAAGAGTCAACTAACAAACTGTCGGCGACCCTTTCGAAAGCACCGTTCTCGAAGGAGCTTGTAGCCGGTCGTTCTTTGTTTAGAAGAGAGCTGACACTCGTCGATTGAGACGATGCAAGCGATAGAGAGACTTCGTCGTCGCTGTTACTGTCACCAAACGTTATGTCTGGGATTACTTGATGGGATGCGTAAACTTCGGTGTTCGTTGTCGTAAAAGAGCCAAGTCCTTCTGGGGTTAATTGGGGATGTGGTGAGAGCATGAACACATTTTGGTTGGCTTCTGGTGGGGGAGGAAGCAATGACGAGGGATTTGAAGAGAGTATTGTATTTGACCCATTCCCATCCAAGCTGTGCAAGTCAGAAGACATATTTTCAACCCCCGCAAAAATATAGTGACGGTGATTGCTGCTGTTCAGAGATACACCATCATCGGCACTGAAAAAACTGGATCCAATCGACGACAACGCGAGGTCTTCGGCTCTTTCTGGATTCTGATCATCCGCACCTCGAAGCAAACGAATTTCTTGAGATGCCTCTGTGGAGGAATCGGGATGCTGTGTTGGATAGTCCATCGCACCAAAAGAATCACGGAACTCACTAACAGACAAGCCAAGTGTACTGGTGCTCCGACAGGGGATCGAATCTAGTGTTGGTTGTTCGATCCAGCAATGGCTTAGTCAAATCGAAAGCCTAATTGGTGTAATTGTGCAGCTTCATTCGGAAGCAAAACTTAGGAATAATGCGTTTTTGACATGCTCTTAATGCACAAGATGTGAAAGAAAACTGCCATGAATTCCGAAGGAATCAATCAAAAATCAATGATTCTTTCCACGATTAAAATGGGGCAGAATCTTTTTCCGTGACGCGTGCGTCAAAAGGCTCCTCGGCTCACATTTTCCAACTCACTGAACAAGTAGGAGTAACTGTCGATGGAATGGTTTAGTTTCGAAGAAAGCATTCTCTGTGGTTACAAGCAAGAAGTGGTAACGTAGCCCTCGCAGCATTAGCGTACTAGAGTACACATGAATAGAAGACGAAGGTGGAGTAGGAAAAAGAAGTTTTAGAAGACGACGACCCCCCTCGTCGAAGCGGAAGAGGCGCATGTAAGAAAATGGATAGAAAACGAATAATGAAAAGCTAGTACGTAGTACTGCATGAAAAGATTTCTCTATCTCATATACCAGCCATATGCACTTCTTGTGTTACTCGGAAAATATGTGGTTAAAATTGTGCAGAGGAGAGAGGAAAATGTTGACATCTAGTTAAGCACGGATCAATGTGATATATAGAACTTCTTCATTTGTGCATTGTTTTGATGTAGCTGTTCAATTCGTAAAGCTGATAAGGCGTCCATGAATATTCTAAGTGTGAACGAACTATCTTTCGATCGGAGTACTTGTCATACGTGGTAGTAGTTTTACAATTTATTTTTTCGGATGAACGGAAATTTCTTTCACTGGACTGCTCCTGTCTATTTCAAATGCGACCTAAAGTTAGATATTTATTCTTCCTCTTCTTCGTCTCCCTTCTTCTTCTTTTTCTTTCTCCTCCTCTTCTTCAGCCCTTTTTCGAATGCATCAATCGAGATCTCAGCATATTTGTCTGCTTCGGACTGCGCGGCCTTTTCTTGTCGTTCGGCATCTGTCAAACCAGCGTCTTCGGCCTTGACAAACACCGAAGCGACGTGTGGAACCAAAACAAGGTCGACATCGTCGTAACCCAGGCATTCAAAGGTGGGGTATGCTTCGCTCAAGCTCTCGCCGTCCTCCTCGTCTTCTGATACTGTCACAGTCCCCAAGTTTCCAACATACTCCAGATACGATTCTCCGTCCAGGGTGGATTGTTCGACAAACAGAAATCTACCGCCAGGTTTCAAGACACGCGCGGCCTCCTGAACACTTTTCTTCCAGTCCAATCCATTTTCTTTCATTCTCGCAGCAGCCTGCAAACTTAGAACCACGTCCACCGATTCATCTTCCGTCTCTTTCAGGTCATCGGCCCTCTGGTTCACTATCGACACCCTTCCTGCTCCTCTGCTCTTTTCTTGCTGTTTCAGTTGTCGCTCGACATTCACGGGCAATTTGCCATCGGGTTCCACCGTCGAAGTGATCATGGTTTCGATGGTTCTGGGAACAAAATTGACGGGTCGTCCGTCTTCGCAACCAAGAACAAGACAAACATCGGCAGATCGAGGCGTTTGGTTGGTACAAAGAGCTGCCGAGATCCACTCACACCTCATGTATGTAACCATATCGAGGCCCATTTTCAGCATTGTGCTGCTGGTCTGGACGTTCGCATCGTGTGTCGACGGCGGCTTGACGAGTGGCGAAACCGTCGTAAAGGCATTGGAAAACGGTCCCTGTGACAAGGCTATGCAGAGAACGGCGAATACTGCCTGCCTGTAAATCATTTTCCTTTCTAGAGAGTTGCTTGCTTCAAGAGATCTCTGCCTACAAGAGATGAAAATATTGTTGTGTGTCAGATTATGCAGATAGAATTTTGGGAAGCATCGGCGGTAGAGTACTATGATGTTGTGTTTCTCACAATTTAGATGTGGAAAGAAGAATTTCGATCTTCCAGATGGAGTGCTGTTTCGTAGTCAGCCTGATCCTTATGCCATCTGAAATTGGGGATGATGATTTTCGATCGGATGAGTCGAGAAGTTATGAGAATCCTTTTCTTTCATATCGAATATGACGTCAGGGTGGCATGCTTCCCGAAGATCTCGCACAATGATCTCGCTAAAAATTATTGACCCATTACCTATTGAACCAACAATTCGTGTCGAGCACGTACGTAGCATATTGACTCGTTCGACTAAACTAGTTTCCGTGGCAATCCAAGTTGAATTTGTGCTCTCGCGATCTAGTGCACTCTCAACACGACAACCAGAAGTTCCTGTCTTTTGTGCGCTTCAATACAAGAAAGCTCTTTGCTCGCACCCTTCATTCGTCGTCTATCGCTCGTATCCTGACGTAGTGGCGCTGTTCTCGAATTTCCATCTTCTCCGTGTCTTCTTCTTTAGTCACACTAATTGCCAATCCATTGTTTCAAGAGGTATGTTGAGATGTCAAGCAACTTTGAGCTCAAGTTATCATGGCCTTATCACCATTAGCAAATACAATCAATAGAGAATGAGAAAGGAAGATGAAATAGCTGACGTTGCGATCGAGGAGTAGACGGGAGATGAGAAATGAAGAAAAGCCACGTCGTTGATTTTGTTCGATGAGAAGTTAGAGAATTTTGGTAAATTCCATGCATCGTCTCTCACGAATTGTTTGTTGTTTCGATTGTTTATCGCATTATCACCGATTAGATTATTACTCCATAAATAATAAAAATGAAGCTCGCTATCTTTGCCTCTCTTGTTGCCGGAGCCGCCGCCTTCGTCGGACAGCAAAAGGCCAGTGTAAGTAACATGCACCCTCTAAAGGTTCTCGAAAGCATACGGAGGAACTTGTGAAATTCTCACCATGATTGTTTTATTCGTGTGATCCACTTTATTCGCTTCGTAGACTTCCAGCACTGCCCTTAACGCCCAGAAATTCAAATCCAAGCTCCAATACGTTCCTTGCATTCCCGTCGAGGATCTTCCTGCCCCTGGATCTGCCACTTCTGGTGTTGCCGGAGGTCTTGCTATCTGCATTGCCGTCGACCCTAAGGGATCCGTTTACGCCCTTGGTGACAAGTGCCCTCCTGTCAACCAACCTCTTTCCTTCGGTAAGGTCAACGCTGACGGAACCATCCAGGACCCTGTCCTTGGAACCAAGTTCTCCTTGAAGACCGGAGATGTTGTCGGAGCCTGGTGCCCATCCGGAATCGGAAAGCTCATCGGAGGAGCTTTCTCCCCTATCGGAGTCCCTACCTACCCTGTCAAGAAGGCCGGAAAGAACATCGAAGTCCAAGTTGATGTCAACGCCAAGTTTAACTTCGAAGCCAACTACTGGATCGGACTTGTGGATGCCCAAGGAAAGGCTGACGGCAAGTACTACTAAGTATTTCCTCCTTCCACACACATGGGAGTAATATGATTTTGACTTGGAGGGAAATGTATATGCTATCACATTGCATTTTTGTCTTCAGTTAGTACCCTAGCGTATCCTTTTCTATTCCACTTCATCACGTCTACATTCGACTAGAAAATGATCGCGCAAGCTATGAATGGTTGATGGTACAGGTAAACTGCTGTAACGTATAATAAACTATTTAGACATCCAGAAGGAATAGACACATTGCAACTTCTTAGATGCATATCGATTCATTGTGTGGCTCGTTGACAGCCTTTGCGTCTGGTGTCGACGCTCATTGAGTATCGTCACAGCAATTGTCTTAAACTGCAGTATAAGAAGTAGACTCTTTTCTTTCTTGCTTCAAGAACTGGTGTTTGATTACGCATGCTCCAGCTGCTTTTTACGTAATTAAGAACCAAAGAACAATTCGCTTCCTTGAGAAGAAGAACGCTTGCAGCAGCTCAGAAACAAAGAAGTGATTGATCGCTCGAGAATCAAATATACATATTTACCGCTGCTGACCAAAGGTTTCAAGTTTCCTAATCTTCTTGAGGAATCGCAAGCGCAATCGAAGGAAATCAACGGAGCGCCTAGTTTCTTTGCTCTGGAATAAGAAAAGAAGTAGGAGCAGAAGCGAACGCAAGAAGAGAGGAAGCGAAATACGAGAAATAAAGAATTGCGGGTCTCGTCGTTGGGTCGTCGCCAACGGCTGTAGCTACAGCTGGTGCTGTCTGAATAGCGGAGTATTATCGCTTGTCTCTAGTAGTAGCATGGTAAACAATATGAGTTGATGCTTTTATGCAGGCAGATTTACTACCTATCATAACCGTCAAAACTTAACTTTCCGTGTAAAATGAAACAAAACTCTTGAGGAACGACGTCATATGAGACATACGTACTATCCTTACTATATCCCTAAAATCACGAGAGAAACCCATGCGCAACAGCACGCAACCACAGATCTCCTCTTCGCTCATTTCGATGTCACCACCTGCATTCGTCTTCATCACATACCATCACAGCGTCTCGAGAAAGTGTCTCGAACTAGAGTGCTTGTGATCGTTCTTAGTAGATTGGTTGTCTGCAGAAGAAGTGAGAGAAGATACTAAACGGTTGCCGAACGAATATGTCGTCTCTAATTACCCGATTCGAGAGGGCGCTAGTCCAGCAGGTTGTGAAACATCACCAGGGACAAACGGTGGCATCGGCTGCATCTACTCGATATTTCAGTGATGAAGGACCCAAGAAAAGACTTAGCAAAGTCAAAAAGAAGGTGAAGAAATCTACCGGGGAGAGTGGCCGTTCAAGGGATTTGGAACTGCTGTTGGCCTTTTTGGACGCCCCGAAAGTCAAGGCACCTCCGTGCGACGAAGAGGAAACCCAGCGAAGAGATCTGGTGCGAAAGAACTACAACATTGGCAAATTCAAGCAACACAACGAAGAGAACCACGATATTGCTTGCAAGTTACGGATGAAGAGTCATGCCGTCAACATGCTGCCGAAACAAACCGCGCTGAAAGAAAAGGCGCTCGAGATCGATGATGAATACCCGCCACGGTGGAGAACAATACCTGCTTGGACCCCTCCCATTCCGGGTTTCAATCCATCCGATTATCAATCGACAGAAGAATAGGTTAATGACAAACTAAGAAATCGTTTCAATTCAAAATCTTTACCAGAGAGAAGGAATTGCGTAGCAGTGTTTAGTAGTACTAGTTAACATGATGACCGAAAAATTGGGTTATGGTTTTAGTTGTAATGAGAGATCAGGCGTAAGGAATGATAGATAACTGATATGATGCTACACAAGGTCGGAATGGTGGCTTTGAAAATTAGGTTGAATCGAGCATGCATACCGTGGACATATACAATAATCCCGACGCCTTCTCGGTGAATCTCCGTACCCGAGCTTCTGGTGGCTCTCTCATAATCCCATCGTTTGTTGTGGATGAATGAGCGAGAGCCACTCTGATATTCCCCCATCTATTGCATTGCACGATTCTTTTCGCGCAAGAATGCACAGGTTCACGAAGGATATCATTTGGAAACATTGGAAGTTACGCCGAGAATTGGTTCTCAGCAACTCGTGCAAGTTTTCTAGTTTCTAAAATTTTGTTATGAACTACTTCTACGTTATAGAATACAGCAACTTCGGAGATTGATAGTTGAACTTCAAATTCATCAGTAGTCGTGATATTCGGTAAAAGTTTCTTTTTATTGATCCTATCATTAATCCCAAAAACAGTGTCAAGCGAAAACCGAAAGAACCAATGGGTTTCTATTACGAATGCACGGTTGTGCAAAGCAACTAAACCCATCGATCCGAGTTAAACCTGCTGTCTTCTTCCCCAGCGCCGTTTTCCGTTGCTTCGTTGCTCGGTAGGTCGTCTGGAAGGTTGTTCGCTAGGTCTTCGTTCTCTAGGTTTGTCCTGGCAGTTCCCGTATGTTTCCTTTGTGATTTCGGCTGCCGTCCCCAAGCAAGCAACACCATCCTTCAAGAGCAACTGAGCAAAGATGCCAAAGTCTTCTGCAACACCTTGAACTAACTGGTGGCCATTCGTACAGTGCCCTGGGTAATTGTAGTAATTGAAGCGTCTTGGACTTTCGTCGGTGGCATCGGTCCAATCGTCCACGGTACTGGAATCTTCCAGTGAGTCATATGTCGTACTGCTACTAGTGCCTGTGGTGTGACTCCCCGTTGTGCGCGAGTCACTCGAGCTGTCATCGCCGTCTTTTTCCCGTCCTGGTGAAAACTTTGTCCAAGGCCGCGTTTGTTTGGCCATGCGATTTTCCATTTCCAAACCTCGCTTCCACCGTTCTCTTCGGGCTGCTTCTTGGGCTGCCCTTCTTCGTTGGATTTCTTTTTCCAACTCGTTAAAATCCTCGGGGTTGTTGTTCGGCAATCCATCGCTACCACTAAAAGTCCCACTGCCTCTGCTCCAGTCGTTCTCGTTGTCTTTTTGTTTTTGGTACTTGAAGGATCGTCTCCTCGCGGACATGCCGTGCTTGAAAGATAGAGTAGTACACATCTTCGAGGGTGGCCCAATGTCATCGCCCGGGACATTTCCGACAATAAAGCTGTTTGTGAGAGCGTTTTCAAGGTGTTGCATATTGCTGTTGTCGTTTTCTTCGTACAACGGAAGTTGCTCCTTCACGTCTCCGTTTTTCACAGTGATCAAAACGGGTCTAGTGATTTCGGGCTTGGGTTGATTCCAGAGCAGGGAAGATGCAGATTTCCGCGGAGGGCTTGCAATGGAATTTGCCTCACCGTAGTCATCAATCTCGCCATACACGCCATCATAATCGTAATCGTCATGCTTCTTGGACGAGGCGCAATTCAGCTTGCGAACCAATACGCCGAGAGACTGTCTCTTTGGAGAGTATTCGATAGAGGTGGTTTGCGGCGTGCATTCCGAACTCCCCTCGGGAGGCTCGTAAACGCCATGGTGGTTGCGTTCTGCGTGTGGCACATAGTCCGACAACCGCTCGTCATCTGCATCGATGGTATCTCTTCTCTTCTGGAAGAGTTTCATCTTTCTTCCTCTTGTTTCGGATGATAGATAGGTGCAATGAGGTTCTCTCCTCGTTTGATGGATCAGTCTCTCGTGTGCTAATGACGTTGGCTCCAGAGATGGATCAGTAGAGAGTAATGATGTAGTTCCGGTAGATTCGAACTGCGTTGTCGATCCCGGTTCCGCGTAAATGCTCCTCTTTCATTTACATACGAAGCATCTATTGGTCCCACCGGATAGAGTCACATGGTAATGCACTTTTTCATCATCCACAGAAGGTTTTTTGACAAGGATGTTTGTTTCCAACCGCCTAAATCTCTAATTTCGGGAGCGAAAAGTGACTTAAGTGGAGATACATTTAAAAAAGTGTCTTAGAGGCCATACGCTATTTTGGCCGTAAATCGGCTTTGACCTCCTAAGTAAAGGCTCTCAACGAAGTATTTTGCACGCCAGCACGGAACAAAAAATGGTCAGCGCGGAGGGTGTCGAACGTTCGTGACGGTTTTTAGCCGTGAACGAACGATGAATTTCAATTTTTAATGCCGGAACCACATGGTGAGTATAACGCGCGAAGACGTTGGTGCGCCATTTCTCACGTTATTTAACTTGAACTCTAGTCAGACGTGAATCGGGTTTGGTGGTCATGAAAGAGGGGAATGAATGGATTGGGGAAATATGTCCACCCTATTTGGTCGGGTCCTCATTCTTGGAATCAAGCGCTGGCCGGAAACACTTAACTGTTCACAAGACTTGGCCTCGGAATCAATTCTTATTATCGTCAAGTATTTACACAAAAAATTTGTATCGGTTTAACAGCTCTTTTTCGAAACATCGAACACTCCATCACGCGAAAGAGAACAAACTTGTGGTCTATAGTCCACTTTGTGAGTGGTTGTTCCTATTAGAATCGAGTACAATTGCCACCGATCATCCTTTTCTTTCTGGTGAAGGCGATTAACCGAGAAATACGACAACCGACGAGTCTTTACGTCACAAGAGAAGCAGCTTCCGTGTTGGAAACCCGAAGAAACGAACATGGTGGAAGTTACCCTTGCTCAATACCGAGCGGAAGATATGCAAAAGCCAAAGGCTTGCTGGTATCCATTCAAGGAAAAAAGAGATGCTAAGATGCTCCTGTGCAGCAGTCACACCTGCGAAGAATGTTGAGCGCAAGGAACGATTGAAGGCCAAAAAGAAATCGGGATCCATCTCTACGGCGACCGCAACCGATGAATCCTTTCTTTCGGAAGGAACCCCGACAACCGCAAAAACTGGAAATTCACACGAGAGAAATTACCGCATCAACCACAACAGGGATGTGAATGACGATAGCAATTCGTTGGCGGGATATTCCTACGAGAACCAGACTAACAGCATCGCCGATAGTCCGTCAAGATACAATCAAAGTCCTTTGAGATTGAATAAGGGGAGAATTCGACCTCAGAATCAAGGAAAATACAGGAGTCCTAATAGCATCATGGGCGATTATTCAGGTTGATTTTAATGAGGCCGAGCAGCTAGCAGAGGTAGAAACCAACTGCCTGACAAAAGAATTTTGGAAAGACGAAGCCTACGCGTGTACAGAGTCTCGCAAGAAGCGTGATTTATTAGAGCCACAGCGAAACTTGTCTAACAAAAACGTCAACAATACACTCCCAAAAGCATCACCAAATGGGGTTGGTAATGCATCGGTAGGCCAAAAATCCCAACAACAAGCAAACCCAAAGAACGCTCATTCGCTGGTGAATCTTGTGCGATTCGTTGCGCAGGATCCGGAAGCCTTGAACGATGGGGCACCCTTGCGCCGCATTCTTTGTTCGACCGCACCCATGATCTGTCGGGCTCCAAATGCTGGACAACAGCGACGACCAATGACAAGAGATAATGACATTTTTCAGGTTTTGCACAGACAAAACACCAAAGAAATGCCCGACTATCTGGAAGAAGACGAACCAAATTTCTATGTCGAAGTGGAGGCAATGAGGGAGCAGCTCAACAAAGTCAAAGATCTGGACGACTTTGAAACCCCAAGAGCAAATATGGAACGGGCAAAGGCAGGCCTCTATCTCTAGGAATCACGCCATTTCCAATCACGACCGAGTAGATTCGGCTATCGAAGCGCGTGCCAGGGCTCACCGAGAAGAGATGCAAAGACGGGGCAATGCCAGTGTTCCAATCAAGTGAGCCGTCTCGACCTCCAGCATCAAGACCACAGGTTCCGAAAAAAGACGAAACAACAATTCCGTGATCGCCTGCGCGAAAAGCTTGGTCGGCAAAACCAATTGCTATCCGGAGATTGTCCCCGATCGGGTCATGTCCATGAGAAGAGAAGAAGAAATCGGCTTGAACCCGATAGATAGCGAGAGTGACATGGGAGTTCGACAGAGCACGCTCAAAACAAGCAATCGAGGGCTACGGGAGGAATAATGAGGAATTTGTTCATCACAACAGACACGCGAACACATCGCATTCGCCACCAAGATACAGCACGCCGCCGAAAGCAGCACGATCGTACAACCCAAACAATGTCAGTGAATTCACCGACACAACGGAGGATTTGTTTGCAACGGAATATAAACCCAAAAATGCGCCTGTCAATCGCAAGAAGGAAGTAAATAACAAAGAGAGTCAAAGCGACTGGAAAGAGTCCGAAATCGGGTATTACAGGAAACCGAATTCTCCATCACACGGAGCTGCCAAGGCGGCTTCCTCTCATAAACGCGAAAACGTTATGGAAGAAAAGTTCGATGACAACTTTTTTGAGGAAGACAGCAGTGACATCAACACCGAAGCATTCGAAAAGTTTGGGTCGGAGGCTGATTCGGTTTTGATGACTTGAAGAGTGACTTCGAACCCAAAAGCCCGAAAAATGAAACCGAACCTCTCCAGAATAGTTTCCAAAGCACCTTTGGTTGCGACCCTACTAAAGGGCAAGGCAGAATAGTAGGAAAGCCAAATCAGCGTTATGTCTTGCAAGGTGATGCGATAAGGTCTAAGGGGAAAAGGACAACGTATTTACAGTGAGTGCGTATATTATGGGTATGAATTAATGTTTAAGCGGGAAAACAAACGTGCCAAAAGGGATAATATAGGGAATGAATTTTAGACAAATCAAAGATTATAAATCGTTTGATTAGACTATTAGAAATCGATATAGAGTCGTCAAGTTAACTATATCGAACGAAATTTTCTAGGAAAGCTCGTGCTTCAGTCGCTTCACTAAAGTGCACCCGAAAGCATTTTTTCCAGGCCAGAAATTTTAGTTACTGGAGTTGCCCCAGTCCAGCTATCGACACCCGGGCCATTAAAGACCATGAATTTATTTTCTTTCCGTGAAAACAGGTCTTCATTAATCATTTCGAAACCGGTGGGTACTGGTCGTCGTCGTTCGAACTGGAAAAGAGGTCGACTTCTTATCCTGGAAAGCTCTTCGTGGGAAGTTATTGAAATTCCATTCTGAGATGCCCTATCGACGAATCGCGAATTTCTCTCCAATTTTGACTCCTCTGTAGAATCTCCTTTGCTTCTTCTGTTATTTTCCTTTTCCAAGTTGTCTCCGAGAAGAACCGTTAGGTCGGTGGTTGTCATCGCTTGATCAGGGGAGAAAAATGATGTGTAAAGCTTCAGCGAGTTTGTTGTTGTAAGATCACTGCGTACGAATTTTAAGCCACCATCTGAACAAGTCTCTTGATACTGCTTTTCGGCTTCTAAATGACGTTCCCAACCCTCCCCAATGGTTTCCTTGACACCATCAGTGTAAAATCCTCGTCGCTTTAACTCTGAGTCCATCAAAGGAATTCCTTCTTGAAGCTCTCCTCGGTTTTTAATATGTTCGTAAGCATTCAACTGCTCAAAGACTACCGTCGATACATCAACAGCAGAAAAATCGCGATCGAGGCCTTTGTAAGGACCCGACTTTATCTGCCTGCCGAGATGCCCGGATTCCGCAAGATTGTAAATTCCATGAACGTCATTCGCATTCAACGACATCGCATTTAGAGATTCTTTGAATTCACCAAAGGCTTGCGGGTTGCAATGGCTCGACTGTAAATTGTCGGAAGGTCTGACGGCTCTGACATACTCATCTCTTACTCTCTCGTTTCTCCAATTAGTATCACCTACGTAAGAGTGGGATGGAAGCCCATTATTTAATGGCGTTTGTCGAAAAGTCTTGATACCATCATCGTTGATATCGTGCTTCTGCACGAATCTCCTCATTATTGGGCGTTTCTGGGTATCAAATCCGTGAGATGAGATAAATTTATGCAGAGTTGAATCATCCTGCCCTTTCTCCCGGTCTAAATTAGGATTCGACTTCGCCACTTGATCCGACGGCCGGCCATATATGATTCGTCGAAAATCCGATGTTTGCTCGTCTATCTCCTCGCTATGCTGAGCAGAATGGCTTCTTCTCACTGGTGTAGCCCATGACCTGGCAAAAAATCTATCGAACTGTGCAATCTTTTCTGGCTGATACACCCTTTCAAACCGTGGAGGCAGCATAGATTCTGACGGACTTTTCCCGAGTCGCATCCACTAAAAATACAACAAAAAGGAATCGGTTGAGATCACAAATTCGAATATGCCAATAATTTCCGCGATATTTTGTCACTTACCATACGCTGCTGCACATTAATTTGAAGCGCTATCTTCCACCACATCGATAGCGCTTTGTTCTGAGTGCTGCACCGCTCACGGACTTTCTGAATTCTTCGTGACTGCTCCGAAAATGTATGCTGGGTTCTCCTCGAGTTTCTTTCGCTGCCATTTTCATTGCTGTTGTCGTAATCGTTGCTCCACTCCAACACACCAAAACTCTTCTGATATCCTTTCATTTCTTTGCCTATTGATACATCAAGATTATGCAAATAATAATCTGTCTCCATCTCCCAAAGAGGGATTTTGTGTCGGTATGGTACATAATATCCGAGAAACAAGTTCCTGTCGTAAAGAAATAATTGTTAGTTAAGCACGATAATGTGTAGAAACGATTTTGCGAAATTTGTTACTTACATTGCATCTTGTTTCAATCGATCCGTAAAAGCATTACTGTAATATCTTCTGATCGAAGTGAGGAGTTCTTTGTGCTTTCCAATCGGACCAGCAATGGATTCCGACCGTTCGGCATTGACCTTTTTGTGGGCCTCAGAACCTCCGTATTGTAGAGCAATGTGATCTCCGATATCGACATACATATCAATCAACACACGAACAATATTTGAGGAGGGATCCAATTTCGGATTCGAGCGAATACCCATCACGACGAGTTGTTGTTCCATAGCTTCCACCCCTGCGCTAAACTGGGCAACGTTTGTTCGATCGAGGCAACTGGTAGAAAAAAATAGTTTTTTCAAAACAGATGGTGTCAGAAAACATTCAAAAAGTTTGTTTGCGTACGACAATTCTTGCATCAATCCAACTTACTCGATACAATTTGTCCGCAGTACTCCTGTTTGTTCCATTGCAAAGGTCGGAACACCAATCGCCTTTGTAAAGAGCGAAGCTGCCTGATAATCCTTCTCGTTGAAGGGTTCAATGTTCCCGCCGTTGCTAATTTTCCAAAAGGGGTTGCTGCAAAAGAATCCGGTTTGGTTCACCGCCCACGTCGACACCTCGTTGAGCGATGTGCTGACGTCCTAAGTGTCGATGTTTGCTAATGTGAGAATAATCCAGGGCACAATACCGAATCTGATGCGCGTCCGATTCGATGCTGAGATTCAAGTGATCAATGGCATGGCGGTATTCGTTCCCCACACGAACTTCGCGTTCTCTCTTCTCGCTCTGTTTGACCAGATCCAGAACCACAATCGGACTCCCGTAGCGCTTCAAAAGATCCTCAAAGTGCAATTGCGTAGCCGGTATACGTTGGATCGACTCGATTCAATTCGATGGGGGGCTTGGGCATTGTTACCGGAGGATTCTTGTGTCCAAAAGGTAGGGGATAGGAGCCTCGGAACTTGTATATACGAGCTAAAGACCCCAGTTGGACACCGCCTTGGATTCGTCGTGCAGAATTTGCTCGTGCTCCACGTCGTTGGCCACCTTTCCCTGTTCGCTGACCCCACGTTTGAGGTATCGTGTACCAGCAAAATGGCGAGATCGTCGTGCCAGAAGAATGACATTCAGAGATCGTCCGTAGTCGTTGAGTTTTCTCTGCACAAAGGCACCATGAATAATGGGCATTTGCCAGTGAAAGCTCGAAAGCGAATTGGTGCATTCCTCCAGTTCTCCTCGTCAAAAAGTAATTCCAGGCGAACATGTCCTTGAAGGGTGGAGGCGGAAAGGGTTGGCTCGGTGTTGGACAAGAAATTCTCTTGCAAACTTCGGGTCAGATCGTAGGTATACGAAAAGAAAAAGTTTTTGGTCAAATCCACAACCTGATATAAACCCTGATACCTTAACTCGGCAATTTCTCGATTGGTGAGACCCAGCCCAACGCTCCTCTTTCCGCGATTCCACATGTTGAGCAAGACTGACGAGGGGTCGGCATGAATGTCCATTTCACCGGCACCCGCCCCTCTGGACGAACTCTCGGCGGGTTTGATGGGAAAGGTTTCCGTGCTCTTGATGGTGTAGATTCCGTTTCCTCCAATGCTGCCCACCTTGGCTCTTCGAGTGATGAGTGTCAAATAGTAGCAATCGAGGAATTTGATAAATCCCACAATCCCATAGGCTTTGGCAATTGGTTTGAGACCACCCCCACCTTCTACCGGGACGGATCGGTGGTCTTCTTTTCGCAATCGATTTCCGTCGTGAATCATGTCCAGCATTTCCTGAATCTCGGCTTGGCTATAGACATTTGGATCCTCCGTGAGGAATTCCGACAAGTTTCGCAGCGTCGGTTTGGCATTGTGCGCCGTGTCGTTCAAAACGGATTGGTTCATGGCTGCGGAGGGATGAGTGGGACCAATAGTATTAGGACCAGTGGATGTTGCACCACCGTCGGAAAGATTGCTGGCGTTGGAAGCCGACATGTTGACTTGGGTCGGTTGCTGATTTTGTTGTTGAGCGGAAGTTTGTTCTGCGGTCACTGGCCGTTCGATGAGCGTTCTGTCCATTTTGATGACTCGGTATTGGCTGTTTTGTTTGTTGCATCCTACCAAATAATAGCTCTGGTTTGTACAAAAGAGTTCGTATCGCTCGAGCTTTCCAATGTACGGATCCAAACTCGGGTTGTCACAATTGAAATCGGTTCTGTTGGGTGCTGCCCTTCGGTTTTTACCTCTCGCCTTCCCATTTTTTGGTGGAGATCTGGTTGGCGCCTTTGTGGCTGTCGTCTTCTGAGATGCCTCCATTGTTTCTGACTGCGTTTTCAAGCTTTCACCTCGTCTTTTGTTGACGAAGACAACAACACAAGACAACGGAAGTATGATAAGATGCGGTGATCATCTTCTGATCTCTCATGAAAAAGGTTCTTCGATTTCAAAGCAGAAAAAGTCCCGTGATTCAAATTTTTGTCATTTTTTGTTTGAATCGAAACTCATAAAATTCGACTCCTTCGATTCAAAAGGGTCCTAGACTTCTCCAACGGACCTTGATGGCGGGAAAACCAAAAGGCAAGTTTCTCGAAAGACAGATTCTGTTCTTTACGACACAAAATGAAAATCACAAATCGGCACCATGGGCCTTCTTTGGCAAGACCTGGACGAGGATTACAAGGCCTGGCTCTCACCGAATATTTGTACACCCGAGGAGTATGAGGGATCCTCCCTTGTCGGACCGAGCGCAGCTTCGAAAGCAATTTCTGGAAGAAAAGAGCAAGTCTAGCAGTATTGACATCCGACGTGATGTTGATACTGCGTCGGATGTAACGCCCGATAACTCGGTGGAAGAAAGTAGTGGCAAGGAAGGGAAAGATAGAAAACAAACGGCAGTCGTGACCCCTCGTACCGCCACCGCCAGTTAAAAAAGAGAAAGATTACCATTTCATCAGAATCGAACCAAGAAGAAGAAGAAGATGATGACGACCATGAACAAGAAAGTTGCAGGCAGAAGAATGCCAAACAACACAAGAGTGAAAAGGATGGGAAATCGCAGCGAAAAGCTTGGTGGTGGTTGTTGACGCCGGACGGAAAGCCGTCCATGGGTGGTCTCAAGTCGAAGGAGAAACAAACAAGCAATAAACCGAAGACACGGAGAGATGAGTCGACAAGCAATAAACCGAAGACACGGAGAGATGAGTCGCGAACAAATCACAAAAGAAGCTGGAATTGGTTGCTAGCACCAGATGGAAGTCCTTCGATGGGGCTAATTGAAGAACCTTCAATTCGACGATCCAGTAGACGACGCGGACGAATTCGTCCAAGGCCTGAATCGATCAATACTACCGCAGAAATGAATAATATCGCAGAGAGCAGTGACAATATCGCAGAGAGCAGTGACGAGGATGATGTCATTTCAGAAGAGACTACAAAGGACGCTGCGGAAACGAATGATACAGCAGAAGGCAATGATCAGGTTTGCCAGACGTCCAAAAATACTATACAGGGACAACAAGTTAGCCAAGAAACGAAAGTGAAGAAAGAAGAAGAACACGAAGTTGCAAAGAAAGACGCATACGAGAAGTATGGAAACCGACTATTGCTTCATCGTTTTGATGGAGTTGGATTGTTAGGCGGAGGAATCCAGAATACTTTTCAACGCCCAAATTTAACGAGTTCAAAAGTATGGAATGGAAAAAATATTCGTGCGGGATATCCAATCCCCGAAATGGGTTTGACGGTCGATGCCAGCGGTGACACTGTATACGACATGGATGCCTTTACGAGTCTCGCCTACAACACTTTGTGGCAAGTGAACGGACCCAAATTTGCGGGACAACCTACCGCAGCCGTCAACGAAGTTCCAAAATACATGAAAGAAAAAGGTCTTACACTTCCCGTCTTTATGAAGCGATCGCTGACAAAGAAGAGCCATAAAAAGGAGACCCAAATATTGGGATGGGAATATGTTGGAAACTATCGATGTATCACCGACAACGACCTCATTGCTTGGGAGTCTGCCAACAATTTTACAGCAGCGATGAAACAAGAAATCGCAATGAAATATCTAAAATCTGCTCATCGCAAGGGCGATGATACGTATGGAACACAAAAAGTCAACTGGTGGAGAAATTTTCTCAAGGAGAAAGAACAAGAACAGAAGAAAAATGATGAGGAAACCGAGGGCCCGAAATCTGTCTTCTCCAGAGCGAAAGCACTCGGATTCAAAAGCGATATGAGTGACAAAGACCTCATAAATCTTATGGTCGAGCTGAACGAATTCCATGGCCAAGAAATCATTGAATTTGTCAATTACGACGAACGGATCTATAAGTTATGCAGCAAAGGACCGACCACGAAAAATGCGAATGGATGTATACAGGCCAAAGAAGGCGGGAACATTGCCACCGCGAGAGATTGGTACAACTTTGCCAACGAAAATATGCTAATGTAGATATGTATTTTTAAAATGAAACAATTATTACAAGTAAACTAAAAATGACATTTGGTCGGATTCTGCATGGTTGCTGTCATAGTAGCTTTTTCAACACGATGCGTTCGTCCGTTGTCTATTTCACTCAATCATTAAAATAGATTCAAAAGCTATTTTGGAACATCAAATCGTCTTGGTTGGACGTAAACAAAGGAGTCGGATTGTTTTTGCTGTCCGAATCGGAAAGAACATCGTCGTTCAGTAGTGCAGCGAGATCTTGGCTATCGTTAATTCGATTTTCTAGAGGGACTTTCGACTTTTCTGGCGGTGGTGGAAGATGGGCTGTTTCGTGTGCTGGATGGTTCTTTTCTACAGTCTGTGACGTCGAGATGCGTCGTGGATTCACATCATGCGTGTTCTGTTGTGCGTCGGGCGAAGAGAAAGGGAGGCCACGAGATTTGGCATTCGGTGGTGTCTGAAAGACGGGTGGTGTACTCGGAGAGGAGCTCCGTGGGTCTACGTTTCGTATGGGCGTTGGGTACGGATACTTGTGGTATCCTTGTATAAGTGGTGATTCTTGAGAATAACGTGCTCGTTTTCGTGCTGTGGAAAGAGCGATACTGGAAGAAGTAGGTGTTACTGGATACTGATGATATGGCAGAGAAGCAGCATTCGAGTAATTCGGTACATCTTCTAATGGATTTCCAAAATCGCTTATCGGTACACGTCCATATGGCTTGGAAGGGCGAATCATCGACGAATATGTCGGAGGATAGACATGGTTGTTTGTTCTGTATGATGAGGGAAGAGAGGGATTGATCCTCCATAGCGGCACTGGTATTGATTGAGGACTTGGTCGGAAGGATTGTTTCACCGGGGTTTTCGTCACTTTCTGAGGTGGACTCTTCCGTCTTTCCGCATCAACAGAATTCTTTTTCCAAGCAGTGTATCTATCTCCGTCACCACTGAATGATTTTCTTGCCTGGATTGCATCCCGAAGAACTTGACTCGTTTTCTCTCTTGCGATGATGTCACCTACATCTTCCCATTCATCGGTCGTTGCCGAACACTTACGTAAAAACCTTAGACCGAAAAGGCCTTTGTGAGCATAAATACAACGAAAAAAATAGGTAGTTAACGAGTTCACTACAAATAATCACGAAGTCGTCTTACCTCCCTGGCGGCTTCAATTGTCGAACCTTGTCTACTATCTTTCTCGAAATTTGAGACTTGACTTTCTTCGTTGCCTTCTGATAGTCTTGACAATGCTTCCGTGCAATATTGCGAAGCCTCTCGTTCCCAATCCATTGGTTGTTTTTACCGCCTCTACCTAACAGTATATCATTTTGGTTTGGCTTCTTTACCTTCTCCACCATTCTTGCAGTGCCACTGTGATTTTGTTTGAGAAGAAACTTTTATGTTGAGAAAAAAGGCCTTGTATGACTTCGTAGCTGACACTCAATGAAAAGCAGTACTTTATCATTGAATGGTTCAAGGTAATGCGAACGCGACACAGTCTCAAACAAGTGGCGTACAAACTTGAACACTTCAACACATTGGGAGTCGCATACAACGCCAATTTTACAGCCTTTTCAAGTTCGCACCAATATACTCACCTCATCGCGACCGTTGCAGTCCTATCAAGAGAATCGAGATTGGTGCACGAAAACCTCTCCAATTTTATGTGCTTCCGGTCCTTGAAAGTACGGGTTTTGGGATAGACCATTGCAGATTGTTCCGGGAGAGAAGGACTTGACAAAAGTTGCTCTAACAACAAGATGGAAGAAAAATCCGCATTGCTTTTCAGAGAAGACACTGAATTTTCTGTGGCGACGAAAATGTGTGTGTTTCCCTTTCTCAGTCCGCGCGTGGAATTGCGTGAAAACCGAGTTTCAGTCACACATCAACGATCCCATGGGATCGAGCGCGAGGCGCGCCGAAGAGTTGGTTTGAAATTGAAATTTGATGCCACCCCCGATGCTTCCAAAAGCGTTTCAAAATGATCAAATCTGATACTCACATCGATTACAATCGAGCTAGTTGCATGCTAGTAAGAAATAAAATCCCGAGCTGCCCAGAAAATTACGGTTTTGTGGCATCAATTTTGAAATGTCAGATTGGTGTCTTACTTTAGAGTTTGTGATCTCGGGTTGGACCTAAAATTTAGCTCTTTTTTCAAACGTCACAGCAAACTTCTTTGACAGTCTTTATCCCTTTCGAGCAATCTTTGTATCCGAAGAAACCTTTTGTTCGATTAGTAGGAACGATGCGTCGTGACTGTTCACAGCTACGCTGATAAAATCGTGAATAGTACCCAAATCCTCGTGAGCCCACAAATCACGGACGGAGTACTCTTTGTCACCCTCCGTGCCATAAGCGTCGAAGCCTGGAATATCCGAAATTATTGCGCTCAGCACCCGTTGTTTTTCGTCGCTATTCAATAACAAAACAGCTACCTTGTTTGCTCCCACCGGTTTGGAAAAGTATTGATAGACGGGAACTTCTGTCTTATACTTGCCGTGCTGCAAAGTTATGTTTTCGTCTGAAACATCATAGATCCCATCCAGGAATCTCCAAAGTAAGCTTGGTTGACTGTCAATACCTCTCGATTCGAAATAATGTCCCAGATTTTGTCGTCTATACCGTCAGTCGTTTACATCGTGAGATAAGATGAGAGGGGATGATACAGATGGCCCAACTTCCGAAATGACTTCTCGTTTCTTCAAAAGACAATCCATGCACCAACGCCCACCTGTAACATATCTGGATAGGCCCAACATCCTGGATAACTTGAGTTTGTTTGACGGAAGTCTTCCATTCGTTCCAAGATTGTGCATAATACTCGGATAATGATTCCGTATATCGGGAGAAGTACGATATAAATGGCACTGGGCAGCCTTCATGAAGGTGGTAATGTTCGATTTGGATAGAATTGTTTTCGTTCTCGAATCTCCGCAATGACAATTCTCGATTAAAATAGGAGAAGAGCCCATTGTGTATAAATCAAGATACTTGTTCCAAACTCGTAGGTCGGTTTGATTGCCGCAACCATCTAGTTTGATAGATGAAAAACCATATTCGATCAGAGCCTTGACATCACTACTGATTTGGAGATTACACTCGGTGCGATTTCGACAATGATCACTGCAAAATAATCGCAAAAACGATTTGTGAGTGTGAGAACAAAAAGACCAATCTGAACAAAACATTCTGACACGCAACATTTCAGCGTACAAGATCGATAGCTCATTCCAAAATACCTACCTGCACGCACAATTGTTGGCATACCAACCGGCTGTCAAATTTAGATTTTTGGCATGTTGGGTCATGTTCGAGAGTGATGGATACCGCTTTAAATTTACCAACGGATTTCCGTACTGGTCGTGATAGTGCATCCCCTCAGCAGCGTCGGGTGAATCGCATTGTTGCCACAAATCGTCTATGCCCACATCCCGATAACCGAGATCATAGAGAGAGACGACATTGCCCTCATGATCCGTGCGATTGGACTGACGCCGAACCATCCCATCCATAATGGCCATTATTTCAGATTGATACGGATTTCCTTCGTACAGATTCCAAGACCTCCATCCAAGGGGTGGAGTCTGGGCCAATCCATTATCGTGAGCTCCAACAAAGAACGTAGGATCCGGAAAACCGTAGCTCAACGATAAAATCAATATCCAAAATACAGTTTGTCTCATCATGGGCCTGTTCAACATCAGTGACAAAGGATCAGATTGTTTTACTTCCGAAACTTCTTTGATAATGGCTCGAAGGTCGATGTGAACATACAATCAATCAGTCGAAGATTTTGGATTTTGGGTTCGCAGCATTATTTCACGCCTTCGAGCCATTTTGTGACTGAATGAATCCAATCGTGAAACGGATTTTTTTCCCGCGATCGACAATCGCTAGCCCTGTCTGGCCTTCTCCCCGACCGGTCGATTTTGCCCATCCGACCCTAAATTTGAGCAGGGATCCATCAAAACAACCAAAACTGTCATCTCGACATGCCTTCACATCAATAGAAAACGAGAACTGATCGGAATCATTCCAATCATCTACCTTAAGTCTCTTGGTCCACCCTAGAATCACCCTTATTCCTCTTTCTTCGACAATTTACTCGAACCACACACTACCAATATGCACTTGATGTACTACCTTGACGCCGAGGGCAAGAGAGTTTACACTCTGAAGGCAAGTTTCCAACGTTGTATCGTCTGTGCCGACTTCTTGCGTTGATGCAACCATGGCAAATTGATTTCCATATCTACGTCATAATGAGGATCACCAGAATTATTGTATCTAACAATTCCCGAATATTGCTTACACAGTTTCCCGATAATCTTGCAGAAGGAAACCCCTGATAAAAAGATCACAGAAAGTGCCCATCCTGCACGATTTTCCCCAGACGATAAGTTCAGCAGACAGCGAATTTCTTGCAAGAAGAGATTCGGAATTTACTTGCCAAATACCCCGCAAAAACCTCTGTAAGCACGAGAGTAGATTTCCCGTCAGTTAGAGATTCAGCGAAGACGAAAAGGTCCGAGTTTCGGTGTTTGTTACGATATCTATTCAACTTGCAGCAGCAGGGGAGTCGAGCTGCATGGCGTCACTATTGGGAACATTGCCATGAAAGAAAGGATTCACTGGAAACCGTCTAGAGGACACTACTACTTATTTGATTTTCAAAAACTACAAACCGATAAAATAATAATCCTGTAACATTAAAAAATTCTATATCATTTTAATTCCACAAGAAAAACAGCATGGCAGAAATATGCTGTTGCAATACCAAAAGACGACAGTTAATCCCCTCGTTTTCGTTTACTCCCTCCTGTGATTAGAACACGGAAACAAAGTGTTGTTAGCATTAGTTTGTGAATAGTTCAATTCGATGATTTAGAACGAACACGATCCATACAACCCGGACGAAAAACCTACCCTCTTGTCTTTGTGCGAGCTCCTTTCTCCATTTTCCTCTTCATTGTTGTGACTTTTTGAAAGACTGGAGCAGTTCTTGAGAAGGTCCGGAAGAGCAATGAATCGGATACTACTCCCTCGAAGATATACGCTTGGCAATTTTGATATTTGGCCGTTTCTCGCTGTCCTCAAAACATCCGAGAGCGTCATATTCATGGTGTCTTCTGCGCTCAAAAGCAGACCTCTGTAAATTTCGCCATTCTTCATCTGGAATTAGAAACATAAAGAGTAAAATTCCATGACATGTATTGTTAGATTGCATCACATCTTTCGTCTGAATTACGCAACACACACAACAAACCGCAATCGTCTCGCATCACACATACCTCTGCTGTGACTTTCATCCCTTCCGCCTCGTACAGCAGTTTAATCGGTACCCCCAAATTACCTATATTAGAATGAAAATGAAATTCAAGTAACAAAGAGGTGAGAAAAACTGCAGGATGGAGATCCATCGGTAACGTTATACGATATGTATCGAGTTCCGGAGCGTCGTCCCGATCGCGATTTTTCGTACTGCAAAACGATGTACTTACTCATTCTGAATTCTCTATCGCCGTTTTCTTGCGGACGCTATTTGATTTACTTATGATCGTGTTGAGTAAATTCTGGTTCCAGATGGTTCGGTTAGACTAGCATCGAGGAGGGACAGTAGTTCAGTGATGGAGGTTGTGTTGTTAATCATTGCGGTTAGGAGGCCGCTTGTAATTCAGACGGCTCTTTCCAAACAGCGGGGGGACTGACCAACTGAGGACTGACCTCGATTGACTCGATCGATTAAAAAGTTAAAAATGTCTGCTCTAACGGCTTCGAAGTTTTTGGGAATTTGGTTCTACTGTACTTTACTACCAAAAGCAATGTCAAAATGCAGTCGGATGAGAAACTTCCGGAAGTCCCAGAAAAATGACACCCATGTGATTGAAAGTAGACGCGAAAGACAGCTGATAGACAAGAAGTCAACCCTAGCACAACAATAATGGAGACTATTGTAGAAATTGACGAGAACGAGAGGTATTGGGTCGGTGGCGGTTTCGGAAGAAGAGGACTTTTGCCAAGCGACAGAGGAGCATTTTCCACGACCGATGGGAGTATGTTTTGGAAGTCTCCCGAGGAGGCCAGCGAAGATCTGGTGCTCTTGGGTCGCGGATGGAAGTACGAAAAAGCCGAATTTGCTCCAGCCACAAACTGGATGTATGCAAAAGATTTTCGAGAGGAGTCTTTGAAAAATGCAAAACCGGATCGAGGAATGCTGCACATGGTCCGTTTTCGAAGGCTATATCGCACAAAGCATTTCAATGCGGATGAATTCGTCGAGTAAGAACAACACATTTTGTGAAAAGGAATGGACAATGCGTTGGTGATAATACCTTGTCGAATTCTTTTTTCTGATTCACAACATTTTCTTCTCTTTTCTCTTCAGCCGGAGCGTATCCTGAGAAATGTTCTCAAGTGGATTCTTCGGCTACTAGATGCCTTGGGCCGACTTTTGCTTGGACGGTTTAACGTATTGCTCGCTTCTTCACGATCCAAAAAAATATACTGCCAAACTGACGCTCCCATTGAAGGAACGAATAATAAACCTTGCAATTCGTCAACCACAGAATGATGACGGTGGACAAACGAATACGGATGCATTCTATCAGTTGGATCAGCTTCGAATAAAACTCGAAAATTTCATAGAGCTCGAAAAGTCGCCAGACCGTAATGAATCGATTGTTGGCGAGTGTTGATTTTCCGTTTGATAAACGAATTGGTCAACCAGCTTTTGAGAAACGCAAATCGTTTGTGACGCGGCAATGCTTTTCTTTGAAGGAATGCGATGCCATCTCGAACTTGATTGTGAAAAAGCTCGACCCAAAATATCAGCTCCATTGCGATCAGCCAAACTGTGGTGAAAATTGCAAATTTTTCAGGGTTCAATGTCCCAATAAGGGTTGTAATCTGGTCATGTCGAGGATGTATCTGGATCAGCACGACGGTCAGTGCATCTTCAAAGTCGTCGAATGCGAATGTGGGCTGGGTCTCGCGCAGACACGAGCTTCAGTCTCACAAAGCCCAATCCTGTGTCTTGCGCGAAGTGGAGTGTCCGTTCAAGAAACTAGGGATGCCCAAAATGTGTAGTGGCCCGTGACTTACAAAAGCACCTTGCCGAAGATACAAGTACGCACTTGATGCTTGCAATGAACCGAATGATGGAACACCAAGACGTCATCAACAATTTGAATACAAGAGTGGTCGAACTAGAGGGTCAAAACAGAGGACTGAAATTAGCACTATCCAAACAATCGACGCCGAAATCAATCACTTCGCTGAGCTCCAAGGAGAACGAAAATCTATAGAACATGTCACGTTAAAAGTTAGACTGATAATAACCTTGTTGCGGATACGCATGGTCTGTTTGCGCTGGAGCTAGGCTATTGAGTAGTGTAGCACAAAGTGGTTCCAAGACCTCTTTCAATAACGGAATAGCTGTCGATCGAACTGCTCCCAAATTGGCATTCATTCCAACCAGTAACGTAACCACCACGGGTGCCTGATATATATGGAAAATAGTACCTGGAAGAAATTTGATCAATCAAAAATCGAAAATGAGGGTGAGAGTAGAATCAAGAGGAATAATGCTGCGAATGTTTCAAGGGTCCTTTTCGCTTCACTTACGATTGTCATATATAGCTGTCACGACCTTGACTTCTTTTCCCATGTGAAGCAATGGGAATTGTTTGCTTGCAGGAGCCCAGGTACATTCAATGTTGCTTAAAACTTCTTCGTCTAAAGGAGACTCCTGCTCTGTCGAAGAATACACTCGGCCCAGAGGAACCCTTTGGAAGAAACAGAAAACGTGAGATACCAATTCGGGAATGTTTCCAATCAATTTCCTATCGAATTCCGCGACTGTAGAATGCGTTTCATTGTTTCCTTACCCTTCAGCTGTAGACAGCAATACCACTCGAATACCACCACCGGCTGCATTCGCTCGCTCGACAATGAGTTGCAGAGTACGCTGCAAATTCGTTGGTAATAAATCAACAGTGCTTGCCATGATTAATTTGAGCGTGGATTATGGATGGACTCGACTTGTGTGTTATCTTGTCTGTTGCATTATGATGTACACATGTCAAAAGGATATGGTGTCCATCGTCGTTCTCCGTTTTGAACTGCCATTCGGGTCGGAGATGTGAAGCTGCCGCCGAAAAATGGTTCGCAGATCCGGGAATGACTGAGTCACGAAGCTCAATTTTTCCGCGCACATCTTTCAATCGTAGTCGATTGAGTCGAATTGCACCAATGAGAATGGATGGTCGTCATATTTTTGGGTTTTCTGCATTTTCTGTTTTGTCGTCGTCGTTCATGAAAGTCAGATGGAGAAAAGATTCTCGACCAATTCACAACAATAAAAGTTATCGTCGCAAAAAGATCGAAACCTTTCATCATGAGCCTCTCCTAGGACACTCAAATTGTTAAACAGCCCCTCGACTGGAGCTCGCCTCCAACGGTCCTTGCATTCCTTTTCGATTCTGGGAAACAGCAGGCCATGTTTGGCGACCACCACCAAGGCCTTCCGTCTGCCCACAGCCACTGCGCAACGAGGACTATCCACCATGGCCCAGATCAAGGAATTGAGAAGTGCATCGGGAGCACCGATTGTGGACTGCAAGAAGGCTTTGGCCGAGAGTGAAGGAGACATTGAACAAGCTTTGGATTGGCTTCGCCAGCACGGAACCGCAAAGGCGGCAAAGAAGCTCGGTGACAGAGAAGCAGAGGAGGGTCTTGTAGCCTGCGCCGTCTCGGAGGACGGAAAATCGGCATCGATTGTCAAGGTATCTTCCGAAACGGATTTTGCGGGCAAGAGCGACGCCTTTGTAGGCCTTGCATGCCATGTTGCCGGAGCTACGTTGAGCAGCAGCTCGGCCGGAGATTTGGATAGCGATTCTGTTCTTGGTCTCGAGTACGATTCGAAATCCGTCCAATCTGCAATGGAGGAAGCTATTGTTGCTATCCGAGAAAACCTTGGAGTCAAGAAAGCAGTGAAAATGACAACCGGAGACGATGGTTTGCTTGTAGCATACGTTCACGGAAAGGCGGACGGAAGCAGCGAAGCCGGATTGGCTGCTGCGGTCGTGGAAATTGCGGGAAAAGGAGTGGAAAGCGATGCCGAGTTGGCCTAGCAGTGTTGGAAAGAAGCTAGCAATGCACGTTGTAGCCGCCAAACCTACCTACTTGAGTTCGGATGAAATACCCGAAGACGTCATTGAAAAGGAAAAGGAAATTTTGAAAAGCCAGGTACGTTACACTCATCCCGATTTTGATTCTTTTCTAGTGCTGAGGCCGATACATCGCATTGATTCTGCGCATAATCACTCGACTCACATAGTCTCTTGCTCTTTTTCATTTTATTAGGTTGCTGACTCAAACAAGCCCCCGAGGTTGTGGAGAAAATTATCAATGGCAGAATGCGAAAGTTTTATTCCGAGGTTTGTCTGACGGAACAAGAACACATGGTGGAGGAAGGCAATCCGAAAGTATCAAAAGCATTGAAACAGAACGGACTTGAAGTCAAATCATTTGAGATGTTCTCAATTTAGATACCACTCATCTCAGTCTCGATGCGAATACAACAATTGTTAATTGATGCACTGGAAAAATCATCAAAGTCTCGAGTTCTCTGTAACAAGAAAATATAGCTTGCACTTCTATTACATGTAGCACAGTATTTTGCTAGATCGTGATCTCTTCTGTAATGTTACTATTTTGTTCTTCCCCGATTTCAGATTTTTTGTATGAACTCTTCCAACGACGGTGCCAAGCCCGGATCGGAGGTATGAAGAAAAAATTAGTGGAAGCACATACGTGGACTTCACTCCGATAGCGAAATTTGATTTTTTCCGAGTCTCGGAAAGATTGATTGAATTATTTTTGCACATGTTTTGTATTCTTCTTGTTGGTTGGACGTCTATCCCGCTTCTAATAATTCTCGTCTGACTCGCGCGGGCAAGCGGGAAATAAATTCAAATTTTGTTTTGCTCCCCCCGCGGAGAAAGTCATGAGTATTACATCACTTTAAGGGGATAAACGGCAGTATCTTATGGGAAATGCATTTAAAAACTCCCACCACACCCTATAAAACGGAAGAATCATCGTCGTCCTTCGAGGAGTGTCCCGATCGAGAACTCGTCTGTGACACTTGTGAGTTGCAACCTGCTCGAGGCACACTGACTCAAAAGTACAAATAATCTATTGCATCTAAATTATTTGAGGAAATTCGATAGAGAAACGTATCAGTTCAACCATGACGGACGAGTATTCCCCCTATTCGTCGGCATCCCAAGATGGAGTTATGCAATTAGACAGCACGAAACGTTGTCTTTTTCCGGCAGAAAGTGAATCGCCGATTTCACGTATTCGTTCCATGAAGATGCAATCAGGAGACTTCGAATCACCACTCAATGAAAGTTATCTAAACCCGGCCAAGTCTTCGGAGGAAAGCCGACATTCCCCAATTTCGGTCGTATCTGTTCTTTCCGGTGGAGATTCCAATTCCAAACTCAACAAAAACCCTGCGTCATCTCATGCGACAGGAACTTTGAGCTGTGATACTGTTTTCGAAGAGCAGACTGAAATTGAAGTGGAATATATTGAGCCAGAGCATGTGCACGATGCCGACGAAATTTTGGCAGATTTACAAGCAGAAAGTGCTATTGGCAGCTCCTACGATGACATGAGCTTTGCAACTGCCGAGAACAACGTGAAAGCGCTCGCAAAGTGATTTGAGAGACCTCAGAGCGAAAGCCAAACCATTACTGGATTCTGAAAGGACCCCCTCAAGACCTCAGTCGAAATCGAGAAAGAACGAAATGCGGACGCCTCTTTTTTGCGGTGGCAGATCATGCGTTTCTGCATGCGATGATAGTAGTCATCAACTCGTTGAGAGAACCATTACAGGATTTCTTGAAGATGCGTCGATATCAACAACACCTGATGCATTGAAAAGATCGTGCAATGACTGGCAAGATTGGTCTTATTTCGGTATTGGAAGGAACGAACCTTCGACAAAAAATAATCATGTTGAGGAAAATCCGTCTAAAGAGAACATTCGATCGGTTTTGAGACGACGTACAACCCACAGCCTGGAAGCACGCAAGTCAAATGTTAGACGATTGAAACAGAACATTGCCCCTTTTGCTCCTTCACCTGCCAGGTCTCCAGCACGATCATCCAGTCTCTTTCGAAACAGATCCTTTTCGGTATCGGATCATAGATCAGCAATTGTGCGCGTCTCTAAAGACAAGAAACGAGCCAAAGGAGGTTTCACCTCGGATGTATTGGAACTATGTACCATGTACGAAAGTGTTGCGTTGGATTCGCCCGATTTGACGTGGAGGCATCCATCAAGCAAAGTCAATGATGATGACCTCGACCTTTCTTACGATAGCGATCCTGAGGATTTCACTCGTAGACGCATATATTCGGGAACTGACGGTGCTTCCGTCGCTGCTGCTAGTACAAGTTCACGCAGCCATATTGTTTATCCTTCACCCAGTCGATCAGTTTCTTGACGTCGACAACGATGACGTGTTTGCCAACATTGTGCAAGAAATCTTCAACAAGACTACTACGCTTGTTTTGCACCCTCTTCAGGATCCGAATAAGCCTGGATCCGTTCAGTCATCTCGTCCTCAAGCTGTGGACGCATGGTTGGAACGTGGACAACACCTTGCCTACGCTTTGATCCAGCCAAAGTGGATTTGGAAAGCAAAAGCTCAAATGGATGGAGGCCAAGCAGGTGTTCGACAAAAGTTCTGTCTGCAGGGTATTGAGCTCTTGGATATTACAAAAATTCTGAAAATGGAAGAAACCGATAGATGTAGCCAGTCATTTGCAAAGCCGAGTCACTTGCTTCTATGTAAAGTCTATTTACGACTGAAGAATTTTGTTTCGAGGCGAAATCAAGATCGGAAAGGAATCGCATTGTGCAATTCTCTGAAGTTGTTGATCGCTCGATTCGGCGCGAAAGTGCTCACAGGAGATCCTCAAGTCTACTACGAGTTCTTTTGGACAGCCTGAAGCTGCTCCGGGAAAAGCACCCAATTTGGCGGGTGTCCTAGAAGGGGGAGAAGTTGAATATTGTGAAGCTTGAAGTGAGCACGGGAAAAAGTAATTGCATAACTGTTAAAATGAGTGTTTTAAATATAGAGACGTAATATCCGCTATACATTATTATTTGATAACCAAAGTATTCGTTCGTTGAATACCGCGGGTTCCATCTTCCTGACCTTGTTCAGCGTCTTCCGCAAATTTAGGATAAACTCGTTTGTACAGACACAGACAAACTGTATCGTGTTGCTTGATTGGAGCGTTGAAGAGACACTTCATTGTTCCGTGCTCACCAACACTTTGCTCAATCTTTCCGTTCAATCCATGCTTTTGTTGTCAAGCCGGCGGGTTTGAACCATTTGACATCTTCTGGATCGGTGAACATGTACTTGACAGAAGCCCAGCGTTTGTGGACACGGACCGGGATATCCCGTCAAAATAATCCTCTTGACGATAGTTCGATCAGCGTCGGCACCAATCATGGAACCAAAGGCGACGAGTTCCTTTTTCCCATTGATAGTTCGGAATACGAGAACTGGGCACGGAGTGTACGTAACAGGACCGAAAATGCTTGCGGCAAAGAAGCTTCCCTGTTGCGGCATGTATCGTTCGAATTTATGCTTGTCACAATTCAAATTATTCTGCGAGAAGATTGGTCTTCCTGTCCAAGTTCTCCATCCGCAGCGGAAGGTAAGGACGTCCTTACTCTTGACAGGATTTTCTGTTGATTCATTGTCCCGGCAATTGGAAAGTCCCATGTGTACCACCGAGACCTTGTTCTCGTGCGGTAGTAAGGTCGCAGCACATAGTAGGGCATTTGATCCAAGCGCGTTGTAATCTTCTGGTTTGACATTTTCCAAAACAATCGTAACGTAGGATCCTGCTGGAACACAACCCTCGAGAAATTCCTTCATCTTCGTCGCTGTCTGCATCCATTGCGTCGGATTTCTGTGAACCGTGCAAGAACTTCCAAGTCAGATGTCTCATGCTGTCTTCACAAGATCTTTCATTTCAGCCATGACAGATCTTTGATGTGCTCTTGAAGCTTGAAAAAGTGATAGATGGAAGCATACGTATCGGGCAGATTTTCCTTAGGGTCCCAGTATGACTTTTTGAAGCTTGATAGGTAGCGGTATCGAGCGAAACGATCCCGGGCTTTCTCGTCTTCACTGAACTTGTACCTCATCGGGAAATTCTTGGTGCTCTTCCTTGTTGCTTTCGTCTCTCTTCCAACAATTGTTGTCGTTCTTCCTCTGAAACTTCGTTTGCGTCATCAAGGATCCATCGTGTTTGTGCACGGCTACAGATGCGGACGACTTTTTATTCAGTTCTTTAGCCAGCTCTCCCGTAATCCTACATCGCCACCTTCGCCAGTCATCACCAATAGCATCTAACCAAGCCGATTGGTAATCTGACCAACCTGCAGGTCTTGCGAAATGCCTCATCTGCATTTGAGGTTTCGCCATTATCGTCGTCGGCCGTCGTCAAAGTCTTCGTCGGCCTCGTCAAAACCAACAAGGTTCTGTTCTCCTTCAAGAGCATCCGGGGCAGCGAATCTATCAAGACTCTCACGCTTCATTGGGATCAGCTTGTACAACATATCCATCGTCAGTTTGCATGTCTTCATCGCCCTTTCTGCTCTTCCTAGTTCCAGGCGGTTTTGTTTCCATAATTGCTTTACAGGAAAATGTGCCAAGATTAGGGACATGAACAAGTGCGTTGACATCAAACGGCGCAACTCCACGAACGTATCCTGTCAATTTTAGTTCTTCTGACTCGGAATTGTACTCGTGACGGTCTGGAAGAATGTATGACCTTGGAAGTTTTGAAACCCAATTAGGTGGCGAAGCAGATATAGAACAAATGCTTCGGACTAAGGAATCGATTAAGATTCGTTTCGCGTGAGCTTCCTGGGTCGACCGCTACATCTCCATCTTCTTCCATGGTTGAAGTTTCCATCTTCCCTCATATTAATTTCGATGACCTTGTCGTTGTCAACTCCGAATTCTGTTGTAGCAAATCTGCTGACGTATTTTTTCACATCTCCTTTTCTCTTGAAGTTGGCACGTCGAATACTTTTCGCTGACTGTGTTGTCATGTGGTCGTCTTCCATATCATCGTCTCCGAAACCTGGATCAGCTTTAGTTTTCGCAAGAATAGTTACAACCCGTGGAAGGCCGTGCGATTTCAATGCGTGAAGGACGCGGTTGCCGCGTTCACTGATAAAATGATCGAAATCTTGCGATTTCATGGTCGAACCTCCAGATGTCGACCCGTCATCAGAACCACCAATGTTCATTCCGACAAAGTTCTCGACCTTCTCGCTATCACTGTCAATCACGAGCAAGAGCAAATCGCAGACGCGGCATAGGTCGAGAGCAGAAAAAATAGCAGCATCGTTGGGTTGCTCCGAAGAATACTGCGAACGGAATGCACTGGAATTCGTGAGAATCGTCAGATTGCCATCTCTCTTGTGCTTTTCAAACTTTGCCGAGAGAATGGAGGGTGAGTCGCTTTCCTTGTCACCAAAGACACGGTCTGCTTGCTTGAGAATCAGAGATCGCAATTTTTCTTCGGTTGCTTCTGATTCTCCCAAACTGATGATTCCAACCACCCTTGGAGGTGCTGCTCCGCCACCGATTCCACGCTTACGCCGGATGAGATCCTGCCTTTTGGCGGCGCGCTTTTGAGCCTGAAAGTGGCGACGGTCAGCCTTGTTATGGGCCACAAGGCGTTGCTTAAAACCCGCACGCCGACCTTCGACCTTTCCGCCAGCAAGTCTCGTCGCACTTCGTTTCGAAGCTTTGTTTCGCTTGTTCCTCTTGTTGGACTGCTTTCAGCGGTCCAGAACGATGGTGATGATTCGGCATCGTTACTGGTTTAGCTTGTTGTAACTTTTTTCGTTGGTCTTGTACTTTTCAAAAGGCTTCGAGAAAGGATATCAAAATGTATTGGAGAGAGGGAAACGAAAAAGACAGGAAGCTTATTTTAGATGAAAATGTCGAAATGGTATTTTTCTGTGATACCCTCGTCCCGAATTTTGATGAGAAAGGAAAGAAAAATTCGTAGTTTTGATCGGTGGCTAATGAACCGCAGCTGTCTGTCCTTCAACCTTGTGGACATAGTATGATCATACCTCTTTGTAATATCACGAAAAGGTAAAAATACGTACTTCGTACAAACGCTCCAGAATGCACGACGTCATATCACATCATGTCACATGCGAACGCTTTTGCGAGTTTTTGTTCTTCTTCACATCTTACTAAATTCTTCTCCCTAGCTAGCTATTTCTTCCTTTCGACTTAGCCAAAATAAAAATAGACACCAGAGAGGAACCTACCAACAAACTAAATCTATGATTAGTCTTTTTCGATTACCATCCGCTTCTTTGCGTACAATAAACCTAGACACCGACCAGCAGAGCAATTCAGCAGCAGAACAACGAGAGGGACAGCACCAGCCCCATCCCCAGCAAGCGCGGGACCACTTTTCAAGAAAATACTTGAGCACGAACAAGAAGCGGAGGCGAGTAAATGAAGATCGATATTTATTGCTGTAGAAAAAGAAAGATTCGAGGATAAAAAGGCTTGCTCCATTTCCAGAAATTGAGGGTCATCCATCCATAGCTACGCTTTGATCTACGTTTAGAAATATTTTACGAGACGAAAATGCCTAATTTAGAACGAACTAATCTTCCTTTTCTTCCTCCGTAGCGATTCATGTAGCTCAACACTAAGGTAATCACGACTACGTTCCTTCGGCGGCAAGAACCTATAGAAATAAAGGTAGATTGGTGCAAGGACTACACTCCAAAATCACACCTCTACATTCACTGCCTCCTCTTCTCGGTATCATTCGTAGACCACCAACGACCAGTTTGTTGTATTGTTGTATCGTTTAATGACGCAATTGACGAAAATTGTTTGTGATAAATTTTTACATCCTATTCAACCATCCATGTATCAGACACTAGACTATTTTGAATTTATACAAGTTCAATAATGGCCATTTTGGCGTTGTCTCCTTGACGGGCGACGGTTCTCAAAACACGGCAGTATCCTCCGTTGCGCTCGGCATATCGGTCGGGGGCGGCCTCGAAAAGAGAGTGAACAAGCTGTTTGTCGTACATCCAGGCCAAAGCTTGGCGTCTGGCGTGCAAATCTCCACGCTTTCCGAGCTCGATCATGTGGTCAACGTGTTTTCGGACGGCGCGGGCGCGGACGAGGGTCGTCTTGATGCGTCCGTGTCGGATAGTTTCTGTGGTAAGGGCTCGGAGGAGGGCCTTTCGCTGATCAGGCGGGCTTTCCAAGCTTCTTGAATCCCTTGCGGTGGGAAATCATGTTGAGCTGGGTGCTCGAGTCGACCTCAGGGGCGAGGCAGACGGGGCGTCCGGTGAAGGATCCGCTGGGGGCTACGGAAAGGATGCGTTGGAAATTGAATCAAAACGAAATGGAAATGTTAGAAAGTTGTTCAATAGAAGCAGAATAATTCGACCGGTCTTGGACCTACAATAGGCGATAACCGACTCTTTCTTCCGTGACCAGCTGAGTAAACAGCTGAGTACAGAAGTACCACACTCTCCCGACGTACCGAAAGCAGAAGCTCCGACAAGAAGCAACAAAAAGGAGAAAAGCTTCATCATGGTGTATATGTGTATGTGTGCTATATGTAGAAACTTTGAAAAGCTCTTTGATGTACAACACTTTGAAACAAGAGTTGATGTATCGTTTGATGGGTCGGGAAGAGAGCGTCGAAAAGAGCTACTGGGCCTTCTTCGTAAGATGATTGTTGATTGGAACGGTAGGTTGTTTCTTCGTTTGATGGCTCTAACCAAACCACGAGGAACTTGCGCAGTCAGCGATTTAATATCTACGTTTGTACGGTGCGCAGACCGTGATGGAATTATGGGAAGTACGAACGTCAGCGCGGTGATTTGGGAACTCTAATTCGTGTTCACAAAAGTTTAACTATTAAATTCCAGGATTCCGTAAAATAGTGTGAATAATTACTCTGAAGAGAGGGAATCCTGGAGTGATAAAAATATGAAAATCGTTCGTGTCTGGGCGGACATCACAGTCAGACGTTCCCAAAAGCGGAAGAAGGGTTGAAAAACTACTATCGCAGCCATCATCAACTCACTGAACAGAAAACGAGCCTTCGTTGTATATGCAGCAAGACCCATCACAACGCTTCTAGGAATATTTCTTTGTAGATAGATCAATTTGACCATGAAGACCGCAATTTTGCTTTCCCTCATCGCTGGATCCCAGGCGTTCGGTAAGATTCTTGTAGTTGCTGTAATGCTGAAAAAATTCTGTGATTTGCATCGACGGCTGTCGCTTACGTAGTTCTTTTTCCCGTTCACCACAACACCATAGCTCCCGTCGCTCGGCCATCCGTTTCGACTGCCCTTTTCGCCGAGGGAGAGATCAAGGACATCCAGGCCAAATGGACCGAAGTCCGACACTTGACCCGAGAGGAAGCCAAGGAGCAACTCGAGGGAGAATGGCTCGAGGCCCACACTCGATTCTTCGACCAATACGATAGCGATATGGAACGCATGGAAGAGATTGTCACAAAACTCGAAAAGCAAATCGAACAACCCCGAATCCAGAAGAAGACGAAGGGACAGAAGAGACGAGATGCCTTTGCCAGAAAGATGGAACGCTCCGGCCAGGCTGCTTAAAGCAAGCGTCTATGGGCTGCGTAAAGCGATAATAGACCATATAGCATGTTACCTCCACACAATATAGTACATCCACTGTTTTGAAATCATTCGAGAGTTCGAAGAAAAGGAACGACGGGGAAAACGAACGAAAAAGCTTGAAAAGCCGCCTACAAATGGTTCATGGTAGCTTCGAAAGCCGAAAAAACGATGTACACACGGCACGCTACAACGACAAATTACAGCACTATTGTACGACGAATATATAGATGCGGCCAAGGTCCCAACCACCTTTGGCTTGTGCCTATCGCTATGTCTAATCAATTGAGATGTAGCATCTGTTCGTCATGGTGTGTCGTGAAGAAATGATGTCGATGTCGTTCCCCTGTATTTTATGTAGTGATGTCGCGATTTCTACTTGTAGTTAGTTAGTCCGTCTTCGAAAAGCCAAAAAAGGAATCCAACAATCGTGGCATATCGTGCGCATCCCCTCCCTGATGCGGAACCGGAGAGAAATCTTCAAAGGCCGCCCAGGTTTTTGGTGAGTCCAGCTGTTCGGGAGATTCTACCACGTGAAGATGACCTCTGTCGGCCATTGCCCCGGCCAATTCCGTCTGGTGATTGTCCATTAGATCCGTGTTGATGACAACAATCATTTTCTTTTTCATGCGCAAAACCTTCCATCACGGTTCCGGCACCCGCGTGGGATATTATAAGATCGGCCGTCCTCCATGTCTTGCTTTCAGAGACGGTCGAAAGTCATAGGACTGAATCTTCACAGAGGAAGAGTTGTCACCGACTTGAGGCTTTTCACCGCGCCCGTACTGGATCGTCAATGACGAGAAGCCTTGGCTTTCCATCCATTCTAACGCGATCTTCGAGGTAACCGCTGAAATTAAGCTTGTCGAATCGCGTCGTCCCCACGGTAACGAAAATGTTCTTGCCTCGTTTCGGCATGGCCGTTCGCGATGATGAGTTCGTCGTGGTTTCAGACCCAAAGAATAGTACTTTTCCTATTTCAGCATTCTCGGTAACTGGAATGGAATTATACTGGTTGCGAATGCAGTAGCTTACAAGGGTGATAGTTCTATTGCAGTTACTTTATATTGATGAAAGAAGTGATTGATGACTTCCGATTTTCGTTATGGGAGTTGATTTCGATTCTTTCTTCGCGTTTTCTCGTTACTCCCCGCGCGCCAAATTTAGTGTCCGATAGGAACCACCGAAACATTGTGGATTTTTCCCAGTTTCATTCCTCACGGCAACAAATGAATCATAATATTATTCATCAATGGTTACATGCTTTTTACTATACGCTATCAACTTACTATAAATTACATCTTAACGATAATAGTAGCAATAGTTTTTGAATTGCTTAATTGTGGGTCGTTCGTATTGGTTCAGAAAAGATTTCCTTGTGGTGGCCCGACAAAAGGTGGTGGTCTCGTCGCTCCTTCTTGTGAGTTACTACTACTCGGAGTGCTTGACACAATTTTCATGATAATGTCAACCAGCAAATCGGGTTCGTTCTTGAGCTCGTTCAGACTATCTTGCATGCTTTTCTTGCTCATGTTCTTTAGGATGTATTCGAGAGCAATCTCCTTGAGTCCGGTCGCATTGTATTGATGACTCGCAGACAAAATACTGGCTGCATTGTCTAGATTGATTTCATTCCGAATAATATCTTCGCAGATGGCCTTGAGTCGTTCCAGCAAAAATAGCTCGCTTGCGATTAAGATGTGGATCCCAAGCTCCGGAGAAACATCGCCGACAGTGTCTGTATAGAGATATTCCAAAACTTTCGTAAAGGTGACATAGGAAATGTCTGGGATTTCAATTGGTATATCACGGTTGGAAGATTCATACATGTGACCATTGAAAAGCATTGCATGAAAGTACTCGGATCGGACAGCAAGTATGGCTCTGTGTGCGTGTACTTCCTTGCCTTCCACCAAAAAGCATACATCCGATGTATCGGGATCGTTCATTAGCCTTCGGAAGTCATTGGCAAACGAGGATCGAGGAACGCAAATTGGATGGAGCCGACACTTGTACATATCATTCATTACCGACGATCCGTTGTATCCACCAAAGATATAAAGATTATTCTTATACACTTGTGCAACCAAAGAAGATCTTCCACTAGGAGCGTCGTCTTTCGGCAGATCTAGTTTTGTCCAATAATTCGATTGGAAGTCATATGTATACATATCAGAAAGTCGTTGGCTACCCGAATATCCACCAAACATGATCAGCTTGTTTTGGTATCGAACGCATGAATGGAAATAACGTGCACTCGGATTGCAACCGCTGTGAGGAATTTGTGTCCAAGTGTAGTTGTCTAGACTGAATCGAAAGAAACTAGAATGAAAACGAATGGCAATTGTTAGAAATCGAGAATTTCCGTTTGTTTTCGAAAGGCTTCTGACATTAATTATCTTTCGATTTGCAAACTTACTCGTCTTTTCGCTCTTCTCCGTCATAACCTCCGTGAAGATAAACAAATTTCTCGTCCTTCGTCCAGGCTGGACAAGATCTTCTGGATGGTAGCGTTCCGTGCTGTCGGATTTCATACCAAGTCGATAACTCAAAGTCGTAAATATACATGTCGTTCAGCCATCGAGTCCCATCAAATCCTCCCCATAAAATGAACTTGTTCTTGTGTATCAAACTGACGTATCCGAAACGACAACAGGGGCGTTTATTCGATAGAACTATACCATCGTGAGTTCTATCATCTTCTGCTATCCTCGCCAATTGCAGCGCCTTCTGCTACCGATGACAACATATTCAAGGCAGAAATTGGGTCATTGGTGACACCTGAATCAACTGTATCCGAAGATTCTTGGATGCAAGTCCACCGATTGGTGCTTACATCGAAACTCCAGAGATCGTTCAACCATCGCCTTCCATCGTATCCACCAAAAAGAATAAGAGTTCCACTCGAGTGATTTACTACGACACCAGTTATTTTCACGGCAAGCATGGCTTTTTGTCGTCAACCGGCTTTACCTCTTCCCAGGTTGACGTAGTCAAGTCGAACGAATAGAAATCGTCCAGTCGTCCCGTTCCTCCGCCAAATCCCCCGAAAACGTAGAGCTTATCCTTCAAGATAGCGCTTGCAGCACCACTCCGAGGTGGTGGCAGACATAGTTTGCCTTCGTCGCTGTGGCGTAAGGCATACGGGATTTTGGACCAACGAAAACAGTCCTGATCACGAGGAATTGAAGGTCCCGAGACAGATGTTAATCGGTTGGCAGGCCCCGCGCCAAAGCTTTCTGTATCAAAGCGATTCATAGAATTTCTCTGTCACTTGTCGATTCTTCAATACTTCAATTAGTCCGTAATATTAATGAGAACGGAAGTTATCTGATTCGAATCCGGTACTCTCAAAGTGCCAAAGAATTATCGACACTCGATGGATAAAGAATATTGATGTTGTTCTTGTTCCATTTTTTTGTGTCACACGCGACTTTAAGTTTTGTTGAATAATGATGTGATCTGGGGCGCCCTTTCTTTTCTCTACTTGTACGCGCAGGAAAAGTACGTGCACCTTATTTTTTTGGTCTCACGAAATAATGAAAGAATGAAGGATTTGAAGCCCGCGTGATGTGACACCAGATTTCTCATGTATTGCCCAGACACGAAGAAGGAGAACAATTCGTGCATGCTTGAAAGAAAATTTCCGTTGCGGTACCATTTTTGGTATCTTTCCACGTATTTGCGAATGCAAGCTGACAACCACCACCTGGTGCCATCAAGTTACTACTGGGTTATCGTTTTTACTTTCGACTTTTCATGAACTTCTTAGTAATAGTACTTTCTGTATTGCAGGAATTAGCAAGCACATTAGAGAGCAATAGTCGTCGTACCTTTATTATTATACTACCACCGCTTCAAGGTTAGAGGGTTTTAGAATCTTTTATTGCGAGGACGAGTTCCTCTTTTCTGTCAGCGCAATCGGCGTACAATTCGTCCCGAATGCATAACCTCCTAACTATTGGTCTGGAAAGAGTCGTATAAAAAGTACATTCTGTGATTAATAATTAGGGCTACTACACTAGTAATTGTATGAATGATGATTTTCGCAAGCCATCAGTAGGAAAGGTCGTTCTTGTAGTAAGCACTACTACGCTAGATACATCGCATGATAATCGCAAGTCAATAGAAACATGATTGGACCACCCAAATGTTTCGATTATCACTGTTGTCTCTAGACCAATACAAATCGTGCTCGAACTGTTTCCTTTCCTCCTCAAAAGTCTGTGAGTGTTTTCAGATCGTCGATGAATTCGCCAGGGCTAATGAATTTAGTGCCACCGGCAATAATCTCGCGAGATTCTCTCTCCATGACATCTCGAATCACACGCAACTCTCCGAACGAGAGCCCACCAACCATAAATATGATATTTCGGCTTCCTTCGTAATGTATCGGGCCAGCAGACCGTGCCGAGCCCCAATCTCCACCCTTCTTTTTCCGGGAGTTAGTCTCCAATTTGCTGGCTCGACGTCGAGCACTACTGCCAATACCAGCCGATGATGACATCATCGGTGGCATTGGAATCACGCTAGGATATTCGTCGAGGCTGAGTTGATTTGCAACCAACTCTTTCAGCAATTTTCGAAGCGGAGGAGCATACCGCATACTCGTATACTCGTTGTCTTCGTCGTAGGAATCGACCGATCCACTTCTGCCCCTCAAGCTTCTGTAAATTGGAATGAAAAAGAGAACGAATTTCAATGAGCACGTAATATTTCGAAAAAAACTTGCTTTCGTTGATAACCAAAATGTACTTACCCGAGGAATCCCTTCTTGGATTCGGTGGAACTTCGACCAGATTTGTTGTTGACGGTCTGAATGCCGATTTGAGCCAAGCTTTCCAACGTCTGCATTTCCTTTCGACTAAGCTGTGCTGCTCGAAGCAAGCGATCCTTGTCGCTATTGCTCAAGCCGTTCTGACTAATGGTCGCAATTAGCATCAAACGAAGTCTTTCTTTGGGATCTCGAATGTTGAGCATAGCCGCCTCGCATCGACGGATCGTTTCGGAGATTTGGACGTTGTTGCCCTCGTCATCCTTTCCGGTGGCAAGGGTTTGTTCCACGTCTCCCAAATCCAACAAATTATCTCTCTTCAACTTGTCCATGCATTCGTGCGCAATGTTCATGTGTTGAGATAGTTTGGACATGACTTCGCGATACTCTGGGAGTTCTTTCAATGCCGACGCGAGTTGAGCAAGAGACATGTTCGATCCCTTTTTGTTGCGATTGACGTTGCTGGTTGACGAGTTGACAACTTCTCTGATTCTTCCAGACAAGACTTCGATGACCTTTGCAATGTGTTCGCCTCGCATTTCGACCCACAATTTGTCCTTGTCGTTCAACAAAACATCCTTGTCCTCCTTGATCTGAGGATTGTCCTGCGACTCTGCTTTGTACGTGATTTTGTCGCCATAGATGCTTAACAAATCATTCACCATTGCCTGATACGTAAAATCGTGCATCAATGGCGTCAAACAATCCGTGGAACGATCCAAGAGAAGGACGGTCGACCGATCTTTCTCCACACCGCTGTACGGGCAGTTTCCGCTTCCATGGTACCACCACGCCGGGTTGGAACCGACGAATTTGTCCATTTTCAGTTTGAATATCGACGCGAGGCTGCTGCAGGTACGCGAGGTCTGGTTGTATCGAATATAAGGATATTCGTTGAGAGTCGCGCAGAGCGTCACAAGCTTCTCCGCCGCAACGATCTCTACCGAGTTGGAACGGTACACCGCTGCAAACGGGTCACGAATGTCCAGGGTAAAGGCACGGTCTTCTTTGACCAAAAAGTTGGTGTTGACTTCCGCCATGCCCTTGAGACGCTTCAAGGAGCTGCTTGCACTGCTTGAGCTCGTTCATCAACTTTTTGGGGACGGGTCCCAAGAAATACACAAAGACGGCCTTTCCATAAAGGACCTTAGTCTTATCGGCATACTCCGCCAACAAGCGCCCAATGCTGTCCTGGGATGGCTCCAACAAATAAATCGCCGCCATGTCTGGGAATCTGGCTCGTTTCTTTTCGAGGGATTCGACAACCGAAACCTGTTGTTCCATAATGTCGTACATTCCAACTGCCGCTGAGATTACCTTCATGGAAGGCTCATCCACTACAAGGACCTTCCATCCAGGGTGAGCTCCTGCACAAGAATTAGTTACAACAAGAGAGAAATAAAAAGAAAAAAAGATCACTCGATGAGACACATCAAGTTGGCATGAAACTCCATTGTTGTTTGGCACAATCGTTTTTTGTTTCACTCACTGGCAGCAGTTCCAAAGACGTCGTCGACGAATCGATTGCGGACGATATCCAATAAGCTTTGCTGGGGAGATGGTTTCGAGCCATCACCACTTCGTCGTCGTTCTGGTTTCCCTCGGCTGGACACGCTTTGCCTCGAGGCGGTGCTCTGCCTCGACGACGAAGTCTTGGATCGCGACGAAGCGGCGGAAGGCCTGCTCATGTTCCCGTCGGAAGCGCTGATCCTAGAAGTTCTCGACGAAGTCGAAGTCCTAGAATTCGGCTCGGGCGCTGCGGCCCTGGCAGACTGGTCCTCGCGCTCGAAGACGAACTTGGTCTGGCGGATCCGCCTTGAGTAAAGGCCGAAGCTCTACTTTGCCGAGCACTGCCATCCTCGCCTTGCGGAAGACATGATCGATCGATGGTTTGTTTGTTGGTCAAAAAAGGGGATGTAGGAGCTAGTTGTTCTTGTCGCTGTTCGAGATGATGCGCACCCAAGTTTACTAGAGAATAGATACAATACTATTGATTCTTGTTTTGAAAATGCACGATTGCTTGTCCTCTCCGGAAGTCCGAAAGTCTGAAAGTGCCGTTGCTGATGATCCCTTTTTTGGGATGTAAGGATGATCGGATAGTTAGCTTTTGCATCATTTTGGACGTGTACAACGGTTCACGGGATACAAAAAAGATAGTCATTCATCCGAGAAGTAGGGATCGCCGGCCTGATGACCGGCAGGTCATCATATGCCTCGTAGAAATTCAACCGTTCAGTATTTTTCCGCGCGCAAGTTCCCGAAGCAATTCGTGTTTCATCCTACGTACGTTTAAGTACTGAACGGGGGAACGGGGAATTTGCAGTCTCATGAGTGATGCTATTAATTTAACAGTCTCATCTCACCTGTTTTCTTCTCACCTTTCTATAATTAATTACTATCCTAGCAAAGCATTGACTCGCTCCACTACTACAACTCTAGTGGAATTAGAATCATATTATAGTGAAAAGAAAGAAATATATTATATTCTTAGCGCGCAAGGTTTGCTGCGTTCTTCGTTGTTGTGCAAAAGCACAAACGCATCTATGATTGTGGTTGTTGTTTTTTCTCTAAGGTTCTTGTAGCTACTCTTTGCTGTGGCGTCCTCGGCCAAGGGCTGCCCAATCGACTTCGTCGTCTGCTGCTGACGATTTGGATTGTTCTTGGGTTGTTTCGCCCGAAATGCTATACTTTTGAAACCGGTTGGCCATGGCTTGGGGAACCCGTCCCAAGACATACGTCCCCTTTTCTTGGTACTCTATTGTCTCGACGACTCCCTGTTCGTGAATGATACTTAGATCCTGTCCGTTGCTGTATGGAATCACCAGCTCGATGGGAGTCAGCATCGAGTTCAATGCGTCCTCGACGGCCTCGACAAAGTCTTCCATGCCCTCTCCATACAAGGCGGACACGGCCACTGTGTTTTCGGCAAAGGCAGCCTCATACCTTAACATTTCGGCCTCCTCATCTTCCAAAAGGTCAATCTTGTTTAATACTCGTACCACAGGCTTGTCGCCCACTCCCATGTCCGATAGCACGGCACGAACCGCCCGTTCCTGTTTGTCCCAGGAAGGATTGGCCACATCAATCACGTGCACCAAAACGTCCGCCTCTTCGACTTCTTCCAGAGTCGCTCTAAAGGCTGCCACAAGATTCGTTGGGAGTTTCTGGATGAAACCGACGGTATCTGTCAAGAGGAATTCCGGGTGGGCGGAATCGCCCGGGAGTTTCACTTTTCTCGTTGTCGGATCTAGTGTCGCGAAGAGCATGCTCTCCGCCATGACACCTGCCCTCGTCAAGCTGTTGAGAACACTCGACTTGCCGGCATTCGTGTAACCCACAAGTGACAACAGTGGAAGTCCCTGCTCGCTTGCGACCTCGTCTGTGTATCGTTCGCTGCTTTTGAATGTCGTCAATTTTTCTCTTCAACACAATGATACGGTCTCGAAGAAGACGCCTATCGATTTCCAATTGCGATTCTCCGGGACCTCGGAGTCCCGACTCCACCCGCTCCAGACTGACGCTCTAAATGGGTCCACATTTTTCGTCAGCCGGGGCTTTCGGAATTCGTGGAGGGCCAGATCGACCTGAAGCTTACCCTCTCTGGTCTTTGCGTGCTGCGCAAAGATATCCAAGATGAGTGCTGTGCGATCAATGACCTTGATTTCTTGGTCTTGGACCAAAAAGTCGTTTTGTAGCATGTTTCGATTGAAAAAGTTCTCCAGACGACTTTTGTTGACCGGGGCTCAATTCTGCATCAAAGACAATTGTGCAACAATCGTGCTCGTCCATGAGTGCTCTGGCCTCTTCGATCTTTCCCGATCCAATGTACGTCTTTGGGTTGACTTCCTTTTGTCGTTGGATGATCTCACCCTCGAGACTCAATCCAGCCGTCCGTATCAGTTCCCTCATTTCGATCATACTTTCCTCGAGAGAAAAGAGGGGCGCTTCGGCATCATCGTCCAATGGATCGTAGTACAGTTCCGCCTTTTTCGCCTTGCGCTGGGCGGCAAGGTCTTCGACGCCGACCAGAATGCATCGTTCGACGACGCGTCGAATTCCGTTTTCGTCGGTATACAAACGATCTTCTCGTTCCGTCAGCATATCGTCTTCGTCACGGTAATAAAACGAAAGATCTTCACCATCCGTGGGTTCGCTGATAAATTCCGATGCCGGCATACCCGTAGTAGCATTGAACTCAATATTTGGCAGTGGCGCCTTTTGTCCTGGAAGCGGAAGATCGGACATGGGAGGTGGAAGTTCTTCCGTTTCTTCCACTTGATAAATCTGGTCTTCTTCTTGCACAACACTATCGAGTGTAAAAAGCGGTTTTGGCACGTTGTCGTCGTGTTCATCCTCGGCAGTGGACTCTTTCGGTGGTGGTGGCGACGATGCTACAGAAAGTAGCGTATTACTGTTCGAATAGGATGATGATATAGAAGCCGAGGTTGTTCGCGTAGAAGGAACAAAAGCCTCGCATGGTTGCGTAATCTCAAACGAGAGAACAAGCAACCATGATAACGTTGCCACATTCATTATTGTCATCGTCGTGCTTCTGATACACAATGGCGTCTCTGTAGAGCCTTTCTTTTCTCCTCTTGATGGATTGATCGGAATTGCTCTGTTACAATATTCTGCTTCCGTGTTTCGATGCTGTAGATCGTTACTTTAACCTTTCTGGCTTGGGTTGACTCTTTTCTCTATGGAACTCTCTTCTTTGGAGATCTTGAACTTTCTCCACCACACGGTCCTTTCTATCTATCACTCGGCTTGACGTTTGCTGACTGGTATTCAATAATAAAACGTCGAGAAGTTGTTGTATTTGAATGTACAGTCTGTAGAAATAATAATGTTCTTCACGCGTTCTTTCACATCAGCGAACTAATTTTGACTGGACACTGCGATTTTACACATCAGCGATCTGCCCACGCAACGGTAAAAATAAACGAACCAATAATGATTCATCACCTGTTTCGTGTCACTTTTTGTTTCTGCTGTCGGAAACGTGCTTTCGAAACAGGCCTTTTCACATGTATGGTAATTATCATATATATCATCAATATGCTTAATATGTATGTACAAATCCGGATGCGATTTTTTTGACACTCGGCACTTTTGATTTCACGCAACGACTGAGATTTTTTCAATTTTCAAATTCAAGTCGACTCGATCATTTTCAATCATCATATCCCATGAGAATCCATTACTGTATTTGGTTTGGAAAGAACAGGGAAACCATCTCTTTACTATAAACTCAGAGTACATCTCGTGGTAGAAAGGATTGCAGAGTCTCCAAGATCCATTGAAATGAAATCGATTCTCTTTTCCCGCCGGCGCAATGGCCCCATCGCATTGGTGATTGCTGGCTTTTGTCTTCAGCTCCTGCTGAGCACACAACTCTATGCCTCCTTTGCTAATGCAGTCTCGGCCAAGAATCAGCTTCCGTATCAGAAACTGGCCTCTGTGTTAGTGGAGAAAATGGAAGAAGACGGACCCTCGGTTTCGGAATTGACCAAGACGCTGTCGAAACTGGCGGGCAACCAACAAACCTTCAAGGGTCTGGACGGCATGGCCCACGAGGCATACCAGAGGACGCATTCCGAAACCGATGTGACTGATACCTCCGTATCGGGAAGAGCCCAGCGGAGTGCGTCCCGACTGGCTGCCGTAGCCGAAGCTCTGTTGGCCTGCGAGCTGGTGGAAATTGCCGAGCGACCGGAAGTCAGCATGTCCGACGAAATTCTCGACCAAAAACAAGTCCTGGTGAATGTGACACTGGGAGAAGATACAAAATCAGATTTATCCCTTCAATGTGTTGGTGATTTACGAGCCTCTCTATACCGGAGGAAAGGGATTGGAACACGGAACCATTTTGTCTCTGACAAACAAAGAGGGCTCACGTCCGCTCGGCCGGCTTTTGGTGGTCCTTGGGCCAAAAATCAAAGCTCAGCACGACCCAAAAGATTGGATTGTTGGACCAAGCCCCCAGAACCGATTAAATTATCGAGCTGGATCTCGTGACCAACGAAGTGGCTTCTGTCCAACCCGAATTATACAAAACCGCTGGCGACCTCATTTCGCTGCTGGAACCACAACTCCGCCAGTACAACACCGTCGGCTGTCCACTTTGTGGGACACTCCTTGGCGGGTGGAGTTGCCAGCTTGGCCGCCACTATATTGGATGGAAGTATTCCCCATGCCGAAACAAAAAGCAACAAAACGAAGCAAGAAGCGAAAGCGAAAGAAAGAACCAGAAACAACAATCGACGAAGAAGAAGAAGAAACTACTTCCGAGGGCAATACTTCTAAATCCGAAGAAGAGGAGGAAGAAGAAGCTCCTCTCGAACCACTGAATGGCCTCGGAAGAGCCCGCTCCTCGGCTCTGACCCTAGGATCTCCCCCGTGCCTATCGGGAAACGTCCTGGCTGCCTTTTGCACATCCTTTATTTACGGTGACGACATCGTGTGCCGGACAACGGAAAATAGCATTTCGCGGCTAGAAAAGAGAATCGAACGAACGACGCACGGTGGCTTCATTGGCAAGAAACTCGGATTCATGTCGGACACTCTAAGCTTAACGGTCTCGAGCTTGCAGACGCACGCCCATGGAAGCGAGGGCGAAGAAATGAGGCTGGCGATTCCCGGGAGAGCCTTTTTGGTGCGGCCCCGGCGGCTGGGAGGCAGCTGCAGCATCCACGAGGTTGGAAACCTCAAAAAGGGGGGTCGGGAAGCCTTGCGGGAGGCACTCCTGTGGCAAATGAACGATGTCCTCCTGAGCACGAGCATGTGGAAGCACCACGAGCTGGAATCCTACATACAAGGGTTGGATCGAACGCAACTCCGAGGTGTCGCGGACGACCAGAGTTACGATGATGAACAAAAGCAGTGGTAAAGGATTTTAAAAAGCTATAGATGGATCATTTGAATACACTACTTCTTTTCTTTATTTTTTGGTGATACTTATATCTCTTGTGTATCACTTTTACCTATTGTTCATCGAGTAGCTTTTTTGAAATACATGGCACAAATCACTCTATCCTTCGAAAGACGCTCCAATCTCCCCTCGAATCGCGACTCAGTCTTAGGATTCTCGTTGCAAGTACATTGTATCGAACCAGCCCGTTCCAACCGGAGGAAGCTTGATTTCTTTTCCCCACACGACAGCTTTGGCCTCTTGGAATTCAAAGGCCACACGGTCGTACTCATCGTCTCCGTCCACGAGTTCCGTGCTTCCGGTGACGGCAAACGCTCCTCCGCCTTGAAAGGCAATCACATTGTTCACCGTCTGTTCGTTTTGTAAATCCAGTTGTTGGGTAATGGCCGAGACTGTCGCAAAGGGCCAAGACGTTTTGAAAAAATTGATTTCCTTTTCGGTGGTGTATATGAGTTCCCACTTTCCACTCAGTGATTCTCGCTGATCTCCGCTCCGCGAATCACTAATCTCGACCATGAGTAGTTGAATATCGTCATCGTACGTCTTGTCGAGACCGGATTGGGATGCTTCGATGAGAATCTCGAGCTCGGGAAGCAACGGATTTGGCTTGCTAATGCTGCTCGTCAAATCTTTGAGAAAAAATGCCGACGAAGCGGAAAACAGAGTGAAGAGAATGCAAAGCGAAAGCTTGCTTCGGGAATTCACCATTGTCATGATTGCAGTATCTGTAGTATCGGATTCCTAATGAAGTTGTGTTGAAGAAAGAATGTCTCGGCAGCCAATTGGATTTTGTGCCATGATGAAAGAACTGTTGAAACGCTTTGGGTTTTTCAATTTGTCATGGTTCGATGATTCTTCGGATTTTTCGATTGGGATTCCGGATGCTACATACGTACGAGGACTTTTTCAGTCCTTCGCTGAAATTCATATGTCGAGAACGTGAAGGTCAACCCGAATCTACAGATTTCATACTATTATTATTTGATTGATTAATGTTTTAAAAGCTAGAAATACAATATGTTGGGATCAGAGTTTTACTCCAGAGCGTTCTCAAAGTCTGCGCCCTCGTTCGGGTCTTCCCCGTCTTCCATTTGTACAAACGAAAGAAAGTGCTGTGGACGATGACATTCTGCGTAAAATGGTTCTGGAGAATCCATTTTGAGTGAATAATCCATACCCGCGGAATGTTTTACTCCCTGGAAGTTGTAGTTCCAGCCGAGTCCATCGCGTGGGACCATGAAGAATCCCTTGAACCGATCGCTCAGCAACATTTGGACCTTCTCGAAGCAATTAGAGGAGTAATCTTGCGCGTTTGCTACACCGCCTGCGATGTTTTTGCTCTTTTCTCCCCACTCGAGTCCATGCTCAGTGACACGGTACGCTGTGAGAGAGCATGATCCCTGAGTAAACGATGTTGTCAAGATGATTTCGTTCTTTCCTGTCCATGCATTCGGATGGTCGTTGATGATAGAAGCATGCGTGACAACATCCGGAGCTGGGAGAACCTGTGTGCCATTTTGAATCAGCTCGTTGGGCTGGGTATGAATCCAACCCAGGGGTTCTAGATCCTTCAACATACTGTCCTCGGGTAATTTCTTTGGCAAAGTTACGCTTTGGTGGTTTCCAACCTGCGGAACCATGACAATGCAACGAATTTCTCGCACTTGGTCATTATCGTGAGGTGTAACACCATAGAGATAACCAGCGATTTGAGTTCGAAGGTCGGCAATTGTGATAAACTTCGAGAGAATATTCTTCGGAAGCACATACGTCAAACCATCTTCGGAGATATCCTCGGATGAAACATAGATGTGCTTGGTTCGGAGATGAAGATTTGTGGCACTGATTGCTCTCACTCGCCAATCCGTCTTGCTTTGGAATGTTGCCGCTTCGTATTGAGTGGTCGTAGTAACAACGATTTGTTCTCCATGGACATTGGTTGTCTTTGTTGTGGTTGCGGTCATCTGCGACTGCTGGCGAGCCTGAGCTTCAATCTCGGCGACTTGTTGACGCTGAACCGAAGGAGGAGCAATTTCCATTCCGAGAATGATATCTCGGATTTCACTTTGGGTCAAACTTGAAACGTTAACATTGTTCTTCTTCCCGTAATCAGCAAGAATCAGATCTTTCAGCGCAACTTCCACCTTGATCCACTGTTCGTCGGTGAGAGTTGGCCAGACATGGTGTGGTTCGGTAACAACGCTTCTGTCTGGACGCAAAATCTGTTTCACTTTATCAACATTGACATGGAGTCCTCTCAGAATCAAAATCAATCTGGAAAAGGCCGTGTACGAAGAGATCGATTTCAGCCAATCATCGTAGATATTGAAAAGAACCATCTGAGGTTCTGTTGCGCGCAAAATGAGATCACCAAATTTCTCGACCTTCATAGCGGCTTGGAAAGGAAGTTGTAGTTCGGAACCCTTCAAAACAATGTTAGGGAAATCAAGACAGTGAACTTCCAGAGGGTCAAGCATTCCTTTTCTGGTGACAATAATTTGTTTTGGCTGTTCCTCGATAGGAAGCGAACGAATGAGAGCTGCAACTTCCTCGGCGGTTTTCCATTTTGCAAGCTGCGACAGACGCTTCTGTCCAGCCCAGACACTTGTATGGATAATTTTCAGGAACAATTGGCCAGTTCTTGGGTTGAAAATGAAGATTGCACCGTTGATGGGTTTCGTAGTAAGATTTCCTTCAAACGTTTTGTGAATCGTCACTCGGTAGACGTTCGTGTCGTCTACAAACCAAATAACTTGGTTGCTAAACAATTCCCCATAGTTCTGAGAACTCAGGTATGGTTCTGTCGGTTCACTAGAATACAACTGCAGACCCTTTCTGATTCTCTCTCTTAGCACGTACAGTGCTGGATTTGCTTTAATGATCTTCGCCATTGCTTGCTGCAACAGAGGCTTGCCTCCCGGAATGTAATTTCCAAATCCACTATACAACGAGTAAGCAAGATCCACGGCAATCAGACAGCCAGTGGGCGAAGGATAGATGCTCATATTGTCTGTTGTATAATCGAGATATTTCGCTCGAGCATAACGTTCAATATCGTGAGAATCGAAATCACCCCATCGTAGCTGGACATCAAGCCAATACTTGTTGGATGTACTTCCATCGTAGTCGTCCTTGGTATCATGTAGAAGACTAGGTTTTGAGGTTGGCCATTTGTAGGCGGCGAACAACACCAAATCTGCAACACTGCTATTCATTTTATAAGACTTTCGCGGATGGATTGTCTCCTTCTGAACACTTTCAATTTCCAACGAATCAAGTTCTTGATCGAACACTTGAGCAATATCCATAACAATACTTTCATGGATTTTCTGCCATAAATGTGCCCGGAAGATCTGAATGAGAGAAATTTTAAGCGTAGGAATCTTTCCGTGCATGAAAATACCAGTAAGATCTAGCTGTACCTGGAAACCAACATAAACGTTTGCACGATTAATGGTTGGTGACCACCAAAGAGTGAACCGACGATTTGGAATCTGTGTCAAACCAGAACGCTGGGCATTGGTAAGTTTCTTGAACTTCATACTCTCTTCAAACCCGGAGGCCTTCTCCCAGAATAAACCTTCCCATGTCGGGAAGTACGTTCCTTTGAAGAGACTGTGTTCTAGAATACCCTCTACTCCACCTAAGGCCTGGATCATGTCTGTTCTGTAGGCATTGAGATTCCAGAGCTTTCCATCGTGGCGCTGGTGGGTCCACCAGAATGGATTGACTCGCAGAACTTGGTACTGCTTGAATTCGGTGCGCACTCTCCAACCTCGATCGTAGGCCAAAGTATGACGATCCTTACTAAAGAGCGTATTGATTCGAGGAATACCGCGATCCCAAGAGTCTTCGAGATCCTCTAGCGTTAATCTTCTGTTTTGGCTGTTTGCTTCCTGTCGTTTCAGGGCGTACTCTGCCCAAACTCTCTGGGAATCAACGAACTCACTCTCCCAGGGTTGTAAGTATCGGAAGAGATTTGGGATCAATTGCTCAGCATCGTGACTCAGACCAGATCGGAAATGTGTAATTCCCATATCAGTTTGCTTACTGTACCTTAGGTCACTCTGTGGAATCAGCACGTGTCCCATGGAGAGCATTCCTAGACCTCCTAATTCCTTCGGGCAGTAGAAAACAACGGGCGGGAAACGACTTGGCATCTTACTGTTCAAACCAATCTTGATACGAGTCTGAATCTTATTTTCATTCTTAACGAGAAGATCAAGAAGCTCCTGTGTGTTCAATACAGCTTCTCGGTAGTAAGTCATCAGACCGATCAAGGCTGTGTTCCACTTATTCGCGATCTTGGTAAATGTCGTAGCTCCACTACTCATTAGGATTTGACGAATCCTGTTATCGAATGCTTGAACTGCCGAATCTTCTACACGGAGGTGGGCTTGAGCTGTCATCTCTTTCGTTGATTCATTTTGCAAGTTCCAAACTCCATCTTTGTATGTGGTTGCGTTCGATTCGACTTGTCTGCCCGTGAAAGTGTCACGCCGAGTGGCTCTGATTGGCTTAATTCTCACCTCAAAACCACACATATCAAACAGCAGGTTCGGGTTATCTGCACTGTAAACGCTCACAAAGGAGTTGTCCCAGTCCAAGGTGGTGACACTTCTAGGCAATCGATTTTTCATATCCCAGAACACAGCGCGACCAAGATTGACATCTCTCCGAAGAAGTCGCATTCGGCAATCGCGAGGCCAACATTTCTTGTTCCGATAGCCAACAGCATTTTCATTGTTGGGATCAGGGTGTTCAATAAGATATCGCTGGATGATATCCTTTACCATCTTCTGCATCGAATTTGAAAAGAATGTATGCCTTGTCAAGGTATCGTGTATACAATCGGATTGGATGACTCACTTCGGTTTCAATATCCGAAAAAGTGAGATATTCGTTTGGACGCTGAGGTGGACCAGCGATCTCGCTAGCTCTGGTCAATCCGAGAAGAAGCAAATCGAGTACCAAACCATAATACTGGACAATGAAAGATGAAAAGGCAAGACCCCTGATCAGCCCATAGCTGTTGGTATGCATCATGTCTTTGAAAGAGACGCTCACGTTGTTCTTCGCAGTCATGTAGTCCGCAATATTGTGATCAACAATCAATCTCAAAAGTCTGTTCAAGAGAGTCAAATCGATTTTCTCGTAAAATTTCTCATATTTCGTCTCCACCAGCACTACACTCTCCCCATTCTCGTCTACATCCCAGATGTTCTCGAGATTATTGATCCCTTGGCACCATTTGTATACCAAAAGCGGCGGTGGCTCAGAATCGGCAGGTTTCACCCAATTCGGGAATAGATGTCTCTTGTCGGCCTCGTACCACAGATACTGATCCAAATACGCATCAGTAATCTTCTCCAGTGGCTCGATTGTATAGACTGGAGACAAGTATTGGTACATATCCATAAATTCAATCGACGTTTCCTTGAAAGTTCTCTGCGTGAGAAGATGGCGCTTAATACGGCTGAGAGCTTCGTGAGGATTGTCATAAGCCTGTTCAATCAGAGCGAGTTCCTCCCTCGCTGCGCTGTTCAACCTCATCTGTAGACCATATCCTTCCTTCAATCGTTCCAGAGCCAAAATCAACAACTTCGTATCGTGCTTGTAAGACAAAGGCGGAAAAGGAATCGGAGTAAACTTTCGACTCTCCAACCAATGGACAGTTGTGGTATAAATAGCCACAGCCTCTTCGGCAGACACGTATGGTCCGTCCTTTAAATAGTTATGCTGTCGTTCTTGTTCAGCCTTTAACCAAAGACGAGTCAATCTACCTAAGTTCTTTTTCACAACCGTTTTGTCAACAGTCCCGCCGCGTTTGATTCGTTCTCGATTATAGTGCGCAATATTGGTCCACCAATCTGCTTTTGATTTCACATAACGAAGAATCATGTTCTCGATTGGTGCAGGCATTCCAGGAACTTTCCATGGGATGTTTGCCTTCCAGCAGCGGAAGGCCTCACTGAGATGCGATAGAATGACACGACTCTTATTCTGCTTGACACCTGCAGGCATCATGTCAAGTATGTCATGCATTACAGATGCTCGCAATTCTAGATCAAAGTGCGATTCTACTCTCTGCTTGGTAACATTCTTTGCGAAAGACTTGGACAATCGGCCCTCGAATTGTCTTGCCAACAAGTTACCTAGCCAACGCTCCAACAACGGAACAATACCTCTCAAAAAGAAAATCCACACACGCCAACTTGGAGCCCAAAATCCCACTCCAGGTCCCTTCCCTACGGGACCTGTGTTGAAGCGATAGTAGATCAAATGCTTCAAATCCTTACAAGTACGAATTTGACGCATCAATCGGTATTTGTAGCGATACATTCCGGTGAGCTGCCCGACATGATTGAATGCATACTGCAAGCCATCGGCTAGTTGGTAGGCATCGATGTTGGACAATCGGAACTGCACATGCGCATCTACCACGAGTTTGGTCAACCTCAGAATTTCTCGCACAAGATGGAAGGCGTTACCAAAACGAGACTTCTTTCGCTCCTTGGTTGTCAACGTCTTGGTTGGCTTCAGATTAAAGTTGTAATCGAGATGAAGGTACTTGAGCTGCTTGCGATTGATGAGCAGATTGAGAATATTGTGTCCCTGCCTACAAACTTGAAGACCAGCTTCCACCCAGTCGAGTTCCGTGCACTGAAAGAACTTGGTGCTCTTGAGACTTTTGAAAAGAGTTCTCTTGCCCTTGGGTTTGTCTGGCCTAGAATGCAGTTGATTGAGCACCCAAGCCTTTAGCAGTTTCTGGTATGAAACCCTAACCTTGGTGGGATATTTCAAATCACCCGAAACTCTGTCACGGAACCAGTGTCCAATGAGAGGAACGTCGATGGTACGTCTGGTTCGACCCGACCTCGTGTTGAAAGGGTAAGGTGCCGAGTAGAGTTCAATACCAGGAGTGGTTTTTGGTGTAGAAATAGGTTTGTGCGCCAAGAAAGGATCCACAGACACAGTCGACGCGTTGCTCGCATCGAAGTCGTAGGACTCATCGTCCGCTTCACTGTATTCGTCATCCTGAACCCAAACATTTGAGCCGTCATCGGTTTCTCCAACCAACGGCATGTTCATTTCATCTTCTTCGAATTCATTGAAACCATCCCTATAGTTCGAATACCGATTATATTCGTCCTTCTCAATTCGTGCAATTGGATTGAGTTGAGAGGGATACGTCTCGAATGCCATGATATCGTCCTCTTCGTCGGCCTCGTCTCTACCCGTTACGTGAGTCGATTGGACGAAGTGGTAGGGAGCCAATCGAACCTTGCGAGGTCGCGAGTTGTATACATTCGGAAAGGCTATCTTGTATTCCGTTCGAATCGGCTGGCGAATGATGATTTTGGAAATATCGTTAAAGTCGTTCCAATCCTCGTCTTCTTCCACATCACGGAAGAGAGGCTCAAACCTGGGACCTCCCGGAATGGCCGCATTGAGCGCCTTGGCCGTCAAAAAGTTGGGCAAATCGAAATTGTAGCGCACGTTCTTGTCGGGAAAGGCATTGAGAAGAGGCTCGGCCAACTCGAACATTTGCGACATGATTTGTGTATCCAACCGCCACATCTTGTAGCTAGGTCCGTTGACCCATGCGTGCTTCAAGAGAGGATTCGAAGAATCTTCCCGAACATCGGCGAGAGGTTCTTGATCGTAAAACCATTCTCGAATGAGTTCGTACTGTGGATCGTCGAGATCCAACTGAATAGCTTCCCCAGGCTCGACGTTGAGGAGATGATCGACATAATCGAGCGGTGGCTCCTCGTCGTCAAAGGGAGGAAATCTCATTCGCTTAAAGTGCCTACGGTCACGCTTTTCCCGTCGCATCATCAACCATGCGGTACCCCATTGAGCCCGATAAACAGGTTCGATAACCTTGGGGACGTGATCCACAAAACAAATCGCACCCGTAATGTGAAACAAGATTGGAACTTCCTTGTAGGATTCCCAGGGCATGGGAATATTTTCCAAAAGTTTATATAATGCGTGTGGCATATACTTTAAAGCTCCAAGATACAAGCGTTTCTCGGATTGGTATCGCTTGCTGGACATGTCTCCGTGATCCTGAAGGATCTTTCGCAAAAAGTCGGCGGGCATGACTTCCTTCTGGGGTGCCGAGAAAGGTCCCATCTTTTTCGGCTCGTCGTAATCTTCCGACCGCATTTCCTCCCAGCGATTGGCCCGGTCATCTCCACCGTCGTCCATCATGCCGGGTGGTGGCGGTGGGGGTGCTCCCATCATTCCGGGTGGATACATGCCATCACCTGGATCCACCATCCCCGGAGGAGGTGGAGGAACGGTCATGCCGGGAGGTGGTCCCATTCCTGGAGGAGCCATCCCTGGAGGTGGCCCCATTCCCGGAGGTGCCATACCTGGTGGAGGTCCCATTCCGGGAGGGGCCATGCCTGGGGGAGCCATACCCGGTGGTGGTCCCATGCCTGGAGGAGCCATACCGGGAGGAGGTCCCATGCCCGGAGGAGGCATGTTGAACCCTTCGTTTTGCTCTGTATTTGGTTTCGGAACCATTCTCGCTTTTATTGAATGGAATCAAACCAAGTACAAATGCTAGCTAGCCCGAAACAACAGTCTCAAAACCAAGTGGATGAACGCCTCTCAAATCTTCTCCCGTCTTTCGCAAAACGCAGTGGTTTCCTTTTGTAGATTGCAATGGATCCGTTCAGCAAGTAGGAGGAAGTATTTTATCGACGAGAGGTATTGCAATGCCGTGGCGTCAAGCACAGATACTCTAGACAGATCCAGTAGAAACAATAATGTTTCAATCGGTATGTTCATAAGTAGTTTGTTCATGAAAGCTGTGATTTTCCTTCGCGGCAGGGAGCTTCTGCGGCTAATGACGGAAGACGTACGAACTGACTAATTTTCCAGTGAAAACAATCACAGAACATTGCTTTCAAAGGGGGAATGAAAGAGAGGAAATACGTTCCCCAATATTTTATCATGATTCATCAATAGTTAGAGTTAGGGATTAGAATTCATTACCGGTAGGTATCACCTCTTTCGCACGGTATCCTGAACGCCAGCATGCGATTTATATCGTATTCGTGCCATAGGATGTTCATTAGAAGTAAAAAATTTGAAAAATACAAAAAATACCTTTTTTTGTTCCAGGCAGGGGCGCGACAGAACAAACAATCACCATCATCTTCTCATGAATTCTTTGGCATCGTCCGTTGTATGCGAAAACCTTTCGATTCGACAAGATATTATTGAGGTCTCATTCACTAAAAGACTTCATCGGTTTGGATGAAGGTAGCAAACCTTCCAATGGACGCAACCAAGATGGTCGACGAGTATCCGTCCACGGACGTATCTGACATTGATGCCTTTTTGGAATATGCCCGCGACAAGGTTGCCGAGAACGACCTTTCGTACGACACGGCATCCTTTCTGGACTTTGAAGCTCTCCTACAAAACTGTGTTTCAAATCATTTCTTGGACACCCCGGATGATGTGGATTCGATGGCATCGGAGGCTAGCTTCAGTGGATACGCCAACGAGGAAAGTGGAGCGAGGTTCCAGTCGACTGTGTTGATGAAGAGAGACATCATGTCCGATACTGCATACCATCGCATGAAAGGGATCATCGCCCGAAAGAAGAAGGCTGCATCCGATAAAAAATGCCAGCCCTCTGATGCATCGATGAAAGAGAACAACAACGACACCAATTTCATCGAATATCACTTTGAAAAATCAAGAAAAGATCCGAAACTATGGACAAACCGAAACAACGCTAGAAACGATTCGATTCAATCCGATTCGAGTGACTCTATTCTGGATGACCTTGTCCCCCGACAAAGACCGAGGAAACATCGCCGGAGGCCAAACACCAAAAAGAAGGTGCGAGGAGGATCGATCAAACCGGAACACGTTTCTCAGAAACCGAATCCTAGTCAAAACATTTCGACACTCACGAGTGACTCTGCGGGCAAAGAAAAGGCATTGCATTCCGACGCAACGGATCGATCCTCGAGTGCCGCCAGTTCGGGAGGGTTGATTGATACGAACAACGCGATTCTACCTTCGCTCGTGAAGAAAGGAATCAAATACTACGATGTACCAAAGATTGAACGGGCGCTCGAACGAATGTCGAGAAAGGCTCATACATTTGATCGAAAACAAAAAGTTTTTGATCAACTTCTTGCAACGTGGCCAGTGCAAGTCGACGAGTCGCATAATAATAAACCAAAGGGCATGGCTCTGGTTCGCAAGTTGAGAGCAGAGAGGAAGATGGCCTTGCAGGCTGCTTTCCTGAAATATTCTGGAAAGGAAGGCACAGAAGAACCGTCCAGATTCGCAATCCCGGATATGGTGAAGGACGAGAATTCGAACCTCTGGATATCGTTTCCGGGTGATAACGAAGTACTTGTGCCAACAATTACCCAGCATAATTATGCCGAGTCGTCTCCTTCGTCGTTGTCCTCCTTTTCATCCCCCGATGAAAAAAAGAGGTTTAGAATTTTCATGGGAAAGACAAGGAGAAGTTTATCCAATTCCTATGATAAAAAGGGGCTACTTCAGAAACATGTTCATGACGATTTTTGGATGAACAGTTCGTACTCATCTCCAGACGAAGGTGCCATTGTCCAAAAAACGTCACCATTTGGAAAAATGAAATTTCCCCGAATCAAGGAAAGTGTACATTACGAGGAACTTTCGATATCCACCTTGACCAACGACGATACTTGGAATGATTCCAGCGAATACTCAATCATTATGCGGAGCGGCGATTCTAACAAGAATTACGACGAAAATCAACTGCACACTTCGGGCCACAGTGTGTGGTCGGAAATGTCATTTCACTCGGAGTCGAAACCATTTACGGCATGCTTCAAGACTCAGTCAACTCAACCAAACTCCTATCAAACAATACGGCCTCCTCCCATTCAAATCAGCGAACCGAAAAGTGTCCAAAATGATTCCTTCGATGAAATTGTTAGCCGGAATACACCAAAGGGTACTAATTTTGCGAATCACGTCGCGGAGGAATCACCGACAGGAGTTATGGATTTTCTTTTTGAATCCGAACAACCACAAAAGAAAGACATTGGCGATACTCTGGCATTCGTTGATGAGGATGAAGAAAATCATGTTTTCACGGACAAGGACGACGATAGCTTTGTGATGAAATCACCTGGAAAATTGCTTTGTGCACCACCAACACAACTTTGTGAGCCGGTATTTCTAAGCCCGACTAGATTTGTAATATAAAAATTCAACGTTAGATTCTATCAGAACAAAAGTACTCGATTCAATGATTGCCGTAGGCTAAGATCAGGCTTATGACTTATGACGAGGTGTTCACAAGAGTAAGCATAGCTTCGATTGCGCGATCGACACCTTCGTCATCAACATTCATATGCGTCACAATACGGAAGAGTTTTCCTCCCCTGCTATATCCTCCCGTCACCTTGACACCATATTCTTCGCTCAGTCGTGTTCTAAATTCTTCCCTTGACAGATTGGTAGTTTCTGGTAATCCAAAATACACAATGTTCGTGTCAATCTGTCCATTTCGCATCATGTAGAATCCATTTTCCTTCAGCGCAAGTCCAATCTTTTTGGCTCGGATGTGGTCCTCGGCCAATCGTTCTACGTTGTTTTGTATAGCATACAGTCCCATCGCTGCCACGACACCGGCTTGTCGCATTCCACCTCCGCAACGCTTTCGGGCACGCTTCGCTACCTCAATAAAGTCTGACTTCCCGACGAGAACACTCCCCAGGGGTGCTCCCAGGCCTTTGGAGAGACATATCGAAACACTGTCGACGTTTTCGCAAAGATCTTTCACATCAATGTCCAAAGCTACGGCCGCGTTGAAAATTCGAGCTCCATCCACGTGAACGTTCACATTTCTCATTTTGTCGCTATGTGCCAATGCTCCCATTCGATCAAAGTAGTCTTTGGGCATGGCAATGCCGCCACACATGTTGTGCGAGTTTTCGAGGCACAAGAGCGAGGTAATCGGCCAGTGATCGTCGAATCCGTTTCGCACGCAGTCTAAAATGTCGTCCTCGTCCAGCTCACCGGACTCTGCATTCTCTTCGACTTGTCTCGTGTGAATGCCTATCCGTTTCGAAGTGTTGCAAAAAAAGATGAGCCACCGAAAGAATACAATAATTACAGGTAGGTTTGTTGTTACAAACACGGAAAAGACCTACCTCCGATAGACGCCGCATTCCCTCCTTCCCACAAATTGATGTGCGAACCAGTTCCAATGATGATTTCTGCTGCTCGGGTCTTGTCGCAGTGACTCAAGAGGGCCAGAAGATTGGCCATGGTGCCGGTAGGTACGTACAGCCCACGTTCCTTTCCGAATTTGTCTGCCATGTACGCTTCGAGTTCCAAAACGGTTGGGTCTTCTCCCATGACATCGTCACCAAGTTTCGCCGTCAATACGCTGTTGAGCATGCCTTGCGACGGAAGTGTGACGGTGTCGCTTCGCAAATCGACGACCGAAGAAGAAGAAGAAGAAGCCGAAAAGGATCTTTGCATCACGGTCGTCGGCTTTCCAGCATGTTTTGAAATGAAGCTGACCTGCGAGCCTATTCGTTTCAACAACGACGCTCGGCCAAATGATGTGGCCATTTTCACAGATGTTGTTTCGTAGATAATCTAATAAGAGATATGAATCGATATCTACGTATCCAACAAAGATGGTAGGTAGATTTAGTGATGTTTGCAACTTGGAATTCGAGATGATGCAACAAAAGTAAAAATTCGAATGTTAAAAAATCGATCACGCAAAGATCCATTGCCAACTCTGAGTCATATTTTCACAAACAAAAAATGCGCGACACTTTTTCCGAATCAATCATCAACCCAAATCCAATTTCCCATCGCATCATTCTCCACTCGTTTCGACCATGATGGTCTCAAGAGCAGCACCGGCTTTTCATTCGCAAGTTATAGTTGTTGGAGCTGGTGTCATTGGTCTCGCGATAACAAGAGCCCTTGCAAAGGCGGGAACGGAAGTCCTTCTCCTGGAAAAAGACTCGCATATTTGCACAGAAACATCGTCACGAAATTCCGAAGTGATTCACGCGGGCCTCTATTATCCTCACGCATCTTTGAAAGCAAAATTCTGTGTCGAAGGAAAGCAGCTGCTGTATCAATATTGCGAAGAACGTGGTATCACTCATCGAAAATGTGGAAAACTCATTGTGGCTACAACAAAAGACCAGCTTTCTGATCATTTGCCCTCGCTGTTGAAAAAGGCGCACCAAAACGGCGTCACCGACGTTCGGATCCTTTCGAGGGAAGATGTCCGAATTTTGGAACCAGAGGTCGAGTGTTTTGGGGGTCTGTTTTCACCTTCGACCGGAATATTGGATTCCCATTCGTTCTATCTGAATTTGCTTACCGATGTGGAAGACAATGGCGCAACTGTAATACTGCGTTCCAAGGTAGAAGATGCCGATGTTATAGACAACAAGGTTTGCTTGAACATTGACGGTAACTGGTTAAGTGCTGATACAGTGATCAACTGCGCTGGACTGCATTCGCACGACGTTGCTACCAAAATCCATAAGCAATCGAAAGATGATGACTCAACATCATGGCAGCCTCCAAAGCAGTATTTTGCCAAGGGGACTTATTTTCGCCTGGATGGAAAATCACCCTTTCGGCACCTTATCTACCCTGTACCCGAACCCGGAGGTCTAGGTATACACGCAACAATAGATTGGAGTGGAACTGGAACCAAATTCGGCCCGGATGTAGAATGGTTGGATCACGAGATTCTTCCCCAGGAAATAAACTATGATCCCAACCCAAGCAGCAGGGATAAGTTTGCGGCAGCAATCCAAAAGTACTACCCATGATCTCCCGAAAGAACGACTTCAACCCGACTACGTTGGTAAGTGGAAGATCCTTTTCTTTAGTGTAAATTATTTCGAAGTGAGCTTGTATCCTAATTTTCATTGCCATCGTTTCAATGCCATTAGGAGTACGACCGAAACTAAGTCACCCTTCGCTGAATAGCAGAAATGGGATTCGATGACTTTCACTATCGTCGAAAAAAGTCTTGCAAGAACTCGACTCTATCCATTTGTTCGGAATCGAAAGTCCCGGACTAACAAGTAGTCTGGGAATTGCAGAATCTATACGAGAAAAGCTATTAAATTATTAAGGGAAACGAAAACTAGAAATTATCCGATCAGTTAAATTTTCAAACGGAAACTTACTACACTTCAATATCAAAGCGTTCAAGTCTTGTGAACGATAAATGCTTTTCCGGTAGCCTTCTGCGTAGCTTTTAGTGCACCAAGAGTTCCAGCAGTGGTTCCATCCCGAGCAGCTGATAATTGCCTCGAGGCCATACGAGCCTCTGCTTGCTCTCGAGCAATTTGTTTGAGGCGTTTTTCCTCCTTTCTCTTGCTTGCACCGTGACCATGAAACTGATAACAGAGATCTCGGTATGCCTCCTTTTGGGTAAGCAATCTGCCGTGCTTATCACGGTATTCGAGTTTGATCTCGCGATTCGCAAGCTCCTGATCCTTGCTGTTTGCGTTTTTCCCGATAGAAACGACCTTGGATAGATCCAAGGGTTCATAATTATCATAATTTCTTTCGTCTTTTGCCCTTCCTCGCAGCTCTTCCTTTCCACCGTGCTTTCCTGTAATCTCGCCAGTGGTTTTTAGCATCGAGACGAAACTGGAAAGACCTCGACCTACCCCAGATGATTCTGCGGTTGATCCGTCAAATCCATATTGAACATTATCTTCTTTGACTTCTTTCGCAAGCTCTTCCAAATTCTCCTGTTCCATGTCGACATCGTCTTCCGGTTCTTCTTGTTTGATGGGCTGATCAGGCCATTTCGGCATCGGCTTGCGTCGAAGTTTTTTCTTCGTCTTTTGCCATGCTAGCGTCGGCAGTTTTTTCTTCTGCTTCCTTCTTCTCTTTTCTTTCTTTTTGTTGTGTGCGAGCTCGAATGGCTCTTGAAAACTCATCGAGTATCGTCGATCGAAAATGAAATGCCCGACGACTGTTTCGTATCTCCATTCTCCGAATGATGTTGATTTGACTGCTTCTGCAACCGCATCGGCTCCTTTCGGCGACACATTATTCATTTTCCTCAGGCGATTCAATCTTCTCGCTTTCGCCAATGCAGCGTTCAAGAAGGAATCATCGGGTTCCTCGTCCAGCATACTAGTATCTTCTTTCTTTTCGGCGACCTTGACAGCTACTGAAGGCTTTGTTGGTTCGCTCATTTCCTTTTTCCATGGCCTTGTCAAAACTCGATCGATTCGTCTGCTGCATCCGCGGTTTGACAGTCTCTGCTTTCACAGAACTAAACCCAAATTGTTCTTGTTCCTCATCGTCATCTAGGTCACCAACTCTACGACGTTTTTGTAGACTGGACTGACTGATCTGCATCCGCAGTACTTTCCAGTTTCGACAACAGATTACCACCCGATGTATTTTCCTCCGTGTTGATTGGGACTTCGTTGTCCTCATCTTCGTCATCATACTCGGTCCGTCGTCGCTTTTTCTTTTCCTTTTTGTGCTTTTTTCTTCTTTTTAAACTTTGCATCCTTCTTTTTCTTTTTTTGTTTCAATTCTTCTTCCTCCTCCTTTTGTCATGTAGTCACTCGAAACAACGTCACCTTTCCAAACCAAAGAGATCGCTTCGCCCTTCATGGCCTTATCAAAGTCCGACCGAGAAGCGTCCTCCTCCGCTTTCGCTTGGGATCCCAGCCGGAAGCCACGGCTCCCCCCTTTTGTATTTTCCTGTGGACGACGCTCCTCGTTGTCGGGAAGAAGGCCCGAGTGTTCCTCCCAGCTCCTCGAATTCATCGTCGTCAAATCCAGCATAACCACCGGCTCGGCCCATGCCCATTTCGAGCATCCGCTTCTTTCGGAGGCCATCTCGTTGCTTCTCATTTTCGGTCAGCTGGACGTTTTCGAGAGCATCTTCTTCCTCGTTGATACCAACCACTTTGTTGGACACGTTTATCTTGGTTTCCAAGATTGACGTATCTGCCAGAGTGAGGACGGCATTCTCCCCGACTTCCAGACCCGCCACGCTGTTCCGAACCTGCATTCCTTCTAGATCGGCTTCACTGTAGTCACCTGTCTTGGCTTTCTTCTTTTCCTTTTTGTTGCTTTTGGGCGCCTTTTGCTTTCGCATTTTATCCGCCCAAGACAAGGATGCTTCACCATTGTCATTTTCGTCATCTAGTGCAAGTGTCGACGAACCAAACACCTTATCAGCACCTTGTTCTACTTGCCGTCGAAGTTTGGCCTGTTCGATTCGTTGTGATGCCTCTTCCTGAAGTCCCGTATTTTCCGCCGGCTTGTGAATCTCCTTCTTTTTGCTGCTCCCGGTATCGCGGAGTGGAGCAAGGCCGAGCTTTTCTCTCAGTTTGTTGGTTTCCTCCACCGACAATTCCAGTGCCTCTTCATCCCCATTTTTTCCACCACCTTCCGAGTCTCGTCTTTCTGGCAAGACCTCTGGTTCTGGTTTATTCACACGCAATGGCTTCAAGCCAAGTTCGGCGCGGAGTTTGTTTGTCTCCTCGATCGAGAGCTCGATCACCTCTTCTGGCATTGTGGAAGATCTAAAAGCTTTTGCGTGACAGAAAGATGTTTTCTCAGCTGCAATTAATTCCCCTTAGGTTCCTGTTGCGGATTGTATGTTTGTGATCTTTGGCTGCCGTGGAAGTTTGTCTCCGATCAGCAAGAAGTGAATGGAATTAGAAGTGAGGAGTAGTTGCGAGAACCGTCGCATGTTTCAGTTTTTCTTGTCTCAACTCGTCATGAAATAGCGTTTTCAACATCATTTTGGACCAACCAATAATTTTCCTGTTACTTCAAATGTTAGAGTTAAGGTTATTTCCCCCCCTCCAGATCTTGATGTTGCCGATTCTTTGTTTAGTTACACATACAGGAAGCGTCTGTAGATAACATACATATCTAATTATAAACTACTTTTAGTAAGAATCGGTGTAAAATATTTACAATTAAAATGGAATTGTCAAGGAAAATTTTCAATTCGTGTAGAATTTCTTGTCGGCGGCAGCATAGTCCTTGAGCAGTTGGCAGGGCTCGAATTGAGGGCCGTACTTGTCGGCAAACGAATTCATCATATCCACGTAGCCCGCAACACCAACCTGATCGAGGTATCGGAAGGGACCTCCTCGGAATGGAGCAAAACCCGTACCAAACACCAAACCAATATCACCCACCACCGGATCCGCAATGATTTCATCCTCCAAACACTTGGCAGCTTCGTTGACAAACCTCGAGATTATTCGGTTCTGGATTTCGTCCTTGCCAAGATTTAAATCTTGCTGGACAAATTCCTTGACGTAGGCTTGTACTTCGGGACTAATGGTCTTGCCCTTTTTCTTCTTGTCGTAGGTGTAAAAACCCTGTCCGGACTTTTTGCCAAGCCATCCCTTGCCAATCATGTTTTGCATGAGATCAATATTCCCTCCGTCCATGCGGACACCAAGATCTGCGTTGGAAAGGAAGCTTGCAACATGAGAAGTGACATCAATGCCGACCTCATCGGCGAGTGTCACGGGACCCACCGGCATGCCAAAATCTCGGACAGTCTTGTCGAGCTTCTCGAGGGAGACACCATCGCACACTAACGCGCTGACTTCCACCAAGAAAGGTCCCAGACAACGATTGACATAAAATCCAGGAACGTCCTTCACAACAATGCAGGTCTTGCCCTGCTTTGTTCCAACATCAAATGCAGTAGCGGCAGCTGTATCACTGGTTCCTTCGTGTGGAATAATTTCCAAGAGAGGCATCGATGGCACGGGTGAAAAGTAGTGCATGCCAACAATGTTTTCGGGACGTTTGGAGCCCTCGGCAATCGCGCTGATAGGAATTGCTGACGTGTTGGTCGCAAAGATGCAATGTTCGGGTGTCGAAGCCTCGATATCGGCAACAATCTTCTTTTTCAAGTCCAAGTCTTCAAAGACGGCTTCGATAACCATATCCGTGTTTCCAAAATGTTTCTCCAAGCTGACGCTCTTGTCCGTCAAACCGACCACATTGGAGGTTGCCAAATTGTGTTTGAATTTTGTCATGCGTCTTCGTTTGAGTTTCTTGTCCCAATTTTCTTTCATGTACGATGTACCACGTCCGATGGCTTCGTCGTTGCGATCCTTGAGGAGGACCGAAAATCCCTTTTCGGCAGAAATTTGTGCAATTCCTGCTCCCATGAGACCGGCACCCATGACGGCAACCGTATCGACGGGAGTCACGGCTTGGCCGACAAACGGATTTTTCTTCATTTGCGTCATGCCGTCGAAAATACCAATCAGAGCTTCCGATTCTTTGGTTGCCGCAAGTTTGGCGAATTCCTCGCGCTCGTTTTCGAATTTGGTAGCAGGATTGCTAATGCCATGCTGAACACAACGGATAATGGCATTGGGTGCGGGGTAGTTGCCATTTGTGTTTTTCTGCACCATCTTGTCGATTTGGTTCCATATTATTTTGCGACCAATCATGGTATCTTCCAAGAGACGGTTGACCAAGGATTTTGGCTTTTTCTTTGGTTTGAGATCTCCGTTGATGAGATCGACGGCACATTTAATTGCGTCTTTCTCGACAGCGTGTGGAGTACTGACTAGATCCACGAGTCCCATTTTCTTGGCCTTGTCGGGGCGGATATCTTTTCCCGTCAGCATCATGTCCATTGCATTTTGGAGTCCTACAAGCTCGTGAAGATTCTGTGTTCCGCCAAATCCGGGAAGCAATCCAAGCTTCACTTCTGGTAGACCAAGCTGAGAAAACAATACGACAAAATTGTAAGTTTCAGTTTTTCGACACGAACAAAGATATAAACATATATTTTTTTGACGTACCTTTGTTTTAGGAGAGTTTGAGCAAACTCTGTAGTCGCACCACATGGCCCATTCCAGACCTCCTCCGAGGCACGGTCCGTTGATGGCAGACACCAACGGGACGTTTCGTTCCCGCATGTGCTGGAAAAAGTCGATTCCTTCCTTGATCAATCCGACCAGATCTTGTTTGTTTTCGACACGCTTGATATCGAAAATGTCGGCACCGGCAATGAACATGTCGGGTTTGGCGGACGAAAAGACGACGGCCTTGACGTCCGGATTGTTTTGAATCTCGGCCTTCCACAGTTCCTTGGCTTCCTCGGAAAGTGCAAAGCTGATGGAATTTACCTTTTTGGGGCAGTCAAAGCGAATGACAGCAACTCCCTCTGGGGTGAATTCGACGTTGGTAAAGAATTCGTATTTTCTATCGGGAGTGGAGACGAATTTTGGCGTCTCTTTTGGAGCAGCTTTTTCGGTGTAGTTTTCTTCCACGGCGACGGCCGACGACATGAAACGATTGGTGTACGACGTCGTAGTCGTCGTCGACGACGACAATGCTTTCAAGGTCATTGACGGAAAACGGATTGGAAGCGACGACGACCCTTCGAGAATCTCGAACAAGGGTCGCCGAAACCATTCGACTGGAGGCAATTTTTCGTAGCATCCTGTTAGTGTTTGCTTTCTTTCGTTCTTTGGTCAAGTGTAAATGAAATAAGTTGAGTTATGTTTGTAGTTTCGGTCATTAAAATTTTGTGAGAAAGCGAAATGATGGGTGGAGATGTAACTCTGGAAGTTGCGCCGACCACTGGAATAATGGTGTCAACGAAACTGCTTGGTGACGGAATACAAATACATTCGGAATCCATCAATCAACAGGAAGGAAAAAGTGATCGAGCAGGATCTGAATGAATATCGGATGGAAGTTCTTGAGTCATAAAAAGAGGATCGTTGACACCTTCCAGGGAGCCTTGACAGCATCCATGACGCGCCTGTTCTCGGAACCAGTCGTGAGAGAACATGACTGTGAATGAAAAAATCAGCGAATATGGTATCCTACATATGATACGTACATACTATATTATACCAGGAATCTACACAGTCTCTACAAAAAAAATATCCCACCGATCGGAAAAACGAATAAATCTACTCTACCATGTTGTTGTAATACTTGCTTATGATTTAGAAGTTTTATATCTTAAGGATACCACTATTCTACTAGGATTGCTCGACGGCATCGCTCTCGTTGATCAACGGGCTGTAGTCGCTTCCCAGGTACGCCGTGACCGTCTTGAGGCGGCCATTGAGATAATGCTCCTCCAGCTTTAGGTTCCCGCGATATCCGGCGGCCAGGGCGCACGATCCGAGAGACGTCTTGCTGGTATTCCTGGGGAGATCCAACAGAACCACCTTGGACTTTACGGCTTCCGCCGCCAGCTTGACCAATTCCTTTCCATTCACGAATTCGCCTCCGGTTTTCTGATTGAAATTCTTTTTGCGGGTCTTTTTCGAAGCCTTTGGCTTGGGGGCCGCAAAGGTGTCAAAGAAATCGTCCGAAATGCCACAATTCTCCTCTTCCTCCTCCTCTTCTTCGACAACAACAACAACACCCGAATCGACCTGGATTTTCATGTTTCGTTCCAGATCGTATCCATTCTTGCCAAGAATTTCGTAGTCGATTCCTCCCCACGGGGGATCGAAAAAGGCCAGGTCGATCCTTCTGGGCAAAAGCTCGAATCCGCCCACCTGGAATCCGGCGTGAATTGTGGGAATCACGGGCGGAGGCATGTGTTGGGGCATTTGGGCTTGGGGCCGATCCAATATAAATTCTCCGTTCCGATAACAATATTTGAGAATGAAAATCGAGTTGCACTGGACAAAGACCAGCTTGTCTTTGGGAATGTCGTACAGGGAAGCATTGTGGGCAGCCTTTAAAAGTTTCGAACGATCCGTGTCGACGCAAACAATCTTGGACACAATGTTGGAGGGAATCTTTCCAAAGGCAATCGCGTTTCCACCCATGCCACAAAATCCATCGAGAATGACGACTCCTCCGTTTCCTCCGTTGAGCTGTGACTCAAAGGCTTCAGAGGTTTCGACGAGGCTCGAAACTCTGGTTGCCACGTGATCTGCAATGATTTCGGGAGTCACAGAGTACCATCCTTCGGCATCTAGCTGAATGCCCCGGTCAAATAGAGAAAACAGACGTCTGTGGATGCATGAAGAAATGACACAACGCGTTAGAATTCGATGAACATTGAAAATGACTTTTTTTTGTTCGCGCATGCCATGATTGCTTTTTACTTACCGGCGTTGTGCCCAATACTTGTCGTGCACCACATCGGGATCGTGCGGATTCGGAATCGTCGTATCAATCACATCGCAACGGTGCTGTCCGTCTCGAACGGGGAATTGAATCGACTCGACCTGATGCGGGACCCTGGCCGTCGTTACCGACAAAAACTCCTGCTGTTTTTCCATACCGGGCGGCATGCCGGGAGGAGCCTTCATTGCTGCACTTTCACTGTTGCTGCTTTCGAATCGGTACGGAAGAGCCTTGGCCACCGTGTGCTGGATTTGGGGTTGAAAACACTCGTCGGGTTGAAAATGAGCCGCCGAATCCCACAAATCGCATCGGTTCACAATGACGGTCATGGCGGAAGGTTTCTTTTTTCTTCCATATTGTCGGCGCATTGGAGATCGTGATTTGTTCTGATTTCGTTTGGGAGACCTCGAGTTGTTTTTGGTTTGTCTCTTGGGAGATTTGGACTTGTTGTTTCGTCGACCTCGGTTGTTGTTGTTGCTTGTGCCTCCATTATCTTGATGGCGATGACCTCCTTCGTGATTTTGTCTTTGGTTGTTCATAATGAATGGCAGTGATTGCTTTGTGTTACGTTGTATATTCTCTGCTGCAGAGAGAGGATACAATGAAATAATATAATGCCGGAACGAAATGAATTGCCGTAAGGTACTGTATCGCAAGATATTATTTTATTCGTATCCTAGTTTGTTTTGCAGAGTGCGAGACTGACCAAACGCAATCCAAGATTAGAAGAGCTCTTCCGTGAGGTGTGTGTGTTTTGCTGGATTTTAACGTCGTTAATTTTTTAGCAGATGATTCGAATTTTTTGTTGGCGGTTCGTGCGATGAAAATCGACTGCGACCGTTTTAAAACTCCGTATTGTACGTACAGCTCTCGGCTCGCACAGGAAAAAGTTGTCCTTTTGAGAAATCAAAACGAGGTTCGCACATGAAAGCACCGTCACGTAGTATAGCGCCGGACCCATCGCGCCCGGTGACTTCCGATTCTTGGGAATGCGCAGATTTTGTAGCGCACATTCGTGACTGAAATTATTCAGACTGCTTTTGGCCCCAGAACCACTCATAGGAAGACGATTAATTCGGATTCAAGACTTTTGAAAGAAAACGAACGACAAAAACAACAACAACAACATTTAAAATCTGAGTCGCAAGTCCCTCGATCCTATTCCAGAACCATGGTGAAGAAAACGTCCAAAGGCGGGAAGAAAGGAGGAGACTCAGACGTGTGTTGGTCGTCCAACCACCATACCATCCGCAAGGCCAAGCGAGAACGAAAGGGATTGACCGAAAAGCAGGAAGAACGAGCGAGGCGTTCGGCACTCCTCACACGCGATTCCAAGGAAAAGAGGGAGGAAGGGAAAAACCGATTGCACATCAAGCGGACCGAACGATCCCTGGAAAAATTGCGAGAACGACTCGAACAATGGGACGATGTAGAAGAAGCCCGATTGATAAAGGCAGAAGAAGAACGACTCCGAAAAGAGCAAGAACCAAAAAAGAAGGGACGAAAGGGACCCGAAACCTGGAAATTGAAGGGTGCGGCCAGACCGGCTCACCTGGTGTATGATTTTGACACGCGATACGTCGATCCGCACATGAAAAAGCACGAAGAAGCCAAGAAAAAAGCGGCCAGAGTCCGAAATATCTTTGCACTGTGCAAGGGACGATTTGGAGCCGAGGACGACAAGGATGTGCCACAACCCCACTGCCGCGAATATTTGTCCTTGTTGATGCAGCTGGGAAATGTGTGCATGTACGCCAAACAGATGAAAACGGCGAGAAAGTCTTTTTTGGAATGCATGGAGCTGGATTCGGCCGAAACTCCAATCACCCCCGCCCGGTGTCAGCTGATGCGATTGTACATGGAAGCCAACCGGCCCGATTCCGCTCGACGCCTATGGGAGAGACTTCCCGCAAATGATCCAGCCGTATGGATTCGATATTCGGCCGTTTTGATTGAATTTGTCAGTTTCAAACTCTTGGAAGAAGAGGGCAGCAGCGAGGAAAAATGCCAAGAACGAATGGTGGAAGCGATCAAGGCTAATCTGTTTTGTGCCTTTTATCTGGCATTCTTTGACAATTTCAATGACTGTATGGAATATACCGATGATATCGAGGATGTCGACGATGATTCTCCATTGGAGCAGGCAATAGAATATTGCAACAGCGAACAAGTAGGTTCTTGGATAGGTACAGAAGGAGCCATGGATTGGGTGAGGAACTTTCTTGTCCGATTAATGAACGATGAATCTATGCAAAAACAGTACAACTTGTCCGCTAGTGATCTGGACTGGCGAGAAGCTCTGTCAAAAACAAGAAAAATGGCAGTCACAAATGACAATGAAGGTGATGGTGATGATGATGACGATGATGACGACGACGATGACGAATCCGTCGTAGATGTCGAAATGTATGCAACAATGTTCGAGACGGCGGTGGAAATGTTGGAAGACACCGGTGCATTCAAGGGGGGAAAATAAAATAAGTTTTCTAATATCCATCGGAAATGCTAGCTTTGCTTTGATTTTGTTCTTCTGATTTTATTATTCTAGGTTTATGAATCAGGTGGTATGGGCTTTCCAAGCACAAGATCCAACAGAGGATTCGATAGAATGTTGTCGGGGTCGTAGATTCCTCTCGCAAGGTTGAATTCGGTCAATGGAAAGCGTTCCAAATACAGAGTCTTGAGTTCCACGGCCTTCCATACAGATGTTGGCTCTTCCAGCTTTGCCCAATGACTCACTGCTTTCATGGGACGTCCAATGTGACGGACAAGGTCTGTGTAGTCTGTGTTGAACAAATTCGTGATATCTGCTCGTTGCTGCGGGTCTTCCGATGGCAGGTAGTTGATGATACCTACCCACGAATACAAATCGTCTGCCGTTCCGGAGGCTGGTGACATTGGTGAGGCCGAACCACACGACCAGCGCTGTTCGATTGGCGAATGTGCGGGGATATTGTTTTCCTCGATTTGTCGAAGCAATTGTGCCATGAATTCCATGTCGTTGTTATTGTTCTTGTCCTGGGTTCCCGTTCCAAAACAAACTTCGAAAACCCATTGCTGACCACCGCAATCAAATTGGAGCAACTCGTCACTTGGCCGTATTTGGTATCCTTCACTATTCTTCCAAAACTCTGCTTCTGCGCTGTTACACCGTTTGACGTGTTCCACGTCCAGGGGGGCGAACGCCAAGAGTGCATCTGTTAAAATAAATAACGAGAACGAAAAAATGGGTTATATACATGTTTCGACTCTTCTGCACAAATGTTTGACTCCCGCTATACCGTCAACCTACCTCGGAGTTCTCCAAACCCCATTCCCTTGACATCCTCGTATACAAACTCTTTTCCATATTCTGCGCACAAGGCTTTCAAAAGATCCGTGAGAGGTTTCTTGGCTTCTTCGCCGTTTGCCGCCGGAGACACGGGTTCTTTTTGTTTCGAGGGATCAAACTCGTCGTTGGTGACGACAATGACAGCGTCCGTGTACGGAATCCACATGAACCGGGTGTGCTTGTGGTCTTCCAGCAATTGGAGTTTTTGGGCTGCGACCTCCTCTCGCGTCAGCACATACGTGTGTTCGATCAGTAAGTGCGCCGGAACACACTCCATGGTAATTTCCACCACAACCCCCAAACATCCAATGGCCAACCGGGCGAGCTCAAAGAGCCGTCCATCCTCTTTCGTAAGTTCGATAGTTCCCTTTCCGGGAGTCACCATCTTGAGCTTGGTAACATACTGATCCACGGGGGCAATCCTCTTTCCGGTACCGTGGGCACCAATTTGAGTGAATCCACCCATTTGTTGTTCGGCGATGGAGGCAAGATTGGGGAGTGTCAAATTGTACGGCCGCAGGGCTTCGATAACCTAACGAAAAAGAAGCAAGGGTGAGTCATACACACAGGTAGATCGAGCGCAACAAATTTTCAAAAAAGGTATCAAACACGGGTTCTAGTAGCTATTCAAAGGCACGTACTTCTCGAACCGGAATTCCGGCTTGAACCGTAATGGTCTTGTTTTTTGTATCAATCTCCAAAACCTTATCGAGGTTGGCCATGCTGATCATTCCGTCCTTGTTGAGGGCGACTCCATTGGGACTGAGCGACGATCCCAGCGGCCGAACCGTTTGTCCTTTTTCCTGGCAATCCTTGACCATTTGTTCTACTTCCGCAATAGTCTCTGGTTCGAAATAATGTTTGTTGGCAACACTGACTTGGTGGGTTCCGCTCCAATTGATGACATCGGTAGTTTCATCGTCGTCGTCGTCGTCCTTTTTTTCTTCGGCTCATGGCGATTTGCGTCGATAGCACCGACGAGAGTCTCGAACGCCAATCGTGATCGTAGTTGTCCGTCCATAACAGCACCGGCACCAAGCGCCATCATAGGCTACCGGAAGCACAGACGACGAAGACCACCAGGGCCTTCCACCATTTGCATCAGTCGTGGCTTGGGATGTCCGACGACGACAAAGCTTCGGCTGCCAAGTCTACGAAGCATAGCGCTTCTTGCTGGCTGCGCCAACCTTCTTGCTGGAATCATATTCGTAGTATTTGTTGCGTCGTACTGTATTCGACATGCTTTCACTTTTCCACTATCAGGAACTAAAGATATTATGGGTTGTTGGTATGTTGTTTTCATAGAATATGAAATAATTGACGTTTGTGATTTTTGGCGGGACGGCAAATCATCAATCATCAACAATCGGGTGAGGTGAGATTGATTCGTCAGCCTCTAATTTTCATTTCTGACCATCGAAGAAAGAGGACGATGACAACTGGTTGGCAGGTCGTACTTATGACTGGTTATATATGATTCATATGCTTCATATCATCGAAAAGGGCCAAGATTCAACGTTAATGCGCCGGAACTTGTGCGAATTCGTCGGACACGACTTGTTTCTCTGCCTAATTTCTGTGAGAACGGCAGGCTCGCCCCCAACCGAGCGCCAGGATTCGATCGTGCAAACGCTTGTGTAGAATTCTACTCTATCTAGTACTGTACAATGAGAAGGCTTTTTGACGCGTTGCAAATCACACACAAAAAGAAAGACTCCAACTCATCTTTCTGATTCTCACGCAATCTCGTGCTTTCATGCGTTGAAAAAGGAAAAGAGGATTTTTCGTTTCGATGTTTCGGTCCTGCAAAATCAGCGAGACGTCGCAGCACGAGTAGTTGTTGGTGGGTGCAATAATAAATTAATTTTCGTCTCACGCTCCCACGCAAAACAACCTAAACCCTAACTCCGCGTTCGGACTTTACTCGCAAATAAAATCGAAATCCTCACTAAGGTTACGAATAGTATAGTCCACAAACAAACCACAACTCGAAAGTACAGTACTTTTTATGTTTGCAGCATTGCGAAAGAAAGTAGATTCCGCATCTGCAGGAATGGAAACCCGCAAACGCAAAGAGGCCCCTTCGGCCGCGGAAGAAGATTCCAAGAAATCCAAAAAGGCGGCGGAAGAAGCTCCTCCTGCTGCTGCTGCTGCTGACGACGACGACGACGTCAAGGTGGAAGATGCCGTTGCCACTCCAGCCGAAGAGGAGACTCCAAAGGTTCTTCCAAAGCCAAGCACTCCCGAGGAATTGGCCCATTGGAATCAAATGTTTTTCAATTTGATGGTATGTATTTGTGTATGCACGACTTTAAATATGCATTGTCATCGTTGTAGTGTTGTTACAGTTCTCTCCATACTACAGTATGTAGAGTGTTCAAAGTAATGCGTTGTCATCATAACTGTTACTGACCTTCCAATTACTCATTGTCTTGTTTTTATTTCATCTATTTGATTCTAAATTACAGCTATACAGAATCAATAATGGGCAACTGTCAATGTCAAGTCCACCGATCGCAAAAACACCGACGTGTACAAATGGATTGTTCAGCTGCGAAAGGACTACAAGGCACGCGAGAGAGATCCCGCGGAATCGACCCTCACGGACGAACAGATCCAGGTCTTGGAGAGCGTCCGTTTTGCCTTTACCACACGGGGCGAGGAACACTGGCAGAAGAACTACGAAAAGCTGAAGGAATACAAAAAGGACCACGGGCACGTGTTGGTTCCACGCCAGTGCGAGATCCCCGGTCTGGGAGACTGGGTCACGAGCCAGCGACAGCAATACCAGGAATACACCAAGGGACGGCCAACACCCCTCACCAAACAACGCAAGGAAATGTTGGACGAGATTGGATTCCAGTTCCGCATTCCGTAATCCGTCCGGAATGGAGCTCCAAGTACGAGGAGCTTCTTGCCTACAAGGAAAAGAACGGGGACACGCGTGTTCCTCAGCACTTCAAGGCCAACAAGGCTCTTGGAAAGTGGGTGGCCAAACAGAGGGAACAATTCAAGCTCCACAAAAAGGGCAAGCATTCCTTCTTGACGCCCGATCGATTGGAAAAGCTCAATTCCATTGGCTTTGTCTGGAGTGTCCGGGGTGAAACGGGAACCACACCCGTCAAGGCTCCTGCCGTCAAGGAAGAAGCGGCGGAAACAGAGGAAGGGGAAGAAAAGAAGGAGATCAAGGAAGAGGGAACTGCTGCCGGCAGCAGGAAAGCGAGCCTGCCGAAAGTACCGCGGTGTAAAAGAATTCACACAGTTCTTGTTGCATTGCGCACGAGGTATACATGCATGTCCGACTGACTCAATCAATAGTAGTAGTCGTAAGCAAAAAGTATTAAAACTAGTTATTCTAAAATAGCTTGACTGAGTAGCGATATGGTCATTTCACGGATCAATCAAAAACCGTCTAAACAGTAGAAGCCTCTACGATCTTGTCGTAGGTGTCCAGAACATCCGTGCTAAGCTTTCCCGTAGCCGCATTGCAGGCTGCCGCAGATACCTCATCGACCGACACGGGAGGTTCCAATGCGATTTTCACAAACCCAGAGGTCACGCTCGCAACCCCTCGGACAAGCCCGGAAGACAAGAGCGCCTCGATGAATTCTCCATAAAAACTTGCGACCCGAGGAGGATTCACTGAAAACGAATCACCTCCGTAAATAAAAGTTCTAGAAATTTGGAAACAACAAAAATTGTACTGGTGAGCATCCAATTGAAAAATGGCGATCATTCGCTGCCGAATACATTTGTTTCCCTCCGTTCAACTCATCATCGACTTACGGCTCAATGAACACGTGCTTGCTATCCGGGAAATAGGACTCGACGGAATCTTGTGAAAAGGATTTTCCGGCCATGTAGTCCTTCAAAAAGTCAATTCCCTTGGCGAATTCTTTCACTTCCGGTGCGCACGGAAATGTACACAAATCGCTCAACACCCGCTGCCTTGGCTCCTCTCGCGGCCAATCCGGTTGCCGCATTGATGGCCTTGTCGCTGGGAGTTCCGATGGATCCAATACACGAGATGACTGCCGTGCATCCCTTGGCTAAGCGACTCGATTTCCTTGGCAATGTCGATTCCACTCGCGGTGGCATCAAAGGCAACGGTTCCAGTCTCGTCCGTTCGTGGAGGTCGATACAACTTCCGACACCCTGGGCCTTCAATTTCGATACCACTCGGCTGCCGACAAAGCCAGATCCACCCAAAACCAAAACCTTTGTGCCCTTGGGCGCTGGAGCTACTTCATCCTCCGCATTGGCAACAAGAGGATTTCCCAACGAAGTTGCGGTCACTCCGGAAACCAACAAGGGCAGGGCAATGGCAGAAGAAACGGATTTTTGAAAGAAGGCTCTTCGCGACGAATCCTCGGGTTTGACATCCACGTCGTTCTTCACGGCCGCAGACTTTCGACGGAGTGGAGAAGCCAACCACCGAAGAGACTGGATAGAAACAATGCAACTGTTTGCAGAAACTTCATGGTTATAGTAGTCTGGAATGGGAGACAATGCAACAAATGCGTTTTGATAGAAAAGTTTTGCTTCCGCAATGTGAGATCCGATAAAAATACTTCTATTGCTAGAAGAAACGTACGAACACGTAAGTGATGTATGGTGTGATTTTGGTAAAACGAGAACCGTTTTCGTTGAAACTACGTAAGCTCCGAATATATGTTTAGATATTTGCGTAAGGTTAGAGTTAGCAATTTGAATTTGGTATTTTGGATGTTTCCAAGTATTAGTTTGTTTCTTTCTCTCTATCTTCATCTATGACAGGAAATGTATTAGGGACTTGACCATTCCTATCCCATTCCCACTCTCGGCGGCAATCTCGAACAGCTTGGTCTCCTAGAAGAACGGCACCCGCGCGATCAAGAACGCTTTGTCCAAGCTAATTGTCCCGGCAAGAGAATGTGCATCCTGAGATTTTAAATTTGGATCGTCGCACGAACCGTGCACCGAGACAGAGAAGGGATCCAGGCGAATCTGTTGCTGGGGAGTGGTACCTGTTGTTCCTTCTTCCAATGTATCCTGAACTGCATTCCTTTTTCTCGCCAATGAGTCCCGGCAGACAAAGGAGAGAGTCGGGCACATCGATCGAGGGTATCGATTGCAAAAGATGGATTAGGGTTTTCCAGTGATCCAAGGGAGTTGCATCATCGCTCTGGGATTTTTTTACGTTATCGGTTGCCGATGCCGCAAAGGCGTGAGCCACACTGGTGGTGTCCCAGCCCTACAATCTGACAGGTAGTCGGGATCGATTCGATACTGCAGGCCAAAGACCTGGTGTCCAAACAAGACCTGATCCAGAATCCACAAGCTTTTTTCGTAGCTATTGGGAATTTCGCGGCGACTTTTGCCTTGGGAATGAACCGGAGTCGAAAAATACTCCACGCGTGCCCGCATACGAACCGGTAACTTGGACTCGGAATCTCGCAATCGAACCAGCGTGCGAATCAGAACCTTTGTCGGCCTTCGGGAACCGCTTGCACCACCAGCATTTTTTGTTGGCAACGTCCAGAAACTATAGACAAATTGGCTCACAAGTGAGGGTGCTCCGTCTTGCTCATCGTTGTCATTCTGCTGCTTGAGAAACGCTTGGTAAACACCTTCTTGCAGACCTTTCTCGAGACACGAACGAGGTGAAGAAAAGGCCTGGGCGATTGGAAGATCCAAGATGGTCACGGAACTCGACGATGCTCCTTGCACCGCTACTTTCTGAGTAGTGCAGGGAAGCAACCACTTGGAGGAATGGTGACCGGGAAGCTGCAAGAGCGTCTCCAGCGTCTCCGCAGTGGTAACAATGGTTGCCGAATACTTTGCCGCAAGTTCCAGGGCCCTTGCATCGTTTCGAATCAATGTGACTCGAGGAGCCAAATCTTTTGTGGGTGGGGATATTTTGACGGTAGCGCCAGTCTTGGACATCTTTGAGTAATATTTCTGGCAGTTTGGCCGGGAGGGAAGAGGATTGCAGTGACTTTGGTGTTGACTGGTAAACGACGGAACATGCCAAATCTTGAACATCCAGGGACGATTGTTGCCTTCTATAATGTAGGGCTACCGGTTTGCCTTACCTTTCCGTAACTTTTCGGCAATAACTGACTCTTTGATTCTGTACCGATAGGTTCCCTTCCCATTCTCGATTGATCGCTTGTGCATGAAAGCAGGCCCACCGGACAAAAGGCACTCGCAACGCTTTTTTCACCATCAAAGCCAACCAAATAGCGCGACTTGTAGGAATCGTGAAACTTATCGACTGCCTTTCGGTACAAGGCCTGCTCGCTCGAGATCATTTGATTGAGTTTCCCCAATTCTTTTCGTTGTGCTAGAGTCCGTTTGGAAGTTTGTTTGGAATTCGAGGTGAGCTGCAAGTACCTCCGGTGGTGACCTAGTTTCAGGGTAGAACGGGAGGGGTCATCGATTTCATCAATCGCCGTTTGCGCCTTTGTGTCGGCGTCTTTTGATCCTTCCACACTTCCAGATGTTACATCGAGATGATCTTTCATTCCGATGGATTCATAAAAGTTTTCAAGCAGCTTCGACTTCTGGATCAACGTCGATTTCGTCTTTGGAACAGTTGTGTTGTGCCCTCCTCCAGTCGTTGTCTCGTTCATTGTGGATAACAAAACCTGGGTCGACGGGAGCGGACGGTGAGCCCTCCTCTGAGAAGACGATGCAAAGGTATCAAATGCATGTTTCTGATCATAATAAGCATTTTCCAAAAAATCAAGATCGTCTTCGGTTTGTGGAACCACCAAGTAACGACGTCGTTTTCGACCCATGTAGAAACCAGACGACGCCCTCCTCTCTCCTCTATTGCTCTCGCTCATTGTCAAATGAAAACTTTTCACCTATTTTCCCAAACCATTGTTACGTAGAAATGTCTTTGTTGGATGCCACACTCGATCGAAGACAGAGTAATGTAGATGATGGAGAAATGATTGATTGGAGAGAAAAAATAATCTCAAAGAGCCCGCGCCCATCACCCAAAAGATGGATTTTCTCAACGGGGGCAGTTTTGGGGGTACATACTTTGGGTTCAAGGTGCGCGTTTTCTAAAAACCAAAACGCCATCATCTTCTTCACTTTCTTTCCTTTCCTCGTTCTTCTCGCATGATGATTCAACAATTCTCTCTAGTTCCATTCATCGATGCTGATGTCACTCCGATCAAATTCACCTAATTTCGGCACAACGGTTGCTGCTTCTTTCGGATCAAAACTACAAAACGTTACTGTATCACAAATCAAAACCAATCAAGGGAAGCTCGGATTGTACTCGATCATATTGAGACAATCGCGATCCCTATAGTATGACAAGATTCTATCGCCTCGCTCTCCTCCTTTCGGTGTTAAATGCCATTTTTCTATCGACAGTTTTGGGATTTTTGCCCGTGAAAATATTATCGACGAGAGGTAATTGCGAAGCTGTCGTTCGTACGCTTGGGGAGCCGACAACAATACGTCCGAGACAGAAAGATCACTGCCTTGCGCAGTTCGAAGGATGCGGAAGGAATTCCGCCCTCACCTGATAGATTCCTTGGACTCTGTCTCAGATCATTGAGGAGGTTGCCAGGCACACTGCCACTCGAAGAGGGTATACATGCCCTCCTCACGACAATCCAAAAGGCACCCGCAAGTGCGGTCCAATTCGCCGAATCGAATCGACAAAAAAGGCTCTTTGATAGCACTCGATTTCACGAGACAATCCAAACCTTATGTCTTGGCACCGGTTGCCAAGTCGGTGGAAGAGGTGCACTCGGAATACGCGCTGGTGGAAGAAGCTGCCTTGTTGATAACGCCGGAGAAAACGAATGGGAGTCCAATCCAAGATGCCGATTTGCACCCAGATCTACCGTGTCCTCCTTTATATGCAGCAGACAGTGGTCCTTCCGATACAAACACAATTCCCCTGACGGACGATGACGAATGGTTGGATTTGGCACCCGAACAGTTTACGGCAGAGCACATACTCCAAGCCGAACAAGTGATGAAAATGTTGTTAAGTATTCGCGACTGGAGCCAGCAAGAAAAAATACAAACCTGGACGCCAACAATGGCACAAATCGGATCCACCATTGATCAAGAGGACAATGTTCTTCCAGAGGTTTATAATGACATTGCCGGAAACATTGAAATCGTCCGCGTCAAGTCGCTTGCCGACAAGTCGGCCTTCACGATTCGAGTCAAAGACAATCGATTTCCCGTCCTGCAATTGCTCAACGATCAGGAACAAAAAATGTTGGACAGGGGTGCCAAGGAACTGGATAAGGATCTAGTGGCCATTCGCTCCGAAATTGATGAAACGACGGCACAAATTCTGTCCTCGCTGGGGCAAAAGATATTGAGCGCTTCCGCGAGTCTCGATCACGGACTGGAGGTTGCGGCACGCCTCGATGTGCTCATGGCAAAGGCCGCGTATTCGGCAAATCTGAACGGGGTGGTACCCACCGTCCAGACGGGCGGCGAAATTCTCATTGAGGATTTTCTCCATCCCGTCCTGCTGACGACAATGGTCGATCGAGATCTCGTCGTTCCGATCGATCCTGCGTCTCTCAGTCCGACACGGGAGAGAGTGCTCTGGTCATCAGTGGGCCGAATGGTGGTGGAAAAACCTTGTCCATGAAGTCCTTTGGATTGGTTTCCCTGCTCATAAAGCTTGGCATTCCAATCCCAATCAAACAGGGGGGAAAGAAACCGAGAGTTGATTACTTTGACGAAATCTTTGTCAATGTCGGAGACCAACAGAGCGTCCTCGACGGAGAATCGACGTGGACGTCTATCCTAAATTCAGTGTTCTGTCATGATTCAACGAATTTCCGAAACTCACCAAGAGGGTGCTAGTCCCCTCTCACCTTGTCTTGCTCGACGAGCTGGGTACCGGTACCGACCCAGAATCGGGTGGAGCGGTTGCACAGGCAATTTTGGAAGAGCTGATTGCCAGCTCTTGCAAAGTCGTCGTCACAACACACCTTCCCCGTCTCAAGACTCTGTCCTACAACAATGACAAAATAGGATGTGCGGCCGTCCTTTTGGATTACAGCGATTTTTCGACGTTCAAGCGCCCGAGCTTTCATTTGGAATACGGTCTCATTGGAGAATCGCATGCTCTGAATGCCGCATCTCGGTGTGTTCCTTCCCTCCCCGAACACGTTTTGACGAGAGCTTCGGATCTATTGAACGATGTCAACGAAGAGGAAGAAAATTCTACCCAAAACAGTTACATCCAAGCTCTGACAAGTTCCATGGAAGAGCATCTAGAGCGAACCAGAATCGCAACATCGTCGATAGAAGAAGATGCCGAAGATTCGTCACAATGCCGACAAGCTATGGTATCTCTGGCAAGTTCCTATGCGTGTGATCTCGACCGCAAGCTGGATTATCTCGAAGCCGCCTTTCAAAAGATGAAAGCTAACGGGAAATCCGAGTACGAGATTGTTGGGGAAACACTCTCGGAACTCAAAGTCGTTCGAAAACGAATCATCAGTCAACAGGAAAAGTTAGCGCAAAAGGGACTCAAAGTATTGCCACCAGATCCGCAAGCTGAGCCCTGGAGAATCAGTTATCGTAATTTCGATTGGCGAACTTGGAAGGCTGTCACAGCAACGGTCTTGGAAGATGGATCAATTGGCAATGGCTCCTTAGAACCGAACCAAGTTTTGGTAAGGCCCAATTTTTCTTCGCTCGACCTGACCGATGTCGTGATGGCCGGTATTGACCCGATGAACGACAGACCTTTGATTTTACAGCGCCAAGAAATCGCCTATTTGGGATTATGACAGCATCTATGACGACAGTTCCTTCCAATCCAAGCCGGCAACCAGCATTTCGAATTCCAAGCAAAAAGTCAATTCCCTTCTTTCCACGCTCGATTCGGTGTACCAAGAAAAAGAATGGCAGCAACGCACCGAAAAAGAAAGCAGGATCAGGAAAAAAGTTCCAATCCTCAAGAGCACGAAAAGCAGCAAACAAAGGAAAGAAAAAGAAATAGCAATAGTAACAAAAAAATCATAAATAATAGACGCCTTTTTTCACTACTTCTTCGTTTCGTTCAAAAATCGCATAATCCGACTCACTCGACCACTTCACAACCATGCTCATGATTTTGGGATTTTTCTTCTGATTTGCTTTTTCAATTATTTTCAATTTTCACTTTGTGGATCATGTTGTGTTGTTCATCAAACCATTGGAAGGGATTCGTTGATGTAGTTCGATGAAAGGAGTACAATGCTGCCCTTTTATCTGAGAGATTCTCGACATGCAGCATCCAAAAAGGGAACCAAGAGGCCACGATGCGATGAAATTCCGCCTGGCGATTGCGGCGGTCCAATCCAGAGCGCAATCATCAACGATTTGATTTGTCTGAGGAAACGATTTCGACAAGCATTGGTCGATTACACGAAAGACCATCCTGATTCGTTGTCATTATGGAAACCTGGTGCTGTCTTCTCGGTTTTCAAAGAGGTCTTTCGATCTTCGAAAATCGGGATGCTTCATCTCTTGCCGCCGGCCCGATGTGACAGAGAAGCGTATTCGCAACTAATCTATGGGGCGTGTTTGTCGCTCTTTAAGGAATCCTTTGGGAAAATCCAACGTTCGCTGGGACAAATCGAAGATGACAACGACAGCATCGATCACTATAACGATACAGGCTTCGCTATATTTCTTCTGCTTGCCTTGTTTGAGACAAATCCTCTGCCTCGAGAAATCGACACGGAAAATCCACTCGAGCTTTTGCCGATTGGCTTAAAATCCCTAGATGATCCCCGGACATCGAATCGGCGGTGCTTTTCAAAAAATATTCGCATCGATCGACAGCACTTTTGCCTGATGCTCAGGCTGAAAGAACTGGCCCTTGCCAGAAAAGCGGATGGCGAAGGGTTGTTTTTCGAATTCCAAAGACATTTACTGAAAGAATCCGCGTCGAGGCAGAATACTTCCCAAAACAACACAGAACCAGGATTCTTGGGAAATTGCAGCTATGGAATGTCAACCGATATTATCGAGGTTTTGGAACGAATAGTTCCCTTTTTCGAATTGTGTGAATACACGGGGCCGGTTGGAGCTGAAGCGTTTGCGGGTCATGCGGAGTATCCACATAATCTTTCAATAAATCGGCAGAGTGACAGCAAGGCGACTACGACGACAGCTACAGAACACGAACTCTATCGCATTGATTCTTCTAGTGAAAAGTCGCATGAAATAACAGCTTTGCTACAAAAGTACAAGGCGAGTGTAACCGCGATACGGATACCACAATCGAAATCAAATCGAGTCAAACGTCTGCAGAGTAACCTCCGACCATTATTTTCGCAACACGAGAACATGCGAGCCGATGACTCTATCATGATTGATATTGACTCAACTTTTCAAACCGAAAGTGATCCAAACGATGTCGAAATTCAAGAAGATCACGGTGACAGCGGACTTGGTGGCTTTGATGATACCCAAAACGAATCCGAATCATTAGGACGTTCAAACGCTCTGTCACAATATAAACTTGTTTTGGACAGGCGTATCAATGCCAAGCTGAAAAACGCGCTGCATGCCTCTGTGACGACTCTTTTAACGAGAAATCAGCTTTTGTTCCCAATATCCGACATTGCCAATGGCATTCCGAAATCCTCTCTGGACGCAGATGATGTTTCTTCGATTGGCCATGGCGGAATATCGATGGCGACTCGCAATAAGAATATTGCGTTAAGGAATTCTCGATTTGCGAAGGAGAGATCAACAACGAAAGCAACTACGAAACAAAGCCTAGCGAACGAGTTTTTGACTTTCAAACAAACAGCAGATGCTTCGTCAGACGAAGAGAGTGTTGACTCAGAAATAACTGTTTCGTCCTTTTCGGAAGAAGACGAGATATCTGTAGCAACATCCGCATTTGGAAAACGAGCCTTGAAAGATCTATTACAGAATGTTGCTGACGATGACATCGATGTGGATGGAAAGAAACGGAACAGGAAGAAGCGCAATCCAGGGCGAAAAAATTCCAAGAAGCGACAGATTAAAGAAGACTCACCAGATAAAGAGTTGGAGGAGGAGGATGGGGTCATGTCAACAGCGACGTCTGCATTCGGTAAAAGGGCTTTGGATGATTTATTGAAAAATGCTGTTCAAAAAGATGACACTGATAAAAAGAAAACATCAAAACCAAGAAAAGAAAAGCCCCAAACAAAAAGAAAGAGTTCGACGAAAGAATCATCTTTCGAATCTAAACGTAAGAGCGTTAATGATGAAATATCGGTGGCAACATCCGCTTTTGGGAAAAGAGCTCTGGATGATTTATTAGAACACGCCGATTCTGATGGTGGCGAAGAAGCATCCGTAGCAACATCTGCTTTCGGGAAAAGGGCGTTGGATGATTTATTGAAAAGTGCCGATTCTCGCTCAAAAAGGCCAGCGTCAACAGCGAAAACTGCAAAGAAAGCTACAAAGAAACAAAAAACAGGAAAAGCCTCTACCAAAGAACCTGAATCGACACCAAAGGGTGGTGACGATGAAATATCGGTAGCAACATCTGCTTTCGGGAAAAGGGCTTTGGATGATTTATTGAGAAGTGCCGATTCTCACACAAACAAACCAGCGCCAAAAAAGAAAGCTACGAAGAAACAAAAAACAGGAAAAGCCTCTACCAAAGAACCTCAATCGACACCAAAGGGTGGTGACGATGAAATATCGGTAGCGACATCTGCGTTTGGGAAACAGGCTTTAGACGATCTCTTAGAGGATATTGCCGAAGACTAGACTAAGATTGAATTATAATAAATGCCAGAACATCGTTCATATGTTTCAATGTCGTAGCTCCGTTATCTGTTCAATTATTTCCTTTTGGCCTTCTTCTTTTTTGAAGATTCCTTCGGAGCTTTTCGTTTGCTTGAGGATTCGGGCAAAAACGAAGGGCTCAAAAGATCAATCACTAGTTCGCGTTGATAGGCCTGGGCCTCACGAACCCACACTCTCACTCTGATTTTATCAAATACCTGAATCGAGATCTTGTCGTCATAGACAATTCTGTTTTCGTCGGGAAGACGACGCAATTTTGGGTCATCGTGGGATATGGGAATTTTGACCTGCCCTTCAATGCCATATTGAGGCACCATGACACGAATCGATGGATCGCTTTTCTCTGCCGTTTCGACATCCAGGACGTATCCATCTTCTTCTTGAGGATTGTTCGAGAAAAGAATAAGTGTGTGAAGCTGCACACTGGCTCGACCAGCCAACTGTGCAGCTCTGTGTCTTCTATTCATGTTGGAACACAAATCGTGAAGGTAAGATTTCGAAGATAGATGGGATGGAAGCGGTGCGATATTGATAGCAGCTGCAAGTAAACGATGCACACAAACATCCGCATATCGTCGAATAGGAGACGTAAAGTGTGTATAGACCGGAGCTGCGAGACCGTAATGGTGCCAATCCATGGGTCTAAATTCACCCGAACAGAAGTATTGAGCGGGTGACATGCATCGTGTGGACAAGATTCGGAGCAATTTGTTGAAATATGGCTCACTCTCCAACACCGCTGCATCCAGTGAATCCGCGAGCCTCTTGGAGTTTTCAATGTCAATCTCGAACCCTCTGCATCTAGCTTTGCTAATAAGGCCTTCAAACATGGCTCGGTTTGGCGAAGGATGCCTTCGCAGCACGGACAGCGTAGGGTAGTTCCGAAGAATTTTCTTAGCTACCGTAATGTTTGCCAACAACATGAATTCCTCCACGAGCGCGTTCGCCTCCATCAAGGTATATGCTTGCACGTCTGTTGGATTCAAAGACTCGCTATCCAGGACGAATTTGACTTCCGGAGATGCAAGCGTCAGTGCACCAGCATCGATTCGTTTCCTTCGAAATTTGCGAGCCAGAGAGGCGAGCCTTTTCACAGCACCCACCTGCGGGTCATCGCTGTGTGTATCGGGCTGATCAATAAAACTCTGGGCTTGCTGATAGGTGAGCGCGGCAATGGAATGAATCACCGTCTTCTTAAAGTCGACGTCCACAATTTCGGCATCCGGCGTCACTTCCCAGATGACCGAAAAAGCATATCGATCCACATTGGCTCTCAAACTGCACAAGTCGGTTGTCAAAAGCGCGGGCAACATATCGAGACGTTTGTTCACGAGGTACGTAGATGTGGATCGGTTGGCAGCCTCCAAGTCCATCGCACTACCGGGTGCAACATAGTGTGTGACATCGGCAATGGATACACCCACCTGGTAGTTGCCATTCGGGAGAACGATGCAATGCAAAGCATCATCAATATCCTTACATCCGGGTGGATCGATGGATAGGACGGGCAAATGGCGGAGATCCAAACGGTCGGGAACCATTTTGACCTTGTAGTCGTTGGGAGGGAGGCATGCCAAGACGGCAGCCGGAAAGGGTTCGTGAGCAATCTTGAATTGCTGTAGCAGGACTTCCGTTTCCACGTCCTTGGATCCGGCAGGTCCAATCGTTTCCACATAATGCCCCAGTGGATAGGCGGAATACGAAGGCCACGAATCCATCGTCACGACGATGCGTTGCCCCAAAAATCGTTCGCGCTGGGAGGTTCGAATCAGAATGGGAGGAATTTTGGAATCCGTCGGAAAAAAGACACACGTCGAGCTTCCATCGGAATGTTCTCGCTCGTGCTCCAGAGCGATTTGTTCCCATTCCGATTGCTCCGATTTGGATTTTTTGGCGGCCGATGCAAAAATGGAACCGCTGTAGCTGGCAAAATTTCGTCGCAATATCCCAACCACCTTGCCCGTGGGTTTGAGATTCTCGGCCACATCCTGCACATTGATGGTATCCGGAACATTCGAGAGGTCTTGTTGCGTTGGTTCCGCCGTTTCGTCGGCAATTTCTACCGTTTTGCTCTTGGTTTGTTCGGGCTGCTCCTTTTTGGAGGAAATCCACTTTTCCAGCGAGTGCAACTCGATGGCCACGGTATCCCCATCGATGGCTCGGTTGCGATCGCTTCCACTCTCAATGGTAATAGCGATCCGTTCTTCGCCCCTTCGAATGGTCACATAAGCCGATTTGGAGTCTCGTGCGGATCTCAGAATGCCCCTGTAGTAACGACCCGACTTGACACCCAGCGTCAGGTCGGCCTGTCCCACGTGAGGTGAAAAGACATCCACATTGTTTTCTTTTTCCGACTTTGTTGTGCTGCCATATTGGGCCACCAAGTCCGTGAGCGATAAATCTGGATGCAGACTGTCGAGTTCCTTGGCCCAGTTTCGAACCGACATGGCCTCGTAAGAGTGCTTTTCGGTCTTGGCAATTTCCCGCGATGCCTTGTCGTCCGTCAGCAAAATGACTCGAAAGTTGGAGCCCTTCAAATGTTCTCCAAACAAATTGGCCACGTTTCGAATTCGGGCATCGTTTTCGTCATTGATAGTGGAAGTGTCTTCGACGTGCGCCGTTTGGGAATGGTGCATGTCGGGAAAAAAGACGCAAAACCGATTGTGGTGCTTGTCCCCCACCTCGCGGAGCAATTCGACGGCACGATCGTAGGCCACCATGCGGTTTGCCCGGCACTCCAACAGAGAAGTCTGGGGAAAGACCAGATTCGGCATGACCTTGTGGGATTGTTCCAAGACATCGAGGTTGTGCAGCAACACATTGGTATCGCAAACCACCAAAGCATTCGGCTTTCCCGCCTTGAGCAAACTCAGCAGATGGTTCGTGTCCTCGATGGTTCGTGGTTTTGCGACGGTTGCCTCCTTGGCACGGCGATTGGTTTTTCCCTCGTCAACATAGTAGCATCCAAACCCAAGATCGTCCCGCAAATATCGCTCGGAAACCGATTTGATAATCTTGCCCTTCTTTCGGGTTTGTCGGAAAAATGCGGGTCGGAGATACAGCGAGGGTGCCGAGAGAATATCACTCGTTTCTTGATCGTCGTCAGAGTGTTCGTCTTCCATCATTGTTGATTTGATTTATCTTTGTCTTTCAATCAGGAAAGTAATCAATGGAGTTGAAGTATTGTCAATAGCGTAGATAAGAGAAGGGATGATGTTGTTGCTTTTTCAAGATTTTCAAATCGAAGACAAAACAGAGAGTTGCCCGCTTTCAAGCTCGAAAAATGAAAAACCTAAAAAAATGGTGCGGGAAAATGAAATTGATGGTGAGAGCTTGTGATGGAAATTTGACATCCGGGACTCACTTGTTTTCAGTCACAAAACCCAGAATTTTGTTGGAGGGTGGAAAGAAAACCAGTTTCGAATGGAATCGAATGAGTCGTGGACGAATTTTTGAACTTGGACCGAACGAATCGAATCGTAAGATGAAGTTTTTCTCGCATTTTTCGATTACGTACTCACCACGCGTAACAACTCCAAACGGAGTCTTCTTCTACATCATCATCATCATCCAGAACGAGACAATGCAACTTCCAGAATCTGTCATATATGTTGTTGCATCTCCACAAAAGGATACAAAAGCACAAAGAACACCATCCCACTCGCCTCACTAATTGCTGACATCACTCCCAACCACTTTCGAAAATGTACTTTTTCCAGAGAAAACTGATACCCTTCCTCCTGGTTTGTCTCGTCACATTGTGTCGACCTCAAACTTGCAACGCGGGAGAACTGAACGACCCCACCGAAATATTACAACAGTGGGTATCCCAGGCTCGAGCACAATACGACAACCTTCCGGATCAGGGAAAATTTTGCACCGGCGCCGTGGTGGGCTACACAACCTCCAAACTGGCGGTCCGATCCGCAGTCAAATTCGTCAAGATTGCGGGGGCGACCTTTGTGGCCACGGAGGTCCTGGATGCCGCCGGCATTTTCGAGATTGAGCAGTTTGCGGATTCGGCCACCCAGGAAAACATGAAGCAGAGGGCCCTCAGCAAAATTAATGATTTGCGAAAGGCCATTCGAACCCGGTTGGACGGAAAGAATCTCAAGAGATGGATGGAGTCGGACAAAATGGGCACGCTCGGAGCGGCGACGGGAGCTTTCTTTGGGTTTCTTTTATAGAACTTCTTAGTTCATAACAGAACTATCGGCATGGTATTCGGATTGTACAAATTCATCGATATGGATATCATTGGGTTTCGATTCGAATGAATCTATGAAACGGGAAATTTCACCAAACTAAAATTAAAATTTTGCAAAAATTAAAAACTACAATGCTCTTGATAGAATCTTCGTTGCATCCAAACCCACATGAGACATACACAGATCCCGACTGACTATATTATGTTAGACACTTGCAATACCCCCAATGACACCCAGATCAATTGCACTCGTCAAATCCCAAGCACCGGGGTGAATCTCGACCTTGTCGTTTTTATAGCTCATTGGTTTTCGATTCCCGTTGCTGGTCATCCTGGGCTCTACCATGAGCCGTCCCGATCCCGCTGGTGGGAGTGGCGGTATTTTCTTGGAGGCGGCATTGACGGCTTCCTTCAATTCAGTCTTTTTCTGGGCCAAGAATCCGAGAATCTCCGTGACTTCGGAAGATTCCTTGATCATTCGATGGCTCTCAACATCCTCCGAGGTTCGAGTCAACAACAAATTGAACTTGGTCGAACAGCTCTCGCAGCAAATCAGTCCCCCCTGGCCCGCCAGTGGGGCACGATTCCTCGCTATCGTCGCTAGTTTCTTCGGGAAGCGGCCTCCAGGTAATGTCTTTGGAAAAAATCTCCGCGCTTCGGTCGACCTGTGCTTCGACCACTTTTTCCTCTTTCTTTTCTTCTTCAGGTGCCTGCTGTGTCTCTTCTTCCTTCTGTAAACAAAATATCACCAGAATTAGTCCGTGTTACACCAGTTGCAATCGAACGAACAAGTAGGAATGCAATGTATTCGAAGCGAAGTCCAAAGCATCGAACAAGCAGCAACAGCTGTATCCACTAACTTACCTCATCAAGATTAACATTCTTCACATTGGTGGAATCGATCACATCTTGGAGTTTCTTTTCCAACTTCTTGTCCCGATGATTTTTGTTGGCCAGCTTTGCCCGACGGATACGTTCTCGAAGGTACTTGATCTCTTTTTTCTTGAGCATGTACTCTTCTTCCGTCATCCCCAGACGCTTGAGTTTTTGCAAGAGAATCGTCCGATTCCGCGCTCGGACAGCCCGCAGCAATCTTGGCCTTGTCGGCGCTGGATCTTCGCTTTCCGAAATTCCATGGCTTGTTTCCCGAGTTGGCCTTGGAGATCCGGCTTTTGGAAAGATTTGTGTGGGCGTAACCACCCTTGTCTGTCTTGCGCGTGTACGTGGGTCGTGACTCCTCTTCTTCGTCAATCACAAAGACCTTTTTTCGTCGGCGCTTGGGCTTGCTCAAGGGGACGAGGGAAGCCTCTTGTGCATCGGATTCGCTCTTTTGGGAATCCGGCTCGGGGTCTGCCTTGATGCTGCTTACCATTGTCGATTTCGATTCCGTCTGGAGACCACTCGTCGCTGTCTTTCCGTTTGCGTGAAGGTTCGTCGAGGCATCTTCTTTCGTTTTTGGTAGGTGTGTATTAGGATTTACTGGAAAGATCGACACCACTCTTCTCTACGCAGCTTTCAGCATTACAAGATTGGTTGGTCGATCCGGTTGTCGTTTAGTCGATTCGATTCGTGGGTTCTCGTCGCAGGTACAGTCACCCTCTTTCGAATATAGCTAAGCGATAAACAATCTCAAATTGTTTCGAGCACGTTTTCTATCATCTCACTGCAAGAAACTGGAACGACTGATTTCGTTGAGATTTTATTTGTCCTCTCTTTCCATCACCGTAGGGCAGTTGGATCGAGTCTCTAAAAGCTTTGGCAGCTTGATCAGGATAGATTCTTCGAATTGACAGGTATGTGCATTAATGGTGTCGAATGATAAGTCGATTGATTTGGTTGTTGATTTTGGAGCGTTGTCAAGATCCCTAAAGCTTCCCCTAAATTATCCCCCAAATATTGACCAAAACCCCAACTCTAATTCGAGTTTATATGACTAAACGGACTACGTCATCGAAAAACACTCATCTTCGAATAAGTCATCAAAGCATGCCCAAAACGTTACGAATGAATCAATCAAAATCAATCAATCGGATACCGTAATCAATCAGAAACGCTGATCAGAAGCCACCTGTTCTCGACGACACGAAAGTAAAATCGACACAAACACTATCATCCATAGCTCTTACAGCAGTATCACAACTATTAGAATAGAGTTCATCTCAAATCATCCTTTGACGTATCACAATAACAACAATACGCAACACCAAAATGAAATCCTACGGTCTTCTTCTCGCTAGCCTTTTGTGCTCTACTCAATATGTGTCAGCTTTCCGATCATTCGTTTATCGGTTCGACACAAACTCAATTACAGGCACCGAAGAGCGATTCCTCGTTGAAGATGATTGACAGTGAAGTATTACCGGAGACGAATCGGATAGTCATGCGTTTTGAATTTTTTGTGTATACCTTTTCCTAATCGATTATCGAATTTTTCCTGTTGTGATGGTATTTTTGTTTTGCAGCGAATATTATTATTGGGGGAGCCATTGGCGTTGGTGGGTTTAGTTGCGGGCATCGGTATGCTCACATTCGCCGAGGCGCAGGGAGAGCGAGCAAAGGAACGTGGAGGAGGTTTGTCCGAGAACATGTCCACCCAGCTCACCGGTATGTTGATGGAGGATGTCGAAGTCAGCTCCGTCGAAGATCTTGGATCGCTGACGAGTCAGCTCGAAGCAGGCGCTCAAGGAGTCTGGTGGTGCCAAAGATGAAGAATTCGAAATGACGGAGGAAGACGTAAAGAGACTGGAGGAGGAAGCCGACGATGGTTGGTAAACAAAAGGTTCCTTCAAGAGGTACCTCCTCGTTTCCCAGAATCGACGCGATTTGTCGCCTAACATTTAGTTACCGTGGATCGAATGCCCAATGCTTCCTCGGTTGAAAACAACATCACACTTCTACTACTACAATTCTACGCATTGAAAAATCATGACAACCTAACGCAGATGCAGAATCACTGTTGGCAAGGCCAATGAAAAAAGAATAATTGAAAATAAACTAAGCCAACAATCGAAATCCACGTGAACTATAGATCATCGCATCTCGTCGATGAAGCTTTTGAAAAACTAGGTATTATATCTTTTGAAAAAGTATACAGTATTCATTGTGTCGTACAGGGAGAAATTTTGAGTTCGTAATATTGCTATTCGACGACACCAGGATCGCTTGAATGCGATCCATTTTCATCATTTACTCTGTAACTAGCGAAGACTGCAAAACCTATGGCGATGGCGATGGCGATTCTTTGGCACCACCAACTACGACCCAGAGAGTCCAGAACTTCCACTGAATTCCAATACTACAAAGTTGCTGATGCCATCATCGTTCAATAGCCGACAGTAGTTCTATAGCATTGGAGACCAGAACACGACGGCGACCATCACCTTCCAGGAAAATGATTTAGGCCGAGGTTCTTGGACTACCACCAAGAGCCAAGAGCTACTAGTTCCTGCTAGGAAGCAATGTTTTGTTCAAGTTTACACTATTCTTCCATGATGGTACTTTTTAGAACTTGGCATCAAACTGCTCTCAACAGTACGATCTGCTGGATTTTAAAAGATTCATCGAAGGAGGAGTCTGTCAGTCATTAATGACGGCAGTCTTGTTTTCTCAATTTGGCATTGGTGGACTTCGCGTGTAACCTCGCGCAAACACCTACGTCATAGGCAAAAGAAATACAGAAACAAATTCGTTTGGGCATCTGGAACGAAAAAAATCTTGGAATTCTGCTGCAACGACACCCGAAGCACCAATGATATGAACCGAAAATTCGACGAATCCAAGATTCTTTACGGTATTCAAGTGGCGCAAAATGAAAGATGTCACACACTGTAACACAAAGCATTCGTACTTTTTCATTATTCGTATTCCGAAAACATTAAAATACTACAACTTGGTCTTTGTCGAGGATATTTCATCTCAAGAAGACCACGACAACAAACAACTTCCCTACTAACCGGCGACCAAACTCTTTCATGATGCGGTCTTTGTCTCTTGGAGTGTGCCTCTTGACACTTCCCAATGTCGCGGCATTTCTTCCGCAAAATCCGGCTTCTATCGGTTCGACAATGGCACAAATGACGCAAACGCAGAATCTGGCTTGCCCCAAAACATCGCCATACGCTTCCTTCCGGACCATCTGTCATTCGACATCGTCGGACGAAGAAATTGGTGTTTCTTCGGCCGATGTGGATTCCGACGAAGACGCAGAACAGCGGTTGGGAGATGAATTCGACGACGCCAATGGCGTCGACGGCGGCGAATTTGCGCTTGGCGACGGCGCAGATCGCTGGAATGGTTTGCTTGCCAGTACCGGTCTCGAAGGAAAATTGAGACACGTAACGGATCTTCCCGATGAACGGACAGTGAGCACCTTTGACATTTTTTGCAACCGAGAACTGAAAATGCAAAACCTTGCGGCAATCGGCTTTGATATGGATTATACGCTGGCTCGCTACCAACAACCTGCATTCGACAAGCTTGCATTCGATGGTGCCAAAGAAAAATTGGTGGCCAAATTGAAGTAAGAATCTTGCGTCTTTCTGCTTGATTTGTGGAAAAATCGGTCGATCGGCCATTGATTATTTCCTTGTGACTTTTTGTATTCGGTCATTTTATTTTGATTGCTAAATTTCCATGCTCTTGTTTCCCACAGTTATCCCAAGGAGGTCCTAGAGTACGAATACGATCATGAGCGGTGGACTAGGGGTCTGATTATCGATACGGAAAGGGGTAATTTTTTGAAGATTGACAGACACAAATATGTTCGTGTCGCCTACCATGGTTTGGACAAGATGGATTCGACCACGAGAAAGGTTCTGTATTCCAAGAATTTCAACAAGGTGGAAAGTTTTTCGGAAAAATCATACGTTAACATGGATACTCTTTTTCAGTTTGTGGATGCCCATCTTTTTGCCTTGCTGATCGATTTGAAGGACAACGGAGAATACGAATTTTTGGATTTCAAAACATACTCGGAAATTTATCGCGACATTCGTGAAAGTGTTGATTTGTGTCACCGGGATGGTGTCATCAAGGACGAAGTCGCAATCAATCCAGAAAAGTATCTTGTTCTGGACGAAGGCATGATTCCGATGTTGAGACGGTACAAGGAAGAAGGAATGAAAGTGTTTTTGTTGACAAACTCTTTCTGGGAATACACATCGACCGCTATGAATTTCCTGTAGTAAGTTCGAAAGAATGGCATTTTTGCTTGCAGCTGAAAGATTGGATTTCAACTCGATGATCAGTTCTAACTTTGCAAATTCTCTCTTACTCTTTTCTTTTTTCGACGAGCAGTCACGGTAAGAAGGTGGATGATGAATTACAAAAGAAGAATGAATGGCTCGAACTTTTTGATCTAGTCATCGCTGGATCTTGCAAACCAGCATTTTTGCTAGATCCGTACCTTCAATTATTCCGAGTAAACATGCAAGATGGTTCTCTGAAAAACACCGATGGCGTTTACGAAATGAACGCCCTCCCCAACGGAGCCGCTGACTTTTTGAAGGAAGGCAAGGTGTTCCAGGGAGGAAATTGGCAGCATCTTCACAAGATGATGGGTGTTCGAAGTGGAGACGAAGTATTGTATGTCGGAGATCACTTGTATTCGGATGTCCTTCGATCGAAACGAACACTCGGCTGGAGATCCATGTTCATCATGCCGGAATTGGAAGACGAAATGAAAGTATTTTCGCAGACGGTACCCCTCCGAAAGAAAATCGAATACCTAAGGAGACTTCGCGAAGAACTGAGCCGAAAGGCGGAAGAAATCCGCTTTTCGAGTGATTTGGAGGATCCTTCGGTGCAGCAGCTCTTGCAAGAAATGGACGAAGACGAAGCGGCTATCAAAGCTACTTTGTCACCGCTCGTGGACCAATGGCACAGATCCTTTCATCCCTTGTGGGGAGCCATGTTCAATGCGGGCTATCAAGACTCGCGTTTTTCGTTTTTTGTCCAGAACTATTCGTGTTTGTATACATCCAGAGCATCCAATCTGGGTCTAGTATCCACAAAGAAATCCTTCCGGACGGTGATGGAGTCGGTACCCAACGACCGACTTGTGTTTGATTCCCAAACAACGCTTGACGACACGGATCCTTGGGAGCAGGCCTAATTCTCAGAAACCACTAAATTTTAGTTTCCTCTCTTTCCGAAATAAAAAATAATGCTATCTAGAAATTCTATTTTATACTACACTATCTTACAAGATTTACTTTTATTTGAGTCTCCCGCATTTAATTGTATTGTAATTCAAACTTCTTTTCTTACTTTTTGCAATATGTACAGCCTCTCGCATCCCTTGTCTTTGTCACCCGGTGGCCTCGTAACGTCCAGAATGTCGATTAATATCCACTCGCCAGATTCCAAGAAATCAAAGAAAGCTTCGTCTCCGTTCGCTCCACCCCTTCCTTCACCCACATAAATCAAAGTATCGTTCTCGGGCGAGGCTTCCGCATACAGTTTGAGAGTGTTGATTGCCATATTTCCCGGAGGCGGATAGACCATCAAGAGGGCTCTTCCGCGGCAGGCCCACGACCGTAAGACTCGTGCCAAATCTCCCGGAGACTCTAGTTTTTGAACCGATCCAAAATAATCATGGTGGGGCTGTGTGTACTGGTTGTAAATGTGTGTGTTCAAGGGAAGTTCCGAGTTGTCGTCGTAGGCCAGGACAAAATCAAATTTCTTCTTTTGACTAGCGTCGTTTTGTGCTTCATTGTAGGCATCGTTCAGAGCTCTCTGCCATTGACCGTGCCCGGCACCGACTTCGACCACGCCTCGCGTGGCGCACAAGTCCACCAACCGCTTTAATATTAGGTCATTGAATCCGGTGCAGCCGTATTGAATCAAAAAGTCTTCCCGCATCTGTGCCGTCACTCCCTTGCCATAGGCAATTTCGAAAATTTCTCGCTGCAAGTTTGCCAGCTGTTCTTGTGAATTAGCGTTGCCCGCATTTGCCAATTTGGGTCCTTGTTCCGTCACCAATTTGCGCATTCGTTCGTCGTCGTTCTGTCGTTTGCGAAGAAACCGCTTGGGAATCTTGAATGCCGGATCCTTTGTTGTCAACAGCCGGGGAAGAGGCAAAATGCCAATGGGTTTTAACAGCCGACGCCATAGAGATGGTGAAGGGATCTGTCCCTGCAGTTTCTGTTTATCTTTCACGGACTCACAGGTACAATGCGATGCATTGAATACAACCAGATTGGAGTTTGATCCAAGAACGTCGGAAGAATCTGTTATCCTGGAAAAGCATTCTGCTGCCAGCGTCGAACCCGTCAAACCAATGACAAAAAGTTCCCGGCGGGAATGCAAAAATCGAAAGGTAGAATTCATTCTGAGGCTACTACAATTAAGATACGGCTAGTAGTCCTTGTCTCTTTCGAGTTCCTCTACTATGATGATTTTATTTGCAATCTCTCAATCCGCCTTGTCTTGGTCAGCTTTTTGAGTGTTTCTCCATCTTGCTCATTCTTCGGATTGTGGAGGGAATGAAAGAATTATTCTTCATCTTCAACAATCTTGGATGACTCGTTCGACTAAGAATCCTCGTCTTCGTTGTCAATTCTTTGAGTCCAAAATCAAATATCTAGAGAGAAGCAAATAATTATTTGTCGACTAATCTTACTGTTGCTACAATAGTTTAAACATACACATTCTTTCCTGAAACTTGTATGTTTCGATTCCTCTAAGAAATTCGTTGGCGTTCAGCAACAACGCCTTCCACTAGTACTAATCATCCTAATCGTCCTCCTAATCGTCTCCATCTTCTGCAAGCCTGTAAAAGTCACTCTGTATTTCGACACTCGTCCCGTCCTTGCTCTTCCAGTCTTTGAGCCATTCCAACCAGGGAGGGACTTTCGTGTTGGTATTCCGACTGACGGTCAGGTTGACTACTTTGCCGACCAGGGCACTCGACATGGCACGGGTAAGAGCCGCTCGCAGATCCGTCGAAGATTTCATCAGCTCTTCCATTTGTTCGTGAGACCACGACATGACGGTACAGTCCTCCGTGGCAATGATGGAATAGATATAGGCCTCGGAAATACCACCCGACATGACCGATTTCAGTTTCACGCTCCTTGTGGTGGTGCTGGGTTCCTCCTTGTCGTCGTCGTCGTTGTTTGTGGTTTCGGGTGCTGGTTCCTCGCTTTTCATAATGGCCCGCTGTTCTTTTTCCCAGAATTGTTTCAAAAATGCCATTTCTCCCGCCCAGGCACCGCTATCTCCGCCCTCTTTTTGGAGGCCCCTCGTTTCGAATGTGGTCGAAGCCGCCGTCAACCTCCTTCCCAACACGAGAGCGTTGGTCGATCCTTCGACAATCAAATACACGCTGTGGGGCTTTTCGCCTTTTTGAATCAAGAGTTCTCCCCTTTTTCAATTCCAAGACCTTGGCACTCTTGTTGATGCGTTCGAATTGCTTGGGTGTCACACCGTGCGGCATGAAGAAATCCACAAAAATCTTTTCCTGGTCTTTGGTCATGGAAACCGAAGCATTTCGTTCGTCGAAAATCTGATAAATCTTCCAGCTGTTGACCGATCCAAACAACATGGACCAAAATATGTTGGGCCAAAGAATAATCTTTTGGCTCAGCGAATAAATAATGAAACATAACATTTCCTGTCACGGAAAGGGAACGGAGCTCCAAAATATCGGATCTCGTGAAAGCGAGTAACGTGCACGAACTGCAGAATGAAGAAAAAGTAAAAACAAAGTTAGAATATTGTTTTGTTTCGTCTCCACGCTTTTTCCGAAAACACCACAATTGCATACCTTCCGAAATTCAGAATCAATACCGGAATATTTCCAAGCAACCATTTGAAGAGCCGTCTCTTGTACGTCAGTATTTCCGCAGCGGATTCGGGAGGAGGCGGTGGTGGAGTGAGTGGTTTCGGTGGTCGTTGCTGTGAGCCCTTGGGAAAGAGCTTCGGGATTCTTGGCAGCGGCCTTCGACGCGGGGGGATCTTGAGACGATAGTAGTTCCCATCTCGGCCGACGCCCTTGAGGAATTTCGGTTGTCGCCAGGCGGAAACGGGCTTCTGGGAGAATCGCAGCGATGGCTTGACACGCAAAACGTCCTCGATGTGATGCGGAATATTGCTAAAGTAGCCCGTTTTCAGAAACCGTTGAAGAATTGTGTTCTTGGGCATAGTGTGATGTGCTTTCGTCACAAACGTAATCAGAGAAATTAAGGTAGTTCGAATGGAATGGAATACAGTAGAAATTGAAAAAAGAGATGTCGTCGTCGTACTCTACGTCATTGTCATGTTTGATGTTCGATTTTTGATTGAATTTGGAATTGTTCTGGTGGAAAAATTCCAAGATCGGAATAATTCGATTTGGGATTTTACGTTTTTTTCGTAGCATTTGTACGTACTGTTCTGTTCTTTGGCGACGGCTCCTGTTTTATTCGTGACTTAATTTAGTTTCGGTACCGATGACGTTTCAGAAAAACGCCAACTCTAAATCAACCGTGAAACCGTCTGTAAGTACACTATTGAACTGCTGTTTGTTCCCTCTCTTTTTCGATTCGACAGATGAAACTTCTGAAACTATCCAATACAATATCTTACAGATTACATCATTGAAAGATTCGAAAAAGATGAAGTTCTCCGCTCTTATCCTCGCATGCCGTCGCCTACCGTCTCCGTCACGGAAGCCTTTAGTGTCGAAAGACGCGACGTGTTCAAACAGCTCGCTTCGGCGGGAGCTGCCGCAGCCTTGGTTGCTGCTGGCACTACCAGCCCCGCAAATGCCTTGGATGCCTGCCCCAAGGGATCCAAGAACTGCATTGCCACACAATGGAGTCCTCCTGCTGGAACCGATGCCAAGGCTGCCGCCAGCACTTTGGAAAAGATCATCGCAAGCTACCCCCAGGAAGGTCAGAACAAGGTCGATCTTGGAGGCTGGACCGTCGTCGATGGCTCGTACGCCCCCGGAAGCACCGTCAGCCTCGAATACACATCTGGGCTTGGAAACTTTGCCAAGTTTTTGAATGGAGGAAAGCCATTTGTGGACGATTTGAAGCTCGCAATTGGTTCCGACGGTGTCGTGGGTGTTCGATCATCGTCTCGCATTGGAGAGTCGGATTTGGGAGTGAACCAAAAACGCCTGTCGTATTTCGTTGCGTCCTTGCGCAAGGAGGGCTGGACTGCCCCCGATCCAGCATACTAGAGCAGATCTCGTTTGCCACAGTCGCTGCTGACAATTGAATCTACTTAGCTAGTTTTCGTAGTGAAATACCGTAGATCATAATAATACTATGTTATTTTTTGAGTTAAAGCAACATTTTGCTTTTAATTATTATATGTTTCTTTGAAACAGAAACCTAACGAATATTTGAATCATATGTGTTTTCCCATTGACCAATGATTCTCCTACGAGCTCAAGAAAAGGAGCTGACTAACGACGACATCCAAGTTGATTTCATCCGTGGTTAACTCGGATCTGACTCTTTCTAGCACTTCAATGCAGATCTCTTCGTTATCAAAACCAAGTTCTTTGAGCTTGGTGAGCTCGGCAGCCCACTTGGAAGCTGGGTTGGATGACTCAAGACGTGTATTAACGGTTCCGAGGTCGGTAGGAACAGAGCTGGGAACCGAGAAGGAAGAATCAGAAGCAGCAAAACTAGAAGCCACGTTGCCTTCGGGCGAAGTTTTCATGTCGCTATTGAAGAGCGCCGAACCAAGCATCTCGGCAGCTCTACCAATTTGTTGAGATTCAGTGGTTCCATTAGAACCGACGGACTTGACAACGCTCCAATCGGTTTCATCGTCTTCTTCATTGGCTTCTCCAACATCGTCACTCGAATCGACGATGATTTCCCCATCTTTCGGTTCATTGTCTAATGCTTCGTCATCCTTGCCGGTCGTTTCCACGACCTCAGATTCCTTAAGCAATTCACCAGTTTCCTCTAGCATCTGACTAACCTTCACTAATTCACCAGTTTCTTCCAACATCTGACTGACCATTTCGCCAGACTCGTCCAACATCTCGCCTATGGCTCCAGCTACCATATCAAGAGTTTTCCCCATCATTTCCGCAACGTCACCATTACCTACTGCATCCGAAGCAAAGGATTCGTTTTTGAAAGTATTCTTGGAAGTGGGAGTATCTTTCGGAACATCCTCAGATTCGGAAAGAAGCTTTTCAGAATCAACCGAATCGGTGTCCATCGCATTTTCAAGAGCCTCTTCGTCTCCAACCTCGAGCGACACACTAGGCTTTTCCGTGACACTATCACTGCCTGCAAGACTGTTTTCTGGAATATCTACAGAACGAGGAATATCGTCCTTGTCATCAGGAATATCTACAGAACGAGGAATATCGTCCTTGTCATCAATACCTTTCTCGGAATCCTTGTCATCCACAATGACTTCCTTTTCGATCGGAATCTTTCCAGCAGCTTTCATCCTCTCCTCGATCTTCGTTGCTAGGTCGGAAGCCTTTTTTCCGCAGTCGCTAATTGCCTCTTTCTTATCCTCCTCTTCGTTAGCCTTCTTTGTTGCGTCTTCCTTTGGAGCTACATCATCCAGGCTACGTCGAATAGCTTCTTTCAATGAATCATCGAAATCATCGGGGGTGTAAGTGAAAGCGTTATTTTGTGTACTCGCGTTGGTAGGCGGAGTAGAGGCCGTGGGAGCTAGCTTCGGCACGGGTCGAGGACCAAACCTAGGAGGCGCACAAGGATAGTGTCCGACTCTTCGTGCAGATCGATTTCGCACAGCACACATCCTCTCTTTTCGTTCTTGACGCATACGCCAGTGAATCTGGAGGGGAATGTCATGGCGGAGCTCCACAGGTTCGTATTTAATTTCGCTTCCCTTGTAATTGTCAAAGCACTTCTGACACAAATCATAGTCCGGGAGATTTGTGGCATGGTATCGCTTTCCAACAATGGGGGTTGTCAGACAGCCGTCACAAGTATGCCTTCCATGAATGAAGGGCTTTTTACCTTCGGGCTCCTTTTTGGCTGGAGATTTCTTATTGTCTGTTGAAACAACTGGGGGTTTGACTTCCGTCTTCGGAGCGGCACACGTGGTTTTGTTTTCCGTCTTCAAAGATGCGCTAGAAGCTGGAGTATGTTTGGTCTCCTTCATCTGCGGTCCTTTCTTGTTCATAGCAGCACGTTTTGCCCTTAGCTTTGACTTGAAAGCTGGGGATGCCTTGGTAGGCTTCGGTTGTGGAGCCTTTGCGGCGGGCGGAGTTGGTGGTTGATTGGCCAACCCGTCTTGGAGGGTGACCACCGCAGAGGAAAGGATTCCAGCAAAGGACTCAAGGACGCTCTGAATAGGGAGATCAGAAGGATAGTTTGCATCGTTCGTGTTCGTTGCACCTTGGGGTTCCTGCACGTAGGGTCTTGCCGAAGGCGGAGGAGGAGGAGAAGAAGACGAAATCTTGGGCTTGACACAAGTAGTGATTCGAATGAATTTTTGCCCAGCAAACAATTCAATGGCTTCCACGAGTTCTTCAGTGGATGCCAGGGTAATCAAATCCTTTTCGTCATCAAAGTAAGTAAGAGTTACAGTATAGTTTCTAGTGCTGATCTTACTGGCGTCTTCTTCTGGTAGAGAGAATTCCAGGACCAGACCGACCAATTCTTCATACGATATGGTGCCACTCGCATCCGCAATGCGAGGCAAAGATACTCGACGAATTTGGGTTTGACCTACGGTTGATATGACGCAACAAAGGAATAAAGTCACTGTAAGATATGATCTCCATTGAAACCAAGGTAGCCTCCGCAGCCTTTTGTATCGCGAAAAGGAATTCTCTGCACAACCTAATTCGAAATCCCAGAATTTTAGGCCTTCGAAGCAGCAACGCTACAAATCACAAAGGGCACATATCCCAACGATTCCATTGTCGCAATGAGGGAAGAAGCTTTCTACGCTGCGTATCGAATCACGCTTCAGAGGCCGGAACAACAGAAAACTCCACCCGAGACAAAAACACTATCCTACTTTACTTACCAGCCGTCTGAATCTTGAGTTTAAGGACAAAGTCCTTGTTGTTTTCGAGGAAGGAAGACATCTTCTATTATGATTGTTGTGAGAGAAGATCTCTAATCATGTTATGCTCCTTTCGAGGATTTGATCAAGTGAAGTCTGTCGATTTCGAAGTGCGTCGCTGTGGGACTTGATTTGTTGTTGTTCTTCGAAAGCGAGTCAAAAGTGATCGCAAAAGAAATTTGGCTATTATTTTTGCACGCCTATTTTCTATTATGCGTTGATGCATTCGGAACTTCTTTCTCCGTTGTTGCATGTGTTTGTCGTGTCAAGGGTATTCCGTACTTTCACGTAGGACTAACAAATTCAGCACTCCATAGCACAGAAGAAAGTTGATTCACGTGTATTGATCCGGCCGCGCGCGACATACTTCCACGAATCAATTTCATTTCCGAACCGCGAAGACAGAAACAGACTTTTTACTCCTGCATCGATGATAAAAAGGAACTAAAACAGTTCCGACATTCCTAAATTTTTCTTCACATCACAAAAACTGCCAGTCATTCATTCATTCGATTGACTACTTTTGAAAATTGAAGAACTTTCAACGCTCGGCTAAGCGGCATTTACATTACATTTTCTTCGAACTTTACAGGTTGCGAATTTACAAAGACCAAACAATGTCAAGTAGAGACCGCTTAGAGGAAAATGCCTTGTCGTCGTATGAGATTTGATAGTTGAGTGTTCCGATACTCATCGTCTTAGTCGACAAATGTCGCCCTTCCAGTGCGACGATGCCTGTGGGTTTCTGGCGGCAATCGGTGGTGCGATTTGTTACGGAACCTATGGTGTTCCGATCAAGGCGACAAAAGATATCGACGCCCATCCGCTTGTGCTCCAGAGCTACAAAACCTTGGTGGTCTTTATGGCTTCGAGTCTCGTGTTCCTTTTGGAAGAACAACCCCGATGGACCTCGTACGGGTTGCTTAGCGGGACTCTTGTGGGTCTGTGGTGGCACTCTTGGAATCCTGGCTATTCGAAACGCTGGTATTGCCACGGCGGTCGGGATATTGGTCCAGCATTATGGTGATTATCAATTTTGTATGGGGAATTTTGGTCTTTCACGAGCCGGTGCATTCGTTGACTACAACGTGTGGAGCCTTTTTAATTTTGGGAATCGGTCTCGTGGGCATGACAAAATTCTCGTCGCCAGGCAAAAGTGACGATTCTGACCAAGAAGATGAACTTTCTGATGCAGAGGAATACTGAGAAGCTAATCGAGAACGGAGCTAGCAATGCCGATGATCTTGGCTTGATATCGCGAGTGAAACGAAGTGAATGGCAAAGAATCCACGTCAAATCCTTCGACACAGGCTATAGATAGCGAATATCCCGACGAAGTACCTCGGTGGAAAAGATGCCGGAAGAAAGAATTCCATCGTCCAATCAAATTTTGGGTCAGTCATTCACATCTTGGGAAACCTGGAGCGATCTATGCGGCATTGAACGGCGTCCTTGCTGGGTCATCCTTGGTTCCTTTGCATTATGCAAAACTCGAGGGATTTTCAGCACTTTTTCGTATTACTTCAGTTTCACGTCGGGTGCTCTCATTGTCAATATTGCTCTGTGGGCGCTTCTCTTCCTTTCGCGTTTCGTCTCTGCGCACGAAGAAATATCAATCGGAAAAACATTCGAGTCCATGCCCCATTGGCATTTCAAACAACTATGGTTGAAACTCGCAGCAGCCGGACTTTTGTCGAACGGTGGCATGTTCGGAGCAATTATGGCTACTTCTAGTCTTGGACAGGCTATTGGCAATAGTTTGATCCAGTTGAAGATTTTTGTGTCTGGATTATGGGGTATTTGTTACTTTAAGGAAACCAAAGATCGACAATCTACCATTAATTGGTTTCTTTCTGCTTCCATGAGTGTCGTGAGCATCCTCTGCCTGTCATACGAAAGGTTGAAAATCGTCCAGGATTTGGAACAAGAAAACGCATTGCAGTAAGAATAATATCTCAAGCTAGAACTCCGTCAAATTATTTCCTGCTTTATCTTTGAGTTTCATTTTTGCATTCGCAAAAGAGATCGTGTATCAAAGCAAATCGACACGAATTGCTTTCCGCCCCTCTTTGTTGAAGATCATCGATATAGTTATCGATTCTTGAAATATAGCCATCAAAATTCTTGCACGAATCGTTTCCTTTGGAAACAAGTTTTCAAAGATGGCTTTCGCCCGTTCCTCGCTCATGTCAAGTATCTGGATGGGAAACTCTTTTTCGCCATATTTGGATTCGCAGACACTTCTTCTGGGAATCGTCATTTGCCTTCCTCCTTTCAGGATGATGCAAATGTTGTTGTCGTCTCTATTTTGGTCGTTTTGGAACACGAATTCAATTCCCAAAATCCCAGAGTCGTGATCGTCGTTTTCAAAGTACTTGTTCAATTCGTCGTCTCGTGCGTCAAAGTAGGCCTTCAATCTCAATAATCGTTCCGTTTTGCTATTGCTTGTCCCCGTGCTCAACTTCTTTCCCATGGTTGCCAGTTTTGCTGCTGTATAATATTTGTTTTCGATACAGAGATGAGAACGAAGGACAACGTCCACATTGGATGATTGGGAACTATTAGCGGATGCTTCGTCTTGTGCATTGGAAATCGGAGGAGACATTGGTCTTGGTCTCTTGCGATCGGGAAACCTGAACGTCCGAAAAGCCACTGAAATTGTCCTCCTCAGCTCTAGCATGCACCAGAGACAGCGGAAACGAGGCATCCTCGTCCTTGCATCGAATCCATGTCCAACTGAAACGAGGAACACAGCGACATGTCGCTATTTCCGCCCTGCAGCAGCAGCATCTCCTCGACGAATCGATCCCGAATGACCACTGGCAAACAAAAATTCGACCTTGGTCTTCAATGGATCTGCTGGCTTTCAATGGCTTTGGCTTTCTGGAAGCGAAAGGAATTGTGCACAAAGAGTATGCAAAAGCGCAAGAGTCCTATGGTGAAATCGACATCGTCTGGCACCATGCAAAAGAAAAATCGTGCTTTCCACGTTTGTCCTTCGGTTGCTGCCAGCACGAGTTTGTAGGTTTGGTTTTCTCTTGGGTTCATGGCTTGAACGAGATCGTCTATGCTGCTCGAACACGCTTCCAAAGAGTCGTGCCTTGCTCGGTTGGTGTCACCTTCGATATCGGACTTGTTGGAGTGGACGAGGAATCCTTCCTTGGGAGGCATTGGAATTCCCAGTGGTATCGAGTCTCGGCTGTTCTGCACAATCCTATCGATTGCGTCTTCGTACTTGACAAAGTTTTGGCACATCTTGGTGATATTATCCAAATCGTTCTTGCTAGGGGTATCCTCAGCATAGCTGTACCGAGATGATTGTATTCACCAGTTTCGAGTCGTCTGCGTTTGCATGCTGATCAACAAGTAGTGATTGGCGAATGTTCTCGATACCTTCTTCACCCTTTTCCCAAGACACGGATGCTGGTGGTAGGGATTGGGACATTGCGTTTTCAGATTTCATACCGGCAGCATTCATAGTTGGGATGGAGACAACCTGTTCCAATGAGAAAGCCCGATCGGTAGGCAGTGGGATGGGTATCACATTCGGCAATTCATTTGTTGCAGGTGTACCAAATGTGGAAATGTTCTTTTCGAAAAAGTACCCTTCTACCGGCTCCAAACTTGGATCCGATTTGACACGCAAAATGGTTCCACCCATTCCAACGATTCGAAATTGTACGGGAGGAGTCCCCGCACATTTCTGTCGCGACTCGAAGCATCGCCATGCCTTGTTTTTGCTTAGTAGAGCTTTTTGCGGGGACGGTTCGAAACATACGAAGCGGCGACGAAGAAAGGTCGGACCAAAATCGGCTTCGATGCGAGCAATGATGGGTCTCGGATCGCCCTCGACAATGTCCAAATGGATTTTCCAGTCGTGAGTTCATGACACAAGTGTTGTCGTCACTTTGGCCATTGTCAGTTTGCAGTCGAACCGTCCTCGTGGCTTCTTCTTCCTCGGGGAGCCTTCGAAGAGTGTGCCAAATGACAAACTTGACACAATTGTGATTAATCATGTTGTTGATGATGACGTTGTCGTTGTCGTTGCTGTTGGCATGTCTGCTTTCGTGGTCTTTTGACATGGAGTTGGAAAAGAATTACAATTATTACTCCAACGAATTATATGCTTCAAAAAAGATGAAAGATACCACCGACGGAGACAGGAAGAATGCCGGTCCGCAAAGAGTGTCTTTCGATTTGGCTTCTTCTTAAAAATCCTACCAGTACGCACGCGCTTTTCGGTTTTTGGCGCTACCCAAATGAAATCCTGCATTTCGTTTCGACTCCCAGACAAACGCAACTTTTTGCTCACATCTATTTCTATCGCTATTGCGATGCACGAACGCAAATAATAATCCTCCTAAACTCGTTACACTCGTCATTCCTTATAGATATACAACATAATCCACAATTAAATTTTATCGTCGCTACAGCAAACGCTCAGCACTAACAGCTACACAGATACCACCGTATTTTGTCATAATTGAACGGAACGGGCATCACCGATGGAATATATATGTGCGTGTGTGCGTGTGTATTGTACTCATTCCTCCTCTGCCAGACTGCCTGGCACTCCAAGTTTGGGAAAGGTTCGGTAAAAATGGCTTGTTGGGATGGGGAATTCGGGGTGAGGAACCTGATCGACCAGTTCGGACCAGTCCGTCAAAGTGAGATTTTGTGTCAGAACATCTTGAATGGGAGTTCGACTACGAAACCACGTCATGCCAATCGAATGCATGTAATCTCTATACTTAAAGTCCCCACCCATGATTTTGTCTCCGACTGCTACAGGAAGCGCAGGGATACCGAACGAATGAGAAAAGATAACACCGTGCAGAGAGCTACTGATCACACGTTTGCAACTCTTCAGGTTCAAAAACAAGTTTGTCATGTTTCTGTCGTAATTGTTGACGAGGTGTTCTTTGCAAAGTGGACACACCTTGAATGCATCAGCTCGATCAACTCCGTGAATTATAAAGCAAACTTCGCGTTGTTGGTTGTTGGTTGTTGGTTGTTGGTTGTTGGTTGTTGGTTGTTGGTTGTTGGTTGTTGGTTGTTGTTGCATCAGATTGTCGAGAGGGTAAACATCGGCGGCAATGAGAGCGGGATCGCTGATGGGCAACGGATTCAGTGATCTGTACAAGAGCAGAAGATCTCGACTCCGGGGGCCTCTCACACCGGGGATTTCCACTCCGGATGCAACCTTGCCAACTCCTGCGTCATTTATCAAGCCCACACCCCACAAGACAACCCCCGGCTTTTTGAGAAGCCACTGAATCGTGCTCCCAACGGCAGCCAGTCCAAAAGGAGACTTAACATCACTGGCCCTTACAGGTACCGTTTGATTTTCCCGACGTCCAAGAATGTGCTTGGCGACGACGGGACCAAACGCGTCCCCCCCGTTTGGATTGTTTGGTCCACCACTCACGGCGACCACCACCGTGCCGTTGCTGTCCCTCCGAATCGCAATTTCCTTTGAATCATCAAGTTGCGATATGGTCCAACGATCCAGGGTAAAATGCTTCATCACCGCCTCAAAATTGGAATCGGCGAGGCCTTCGTCGTACACGGGTTGGCCTCCAGAGACGAGCAAACAATCATCGCCATCGCTGTTGTTAGAAACAAGAACCTTAATAACAGACCGTGTTTGCGGTCGAGACCCGCAAACCTTCCATTGTTCTTGTCTCTTCTCCGTTGTAACCGTCTTTTCGAAGTAGGCAATTCCAATTTTCGACGCCAACGACTTGACGGTTTTGGTGCTTGAGCCTGTGCCTCCGATTTGTGGCAAAGACCGGGACAACGCAGCAAAGAGCAGTCTCAGAAACATGCCCAATTCATCGTCATTGTTGTCGTCGTCGTTGTTGCCATTTGGACTCAAACTGAAATCAGAGAAGTTATGACCGATGTAGTCCTCGAGTATTGCTTTGGCGTTGCTAATCTTGTCAGGCCACGAAATGATTGGTGCTTTTTTCCATGGATTGCCAAGATTCCCGTGTCTAAAGATGCATTCTTGGGGGATCACTAAAGGAAGGAGCAACGCGCAATCCTCTTCATGCCTTGCATTGGATGTAGTCATTATTTTGCTTTCCACCCAAGAGGCATTTTTCAGATCGCGCAACAGGTTTCTGGAATTCTCCGTCCATGACAGCGCTCGAATTTCAGTTTTCAAGATCGTCGAGAAACAAGCTTGCGTTCCCGTTTCGGAAGGAGGAAGTGTAGGAACGGCAGCAGCAACGTGCGTCGGCTCTTGAGTCGAAATTGAAGATATATCAGATAACATCTTGGCTACCATTTGAAATTGCAGCAATATCAAGCATGCAATAGCAACAGCAGACATTAGTATGAGTTTGGAATTCACCATTCTATTGGATTACGGGTGTGCTTTTATGACCAGCATGCATTAGATTGATGTTGTGATAGGGAATGACAAAGTCGAAAACAGAGTACTCACATTTACCTGGTACATTGCAAGGGGCAGAGGAAAACGTAATGTAAACTCGCATTCAAAATGTAAACTCGCATTCAATGATAAATTATGTACGTGTAGTGTTCTCTGAACAAAAGGGGAAGGCAATTCCTACCAAATCTAAATGTTTCGACTAGTTCGATTAACTTTCTTGCCATTTTTTGCGGGCAGGACACAGAATTCGCGCGGTTGGGAAACTCCCTTTTTTTCGATTCATTATTATTTGGATTTTTCATTTTCTTCTTTTCCGAACGAACGGAGATTCATTCACGAACGCACTTTCGTGTAAAGTTTGGTCGCGCGTGAGATTCTTACGACCATTGGAAGTCGCGACCGTTTTGCGAAAAAATTGTTAAGTGGACGTGTCCCGTTCTTCAGGTGCCGGAATCTCATTCAAATTGCCGTAGGATAAGTACTTGCAACCGACTTGACGACTCAAGAAAACGCATTTCACTTTCAAAACCATTTATCGGTTGCAGAAAACTCTACATCACCTCATTATTGATTGGTCCAACATTCAAAACGTGTCAATTCTTCTTCCATTACCATTCAATATACGTATATCGAAAACAAAAACCGATCGTCGTCTTTCCTCCTCAAGGAGTTGAGATTCCTTTGTCGAAAGTACAGTACAATACACTGTTTGAAACCAGCACACTCTTACACTTCTTCTACTCGACCTACAATTCTACTCAAGAGCGATTGCGAAGCAAAAACACAAAAATGGAACCCCTTCTCGAGGTTCCAGAGGGAGATGGCTCCCCTAACCAGGCCAAACAACGTTGCTGGAGACGGCCACCATCAGCACTTCCGACAATGGCCCAATAAAGAGACGCCCAATGATCATTGTGGCCGAAGAGGATTCCGATGACGAATCCGAAATCGTGGGTCCTCCCCCACAAAACTGGCAACGGGATGATCCAATCGAATTCGTATTCGACCATTGGCGATTCGCAGTTTTCGCAATTGAACGGGACGCAGCACTAGCGACAGCAACCACAACGGCTTGGCCTCCCAGCGGGATCTCAACATGCCGGCCAACGAGTTTGCCGAAGGCTGCAAAGCTTTTGCAGGCGGCCGCTCTGGGAAACAACATGACCATGGAGGCGATTCTCCAAAAACGACCGCGGTTTGTCAATTTTCGCGATTACGATAGACGCACGGCCATGCACGTGGCCGCCAGCGAGGGACATCTCGAAATCTGCAAGTATTTGGTGCAAAAGGGGGCACGCATCAATCGATCGGATCGGTGGGGTGGAAGTCCCCTCGACGACGCCTCGAGGCACCGGCACAAGGAAGTGATCCAATATTTGAGGACGTTGGGGGCAACCACCGGAAGTGCCAGCAAGGCGACAAACTTTATCAAGGCCGCCGCCGAGGGTGATGTCGACGAGGTGGAAATGCTGCTCATTTCGGGCGAAGTGGACGTGAACGAAGGAGATTACGACAAACGGACGGCCATCCATCTGGCGGCGGGAGAGGGGAATACCTGAAATTGTTCGACTCTTGTGCAAGTACAAGGCCAACGTGAACATTGAGGATCGATGGGGGAACCGTCCCCTCGACGATGCCTTGCGAGGCAAGAAAGACTGACTGCGCCGCGGTATTGAAAGAGAACGGTGCCACGAGAGGTATCGGAAAGCAGGATCTTGGTGATTCCGTGTCGAGACGCCGAGAGAAGGCAAATTCTGCAAGTCAACTTTAGTGAGCTCGAAATGGTGGACAAGATTGGAAAGGGATCCTTTGGTGAAATTTATAGATGCAGGTAAGTTGTACGGAGTGATTCGGAGGAACCAGAGTCGATCGAAGTTATCAGCATGGTTTTTACTAACGATTTTTTTTACTCAATTGATTGTTACAGATGGAGGGACTATTATGGTCGCGGCGAAATGCATTCGAACTGCCAAAGTGCAGAAGGACTGGGCAATCAAACAAGCTCTCCACCAATTGGACGACGGAGCAGATGTGGACGAAGTCATTAGTGAAATTGATGGCATGGAATTAGCGGAAGCAGACAAGAAAAAAGCATTGGCAGATTTTCGTACGGAGATTTCCATTCTCAAATCCTTGCGTCACCCGAACATTGTGTTACTCTTGGCATACTCGACAACCGAAGATCTCGAGGTCATGATCAGCGAACTCATGCGATGCAGTCTGTTGGATATTTTCAAAGCGCACATTATCAATGGTACAAAAATGAAAATGAAGGACAAACTCGCCTACGCCGTCCAATTGGCACAGGGCATGTACTATTTGCACACGTGCAAACCTCCGATCATCCATCGCGATCTAAAGCCGGCCAATTTATTGATTGATCATTCCGGAGTCTTGAAGGTTGCCGATTTCGGGCTTTCCAAGGTCCGACCCGACAAGAAAACAAACGAAAAAGGAGATACGTTTATGATGACGGGAGAAACCGGATCGTATCGTTTCATGGCTCCAGAAATTTATCGGCACCTCGATTACAACGAAACCGTGGATGTGTATTCTTATGCGATGATTCTGTTTTTCCTGCTGGATGGCAGACCTCCATGGCCCACTTTGAACTGGACTTGTGGCAGCTCGCAAGGCAGCAGACGAGGGCGACCGTCCCATGATACCCAGAAGCTGGGACCAGAAGCTTCAGCAACTGCTCCAGGACTGTTGGGACGAGAATCCTTCCGCCAGGCCACCATTTCAACGCATCCTGCTGATTCTTCGACAGCATTCGCGAATGATGTTCCCGTCGGAATCCTCCGAGAACATGCAGGCATCCTAACCCAGTTCCCGTAGTCCAAAAGAGCTCTCGTCGTCTTCAAGCGATAGAAAATGGTTCTTGTGCGGCTGGTGGTGGCGGTTGTGGATGCACGATCATGTAGATGCTGGCTTCTTCCGAATCTCCTCAAATTTGTACCCAGCAGCAGCAGCAGTTAGCCACTATACACACCAGTGATTTTTCATTCTTCTTCTTCTTCGTCACTATTGTCTGGTGGTGTTGATTAATCTTGTTTAAAGCTATAATATAGTAAGCTATTTATTCATTGTAACAAGATTTTTTATCGACCTTCCAAAAAGTAAAAAATCACCACGGTTTTCCACCCCCAACAGTTGACTCGTGTGACTCAACATGGCAGTTGAGGAACCTCATTATCCGTTTTGCGCGCGCCTTCGTTCTAGCGATCACAAAATCGAAAATGACGGTAACGAATTTTGATGTTGTAACGATCAAATTCTTTCTTTTGCGTCCACTGTCTCTTGCTGTAAAAGTCTTCCCAATCGTTGAGACTATTGCTATATTGCAAGTCCACGAACACAATGAGCGCACTCGACACTTGCACAGACGCCTGTGGCTGGGTCTTTGCTTTTGTTGCGGCTCTCTCCTACGGCAGTTATGGCGTCCCGATCAAGCACACCAAGCACATTGACGTCCATCCCTTTGTCTTTCAATCCTACAAGACCATCGTCATGTTTGTCACGTGCTGGATTGTTGTGATTCTGGATGAAAGTCTCGAATTTACCAAGTGGGGTCTCTTGAGTGGATTCATGTGGATTGTTGGGGGAATTGGCGGTATTTACGGAATCCGCATGGCGGGGCTGGCCATTGCTGTTGGGTACGTTACGTGCATGCAAAAGAACAAATGGAATGAACGAATCGCTCTGGTTTGGTGCTATGATTTTACCAACGATTGCCTATTTACTGACTTTATTTTGTGCTACATCTTGACATTTTTTTTCGTACAGAACATGGGCGAGTATTATGGTGATTATCAATTTCTTCTTTGGCATTCTGGTGTTCGAAGAACCCGTTGCCGACGTGTGGGGTACTCTCTGCTCCTTCCTATTACTGATTGTGGGTTTGGTTGGAATGAGTCATTACTTCGAGCCCCGAACAAAGTCACCAAAACATTGTTCTTTCCGAGGAAACACCGGAGAAGCGTTCAAAACAATTACCAAACCCTGACCGAAGACGAGGAAGGAAGCAACAATAGAGGACGAGCCAGAAGAAGAAAAGCGACTAATTTTCTGGTCCTTTTGAATGGCCGAATTTCGTTGACGACACGACAATGTGGTATTCTTGGTGCTGTTATGAACGGAATCATGACGGGAGGCTCCCTCATTCCACTCCATTACTGCCGCAGAGGAAGGCTTTGGGGGTGCCAAGTACTTTCCTTCCATGGGGGTCGGTGCGATGATTGCCAACACGATCATGTGGATAGTATTGTACGCAGCGTGTCTCTGTAGAAGGGTATTGCGAGTGGCAAGCCACCACGTGATTGTTTGGAAGACTTGCCCAAGTGGCATTTCAGAGTCTTGTGGCTGCCAGCATTGTCGGCGGGCCTCATGCTGTCTCTGGCCATGTTTTCTACCATTCCTTGCCATTACGTACCTTGGCCAGGGGGTGGGCAACAGCATTGTCCAATCCAAGATTCTGGTCAGTGGGCTCTGGGGCATCTTTTGGTACAAGGAAGTGGTGGGCGCGAAAACGAATTGCCAAGTGGTTTGCGTCTGCCGGGATTTGCATGATTGCCATTCATTTGGCTGAAGCCTCGAGCGGCTGGAAGCCAAGAAGAATCAATAACAATAACTATTACCAATCTAGTGCTATCTTTATCGTTTATTTTTATAAGTTTTGAAATCTAGTAGAATTGCCATCCTCTCCGTCTCTTCATGATTTGGATGACTTCTCCGAGTGAATGCCATGCGAATGCGCTCGTGATTCGTGTTATTTTGATTTTTCGACAATAGATTTTGCGCTAAAAACAGTTCCACTCGATTGGACAGTTTCACTCGATTGGACAGTTCAAGTAGATTCTCCATCCATTCTCAATTATTTCATCAACATACAATATTATCCAATCCCCTTCTTACCTGTATCACTTAAAAAGCAGCAGTGTTGCTCATCCACTCCATAACGACATATCGGCGAGTATAGGAACAAGAGACACAATCCAGAGACAATCGGGGTAAACACCGTTGAGGAGAACGTTGATAGACAAGCAATCGGAGAAACGACAATGAGCATGCAAGACCCAGCGTTGGCAGACGACGAAGGTGGGCTCGACGAAGATGGGTTCGGAGAAATGGACGTCGACGAAGAAGAAGTTGACAACGGCAATGAGAACGAAAGTGTGGACTGATGAAGAACAAAGCGAAAGTCCTCCCGAAACATATCCAAAACAGCGATACCACACACCCAAAATCTTTCAGGATGCCATCACGGTTCTCATTCCTCTCGGATGTCACGGCCGATTTGAAGATTGCCATCAAAAAGACACGAGCCAAGAGAATCGCTTCTATCTACAAGAGATTCCCTACCCTCAAACCGAAGAAACCGGATGAGGGAAATGCCAGCGATGATCCCATGCTGGACGAGGACGACGAGGAAAAAGACAAGGACCAACAACCACCCGCCAAAAAGAAGAAGAAACTGGAAAACGTTCCCCAACCCGAACAATTCGGAAGCGTTCCTGGATTACCTCGAGGCCAAATACGTCAAGGGCGTCATGCTGGAAGAAGACGAGGACAATGCTCCGATTCTGGACGACGACAAATCCGAGGGACAGGGATCCTGTCTATTCCAAGGACTAGCTTTCTGGACGACACGGATCTGCAGCGGGACGTGGCAGGAGCAGGTCATGGCCAGCACGACTCTGACCAAGCTGGAGCTCGAACACGAGGACGGAGACTTTTTTGTCAATGTTGGCAACCTCGGAAGTCGAAAACGATGACTATGGAGAGAATTACGATCCACTCCAGGACAAGGAAAACAAGACTGCCAAAAAGAAAAAGAAGAAACCTTCTACTTCCACCACCACTACCAAGGCGGCCGTTACTCCCAAGTCCAAGAAAAAGACGGAACCACCTGCCAAAAAGAAGGAGCCCACCAGTGCCAAGTCCAAGAAATCAACATCGTCTGCTACATCGACCAAATCCAAAAAACAAACTCCCAAGGAAAAGGCTCTGAAACTGACCGCCAAAAAAGCCAAGTCCACAGCGGATTCCTTGTTCAAAAAGGCGGCCGCTATGATCAAGAAACTAACGTCGGAGAATCTCCCCAAGCTCAAGACGAAAATGAAGGTGGCATTGGTGTGCCCGAAAAACAAGGGACCCGGGGACAATATTACATTTGCGTACGTACATGGATCCTTCTTTTCCCGATTTGAACTATATTTTCTGTGAAACTTTTATCCTCACCCATTCATTGACTTTTTGCATTTATTCTATCCACCTCACACAACAGCAACCCGCATTATCCCGGCCAAAAATTAAAGGTCACTGTGCCGAAAAGTTGTTTTGCGGGAGGAACCTTCAAGGTCACGGTTCCCGTCAAACAATCACGCGAAGGGGAAAAAGACGGCAACAAGCTTCCGAGAGACTTGCAGGAAGCCCTGGATGTCTATGGCAAGGCCTACGACGAGTGGTGCACGGCCCAATCCAAGGTGGATAGCTCCTTCGAGACCTTTAAGGAAAAGCAGGCCAAGTTTGACAAGCTGGCCGCGCTCTTTCCAAAGAATCTGGTCACACCGATCGATCCTATTTACTTGAAGCAAGTGGTAAGACGGGCCCGTCAAAACAAGTATAAGCGCTCGAAAACGGCTGCGGCAGCCGCCAAACGTGAAACTTCAACCCCTACCAAGAAAGACGAACCAGCCGAAGAACCACAAGCCGAGGACGAAAGCGAGGAAGAAGAGGAGGAAAAAGAGGAGGAACCCAAGAATCTTAGAACCATCGACATGCCAACACGGGGGTCAATCTTTGCCGAACGAAAGTTTTCGACGACGACCAATGACTTTATAACCCCAGAATAAATAGAGAGCAATACTAGGAATGGGATTTATTTTACAATTGAAATTTTGTTTTTCTAGGTTTGATTTCCATTGCAGTCGTGTAGCAGTTCTTTTTTGTTTTACGATTCCAGCGTATAAATGTGTAGGCCACCCTTTTCGCTCCCCGTGACGAGCCGCGATGTGCTGCTCTGCGTTGTCAATGTGTTGTTGCTGCTTGTAGTGGTGAGAGCGTCCATGGCCCAGACGGTTTCGTCGCTCGTAAAGGTATGCAGTGCCTGGTTGTCCATTTGGGAAAATCCCCACACGTGCAACTTGGAATCGGCCCCGCAGGACAAGACTCGGCGAGAATCCGACAGAGCTGCCAACGAGAGAACCCACGTGACATGGGCCTGTACGACGTGCTGCACCAACACGGGCGTTTGCCGGCTATTGTCCCACAGGCAGACCATGCCGTCGTCGCTGGCCGATACAATCAGATTTCCATCGGGCGTCACAACGACAGACCGCACGGGGGCCTCGTGTTGAATCAATCGGTGGTGTTTGTCTCCAAAGACTTCCACCAAACCGTCCTGTCGTCCTACCACAAAGAGTTTCTGTTTCGAAGAAAAATCTCCGCACAATGCAATGGAGCTGGTGGCCTTACTCCATCGGTCGACGACCACTCCTGCTTCTGTGGGATCCTTGGTCGACTTGGGGGTACAAATTCCAGTGGCAACGAGGGCAATCGTTCCATCCAAACAAGGCACCGCCAACAGGACATCGCCAACACCCGAAACGTTCGGTGGCATGATGCGCAAACACGTTCCGGTGGCATTCTCGACACGGAATTCCTGGGCAATTTCGGGCAGGGCAGGTTCGTCATTTCTATCGGCTGTCAAATCGTTGTCCATGTCTTCGGGAACGATCCATATTCGAATATTTCCCGCCAAATCCATAGAGACGAGTATCAGGTCTCCGGCATCGTCGTCGTCCCCCGTGTAATTCCGTGCCACCTGCACCTGCGAACACCCAATACACTGCGTCGAAACATCCTCATCGCCTGTGGGTTTTTCTTGATTCGCTCCCAGCAACAAATGCGTCAGCTGGACGCTGCAGGCGGACGCATCGAGTGCATCCGAGTCTACCGACTTTTCCGTCACCAGATATCCCCTCACTATGCCGTCACCGCAGGCGACCCAAATCCTCCACGCCGACAATTTTTGGTGGGCCGTGCTTCCGGTCGTCAACAGCGGGCTGCTGGCAATGCTCCAAATCGGAAAGTTTCCCAGTGTTTGTCGATGGATGCTTCGATAGCCACTCATGCTGCTGTCTATGAATCAATTGCGATGCTTGGAATGGTGATTCGATTCTGTAGATTCTTGATTGCAATTGCTTTAAGATAGGTTGGATATGAATGATATATTACTTTGACAATGAACAATGGCTCTGATCTGATTTTTGGACGGTCAAATCATTATTTGGATGGGCGTCCATCATGACGCGGGATTCGCATGTTCACGACTCAAACTTTCCTCACTGATGTACGCACGATGTTTGAATTCATAATGCTGAATGGCATCTTTCATCATAAATGAAGGAAGGAAGAGCTTTCAAAACTAAAATCGAAAGGGAGCAGAGAATTATCTGATCAGCGGTTTGAATAATGTTGTGAATCGATCTACCGAAAAAAGAATGAAATGTTGTTTGCGAGGAGAGCAGGCCTGAAAAGAAGCATTCGCTATGTGGGCCGGGCCTGGAGTAGTTCCGGAATACCGCAATGGAAGCAAACCGTCGAAAGCCTGTTGAAACGTTCCAACGACCTGGACAGCACCATTTCAAACAGCGGATTGTCCGCCCCTTCCACGCAAAACGAGAGCTATTCCTTGTTCAATGACTGGAGGCAAATACTCTTTCAAATTCCCAAAGACGAATCGGCACTCCTTTCCAAGAGTGCCAACCAGATTGATACGTTATTGCATCACAACCTGGACAAGCAACATGCTCCATCCAAACATCTCTTGGACGACGTGACAACAGGAATATATGCGTGGGGAAGAATTGCAACCTTGGACCAGAACTCGCCGATACGAGCCGAAGCATTATTGGACAAGTTTTTGGAAGCTTCCGACAATGGCAACAAATCCCCCACTGCCAACATGTACTCGGCCATGGTCTACTGCTGGTCACAGGCGTCCTCGAACGACATGGCCTCGCAAAAAGCCCTGGAATGGTTTCAAAAACTCTCTGCTGACAATCATGAAGTGGATGCGGCAACCTGGAACGCCCTGATACGAATCCACGTGCGCCAGAAAAAGTTTTCCTTGCTGGAAAAGCAATTGCTTGCTGACTTCAACTATTTGAATGATGGATATACCTTTTGCAGTCTTGTCGAGGGCTGGCTGGATTCGGATCTACGTGCAAAGGCCCACGAGGAGCTACAAAAGGGAATCGCATTTTGCTTGGAGCGAGGAGAGGACCAAATTCCTGCCCTCCAGCAGCTCTTGTTTTTGTTTCTTTCGCAATCGATTCAAAAAGGACGTCTCGAGGAGGCCGAGAAAGTCCTGAACCAAGCCATTGGCATTCAAGAATCTCGGATGGAATTCGAAATACTGGACACGAAACATTTTGTGGTGGTCATGAATGCTCTGGCCACACAAGGCAAAACCCAGAATACGAACCAGCTCTTTCAACAATTGAAACTGCTCTACGAAAAAGGTGCCCAGCAATTGGAGCCCAATTATCAAATTTTAGTCATTCTCTTGTCGGCGATTTCGAAGGACCACGATCCAAGAAACCTGGAAATCGGACAAGATCTACTGTCAACCATTGAGACATTCCTGTTAAATGACAAAGGCATTACGAATCATGCGTACAACGTCATGTTGGATTTCTATGTTCGATCGCCGCATGTCCATAACACGAAAGAACGTGTGGAAGACCTCATCGAGCGCATGAAGCAGCTTTCGCAAGACCACCAGAATCCAAGATTGCTTCCCGATAAGGTGTCCTATGCGTCACTTCATCAAGGCCATTGTCAAACAAGGTGGCTCAGTTTTACCGAGGTCGAAAGCATTCTTTTGCAACTCGAAGGACTCCAATCAGCCCACCATGAAACCCGATCGAAAGATTTACGCAATTGTCCTAGAAAGCTTGTTTGCGAGCGAAAACAAAGACGGCGCTCGATAAGGCAAACCAATTGGTCGAGAGAATGAAAATGCACTACCAAGCTCCAGCCAGACAAGGGTCATTTATACCGTCCTAATGAAGATTCATTCGCTGAGTAGAAATGTGCAAGGATCGGATCAAGTCTTGAGACAAATGATCCAATTCATACAATTCTGGCCGACACGATTAGTCGTCCCAACGAAGGAGGCATTCATCACGGCCATGAGTACCTGGGAACAATCCGATAGAACATGATTCAGTAGATGGATGCTCTACGAATCTTTAACGACATGGTGGCTCTGTACAAAAGTGGTAACGAGGATTGCAAGCCCTCGTTGAAATCCTTTGGAAAGCTCATGGTGATTCTTGCCAAGAGCAAGTACGAGACCAAGATGAAAAAGGGCAAACGCCTCTTGGCGGAAATGGAAAAGTACGATGTCATCCCGGACCAGTCGCTTTACAATTGGTACATTCGTGGCCTGGCCAGCGTTCAGACCAAGGACAAGAGTCCTTGCGAGAAAAAGCTGGAAGGAAGCAGAAAGGCACCTTTTTGAAACTGAGGGAAATGGAATTGGCCAATTCCCATACGTACAACTCCATGTTTTATGCTTGCGACAATCTATTGCAGAACCAAGAGGATGTGATTCGTGACATTTTCCAAACGTGTCGAGACGATGGCATGGTCAATCCGGAGAATTCTAATCTCGCTACGACGTTCCATCAATTCGAATCTCTACAGCGAGTTGACGGGGTTAGACCCGGCCGACAACAACATTCAAATGAAAAAGATTCCAGAATCCTGGAAGCGGAAACATTCCAAATAGAAAGAAATAATATAACTTTTTAAGTGGGGGAGATTTAGAATTTGTTGTTATTTGTATGGTGTATCGGAACCGCAACCAAAAAGTTGCAGACGACGACATGACATTTGCCAACCAATTTTATTCAAATTTAGCCAGCGGGTACACCCATGCTGATTAGCGCTTGTTGTTGTTTCATTTGCATCATTGCCAGCGATCTTCCCACTTGCGGATGCGAGGCAGTTTGCCTCTATCGACTTTTGGAATTGCATCTGCGAGACTCCCAGCTCCTTCAAAGCCTCTTCTCCCTTGTCATTGGCCACGCTCGAAAATTCCATTTGCAGCTGCTGGGCAACCCGGGGATCTCTCAGGTTCTTTCCTTCCTCCTTTGAAGCCCTTGACGAGATCGCCCATGGCGCTGGTCAGAGTAGTCAAAATAGATTTCCGCCACCTCAATGGTTCGTTCCGGAGACAAGACCTCTATTTTTTCTTCCGGTTTGGTTTGCGCCGAATCCCCCTTTCGTTTTCCAACCACGTTCTCTCCCGACACGTTCTCCCAGAGTTTCTGAAATCGTTCGACCGACTTTTTGACCTTGGGATACTCGTCTTCCTTTTCGAGAAACTCCCAGGTCGCTTCCTCGAAGCAATCGTAGTCCATGTCGGCCTCGGCCAAGGGCCTGCTTGTTGCTTGACGGTAAGAGGCCCGTTCGTATTCCGTAATCAGTAGCAATTGCCGCAGCTGCTTTTCGGGAATGACCTGTCCGCTCATTTGTATCTGTTGGACCGGTGTGACTCAATTGGGCCAGAACGGCCTGCATTTCCATAAAGAGGCGGTCAAAGACCTTGCAGACATCGTCTCCGGTAATGTATTCTCCCTCTTCCAGCTCGTCGTCGATTTCGGCAAGTTCTGTGCTGTCGGATTTTTCCGAGGAAAGAAGCGATTTGGCCGCAAGGGCGGTTGCAATCAGAGCAGGATCCAATCAAGAGTTTTGTAGACGCCGACATATTATGTAGTATAAGTATTGTCTTTTCTTTCACACTTTGTTGTTGGTGTGATGTATTGTATACGTATCAATCGAAGTAATGGAATGGTTCAGTTCTACTGATGCAGTGCTGCGAAGATCGCAATACTTCCGCTCGAAAACGAAGCACGAACAGACATGCTTTACAGCCGCCCGGAGCATTGAAATCTGGGAGTGAGTCTGTTTCGCTGGCTGTAAATCGCGCTCGTTAAATTGATTGATGCGCGCACAAACACGCGTAAAGGAAAGGGTTCCAATGATTCGCACTCGAAAAATTCGAAATTGCAGGATGCAAAAAGACGTCGGCATTTCATACGTGGATGTGCGTAAGCGCGCGAAAATCGCGCATACAAATTTGAAATTGGGCAGTCTCTCATTTCGACAAAATTTTTGGGTTTCGATTATTATTTTGTGATCGATCTATCGATCATTTTTTAGCTATTGGTATTCATTCTCTCATCAAGCGTTTGTGCCATGGCACCACCCAACAAGACCAAACCAAATTCCTTCGATGCCTTTGCCAAGGTCGATGAGCTCGTGTCCAAGCCGGTGCTCGGATCGGACGGAGCCGCATCCTGGCAAAACTTTCGAAAGGACCACAAGCCTTCCCATGCATCGAGTGCCCCCAAGGCGCCTCTGAAAAAGGCCGACAAGCTGGGCACCGGATTTGCGTCGTGGGAGGAGGAGCGGGCACACGAAACCAAGATTCGTAAGCAGCAGGGACACGCCGCCACGAATGCGGGGTATTCCAATTTTCGCATCAAACACTACAACACAGAAGCGGCCAATCCGAAAACGCAAACAACAGGTGGAAAATCGGATACGTCCCGACGACAAGGAATACTTTTCTAGTGGCAAAAACTTTCGAGGGATTGGAAGTTTGACTATGTCTTTACCACACGGAATGGGTCCACGGGTTATTACTGGGATGGCATGGACAGCATTAAAAAGGAAAATGGCGAATTGAAAACAACAACAACAACAACAACAACAACTAGTGTTTCGGAACAATCAACATCAAAATCAAATGACGATACCGTTGCTGTTGCCAAGAAACCCAAAAAGAAGCGAAAAAAGGACAAGGTTGCCAAAGGCCCGACCTTTGTCCACGACCCCAACAATCCAATGGAACAAATGCAGGCGATATTACAGCAACGGAACCAACAACTAACATCAGCCGACAACTAATAACAGTCTTCCAAAGTGGATGGCAAGCTGCCAAGGATCCATCGACGGGCAACACATATTACTTTCACCGGGCAAGCGGACAACGAAGCTGGGAAAAACCAAAAACAGAATCACGAATTAAAAAAGAAGACGAAACGCTGCCAGAGGGATGGAAGTCGGCTGTCGATCCGGCATCGGGGAAAACCTATTATCATCACACCAGTGGAAAAACGAGTTGGACAATACCGGAATGATAGCTTATGTAACTAGTTGTAAAAAATTAGAGCCTGTATATTATTAGTTAGCTAGGTTGCTTGAAAGTCAATAATCTTGGACTTTTTCAATTCTTCGTTCAGCAGCGGAACCCAAGTAATTCTCTATTTTGGGATTCACATAGCAATTGTAGAGCCACCCCTCGCGGTCCTTGGTCACATTTGTTTTCGCAGATTCCTCATACGGAACTCCGATGCGACAGGTCCCATGTTTCATTTCCCCCGTGCATCGCTTTTCCCAGCCCGCCGTGTCCTGGGTGGCAATCGCCTTGGCGTGGAGCATGGTCACCTCCGTTTGCTCGTCGGCAAACCTCGACAATGGATCCGGAGCGGGTCTTCCGGTCAGCCCCGAGGCTATAATTTCCGGTCGGGTCATGGCGGTGTATCGGGTCACCGTGGCAAAGTGGATAAAGTGCTGCAAGACATAATCGGTCCGATAAATCTGTTTTTCCGCCGGCATTTTTTCCGTCCTTGACCTTTTGGCGGTCGCAATTGTACGTTTCGAGTATGGATTTGCTGTCTCTTACTTTCAAGTCAAAACACGGAAAGGGTTCGTCGCAAATGGTCTTGTTGAGAATTGCCACGGGAGGTTCGATCAAATCTCTTCGAGGCCAGGCCCTCCACGAGCCAAACGATACAATCTTGGTGCCCTTATCATCGAGTTCCGACAAGAATGGTTGGATGGAAGAGTAGTCTCCGACGGGTGTGATAAATTCGTCAATGTCCATGCTTGCCATCCAATCGGTGTGGGGACCGAATCGCAACCGGCAGGAAGATTCCGCGGCGTACTGGGAGGAACGATCGCCGGGGCTATCTGCAAAGCTGCGGTTGTTGTTGCAAATGGTAGCTGGCCACCGCACCCTCGTGACTCTTCCCGGGAACTGATCCGTAACCTCTTTCAGAGTTTTTTCCCCACTCGAGTTGTCGTAAATAAAAATGTGATCGACTCCCGTCAATAAGTGAAAACGGATCCACTCGTCAGCTCTCCGTGCCCCATCGTTGATAATAAATCGGTCACCTCGCGTCCCGTACGAAAGCGAGGCCCATGCGCAAGCGACGATGCGATTTTTCTTTGTGCCCTTGGTAGAATTGCGAATGTTGGTGACCGAAACCTCCGCCGCCGAAATTTCCTTGGGTGGCGGCGATGTGGCAAGTGGAATATGCCTTGTACGTCGGCAGACAAATGGGTATGTTTTCCCACCGCCCAGAATCTTTGACGCGCGGAAGAATGTGGGAATCACCCCATTCGAGGGGAACGGAAAAATTGTGCCTTCCCATTTTGTAGCGAGGCGGCAAGAATCGATCGGGAGCTCCGTATCGCGGAGGCGTGCGAATAGGAATCAGCGACAGAAACAAGGTGGCCTGGTCGTCGATAACGGAGGTTCCTTCCCGTACGGTAGATACCAGACTCGGTGGGACGGGACACTTGAAAATCAGCTGGGATGTGTGTATCGACTTGACGTCCTTGTGTCCCTCCTTGGTGAAGGTTCTTTTGCTGCCTTTGCGCTGTGCAATGTAGTCGTAATCAAAGTTGAACTGCGACAGGGTTTCTTGGCCGTTCGAAAAGCTGCAAATGAACCGAGTCTCCATCCCGTCGGGATCCGCCTCTTCGTGCGAGGCCAATCGATACCGCGTCTCTTCTTTTCCAGGCATTCGTTTTAATGGAACGTGCTGAAAGAGGGAAACCTGGGGCTGCATCTTTTCCAAAATATCGAGCTGGTCCGGCGTCGTCCCCGTCTGGCACCGGCGTTTGTTCTGGGCCACGAATTGTATGAATTTGCCATCGTCGGTTGGAAATACGTCGTGAATCCAGGGAAGAAAGGGATCCGCGTCGGGAAAGTCGTCAATGGGCCAGAGCTCTGGCAGCTTTCGACACGAGTTGACTCTGGGATATTCAATGGTTGTCAAGTCTTTTTCGGTAACATTTCTCACGGGCAAGGGTTTTGTCTCCCAGTCCCCCAGATAAATTGGCTCCAGATGCGCTTTGAGGACTCTGGAGGAAGGATCTTTGAGCTTTTTGATTTGTTCCGGATGTATCATCTCGTGGATGTCCACTTCTTCCATATCGAAATTCACTGGCGATTTTTTCGGGCTTTCCAAGGCAACGGCCATCTTTTTTACTTTCTCCACGTATCGATCTACCTTCTCTTGGTTGTTTTGGCTGTCGCGCAGATGCGACAAGCGTTCTCGAAGTATATCGTTCTTGTTCCGATCGATGGATGGAGGTCCCAGTGTTCTTTGGGTGTTTGCAACGTCTTGAAACACAGTATCGTTCCCCTTTCGCAACAAGACTATCGTGAGGGTCGACCATAATATGAATACGGCACCCATCATGGTAATGAAGATTCTTTGAAGCTTTAGCTTGTGACAATCGACGCTGATTCGGTATCGCCGCGACGGTCGTGAAATTCAGGGATCGTTTTCGGCCAAGCATCATCGGTGGGCGGTATCTTTCCGTTGGGCGATTTGGACTGAACTTTCAGCCCCATGGTTTCAGTTTCTGGTGTAGTCCAACGTTCTTGGGTTCATTTGCTTGTCCTCGGCAGGTGTTGTCGTCTGCGTTATCGGTTCGACGTAGTTTGTTTCTTTTGATGAGAAGTGGGACGGTCCTTCAAGGCTTTTCAAAAAGAACATCAGAGCAAATTTGGCGGCAGGGGGGGTCATTTTCAAATTTTCAGTATCTCTATCCTTATTGCAGCAACGTGTACGTAGAAGGATGACTCATTGTTCATGACTAACTTCATTTCGAGTCATGAGTCCAAACGTTCGCTTCTCGGCGAGAAAAACTCATCATCATTCTTCAATTCGATGAAAGGATGAAAGCATTCACAGCTACAGTATCATAATTTAACATATCTGACACATCTTCACCTCGTGCTAGAGATTTGACTTGAATCCAAAGGAGTTAGCCCGACGATTGTCTCGAGTCAAAGAATCAAGAATCCAAGATGTTTCGAACAGCGCGTCATCTCCAACGGGGAATGGCGGCAAGAAGCGTTCAGCCATTGACTTCGCCGCTGACAACGAGAGGAAATGCTATGCTTGTCCGCAAGTCTCCCATGAGAATACGGTGGATGACTTCCGAAGCAAAGAAGGATGTATCGAGTGCTGCGGCTGCCAAGACCAGGGCGGGATCCGGAAAAGTAGCTTCCTCGGCGCCGTACATTAAGGATCGTGGCCCCGTCTCGTGGCCATCCCTCTTTTTGGTGGGAATTGCGGCGGCATCGATAGTGGCCTACTACAACATTGAGCGAGAGAGACGATTGGAATCGGCAATGGGGAGGGTAGTAAGCAGTGAGTCTGACGGTTGGTCGCCAAATCCCGGTGTCATGGCACCCAGAAAATTCAAACTGACTCCGTGGGGGTATTTCCCGGAGGACGATGGATTTGGTCCCTGTAAGTTTTGACACAAGTGCTTGGTTTCGACACTTTTGACTCAATAACTTATTTTTTTCTTATTGCTTATTGATATACCTGTTTTCGTTTCATGATTGATTCAGCTGGTAAGCCTGCCATTGGTGGTCCGTGGTCGTTGATCGATTTGGATGGAAACCTAGTGACAAATGTGTCCTTTCAGGGCAAATGGTTGCTCCTCTATTTTGGATTCGCCCGATGCCCCGATATTTGTCCTTCGGAAATGATGAAACTCGCTCGAGTCATTGACCAGCTAAAGGAAACCCATCCAAAGCTGGCATCGAAGCTCGTCCCGGTCTTTGTTTCCGTAGATCCGGCACGAGACTCGCTGACGGCGCTCAAAGAGTACGCAAAGGACTTTCACCCCGATTTTGTCTTTTTGACGGGATCTCCCACACAGGTACAAGAAATGGCCAAGAAATACAGAGTCTACGTCAGCAAGGCAGAAGAAACCGACGACGGCGATTACCTCGTAGACCACTCGATTGTTGTATATTTCCACGACGACAAGGGAGAACTTTCCGATTGTTTCACTCAATCTATGCGACCGAAGGATGTAGCAGAGAAAATTGTAGATAAAATGACAACACCGGAAGGGTTGGTCGCTTAGTAGAAATAAGTTTCTTTTAGAAATATTATTATTGCTACCTCTAGAGAGGCATGAAACCACCTTTTGTGAGGAAGTTCGATCGAAAGATTTCGGACTAATTGATTCGCGTGGAAGTGAAAAAGATGACGCGTTTTTGAAATCCTTTTCAAATGATTTCAACATACATGTTATTCAAGCTGGTGGTTTGAACATGGGCGCCTCAATTCGCACTGTAATGTCCTGCACGTTTGGCGTTTCAGTGAATGATCCATGATGTTTCATGGTATCGTTGCGTATGTCTCAACGCTTACTCCTCGTGGGGATCTTGGGGTGTCGCAATAATAGGTGTATCGATGACGATTCATTCGATCGGTGAGGGAATTTCGATAGTTGCGGTCAGATCATTATTCGTCATGATACTGGGGCTGCATTAATTCCATTCCCGTCTCATTCATGTCTCGTTTCTCACCTGATGACAGAGTTCCGTCGTCTTCATCTACAAACCGATCCTCCTCATCGAGGAATTCCTCTTCGGTGGGAACTGCTTCCATTGCGGCCCGCGGTTCTTGTTTTTGAAGGTGAAAGACGTATTTATACGAACACACGCCCAAGAAAACAATGAAAACCCCTATTGAATTCATCAAATTCAATGTATCCTTGAATACCAAGACACCGATCGTAATTGTTGTCAACTCTTTGATAACCCCTCCAATCATCAGAATGATAGCAGACGCCTTGAGAATGAGCCAAAATTCGCAAAGAATCATCATAATTGCGATAACACCCCCAAAACATCCCATTGCGACAACCACGCCAAAATTTTCGTTCTGCGCTGCTGCTTCGTCCAATTTCGACCACGGCTGCTCAATGCAGGCACTGAGAATGAGCATGGAGAAAAACATGCTTGGTGCCAAGATCTTCATCGTCACGATAGTGGACTCCAATGGCGGATCCAGTTTTTGGAGCAGAGTTTGCACAAGAGTCCATCTCAATCCCGAAAGAACGCTGGCGGCCAAACAGAGCATAAAACCCCAAAATCGAAATGTCCCCTCGTCTTCTCCGTATACCGTCATCAGTTCACCCCCCGCAATGACCAAAATCACACAAATCAATGGCAACGTGATGCGTTCAATCTTAAACAGCCAATGCCCAAAACAGGACAAAGATCGGCGTGGAAGACTTGACCATTGTGTAAAATGTCAAGTGTATGTATTTCAGGGAAAGGTTCGACAGACCCACGTCCAACGCCGTTGTCACGCCACACGGGTATGCTAATCCATGCCCATTCCTTCCACGTCATGGTATCCACTCGTTTCGTTCCCAATTGCACCGGAAAACACATGCAAGCGACGTGGGAGAACACCCACTGAATCGAAAAGTGAATGGAGGTCAATAGAAGCGGGCATGGGAAATTCATGTGATCCTCTCCAAAGACATATTTGTTGTAGGAACCTGTGAAAAGTGAACAAATATCAGTAAGAATTTGAATTCCAAAAAGTCAAAAGTGGAGCAGTCAACTATCTCGAATGGCCGATATCAGGCACTTCACACTCACTCAATATGGCAGAGAAGAAAAACCACCCGAGCATTGCCGGTAGGTAGATGCAATGCTCATTCCAAAATGTTTCGACAGGATCGAGATTTCTGGCGGACGTCATCCTTGGGGGCATTATTTCGAGAATTTACAGCACGGTCCCAATGGAATATTCTGATCCGAACAGCGGCAACAGAGAATGTCTGCCTTATGTTCGATAGAGAATTCACGCCGACGAGGAGCGGAATATCGTCCAAATACTCGGAAGGGGTCGTTGATGGAATCCTTTTCCTGAATTCACCACCCTGTGTTTCTACCTCGAAAAATTGCTTTTGAGTTCTTGAATCTTGTGTAAGCTTGGTTGAAAGAAGAGAGAGTTTGTATGCTTTGTTGCCGATTGTGTTACCCACACGAAATGAACGACGAACGTTGAAGAATGCTGTTGTTGTAATTGCTTTTTCAAAATAAGTTTTCCGGCATCAAAATGATCATCGAAATTGAAAATGTCCTCGGTGCGATCCGTTGAATCCGACTTTCGAGTTTCGGTCGTATGACTGGGCTCTCTACGTAGCTTTCGACGGTGGAGGTCTACCAGAGCAGCCCGTCGCAGTACGTACTCTTTGTATGTACAAATAAAAGGTATTTTCACTACGTGCAGTCATAACATTACAGTTTTTTGGCGAACGTTTTCTATTGGAGAATTTTTGGTGGTGTGTGTCCATCTCGGATAACGACGAGGAAAATGTGCATTTATTTCAGGTTCCTTCGATAGTTTGCCAAGAAGTGAAAGAATCAAAATCGAAGATTCTCTTGGTGCTTTCAAAATAAAACGGAATTGAATACAATCCGCTATCAAACGATTGGACAGAGGTATACAAGAAGGATTGTCAAAGAAATAACAGAAAGAGAACAGAAACAATCAAATAAACACAAAACAAAGAGAATGCTCTCTGTGAAACTAAGTTAAAAGATGTCAAAAATGAGCAAACGAGCTCAACGGGCTGCTGCCTCTGACACCGATGGCTCGAGTCATGGTGTCCAACGGAGCAGCAATTCGAAGAAAACATCTCGTGTTTCTCGCACGACCTGTTTTATGCGTATCGTTCTCCTTTGTCCTTGCAATCTCTGGTATTGGTATAGTCAGGTATCCCAGCTTCATCGAGCAAAACATCCACACGAAAGGTGATGTCGAAGTGAAACTGACTGATGTCGTTACAGTCCCGCTAAAGCCGGAGCGAACAACTCTCATGGGTCGAAAACACTACTACATGTTTCCTCCTGTAAATGCTACCATTGATGGGAAACCCAAAGGGCTGCTTATCTATTTGCACTCTTGCAAAGAATCTGGATTGGAGTTTTTTACCCTGCCCGAACACAGAATCGTTGCCCACGACGCGATTCGAAAAGGTTTGGTGGTCTTTGCTCCCACTTCATATGATCGGAATTCCGGGTGCTTTACCCAAAAAGATGCAAATAACTTCCTCAAAACTGTGGTAAGCCAGTTTCTCCGCCGAAATAAGCTTCAATCCTTGCCCAGGGTTGGTCTGGGGCATTCGAGCGGAGGAGCCTTCCTTTCGTTTCTCCAAAAACCAGTTGGAACTCGAGAGCATGGCCGTGTACAATTCACCACAAGACTATGCGGAACTGCGCAGCCAAGAGGATACGCTCATACCAACCGTGTATCTGACAATGTCCAACGATGGATCCATTTCGAATCGAATGAATACCAGCATGACAATGCTACAAGAAAGGAACATCAATTCCTATCATTACAAAGCATCCCCCAGGCCCTTTACGAAAAAGCTCTGTGCCGCCCGGCTGCCAGAGGTGACGGAAACCTTTTGTGACCACATTTTGAATACGATCCAAAAAGACCACTCCAATCTCATCGACGCCGATGGCTATGTCCTGGAGGACGATTTTGCATCGTGGGAACGCTGTTTCGAGAAACTCGAAGTGGGAGTACGAAAATTTTGCCGACAATTCGGATCTACAAAAGTACGAACGAATGAAGAGTGATGGGGAACGATCTTGGTTACGGGTTATTCTAGAGGAGGAGATAAAGACGTGTTACGGTTACCATGCCATGACGGCACAATATCACGATGAAATCTTGGAGTTTCTCGTGTCGAATTCGAATATGGTGGATGCATCGCCGGGGCAGGGCTGAGTGGTGGAGAGGATGTTAAGCGGAAAGATTGGAATGCGCTCAGTTCCGAAATATTTAGAGAACCAATCTCCAAATCGGTCATCATGATTCTAGACTGATTGGTTGGATTCTCAGAGCGTTCATCGACCGGAAGTCTTCTGGAGCTTGTGTTGCTGGTTCAACGTGTCTCTTATAATTTTTCTCCGCAATTATGGCAGTAACTTGCACTTGTCCAATGAAAGGACGCGCCGCAATTGGGACAAGTCATACCGGTGTCCAATGCCTAGAATCGAATCGTTGTTAGAAGCGTACTTTGCTCCAGAAAGAGCTCCAATGATTCCTTTCTGCCGATTGCCGTCTTTTCCATTTGAGTTTTTCACGTTTTCTCGATCCAGCAGTGCTTCGACAAGAGCCGCAGCTTGCCCCGGAATGACCGCGACTCCAAACACAATACTCCCACAAACAATGAGTCTTCCCTGCCATGTGACAGGACTCACGTCTCCAAAGCCAACCTGTAGTTAAAGTAGTTAAACCAAAATACAATGCATCGAAGTAGTTATTGATGTTTGTATTCACCGTGTGCTCTGCCGTGTATATCAGTCCGGTTGCGACCGAAATCAGAGTAAAGAGAGGACAAGGCAACCCGTGCGAGTTGCAATTGCCAATCTTGCACAATGTTTGTCTTGACGCTGGTTTTCAGCAATGCTTGTGCCGCAAAGCGTTCAAAGGTGTCAAGATCCTGGAGGAAACGTTGCAAGCGCAAGACCCGCAAGAGTTGCAGGTTGTACAAGCCCGATGGTTGTGACAACCACGAGGGCAACCAAGATATTTCTTGCCAAAAGTAGTAGGGTGTGATGCTGACCACCAGTGGGAGGATGACCACCAGAACATCAATGACAAATTGTGGATCGAGGATAAAGCCAAGCTCGTCTCGGCTCGAAGAAAACCATCGTCCCAGAAAGTCCGACCAAGAATATGAATCCGACAATGATTTCCGCGTCGCGGAATGTACGGGAACAAGTAGCTGATCGAGTCGAGGGTGGAGAGAGCCACCAGCAGGGAGTTGAGCAGCACCACCAGCGCAATCACAATCTCTACCGACTGGCTCCGTCAAAAAATTGGCAATCTCTTCTTTCCATTGACCGACGGGACCCGCAGGTAGAACCAGCCCGTCATCGGAATAATCAATAAATGTCGATTCGGAATCTTCGCGGCTCAGAAAGGGTTTCGAAATATCATCGAAATCCACGTAACAGTAGTCTGATTCCCTATATTTTTCCGGTTGTACATCTGTACCATTGCTACCCAATGTTTCTCCATTGACTGTTTTGGCCTCGTGGGCATCAATGCCATTAATTTTTTTGGACTCGTCGAAATTAGTGGATCGAAAAAGACCTTGAAGAGGACGCCGACGCGATTTCAAAAAGTCGTTCTGATAGGTACAACTATTGCGTCTCAAGCCAAAGGTTGGAGATTGAAACGATTGTACAAAGGCTTCCGGAAATTGCCAGAAGCACAGAAGACCAACACAAGCGAGACTCGGGCGGGCCGTCTCCTTCGCATCGAACCTCTATCGAAGGATCCAACCATTGTGTTGCAATTTGTATTGAGATAAGAACTATGGAAAAAGAAATGTTTTGGCTTCCGATGCTTTACCTAGATCTTCTTTGTTATTTCTGTATGAAATAATGCGTCCTCCTGAGACAATGGTGATGATGGATATTGTTGTTACATCGACACATCACATACGTCGATGACGAAGAATTCATGCAATTGAAAAAAGAAGAATTATTTGTGGAATGGAAGCTTTTTACACGTTTTTGGAAAAACCGCCATGGTCTCTCCCATCATTCATTTTCCATTCGTTGGAGGAGAGATGCGAGGGATCTTAGATTTCCGTGCTGAGCACGCGTACGTGCGTATCGTACTAGTTTCACACAGCATTGTGTACATAGTAATCACCACGTTGCGATTTTTGAATCATTCATGACTCATTCATTCCCGGATTGATTTGGATTTGTGAATATTTTTTTGGCGCGCAAATGATTCACCGTGCATTTTCCCGTGCAAGAAAATAGCGCGCTTCGTGGACCAGAACCCTAATGACCCATGATCCACCGTCTCGCGCCGCGAATAACGGTTTTCGGATTTCGGTCGCATCAATCTACGCCGGATTACGTAGAAAAAAGTACTGAAACAATTGAGGCCTCCGGCATTGCTTTCCGCGCCATACGAGCACCTGCATCGGTGCAACTTCACTACAGTAGCAACAACTCGTTCGAGAGTGATCCCATTCACATTGTTGCATCACAACAGTCTATTGCAACGACAAAAGCTTTTGGTTGGTGAAACAATCATGCCATCGTTGTGTAGTGTTTCGCAAAGCTCACAGAGCGATCCTATCCAGACCGCTAAAGGAAAGGAGTGTGGTAATGATATCATCGACCTCGACACGGATGCGGACATGGAGATGGCCGTAGAGAAAGATTGCCAAGCCGATAACACGGGTTCTCCAGCATCGAAGCCTTTGCCAGCGAAGCAATCGATCGACGATACGGTCGAATGCCCCGTCAAAACGAAGGCATCGGAAGAAGCCAAAGCTGCATCCACTGCTGAATCATCGACACCGAATAGCAAGAAGCGAAAAGTGACGCCCCCCGACGATCCCGGAAGCAAGCAAAAGCAACAAAAGAAGGTCAACCAAATGACCTTGTCTTCCTTCTTTTTTCAAGGGAAAAAGTCTAAGACAGCTACTGCTGCTACTCCTTCGAAAACGCCTCCGAAAAGAAAATTAAGTGAAGCTTCCAAAAGTCCTTCTCCTGCTCCGAAAGTGGACAAAAATGCGGTTAACAAGAGCCTAGTCAGGGATCTTGTAGTGGTCCCTGTCGCTAAGGATACAGATGAATCGCAAGCTACGACTATCACTGTCGGAAGAAACCAAATTCTTCTGCCCAAAAAAGTGACAGAGGAAGCGGACTGAGATAAGTGACCTCTATCGAAACGAAGAGTAGCAACTGAATCCGAAGAACCTGTGCAGAAAGATCTTCCCAGCACATCGGATACCAAATCGACAGCAGAATCATCGTCTACGAAGACGATCAACGTTTTATCCGCCTCGGCTGTGAAGAAAAAGAGACCTTCGAGGGCTCGGAAAACTACGTCAAAGGGGAAGGAAAACAATGGAGAGACGGCGAAAGAATCGACTTCCACGGCCAAAAAGGCTTCCACACCGAAAAAGGCTTCGACTCCCAAAAAGGCTTCCGTTGCCAAAAAGACAAAACCGTTGGATTCTCTTGCCACCGCAGTGGCCAAGAAGGAACTTTCCGAGGGTGAGCTCTCGGAAGAAAATAGAAAATTGCTTCAAAAGTATAGGTCGATGAAGGAGCGGTATCTGGAGCGCGTGAACGACATTACGAATAAACATAGAGAGGGTGTGCCGGAAGAAGACTTTGGCACGATCCAACTGGAAGCCATAACAGATGACACCGAATTGACAACGAACGAAACGGGCCAATGCGAAGAATTTCCGTCCCAAGTCGTTACCAACATGGCACTACTCATTGAAGGAAGGTGAGTTGGTTATTTGGCGAATCGAAGCCATCCTGCTACAAATGTTGGATTCTGCCATCCTTTTGCTTCACCTTTCATTAACATTTATTTCTGTTTTCTCGTCATAGTCGTCTCCCATTATCGCAACTTGTGTCGAAGGTTTGTTCCGAACTCGAAGGTGTTCATAGCGTGAAATGGTCAGCAGAATCTGTAAGCGCAAAGGTTAAACTTATGTCCCAGCGCAAGGCTTACTTTGACCCGATCATAAAGTGTACCGAAATCATAGATTTGTTCGAAGACAACGATCAAAATCGTCTTTGGAGATGGGAGGTCACCACACTAGACCTATTGAACTCTGAGATTAGTTCCAAGGCTCGCAAAGCCAGATACGCCCGGAAGAAAATCTCATCGTATCAATCGTCCCTTTTGAAGCTTATTAAGTCTTTGGAGGACACCGAAAAACAAATACTGGACCCATCCCTTCCTAATTTGGACAAGTCGAAAGCGAAGATTAGTCGAGACTGAGGAGAAGGTACTGAAGTACGAACGTGACGCAGAGAAACAGCGATTGGCGGAAGAGGCAAAGGCGTTGAAGCTTCGGGAGCTAGCGGCTAAAAAGAAAGCAAAGGAGGAAGCCTTGGAGGCGAAGCGAAGGGAAAAGGAAGAAGCTAAGAAAGAAGCTGCTGAAAAGAAGAAGAGGGAAGCTGAGGCACGTGAGGAAGAAAAGCGAAAGAAAGAGGAGGAAAGACTGCAGAAAGAAGAAGCGAAGAAAAGAGAGGAGAAAAAGAAACAGGAGACTTTTTTCAAAGCAAAAGTCCTCATTTCGATCGTTTTTTGCCTGCTCCCAAAAAGAAGGCGAGCGATGTCAAAAAGACCTTCCATCAGTCCCTTGTGCAGATATTGCTATCGAATCCTTCGATATCGACTCGTTTCGTGCTAAGATTAATTCTACGGCTGATCCCGTTCGCTTTTCTCTGAAAGATGGAAAACGATCATCGAGTGCCAAGGCGTCCCGGAAACGTCGCACAGAAATGGTTAAGGTTCGTGTTTACAAAACTGTGAAAGCGGATCCTTCCGAGTGGGGTGCACCTGATTATTTGGAACAAACGACCATCAAAGTTCCAAACAGATACCGCTTCCTCAGTTTCCACGAGGATTGCCGGCCTGCTTATCGCGGAACCTGGACAAAGAAAAGTTCGATCATCAAAGGAAAGAATCCATATGCGAAAGACTCAACTATCTTCGACTATGAGTATGATAGCGAAATCGAAGTGGGAGGAAGGCTGACGACGAAATGGGAGAAGATGTGGAAGATGACGCAGACAATCAAGAAGAAGACATGGATGGGGAAGGGAATACTAAATTGTACGATTACGAAGATGGTTTTTGCGTTGCGGATGATCGGCTACTAGACAACGAAGAAGGGGCAGACGAGGATACAAAAGCTTTATATAAGAAGAAGATGCTTAATCGGGAAGAAGCAGGAAAACATGCATGCCAACCGTATTCGCTATTATTGCACCTTCGTTTGGAGGCGTACCCTTGCATCTGAACCAAGGCAACAGTATCAGTACAGATCACGTTGAGGGTTTCGAAACGGAAGGATGTCACAGATGTTCTCATGTCGTATGAAGGAATTCAACTTTCTGATCCAATCTTCGGTTTGGACGCCTTCCCTCAATTGCCCCCAGTCGTAGAGAATCCGCCAGAGGAGAAGACAAACGCGAAAGAAAATAAGGACGATTACTCCGTCGAAGCAATGATTGTCTTGGCAAAATTCAGCCATCATTCAACACACAACTCGAAAGAAAAACTTATCGAAGAGCTAAAGACTTTGCACCCGGAACATTTCTCCATTCGCGCCAAAGCCACTCGCAAACTCGATGCGATCGCCATCAAGAAGAAACACCCAAAATACTCCTGCTGTTTACTGGGAAGTCAAAACGGAAATACTCACCGAGCTGGGTCCTAACCGATATTCATGGTATGTTTACACTCCTGTTTGGATTCGTATCTGCATTTGCGTTGTTCTGGTAAAATTTCTAACACATGCTTTGTGGAAACTGTCACCGAAACCCTCAGGAAAAGAAAGTCGACGATATAGTCTATGACGATTCCGTTAAAGAAATAAAGCCGCCACCCAGTGAGGATCAAAAAACGAAAACTCCGCCCAAGGGAAAGGGGAAAATCTGCTTCCAAGGGAAAGAGCAAGTCGACGTCAAAGAAGAAACAAGCAACAGCAAAAAGGCCAAAATCTCCTGGAATCTGCTTCCAAAAAGAAAAAGACGACGGCGAAAACAAAATCAGCTACAAAAACCGAAACCAAAGAAAAAGGCAACTACAACAAAATGCGAGGCACCTGGTTCGGCTTCCAAAGCAAAAGGGAAAAAGGAAAGCCCGGCGAAGAAAAAGGAGGATGTTTCTGCTGGCATGAAGAATATCATGGCGCAATTCGTAAAGAAGTCGCCGGTGAAACCCAAAGCATCTACTCCGAAAGATGCCGAAGAAAGCTTCGTCTTCGCAATAGTTCCAGCAATTGTTGGAGTGTGCAACATCTACACAATTGTTACCTCTGAAACATTTTTAAGATAGAGCTATTTTTTGGGACCATTCTGTTGTTCATAATTTCTTTACATACAATATTATAGTACTAGTGTTGTTAGCATTTCTAATCGTTGTTCCACAGTGGATTTGGCAAATCCACGGCTTCGACCGTTTCTGCGGCACGTTGGGCACTTGTCTTTCGATCGAGAATGCGCTGGGCGATTTCCGCAACGGGGAGTGCCAGCAAGGAATCGTCCATGATGGTCGATTGCCATTCCTCCAATAGCTCGAACCAGCGTTCTTCGGCGTTCTCGATCCTCATGTCGTCCCAATGAATCTCCGAGGCCTTGGCCACTTCCAAAGACACAAGTTCTGATAGCAGGTAGACATCGGGGTCCCCTGATTCTTCCGTCTCCGGCGGCTGCGGCAGTTTCTTTTTCGGTAACGTCTTCTTTGCTGCTGGTGGGGAGTTGTTGTTGTGGAGTGGGCAATCGAGTGCCGGTGGAGGGTGATGCCCCGGTTCTGTGCATGTCACAGGGCGAATAGAGGACCCGTCAGTTTTTGCCACTTTTTGAAACAGCTCAATCGGGATCTCTTTCCCATGCGTTTGCTAATGACACTCCATGGAATCTTGATGTCTTCCTGATAGACCATTTTTCCAATTTCTTTCATGTCGGCGGCCGGATCGACCCTCAAATATTCCCTCACCAGTACGCTTCAGCTGTTCCGTCTCGTTCTCCTTCCAGCGCCCCCGGACAAAGGTATCGTCCACCTCGCGGTATTTGTCCCGGCAGGAATCCGCCGATCGATTCAGCTTGGCCTGGATGTGCGCCCATTTCTTTCCCACCTGTGCCACCAAATCCAATGAGCATCTCCACCTCCGCGTCCGTCCAGGCACCCCTCTTGAATGGATGGAGCTGGCGGAGTCCGTGCCGGTACACGGATTGAACGGGACGATTCGGAAGGCACTTGGCGATTTCCATCCACGAGCCCTTGAGGTCTGCCTTGTGGTCGCATTCGCTGCAGAGACGGGCCACGCTAATTTGTTTCATGTTGCAGTATTCCTTTACGGCGCGAATGATTGTATCGGTTTCTTCTTGCGTGTACTTGCCCGTTCGCATCGTCATGGTGGTTTCGCCTGTTTTGTACAGAAAAAGAAAGAAATGAGAAATCAGAAGGAAATCCAGTTTTTCGGTAACTCGATAAGTGATATCCAACGTGCCCGCTGATTCGTATCTCAGGTTCAATAAACAAGCCACCGACGACAATAGAACTGTGATTTCAAACACAACCTACCTTGTCCAAAGCCGTTCTTGTTCCACTTGTTTTCGATGGAATTCGATGCACCATCCGCAGTTGATCCTGCAAACTCGTCCTGTGGTGGATCTTGTGGTGTCACTCCGTCCTCATTAATCTCTGCTCCAATACCCAAATCCGTCTCTTTGGATGTCATCTTATTGTCGAAAGCTCAATCAATCAATCAAACCAATAGAAGAAACAAACTTGATGCCAATGATGATGATGATGTGTGATGCTTAAATCTATTTCAAAGGTACGGGTTCCGAGGAGTGAAATAATGATTCCTTCCAAAATTTGAAATCCAGTGGATTGAAGAAGGAAACCCGGAACTGATCAAAACGGATGCGGAAAAATGGATTGATGGAAGCATAAGAGACCCGGAACTGATCGAGAAATGAAGGAAGCAGGCGCTGAAACCGTAGAAAAACGGCATGAAAGCTTATGATTTTGTGACGGAGCAAGCACTGGTTCAGAGTTACGTAAGCCGTGGTACTGATTTACACGTGTAGGGTTTCCTTCTCCAGTTGCGCAATTTTGGATTTTCTCAAATTGGACTCAATCGACTAAGGATTTGCTTCGCGAATAGTCTGTGCCTCATACGTTTTTCCAGTCTTCAGGCGATAAAAAAATGATCATGACACGGGACAAACGCATCATCTCTCATCTGTTCGTTTGGCCTCTCGAACGGCTCTTAATTATTATTTCGTCTTTTAGTTTCCTCAAATTTGGAAAGGAGACATCATTCTTGCACCACACGATTGCATCAACAAAGGACAATTGTGGGAGGGACAAGACACCGAAACAACAGTTAGTTATACAAAATATAGCAAGGAATGACAGATTCGACAAAGGACCCACTGCCTCAACGTTGCCTACGCAACCATCGCCATCGTCTGGGCGGCATCCCAATACATTCTCATTCCGTACGTCGTCCATCTCTTGACTTTGGTCACGGCCATTCTCTATGCTGCCTGCCATTCGTCGCTCGTTCTCAGAGAAGATATCCCCAAGGAGGGAGAAGAGGGATACGATCCGGATGCTCCTTCCAGTGTCGAAACCCTCAAGACGGAAGACGCCATGCAATTTCCAATCATGGGATCCGTGTTCCCTCTTTGGATTGTACCTGGCCTTTAAGTTCTTGGGACAGGAGTTTGTCAACCTTTTGATTGGTGGATACTTTGCCTTGGTCGGATGCGGAGCTCTGACGCTGACGATTGGTCCCTTTATGGACAAGATTCGCTCCCAAGTCGCTCAACGACAAGAAACTGGGATTCAAGAAAACCATTCCTCATCCCCTGCCCGAATGGATTTTGCCAAAGGATTTCGAGATTGGAATGGAGGTCACCGGAACGGACGTTTTGAGCATTGGTGTCGCCTGCGGAATCGTTGCCTTGTATTTCCAGAAAAAGTACTGGGCCCTGAACAATGTCCTGGGCATTTGCTTTTGCATGCAGGGTATCGAGCGATTGTCGTTGGGAACCTACAAGATTGGAGCCATCTTGTTGGTGGGTTTGTTTTTCTATGATATTTTCTGGGTCTTTGGAACGGACGTTATGGTCACCGTGGCCAAGAATTTGGACGGACCCTATTAAGCTCCTTTTCCCTCGGTCGCTGATTCCTTCCGGAAGGAAACCGGAAAGATCGAACTCTCCTTGCTGGGATTGGGTGACATTGTCATTCCCGGATTTTTCCTTTCGTTGTTGTTGCGATTCGACGCCGAAAACGCCAAGATGCCCACCGCCAAGGTAGATATTTACGAATCCTTCCCCAAAGCCATACTTTTACTCGGCGTTGATCGCCTATTTCATTGGACTCGGAGTCACCCTCTTTGTCATGATATATTTCCAGGCGGCACAACCGGCATTGTTGTATCTGGTTCCGGCCTGCTTGGGATCCTCGTTCCTTTGTGCGATTGTCAGAGGAGAGGTCAAGGAACTGCTCTGCGTATTCCGAAGAGGAGGAGGAAGAAGAGGAAACGCCGAAAGAGGAGGAAGATAAGAAGAATGACTAAATAATAATAAAAAATAGAGTAACATATTATTTTACAAACAGTTCTCTAATTTACAATTATTGTTATTGTACTATTTATGGATATGCGGTAGCGTATCTCTGAAGCGCCTTCTCCGGTCTTTACAAAGACTTTTCCGACACCATCCCTCATTCCACTATTGATCTGTCGGCTGACCATGGGTGGTCCGTTTGGAAATACAGGCTTCGAGAGAGCAGGTTAACTTGCAGCTGTTGTTCCCCGTATTGATCACAACATACTTTGTCCAAGCTTCGAAAGTCGTTCCATACGGAACATCGGGTGTGAGAGCCTTGAGCTTTAACGAAAAGCAATAATCGTTATAGGTCTCAATGTAGGCAGTTTCATATGCCGTATTTGCCGAAACAAAGGCTGATTTGGGCATCAAGTAACTTGTTTCTTTTTCAGCACCAATAAAATCTTCTTCGTTTACACCATCGGGTAAACCTGCCGGTGACCCAATCTCATCATTGAATTTGTCCCATTCTTTTGCCTCAATGTTGTCATAATTCAATTCTGCTTTCCAAACTACGTCTCTGATAAACGAAGATTCGGAACTCAGAAGAGCCCAGCGTAGACGTTTGAAACCAACTTGGAGATTGAGTTCAAGGCTGACAAATTCCAAATTGTCAGGAATCTCAAAGTTTTCAGGAATTGGAGGAGCCGGTTTGGAATCGGCCTTGATTGCTGGACCTAGCAGTGGACCCAAGAGTTCGCCTTGGTCTTCTGCGGTTCCTGCCTTTTCTTTCTTCTTCTTCAATGCACGATTGTCGGCACGTATCTCTTGGAGAGCCGACAGCATACACGCTGCTTGTGTTTCCGCAACATGAATTTGAATGTCCATTTCCATTCCTTTCTGCTCAACGTAATAGAAAATCTCATCCGTGACACTGGAAAGGAAATACTTCCGAAAGAGCTCTCCAATCAGAAATTTATAACAAAACCAACAAATTGGCGTGTATACTATCCAGTGTGTATGATATAGCGCAGCCAAAATACCTGCCAATACTTCCATACTGGTCATCCTGAACAGCCTCATCAAACTAGCCAGTGGTCCGTGTCTCGAGTAATCAGCTTCCGCGGTTTTCATCCATCTGGCACGCCGATCAACTGCATCTTTGTAGCTCATTTTTACCAATCGAGTCCAGTCTACACTCAAGATATTTACAGCGAGAACAAAATATGGCCCTACGCGATATTCAATTTCTGATTCAATGACAACGCCACGACGTTTCAACCGCGGTGTCAAAAGTCTGTACAAATCATTCGAGAGTTGCACCGCGATTCTGCGAGGGGTAAAATCGGACGCAAGAGCCAATCCGGCTAGCTGGACAAGCTGCCCCTGGGCTGCCGCCTTGAATTTTTCGAATCGCTCACGGCTTTCTTCGTTTCGGACATCCGAACTTCCTTCCTTCTTTTGGCGTTCTTCCCATCGTTGTCGTGCCAATCGATCCAGCTCTGTTCGGAACTACCTGAATGGAGTTTTTGACAATCACGTTCACGTAAATGGTGTTCTTGGTGTTGTCCATGACGTTTTGGACGTCTGGATCTTCCAGCTTTCGTTTGTAGTGATCCACCGAGGTGGTTGTCGTTTCGGATTTTCCCTCTTTCATCACAGCGTAGGCATCCACGAATTTGTTTTGTATCTTCTCGGCAAAATTTTTGCCTTCGGTACGGAATCGACTGTAGGCTCCATCCCGTTGCCTCTCGATCTCTCTTCTCTCCAGCATGTCGTAATAATGTTTGTCTTTGGAATAACACTCCAGCTCAAATTCTGCTTCGTGTTCGGCTTGGCTCAAGGCTAGTTTCTGGGCTTTGCGACAGACATCAGCTAGCGCTTCGTCTGCCAGTACGAACATACTCGCCGTTTGCAGGTTGACGTCAGATCATCCTCGTCGTTTCCAGACAGTTCGTGATATTCTTGAAAACTTTCAAACCTGTCCACTTGATGAGGAATATCGGAGCGACGGCAGATAAGGAGGATGCCGAGTAGAACTCGGACTCGACGTCCATGCGACTGTTTCTAGACACGGTCAAAAGATCCGGTCGCGAGGGTGTGAGTTTGGTCACTGAATCGACACCGATTGTGTTTTGTCGAGAAGGAGAAGGTGGAGGAGTACGGTCGAAATGGAACATTTGATTGGTAGTTGAAACGAAGGGATGTTGCTCCCCTGTTGTTGATACGGTTGAGATTCAAGACCTAAACTAGTCTGTGCCCATCCAAGCTCCGCAACAACTTCTCGTATTTGATCATCCTCATACCGACAGGCTTCTTCGTAAGAATTGAATCGTTTCCCAGATACTCCACACATCCATGCACCCGTTGAAATGGAAGCATGACTGCTTGAAGCCGAACTTTTATTCTTTCTTCGTTTCCGAAGACCGGTTCTTTTCTCTTGATGCGTAGTTTTCCTTTTGAATTGTTGCCGAGTTTATTGAAATCGAGCACCCGGGTGGAATCATTCTTCAAAGCATTTTGCATGGCACGTTCTGAAATGCGTTGCACCGCTAGTATTGCATCGCGCCTGTCTTCTTCGCTGAATCCGTAGATCTTCTTGAGGTTTTTCCTCTGCTGGGAGGAGCGCTTTTTCTTGTTGGTTGAGGGTGCCATGGTTGTCGTCAAAGCTTAGAAGGAGCACATGGTTACAGTGATTGTTGGAACATACCGTTCTATTCTTTTCGATTTTGAATTGAAAATGACGGAAGTCCAGAGATCCGGCTTTTCGAAATCTCATTTGCAGTATCTTGCTACGCTTGCTCGCTACGAACAATACAAGCTTATTTTCGCTTTTGAATCACGACTGCAAAATTGACCCAAACTCTAACGGAAAACAAGATAGGAAGGAAAATTGTCGTATCGATCTCAAAAATAAATCAAACGAAGGCACCAACAATGAGGCCGAACAAAGTACCATATTAGAGACAGCAGTATCATTAGACCATAGACTCTACTGGTATGTGATTTCTAGGAATAGATGCGGATTCTACTATCGCGTATTAGTACAGTTTGGTTATTGCAATTTCTTAGTTATCCTTGCTTAGAAAAATTCAAGTGGTTGAGAAGATTATTGTTCCCAACCAACTTGTCTCAGAACGCATTCATTTCATTGCTAAGCGAGATCGCAATCCTTTTCTGAATGTTTGAAGCCATCGCAGCCAAAGTGTTGGTTGGTATGGCATCAGAATAAGAAGCTATTCTTGACATACGACGGAATGTTTCTCAGGTATCGATGGAGACAATCCATTGGGAAGAAACGGTTCCGTCGTGCAGATCAGAACGAATTAAGACGTCAATGCGTTTGTATCGAACGTCTTTTTCGTTCTTCAGAGACGCTTTCAAATTCGCTGCATCAACTACTTCTTCACCGCCATTCGCAATTTCCGTCAACTCAGTAAACCGACTTTGAGCATCCATCCGTATTTTGTTGACGGGGTGATTCGCCATTTGTTTACACATTCGATAGTATGCGATTGATAAGCCATTGCAGAAGGAATAACGAAACTTGTGATTGCCTCAATTTTTCCTTGACTTTTTGGAGGGCGATTCCGATTGCTCGGTCCGTATCGTTCTTGGCAGCCTTTGTCTTCCTCTTCTTTTTGGCCGATTGCTTCTCCTTTTGCAATTCAGATCTGCTTTCCTTTGAAGATTTCTTTGCAGAATCTTTTGTATGATTGATCTGTTGTCGACTTTGTTGGTGTCTTCTCGGACTTTTTTCCGGCACTCGCTTTCTTTGTCTTGGCCAAGACACGCTTGATATTGTTCAGGTCTTTCCGCAACGGATCATCTGTCTTTTCTCCCCTGGTCGAGCCCTCTCATTCGAGCTCCCATGTACCTCATCATTCCAAGTGAAAGAGCGACAGAGGCCTTGGGCACGGCCGGTTGCTTCTCCGAACTTGTCAGTCCGTGAGCTTTTGAAGGACCGGCAGCAGTTTCTCTTTGATGGCCAATACTGCTTCCTTGCTTTTCTCCAAGGACTTTGAGGGATTTTGTGGTCGCCATGGCTATTGAAAATTTTCTGGACACAACTTTGTTATGTTACCCGATTCGTGTCGTACTTCTCGGAGTGCAATCAGGTTTCAATACTTGTTCACTCTTTGCTTTCACAACAATAGCAACTATTTCATGTTGTTTCGGGTTTCCGTCTTCTCGAAAACTCCAAAAAAGTGGATTTTGAAATTGCTGGTGGTAATGATTATTATTTCTTGTATCACTCGAGGGCATGGATCGACAGACAGACTGTGTTCCAAACAAAGAATTCGAAAAATAGGCCAACTAGAATCATTTAGGGAATCTTTCTGTCCACTTTCACGTGTCCCATGCAGGGAGTACGCCGACTCGAATGGTGGAATGAAGCGGGATAGTATTTTACTTCACGAGTCGTATTTTTAATCTTGGAAAATGAATGAACACGTGCCTTTTTGTCTAAGTAACATTAAAAAAACCACGTGCTTCTCCATTTTGTTATCACACGGATTCAACAAAGTTGTCACACAGGAGGCGTGCATGCATCAGAATTCAGGCACGAATACAGAGAAATTTGGATTGAACCGACAGATTCGGTAGAAAGATTTTTTGTCGAGAATAACATCTTTACTTACATCATCGGAATGTGTGATGTCCTCATTACCTTTCCTCGCGGGATTCTTTCATTACCCCTCTTTTTCGAAGCTGACGAATATAAGTGGAGTTGAAAAATTTCAGTTGCATCGGCATGCTCAGTGTCAAGAAACACGTGACAATGATTGGTAGCAGGAAAACAACGTTATGGTGGGTTGCCTTCTTCTTCTTCGCAGTTTGTCTTTGTGACACAATTGTTTCAGCGGAGGAGGATGGGGATATTATTATCGACGCCGTCATTGTAACCCCGACATTACCTCCGACATTACCTCCGACATTACCTCCGACACTGTTTTCAATTCCAACAGAACGTCCAACGCATCGCCCCACACGGCCTCCCACACCGCCCCCTACCCCACGGCCTACACCACGCCCTACACCAAGTCCAACACCGCGTCCAACACCACGCCCTACACCAAGTCCCTCAGACTCGCCCTCAGACGCCCCGTCAACAGCTCCCTCGGAAGCGCCATCGTATTCCCCCACGGAACCCCTTACGATGTCATTGATTTCTCTTTTTCCCAAAATCACCTTTGATGTGACTTTTTCGGAGGAATATGTTTCGATTCCAGAGATCGAATCTTTCGTTGTCGACTATCTAGATGGCGTCTTTGAAGAAATTAGTATGTCCTATGACACCAAATACTCGCGTCTAGTTCCGAATGTCCTGGTATCGGCCACAAGTCAACCTCAGTCATACCGAATAACTATCGATGGAGTGGTGTACTATTTCAACGAGATTCCTCGCATGGAGGCGCTGGACAGCAGCTTGAATGAGTACTTTTCATCTGCAGGAGCGTCAAACCTGGAAAACGAATTCATAACTGCTGGCTTCGAAGAGGCTGTTGTAAACTCGATATATGTTGGAGAGGATAAAAGTCATATTTCCTGGAGAGGAAGTAACTGGAATTCAGGGTATTTTCCGTCACGATGATGGTGGATTACACAAGCGCAACATCATTATAGGTTACGTTAGCCTTGTATTGGTCGTTGTCACAATTGCACTTATTGTGTGCCGATACAAAGTCGGTCGTCGACGCAAACGAGGAGAAAGGCAGTCCCAATCTCAGGAATCCGAATCAAATACAGAATCTAGCAAACAGAACGACGAGGAAAGTGGAATTCATTCAAAGATAAATTCTTCGGGTTCATCGGAACCTCCCGGTGTGAAATCTGCAGGTTCATCGGAAACTCCCGATAGCGGAATTACTGAAAAACCATCTGGTGACACGTCGGACGAGGAAAAAGGTAGCGAAATCAATGCAAAAACATCGATTGATAGTTCCGAGAGGAGTTCAAAAACTACAAGTTCGAGACGAAGCCTAGTGATGAAAAAACGGATATCAAGATTAAGCGCCAAAAGCAAGGCATCGACAAAATCAGAAAGAAACGATAAATCCAAGATTGACGAAGAGGAACAAACAAGAACTATCAGAGAGGCTGCGTCGTTCTAATCACGATATGCCAACCAGAAACGCTCCAGAGTGGGAGATACTTTCAAACCCAACTGCTACTTTCTTGGATGGATCCAGATCTCGAGCCACAATATCGTCGTCATTCCTGAAAAGAGGAGAAGAGAAGTCGGAAAAAGCTGGTGACACCACAAGAATCATTGGGCGAACTGACCAGCACAAAGGGTTTTTTTTGGATCAACACCTCGAGCCGTCGTCCTCACAGAGTGTTCGCAACTATGCCAGAGGATTCAAGAAACGCAGACTCAACAGAGGCAGATTCATGACATCCTCGAGTCACATCCTCGAGTCACGGATCATGCGACAGTCGTGCAACAACAGTGCCTCGACTTTCTTGAATCGAAAGGAGTATATAGCTCGTCTTCCTTTCTTGGACTTCTTGTAAGCAATAGTTTAGTACTGTATTGGTTGTCTTTCCTACTCCAGAAGTTCAAAGCTTCTTCATTCTACTTCCTTGTACTATTACTAGCTTGAGCTCCTCCAAAAACCAGCAGTCGTAGTCACTACCAGACTTCAAGAAGAACAAGCTAGAGACTTCTCGTGTACCATTTTGACTGGGAGAAACTTATTTTCTCATACTAATTCTTCTTGGTGCTGCTGACGAGGGATCTGTACCAGCGATCATGCTAAATCTTCTTCTTTCTTCTCATTTGTGCTGTCAATACAGAACGCACTAATCACGAGGATTAGAAAAGGATGACGAAATCGATCACTTTTCCTTTTGGTTTCTGGAAGTTTGGTAAATAGGAATACACCTGATTGGGGTCATGGTTGGAAGAACGTCTGATGATGCGTGATTTTCAATTATTTATTTAGTTCAATATGTGCAGTACGGAGTTTTCTCGTACTCATTTGATCTGCGTACGTTTTTTGTATGCGCTGTATTTTGATGAAGCCAATCGGCAATCAGGGAACAATTACGTCATTTAGACTACCTTGTGACGCATCGATATTTTCATTCAGGGAGAACCCTATTGGACTGGTTACTCTACCCGTCATTAGATTTAAATAGCTGTCTATCGTCAGACGAGAACTAAAAAAATCAACCAATTGCCTCTCCCCAAAGGTTATACTTTATCCCCAATAAAAAGAAAGATTTGAAACTCGCGAAAAAAATAATTATCCCTTTGCGAATCTGTTCTCTTTCACACGCGGGAAGCAGTTTTGTGTGGTTGATGGGAGCGGAATTCAATTCTTTCTACTTCACGTCTGCCTCCATGATTAGAGAAACAGGGGGTTCGAATTTGGAGATCCTCTGTCAGATCCGAGAAAAAGAGTTTTTTCTTCTCTCGTCTTCTACTTCCCAAATTCGCATGAACATTTTCCACATACCTCATAAATCTCCGGAATGAAGATCCGAACAACATGGAATCGATAGCAACAATAACGCCACCTGGGAATTTAATTCAAGATCCGGTAGCCGATGAAATAGATGAAGATGATAGCACCAACCGCTGCAAATTTGCGTTGCTGGCCAAGCCTACCGAATCTTCTCAAGATGAACTCAAGGCCTTATTGGACATCGAATCCTCTTACTACAGACCGCCAGAGAACTATCTAGCCTTCGCCTCTTGCAAGAGTGGCGTTAACGAAAGCTGGAGACGACGTCTGTGCGAGTGGATGTTTGAAGTCACAGATCACTACGACTTCGATCGGGAAGTTGTTTCCTACGCTTTTGACTTTCTCGATAGGAGCGTCTCAATGGCCTACGGGCCGAATTCAAAGAAGAACCTTTCGAAGAGGGATTATCAACTGTATGCAGTTACGTCATTGTATCTCGCCATCAAAGTTCATGGTGAGATGGATTCTGACGTTGACGGAAAACGAATCAAGTTGAGAATCTCCGCCTTTCAAGAGCTAAGCAGGGGATGCTTCATGACGGAGACTATTGAGGAGAAGGAGATGGAATTCCTAAACTTGTTTCAATGGAGGATCAATCCACCAACATGCTGCTCGCTTCATCTACTCATATCTTCACCTTCTCCCCGAGTGGACGACGACGCAATTCGATAGCACAAGAGAAGACATTGTCTGCCAGATCTTTGACGTTGCAAAGTACCTGACGGAACTATCAATCTTTGTCTCGGACTTCAGTTTCAGTGGAAGTCCATCCACCATCTCTTACGCTGCTATTTTGTGTGCTATTGAATTTGTTGAAAAGACAAAACCAATTCCACACGATATCAAGATTCGCTTTCTCTTGAATGTAAGAGAAGCATCGGGTGACCTGACTCCGGAATCCGAGGATGTCAGGCGTCTTCAAACGATGCTGGTGAAGCTCGCTCCCAAGATGTTTCCAAACGTTACTTACATTCATCCTTTACCAAGAACTGTAAGTCTCCTGGACGTTGATCCTACAGCGTCCGAGGAAAGAGCGAAGCGATCTATTTCGCCAATCGTCATGGGAATAGACGAGCCGAAACCGAAGCGCACGAAGGTGGTCTAAGACTGAGCAACCAACAGTGGTTTGCTGTCTTGAGAGACCAATCAATTTTTTCACACTAAAAGACGTAGCAGAAATCGCAAGATGAGATATTGAAGCCACTTGTATATATTCAATTCTCCCTGGAGGGGTATGGGAGTGCTACGTCTTATTCGCTATACAAATACTATACCACTACACTACTACTAACAAGAATAAAAAGCTATAAAAATACAAATAACAAATTTTCAAACAACTAGAAGTACTAATTGAGAGATACATTACTTGAAAGAACGCGAAGAGAGAACTAAAAGTCAGAGGAGAAAGCCAGGTATTGGGATCAAACTATCGAAAGTAATATTGGGGATTGTTAATTGATTTCAAGTGTCAAGAGGTTTGCCGCTACCAAGCGGGCATGCTTTACTTTTATTGCCTTACGTCTATTGCGTCACTGCTGCCATCCGGCTCAGGCGGGATACGAGTCCCATGAGTTGGAGTTGCGAATTGATCCCATTGGAAATCTTCATGTGGCAAAAGCCAATCTCCCTTAAATATTCCAGCTTTTCACCCTCGGGCAGCTTATCGTGGGCTTTCGTGACCTTGAAAATGGTTCCGATAATGTCGGACGCCGCGTACCCCGAATCCCAGAGCGTCTGGAGTTGTTCCAGAGCCTTGTGCAGGTCTCCGGTCCCGCAGGCATCGACAATTCCCCGGACGACCGTCGGATGGGGCTGATCGCAGACCTGAAAGACGACCTTTTGGTTGACCGTGTCATCGCTCCCCCTGGCGAGTGAATTGGCCGCCTGTAGATTGTTCAAAGCGTGGCGCATGTCACCCTCGGCGGTGAACAAGATTGCTTCCATGCCGTCTGAACATACGAGCGAAAACAGTTTTCGAAAAAATGAGATGAAAAAATGAGCGAAAGAAGGCGTCTTTCTGACGTTGCAAGTCCATGATGCAAATCCTCAAAAACAACGAGTATAAGAAACAATTAAAACCAAAAGACAACTAACTATCACTCACCCTCCGTGTACGGAACTTCTTCCGCCTCGCAGACCTTCATGAGATTTGCGAGAATCTGTTCGTGGGACAACCGGCTGTATCGCAGGATAGCCTGCTCGACTCTGAATCGCCTCGATGATCTTGGTGCTGACATTGCAGGCCAAACAAAATCGTGTGGTATTGGAGTAGATTTCCATTGTCCTTCGTAGAGCCTGTTGGGCAGCCGTGGTCATGCTGTCGGCCTCGTCCAAAATAATAATCTTTTGTCGTCCCTTTGGTAAGCGTGACCTTGTTCATGGCAAAGGATTTGATGCGATTTCTTACAACATCGATTCCTCTGGCATCAGACGCGTTCAATTCCAAAACCCCGTCCTTATAGGAATCTCCCAACTAGTTCGTGTGCTAGAGCGTGGACACTCGTAGTCTTTCCCGTTCCCGGAGGTCCGCACAGAATCAGATTGGGAAGGTTACCGTCCTTGGCAATCGCCTGGAGTCTCACCAAAGTTTCTTCGTTGCCCACCACATCTTCGAGCTTTCGGGGACGGTACTTTTCGATCCATGGGACCTGATATCCACCCGCCTTTAGACTTTTCAATGTCCATATTGACAATTAGAATGTGTTGTTTGTAATTGCTTAGAAAACCTTCTTGGTTGCGGCTTGGATGCTAATCAGGTGATGGTCGTACAAGCTGAACCGATGATCGATGATGATAGCCCAAAAGGTATTTTTCTTTGCGCCTTGCTATCGCTACGAAGCTTAATCCGTCGTCTTTCAAATAAGAATTGGCGCGCTTTTTTTTAGATCAATAGCAATGCTGATTTTTCAATCTGAGGGACTTCAACCCCCATGTTTAGCAATACGAACTTGCCCCCAAATGATTTTTGTCATATTCCATATTATGGCCTCGAGCCTCATAAAATGTGTTTTGGAAATCCGAAAACCAGATGCTTTTCATACCTTGATTCCTTCATTCTTCCCGAGATTCTTGTTCTCAACAGTTGTCCGAAGTTGGACAAAAGCTCTGTCCATTCCAAAAAGAAGAGGACAACGTCATAATCAATGACGAACGCGGAACATTGTTCTTTCAAGAGCAAAGCGCAATCGAAATCGACGGCACCTAACCTGCAAGTGTTCTTTTCAAAACAAGTGGAGGTCGGCAGCACGAGTACAAAATGGGCTCTGGTGTGGAACAGAAAACGCAATCGCAAGCAAACGATCGTGCTGGTGGGGTTACTGGAACCGATTTGCAACAATGACGAAAAACTAAAAGACTATCGAGATAGACTCGATCGATTGAAACTTTTAGAAAGGCAAACGGGATGTGCTCGACGTTTCACCGATGACTTGGAGATTGTCGAGATAAAACATGGGGGACAACAGGATCATCACGAGGACAACCCTTGGTGGCTACAATTGTTTGGAAGCACACAGATAAACGATAACGACCGGTACCAATGGGTCAAATTTGGTCTGGACAGCAAGAAAAGGAAACAGGAGTATCAGTTTCCGACTAGCAATGTCCAAACCGATACAGAATGGTCTTTGATCTTGGACGTTTTGAACCATTGCGATAGTATCAAGGATATTATACAAAGTGGAAATCTTCAGGATGCTGTCAATAATGATTTGAAATCCGCAACCAGCATTTCTGCAACCGATGATCCAGTCGAAACGAACGACTCGGAGAAGAGTCCATTGTCTTTCGTTCCTCGCTCCATGACCATCCTCCATGTCCAAAACCTCCACTCCCTGAACCTTTCCTCCATCGCCATGGTGCGTTGTGCCCAAGCCTTTTCGGCCCTATTCAGCAATACGATACCAAATACAAAAGACCGATTCCTGCCATCGCCACTAGACTTGTCCAAGGAGCGAGTTTCTAAGTGGAATGCTTTTCTATCCGCATTCATGGATATGCTGCTAGGCTTGTGTGTTGGAGCAATTTTGGTATATTTGCTGTTGCATCCCGAACGTTTGGAGAATACACTGTACCTCAATCTTGCTTGGAAACAAACTGCCTTTCAGTTTCTCCAAGACAAGATTGCCTGGCTGGAAACCTTTCCCGCTGGTTTCAAGCTCAACGAACAACTTACACATACCATGGGACGCGGGATTCGCAGCCTTTTGAATAGCCATAGAGGTGTTTTGCTCGCAACGCTCTGGAATCCCGAGATGTTTCGGCACTATTTGGTACCCGCGCTGGCAGCAACTTCCACACTGGGTGGGTGGACTACTTTTTTGGCCAGTGTGGTGGATTTGTGGAGGCTGGAAATCTTGCACGCTACCTTGCTACAGGTGTGCTTTCGAAAGTTGTATCAGATGGAACTATTTTTGCTCAGTGCTCTCTTTCGGCTCTTTCGTGGCAAGAAACGCAATCTTCTGCGGCAGCGAACGGATTCCATGAAGTACGATGCCATGCAGTTGCTGGTGGGCACAATAGCCTTTTGTGTCTGCGTCTTTTTGTGGACGACCGTCATGGTGTACTATACCTTCTTTTTGATTTGCAATCTAACCGATGCACCTTCCGCTGATGGGGATTTCCATCCTGTATTGCGTGAGTCGGTCGTTTCCCTTTGGGAGTCTCCTCTTTCGGTTTGCAAAGCCACACTTGGTTTCCCAAAGACTTGTACCTCAAGAACTGACGTCGATTCCAATGCTTCCGGCATGATCCAAGTGGGTGAACTGGTACCAATTATTGAATCACCAGCCTCTATTCTAGCTGCTCCCATCAGTGGACCTCTGAAAGGTCTGATCAAGTGGTATCTGGTTTCCTTTCTCGAAATCGTGTATCCACGATCTAGTCACCACTCGCATTCGTTTCTCCCGCCGACACTGCTAGTCGTGGACAATACTAAAGCCTAAGTTTCTTTTCAAATATTTTAAGAAATCAATGCAATAGCTAGAATTAGATCAACTTTTTGTCGAAGTTCTAAGAGAACTGTGCTTCCGTAAAATAGACAAAATACTTTTGCATAAAAGTATGGCGTGAAACGTGAATAGTCTGGCCTGTGTACGTTGGACGATGGCCATCAAAAATTTAGATCGAAAAATCTGAAATCGTGCGAAAAGAAAGAATTGAGAATACCGAAGGCCATCACGGAAATGGCAACACAAAGATTGTTTTCATTATTTCAATTGACATTTAGCATACTTAGTTCAGTTTGGGTATTCGTTTTGATAGAATGGCAGATGAGAATGACAAAGCTACAAGCGAAACAGAAATTGCGGTTTCGCAAGATGCTGGCGTTGTAGAAAAGCCGGTATTCGTGGAAGGCACACCCAAAGACCCGCCAGGTTCGACCACAAATACCGCTGAAACAAAAGCTAACGATGAACCACCGAAAATGTCCAAGAACCAGCTCAAGAAAAAGAGAAAATGGGAAAAGGCCATGGAGCTCAAGAGGCGTCGGAAAGAGCAGGAGAAAAACGTCAAGAAAGCAAAAGCCGAGGCGGAGGGACGAGACATTGAGGCCGAAAAGAAAGACATGGAAAAACGAAGACAAGACGGGAGTGGCTGGGCCCGACGAAACGAATGGTGGCAGGAAATGTTTCGAAATCAGTCGTGCAAATATCAGATTTACCTGGACTGCTCCTTTGAGAAAGAAATGATGAAATCGGAAGTCAACAGCCTGGCAAGCCAAATCCGATACTGTTATGCATCCAACAAGAGAGCAAAAACACCAGTGAAAGCGACGGCTTGCAGTTTGGGTGGGAAAACGCAGGAAATTCTGGACAAAGTTTCGGGGCTCGATAAGTGGGCGCATCGTGCATTTCATATCACCGACAAGGACATTACGGAAGTGGCGGAAGACAAATCGAAGCTTGTCTATCTCACGAGTGACTCAACAAATACTCTTACCGAATTAGGAAGACGGCAAGACATACATTATTGGGGGCATTGTCGATCGAAACAGGCTCAAACGCATTGCAATTAACAGAGCAGAGACGCTCGGAATACAAACAGCAAAACTTCCTATCGACGATTATCTCAATTTGTGTGCCACAAAAGTCTTGACCGTCAACCACGTTTTCGATATCCTGCTAAAGTGGAAAGAAAACAAGGGAGATTGGAAAAAGGCGTCTAGTTGGATATCCTGCCAAAGAAAAAAGATGCAACCGAAAAGGAATCAAAATAATCTAAACGCTAGAGTTTTAGTAGTTTCGTTCTTCTTCTTTAGAACATATCCTCAAAACCATCGGTATCCTAGTTCTTTCACGACAGTCTTGAAGTTCTTTCGGAATCTAGAACCTTTTTTGTTCTTCGGGCTCGACTTTAGGGTTTCCATAAAGAAAACGAGAAGCCCTGCCCGGATACCTTCGTCGGCATCTTCTCCCTCCTCGTTTCTCGCTGCCGACGTGCTTCGAGCAAAAAGGGCTTTTGTCTGCACTGGCTCGGGGAAAATGGTCAAGGATGCTAGAGAGAAGAATTGTGAGGAAGATCAATGTCGATTCCTCCATGTCGTCATCCGAAAGGTCGATCGTCTTGATCACCGGAAGAAGTTTCAAGACGCGGTGTGTAACCACGAGGTGAAACAAGAGCTTTGCAAGATTTGCTGCCTTTCGAGCTCCGACGCTATCAAACTGTTTGAAAACATCCCAATACGCAAGCTGTAGAGTAAATCTGCTTTGCTGCTTGAAATTCGCAAATTCGTGCCGCCAGGTGTCCGTAAAACTTGTTGTAGGACTTTTCGTTTCCGCAACATTCCATCAATACACGAATCGTATCTCTCTCAGGATCGATTCTGTAGCATCGAAGATCTGCACAACTTCTCGAACGTGTCTTCGATATCCGTTCCTCCCATAATGATGCAAAAAATAGCTCTTTTTCTATCCGTGTTCATTCGGAATTTGGATGCTAATTTCAGAAGTTCTTCGTCCTCCTCCTCTGGATTTGTAGCAGACGATGCAGGCGCATCTTTGCCGGAATCTTTGTTTTCGGTCTTGGAATCTTCGGAAAATCGATATTGATTCCCTACCCACGAAGCTCCGACCTTCCACCATCGTCCCTTCGTCTCTGCCTGCAGGATGTCGTCCAGAGTAATTCTCAAGGATGCTTCAGAGGTACTCTTTGAAATTCCCATTTTAGCTGCGGACTGACTTTACTCTTCCCAGAATTTTCCTGAACTTGGACTGTTTTTTCGGTAAATACAGTATCCTCTCGCTTCCTCTTGTTGTTTTTCAGATCCATGATAGCTGATACCATGAACTCCTGTACGACTCGAGGACGCTCGTTCAGCTATCCTCGGATTTTTTCTTTTGAACAAGCAGCACAATCTCTTTCAAGTGCCGTTGGATCATCGGAACGCAGCGATCGCCCACAATGACTCAACAGGATCAGCAGACATTCGACATCAGCCTCGGAAAAGTTTTCGATGAGCTGTCGAATGAATATCGTAGATGAAAGAGCAAGTGAACAACTCCATAATTATACAAATAACAGAGAACAAGCATCAAGTTGCAAATATGTTTGTTTTCCATCTCCTTTTGGTCGTCATCGGTGCTCTGAGAAGCTTCTCTGGATTCTTTCAAACGATCCAAAAGATCCACAACCACATTTTCCAAGATGAATTCTCCTAGTTGCACCTGTGTCAGCCCGTTTGAATGTGCACTCCAGTGATACAAGCAGTGTATACGGGGATCAATCCAGTCATCAGCATCGGGGTGGTGATGCAGACATCCTTTGCATTCTTCCAAATCAATTTATGAACCATTTGGGTAGGGTTTGACGAATACAATTTAGCGACTTGACCCGCAACAGATATCAAAGTGTCCTCGGACAGGCGATTCAAAAAGTTATTCAAGGATCTTGAAATAATCCTCATGCGTTCCTTTTCCTCTTCGTCGTCGTCATCGCCAGAAGCCTTTTGCTTCGCTCGCAAGTGAGGTGGCACGTATTTGGAGGGCTTTTTGTCCTCGGATGGTTCCGAGTCAATCTTGTTTCCGTAAATATCTTCCCCTTTCGATGGTCGATAGGTATCCTTGACGTCATGATCGGGTTCTATTTTCTCTTCGTCATCACTGTCGTCACTAGCATCGCTACCATCGCTACCAGAGGCAGACGCGTCATCTCCGCTTTCCTCGTCACTTCCGCTCTGTTCGCTGTCTTGCTCTCCGCCTTCATTTTCTTGTTGCTGCATCCTTTCTAACTCTTCTTTTTCTTCTTGCTGCATTCTTTCCAATTCTTCTAGAACGCTGTCGTCCTCGTCGAGTTCATCGCTCGATCCCTTCATCGGGACAAGTTCTTCGTCTTCACTATCGGAATTGAAGTTGTTTGAACCATCCGAAGCATTCCCAACATATCGATCACCGTTGCCTGGTTGATTCAATCGAGCCACCATGCCGTCTAAACCATCGAGAAAGTCTCCAAAGTCGTCTCCGTATCCCTCGAGTTTGGAATATTCCTTGTACAGTTTGTCTTTTTCTTTTCGTTTCGAAAGACCCAGCTTTTTTTCCAAGGCAGCGATTTCTTCGTCATCACGACGTAACGCTTCGGCCACATCGGGATCCATAGTCTCATATGCAAGCCCATCCTCTGGATCCTCTTGCACTTTCTTTGCCTTTTTCTTCTTTGGCTTTTCCAGAGGCACTTCCTCATCGTCGTCATCGCTCATTTCGATATCTTCGGCATCGTATTTTCCGGGTTTTCGCACGCGGTTGACCAGGTCATCCAGATCGTCCAAAAAGTCTCCAAAGTCGTCCCCAAAGCCCTCCAGCTTGGAGTATTCCTTGTGCAATTTGTCCTTGCCCTTTTTGCCTCCGGTCAGGCCCAGTCGTTTCTCCAGCTCGGCAATTTCGGCCTCGTCCCTCTGGATCGCCTCTGCTAGATCTGGATGGGTATCATACATCGTCGATGATCCATCTCCTTTTTCAACCTTGGCCTTTTTTCTCTTTCGCGTCTTGTCTGTTTTGGAAGGTTCAATCTCTTTTGGGAGCTGTTTCTCAGACTTGATGGCTTCTCGAGAGCTAATGTTCTTCGAATGGGGCAACCTCTGATGGTGGTTCCTCTACGCGTCTTTTGTCATGCCGCCTCCTCTTCTTTCTAGATTCCTTCCTCTGCTCCTTTCTTGTCTTTATTTGTGTAATCATCGTCATGGTGATGTAGCTTTTTGTGATTCTGTCACGGATTTTCAATGATGCATACCATTTTCGATCTGGTTTTGGAAAGAAAAGAGGCAGATTTTCTCTTTTTTTCTCTTCGAAACTGCCTTTCTTGATTGATACGATTGAATGGCTCTCCATCCATTTCGTGAAAAATTTGAATCGAGTCGCGATTGCCGATTTTCATCAGTCCCGAACCCATCCAGTCCCGTGAGAACACATCAATTCCACGTGTCTAACGTACTTTCAAACAAAGAAGATATTAGCGTTCAACAGGAACCCTGTCAACTACCGCGTAAACAACGACGACGCAACTTTCATCTGATTGCAGTTTTCTTCTTGAAACGACGAAAACCTGCAGTAGCTATCAGATTGAACATACCGTTTCAATACAATAACAACAACAACAAGACTACTAAGATGAAGACTTCTGTATTCGTTGCCTTGATGGCCACAAGCGGTGTTTCTGCATTCGCCCCCAGCCCTACAACCTCCACTTCCCCGACACAATTGGGTTTGTTCGGAGGCGGCAATAAGGATGGCGACTCGAAAGGACCGGGAATGATGGACCAATTGGCCATGTTCAAAAAGGCACAAGAAATGGCCCAAAAGAAGCAAAAGCTCGACAACGAATTGGCCTCCGAGTCCTTCACGGGAAGCGCTGCCGACGGAAAGGTTACCATTAGCTGCAAGTTTGCCCCTTCCAAGAACCCAATGGACCCCCAGCCCGATTACCAGGCTTCCGGATTCGAATTCGACGCAGAATGGTGGGAGAGTGCTTCGCCCGAAGAGATTGGTACCGCTATCGAGGAAGCTTACAGAGACTGGAATAGCAGTCACAAATGTTGCCGTTCAGGAGAAATACAAGCAACTCGAGGAAGACATCAAGAGTCTGCAAGGTTAATTTGTACTAATCGATAGATGATTTGAAATTATCAGTTACACAAGATCAACTCTACGATTCTTTCATTGCGTATGAAATAATGTATGTTGTTATTGATCGAATAAGTTTCATAATTCAAATATAGACGAGGATAATTTTGTTCTCTGCTGTTTTTGTTCTTGAATGAAAACAATCCACTATTGAATTACCGTACTAGAATAGTCGAATGAGAAACAACGAGTAGTATATGTCATTAACATAATCTTAGTTATATTTTACGGTATAATGTGAACTTGGTGTCCATTCGATTTCAACAAATCGAAATAAGTGCTGTGTGAATCCTCTGATTTACTCCCATGACGCACGCACTTCTGGTGTGAACATGGCCAACAGCTTGGTCCATGCCGCAACATTTGGTCGGGCGGTAATGAGAGCCTCGTCCGCCATGTTGACCTTCTCCAGAAGCTCAACATCCGCCTTGGAAGGTGCGGTTCCCTTGACAAAGGACTTTCCGTTCAGAGTTTCCTCCAGCTTGTCGAGGGCGTCTTCGCCCGTCATGTCGGCACCCAGAGAAAGAGAGGACATCAAAGCCATCAAAGAAAACTCGGAATCCGACTTGGGGGCATTGGCGGCAATCAAATTCATTTGCTCGTCCGAGGGCTTCATGGCCGGGAACAACAAAACCTCCTTGATGTTGTTCTTGTTGGACAAAAACATGGTAAGACGATCAATTCCCAATCCAAATCCTCCAGTGGGTGGCAATCCGTGCTCCAGGGCGGTAACGAAGGAGTCATCCAAAACCATGGCTTCGTCGTCTCCGGCACTTCCGGCCTTGGCTTGCTCCAAGAAGAGCTCGCGTTGTACAACGGGATTGTTCAATTCGGTATAAGCATTTGCCAACTATAAACGTGCAAAAACATAAGAATCAAGTTAGACGAAAAATGTCACAAAAAACATATATTCATCACAACAACAAAATTCAACGTACCTCTCTTCCGGCAGCAAACAATTCGAATCGTTCTGTCAAAAAGTTCTTGGAACGATGGTACTTGGCCAGAGGACTCATGATCTGGGGATGCTCGGTAATAAAGGTGGGGTGGATGATGTTGTCCTCCAAGAACTCTCCGACCAAAGTATCCAGCAAACGGGCAGTCGTGTGCGGTGGTGTGCATTCCAGCTTGTGTTCGGCCAAGAGCGCCAAGAGCTTGGACTCGACCTCCGGATCGTCCATGGCGGGAAGGGTGCAGTTCATCTTTTCTTCCAATCCCTCAATCATGCTGATGCGCTTAAAGGGAGGAGTAAAGTCAATCTCGACCTCGTCCATGCCGGGTTTGGGCTGGTATTTGATCTTGTAGGTTCCGCAGATTTTCATGACGAGTCCGGAAACGAGTTCCTCGCACATGTCCATCAAATCGTTGTAATCGGCATAGGCCTGGTAGAACTCAAGCGTTGTGAATTCGGGGTTGTGGGTCAGATCGATACCCTCGTTACGGAACTGTCGTCCAATCTCGTAGACGCGGTCCAAACCTCCGACCACAAGCATCTTGAGGTACAATTCGGGGGCGACACGCAAGTACAAATCCATGCTGAGATCGTTGTGGTAGGTAATAAAGGGCTTGGCGGTAGCTCCACCGGGAATCATGTTCATCATGGGGGTTTCGACCTCCAGGTAGTGTCGGTCGTCGAGGTACTTGCGAATCTCGGTAATGATGCTGGCGCGGATACCGAACACATCGCGAATGTCTTCGTTGACAATCAAATCCAAATAACGCTGACGGAAACGGGTTTCCATGTTGGTGATACCACCCTGGCAAGAGTCTCCCTTGGCAAAGGGAAGCATGTGGAGGCAGGGACTCAAGAGAATCATGCTCGTGGGGAAAATGGAGAGCTGTCCGTTTCTCGACTTTCCAACGTATCCTGTAACTCCAACAATATCTCCTCTCTTGAGGGTTCTGTGGATTTTGCTAAAGGCCTCTTCGTCCTCGTAGGTCTTGGGATCACTCATGATCTGAACCTTGGCTCCTTCTCCGTTCAAATCGTAAAAGAACAACTTGCCCTGGTGACGAACGGAAACAATACGACCCGCAATGTTGACCGTCTTGTCTTCAATTTTCTCTCCGGCGGTGGTTTTGGATTCAAACTCGGCGTTGAAATCGGGAATGCGGTAATCCACATGGAACTTGTGGGGATAGGGGTTGATTCCGTCCTTCTCCATCTGGGCGATCGCGTTTCTACGGTTTTCCGTAAATTGGTTGGGATCGGTGATTTCCTCCTCCTTTTTGGCTTTGGCGGGTTGAGACGCGGCCTTGGCAGCCTTGGCGGCATCCTTTTCCTTCTTTTTCTTTTCGGCGGCCAGCTTCTTTTGAAGCTTCTTGTAGGCGTTCTTGGAGATGGGGTTTCCATCCTCGTCCTTGTACTCGGCAGGAGCAGCTGCAGGAGCGCCCTCGGCCGGGGGCATGGGGGTATCTTCGCTGGACATTCTAGTGGTTGTTGTGTTGTGTGTTACTTTTACAAAGTGAGCTTTATGGAGTTTCCCTCGAAGATTCTGTTGTTCGAATTGACAACGTCAAATTATAGTGTCAAAATCAAAACGCTTCTGGAATCCGTATTTTTTTGCCGTGGACGGCGATGGCTCGTTATGTTACTACTGCTAGCAGAAGTGATAGATTTTTAGTCTACAGGTTTGGAAGCAAAATCCAGCGCGCTAAAAAAGTGCGCGAAGAAAAATGCCATTGGATCGTGGTGAGGATGTGTGGCCAATCTCCACCCGGTTCAAAATTGGACGTACGATGGACAGTCTGCCGGTGGCCGACTGCCACAAACATGCCGCAATGCGAACGGCACCACCGCGGAACGGAATGTAAATTCAAGGAGGCCCTTGGGAAAAACCTTTAGTTTCCTGCCCCAAAGGGGACTTGTGACGATACCGTCGTTTTTCTCGATAACAGCGACTGAAAACTTGGAACTACTACCAACTGTGATATCGTGATCCAGATTAGCCCAAGGAGATTGTCATTGAGTTAAAGAATAATAGAAAGAAGAAAGAAACAATGGCAGCAGTATTGGAAACAGAATCCCGCATCAGCGAGGTGCACATCGAAGGCCTTGTAAGCAAGAAAGACTCGTGCTACAACATGTTTTGGAATCGATTGTCTTTTTTCCCTTGCAAGCTTGCTCACCGGTTCCATCCATTCAACTTTTTTCTGATGCTTTTGAATTTGTGAATTTCGTTATCAATTGTATGATTTTGCTGTGTTTGTCCTTGATAACAAATTAGGCCATGATGAAAATCGTAAAGCACTGCCACGAGTCCCTCCCTTCCATGGTACAGGGAGCTCTTTTGGGCCTTGCGGTCGATGGAGGTGTATTGGAAGTCACACACGCCTTTCCCAATCCCACCGGAAAGAACGATGACGATATCGATGAGGAGTATCAATTCGAAATGATGCGCATGCTTCGCGAGGTCAACGTAGACAACAATTGCGTCGGATGGTACCAGTCGGTGTATTTGGGTGTCTACTCCACACAGTCGGTTCTGGAAAACCAATTTTCGTACCAGACCGAGGTCTCTCCCAATGCGGTAGTGATCCTTTATGATCCACTTCAGACGGCAAACGGAAACTTTTGCCTCAAGGCATTTCGGTTGTCGGACGCCATGGTGGAAATGAGAAAGTCCGGAAACAACGACTTTATCAAGCCCTCCAACATATTCGAGGAGGTCCCCATAAAATGCACAAACCCCAGTTTGGCCAACGCCATGCTACAGGACTGGACCCCGAAATCGGACATTGCCTTGGATCGATTGGACATGAGCACACAACCCTACTTGGAAAAGCACCTGGAATCCTTGTGCGGATGGGTCGACGAACTGGCGCAGGAGCAGCAAAAATTCCAATATTACACACGACACCTGGCGCGGGGCAACAACAAATCAAAAGCCGGATGGACGGCTCCCGAGGCTCCATCGCGAATGGAGAGTCTCTTGGTGACGAATCAAATCGAAAACTATTGCGAGCAAATGGACAAATACGTCGGAGGAGGTCTCGGAAAGCTCTTTTTGGCCGGTGGTTTGCACAAGGAAGAACGATCGACTAGCGCTTGAAGAAGAATCCGTAATGGAGATTAGTTTCATACACACAATAGAATTTTTAGGGTCTTTTGCTATATAGTTATTGTAAGGCGCTGTGATTTGACGAAAGCATTTCGTATGTTGGTTGTGCAACTCATGTCATTCGATTCGGCAAGATTGAAATCTCCAGCGGAATAGGCATCGTCAAATGACAGTCCACACAAATATAGCCTCTAATGGACAGCTTTTGGACCATTTCATCGTTCGCCGATTACTTATAAATATAGCATGAAGGAAGTCATGTTCTCGTTTTCTCTTTAACTCGCAACAAAACATCTTATGGTGATTGAATCTTCTTTCTCGTCTCGAGAGATAGCGACAAACGCATGAATTAGAATGTGAACTCCATAACTTTCGAGGTTGCCTCCCATGAATTTGTTGTGAAAATCCACTTTAATGTTTGCAGACATTCCAAATTACTAATCTGTCTCCAGCAATTTATTTCGCCCATCAATCGAATTCCAGATCGGTGTAGACAGACTTCATTTTCTCTTCGACTTGAATTCCAGACTTGTAGTGGGCATCTTGCATCGCATACGTCAGTGCCGTGCACAAAGCATCGATTCCCTCCTTTCCTTTCTTGGATGTTTCTGCCAGGTAGTTTTCATCGATTTTCACTCCCACCGGTATCTGTTGACCGTTAAAGGTCACCTTGACATTTCCATCGGCGGATATTCCCTCGACCAAGGTGTACGATAATTCCTGCAGAGCTGCTCCCGATCGCTCCCCGATAAGTTGGGAGATCTTGAAGCTTTCCATGACGCTGGAAGCTTGCGAAAGATTTTCGGAAAGCTGGGAATCCATGTTTGAATCCTTGTCGTCGCTATTACTTTCGCCGTCTTTGTTGAACCAGGAAAAGGCATGCATTTGGGTTTGCCGACCGACGAATGAATTTGGAGCCGTGTTTCGTATGGGATGGGCATGCTGTGGAAACGATACTGTGGGGGATATCCATACAGCCAGTACCATGTATATCATCATTACCATTATCATTTTCATTGATTTCATTTCTCTCATTCTTAAGCCCATCTCTCACTTGTCTTATTGGATTTTTCGTTGTGCTGTGTTACAAGAGCTTGGATATCTTTGTGAAATTGACTTCGAACGGAGATCAGCGATCTTAATTTTCAACAAGATGCGGCAACGAAAAGTATGGTAAAGTGCCGTTTCTGTTGTTGATCCGATGATGTCAATGGATAATGAAGATGTGAATCATAGTCTGATGGAAAACATCATCATACGTCTGTGCAGTTCAAGAGAAAGAAAACCGTTGAATTGATGTCGAAGAACGAGAAAGAAAAGAAAGAAGATCGTGAATCAGGATTTAAAATGAGAATTCATGAATGACTGATTACCGATGGAAGGCACGCTCAATCGTGACACCGTGGCCGAGTGGTTAAGGCGATGGACTTGAAATCCATTGGGTTTATCCCGCGCAGGTTCGAACCCTGCCGGTGTCGTTGACTTTTGTTTTTCGAATAATACCACTCCGTTTCATGATAAGTGTCCTGACGGCCGCTTTTTTTTGTTTCATGATAAGTGTCGTAATTGCGTAGAATTCTACAGGATTTGTACTGAGAAAAATCATTTTTCCAACCTGGTATTATTTTTTATCAGGTATGTCTTTCAATAAATAATGTTTAGGGTTAGGGTTGATCATTCTTGACGAAACGATCAACAACACTCAATACATGACACACGACTGGATGTTCATGAGAAGTTTTCAAATTTCGATCCTGCCGCAATCTTTTAACACTGGTCATTTCGGATTTTCTACTGTTGTAGATCGACGACAATGATATAAGGTAGAGATCCATTTCTTCAATCATCCTGAATGCTGGTAGCAAAACATATCCGAATCTAGAATTCTATCAAAATAATACAGCAAAAGCTATGACGTGGGCGCACGCGACAAATTCGCGAAATGAATTTGAGGAAGCTGTTGCCAACACATCCGTGAAGGCCATCGAGTGTGACATCATGATGAATCGTAATGATCCACCTGAGCCAATTCTGTCGCATCCACCATCCAGAGAGAGTGATTTGACGGTACGACAGATGGTCAGCTTTATTGTGGCTCCGCATGAAGGCGACAAAGATAATCTGAGGAAGCACCTCAAGCTTGATTTCAAAGAGATCGAAGCGCTAGAACCAACGCTTGATCTGATCCACGGTTCTGATTTCACAAATACAATGAGGAACGAAATTTTTCTCAACGCTGATATTCTTTCTGGTCCTGGTTTTGATCAAGATGATCCGAGCATTGTATCGCCCTCGATGTTTTTAGAGACATCCTTGAGTTACATACAAAGGTTGAAGGCGAAAAATCCTGAAATTTTGTTCGGATTTTCGTTAGGTTTCAAATGCAATTGGAAGTCGGATGAAGGATACTCATCAAGTCAGGTTTCACGTATGTCCGATCTCGTGAAGCAATACCAGTTAGCGTCGAGTAATTCTATGGCAAGGATAGTTTTGGCACTCAACGCTCGTCAATTGAGTAAGAGCCTTTCAGTATTCGACGTCTTTTTGCAAGACTACCAGGAATCCACAATCCTCGCTTGGACGGGAAGCGGCGAACCTGCGATTCCCAAACATGAAGTAGACAAAATCAGGACCTACTACGAATCGAAAATGATGGGTAACCGGGTTGAATTCGATTGTTGCATAGAAAGATAAGTAGAAGGAACCTTTATCTCGTTTATGTAAGTTAATCTTCTTATTTTGTTGCTATTACTTGAACAACATTCAACAACACAATGTATGTTATAAAGATAGCAAAGTGCCTTCTATCTTTATGTCATTCAAGGAGTTACAGTAGCAAATAGAAGAATTTTCTATTACTTTTGTGTTAACTACCAGTGCTTTATTAATACGACATATGGTAATGATTTTTGGTAACTATTGAATTCGAGACAGTCAACTGCCACCCGGCGTTTCGATTCCTTCTTCCATCCATAGAAATGGTAATATAACAGTGCAAGTTGTGATTACCGACCCAGAACAGGCGCTCCGCTGAACCATTTTCGAATGGTGTATACCTGGTATCCCGTAACGGCCATGAACAAGAGAGTTTCCATCAAGGAATTCAAGACCATGCTCGAGTGACTGTGTTCGTTCGTCTCGGCGTGCACCGTCAATCGGCGGCGTTCCTTTTGTTGCATGTTTTGAATGTCGTTCAGCAATCGACGAAGGTCCTTGACCTTGTCCCGGGTCTCCTGAAAGTCCTCGTCCTTGATGCCCTCCGCGGCGGCCGAGTCCTCTTCCAGCTCGATATCTTCCTCCGCCATTTTTCGTTCTTCGTACGTCCACACGTGTCCGTCCTCGTTCAATCCACCGAGTTCGCTTTCCTTTCGAAGTTCCATTTCGGCAACGACCTAAATGATGAAGGGCATTTGTGAGCAGCTTGCCAAACAAAAAGACAATCGCTGAAGAACTACGCACACACACAAAACTCTAATATCCCATTCAAAACTTTTCGTTCTTACCTGATTCCAGTTGGCCGTGACACACATTCGATACCATCCGGCCTGTGGTGCCTTCTTTGTGGTCATGAGCGGCTCTCCGTCCTGTCGGATTCGTTTCATCATTTTCATTTTCTTTTCTTCCCGCTTTTTCTTGGCCTCCAAAAATTTCTTTCGCTGACGCTCCCGTCGCTCCCGCCGTTTCTCCTGGGCGTTTGGATCGTCCGGTTTGATGGGCTTCGTCGTCGTCGTATTGATCGTCGATCGTCGTCATCATCGTCCATGTATTCGTCGTCGTCCACCTCCTCCATCAAATGCTCAAAGTCGACCTCCTGCATGAAATTAATGACGCCGTCTCGTCTCTTGCCCTTGACCTCGTTGGCAAAATTTTGTGCCTTGTTGTACAATTCGAGGGGTGCATCCTCTTCGGGGCCCGCAAAGGGACCTTCCAAACTGTAAATCGCCTTGAGCTGGCTTCCGGACAAAATGAAGACACTCGCCGTGACCGATTCTCTTTAAGTTAGTTGCCAACAAAAATCAAACAGGATAGCACAGACGTGGTGGAAAAATTGTGAGTACCAAATGCGAAACATAGGACACGAGAGGCCTCAGACAAAATATAATAAATAGACGGAAGAGTGGATCAAGCAAAGCACTACACCACTTACTTACCCTTCATTTAGTTTCTCGTAAAGGCATTCGGGTGCTCGCTGGTTGATGGTGATTTGCATTGGCAAGCCGTACGATAACCGACAGCTCGTCAGCAGGCACAAAGCGGACGCCAACAATACCGATCGAAGCGTCATTGTAAATGTAATCCTATTGTAAGTCTATCGTTCTCTTTCTATTCCGTGAGCAACGACAACACTACTTGTCTTTCTGAAGTTCGTCGGATCGTGTTAGCAGTGGTGTGTTCGGTTTCACCTCTTTCCTGGGGTCATAATCATTAGATCGAAGGGATCGAAAGAGAAAAATTCGGGGGGAATTTTTTCATTCCCGATTGAGTCACGTTTCGAAAAAGTGCCACCAATCCGTGAAAGTGTTGTGATGTGTTCGGTTTTGAGTTCATTTCAAGAATCTTCATTCGTTCTGCCATCATACCGATGACGCCGGTTGCACTTGAAATCCTTGAAGCAAAAAAAAAATAATCATCTGACATCTATTCGTCAAAGACAACATAAAATCGATTGACAAGCACCAAAAACGAACAGAAAAGCCAAGAAAAATCTAAATTGCACCATGAAGAGTTGCAGAGACAGACCAATGTTGATTGGATTCATTAGTGCATTCATTCTTCTTTCAACACTCTCGGATGTGTCCTCGTTCACGCCTTCGACAAGAGTCCAAAAACCATTGACGACAACGACGCACTCGTCGAATTCGATCTTTCACCACGACAAGAATCGCGTCTTCCGATTGGAAAATCAATCTCCGATTTCGAGACGTTCCGACTCTAGGTTGTTCATGGCCAACGACAACGAGGGCGGAACCGGTGTTGGCATCATCGCCGGCTTGTTGCTGTTGATTTTTGTCGCCGGAAGCGTCATTCCGCTGGCCGGAACCTTTGGCATGAAGGGACAAATGTCGATTGCCGACTCGGTCGTCACCAAGCAGGATGCGCCCGGCAAGGTGCAAATGGAATCGAAACAATTTAGCTTGTCTAGATCGGCCATTCAGGAAAAACTCAACTCGGTGCCCGTCTTTTATGTGTCCAAGGATGGCACCATGGGAACGGACATTTACATGTCCTACGAGGATGCCAATGCGGCCAGCTCCGGTGGGACCGTCAAGGGAACGACGCTCGATCAGGTCATGTAGGTTCTATTTGCAATAATATTTTTGTTTGTTGTGGGATGACTTTCTTTTTCGGAATCTGTCCGAGTCTTGAAGTGCAGTTTTTGTTTTCGTTGGAAAATCACTCTTTTTCTCATGTTCTTTTGCCAATTCTTGTTTAAAACTATTGATAAACCGGATGATCCCGTTATGATGTACTGTTTCTATTTCGCAACCGAATCAATCAATCCATTCATCAGGTATCCTTTGGTGTTGAAGAGAGGTCGGATGAGAATGTCCCCTCCACCTTCCGAGGTCGAAAAGGCCGAAGCACAGATCATGAACTCGGAAAGCAAGTCCGCATCACCCGCATACCGGTTGATTCCTTCTCAGAGATCGGTACAACAGGCAAAGGAATACGGTTTGGAGCTCTCCAACAGCGACATTCCTCTCTTTGTGGCCGATCGATTGGCCTTTGGATCCCCCAAGGGGCCGCAGCTCCCATTGTTCTTGGACAAGGACGATTGCATTACTAGCTACAAGCGGCTCCGAGACGGAAAATCCTCGCTGCCGGAGGAACCGAACATTCGAACATCGACCCTGCTCGAGACAATTTTGAGCATGGAGAGGGGTACCCGTCCGGGTGTCAGCCAGTTGTCCTTTTATTCGACTGCAGGGGATTTGCTCCGACTCACGGAAATGCTTTCGAACTAAAAAGACTTTTTGTCCCAGAATTGTTCCAAAGACATGTGTAAAATGACGAGATCTGAGTTCGCTACTTGAGGCATCAAAAAGATACAAAGCGGTGTACAACTTAGGAAACAGAAGAGAAGGAGATCATATTTGTTCGCTACACGTAGTCAAAATATACCTAATATTTCTTATGAAGATTATGTCATAGCACCAGCATTTTAGGATACCCTTCCTGTAGGAAATGTTGTATTCCATCATAATCTGAGTCATAAGAACTAGTTCAATTTGCACTTGTATGATTGATGACATTCATTTCGTTCGATGATGCTCCTGATGAGAATCGTTTTGCTCTATTCACGTCACAACCGTGACTGACTGTTTTCGCCACAGAGATGATAGTCACCGTCATACGTACGTTCGTAGGTCCTACATACGTTCGTATGTATGCTGTTTTTAGAGTTAGCTGGAAGGGAATATTTTAGGACTATATTAGTTCTTCCTTTTAGTGTTTACCCTTTTACTTTTTTAAATTTGTGCCCGTCCTTCGTCGTGCATTGTCTTGAAGAGGTGTTCGACTACCGCACCCAATTATCGGGCCGCAGGAAAATACCCATCGTCGACCTTGCTTCATACAGCTTTGACCAATTTACTTATTGGTATTACTATCTGGTGTAATCTTGTGTTGAATATAACAAAATAACCATGGCTAACGCAAAGATTAAGAAGAGCAGCGGTGTAAGTTAATCATTAGCTAGATAGATGTGACGATGGCGGTGTACAGCTGTAGTCGATCGGACGGAACCGATCGATTGGCCCATGCGATGGAATACATACCGTAATCTCATGAACTCCTTTGTTGCCCCGTTGTAACTTGGCACCATCTCTTGCATCAACAGGAACCCGACGCTTTCGAGCAACAGGTTGCCAATGAGCTCCTCAACCTCGAAATGACTTCGACCGAGCTCAAGGCTTCGCTCCGAAACATTTACATCACAGCTGCCAAGGAGGTCGACTGTGGAAGTGGTCGCACGGCCATCATCCTCTACGTTCCTTACAAGTTGCTGAAATCCGTGAACAAGGTTCACCAGAAGCTTGTCCGAGAGCTCTGAGAAGAAGTTCTCCGGAAAGATCGTTATGTTCATCGCGCAACGCACCATCCTCGGAAAGGGATACGCCCGTGACCAAAAGACCAGCGGACCTCGCCCTCGCTCCCGAACATTGACCGCCGTTCAGGACGCTATCTTGGACGATGTTGTCTACCCCACCGAGATCACCGGAAAGCGAACCCGAGTGAAGACCGATGGAAAGAGAATCACAAAGGTCTACCTTGATCCCCGAGACCAAGCTAATGTTGAGGGAAGAACCGACATCTATGCTTCCGTATACACCAAGCTTACCAACAAGCAAGTTGTTTTTGAATTTCAGCAATAAATAACGAAATAGAGAACATCTGACTCCCCACTTGATTATTGGCAATCTTTATTGAATGGAAACAATTCGACTAGACGATTTTCCAATTTTGGGAGACACCTACACGTGACACAACTAGACAGAAAATACTATCAGTGTGGATTGAGAGAATGGCAGAAAGCAGAATTCTTTGCTTTATTCGTATTAAGTAGCTGTTTCGTTTGCCTTTCATCTTCGCTGCTTTTTCCTGTCTCTCCTTTTCTTCTTCTGCCTGCCTCTTTGCTTTCTTAGCCATGCACTCTTCGAGCCTGCTCCATGGACAGCATATTCGATATTCGTTCGTCCTCGTGATCTTGCATACAGTTTGCAACGTGACCGGAACCACTTGCTCCACATCCTTCGTTGAGAAAATCAAATAGTAGGGTATGGAAATTGCTGCAGCAGTTTCCAACATTGTATTTTGCATAGAATTGCATCTTAAAAGAAGAAAGGGAAGAGACGAGTATGTCTTCATTGGTGCTTTCCGTATACAACTTCATTTTCAAGGGTTGCCCCGTGTTTTGATGAACGTCAAAAGCATTTGTAACAAACTTGAAAGGAAACGATATATTCGTGCGATTGGCATTGCTTCTTTCTTGAAACAATCTCTGTGCTTCGAAAACATCGGGCGATTCTGAAGTCAGTATGATGTTGGCCAAATGGGTAGAATTGTCCCGAATTCTTGACCCGGATGTCTGTCATTTGCTTTTCGTTTGTTTTCCAAATATCTTGCATCAGCGACATATAGGTATCGAATGGCGGGCATTCGCTTTCGAATACACACTTGTCCGATGCCCGAATCGGCAACCCCAGGGCAAGATTGGTCTGGTGGTTGTCTCCCAAAGTGCTACTCTACTATAGTATCGATGCGATCGGCATACTCGACTTTCGGTCTCATTGCAAAGAAGATCATCGCGTGGTGGGCTTGATTACTACGTGAATAATAGTAATAGGAATCCCCAATGTCCTCGTCGTCGTCTTCGAGTATGTGATCGGCGGCAGCGTAGAGCAACGGTAGGATGGGATCACGAGGATTCTCTCTCTCGAGAGGATGGATGAGATACTTTTCGGCAATATCTATAATCTTGCTCTTAAAGTTCGGAGGAGTGCGCGACGGTTGTACTATCATGTCTACAACCAACACACGCTCGTCCTGTGAGATCCTCTGGCAGGTTGCCCGTTTTGAACAAACGGCGCTTCTGGGGCCTTGACAGAACGGTCGCGTTTTGCACCTCGTCGTGTGTAAGAACGCACGGTGAATCCGGAAGAAAGAAACATTGCTTGTCAAGTCTGGAACACGACGAGAGCAAGAAAGGCTTTTGAATGAAATTGGGTCCGACCGGTGAGTTGTTGACGAAGATGACCACCCTGTCGCTAGCGATGCCCGCCCTGAGTGCAGGAGCCACAACCAGTCTCATAATACTTCCCAGACCATGCTCCTTCATTGGGACCACCAAAAACTTGGCGTCCGGGCACTCGAAATCAAATGTTCCAATGTTGTATAACGCCATTTCTTGGTTGCACTGATCCGGATTCGCGAGTCGGTGCTTGGCTTCCTTTGTGGCATGTACATGTTGGTGAACGTGTACCGAAAGATACAACAAGCGAAAGGCCAAATATTGTATGGTTTGGTTTTTTGACATGCCAGCAGTATCAAAGAATTCTTCAGTCGACTTGGTGGTGGGACTGATTCCTTGCCGTTGCCAATAACACTCGAAAACTTGAGGTTCCGAAATCTGGAGCTTTTTGCACATATCGTGTGTTTTAGAAGAGTCTGAGAGTTTTTTTCAAAATCCGAAAACAGAGACGCCGTGTTCAAAATAGAAGACGCGACATAGTCGTCATCGATGGCGCGAGAATCAGTTCTGTTTTGGTTCCCAAATCGTGTGCTTTCTAGCCATGATCGCGAATTGATTTGTGACAAACAACCCTTGTTTCTTTGGATGTGCGAATGAGTTTTGTTTCGGGCGGAATTGGTGCTATTCGTCGTCGTGGACAGAATTTTCTTGGTTTCAACCGTTTTCAAAACTGGACCAGGCGCAGAATCGAATCTGTGCTGCGATCCTCTTTTTGGATTCCCTCGTGGAGTTGGAAATTCTCGGTGCTCCGAAGTCGGGATCAAACTCCTGCTGGATCGTACCATTGCTGCTGCCAAACGCCAGACCTTGATATAAATAGCATCGAGCATATTGAAGAACCTATGACAAACAGTCGAATCACATTAGGCGTAGCGAAAAGTACGATTCGCTGGCTTCGACTCATTCGTTGACCTGGTTACCATTTTGCAAAGCAAGCTAGCCAAAGGAAGTGTTTGGTTTGCTAACACTTTCGCAATGTTGCGTTTGCTTTGGTCATGGTGAATCGAAATCAATGACAAACACAACAATTACGTCCAAAAACTTGTTTCACTAAAAATTGATTTTCGCGCCAAGTATTGTGAATTGTTTCTTTCTTCTTTTATATTTCAACGTGTTCCTATGTATGCATCATGCATAAAGAGGATACGAACATCGTTGTTCACAATGTTCCAAAGATTTTTTCCATCAAAAATGAAATAATCCAGGACGACCGAAATTGCATTTGATTGTGTACATTACAAATCGACCTTCCCCAAACTGATAACCACTTAGTATCGAGGCAACCTCAAACTGACAAGGTGCTTCGACATGATCGCGAATTGAGATTCCGAATCGCAAACGAAAATGTCTCTTCTGCGAAAGATACCCAGAAGATTCTATTCCGCCAGAGGCCGTCTATATCGATAATTGGTACGAAAAAATCGCCAAACCGAAGGAATTTTACGAGCGGTTTTCCAATGGAACCCCGCGGCGATACTTTTACAACATTGATCTCCAGGGAAGATTGTTCCTGGAAGAGACATTTCCCAAGAACATTGCGACCTCGATCAAGGACGAATCGATTTCTAGATTTCTTCTTCTCGAGGATTCGCAGGGCAAAAAAGAAGGATTTAGACTTTCTCAAAGAACGCGATTTGCAAGACGATTATCCATTCGTTTCAAGGTGCGGTGTAGAGATAAATTTCATCCGTCCCGCCTCGACACCGATTGTCTTTCATTCCCTGGTCAACGACACCTTGTTCTACGGTGGCAGTCTGAGAGTGCCCTTTGAGTGCGATCGATTGGCCGTGTCAGAGACTTCCGGAAAATTTTACTATCGAATTTCGAACGATGACGAGAAAGAAAATACAGCAAACGGAATGGAATATGGATTGATATGCACATCGGTTGGTGTTGCACTTTCGAACAAAATAAGCATTTGCGAAAACCACGACGACGAGAAGTTTCTCTACGACTATGTTTCAGAGATTGACTGGTTGCCACCGCATTCGGAACCAGGCAAATGGGCAATGCCGGAAGAAGAATGAAAATTTTCAGTAATGTACTCTAGCTAGAAGAATATTCATGGTGCTTCGTCACCATCTACTCCATCTTCAACGAGGTCCTCTCCATCGAGGTCTTCTCCGTCAAGGTCCGCACCATCAAGGTCCTCGCCATCCAGATCATCGCCATCTAGGTCTTCGCCGTCAAGGTCCTCCCCATCAAGGTCCTCCCCATCAAGATCTTCACCATCAAGATCTTCACCGTCAAGGTCCTCACCATCAACGTCATCGGGATCATTATTTCCTTCGACATCTTTTTCGCTAAGCTTTTCATCTACGGTAGAACTCTGCGATGTAGGTGGATTTTCCTTCTTATTTACAGCCTCTGACAGGGGCTTGATCACAAGTTTTGTAGCCATTGTGATTTCCTTGCTCTTTCTTTTCACTCAATTCCTCGGAGACTTCTTTCCAGTTTCCACGTTGCTCATGGATGATAACATCCTTCTACTTCCTCGGGGCTCTCTTTTTCTTCGGTCTTTTCTGCCTCGGCATTTTTGTCATCAGTCCTTCTTCACCTCTCTACCCTCGAAATGATCTTCGAGCTCGTCGACAAAGGTTGCGTTGTAAACTCCCCATTCCGTCCATGCTCCGAGCACCGCGGATACAGATTTCCGTATCTTATTCACGGTGATCCTACCCGAGAGTCGCTCTCTCCTCCTGACTACGTTGCCCAACTCTCGAAAGACGTCCACGGCCATGGCTTCGATAGTTGTCCGGTACATGAAAGCATTTCGGACCCCTGGTTGCTGAGAATTGAAGAGAATATCCGACAAAAGATACAACCGAGCAATTCCGCATATCGTTTGTCACGTGATCGGATTCGTCCAGGCAAGGCCTCCTTGAGCAGGTCCGAAACTTCTCGCGCGGCAACGCAGTTATCGAAACAAAAGGACATGGCCTCACAGATGGTCTTTCTGGAAAGCGAGAGTTTCTTTCTCACTAGCTGTATCGAATCGATCGAGTTCCTCGGGGTTTAGTTTCGAACTGTTGGAACCAAAGTCACCCCGACGCTTTCGCCGTTCGAATTGTCGACCGGTCATGAGTTCTCGATTGGCCCGGTCTTCCTTTTGTTGTCGAGCACGACGCTCTTTCTCGGCAGCGTTTGCCTTTTCTCTCTCGACGGCATCTGTATCCAATGCCGGAGGCAACCAATACCTTCCGTTGGGAAACATGACAAACTATAGGGAAGTGCGTTTTGTGAGATAAAATAGCAATCAAAGAGTAGAGGAACTTATAACAAAATGAAGCTTACGGGTTCGGTTCTCCATATGGAATAGGTATCTCCTTGGCAAAAAGAATAGACTCGCCACCTGTAAAATATTTTTTCTTTCTCGAATTCGTCACCATCGCCCCACGGCCTCAAAAAGTCAAAGATCGGATTTCCTCTTTCTTCGTCCTTCAATCGTTGCTCAATCTCTGGATCTTTTGCGACATAGGATGCAGCGGTGCTGATGAAATGGAATCGAGATGGATCCGATGGAATTTCAACGATAATGGCTCTGGATTTGTGAATCGTTGGATCATAGACTTTCATTTCTGGCATGCTTGTCGTCATACATAAGGCTTGTTTTTCAGATATGGTAGGAAGGTCTTCGGAACTTGATCCTTCGGTATGCTTGTTGGCGCTTTTGATTGGTGGTGCTGTTGCATCGTTGCGATTCTTGTTCGAATCGTCTCGTTGCCGTTTTGTGCCGGAAGGTGTATCGGAATCGTCACGCTTTACCTTCTTGACACTCTTGCCCCATCGCAACATTATTTGTCGCCCATTGTTGAAAGGATCCGTTTCATCGCACGCTTCCATGGCTTCTTCCGCATCGTCGCGACGCATAAAGCACACAAATCCCGTGTTGCGACGCCTGTTTTTCTCCTCCATGGTACGAGGGCCACATAATTTTCACTGAATACAATTCACCTGAGATTCTAACGTATTAGTTTCATTCGGAACAAATCAAGCAACAGATACAAAGCGAACACACAGCGAGAAACACAAAACACGACAAGCCTAGCCTCTCATGCAGCACACAACAGATATTGGACTCCCGATCATCATCATCATCATTCCAAACACACTATATACTTCTCACCAAACTGCGAAAAGAGGTTGCTCAGATCCTCTTCTGCGATAGATGGGGCCTAGATTCCCTACGAATAGATTCGTCGTCAAGTGTTCTTCTCCCGGACTCACAAAGCTTCCCTTCTTTTCCGGCACGAATCGTTTTGATTTCTTGGGTGCTACTTTTTCAGCCTCCAGCTCTTGGATCAAGGCGTCCATTTTTGCCTTTCTGGCATCGCTCGGCTTGTGATGTCGTTTCATGGAAGAGGTGATGGCAATCGGCGCTCTGGAAGGCAAGGCTGACTGAAGTAGGATGTGGGAACCACGCTTGTCGAAACGACTTTTTTGTTTTGAACATTGGCATTCATAGCACTTGTTGCATCAGTTTGATGACGGGGCACTCGTAGTCTTTGCCTTTTTCTTTGCATTGCCCTTTTTGGACAAGCGCCGAGAATGCGTCTTCCTCGTCGGATGACGAGGATTCCTCCTCTTCGTGTCCTCTCCTCCGGATCATTAATCGCTCCATACGTCCAAGGCAATTGCTAGTAGGGGCTTTCTTGGGGTCCCCTGTCGAGATTGCCCACTCCTTCACTTGTAAATCAATGTGATGTGATCGCTTCACAATCTATCTCATCACAAATCATAGATGCTTGAAAATCCTTGACGACCCGCCAGTCACGTTTGCCGAGGGATTCAAAAAATCGACAAAAATGTTCATGTTTTGAAAGTTCCTTTTTTCGGAGCATGTCCAAATCTCTACTACTACTATCTAAAGTTCCAACATCCAGAGAATAGTGGACAACAATCGAAAAAGATTTTTGCATCTTTAGCTTATTTTTAATGACTCTACTTTGGAAGTGCTAACATCCAGGCATGTAGAATGGGGTCGCAAAATCTTCCACGTCCCTCCGTAATTCCGTCAACTTTTGGATACAATGCCCTCGTCCGATGCCAAGACTTGTTTGAAATCTTTCAGCAGAACCTTATTTGTTTTTCGGGTGATCTCACCGGCATCGAGCTGGGCTTTTAGTATCTTTACCCGCAATCTCTTGGGCTTCCGATGCAATCTCGCAACCCTCGGTGAAGGAAATTCTGCCACCTTGTCAAAATCGTCCTCGTTCATTCCGCGCGTCGTCAGAGCGGGCGTTCCGAGGCGGACACCACCGGGGATTGATGGCCGACAAATCTCCGGGGAGGCTGTTCTTGTTTGCCGTGATGCTTGCATGCTCTAAAACCATGTCCACCTTGGCACCGGTCAAGCCCTAGTGGACGAACGTCCCACAACAATAAATGATTGTCGGTTCCACCGGTGGCAAGCCGATGACCGCGTTTTTCCAGACCTGCGCCCAATGCCTTGGCATTTGCTACAACATTCCGCGTATATTCGGCAAATTCGGGTTCGCTGGCTTCCTTCAGAGCCACCGCGAGGGCACCAATCTGGTGATTGTGAGGTCCACCCTGAAGCATGGGAAAGACAGCTGTATCGATCCTTTCCATGTATTCCGAGCGTGCAAAAATCATTCCGCTGCGAGGTCCACGCAGGGACTTGTGGGTGGTGGTCGTCACGAGATCGGCGTACTGAAACGGACTATCGACCACTCCTCCTGCTACCAGACCCGAAATGTGGGCCATATCGACCATGAGCTTGGCTCCAACCTTGTCCGCAATTTCTCTCATGCGCTTGTAGTCCCATTCTCTTGGATACGCCGAACCACCGGCAATTAAGAGCTTTGGCAAAAACATTTTGGCACGATATTCCATGTCGTCGTAGTCAATGAGTCCGGTATCCTGCGACACAACATACGGCATGCTTTCAAAGTAGACACTCGTGGCCGATACTTTCTTTTTGGCCGTCTGAAAGCCATGGGTTAAATGTCCACCCGAGGGCAGATCCAATCCCATGATTCGATCGTGCGGCTCCAGCAACGCTGTGTAGGCTTCAAAGTTGGCGGGGGATCCCGAGTAGGGCTGAACGTTGACTCCCCATTCGGTTGGGTCGAGACCATACAAGGAAAGGGCCCTATTCATGCACAGGGTTTCGATTTGGTCAATGAATTCGTTGCCCCCGTAATAGCGTTTTCCAACCGTGCCTTCGCTGTACTTGTTTGTCAAACAGCTGCCCAGGACCTCCCTTACCGCCTTGCTGGCAAAATTTTCGGAAGCAATCAGCTCCAAGCCTCTGCGTTGTCGCGAGTCTTCCGAATCTATCAGAGAAGCTAGCTCGGGATCAAAATCTGCGAGGCTGGGATCCACGTCCACACCGATATCATTCTCTGTTGATACCATCAGGGAGGTGGCAATTCGAGCACTCTCAACATTGTATATTCTGGATTGCTTCTGCGAGGCCAACGGAATGGAAGGCAAGGGAAACGAATTCGTGGAGGCCAGTAGCGCCGTTTGTAGAAGGATTAGCTCGGCTTTCATGTTGAATATACTGAGCACGTGTAATGATAGTTATGTTTAGTAAGAAAGGTCTTGTATTTGACACCTTATTCTCTGTTAAGAATGATAGAAAGTGATCTGAGTGTTGCGTCGACTTTCTTCTTCGTTTTGTCGAATTGTGTGAATTTGATGGGTTGAGCTTCGTATGTGATTGAGAGCAGTCGTAATAGTTGATCAATCTCAATCGAGTGAATCAGGTCCGACGAACGTTTTCTACGCGTGAAGTACGTCTGTCAGTGGAACCGTGCAAAACACGAGGAGAAAGAACTACTTCTGTACTTAGTGATATTGTCAAAACCCTTTTGGAAATTTCAAATTGGTGCGATGCAGATTTTGAAAAAGGATCCTCAGAAATTCTTCCGTCTTTTCGAATTCACAAATCACAATATTCGAACAATGACAGAGAAAATCAGAAGGAAGCGATTGAGAATGAGCGACCAGCTGTTCACGGAGGAATCTACAGACAGCGAAGAAGACGATCCCGAAAACCAATTCGATCCGGAGCGTCGATTTCCGCTCAATATTAGAGTTGTCAAAGGAGATCACCTCAATCCAAAATCACCGGGCAGTCAGCAATATACGGTGTGGTGTTCGGATGGTTATGATGGAGACAAATGGCATGGGTACGACGGCCCACCCGATAAAGAATTCGATTCTATCTGGGAAACAAAGGATGAGGCCAATATGCGAGCAGAGTACTTATTCTATTGGAAGAATTGTTGGGGAATACCTGGGGACGAGATGATGGATGGTGCAACAGAAGTGAAACAAATGGAGCAGGAAGGGTTGAAGAAGTTTACCACTTGCCCCGCGGATAGTTCTCGCTGGACAGTAGGGGTAGTTCCTTCCGTTGCATATCCTTGGTTGGACAATGCGTCACTGGAACGCCACGGTTATGACAAAGAGGAAGAAGCCGAGAAAAAGCAAGGCTATTCAAATTGGCGCTATTACATAGCATGAACTTTATATTGGAAATATAATTAGGGTTACTCTTTGTACTACTTTGAAAACCTGTTAGAATCTGATTTTTTAACGCCGAAAGATCGTAACGTGAAAGAATTTTCGTGCTCGGGGATGGACAATACAATGACTGAGGAAAGCAAAAGGAAGCGATCGAGAATGAGCAACGTGGATATCTTCCCGACAGGAGACACAGATAGTGACGAAGAGGAGCCAGAGTACAATGCGGAGCGTCGATTTCCGCCAGAGATCATTAACGTCAAAGATGATCACCTCGATCCAAAATCACCCGGTAGTCAGCAATATACGGTGTGGTGTTCGGATGGTTATCACGATGACCATCGACCCAAGTACCACGGCCCAGACATCAAACTGTTCGATTCCATCTGGGCAACCAAGAGTGAGGCCAATATGCGAGCAGAGTACTTGTTCTGTTGGAAGAATCCGTGGGGAGAAGAGGTGAGACAGATGCATATAAGAATGGAAGAGGAACAATCGGAGCAGGACGGATTAAAGAAATTTACCTCTTGTGACCAATATGGTGAACGCTGGACGGTAGGGGTAGTCCCTTCCGTTGTGTATCCTTGGTTGGATCATGCGTCTATGTGTCGCCATACTAATGACTACAACGGTATGAGATGAAGCCGAGAATAAACAAAAACACGGCTACTCAAATCGGCGATATTAACATGATAACAGATAAACTTGGTCCCGTCGACTTTGGCCCCGCCAATTAGAATTTTCTGAAGCTCACGATACGGTAGTTCATCAACATGAAATTCCAAACCAACTTTTTGTTCAAAACTTATTATTTATAACATTTAAATACATTATTTACTTTATCCTAAGTCACTACCTTATGATGATCATTCCCCCAGAGTGAATCGCGAAAATGATTTAAGCGCCACAGTTCAAGCAAACTTCCTCTTCTTCGGCTTGTCCCAGTGTCGCGCTGTCGACCAAAGGCTTGGCCTCCAAAATAGGCTTCTTCGTCTTGAGGGTTTCCATGGGAGGAATGTTGGCAGTCTTGTTCTCCTTGCCAGCGGAGACGGCAGCCTTCTTCTTGGTCTCGGCGGCAAGCTTTTCTTGGTCGACCGTGAATTGAATGGCATCGGCCTTGGGGCGGGATCTCAGGTAATACATACCCGTCTTGAGTCCCTTCTTCCAGGCATAAAAGTGCATCGAGGTGAGCTTCTTGGAGGTAGGTTCGGCAATGTGAACATTCAAACTCTGGCTCTGGCAAATGAAAGGGGAACGATCGGCGGCAAGATCCAAAATGACTCGCTGCGGAACTTCCCAGACGGTCTTGTAGACATCTCGGAGCTCCTGGGGAATTTCTTCAATCTTTTGAACGGATCCACGGTTGGCAATGATTTGGTTGCGGAGGGATTCGTTCCAGATTCCGAGCGAGGTAAGATCGCGCAACAAGTGCTTGTTGACAATGGTGAATTCTCCGGCCAAGACACGTCGGTTGTAAATGTTGGCGGTAAAAGGTTCGGTAGATTCGTTGTTTCCCAAGATTTGGGCGGTGGAAGCCGTGGGCATGGGAGCGACGAGCAACGAGTTGCGCAATCCGTGTTCGGCGATTTCGGCCTTGAGAGAGGCCCAGTCCCAGCGGCGGGAGGGAGTGACACCCCAGAGATCGAACTGGAGCTGTCCCTGGCTGGCAGGAGAACCGGGGTACGATTCGTAGTGACCTTCCGCCTTGGCGAGGAGGCAACTGGCGGTACAGGCACCAAAGTAGATGGTTTCGAAAATGTCACGATTCAGCTGGGCAGCTCTGTCGGAATCGAAAGGGATCTTGAGCATGGCAAAGGCATCGGCGAGACCCTGGACACCGAGTCCGATAGGACGGTGCCTCATGTTGGAGTTTCGTGCCTCTTCAATGGGGTAAAAGTTGCGGTCAATGACTCTGTTCAGGTTGCGGGTCAAGGTCATGGCAACATCGCGAAGCTTTTTCGAAATCAAATTCGAGAGGTCCAGTGGGGTTGATGCGTCGGACAAGCATGGAAAGACTGATACTGGCAAGATTGCAAACAGCAGTCTCATCCTTGGAAGTGTATTGAACAATTTCGGTACAAAGGTTGGAAGACTTGATGGTTCCCAAGTTCTTTTGGTTGGACTTGCTGTTGCAGTGATCCTTGTAGAGCATGTACGGAGTTCCGGTTTCGACCTGGGCATCCAAAACGGCAAACCACAACTGCTGCGCATTGATCGACTCGCGTCCCTTGCCCTCGCGTTCGTATTTTTCGTAGAGTTCCTTGAACTCTTGTCCGTGGCATTCCGAGAGGCCGGGGCACTCGTCGGGGCACATGAGGGTCCACTTTCCGTTGGCCTTGACGCGTTCCATGAACAAGTCGGGAATCCACAGGGCGTAAAACAAATCACGGGCACGGTCGGCCTCGTTACCGTGGTTCTTTCGGAGGTCCAAAAAGGCAAAGATATCCGCGTGCCATGGCTCGAGGTAAATGGCAATGGATCCCTTGCGCTTGCCACCACCCTGATCGACGTATCGGGCGGTATTGTTAAAGACGCGAAGCATGGGAACGATTCCGTTGGAAGTTCCGTTGGTTCCGCGAATGTACGACTTGCTGGCACGAATGTTGTGGCTGGCAAGACCGATTCCACCGGCGTATTTGGAAATGACCGCACAGTTCTTGAGGGTGTCGTAGATACCGTCGATCGAGTCCTCCTTCATGGTCAAGAGAAAGCACGAGGACATTTGCGGGGTGTTGGTACCGGCATTGAACAAAGTGGGTGTGGCAGTGGGTAAAGTATCTCTGGGAGAGGCCCTCGTAGGTCTCGAGGACGCTATCGATATCGTCTCCGTGGATTCCAACGGCCACACGCATGAGCATGCACTGGGGTCGTTCGGCAATCTTTCCGTCCATCTTGAGAAGGTAGGACTTTTCCAGAGTCTTGAAACCAAAGTAATCGTATTCAAAATCACGGGCGTGGTTGATGGTTTTGTTGAGAATGTCCTTGTGCTTCATGACCGTGTCGTAGTATTCCTTGGAAACAAGGGGACCGGCCTTGCCGGTAACGGGGTGAATGTAGTTGAAGAGTTCCTCGGTCAGCTCCGAAAAGACTTCAATGGTGGACTTTTGAAGGTTGGAAACGGAAATTCGGGCAGCAAGGATGGAATAATCGGGGTGCTGGGTGGCGAAGGATGCGGCAGTTTGGGCAGCGAGTCTATTATGTAAAGAGAGAATCACATGAGTCAGACAGTCGAATATGATCAAAATAAAAGTCCTATCTCTCAGCGACAAGAAACTACAATCGATGCAATAAGGAACTTACTCGTCGAGTTCCATGGTGGTGACACCTGGGTAAACACCCTGGATTACTTTTTGTGCAACAAGGGGAGGTTCGACATGCTGTTTGTTTGATGGGATTGAAAAAAATGATCAAGAAACAAAAAGGTGAGCTCAATGATATCTTTATTCCAAATAGGTTTCCCTGATATACCACATTTGTGTTTGGCAGCTAGCTAATAGGCACTGGCGTTTGCTTGTCTCATTAAATTCGCAGCATTGCCATCACATGATGGCGGCCGCCATAAACTATTTCGTACCTTTGTGTCCAAACCAAAGGCAAGCTTCGAGATTCGACTGGTGATTTTGTCGAAGTGAACAGACTCTGTTCGTCCATCTCTCTTTACAACGTGCATACTCATCTTGAATGTATTGTTATTGTTGAGCGTTCAAGTAGTTCTATTGGATATAGAGATGGAATGGTATGCAATGAAATATAGGAAAATGATTGATTTTGTGTTGGAATGTGTGTGGGCGGAATTTTTTATTTCGTTCCGAAAAAGCGAGAAGTGATGAGAAATGATGTTGATAGGAAGACCGCGGACAAACACTGCTAGTTGCACCTCGGCTGGACGAAGAAAGGGCGCGCCCCAATGCTACTTTGTGTACATTTTGTACTGATTCCTACGATATTGAAAATGACACATTGTGGCGTCAGAGAACGCGCGGGCCATGGGCTTCTTGCAGTTTTTTCGATTCGCGCCATAATTCAAAACGCAACTTTCAAAATCGACTGCTTCGATTGCTGATTCATTTGGAAATGATTCATTATTTCTCTTCGGTTGGAGAAAGCAACAACAACAACATTCGAAACAATCAAAATAAGATGGCATAGGAAGAACAACCTTCACAGCCTTGACAAAACCAAACTTGCCCCCAACAATCTTCTTGTACAGAGTTCTGTCGATGAGCGCAAGATGTTCTGAATTCTGTAAAAACTGAGCAACCTTGTGACTTGCAAAAAATTGGGAGAACAAACCCAATCCATCGGTTTTTGCTTGCTTCCTTCCTTCCGCCTTGGATTGCACCATGAGGCAGTCGTTTCCTTCGGAGCCAAGCCAAGTGTCATCCGTGTTTCCGAACGGTCAAAAGGGAGCAGTCAAGCCGATTTCGGCGCTGAAATTATTCCGTGCCGGTACGAAGCGAAAGCGGGGAGAAGGTGCTTCCATGGGGAATTCAAATAAAGAAAATTGCCACCAAGAAGCAAACAATACTATTTGCCTCGCCAACAATCCTAAGTTTCCCTTGCCCCTGGGCATTACCGAGCTGAGTGGACCCGCCGGAGTGGGCAAGACGCAACTTGCGCTGAGCTTGTGCGCCGATTGTGTTCTTGACGAGAAAAAGGCAGTATTTGTCCAGCTGGGTGGATCCAGTAGCTTTTTGCAGATTGCTTCGCGGCGCATCGAACAGATGCTAAGATCTCGCATGCATAATGCCAAAGGGGGTGTACGGAGTGCGGAAGATGCCAACGATGCCGTCCATGATGCATTAAATCGTGTTCTAGTTCACTGGGTTTGTAATTCCGAAGAACTTATGGAAATGCTACGAAGGAGTTTGCCAAAATTGCTCCACGTGCATCCTACTGTTTCCGTCGTGGTATTGGATGGAATTGCCAATCTCTTTCGGCTTGTGGATGAGCATCGAAACGTTGGCAAAAATCCGTGGCACGACCGAGCCGTCACCTTTTTTCAGATTTCCAATCTCTGCAAAAAAGTTTCTTCCACATTTGGAATTCCCGTTGTCGTGTTGAACGAATGCACCAGCCGAATAAATGCAAACAGCCATCAGACGGTTTTGGAGCCGGCGCTGGGATTGGCCTGGGCGCAATGTGTCAACGCCAGCTTCTTTTGCCGGCGCGATAAAAGAATTTCAAACGCAACGACTAAAGATCACAGCGAAAGTGGGAAACAAAAACCTTCCGAAGTATGTCATAGAATACTACAGTGCCTTAGAGCACCACACATTTCCACCGAGGATTCTTTTGCGAGATTTTGGATCGATCGAAGTGGTGTCGTGTTGGTATAATAGCAACTAATTTTCTAAATTATTTGATTTTCTTCAAAAGAAATAATCGAACGACTATGACTACGTGTAGTTTACAGCTGATCGACTTTTTATTTTCACTTTGATTTTATGTAGTTGTTTTGTTATCATTCTAATGTAATCGAATATGCAGGCCGATTGTTCTAAGCACATGGAAGAGTAAACTACGCAGAGATGAAACATGCAGATATGAAATGGTATCTAGGTCTATAGCAGTGGGGAAGATAATGCAAGAGGAAAACGAGCTTCCGTCATTGCCATTACATTCCGTGTCTTTGCTATCGTGTCGTGTCAGGTCAAGGTCATGGAGCGCTCCTTCTTGGCGCGAATCTGGGAGGGGTGGACATCGGTCTTCAAGACCCAGTTGCCCATCATGCAGCAGCAATCGTCCTCGACCTTGATGGAGGCACAAGAGGTACGCTTGTACATCATTTTCTTTTCGCCCGTAGGCTTCGGAGAAGCTGCGTGTGGCAGGCACCACAATCTGGGAAGTCTCTCCTCTTCCCCGAAGAGGATTTTCCTTGACCTGCTGCAATCCCAAATCGTCTGCCATCAAGGTCATGACGAAGCGCTTGGGGCAAAAGGTGCGAAGGAACGTTCTTGATGAGAGCGTTGTAGTTGGCAACCTTCTGGTTGGTTTCGAAACTGACAGTAGCTCGATCCGCTCTCGGGGGTGATGTGGATGGTGGAGTAGGATCGGAACAAAATGGCATTCATGGAATATCCGCAGGGTTCAAAGGCGCGGGCATCAATGATAGCACCTGGACAGAGGGCAGTTGATTCCCGACTTTTCGGACTGTTCCTTGGAGATGCGCTTGATCTCTTCGTCCTTGGGTTCATCCCTCGATCTTGTCGTAGTTCTTGTAGTAAAAGAGGTCCGAGATTTCCTCATCAATGTCAAACATCATAATGTTGAGGACACGGTCGGTGTCCGCCTCGGCAGACTGCGAGCGGATGGTGTGATCGGCCACATAGACGAACCAATGGTCCGAGGTGACGGGCCCGAGGGTGTAGCCATTCCCGTCGAGGCGGTCACAGAGGTTGCGGTGGCTGTAGAGGTATTCCAAGTTCCTGGTGGAAGGATTGGTGAGGCCACTGCCTTGGTCGCCCGGAAAGTTGAAATTCTTGCGGGAGTATCCCACCCAATCGATCTCGAGTCCAAGCTTGAGGCCAAGGTTGATCAATACAGAGATGCATCGCAAAAGGGTGGTAGTTCCGCAGGTCTTCAATACAAGCATGTAGGGATAGATAAAGAGAGAGGACTCCGACAAGACATAAGCATCAAGGTATGCGTTGGAAGACGCTTAGAGAGAATGGTGACACGAGCTCGGGCACAGATGAGGTCCATGTCGTCTTTGCTGAGAGATCGAAGTCCCTGATTCCGAGTTCCCTGGCCAACAGTGTTGGGTGGGGTTGGCTTTGGGGGCTGGGTAGAGCCCTTCTTGCGAAACACGACTTCGAGGGTTTTTTCAGGCCCTTCGAACTGTCCGGTATATTCTCGGTCGATGATATTCCCACTTCCGTCATCGTCAAAATGATTAGGCGCCTGAGGCTGAATGATCATCGGGATCTGACCGGTAGGAGATCCCTCTCGGCTGGAGTCGTAGTCGTAAACCATGGTTGTTGCGTTGTTGGTGTTGTTGCGTATTAATTTATGCGCTTTACGCACTGCACTCTTCCCCTCTATTCTAATTTTCGTGATGTTTGTTGGGTGTCGGGTTGTTCTCTCTCGCTCAACTCAAAAGAGTTCCCGAAGAATGGTAATCGAAAATGCATTTAATGATCCTGCCTTCACGTCGTTTGCAAAAACATCGGATTTGATCAATTCCTGATTCCTGGAAAAAATCTCAGTTTATTTTACTCAATTTTTCTTTCTCTAGAAAACCATTGGACGTAAACGGGGAATCTCAGGACTCTTAAAAATAAAACGACGTGAACGGTATGTTCTCGTTATTTTTGTCATAATACTGCATGCGCCATTTCGAGGATTGGTACGACGTGGGCGTTGAACTTACGAACAACTACAAACATGGCGCACACTCATGCGTGTCTTTCTCCCGGAAGCGTGTCTCTTACGCTGACTGTGAACTGAAATTGAATCTCGAGAATCAAATCCATGAATTTCATCCTTAACTCTAATAGTCTTAGAAAAATCCCAAATTGCCGTTATATGTCCTCGCTCGTGCATTCGCACGTTTCGTTGGCAAGTCTTGCTTTGCAGACACGGAACGTCTTTTTCAAAATAGCTTCAAAACGCGAAAAGATGTGAAATAAAACAGAAAACCTTTTCACTTTTGATGGCCCTATTCTCTGAAATAACGACGACAATACAATCTCTTACGGTAAACAATCACCGACTTTATTTCGAATAATTCAAGACAATGTACGAGAGATAGCAAGCGATTGAGAGCTACTTTATAATCACCAAGGACGCAACGAGTGGTGATTCTCTTCCGATATTCAATCTATTTTTTGTGTCTCAAAATGATGGAGCTCGACGACGTCTTCAACTTGCTCGAAACAGCGAAGAAGCTCGAGAAAAATGGCCAACGAATCGAAGCCGCCACGAAATATTATGAGAGTTGTTATCTCATGCGGCAGATTTTAGCTCATCTTCCCCAGAACGATGACCAATCGTCTTCGATCGCTTCCCTCCTCGAAGACAAGATTGAATTTTACACCAAGGCCGCTCAAAACCTTTATTTCGACGATGGCAGCGTAGTCAACTCCTCGCGGTCAACAGGCTCACTCATCACGACACACCATGAATTGCCAAATGAATCCGACGATTTGTCAGTTCTGTTACCAGAGGGAATGGCACTTCCGACATCTCCGCGTGCATCGATGCGCAACAATCCAACCGAATCGCAAAGATTTGTACAATCGCCAGAGATCAATAGAAGAGTCGGCCTCGCAAATACTACCCTGGGAAAAGCGATCGATTTTGATCAGGCAAATCAGCCGGAAGACGCCATCAAGTCGTACCTGAGTGCCGCTGAAATTTATCTGGCTGCGATGCCATTGGCAGAAAAGTCTGACTCGTCGATCGCAGCTGTCATGAAAAGTCGCCTCACATCGGCACTCGACAGAGTAGAATTGTTGAAAAATCCGCAAAAACCAAGCATCAAAACCTCTCCTACAGGCACGAGTGCCGCGTCGCTTCTTTCAAAAGAGGAGATCGAAGTATTGAAACACTCCTCTCAAATCGCCTCGGGCTTGTTTTTGCCCTTTTCGGAGGAAGAAGCGCAGCTGTTGTCGCGGCACGTAGCAATACACAAGGCGCAGCACTTCAAGACATCAACCCTTTATACAGATCCAGATGGAGACCTTGAGCTTTCGAACAAGCAACTAAAACGATTCCACCGGTGGGCACGTCCCAGTGAAATTGTACAACAGCGCTCCAAATTTGGACGCAGACAGCATCCACCGGTAATGATATCGAATATCAGCCCCTATACAATACGACAACAATACGTGACCGATTGCAGCTTCATTGCGACCTTGTGCATCTGTGCCTTGTTTGAGAAACGATTTCGAAAGCGGCTCATTACATCGATAATTTATCCCCAGGACGGAAACGGGATACCTGTTTACAACCCTTCTGGGAAATACATGGTCAAGCTGTGGTTGAACGGAGTTGCACGATCGGTTATTGTGGATGATAGACTGCCAGTCGATAAGCATTCCAATCTGTTGTGCTCACAAACCAACGGAAGTCGCAACCAACTCGAATTATTTTGTTCTATTATCGAAAAAGCGTACATGAAAATGTGTGGTGGATACGACTTTCCGGGAAGCAATTCGGGTGTTGATTTGTTTTCCTTGACGGGATGGATACCCGAACGAATTTTCTTTCCATCGAGAAAGCGCAAGAATGGAAAAATCAAGGATTTCGAAACACCTCCGGATCGAGCTTGGGAACGTTTGTATTCTGCAAATTCGTTCGGTGACTGTCTGATTACCGTCTCGACGACGCGTGACATCACGGAGGAAAAGGCGGAATCGCTTGGGCTGGTCACGGGTCACGCATATGCCGTTTTGGATGTTGTCCAATCGCAAAATGGAACAAAGTTGTTGATGCTGAAAAATCCCTGGGCTCGAAAGGGGTGGACAGGAAAATATTCACCACACGACAAGCAAAGTTGGCGGGACAAGGCTCTGAGGAAAGAGCTGGGATACGATCCAGTCGAGGCAGCCAAACAAGACGATGGAATTTTTTGGATTTGCTGGGAAGACGTGCTGCTTTATTTTCGAAATATGCAACTGAGTTGGAACCCGAAACTTTTTTCGTTCCGACTCACTACCCATGGCTTTTGGTCAAAAGATCAAGGACCCAAATTCGACACTTTTAACATTGGAGAAAACCCACAATACATTATGGTTCTCTCGGACAAAGCCGTGGCAAACAAATCAAGCATATGGATTCTCATTTCCAGACACGTATCAAAACAGGAGCAAGAAGGTGCCGAGGTCACTGATTACTTGACGGTGCATTTAATGAGAAATTCGTCGAAAAAAGAGAGAATATGGTATCCCCAGGGCAAAGATACCATTATCAATGGATGTTATACCAATAACCCACACGTGCTTTTGCGATACGATATTGAGGGATCCGAAGATAAACACATATCGCTGGTCCTTTCTCAGCACGAAAAAACCCAAGACCTGGCATATACACTCTCTTGTTATTGCACCGAGCCATTTACGCTTGCGAAACCTCCCAAAATGTTGCCTTCCTCGATGGATTTGAGAACGGAATGGAATTCTTACTCAGCAGGAGGCGCGGTTGGATCAAAGAGTTTCTATACCAATCCCATGTATGCCATCACAATTACTCAAAAGTCGACAATGCAAATTCGCTGCACGACAGAAAAGGCCTTTGCTCGTAAGTCAAAACAATTTTTGTATATGACGTTAATCTTAACGTTTCGACAACTTTCTAATCCAGTGTTACTCTTCTTTTTTGTTTCCAATTGCTGAATTCCCTTTAATTCGTGAAGTCAATGTCATGCTTATCGCTGTTCCAGAAAAGAAAAGGACGACCGAAAGAAGTTTGAGAGAAGCTATACAATACAACAAGAAACCAGTTTTAGATTCTGGCAATTATCGTCACAGATTTACAATCACGGAAATGAAATCAATCAATCCTGGAAAATATGTTCTGATAGCCTCTACGTATCACACTGGCCAAATTGGAGAAGGTATAGTGACAATTGACTCCTCGGTAGGTGTTCAAGCAACGCGAATTGCCTAAAGATGTAATTCAGAAAGCTCGATATAAAATAAAATGTTGTTAAACATTAGCAATGTAGATTAAAATCTACCCTTTCTTTTTTTGAATTTGTTACGGAAGCCTCCTTTTGGCTTTCCTCGACTCATTTTTTGAACACCCGATTGAATCCTTTGGAAGATATTTTTCTTGGGTGCTTTGCTGCTGGTTTCGTGGGGATTATCGTTTGTCTTCGACTTTATCTTTTTCATCCTACCTTGGTCGAGATGGGAATCCCACCGATCGAGATGCATCTTTCGCTTTCTTTTTCGGTTTTGTTTGTCAATGGAATCAACAATGTTTTCGCGTTTGCGGATTTCGGCAGCTGTTTTGTTGTTGTCGCCGTCATCGTTGTTGTCGTCATCATCGTCCCATTGAGAAACCTTTCTGTTTCCAAGCAAATGAAAGTTTGACCCCTTCGAAGGCAATGTACTGGTAAGACTTTCCCACGCTTTTCTCTTACGAGAACCTATCATAACTTTAACCTTCCCTCTCGAGTCTGTGTTGTTTTCCACGACTTGCGGTCTCTTGGGAGCTGCCGCAGGCTTTTTGTCAGCAGTATCCTCAGGATTTCTTTTCCTCGTCGGAGGATGATTCTGAGTCGGATCCGTCTGTGCCAGATTCAGATGAGTCTTTGGCCTGTTTAGAACTCTCGGTAGGCGCACCCATGTATTTCTTTGCTAATCCTTGAATCTTCTTCTTATCGACTGGTGAATCTTCGTCCGTAATGTCAGATTTTTCTTCAGATTCTGAGCTTTGACTAGAGGAATCCTCAGATTCGTCTTCGTTGCCTGTTGACTTCTTCTCCGTATTTACCATTTCAGATTCATAAGAACTTCCTTCCTCAGTCTTTTGTGCAACTGGTCTAGCTTTTGGACTTTCAGGAGGAGGGTCGATTTCGGAAGACGATTCACTATCCGAGGAGGAATCTGATTCGACTGAATTTTGCTTGTACGACGGGTCATCAGAAGAATCGCTTTCTGCAGTGTCTTTAGCTTTGCCACTTTCTGGGAGAATGTTCCTGCTATGTGGGGAAGAAGATATAGAACTGTCGTCACTATCCTCACTTTCCTCGGGTTTCGCTGCAGCAGCTGGTTTAGGTGGGGTGTGGGTATCCGCAAGAGGATGAATTGTGGTCTTGACCCTTTGCAGAGTTTCCTTTTTATCCTTTTTACTGGACGAAACAGCACTTTCTTGTTTAGGTGCAGGGATATTCATGTTCAAAATTCCATTCATTGCATTCTCTCCGACGCCTTGCGCGATGAGTTCTTTCTTCATAGCTTCTGAAGGAAGGCTTTTAGCTCTTGCCAATGCCCTCGTTCTACCGAATTCGGTTGCTTCCGAAGCCGACATGCTCTTCGATGGAGGATCTGGAAATTCTAGTTTCACCTCGGTACGACAATAAAAGAGAAGGTAGGCATCTTTCTGTCTCAAAACGGTTTTTTCCGATACTGGTTCCACGTAATCATCATCCATGTGATACCATTGGTTCGTCCCATTCTTCCAGGCTTCTTTACATAAGCTGTAGTAGTGTCCCGGATGAAGCACTTCCACCGACATGAATGACAACTCCAGGTCAATGTATATTGACAATTTCTGTTATCACTCAGAGGCAGATTCAGAGTTCCGGGAAATTCAATGGGTTTGGTGATCTTGGATCCACCGCCGCCTCCATACCCACCATGGTTGTACTTTGAGAATTTGTGTCCAAAACCAAAATTGTCAAATGCAAACCGTTTGAGTTGAATGCAAAGCGTTAGTGGTGGCCGGAAAACGGTCAATTGCTTGGTTGCGCATACGTATTTCTTGCAACCAGAACACTTCCATTGGTTAGCAGCGTCGAGTGTTTCTTTTCGAGTAAATTCCGATAGAGCTCTGAGAACGCTTGTGGATGATTTCTTGCTAACCTCTAACGATAAGTCAAGAAATGGATCGTATGTGTTGCTTTTGTAGTTGCATCGTCTGCATCGAATCTGACTGCGAAAGTATCCTCCAAAAATTCTGTGAACAAACGTAGTTTCATCCAGTCGAGATACCGGAAGCCGATCGCGCCACCCGCTTACATTTTGATTGATACCAGCGGCACGTAAGCTCTCCATCATTGATGGCATCCAACAGATGAACCAAAAACTCATGGGCATCTTCCTGCCTTCCAAGACGAAACTTATAACCGTTGCGACTTCCACAGGATCCAATGTTTTGTAGGTGACCGACGACTTTTTTGGGAGCAAAGGGACCCTTTGCTTTTGAGGAACCATTAGTCAAATAATGTGCTTGCTGAAAGACATGACAGAGCGAGTTAGTGATCTTTTGTCCCTGCGGTATCTTTTTCTTTCCTCCGTTTTGGTCGTGACCAACTTTGCTGTTCGACAGAGTGATCAATGCTTGGCACAAAGGCGGCAAGTATGCCAAGCACTGCAAGGTTGCATTCAAGAAACAAGTGTTTCCGAGATTATGAAGTCCTCGAGGAGGAGCTTGGTTCATAAACTTCTTTCCTCCGAGCCACTTGTGCGCCTCCAGGATCATTCGCTCATCACAAAGACCTCCCCGAGGAAGATTCAATTCCCCATCTGTGGAGTTTGCCCTCGGACGCAGCCCTCGCTTGTCTCGAACAGCTTCCTTTACTGTTCTCCCACTAATTTGTCCGGGAGACGATGGAGCGATAGTAACAGAGTTTGATCTCTTGCGCTGATGATTTTCGTCGTGGTTTTCGGTTTTGAGAGCAGGCTTTGGTTTTTCGTCGGGCGAAGCAGAAGAAGTAGTTTGACCTCCATTCTGTTCCTGCATGTTGATAAAGTTTCCAATCGCCATGCCATTTTCCGGTTGTTGCACCGATTCAAATGCACCCTCCAAGGTTTTGCGTTGCGATTCACTTATTATAGTTTCAGTTTTGTCGTGTTGTTTCGTCTTCTTTTTACTGCCCTCATCGTGATCTGGTGAAGCGTCATGCTTGTTCGGGCTTTCCTTCTTTCGTTTTCCAGCAAACAAAATATCTTCGATGGTCTCGAATTTCCTGTATTCTTTTAGTTTTTCGTCAGCTTCGTCAACATTCGGTAATAACGATGGTTTGTTGCTAACTTCTTGTGTTTTTTGACGATCGAAAACAAAGGGCTTTTTGCCATCTGCCCGTGGCAACACAAACTCTATTCGTTTCCAGGAAGGTTCTTGTTGTGGCACATTTGTTGACGAAAAGGCTGGGACATGAGACCCATTTGTCGGTGAGGTTTGGCTTCGAATCTTCGTTGCTTGTTCGGATACATCGTGCCGTGTTTCTTCCGTGGAGCGTTTTGCCGGCGGGGGCGAAGCGACATCCACCAGAGAAATGGCTCGGGCTCGTTGAAGGAGATCTTGGGTTCGTTTCTCTCGTTCCCGCCTCCGCCGCCGTTTCTTTGACGCGGAAGATGTCATGGTTGAGAGTTATGATATAGAGAAGGTACGCAACTAAAGTTAGTTGGTCGTTGGTGATCTACCCATCTACGGCATGTGCATAATAAGTGCACATAATTTCATTGATCTGATCTTCTTCCAATCACATCAACCGACATCCACCCGCCTTGATTTTACCTTCTCTATTTTTTCGGATGAAATTTTTAGTCGCACAAAATATTTCGTTGGTGCGGGACGCGAGCTGACGGAACAGATATAGTCTCTCACAATTTTCTGGTAATGTGTAACTTTTGATGTGGTGTGTAACTTTCTGTGCAACTTACACACAATAGGATTCTTCTTTTTCGTTCCTTGAAGAAACGAGACACAGGAAGAAAGAAGATTCAAAATTCTCCACTACACGTACCTTCACTCCTGACGTACATGGAACAAAAAATGATATCTACAATAGTCTACAACATTTTGGGAGAACAGACGAACTGCTGATGTAATGGCTCTCCTCCAGCAAATGTGATGTGATGAGTTTCGGCGTGCTTCGACCAAGAAGTTGCTGGTAGACGATGTCGTACTTCCAATGCTTTAGATTTTGAAACGATATCAATTGTTTGCAGCAGCAGCAGAAGTGTACTGATAATAGGACCTAGAGTTATTAATCAATCCGTGTGAAATTCCAGAACTCAGCTTTCCGAAGCCTCCTTTCAACAGGTTTATTCGTACCCATTCGAATCGCCCTTACGGAAAATTTGGAGACGCATTTGAAGCACGTGATAATTTCCACTTCATTCCTCGTTGATGGGTTCTTCATTCTGATTCCCTTTTGTAGTTTGCGCGCATCTGCAGCTTGTCAGTTAAAAGCAGAAGCTTGACACCTTTTGAGACACGATCATATCGTGTCAAGCTTACGCTATTTAGAAATAATTGTGAATGAAATCTCAAAGGAGAATTATTTTTTAATTTGATTGACAATCAATCTGAATAGGCTATGGGTATCTCTATAAAGTGTCCGGCACTTGACATGAAGGTATAATGTTTTTGTTTGATTAAGCAAAGATACGCTTGTCGACATCGGCGTTGACGATATCATCGAGAAGAATCTGGAAATCGGTCGCTGTGATAGCCTTAAGATCGTGGACAGAGCAGACTCCGCCGTTCTCTCCCTGGATGGCGAACCTCTCGAAAGTTCGGATAGCAGAGTTCATTCGGGCGCGATCCATAGCATTTCTGACGGTACGGGCATTCGAGAAGAAAGGCAATTCCATACGTCTGGTGATGTACTCCTGGAACACAGGGTAAGCATTGTCATCAATATCATACTCGAGTTGGTGGGCCATGACAGCGGCAATTTTGACAAGTTCCTCGGCACTGTAGTTAGGGAAGTCAATGTGGTTTCCAATACGAGACATCATACCAGGGATGTAAGAGAAGAACTTGTCCATGCGGTCTTTGTATCCGGCAAGGGCAACAACAAGATCATCTTGTTGGTTCTCCATAACATTCAGAAGAATTTCGATAGATTCCTGACCGTAATCACGGTCATTGGCAGCATTGTAGAGGTAGTAGGCCTCATCAACCAAAAGAACACCTCCCATGGACTTTTTGATCATCTCCTTAGTCTTAGGAGCGGTGTGACCAACGTATTGACCGACAAGATCGTCACGGGTGGCAAGGACAACGTGACCTTGACGGGAGTATCCCATCTTGGCAAGAATTTGTCCCATTCGTACAGCGACAGTGGTCTTACCGGTACCGGGGGCTCCGGTGAAGCACATGTGAAGCGAAGGAACAGCGGTTTCGAAACCAAGCTTGCGTCGCATCTTATCAAGAACCAACAAAGCGGCAATTTCCTTCACACGCTTCTTGACAGGGATCAAACCAACAAGCTCTTCATCGAGCTTGGTGAGCTGATCTTGGACACCCTCCTTGAACATGAACTCGTCAACTGAAGATTCAAACAAAAATCGAATCAAGTTAGCTACAATTCTAGTGTCACAAAAAAAGAATAACATTGATACCATTTCGAATACTTACCAGTTCCGGCAGGAGTAGCATCATCCATGTTCTCCATGTATGCGATCTTGGCAAGACGCTCTTCACGTCTAATCTCGGCAGCACGTTCACGGGCGAGGGCAGCATCCTCTTCCTTACGGCGTTCGGTGTCAGCCTCATTCAAACGATCTCTAAGACGAACAGTCTTGAAACTGTCATCACCTTCGTTTCCTTGGAACTCCAAAGACTTGGTTCCGAAAACATTTTGGTTGGCGTCGGCCTCGTACAAAGCCGTACTCTGGTAGCAAAAGCAAAATAAATGGCGACAACACCAATTTGTCGATACGTGAGAAAGTGATCCGAGAGTTATACTATCACCATGGCTATCGGGCTGATATTGGCCGTCTTGAATGGCTAATACTTATTTCCCCACACCCGTCTAAATGACCGCCGACTGATATCTGCTACAACGGCTATATGATGCTCATTACCACGACGCACCAGCCCGGCCCAATTCACTCCGACTTCCTACTTACTCTGGTGTTAACAGTATTGGGGGCAAACGCCGAAGCGGATGCGAACAAAAGGGAGATGGCGGCGGCAAACTTCATTTTACACTACTTCTATTTGTGACAACAAAGGCGTCGCTGTTGATCAAGATGGCTGGTTTCAATATTCAAGGTCGATACAGAATCTTCTTCATGAGAGAAAGCTGTCCAGGGGTGATCATCTCCAATGAGAACCGTCACAACGTACGCAGAAACCTCACATCACAATGGCGTTCCCATTCGTACGAGCCTGGTACACTTTCATGGCATGAAGAACGTACAGAACGATCAAAAATGATGATCCACGGCCTGCAAATACGTCATCGTTCCTCCCACGACAGCGCGTGGTATGCGCACATTCGTATTCGAGGGAACAAGTTGAGGGGCGAATCTAAATTTATTTTAGGGGATCAGATGTGTTTTCATTGATAATTCTTGGAATACCCCCAAATCCGAACATTCGCGACAAAAAAAATCGTACGTACAGAACTCGTAGAATCATGGGTTTTCGTGCTATTGCTATGAGAAATTAGATCTGATGGATTTGACGCTGGAGAACAAGATGACAAATAATGGTTCACTACGCAAAACCTGTAATACTTAATTCGCTATTCCTCCCTATGGATATCGAAAAAGAAGTACGTTTAGTCTCTCCAAATGAATCGTACTATTACTAATCCAATCGTGCTTATTCTAGTTGTCGTAGCTCTGCTGATGCATTGATCTGATTTCAGCATCAGCAAGTTGCTATGACGAATCATTTTGCTTCGCATGGCGGGGTCGGGGACGTCTTCTCAATGAGCGACTTGAGGTTTTCGAACGTGGGTAGGAGCTTCTACTTTTCAGGTCCTTCCCATGGGGTCTATCTCGCCTAACTCGTCTACTGGAGTTGTCATCAACAATTTCGTCGTTTTCCTGCGGAAATTCATCACTGGCGTCATAGTACTTTGATGCCTTTGAGTGTAGTGCTGTAACTTTACTTGATCCTGGATTCACCGAAGTCTTCTTCAATGATTGAATGACTGTCGAAATAACAGCCTTTCTGTTTTGGTCATTTCCGCAGTAGTCCTCAAGTATGTTGACGACTTTTTCAATGATGCTGTCTTTCGCGAGGGAATTCAATGCTTCTGGCGATGCACCTGATGTTACCCTTGCAATCAACATTGACAGCCGAACAAAGTCAGCTTCTCCAATCGAGGAATCATTGGTTCCATTTTTGAGAATATCGAGAGTTGAATCGATGTAATCAGACCAAGATTTGCAAAACAAATCACCCAGGAATTCCTCGCTAGGAAAGATTGATCCAACATCCACGTTAGATTCATCATTGGAGACGCTGCTGTCGTCTCCCCAGAACTGATGAAATTCTTCTAGCCTCCGAATCTTTTCTTCGATTGAAATGAGATGCATTGTTTTATCAAAGTGCTCCGACGCTGCATCATTTTCCATAACATCCATCGCCGACAGCTGGGTGCCATAAACAGAGGGAGCAAGATTCAAAAGTCTCAAAAACTCAGAATGAAGGTCTATGGATTCAGTGTTACCAACCTGATGGAGCCACACTAATAGGTCATCGAACTGATTCACTGTTGTCTCTATTTCTTTGATACATTTCTTTGTCTCCTCCAGATTATCTTGTAGCATCGCTGCCGAAGCCGCGTTGTACCATGCGTTGATCACCAGCATAAATACGTCACTTTGGATTGGGGAGTTTGGAGAAGCTTTGTACCCTTCAATCGAATGAGTTAGGGATTCCGAGCATTTTCTCGCACTATCAAAGATGTAATCCACGTCAGCAGAGTCTCCCGAGCGGTTCAACAATTGTCTCTGCAATGAAATTTGTGCCATGACAGAAACATTCGGGAAGGCAAGCCGTGGCTCTAGCGTTGGCAGTGATTCCTCCAATCGATTCATCCAGAATTCAACTTTTTCGGGGCCTTCCTCGCATCCGGAATACGTCCATGCAGCAAGAATCGGATAAAATGTCTGAATTCTTGGTTGAATACCCAAGTATTCACCGGAGAGAACTTTTTCTGCGATTAATTCAGCCTTAGATAGACTTTCTTGGTTACCGCAGCGAACCAACGCCTGAATAAGACTTTCATATGTTTCAATATTAGGAGCCAGCGTACTATCACTCAATGCTTTCGTAGACATCGTTTCGATCCACTGCTCAACTTTTTCGGCGTATTTTTGTTCCGCGTCGACTTGAGAATCAGACTGGAAGCCATTCTTGTAGATTTCGCCATAGGAATCCCACGGAATCACCCGCGAATAAGACCGTGACCAGAGATGGCCACCACTCCAACGTAGCGGTGCGTTGTAAGTCTCGTGATCGGGATGCAACGATGCTTCGTTGTTTGTTTCCGACAATGATTTCATTTGATCGATAAGCCTCGCAGCAACATCCAGGTCAAATGTGCTAGGGTCGTGGGCCATGGCCGATAATTTGCAGAGATGGGTGTTGCGATCCAGACTGTTGATGCCACTGCTTTGGAGCACTGAATCGTATCCCGACAAGGCCTTTATTTCGAATAGGCTGGCGTAAATAGCATCGTTCGCTTTCGGCAGTAATCTCTGTTTGTCATCCTGCCCCGATTCCATCGCATCTACAATGGTTTGTGCTTTGGAAGCTATTTCGCTGGGTGTTTCCCCCTCGAGACACTTCAAATAAAAGGCATACGACTGGGCGTCGGGTCTAGTGGAGTTGGATGACCACATGCTTTCGAGAACGGCAACCGCACAGTCTTCCACACCGGAGATTTGAGAATCGAAAGGAACTCGTTGGTGACACTCGGCCAGAGACGATAGGAATCGCGTTTGCAATCTTGAGATTCCCCATTTCGCCCTGGACATCAAACTGGGTACGATCACCAGAGAGCTTGGAATTCTTGGTATCTTGACGAGATATCCACTCCATAGCTCTGACAATGGCCTTGGAACGTTCTGCAATCGCATTCTGAAAGTTTTCGATCCTATCTTCCGGATTTCCCTCGACTGATTTTGAGACTCCCGTGGAATCGATCCAGGCCTTGGCAATGATGTCCAGTGTCATGCTGGAACCACTGCGAGAGCCCGGAATGATTTGTTGTGGAATGACTTGAATGACAAAATCGTCTTCTTCCTCCTCGTCCTCGTCTTCGGTAAGATCATCTTCGCTAAGATCATCCATTGTTTCTTGGTCGTCAGCAGCATCCAAGACAACTGTTTCCATGAGCTCCTCGGGAGCAGAATGTTCGTCTGGATCTTCCTTGCAGAAGCGAGGTTCTTTGATCCCGGTGCTTTTATATTGGAATACGTCGTAGGCTCTCTGACAAGCCGCCTGTATTGCGGCATTTTGTTCCGTGTACCAAACCAAGTTGTCGCTTTCTACGGTAGCATCGGTAGCGTTGATGGTCCCCGCGTCGAATCGTTCTCCGCTTAGGGGACACAAAAAGGAGGCCGTAAACAAGTTGTTGTTTTCGGTAATGACAAAATTGTCATCAATGGTAATGGCAACCTTGTCGTCGTTGTGTTGTTCTGCATACCATGACACTAGAGGACGCAAGAGTTCCTTCGATGATTCGTCGTCGTCAATTGCTGGTTGCTGCTCTTTGAGCTCGTGCAATTCGGCATCCCAATCAATCGAATCGATCGCACTCGACGCCGATGCGTGCACCGAGTCACTCATTTTGCGATACCAGACGCGTCCGGCCTTGGTCATTTTCAAGTCGTCGGAAACATCTGGGAGGTCTGCCGCCTCATAAATTTGGCAAGTAATTGGACAGGTAAACTCGGAGGTCCACCAGGTTCCTCCGTTGGTTTTTCCAACAAAGTCCTGCTTCAAAACTTTGTTTTGGCTCTTGGTGGGGCTCGTCTTGAAGCGTTTCATGTACAAGCGCTGGAGAATTTGTCGATGCGTTTGGTCATTGGATTTTTGCGATTCCTCGACGGCTGCGGACGTTTTGTGGCTCAAGACAACAGCACTGACGGCCTGGAGGGCAATCTTTTTGCGGCTGTAAAAATTCTGATCCTGTATATCAAAATATCCATTCAGACGTCCCGCTTTGAATTTTTCTTGCGTGAGCGGACAGATGAAACTGGCCGTAAAGAGCTGTCGTATCGTCCCGTCCACCAACGCCTCTTTATCGTCTGGGTTTTGTATCATTTTCGTCAAAAAGGCTTCTTGGATCGCTGCCCCGCTTTCTCCGTGGTTCTCCAAATACCATGATTTCAATGTTTTGACGTAATTGAATTTTGTGGGGTCCTCCTCGTCGACAAACAAATGGGCCAATTGGTTGGAGATGGCATCATTGTCGTTTTCGTCGTTTTGAGTTTGTACAACGTTGTTCGAGAAATAGCAAGCTCTCAAGCTTTGAAAGGAGCAGGATGTTGTGTGGTTACCAACAATAGTCTTTTTGGTGTAGCGTGTGCGAAAGTCAATGTGAATTGAGTATGCGTTGTCGTCGTTCTTGCTGCGGATGGCCATGGTAAAATTGCCGTCTCGTTGTCCGACTCTTTGACGAAAATCGAAGCACTGCTGTGTTGCGTTCCCCGATGCCCAGTCTGGCGGAAAGATGCCTTCGCATTGTGAATTGTTGAATAGGCAAGCAACCTTGTGAGATACCAAGATTGCCGTTTGACTTTGTACACTGCAATCCCTTCGACCTCAACTGTAGCAATAACCAATCTTGTGGCAATCTGTCTTTCGGTTGTTCTGCGTTGTGAATGGTGGTGGGATGAAATTATTTTTTGGATGAATGAATGAATCATGATCCCGTTTTGGTGTTGTCTGTCCGTCGTTAATGCGCGGATTTGTAAAATGCATCACGATTTAATTGGTGCAAAAGACGATGATTGATTGATTCATTCGACTCTTCTTTGCTGATTGAATATTTGATTCATTCGATTCAATCATCCATCGATTTCCATAGAAACACGTAAAGTACGTAGGAGTACGCAGAAAAAGTCGTAGAAACGCGTTTGTGAAGTTCTGAATTTCTCTGGGAAACTTGCATGTATTGTACAATTGAATACGTGAAACGAAAACGGGTGTCGTGTTTCGTTCTCTCGACGAACATTTTTATTTTTTCTCTCGAACGAGGAAGAAGAATGACACGAGCAAGAGAATTCCAATCCGATTAGGACTACTCTGGCGACTATCAAATTGGAAATTGGTACCATAGATAGCCCATCACCATGACGGGCAATACGGTGGTCACGACAGAGTACTCTACTATTTCCAATATAGATAGTAGCTTCGACACGACTCTGTCGGATCACGGAGACGAACGAAAAGAGGAACACCTCGTTTGCAACGGAGATTTTGTTCCACCTCCGAGTTGTTGGTTTGATAGTTCGCCCATCGACGATGCGGCTAATATACAACAAGAAAATGCGTGTGTGATGACTGATTCGGGAACCCTTTCGGACCTTCACGATGGCGTGACAGAAGCGGCACCTTCCCCAGCTTCTAGCAACTTGATACCAGCGGTAACAGGAACGGACACTGCAATCTCCAATGACAGTTGCATAGAAGACAACAACACAACAACATCAACAACGACAAGTCCGAATCGAACGAAAAAGAAAGAGACAGAAATTGAAGGAGAATCGCAGAGCTCACAACAACAACAACAGAATGTGGTGTTTCAATCAAGCACAGGAGCTCTGCCGATACAACCCAACAACACTGTCGTCGTCCGGGCTGCGCCCTCCTGGAAGGAGATTTCCTCTCAGGTCTTGCCGGCAGCGGCCAAAGAGCTCTTGTCGTCGTCGGTGCGTCGCTTGTATTATACGGCAAAACTATCCTACGCCAAGGGACGGTGGCACCGAAAATACAGCGACATGGGCCAAAATGCGGGTGGTTTCTCCATCGAACCCTCTTCGAATCTAGAACTTCCGCAGCACCTCTCGGAGCTTCCTCCCTTTTCCAATTTGAGCTGGATCGATCGACAGCTCGTTCGAGAATGGAGAACCTATCTTCCGGAAACACACGAGGACAGCGAAGACTTTGAGTTTGAACAGGCACGAACCCTCGTCCCCAAAACAATACCCAGACCCGTTTGGAAAAATGCGGACGTCTGCCACACCTGCCACAAACCCTTTGGCCCCGTGCGGTTGCGACACCACTGTCGGAGTTGTGGACAGAGTTTTTGTCACGATCATTCTTCCTCCACACACCGATTGCCACATCTGGGATACGAGGATGTCCCCGAACGCGTCTGCGATTCGTGCAAACGCATCCTCGAGGACCAAAACCTGACGGAACGAATCGCCTGGCGTCTGGCAAGGTGCCGGGACTACAACTCGAACAGTCTCACGCCTTACTTTGAAACCGGGGTCGATTCCGTCGAGGAGGTTGCCCTCCGTGTCGCACAGGCGGCCATTCGCATGGCCAAATCGGTACCCCTGGGAGCACAGGCCACGGTGGCGGTGGAAACGGTGGACGTTTTGCGGAAAGTACGGATTGCACGGAATTTACGGAATCATGCTGCGGCAGGAGTTTCTGCAGGCCGCGGATCTCCTTGCGCAAGGCGCTGGGAATCAACAAGACGTCCTGGCCGCTGAGCTGTCCACGAGCTGACGGCGGCCATTTTTTATGCGCTGGCACAAGCACCGTGCCATGCGGGGGCTGTCACCCGAACGCGAGGAAAAAATACACCAATTTCGATCCAAAGACGAGTTGGACGAGGATGATTTTGACACATTTGACAGCTGCGAACTTGAAACGCCTGCCTTCAGGCGAAACAGGCCAACGATAGGGAAACAAAAGATTCCGCGAAGTGCGATCCTTTACACCGGTATGCGACCCTGTGCCAGGACACGGTGTTGGGTTCTTTGCTATTTTATGCTCCAATAGCCCTAAACTTTATTTACTGCTACAAAGGAAGTCGAAATGCAGCTCCTTGCCGCACAGCAGGGATGGCGCTTGCTATACGCATTTTTGCACCAGGACACGGATTCCCACAGGCCCTGTGACCGGCCAGCCTCGGCAATCTTTCTACACCAAGAACACAAAATTGTTTGTCTGTCGATTCGAGGCACGGCTACCATCAACGATGTGATTACCGATATTCGACAAACGCCTGTTCCTTTCCCTAATAATCTCGAAAAGAACGACGACGATGATTGGACGACTATCGATCGTGGCAAAGGACTTGCTCTTTGTGGAATGGCATCCGCTGCTTCCAATCTCTTTTATGAGCACATTGACTCCATCATGACCTTTGTCAACCAAGGATACAGAATTCGAATCGTTGGGCATAGTCTGGGAGGCGGAGTTGCAACGATGATTGGGGTTTTGGTACTTCGGCATCTCGAACAACTTGGATATTCCAACGAAACTTCCGTTGAAAAGCTTCTTCAAGGTGTATGCCTATGGAACTCCCTCTTGTTTCGATGCAAAGCTCTCTGATTCCGTAGGATGACTTTGTGACAACCGTAGTGTATTGCACGATGATGTTTTCCCGCGCTTGACTCCTACCAGTTGCAGAGGATTGTTAAAACATCTCTTGTACATTCGAGAAACCTGGGTGAAAGCACACATGGAAGACGATTTGCGTGCGGTAGGAGAGCGAGCCAAGACGGCCTGGGCTCCCCGAATCCGAGGAAATTTTGCACTCCGATCGTCGACGTCATCGATCAAGAAATACTGCAAGAAACAAATCCTGCGGGGAAGTTTCAAGTTGACGACGACAACAAGTCCAAAAAGCAAAACACGAACCGAAAACTCTAGCGAAGACGCGGTAGCACAAACTGTCCGAAAATCCGATAAAGACGAATTTTGCGATTGCACCGAAATCGAATCCGTCGCTTCCGATCCTACCGAGTGGGGAGAAAAGTTCTTTGTGCCAACAACTCAATCCGTCATTTGTGGTGAAGAGAAAATAGACGAATCGTTCGATACAAATATGAACGATGATTCTCAGCCTCAACTGCTCCTCGAGTTCCTTGGCGGAGGCGATAACAAAAGAGAAGGTATCATTATTGATGGAGATGAATTTTTTGAGACGGAAGACAATTTGGTGGGAGAAAGCGACGAAGAATCAGTCGGCGATGAGTTGTTCAGCGATGCTATTGGTGAGCTTGAAGACGAAAAATCTTTACAAATGAGCGATAGCTGGTCTATTGATATGCACAAAGGCGAAGCTTCACCCAGCAAGAACCATTCTTCGGTGGAACAGGATGACGAACCCGACGTTACCGCTGTTGTTTTGGACGAAAGTCCACTCCCGAAGATGTTCCTTCCCGGAAAAGTTGTTCACATTTACTCGCACAGGGGAGTTTACAAAGCTGCCTATGTCCCACGTACGTTTACAGAGCTTCGCCGAATCAGCATGGCAGGAAACATGCTTTCGAATCACACCACAAAGTCCTATTTTGAAAGTTTGCTAGAGGTGCAGACGTGTCGTACCGCGAGCGAATCGCCTCCCCGTTGGACGGCGTACGATGAGGATGACACGTGCTGTTGCTGCGCCAACCGATTCACGTGGGCAAGCACCTCGAACAGCGAAGCCCAGGAAGCCCGGGACAAGCACAATTGTCGCTCGTGCGGTGGGCTGATCTGTGATCCGTGTTCGAAGAATAGGGTTCCTATTCCATCCATAGGCCTGACTGTGCCGGTGCGTGTCTGTGATCGATGCTATAACGATATTAAGGGAGGAGTCTCGGCGGCTGTCTCTTCGTCCGTGGCATTGTCTTCCAAGAAAGGCGATACACCAGCAGAACACAACTCTTCGTCTATCGCATCAAAGGAGGAGAAACAAAAGCCGGAGAGAACGCGGCAAAAACGAAGCGCAGTGGTTGATGATCTGGTCTCACGTATGCACAATCTCTAATACGCACCAATGCTCCGATTATCATTCAAGAAAAAGAAGCTTATGAAAGAAACATGGCACCAGTTTTCAGCAGATCTGAAGAGATTAGAGCCGCATCATTATTTCATGATATTCAAAAGCGGTCACACTAGTTAACTACTCTAATAGAAGTTAAAACATTCTATCTATTATTTGATACAAAATTTAGACCAAAGAAGATCATTACAAGCTTTGCTCAAAACCCTGGAATCCACAACTGGAAATTGGTTCAAAACCGTCCACTCTTTTCGAAAGGACTGAATTAGTACTTAATGAGGAAACTGTACGTCCGCATACCGCACATACACGACGAAGGCTGCGCCCAAGAAGAGAACAAACGCGAAAATCATGTGTGGTAGCGAATACGACACAAACTTGTGCAGGAATCAACAATATTATCAATAACAAAGACTTTCCGTGCCGATATTTTGGAATTTCGGTGATACTGCATTGAAAATTCTCGCAACAAGGCGACGTCCAAAGACTTGTATAAAACCCGGCGGAATAGAGAACAATGTCCAACGTTTTACCACAACACAGCGAAAACGTAGAAGAGGAAATACAGAGAGTGCGGTTGGCATTGGACGCAGTCTTTTCTCCCCAAGCGGCGACCAACAATGCATCGTCGAACTGGTGGGAACAACGGCAGCTCGCCGATCGTTATCTGACAAGCTTTCAGGGGACGACCGTAGCCTGGATGGTCTGCGATCGATTGTTGCAAGAAAATTCTTCTCCAACGCAACGATTTTTTGCTGCCCAAACGCTTCACACGAAATGCAGAGCCGATGTCTTTCAACTACCGTCGGCTTCCCTTCCCTCTTTGCGGGATTCGCTTCTGGTACACCTCGGGACATATGCTACAATCGGAGACGTTGCGCTGACAAACCGCTTGGCCATGGCGATATCTGCCTTGGCCATTCAAATGCCGTGGACGTCGGTTGTGATGGATTTGTTGACGGCCGCAACCAACGAACCACAGAAACGAAACATTGTGATGCAGCTCTTTAAGGTTCTCCCAGAGGAATGTGCTTCCGATCGCTTGATCCTCATTGACGAGAACGAACGATACTACATGCGGGATCACATGGTTTCCATGTCTGCGGATGTCTTTCGCTTTATTCAAAGCTGGGATGGTCCTTCCAAAATAGCATACGAAGTCCTTTTCACGTGGATACGCCACGTTCCCATCCAGCCGAATGTAATCACGGGATCCCCCTTGCTAGAAGCTGCATTCAGTGCTTTGTTGAACCAAGAAACCATGGAGATTGCAGCAGATGTTGTTATTGAGACATACAGAATGTATCCAAGCTACGTGCCATCCAATCAGAGTTTAGTACAAAAGATGATTCCGTTGTCCTCGAACCTACCCTTTGACCAAGCATTGGCATCCAACGACGAAGACGTTCTTCGAACATACTGCCGTGTTATCACCGAGATGGCTGAGTCGTATATGAGCTTAATCATGTCAACTCATTTTCAAGATGCTCCCAAACTGGTGGAATGGGTTCTGAGATGCTCTTCGATACCGGAAATCGAAATTTCAAGCATCACGCTTCATTTCTGGTACAGGATGGTGATGGATTTGGAAACGATAGAACCGTATGAATTTCGACAGGATTTGATCGACCAATATACACCGTATCTATTACAACTCATTGACATGTGTTCGACGAATTTGATGAAGTTTCCAGCGGACGTAGCGGAGCTATCCGAGGACGAGTTGGACGATGTTTATCGAAATCGATTTTATGTATCAGAAACAGTAGAGGATTGCTGTCGATTGGTTGGTGGCCATATTGTATTGGATCGCCTTGGAAAGCAATTGAAAAACCAAGTTCAGCTAGTTGGCAACAATATTACGACGAATTGGCAAGAAATCGAATCTTGTCTCATGTGCATTTTGTCGATCAACAAGTTCATACCGAGCGACGAGGCTGCGTTTCTCCCATTTGTCTTTGAACTTATTCCACAACTTCCTCCGGATATACACCCTCTACGAACTACCACGAGCAAGTTGATTGGAAAATATGCCTTATGGTTAGTGAATCACCCACATCTCCTGCAACCCTTGATGCCATTTCTTGCACAAGGTCTTTCCATCCCTTCTTGTTCTGCTGCGGCCGCTCTGTCGATCAAAGAATTGTGTGGATGCTCAAACCGACAAATGGCAATGGGAGAGCCTGTTCTTGAACTTTACACACAAATCACTGCGTCTCCCGATCAATTAGCCCTAAAAGACGAACTCGAAGTCTTAGAGGGAGCTTGCAGAGCAATCACCCGCCAGGTACAAGAAACTCAGGTTGACGGATCCCCCTTTGTACAAAGGATTATCCAACCGATAGGAAATCGACTCTCGGCAAAGGCTGCCGATCCAAACTCAAAGCCCAAGAAGGATATTCTCCCGGAACTCGATCGTTTGACGGTGACAGTACGATTCCTAACTATTTCCAGTCAACAAGCCGGTGGCACATCTCCAATATTGCAAATCATGCAATCTGTCTGGCCTATTTTGGACGGCCTGTCTACCCGTTTCCCCCAGGACATTGGCATTGCGGAAAAGATTTGCCGATTGCACAAGCACGCAATGAGATCTTGTGGAGCCATTGCGTACGAACCAATGCTTGAACCGCTAATGAAACAGCTGATTCAGAGTTACGAACGGTCCCGACAATCTGCTTATCTATATGCCGCTAGCATATGCGTCACCGAATACGGCCGCAATCCAAAGCACAGTGCCAACCTCTTTGGTATGATCAATGCCATGGCATCGGTATCCTTTTCGTTTTTGAACAGCCTCGAGGATTTGACACGGCATCCCGATGTCGTCGAGGAGCTCTTTTACATGATGGGTCGCATGGTTTCCTATTGCCCTGTGCCATTGATCACAAGCCCATTGTTGCACGCTTTGTTTCAATGCGCCGCTGTTGGCATGCAACTGGATCATCGCGATGCCAACAAGGGAACACTGAATTTCCTGGAGAATTCCATCACTTTTGGACTTACCTTGAAGGAACAAAACAATCCAGACTGTCAACAGGCATTGGAGAGAGTTCTTGTCAGCGATGGTCAATCCATCGTCAACAACCTCGTGCTTTCTCTCATGGGCGACCTGCAAGCCTACAACATCGATGCCGGCACGGGATCCATTGCCGGGATATTGTTCAAATTAAAAGAGTTGGCGCCAAGCATGATGGCCCAATGGATCACAGTGGCACTGGCCAATGCTCCCGAACGCCCGCGAATGGAGTTTTTGGGTGTCATGAACGGTGAGGTGCCGCGGAAGGATTTCAACCTTGCTGTTCGGGCGTTTATGAATGCTTGTAAACGAGAAAGACGATTTGCTAGAAAAGGATAGAGAAAATATTGAAGAAAAAATTGTTAATTTTGAAAATAAGAAAATAAGAATTTTTGTAGCTATAAATTATACTAGTAAGTGTTATCGACGAGCCAGTTCAATCTCCCGATCTTCCTCTTCTTCGTCTTGGTATTCATTGAGCATCTTTTGCATTTCTTCGTCTTCCTGTGATCTCTCGTCTTCTTTTGCGGGACCGTGATGTCCGTGACCTCCTCCCTTTTTGCTCTTTCCCATAAAATTCATGACCATGGCCGTAACCGAAATAAGGAGACCACTCACTTGGACGCCATTCAGATGGTGACCGTAAAAGTAAATCGATGCCAACAGCGTGGTAATTTTCCTCGCCAATCCAATGATGCTACAGGTCAAGGCACCGAATTTGGCAATTGTAACAAAAATAAAAACCTGAATGATTTTTTTGTTGCATCAAAAAAAAGTCAGAGACGATTGTAAAACGAAAGTCATGGTTTCGTATTATATCATAATAATAATATATCACACTTACCTGTCCCATTGCACCGCTGACGCCGAGAGCAACCAACAAAAAACCCATTTCTTGGCACATTTGAATAAAAATGTGGAGCTGGTTCAGAACCAAAAGGGAAACACCCGCCAGTATCGTCTTTCCCAGCTGAATGTTGTACATGAGATCAAAGGGCTGTACGCTGTGCACACTCATGAGCTTGTCTTCGTAGGCACCTGTTCCACCATCAAAACACAAACTGATAAACAAAGCAAGATTCCCAGCATTTGCGACGAGTTGGACTTTTCGTCGTCATCCTTTCCCTTGCTGTTGTCTCCTCCGCCCATGAACAATGCGACTCCAATGACAATCATGACAACGTTGATGTATTTGCGCAGGTCGTATCGTTTTCCCATTAGTGTTCCCATGAGCATCACCGGGACGGGTTTGCAGGATTTGGCCAATACCTGAATGGGGTAAATGACAAACCGCAGAGACCTCACCGACGTAAAGGTAGACCCCATGCTGGTCAGACCCAAGATAGCAAATCGCGACGGGGGAATCGTGGTCGGAACCTCGCCTCGAACATATCGTCCCGCGGCAGCGGTCAGCGTGTACAACCCCGAAGTCACAAACAAAAAGCTCAGTTCGTGCAGCTTCCGGCCACCACTGGTGGTGTACTCCAACAATAATCCATAACAGACAAAGGAGGCCATGATTCCAATAAAACACAAAAAGAGCCACACCAAATCGTTCGTCTTGGAACTCTGCGATTCTTCCTTGTACAAGGTCATCAATGTTGACGGGCGTCACCAATTCGTTTTCCGGAAAGGAGTTTTCGGTCTTTTTCGAAACAGTCCAAGACGGCATCGCCATTGTGCTTGTTGATTTCGTGTATATCGGGTTCGGATTCGGAATCCTCGTACTCTAGTGAAAAGCGGTCCGTCGGAAGCCCGGTTTGGAGCAATTTCGCCTTTTCTTCCGCCTGTTCTCCCCCGCTGTCGTTGGGGTTGTTCTCCTTGTTGATGCGTCGAGGGGCTTTGCCCCTCCCGCTCTTTCCGGGATTTGCAGGCACCTCCGGCGGTCAATATCTTTACATTCTCCATGGTAATATATTGTGTTGCGTTCACCGGTGATTTAGTTCTGCCCAGTTACTATATTGGAAGCAAGGGTGACTGCCGACTTCTTATATTGTGGTGGAGATAGATCCGTTTAATGATCAAAAATGATAACAAACGTTGAATCGTTGAGAAAAAGTTTCGACGGTCATTTGTCTTGAGATTTTTGTATTCGGCAGCATCGCGAATCGAGCTCGAAACTCCATCCACTACGATCACTACGGTACGTATAGTAAGTACCAACCATACGTCGAAAAAAGTAGTATCGTCGGCAAAAAAGAAAATTCCGTAAACAGGCAAGAAAGATTTACTAATACAAAAATATTTACCTATTTTAATGTTTTAAAATGTAGTCGGATGTACATTTTGTATCGAGTTACTAAAGATTGATTGTTTCCAATCCCTAAAAATAAGCTCGGGTGGTCACTGCCAAGACTCCTCGACAGTGGTGAAGGGTGATCATAGAAAATTGTCCGTAATCATGAAAGTGCCATCACCAATCCCACTGTCAGACGACAATCGAGGACTTGTTTGCTTTTGCCGCAGTCAAAAAGTCTTTTACTACCTTGGCACAAAGAGGCTTTCCGAGTGCCCCATCAAAACCACTAGGAAGTTGAACCGAAGTCGAAGACAAGGATGCCTCCAAACCCAGAGGTATAAAGCTTGAATTGACCTGATAGACATTGTTTTGTCGCTTGACACGGTTTTTCTTTTCCCACGCGCGGAAAGTTTCAATAACCTTGCTGCTGGCGACTCCCCCGAGCTCCTCGTCCAACAGGACGGCATCCCAATTTCGCATTTGCAACAATCGCAACGCGGCTTCTGCATTGTGTACCACGGTGGATTTCCACCCATTCTCTTCCGTCACCTTCTTGGCAAGCTCCGATATTATCATATTCTCCTCGACAATGAGACACACCTTGATCGACTGTTCCCCAGGTGGTGCTCTGTCCGGCATGTCGTCGTCGTCGTCATCGTCGTTAATCTTTTGTTTCTTTGCCGATTCTTCCTTCTCTTCTTCTTCCAGGTGTGCCGCAATCGAATCGAGCCTTGTCGTCACATACTGATACTCTTGGCCTTCGAGAATTTCTTCGATATGTTTCATTTTCACGGGCTTTTCTCTGTAGTCGTTCATTCCGACCTTCATACCGCGTTCGATATCGGCGTCGTTGGCATGTGCCGACATTCCAACAATGTATTGATCGAACCAGGGACGATGCGAAACTTCGTATTGTCGATACTGCTGAACACAGTCGGTTCCGTCCATGACGGGCATCAAGAAATCACAAAAGACAATATCAAAGAGCTTGGCCTGGAGTTCCTTCAGACCTTCCATACCATTCACACTCTCCACCACCTCAAAGCCCAGTTTCTTGAGCATTCGAGACATGACTCTTCGAGTAATCATAGAATCTTCGATAATAAGTGCACGCTTTTGACGATTTTTCGGAAGAGACTGGCCCAAGAAGTGCCTTGTAATTTCGTTTGTTGTTCCCACCCGTGGATCCAGTCGATCCTTCTTCCGGGGTGTTCTCGTCCGTGAGGTCGGATTCGTTTTCCACCGTAATCTTGGGTGCGAGAAAGCTGATATCAGGGCTTGGAATCGGGAGACTTGTCCACGGGAAGAACCAAGGGAATACTAAACCAAAAGACGGATCCCTTCAATTCGTTACCACTGGCATCGTATTGCCGCGTACCCAATGCAGTAAATTCCCGGGGCCGAAATCCGTATCGTCCTCCAATTGAACTGATTTGTGTGGCAACACTATAAAGTCCCAAACTCGTCTTTTTGACTTGTTCGGCACTTTTCGGGCCCAGCGTGGCAAGAGTACAGGAAGTATCCTCGTCTTCGGTGTGTCTGACGATGGGCTTGAACAATTGCTGGTATTGTTCAATCTCGATACCACTGCCGGTATCTTCGACCGAAAAATACACGCTTTGGCGGGGCTCCATGGTTTCCTCAATGTCATCCAATTCGCTCTTGAGGAAAATTTTGAGGTGGACGGAACCCGTCTCTGTCTTGGCGCATGCGTTGGTCAAATAGTTGACCACCGACCGAAACACCTTGAGGTCATCCGCGACGATGACGGGCGGGACGGCATCGTCCGTGGTGATGACGAGGGGCACCTTTTTCGGGAAGGGATCCATCACGACGTGCAAATGCTTCACGAGATCATTAATGCACAAATTCTTTTCGTCTTGATCCTTGGTTTCTTCCGGTGTGTTTTCGCGTATTCTCTTTTCCCTGTTGAAAGATTCCAGCGATTTGTCACAAATGCGGTTCATCACGGAAGAGCATGCATATGCCGTGTTGAAAATCTCAATCTGTTGGCTCGACAAGGAATTCAAGAGTTCCTTGTCTGCGCGAATCGAAGACAATCCCTTGACGATCCCTGCCAGAGGTGCCTTGAGATCGTTGGAGGTACACGCGATCATCTGTGATGGCTGGCGATACTCAAAATTCATACGTTCACGTTCTTCCACCATGACGTCCACAACCATGCCGGCAATTTCTCTCAGGTTCTGCATCATGTCCAGAGAAAGTCCTTCGGGACGGGGGACGGTATCCAAAACACAAATCGAACCGAGACGATATCCTTCTGGGCAAACCAAGGGAGCAGCGGCATAAAATCGAAGATGAGGGAGTCCCACAACAGTTTTGTGGTCCTTGAATTCTTCGTCCTTTGTAAGATCCGGAATGATCAAGTGTTCCTTCTTGGAAGTGATGGTGCGAGCAGAAATCGAGGATTTTCGTTCGTATTCATCGTCAGCCATCGCACCGAGACCCCTGGCAGCGAGAATGTGGCTCTTGGCCAAATCAATAATAGTAATATAACTAATGGGCGCCTTGAAGATTCTGCTCGCCAGAGACACCAATCTCTCATAAGCAGCGTTGCGTCCGGATCCAACCACACGATAACTCTTCAAGACGGCCAAACGTCGGAGTTCGGTTTCCATTGCCTCCTTCGTTTCTTCGTCCCCGTCAATTTCCATATCCCCCGATGTGTCCTTGACCACGGCTTCCTCCGCTACCTTTTGCAACAACGGGAGGTCCTCGGAAGTCCTCAAATCCGAACCAATGGCATCAATAACTTCCGTCTCTGCTGTTTTCTTGGGTTCTACGTCCGGTATGATTGCTTCACTAACATCCCAGGTAGCATTGATTGTCGGCACTGGGGCCTGACCCATGCTCGCAAGAGCTCCTCTCAGAGCGTTGGGAGATCCAAAATCATTTACGGATCTGTTCGCTGAAGGTTTCGGCATGGTGTAATTTTTGAATCAAAACGACTCTTTCAGTTAGAGCGTTGAGACAAACGATAGGATTGGATTCAGTTCTATTAGAGATCCTGTCTCTGAATAGCTGCTGGTGGAAGTCAATGCCCAACACAAGTGACTTGATAGATGTCAAGAGTTCGCAAAATCAAGCGCGGTGGTATAACTATCGCGACTTGTCAAGATCAAAGGAGAATGATCGTCTTGGCTTCAAAAAGGGCTTGAACTGTATGGTTTTGCCACGGTTTCATGAGCTTAAACGCGTGAGGTGTGAAGTTGCAGGTGGTGGTTGAATGATGATGTGTTGTTCTATCCCCGGTTAAGAAACAGATGGAAACATACTGCCGATACTACGGTAGAAGAGCGGTCGATTGTTTTGTTTTTGGGAGGAGACCGCGTGTATTCCGCATTGAAATCCACCTGTAGAAGAACACAGTAACATGGGGTTTCAATAAGTATAAAGAGCTTAGATACGAAAAAAGAACGACGTTCTTATACATAAACAAAATTCTCCGCTTCATCTGATAAATACCGTTTTTTAACCAATGGGCGATAGTCATCAGAAGAATGAGTGTACAATAAAAAGGTCCAGGTTGATCTCAAGCTCAATATTAATCCTTAACTCTAACCAAGTTTTCAAAAAAGAGCCGCGAAAATCAATGATCGAACAACAAAACTATGACAGATGATGATACACGACGTAACAACGATTACGGTATGTAGTTGTTTTTCTTCTTCTATTCTTGTCCATCACTGTTATTAAGTTGGAATGGCCAAGTGAACTTTTTCCATCAGAAGGGAAGACTCCACAATAACGAGATATAGATTGAAGCTACCTTCACGTGCGTGCAAAGACGATGGACGATACTTTAGAGGTTCCCACGATTGATTTGTCCACAACGTCGGACGACGAAATAATTGAGAAAGTCTCCTCTGCTTGCAGCGAATTTGGCTTTTTCCAGATTACAAATCACGGAATATCGTCGGAATTGATCGATCGCTATCTCGAATGTTGTCGAGAGTATTTTGCACAACCACTGGAGGTGAAACTGCAATGGAAACGAAACGAGGGGAATGCAAGGGGATTTTTCAATGACGAGCTGACGCAGCAAAAACGTGACTGGAAGGAAGCTCTGGACGTCGGTGTCCCAGGTTCTCGAGATTGGTCTGTACCGGACGACAGCCCCGAAAACAAATGCCTCGATGGCTGGAACCAACTGCCATCCGAAGAGGTTCTTCCCAACTTTCGAACCACAATATCAAAGTACTTTGACGAACTGTCGATTCTGGCAGATCGCATCGCAATCATCATGGCAAAAGGACTCGGCCAGGATGCAGACAGTCCCATCCTACAAGGCCTTCGTGAAAACCATTCCAGCTATCTTCGGGCCAACTACTATCCATTGTGCAACGAACAGGCGGCCGATGGATCCAAACCACTCGGGATTTCTCCCCATCGGGATGCGGGGTTTCTAACGATATTGCTACAAGACGTCGATTGCCATTCGCTGCAAGGTTCAAAAAGACGACAGCTGGGTGACCATTCATCCGGCATCGAAATATGCCTTTACGATCAACACGGGGGACATGGCCGAGGTTTGGTCCGACGGAAAATACAGGGCACCCTTGCACCGTGTGTCTGAGCAACGAAACCAAGGAGCGATACAGCACTCCCTTTTTCTACAATCCCAGATACGAAGAACTCGTGGAACCACTGAAAGATTCTGAGACGATTCCAAAGTTTGACAATGTTCTCTGGGGTTACTTTCGAGCGATACGCTTTGCCGGGGATCTGACGGATCTCGGAGTGGAGATTCAGGTATCTCACTTTAAGAAGGAAAGCGACAATGCACACAAACGAAAACAAGAACTATTTGCCGAGCAGGCAGACTTTAAGGTCCCGTTCAACGTCAAGAAATATGCACCCTTGTTGTTGCAACCATAGGAAAAGAATAAATTTGTTGCCACAACTACTCATTAATTAGACGCTACACTTACATCCAACTTGCAGTGAAAAGTCGTTACGAACGAAGTCTTCCCTTTGAAATTATTCAAAATAAAACATAGATAAATTTTTGCAAAACTAAATTCTAGAAACATGCGTAATGACTTTGAAAAACATGCGTAATGACTTTGAAAAAATGTATACTGTAGAATTATATTGTTTGGCTGAAATTTAATATGCTGTGTTGAATTTCGTATTTCCCGTTGATGAAAAGTAAAATTGCAAATGCTTATTTGCTCCACTTTTCCTTATCTTCCTCGTCGGTCTTCTTCTTTGGTGCAAGACCCATTTTGATCAACATGGCCTCAAATTCGGAGTAGTCAATCATACCATCACCGTCCAAGTCATATTTCGCAAACATTTTGTTGACAGCTTCGGTATCGACATCCAAGTTTCTTCGGTATTTTCGTGTTGGTTCCTTGAGCATAGGTGGGGGTGCCTCTTCGTCTTGCATGGCCAAATACCTCTGCAATCGCCAGGCAACCTTTTTGATGAAATCTTCTGTTGTGAATCCACTTGGTCCGGACATATCACGAGTACCCTGTCCGTATCGGAAAGTGTTGTGCATAGCTTCTCGCAGTGTCAAGGTGAAGTTCATAACCTTGGCCTGTGTGGCAACCTTCGCTTCATCACCAGGGTTGTTTTTGACATCCAGGGCAGCAGCGTGCTGCATGGCACCAATCATGGCCTCGACAAGACCCAATGGATTGAGAGACGTTTCCTTTCCGGCCAAATGGTCGTGCCACAAGTCAGACACGGTTCCGTGGGATGCCTCGAATTCCTTAATCAAACTTCCGTCGTCGTTGACTCCCACCAAGTTGGAAGTAATAAATCCAGGAGAACGGTGAACCTGCGCAATCTGGTCCGTAAGCATATCTCCATCGTAGTTGTGTGCAGCCATTCCAAATCCTCCGTCGGTCCATCGAATGAGCTGCATGGTAGCAGCATCGGAGATAAGATGGACGAGCTCATTTCCACTTCGCTCCAAAAGTCCAGCTTCCAAAAATTGATCCTGATGACGAAAAAATAAAAAATATGTTAGAAATTATTGCAAAAAATGTATTTTCCAAGCAATTAATTTTGTTGGAAGCAGATGGTGCAAAAACGAATTTTTTCGTACCTTGTAATCGCTGTCAAAAATATCCTTCATGGTGGTCCAGAATCCCTCTTGCCACTTGAAGACAGTCTTCTTGGTGACAATGTATGGGGTGACTTTGTGTTCCAGGCATCTCTTGAAAAACAAATGGGCGAGGTCCTTGACGTTGTCGTAGGGGTTGTGGTAAACAGCTACAACGTTGTTGTGGTCGGTCAAATCACGCTTGTCGACAATGAACGGAGCAGAGCCGTCTTGGGGAAGGTAGGTGGTCAAAAGAGTTCCCTGTCCAACCTCATTCCAGCCGGCACCATATTCTCCTCCGACGGCATGACGTTCGAACAAGACCTGGTTTTTGTAACCGAGTTCGATTCCCTTGATGTGAATCGTATCACGGGAAATGGTAATTCCGTTCCATCCACGACGCATGGCTCCGTTGGGCGATCCAAAAGCCTTGGAGAGACCAAATTCTTTTACCTGGGAAGCAGAGGGAGTAATGGTGGGTTCCTTGAAAATGGCACCAATTCTCTTTCCGGCTTCGACGGCGTCGTGAAGGACCTTGTCGTCGGATTCGTCGCGGGCCTTGCACGACAAATCGTAGGTCTCCCAGGCGCTCGTGTCAAAATATGGCTTGATCCATTCGTCGACAATCAAATTCGAGGCATAGTGGGTCATTTCTTCACCAGAAATGTAAACCATGGGTGGAGCAGGGATATTCTCGCCAAGGGTAACACTCTCGACCTTGGTCGCATCCGTGCTCAAATAGCACCGAAGCGGAGTCGAATAGTTCCATGTGCGCTTGGACACATTTCTGCTCATGAAACGAGCAGCCGATAATCGAAGAGCCATCTTGTATTGTGATTAGAAAGGGTTATTGGTAGTCTATAGATTCGTAGTGGTATGAAATAATCGTTGAATCAAAATAATAATGATGACAATCCAACGTTTGTTCCAGATTTTTTGCGTTTCGACGAAGCTTTTTTTCGTTGGCTTTTACAGAAAACGTCTTGTTGTGGTCATATTCGCCTTTTGGGATGCCGTTGAAACTGCCCGTAACTCTCGCAAGTTCACGAAAAGTCTCACAAAACTTCGTGAAGATTGGCGAACCTGCGGGTTACCCGATAAAATTCCTTCTCTCCCGTGTGAGGAACAGACGTTCTTTGTGTATTTTCCGCACCCACGGAGTCGAGTGCATTTGCATTTCGACGTGGGAATGAGTACACGTATCAATACAAATAAGGTTAAAGTTTAAATTCAGGGTCTCCCCTTCTTTGGATGATCCCCAGATGATCCAAATTTGAAAAAGGGGAAGGCATTTTTTTCGCTGTCGAGCAGGTATCGAGCAGGCACGATTCACACCTGTTCTCAGTTCTTTTTTGTGAAAGGAAGAACAACTACCAATCAAGAAGATACCTTTTTGCAGCTTGTAAGGTGTCAGAACGAGAAACGAACTTTGGCTTCACAGCCGAACTTGTGTTTGAAAAGTTTCGGAACGAAGAGGAAAACACAATTATATTTGAAACCGATCGTCCAACCACCAATATCACACCCAACAATGACTTTCCTCAAGGCGCTACTCTTGCTTTCTATCCCGAGTTCCCTCGGGTTCATGGAGAACTTCAACCAACGAAAAGCGGTATCGAGAGAAGTCCGACCGGATCTCATGGACGTCTGCGATCAGCAAGACACCCGTCAGCTCAATGTTCAAATGCACGTTGGCGACGACGAGAGCGGATTCTTGACCGTCAAGGACATGGTCATCGAACTCGGTGGTCGCATCAACGAAGACCAAGAAGAGCGCATGAGACTCCCCGGAGACGACGGTCCCTATGCTGGATGCACGTCGGGTGCTCGCCGCATGAATATTGCCGAAAAAGGTTCCTTTATTAGCATGAAGGGAGAGCAGCACGTGGACTGCGAAAAGGGGTGCTGGGAAATGTGCTGGGTACGAGGCAGGCCCGCGGGGACAGTGGTATTTGGCTTTCAGCCTTCCACAAGCCTACAACCGAAACAAGGCCATTCTGCCCGAGGGAGAAATGTGGCTGAGCTTTCCCGTATGGACCGCCGATGGTCTGGAGTACGGCCAATCCCTGAAACGAGATGTGTTGGAGGAAATCGAAATGTACAACCAAAAATGGCAAGAAGAACTCGAAAAATACGAAATGACGGACAATCCAATCATGGGGAATGATTTACAAACAGAACGCACACCGGATATGCAACAAAGTGCGACGAACTCTATGATTACTCTTTGGAAACAATCCCGGACGACGAGGATTGCTCCAAGTTACAGGACGATCTTTTGCTATCCAAAACGGGGTTGATTTGGAAGAACAATGGCAAAAACGACGTGCTCATAGGCCATGCTGTTGCCTTTCCTGTTGACAATGGACCAACATTATCGTCATTTTCGACTGGTAAATTAAGACCCTAAGCTGATGTAACTACTTGTACTTCTAAACTCCATTCTAATATTATAAGATCACAAGGTTACATTCCTTCCCATAAATTCCTTTGACATACACTTGTTTGCTTCCGCATACTTTCTACAAATGTCTAAAAAAGGTGTCAAGTTAAAAGCAGTCGTGAAAACGTTGAATATTTTCTACATAGAAATTAATGTATAACTGAATAGATACGAAAAGAATCTGTTCTTGGTGGAGAGGCAAATTTGTCAGCAAACCTCTGAGGAATGCGTGGTAGTGTGTGGTCTAGTCTAGTATCGTCTCGTGTGATTTTCGCTCTATGCAGTGCGTTACGACTTGGTGGTTGTACAGTTCTAGTGGTTGTACAGTTCTATTGGTGATATATCCCTTGGTCGTCCGCACTTGTGTGTTGTAAGTAATATATGACTTGTAGTCGGCACTTGGTGTTGTAACGTTCAGTTTTCTGTAATCATGGGGCAAGTTCATCAGTAGTCTTTGGAACCGGACTTTCATGGTGGCACTTCCGAGAATGACAGGATTGACATTGTTCTTGTCCTTGGTCCAAACACAACCCTTCATGCTAACGTACATGTCACCTTCGAAATGGATGACTTCGTCAGAACTGGGGACAAGTTCCATGTGTTTCTTTGGCTGATTGGAGTATTCTTCGGCTGCAGACAAGGCATTGAAATAGTGAAGAGCTTTTTGGACAACGTTGTTTGTCTCCTTCATCTTGGCGAGTTCTTCGTTCTTCTTGGACTCTGCGCCATTCGCAGCCTTCATGACTCGGTCTTTCTTCGCCTGCTCTTGCTTGAGGCCTTCGCTGGACCAAGTAGTTGAAGGAAACATAGACAGGTCCCTTGGGAAGAGTTGCATCGTTTCGCTTGTAGTCTCGATCGAGTTCAAAGCCGCAGATGATGGATCCACAGGGGGCTCCCTTCTTCCAAATGATTTCCCAGCATCCGTTCAATGCCTTGACGACCTCGCTTCCCGCCATGGAAATGAAAGAACCATCTTTGACTGTGGTCAGAGCACGAAGTCCGCCACTGAGGGATGGCTGAGGTCCGTGTGCCCCGGGCATCTTGACGGTGCCATCAAGCTCACTTGGGGCTCGTTGAGAAAGATCAACGACGAGTTCGTTGATGGCGATTCTTGAGATGTCTCCTGGCCTGCCAATGTCGAGACCCATCGAAAGGCGCTGATCGGTTTGCGCTTCGACCAGATTGCTGAGCTCCGCGAGGGGAGCCAGAGAGGCTGCTGGCTTATCGAAGATGAAGCCATTGGCAACCGAAACGATTGAGACGAGAGAGATGATGGAAAGTTTCATGATGAAATATTTTACCTTGTTCCAGTGTTTATGAGTGAATCGAGAAATTCAGAAATGCAGCTACGTATGGGAATCGTCTTGTCGACGCCTCAAAACTGCAGTGTCACAAATTCGGACCGTAGAAAAGCATAGATCTTTACTAAAGTGATGTTCCGTTGATGGAAGAGGAAAAAGGTACGTTTGAACCACAGAAAACACAAGCATTGGAATGAGAATTCATTCTGCCAGCGCACGATAGACGTCTAATGCGTCAAAAAACCTACGATCGAATTCCGGAATATTCGATTCAAATAAGGGAGACATCAACTGTGTATCGTACGCACCAATCAACAATCAAAAGTTTCTTCAGCAATGACGATTGTATTGAAAGGTCGTCAGATCATCAGAATTCTTCTCCATGTCGATGATGGCTGCCTGACATCAATCACATCCCACTTTTCAGTGTTCTGAAAAATAGGATTCTGTGACTATGATTGGCACCGTAAGAGGACTGTAAAAGTTCGTCAGAATTCTCAAACAATGATTACGCCCCCTGCTCACAATGCGTCAGTATTCAATTTTTTGGAGACCTTGTACCACCAAAATGTTGATAAGATTAGGGTTAAGTCAGGTTAGCAATTATCCACGTCTCAATAATATTCCAGTCTCGAGTTGTTGCAATGATATGAAATCGAGTTAGTCGGAATCCCGCGGGCATAAACAATGATCGCCTTATGAGTTTCTCGAGAATGAATCAATCGCTGATGATTAAAAAAAAATGAATTCGTGACAACAACGTTGTCAGTTGGAGTTGTAACACGAGAAACTTCTCGGCTTTGGGATCGAAGACAATGCAAATACAGTCACCGTTCGCAAATCTTGACAACAGCAGATTACACTTTTGTGTTATTGACTGTGATATTGGGACAGAAATACTCTGGAAGAAAGAGGAGATTTCTGACTGATTTTTTGATATCGAAGAACACCAGAAAGATATTGTCAAGAAAAAGTTGTATTTTGTATTCCTATACATCGAATCTTTCTCAAGTGCAAGATGATTCGAACTGTGGCAAGATCGACCCTTGGTTGCACAAAGGGATCTGCAAGAATCCGTAGCTTTCTTCGACCTGCTGGTGCAAAATGTTCGTTTTCTACAGGCGGAGCCGGTATCGGTAATGTACACGAACAAATGCTCCCCTCCGCTTTTGACGAGGACCAACACCTGTTTAAGCACTGTAAACATCCTCGCACGGCATCGATTATTGGGTAAGCAATACGCATCTCTTCGTGGGATACTGACTGGATTTGTTTGAAGTCGTGAGTTTCGTTAGCTTCGACTACTAACTTATTATTTCAATTGTTTGCTCAATGTTTTTCTCTCAACAGGGCTCCCATGACATACGGGCAACCCTTTATTGGCACTGTAAGTTCGTTTGGGGTGAAGTATTTGCGATGTGTGATTACGTATCTGCGATATGACAAAAGAGCGGGAAGAGCTCTTCTAAAATTTTGTTGCTCCTGTGGAATTTGAAACTCAACTTGAGAGTGTCGTTGCGATCGTGTCATGTCAAACAGGATACCGGACCAAAACTACTCAGGGAAAGGGGCTTGGGGCAGATGCTAAGTCAGTTGGGTTGGAGGGTTGAAGACACACCGGACTTGGTTTTTGATGATGGAAAGCATGCCAAGGCTGCGGATCCTAACAATGCGAGGAATTGTGCTCTGATCGGGCACGGCTCCGAGCTCATTGCTAACGTTGTCGAGGAGAAACTGAACAAGGGCTACTTTTCCGGTGATTCTGGGAGGAGACCATTCGATTGGAATCGGAACGCTGGCGGGAGTTCTACGAGCTAATCCCGATGCGGGGGTGATCTGGGTGGATGCACACGCTGATCTCAACACGCCGGATACCTCGGGAAGTGGAAACCTTCACGGGATGCCTGTTGGTTTGATGATGAACCATCCCGACGGAGCTTACGATTTCTCCAAGCTGCCTGGTTTTGACTTTTTGATCGATGGACCAAGAATCAATCCTGATCAGATAGTCTATGTTGGTTTGAGAGATGTCGATCCCATGGAGCGCGTTTGGATTCGACAACTTGGCATCAAGGCGTTTACGATGACGGATGTCGACTTTTTAGGAATAGGCCAAGTAATGAAGCAGGCATTGGATCATTTGAAGGGACGACCATTACATTTGTCGTACGATATTGACGCTGTGGATCCCGCGCTTGCTCCCGCTACTGGCACCACGGTTCGTGGAGGACTCACCTACCGCGAGGCCCATTTCGTGTGTGAGTATGTAGCACAGAGCGGAGACTTGGCAAGCGCCGATATTGTCGAGGTTAATCCCAATCTAAGCAACGATCATGGCGCTAAACGAAACCGTGGAACTCGGCTTGCAACTCATAACATCATTCATGGGCAAAAGCATTATATAAACAGAAAATTATATAGCTCACGAATATTCTACACTAGACAAAATTTCCTTCGACAATCGTACGTGTAGACAAAAATTTCTCAGTCACTCTTGTTTTTTTGTTCGCCATATCGTTGCACCGCAAGCTTCACAAACGAAACCATAGCAACTGCAAATAGCCCCCACTTTGAGACATTGGCCACACATCCAACGATCGCTGCTGCCCTCCACACTGTGCTTGGCCCATCCTCGTCGAAGCTTAACACGCAGTAGGTTTGCGCCGCGTTCTCCACCTGATCAAAAGCCCACGCACGCCACGGGAGCATCGATAGTTGGGTGATCACTTGGTCCCCACTCACCCATTGCAATGCCGACGACAGCAATAGCGCGTATCCTTGCCCGTACACGAAAATATCCCACAGCTCAATCTTGAAATATAGATTGCGTCCATCGGGGCCGTAGCCGCGAAACAAATCGTACAGCGCCTCCGGAGAATACGGCGGCTGAATATCCGGGAGCCAGAAGGCTTCTCCCTTTTCCAGAGTCTGTGCCTTGAGTATCTCGCTTGCCCATCCGATCACGAATGCGACGAAACCTTCGTAGAGAAAAAGGGCAACCCACCGGCTCTTGCGTTGTGCCCGCCAGTGCAATGCTTTCGTAAATCTGTTTCTGCTGGGACTATGAAAGGACAGCATGGCGGCAGTGCCGGCAACGAACACCAAAAGGCCGCTGAATATGCCATATGCAACCGTCATGATGGATTTGAATGTTGAGAAAGAGCCTTTCGTTTTGTGAACAATGACAAAGAATAGTGAGAAAATGGTGGTGTCAACCGAAAATTTCAAAAATTGCATTCGGAGAACCCTTGCACGTTCTTTGCTTCTTTCGATTTTTAGGAATGTACGCAAAACACCGTATCAGTTGTCCGTAGAGTTTCTCTTCCATTTGGAATCCTTTTTCCTCTTTTTCGTGCAAGGAACGTGACTTGAGACGAATCAGTTCGAATCTCATACCACTCTGACAGTAATCTTCTTCTAATCAACACCGACCTTCTTAAAGCTAGCTAGGAGAAGACGTGAGCACTCACAACATCATCAAAAATGGAATCGAAGGGGCAGACTGTGTTCCGAATTCATTGCTGCTACGAACAGCTGGTGAGCGAGCACGGAATTTCTAAAAGAAAGTAGGGACTAAAGAACTAATTATCAGAGAGAGTTCCGCTCATTCTACTAGACTTTTTGTCGACCAGGGTTATAACTGGAGTTTTATATCCACAATGAAAGTCCCAATGCACTACACTACTCGCTCCCCAGAGGAGTTTAGACGAAAAAATTCGGCAATAATATTATACTCAAAACCGACCTGCATCCAACTTGTTGTACTACGGTAGAGTGCATCACTGCTATTGTAGGAGTACGCCAAGTACAAATTTCGTGTTCCTATATTTTGTGTGTCCATCTCTGCACCCCTTATGTTAAATCGACATCCGAATCGTCGTCGCTGCCACCATCTCCGCCCTCATCGATGCTGCGCTTGACCTTGACGAGTATCGAGGTTTGCCATGGATTCAGCTTGGAGATTCGATCGTACTCAAAGCAGGCCGTCGAAAACTCTTCCACGTCGTACGACTTTACGGCTTCGATCAAGGCACTCGCGAATTTTCCCTCCCGAGAATCGCCAAAGGTATAGTCGAGGCTTTCGTACTTGGCCTGGGCCTGTTCGGCACCAACATCGTCACCGTGTGCCAAGTGACACAGGACGGCCTGCAAAAAGTATCCCTTGGCGTTGAATTTCAACAAATTGCTGGACAGACAACGTCTTCCGAGGTCGTCGTAGATTTTGCTGGCTCGGCCAAAGTCCGGGGGATCCAGTGCGGCGCTGCACAGTTCCGCAATTTTTCCGAGGCACTGAGAAGCCGCGGATTTCGAGTCTTCCATTCCAAACAATTCCGATGCCTGTTCGTATGCCTCTATGGCCAAAACAATGTGTGATTTGTCGTCTTCCTCAATCTCCTCGTTTTCGTACAATTCCGCAATTTCCTTGGACAGCTTGGCTGCCTGAGTGATTCGAGCATTGTCTGTATAGAGTGACACCGCCTGTTGATACGCCGCTACTGCATCGGCAGGGTTGCTCTTTTTGTAGCAGGTTCCTTTAGTAATCGTAACGAAATATTCACCCGAAAGCAAATAGAATTTTGTTAGCAAGGACATTCGGAGCAATATAACAAAATTGACAGGTCGTGTCTTGGCGACAAGGTTTTTTCGTACCGGCATTGTTGTATGCCTTGGAGGCATGAGTGAAGTCACTGAGTTTATCGCTGTAGAGCTCGGCAGCTTTTGTGTACATATCTCCCGCCTCTTGGTTCAATCCACCAACTTTGTAGGCATTTGCTGCCTTTTCGTAGGTTTCGGCCGCTTCTTCGGCGTTTTGTTGCTTTGATGACGAGAACCAACTCTTCTTCGCGAGAAGGGCCTCGGCTTCCGTTGCGAAAGCCAAGGCCTTCTTCTTTTGGGCCTTTGCCATTGCCGACATGGTTGAAAAATTATTTCCGCAAGTCTCCTTGGAAAGATGAAATAGTTTGGGTGGCGCTTGTAAGCAATATATCTTTGGACGTGGTTGCAGTTGTTGCTCAGAGGAGGATGAATACGAGCCACCACTTCATTATTTGTTGTGAGAATGCTTCTTTTGATAGGCTCACCGTCTGGCGATCGTGGATAAACGATCAACGCCTCGTAGCGTATGGAATCGATATTTCCAACGGCAACTTTTTACAGAGTGACGAAAAAACATCTCGCAATGACCGTGACGCATGACTCCAATTATTTTGAATCCCGAATGAATATTTTGTGAGACGTGGATAATTGGATAACTTATTTCAAAAAAGTCGGCATTGCTTCCTTCATGCCTTGGTTCCGAACAGAAAACCAATCTCAAACTGTTTCACAACATACCTTTGTCTCGGGAGACTTTAAAAATACCTCTCCTGGCAATCAACCAAGGGGACACACCCAAGCACATTCCAGTAATTCGTAGCTCTAATTGCCACGAATTTTATTTTGCAATGGAAGCCCGACGAAAGGCGCCAAGGTCCTTACGAACCACCGTCGCCGAGCGCTCTTCTGGGAGGACATGTACAGGACGACGACGATCGGCTCCAAAAGCACCAGAATGCTACCAAATTGTCGCGAACGATCCACTGGCTCGAGTCCCAAGAAGGTTCCGGCCTGTATTGCGAAACGTCGCCGTTCCGGAGAAAAAGTGGTATGGGTGAGCGGTTTGAACAAAGTTTTGTACGGGACGCAACCGGCCGCCGAGGTTGTTCAGGGTTGCCGGCATCCGGCCACCACGGTATCTCTGTTACATGATCTCGGGATCGGGTTGCGACATTATCCAATTCTTTCTGTACGTGCTGGCCTACAAACAATTCGAGGATGCGAGCATGGCCTGGGCACTCTCCTTTGGGGGCAGCATTGTCTTTCGACACACTACCCATCGGTATCTGGTGTTTGGAGATTACGTCGGAGGCTACTGGGCGAGCTTAAGACGAATGTACGCCGGGTATTCCATCATTATTGTCCTGTCGACGATATTCAGTTATGTGGTAACAAAGTACTTTGACCTACCCCACTTTGTTGTCTTTATTCTGACACTTTTATGGACGGGAATTGTGAACTATCTCATTCTCAAGAAACTGTGGTCTTTCGACGGTACTGGCAAGAAGGAAGACAAACCAAAATCAATCGATATCGAACAAAGTAGTTAAAATTGAATACATGCATAAAAAGATTGCATTTATTTTATATCGTGTAATAGTAATGAAATTTTAACGAAAGCCTAAATGAATTCATTCTAAATCGTTAATTCCCACTAATTTTTTCTTACTTTTTAGCGCGGTAGAAATTCAGATAACTCATGTGCCAATCACCGCCACCCTTGAGCTTCAATACATCTTCGGTTTTGCAAGGACTGACTTCGTCGTCATCAAAGACAAACCAATCCTCGTTTTCTTCTTCCGTGTCGGCAATTTTCTCAACCTTTCCGTTATTGGACTTTGCCTTCACCCAAGCCATGTAGTGACCCCCATCGGCATCTCTGCCCTTGTGCGTAACAACGGCGAACAACTCGTACTGCCCCTGGAATTCAGCTGGCAAACCTGGTCCGACAGGCAAAGCTTTTTCTTCTTCGTCTTGCATGCTCATGGCAAGAGCGGCTTTGAGTGCCGCAGCTTCCTCGTCTTCTTCCTCGGTATCCATCTTCGCATCCTCGTTAACGGTCTCGCCCTTGAGTTTCGCGTTGATGCGATCTTCTTCTTCCTTCAATGCCTTGTCTCTCGATTTCTTCAATTCCTTCTTCACTTCATCGGTACAGAAATCGTAGACATCGAACATGCTGTTGAAAGTAACTGGCTTCATCACTTTGCATTTTACACCGGCATGATCCTGAGAATCAGGCGTCGCCTTCCAGTAAAATCGACCGAATTGGACAGTCAAGATGGGAGGGAAGTCGAGCGATTCGTTGCTTTCGCGTCCACACAGGCATCGCGACCCAAGACCTCCGAACGCTTCTCAATGGAACCATTCAGTGACAAGGCAATTCCCTCGGCCAAATGACTCACATTGGTCTGCGCGTTGCCATCCGATCCACCCTGGATGTTGCAAACCAATTTACGGTGCAAATCAAACGATTTGACCGGAGGTTCTACCATACCCGAAACCTTTGCCTCGTCGTCCTCTTGCATTTTGTCGTCTGAAGCGCCCTTGTCATCAAATTCATCACACGTCAAAGTTTCCTCCATCTTCAAACCAAAAAGAGCATCAATGAGGTTGGTAGCACCACCTAGTTCCTGAGGAGTTGCGAACGGCAAAGCAGCCTTGATTTGACTGTCCTCTTTCAATGTACTAGCACCCATGGAAAGCAATCCCGAAAAAAATTCTTCGGCATCTTGTTGCATAGGAGCTCCGTTGGGTCCGGTTCTGTTGAATTCGGGAAAAGCCATCTTGGTTGCTCGAACCAATGTGGATGGTGGGACTGCCGAGGCAGTTCGGTCTAATTGCGTGTAAGTATCTCTCAACGACGACATCAACAAGCTGGGAGCCGTGGTGGGTGCCGGAGCCGAGGAATCGAGCGCTCGTCGCAATTGGGGAACAGTTCGCAAACACTGAACGACCGAATTCAAATAACACGTGTTTCCCAGGTTCTCCAATCCGGAACTGCGACAAGAATGGCATGTTAGACGAATATATTTCAATCACAACCAAGAAACAATTCCCATTCTATTCAACTTACGGTTCTTGAACCTTGGCGATTTCCTCCGGAGGTAAGTCTTCCAAAAAGACAGTCTTCGTCTTGGGTCCGGTGAGTTCTGCTGCCGATCCCATCAACAAGAGATTCAAAGGTCCACCTTTGGCCTTGGAAAGAGCTTTATCGAGATCAATGGAGCCGAAATCAAAATCATCCTTCAAGACGCCTTTCCATAGACCTGTAATAATAACGGCAAAATTGTGTCAGAATACACAAGTGATCAACGAAACATCTCTTGAATTTTCGTAAACACAATCATAATTCACGAACGCACCTTTGCTTTTGGCCATGAGCTTCATCCTATCCGCGGGCACTCGGGTCTTCTCCTCCAATTCGGTCTTGAGACCCTTCACTCCACCGGCCACAATGAAATTGAGGGTGATGGTCTCCTTTCCCCACTTGACGCTAAGTGAAATAGTATCCGTCATGTTAAATTCTATTCTCCTTCTGACTAGAACTAGTTTAGTTTTATGATCCGAGATATTTTCGTCGTCGTTGTTGTTGTTGCAGTTACTGCTTTCTAACGGATTGATTCTCTTTCCAAGTTAACCGATGGATGGGTTTTTCTCGTGTCTTTTTCAAATAGCTTTTCTGTTTTTTAAACCCGATTTCAAAAGAAGGCAAACGAACAAAGATTGACTCATTCGATCCAGTTCAGCCAGCGCGTATTGATTGACTCATTCGATCCAATGTTTTAGACAATTTTCAATTCTCACTGAATTCTTGAAAAATCGGAAATAATGTTTCATATGAGAAGTATAAACTCAATCAATACTTTATTGCCTTTCTAATATGATAAAAGCTAAAATGTTTTCGATATCTTATTTTGAATGCTAAATGCTGTGACCACTGCTGGAAAATCGGTCATCCTTTCTTGTAGCTGCAAGCGCAAGAAGGTACTTTTTTCATGAAGGAATCATTGATGAGGAAGACGAGTCTAGAGATATGGTATTCTTTTATTTGCGGTATCATCGAGATCTGCGTTCACATTTTCTATATCGTTTCGTAGCTCAGAAGGCATGGTGGTCGATCAGGGATCAAACGAGATGTTGTCGTCACGAAGCAGCACATAAACCACCTTCGTCATGAAAGATGTCGTGGGTTGTATCCATTACCAAGCGTGTCACACCACAATTGTGAGAGTCCACCAAGGATTCATTTTTCACGAAAGGATACGGGCGCTAGAAATCGCCAACCGGGACGCAGGCGGATCACGTCCTGGTCTTGAAATCGGTAGTCCCTCAAATAATCCTCGACTTTGGCCTCCTTGACAACCCGCTCGGAATCGTTTTGCACGACTTTGGCATCCGCCAGGGCTTTTGTCACGAACCATGCCGCGGGAGAGGTTGGTCCCGGATTCGATTGGTGATATCCCAAAAAATATGCCATGCTGCCCATGAGTCCCAGAGTGGAATGCGCTTTGGAGTAATTCATGCTTTTCGAGAGTTCCACCCATTTGTCCCGAAACTCTTCTAGTTTTTGATAGACAATCTGTTCGGTGGCAATCACGCTCTGGGTTGGTTCGTAAAACTGATCATTCCTCCTCTCTCCGGGCAGTGCTAATGGTAACAGGAGGACCGACCGAGATTCCGACATTTCCAATCGTGTCAACAACGGACGGGCGACGATCCCTTCCGAAGCGGTAGCTTCCAACAGGAGCAAATTGGCTGGGTCGTACCGATCGCTCTCGGATTTCACATAGCCCGGAACCACAATTCCTAAAACAGAATGAGATGCGACACACAGAAAAAAGTGAGTGAAACTCCTCGTTCATTACACACATCAAGCGTCCAATAGCATCTATTGGCCATCCCAAACTACTACCTACCGCAGTGATCAAACTTTCCCTCTGCAATCGACTTGTTGTTGTCGTGGAAACACAGAAACGTCCTTCCCAGCACACACACTAGAGCCGCCAGAGGACCTGCCGCACAGTTCTCCCATCGTCTATCAAATAGCAGGACGTCTCCCGGCCGACACCGCTCGATCATCAAATCGTCAATCGTCTGAACGTTGGGGACTCTCACACGTGTTCGTACATCGTCGGCACGTTTCTGGCGCTGATCGATAGCCCACTTCCACCAAATGAACACGGGAATTGAAGAGACGACGGCTCCGGCGCCCAGTCGTTTCAAGACGCGGACTCGTTTGGGAGTCAAAAGGCTTTTGAACCGCTGAGAAACATCATCGGGGGAGGACAGCATTTTGGGCTCGTTCGTTCTCTCTGTTGCGCTATCTTTCTTTTTGTATATTCGCTTTGATTAGAAGAACCTGCGTAAAAATGGAAGTCGATTGTGTGTATGTAAAGCAATCGTGAGAGTTGTCTTCGGATCACTCTGGGGGTCTCTCTTCTCGCTTCCTTGACAGGGTTAAGATGTGCAGTAACTGACTCACACAAGAAAGTTTTTGAGATTTTGAGAATCACAAAAAAATACCATCCCAAAGTGGATCAGTCACGCGTTGATCAAAACTGGCGAGCCCATGGTTTTTACCGCGCCATTTGTTTGCGAGGCATTTTTCTGAAACACGAATCCTTATCGCCTATCATATCGCATCCGATATCCAACAACCATACCTTCCTACCGGTTGAATCGGACGATGACCTGCAACCTGCCAGTGCCTTTCAAACAAAGATTACATACAGTACATAGTAATTCGAATCATCTGCAAACGAAGAGAGTTATCTTCGCAACAACAGCAAGAGCAACTACATCATAAGGAGAATCTTCAGAATACCAAGTTAGCATTTTCACCACACACCGTAAATTAACAGAAAAAGCGATATCAAAATGGCAGATATTAAAAAGATGAAAGGTACGACTTGATCGTCCGCAACGCGGCAATACAACAAGTCGAAACGATGGAAAGGGAACTACGATGGATCGATTCTATTCGCGGACTACTTGGAAACGAATCTTGCCACAAACACTTTGGGCTACATCCATAAATCCAACAACAGCCGTTGGTTAGATCCATTGCTCGAGAGGCCGCATACACACTCACAAACCGTCATTTTTCTCATATTTCTTGTTGCCAGTATCCGAGCTTCGGGCAGAGCTCGCCAAGCGCGGCTTGTCGACCGAAGGACTCAAAGCCGAACTCGTCAATCGATTGCAGGTTCGGCTCGACGAGGAGGAATTTGGCCTGGCAGAAGCCCCTACTGCCACCGTCTCCCGCTGCTGCCGCCGCTGCTCCTGCTGAGCGGAAGCGGCAGCACCTGCTCCCGTTGCTGCTGCTCCGACCCCTGCCAAAGAACCAGAGGCCCCCGCTCCTGAACCAGAGAAAAAGCCCGAGGAACCTGTTGTGGAGGAAAAGCCCAAGGAGGAAACTGCAACAAAAGAAGTTACACCCGCTGCTCCCGCCAAAGCTGTCGACACCAAGGGCATGAGCTTTGAAGACAAGAAAAAAGCCCGGGCTGCCAGATTTGGTATCACAGCCACCACAACACCAACACCGAAGGGTCCAAAGGGTGGAAAGAAAAACTCGCAAAAGCGCGAGAGGGGAAACGACAAAAAGGAAGACGGAGGAAAGAATGGCAAACGAAAAAAGACTAACGAAGGGAAAAAGCAAGAAAGCAAGCCAGCCAAGAAAGCGCAGAAAGCGCCCGTTAAGAAAGGCCCTAACTTTGATTCCTTGTCCAAGGAAGAGTTGGAGAAGCGATTGAAACGTGCGGAAAAGTACGGAGTCGTGAGCGAAAACGTGGACGCAATGAAGAGTGCCTTGAGGAAATTCCGTTTCGAAAAGAAATAAAATATGAGTACCATGTAGTAAGAGTACACACCATCCAGATTACAAATGTGTCAATGTGTCAACATACTAATTTATGGAGTGTAGATTCACGATTGAAAGTTCCTAATTCTAATATTATGTTGCAGCTGGGATCGTGTTTTGAGTTCGATGAAACCGTCTAATGTATTTTTGGCCGTCATCGTTTAGTTGATTCGAAACAAGCAATTCTCAAGGATGTACGGAAATCGAAACTGAAATACGATGATGCCGCAGCTGTCAATTGAGAATGACCTTCAACCTTCCACTGTGTGTTCAAAATAAGTGTAATCTAGTGAAAAGCTGTAGACAGTAGATTGTACATAATGATAGAAGTACTTCTAGTTTACAATGTATTTTTATCGCTATTCTTTTCGTTCGTGTATGTGTTGTGTGTGCTTATTCGTACTCGTATGCAACAAATCGTGGGGCTGGTGGATAGTGGTATCTAGCATAATGCGGGTGCGGAGGTGGAGGCACGGAAGCATGTACTCTGTAGTATGCTGGTGGAAGTGGTGCTCTGCGAGAATGAGGTGGAAATTTCATTGGGTGCGCATAGGCGTACGCTTCATAGTCGTGGAGACGAGGCACCATGCGTCTTGGTGGAAGACCTCGGACACCGGCCTTGGGTTTCATAAGTTCTGTCTTCATTCCTCCAGGTCCCGTGGAGGAAGGAATCGTGTTTTTAATCACCACTTCCCGTGGTGGCGATTGGGAAGGCAAGAGCGGTGGCTCCTTGGTTTCCTTTTCACTTTTATCCGCAGAAGGACTTGTAGAACCCGATTTCAGCGAGAGCATTGCCGCAACTGCCTGCTTCCTCTTCCGACAGCAGTGGTCCTTCAGATTCTTCGACTTTTTCGGTGGAGACAGTTCTCGTGACAGGCTTCGCTGGTGACGGTGATTGATTGGTCGGAGTAACCACAGTTGGTGCTTTTTGAGTCGGCGATCGAGGCGGCGAGGAAGTTAACCTAGAAATTTTTTCCCGGGATTCCTCCATCGACTTGGTCGAATCGAACGAAACGCAATTGTAGATAGGCTCCGAAGTAGACTTGATCATGGGAGGGCGGGTAGGTTGCCCCCGGATCCATGGCTTGCCTTCCATCATATGAACGGGCTTGTAGACTGGAAAGAGAGAGCGAGGAGGATGTTGAACGGGACGCATTACCACTTGAGGCCTTGGTGGCTCGTGAACTAGCTTGGCACTTCGTTGCCGGGCAACTTCTTCGCGCTTCTTTTCAAGCATGGCCTGCCGTTTTCTGGCACGACACCGTTGTTGCCGCAAGCGAGCAGCAGCCCTTTTCCTTGCTAATCGCTCAGCAGGCGTTAGCTTCGGTGCATCGGCTTTGACTCCCATTGTCAATTTACTGTACCCCTTTGTCTATTAGAACAATTCTATTGTTGTGACGTTAGGTGTCGACGTTGTGGCAACTCGCTCGAGCTCGGGGGCTTGTGCACAATCTGCTCCGTTTGTGAAAGGATCTAACAAGATTGGTGATTCTTGTGACAAAAATCAATCGGCAGGGCTTGTAAGAGGATTTGACCAAAGTACGATTACTTACGAATGAGATTTCATTACCTAAAGGTCGCGTTGTCGCAAAATTCGCTAAGTGCACTATGAAATTGCGCGCGCGGCGATATTCTCACATGGAGCATTGGTCGGCGCATGTCACTTAGCACGTTTGCGAGAAAGCGTGACCGTTGAGACGTGATCAGTATCAGGATCCTCGACGGTTGTGAATCGAATAATGCCGCCAGAAGCGTGCATCTGATAATAAAAATGATACCAAATTGTTACATTGCTAATGGAAGAATCTTCGACTATCGCCCCAACTAGATCATTGAAGAATGTTGGAAAGCTTGCACCACTGCAGGAGTAGTCCGTGTTAATGCACGCATTAGATTTAATCGTAGAATAATAGAAAAATCGTACGCTATAAATGAACGTTCTGTACATGACTATCATTTTTTCAACGAATGTGTGACGGATGATTAAAGAATGACATCGATGAAGACAACTATCAATCATCGGAAAGGCCGCATCGGCCGTCTTCTCTCCGTTATTTCGGTCCTCGCTTTGGTATGCATGCTTGTTGCTGTGTTCGATTCCCAGCCAACGTCGAATTTGATTCATAGGAGGTTGTCCATTGCGTCAGACAGAAAATTATCGTCGCCGCTATCCGGGGAAGATGCAGCATTCATTCATCCTTCGGATGTCTCAAACAATGATGGAATTCACACACGGCCCACTCTGAGAACGCAAGCGAGTTCAAGAAGCGAGCAGCGAAGGAAACTCCCTGGTGAATACCCAAATTTTGATTTCAGTGATCCCGCCATGGCGAGTACTATTGTTGTTGTTCTTCTGCTCCTGTTTCTCTTGTGTTGCTGCAGGGGAATGCTATGCGACATACTCGCATGCGTGTGCCTATACGAAATGTGTTGTGATGATGGAGTCGTTGGCGGCTTTGATCTAATGCCGTTTTGAACAAGCAACTCCAGCAATTCCATATCTCGTCCTGTATCAATAACAATTTTAAAGCATCTTCTCAGAGAAAATCGAACCCATGCTTACTACACGTACCATACATATATGAACATTTAATAAATAAACACTAGAATAAACACTACAATCATCTCTTATGCAACAATGTAATCATTTTGTCTCGTTGTTGTTGTCTTTCTCCTCGTTCTGATCTCATGAATAAAAACGAGGGGAAAAAAAATGTGAGCGATTGCATGCGATTACACTCCTATCTTTATTATGTATCATACATATGTTTATGAATTACAGACAATATATAATGACGTACAAAAAAGCTGCAGACACCGCCAATTTTTTATTCTTTCGACTCATCAGCGAGCATGGATTCTCTCCCGCATGGAATAATTATGAACATCAAGAGGGCCTCCCAGCCGATAGAGGAAGTTACACTCATCACTCACTATTTCGACAATAGAGCATGCGATCGATATAGCAGATCTTTCTCCATACTCTAAGGTTCAGGTGGTGTGAATGGGAAGGACAAAAGACCGATCCTTCAACTTTATCAAATTTATATTTACATAGAAGAATACTGTACGATAGGGTGATCCATATCAAATCTATTCATACCAGAGGGGAAGTGGTGTCAGAGATGATGATCCACATAAAAGGCAAAAGCCAAACTTCGGTGTCATCGGAAGATGATGTCCGACTGCATTCAGAAGAAGATACATTCAAATCACACACACCAAATAATAGAAGCATGATGCATAGAGCACTCAAATACTTTCAAATAGTAAACCCCTCGACAAAAACAAAAGCTTTCGAGAGCCATCAACAGGATGATGGGCGTCAATACAACAGGAAAGCACCAAGCAGAGTTCGAATAAAATCTCGACTATGCCTAGTCATGGCTATGCTTTACTCGAATCACAACAAGGCGTTGGCGTTTCAACTGGAAGGCTCGTCGAAACGACAATTTCGGTATCACATCACAAGCATAGAAAAGAAAAACTCATGGAAAAAATGCCGATATCCGTTTGCGGTTGGGATGAACGAGAACGAAGACAGTACGTTTGAGAATCTCGACGATCCAGAGGATGCCGAGGACAACGACAAAGGGGAATTATCGTCATCATCAAACAACGACGATTTGCAAAAGCTCAAGAGCGATTACAAGAAACGCATCACGCGACTCGAAGACATTGTTTCGAGGCAAGAAGTCGAGATACATCGACTCAAAAACACCTGTGCCGAGCTCGCAGAAGTATCGCAAGGCCTTTGGGCAGCTTTTGAATTTATTGCGAGAGGCTGGGCTTGCGGTAGAGACCTTTGATTCGCCCGAGGAAGAAAAAGAGGGCGACGAATCGCAAACGACCAGGAAATCAACTTGGAAAGTGGTTTGTCAAAGGTCATCGAGTCGTACGACGATGCCCTGATTTTTGGAACGGCGCACCCTCTTCGGTGAATTGATGCGGCAGGATGGTGCGGGAGCCGCCATATTGGCCGCAATGCTGGGTGGGAAAGCAACGGAATGCTGGTCGATGTTCGCGACGCAGAGCTGAGCAACGATCCAGAAACCCTCGTTCAATTCATCGAGCTGGCCATTCTTCCTATTGCCGCCGGACTGGAAGGCCTGAAAAGCCAACGAAACAGAGGTCAAAATCGTCTTTCCCAAGGTGTCTCAGCTCCTCGAATACAGACGAACGATGGCCCTGGCTGCCCCGGAAGTCGTGGCATTGAGTACGTTGGGATTTGACCCCGTGGAAAAGAGAGACAAGCTGGTCTGTGATCGTCGCCCCGGAACCAGACGACGAGGAAGGCATACAAGCGATTCGGGATCTTCTGACTCCGACAGAAGAAGGCGTGCAACCAATTCAACAACCAGTGGTAATCTTGAACTATCACATGCTTCCTTTCTCTGGTGTCGATCTAAAATTTGAAACGGCATACCATTTGCGATTGCTCGCTGTCCAGTACATGGCAGATTTGAATACAGAAGAACTCATCGAACAAGCCAACGAAGAAAACAATCAGCAAATCGAGGAACTCGATGAGGACGACTGAAACCGAAGCAGATCTAAAAGGGGAGGATTCCGACGTCGACAATGACCAAAGTCTGCGATGCCGAAGAACCCGATAGCGACGACTGAGGCACTGGAGAGTGCCATGAAGCACGCTCACGAAGTTGGGGTCAACGAAGGTGTCACACGTGCCATGGTGATTCGGGCATACCCGAGACCGTGGCACATTTTTGTGGACTTATCTCCCAACACCAACGCCGACTTTGAAGTGGCTGCGACCTTTGACAAGGAACCTACCATGGATGAAGCTCAACTATGCTATTGTCGAATGCTTGGAGGGAAGTGAACGCGAGGACGAGATTGTTGCGCAACAAATGCAGCAAGCTCTCGAAGATGGACAACTGAAGCAGGTATCCGATATATTAAGCGGGGCATCTTGATCAATATTTTGAGGAAGATGATGATGATGATGCATCGTTGGAAGACGACGAAGACGACGATTTTGACATGTTCGAAGAAGATAGTGTGTAAACTTAACGTTTAGTTGGCAAATGTTTCTAATCCAATTTTGAGAATGTAATAAAAATCAGTTTGACAAAAAACAATCTATGACTACCTTGTGTTTTCTCGGCCGAGGACAAGAAATAGTAGAACTAGGCACATTGTGGTGCCACCATCATCACTAAGAATAGTGACGATACAAAGAAATAGGAAGATTAAACTATTTTTCTATTTACTGTCATCGGGCTGGTTATTCTGCATCTTTTTGCTTCCGGCCCCAAGAAGAACGCAGAATGTCAGCTTTTTGTGATCCGATGATTGGATAAATCGAAGAAGGAATCAATCATACTCAGACGACGAATCTCCGATTCAATGAATGAATCGTCTGTCATTTTGTCACGAACGACGAAACGTGCGCACAAAAATGAGGCAAAGCTTACGTATGCACGACGACGAATGTGAATTTCAATCATCGTCGTCCACGAAAATCCGAAAATTTGCGGAAAAAGGTATTTTCAATCGCGCGGGCTTCGTCATACGTGAACGGGATAAGTTCACATCATGGACATCTGGAAGCAGAATGGAATCACAAAACTGTCTTTTTAGGCTCTTGTTAATTGTATTCTTGTGCCTATCGCAATATCCTTTGTGTGGATCCGTAATAACCCCTTCCCAGATCACGAAAAGCAACACGATGGCATCCGTAACCTACTCGTCAACCCGTGGTGGCCAGGCCAACCTTGATTTCCGAACCGTCGTCATGACTGGTTTGGCCCACGATCGCGGGCTCTTTGTTCCAGACAGTTTCCCTTCCGTCACTGCCGAAGAACTCGAGAGCTGGAGAGGTCTTGACTACCCTGGTGTCGCCATCAATGTCATTAAGAAATTCGTCAAAGACGATCAAGTACCCGCAGAGAAATTGGAGGACATTGTCCGGCGGTCGTGCGCCGCATTCCGTCACGAAGATGTTACCCCCGTGATCAGTGTCGGAGGACATAAGGTATTGGTAAGTCGAATCTGTCGATGACATCAAGATTCTCTATCGCTCAAGGGAAATATCCATGCTGTATGCTAACCAATACGACGATTTCACGATTGAATTTCAAACAAATAGGAACTTTTCCACGGACCCACTTTCGCTTTCAAAGATGTTGCTCTGCAAATGCTTGGTAACTTTTTCGAATATTTCCTCGAAACTGGATCAAACGGTGGACGTCTTGCTGTTCTTGGTGCGACATCCGGAGACACTGGATCGGCTGCCATCTATGGTCTTCGCGGAAAGAAGGGAGTTGATTGCGTCATTCTTTTCCCCAAAAATAGAGTTTCTCCCATCCAGGAACGACAAATGACGACCGTCCAAGACGACAACATTCACTGTGTAGCGGTTGAAGGTACTTTCGATGATTGCCAGGATATTGTGAAAGCAAGTTTCAACTCTCCTGAATTCAGAGATGAGGTCAAGCTTGGAGCGGTGAACTCTATCAACTGGTGCCGTGTCTTGGCCCAAATTACGTATTATTTCTGGAGTTACCTCCGAGTAACCGACGAGGAAGCCCACAAGGGCGAAAAGATTAGTTTCTCCGTTCCTACCGGAAACTTTGGAGATATTTTGGCTGGATTCTATGCTAAACAAATTGGCCTTCCTGTTGGTAGACTCATCGTAGCAACCAACGAAAACGACATTCTTCATCGATTCTTCACCAAAGGAGAGTACCATCGCGAGAATATTCAGAAAACCATTTCTCCATCCATGGACATTTGTGTGTCGAGCAACTTTGAACGATACCTCTTCTTTTTGGCGGGCAACGACGCTGCGAAACTTGCGGGCTGGATGAATGTCTTCGAGGAAACGAAAAAGCTCACCATCACCGGGGAACTGCTCGAGAAAGCCCAAAGCGACTTTGGTTCTGCCCGAGCGGACACTAGCATGACCTTGGAGACTATCCGAGAATACAACGAAAAGCACAACTACCCAATGTGCCCCCACACAGCCGTCGGTGTCAGCGCCATTCACCAAGCAAACCAAGTCAACGAGACGATGGTGTGTTTGGCCACTGCCCACGAAGGCAAATTCCCAGCTGCTGTTAGCCAGGCGATAGATCCCCTTCCCACACCTCCCCCACAGCTTGCCTGTCTTCTTGACCTGCCCACCCGTCTTTCGGAATGTCCCAAGGACTTGGGAGCGGTTCATGACTTTATGAGGAAACGAATCGCAGAACGAATGGCTAAAGCTTAAAGGAAGAGGACTCTCTCTTTCGGATCAACTCTATTCATTATTCCACTTTATATTTTACCAGACACGGAAACAATTATTATTCCATCTGGTATCACTAATTAACACGGGGTACCTTTGACCTTATGGTTTTGCATAATAATATAATCAAAAGAGCGAAAATTGGATGCTGAAATTCAATACCTTGGACACAAGTTCACGATGAATGGACTTTATAGATATTTGTTCCAGACAAATAAAGGTCGTACACTAGAATCGATTCAAGCGACGGAAGGAAGAATTCTACAACGGGTATTATCACCGCACATGAACTGTACATAAACTAATATAAAGGAAAAGGCAGAAGCTGCTAAATCTATTAATTCGGTGTATTTTAATTTATCGTTCTCCGCGTTGCAGAGCGGCAATAGCCCTCTTAATTTCTTTGTAGCGACGATATTGGCTTGCAACCGGTCGAATGTCTGCAAAGCTTTGTACTTGACGCTGGTTTTCCCTAAAGAAATCTCTTTCAAATGATCTAAGCATCTGATGGAGTCTTGACTTTTCAGCCTTGAGAGTCGCTAAGTCCTGCGTCGGTGACGGCGAGGGGTTGGATGCAGAAGACGACGAAATTCGGCGCGAAGAATTGCTAGACCTTCTGCCGGTTGATTCATCGCTATCTGAACCCGGTGAGACACTCACTCTCGTCGAGGTAGGCACCGGGCTGCTGGAACTGTGTACAGGAATCGGAGTTGGTGAGGAAGACCTTCGTCCTTCTGATTCCAATTCACCGATATGACCCTTCAAAGCGTTGTACCGTTCGTACAAGTGACGAATTGGCTCCTTCTCTGCCTTGACAGGCATGCGACCATGGCGTCTTGCAAAGCTCATATCGTATTGCTTTAGTTGCTGCTTGAGTTCCCGCTTGCGAGCTTGTAGCTCAGGCAAAGACAATCGAGCCAAATCTCCAGAAGATCTTGAATTAGAAATCGGAGAAGCTGCGGGTCTTGGGATGGGAGAACTGGTAGAAAATTCGTTGCTGCCAGTCCGACGCCGAAGGTGGCTTTGGTCTCCCCATTGTGGCACCATAGTCTGGCTTCCTCCTTGCATATCCATACCCGGAGAACCTCTTCCACTGCTTGATAGAATGCCTTCTTGTCTGCTGCTATCACCAATTTCTGCCGGAATACTGAGTTCATCCAGCACGCTTTGACCTTGAGCAGAGTCACTTCGGGCGGTAAAACTTCGTCTTCCCGCTTTGGTTACAACCACCCTCGATATTTGTGGGTTGTTGCTTCGCAGTAACATCCAACGAGTGCTTGCACCACGAAAGAGAGCTTGTATTCTGCAGGCAGCATCGGCTCGAATAGCTCTTTTCCATTCTCGGTATTGAGCGTAGGTTGTTGCGAGAGGGGCACGCTCCGCTGCTCCTTTCGGGGGACGCCCGTGCAACTGGACAAAGGCTTCTTCGAATCGTGTAATCTGAGCTCTAAGGGCACGACACGCAGCAACCGTTCGTTTCCGTTCGGCGGCCGTGGAAGTCAACATACGATAATGCGATGGTTGTGAGCCAGATCCTGTCATTCCGGACATACCCGTGATCGATGATGCCACGGATGATGATGAAGAAATTGGACGATGGGGGGCACCATCCGATGATGAACCAACCCCAGCGGGAGGTGGCGAGAGAGGCGCACGTTCCCTCTCCCCTCCAAACTGAGGGTGCACAGGAGATGAAGCCGAGGAGATGCTGTCGGGAAAGGGTGCAATCGATTCCTTTGCGGAAGTCGAACTCTTGGTGCGCTTCGGTGACAATGGTAGCGATGGCACCGGCGCGGGAAGAGAAGTTGAAGAGCTTTCCAATGGCACATCTTTCGGCTTCGGTGTAGGCGATCGAGGTGGCGTTTGCTCGGATGGGGGGAAGAGATTGGATGATGCTTGGGCAAAATTTTCGCCCGTAGCGCGTGTGTCGATTTCTCTATTCGGAGGAGGAGGCGACAATGGTATATTTGGGCTGGAAGCTCCGGGTGGAGTGGGACTTTTGGTTCGTTCGCGCTCGGGATTGGGTGGAAAGAAGGTGGGTGGGCCATCGTCGTTTCCAAACGATGGAGGAGCATATTGCGGTTTCAAGTTGGGCTGTCGAATAGGACTCAATGGCGATGTAGTCTTGGGACTCATGTTCATATCTCCACTGGATGTTGTTTGGAGCATAATGCTTGGCCGGTTTGATTTTCCTCTCGACCGATGCAAAGAAGCAGAAGACAATGCTGCCTCTTTGGATACCACAACACGAGACCAATCCATTGAAATAATATTTGATATTGAAACACGAATTTGTCTATCAACCTCGATGACTTCCCATTCGGCAAGTGGTTCTTTTGCACCACCCTTCGATGAATCTTTTCCCGTCTTGTATTTGTTTGACCTCCATGCACTGCCATGACCCAGTTCCAATGTCATGTTTTCTCCGTGAGAACTGAGATTTTTGAGCTGCATCGCTACGGTATTGAGCGTTTCGGCCCGCTTGGAATCTGCAAGCAAGAGTTGACCTCGATCGTACCATCCCTTGGAAAAAATGTCAATTGCCGAGTCGAATATAAGTTCTGCAGCAGCCAGAATTGGTTCCATGTCATTTTGATGTTTCAAACACCAAAGTGCACCCTGAGGAGGTCGAATTAACGCAGGAGCAACTCGCTGGACAAATCTTCGTTGGTAACGTGCGGTACCGCACATTCGGCGTAATTTCGCAAGAGCAATTATCACGTCTCCAGAAGGTTGTTCGAGGGATGATATCAAAAGGGGTGTGAGAGCGCTTACGATCTGCGCTCTCTTTCCATGATTGCCACTGCTAGCACCGGCTGGATCATCGGAAGAAGATGACGAAGGGTCGTTATTGATTTCCAACAAGGCAATGCCGGCAGCTATAATCCCGTCGTAACATTTCGCCATTCCTTCAATACTCTCGAGTTTGTTCATTTGTAAACTTTCAATCACAAGGGCTGCAGCCAACGCCGGAGTCATGTTTTGTTCAAAACGTGAAACACTGGCAAGCGCAAGCGTCCTTTGGTCTTTTTCGTCGTCGAGATCATTCAATTCACTAGCCGTCAAAGTCTCTCCACGCTTCTGTTTTAACTCTATGCGTTGCTTTCTCTGTGCTCGTTTCAAATGCCTCGAGAGCAACATAACTTCACGCTGCTTGCTTCGTTGCATTTCTTTGTTGAGGTATTCTCGAACGATCATTGTATCTTGTGCTGTGATGGAGTCAAAATATCTAATCTTTCGACGATTAAACGGCAATTTTCCGATACTCCCGCCGCCTCCACTCATCGGACCTCCGGAATTCGCCAGGGCTGATTCGTCTCCGATAGGGGTGAACAAAGGTTCCATCAGTATAGCGTATTTTTTCTCCACGTCAATGGTGTTGTGTAGCGGACCATCTCTATCAATCAAGAGTTCCCGAGAATCTATCAATTCTTCATCGTCACCACTACTAACATCCTCGTCGCTTTCGGCATCAAAGGTAGTCGCACTGGCCAGAAACTCTTCTTCTTTTGCTGGATACATTTTCTCTAATGTTTCGGATCCAATCATCTTGTCCACTCCAAAGTATCCACCAACATCGGTAGCCACAAAGTTTTGTCCGGCACTGCTTCGGCGCGCCGATGCTCTACTGGATCGATTTCTACTTCTTAGAGCTGCTTTCAAATCTCTTCGTGCTCTGCCCGGTGGACAGAGCCCGAGTTGTGTTCGGGCTCCCATCCGAATCGCGTTTTGGCAGGTCAATAAGGTTAGACGTGCCGCGTGACAGGGTTTTCCGGAAGCCGAAGCGGGATCGTTGCTATTGTTGCTATTATTGCTGTTGGCTTGCGTTTGGGACGAGTTTATTGTTTTGGTATTGACATTGGCAGCATTGCTTTTGTTTTGTGGGTTGTTGGAATTTAGAATTGCGGAAGAAGGAAGATTGCTATTGTTCGTGAGCTCTGCACTATTGCTGGCTTTCTCCGAAGCATAACCAGCCTTGGCAGCACGGCGCCGCCTGCCGAGCGCCGTAGCTTTCGATACCATCTTCGAGCGAGTTTGCGTCGTCTGAGGTTGTTGTGATACCGGTGACTTTGTGGATGATGAGGATGTTGGTGTGCTCCCAGAATCCAGTGTCATCATTCTGCATTGGACGATGGGGACGACAATTCAATTAAGGTGTAATTTGATTGCCTGCAGCGCAGTTGGTTGTTGCGACAGCCGACTGGTTGGGTGTTACTGTACTCGTAGTTTCTTCGCACTAACTACTATCTTGCTCTATCCAATCCCCTAATGAATCGCCGTGGGTTCCGAGCGTGACTGTATTAGATGATGCAAGCAGGCAAGACTTCGCAACAAGAGAGCATTGATTATTCTTCACTCACTGGTACGTGCTTTTCGTGTCGTAGTATTGGTGGGTCGTTCACGCCGGTGAGAGCTGCGTGCAAATCAAGGCAAAACGCGATAGTTCTCCTTGAGCACCGGTGAAAAAGTCAGCCATCTCTTTGTTTTATGTACTGGTATTTGAGACATAGGCTATTTTAAAAGCGAACACGGCCTGCGCATTATAGATAAGAGTAAAGAGCGTAAGAAACACCTCTCCTCTATATATGAGAACGCATTTTCTCAGTAATATCAAATTATTCAAATCTGTAGATAGCTGATGTTGGACGCTGCGTCGATCAACGGAAATTCATTTCTCACGATTCAGACGTTGCTTAGTCCCATTTTTATAGAAATTAAGGTTAGAGGTTACTGAAATTCGGGCGTACTAATTTAGCTGTGAATATACTTATTTAGTTCTTTTTCATTACTATTTACCGCTTTACCAGATTACTTCTTGTCTCATTTTACTCGCAAACTCGTGTTGTGGCCCATCTGTCGTATCGCGCACAAGTCTTGGCCCTCTTGTCTCTTGGAAAATAAATAACAAGGGGATCCCTTAATATCGGCAACCAAGAGCTGAAGCAATCGTATTGTGTAATTTTAATAGAGAAGTAAATAAACACCTTCGACCATGACCGCTACACCCCGATACTACCCTGCGGAGGATGCTCCTAAGACTACCAAGAAGGTCGTCGCCAAAGTACAGAACGTAAGTCTGTCCAATTCGCATGGTCAACTTCTGTTTCGAATCGAGGAACGGAGGTTGGGCGCTGCATCAGAGGTGGAGAAGTCTGTTCAGGCTGCACCTTAGAGAGTGTCCCTTGTTTCGAAAGATGATGATATTCTGTTGCTAACCATGCTTATTCTCTTCCTTTTCAATCGTTGTTCAGCCCCCTAAGATCCGAAAATCGATCACGCCGGGAACTGTTCTTATCCTTCTTGCCGGACGATTCCGAGGAAAGCGAGTCGTTTGTTTGAAGGCCCTAGAATCCGGACTTATCTTAGTGTCTGGACCATACAAAATCAATGGAGTCCCACTCCGTCGCGTAAACCAAGCGTACGTCATCGCCACATCGACAAAGGTCGATGTTTCCGGAGTTGATGTCTCCAGCATTAGCGACGAATATTTTGCCCGATCCACGGAAGCCGGAGCCGACGGGGAGACCGAATTTTTCATGGGAGACGCACCAAAGCCTGCCGTTGTCAGTGACCAACGCAAGGCCGACCAAAAGAAGGTCGACGATTCCCTTCTCAAGGCTGTCGCAGCCACCCCTATGTTGGAAGCATACCTGGCCGCACAATTCACTTTGGGAGCCAACGACAAACCGCACCTGATGAAATTCTAAGAAAAAACACATATTTCGTTCGAAGCATCTTTATATAAACTGCTAGATCACATTAGTAAAACCCCCAAGAACCATAACCGCGTCTATCTATTCAATGTCGTGCCATTCGATGGAGAAAGGTCGTTTCCAGAGTTTCAGTACAGAACTGTACGTGAAACCGCGTACCTTACTCGAACGCTGGGTTTCGGGATAACATCCAATCCATCACCATCTCCACAAAGTGAAACGATGCGTATTCACTTCTTTCAGATGGCCCTGTTATCACGACGCACATAGCTATACCACCACTTCGTTTGTTCAGTTAACCACGTTGATTCGTCACCATGGCTACTGTTTGAAAGTAGCAACATACTCTCCACACATTAGCACTTAGTTTGTAAAACTACATGACAGTGGAAGATCCCGAACTAAAGTATAAAATGCGGAAATGGTGAAGCTCTAGCTAGAAACGTAATCATGATACTAGGAGAAAAGAATAGTACGCTAGGACGACAATGTTGGAACAATACTGAAACTGGAGGAGGAGCATCAACGCCACCACCACATGTGATTGGGATCCCTTCTTTTCAAATGATGAAGATATTTTGTTTTGATCAAGAACGATAATGCGCTCTCTCATAGTTTATCGTACGTCATCTCTTTCTTTCCTTTTTTGTTTGTCTATATGACTATTGTCTTCGTCGATTTGGGGCAGGGTGAATAGGTCCTTCTAGGTCCTATTTGGATATCAAACTTCTCCAGGTTGGTGCCCCTGGTCTCTCTTCGGAGGTGCTAGCAGGGATAACCACTTCTTGTTCTCTAGAGCCATGTACAACTTTGCAAGTCTACAGATACCTTTGACTCATTACGCAATCACTTCTCATGCCACTGACGTTCGCCATTACCATCCTCCGTCAATAAGAACACCTGTAGCTCGCTATACATAGTCGCCGACGAGACTGCCTCAACACTCAAAACGACTTTAGCTCTCGTCCGGGAAAACTAAAAGTTCAGCATCAGTGCAATTTTAAAAGTATGACGTAATCCCAGAATCTGCTTAATCTGTTTTGCCTGTAGAAGCAAATCTCAATGGAATGGAATGCTCTCGGCAAGAGAATCAACTCGTCACGTATTCTCATTATCGTCGCCACTGCAGGTGTATTACAGTTCGTTGGAATGTATTGCAAATTCAAATGCTTGCTACTATTGGATCAAGCCATTGTTAGTTTGTCCACTACATAGCATAATATTAGCCATTGTTTGTTTGATGAATTGTGTTTTATTAGTTTTGTAGTATATTCGTAAAGGATTCACAGTGATTTAAATGATACAATTTGTGGGCCAATCTTTGGATTGACGGCTGTGTGTCAGCAACTAAAAGTTTCGCTGCGATTTTGATTTCGCACTTTTTTTTAAGCCAATGATCCACCTTGTTCGGCGAGGCCAATTACGGCGCCCTTTGTAAGTTTGGAATGGAGCATGGCGGCGTATCCGGCAAGTCCAAAAGTTCCGAGGATGAAGAATGTCAGAGCAAACTTTTGTCCGCCCGTGGTCTCTGATCCTCCTCCGATTGAGGAGTTGGCTCCGTTGACAACGATTTCTCCGCTTTCGTCATAGCTTCCGGCCTTCAAAGACTCGACAAAGTCACACACAACTTCTTCTTGTGCGATTTGGTTCGCGTATCCATCAGAATAGCTGACGTATCCGCTATCGAATCCATTGGTCAACTCGCACTTGGCAGCAGCGTCGTATAGTTGTTCGCACATCTCAAGAACCTCGACTTCGGCTACGTATGCGTCATCGTAGGCTACAGCATCATCGTTGGCGTTTTCGTCTTCGTTTGGCTTGAGGCAAGAAATGCACTCCCGGGAGTATACAGTCTTCAAAAGAGCATGGGAAAGCTTCATGCTGGATCCATCTCCGTCCATGAGGTAATCATCGACGTCTTTATCAGAATCGGGAATATTACATTCCTCATCGGTGAAGAGTCCGATCTTGATCTTGGCTCCGTTGCTTGCGCACATTGGTCCAGCATAAAGTCCGCTGTGGCCATCATCTTCAGGGTCGTAGACCATTTGGCACTCAAGGAAATTGGTGGCATCGATGTAACCATTTTCTTCCATGTTCTCGATCTTCATACATTCATCGTAACAGCTATCGCAATCAACATCGAGACGACGTTTGCGTCGTTCTTCGCCGTCTTCCTCGGCTTCTTCTTCCTCCTCCTCTTCTTCTTCTTCCTCTTCTTCCTCAACGGCATCGTCTTGCCAGTTGTTACATTCTTGGCAAGCGTTGCACATTTCTTCTTGCAATTCTTTTTGGTATTCAACAGTAGCATCCAGGTATTCCTCGAGGTCGACAATGTATTCTCCAAAGTTGTAACTGCACGAGTCGCAGTATCCGGTGGGGCACAATCGGAAGATGACAAATCGTCGGGTGGCAAGGACCGTATCGGATTCCTCTCCGGCGAGATCGTCATCGTATGCCTTGACAAATTGACATTGTTCGAACTTGAGCGAGTAGCCCGAAATGTCAACGTCATATTCATAGCCTTGTTCGGCTTCACCCTCTTCGAGACGACGTCCGAGCTGAGAGTTCTCGGTGGGCCGAGCGTTTGCCATCAGCTTGGACATGTATTTCGTCTTTGCCGAGTTGTCGCTCTGCTCAGGAGCGAAGGGGTTCGCCGAAACGACGGCAGCCGTAAGAGCAGCAAGAGCAAGGCTGAATTTCATTATTGAAAAAGTCTATCCATCAAAACGAATGACGAAATTGAACAGAAAAAGAAAACGAAAAAAAGACAATACGGTGAGCATAACGATATCATGCAATCAACCCCAATGATTGTCAACACAGAGTGTTCACACTACAGTCTAATACATAGCCCATCGTTCTCGAATCTTCCCCATCCTAACGGCTCTACTTTTGAACGTCACTTTTCTCGCCGATCATAGAATTTCCCACACCCAAAGTTCTCCAGTCTCGAATCGCCCGGCATTAGTCTTTCATCCTTACATCCGAAACAAGTTGTCGTATTGTATTAAGGTCTATTCCCTCGACGCACCTTTTGATAGTATCCTGCTTTTAATGCAACAACACTAGCGATGAGTTACTGATAGAGTCGTAATCAGCTATCTCTATTGTGATTCAAAAAGAGAAAGAAAAGAGCGTGAGTGAAGAATAATCGAGCTGGAAAGCCCCTTTCGGAAAAAGAGACGTTCCCACACTCGATCAGGTTGGAATGCATTTCCGCCTGATCAATTAATATATTCATAAATGAATATTATATTTCCCCCAAAAGGAGCCAAACAGGAAGACGAAAATTCCCGATGCGCGTAGTTTATCGGCTTTCAGTATGCGGAGTGACGGCGATTTCGTTCTAATTTTCTATTTTTATCGAGATCGCCAGACTCTCGGTGAAACAGAAACATATAATCGATAGCGCGAGGCGACACCAATGAGGCTCGGCCTGCTGTCGTAGTAACGGATAGAAATCCGAGCAGGGAGAAATTCTCGGAGAGTAGAAATTCCTTTCCTTACTTGTAGTGGGTGAATTGAGAGAAGCCAGTAATACACAAGAATCGATTCAAAAAGCGACTGTTGGTGAACGCTTCTTTTAGTAGAACTGTAGTAGAGATTGATTCATTACAAATCTCAATACTTTTGTGTGAAGGTAAGGACTCCACGATGGCCGAGCTCCTGCTTCGTTTCTTTACCTTGGATGAGGATGTGTTGCGTGGCGGGTAGTGCTTGGCAGTCGTCATTCATTCTTAGACTAGATGGAATTGGAATTGCGCTGCATCATCTTCGATTGCCGAAAGCTGCGACTGCGTTACTTCCCCATCACAATTTCGAATATCATCTCACTGTCTTTATCAACTCTTTTTACGTCAATTGATCAACCGTAGATTGCAAAAATGAAATTTCTTCTGAATTGCCTTACATTTGGCTTGGCTTCGGCCGCCCTTCCGATTTACGGAACGCCCAAGAGCGGCGTCAAGAAATTCGATAGCATCGAGGCCAATTCGCCTTTGGGAATGAGCCTTCTCAGCAAGGCCCGTAAGCTTGAGGATAACGGAGAAGTCGACTTTACGTGGGTTTCCAACTTCTCTATCAAATTCCAGGGATGCCACCACATTAGCCAGTGGAACGACGAGGCCGATGGAGAGGAAGACGTTCGCATCGAGACCAAGCGATTGATCCGATTCCGTCTCTGTCCTTCGTATGAGTGCAGCCCTGATAAGGCCGGAGGATGTGATTCTGACTACGGAGACTATGTCATCGACATGAACACCTTCCTCGAATCCTACTACACTGCCCTTGAAAACTACAACGAATACCGATGTGAATACACTGCCAATGTTCTTTGCGACTGTGAGGACGGTGATGACAAGGGAGATGATTTCGATGGTGAATTGTGCGAGTACGATTGCTTACGTTCAGCACGGAATTGAGGACATTTGTGCCGACAGAAATCCTTACCAAGATGAGGAAGAAGAACAAGAAGAGCAAGAAGAATTCAACCTCGGCGATTATGTCGAATGCCAACAGGCCAAGTTCGAAAATAACGAAGAACGCCGCCGGCTCGAGGAGGAAGAGATTGAATACTTCATTGGACCATACTGTGCTGAACAAGGAGGAGCCATCTTCTTGGGTCTTTTCACCGGATGATACATGCACATCTTTCGCCGACTCGTACGGAGGAGCCTATGCCTACCAAACATTGGCAGGAAGCGCTCTTCCTTACTCTCAGGACAGCATCATCTCCATGGACTGCATTTCGTGCAAAGAGCCTGAAGACTTCAACAACGACGGAAACGATGCCCAAGGACGAGGACCAGGTCATCGAAATGTGCGAACAAATCTACGAAAGTGCCGGAAAGTGCGAACAGGGTCTCCAGTCAACAGGATACCTCTCATCAGCGAACAACAATGCATGCAACTACATTGCTGGAATCAAGGTTGTCCGAAAGGATGGAATCATCACTCAGGTTGGATCGAAGGCAAACAAGACGGCCTCGATTTTCATTGGTATCTTCGTTGTTGCCTTTGTTCTTTTGGCCGCATACGTTTACTACCTCAAGACCAAGCTCGACAGAGCGTCTATCAACCTTACGGATTAAGAAATGAGTCCAAATACATTCGAATTTTAGCTTCGATTCGGAAAGACAACAACAACAATACTTGACACTAACGACAGTGTTGAATGAGTGCATCACCATATAGAGAATGGAGATTTAAATTGTACTAATGTAACATGTAACTTCAAAAAGCATAAAAAATTAAACCACGACGACATTAGAAAATCAACTACAATCAGTCCTTTATGTATGCGGCTTAGATCGACAGTTTATCATTGATACTGTTCTGTCAGACGGGGAAGAAGATCCAATGAACGAACATAGCTACCCGGAAGAGAAAAGTAAAACGGATACTCCCTCGAGTTTGTCGTCCTCCGTCGTTCCCAGTATTTGGGTTACGAATACAAAAAGGTCTAGCTGATGCATTGTGATGCGAAGAACAGGTTGGTCTCCTACTCTTGGACTTAATAGTTGGTAGGTTTGTCCAATCTAAACTTGGGAGGACAACAAGAAAAAATATAAAATCTTCTGAAACAAAAAGAAGAGCATTCTGGTGGGTGAGATTTTTTAATCCCGAATGACTGTGGAATGAATGAGTCAAAGGGTTCGAACGTCATCTGACATCCCCCGAGCGTGAGAAAAAATCTCCACATTCAAGGAGATTGATGATGATGATCTTCTTATTTTTTGATTCCCAATGTTGATTGAACAATTCTGATTGATTCTGTTTTGATAAAACAATACTATCCTTCGAACAACAACTATAACCGCATTCTTGCGCAAATCGGACCAACAAAGAGTATAAGGAAGTCCTTTCAGGTATTATCGCTGAAACATAATGAGAGGCGTCAATCTCGGTTCCAACTCGCTGCGGTACAAGAATTTGCTGGTCGTCATCAAACAGACAGCCTTTGAGGAGTACTCCCAATTGAAGCTGCGGGGCCAGGCTCCCAAGGCTCTGCGTTGGAAGCGTTTGGAACAACGTTATAAAGCGCACAAGCAATGCGTGAACGATCTTTTGAGCGTCCTGCAAAAGAACAACGTCAGCTTTAACTGTGTCAACCGAGTGGATTTGGACCGGCAGCATCTGGCCGATGTCGACCTGTTGGTGGCGGTGGGAGGTGACGGAACGGCTCTGAGTGCGGCCCATTTTCTGGATCACGGAACAATTCCTCTGCTCGGAGTCAATTCGGATCCGAACGTGTCCTTGGAAGATCGCAAGGTTACCTCGAAAAAGCGGGACGAGCGAAAGTATGTTCTGGTGTACTGTATTTAAGAGAGTTTTGAAAGATGTATTGTTTTCAAACTGCTACCTTGTTGGCGTTGGCCTCATTTCCATCATCCCTCAAATATTTTTTTGTGTTGTAAATTAATAAAACAGATCACACGGTGCTCTTTGTATGTGCACCGCACTTGATATTCAAGACACTATTGCACCGATCTTGTTTGGGGAAAAGGAGGTATGTTATTTTTCTATACGGAGATTTGATTGAAACTGCTTTCGACGCGTCTGGTTGCAGCTACAGATCTGACACAACTCTTTTTATTCGGTGAGAGCAGGATAGCTTGTCAAAGAGAACACGAATTCGCTGTAAGGTCAAGTCCACCTTTTCCGAAACGCGCCTCGTGCCAGCACTCAACGATTTACTGATTGCCAATCCGAGCCCGGGTGCCGTGTCTCGTTTCCGTCTCGGGTGGTTGTCGAAAATGGACGAGGACGACGAGTCGTCAACAATGCCAAGAGATGCCAAAACACGCTTTGCTGGAGTATCGTACGATGTCAAGCACAGCTTGAACGTGTGGTCGTCGGGTATGTGGGTATGCACAAGGTAGGTCATTATTGTTGCGAGGTTGTCCTACCGCGTCGATATTTGTGGGCCATATTAGTTTGCTCAAACCATTCGTATTCATCGTCCTCTATTAGTACTGGCTCCACTGCCGCTATGGCGGCCGCTGGTGGTCAGCACATGGATCGCTCGTCTTCGGACATTCAGTTCATGATCCGAGAACACATGATAGAAAACTCGAACGAAACGATCAGCCACGACGTGGACAATGGCTTTATCACCGATGAAGAGGAAATGCACCTTCGTTGGAATTCTCAGAGGGGGCGAATATATATCGATGGATCTCATTTATCACACGATCTGGAATTGGGAGACGAGATTATGATTGACAACAAAGCCCCTCCCCTACCAATGTTCATAAAGTAATTGATGTCGTCAAAATGTTTAAATAGTTGCTAAGGAATACCTAAAAGTAAAAAGTATACTTGTTCACTTTTGAACTTCGACAAATCGGAGCATGGACAATTAAATGGAATCAATCCTTTTTTTGAAAAGAAGGCTGAAAAACTTTTTCACGGTACCTTTTTTCATTGTCAAATTATGAAATCAATTGTGTAGTTTCTTTCCGATGCAATCCAAAAATGCTCTAGATCCAGGCGTTTTCAGACAAATCAGTTTTAATGTCTCTGGTAGACATTATCTCTAGAATATTTAGCAGTGCGTGGGATGAATTTCGAAAATGATAACGCGTGTCCCTATGCCATCGCCATCATCATCATTATCCTCCAACAATTACTATATTTTTTCTTGTTGCCGCACCGGTGCAATGGGTGGAACCGCTTCGTCTGTCCACAGACTTTCGTCATAATCTGCTACCATGCAGACATTGTCTCCCCGAATCACGTAACTGTGGCATTTCCAATACAATAATCCAACAAAATGTGTGAGTTGCAAGCAATACGAAAGAGCAAAGACTTGAAGGCACACAAGGAAATACAAATTATCCATTGCATGAACTTACAGGCCAAGCTCCACTATTTCTGGCGGTGAACCACTGGAATATACCCGCTCTTTGGCTTCGTTTAGAATTAGGTTCTGTACCTGGTCGTGCCCGACCAGTTCCCCAAGAATTATCCTGCCATCGCCCGTTACCACACAGACGGGTTCTGAAGAAAAGAGGTAGAATCAAGATGGAATCCAATTAATCAATAAAGAAATGAATAAAGGCGAAAAAGAGAAGGTTGAGATCCAGAATAATGATCGCTACGACTCGTCACCACAAAAGGGGTCAAAAGGCCTCTCCTCCATCCAACAGAAAGTAAAACGAATAATTTACTCACTGTCCCGCCATTCAGCTAAAGTCGACGCCATTTGGTGGTTGTGCAAAGCTTTGGTTTAGTGTGAAGAAGACTATGATGTTCAAAGATGCGATGGGTGAAGCTAACGATGGACAGAGTGGATTAGTAGCATCAATCACAAATCAAGCACACTCTCTCCGTGTGTGATTATGTGAATCTGAAATAGGCCGCCATGATGAGAACCGAAATCAAAGGAGTGAAGACCAAAAGCAGATCTAAAATCAGTCGAGTCACGGGTGACGGAATTTTTGTGAGATTCGAAAGCGCGGTTTCAGTTTCGAGCAATTAAGGATAAATCATTTCAGTGTCACAAGGCAAGGCAAACGAAACGAGAATCCAACTACATACCTTTGTCTCGGAACAAAGGCGATCGTGTCAAAAGCATTCAGTCTTTTTGTTTCATTATATCTCGTTCACAGCATTCTAATGACAATAATGCCTCTGCACCGTCGCCATGTCGCTGAAACCACAAAGGATTCGTCTCGGTGGGAGGATGATACTCCAGACGACGAGAAAACGACTTCCGGCCGTGTGACCAATGGAGGCGGTCGTTCCTCCAGTGTCCTCGCGGGTCTTGTGGCTCTGGAAATCATGGCACAAATTTGGGCTCTCAGCAAAGCAAGAAGCACGTCGGTATCCTACCTCGCGGCAGTCACGGTATCCACCTTTGTTTCGACACTTCCCATGCTCATGACACTTGCGGTGGGTTTGGGCATTACTTCCAAGAAGGATCTTCCACACCAGAGATATATTCCTCTTGCCGTCGCATCCACAATATTTGCCAGCCAGCTTCCGGTATTTCTAAGCTACGGGATGGCATCGGCTGGTATTGTTCTATTCGGACTCTCGTCTCGACCGATGGAAGAAGGGGAGTCAGAAAAAAGTGAGACAAAACCAAAGGAGAAAAAAATGTCGGGTCAATTAAAAGCCGTTCTGGCTGTATTCGTGGTCATTGCGGTGCTCCTGACGGAAAACTTTTTCATTTGGGTCGTCTCGGCAACGTACAAACCGGCTCAAAACATCACCACCCTTCCCGAACCCCTTCAAGACAACGGTCAGATTGCGCTGCGGTATTTTTTCAACACGGTTCTGGGACTCAACAAACGCAACATTGTCGCCTTTCGCAACATGATCAACGTGGAGGCAATTCTTGTCTCGGGACTCGGGCTATCTCTGGTATTTGTTGAGGTCCAGGGACCTACAATGGGACGAAATTTGTGGTCCATGGCCATGAGAGGCGTTTTGACGCTTGCCGCGGCACGATCGATTCGAACGATAAGTTTTCTCATTACGGTCGTCCCGAGCCAAAACAAAATGTGTTACTTTAGCCATTTTCCTACTCCGCCCGAGGATTGGCTGTCCTGGCTCAAGGTTGGCTTGATCCCGCAGGTCGACGGTGGATGCAACGATTTGATCATTTCGGGTCATGCGACCGTCACGTCGACCATTGCTTGCGTGGTGACCAGCGTCGTTGGAAAACCCCTGTTCACGGCAGCCATTTGGATGTTCATCACAGATGGATTACTTTGTCGAAATATACGAAGGATTTCATTATAGCGTCGACATGTTTCTGGGTGCCATGCTCGTAAACTTTATCTGGTCGGTGTTGTCCCCACTGGAGGAACCAGACCCTAGCGAGGGAGCCCCAGCACAGAGAAAATTTCGCAATCTACAAGACTCGACGTCTGCGGATGTTGTGAATTATACGCTTCCTGCATTGGCTACTTGGATTCAACTGGTGGGCATTCTTCCGCATTCGTATGGCACCTACAGCTGTATCGTCTTTACGGCCGTCGTTGTCGCTCAGGTTTCTCGATACGGTTTCCAACAATATTCCCAACATTGTCTCTTTTGTTTGCTGTTCATGGCATTGGGGCTGTTTCTCTAGCTTAGGTTTTGAAATGTAAAATAATTAAGATGTCGAAACGGAATTTTCAAGTTAACAAAATGTTATTTTAAGACTAGTTTATGGGAACAACAGCGTTCCTTTCTGGAATTTCGCAAAATTTCCAAAGTAAACAAAATATTATTCTTTAAGACTCATGTTTGCGATCAGCTGCGTTAATTTTTCATTTTGCAGCACTTTCAATCGCTTTTAGATAGTTGCGAATAGGTTTTCTCAAGCAACTTCTCCACGGCACTTAGTCCAACAGGTTTCCTGACAATCGCATCAAGGCCTTGAATAGATTGTACTCCATCCCCTTCTAGTTCGTTGGCGTTTCCGGCCATCAACGTTATTCGTTCTTGTTGATTTTGTCGCTTCTTCGACTCCCATTTTCTAAAGTCACCTATCACGGGGGCAAACTCGTCGTCGACAAGAACGAGGTCCCAGGTTCTCATCTTAAGCCAAACCAAGGCTTCACGCTCTGACGAAGCTGTCGTAGTCTGCCAACCTGACTCCTTGATCGTTTCCTGCATCAGCTTTGTTTGTTCTTGCTCGCTCTTGGGTGAAATCATCAACAAAGTACACGCACGACCATCAATAGCGTGTTTTCTCTTGCGCTTTTTACTTTCCTTTCCATTGCTACCGTCGCCTGTGCCTTTGAACACGGCCTCGCGCTTTTCAATCTCATCCAAGTGACGGCTCATTTCTACCTGTTTGTCGCTCGAGAGCAAATCAGAAAGCACTTTAGCAGTGATTGGCTTTGGTCTGTAGTCATCCATTCCCAATTTCAGTCCTCTTTCAACGTCCTCTTGCGACGCATGGGCGGAGATCCCGATCAACCGTTGCGAAATCCACGGCCGGTGCATCTTTTCCCATTCACGATATTGTTGCATGCAATCCAATCCATCCATCACTGGCATCAAAAAGTCAACAAATGTAATATCAAATAAACTGCTCTTGAGTTTTTCGAGACCTTGCATACCGTTATCAGCTTCTGATACATCGAAACCTTTCTTGACAAGAATTCTGTTGAGCATTTTCCGAATAATGGCTGAATCTTCGATGACCAGTGCACGCTTTTTGCGAATTTCAGGACTAACGGTAGCTTCCTCTTTCTTCTGTGAAGCGTCTCCTTCAGCCACAATTGCTTTCTTCGCTTCCTCTGCTTCCAATTTGCTCTCAGCAGCGCTTTCATCGTCATAATCCATGCACGGTATACAAAACCAAAAGACAGATCCCGTAACACTTGCAAGCATCTTGCCGTCGTCCTTGCATCCGTTGTCTTCTACGGTACGAGGGCGGAAGCCAAATTCTCCTCCGACAACATTCATCTCGCAAGCAACCGAAAAAAGACAAAGATCCAAGTTTTGTTCCGTGTTTCTGCCATTGTCATAACTTGACTCCTCGAAAAGTCTGATACCCTTCGACGGAGGTTTGAATAAATGTTCGTACACGTCAATATCGATAGCAGGAGCAGTATCTTCGCATGTGACCACAAGGAGAGACTTTTTGCTCGCTTCCGATTCCTTTTTGACGGAGAAGGACAACGTAACGCGCCCTTTCTTCGTCCGGTTACAAGCAATTACGAGATAGTTCAATGCACCACGGAATAATTTCGACGAATCAGAAATAACTTCTTTCGGTACGTTCTTCTCGACTGTAATCTCAACCGGCACACCACTCTTCACTGCTTCGATTGCCGTATATAATTTTTCAACAAGCTCTTGGATGTTGACGCGCTCGAGTTTGGATGTCATGAGAGATTGTTCGAAGGAACTCTTTGTCTCGGCGTAAGTATTGCGGACGCTATCGCAAATCTCCTGAATCACATCCGAACACGTCTGAACCTTGCTCATTTTTCCTTTGTGTTTTTGGGCCAATTTTTCTTGGAAATCCGCGTCTTCCGTGAGCAAGTGCAAACTGAGCTCAATTCCCGATAGAGGTGTCAACAAGTCATGCGCCGCGCAGGCGATCAACTGAGAGTTCTTCTCTTGGTTGCGTTCTCGTCTTTTCCGTCTCGAGATCATGACTTCTACCGCTAGACCTGCAAATTCTCTCAAGTTCTGCTTGCCATCCAAATCCAATCCTTCGGGCCATGGTTTGGTATCAATAATACAAAACGTCCCGAGTTTGTAGCCCTCGGGCGTTTCCAGTGGGGCACCCGCATAAAAGCGAATGTAGGGTGGTCCTGTCACCAGTGGATTCTTCACAAATCCTGGGATCCTTTTGCGCGTCTTTGATGATGAGAACTTCGTTCTTACTAAGGATGGCGTGACTACAAAAGGCGGAACTTCTGGGCGTTTCTCTTACATCACCCAATCCCCTATTCGACATGAACCACTGCCTACCAAGATCTACCAAACTGACCAGGGCAATTGGGACATTCATAATACGACTCGCCAGAGCCGTTAGACGCTCGAATTGTTCTTCTCTCTCGCTATCCAAGAGAAGGTACGAACGAAGTGCTTGGAGACGTTTGAGTTCCTCTTCGAGAGATTGGGGTTCGGAATTCTTCTGATCGTAGTTGGTCAAGACCCAATCAAGATTTTCGGCTCTTGCCTCGAGTATAGAAGTCCCGTTGTCTCCCTTTTGGGCTTTGGCTACCACTCTTTCCGAATAACCCATAGGATGGATGTTGTTTGCTTCGTCAGTAGAAGGATCTTCGACTGCCATGTTGGCATGCCTCTCCGCGGTGTTATTCCCACTCATGATACTATTGTTTTGTTGTCTATTGCTTTTCACTTCGTCCTCCTTCAAATAACCCTAGAAGGATAGACAATGACGTCTGAACACTTTCAGAAGTTTCGTACACTATGAGATGATTGCTGCTGCTTCCGGTCAGGAACGAGGAGACGGGCTACGTAAGAAGAACGCAACGCTGTTTTGTGTAAAAATCTGGCTCCTTCCGACAGGAAATCCTCCACACTTTTTTAATGTTTACGTCGATACTTCTTGGCTTCGATTGAATCAGATGCTTTCAGACTATTTTTAAGCGACGGTGAGCACGTGGTAGGGGAGCACGAACCAGGTTAGGAGTGCATTGAAGTTATATAAAAATATTAGGCCTATTAAATATAAGTGGACGTGGGCAGTATAAGTAGGAAAACTCTTATTTAAGTGTCCAGTCGCGCACATTGATCCTTAACCAAGTAGTTTCGTTAAGTGAATGTTATCCACCAACCAGTAACGAACACTCTTTTTGTTCCTCCACTAATTTCTCCAAATAACGGTAAAAGGAGGGGATGAAAATCATGGCTTTCCCCCCTTTTCCAGGCCTCCCAATCTCGCTGTCGGAACATTCGTACGTGCAGCGCTGATGAACGAGGCTCCTGCACATCAACATCGGCCATCGCTCAATACATGCATGTTGTTATTGAAGCGACGACACAGCTTGAAGAGACACTCTCGTCTTACTTGTGCAGTCCAAAAGAGGTAAGATAAATCAATTGGAATGGATTACAGATATAAATTACATGTATATGAAGAATGTTTGTCACGAGCAACGGGTCCTATCCTTTCTCGGATTCATCCATAAAGTTTGGAAATTTCAATTTGGTCTCACGGTGACTTTCGCTCTTCTTTTCTTCTGATCGATGAATCTTTGATGTCGCAATTATATCCATACGCAGAAAGAATTTTCTCGGAACAATATAATTTAATATGGTGCGGTGGGAAGGTCACGAAATCGGGGTCCTATCAACTCTGGTAGGCTGCGTCGGGATTATGCAAGGCGCGATGCCAAAAGGATGGGCCAAGTCGTTCATCCATCGTCAACCCATCCCGGCCATGGCATGCGCTTTGTTTGCGGTCGGTGTTGCTCTGCCAGTAACGGTGGTCCCCATCCGACGAGCCCTAGGAATGCCCACAAATCAATACGATGCGGAGGACCCACGAGTCAAATTCCCAAAATACGAAGCTCTGGAATAAAAACATGAATCTACAAAAAATAGCATCTAATGTTTAAATAAAAATTCGAAACGAACGCTAATGTTCAAGCTATACTTCTTCGATATACTTTGATGAAAATTACAGCTAGTAGTTATTGGATTTCGCTAGATATTCGTGACGCTGCTCTATACTATCCAATCGAGAACAACCGAAATCAGGTCCAACTTGTACAATACGCGACTCCACATAATGTAAAGAACAACGACCACGAACACCAGAATCGAGGCGTTCAATACTCGTTTTTCGTGCGCTTGGGCTCGTTGCAGGGCCGTCAGTGCCCGCTGTGCATTCTTGGTATTCAATGACTTTTGTGTGTCCATGGTTTGTTGGAGGATATTCCCGTCCTCCTCGATCGCGGTTGTGATGTTCGATACCCGGTTCAACTCATTCTTGAGCAAGTGCTGGGTTTTCAGGAGCGATTTCTGGATCTTTTGTGCCTCGGAAGCCGTGCTGCTTTTTAGGCTTGGTCTTTTTCGAGAACAAGTCCTGCCGGTTTTTGAATTCGTGTCGATTCATTGTAATCGTCGTCTCCAATGACTCCTCGATCTTCCCTTTTCGATCGCTATCGATGTGCTGCAAAGAACCCCTTCCTTCACCCGAGTTCCATTTCGTATTCCTTGTGTTTGAACCTAAAGGTTGAGTTTGAATTCGAACAACCCACCGTTGGTGTTTTGTTGAATGAACCTGTTGACTTCGTGACTGTTGCCTTCACCTTCCCAAAAGTTTTTAAATGTGAAAAAGTATAAGGTTAAGGTGATTTCATGCTGGTGAGAAGCAGGCACTCAGTTCATCCAGCGCATCGAGAAATTCTGGTCGCGCGGTTACAATCAGGACCAATCGCTGCTGCACGACCCAAGCTGCACGCTGTCTGCACAGTTCTCCGATATCCAAGAGAGGAACAGAAAGCTGAGTTACGTCCTACTACTACGACCTCGTAGAACACAACGTACGGCGAATGTACCGTGCGTCGAGTGAATGGATTTCACCTTATCAACAAAAACGGTTGAAAACCAATAAGACCAACAACAACATTATCAGTGTCATTCAGGACACTCAAACAACCAACAGCTCGGAAGTATTTCATTAAAACCGAGCAGAAACTCTTACCATGAGTATAATTGAAAGAGTTCGGGCCAGTGGGGGATGTCCGCCGTCTTTGATAGGCGTTGACGCTGACACCGACTTTGAGACTGCGGCGTTGAAAGTCGTGGATGCAAACGGTATGTCTGTCGTGCGTTATGTTTGACACTGAGGAGTCGTATTCCCTTTGTGATTGTCTTGTGTACAGTCTTCTGACATGTTGTTTGCTTGCATCGTCTATCTACAGGATTATATCTGTCTTTCGAAACGACAGTTCCCGCTGATTTCAAGACTTTATTACAGGTAGGTAGAATAATATGAGGTATTTTGGAAGGCTGGCGGCAACATGTGGGGGTTCATGAAAAAGGCGTCTCGCAGGAAAGCGGAATGGAACAAGCGGCTAGAGATCGAGCTTTAGATCAACACCAAGATCTACAGTTAAGATTCAAGTCAATGAATGGGTCTCGAGAGAACGAGGCTCCCAAGCGATACATTTTCGATGAAAACTACCGATCCGTTCGTTCGGATTCGAACGCTCAAGGAGACTTTGAATGGTCTGCTTGACTGAGGTTCTAGGGTTTGCGTTCGGAAAAGTTTTAGTTTGGGATCAGAAGCCTTCCTTATGATTTCAAATTGCTCCGACATGTTCAAGAATCGCTCGAGGCTTCAATCTGAATATCCATGAAGATAGTTGTCTTCTAAGCACTTCTGGAATGTTTGTAGATGCATCCATCCACAATTGTAGTTCCATGCAATTATCGCTAGAAAGAAGCGAATAGGTTTGTAACCTCGAAATGATATTCTTTTTCATTGAATAGGAGGCGATTGCTTAATTGCGATCTGCTTCCACACAACTCTGACAGTCTCAAATTGAAAATTTACATGAATTATCAATCGCGACGATCTGTTAGCCTTAGATTAGCTTCAATCATTCGAAGATACACACTCGCTGGGGATCATACATCAATTAGCTATTAGATGCAAATTCGGAGAAAGTCACGTTGCGGAGAATCGGAAATCTACAAACTGGAAAGTGAATGTACATCAATTAGCTTTAGGTGCACATTCGGAAGATAGTCTCGCTGGGAAGATCGGAAATCGACAAAACTGAAAATTGAAAAAATTACATCAATTATCAAAACCCGACCACCATCTGTTAGCCTTAGTCGACTAGCATTAGATGAACATTCGAAGATAGCCTCGCTGTGGACCCTGGAATTTGGCAACACCCAAATTTGACCAAATTGCGCGTCAGCCTAGCAACCCCGACGATGTGTTAGCCTTAGTCGACTAGCATTAGATGCTCATTCGAAGATAAACTCGAAGCAGACCCTGGCGAATTCAATTCTCCGTGTCCAGTTGTTAGGAAACAACGTTCGACAGTTGTCTTCGTATGGAGCACATCGGATGACTTCGGAAATGTCTTTCAGAGTCAACCTGTTCTTGAATCAATCGCCATTCGAGAAACCCAAACCAGAAATGAAGCCGCTATCCAACCACCTTCCTTCCGATGATATGTAAACCCTCGTTTACTCTTGTATCTCACATGCGTTCTCTTTTTCATATTCTTGTTCGTGCAGCTGACAACATCAAATACGGGAGATAATGCTGTTCTGATCTCCAGAAGATCTGTTGTGCTTTCGTTGGTCGCTTCCACCCCTCTCGAAAATTCCATGCTGGATATCGTTCTACGAAACGGTTATCTCAGCACGGTGAAGCTTTGGATGGACGATATTCTGAAAGGGACTCTTGGTAAGTTGGGTGAATGTCTCTCCTCCTTCAATGATTCTGATTCTTGACTCTATCATTGTAGTTTCTCACAAATTGCTTTCGATTCATTTGAACAGGCGGAGTCGATCTTTTGCTCCATTTACTTAGTAAAATTGCGCTATTACCCGTAACAAAGTCAATAGTTAAAGAAAGCGGTATGGGGAAAGTAATAGGTTCAATAGAGAAGCATCGTATCTGTGCAGACTCTCCCAATAAAGGAGCTATTGTTGAACGTGTCAGTGACCTAAAGGCTGCCTGGCACAAATCTGTCAAACTTCGAAAAGATTCAGCCCAAAGTAGTACAGCAACTAGCGACAAAGCTTCGTCGGCAAAACGTGGGTTAGAGAGCGCGCCGCAGACAGGTTCGCCCATAGCGAAAAAGGCTAAGGTGGAGGAGACCAAAAAGTCGGTTTTTTCTAGTTTGTTGAAAAAAGTAGATCCAAAAGCTTCCATTGTTAATACGTCAGGCAGAATGTCTACGTCGGCAAATGGCGATGCAGCAAAAAAGGCAGGAGTGGTAAAGAAAACCGGAAAACGTTTGAAGTGGAAGGATCATTTTGGTGGCAAGTTGGAAGCAGCCAAAGTTATAAGCGATGATAACCATCTACTTGTTGAGGATACCGACGAAGCATCTGGATCATTGGCAGATCGAAGGAGTCGCGACAGACTCCGTGAGAAAGAGCTCATCGCAAAAGCAAAGTACGTGGATTTAGAGCAATTATCAATGAATTGGATTTTGCGAAAGCAGATGACTGATTTTATCTAACATTATTTGTTTGCCCTTATTTTTTTTACAACAGGAAAAAGAAGCTCTTGGATGACGACGACGACGATCTGGGATCGGAACTGAAAATGCCACCGACAGTGCAACCAACAATTGCGTGGCACACCCCACCTTTACTTCCAGTTCAAGATCCCCCGCCTCCACCGAATAACTCAACAGAAAAGATTGCGCAAACCACCCGAATGGCAAGTGTTGTACAAGCGTCTTATTTCTCAGAACAATACATCCCTATGAATCCGGCACCACTCAGTGATGTAGAGCAAGCGCTCGACATGACGTCACATTCATCTATCGCCACACAGGCAATCCCTTTCTTTGTCCCACAAACACCTGTAGCGCCAGCACCAGCTCCAGCGGCAACTCCCGCATACCCACCTCCTCCACCCCCAACACCCGCAGGAGTAGCAAGCGCGGATATGGTACAAAATCTTGGACTGCCTTCCTTTCTTGCAGGGCAGAATTTACAGGCTCTACAAACGCTTGCCAGTACGCCAAAACTTTTGGGGTCGTTCGTTGATAGTAACGGGATGTACAATCAAATGGGGTTGATGAACCTGGTGCAGACTTTGAGTCAAAACTCGCCTACAAACGGCCAACAGAGTCAAGGAGCAAGCACAGGCTTTCAGCAACCACCAATGGGTCAAAATGCAGGGGCTACTGGAACGTATGGACAACCACCAGGAGGAATGTATGGTGCGTCATCCGGTATGGACAAGTATGGTGGTGGCCAACAAGGCGCATACGGAAAGCAGAATAACTGGCAGCAAGGAAATGCTGCTGGCGGTATGCCAGCTGGTGGATCATATCGAGGTGCACAAAACAGCTCCGAAGGGAATTTACATTTGAGTGGATATGGTCCGGGAACTACACAATCGGAGATCATTCAACTATTTTCACCCTATGTGCAGGTCAGCGAAGTCGTGATGAAAGCCACTTTCTCCTTTGTCAACACAAACGATCCAATGGGGGCGAAGCAAGCTCGTGAGGCACTGAATGGGGCTCTCTTGGGAGGAACACCAGTTCGTATCAACATGGCACAAAGGAAAAATCGCGATGCCAATCCAGGCATGATGGGCGCTTCACAGGGAGGGTCTCATTATGGACAAAACAGAGGAATGGGGCAACCTAATGGTGGTGGCTTTTCTGGTGGTTTTGGACAGCCCCGAGGAGTACCACCCCCTCCAATGGGTATGCCTCCGGGTCAAGCCGGAGGTGATCCATCCCAAGTACGAGATGATCGCGGAAACCCAGCAACCAAGAATTTATTCGTTGCTGGGTATGGCCAAGGAACATCCGAACACCAACTGCGAGAGATTTTCGGTGTCCATGCTCAGATTACCGGCATTATTTCAAAAGGAACTTTTAGTTTTGTGAATACAACCGATAAGTCTGCAGCAATCCGTGCTCGTGAATTGCTCTCTGGAACCATGGTGAACGGGGGAGTTTTGCGAATCAACTTTGCTAAAGAAACCGGCAGACTTGGAACAAGTTTTGATCTCACATATGGAGGCGGCGGTGGTGGAGGCGGCGGCCAACCACCACCACAACAACAACGCTCTCATTATGGTCGCTACTAGAAAACGGAATGCATCACATGCAAATTCATGCTAAACAAATTAAAATCATAAATTGCAGCTACTACAATACTAATCGAGCATGATGAATTATAAAATAAAATAGTATTTTAGGGTAAAAACTTGACCTTTCGTAAAGTAGTAAAATGCTTTGCTTTCCTTTTCTCTTTCATTCCCATCAAATCCAGATCGTGACTGAATAAATGATGTAAACTAGGTACAGGAAGAACGGCGATCTACGTAGAGATTTTTGATTTCTGGTTTGCGTCCGTGATCTTTTTTCTTTTTCTATCTTTCCATTTTGCCATTCAGATGATTCTGCCTTGTCTCCATTCAGAACCTACCATTGAGAAGATTGAAAGGAAGACAACCATAACTCTGTTCTATCATGACAAGTAGGAAACGACCACTATCGTTGACAAACACGGAAGGGGGGAAACCAGCGAGTTCCAAAGATGGACAATCTCCCGATCGGCCTGTTTTGACGCCTCACATACTCCGATTGCTGAGGCTCGTCGAAGATGGAACTACGGATCATGCCAAGATGGCTGCCACTCATTTAAATGATTTAACAGCGAATTGCTCGCCGCTCGTTCTGTGGGAAATACTCGGGCGGTTGCAGGCCTTTTTGGTGTCGAAACAATGGAGTACACGATCCAATGCGGGATTGGCTATGGAAGGGGTTGCACAGCATTTGCCGGTCCAAGACCAGGAGGCCTTCTTGTCACAAGACCATCGCTATTACTCAGAACAACGCAAAAACGATAGTGACAGCTCCGATGCTTTGACATCACTGACAATTTATGATCTTGAAGGAAATCTATCCACCGTGTTAGAGAAAGGGCAACAGCTTGTTGCAGCTGCTGAATCTAGATTCCAAAACAAAGAAGAAGATGAATTAGAAAAACTCAATCAATCCTCTCGCGAGTTCAAAAACTTTTGTGAAATGAGACTTGAGATGCAAAGAAGAATATTGACGAGAAGGCTCGGTCTCTCAAACATCTTGGCACAGTACACTACTGATTGTGATCAGCTCAACAAACAGCTCATTGATCAGGAAGACATTGGGAAGGACGACGAAATCAGGAGGAAACCGAAAAAGAAGCAGAAAAGAAAACATAAAGACACAGACGAGGCACGTCTCTCGATCAGTGCTTTGCTGATAACAGAGATTCGGCAGCAAAATCATCCCAAAGATAGTCCTGAGATTGTATCACATCGTACAGCACAAGCGTTACTCGCAGGAGAACTCATGTTTCGAATCTTCGATCCATCCTGGCACGTACGACACGGATCCCTCATTGGAATTCTGGCTCTGATACGGGCTTGGAAAGCGCACCGTCGAACGTACAACGACGTCCTTTTCGGCGTCTGGCCACACGACATTCTGGCACGGGTCATTTGTGTCTTGGCCTTGGATCGCTTTGGTGATTATTCGGGGGCATCGGCAGAAGCAGCAGTTGCGGGTGGAATGGTAGCACCCGTCCAGGAAATGGCGGGGCAAGTCTTTGCGTTGGTTTTCATTTTGTCCCCCAAGTCCCTACAAGCAAAAAGTCCGGGATCTTTTGAACGAACTTTTACAACACGACGAGTGGGAAACTCGCCACGGTGCTCTTCTCGCAATCAAGTACACGGTTGTTCTGATGGCAAACACGAATGATTCGAAAGGAGGAATTTCATCGGGAGGATTACTTTCTAGAAAACTTCGCTAATCAGGTTATTTCTGGGTTGGAAGATTCCAACTACGATGTCCAGGGAGTTGCGGCACAAATTTTATCATTTTCCTTACAATCCATCGATTCTAACGGGAAAGGCGCCGAGTTGCTTCCCCGTATCGCTCAATCGCTTTGGAAGTCAGCTGAAGAAGGCACGGATAATGTCCTCTTGTATTAACAACACCATCAAATTATTTTCGAAGCTGATCCAAAGAAACGCCACAATAGTATTGCAAGCCGTACCAAACACTAAATCACCTTTGCAAGGTTTGATACAGATTTTCTCTCGGATGAGCAAACTCCTTGCTTGCGGGCTTATATCGATCAAGCTTTGCATACTTGAAGTAATTGGGGCTCTATCCAAAGAACTCTTACAGTCTTTCAATGGGGCCAAAAAGACTGATAAGAAAAAGGCAAGAGCATGTTACAGCTCAATTGTTCTGAATATCTATGAACTATGCAGGAGAACCAGCAAAGCAGTCCGAGATGCATCCGACAACAACGTTGATAGTGATTCTGATCTGAGGATTCTGAACCAGTCGTGTAGAGACACGTGGGCGATATTGTCAGATGTCTCGCACAAGATCTTCGATACTACATCGGTACAAAATGAATTCATTTTCGATTTACTTAGAGGATACTTCAATCTACCATGGGCGCCAGAAGTGACTCGTGATATCTCAGCCCGAATGGGTGAGGCTAACACCTTGATGCAGTTTCTTTGTCCAGAACAAGAAGCAATTTTACGTTACAACAGACTGAACACTATTTTAGGGTTCCATGTTCTTTTGTATCTGGACTCTCCGTTCATCTTTCACTTTGAATCAGCTTGTTGCTTGATTCAAGCCATGTTCAAAAGACAAAATCCGGATCTGATGCGGGTGTTTCAATTATGCAAACAAAAGCTTTTTCTGAAGCTAGAGGATCAACTGCAATCTCAGTTTCACAGGAGAACGAATCCCATCAATTATTCATATTGCACTAGAAAGGCGAACATTACCGCTGTGGGTACTGGATATAGAATGGTATGCGAACAGAACTGTCCAGAGCAAGTTGCTGTAGAGGAAACCATTGGTTTATGGGAGGAATCCGGCCTATTGCCAAGAGACGATTCTGTAGTGGAAAGTTACGGTTGATTCAATGCGTCTCAATTGTCATGTTGTTGGGACTTTGATCGCTGGTGGAATCTATTGTTATCCAACAAAATTGACTCCCATTGTTCGACCGCTGATGACTTCGATCCAAAATGAAGTAGATGGAGAGTGTCAACTGTCAGCTTGCTCCTACTTGGAAAGCTTCTTGCAGACGATTATAAACGTGCCCGAATCTTCTGAGCGATATGGTGGCGCTAGAAAAACATTCCTCAAGGTCCTCAGCAATCTCTGTCGTCTCGTAATACAAGGAAAGAAACCCAGTTGTGATGCGGCATCAACCGTTATTGGTTTGTTAGTTAGCAGATTACAAGAACAAAAGACACTCCGCGACATACCACCTGTGTGGGATTCGGTGGTCACACTTCTGGAATCAAACGTGGCCGGAAACACTGCGGAAACTGCCAATGCACTTCATGTGCTGAAGGCTATTTGTTTACATCTGGAGAAAGACAACTCGATCACTGCGAATATCTTGGAGAATTTTATGCCTTCGTTGGTAAATATCGGATGCTCCTGGGGATCTTTCGCTGAGAAAAACGTCAGTCGAATATTATCCGGGGTTTATGCGCTATTGATTCATCGCTTGTGTTGGATAAAATTTTGCCACCTCTGATTTTATTTCTGCAAGATGACAAAAACGATACCCAACGGAGTGGTGCATGCATGCTTCTTCGCGATGTATTGGACTCAGTCAAAGACACTTCTCAGGTGTGCTCATACGTCAAAGTTCTTTTGCCTATTGTCATGTCGATGATGATAGACTCAGGTCAAAATTTGTGCTGAGATATCAACAAGTATTTTTTCTATACTCGTCAGAGTTGCACCACTCGTCAAAGAGTCCGTACATATCCCAGGTTCACAAATCAACGAAGAGGCTAGCCTGGTAATCGATCATTTGATACACGGGAAAAAACTTTTACCGTGCGAAATTCATCCTAAAATTGCTGACTCTCTTCGCGACGGAAACATCGTCCTCAGAAATTATCAACGTGAAGGAGTTTCTTGGTTGCGCTTCCTCCAACGGATCAATCTCAATGGTGCCCTTTGCGATTCGATGGGACTCGGAAAAACGTTGCAAGCTCTTTTAGGAGTATCCTTAGCGCACATGGATTGTGCTGATAACGATATGGAAGCGAAAAGCCTGGTCATTTGCCCTTCAAGCATTGTTGGGCACTGGGTGAACGAGGTTGAGCGATACTTTCCCCGTCATTCTATTTTTCGTGCATTCGCTTTCATTGGCAATAACCAACAACGAAGTGCGATGCTGAAAGATAAGCTAGAAAGCTGCAACTTGGTTGTCACTAGCTATGAGGTACTACGAAGTGAGATTCCGAGACGCTTTCAAAGATCGACTGGACGTACTGTATTCTTGACTGAAGGGCATCTTTTGAGAAATCCAAAGACAGCGACTGCAAGGGCATCCAGACAGCTGCGTGCCCGTCACAAACTTATTCTCACTGGAACTCCGATTCAAAATAGTGTGAACGAGATATGGGCTACATTCGACTTTTTAATGCCAAACTTTCTCGGATCCTCTTCCCAGTTTTCTAAGGCAGTTTTCCAAGCCAATAATGAAGGGGCAAAACTTGGAAGCCGGAGCAGCAGATATTGCCATCGGAATGGAGAAATTAAAGCTATTGCATCAGCAAGTACTACCATTCATCTTGCGAAGAGAAAAAGAACAAGTTTTGAAAGAACTGCCACCGAAGATAATCACGAGGATTCCATGCCCGATGAGTTCCCTTCAAGAAGATCTATACGCACGATTTTGCTCCAATCAACAAGGACAAGCGATCACTTGTCTACCCTCAATGAGATGATAAATACAAAGGAAGCCTTCCGCATTCAATCCTGAAGTCTTGAAAGCACTCTTATACCTTCAGGCTTTTGTGCACGCATCCATGGTTGGTCAGAGCAAAGGATAAATCGAAAAGGCATGCAGACTCATGACAGTCTATACAATTTGGAGGTCTCTGGAAAATTAATTGCACTGCGGGAGCTCTTGAGAGATGCTGGTCTAAATGTGCAAAGTCTCACTGCTGCTGACAACGATACGTCACTTGTGTATTGCGACAAAGAGGATGATGATATGGATGACCACGAGAAGGTTTTGGAACCAGACAACTATAGGCGCTTCCGATAACAGACAACACCTATCGAACTCATCCGATTCAAGACGATGTTTGATTTTCGCTCAGTTTACACACAGCCTCGATATCGTAGAAGAACTCCTTATAAAACGCTACATGCCTTCTGTCAAATATCTCCGACTCGATGGCAAGGTGCCGAATTTCCAAACGATCGGCGGTTGTGGATAGCCTTTAACGAGGATGAAAGCTTCAAACTCATGCTCTTGACGACCAAGGTGGGTGGTTTGGGGCTCAACCTGACGGGTGCCGACACGGTGATTTTTCTCGAGCACGATTGGAATCCACACTCTGATCTCCAGGCCATGGATCGCGCCCACCGCATTGGCCAGAAAAAGACGGTCCATGTGTATCAGTTGGTCACCATGAACTCGATCGAAGAAAAGACCATGCTGCTCCAGGAACGGAAAATGGCCATGAGCAAGGCTATCGTGAATACCGATAATTCTTCCATGTATAGCATGGGAACCGACCGTCTGCTGGATATTTTTCAAACGCGAAATGAATCTTCAACGTCGGACGCTTCCGAGTTTGAGGATACACTGGATGCTCTGGTCGATCGATACCAAGATGAGTATCAAAGCCTGTCACTGAATGACTTTCTCGCTGGATTGGAGGGTAGCAATGACGACAAGAAGTAGGGGGGCACTACGAGCACAGGTTTGTAATATAATGACAGTAAGAATAACATTTCCTTCCTATTTCTGTAGATGACGAAAGTGATAATACTAGAAAGAGCAGCTACAAGTTTGAAAGTATAGTCGTTCCGATATCTGGAACGATTATTTTCTTCTGTAGGCGTCTGCCTGGCTCCCCTTATTTCCCTAGATCCACTATCCCCCAAAACAATCTTTCGTGGTGCGCGCTCCCACATAGAAAACGCTTTTCTGAGTCGATCCTTCAGAGTTGCGTGAAAAAGTAGCGCGTTTTGTGCAACGCTGCGTCGAAAGCTTACCGCGGAAAAATTACCGAGGATTTCCCGCCAACAAAGGATATCATTATATTATGCTCTCTTCATTTTCAGTATCGTTCATAAATTTTTCACGACGGGAGAACCAAAGCTATTAGCTGTTGGTGATACCTCTTTTGAAACCAGCCTCTCACAGTTCATCTTTAATACTTTCAAGAGAAACACTCAACCTTGTCAACGAGGGGACATATTGCATCAAATGGTACACGATCCATTGGCATCGTTACAACAACCACCCTCTACTACTAGAGATTGTGCAGGCAGCTAGAAGACGAAGAAGAAGCAATCATGTCGGTGGTAAACAGAGAACGGCGCAAAAATGCGGGGAAACGCATGGCCGTCCTCGGGGCGAAAATGGCGGAAGAAGACGAAGCCTTTTGGAGCCACGAGACCTGGGCGGACGATGACAGCGGCAACGAATCCTTCCATGAATCCGACGAGGATTCGGCCCTCCAAAAGGACGTCTTTGACTCCGATTTCAACGACAGCGAGTCGGACAACGAAGAGGACGAGGTAGCGGCAGGAGAGGCCGAAGAACGCGAGCTGCGGAAAAGCGAACGAGCAAGCAAAAGCAACAACAATGCCTATAAGCAGCCAGGCGGACACAAGAGGAGAAGGGGATTTCCCGGTGTTGGCAAGCGTGTGCTTGGAGAGGGCTTCAATGCGGGCATTGTCTTGAACCTCCCACCCGCAAGCCACGATTCACTGGCGTACTTGGAATCGATAGAAGCAAATCGAAAGGCGTATTTAGCTTCGCTAGAGACACAGCAATCTACACCCATCCAACCTGCTACCGCTACTGCTATTGCTACAGCAACAGCAACAGACACGAAAACAACACCTATCGTTAACCAGTCTCTCGCGCAGCCCATAGCACCTCCCTTACCTCCACCGCCTTTGTCGAAACCTGCTATAACAATCAAAGCAAAAGACAAAGTGAAAAGCCGTCCCTGTCCGAAAACAAACGCGGGCGTCCAAGGCCGCCTTGCAAACCAAGGGTGTTCGAAAACTCCGGGGTCGTGGAGAAGCGCCGACAACGCAGGCGGCACCTTCTCGCAGCAGCAAGGCCAGCCGCCAGCGGCAGCGATACCACCGCACGAGCGAAACGAAAAAAGTTTGCCCAAGGAGGAGCTCCTCTTGGAAGCCGTCCACGACACGGAGCCCGAAAACCAGCGGTGGCTCCATGGTCGAAAACGTGTCCAAGACCAACACAACCAAGACAATAACTCCAACGTCTTGAGAGATCGATACCGGGGCAAAAAGGTGGTTCAGAAATTCCATTCCCGGCGTGGTTGTCTAATTACGCTAACCTTTCCCGAAATGGATGCCGTGCCGGAAATATTAACGAGACGACACGAAAAGCAACCACAACACCAACATCCACCGATAAAGCAAGAAGGCTCACCACTGCCTACATCGTCGCTTCCACAACAACAACAATCCAGCCGTTGTGTCATAACCGGGAAAACTGGGAGATACAAAGATCCTGTCACGAAATATCCATACCACGATCTCGCTGCATTCAAAGAACTACGACGTCGACACAAGGCGGGAATAGCAATCGTGACCAGACCCGTTGTCAGCAGAGAGGTTGTTGGTAGCGAAGGCGCAACTACAAAAAAGGCACCCGTCCCAGCAAGCAGAAAGAAAAAGGTGGTAAAGAAAAAGCCCGCGGTTGCCAGTGGTGGCACTATCAAAAATGCTACAATAGTGAAACAAGAACAGGGCAGCAAGTTGCCCTCATCCTCCACCACTGCCATTCCAAAGCTGCCCTTTCAAAGCCCAAAACCACCGTCCAGACCATCAACCAACGGGAGCAAACCATCCAACGCGATTGCGAATGCGATTGCAACAAATGCGCAGCAACAGAATTCTGCTGTGGTGGACAAAATTGGCTTTTCTTGGGGAACAAAACCCAAAGGCACGACTTCTCCGGCATCCCCGAGACGATTGTCGCAGCGCAAATGGAAGCCAACCGGAAAGGTGTTGGAGACAATTGCCATCGATGGAAGTGTACCGAAAGGACTGAAAATTCAACCCCGATTGCCCGTAGCACCGTCGTTGTCGTCGAACCCTCCAATTCCGGACAACACTACAAGCAAACCTGCTCTTGGTCAGCCTCCGATTGTCACCACATCGACGGTGGCTCCTGCCCCGAAACCATTGCCACCAGTGAGCTCTAGCATGCAGGCAAAAGCCCAAATTTCACAGGCTCCAATCTCAACGATCAAACCTACCCCGAATGGAGGTCCTAGTGTACCCGCAAGCACCGTCAAAACTCCAAGCGCGGAAGCTTCCGGGACGAACGGACATTTGAAAGAGAAGTTGGCCAACGACAGTAATAAAGCATTGCCTATCGCTAAAACGAAAGAGATTGCACCGAATGGCAATGGCAAAAGCGGAGATGACGAAAAGAAGAACACCAATCTCTTGGATGGAGGAAGTCAAAGGCAAACCAGAACCGATCCAATGAATCTCATAGACGCCCATAATATAAGAAGTTAAAATCATTTAATAGACAAGAGAGAACGTTTACTACAATTACGCTACCGCGGTATTGATATCCCCTTCTTCAACAGTATACCAGGTTCCATCGCGGCTGTAGATCTCTCCTTGTGCCTACCGGCCTTTTCGACGCCGGAAAGAGAGTCGTCCGTAGCACCCACCGATACAACAGTGACGGTACACGTTCCTTTAGGAATGGTTGTGTGACTGAGAGAGTTGAAGAAAACCTTCGGTTTTCGTGGGAATGTCCAGGGCCAAAACCAGCTCGCTTCCCGCTTCCATGACCTCACCCGTCATCATATCGTCTCCTCCCAGAAAGTTAAAGACCAGTGTCTCAGCATCCATGGCCGAAGCAGCGTTGGTGATGGCGTCCTTGCACGCCTCAAAGGGTGCGTACAGGACTTCCTTGTTGGTGGTTTCACCGGGATCCTTGTAGTCTTCGACTCCTTGTCCCGAGCAAAGGATCGTTGATCCACCCTTTTCCAATACACCCTTCACCATAGGACTCGTCCACCGTCAAAAGGTTGTTGTATCGCAAAAGTTCCTTCGGGCAAAGACTCCGACTTTCCAGGTTTGTGTTTGATCTCTCCCACGATCTTGATTGCGGATTCCTTCGCCAGCTTTACGCCGCCAAGTCCTTCTTCGGTGGGTGCCATGTCTGCCGTCTGGGCCTCGATAACGTTGTGCTAATTCCCAAGCAAATCGGTTGTCCGAAACGGTAGGCGAAAACCCGACGACGCTCCTCGCCATGGCGAGGAGTGTGGTCATCAGAATAATTGTATTCATGATTTTCAATATATTCAATAGCTATTACAATAGGTTTTCGATGGGAGCATTCAAATTAGAATCCTATTCCCGTTGTCAATAGTGATAGCAGAGACTGAAAACAACGCAGTCGAGTTCTTCTCGGCAGATTCCAACGATATTGCTGAACTTCACATAACGTCAGTCCGACACATCAAAAACTCAACCATTCATGGTTTCCCTATCTTCAATTTTTGCACTGCGCGCATTCCACGTATTCACGAACCCAAAAGGGGGAACCAAACAAACTTCCAAAATCAACATCGAATTTTGCTTTGTCCCCTTTTCTAATTATTTCTCCAGCATAATCTGATAAACTATTTTAGGTAGAAAGAATAGATTTTAATTTACACATTACTCTATAGATTCGAGTTTCCAGAAGCCATCACGCTTTGTCCTTAGTCAAAGACGATTCTGGTCGCCTTCTTCATTGGACCACCACCCCGTGGCCCAAAGTTTCCGTAGAGCTTGTGCTCCTTCTTCTTGATCGTGCTTCCAAACTTCATCAAGGCCTCGGGAGGCGTTTGACCTGCCTGCTTGATGACCTGTTGAAGCTCCCCGGCATGAGATTTGTCGGAGGGCTGGAAGAATGTGATGCTCAGACCGTTCTTTCCGGCACGTCCGGTACGTCCAATGCGATGCACATAAGTCCTCGAATGGTCAGTGGGAACGTGTAATTTACCACCAATCCAACGTCGGGAATGTCCAAACCTCTCGCGGCCACGTCCGTGGCGACCATCAGTTGGCAGCTGCCGTCCTTGAATTCTGCAAGCGCCTGGGTTCGGGCGGCTTGGTGTTTGTTTCCGTGGATGGAACAAACGGCGAATCCGTCGCGTTTCAGGTTGTACTCAAGGCGTTCGGCCTCCTTTTTGTAGAGGGCAAACACCAGAATTCGTTGCTTCTTCTTTTGGTGCTGACGCAAGACCTCTCTCAATCGGTTTTCTCGGGCGCGGTCCTCAATCACCTCGATCGTTTGCGTCACACGCTTGTTTGCGGAAAGAGAGTCGTCGACGCTGTTTTCTCCGTTGCTTCCGACAATGCCCTCAAAACCAACGTACAGTCGAACGGGATTGACCATGTAATTCAACTGCAATCTCCTGAATGGCTGCTGGCCAAGTCGCAGAAAACATGGCTGTCTGTCTTCCATCTTCCTTTGGCATAGCAATTGGAAATGATGTACTTGACATCCTCTGTCAAAAAATTATTTGAAAAAAGTAAAAATTGAGTCGACATGTTCTATCTCAAGTAAAAACATACTACAGAAATCATAAACAACGGAACGTACCTTCAAATCCCATATCAAGCATTCTATCGGCCTCATCGAGAACCAAATGCTGAATTTTGCTCAAATCGCACGATCCCTCATTGATCAAGTCTTTCAGACGACCAGGCGTTGCGACAAGGCAGTCTACATTCCCCTTTCGAAGTTCGCTTGTTTGTGTGTATTTTGGAACACCTCCGTACAGACACAAGGATCTCATACCCATTACCGCACCGTATTCTTGGATGACAACTTCTACCTGCATTGCCAATTCGCGAGTGGGAGACAATACCAACATGCTTGGCTTGCGTCGACTTACCGGATGGACGATTCTTTGCCATGGACGAAAGAGCCGGAATACTAAACGCGAGGGTCTTTCCACTACCGGTTTCGGCGATACCGACAATATCACGCTTTTTCATCAAAATCGGCCACGACTGAGCCTGGATTGGGGAAGGTTTTTGGAATCCGTTGGCTTCTGTGCATTGACGGATCAGGGGATTTTCAATCAAAGCCTTGCACGCATCAAAGGTTGTCAGAGGATAGTAGTTCTCGCTCGAGTTGATTTTTTTCGATTCTGCAATTCCTTCCTCGTCGTCCTTGGCGTGCTTCAAAACAATTTTGTTGTCTTTTCTCCAGGTTCCAATCGACGACATGTCGGTCGGGGCTTTTTCGGCAACCTTGGCCTTTTTGGAGGGGGCGGCGGAGGAATCTGCTTCCTCTCTCTTCTTTTTCTTCGAGAGGGAAATTTCCTTGCCATCGACAGAAAACTTGTCGCTCTTTTCGAGGAACTTCTTGACCTTTTTGTAGTTTTCTTGGTCGCCCATTTTCTCGGAAACCAATTTGGCCAAGGCCTTTAGCTTCATGGAATCGGAATCATGCTTTTTCAACAGTTTTTTCGCGGTCTTTAGGGCTTTTTCTTCGTCCATTGTTGCGTTCTATCTTTTGAGTGATGATATAGAGTAAGTTACTTGCAAGCAATGATGTGATCAAACGGCGTAAGGTTACGTTTTCGATCGGAATGAATAGAAGGATTTTAAGAAAGAATATCGAATAAGGTCAGGGAACAACAAGATCTGTGAAAGAGGCAGTTCACAGTTAAATCACGAAAAATTGTTTTCAACGCGGAAAAATTGGTGGTCGTCTCCGTGAATTCCGAAGACACGATAATCGCGGTCGGTGGACAGACGCGTTATTGCGCACGGGAAACGAAAATTGAAAATCGTGGTAGATTTCCGAAGGTTTTTACTTTCTACCAAAATATAACAAGTGTATGTAGTTTCATTAGTATAGTACACGATCTAAATTAAAATAAAATTACTTTTTGTTCATGCAAGCCCCTGGTTTGCATAAAAATTGTTGTTGTCGAGTTGGGCTATTAGAAATCGTTGGGGATGCCAATCCTCGTTTTCCCAACCGAAATCGTCGTTTTCGGCCACGTCGCTTTCCTCGTCTTGATTTCCATCGACCCGTTCGTTCAAAGCATTTAACAATAACCCCAGTGCGTGGGTATTGTATTCCTTGGATATCCTTCCTACTTCGCCCAATATCGATCTCTCGGAAAGTCCAAAAAAGCTTTCTTGTTCTGCCACATCCTGGTTTTTGTCAAACCCCCATTCGCCGCGCTTCAAACGGCTTTCGGATTCGACTCGCTTTTGAGCTGCGATTTCTGCTTCCTTCAAGGATCGATTGAAAGAGAACCTCTTGTAAGCTGCAGAATTCGTTGGCTATCGTCAGCACAATTTCGACCTGTCCTGCCAAATCATTCTGTTGACCATCGCGATTCTGGAACCGGAATCATTGCCTTGCGGATAATGTTCTCGAGATAAGCCATCGTGAGCTTTGATGGCTTCGTCCAAAGTGGATGCAGTCAGTGAATGACCGATTCGAGTTTTTTCCAGCTACCCTCGATGACTTCAAACATGAGATAAGTCTTGAGATTTACAATCAAAGTGCATCATTGACTGGCGAAGAATAGAAATATTTCTCAGAAGGAATGTAGGCCTGCGCATATCCCGTGCTTTCAGATGTATCAATACCTGTATACTGCGCGGATATTTGAAGAGCAGTGCTGAAGAGTTGCACTTTGACGCCACGTCAAGTTCAACATGAACTTCGAATGTTCTTTAGTACGAAATAACAAAGTAAATACCATCTTGTATCGCTCCATGGCATCTTTGTGAACTATGGACAATACCGGATCTGGGACTTGGTAGTCGAACATGAAGATATCAAAGATTCTCCGATCATCTGTGGTGACGTCCATCACGATTCTTTGTTTCGATTCCAAACACAAATCCATCCATTTCTTCTCCAGGACCCAGAATCAGTTCCACTTGAAGGCGTTCGATAATGTACGGAGGGAAGGAACTTTGCATTCGATCCTCGCAAGGCTCCTTCGACGACCATTAGCAGCGAATGCTTATATATTCCCGTCACCCCCGATCCCTGCATTTTCTCTCGGTTGAATTCATTGTGCAAACCATCCATTAAGAGCAGAAAAGAAATCCCCTTGCCCCAACAGCAAAAATTGTTTCAGAGCGAAAAGATGTTGCCATCAAATGATTTTCTTCCTTGAGTGTTTTGAGGATATGACTGTGAACCAATCCCATGGCAGTGTGTATCGTAGTCTTTAATTCATCATTTTCTCCCGTTCTGATACCCGTTCGGTTCAGTATCTGTATCCAAGTTTGTTCTCCATATCGTTTCTATCATCAGAAGTACCCGGACCAGCAGAGTTCAAAATTCCGTTCTGGAGATGCATAGTCCATTGTCCGTCCATCAAACAAGCGCCGAATGAAATTAATGCCTTTTCCTACATTGAAGGATGGTTCCACAAATTTTTGATCCAGAATGCCCACCGGTACTAAGGTCGTGATTGATATAGTATTTGTTGTTCCACAGGTCCTTGTCTTCGACATTGGTTTTCTCGACCACAAAGAATTCGTTCCATGGATCCGACAAGATCCCCTTGGTGGTCCACGCGTACAAAATTTCAAACCACGGCCGAGATGCCTTGAGGAGTATCGATTGGACAATTCCTTTGTGGAACCGTATTGCCGTGGATGCTGTGTTTGTACAAGGCACTCAACAAATGACCCCCGGTAAGTCCTTGCATCCCGTCGACCAGCATGGCAAGCGTTTTCAGACGGAAAATTGGTCCCTGGAGTTCCACCAGCATCTGCCTCAGAGTAAAGCCGGGAAGCTTGGTCTCATAATGTCGTCAGTAAGCGAATGGTATTCTCTCAGCTGATCCGCCAGGGTCTCGGCAAAGGCACGTGCCACGACTCCTTTGGTCCGATCCTGCTGAACTTTGTCAATGTACGATTTGATGCGGGCATACAGCCAACCGGCTTCCCCACACATTTTAAGAGCATCCAAGGCTCCGCTTCCCAAGCGCGTCTCCGAAGCTTGTCCCCTGTACAACATGCTTTGTGACAAGACAGGAGATTGGATGCGTATTCCTTCGTAATTGCTTGCATTGGGGAGACTATTGTCTTCAGGATCTCTATAATAGTATTGTATCCGTTCGCCGTTAATTCCCTGGAGGGAATAAAGGCACTCTTTCAATAATTTTTCTTCTTCCTGTTGCAATTCTTCCTTTCTGAGCGGAACCTGAGCAACAGCCGGTGGTTGGGATGTTGGTGGAAGCAATGGGTTCTTCCGTTGTTGAGGATGTGAAGGCATCATTGTCGCATCTCTATCCAATACATGAGGCGATTGAGCGGGAGTGTTTCGCGAAGATCCAATCATTGGTGTGGTCCTCGTCAAAGGCGTATTTCCGTTTCTCCCGGCGATTGTGGATTGGGGGGTCATTTGGGATTGAGTGTACCTTTGCGGTTGCCTTTCCATAGCAGGAGTTGGTTTGGATGGGGCAGTTGTGGTTGGTATTCGTTTCCCCATTAGTTTTGTCAGTGTGACAATCAGTTTTGCTGGAAGGTCGGGACTTTCGTTTGACGGGCACTCTCTTTCGTAGAGGGAATACAGCTCTTCGATTTCTTCTCTGGCATTTGGTTTGCGTGCCTTTCTGCCGATGCGTCTCCAAGTGGAAGACAAGTCCACAAAAGCACCATCACGAGAATTCTCTTTGGAGTTTGTTCCAATCTGACTCGATAGAACTCGATTGGCAAGAGCAATCACGTGGGCATTGTCTTTCTCCGAACCAAGAATCGACTCTACCAAACGATTGACGGGGTCCATCTCGTCGGTAAAGTCGTTTTCGACGTCCGACGTGGAAATCCTCATTGGAACAGGCTTCTTGGAATGTGTAAGTATCAGAGCGATTCAATTTCGATGGATTGTTTGTCGTTAGGTTGTTCTCATGGACGTTCGGCAAGGGTTCGTATTTTATTTCGATGTCGATGTGCCATGAGGCTTTCAGCCTGCTTCATGATCGTCGATCGCATTGTTTGTTTTTCAAAAAATTTGAATCACGCGTGCGCTTCACTGATGATCCGTGAATGACGGCGAACACGACTTGATTTTGATCCATTCGATCACTTCACCGTCCGTATCTACGTTTTTTCTTCAACGTTTTGACACGTTTCAATCTTGCTTTTAGCGGTAAACGTCATGTCAACCATATTATAAGTATTGTGAGATTCACCTATTCCGAAATTGCTTCCACATACTTTGCACACTAACTTTCTCACTCGTCTGTTCCGACAACGCTTTCGGACAAGCTGGAAAGAAGGCTAGTGAACATTAGCGTACTTTAACACGATAACGGACATGCGGATCATCACGGCAACAATCCTGCTTCACGGCCTCGGAGCTGTCGTTTGCTTTCGTGGCGAACCCGTCGCGATCATTCGCTGCTACGAGTTCTTCTCAACGCATCCGTGTTCCCACCGGTTCTTCCAAATTGAACAGTGGCAGCAGCGACGATTATGACGATTCGTGCGATGTTCCTTGTTCTGGGAAGTGGCCCTGCGGGATGTGCGATTGCCTCGGTTTTGGGGGCAAACGGGAATCTAGACGTGGTGGTTGCCAACAAGGATTTCGACAACGATTGGGTTCCCAACTACGGAGTGTGGCAAGACTGAATGGCAAACAATTTTGGATCGATACGCTTCCGTTGGAATTGACATTAACGACGGAACACCCGACAAGGTTATTGACCGAAAATGGTCCGTGACCGGACTGCTTCTTTGGTGGATCGTACGATATCCCGACCGAGCAACGAATGCGATTGGACCGTCCGTATTGTCGCATCGATCGCTTTGCTCTGAAAGATTCCCTCACCAAGAATTTTCGTGTCGTAAAGGCAAATCACTTTTCCGAAGCGATTGGCGTCAACATGTACAGTCCGGCAGGGAGCTTGGTCACGACGAGAGCGGAAGTACCATTCAAACTGCAACCAAAAGAAGGTTCCCCCTTGACCATGAGGGCAAAGATTATCGTGGATACGACTGGACACGAGACAAAATTGGTTCTGAAAGACAACATTGAACCTCATACCCCACCGGGATTTCAAATTGCCTATGGAGCACTTGGTAGAAGTTGACGAAACCAATTCGCCAAACCTATCCAAGATTGGACCCTACGACAAGGAAGCTATGACTTTGTTCGACTATCGAACAGGATCATTTTGATGGAGACGAAGATGCAACAATAAAGGCCACCAAGGCGCCTACATTCATGTACGCGATGCCCCTGAAAGACAACAAAGTATTCTTCGAGGAGACTTCGCTGGTAGCCAGACCCGCTGTCTCCTTCCAAGAATGCAAGGATCGATGCTTCCGGCGACTGAAGCATCTGGGCATTGACGTGACAAAAGTGGAAGAAGAGGAATACTTGCTTACATTCCTATGGGTGGTGCTCTTCCGGCTCGCGATCAGAGAATTCTCGGCTTTGGAGGTGCCGCCGCAATGGTTCATCCCCAGTACCGGCTATCACCTCTGTCGAGCCATGATGGGTGCTACGGATGCTGCAGCCGCCATTCAAAAGGAACTCGCGCAAGACAAGCCAAACCTCGATCGAGGAGTCGCCTCGGCCTACAATGCGCTGTGGTCTCCGGACAACCAACGACAACGGAACTTTGCTACCTTTGGTGGAGAATTCCTCATGAAACAAGACGTGGTGGGACTTCGGGGTTTCTTTGACGGATTTTTCAAGCTCCCGCTAGGAACTCTGGGGTGGATTTTTGGCGGGCTGGCCGGGCCTCGCGTACAACGAGAACCACGAAAGCTGGTTACAAGCGAATTTTGTTTGGTGTGTCCTTTCTGACAAAGCTCCCTCTTCCCGTGGCGCTCGACATGACCGCGAGCATCATTGGCTACTCTCTTACCAATGAGGGATGGTCGCTCATTCAGTCCGTGACTCCCTTCCTGGATCCTCCACCATCCTACGAATACAAGCCAAACAACGATCGAATCGGAGATGTCGCTGCGAAACAAGAGGCCATGGAAATGATCCGAGAGTCCAAGGCCTTTGCGGAAATGCCTACAGAAGTTGCCATTCTAAGTTCGGAAGGACAAAGCAGGCAAGGTTGACGAACCAGTCGAGATACAATAACTTTTAGAAGATACAATAACTTTCATCTCTAGTACTTTTGTAAATATAAAAAGTACGTAATGGATAAAATGACTCTCGTGTGCAAATTAATTATAGTTGTGTGTTCTTTGGAGACTATCGTTCTCTCCAAAAAGATGCAATGCGCATCACAGTATTCAAAATCCCCTGGATACAAACGAATTGTACCTGGTCCTTACACATCCAGCAAATCGGCTTCTACGCGAGATCCAGGGTTGCCTCGTGGTCGTCCATCCTCCGTTGGAAGCATTGAGCATTTCTCGCTCCACATCATTTATGAAATTTTGGACCTCCTCCCACCGGAGAAAAGACGACCGTGAGCTTTGGACAAAACAACAAACCAAAACACCAGGATCGCTCTGGCTTTCCGGCAGATCGCGGCCACAGCCAGAACGGTGTGCTGGGAACCGTCGTCACCACCGCCACTCCGTCGTTGGGGTCGCTCAGGAATCCACGGTAGGGCCAGACCGCAGAGAGTTGCAAAAAGCTGCAGGGTGCCGATGGCGTGGCCACCCGACGGATGGCAACAATTTTGTCAAAGGGAACGTCGACCTCGATGTTTCCGATCCAGAATCGGAGGGTTCCGTCCGATGTGACTTCTACTGTTCGAACGTGATTGTACCAGAACCAGGCAACGGCGAGAAGATTTGCGACGGTGACAGCCACTACTGTTCCGTGTGCTCCAATGGGTACGGCACAAATGACGAGGAAGACAAAGAGAGCTTCTATAACTATGAATCGAGCCTTGAAGCCTATCAAGAGTGATTTGTTCGGTACAATTTCAGTTTCCATCGAATCACGGAAATCGCAATAGAATCCACATTTGTTTCCAGCAGCATTGACAATTGAAAATGTAATGAGTTAGTTGGAAGCAATCGAAAAGGCAATCCACACTTGCTACAATGCAAAATTTGTACTCACCCATCGAAAACGAAGACGATCGAAACGAGTGCAAAACACTGCCATCATCTGTCACGTAGGTCAAGGATTGCTGAAATCAAAAGGGGGTCCTCGTCCACGATGTGGTTGTGGTGGTCTTCGACCATTTCCTGGGATCTTGTTCGCTGAAGCATTTTGATGTTGTGGGTTGGAGGAGCGTTCTCCTGTGTCTCGTCAATGTCCAGAAGGGTATTGTCGGCCGTCATGGTTCTCGTGTATCTCTAGAAATTGTTTTCGTTAGCTTTTTCCCGTGTGTTCAAAACCGGTGGAATCAATGCGATTCGAGGCCCAACCAATACGAATTGGTCACTCCCAATGGGAACTAGCCGTTTTCGTTGGTTTATCGAGCCGCAGGCGCGTGGTTCCCGAGGCTAGCCGGACACTAAAAACAATACTCATTAAAAACTAAAATAGTACTCATTCGGAGAACAAGAATGAATTTTGATCGTGAATGAATCGGCTGGCTTTCCCATTGTTCTTTTGTGACGTCATCTGTCTCGAATGGTGACCAATCCGAAGATTGGTATTTTTTGAATTTTGGCATGTGACATGGTAGGTATCTTTTTTGGTTGAATAAAGCTCAAAAGCCGCGCAGTCATCGGCATGATTTTGTAAAGAAACCCGGATCCAACACACTCCGCACTACTTGAACCGCGCGCCATTTCTCGATAAACCAACGACCGATGGGAAAAGCGTTCGAAAACTTTCGTTGGGGTGTTCAGCGTCAGCCCTTTTTGAATTCACCAACCTGGCGATTGTAGTCATCGCGGCGCCGAAAATACCGTTATCGTTAGAGTTCTGTCGTTTTCGGTAGCGAATGAAATCTTGCTACGATCTTTCTTCACCATCGTCCCTTGCGCAACCGAAAACGACATTACTGAAACAACCTTGTTCAGCACCACCATATCACAATATACTGTAAATTTAAATAATAGAAAATGAAGTTCACGCTCTACTCATCCATGGCCTTGGCCAGCCTGAACGCAGCATCTGCGTTTGCTCCACAGCAACAAATTGCCCGGACCAGCCGTTGCCCTTCGTATGTCCGAAGAGGCCGAAGCTGGAGGTAAGCTCGTTGCCATCAAGGAGGAGACCGTTGAATTCACTGCCGGTCTTATCGGAGGAGCTGCTGGATTCGTTGTTGGAGGACCTGTTCTTGGCGCAATCGGTGCTGCTGCCGCGAACTACCTCTCCAAGGGAGAAGACGATGCCGGAGAACTCGTTGGAACCGTCTCCAAGTCTGCCATCGAAGTTTACAACTACTTGGCCACCTTGGATAGCAAGTACGAAGTCCTTGCCACCGCACAGAGCTCTCTCCAAGGGGCTTTGGAAAAGCTTAAGGCCCAAGACCAAGTTGACCCTGCTGCCATCGAAAAGGTCGAGAGCGCTCTTGCTGCCACCACAGCTAAGATCGAAGAGGTCAATGACGAATACGATCTTGTTGGATCCGGAATGACCGCTCTTGGAGTGATCGGAGATCTTGTAGAGAAGACCGTCGCCAAGGTTGCCGAGCTCAACGAAGAATACCAACTTACCGACAAGGCGCAGGCCGCCCTTACCCAAGCCGTAGACAAGGCTAAGGATGCTGCCGCCAAGGCCTAAATATGCAATTACATTATTCATTCTCTCTGTTTTGGCTACTTCATCACTTCACCATCTGTGATATTATAAATCTGCAATATCTGAAGAAAGGGTTAAATCACCAAATCGCAAGTCTATATTTCCCCATGAAGAAACATTGGTGATAATATCTCGTGAAGGTCTTCACTATGACTCTTCATGGCTATTGATATTATCATCTCTCGAGTGGAGACTTCGTGTCACAGCTCGATCGATCAAACTCTATTCCGCAAGTGCAATTAGATTTTTGAAAATAACGATATAAGACTATTCTTGCGACATACTTTTTTTCATTTACTTCTATATTCGAAATGGATTGTGTGTTAACAAGTACGTATGTGTAGAACATGACAAGTAAAGTCGCACGACTGAGTCTTCAAATTGTAAAAAAATAGATAGTCTATGCTTTCTTCTTGGTTCAACTTTTCAGGAAGAGGAAGACGACTGTCTCTAGAATGATGGCACTGTTTTGTGAAGAAGCTTGATTAATATGTTGAGCTGATGATGATGATTTGACGCGGAACAGTAATTTTTTTCGTTACGTGCAAGTCACGATTATTTGCTATTTTGCTGACAGCAAAGAAACTGCCCTCGTAGCTATACTATAAGCTACTGCTGTTCATACATTCGGCAGCGACGATCCGCTGATGGTCTATCCCCCACCAGTAGGAGGAGGATACCGTCAAGAAGCATGCTTGGTGGTGGTGGTTGCAAGAACAAGAGGGAAAACAGAACAACAATCGGGTGATCGTCGTGCCTAACGAATTTTAAGGAGTATAACACTAGATAGATGCTGAAACAATCTAGAGGACTACTAGAATTCGGTCGTATATCATTTTGTGATTGAATTGCTACGTGTAAGAATAAAGCACACCAACCTGGATTAGGTTTTTCTTCTCTCTAGCTGGGGAGAAGATGAAGATCCGCATGAAAATTCTAATAGGCACGACTTGATTGTGATTGAATCGGTTTTGCTTCTTTTCTCCACTCATTTTTTTTACGGCTGTGAAGAATTTTTGGTTTTCGTTGATTTTCTGCGCTGAACACATTTGGGAGTCGCCTACCATGCCCAAACTTGATGCATAACAGTGCTTCCATAATCAGAGAGAAATGAAACTATGCGGATTTGTCACACGTAGACGATGTATGGGAAGGAGTCTCGCCTTTGCCGACGTTCTGGTTCATGAATGCGACGATGATAGACTTGCCCCCGCTATTGATCCGTCGTCCGAAGAACCAGTCGAACAAAAAATCGAAGTCGTCTTCCAGCGAGGAGTCGAAGGATCCATGTGGAATGAAGAACCCATCTCCGATCACAACGACTTTCCAAATAAGAATGCCGCAATCCCCTACGGAGCCTTTGTATCCCTGGAGGTTCACGAACCACTCGAGGGAAAAAAGGCTTATCGAGTCGAGGCCTGGAAAATCCTAGAGGATCCGAAAGAAGACGCAATCGAGCTTGCCAGAGAGGGCCGAAAAGAAGGGGTTTCTTGTTCACTCTATTTGAAGGCGAGGTGTGAAGCCTTTTCCAAATTCAACGCCGAGACGCAAAAACTTGGTCCAAAAAAGAAAGTTAAGAGGCCGGCAGCAACGAGTGATGATTCCGGTCCAAAACAAAGTGGCACTACAGAATTTTGTCACGGAGGAAACAAAGTAAAGGGAATGAGAGCTACGATTTTTGCGACCTGGTTGATCGAAACCTACGGGATAGACGAGCTAGGAGCAGGCAGCGGAGTCTTGGACGTGGCGGGCGGAAAAGGGAAACTGTCCATCCAGCTCGCCCTGCAAGGAAAAATACAATCGACCATTATCGATCCACTGGTTCGGAAGCACGGAGAAAAGCTCGATTCTATTAGCGCGAAACGAATCCGAAAAGCCAATGTCCCACATCCCACTCTCCTTTCCAAGGAATTCAATCGAACGACTTTTGCGGAAGAACAAGACGATCTCATCAAAAGCTCCAGCATGTTGGTGGGATTGCACCCGGACGAGCCGACAGAGGATATATTGGATATGGCTCTTCAATACGGAAAGAAAGTTGCAATTGTTCCATGTTGTGTATTCCCGTGTTTCTTTCCTCTTCGAAAGTTGGCGGATGGAAGATTTGTGAATACATATGACGAATTTTTGGAATATCTCTTGCTGAAAGACGATCGACTAAAAAAGCACAATTTGCCGTTTCAGGGGAGAAATACGGTGATCTACTTGGATCCAAAGTCAGAAGAATAAATAGAAAGTGTAATAAACATTGAACCATTGAAAATACTATGATCAAATATGAAATTATTTCTTGTCCTGAAAGACTTTCGTCTGCTGTAATGAGCTTAAACGGCTGAGTTGACATCGTACAGGGGCGAGTGGTATAAGTAGGAATGCAAATATGTAGAGTGCGACAGTATTTTGGAAGTTGGCCGAAATGAAAGATACTCTCAGCTGTCCGTTGTCGAAACGATCGACCGCGTATTCAATCTTTCTGAATCTTTCTTCTTTTCTTGCTTCTCTTCTCAACAGCAAAGACTTCAAGCGTCATTTTTCTTCCTTCTTCTTTTGAATTCTCTTCTCATTGGCAAAAACTTTAGGCAACGGTTTTTGCAACGGGCGCTAGGGATGGTAACAACGCTTTCCATGAGTGTCGGGACGAATAGAGAGCTACTGAAATCAAAAGATCCTTCTGGTCGTGCTTGAGCGATGTCCTTCTGCAGTAGGTCGATAGGGCGGTGGCCAGGTGTTCCATGAATGCCGCGGCCTTCTTTCTTCTTTCTTTGCTCATAGTCGCGGCATATGCTTCAGGCTTTGAGCTTTGCCGATTCCGATAGAGAGGAGCCCAGAGATGTCGTAAACGTCATGAAGTGTTCCTCGTAACACTTTTTGTGTTCGGCAAGGTGAGCAATGACAGTGTCGATCATTTCCAGCATCTGGTCGTCTCTTGGATCAGTGAATTGTTCGTTCCACTTGGCTCGTTCGGCGATGAGTTGCTCGTATTTTGTTTGACCGCATGACGAAAGCATGGCCAAGCAGATCAATTCCAGCATCTCGTCTGGTCTTTCTTGGTCAAAGATGGATGGAACAGTCATGACGGAATCGATGTCATTGTCGCTGTTGATAGAAACTTCTTTTGGTGGCCCTGCTTTGTTTAATCCCTTGATGAACTTGGATAAATATATGACGGAGGGTATTTTCGGAATCGGCTTCGAATCCGAATCTTCGGGGCAGAGATGTGGCTTGTCATCTTCGGGGCAGAGATCTGGCTCGTCGCCTTCAGGGCAGAGATCTGGCTCGTCATCGCAGTAGAGCTCGATGTATGCTTGGTAGAGGAAGAGGAAGAGGGTAGCCTCGGTCGTCATTGTCGTCGGGTGAGTGAGGATAGCAACAGAGTGTTATTTATGACATGTAGTAGTACTTGTATTGTGCAATAAAGTCATCGTTGTTTGTGATGACCTGATTCAAACGATGAACTAGATGCGCCGGTGCTGTCATTTTTCGTGCGAATTTTTTTGAATCGACAGTCCGCCATGGTCAAATCTGTATCATTAATTTATGTAATTTGTGTTTTCGGGAATTAAATTTATGAACCTTTGACACAAATCTGTGTCAAGACTGTGGAATCAAATTTGAAATTCCATTCGTATCGGAACCTCACTAGGTACGTACCTATGTTATGTATGTATTTGATGTACTATAGCTACTCCAGTCTACGGGTATAGAAGAAGTTGTAAATGATTGGCGAACAGCGTCATCGAAGTTCGATAATTCGGCAGGTTGCTCCAATGAATCCCTACAGCGCTTCATTAACCACATAACACAATCGTCGTCACAAGAAACTGAAAAAATCAACATAACGATAACCATCGCCAGTTGCTCAAAAAGCAGTGGTATTGAGCACAAATTCCATCACATCATACGTAATTGTACTCATTTCGATAAATTCTTTTTTGACAATTTATTACAAATTGTTCTGTCATCTATCTTGAGTTCCAAACAAAGGTCGGTGCTATTAAGAAGATTGCAAGTTCTGCACGGTTGAAAACTTTTCCCTTCGAACTTCTTCGAATCTGGCAATAGAAGAATCGAACTGAATCGTGGTAGAGTGCATTTTTTCAAGGTCGAGAAGAGAGAAGTTCCATTGCTCCTTTTAAGTTTTTGGGAATATAGAGGCGAGAGGAATTCACCCAATTGGCAACAAAGCGCTGATATAACCATACAGCCAGTACTGCTCCAAAACACACCTCGAAACTACAGCAGTCGTTTGGAATCTCCACTTCTACAATGGGAGATGGAAATGATGCCGATCCGAATATCGTCAAGACGAGAACGGTAGAAGCAGCGAAACAACTTTTCTGTGGAGGAATTGCTGGTTCCGTTGCCAAAACGGTAACGGCTCCTTTGAGTCGATTGACCATCTTATTCCAGGTCCATTCCATGGTGACGACAAGGTCCGACAGACCCAAGTTTTCCATGAGTATGAAGGGTGGAATATCAAAGATTATCGAGCGAGGAGGCATAAAATCCCTGTGGAGAGGCAACATGACATCTGTGATACACCGTTTCCCGTACTCTGCAATCAACTTTTTCATCTACGAAAATACGCTCGATACCCTCACGGGCATGAGGACGGATCACCAAGAAAAAACGGAAAAAATATCGACTCTGAAGCGTAGAATGACAGCAGGACTTGTGGGTGACGATGGTGACAGCAGCTCTAGCAATTCTGCGGAACTACAAAAACGGAAATCTCTTTCGGGAGATGATACTACCTTGGCATCCCACAAATTTATGGCTGGAGCCATTGCAGGAACAGTGGCAGTGACTGCATGTTATCCTCTAGACCTTGTCAGGACACGGTTGACAACTCAATTTGAAGGTCACGAACATTATAAAGGGATCCGAGATGCCTTCAAACAAATATATAGGTCAGAAGGCCCGATAGGCTTTTATTCCGGTATCGGTCCTACGATGCTGGTTGCAGTCCCGAATTTTGCCATTTCGTATTCGGTTTACGGAACACTGAAAGAGTACACTCTTGACGACGATCTTTTCTACAATCTTCGAAAAATCGATGCTGAATCTGGTGAACCGAAATCGGGGTTCATTCTAACAGTTTTGTGCGGTGCCTGCAGTGGTTCTATGGCAACGTTAATAACGTTCCCCATGGATACGATTCGAAGACGAATGCAAATCCAAAATCTACATGTTGATCCGGAGCACCGAATGTCGTCTGCAGAACAGCTGATGCGATTGATCCGGCACGAGGGACTGGGTAGTCTTTATAGAGGACTGAAACCCGAACTACTCAAGGTGATACCCATGGTTGGAACTATGTTCACCGTGTATGAATGGTCGAAGGATTTGTTGAACGTGAAGCACAATCGATAGAGTAACACAAATTAAAATATTTGCCTTAACCTTTCAGTTTAGCTCATTAGTATTTCCTATGCCTTCGAAGCGTCAACATATTGATCTCTCAACACCCTTCTCATCACTTTATTGGACGCGGTCCTTGGTAATAATCCGGTGATTACAACGTCACTGATTCCAAACAGAGGATTCAATTTTGTTTTGATGGATTTTTGCATTTCCGACTTGAGAAATTCCTTATCAGTGGCGTCAGAGTCATTTTTCAAAACGGCATAGATTACCAGTTTTGAGGGCCCTCCTTTCGTTTCGGAAACAGCAATAGCTGCAGTTTCTGAAACGTTTTCTACAAGGTTACAAACATTTTCGATTTCTACGCTTCCTACTTTGATTCCTCCAATGTTCATTGTGTCATCGGAGCGCCCTAGGGCTCGAAAGTACGGTGTGGTAGAATTTTGATCCTCTTCTGATAAATGAAGCGAGCTGCGAACATACTCGACCTCGTCTCCGTGTCTTCTAAGTACTTCTCCATTTGGTCCAAGCGACATTCCTTCGTAGTACTCGGTGTAATGGTCTCTGTTTCAAAAGAGTTGTACTCAGCCCTAACGCAGGAGGGACGAGTACTAACTCTCCACTGTCGGATCCATCTACGTCCCTTTCAAACGAACTCGATTCAATACATTCCTCGTCCTTCTGCAAAAGCAACTGTGATCCGAGAACAGGGGTGGAAAACATCGAAGGAACGTTCTGGATGAATCAGGGTGGATGATAGGAAGGAACCACCGATTTCAGTACCACCGCAATATTCCATCACAGGAGCATACCCCGGAACCCTTGACATTAACCAGTGAGCTGTCAAAGGATCGCTGGCCTCTCCCGTGGAACTGAACCTTCGAATATTGCTCCAGTCACAATCGTCTGTCGCGTCGCTTGCTTGCCAGGATTTGACGAGAGACGGCACTACTCCTAACATTGACACCTCTGCTTCATCCACAAACTCGCAAAAGGATTTTGTCGAGGGAATACCGTTGAAAAGACAAATAGAGGCTCCATTGATCAGCTGAAATAGAAGCCAGGGCCCCATCATCCAACCAATATTTGTAGGCCACGCGACTCTGTCTCCGATCTGAATATCGTGGTGATAGTAACCATCAATAGCACTCTGAAAAATGACTGGGTGAGAAAGTGGTGCAGAATTTTCAAAATAAAGTGTCCGGAGAAGTCTACGTACCTTGATTGGAGTGCTGTGAGACCAGACGATCGCTTTTGGTTCACCAGTTGTGCCACTGCTAAACAATATGTTGCATGAATCCATGGCACTCCGCTTTACACTCGTGTATTCTGCGTTACAGAGGTCCAAAAATTCAGTACCAGCTAGGCATCGTGATCCTTTCGCATTGATGACAAGGACAGAATCGTGTATGGGTATTTCACTACCTTCGATACCTTTATCGACCCACGTTGAACCATTGTCAGTCTTTTGGAACATCTGGGTAGGAACTTGCGTGGAGCATTCCCAGGAAGAACCATGATCTTCATGGATTCCGATGCGTTTTCCCTCGGATTCTTGAACTATTCGATCGGCATCGAGAACTCGTTCGAACAAGGGTAGAAATTTCGAACCCCGGAAAATGACATCCTGCTGTAAAGATGGACTTTGGCATTGCTTATTCTGCATCTTGTAGGCAATTTCATCCTGGCGAGAACGAATCAGGCAATCGACACGACAACACAACCAGCCTTGACGATTACCAAGGATAAATGGCAATTGATTCGGGTGTCATTGGCATACAAATACCAACGGCATCACCGGGTTTTAAACCCAATTTGTTCGTGATTCCATTCGCAATTTGATTGGAGAGTGAGTTCAGTGTTTGGAACGACATTTCCCGTAGATTCCTGGGCTCGGACTCCATGCTGTAAATTAAAGCAGGTTCGTGTGGGTCTCTTTTGTTGAAACAAGAGTCACTGATATTGAGTCTTCCGCCAGGAAAGTAGCTCACGTGAGCTGCTCCGCCAGCGGAAAGATCGAAAGTTTCGGATGGTTCCTTTTCCCAGTCTATCTCAATGCTCTTTGCACTTTCCATCCAAAAATCGTCCCGAGATTTCGAGGCTATCGACCATTTGTAAAATTCTTCGTAACTCGAAAACCCATTCTTGGTCATTGCTTTAAAAATATTTGTGCTTTCTGCACCGTCCTTCGAAGGAATCCATGCTGGCTTGATGTCGTCAATCCCACTGTACACCTTTTCGTAGCATTTCTTGTGTACATCGAACGATTGAGAGGGTGATAATTCCTGTTGGAGAATGCTCCAGATACTGCTAGCCGACGCATTGGCTCCCGCAGCTGATTTGGCCGTGGAGACGAATTGTTCCGCAATTTTGCTGCTCTCCTTCACTTTGAAACTCGTGCCAAAACGTCTGATCGACATTGTGACACTGGGCAAGGATCTTCGGTTTTTGGTCTAGACCTACACTTCTTGTTCTATTTAGCAAAGTTCTGTTCAAAATCAATTTGCATTGCGGATATGTGTAGTTGCTTAGGACTACTCTTGATCCTGTGGCATCAGCAATCAGAACTCTGAATCTGTGATTGATTTGCTGATCTTGGAACATCCCATCTTTCTCACAGTTCGTCATTCGTAAAGAATTTAATTGGGACTACGTATGTACATGCACATACCTCTCGCGGGCAATGAGAAAACATGGCGGAATTTTAAAATCACCCCGCGGAATTGAGATTTCTGGTGGTCATTTGGAAAAATCTTCACCCCCTTAATTTGAAAAGGGGGCAAGACAGTAGTCAGCCAAGACGGTGGAAGTGGGAGTGGTATGCACGACAGGAATATAAAAATATGCGTTTAGGAATATTATTGAATAAAACTTACCCTTAACGACATAACGGCTATTCGTTTTTACCGCGCCGACTTGCAATCGCCAAGCATCGCCTTGAGTAATCACGATTTCTTCACGTTTTTTGTCACATCCATCACGAAAGAGCTAACAAGAATATCATTCGTTGCCTTCTTTTCAAGAATTAAAGCGGTATTTGGGCAACCAAATTTCTTAAGAAATGTCATACCCCATACGACAAAGTAGATAACTGTTAGAAAATTGAAACAAAACTACTCGCACCAACACCCAAGATGGCGCGAGATCCAGACGGCATCACCGCCGGCGCCATCGACGTCCGCGAGGAGCAGCCGCATCAGCTGGAACCTTCCGCCTCTATGGAGCCTCCTGCTGCATCTCGTCAATACGAAAAACCTACCCCTGTGGAAGACTCTCGTGACGAACCGGAAGCCCTGACGCTTGAGGAAATGAAGAAACTTATCGGCGTACCCCCTCCTCCACCACCCGGTGAGCCACCAAAGGCGAAGAAGAACCGCGGTGAGCCTCCTGGTATGGAACAAACCTTCGAGTCGAGGAAGCCAGTTGTAGAGGTTGATGTTCGAGATGATAGCGATGTTAAACCTGCAAGCCCCAGCAATGAGGAAGGAGAAGAAACCGATGTTGTTGAATCGAATGAAGCGCAAGAAGGACGAAAATGTCGAACCAAATGTTGTAAGAGATACTCGTGAATCTCCAGTTGAGAATAAGCCTGAAGAAAACGTGACAACTAAAGATCAAAAGAAGAAGAAGAAGCGTGGATTTTTCAAGAAACTTTTCAAGGGAGGGAAGAGTGTTCCTGCTAACCATTCCTGAAAGTAAACCGGTAGAGGAAGAATCGGAAAAAACGATTGAAATTGAGCAGTCGGCAAGCACCGATGAACAAGAAATTGTTCAAGTATTTTCGCTTGATCCTCCTGACAACGATAGTGGCGATCCTCCAGAAAATCAGGCTGAGCCAGAATATGCTCTTAGCAAGGACCCTGTAGGCAGTATGGATCCTGTCGGAAACTCGCCTGTTGCACAGGAGAATACAAGAATCAATCAGCTGTTCTCTGGCGATCCTCAAGGAGCAACACCCAAAGCCAGAGCTTGCAGAATCGCTTCCAACGACCCCATCGGCGAATCGTATACCTTTGAAACAAAAATGAGGGCTATTGAAGTCGAAGCTGTGACGCTCGAACTGAAGCAATCGATTAAGAAAACCGCCGAACTTCCAGAAATCCCTGCAAAGGTCGAATCCGAAAGCCCCGAAGTCGTTGATCTAACTGAAGAAAAATCGGTTCCTAAACCAGTGTCTGCTCCAGTAGATAGCGATGAAGTCTTAGTTGATCTTGAAAAGTCTGGCTTCAAAAAGGTGTTGAAAAAAGAACCTTTGACTGTTTCGGCTGCAGCTTTTACAAATGCTAAAGCAATTGCGTATTTTCACCAACTTGAAGGTGAGCCATCGCCTAGAAACCTCTGGCATTCGAAGAGCTCAGTCGCACCACCACTCTCGGAAAAGGATATCGCTCTTGCTAAAATTAGGGCATTTAGCGCAAAGCAAAAGAAGAAAGAAAAGGCTGAGAGCGCTCCGAAAAGTACTGGTCCTTCCCCAGACGAGTACACTGCTGAAAATGCCGAGATCACGGCCTTGATCAAGGAGAAAACTATCGGACAAACATTGCTTCAATATTCGAGATTTCAAGGTCGCCTTCCAAGAAAGATGGAAGCTCAGGAAATTCCACAATCTGACATTCTGGCGCAGCTCCTGGCAGTGCCTGAAGTTGAAGTGATCCCACCTTCAATTGATCTAGAGTCGATTGTCCCAGCCGGAAAGTTGACAGGGTTGGCTTTGGCGAGAGGTGCCGAACTTAGAAAGCTGAAGCGAGAGGGCGGTGTCAAAACCGTCCGTGTAGCACCTGTGGTTGTGCCCTCAAAGAGCTTATTCAACCTTTTTGTCGTAAAGGAGTCTGCGACGAAAAATCCCATTCAGCGAGCTGGTCGGAGATTATTGGCGAAGGCTGCCGTTCCTATCCAAGCTGGTATCAGGATGCATCTTTCGAAGAAAGAGGCGACGGATAGAATGTGGGCTCTGATTCAAATTCAATCCTATTTCCGTCGCTGGAAATGTGAAGCTCATCTTCGCGAACATAAGTACGCTGCTACTATGATGCAGAAAACTTACCGTGGATATAAGAGTCGAGAAGAACAGAAGAATCGACACGAAAGTGCTGTTCAAATACAAAAGATTGTCCGAGGCTACTTGGCTGCTCTTCATGCATATGAGGCAATCTTTTTCGTTACTCGTGCCCAGGCCGTGGCTCGTGGATTCCTTGTCAGGGCTGCAAATGAACGCAAGGCTAAGGAACTGAAGGACATCATTGTTGTTCAAAGTATTGCTAGGAGATTATTGGCTAAGAAATCAGCTGATTTGAAAAGAAAGTCGGTTTATTCCGCTGCCATCACGAAGTTCCAAGCACTTTGGAGGGGCTACGCCCAGAGAAACAGCCTCAAGAGAAGTGTTGTCGAGAACGCTGCTGCTACGAAGATTCAAGCTTCGTGGCGAGGTTTCCAAGCATATTCAGAGTTTGTTTTTACTCTTGTTGATATCTTGATCGTGCAAAGAAGTGCCCGTCAATGGCTGGCAATTCGGAAGACAAACAAGCTGCGTCAAGAGAGAGCTCAGATCGTTCTGGTTCAGAGTGTTGCAAGACGCTACTTGGCGAAGAATGAACTTGATGCGAGACGAAAACAGCATGAACAAAACATGTCGATCAAGCGCAGACAGGACTTGGCAGCCACAGCTATTCAGAAAACTTGGCGTGGCTTCTGGGGATTTTCGCACTTTGTAATTGTCAAATACGAGACTACCCGCATTCAGGCATTGATGCGTGGAAAGCTTGAAAGGAATAGGTTCAATTTGCAACTTGGTTGCGCAATTATCATTCAAGCGGCTGCGAGACGCTTCCTGGTGCGAAAAGCAGCAGTCAGTAAGGTGGTCGAGAAGGCAGCGTTCGAAGCACGAGTTCTTGAGTTGCGAGAGAGGAATTCTGCGATCCACATTCAATTTTGGTGGAGAATCGTACTGGATTGGATGAAGGAAAAGAAGGCAGCTCTCGTCATTGAAAGATTTTTCATTTTTGTAAAGAGTGAAGTTGATCGCGAACTCCGCAAGATGGAGCGAGAGAGGATCATGTTGAAGAAGAACCGGAAAAAAGTCAAAATGAATCCAAAACTTGACAAACAATGGGTGGATAAGGAAGGTGCATTTTCGCCACTCCCAGTCCTCAAGAAGCCCCCTGCCATCAAGAAAAATTCGCGCAGTCAAAGTGCACCTGGCCCACGACCTCCACAAAAGAATTTGGTGGTGAAGGATACCAGAAATTTCAACAAGTCGTTCCAAAATCGCGACGATTTCGGCTTCCTGGATGATATGGATGCTCCACCTGCGATTTTGAATCTAGCGCCAAGCTCTGATTTTTCGATGGTATCGGGCATCACAAATCCACAATTTTCAGGAGTTAAACCGAACTCCGAAGAAGTGTACCACGAAGTTAGGGCTCGGTCTAAAAATGAGAAACCTAAGCGTCTAAGCACAGATGATTACATCAAGAAGTACAGTGGCCTGAAGACCGCTCCCAACAAGAGCGTTTCAAAATCTCAATCGCACTTTTTCTCTGACGAAAAAAGTTCGGGACAAAGAGAAAAGAAGAGGCAATCGTTTGACGGTTCAACTTTGTACAGACAAGGTAAAGTTTCTTCAACGCCCAGAGATTATTCCCTCTATCAATCAGAAACTTCCGAAGGCTTTGAAGTTCTCGGAAAACCACCCACTCCTCGAAGAAGTCCTTCGAAGCCTATCCGAAGTAGTTCAACTCCTCGAAATAGATCAACTCCTCGAAACGGACTAGCATCACTTTATCAAACAGAAAGTTCCGAAGGCTTCGAAATTCTCGGAAAAGCCACCCACTCCTCGAAGAAGTCCATCGAAAAGAAGTCCATCGAAGGGCGTCCGAAGCGGTTCAACTCCTCGAAATGGGTCAACACCTAGAAACGGTTACGACGCCTCGAAGCGGCTCAACACCCCGGAATCGAGGTCGCAAGGAAATGTCTTTCAGTCACATGCTCCCACCGACACCAACGAGGAAAAAGACAGCAGTGATCTTAGCAGTCGGCAACCGCTCTCACAGAATGTTCAACGCCAGTCGAACAGGAGAAAACAATGTACATCCCACCAAGACCAAAGATGTCACCAAGAAAAAATCCAGTCATGGTTATGAAGAGTATGCCTGACTTCATGGATGACAATACTTTCGAAGAAGCGCATGAAATGATGCTGCTCGGAGATGACTATGGTGAAGTTTAATCACAAATTAATTAATGTTATTTGAGTTCAATGTTATTTTAACATAATAAAGAGTAATTATTTCTGAAAAAAATATGTTGCGAATCCTATGTAGAGCGAATGTTTCAGTTTGGTAGACTCTAAATTAATTCAATCCTACACGATGAATGATATCCAAAAGATTGCTCGTCAAGCACTACGGCCTGCTTGTACTCAGTCAGCTCAGGCAAGTTAGAGTTTTTGAATAATCCATAATCTAGTTCTGCAAGATGTGTTGATCTGAACGTTTGTTCCGCAATCCGAAGATACGTATATAAAGCGTATCTATCCTATAACTATCCGTTTCAGTTCGTGCCTAGAGCATCGGAATTAGACCTCATTTACCAGGCAACAGTGTCGACAGGACAGCTATTCTTTCTCTTTTTTGGCATCTTCCTTTTCGTTCGAATGACTTTCCATGATTTTGTCCATTTCTGCGTCTCTACCTTCGCTTTCAAATTTCACTAGTTGATTCGTTTCGATCCATTGGATGAGTTCTTGAACTGTGAAGACACCATCCTTGTTTTCATCCATCTCGTCGGCGAATTTCAAGTGCCTCTTCGAACGACAAGTCCTTCTTCAATACCTGAACAAGCACATCAGCCATCTCCTCTCGGGACAAGATACCATCCATATCCTTGTCGAGATAGTGCATCTTGTCACCGATCTTTACCTCGATATCAGAAAGCTGAGTCTCAATCTTGTCAACCATGGACTCGATCCTCTTTTTCAACCTCGCCACAACAGGATCTTCGGGATCTTCCTCAGGAACATCTTCTTCAACAGTCTCTTCAGCAACATCCGCCTCATCACTCTCAGTCTGTTCGGTTGCGCTGTCCGATTTGGACTCTGTTGTAAATGTGGTAGATTCTTCGGCCTCCTTGGCGGCTTCCGATTCCATCTTTTCGATGATCGACGCTGCTGCCTTATCGCTATCCATGCTTTCAACAGCCGATTCGTCGTCCAACGTAGACACGGACGTGTCTTCTGGTTCTTCGGCTTCTTCTTCTTCGGCCTCGTCCTCCTTTTCCATTGCTTTTTTGATTTTGGATAGTTGTTCTCTCTCCTTGACGACGGGATCTGCCGACAGCAATTGCGAGATGGATTCCATTTCTTCGGGCGATAGTTCGCGTTCGCCAGCGTCAACCTCTGAGGCTTGTTCCTTCAACTCCTCTTGCAATTCTTCTACCTTAACATCGATAGCGTCTAATATCTCTTCCTTTGTGATCTTTCCTGCGTCATCCGAACTCGACGAGACCGCCTCGATGGTTTCCGTTTCGGGTGCTATTGTCTCCACATCTTCCTTCTCTTTCTTTTTGGTCTTTTTGGCATCTCGCTCGGCTTGTTCCTCTTTGATCTTTTCGTTCTGGTGTGTGACTACCTCGAGCTGGATTTTGCGCACGTCCGGATCGGATTTGAATTCTTCCGACTGTGGCCACCTGGAGGATAACCTCGTTCAAAACCTCCTTGTCCATTCCGCTGATAGCATCCGCAAGACCCGTAACGCTCTGAGCTTCGTCGCTGGCCGCTGCCTTGGCGGGAGAAATGATCTCCTCCTTGCAAAAAGAAGGTTCGGCTCATGATCAAAAGGGATATCGGGACGTTTTTGTTGACGCTCAGATCCAGCCATTGCTTGAAGCGACCTCTTGTAAGGCTTCTCGGCTCAGCCCCGTGGATCGCATTCCACGATCTTGGCACGCCTCGCGCAATTCCATTTTGGTCAAGGAATCAATGCCCTCCCACAAGATCCGTTGGTCGTCTTCTTTCAACATTCGAATGTTGTGGCGCAACTGAAATCGCAAGAAGGAATCCGAACCATAGGGAGCAACCGGACATGTATCGACACAAGTTGATGAGCTGCATTCGTGGCATGTTGTCCAGGGTCAAATCGTCCTGGAAATAGTTTGCGTATTCGATAATGGCATCGGGAGGGATCATTTCTCCCTTGCGCGCAAGATCGAGAAATTTGAGCATGTCGGCAGCCGATTTCTCTTGCTTGCTGGCGATGGAATCCGCGGGTTCTTCGTCTCCGTCTTTGCGATTCGCAGCGATGCGTTTTTGTTCGTGTGCCAATTCTTCCATGGTTCCTGAAAGCAAGTAAATTATAAAATAGAGCCAGTTAGTGCGTGTGATACGATGCAATCAAGGCAAAAATTCCGACAGAATTTTTTTTTACTTACTCTTGGAAAAACTCGGCCATTGCAATCCTAGATTTCAGTTCTCGTTTCATGTTTTCTTCGTTTTTTAGGGAATCTTGAAAGGTGCTGGGCAGCATGTTTGGGAAAATCTTGAGCGCAAAGGGCAGGGCAAACTCCATGAACGGGATAATGAGGAACATGGACATTGGAACCAATCGGAACAAGTCGGAAACCGTTCGAAGCAGCTGCTTGCGTTCTCGTCGTGTGAGCGTCGATCCCTGTAGTGTTTTCTTGAGCAAATTTCGAGCTGTCTTGACATCGGCCATTAACAGCTATTGTTGGGAAAGCAAGTAACGACAAATGAAGCAGCGTGAGAAGGATACATTCCAAATTTCGACAAATGTTTGGCTATACTGCATTCATTCGCGCGGAATATCCATTGCTTTTGCTCCAACAACAACAGTATTACTCACCTTGATTCCCACCCAGTAATGATCCACCTCTTTTCGTATGGTTTCCTTGAGCCCAGCAATTTTTTCTCGTCGTTCCTTGGCATGCGTCGCGAAAAAGACCAAGTTGCCCGGCAGGTGAACCACGAACCGAACCGTGCTTTTGGTGATCCACACCGTCATATCGTAGGTTCCCTTGGCAATCTTGGACAAATCAATCGCCTGCCAAAGGATTCGAGGACGTGTTGGGAGCGGATTTTGGAATGGGGATCTTGGCCTTTTTCAATCGCTGGCTTCGCTTGCTCTCTTTATCGGAGGAAGGAGTCGACGAGAAAAACACCCTAGATTCGTGCTGGGGGCTGTAACGAATCTTGGATTCCCATCGTCCGTTGCGGCGATTCCGTGATGAACCATAATAAGTCGACATGCGAATTGGTGGTAACACCAAGCTTGAATCGTTGTGCTGATTCAATGCATGAAAGGAGTATCCCCTCTTTTGCAGTGACGACAAGTGGCAATCGAGTCGTAACAAGAGAGCAGGTTCCGACGACGACGATGAATCATCCTTTCTGCTTGTAGTGGTAATAATTCGTGGCCCGACAGACGAAGAGTAGGCTCTCAGCACCGTGACTATCGGATCATTGGCGAGGGGAATGGCACCGTTATCCTTTAATGAGAGCAGGAGCCCGTTATTTCGCCGGTAATAGGAGAGCCGACGCTTCCCATCGTCTTGGATTACTTTCCTCACTGCACTCCCGAGCATGGTCTATGTTGTATTGTGGTGTAGTCTATTTTGTTGTATTGTCGGCTCGTACCTCTAGAGTAGTAGTTTCATGAGAGTCTAGTACGGAATTCTATGATTCTCGATCTCGATTGGGATGGCTACGATTGATCTCCAACCAATAGCCGTAATTGTAATGAGAAGCAGTTTCGATGATGGCCGAAACCCGCAGACAACACGTGCACTTCATGAAATAGATGGAACGGATAAGAATTTTGGGAAAGTGAAGGATATCTGATCAAAAACAGACGGAGAATCCACGTCGTTCGCCGGCATCAGGCAAGACTGGCCAGTCATCAACCATCAGAGAAGCCTACCGTTGGATACTAGCTGGTACGTAGGACTACTACTGTATGTATAGTATGTATGTACACAGAGTAATAACATACGTAGTTTGGTAGAAATGAATTTCAAAATTTTAAAAAATTGTAATTTGCTTTTAAGTGTCTTTGTTTCAAGTAAAGTCTTCATCATCGTCGTCATCGTCGACATCGACGTCTTCGAATTCAGCCTCCTCGTCAAAGTTGTCAATGTCGTTGACGCAGGAATCGCAAAGCCAGTGGTCGAGCTTGGCCTTGGGCGTTAATCTAGGATCGCAGCATTCGTGGTGCTGAACGTTTGGACAAAGATCGCAGCACAACAAATGCCCTCCCTCGTTGCAGTGGTAACAATTGTCGCTGTAGTTTCCCTGGAAGGCTTTGTAGCCCAACACGATGGAACGCTCCCAGTACTGGTTCATGCGTTGTCCTTCCGCGGCGTCATTGGACTTTTTTGGCGGGTGTTTCGTTTAAAGACTGGGCTATAATGTCCGATAATGCCGCATCCAATACGTAAATGTGAAGGTACAGGGCCGAGAGATCCAATCCCATTATCGTGTAAGGCGTTGACCAGCCGCTATCCTTTCGACTCCACCAAGCAGGGAGTTTGGATCGCTGGATGGAGGCGACGAGACACAAAAAGGCCTGTGCCAACATGTCTTGACAGGTGCATTCTTTGACGAAATCCTTCCACAAACGGTAGTTGGTGTTGGTGTCAAAAATTCGAAACGAAGAGAGCGGATCTTCCCACAGCGGCACGTCGACAGACCTTTGTGGAACCTTCATGGATGCCGGGACCAAGGCTGCAATCTTGAGAAGGAGGGACTTTGCTTCACCGAGTCGTCCCGGCATGCTCGTATCCGAGGAGGCGTCTTCGACAAGACATACGTCGCTCATCAACCTACAGCCCAGAGTTTGCTTCTTGTTCCCGAACCGTTCAAAAGGGAGAGAACAAAGGGAACATTCATGGCAGCGCTTTCCATTTTCGACGGAAGGTTTTATGCCCAGGGACCGTTCTTCGCAGGTATAGTTATAACATGATGGATCAGATTCAAGGCGCAAAGAGTCGGCACAGCTCATTCCTACTGTGTTTGACGGTTCTCTCCTGATATCTTGGCGGTTGGCGTCTTGAACATTGGGTGTTGCGGTGTGTGACCGATCCCCATCTTGCGGCCCGTCCAACACAGCAGTTTCTTCTGGCTGTTCCTGCTCTTCTTGCTGATTGTCAGAAGCTGTCTTTCTTAGCGTAGCTCTCTGAAATTCTTCTTTGTAATCGCCAGGTAATTTTTTCTGCGAACCAAGTTTCGCAATGACTCTTGCTTCTTCGCAATCGTCGTCAATATTTACTACCCAAACCTCGTCGGACTCGGACTGGACCATTTTGGCTTGTTCAAAATAACCTGTACCAGACAAATAGTACGCTTCGATTTCAACTTTGTCAGGTATTTCTTCGTCACGGATATCCGCGTCAATACAGTTTCTCGCGAAACCGACAAGGAGTGTGTCATCGCAAACGGATCCTTTGCTTGTAGTCTGCACAAAGGTGTAGACTGCGATTCCCTTCCACTGATTTCGCGGAACATCGCAGAGATATAAATAGTTGCCATTCGTAGAATCGTTTGTTTCATCTGCATCACTGTTTCCTCCGCCGCGTATACGCCAAGAAAAATTACCAACACTGCCATTCTGTTGATTTACATCGTCTTCGCCTTGATGATTCATTTCGTTCATCACTAAGAGGAGAGGTTCGTCGGTTTCGATAATGGGTTCAAATTCATCGTCTACGAGGTTCACAAAGTTGTCATTATTTTGCACTTCTCCACTTTGACGAGATTCTCGACCCTGATTCCCCGAGTTTACGCTTCCCTGAGGTGGGACCTGGCTTCCATTGTGATCATAACCTCTTTCTTGGTCATTTCTCTCATGCTGATAATTGTTGCTGTATCCATTATTTCTGTCCTGATTAGGATACGACATACGGTGATTTAGCAACAGTTGTTGTCCTTGCGGACTCGGCTGAGAATAATTCCATTGTTGATATTGATACTGGTATTGATGCTGCTGCTGCTGTTGTTGTTGTTGTTGCTGGTGGTGGTGGTGGTTGAGGTGCTTCTGACGCTTTTGGTCAGCGTCAAATAAAATCTCTATTTGCCGATCGATTGGAAGTGCCCTTACTGGAGCCGTATACTCGTAGGTTGCGCCATCCTTTTGTTCCCGTAAAATAATCGGCCCTGTTTCGGGATATGTTTTGCAGGTCATTCTTTCATAGTCCAAATCCACAATAGTTTGAAAATATTTACCTTCCACAGTAGGAATGGTAAGAAGCTGTTCTGCTTGCCAAGAGAATATAATCCTGATCTGCTCCTGGATAGTGGGCAAGTCGTATCGTGGCATCAGCAGCCGTGCTCCAAGCTTCCAGGTTCGATTGTCCAGACATGCAAGGAAAACAGCAACTTCGAGGGCCGTCAAAATAGTTCCATGTTTTGCCGCGCGGTACATATCAATATGCCTGACAGGGTGACGATTGGTGGATGTCCGTCGAATAGCTTGAATCAAGCTGGCAATTTTTCGAACGGCATCCGGGTTGACAAAACGCGATGACACATTTTGACCATTGGCCCTGTTCAATGCAATAGTCCTTCGAGGAGCAACTGGTCTTTGAGGAGCATGTTGAGAAGGGGGCCCGGGATTAATAGTTCTCGTGTGATGCGAAGGAGGCAGACTATTTTGACGACCGCCCATGTTCGATACAGTTGATATCTGAGGAGCAACTGGTCTCTGGTGAGGATGCTGCGTAGAAGTTATCGACCGGGAATTTCCCACACGAGGCGAAGGCAATGGCCTGTTTTCACCACCTCCCCTGTTAAATTCTAAATTTCTCTGCGATGCAACGATTCCAGAAGTTCTCTGACGAAGAAGCTGTATAGGAAGTTCTGGGCGAGAAGTTGACATTCCAGATCGAGCATCCCGATTATCTACTGCAGACGGCCGCTGAACAAACAATGTAGTTGAACATCGCCTGATTTTGGCACTCTTGATTGTCCAAAGTAGTATTGAAATCTCGTCAAATCGGTCTACATTTCTTGGCAATCGGATTCTTACATTTGGTGCTCCCAGGATTGAACAAACCATGGAAGAGATGTCCAAAAACTGCGAGAAACGTACACCATTTATTGATTCAATGATGTCGTGAGTTCGCAGACCAGATCTATACGCAGGGGAGTCGTGTCGAACTCTGCCTACTCGTAATATGTGTTCTTTCGCCCATCTCATTATTTCAAATCCCCACCCAAACATATCGGTAACTCCTAGATTTGGCTCTCGATTTGACAGAGTAAATATCCTCATAGACCCTCTCTGTGAGCCTCGAAATGGGGAAAGTTGCGGAGGATGCAATGCCTTCAACAGATCTTGTTTGCTTCTTTCGTCACTGAAAAAGAAATCAGAATAGTACAATTTATACGCATTTTCTGGGATATTTTGCACCTTCAGAATATTCCATGAGGCTTCCATGGGGTTGATGGGGAGGAATCCACGTACTAAATGCGATGATCCAAACTTCAGGGACTCAGAGTTTTCTTCACGTCGCATAATTTTCCAATTTGACCGTCCTTCGTGACATCCAACTGTATCAATTCGATCACAATTTTCATCGATATCTAACAGTTCTCGAAGTGTTCCACCTGCTAGGTCACCTTTCAGAAGAGTTTCAAGAAGTTTGTCCTCGATTTCGAGGGCAAGATCGATAGATGGTGAAGAGGATTTGGTCAAATCGATTTTAAACTGACTTGATACCTGTCCAAGTAAATGTGGCGAAATAGATGACGCTGTACACACTTTTTGAACTGTTGCATGATCGATTGCAAGGCGTATTTCGCTGCTCTCGTGCATTTTACATCGTAACGCCGTGGGCGAATACCTTGCCACCCCCTGTAGATTCAGAACATCTAACGACATCCAAGACGAACCAAAGTTTTCCCCCGCGTCCTCATTTCGCATTTTACATCGCTCAAGCAGGAAATGTTGTTGTTGTGAACTGATGACTGGTAACAGGTGATATATACCATCGTTTCCGCTGAATTGGTCGTACTGTTCCTTTTGTCGGCCTCTTACCACCTCATCATGATGATTGGATGGTAAGTACGACGCAACAACGAATTCAACCGGTCTATTCTCGTGATAAATATGAACGATTTTTGATACATGCTCTACCAATGGGTCACTTGGAAGGACCAAAAATGTTTTCCCAACCAAAGAAGCGTTTCTCAAGTACTCGATCATTGCCTTTCCAGCTTTTTCCACCTCTACTCTGTCGACAGCACCGATTTGCTGATACGGCGTTCTTGACGGAGAAAAAGAAGCAAAGAACGGAGCTCTGGAATACTGGAATATCTTCGGCGGACCTATCAGCTGGCTGTAATGTTTTGACTTTACAGTGCTACCCACGCAATAAGAACAGAAGGCGAGAAGGAAGTGGCGAAGGAGTGCACTTCGTTGGGTGTTTATGTGACCTTTGCCTGGAAACTCGGAATCGACCAAAGTTTTCATTGCCTTGCAGAGTAATTCCATTGGTCGACCTTCGAGTGCTGAAGGTGCCCATGGAAGCCGTTGTAAAGAGGAGCTGACTGGAGAGGGTGCCAAAAATGAATCAGGCGCCAAATCATAAAATTTGTCCTTGGACTCCACTCCCATTATGTGAGTCATCATTGCGTCGAGCCTTCGCAAACAAAAATAGCCGGATTGACTCGTTTCTGCTCCTTCTGTAAAAGGCTGAGCGAAGGATTCCATGCCGATCCGCCGAATCACTGCTCTGCAGTACCTCGCTTCCGAGAACACAGATTTAGATTGTTCCTCGCTCCCCGATCTTACGCAAGATCCACAGTACCAAGGCCTTACTGTATTTATCCCCCGCACAACATCCAATATACATTTATTAATCCGCTTTGTGCTGTTGTACCATTCAGTAGCGATTTTAATGATATTTATCGGAGGCCTCAAAACAATCAAGTTCAATTGCAAAGATTGCACCTTCAATAGCGCCAAGCGCTCTTTACTGGTCAGACCAGAGAAATCAAATTTCCGCTTCCCTCCATATTTGAGTTCATCTTTGGCGTATGCGTACTTGAGGATTTCCAAGCCTATGATGACATCGCCAGCTTGAAGTCCAGCTTTGCCCCCACTCAAACCTTCGTGAACGTCCTTTACGAGACACCCCTTATGCCTTATTCTTGCCGCCAACAATAAGTTCCTGCCCTCAGTATCACTTCCTTCGGATCTGATGAATTCTAGAAGCGAAAAGGCGTCAGACTCTATCGTTTCCAATGCATTGCTACAGTCCTCTGTGTGATCAAAGGATATGCCTAGCTTTTTGACCGTTCCATCACTTATTTTTCGTTCAATGTGTATCGTTTTTTCGACCCATTGATCTTCAGACTTTGAAAAATCAGGAACATCCATATTCTTTGGGCGCTTTAGCTTGAAAAAATCGAGTAGTGGCTGAAACGAGGAGATGAAATGCTTTAGAGTGATGGTGGTGGAGCCAGAACCAGAGCACTCCTCGTGAAACCCCTTTTCACAACTGAAACAAATGCGAAGGTCAGCGGGCCCAGCCTTGTTGCACTTGCAACACTTTTCTACCCATGGCGCGGGTGTGTTCTTGATGAAATCACTCATAGATGAGGAGATGTGTCCTTGTGGAACGTCAACCAATCTGGAAGCAGCACGATAGCCATCCTCCAGACTTTTTTCGTCAATTGTAGTTGGATAAAATGTTTCAAACAAATTCTTCAGGTCTTTTCTTGCCGCATCAATAAGCTTTTTATGCGATTTTTGATTTTCGGGACACGCGTCAGAGAAGGTTTTCAACAAAGTTGATACTTGCGACAGACAAGTTATCTTGCTAGTACCACTGTACCGATCCTTGATGAAGAGTCTTCGATCAATACGAGAAAGAGTTCGATCTTCAGGATGAGACGTCCCGTTGTTTATGTCGAGCATATCCTGTTGTACTAGATCGGGAACTTCGGCTTTTCTCAATACTTTTGCCTGACTCACAACTCTGTTGTTCACCAGACAACCAATATCAAGTGGCATTTTTTCGATCCGTTTCGAAAACAGTATTGTCAATGCACTTCTGTTTCTCCGGGCAAACCATCGAAGGAGATAGGACTGGCACGCCTGATGAAGTTCAAATAGATTTGGATTCTCATTGGTGTCCCGAAATATTTTTTTCGAGGCCATGTTCTGGTACGAGTCATCACCCTCTCGTTGTCGTTTTCTCCCTGCCGTTTGTTGCCTATGCAGAGGGGCAGTCAAGATTTCCTTTCGGATGTGGCTGTAGGTGAATATGGATTGGTTCACAACCGCCCACTCAATCAAACGGTCAACATCTTCACTGACTTCCGTCACCCTTGGCCGTACATGTGTGGTATTTCCTTGGAATATCGCTTCCAATCGTACATTATCTTCGTCGTCGGTCCTCATTTCGTTTGTTGTTGTTTTCTTCACTTCAAACAGCTGAATCAACTGACGCAATGCTTGTGTGTTTCGTTGAGCACGAATCCAAAGTGGAACAAGGTCCGATTTTGGAGAATATGCGTATTGATAATTCAGCGAAGGATTCTTAACCTTTTTGTGTTTGAGAGTGTGCACGCACAATGGGCTCTTGACACATTCCAGTAATGCCAATTCCCTTTTCTTTTTCGGTACAACTGTTTCATGATCAGAATCGCATCCGCACAATTCGTCGTCACTGACCAGCGATGCCATTACGGCAAGTCTCGCATAAGCTTCCCAAGTATGTTTGTTTGGAGGGAGAGCCAAAGTGCATCCCTGTACGCACATATTCTTTCTATGAAATGCCGAAATTGATGATTGTGATGAATTGGTTGCCTCTTGTTCTGCCGTTGTTGTGGACCCCAACGCCAAGTGCTCTTTCTTGGACGGCAAGATTTTTTCGAAATAACCCGACGACGGTACATCAATAAAGGGCGAGAAACAGAGCTGATTTATCTTGCTTTTCTTTTTGGTTTCTTCTGGTAAAAGCTTCGTGGGTGTCACCAATTGGTCGTGCGCTACCAGCTTGGAGGTCCAAACCTCGCAACGCCGAAGCATGGAAAATATCAGCTTTGTCCGATCTGGAATGCCTTGGATTTCCTTTCGAATCGCTTCGAGCTCTTCTGTCTTGCAATCCGCGATTTGTCGAGCCAGTGGCTTGGATTTTACTTCTCTCTTTCCGCATTCGCCCAGAACAAATTTTTCTTCTTCCAGCATTGCCAGTTCTTCCAACAACGCTCGAAAGCCCATAGCATCTTCGAGATCTCGTGACGTGATCTCTCCAACAAAAGCTTTCAACGTGGCTTGCTCATTGGAACCATATCTTACTCCCTTCTTGGCAAGAGGCGGAAGAAAATGTTTCTGGAACTGATTCAAAAAGTCGGAAACCTTCAACAGTCTCTCTTTCCTTCTCTTGGTTGCCTTGGCAGCCATTGCCAGTGGTAGCTTCAATCGTCATCTCACCATCTGCTATTATAGCACCCAAAATAGATTGGGAGTAGACAGTTACAATTATTTATTCTATTCTTCTTGTTTGATTATGATTGCCATTGATGGATATTGAATATTCTCATCCACAAAACGATTCGGTATTTTCATTTTCTCAACCGAAGAAGGTCTTTTCACACTTCGAAGCAGAGAACGGTACGTGATTGAGGATCTCCGTAAAAACGATTCAATACTTGAACTGTAACAGCCAATGTCATGGAATTAGGACTAATGTAGTACTATCAGCTGTAGAGATATATTTTGAATTTCGTTACATTTTTTTTCTATTTTTTGGTAAATATTTTAGTTCTCGTGATTGAGAATGACCAACCTAAGCTGATATGCTTTGCCACAACGAAAAGACAGCATTGTTTGCCATGCTATCTTCTAATCCCTCAAACAATCCAAAGGCTTCTGCGACGTATTCAGTCAAAGGATCTTTTCCTTCGAATTTGCGGACAACCACCGCTTCCTTCAAGTTCTCGAGGCACTGGAGATGGTCGCTCCACGCGTTATCCATCGTTACCAGCATGATATATCGGCTTGACCTGCCAAGCGAATTGGGCGCATTTCCTGCTGCAACTGCTTGTTTGTCAAGAAGGGCCGATTTCGTCTCAAAGGCCCCGTCCACTGCTGCTGATAAATATTCGATGGTTTTGGCTTCGGACATGCCCTTAATGTCATCAACCTGGAGAATAGGCGCAACAAGAGGGAAGAACTGACCAATCTTTTCAATGATCTTATCGGAATTGCTTCCCTGTGCCTTGACAATCGCTGTGATGGTCTTGGCATTGTATTCCTTCATCATAGCAATCGACTCTTCGTCCGACGCGTTCAAAACTCTGCGTCGGCGAGCATAAATAACTTGTCGCTGCTTGTTCAAAACATCATCGAATTTGAAAATCTCTCCACGGATCTCTTGGTACTTGGTCTCAACGGCTGCTTGGACCTTGTCCAAAGCCTCCGAGACTTGTGGAGCCTCGACGGGCATGTCATCACTGACGCGGAAGGTCTTGAGAATGTTGTTCAATCCATCACCGCCGAAAATGACAAACATGTCGTCTTCGAAGGACAAGAAGAATCGCGATGTACCAGGATCACCCTGTCGACCGGCTCGACCTCTCAATTGGTTATCGATACGGCTACTTTCATGACGGTTGGTTCCCATTACATAAAGTCCACCAGCTTGCTGCACAATTTCCTTGTCGGCTTCCGTGATTTCCTCGAAAGATTTCTCGGATGACCATTGCGGAATTTCGGAAGCTTGACAATGTATTCGGGATCGTCCTCAGCCTCGGTGGTATCAATGGCAATAGGTCAATACTTCGTTCAACTTTCAAACCGGTCAATTCACTTCCGAATTCCTTTTCGGACAGATGCCGCAGCGTCCTTTCACATACAATTCAACGTTGTCCTCCAACTCGCAAGGGAAATAGTCATCAGCGGGCGATGGTGGGAGCTCGTTTTTCTCTTCTTCCGAGAGGACTCCGTTGTCAAGAAGAATAGGAACGAAGCTTGATTCGTGCCATTGTCTTAGGGCAATCCTCCCAAAAGAATATCGGTACCACGTCCTGCAATGTTCGTTGCAACAGTCACGATACCAGTTCTTCCGGCCTGCGCGACAATCTCGGACTCACGCGGGGCATTCTTTGGCGACGCATTCAAGAGTTCCGCTTTGATGCCTGCTTCGGCCAATTTCGAAACAATCAATTCACTCTGGGCGACCGAAGTGGTTCCGACAAGGCAGGGTCTTCCTCCCGCCTGGCCTCCTCCGACGTTTTTGATTTCCTTTACAAGAGCTTCGTCAGCGGCAGCACGAGTTTTGAAAGCAACGTCGGGGTAGTCACGACGAGCGATTGGAAGGGCAGTAGGAATGGGGACTACTTTGAGACCGTAGGTCAACTCCAATTCATCGGCATCGGACATGGCAGTTCCAGTCATTCCCGAAAGGCGGGTGAATTGACGAAACAGAGACTGTATTTAAAAAAAATTGAAAGGTGAGAATTACAAACGACAATGTATAATTATAAATGCAGCATGCGAAAATTTGAATGGTACTGACCTGGTACTGTGACTTTAGGCAATGACCTGGGACTGTTCGCTGACTGCGAATGCCCTCCTTCGTTTCAATACTTTGATGCAATCCATCCGGACCAGCGTCGTCCATCGAGAACTCGACCAGTGAAAGAGTCAATAATTACCAACACCGACCTCCTTTCCAGATTCATCAGTGATCATGGCGTAATCGACATCCTTTGTAAAGAGTTCTTTGGCAGTTGACTGCCTTTTCGACAAAGGGCACCCAATGCTCTCACCATCCGCTTGAATATCATACAAACTATCAATACCAAGAGCGCGTTCGGAATCTCTGTATCCGACTTCGGTCAAAGTGCAGGCCTTGTTTTTCAAGTCAACGGTGTAATGAATGTCTGGTTTGAGTGCCTCTGCTAGCTGGAAGGCAGGTCTGGTACTTGGTAGCAGGGGAAGCAACTTGCTTACTGATGATAAGTGGGGTACGGGCTTCGTCGATCAAGACGGAATCGGCCTCATCGACAACGCAGAATCCGTTGAATTCACCAGCTCCACCGGGAAGGACTGTTTGCTCCTGGCGTCAAGGCCAAGTGATCTCTCAAGTAATCAAAACCCAGCTCTGAGTTGGTGACGTAAACAACATCGTTCTCGTATGCCTCACGACGTTGTTCTTCTTTCATTTCGGATTGAATCAATCCGACCGACAAACCAAGAAATCGATGGACCTGTCCCATGATTTCCATATCACGCTTTGCGAGGTAGTCGTTGACGGTAACTACGAAGGAAGTTGTGCCTGTCAAAGCATTGAGGTAGACAGGAAGAGTAGACTACCAGAGTTTTACCTTCTCCGGTTGCCATTTCGGCCAATCGGCCATCAGTGCAAGACCAATCCACCCAACAATTGAACATCGTAGTGACGAAGTTCAAGCACGCGCCTGTCCCAAAAAGAGTCAACAAAAATTGAGTGAGTATAATTTCTTAGGTACAATTGCAATTCCCAAAACAAAGATACCATAGTCTTACCATGCTGCTTCACGGACGACCGCAAAGGCTTCCTCGAGGATAGGTCCGTTGATGTCTTCCCCCTTCGCCAAACGCTGCTTGAATTCTTCCGTTTTCGCTTGGAGCTCCTCGTCGCCAAGGTCTTCAATGGTCTCTTCCAATCCGTTGATTCGATCGACGCGTTCTTGCAATTTGGAAAGGATACTTATCGTTTCCTTTCTGTCGGGTCTTTTCGTCCGATCCGGCCACAAAGTTTTCGACAATTCCCATCGACAGGGCAGTCTCTGGGCGGGCATCGTACTTGCCACACTGCTCGATTGCTGTCCGGCGTAGTCCTGTTGCTACACTGTAAAGTGTTGCGAATTCGTGTTTGCTGCTGTGTGAAGGCATCGCATTCGATCTGGAACGAGGCCAAGGACCAACGACAGCAGAGCGCAACGAGATAGATATTTCGTAAACATGGTTGTTAACCGAACAATTCCGTTGACACCGACGAAGTAGGTAGGGTCTTAGTTCTTGTTCGTCCGAAGAATTGAAGAGATCTCTTCTCGGTAGTAGACGAAGTGTGAAGGGTGTTTCTACAAACAAGGTCGTTGTTTGCGAATCAAGTTTATGGGCAGTAAGGAAAAAGTTCTTGCTAACGCTATCGCAATACAACAATAGATCTGGGAATCACTTTGGGCCTGGAGAAATCTGTCATGTTTGCGTCAGAGATGTGGTGTCGTTTTCACGTTTTGTGTTCGTTGATCGTTCAGATGTCGAGTTTTTAGAATGAATGACGAAGTGAGTCACGGTGGTGTGGTGACATCAGTCCCGATGACGGCGAGACAATGTGATTTTTTAGGGAGGAATCTTTTTTACATATTCATCATATGGTTATTAGATTCATATCATAGGTATAATTACCTCTAGGCCAGAACTAGGATTGTCGAGGTCCACCAATCAACCGCCAAACAGAAAGCAATGAAGTGTATAACTAAGCATTAGTATAGCACAGCTTTCAGCGAAGCCCTAACGCACACTACGAAGGGACATGACTAGCAATTACAGGTATTAGAGTGTGCGTCCCAACGGATGATGGTGGGGCTTGCAGATCTGGGGGAATACCACTGCTGGTGGTGGTGCGAAGCTGCCTTCCTATCTCTCTAGTTTCGAGAATGTTTAGAAAAGCAATGGAACAGATAAGCGCTATCTCTGCATTAACCACGGATTAAGAACTTGTATCTACTACTTATATCATTGCTAGCTACTTCGAAAACGTCTGAGGCACTACGAATCACGCATCGGCCGCCACTATTTTCAACGAATCAATACCCAAAGAGGTACTACAATATTGTAAAAATACAAGTGATTCCCTTATCTAGAGGCTTATGCTACCATGGTACTGGCGGTGGCAGATTCGTATCTCCAGTTAGCAGGAAGCTTTCGTGTGGTACGGTAGTATCGTGCCAATCGGTGGATACGGGATTCGATAAGAATAAGACGGAACTTGGAGTCCTTGTCCTTTCTGTTGCGCTCCAAATGCTTTCGGACCTGGACGGCCTTCTTGATAAGCATGTAAAGATCCTCAGGGATCTCAGGGGCAAGTCCGTTGGCCTTGAGAAGACGAACGATCTTTTGTCCGGTGACAGACTTGACCTGGGCGATTCCATTGGAAGTCACGAAGAATGACACCAATCTGGGAAGGGGTCAAACCCTTCTTTGCAAGCTTGCAAATGTGTTCTTCGACATCCGCGGCGGAGATCTTCAACCACGAAGGAGGAGTGCGCTTGTAAGGGCGGGCACTCTTAGAGATACCCTTTCCGGGAGCATGCATACGACCCATGGTTACTGTAAACAAAATCACGAGAAAAGAGACACGGTGAGCATCATTGTTACGCTCCGAAGAGGTTTAGCACAAGGCTAGCATGTGCAGAAGGCAGCAGCTCAATCATATTGGATGAAAGAGTACCATCGCGACTCACATTAATTGTTTATCCTGTAAGAAGAGAAAGAAAAGGAAATATGATAATGGTGGTGTTGCGATAAAGGAGACTGCAACTTGGACGATGGGAGATGTGGTCATGCGTCCTACCAGTAGTTTTTGATACCGCAAACTGCGCGATTTTAGCACTGGGTATTTACTAAGGCGATCGGTTACCGATTTACCGATTTACTGAAATGGGGCGGGGCGGAAAACGGACGATGACAGACTCTAAGTACAATTGGTACTGCGGTCTACAGACCAACATACCATCCTTACTTTTTTTTCATCTCGTTCGGTGGCGGCTTCCGCACAAGGTATCGATTTCCTCTGGATTACTAAACGCTCCCCGCTGATCAACTCTCCGTCGTTACAAACGCTTTCGTTAAACATCACAAGAACTTAAGACAAGATGTAAGTGCAATGAACCTTTGCACCATGACAATCATCAGTTGCGGATATATTGTAGATAGTAGCGTCATGGCAAGATATATTGTTACGGCCACGATGGGAGGCTGAGCGAAGAAATTTAGATCGATAACAATCGATATCGTAGAGCAACCGATACAGCATCCACCAATACATCCCAACCTTATCTCACCCATTCGTCCTCTTTATTGTTAAACACAGGGCTCGTGGACCTAAAAAGCATTTGAAGCGCCTCCATGCGCCTAAGCATTGGAATATTGGCAAGATGGGCGGTGTCTGGGCTCCCAGACCCTCAACCGGACCTCACAAGCTCCGTGAGTGCCTGCCCCTTTGCATTATCCTCCGCGAACGTCTTAAGTATGCCTTGACCGGAAAGGAATGCCAACAAATCTGCATGGAACGTTGCGTCCAAGTCGACGGAAAGGTCCGCACCGACGCCAACTTCCCTGCTGGATTCATGGACGTCATTGAGATGCCCAAGTCCAACGACCGTTACCGTCTCCTTTACGACGTCAAGGGACGATACGTCTTGTGCCGCCTCTCCCGAGAGGAAGCCCAATACAAGCTTTGCAGAATCAACAAGATCTATGTTGGTGCTAACAAGGTTCCTTGCGCCGTCACGCACGATGGACGCACCCTCCGATACCCCGACCCCGACATCAAGGTCAACGACACTGTCAAGCTTTCCATTGAAACCGGAAAGGCCTCTGACATTTTCAAGTTCGGACTCGGAGCCATGGTTATGATCACCAAGGGTCATAACTGCGGACGTGTTGGACAACTTATGCACATTGAAAAGCACGATGGTTCCTTCTCCATTGTTACGGTAAAGGATTCCAAGGGAAACACTTTTGCTACACGACTGGGCAACGTTTTCGTCATCGGAAACGGACAAAAGCCTGAAGTCACTCTCCCTAAGGGACGTGGAATCAAGAAGACCATTCTTCAAGAGCGAGCCGAAGCTGAAGAAGCCGGACGTATCTAAACAACTAATAGTAATTTAGTAAAAAACCCATTCATTCACATAGCATGATTCATGTACTAGTTCCAACAACTGAGAATGATGTAGTGCTCTAGTATTAAAGATGGTTTGCTAGATGTTAACAATAGATTATATCCACACACTGTTGTCGGAATCCCGGGGAATAGGTATTATTTGTTCAAACTGTATCATGTCGTCACCACCGTAATCGATGAGTGCGGCATCTCCCGTGACAATTCCACCCGATAGGCCAATATACAGAAAGAATGTCAGCATGGACAAGGCAAGACCGACCTGAAAGATGAAAGCTGATCGACTTGTCGCTCCACTGACGAGTTCGTATTCTCGTCTCATCATGGTTTCTCGAACGCGGTTGTTCCCACTAGGATTGTTGTTGTTGTTGTTGTTGGCAGAGGTTCCGAAATAATCGGCGCCCGAATAATCCCGACCCGTGAATTTGATTTTTCGCTCGGGTCTGTTTTCCTCTTCCTCATAATAATCGTTTGTATCGAACAAGCTACTCGTTCCTCCTCTATTCATGGAGGATGGCGACTTTCCATTGGCGGCATTCGATGGATTGTCAGAATCCATATCCAGGTCTTCCCGCTCTTTGATGCTTTTGTAGAATTCTGCGACAAGGTCTTCACCTTCCGAGTCTGTCTTTGGATTCGTGATATCACCGATTCCGTCGTCGTATTCTTCGGGTTTGGAGTACAAATTCATGCTGCGGGCACTCGTGGTGGATAGAAACGGGGAACGACGCTTCGAACCGAGGAAGGATTGACATTGGAGGGTCCGAGTCTCGAACGAATGCACGACCGAAGGATTTTCTCTGGCTGAAAAATTCAGCTGGAGAGCAGCAGCAAAGATATAAACATGCTTCATCTTGTTTTATGAAGATTCCAACTCGATACACTATTCTGACTAGGCTTTGACATGTGCAATGATCAATGAGAAAAAGAAGCAACGACGAATTCTCGAGATTTTTCTGTGATGACTTCGTTGTTTCCGTGCTTTTTTCCTTTCTTTTGGTTGATGATCGGGATTTCTGACGAGATCACAGAAAAAGAAACTATTTCATTCCTTATATGATCCTGTATATATGAATCATACTATTCCTATATTACAGACGTTCCACAGAATTCGTTGTGGAATTCCGTAGCACCCCTTAGCCAATTAAATTTGAACGATCGGAACTTGGGAGTTTCCCCTCGTCTTCAATGAGAATGCCAAGTTCTGAGAATTTCCAATCGTGAACGATTCAAGCATAGACATCTGATGTCATCGTCGCTGCTTATGACAATTTAGAATTGTTTCTTCATGAAATTCCTAAATTTTTCGTTGCAGAAAACGGTGGAAACGAAAGATTCGTTACAACGTTTCAAACTCGTTCTTTCCACACGACGAAGCGAAGAAGGGTTTTTCGTTGATTCTCGATCGACAACGTCGTCATATATTTTCAATGAAGAATAACACACGAACATCTCCTATCATGACACCCGCAATCGATTCCTCCGCACTTCTCGACGACGAGAATATTCGGATTGAAAACATGAACCAACTCGAAGAATCTCGAAAGTCTACCCTGGAGAATCCAATCAACAAGAAGGCTCGGACAGAACCAAGTAAGAAAATTCTCATTCTCGGTCGTTTTTTATATTGTAATTGTTTGTCGACAAACTTTCTCACACCTCTTTTGCATTCTTGACAGAACCCGACGACATTCCCGAGCCCGAGTTTACCCAGAGCGATCACATTCCCATCACCACCCACACCAATGCCTTTGGTGTCGACCCCGTTCCGATTTCGTGGGCCCATCCCAATCCGGAAGTCCGAGGCCCCGTCATCTGTACCGTTCGTCATTCGGCACAACGGAATGCCATTGGTGCTCACCAGGGAAGCTACTGTGTCTACACGGGTTTGGCCGTGGCTGCAGGTAAGAATCCAATGGGAATCGTGTGCCCCATTCGGCGGTGTCGAATATGAAACGAATTCTCACGACGACTTTTTTTTTGCAGGCAAATTGGACCCCGACTATGTCCCAAATCTTTCTCTGACCTCTCCGGTCTTCAAGATTGGACCTTACCCATCTTGGTCGGACCCCAAAAAGATCGCAGGTACGTTGTGTGTTTGGTTTCAATATCAGCTCACATAAAAGAAACGACCAACTCACAATTTTTCGACAAAAAATCGTCGTCGTTGTATTCTTTTTCAATTTCTGCCGTATAGCACTGGATCCTTTTGGCCACTTGACCACCGAGGCATACAAAGACTGGCTCAAGAAGGGATGGTAAGTTCGATGAACGCTAGGATCTTTTTGTTGGCCTCTTGTCAAATTAGTGTCATGGAAGTCGTCGAATTTCTAATTTTGGTTTGGATTCGAATTTCCGCTTTTGCTTTTGAATTTCAGGGACATTCGCCCGACCATTGCCGTCACCAAAGCCCACATCGACCTTCCCGAATGCCGAGAAGGAGTGAAATCCGGTCGTCTGGTGCCCGATGGCAAAATTCTGCTTCCGTCGGGTCAGTCCATTTGTTCCAAGGCTGCCATCGAACCAGTTTGGTACCTCCCCGAAATCGCACGTCGTTTTGGCACTACGGAGGCAAACTTGCGTCGTTCGATTTTCCAAATGACCAACGGAATGTATCCCGAGTTGATCACGCGTCCCGACATTAAGGTCTTTCTTCCTCCCATCGGTGGTTTGACCATTTACATCTGGGGTGATCCGGAAACTATCCCCGACGAAGACATTGAACTCACATGCCGTGTTCACGATGAATGCAACGGAAGTGACGTCTTCGGAAGCGACATTTGCACTTGTCGCCCATACCTGACTCATGCCATTGAGGAATGCATCAAGACGGCACAAAGGGGAGGTTGTGGACTTGTAATTTACTTCCGAAAGGAAGGAAGATCGCTCGGAGAAGTCACCAAGTATTTGGTATACAACACGCGAAAGCGTCAAGAAGGGGGAGACTCCGCGGAGAACTACTTCAACTGTACCGAACAAGTTGCGGGCGTTCAAGACACACGCTTCCAAGCCCTGATGCCCGATCCTTTGCATTTCTTGGGTGTTACAAAGATCCACAACTTTATTTCCATGTCCGACATGAAATACAACGCCATTGTTGACTCTGGTATCACTATTGTCAACCGAGTTGAAATTCCTCCAGACATGGTTCCGGATGATGCACAGGTCGAAATCACTGCCAAGGTCTTCCACGGATACAATGCCGGAAAGGCGTACCAAGGAATCGATGCCGAATCATTGAAGAAGTGTGTGGGCCGTGAGTACAACTATGATGGAAAGGAAGGGGAGGTCAAGGACGAAAGTGCCAAACCATAATCGTCTCCTCCAACCAAGCTATTGTACAAAGATCGCTTTCTCAAATCACCAGGCAACAAAAAAAAAGTTTTTGAATTCTCACCGCAATAGAGTTCAATAGAGCAATTCCATATTTAACATTTATTAGTACTATCATTAAATTTTTGAAGTTTCACTTCTCTTTTAGCATCAAAATGAATTCAAAGACGTAACTCTTATCAATCAAAGTTATTACCAAGGCACTCTATTGTTCTGAAGATGCAGAGAATGGATTTCATAGTATTGAACTGTAGTACGTAAGTGAAGTTACGTAAGTGCAGTTCCACAACTGAAAGCAATCCACTTCGTAATACTGTATTTGAGAATCACAAGCACTCTCGAGTCTTCCCTTCAGTGATCTATTCATTTTCGATCAATTAGTATCGAAGCATCCTATGGTACAGTGTCCTCAATGATTTCAATAGGCCCTCTACTTTGGAAGGAGGTTGTCGATACGATAGTTATACTTTGCTTATAAATGTTACTTATCTATTATTGTTATGTACTAGATATAAACAAAAAACCTTCAACGTATCAAGCGCAGTTTATGTGATACGGAGATTGTAATCTTAGCTTGTTGCACACGACGACGTACAATAGCAATCTTCTTGTACAATCAAGGCGTACAACAAGAAGCAGTACGTTTTGTACAGCTCTAAAGTGGTGTTGTCGCGGATAAAGGAGTCACCAATCTAGTAGTAGAATCCTCCGGTCCATTCGTTGACAATGTCCAACATGGGCTTTTGTTCAATGGCGGTGGCGATAACAAGGGAGATAATACCCAACATAGCCAAGCGTCCGTTGATGATTTCGGCGCTCTCCGTAAGTCCGGTTTTGAATTCTGGCATGTATCCGTATCCTCCAGCGTTGGCAGGAGGTTCGTCATCGGGGTTCAAAAGGAGGGCATCTCCGAAAGGAAGTGGGCAGATAGTGGCCATAAGAGAAACAGCGAAGAAGTGAACATTGGCAATCAAGATAACGGCACGTCCGTTGGTGATGGTTCCCTTTCCGGAGATGGTGGCGAGAGTTCCCCATTCCTTAAGGTCCAAAGGAACATCCATGTCAGGGATCAAACCGTGTCCCTTAGCGTAAGCGGTACAGCAGATGAAGAACCATCCGAACATGGCGTGACGTCCGTTCCACTTCTCAGCGTGGACGGAAGGTCCCCATCCGTACTTGGCAAGGGGTCCGAATTCTTCGGCCCACTTTGCTTGCGCATCCTCGTAAACCTCAGGAGCGGCAATGTTCAAGCTATAGACGTCAAATGTACAAACGTGAAAACGAAAACAAAGGTTTTAATAACGAGAAATCGTGGAATCAATGCTACTAAAACACGCCGATACACCGTGCAATCTTCATCCATGCGTAATATCTAATCCATGCTCCAGGCATCCTTACCTGGTAGGCTTTTGGGATGTGACAGGCTTGTTAGGGCCGAAGGCACTGGCAGCGCCAAGGGTAAGGAGAGTCAAGAAAGTTCGGAGAGGCGCCATTTTGATGTATTTTCAAGATATGAATAGCAGAATAAGAAGCACTGGAGTAACTCTTATTCGGTGATGTAACGAGAGAAAACACATCCTACTTGGCTTCGTTTCCCTCAGGCTCAAGCATGCGATGCCTTCTCGGTCTGCTCATCAACGCAAGGAAATCCCATACGTTCGTTACGTGCCACATTTGCTACCCTAAACAAGTTGAACATGTATCTATTGACTTCAAAATTCAAAACCCCTAACCATAATAATAATTTAAAGAATCTAAAGAGGGGTATAAAATATTTTTCTGTTCGGGGGAATTATATCTCTCTTCCCTCTCTCCAAACGTGTTCTGACACTTACCTTACATAGGTAGGTATTTCTCATATGTGTAGGATGAAAAAGCCTTTCTCTCGACGTGAAACGGCGGCACATACGAAGATTCGGGATGTATTTATCATTGCACCGATTTCACTCAATCAACGATAGTTAGTTGTTTTTAGTACGCTTGCCAACTTGAATTTTCGGGTAGATGGGAACAATCAGACGTGATTCAGCTATGTACTATGCCGATTGCTGTGTTCCAATAATCCGTTGAACGGTAGCCAAGAATCCTCAAAAACTAGTTACATACCGTCTTTGGTATGCCTAAAATCATGAAAAACCGGGAAACAGAAGAAAGAAAAGATTTTATCATCAATCATCGCCGACGAACTTTTTGTAGCCTTGTACGAAGTTGAGAAATCGACAACACAAAGCATTCTGATGGAAGTGGAAATCAACAAAAGTGCTTCGATTCGTCGAAATTCGCATTTCTTTGCTTCTATTTCTCATCGAAAGGAATGTCGATCTCGCACGCAAACCACTATTCGTCGATTCAAAGCTCACCCGTTACTGGGAGTAGAATCGGGTCGTTGACAATGGAACCTGCCACCATTGCCTACCACGAAAGCGAGGATGTCGTTGGTGTTGGAGACTGCGATGAAATCGGAATATTAGTGGAAGTGATTGGGGCAAGGTCTCTCGTATTACGAGAGGAAGATGAACTAGTCAGAGATATAGATCCAAGCACTATACGGCCATTTTGTATTATCAAGTTCGATGGACAGCGAATACACAAGACAAAGAAATCCGAAGATTATGGATGTGATCCAATCTGGACGCCACATTCTTCGAAAAGCATCTTTTTGCTAGAAACAACGGCACGGTCGATGAGTCGTTCTATACTGAATATTTCGCTTCACACCAAAATTAAGAGTTCACTGCCAAGCGTACTCAGCACAGCTACCAGCGCATTTCTTGGACAAGTTCACATCGATTCGAGCACACTGCTTTCTCATTGTGATGAGAAGCGATTCGAATTGAACATTGAAGACGAATATGGAGAACATCTAAGTAATTTGGGCCAACTTGCATTGAGGTGCCGAGTAGCTACACCGTCTGATATCAGCATGTTGGCGGTTCTTAATGGAGAGGAAGTCCCTGCACCGACTGGAGATATCACAGACATCATCTTGGATGATTTGAATGGTGAAACATCCCAGGAACCCCAAATATACTCCAAGAGAATTGACCGTCGAGTTGCGACCCTGGTAACCGAAAAAGCCGGAGCACAGATGGCACAAAACTTCACTCGTCGAATCCGCTAGAAATCTTTTCGTCTCAAACACTGCGACTTGCTCACAAACTGGTCAAACAAAGGTACGGGTGAAACCATACCCTGATCCCGAGAGAAAGGAAGAAACCGAATTTCTCAAGCCATTCGATATCAAGGTAGAAACTCGATCAGCGTCCACCAATTGGGTGGAAGCGGGTTCTGGTTCGATCGGAAAGCTCTTCGTAGAGATCCTTATCTTGTGACGATCTTCCAAATCTAGATTCGGGTGGAGAAATGATTGGTAATTATACAGATTCTTTCTGTACGGTAGTATTCGAAGATACCTGCGCGATGACGGATGTGATCTATGACGAGCTAAGCCCACGGTGGATGCCTTGGACAAAAAGAGCCTTTAGTTTCAACATAATGCACCCAGCTTCAATTTTGTACCTTGGTGTATTCGACTTCGATGTTCTCGGGGGTCATGATCCTATTGGAAGAGTGGCGGTCAATGTTTGCAATCTTCAGCGCGATACAATTCATACATTGAGCTTACAATCTATATCCAGCTTCTAACGTCACGGAGAGGACAGCTGCGGGTAGCGTCACGATACGTCTGAGACTAGAGTGGTTTGATCCGAGAGCAGCTCTTCTTGCAGGCTGCAAACCTCGGCCTACCATGCACGTAAATGTTTCGAAAGAAAAAACCTTCCGGGTTGTGAGATATACTTGTTTCGGTGAATTCGACAATCCTACACACTTTAGCACCACTTTGACAAGGTCATACGTCAATGAGCTTTTTGAATATAAGAGGAATATAGGCTACGTTGTAAAGGATGCATTAAAATCCCTCGTCTTTTGGAGGGGTCAGGTCAAGGTCTTCTCTGTCATGATGCCAGTTCACTCTATGATATTTTTCCTCGGCTCTTCAAGACTTGTCGAAAAGCCACAATTGATTGTGCCCTACTCTCTGCTGGGTGGAGCCTGGATTATGTTGGCCAACTTGACCATCAGACGCCAGCATCCTTCTCCTTGGCAACGTCGCCTCTCATTTATGGATTATTTGGATATTCTTCGAACCGGAAAAGCATCGACTAAAGTCAAGTACATCAAAGAGTTTGAAGGCGCCGAAGAGGCCGAAAAATATGAATTGGCTTGGAAGAAACGGGTTGACAGAGATCTAAAGATGACCTTGAAAAAAGCCGACCTCTTGAAACAAATCAGCGAAATAGACGTGGGCATCGAAACCAAAGTTGAAAATTCATCTCTTATTCCTGCCGATATCTTGAACAGGCTTGGACGATACCAGGGAATCATGAGCCGTATGTGCAAGAAATTCCGTTTTATGAAAATCATCTTAACGTGGGAGGAAAGCATTATTTCCTTTTTTGGTAAGTGAACATTATTTGTTCTGTGAAGAGAAGAAGAAAGGTGCTTCCGCTGACTAACATCCTTTCATCAATTCTTTATTACAGTCACGGCCACATTTCTCTCGTCTGGATTAGTTGCCCTCGTACTGCCGTGGGGATTTATCTTAACTTGGACATGGCAGAATTGTCGTTTGGGGCTTTTTGGGGCCACATATGAAACTTGTGGATTTGTTCTTGAGAGCAAAAGAGAAGAAAGATATTGATGCAGTTATGAAAAACTTTGACATTCAAAGTTACAACTGCACGTCTCAAGAGAGAAAAATCCCTCAAGGTCAAAGACTTGAAAGAAGTTGCCGTTTGGAAAATACAGCGTCCAAGTTCCATCGTTCAATCTATGTAAGTTTTTGGAACATTTCTTTGTCCAAGTCCGTCAACAGTATCAGCATCGTCTCACATTTTTCTTCTTCTATATCAATCACCATGTTCAGCACGTCACTTTGATCGACCTCTACCCCAGTCATCCTCAAGAGTGTGTCGGCAAAAGCCCAAAGCATTCGGTCGCACCCGCAAGCGCCGAGTATCCGTGGCGGAGATTGGAAGGAAGAACCCATTGATTCCGGGCCAACAGCTCTACTGGAGACATGATTCCGCGTCCCGAATACGACGAGCAGATTTTCCAGTATCCAGAGAGCTGTCGCGGAGCAGAAAATGCAATCCTTCCGAGAATGTGTGAAACGAATCAATGGCCTCGACGGGCTATCGGAATACGAACGAAGACAACTCATCAAATCGGAAGCCTTGATGGGAACCCCAATGTCGATTGGATACGAGGTTGCCCTTTTGGAAAAGTCCGGATCGATGACCACGGACACGGATTCCAGCGAAGACTACCGAATCCGAACAACCAGCTGCCAGACCCTATTGCCTGCGGCAGTGTTAGTGTCCGACTCGAGTCGGACAAGATGGGATACGTGGATCGAAAAGAGGGAAGGGACATGATTTTCGAAAGCGATGGAATCGCTACGTACTGCATATCGGAACGCGACGAAGTTGGAGAACAAGGAATGGAAATTGTCGGGACCATGCCCGATTCCTACGATATTTTTCCATCGGAAAAGCGTACGCACAACGAGCGTGGGGAATCCTTCAAGTCGGAAGTTTCACAGATTTCGAGTGCCGAAGACAATATGGTTCCGTTTGTCTTTCGGTCAGACATTTCCCAGGTATCAACTACAGAAGTAGACAATGGACTTCCATGTGTCTTTGAATGCGAAGACGAACTTCACGACGTTTGTGCACCGCGATTAGATGCCGTGCTGATGAAACACAAAGTAGAATAAAGATTATAATCCAATATAGTTTTGCTGGATAGTAATGAATTCTTTGGAATGCGAATAAACGGTATTCGATTGCATCTTTTAGATGGTTTTATACTATACAATCTCTTGCACAGGTGCCTCCGAGTCGCCTTCTTCCTCTCCAATCTCTGAATCAGCTTCCGCAGAATCCAGTAGGGGTGTTGGATCCACATCCGGAGAAGAGACTTCGTTGGAATTCTTGGGATACATACAGCAAAGAAACGCTTGGCACAGACCCAGGAAGAATCCAATTCCATTCGGCCCGTAAATCACGATATTGTTGATCGCAATGCCATAGGCCCCCCAAAACCCCGCGTTGATGCAATTCAAAACCATAGGTGGGCGTATGAATGCTAGCCGACGACTTTTTCCGCAATGACGGTTTGGATCGTCTGTAGAGGTGCAGCCGTAAAAGAACAACAGATTAATGTTGACGAGAACTCCAACAATCTCCGTCTCGTGACCATTTGCTATCCCCAGCCATCCGACACCCACTAAAATTCCAATCCATAACTCAAAACTCCGAGCATCAATTTGTCCTGAGGCGTCAATAGTGTGGATACCTTTTCGCTAGTCGTTGTTGCTGTGCGAATTCGCATAATACTGCAGTTTGGAGGCTCCCGCGTTGAGCCAAAAGCTGACAATAATGCCCGGAATGTTGCTGGCCAACACAAAGGGATCTCCTGAATAGTAGGCATACGCAAGCCATCCAAAGCAAGTTGCCCGTCATGATTCCCCATGGTGTTGGATTCAAATTCCCAAGCTTTTTCGTTCCAGTGCTTCTGCAAGCGACTAACATTTGTCAACGATTCGAAAAATGTCAGAAACACAACATGATCGGTGGTGTCAACCTTCCGCATTGTCGTTTCCGTCGTAAAATATCCACGAACAATTGTGCTTACTTTCACCGGAGCCGAATACAAAGCAGTAGATATGAAAACCCCGAGGGTTGGACATAGGTATTCGAATATTATCTTCTTCCAGTCTGTCATTGTCGTATGGTTTCTATTGTGAATCGTATTGGAATTTATGTGATGAAGAAACAAAAATTATTTCGAAAAATTATTTATGTTGTCGTTGATTTTGTTGATGTCTTTCTTCTTCATTCGGATTGAGAATTTTCGTTGCGGTTCGTTCGTAAAAAAGCGTTCGTAGGACGATGTCTCTAAAAAAAATGTCCAAAAAAATGTAAACTACGTGTAGTGTAGAAGAATCTCCTTTAGGGTTTGAAAAAGTTCTCTAATATTTCAAATGGAAGCTGACTTTGTAACCAATTCACTCAAACATATAGAAAATAATGGTAGGATGTTTGATGCTGCTTCTATCGTCTGCAAGACATCGGAGTAAAAGCTAAAACTTGATCAGGCGTTTGCAGCGAATAGTTTATCCCAGTGAAGCAGGCAGCAGTAGTTTCTGTAAGAAGTAGATGCAGCATTTCTCACAAATCACTCATCAGGAGTTCAGCCTCACGCGACAAAAGAGTATAAGTTGTTCGATCGAAACCGCAACTTGCGCATAACACCGCCAACAGTCATGATCTCGATGGAAAAAAGGGGATATCCAAGTTAAACCAGCCGCTTGACGACTTGTACATCAGCTCCGTCCAAAATATATGTGTGTGACGGAGTTCTTGTAAAAGTTGTAAAGCTAGCTCGTTAAACTTGGACGAAAAGGAAGTGTCCAACAGACGTTTTGCGATGCGCAAGTTTCACCAACCAACCAACCAACCAACCAACCAATCAGTTTCACCAACCACTTGAAACCTCTCACATCAGCTCCGACCACCAAAACATATCCTTCGATGTCCTCGTTGTGTGTGTCGGAGTTGCTGTAAAAGGTTATAAGTTGGATGGTTAAGCTTACACATCGAAAGAGTAAAACAGAATTGCGATTCGACTTGAGACAACAAAAGCGTAAGACAGAATTGCGATCCGACTCGACCGTCCAAGTTTAACCAGCCTCTTGACAACTCTGGCATCAGCAGCTCCGTCCAATGAAATGAATCCTCCAGCGGATATGCGACGGAGTTGTTGCCAAAGTAGTGAAGACGCCGATTAAACTTGGACGCAATGTCAAACGGATCTGGCACGGACATGTCTTGTGAGAGAGTAGTAGTCAAAAGTCGCAAAGCTCCCGGTGAATAAGACGCAGTGTTCAACAGATCGGCCATTTCTGTGCGGCCTCTTCGGATGTCAGAAGAGAACATGGTTATCCTTTTGGTCTTTTTCGAAGATTCCCAATGTACCGAAACGAACGTTTGAAGAAAGAACAGTGTCAAATTGCATAGTATTGATGACCCAGGTGTACGACTGGCGTCAATCACTCAATGTAACTTCATGACGAGGGAAGACCATTACAAGAAAGAGACTCTCACCAGCATCAGGTTGGTCATGCTGTTGCAAGATCACCGATACAGATTCGACATAGATTCATTCATCTCACGGATGCAGATTACGCAGCAGAGATATCAGTGCAGTGAACTTTGTTCAAAACAGTTCGGTGAGCACTCGACTTGCAGCAACTTACCTACAGCTCTCGGGATTGCAGGGAGACTCATCGGACTACCAAACGGTCATAGAGGATATTTGCATTTTCATCATCGGATGCCGAAGTTGTTGTGAGAGCACGTGCTATTGTGGTGATTTTTTAAGATCTTCATTGTAGAATTTGACAACGTAGTTTGTACCACATTAAAGATAAGAAGAATCCCCATACTTGCAATTGCAATCATTCCGATATTATGAAAACAACAACCGCTGCATTTGTGATGCAGCCGACGACGCTTTTGTGTACAACCGACCTCATTTGACACATACTTCCGAAATTACATAGCACTTTAAATTAGTGCTACGAACGCTGGGGAAACGAAGCGCTGCGAATCGTTGTGATCTTATTTCAGAGGAATAACTAGAACAGAGTCATGTCGCGACATAATATATAATATTATGCGGAAACACGCCCCGAACCTTAAACAATTCGACTGTAGGTGTAGGTACGTACGGGAAATCGTTTCCTACCAAAATTCGCAATTTGACAGAACCCGTTGGATTCCGAATTTATTAGAATGAATTTCAGTACTGGGATTGTAGTAAACAGTTTCTTTAAAGAACAGGAGTTGAGATAAGCGTGATTTAGAGGTCTCCGGCCACGACACTTAATCACCCCGGGATAGATAAATTTCGCATACAGTATTGTAATCCCTTATTATAAAAACGGTACGACGCGCCTATAGATCCCAATTGAAGGGAATGTTATTCAGGAGTCGCATTTCTTGTTTTTTCCGAGAAGTCTTATGTACGATGAGATTTTGTGTTCTAGTAGAACGAGAAGAGTTCAAAATGAGATGTTCTTCGAGAAGTGGCGTGAGGTCTCAAAACTCTATCCCTGCACTGCCATATGTATTTTAATTTGAGGGCAGGTGCGAACCAGTCCCAAAGACGAAAAAGATGCACTTCGATCAATCAACATCAACAGGTTCGGATTTTCGGAAATTTGAAAGTGGTCCCGGTTCTTCGTACTCTAGCCGGCGATAAATTTTTTGCTACAGTAATACTGTTTTCCGCGCAACGGGTGACGGCGAGGAAAATTCCTACATACTGGTGCCAAAATTGGGGTAGTTCCTAGGATATTCGATAGTATGGAAGTGTACGGTCATAGTATTACTGGGTTCTACTGAGTTCAACTTGAGTTGAATTTTATGCTAAATAGTGTTGTGATGAAGCTGTAACAACAACAAGAAGAAGTTTTGGTGTTTCAACTCGTCCTTCTTGTTCTGCTGCTTCTCGTCTAAGTGATCATTTTCTTTGGTGGCGGTGCTGGATTTGCCCAGCCAGTTTCCCAGTGGCAGCACATGGGTCCTTTTCTATATTCTAAACAAACATTGAAACCGCTGATTTGCTACCATTCGCAGTCTCAGCTGTGGGTTTTGGTGGAAGCAACATTGATCTTACGGAGGGTCTTTTGTACACCCATTGGATCTTCCTCCCGTGTTTCTTCTCTAGTTCTCTGCTGCTGTTCGCGTGGGGCTATTGCTTAGACGTCTTTGCTGCCTCCGGTTGCGGAGCATCGTTTTCGATTTCCTCAACGATTTCGATATCAAAGTCAGCTTCCATTACGTCCGCCTGACCGATCGTCGAAGAAGTCTTCTTGTTTGCTGCTGGTGGTGATAAATTTGTCTCTGCATCATCTACAATTTCGATGGAATATACGCTTGCGTTGTCGCCGCTTTTGTCGTTGTAGAGCTCCAATTCAGTGAGGGCAGTAGGACTTGGATTTCCTTTCCCACTCGACTTGTGACACAAAGCCTTGAGATCCCATTGGTGTACGTGATTTGGATCGTTCTCGTAGATTGGAACCGGTCCAGTAGCAGCTAGCCACGCAAATAAGAATGTCATGGTATAGAGAAGTGCCATGGCGGTAATAGAACAAATCAAAAGACCTAGCTCAATGAAAACCCACGTTCGACAACCAAAGAGGAAAGCGCTTGCTCCCATTGTGGAAAGGGCACTGGCGATGATCGGTGATCCTACCGCGAAAGCGGCGTCCTTAATTTTACTTGCTCTATCAACACTCTTCGAGTGATGGTAGGCATGAACAACGTGAAGACTGAATTCGTGTTTGTTCAGAGAAAAAGGCAGCAATGTAATTGTGAGCAGAAGATCTGGTTTTTCGTACGGTATGAAAGCATCCCTTCACATAAAATCAGTTACTTACGAATAATTGGCACTGAGACCAATGAATATGGATACCCCCAACGCCTCTACCGGTCCGAAGGGGACACGATAAACGGCAAAAAGTAATCCTCCAAGGCAAAATAGAATCAATATGATCGTCACCATGACCATGAAGGAAAGAGCAAGATTTTGAATGAACACGAGAATGACAAGCAAGCATAGACCATTGGCAACAAACCACGTCACCAAAGTCGAGTCGATTGTTGCTTCTACCCGATAAGCATCGAGAAAGATGCTTGATTGAGAAACGACGTCTGGTATACCTGTAGGTGCTAATTCATTTGCTTCTTGTGCAAATTCGGTCCACTCTGTATAAATCTTTTCGCTGATCGAAATAGTTTTGGGCGGCTTTCTCATTTTCGACCATGTCCACCATCATCGTGACACTCGTGAAAGTGTAGTCTCCACCTAAACCAGGGGCATTAGTGCCAATCGCATTTTGTATCAAGTTGGCGAAAGAGGGATCTTTGAGTTTGAACAATTGAACGTATGTTGAAAACAAATGTTCAGGGATTGGAAATTGAACACCGGCATATTCTGCAAAGTCCCGAAGTCGTTCAATCCATGTCATTTTATCTGGACGGACAAAGAGGTGTGGCTTGGATTTAGCCATTTCGACAACTTCTAACAGCCATTGTTGTGTATTAGGGTCGGCTAGATTCAGAGGTTTCGATTCCCCGTTTTGCATTTCGGAACTCTTGTCTTTCGTATTTGTCATCCAGAGGTTTAGCTTCTTGCCTGTAGCCGCAACGCCCCAAATTAGTTTGACTTGAATTGTCTCTCTTCGCCTCAAACCATCATCTGAAGTTGGTTCAGGAACAAATCCAACATTATCATCTTGATTCGATTTGTCATTTGATTTTGACATCGTTGTGTCATCTTTGTCGTTTAAATCAGATATGACGGTGGCGCTGGTAGGTTCTGGTTCACCTGAACCAGAGGAAGAGCTACCAGCAGAGCTCGGTAATGCTCCTCCTTCAAATACATGGTGAGACGTCGCGTTGTTAGGTTTTGATACTGAACCAGGGCAGGAGCTACCAGTACAAGTTCCATCTGAAGTAGAGGAAGAGCTACCACCAGAGCTACCACCAGAGCTACCACCAGAGCTACCACCAGAGCTACTACCATTGCTTATTATTTGATCCCTCGGTACTGTTCCACCAAAGTGTAATTCTGGATTTTCACCTCCTGATCCATCATCAGTCACTGCTTCGCTCACTTGGTCTGAAGTAGAGTCTTCTGCTTGTTCTCCTTCTGTTCCGTCACCAGCCACGGCTTCGCTCACTTGGTCTGAAGTAGAGTCTTCTGCTTGTTCTCCTTCTGTTCCGTCACCAGCCACGGCTTCGCTCGCTTCATTTGAAGTAGAGTCCTCAGTTTGCTCTCCTGATCCGTCACTAGTCGCAGATTCGCCTTCTTGACTCGAACCATTGGGCGGTGGTGCGATAGCGCCTGGAAGCCCCTGCTCTAGTGCTTCCTCTGGCGGAATAAAATCAATATTCCCGTCAAAATAGATAGTAGTGTTATCATCCTGTGGAGGGATGCTTGCTGTGGGAGAAGGAGTGAGCTTGGGTGCAAACGTTGGTGCAGGAACATCTTTTTCAATCGTTGTAAACACATCTTCATCGTCGTTGAAGTAACGATCCGTCACAGATTGCAACCGGCCAAGATTGTATCTGTCTGAATACAGGACTATAGTGCCGTCATTCATAGTGAAATTCAAGGATCCAACAACGCCAAGGACAATAGCCTGGTAGGAACAAATCAGCGTTCGAAAGTTGGTGAGATTAAAGTGCCTATGGTGCTCAAAATGTTAAAATAATCAAATCTTTCTGCGACATGACGTACCAGGACAACAGGTAGGGCGATGAGATACGATGATTTCCTTGAAACAAACGGCGCGTATGTATCAACGAGGTATCGATCAAGACGATTCATATGATTCGATGGTTCCCCATTCTGGTATTCTATCGAAGCGCTTTTGTCAAGATTCTCCGAAGATGATTTCCTTTTGAAATACGACATTATATCTTTTCGAAATGGAATCACGTATATCTCATTTACAAGAATGGAACTCGGCAAGATTGTCATGACATGCAGGTAATTGATAAGCACAACCATGCTGAAAGCAAATAGAATATTATTGTGAGAAAGAGGTACGACAAAATTAAGACCAAATACTCGACGAGTTCGATAGTCCTTACCCCATGAAAATTCCAAATTCTTGGATGACAGTCAATACACCAAAGGCATTACTGAAGAAACAAATTGCAGTGGTGACACTAGATACAAGCATCATACTTCCAGCTCGCATGTAGGCAACTTTCATCCGTTGTCGAAGAATTTCAATACGCGTGCTCGCAATGTTCTTATCATCATTTCCTGCCCTGATGTCAGAGTGAAAACCGAGACTTTTGGAATCTTCCTCAAACTCGTGCTTGGTGTGATCGAATGAATCAACCATTAAGAATATGTCATCTGCACCGATACCCAACATGACGAAAAGACCTGCAACCCAGATTAGCGTGATATCTTGGATCATGAAGTGTGCCGAAACCCAATAGTAGGCGACAGAGAAAGCCAAGACCAGACCCAACATTGAGGAAGCGACAACAAAAAAACTCTGAACCTTCAGAAGTATCATTATTGCGATGAAGCATAAACTTCCTATTGACCAGAGAGTGTCGTGAAATAAGGCATCATCCGCCTCGGTTTGTTTCAGAACGAAATTGTTCCAAGTATGTATCATCGCTGGGTAGGTCTTTTTCTGGTCGTGTTTCAACAAGAAATCTCGGTAAAACCTTCTCAAAAAGGGATGGGCTGCACTTTGATCTCCACCCATATCTTTCAGAAAAACAAAAGATCTCATGACGTTGCTTTCCAAGTTATCTGGGGCGAAGTATTGATCAAGCTTCCACAACGCTGGCTTGTTCATTAGAAAGGAACGTAAAATACCATCCGGGTTGCTGACAAATTCCCCATTGTTGAAGAAGTAGGTGGCAAGGGAATCGATGGGCAAGCAGTTCCTGGATCCAAAGCCGTAGCAATAGTCTTCAAATCCAGGGAATTCGTAAATAGCCGATTCAAACTCATGGATTGCTTTAAGCACCTCTGGTTCAAACACATTACCGCCTTTTCGATTCTGATACATTATGGAGATCCATTCACCTGTTCACAATGAGGGAGTGGACAGCACATCAAATATCAGTGGTATGTTGTTAGAAAGAAGTTTTCACCATACGAAGTGCCACCATACCATTCATGTTTTATACTCACCTCCTGAAAAATAGTTTAAAGTCGAAAGTTCTCGGTGTAGTTCTTGGTGTTCCAAAGAGATCATATCGAGTGGAAGTTTCTGACCGTACTGGATGTCGATGTCCAAGTTATCTAGTTGTTCATTGCCGAATATTGAATCTTCGATTTGCATAAATTCATAGTCTCTCTGATCATCCGGATCTAGCTCGTCCAAAAGTTTTCGGTTGCCGAAAAGCGACTTTTCCATACGATTGGCACATGAACGCCTCCATATCAAGAGATGCTTGCTGGCTCTCCTGGGCTTCGTTGTAGTTCCTCTTTACGTTTTCGAGATCCGTATTAACCTGGAGATATGAATCGAAATCCATATTGACTTTGATATCATTTTGGTAAAAAGCAAGAGTACTCAAAAGGATGGGGACAAGAAGGGATACAAAATAGAAGGCGAGCGGGTAGTTTGTCAAAGCGATGAACCAGATATCAGTTGGGGATAAGGGAGCCTTTTTTCCTTTTCGAAGGTTGTTCCTTTTGACGATGAAGTACACAATCCAGGTAAGGATAACTAAACCAGCAGACGATGATGGAAATTGACAAAAATGATAGCTTCGACCGTGGCTCATCATCCATATCAGCTGCCATAATAAACCAGGGGAGTGTCGATTGATGAAGAACTTTTGGATTGCGCTGACGCCGAAGACCAGGACATGTTTTCAATAACCTTCTCAAAAAATTCCGAAAGATCCGCATCAGAATCTGGAAATGTATACAGAGGGCACACTTCGCCTTGAGTTGACTGAGGTTCATAGAGATGGAATTTATCCGAGTATTTGTCGGTCTGTTGGATAAACCAAAGACTTTCTTCGCTCGAAGCTTTTCCTTCCTCAGATGCCATCCAAATATATTGGGTATTGCTCGAAGACGAAATTAATTTCTCCATTGTACCAGGCAAATCTTCATTTTCAGGCAAATCGAGGGCATTCCATCGATATCCCATCAAGTTAGGACTTGGAAGACTAGGGTCGAACAAACCGGAGCCTTCTGTGACCACTAGTGTGGATGACTGAGATGATGACGTATCGTCTTCGTCGATTTGTTCTGGTGTTAGCTTCGCCGCGAGAATTGCCGGGGCGATACTAGATGCCGTTGATACACCCAGATCATCAGTGCATCCACCAACTTTTCCTCCAGCAGTGGTGACGAGTGCATCCAAACCCGATGGAAACTGTTGTTGAACCCATCTAATGACAGCATCGACATTCGTACCGCCTCTGTGATAGAGTGCATCAGTGGAGGAATTCGGATTCACACTGCAATAGGACGTGAGTTGCGGATACTCCTGATGTCCCAAATGCCAATCCATGGAACAGTGTGGAATCAAAATGTAGCTCCAGTCGCGAATGTCCGACCCTTCGCCTCCAAGGCTTTTCCACCACCCTTCTCCCTGGTCATCACGAAGAGGGATTGGCAGATCATTTCTCATTCCATTTGAATTCGATAGAATGACATCCACCGCCTCGGTCAGGAATCCCGATGCAACACCTCTGCAGGATCCAATTTCCGGAAAGGTCTTTTGGAAAACGATTTGATTTCGGAAGAAGTCGTAGTAATTGTACCACGGTACTTGTTTTCTCGCGTCCTCTGGTTTGACATCGCAACAACTGGTGGAACCATCGCTCCAGCAAGCAGGTCCGCCTTCGAATTCGATAAGGACTTTGGAAAGATGTTCGTCCGTTCCTCGACGGAAAGCAAAGCTGAAGGGAGAACCGTCGGCACAGATCGGAGAAATGTTCGAATCCACTTCGTTCACTGGAAATTCGAGAAAATAAAAGTTTCCTGGCGTGGATAGGGCTCTAAGTGGAGTTCTCTTTGCATTCAAAAGTCTCGATGGAAAATTAGCAGCGTCGACAGCTGGGAATTGAAGCATTGTACAATGATATGGAAACCCAATAGAAGAAAACAAAGCGGCTGAAAAGTATTATTCCGTTCATTTTTGAAAATTCTGTTGAAGATATGGCCTTCACAATACCTTCCTTTCAGTAGAATAGGTTGTGTCTCTTTTCGTCTGAAGACACTATACAGCTTTCGTCTTGATGACGATGTGAATTGCCTGAAGAAAATCGAAGATTATGGATGAATCAGCCGGTTGGAAGGGTGTGTGTCGACACCATGATTTTGCTTTTCGGAGATGAAAGCCTAAAACATTCGAGCAAAGGATTTTTATCTCTAGCGAACCAACATTTTAAGCACGATTGACGCTACGTGTTACCCCAGTTCTCAAAAACGTCCATGTCAATAAGTATCCGAAAATTTGGAATGCACCGAAAATGAGGTATTTTAAGGGAAAAAGGTATGTTTAAAAGGAAAAGGTACGACAGAAACTGAGATAACCTTATGTAATTCAAATTCAATTCCGTCGTCAAATATTGATCGCTCAACCGGATAAATTCTTCTTCTCCCGTGAACGACGAGTCATTTATTGCGATCGACGAAAGGCATATATCAATTTCAGTTTTTTGAGACGAACCTCTGCAATCCACACTTATCGCAAAGAGAGAAATTGGTTCTCAGGGTTGAAGTTGGTATGACTACATTAGTTTAATAATTTAAGGTTAGAGTTAATTCTGATATTACTCTTCGTAGTCCTCCATGTCCAGAATGCTCTTCTAATACTCTACCAGAGAGGGCACTAAGAAGAACAGCTACCAGTGCTCGTAGGATCATTAGCACTACGAGAGGATATCATCCAAAAAGGGTGCAGAAGATGCCCCCAAAGAAGTTGCTAGTAAGAATCGTCGTACTGGTACTAGGAACTTATCGTTTAGTATTAAAGGACGACGACCGTGCAAGAGCAGGAGGATTAGATTTTTGGTACTATGATAGCTCCTCTTCGTAGCATTAGTTTTCATTCACAGGAGCACGAGTAGTAAGTTTCGTTCAGTCTTATTTCATCGAACGGTTTGTGCACCGTTTGTGCATCTGTGATACTGGGTCGATCGAGACGTGTTAACCTACAGTTGGAGGACTACCGAAATTGGGGGAGTATCTGGCTCAGGTCACTTTTTCGGCGTCGCTGAACGTTTAACGGTCTTAAATCTTCTCGAAGTTGGTCATTTCGGGGACTGATGTTTTGTTCGTGGGAGTCCAACTTTTTGGTATTTTGGTGAGACCCATTTTGTTTTAACCGTCCGTACATGTTCCCACACAGTTGGTCTTGAAAGATGGAAACAATCGCGCATTGAAGGTGCGCATTCGTCTGGCGATAGTATTGCCCCATATTTTTAATCACGGTTTTTATACGAATGATAACCAAAAACAATATTTTCGTCAAAACCAAAATCAACTCAACGGCAGCAGTCAGTTGTCAAGGACGATGAGTGGTATATCTCGTTCTAAAGAAACCAATGTTGTGAGTTGAGCGGAGCCGCCACCGACTACTCACATATTTGTTTTTGTATTGAAATGCTCAAACATCTCCTCCCGCGCATCTCCCGACGTAGTTCCAGCCACTGACTCCACCACAAATCAAACATCCATCTTTGGACAACGATTTCGTAACAACAACAATCCTCGAAGAAACAACAACGACAATGAAACTTGACAATGGAATTCCAACTAATTCAAATTCATACGACAGCCAAGACTTAAATATACCTGAACTATCTCCAGTTTCATCCTACTCATCATCGTCGGCATCATCCTCGCCGCCTCCATCTCCGAAATCATCGAAAACAACAAAGAATGGACTGATCATATCCCCCGACAAGACATCTTACAGTCCATACCTGGCAAGCCATGTAGTTGCACTGGACTGTGAGATGGTCGGGGTCGGTCCACAGGGTAAAATCAGCGTCTTGGCACGCGTATCTGTTGTAGACTATTATGGAAACTCGTTGTTCGACAGTTTTGTGCATGTGGAAGAACGAGTCACCGACTACCGAACTCACGTATCGGGAGTCACCGAAGAGGATTTGAAGAACGGTGTAGACTTTGGAACCGTTCGAAAGGGTGTGAAACAATTACTGAAAAACAAAATCATTGTGGGGCATGGACTCGAGAACGATTTGCGGGCACTCAAAATCGAACAGGATCACACGTGGTACAACATTCGAGATTCCGCGACACAATACCAACCATACATGAGAATGGATCAGTATGGTCAGTGGCGACCATATCGCCTTAGAGATTTAACGTGGTATCATTTGGGTATCGTTATCCAAGAGGGAGGGAAACCTCACGATTCTATAGAAGATGCACGTGCCTCCATGGCACTGTACAGGCACGCACAAGCGGATTGGGATTATGAAATAGATTGTCGTCGAAGGACAGCGTTAGCAACATTTGCTAACAAGCGGGGCCGATATTAAAGGGAATAAGTCTAACGACTATGCAATTTATCTTCATACTATTATCAACACTCAGGCCAATTATATAAAAATAATAAACATCAAGTTGATTTGGGGAAACATCAAAACATTGTTCAAACTATATGATTCTTTTAGATTGTATTTCGTTGTGATATCGTTCACAATACCACAATACCACAATACTCTTCAGCACGAATATCGTGCTTTTGGTTTACACGTGGCTGATTTCTGGTTACAAAAACATATTTTGATTTTAGTTTTATATCACAATTGTGCGTATCTTTCTATTTTTCATTCGTTTCTTCTGTCGATTTCACATCCACGATTGTTTCTGGGCTGCCAATTGTTTGGGCTGACTGCGTCGCCGATTGTTGCATGGCCACCTACGGCTTGTGACAGGAGGGCATTCACGTCTGCGGGCTTGTCGTTGAACATGATCGTGTTGGATTTGGATCCCATTTCCCCGTACATGGAAACGTATTCCTTGGCCAGCGCCAGTCGTGCGGCTTGTTCGCCGCCCTGTTTGTTGATTTGGTTCGCAATCAATTCCAAAGCTTCCGCCTGAGCCTGTGCCGTCAATCGAATTGCCTCGGCCTGACCCTGTGCCTCGAGGAGAATCCGCTGTTTGGTCGCCTCGGCCTCGTTTTGTACCTTCACGAGGTTACCCTCGGATTCGTTCGTCAGACTGATTTTGACTCCCTCGGACGTGAGCTGGGCCCGTCGCTTGTCTCCCTCTGCTCTCAAAACGTTTTCACGCCTGTCTCTCTCGGCAGCAGCCTGCTTGTCCATGGCAATCCGAATCTGGTGGTCGGGGGTGATTTCCGTGATTTCGTACCGTCGAACCTCCAATCCCCAGGGCAGAGCGGCCTCCTGCAGGCCGCCCTTGATCAAAGCATTCAAACGCGATCGATTGTGCAAGATCTCGTCGAGTTCCATTTCTCCAATGGCGGATCGCATTGCCGATTGGGCATGCTAAAAAGACACGGTGAAATATGAAAGTGTAAGAAAAAATACAAGCAATTGCGACACAAAATTGCCAAAACCAGAAAATGCATCACAGAAAACATTCCTCCACAGAAAATTCAAAAGATTTTCATTGATTGTTTTGCATTATTTACCTGCGTGACACTGTAGAGTGGATTGAGAGCCCCGTAGGCAGCCTTTTCCGGATCCTGAAACTTGACAAACAAGTTTCCCGAGACTTCCACCGAAACATTGTCGCGTGTAATGGCCGCCTGTGGCTCAATGTCTATGGCTCGCTCACGAACATCGATAACATAGGCAATCTGATCCACCAAGGGAATCGCAAAGAAATAACCACTCTCTTCGACCGAGTGGAGTTTTCCAAATCTCTCGACAACGTATTTGTATCCCTGGGGAACAATATTGAAGATTGTGTTGTTCTTGGTGACTGGCCAGTTTGGCGGTATTCCGCCCTGTCCACCGCCGCCTCCTCGGCCGCCAAAGCCGTCCAGAACGTAACTGCTAAAGTGTCTTTGATTGCTGGCAAGAAGAGACGAGCTTCTCTCGTTGGTGCCGATCATTCCTCGAGCACGCTGCAAAGCGCCGGCTCTGCGACATATCTCCAGCGATCTCGTTCTCGCGATCGTGGCATTCATTCTTTATCCCTTTCAACTCTTGAAGGCTACCCCGGAAAATGATAGATGGTCCTCTTCTCTCAGGTGTGCTCAATCAATATAATATCCAAATGAAATGTGGTAATGGGTTTGGATGCAATCATGAAAATCAAGCCACCTCACATTCATTCATTCGCGCACTTCTCCGTGCTTTCGGATTTCTCTTTTCGACTCTTCAGCCTTCTCGATTTTCCCGGGATTGAAAATCAAGTCACGACTGCAAGGTTTCGGTGGAAAATTTGGAAATTCCCTCTTTCTTTTCTCTGCTCTCCTAGGAAATTTATTTTCATTTTTCTCTCTCTAAGCATAGATACACTCTTCTCTAGCTAAGCATGAGTCACTAACTATTAGAGCTAGCTACTACCGCAAACGTAGACTACGAAGTAAAATAATTGTAATATAATGATTTAAACCCCAGAGTGAGGAGTCGACACAACCACTCTTAATTTGTTCAGCATTCGATTCCCCGATGCTCATTTGCAGTAAAGTTGCTTCCCCATTTACCCCTCCACCAAAAAGTCTTCTAGATCGGCAGTAGGCATCCCTCGTGTTTCGTTTGGGGCTGTCCGTTCCTTGGTCCAAGTTCATGAACATGTCCACAACCTTATTGCGGTTTTGGTGTGATTTCTTTTGAAGTTTTCGCCTGAGCAGCAGGTCGTTTTTGGGACAAACGCGGCCGTTTGCGTTGTTCTGGCATATTGCTAGACGACGGAAAGTCGGGAAAGCTCTCGAGACCGAAACTCGCTCGGAATGACCTGTTCCAGAGCGTGCAGCTTGAGACCGGAATATTTAAGCATCTCGCTGGCCTCGAAAAAAGTTCCAATGCTTCCACTTGGTTGCTTTCGTAGCAGCTTTTGGAGTTCCTTCAACTCGAGATACAACCCATGAACTTGCTCCGAGACTGTAGATACTCGGGCAAACAATTCCGCCTTGTCCCCCTTTTTGGAATTGGATTCTCCCGGGGGGCTTTTGCGGGAGGCAATCGCCAGCCATTTGAAGACTCCCACCGAAAAATCGGTTTCGGGGTCTTTTTCCAGAGACAGCCATGCTTTGAGGCACGAGACAGATTCCAATACCGATAGATCTCGATTTGTGGAGCTTTCTTTCAACACCAAACACAAGCGACGGATGGAGTGCACCAAAACGCGCGAGACGCATTCGATCAAGCAGCAGAACCGCAATCTAGGAGCACTCGGCAAATTCATGGCCATCATGTCGAGGACAATCGGATTGCCCCTTGGATCGCGCTGTTGCTGCAAGCCCTGCGACGCTGAAAAGAATCGATGGATTCGACCAAGAGATGTTTGCAATTCCATCGTTCGAGCCCCAAAAAATTCGTTCCACTCAATGGAAGAACCGTTCTCAAATTTATTTTCCATGGAAGCATTATTTGATACCTGGATCGTTCGTTCCGATTCCAGCCATTTCTGTTCCAAGCCAAGAAGTGAACAAGACAAAGCCCAAGACCACAACTCCTTTGTGTACAAGCGAATCTTTCGTGGAATTTTGGTTTGGGATGATTTACGACGATTTCGAGGGGGAGATGGAACGTGAACAAAACGTGGAATCTGACTACGGGCCTCTTTTTCTTCATCGAAATGGTTGGAAAACCCCCGATACTCTGTCGCATCCGTTGTATCACGGGCATGATCAGGCCCGGCAATATCCAACCATGGAACCAATGTTGGCTCTCTCAGAGCCGCCCAGCGAATCAGAATGTCTATACAGTCATCCAGAACCTCGTCGAACAAGACAGAATCGGCTCGGAGCATCTTGCCAACTGCTTGAGCTTTTGAATCATCAGACCCACAAAGACTGCTTCGTACCAAATCTCGGCACATTGAGGGAAAGACAGCAACCGCGAGGATGAAGGTTGTTCGGAAGAGACTGGCATCATGGAGAGGAATCGCTATCAGAATGTTGGAAAGAGCCAAGGTAACGTCTCGGAAAAGAAGAAACACCGAGTCATCAAACATTTCCTGTCTCTGATGGAAAAGAAGTGACCCACATTCCTCGATTGTCATACAATAGAGTATATATAACTCTCGTGGAATGCCACCGCTCTTTCCATCCAATCCAGCTCGTAAATCCGTTACAAGTGCTCCAAGTATGCCGCCAACAAGACTTCGCGTTAGGTTAGTATCGACAACCTCTTCGGTATTTGACAAAATGGACACGCAACCAAGAAAAGGTCGGAGGCACGAGAGGCGAAGTTGTTGCACTGTTTTATCGATTTCGCTTTCCGTATATATCGATCTCAAGGAGATGACCGGACGATCTCGTCGAGTAGGAGCAGTGCGATTTTCGGAAACGTGCGATTCCAAATATTCAATGATCTTCACGCACGCTCTCTCACTTGCCATGGCTTGATACAGATTCCAAAGACTTCCAATGATTCTTTCACAGTCTCTAACCTCGTTAGTTTCCAATGTCAAATGTAAGGCTTGACAATATGAAACGATTGGGGCTAACAAATCATCCAATGCTGATAAGCCGCAGTCAAGATCAATAGCACCTCGGAACAGAAAGGAGGAGGTCGATAGAAAGGGATCTGCTGTTTGCTCTATCGTCTCGATGCTGAGAACGGATTCTGTAGCTTTGGACGATGTATTCTGTCGACTTATTAAGAATCCTGATGCCGTTACAACCTTCCATGATAGTGGATCATCGAGATCGAGAGATTCTCTTGCTGGCAGTGGAACCAAGAAAAGAAATTCCAAGAGCAAATCCGAACAAGGAAAGTCTTCTATTTCTTCCACATTGATGACACTCAGCGATTCGGAATTACCCATTATCTGGGAATGCGGCCATGATGGAAAGCAGTCGGCATCAAGTTGGTCAACTTGGAGATCTTTGCGTTCGATTTCTTTGATCTTGGAAACCAAATTCAGCAAAGAAGTTTCCTGATTCATGGATGAATTTTCGAGATGCCCGAATGTTTTAATTTTAGAACCCTTCGACATGGTGTTGTCGAGGAGATACAAGTTGATTTTTAGGAAGATCAACCAACAGAGAACAAAACTATCCGGCTCTCTTCCTCGAGTCGAGCGATATTGTTTCGATATGCCATGATGAAATTGGTTTCCTACGAGCTGGCCTTTTTTGTACAAGAGTATTGCCCGAAGAAAAGACTCGCGTCCTTGCGCTAGAAGGATATGTCGACTCTCACTATATCCGTCCATAGTTGCATGATATTGCAAAATTATTGTCATCAACCTGTGCAAAGATCTGATTTCTGCCATTTGCTCTGTACTAGCTAATATCTTGGATTCAATTTCGTAGTCCCCAAAGAAGGTTGATATCCTTGTAGCAGTCGCGCGAAGTAAACGTTCCACAGTGTCAGAATCAAAAATGCCATCGGTTACACAGGACGTCAAGGTTTGAATCAGCCATCGACGGCACTGAGAAGGCAGGGGAGGAAGATCTTTCACTAGCAAGTCTGAAAGAATCCCCCAGGTTTGATTTTCAATTTCCTCCCATTCACCAGTACTTACGAGCTCCAGCAGCCCCCTTACACCACCAATGATCCGGTATAGTATTTCTGGTTCAAGTGGTGTTTCGCTGGTCCTACTCTCGTACTCGTGTGCTCCCCAGCTCGTGTATAGTGGCGAGAGTAGCTTCTTGGAAATGTTCAAAATGCCGGATCGTCCATGCGGGAGGATTGTGAGTATACGATCAAGATAATCTATGTTTGAGGAAGAGACGATCCTTTCGATGATTCCAAACAATCGATTCGTTATCTCCTTGTCGCTATCCATCTTCAAAGCCGAATAAGTGATCAAGCGTAATGTAGAAAAATGAACATTTTGAAGCCTTGACTCTTTCGATACATCTTGTTCAATTTTGTCCTCCAGAACAGTACGATATTCTGGTACTTCGAAATAGGAAAAAGTCTTCACAATGATTGCGAACATTGACACCTGACGTAAGTAGGTATCAGGGCAATTCCTTAGCATATGATCTGCCATGTTTGTGAGACGTATTGCTCGGGGAAGCGCCGGAAGTCGACTTTGCTGTAAGCTATCGTAGATCAGCTTGCTGCCCCGGGATAAGCACTCCTGCTCTTTTTCTGTGCCATCCTTTTCCAGATAAAACAATCCATTTTTGCGTAAGGAAACTCTATCGATATCTTCGTCCAGTAGTGAAGTTCTTTTATTTCCCAAAACGAAATCCAGAATCGATTGGTAATCCAAACCCGACAAACAACTAACATGTTCTTTCTGGTCGACTGTGCCGAGACGGATTGTCTGATGCACGAGGCCCTGCTTCTTTGAAAGCTCTTTCTCTTTCATCACCTCGATGCAAAGTACAACAAATTGCAAGGCAAAGCCCGAAGGAATATCCCAATCATCACCAGATACTTGGGACCCAATGATATCCGAAAGCCAAAGCTTCAGTGAAGCGACATTCCACTTTTGGATCCCATCCTTCAGACAGTTTTCGGACAGTAGATAGCACTGCTCATCATATCGAAATGTCCGGTACCATCCCACAAAGGCAATCCTCCTCCAAAGTTTTTGTAAAGGTTTGAATGACTCTTTGTCCTTGGATTCGAGAGTGCCAGCGATTTCGACAATTGATGCAATAATGAAAGGTACATCTCGTGCTGGGGATATTTTTCTGGCGTCTTTACCAAAGACTTTTGGCAAGATGTTTCCCATGGTTTCGATTTGCGCACAATTCAAAATCAAAATAGATTGCTGTGCTAGTTGTAGCCACATCCTTATGTTGTTTGGGGGAAACTGTACTTGGAAATAAGCGACAGAAACGATTTCATCAAATACATCCGAACCCTTGCAGACTGCAAGAGCAGCATGGAGCAACTGCATTGCGAGTTTGGTTACAACTCGAGCTCTTGCTCCATCATTGGAGTGCTTTGAGTCATCATTCTCATTCAGTAGCAAGTAATCTGTAACCTTCTTTACAAATTGGACCATCAAGTCTCGAACACACTGCGGGACAACCACCGTTTCCTCATCCGAATTGCTGCTTTTGGAAGAAAATACGAATTTCGCCTTGAGGAATACTTCGATCGAAGATACACATTGCAGCATGGAGAGGACTGACACTGCCTCGTTGGATAGCGCAGAAGCAAATTCCACAAGTGCCTTCCAGGGAGAGACATACAAAGGGTCAATCATCAGCAGTGCTTGGAGGATATCCTCAACATCGAGGTTGAAATTTTCGCCATTCTCTGCATGCTGTTCTCCAGAAGCCTTGTTCGAAAGATAGTGTAGAAGCGTGGTTGCCTTGGGCGTCGAAGGCAAGAGTTTTGACAAATCTGCTCCCTTGCGAGATTTTTTCGGGAATCCCAACAACGAATGCAAGGATCTTTGGTTGGAACTGGCCACCAGTTCTCGGATCTGTGCATAATCCTTGCTGGTCAGATGTTCCATGTTTGTGGATTAGAACGCCATTACAATGGAGTCGAACAAGAATAAGGGAATCTCCTATCGGTACAACACCGACCGAATCATTTGCATTTTGCGTCCGCTTTCGTCAATGGCGATACAACAAGTCAGAATGGAACAATCCTTTCACCACAAGAAGTTCGAAGACTCTTTCGTAGAGGAATGTTTTCGGTTGTAAACCTTTCGATACACCAATATGATGGAAGCAATAGATTTCTTTCCAGTATTGGTCCCGATAATATGATGTAGAGGATCAAACACAAAGGAAGTGGATAATGAAGGAAGTGAATGAATCCTCGATCGATTTGTGAAATGATTTGAGATGGACGATGGAAAAAATACCGAAAACCGAGTTCAAACATTTAATCGAGCGGGTCGAAAATCCGACGAGTTTCTGCCGGAGGAAAAAGTATTTTCGACGAGTATCATGATCTCCTTCTTGATCGGATGAAAGGACGATTCCGTCCGTCCGAACAGGATGTATTAGTAGTGCACATGAGATAAGTATGTAGTGGCTAGTAATTGAGTTTCTAAGTTAGATGATAATCTACTCCTCTTTCCTGTTTTATCCAGCTTCGGCTGGCACTAAGAGTCCGGTTTTTGTTTTTGTTCAACTCCATCAACACGACGATCGTAGTTGACAACCGAACATAACTTCTGGGATCGTTCTGAACGCACATTGGATCAAAGCCTATCCACTCTTGCAATTGTTGTAACTCCACAACTACCCCCCGTTTGTCGTAGCCAAGTGCAATTTTGACAACCACCACCACCAAGTATTTTTTTTGTAAATGTACATGAAATCATGCGAATATAAGTTTGCTGCCACATGTTTCTCGTTGTTGAATGTATGTAGGACCGAATTCATTCGCCTGTATCGTCTTGATTTATTTCTTCTTCTCACCACCAACCGTGACCGACGATGGATCGGAGAGATTCGGAAGGTTCGAAAAGACCTGAGCGGATTCCAACAATCCCTGAATGTTTGGAATCATGCCCAGAGCCGAAACACCTCCCGACTGTCGAATGACAGTGACCAGCTCTCTTCGAAGGGCCAGGTTCTCTTTTGTCAGAGTCGTATTGTCCGATGTGAGCGTCTGGACACTTTCCTGTAAATCCGTCAGGAGCTTCTTGCGTCGCTCCCGAGACTCTCGGGCGGACTTTCGGTTGGCCATGATGCGTCTCATCTTGCGGGCCTCCCGGCGTTTTTCGGGATCCAGTTCGAACTCATTCTGTTCTTCGGCGGCGGGCTTGTCCTTTTCGAACTCGCTGGGTGCGCTTCGCTTGGTTCCGGCCGCGTCTTTTTCTTCCTTGGTCATGGTTGCGATTGGGTTTTTGGTACTCCAAATTGGTAGTGTACTGCAAAATGAAAATAATGAAATAATGTGTGGGGTTTTTGAGTCCTGAAACTTTGACAACTACTTTTGACACGGGGAAAATACACGGTTTTTAACGACACCCTGTCACTTCGTTTGGAATTATAGATCGAACAACGCGAAGGTCGTACGTACAGTATTGCTAGCAACAGATTTCTTGTTCTCACTGGAACACTCCATGGAACGTTGAGAACACTGATAGTCCCAGAGAACCCGATGAGGCTTAAGAGCTTAAGCGGTTTCAAAAGTGTGCCAGCAACCAAAAAAAGGCGTCACGAGGCTGCCAGCCTGTCACTAAAAATTATTTTTCTCCCAAATGATATCACATTCCCCCTAATATTATGTCCCCGAATCATTATGATTCTCTCGAAACTACTCTGATTCAATTATTATTTTTTGGAAGACTTCAAAATTGTCTAGCAAGAATAAGATGAACAACGAAAGATGATATACACTATTATCTCATTGACTAATTATCTAAATTTCAACAATACGACATGATGCTACCATCCGTATTACTTCCCCTCTCGCCTTTGTTGCAAAAGAAAAAGGAGTGGTAAAACAAAACAGGAACAAACTTCTTATTCGTCGTTGTGTTGCAAAAACGGATCTTCGATTCGGCATTCGCAGTTATGACTGTATTGTTCAACAACGGCTCCGCTTCCAAAAACAATGTTGGTTTTGAAAGTCCAGAACCATCGTGTCATTCACAGACAAGACGATATGCACGAAAAGAGAGTTCCACATTCACTGCGGATTCATTCATTCGATCGCTGGCCATCACAAATCGACCACCACTATGCGATGAATCACAGTTTCATTTGGTTTGCTATATAACAAACCCCAAATCCTCGCGGATGTCCAGTCAAACTATATAAGGCTTGACTTAACATCCGCGCGGACCTCATGACCCTCCTCCCGGAGGAGTTCGCCGCGTTGCTCTATGTTTTTATTTCGTGAGACAAGAACAATGTTGAATTGCGACAACGAAGCGAAACAAATTTTTGTCAGTCGACCTGTATATTTTGCAACAGTGAATGCAATCCGATGAACATATTCGCAAAGCCTGCACGTACCTATACCCGGATGTCCCTGTATTCCATGGCTGCATTGGATTGTAATCGTTGTTTCGGAGACGATTGCTGCTGTTGCTGCTGCTCTAGCTGTGTGCTTGCCCATCGCTCAGCCGCTTGTCCTTCCTGGTGTTTCAGCACCGCATTGTTCTTTCGTTCCTTTTCTTTGCGCTCTTTTTCCTTCTTGATGATCAATGCTTGCTTTCGCACGCTCGTCGGCAAGTTGTTGTTGTCGTTCTCGGACGCGTCGCATTTCTTCTTGTCTGCTGCTTGTTGCTGCTTTTTGACTGGTGGTTTCTTCTTTCGACGACGACGACAAGGAAGTATCCGCCAGGATGGTCGACTCTTATAGGACGATATTAGAAATCGCCACAAGCATCACCAACAGTCCAATGGCAATCGCATTTTCTTTCAAATACTCAATGGACACGTCGATCGATTGATTCAACAACGACGCTGTCTTGTTGATCATTGTTGTTGTTGTTGTGCCCTCGACTTTTTCTATTCAATGGAACCAAGTGCTATATATACTTTGGATTGTTGATTCGCCAGCCCTTTGGTAGTTCTTGTATGTTCTTTTTTCATGCCGGAGCACGTTGAGATTTATTGCTCTGTTGCAGCTAGTCGTGGAGCACGAGAACTTCAAAACTCGTGCACGGAAGTGTTGGGGACTCGGACGAAGACCGTTGTCGGCTTTAGTGGGAAAACGCCGAAATATTTTACGGATAGGGTTAAAAAAGAAGCAGTCGAGTGAATCGAAGAAAAACTTTTTCGATTGGCTTCTATTCAAAATCTTATCGTTTCGACCGCGTATTGTAGAATCCACACGACAACGCACACAACCATCACAAGAGAAATCGGTACGAGCAAATCCAAAAAACTCATAAAATTTGCATTGTTCGAACAAGGAGAAACACATTTCGAGAAGGAGAAACCAATCGCATTAGAAAATCAACCAAAGACAAAAGAAGCTATCAACAAACAATCACATACAATGCAGGTCGATTGGGAACTTTCGCGGCAATTTGTATCCGACAGCCAGGGCGTTCGAGTGGCCTGTGTTCTCCCGCCCTCCGATCCCGACATCGATAGCTATCGCATCGTCACGGGAAATCAGGGAGGCGGTCTCTGGGAATTCAGCGTCCCATCGGGATCTCTCAAGCCCATCGAATTTCAGCACGATCATGCCGTGACTGCGCTTTTGTATTCCGCAAGCGGAGTTTACGTTACGGGTTGCAAAGGACAGTATGGTTCGAATCTTTGATGCTTCGACGCACGCTTTGAAAGGCACACTCAAGGGCCACGAAAAGCCCGTGACGAGTCTGGCGTTGGTTGCGGCCTCGGATGGAACCGAATACCTTTTGACGGGATCCTGGGACGGAAGTGCAAAAGTCTGGGACCTTACAGAGGAATGCGCTCTTGGCCACACTTCCGGGACACGAGAATTCGAACCTGCGTGACGGGTTTGTACTCCATCGAACGATCAGCCAGGCCACCGTCCTCAAAATTGCCACTGGATCGGCGGGGAATTGCAGCAAAACAATCAAATCGAGGGACACACGGTCCGCATCTGGTCTGTGGACATTGCTACGGGTACAGGTTCCAATGCATCCATTCCGTGGCCAATGACCACGACGGGCCGATTCGAGATATTCGTCGGCTGGGAAGTCCCGGTGAAAGCACCAAATTGATTGCCACGTGCTCCAACGACGGAACGCTTCGATTGCGAGCGAGCGATACCGGTGATTCGATATCGATTCTGTCCTTTCTGACGCAACAATCGTCACATCCACCCATGTTGCTGTCCGTGGCACCAGTCGTTGAGAATGCTTCAGCCACCTACTGGAATTGTTTCCTCGGCAGAAGATGGACACTGTTGTCGCTTGGAGCTGCGAACAAGCAGGGGATGGTACCTATTCTCTGTCCTCACAAGAGCCTCAAATTTTGTTGCACCCATCCTGTGTGTGGCAAGTGGTTGGCCTGCCAGACGGTGATTTTGCGACCTGCTGCCAAGACGGAACGCTTCGTATTTTTACAAAAGCATCGGATCGAATGGCTCCCGAAGCGGAGAAGAATGCCTTTGTCGAAGTCGTACAAGAAGCACACAAAAAGAAACAATCTGGTCCTAGTGCAGAAGAAGTTGCAAAGCTACCACTCTGGGAGACGAATCTACAGAAACGCGGAACCTCCGAGGGTCAGGTGCAACTCTTCAACAAGAACAATACAGCAATCGCCGCACAGTGGAGCATGTCCTCACAAACGTGGATCGAGGTGGGCCAAGTCATGGGATCTGCCGATGGTGGAACCGTAGATGGCGTCCAATACGATCACGTCTTGCCCATCGAAGTGGACCAGACGGGTGGGGGTGTCGCCAAATTGCAGATTGGATACAACAATGGCGAAAATCAATTTGTGGCAGCCCAACGATTCATTGACGCGCACATGTTGCCACAGCACCACCTGGGCGAAATCGCAAATTACATTCAGCAACGAGTAGGAAGCCAGGGAACAACCTTGGGTGGAGAAGCTCCATCGCAATCGACAGCTTCGGCACCCGTTGGTCTTCCAATGGCTTCCTTCCAGCACCTGCCGGTAAAAGCCTACAAATCCTTTGAACTATCCGCCAAAAACGCAACGACTACTCTGGAAAAGATGAAGAAGAAAATTCTAGAATTTGGACACCTTTCCGAGTCTCAAATAGCAACACTGGACAGTCTCATGACAACGCTGGGAGCCACCAACCGATACCATTCTTCCAAAGTCGACACAATGGAACTGAAAACAATAAAATCCATGGTAGAAAACTTTCCCAAAAACGAGGTCTTTCCGGCTTTGGATTTGGCACGGCTGACCGTGGCACATCCGGATGCCGCCGTGTCAAGCAACGTTGCTTTTTGGGATGCCATGATCTGCAAGGCGCTGTCCTTGTGCGCAGATACCAGCGATTTGGAGGGCCCGGCGGCCGTCGCCATTCCGATGCTTTCCCTCAGACTTTTTGCCAACGCCTTTCGTGGTGGACCCGGATCTTTGCAGGCCGTGACGAACCAACTGGATTCCGTCCTGAGATGCAACGAAAAATTCCTTCACTCGAAAAACAAGAACGTCCGGCTGTCGGCAGCAACACTCTTGTACAACATTAGCTTTTACGTCTTTTCCCAGGGTTCCGATCCCTCCGATATTGGATCGAAGGTCGCTCTGCAGGTCGACGTCATCCTCAAGGCAAAGTCCTACGAAACGGAAGCTCTGATTCGGTCCTTGGTAGCGCTGGGAACCGTCGCTCTGGCGTCCCCAAAGGCCAAAGAAACGGCCAAGTCTGCATATGTGGTGAGTCGTGTCGAAATGTCGGCATCTCCCCATGGCGATCTGGCCAAGGCTCTGGCAAAGGAAGTGTACAGCGTACTATCGTAAACGGAATATTACAAATTGTAACTATAAGAAACAATATATATTGTACTATTCACTACACATTGCATTTTCTTGAGAAGAATCATTTTCTTTGGGGATAAAAATACTCCGAAACATTCTCCGGTTGTATAACTTCGTCTGGACGTCGACCGTAGAGTCAAGGTCTCAAATAGAAGTAGTTCTTGGTAGAGTCAAAAAGAAAAAGGGGGGCAATCTGTTCCTCTTTGGAGAATGCAAAAGGTGTTCGCCTCTTTTGCGGTCGACCAGAGAAAAGCCCTACACAAAAATTGTACGACTAGAGACCGCGCGTGAATGCCTGCAATGTGCCCGCGAACCACAAAATGACCCTTCTTCGGCATTCTCAAAATTCGATCTCGCTTCATTTGGACATGTCAATCACTTTCGTATTTCATTCACTCCCTACTACAAGTGAAAGTGGCACTTCCATTTCGTACCACTATCATCCCCAGCCTACCCAAACTCGTAGAACCCTTTGTTTTTGCGGAATACAAAAATTGGCACCCAGAAATCCTCCGGAGTGAAATAGGAACTCACTCGGTCCGGTCCGTCGATTCGATTATTTGTTATCTACGTACCTATCTATCCATTCGTTCTCCCATCCAACTTTTGAGATTCGACAATAATATTATTTGGTGGTGCAAAAACAACAACGGGGTTTTCAAAAAGACCTGTCACGTCACTTGAACACCGGCTGTTTGCATACCGTCTCATTTTAAAAGAGACACCGAGATTGAATCAATCACCCGCTCTCCTCATTCCGGTGATTTGTTATTCTCGGACAGACTCCATTGATTGTAATCCGTGTTTGATAAAGGCACCTTGAAGAAGACTTCCATTTTGGGTCACGCATTTATACACACAGCACACACACACACACACGTTGTACCCTACTAATTGTTGGCTAACAAAACCGTCGTCTACGACATTTTCACTCCAGCATCCGCATATCCTATACGTACTATATTACAATATCCACAAACAAGATGGCCACAAACGACGACTCTCTCAACAGCGAACCACGCCGCCGCGTGAGCCGTCATCATTCCAACGATTCTCTCTTTGGCGACCGATCTCCCCGCCGGGGTCGCGTCGGTCGGCATCCCTCCTATGAGCTCCAGAGAAGCTGCGATCGAGACACCCACGTGACGAACATGACCGGCGACACGCTGGGAAGCATGAGCGACGACAAGGACGATGCCGACTTTGCTTTGGCTCCGGATTTGGCGGATCGTCTCGTCAAGAGGACGGAAGCCAGGGTTTCGCAGGTCGTTGCCAGCAGCAAATACGTACAAAACAATTGCACGCTGGATCAAATTCCGCGGTTTCACAGAGAGGATTTTGTCCTGGGCGATCTGATAGCCTTTGGTGGATTTTCCAATGTATACGCAATAGAACATTTTACGGTAGAATCGGAACTCACGGAAGATCCGGAAGAAGTCGAAAAGCCCCGACGATTTGTCATCAAGCATCTGAATCCAAAACTTGCCTTTAATCCAAAGAAACTGGTGGTCGGCGCCAAGGATCTCGTCATGGAGGCGCATTTCCTATCGGCATTCGATCACGAACACATAATCAAACTCCGGGGTTGGTCGGCGGCAGGCATTAGCGGATTTTCGCAGGCCGGACGCGCCGACGGCTTTTTTCTCATTTTGGATCGCCTGAGCATAACCTTGTCCAAGAGAATTTCCAGGTGGAGAGAGGACGAAAAGGTCCGGAAAACAATGACAAAAGGCCGAACCATTGCCAAGAACCAATTGTTGATGATACGGCTCAAGGTGGCCATCGATATCGCATCGGCCGTCGCCTATTTGCACGAACGGCGAATCTTGTTTCGGGATTTGAAACCAGCAAACATTGGCTTTGATCCCGACAATGTATTAAAAGTCTTTGATTTCGGACTCGCGGTCGAAATTCCCTATCACGAAGATCCGGAAACGACCTTCAAGCTGGCCGGAAACACCGGGACGTCGAGATATATGGCCGTCGAGGTCATTCGAAAGGATCCGTACAATTTGAAGGCGGACGTCTTTTCGTATTCGATATTGCTGTGGGAAATCATGGCCCTCAGCAAGCCCTACGATGGCCTTCTTGGGCCGCAGGTCAAGGAGAGCGTCAGCTTGTTTGGAGAACGGCCTTCCGTCCCGAGATCCTGGCCGGTGGCCATTCGCAGGTTGCTCCGCCGGGGATGGTCCGAATCTATATCGAATCGTCCCACCATGGAAAGTGTTCTCGATACTCTGACAAAAGTGTACGAGACGTCGTCAAAATCTGGTGGAAAATTCTTTTGAAAAAACTGCTCGGGCAACAAATAATAATAAAATCAATACTATAACGGGCGACAAAAACTACCACGTTCGTCGGACAAAACTATAAACGTGTAATATCATGGCATTTACTGTATAACCCAGAAATGAAACCGGTATTTTGTATTACGTGTATGGTATGTAGTAGTGCAGCTTTCTCATTTGCAATTTGCAACTTCGGACTCAATCAACAGTACAGTGTAGTAGTGTACGTCGTAGAAAACAGCACTACGTGTACGAACCGTTGCGAACGAAATTTTTGGTGGGAGCAAGAGAGGACGAGAAGTACTGTACGGATAACAACAACACCATCAGGAAGAAGAATAAAAGACTCAACACAATCATTGTCAATCTTAGACTAACGTAGTATGCTGAATTGGAAATAAATGGTTCATGTATGTTCCATTGATTACTACTTGTGTTTTTTTGTGTTCGCCCTACTCTCGAACATTTTTTCATTCTTGTTATTCTTGTTTATGAATCACCCGCCGATGCCGATTCCGCATCGACGGCATCAATGACCTTACTGGCTTCCTCCGAGTTGAGAATGTGATGCACACAGTCTCCGTTATTGATGGTCATTGTGTACAATTCCATCTTTTCGGCGGCCGCCGCGGCCGTTGTTCCGTCCATGGTCTTATTGAGGACCTTGACGGCCAGTTTCAACGCCTCCTCCACGTCGGGTATGCTGTCTTCGCCCTCCATCTTGTACTCGGACTTCAACAGGGACTTTCCGGCCTGGTTGTTCGCTCCAATCACCGTCGCCTTCCAGCCACTGTAATTTCCGGAGGGATCCGACTGGTATAATTGAAAGCCGTAGTGTTCGTCGTACCCCGCAAACAAAAAGGCGACACCAAAGGGACGGAGACCACCGCGCTGGGTGTAGAATTGTTTGTAATTGCAAACGTGTTCCACCAGTTGTTCGACGGGGATGGGCTCCTGGTATTGGTAGGCGTACCTCCCCGCCCGGAGACGGGCCTGGTCGATCAGAATGTTGGCGTCGGCCGTCAAACCGGCAACGTTACAAGAGACGTGCGAGCACAGCTGGTACGTCTTTTCCGAAGTCTAGAGTAATGGAATATAGGAATAAAAGATCGAGAGCGATTTTCGAGATAAGGTGATGCGAAGGAAGAAAAAATGTCGTAGACAAGATCATATGAAAGAGAACAAGATCAGATATGAGAAATGATAAAAAGTTTTCGGTTTTTCAATGTTGCGATATTAAAACTGCAACCCATTTCTGTTCGATTACAATCCACTTTTTTAATGCTCTCAACACATTTGTTTGGCTTACCTTTGCTGGTGCCAAGAGACCGCTGGTAATCCGACGTTCACTGGCCATGACGATTCCGTCTTTGGCCAATATGCCGACACACGTTCCGGCATTATTGATGGCCTCAATGGCATATTCGACCTGTTTGATGAAATAGAAAATAGTTAGGGATGGTTAGAAAGATCAATTGATGGATGGATTGTATGAAAGCCATCACGACGACTCTATACAAATGCCGAGATGGCGAACTATATCGAGACCTTCGGTTGTTGTTTCAACGGACCTGATGAAGTCGTCCCTCGGGGGAAAAGGTCGTTGTGGAGGAATCGTATCGGCGAGCCATTGTGAATTGTTATTATTTGTCGAGATAAATCAAAAGCTTTCTTTGTCTTCTTCAGCAGTTACCCCTGGTTTGCTATTTGCTATTTTAAAATTGGATCACTCTGGATAAAAAAGATGTTGTTTGTTGTCCCACATCGTTTTGTCGTGTCTTTCGATTATTATTTAGTTTCCATTCAAAAATCGATGCCCAAAGATTGTCTACGAAAATCTATTTGGGGGATAAATTAGGGGCATTTTGCACCCATTTCTCATTTTTAGGCACCGGAATGGCGCACGCATTCACGATCCACTTTTTTTGATTTTATTTTTCAAACCTGCGATTGAAATCTTCGATTCGATTCATCTATTTTCGCACCAGAAGAATCACAACACAAAATATCTTGTTCAACAACATACTATCGACAACTTTTTCATCTGGAGGATGCAATTTAGAGAGGACAGTAGTAGAAGGTAGATAATCACGGCAAGATGTTCTTGAAGGCCGGAAGAAACAAAGTTTCCCTAGCAAGGAATGCCATATCGAGGAGGACAAGCGTCTTTGCCGCAAATTACAATTCAGCAGGCAAACGATCGCTTTCGTCCAATCTCCCCTCCACCAAGGACGACGAAAACCAGTTGACGGTTCCCATTGATTTCGCCGTCTCGTCCAAGATTGAGGGCGAGGAATCCCAAATTGCGACTGTCACACTCAAAAAGGGCGAAAAACTCCGCGCCGAATCGGGTGCCATGCTCTACATGACACAGGGCGTCGAAATGGCCACCTCGCTGGAAGGAGCCTCGAGTGCCTGGAACCGCATGATGACGGGACAAAACATGTTTTTGACGGATTTTACCTATACAGGTCCGGCGGCGGCAAGTGGAACCGTGGCCCTGGGGACGGATTTTCCCAGCAAAATTCTCCGGTTGTCCCTGCAAGATTTTGGGGGAAGTCTGATTTGCCAGAAGGGAGCCTATCTGGCCAGCAACATTACCGTGGACATTCAGATGGAATTCACCAAGACCATGAGCGCCGGCTTTTTTGGTGGGCAGGGATTTATTCTACAGAGATTGTCGGGAGATGGCGACGTCTTGATCAAGGCCGGCGGGACGTTGGTGGAAAGAACCCTGGAAGAAGGCCAAGTCCTTCGCTGTACATCCGGATCCATTGTTGCCTTTGAGCCTTCTGTCGAGTACGACATTCAAATGATGCAGGGCGTCAAAAACGTCATGTTCGGTGGGGAGGGACTCTTTGTGACCTCGTTGAAAGGACCGGGACGTGTCTGGCTCCAGGGCATGCCTCCGGATCGCATGATTGCCGAAATCGCCAGCCGGGTTCCATCGCGAGGCGGAGGCATTGGGCCCGTCATTCCCATTGGTGGTATGGGTGGTGGTGGCGAAGCAGCTCCACCCGTCGATGCGGGAGTACCCATGGATGGAGAAACAGATGCTGTCGGAGAGGAGACTGCCGCGGCCATGGGCAATGATGAAAGTCTGGATTCTACTACTATACCCTCCTCGATGGATGGAGATTCTTCCGCTACCTTTGACAACACGTTTTCCGAAGGCGAAACATTTTCCGAAACCACCTTTACCGACGACGGAGCCGACTTTGCCGAACCCACCTTTGACGACGAAACAACTTCGTTTGGTGATACCCAGAGCAGCGATTTTGGTGGCGATTGGGGTGATGATAGCACGGAAATCTTTGAGAGCGGAGGTGCTGCTGCCGAAGAGGCTGCCGAGGGTGCTAGCAACCTGTTACAGACTTTGTGGGATATTTTTACGGGTGACTAGTATTCTAGAATAGTTAATGAACTGCGCTCTTGTTGTTGTTGTATTATAATAATTTAATTTTTAACCCATTCAACGTATCATTGTCCCAACTCACACATTTCTCTAGCTATCGTAGTGTACGAAGTATCGAATTTTTATTTGATAATGAGATGTTTGTCGTCCCAGTCGTACAGGGGTTTGTAGGTATCAAAGACGCGTTCCATTTCGTCCAGCAAATTTTTCTGAACCGCCTGGATCTGCTCGGGTGTTGGATCCTCGCATTTCATGTGGTGCGTCTTGATGGGCTTTCCCAGGACGGCCAGAATGGGCTTTCGAAAGGGGACGGGCAAAAAGAATCGTCCGTAAATCAAAATCAGGGCAAAGCCCAGTTTGCGAGATAGCTTTTCCAAGACAAACTTCAGTCCCGGAATTCCCTCGCCCGCCCAGCAATTCAAGAGCTTGGTATTTCCAAACAAATAGCACGGGTTAATGTCGGCACCCGTTCGAATGGCCAGCTTGATCAAACCTATCCTTTCTTTTAATAGGATACACTCGTTTTCCTCATTGGTAAAAAAGATTTCGGCGACTCCCCCCGTCGAAATCCCAATGCTTTCGCCGCTTTCCAAGCACTTGCGGGCGACGTCCCTGGAAGCATCCACGGTGCCAATGCTGCGCAAAACCTGCTTGAAAATCGGAGGCCGCAGAGCGGCAGACGAGGCCAATCCCCGAAAGGGAAAGCCAAACAAGGTGGGAAATCCCAGCATGGCCAAAATGTTTCCGTACGGAAAAACTCCGTGCGGGGGTGCCACCATGATCATCGGATGATAGTCGGGGTTCGAGGGATCCGGGTGGGCCGGACGTTCCTCGCAAATGAACCGAAAGGAAAAGTACTTGGCAATCTGAATGCTCAAGTAGCTCTGCAAAGTGGATGGCTTGTAGGGCTGCGGCAAAAGAATCAGAGGAAGCAAGAGCAATCCAAAGATCTGAAAGGTGGTCTTGATGTCCCCGACCACAAATTTTCCAATCAGCGCCACGACCGGTGGAATCGTAAAGACACCGAGGGGAACGACGCAGCTCATAAACAACAAGCACATGATTTCGGCACCCAAACCCATCTCTTGGACCTTGAGCATGTCCTCCTTGTTGACCTTGGACAGGGGCACAAACATTTCGTTGCGGTCTTCGTCGGTTCCATTGGCCATTTTCCGGATTTGGTCGACCGAAAGGGAACAATAGTCGATAAACTCGGGTTCCTTTGGTTCGTCCATCTTTTTGGAGAGTCGTTTCGACCGTCTGGGAGTAAGGACTCGATTCACAAACGATTTCATCCTTTTCGTCGTTGTTGTTGTTGTTGATAAAGAATAATGATATTATGATTCTATAATGACAAGGAACTCTTTCTTTTTTCTAAATCGCAGTCGTGTTGGCTTCCACAGTGTCACTGCTTCAACTGAGATTGATTCGACTCATGTCGTTTTTCGGAAAATACTGTTTGTACGTATGAATTGAATTGCGAGTTTTGCATTGGTCGACTCCGAGAAAATAGCATCGCCAATGTTGCCACGTTGAGATTTTCGTACGCACCAATGAGAATTCGAATCTAAAACTACGGTAGGAAGTACTAGTTTAGTCTTTCTATGATTTCGTCTCTTGACACAACCTTCTGTCCGTTACCCGAACATCAAAAAGTATGTTTGATACTCGACCATCATCAATCACATCGATTGATTCATCAAAAAAATCAAATCAAATCAAAATCACAAGAATCATTATTATTTGTTGCAGAAAGATCGATCCACAATATCGATCACAGACAATTGCGGAAACCCGAAGAAGCTTACATGAATCTATTCTCTCGCCGTTGGCGACTCTCATCCATCGCGCAGCAATCTCTCTTCACCGCCATATTGGTAATAGCATTGTTGGACATGCGTGATTCGATTCGATTGCTCCAACAGAGGATACACTTTGCCACAGCATTGACAACAAGCCATAGAATACCGCGACAAAACGTTGGTGCCATGACCACGTTGGATAGATACTTTTCCACGACGAGACAATATTCATCAAAGGTTTCTTCGGTGATTGCAGCCAAGAGGAGATCCCGTACAACAACAATACACATACACAGCACCTATTCTGATTCTGTTACACGATTGTTTGGCAGCAAGCGCGGGGTGCCCGGAAATCCTCTGGGAACAGTGGCCATTTACAACGATCAAGATGCGATTCCAGACATTGACGAGCAAGTCCTGCAACAAACCGTCGAGCGCATCTCGAAAATCTTGGGATACGAAACCTACGACGTGACCTTGTTGTTGGTGGACGACGAGGAAATGCGAGAAACCAACCTCGAGAGCCGGGGGATTGACGCTCCCACGGACATTTTGAGTTTTCCCTTTCACGAACCCCAGCGAGCGGGTTTGCTGGAGGAACCCGAATTCGACGTGCCGGACTATTACACGCTCGGCGACATGGTGGTGTGCGTCCCGTACGTCATTCGGCGGTGCCAAGAAGACCTGGAATATTTCAATAGTGACGACGACGACGACATGTCGAATCTGGAAGAAGACGATCGGGGAGTCTCGGGGGCCATGGCGTCTGTGCAAGATCCCGAAAGGCGGATTCGGATGCTCCTGGTGCACGGGATGCTTCATTTGGTGGGCTATGATCACATTGAGGACGACGAGTACATTGAAATGGTCGAGAAAGAAGAAGAGCTACTAAAAGAACTCGGCGAACTGTAGAAGAAGAACACTTTACTAACTAATTTACTCGTGATAAAGGATCACAACCAAAAACAATCCATGGCTATAGCTTCCTTGGCGATGAAATGCAGCGATATGAAAACCAAGCAACTAACAAACAACCCGACAAACTTCAGGTTTCCATATCAATTCATCACATGACCAATTTCGGATAACAAAGGACAGCTGTTGAACACCGAAATACCCCCATTTGTTGAGGAAATCGATGGTGATGATACCATTTCGCCCTCTCAGAGTACTAGTAGAAGGACAGCCTGAAGCAAGAATGAGGGACAAAGCTTGAAAATTGACCGAGATATGACTACTCTTGTGGCCGACCATGAAAATCTCACAAAGTGGATAGGTGCTAAATCGGTAGACCGAATTCGCTTGGTCAACCAGAAGGACTGCAGAGACGATACTGAGTCGCCCTCTCAGCGTACTTATAGAAGGATAGCCTGAAGCAAGAATGAGGGACAAAGCTTGAAAATTGACCGAGATGTGACTACTCTTGTGACAGACTATGTAAATGTCTCAAAATGGATAGGTGCTAAATCGGTAGACCGAATTCTCCGGGTCAACCACACCCACTGTAGAGACGATATCATTTGGCCCTATCCGCGTACTTATAGAAGGAGGGCCTGAAGCAAGAATGAGGGCCAAAGCTTGAAAATTGACCGAGATATGACTACTCTTGTGGCAGACCATGTAAATCTCACCACATGGATAGTAGCTAAATCGGTAGACCGAATTCTCCGGGTCAACCACATCCACTGCAGAGACGATATCATTTGGCCCTATCCGCGTACTTATAGAAGGACAGCCTGAAGCAAGAATGAGGGCCAAAGCTTGAAAATTGACCGAGATGTGACTACTCTTGTGACAGACTTTGTAAATGTTTCAAAATGGATAGGTGCTAAATCGGTAGACCGAATTCTCCGGGTCAACCACATCCATTGTAGAGACGATATCATTTGGCCCTATCCGCATACTTATAGAAGGAGGGCCTGAAGCAAGAATGAGGGCCAAAGCTTGAAAATTGACCGAGATATGACTACTCTTGTGGCAGACCATGTAAATGTCTCACAAAATGGATAGGTGCTAAATCGGTAGACCGAATTCGCTTGGTCAACCACACGTACTGCAGAGACGATACTGAGTCACCCTCTCAGAGTACTTATAGAAGGATAGCCTGAAGCAAGAATGAGGGCCAAAGCTTGAAAATTGACCGAGATGTGACTACTCTTGTGACAGACTATGAAAATCTCACAAAGTGGATAGGTGCTAAAACGCTAGACCGAATTCTCAGCCTCAACTACTGATAGAGTGTTAACTGGCTATTGTCTGCAATATCATTATCAAGCTGTGATTTTCAAAACATTTGTTACAATATTGTAGAAAAGTAGAATGTGTAATAGCATTGTTCATGTACTAAAATAGAACGATGAGTGAAGTAAAATCCAGAAAATATTATTGTGTGCGCTTTTGTCGCTTGCAGGGAGTATGTATAACCCTAACCTCATGTGAGTTCAAATTTTTACCCAACTTCTTTAGTCACCGACACCGGAGTCAGCCCGTGCGTTAGCAGCCCAATTGTACGACTGAAAAATAATGCACGATTCGTACAATTCTGACTGAAATTCCGAAATTATTATCCAAAATTGGTCAGATTTTTTCCCATCGGTCTCACAATCTGGTACCGCCTTGATCTCTAACAGCAGAACCAACCACACAAACATATTTACTATATGGACAAAAAAAAATGAAGACAGCTTTTATTTCCACTATCCTCTCTGCATTGCTGCTCATGACTTTGACCTCGGTATGTCCTCGATTGTTGTTGATGGTACTGTCTCTTTGGTGTTCGGAAATCATTCGTCAGGGACGTAATCACTTTGACTTTTTGTGGTATTCTCACGCAACCACTGCGTACTACTCCCACCCATTCTCTCATCATTATCGCTTCGCAGGGAAGTCGCCTTGTCAACGGCCGGCGCTTTCGTCTTGGTGAGGAGGAACAATATGTAAGTAATTGTTTTTCGACACCAATTATCATTAAAACGAAAATGTTTCTCCTTGAATGCAATGATCCTTGATCCGAACGTTTGTTGTTCCATCTCTCTCATTCCCTCCTCTGCGTATCATGTATTCGTTTCTCAACAATTCCCCCAACGACACTCCTCTTCTATACTAAACTAGCGTCAGTTGAAGATGAAGCATGGGAAAATGGCGAAAATGGGCAAGAATGGCAAAATGGGTAAAAAAAATCAGCGCCAGTTGGAGATGAAGAATGGGAAAATGGCAAAAATTGCCAAGATGGCCAAGATGATCAAAATGGGCAAAGGGGACGAAGCGAGTTGAACTTAGCGGCGCGTCGTCTGAACTCGTGTGCATCGGAATGTATTTTCCTGGTTCGGGTGGTTCGATCAATCCTCTTTTTTCATGTCGAGCATCGATCATGACGAGTTCAAATTGAAAATGCGTGGGATTTATTGGCACCACCGGAAAAGCTGTATTAGATGCTTCAGGCCATCATGATCGACATCGTATTCCTGAATGCATTCAATCATAATCATAACTACTACTAAGAGAATAGTTTTGATTGCCCACACACTCATCTGTATCGTCTCCTGATGGTATTGAGTATCAACGAAGAATGATTATTGTTTCCCTTCATCCCAGAGTCGCATGATTTTCACGTGATTGATTGAGTCACGAGCGGATGAAGTACGAACGGATTTAGGCGTTCTGAATGCCAACAAAAAGTCGACAATGAAAACAACGATCAGTTTTTTCATTCCTTCACGTAAACTTCCACATCATGAATCAATTACGCACAGTTTTTCTTTTGTCGGTAAACGTTTCACTTCATGGAAAGTCGAGTCGACGAGGTGCATCGAAAATCGCAATTGGCTGCCTGTTTCAATAAATTTGTTCGATAGTATACATAGCAACAATTACGATGGTAGAAGCAACAGCCCCTACCCTGGATCAGACCAAACCAAAGACTGTCAAATGCAACGGCTGCGGCAAAGATTTCCCTTCCCGGAATGCAGTTTTCAAGCATTTGAAAGACACCGATGGTGCCTGTCTTTCGGCAGAGGATTACAAAGACTTTCTTCGTTATGTGCGAAAATCGGTCAAACCTCCGAAAGTGGTTCTACTGTACGGATACCTGCCTTACGATGGGTGTAGTAGGACTAACTCGTCTATGGACTCCTCCGAGATGCCGAAGAACAGAAGTGATCCTCCTGTCATCCGCGACGGACAAGACGCGGGCAACATTCTCATCGAGACAATCAACAAACTCCAAAACGAAATCGACGGACTCGACGACAACGACGACAACGATAACGAAAGCAATAGCACCGGTACCACTTCCGTGAACAAAGTCAATCGATCGTACGGACACTTTGCGCGATCGGCAGAATGCGTTCGGCAAGACATGGACACGGGGGCCGTGACAGAAGTCATGACGATGCGTCTGTATCCTTTGCGAGCAGACATGTCCATGGATGACTGGCTCGATCGAGTCCAAAGAAAATTGGATGAAAAATTCGAACAGGACGACGACACAATGACGGATTCCAGCCCTGTTACACCGATTCGAATTCTTGGTCGTCAAGACATGCCAAACAAAAAGTTCAATGCCGAAATGGATGTAAGTACGCAATTCCACAATTTCTGGATTTGAAATGATTTTTGGTGAACTCAACGACATACGTTCCTTCTTTTTTTGTATGGGATTTCGCAGGTTACATATCGACGAATCGAATATCTCTTGCCCTTGGATTTTTTGACATGGCCCATGACTAGCGAAAACCAACAGAAGATTATGAACCTACCGATCTTTGCTTCCAACCACAAACACGAACTTGGTCATGTCACCGATGCAGCACATCCACCCGACGAATGGGCAAAGGAGTTTATGAGGGAATTCAAGAACAAAATGAAAATGTTGGTAACCAGAATCGTGAAACTAGAGTCGACGGACGAAGTTGGTAAGATGCAGAAGGAGATTAACAAAAAGAAGCTCAAGTATGTCAAAGGAAAAGCGACGAAAAAGAGCAAAAAGGAACACAAAAAAGAAGTACAAGAAGTTAGTGAAATAAAACCCGCATTACCCAATGAAAACCAAACTGTATCAACGGGAGACCATGCCGAAGATATTTCACAAGACGCCAAACAAGGAAATTCTGATGAAACCACTGACAAATCTTCGGAGCCCGCAAAAGTGAAAGCGACAAACGTATTGAAACGGAAAAGATATCACAATTTTACCGAAAAATCAATGGCTCATGATTACCTGACTTACAGAAGAATGGATCGCATATATCATCGAGCATCATTGAAGTTCTGCGATGAGAGCAATGAAAGCGTAGGAAAGACTGAAATTGGCAGAACCTACCTTGTTTTGTCCATGTCGGGAGATTTGTTCCTGACGGGTCCAAGTACAACGGGTGATTGGTGTTCTCTTGGCACTTGCCAATGGTGTCATCGAACCCGACTTTGTCGATTGTGTATTCGATGAAAACTTTCCACATTTGGTTCCAACCCCACCTGCTCCGCTGTGTGGAATGGTTTCGTGCGAAGTTCATTATGCCAATCAAGAAGGAAAGACGAAGCGCATCCTCAGTCCACGTGTATCAACTCGATTCACCCAAGGGTGGAACGACCACACTACTCTAAGACGCGTCAAGGATTGGCAAACAGAAGTCTATAAATTCATTGCCGACAAATGGAAAAAAGGTGGAAAGAATCCAAACGGACGACTCCGATTGGAAGAGGAGTGGACGAAGAACACATTGCTGCCATGGGCCTGAAAAGGCGAAAGGCCACTTGGAGGAATACAAGTCTTGGAAGAAGAGTCAGGAGCAGCCTCAAATAACCACCGACTCCAATCTTGCAGGAAATACTGATGATTCTTTGAATACGACCGAATCCATGGCGGTTGCTCCAGAACAATTGTCCATCGACCCAACCGTGCCAGGGGTATACCAAGAAGTTTTGAAGCATCTTCGTCAATTGGATTCCAGTGGGGAATGGCCAACTACGAGTTCCAAGCGACAGCTGGTCATGATCTCGACCGAGAGTGTCAGCGATAACACCAAACAGCCCGAGACACTCACAATAGCCTGCTCCAAAGCCAAGAGAAACATCCAAACCGCCAATTCTGCCTACTCGTACAAGGAGGGACAGGGCGGTGCGAGCGGATCCTTCAGTGTTGGATACATGCCCGGGGGTGCCCACAAACAACCCAAGGCCAATTCCATGTTTCCGGATTTGGTAAAGGCAGCCTTTGACCTCGAGCGCAAGCTCTTTCCAAACCGCGAGCCCAGCAGCACCATTGCCATTAATCGAAATGCCCAGTTTCGGCCCCACACGGACAGCGGAGCCGGAGCGGGACAGTCCACCTCATTGATTGTCGGACTGGGAACCTATCAAGGGGGTGAACTCATGGTCGAGGGCGAGAAAAAGGATATTCGATATAGGGGAATCGAATTCGACGGGTGGAAACAGAGGCACTGGACAATGCCCTTTCAGGGAGAACGATTCAGTTTGGTGTGGTTCACTCCCAAGGGATGCGAAGGCATGAGAGGAATTGATTTGTATTAAAAAAGTAAACACGAAAATTTCTAAATAGTTTGAAAGTGCAATCGATTCAAGATATAAAACTATGCGATATAATATTACACGTAGTACAGTACGTAGTATCTATTATAACTATGATCATTATATTCCTTAGTATTATTCTTTTGACACGGCAACGCTTGTTCGTTCGAATTTGGCACGAAAGACGGGCAAATCGCGTTCCAGGACACTGATTTCCCGTTCCGTCGGAACCCCCAAAATGTTTTCCGGAAGGTAGGCTTCCACCGATTCTTCAACGTCTTGAAAGTACTGGGACAATTCCCGAAACTGCAGCCGCATTTCGTCCAGGACCGACTTGGACGTCCGATTGCAAAAAGACGGTCGCTCCGGTGGGCATGTACTTGGCCAGAGTCGTGACGAGTTGAGGTGTGACGACCCGTCGCTTGGCGTGTCGTGCCTTGAAGTGTGGATCGGGAAACTGGATGGTCACCATTTCCACGGAACCACGATTATCATTTTCGCCGCCCTTTAACAAACTAAAGCAGGCGCTCCAGATCGACATTGGCGTTGCACCCCACAAAATCCAAAGTGCCCTGGAGGTTGTGAATTCCGACACGTTCCTTGGCGTGATAGACCACAATGGGACGAATCTCCAGTCCCAAATAATTGTAATCGTTTCGGGATGTTTCGTGGCCATGTCGATCAAAAAGCCCCCACGGGAACAGCCAATGTCCAAAAAGTAGGGTTTGGAAAGATCCTCAAAGACGTCTGTCGGCCACTGCTCGCTCAAAATGGTGGGCTGCTGGAATTTCTTGGCCAGAGGATTGACGTGCTGTCTTGATCGAAAGGCCTGTTTGTTGTTCTTGGCGCGTTCGGCCAATCCGGGATGGTTCCAGGGAGAATATTGATCGTCGTTATCGTCGTTGTTGTCATCGTTATCGTTTTTGTTTTCGTCAAAGTTGTCGCGTTTCTCTTCCACGCTTTCCTTGGCAGTGGTCGAAAAGAGTCGGGATACAGTTGGTGATCTCCTGGAAATTGTTGGGAGCGTTGAAAACGCGGCGATTCTTCCACTAGCAGCAGCAGTTCCAAAGTATCGGCCACTCGACCGCGTCGCAGTGACGACAAGAAGTGACGAAAATCCAACGAGCATGAGTGGAAGCAGTGAACTCGATCCCTTCATTCTAAGTCAATTTTAATTCCCAGCGGCACTGACTGTTGTCACGTATCGGTTTTACAGACGTATCTTTCCTTGTCCAATTTCTATCCAATCTTATATTGTCTCAATGTTGTTGTGAATTGAATGACTTGTGCGATTCTTTGTCGTAATTCCATTGATGGAACGGAACGCGCACACACAACATCATGAATCAGTTTTTCACAACATGATGGCTCCTCGATCGATGATGTTTGATCGTTGGAATTTACTGGAATTTCATTTCGTACATCATCCGGCCGATGAATGGTTATGAGTTGTCATGGTACTAGTCGTACACTTTTGCTGCGTAGATTTTGTTTGATGTGGGATTGCGGGAGCCCCGTTTCGTAGGAACTAATAAAGTGTTTTTTAAACGAGTGAATGAATCAAAACACATGCAATTCGCAGCAGAGGTTTGCCATGGTATGTATTCTTGTTTTCGAAGCACGACACACACAACAAATACACAACAAATACAATACAACATTACTCTTGCAACACAACCGACTGACTACACTATTCTCAACTTGTGATATGTCGCAAGGACAACGGCGGGTCGTCCTGACGGAAGAGGATTATACCTCCAAGCTCTCGTCGATTGTCGAAAGGGACTTTTTTCCCGAGGTGCAAAAGCTTGCACAGCAAAACAAATTGTTGGACAGGCGGTTGGAGGGAGACCTGGAAGGTGCCATTCAAGTCCGACGGGAAACCCGGCAATTGCTCAATCAACAAGAAGAGTTAAATTTGAGGCGGCTTTCTGAGGATCACTTGTATTCCATAACAAATAATAATGGAGTTACGCGAAAACGTCCCCGGCCTCTGCACGACGAATCCTTGACCGGATTCGTGGCCCGGGCCACCAACGAGGACGACCACGAGTTTGACTCGAACCAAAAACGACAGGTCCAAGCCAATCGCGAACGACTGCGCGAGTTGTTTGACCCAAACAACAATCACAACAACAACAAGTCCAACAACAACAACAAGTCCACAACAACAATTTGCTATTGGAATTGGAATTGGCATCGGACGACTTTATGCCAGAATCCAATCGCATCGAATTCCAAAAGCCACCGGCACGAAACTCGTTGTTTTTCAATCCCACGCCATTGAATCCTCCTTCTCACAGCATACAATGGAACGATGAAACCACACCTACTAATCAAGGGCTCTGATGCACAACCAACGAAAAAGAAGATAGCACGAGCAGTGTAATGATGCCACCACCTTCCAAGCAACAGACCTTGTCCGTGGTCGAACAAAAGAATGCCAAACGCATGAAAATGTTCCAGACGGAACTCGTCGAGTACATTCCCAAACACCATTTGGAAACCAAAATCGAACCGAGCGCCACGCGATTTCCCTCTCGGACACAATTATTGTCCACGATGATTGGAACTAGCGACAGCAGCAGCAGCAGACCGCTGTTTGACGAACTCGATTCGGCTTCGGACTACACCACGGACTATACATCATATACGACGGACGCTTCCACGGATCTGGATGCTCCCCTGCGCAGTCTGGAGGAGGAGCGGAGGCTTTACAGGAAGCAAAAACAAAAGAATAAACAAAAGAATAAACAATTGCGTCCGTATGTGGCCATGACACCCCAGATCATTCCGGGAACCGCCGGAAACGAATCGCCCATTACCACGTGGGGAACAATTGACGGGACGCCCCTTGTTTTATCGGGACGCGACGATCATTTAAAAGAAGCTCCCTCGCCCTTTCGGATCGCAGAAAACAATCACCGGGATTCTGCGGCGAATCAGGCCGACAAGATCATGGCAAAACGAACCAAGCTGGCACATAAATCCAACAACAACAAATCGAACAAATCGAAGAGACGCAATTGCAACCCAACCAACAAATCTCTGACGCCGGCGGCCTTGTCCTTGTTGGAAAAAACCAAAAAATCCCATAGCGGGCTAGTGTCCGCTCTCAGAACCTCGTATACGCCGCGTCCGTCGTCCATGGCCAGCAAACGAAACCATTCCCGCAGTCGTAGCAGCAGCAGCAAAACCCGGAGGAGGAGGGACCATGCGTACAATGCGACACCGCAACTGTAACAATAGTGATAGAGACCTGTACAATAAATTAGAATGTAATAGAATTACTACCAGTTCCCATTTGGACTACGAAAAACACAAATTGCATTAGGAAGTTTTCGTTTGTCACATACTTTTGCTGCTCTCTTCGCTAAGACGCGTTGGTGCTACCATGACGACTCGAGACGAGAACTAGCCTAGTATGTGTCACTCTGTACAAACTAATGCAACAGACTTTCTTGTTAGCAACACGATTTGATTCAAACGATGGCGGATGCCATGTATCATTCGAAAAGCCCGCGAAAACGGAATGGCAATCCCCGCGAGACAGGACTTACAGTCGTGATCGAATGGATGGACCGAGGTTCGTTCGGTTCGGCCATCTGGAAGTTCGTTCAACAGATGATGATGATCGATTTTTGTTCCGTTGGTTCCATCCAAACGCAAATGTGACTAGGTGGAGTTGAATGAGTAAGCACATACAACAGTGATACTCCTACTATTTTTTCATCAAAATCTATTTTTGGCGCTCAATGCTTCAACGTGTTTTTATCTTTGTCAGTCACAGTCAGTCAACGGAAAAATCTGGGAGTATCGTTCGTGGGCTGTGCTTGCGCGAACAGAGAAAAATAGCTCCCAAAAACGACTGGATCCCCAGCTAAATAGTCGGGAAACGCGCACGCGTCATTCTCCTACTGAAGTGTACACTCAATACAAATCTCCGAAGTTACTAGCACTGTTAAAAAAATCTCACCGAGACAAACAAAAAACTTCCAAAAATTCCCGGCCATTGGTGTCCACTTCCCAGACAGACTGCACAAGAGATTGGGATCGACCACAAACAATCAAAATCCGAGACACACAACACAAAACAACCACAAGATACAAACGCAACAACAATCATTTCTACAATGGATCATCCTTGCAAGTCGAGGAAAAGGCAGCTTTCGATGGACAAATCTTTCCCGGCAACGATGAATGCGTATCGGTTGCATTTTTCCTGCGAAAATATTGGCAGGTATATCGGTAGCACGAAACGAAGGATACGATGGTAAGTTGCTCCATGTTTCGATCCTGCGTGTCTTGGTACGGTCAATTGGAAGGACAGCAGGTTGGATCGGGTCGATGGAGGGGATTCCTGGTCTCGGACGACGACGACGTCGTCCACGTCCATGGTCGTTGCCTCCCGTTCCGGATCGTACTCCCCCACGCCTACTACGAAAAACACCACAGATCCAGTTTCAAAGCAAGTCGGAGTCGTGTTGCAGCTCTGTATCAACTGTGATGTTAATTGTCGACTACACGACCCGACATGCTCGCGATATCGTATATGCTCTTAAGAGAAATGAGTCATACTCGCGCGAGATTTTTTTCGACTCCGTGTGTTTTGGGGAACTGGGTATCCAAAATCGTCATCCATTCCAGAATTTTGCGATATTGTCATCTGGAAAGAAGAACGCTGCATACTTGCTACCGTACCACCACGTGCTAATGAGAATGCAACAACTGCTTCACTTGTACAACAAAAACTTTCTGGTTCTCAACCTTTTTGTCTTGTAATCTTCACCTTGAATTGAATTGCAGGTGTTTTGGATTCACGGATTTACATCGTGGAATCGAGTGCCGAGGAGAAGAACACGAAGTGGAACTTGTCTGGTCTGTCACTAGCGAGAAGGTGAAGATCATTTGCAACAAGAGAAACATTTCCGACTATTTTGAAGAAACGGGGGCATCCGGAATGGTAGATGTGAGCTGGGACACACCTTGCGGACACAACTTTCGAATACTAGCACACGAATCACCGGTGTCGCCTTCCATTCCTCAATACAACTTTTTCGTGGACGGATTCAGCATATTTTATCTCCAACACGTATCCCAATTGACTCGAACCACAATAATAGTCGACAATATGGAGAATTGCGACGTTCTATCGGAAACATCCATGGACAGCACATACTCGAGCTATGGTCCTACCGGATATGAAAATGAAATTCGAGACGCTGCGGAATTGGACCACTTGGGCTATTCCATGTTTGGAACGGATCCATTGGAAGACGATCTCACTCCATCCTATTCGTTTACGAATATTCTCGAATATCTAAGAGGAGCTGTACATCGATCATGCCCAACCTGGAAGATATGGTGTCAAGGTCAATCATCAATGCCCTTTCCGAAGACAAGAGCCCACGAGAACCCGACTCCGTTCCAGTTCCGGACTGCTCTTCTTCCGTCAGTTCGACGGAACAAACGCCCTCGGAGATTGAAGCGAATCTTCTATGGGAAAGCACCCAATGGGCCAATTCCCATTTGCGCGGTGCAACAGATCCCGATGTCCAAGAGCAGAAGCGTTTGTTTCTCCAAAAGCAAATGGACAATGTCTTTGTGCACGCACGCCACGAACGACTCACGGAAGATTCCGCCGCACGACTCTTGTTTGATATTGCAACCCTGCTGGGGTATCCCGTGGACGAGCCACGAGACACTATCATTGTTCGTGATTTGAAACGCGAAATCGATTTGGACGATCTTGCGGAAACTGCCATGTTGTTTGGAGAATTGCGTGGAGTAGGAGTTGCGACGAATCGAGCTTTCGGTAAGTTGAGGACTGTGCACGTTTAGAAGAAGGACCTCTCTATTTTTGAATATCATCTCACTGATTATTTTATCTTGTCTTTTCATAACAGCATTTTGTCGATTTGACTCTGTCAAAGGACCACTACGAGCCCTGGCAGCCTTCGACCAAGGAAACTTTTTGGTTCACGGTTCCAAGCCAACCGTGACCATGATTGAAAAGCCATCGGCCATTCGAAAACCGGATTTGCTCGGTCGCCGGGCCAGATCGACGCCCTTTGAATCTTCGTATGAGAGATTCCAAAAACCCATGAGACGCCGATCCCACCAACGGAATACGTATTCGATCGACGGCTCGATTGTGGGCAGCGCACCGTTTATTCGTTTGATCAACGAAACGATGCTCTTGTCGCCCCTGGACAGCTAAATCATTTTTGCCATCATTATTTTTCCATGAGGGTGTACGCTAGAATTTATGATTCAGTATCCCATACAATTGTAAATAGGTTATCTTGAACCAATACCAATTATAAAATAATGATTATACGTACTATTTTCATTCGTTATGTAAATCGTTCCGTATGCATTATTGTTGGACAAAATCTTCCCTGGCAAAGGCCCCCCTGGACGACACCTGCTTCCTTTTACTCGAAATGAATCAGAACCAGCATTGCCAAGACGGATTTATAGGAAGCCGATTTGTCTTTGATCCTCTTTAGTATTCTTATCGCAAGTTCCTTTTCCAAAGGTTTGCAGTGTTTGTCGATCGTACACATTCCCCAGCAAGGCTTCTCTCGACAATATGGTTCCCAGTGAGACCGTGGCCACACCCGCACACAGCTTGGTCACGAGGGATTTTTTGGGAGACCGCCGGAGGGCCAGCTGGATTCCAAAGGCCATTGCTGCGGCGATTCCGACGGTTTCGATTTTCGATTGGTCAAGAGCCTTGGGCACACGATTTTAATTTGGCTCGTGCCATGTTCTGGAGAATTTTGAAAAAGACGGCGACGGGATCGGCCATCCATTCCGTATTAGTTGTTGTTGTCTCCTCCTTGTGTTGTTTTTCCGTTTTTGGACTTTGGCGATCTCGGTATTGATTCCTCGTCCAATCCATCGTGGCATGAACTAGGACTTGAGTCGTCCGTTTCCGACGATGATTCTTCGGACAAAAAGGTTTCTTGAGCATCAATGATTGTACTATCCGAATCGCAAATGCTCTTTTCGGAGCAATCCACAATTTCCATCTTTTCCTCTTGCGTGTCAGTAGATTCCAACCAGTTTTGAACCTCGGGCGGAAACAATCGTTTGCAGCCTCCGGGCTCCAGCAAGACATCGTGCGCCTGCTGTTCGTCCTTGAGAAACAGAGACGCTTGGACCAATTCGGTTCGTTGGGTCTCGTCCATGCCCAACCCGTACATAGAGGAGGCTCCCACGTAGGTTCCCACACAGCACGCATACAATCCGGTAATGGGGTCGTAAATTGCTTTCAAGACATCGTCCAAGACAACCTTGTCCAGCGCGAGATTCAATCCGGCCTTGAGGGTGGATTCCAGTATTGTGGAAATGTCCCGACACATCCAGAGAAAGCCGAGGCTTGCCAGAGCGAGATGCAGCATGACATGCGGGGTACAGTATTTTTGAATGTATGGAAGCAAGAGGGAAACCACCACGGCAACCACCAGCACGGGCCCTCGCGAGAGGTAGAGAATGGTTGTCATTCGAAACGGGGTTCGTTCGGGTTTGGAAGTTATTGCTGCCATGTTGTTGAGTCGCTTATATTCCTCCGTTCCGCTTCGTTATCAAAAACGGAATTTGGCAGTTCAGATAATAGGTATCATAGGATTTTTGTAATTAGATATCGATGATTGCCAAGTCAAAGCTTCATCATCATCATAACTTTCATTGTCAACAAAAGAAATGATGGTTGAGATGTTGGTATGTTTCCGTTGATTCCGTTTTCGCTAATTCACCGAGGCTGTTTTGTTTTGTTGTCGACGTGAACTCGGTTTTACGGTATTATATATTAGTATGATATATGAATCCTATGATTCTTATTCGAATGGCACACGTGCGGTTTGTTCTCGTTTTTGGTGACGCCTGCATCGCGGCGGGAATGAAACATTTATCTCGAGAATTTTTTTGGAGTCTTGTTTCATTGCCAAAATAGGTCGGCCTTGAAAAAAAAGTCTAAAACACGTGCACATAGTGTAGACTCCGCACATACACGCAAAGCACGCACTATTATTTTACTTTTGTATCACAAGAATGATCGCACGCGACGGGAATTTCTGACTTGTCGGATAGTTCCTTCGTCGATACAGAGCATGCTTTTTGGTATTCTACCCTACGTAGGGTGCGCTAGATTCACTACGTAAGAAAACATCATTGGTACCGTGAAACCGTAAAACCCCCCCTTTTTCAATTACACCGACCGTGAAAATGACTATCGGCTTGGGTCGTACTGTATCGTGCCAAAAAAAACTAAATCCACGACGATCCTTGGAGTGAGACTCGCTCGACCTAGTCTTATTTTACAGTATATATGCATGCATGCATGCAATACGACGCAAGGTCACAGCGACTATTATCCGATTGATCCAAGCAAACCAAACAAAAGGCATTGGAGGTAATACAAGCAATCCACTGTGAACTACATCCATCGAAACAAACAAATTCATCAAGAAAGAAGCAATCGTTTCAATTGGCATTGGGCGTGACGACGAGAAAAAAAAACGAAGAGGCAAATCCATTCAATAATTGACACGATACAATACAATATAAAAAATGAGTACATCCTTTGTCCCTTACCAAATCGACTTTTCTGCAGTCGCTGCAGGAAAGCGTGTTTCCTCGACCAAGAGGAAAATGCGATGGTAAGTGTGATTTGGCAACATCATTATTGGTTTGGATATTTTATTTGTTGGAAGGAAGGAACATTCGAGAAGCGACATTCGAATTGCCATTACTCTATACAAGACTCAATGAACCGCAGTTGCGAATGTGGGATTCCAAACGACTCTCTCGCACTCTTATATCGTTCTAACGCATTGCAATTTTCTTTTGATTGACAACACCAGGCGTTTCGGATACGCCAACCCACAGGCATTGAAAGACGGTCGAAACGGAACCGACTGTCGTGGCGAAGAGCACGACGTGACCATTGTCTGGTCGATTACCTCCGGAAAAGCGCCAGATCATGATGGACGGACGAGAAATCCATTATTCCACCAACCGTGCGGGCATCTTGGAATTCAGCTGGCAGAGCAAAGGAAATCACGTCATTAAGGTCCTCTGTCACGCCGCTCCCCCAATGACTGCCCAACCAGGCTTTCGCCAATACGACATGTCGATCGACGGCCAATCCTTCTTTTTGATGCCAAAGGTCTTTCAGCTCGGTGTCAAGGGTGCAGTCAGTGAGGGCATGCCGGGGCCTACCGAAACACGTATGCTCCCACAAATACCTCGTATGCGCCCGCAAACCTCAAAGCGGACGCTCCCACAACCCCGGAGCAGGAGGAGGCAGATCTTCGTCGGGCCATTGAAGCCTCGATCAACGAGAGCCGACAACACCTCGGTGAGAGCACAACGACCGGATCCTTCGCTGCCGGTGACACACAGCCCGATTTGTTGGGATTTGCCGCTCCTCCCATCCCCGCCTCCGACTCGCGATCCGTCGCCAGCTACTACAGTGCTCCCACAACGTATGGAAATTCCTTTGCATCTCCCCCCGCGCCATCGTATCCGGCAGCTGCAGCTGCGGCGCCCGTCGCTGCCGGAGCCATTGTCCCAGCGGTGGCTCCTCAAGGATACTACCAGGCACCACCGAATTCCGGGCCTCCGGCCTATGCTTCCAGCCCCGCGCCTCTTTCGTATGCTGCTCCTGCTCCGATTCCTGCGTACACGAGCCCTCCGCCGCCACCAACTGCCGCTTCCTTCAGTAGTCCACCACCGGTGCCACCCGCTCCGCATCCGACACCGGATGTCTTTGGACTCCATGCAGCATCTCACGTGGAGGATCCCTTTGCACCCAAACCAGTCACGCAACAGGATTTGACAAATGCCATTATGGCATCCTACCAGGCGCCTCCTTCCGGTGCTGTTCCCCAAACACCCACGGCTCCCGGTGCACCCTGCAGCACCCGCTCCCGCTCCGGTCCCCTTGTCCATGAACAGTTTGAGTATCACCCAGACGGAGGAAAAGCCCAAGAGCGATTTCGAACGGGCTCTGAGCAACCTGGTCAATGTCGATCACATTGACGAACCCGCTTTTGGCGAACAACGATTGACCATGATGCAAAAGGAAGAACCAAAGAAGAAACAGCTCAAAGGAAAGAGCTGTTCCAAAACCACCCGCGGGTGCCGGTCTCGCGGGCTCGAATGCTCCCCTGTCGCAAATCAAGAGGGATTTCCAGCAAGCCGCAGGTCGACGACCACGGAGGGAATCATGAACGCTCCACCCCCGGGTGTCTTTTCTCCCGGCGCCGCACAGGCCGGAGCTCTAGGTCGTACACGGACAGGGTCCACCTCCGTTGCACCAAGCACAAGGATTTGGTGTGGGACAAATGCTACCAAACGGGGGCTTTCAGAACCAGCAAAACCTTGCTCCGGGCTACATTCAACAACAGCGGAGAGTTCAATATTAATTAATACTATGATAATAAGATGGGCTGCAACGATGACAGTATTCGTTCGAGAGGACGACTTGTCGTCCTTTGTACAAGAACGAGCGAATACAATCATTCTTCCCTCTGTAGATTGTTCACTTTTTAGAAATATAATTACGTCATATAATAATATATTGATATTCTAGTGTTGTACAATATTGCTTGTTTGCTGTAGATGAAGATTCTTTCTATTCAAATCAAAACAAATCCAGATCGTCTGCCCCACCCATGTCTTCGAAATCGAATCCGAGATCTAGATCGTCGTCTCCAAACATAGTCCCCGGCCTGCATGGCCAGCTGGGCCACCGCCGTAATCTCGTCGATGGGCTCCTCGTTCTTTTTCGAGGCAATCCCCTTGGCCTTTGGAGGATTTGCAGCGGCCTTGGCGGCAGCCGCGGCCGCCTTCTTTTCCTTTTTCTGTTTTTTCTTTTGCTTCTTTTCCTTTTCCTTTTTGTCGCTTTCTTTTCTTCCTCCTCCTCCTTTTCGCGTTCCGCCTGTTTGATTTCTTCAATGGTTTCGGCCGACAGCCATATTTCTGGGTGCTGGCTGGCGATTTGGTCCGTTCGCGTCAAAGGATATTCCCCTTTTCTTCGGCCCCGTAGGCGTCCATCCACGGCTCGTAATCCGACCACGACCTTCCTCGACTTCTTGCAGTATCTTGTTTTGGTGCTGGGCCGTGGCCAGACTGGGAATCTTTAGTTTCCGGCCCTTGGTCTCCTTGGAAATTTTGCACATGAGCTCGTGAAGCTCCCGTTCGACGTCCGAAACCTCGTTTCTCGGGTATTTGGTGCCCGGCTGGTGCTCTCGAAAACTATAGCGCTTTTGGACGACGTTTTTCATGGGTGGGGTGATTCCCGAGTGATAATAGCTCGGATATCCCGTCCGTCTTGGGCTGGGCATCCGCCTCGTCCAGGGCCATGGAATCCTCGTAGACAATCAACATCTGGGCAATGTCGCACAGCTCTTATAATACATGGCGTGATCGTGCGTTTTATGGACCTCGACCGGGCACGGGAGATTCACAAGCCGTGCCGGATAGGTGGCTCCATCGCAATGAAAATTCCAGAGCGTCGAGCTGTCCTGTGTCGGGACACAGGCGACGCCCTCCAGATCCAATAAAGTTTCGGCTTTGGTTGCGTTGTTGGCTTTGTCCCGCGGGTTGTCAATGTTGACATCTTCGGCTTCTTCCGCTTCTTTCATCTGAAAAATATAATTAGAACAATCGTTCAGTTGACGATGAGAACAATGTACAATTTAGGAAAGGGTACAACAAACTTGAAAGAACAGATATGATGCAAACGAAACCTACCTTGTCTCGCAACCGTGTTTCGAGCCCGGGCACAAGGACCCGTAATATCAGCGCTCTATCGCGAATCTTCAAATGGCTGTCGGCCATCTTTATATTCCTTTCTTTCTATTGCAATTGATTTATTCTTTAGTGATGGTTGACTACTTTGCTGCCTCTTCGAACCTATCTGTTTGTCATGTTTCACTCTTGTGATATTCGGAGAGAAAGAGGAATGAAATAATAGAGGATGGAGTTTGCGAGTGTTTTCGTTCATCCATTTTTCTCTTTCATACTTTACATATATACAGTGAATACTATGGGAATTTTTTAGTCGATCGTGAAACTTGTTCGATGGCGGCACACATACACGTGCGTCTGTCCACGTCCGCTGAATACAATACCGTCATTATGATGTGAACGAAAGAAACAAAAATTGAATTCATGTAAGCCATCAAACGTAGGATGATCATCGTCATCTTCTGTGTTTTAGAAAGCGCTTTTTTGATGGATCAAGAGCCATCATCCTCTTTCGAAAATTCCATACAATTAGGCATGAATGCTTTCATTCATGCTACAATCCTACCTTACCACAATAAGAAGATCATGGTAACCTTTCTTCTTTCCCTTTTGGGAATCTTGCAAATTCCCGTTCATTAGTGGGTTTGTGCCTGCCACAACACAATGTCGCAGCATCCCCGCCGACATTCTAGCACAACAAGGACTATTGCTCCACCAATTAGATCCAACGTTCCGTCGACAACATCGCTATACATGGATTTGTGGGAACGCATGGAAATCGATGAGGACGATGAACCCTACTGGTATTTGCTGAACTGTGTCGCAGGGACTCGAAATGGATCTTATTGCGACAGGTCCGACAGGTCGCCGAGGATTTGCCTCCGGAGGATGTCGTCAAGTTTGTCGTTCCCGACCGAGGTCAAGACGCGCTCGCACGGGGCCAACCGAATGGTCCGGGAAACCAAGACCAAGTACCAGGGATACGTCTTTGCAAAGCTTCGGTTGACAAAGGAAACGTACGAATCGATCAAAAAGATGGATCTGTGTCGGATCCTGGATGGGAACCATCAACATGAAGGGGATACAAAAAGCTTCCGCCCGCGCCTTTGCCGCTCAGCGAGGAGGAGATTGAAAACTTTGATTTGGAAAACCCCCTTGTGGGAAATCGACGAACAAGATACGGCGGTTGCCACCGAAGCAGGGTGCAGATATTATTGTCGATACGGCCGAAAACGATAAGAAAGAATTGGAAGAGGAAGAAGCCATTGAAATCACGGTGAAAACCGTCTACAAGAGCCTCAAGGTCGAAGACATGATCAAGGTCACCGCCAAGAACAAGTTCAATGGCGAAGACTGGAATTGTCAAACGACTCAAAGAGGGAAAGGTCTTGATTCGATTCTTTACGTACGGGACAAACCTTTGACGAGTGGCTGGATCCCAGCGACGTGAGAAAGCTCACGGACGACTGAAATCTTGAAAGGGCCTCGGCGGACCGAGCGCACCCATCACGCAGCGCGATATCGATGGACCTGGAGACTGACGAGGACGACGATAGAAGAGATTCTCGCAACAGCGTCGGAGGCTTTGGTGCTGGCCCCTCGCGCGATAGACGACAGGACCGCGAGGAGCGACGCTTCCGAAGGGATCCCATTTCAGGAGCGCAAGGAGCGTGAAAACTTGGAACTGGTACAAGGAAACCGAAAAGCGCAACCAGGGTGGAGGTTACGACGACGGCGATGGAGTGGAATTCCGTGCACAATCCCGAGGAGGACGCAAAGACAACGATCGCAACAACTTTTGGGAGGGTGATGTGGATAGCCAATGGGGACGAAACAAGGGCAAGCCTCAACGACGACAACAGCGAGACTGACGAAGATGATTGGAGTTCGTTTGTGTCCGATGGTAAGAGCAAGCCAAAGAACGCTCCCTCCAAAGAAGAGACGGATGATTTCTTTGCCTCGCTCATGACGGATCTTTCCAATGATATGGACGGGAAGAGGGGTAAACCCCAAGAGCCCGCGGCTTCCGATGACGACGATGACTTTTTCGCTTCATCTCATGTCGGAAATCGAGGACAAGCCCTCGGACAGAGGCAAACCACAACCATCCTCGGCATCCAACTGACGACGACGATGACTTTTTTCGCGTCACTAGAAGAGAGAAATTCGGGGTTCCGATAGTAACAACCCCAACCGAAAAAGAAGCAGCCAGCTCCTGCTCCTGCTGCATCCGAAGAAGATGACTTTTTTGCAAGTCTCGAGATGGAACTGGAATCGGATCTTGCGAAAGAACCCGAAACCACCAAGGCTGCTTCGATCGATGACGATGGCGACGACTTTTTCTCCAGCCTGGAAGCCGAACTCAGTGCCTGATCTCGACAACGAGGAAACCACGATACCCGAAGAAGCCCCCGCTCCCAAGGCAGCAGCTCCTGCGGCTCCCAAGAACGTCTTTGACGCAGCATCCTTGAAAAAGAAGACCTGTTCCCGAACTCAAGGTCATTCTGAAAGAGCGTGGATTGAAGGTGTCGGGAAAGAAGGCGGAATTGATCGAAGCGCATCACTTCTGCATAAACAACAACAACATAATGAAGTAGTCTTGTGTAGAATGTAAAAACGTCTAGATTATCTTTTTTACTCTATGGTGTTACACTAGCAGATACGCTATCTGCGAGTTCGAATTAACTTGTTCGAAATGGACTTAATCATTTCGTTTTTTTATACATTTTGGAAAATAGCAATAGCTTTTTAAATCCCCATGTCCGCTGGCAGATCCGTCACAAACATGTGTCCGGCACTGTGTGTGATGGCAAAGGGAACCTTCGAATCCACCAGAACGCTCTGTGGCGTGACGCCACACGCATGAAAGACCGGTACTTCATCGTGAGCAATGTCAATGGATTCTCCCCACTCAGGATTGTCAATGTCTTGAATCCCAATGGACGATGCCGACCCTACGGCAACCGGTCCACCGTGTGCATGTGTGTACTTGGAGGTGATTTCAATGTGCTTGGATATTTGCAGGGCAGGAATGGGCTTCATGCTGACCACCATGTTGCCGCTCAGTTTCCCGGCCGAGCGACACTTGAGGTTGGTCTTGTACATGGGCACGTTCTTGCCCTGCTGGGCGCTTTTGAGTGGAATCCCCGCATTCATCAAAGCCCCATCGTACGAGAAACTGCAACCGATCAGAAAGGCCACCGAATCGGAAGGCCAATACTCTGTTACATCGGTTACCTTCCTCGGAAAGTTTCCCGTTGCGATAAATGGAATATCTGTTGAACAGATGGAATGGAAACAAAGATGTTAGCCAAGAATTCAATAGTAAAATCTCAAACAATAAAATAGTCAATATATCGAAACGCACCTTGGTACATCTGTCCGCAGATCCGCTCCGGGGGCCACCCCGTGTGGATGGGCCGATCCCACATCGCAGACCTCGATCAAGGGACATGCCCTCGGGTTGCGCTGGCAAAACAACAAAAAGTCAAAGGCATAGGCCTGTGGTAAGACCACCAGATTGCACTGCAAAAATCCCGGGCAAATGGCATTGGTGGGTTTGGTAAAGGCTCCGTTGCGAACCTGCTGGCGAAACTTTTGCTGATTCTTTCAGGTCCTTGTGCAGCCGCTGGAGCTCCGTGCCAGTCGCCGGCCTCTTGCGGCTGTGCTGCTGGTGTTGTTGTGGGAGTAGCATTGTTGTTCGAAGTTTCGTCTCTCCGCGTTTTGGGTGGTTGAAAGGCTCGGTTCACGTCCCGAATATCGACCTTGTTGTGGCTGGCAAAATCAGTTGCTCTTGGTGGGTTTTTCGATTCGAATGTTTCCCACCGCTTTTTGGAGATCGTCCAGCTCCGCCCTTGTAAAGGTATTCGCAGGGGAGCCCTCCTGCGGTTGGCACGCCGGAAGAACCTTCCTCAGAAGATCGTCCCGTTCTTCCTTGGTCAACGTAGTGTTGTCGACTTTTATCTTGGTTGCGGAGGACATGATGATGGATGGAACTGCTGCTGCTGATGATGATGGGAACTGAGGAAGTACAATTCGGAATAGAAAGTGGTTTATTCTGATTCTATGGGTGAGGAGAAGAATGATGGTGTGCAAGTAAGATTCTCTATTCTTCTCTGTCTATAGTGAGGACAATGTTTAACTGTGTTTGTTGCTGCTGGCAGCATAAGATCGTCACTCCGTCTGCTGCAACTGTCGCTGATTCTTTTGTGCCGGAGTTCCTAATTCGTTCTTTTATGCCGGTAGTTATTGGCACGTTCGCATGAGAAGCACCAAAAAAATGCATAAAACATGGAACACAACATAACATAACACGACACACCCAAAAACTGTAAAAAAAGGGACCTCTCCGTGTAAAATGGGAGTCGAAACCGGCGAGGTCGAAAATGTGATTCAAGAAAATAAATAGAGTTCGGGCGTTCATGTGAAGCCTCCAATCACATCACACATCAAAAGCTGAGCGAAGAGGCACAACTCGTGACAACAGATGGAACTGTGAGTTTGAATTTTTTTGGGAATTTATGTCAGTAGTATGAACACTAGTATATCATAACATAAGTACTGATAACAAAAAGGCAAACCGATCCGTTACCAATTTGAAAATAATTTCCGGTCGAGTTCGACCAAGTCGTGCAAACAGTGAAGTAGTCATCGTTTCACTTCATTACACACAAGAAGCGATATTCCTGGACAACCAGAATAAAGCAATCAAATACTAGTAATAGACTTGTTACACTACCGACCTATTCGATAAACCAAGTTAGTCAATCAAAGATGATCAGTGACAATACAAAAATAGGCACTGGGTTGCTGGCAGGGGTGAGTTATAGTGCAGTTCGAATCATGTTTGTTGCGACGGTCGATCATTGGGGACAGCGTCGATGCAATGAATTGGTCTGGGGAGAATTGCTTTCGACAATGAGATATATTCGTTTATATTCTTTACTCACTATTTGCGTATATCTCTTTGTCAAATTTCGCTGTTTCATATAATGGCACACATATAATTCAAATCCACTACACAATAGGGCATCGCTCTGTTGTTTTTGGGATGCATCTTCTTTTTTGATTCCGCATTGTTGGCACTCGGGGATGTTTTGTTTTTGATCGGACTCACCATGACGATTGGACCCTCCAGAACCTTTCGATTCTTCTCGAGGCGCGATCGAATCCGTGGCATCATATGCTTCTTTGGTGGGATTTTCCTGGTAATGATGCGGTGGGGAATGATAGGGATGATTCTGCAGTTTTATGGATTGGTGTATTTGTTTGGACAATTCTTTCCCATTATTTCGCAATCGATGCAGGACACGCCCATCATTGGGGACTTTTTGAAGCTGCAATTTGTGGAAGACTTTTTTGCCAACTTTGGAGGAGGCAACACCCGACGAGCGCCAGTATAAGAATCAAAGACAACAATTCACAACAAGAGACTACGCTTTCTGTATCTATGATAGTGCTGCATTCTATAAAGTCAGTCATAGTGTTTTTACTCTATCCATAGTTGTACCCTATAACTAGAATTAGAATTACGCTAGTAGTGCCGTTGGATCGGAGATGAGGATTTCAAAAATGTTCGTCAGCTCCTGGGCTTCCTTTTGTTCTTTTTGGGTCTTTCGTTCCAGTTCCAGTGCGATCAATGACTTGCTCCGCCGGTTGCTTCGATTGGTAATCTGGGGAAGAGTCTCCTCGTGAGTGGGAGGCTTGTAACGATACCGAAAAGGCCACAATGTGCAGGGGCAGCATGCCTTCCTGGTTGCGGCACCGAATGGCAGTGGCGTTTGCCTCGAAGAGTGACGAGAGCCCGTCGCCCCACACCTTGCCCGACGTACAGGCGAGGTGCATGGGAAATCGATCCTGTTTATCGCTCACAGTAGCAGCATTTGGATACAGCTTTAACAATTCCGACAAGAGTGTTCCGTCGGATACTTCGGATGCCTGCGGCCATGTGGAGTGCGTGCCATCCCCGCTTGTTTTGTTCGGGCTTGGGTGACGGCTTGTGGATAGGCATCGTGGATCAATCGGACGAACCTCCCACGAATGCCCCGACTTCGCATGCCATAGTGCAAGGGGAGCTTGCCCTTTCGATCGGCCTGCGAGGCGGCCAGCGGATTGTATTCGAGAAGCTTGCCAATCATGCTCGCGTCGGAATTGGGGTTGGAAGCTGCAAAGTGAAGGGGCAATCGATTGGAGAGTTTGACTCCCGTTCGGGCCCGCACAGGCCGCTGGATTCCCTTCGTACAAAGCTTGTACCTGTGCATCCCAGGCGATTCCGTTCTCGGCCACTAAATGAAGTGGCAGGCATCCAAAGTTGTCCGGTTGGCTGGCAGCACCAACATGCTCCCTCAGCAAGTTGCAGATTTTGGATTTGGAAGTTACCTGCCTCGTCGTCGAGTTTGGAATTATAGGAGGTAATGGCGCTAGCGGCTCTATGCAGCGGGAGCCTGCCATTCGCAGTCGGTCCTTCCGAATGGCAGCTTCGTGACAGCGGATATACGTCTTCAACGGCATCATGCCGTCCAGTCCGACTTGCATTTGTTTCCTGCTATCCTGTGCAAGGGAGTGCTGGCTTCGGTATCGATGCACGCGGCAGCATTCGGATTCACCGCCAACAATTGTGTCAAGACCAATTTTCCGGCATCGCCTGTAGCGCTCGAGGAAGCCGCAGAGGTGCAAGGCGGTCAAATTCGAAGGTCTTGTTCCTTCGGTGCTTTCTTCGGACTTGTAGATATTGTTGAGTCGAAGCAGATCATTCTGATCCACTTCCATCGCCTGTTCGGGATGAAGACAAACGGCCATCAAAAACAGAGTCGAGTGGCATTTGATAGCCGAGAACGGCATGCAAGATTCTCCATGTCGATTCGTCATTGCTTTGAAATCCAAATGCTGCTTTCAAAAAGGTATTGGCCTTGCTCCCAGAGTTTTAAGACATGCTCCCGAAGCTCCAGACGTTTTTTGGCATGCCTGTGCCCGTTCGATGCGATCGTGGAGTTTCGACGAGTGGTCCATTTCGACAAAGATCTTGCCGAGGCTGTGCATGATCACATCGGCTCGTTTTGCTTCCTCTTCACCAACCAAAATTTTCAAAATATCCTTTCGTCCATCTAATTTTTCGGCATAGTCGTCCCAGATCAGTGCCAGAGGCGAATCCGAATTCTGGTCCTCCTCCAATACCTGCCGACGCGTCCACAGTCCATCAACAGCCCCACCACGCCCGGGGGCGCGTTGTATCGGACGGCATAATACAGCGGCATGCGTCCCCGTCGATCGGCCCTCGAAACACCCACCCTGACCCCTTTCCGGATACAAATTCAAGAGCAATGCAACGACGTCCTTTGGAGCCTTGAATCGACACGCATAATGCAAAGGTGTCCAGCCCTTAGTCCTCCGTGATCAAGAGAGCATCGGGATAGGCATGGATTAGTTTTTCTACCACAGTCCGCGTCCGGACACCGCCGATTACAGCAATGGTGCAGCGCCGTCCATCCATCGTCTCCGATATAGGCGGCAGGCCTCCTGGTTTGGTTTCGCACAATTCTCCCACATTTCTCCAATTGAAAATTCGTGCCGCGTCGTGAATGTCGGACGGGATTCCGGACGGATCGTCGTCCGTGCTTCCCGAAAAGGAGGTTGTAAAGGTCGTTGGATCAAAGACGGCTTCGGCGTGATTCCCAAACGAACTGTCCCCCCACGAGTTGATATTCATGTATGGGTTGCTCGTGGCACTGGAATTTCGAATGGTCGGCTGTTGGAACCGGAATTCCTGTCACGGGTGGAGTGTCGTTGTTCTGTTCCGAGAGTGCGCTGGCATGAGCATGCCCATTCCGATTGGGTCGGTTCAAAGACCGCCGAAAACGATTCGAGGCTTCCTTCTCGTCGATGCCGGCCAGTGGATGTCGGAAGATTCGTTGTTGTTGTCGTCGTTTGTGTGGATGTCGAATCGCCAGTTGGCCGTCGATGGCATGGCCAAGCTTTGAGAAATCCAACTCTCCTCGGCCGACTGTGATACTCCCCTGCCCATCCAGGCCGAGGGATCAGGAAGCGACATGATGCTTACTCTGCCGATTAGATCCGATGTTGTTGTTGTTGTCGTTTCCTCTCCTCCTTCTCCGTCTGGATTCGACGGTTGTGAAACAACAGTGTTGTTATTCTGGATCGAATGTCATCCTGATATTAATGGATTCAGCTGTCCTTGTCCAACGTTGATTACAAAGGACTTGTCGTTGCAAGAGACACCTAGAGTCGAATGGCTTTCCGTCAACAAGGGATTGTAATAAAGGTATGTGTGGTTGTTAGCAATAAATATTCTTGATTCATTTGTTGTGCACGAAAAGTAGGAATTTGGAGATCGACGGGGTTGAAATAATTCTCGATATTGTACAAGTAACGCCTTTTTCACTTAACGCACAGCTGGCCGAGACAAAGAGCGGTAGGTAAAGCAAAATCGTGTTTCTGCGCAATCGTGCGTACAAAAACGGAGTGTCGCGCGGTCTAAATTTCAAACGATGTTGCTTGAGAAGCCTTTTTGAAAAAGCGCTTAGTCGTGCTTGTTTTGCATCCTCGGCTTGACCGTTAGATATCCCACTGAATGAATCGCCCTACACTATTCGATTTGTTTCGTGGCACCAAAAAGAACCACTAGCTGAGCAAAAGACGTGAACAAAAATCTACTCGTGCGTGTATAAAAATAGCTCTCGCAGGAATTTCTCGCAGGAATATAATGATTGATAATGCCAGACGTAGCCGTTGTGCGATGGCATTTTCAAGACACTAATATTATTTCATGAAAAATAGGCCTCATCGATTCTGAATTCCCAAAGCTGCGTCAAAGAGTCTCGCGAGAGGTGCCATCGGTTCCAGAACAACTGACTACGAGTATTGTACAAATATTCAATAGTAACTTCAACAGATAGTCCACCAAACAAGCAACAACAACATTATTACATGGCAAGATATCCCATGAGCCAAACTTGATCCAAATTTGCCATCCAAAATAATCCAAAGATGGCGTCCACCAACTCTGAAGGTGACCACCACAACGAGAAGGTAAATCTCCTCGATCTATCGGCTGCCTGCATTTCGTCCGCGGTGGTTGCGGCCGACCAAATCACTGCTCTTGCTGCGACCAAAGATGATGGAGAAAACGATAAGAAAAATGCCAGGCTCAAGATCGATGGATCCTTTGTGACGGATGCCGATATGGCTGCCCAACAAATCATTGTCGACGCTCTCCACAAAGTATCGAGCGGGATACGAATCGTTGGCGAAGAAAACGAGGAAGAAATGAGAAAGCGTGCCGATTACCGGTCACGAAGAAAAGCTCGAGGTCATTTCCAGATTGGCCCTCGAGGAAATATTAATTCGTTACGATCGAGAGCAACAGCAAATCACCGGTCGACAATGACTCTGATCTGCCACTAGTCACAACGGCGGAAAATCCGATGAGGATAGCACAAACGCTGCTTCTATCCGTAGCAGTGAGATGGAAGACTTTCACATGGATACGAAACGAGTCAGTGTGTTCATTGATCCCATTGGATGCGACAAACTCCTATGCCAAGGGAGATCACGATCCGGTCTCGATTTTGGTGGCCATCATATTGGATCAGACACCGTGCTTTGGTGTCATTTGCAAGCCTTTTGGGCATCCGGAGCAAACGTCGGTACTTGATACGGGATGCATGACTGTGTATGGGGGAACACTTTTGGGTGGCGCGTATATCGCCGGCGGCAATGCGATTCGGAGAACCAAAGATGTCACAACGGATGCTCGAGCGGTCATTTCCCAATCTCGATCCAAGGGGATTGTCCAAGATTTTGTCTCGCATCTGGGAGAAAAGGGAATAATACATCCCGAACCTCTTCATGTCAGCGGGGCGGGGGAAAAGTCCTTGCGGATCATTACCGGGTTTCAAAACGAGGGACTCTGGTTTTACCCCAAGGGCGGGACATCCTTGTGGGACGTCGCGGCGAGCGATGCGCTCCTGAGAGCCACGGGGGGAAGACTGACAGACAAATACGGGAACGATATGGACTATAGCAAGTCCCAGAAAGAGGCAGAAAACAAAAAGGGAGTCATTGCGTGCTACGACAAGGGCTTGCACGCCGAATGCATTCGGCTGTTTCTGGATGGCACGTGGGAAGAAAACCAAGGCGAATAAAAGTCGGAATAAAATTTACTCCCACGCTATCCATTTTCTGGCTCGAACGCAATTTAACAACAATCATCTAAATTACTGAATAATTCTAGCTACAAATTCTTTTCATTTCCCTAAACTTTGTCTTTTATTATACTAGTATCATTTTCTCTAAGCCGTTTCCACGACACCGGCTGCAATCAGCTTTTGGATCTTTTCTCTCATGCCCGCATCGGCCATGGCCTGTTGGGCCGCCTGTGGGTTTTCGCCGAAATCCCGCAGTGTTTGCTGGACCACGGGATCGTTCAGAATGGCCTGGATTTCGGGATCGGCCATGGCATGGGCAGCCTGGCTTTTCTTTTCCTCGTCCGTCATTTGCGAGCGGCCGTAATTGATTTGCTGGGTCACCTTTTTGAGGCCCTCTTTGCACGTGGCATTCGATGGATCGATTTCCAATCCCTTCTTATAGGATTCCATCGCCTTGTGGTATTCCTTAAAGGCCATTTCAATGTCACCCTTTCGGCCCCAGGCCTTGGTGTACAGAGGATCCAACTCCAAAGCCTTTTCGACCTGCGTCTTGGCACCATTGAAATCCATGATTTTCGTCAGAGCCGCACTGAGATTGTTGCGAATCGGGGCATCATTGGGAGCCCGCTTGACGGCTTCCTCGTACTCCTTGATGGCCTCGGGGAATTTCTTTTCCCGAAAGAAATCGTTTCCGCGCTGCTTGGCCTCCTGGGCCTTGGTTTCGTCCTGGTAGTCGAGCTTGTCCTTTTTCTTCTTTTCCAATTCGAGGGATTTCAAGAGTCGCTGTGTGTCCTTGTTGTAGGACTCCAATTGGGCAGACTTGCACATTTCAATGGCCTTGCCAAGATCCTTCTTCTTTTGGTAGGCCTTGGCAATCCTCGTCAAAGCCTTGGCCCGGTCTTCAAAGGGTGCCATGTTTTCCTTTCCAACCTCGAGTGCCTTCTCGCATTCCGCAATGACATCGTCGTATTTTTTCTGGGCAAAATAGACGGCAGCCTTGTTCAATAAAAAGGTCATGCAGGTGGGATCGATTTCAAAGGCAGCGTCGTAGGCCTCCAGTGCCTCGGCAAACTTTTTCTTTTTGTAAAATTCGTTTCCTTCCTCCTTTTTCAATTTGGCCTTCTTTTGTGTTTCCTTCTTTTCGCGTTCCTCCGGCGACAAACTGGACCAGTCCTCTTCGACTTCCATTTCCTTTTTGGGTTCCTCCTTTTTCTTTGCGGGAGCTGGTGCGGGTGCCGAAGAAGCAGGGGATTCTCCCATTAGCAAGCCGAGCATTTCCATCATTTTGGGGTCACTGAGCATGGTTGGCATCAGATTGGGATTGGATTGGACCATTTTGATCTTGGCCATAATGGTAGGATCTTCCAAGTATTGTTTGAATCGCGGATCCATGGCCATTTGTGCCAGCATTTGTGGCGAAAAGAGGCCCGTTCCGGGAGGTCCTCCGGCACCCGGAGGAGGAGCATCCTTTTCGCGTGTCACGTCCTCGAGACCTCTCTTGAGGGCGGCATCCGTGGGGAATTTCGCAAGACCCTCGTTATAGGCCGCAATCGAGTCGTTGTATCGCTTCAAAGCGTGCAAGGCGGCTCCCTTTCTGGAATAACCCTTGGAAAAACCTGGGTTCAAGGCAATGCACGAGTTGGCATCCTCCAGGGCATTGTTTCCGTTTCCCTGTTTGAGGTATGCAGCCGAACGGTTGGAAAAGTATACATGATTGGCTCCGTCCACGTTGATGGCTTTTGTGTAATTGGCAATCGCATCAGAGATTTTTCCGGCTTTGAGAGCCGCATTTCCGAGCGCTTTGAACTAAACGAATGGGAGCGAGAAAAAAAGACACGACAATGGAAGTTGAGATTCTGTTCGACATGCAAATGATTCAACAACACAAGAGCTGCTAGAAAGCAGAACACGTTACTTACTTCCTCTGCTGTTGTCATGTTTGTTTTGGGTGGCTTTATATATGTTGGCCTTTAGTAGTGGCAACTTGATCAATCGAAATAATGGTCGAAACAAGAGTTATAGAGATAGATAACGATGATACTCTCAAGATGGCTCTGGCTCGAATGAGAACAGCTTGTGACTGGGAAATAAAACCCGTAGCGATGTGGGTTTGTGTGGCTTGTACCAACTAGCTCGTAAACGAAGATCTCTATCGAAGAAACCATAAGGATATTGTCGCGGAAAATGGACAGACAGCATCTGTTGGAATTTTGGAATTAGTTCATATATATCATATATATTTATAGTATTCATTTTTTACATATGAATTCAAAACACGTCTCCCCATTCTTTCTCAATGACGATTTTGGGACTAGAAGAATTGAAGTTACGTTCTCAAGAGACCCACAACCACCGCGACTTCAATTTGCGATTCTTGTGCGATACGTTGCAGGTTTTTGTCGTGCGTAGTCAATTCCCATTTGGCTCGTTAACTAAAATGCGAAACACGTAATCAAATTCTCTGGTTTTTATCCATAAGTAGAGTCAACGTGGTTCATTTAGAAACAAGTTAGGAGAAGAAGAACGAACCACAGTGCATTCAACCATTCTTATTAATATACTCGACTACAGACAAGGCGTCCATTCGTTCGTTGCCTCCATTTCACGAGCCCTACGCGTATCGTTTCTTACCAGAACACAATCCTGTTCTTCTGCTGTTTTGTTTCTCATTACCAACCGCAACTTCAAAACGGGTCCAAACCTAACCTGCAACGCACCAAAACAAATAATAATACATACTCCACGAGACAATTAATTGGACTGTGAAAGTGAAGACAAGCGAGTATCTCTTGAACCGTCCATTTCCAACGATTACAAGAACAGTATTATAGTTGACAGTAGTTGAAAGAGATCAAACATAAATATACACAGCAACCATGTACGGAAATCCGTTGAAGCGTCGGAGGATCGAGACGGTGGTGGATAGTCCATCGGAGGGTGATAATGCGCAGCAGGTCGAGAGTCCTGATGTCTACTCGTTGATCTCTTCCAAAAACTGGGACCGCGTCGTATCCAAGGTCAAGGAGAATCCATTGCTGGTATCGGATTGCAAACGAGAGCCATCCATGCTCGCACTAAGTTGCAGATTGGGAGCTCCCTTGGACTGCGTGAAGGAAATCCTCGATGCTTCGCCTTCCAAGTTAAGGCATTTGGTGGACTCGAGGGGGACTCCTTTGCACGAAGCGATTGTCTGCGACGAAATTGGACCCCAAATCATTGAATACTTGTTGAGTGTGGACGAGAAACTGGGCACTGCATCGCCAGAATCCCGGCGAGCTGCCATGATTCAAGACGTGGATGGATACACACCGTTGCATTTGTTGATTCGAAGACGGTTTCAGAGCCACGTTCTGGCCGAGACGAGCCACTTTATCGAGATATTGGAATTGTTGGTACGAAGCTGTGCCGAAGCCATTGTCATACCCGACCGGGGAGAATACGAGGAACCACCCATTGTCATGGCCATCAAGGCCAATGTCTATGCTCCCATGTTGCAACCCGAAGAAACAACTACGGCACGAATGGAAGGCCACATTTACGACATGGTCCATTGCATGCTCCAGCACTACCCGGAGGCCGCTTCGCGAGTCTTTAATGGCTATCGGGGACAATACACTGCTTTGCATTCGGCCGTCTTTCACGGACGCTGTCCGGATACGATTGAATTGCTATTGAGAGCCGAACAAAAATGTCCCTCCAATTCCTTGCAAAAAGCTTGCTTGTTGGGCAACACCCAGGGTGAACTCCCCCTTCACTTTTGTGCCATGAGGGGAGAACCACCGCGAACCGTAGCATTGTTGGCCAAGGCAGCTCCCGAAGCAATCTCCCAACGAGATGCATCTGGATTGACACCAGTGTAAGTTTTGAATACTTGTGTGTGTGTTACTAGTATTGAAATAATTGTGAATGAACGAGCTGACGCGTTGCTGTTTGAATCTGTTTCTTCTTTTTTCAGTCACTGGTTGTGGATTCGATTCATTAGTACGTTGCTGGCGATAGAGGATGGCCGAGGAAACAATAACATTACCGTAAATATCAACACAACACCCCAGCGGGCCAACGATAATGACAGTGAGGAAAGACAACAACGACGACCCTTTCAGTTTTCGTCCCTGGAACAAGACAATTTCGAAGCCGATTTGCAGCTCATGAGGAGAATCGATCCCACGGTGGACTTTCTTCGCATGAGACACATTCCAACAGAGGTCCAGGAGACGTCGGAAGCACTCCAATGGGCGGAGCGCTCAGCGACTGTCCTCAAGGGTGTACGGGATCGACTCGAGGCTAGGGAACAAGAAATCGAGGAAAGCGATGACAACGATGAAAACGATACTGCAGTTCCCTTGAATCGACTGGAAGCCATTACCACGCTGTTTTGGATCAAAGTAGTCTCTCTTCTAAAGGCAGTGTCGACCAAAGATAGTGACGGTGGAGATTTGCACTTGGTGAGAACAGCATTTGAAAACGGATGCTGCCCCCCACTGGTGGCCCGCATTGTGGCACTGCTGTATCCAACAGAACTGTCACAGCCCGACGCCGATGGACGCCTCGCGCTTCATTACTCTGCTATGAGACCCTGGCATGCGTGGGAATGGCCGCGCGAAGACGGAACCAGCGACAGTGCACCCTCCAAACTCTTGAATCTGGAATCAGCATCTTTGTTAAGGAATGCCATGTCCCTGTCGAGCGTGGAAGCGGCCAAGCACACGGATAAATTTGGACGTTTGCCGATTCACTATATGATTTCGACCTGCATCGAAGCCTGCTGTGCCAGCGGACGATCTTGTTCCGAGGATCCCGTATTGGAAATGCTGGAGATTTTGGGATTCTTTGTCAAGCTGAATCCAACCTCGTTGAGTGTTTCGGATCCAAAGACAAACTTGCTGCCCTTTTTACAGGCATCTGCTGAGTCGACGCAAGCCATGAAGAGCAACAACAGCAACGCTTCTTCCATCCACGACGAGTTGCCACTATCGATTGTGTATCTTTTGCTGCGGCAGGATCCCTCCTTGGTACAACCCCTTGTCTCTCAGCAATCATTGTAGACGAAGCATTATATTTTCATAATTCGTAACAGGCATTTTATTGATTAAATAATAATACATTACGTAACGACACGAGTCCAAAATACGCATCTCTACTGCAGTTAGTTAGTTTATGTGACATTTCAGGTGCAGTACCCCTTAGCTCCAAGAACCAACATCTCAAGCAACTCTTGTAGAATCAGGAGTTGCTGTCATTCGTTGTTTCTTTGGATATAAGAAGTAAAAAGCCATCCAGTAAACGTCACACCCTAATTCTTTAGAACATGGCTGGGAGTCAGCATCGTCTCGTCGCTTACTCCCAAGACATCGTTGAAAATCGGACCGCTGTGGACTTTTCCCCGTCTCTCAATCTCCCGAAAGACGTGGACAAAGGTATCGGATCGTGCTGCACCGTCCACCATGGTCCGTCCCTCGATGATGAATTTGGGAATCCCCGAAATGCCCAATTGGTTCAGGGCATGCCCAATGTTGGTGATTTCTTCCTTTCCCTTTTCGGAATCCAAAAACTCCAAGAGTTCGGCCTCGGACGGAGCCCTGTTGGGCAACAATTCCTCCAAGAGCTCGGCCACAACCTTGGCTAGCATGGGTCGATCGTTCAACGAGTGCCCGTCCACAAAATAGTATTGGTTGAGTTTGTCGTAGACCGCTTCGCTCACGGCCAAGCCATACGTCTTGCCGAGATGCTGGATCAGCCGATGCGACGCCATAGTGTTGGAAGCCTTTCGATCCAGATTGAAAAAGGGAATCCCGGCCTCCAATCCCCGTCCCTTCAAATCGTGCATATGCTTCTGGCGATTCCAGCCCGCTTCTCCGCCCCACTTTTTGATCAATCTCTCCCGATTCGTCTCGACGACGGCGACATCTTCGGGATAGTGAGGTTCCAAAAAGAAGGGAATTCTCAAAATCGAAAAGGCCAACGGTTTGGGGGCATCCGGCAAGGGATTCTTCAGAACCTCATCGATGGCCTTGTTCAAATGACGCTTCCCGATATACCCGTTGGGTCACATCGTATCCGATACCAATTCAATGCTCACCACCAGAGGCGATTTTGACGACAACATCCGGCGGAGGCTGCCACATGCGAGTGATCGCAAGGGCGCTTTCGCCAATGCAATTTTGGAAAGCATTACAATAGTTTCTGTGAAACTTTCTGTAGGAATGGGTCAACAACCCCACCGATAGAAAATGAATGAGAATGTTTTGAACTCTCAAGGAAAGAGACCATGTGAGACCAATTTTAGGGAGGTTATCAGGTGACGAATGGTGATGTCATCACCGTTGTAAATTATCGCGCGCTTTCGTTTTGAATCGGACGGGTCGTAAATCATCGGAATCGAAATATTGAATCATCAAAATAATTGATGTTTTGAGTTTTGACCACAAAGATGTGAAGTTTGAAAGTTCATTATTTCAACAACAACCACACATCATCTTGGCTCAACACCACTCACCAGAATATATAGAATGAACGATCCACAATGAAATCATTACTACTCACGCTTCTCCTCTGGTATATGCTCACCTGGTCGTGTTCCTGGAGTTTCCAAAGCAGCAAGTTATTGGTACGAAAGATCCACTCCCAGCCCAACAACGTCACCCATGCGTTGGATGTATTACAACAAATCGATGATGCAACAAGTTCCTCGAAAGACAGACACAATGTAGCCGTGGCGGCGATTCGAGTCTGCGGGAATGCCAACAACCCAACGCTGGGATTGGAATTGTATAACAAGTACCCATCCGAGGCCACCCGCGCAACGACAATTTCCATGTTGGGCAGTTGCCACCAATTGTCACAAGCCGTACAGCTTCTGGAGAACGCGCCTACTGCTTCCGCTGCCAGCTTCAACGCCGCAATTGCAGCCTGTTTGCGAGACAAAAAGTGGGAGATGGCTTTGGATATATATCAGAACATGCCGAAATCTATGATTTCGACCGTGACTACCAACGCACTGTTGACTGTATTGGCAAAATGCCGGCAGGGCCAAGAGGCCCTTGCCATTCTTCACGGCATCGTGCCAACATCCAATCCCAAACCCGGTAAGTGACAGCGTGACGTACTCGCTCGTCACTAGTGCCCTGGTGCGGTCCAATATGTTGGAGGAAGGCCACCGAAGCTTTTGTCAAATATCACCAACAATCAAGACCAGCACTACTGCAGCCCCAAAAGCATTGAAGCCATGTACGACGTGGCGATTTCCGCGTATAGTCCATACGTCGAATTGGACAGGTGTTGCACGTTCTAGAGCAATTGCGGAATGGTCGAAAGCGAACTCGACTCACAAGTCATTCCCAGCGACTACCGGTTCGACGAATGGGAGGGGTTTGAACGAATGGGCAAGGGCAAAGAATCCTACTGGGTGAATTGGAAACTATATCAATCCGGATGCAATGGTGAATATCACGGTGGGCTGTCGCCCGCATCGGAATCCATCCAAAAACGGAATTCCAAATTCTGTTTTATGAGAACATTCATGATGGCGATAGCTATAAACAAGACAAGATTGGCTTTTTTGCTCATGCAAAACAATTTCCCGCAAAAGCTAGTTCGCTGCTGGGAATGTTTCTGAACCCCACCGAACGAGGTCGTGGCATGTCCAAGGTTTGTCTGTCGATTTGGATTTGGTTGTCCTTGAAGGGATCGATATTCTCCGGTGACGGGAATCATCCGAAAGCCATTGTTGGCCCTGATTTTGCAACACACCTTTGGATACGTCGATTCGGATTCTTGCAATGCAACAACACATGATGGTGAGCCCAGCGGCAATCTGGTAGAGCTCTCGCAAGATCCGGAGGATCCCAAATCCGTGGTGTTGTATTCGATCAGCGGAAAAAGCCTCGAGGGAGCCCTGAGCTTTTCTGATCGAAAACACCAAAACATCAAGATTGCCTCGCAGCAGCCATCCACGAAAGGACGATTAGTAAGGATAGGAGCAAAATTGTATCCTCCTTCCAATCCTACACGAGTTGCAAGCGATTTGTGACGATATTTTGTCCACGAACAAATTCTGGAAGTGCGATTTGTCGTGTGACGAGATTCAGCGGATTTTCTTCGGAAAGGTACTGGAATAGAGCCTTACAGATAGTAGTGTACCAATAATGGTGTTAAAATTTTAATTATAATATGATCTCTCTAGAATCCTCCAAATTGTTGCTAGCATTAACATTACAAGTGCAGTATTATGCTGATTCATAGTTCTACAGCAGTAAACTTCGTCCCTGCCGATTCTTGAAGATTCAATTGTTAGCGCCAAAAAATTCTTTTTGACATTGAAACGTGGAATTTGAGAATCGACCAATCAAAAATTGGTTTTGACAAAACACGATTACGTGTACACGCTGCAAATTGAAAATCGAAACGTGGTATTTTTGAAATACAGAACGAAGTGGAATTTCTTGTCACTTGTTTGTCCAAAGCACATCTACTGTTCGACAAATAGTTGGCATAAAAAATCTTCACTGATGACTCCAATCGGTCGATAGATTTTGAATACGAACCATGTCGAAAGTTCGAAAGACAAGTCGTACTATTGCTGTCCTTGCTGCGATTCTTGCCTTGAGCAGCTACCAGCCCTGCTGTGGTGTCGGCATTTTCGCCAGCACCGTTGGCCGTTCGCAGTCATGGCTCGAAGCGGATCGGCATTGCCCAACCTCCACATCACTTTGGTTTGCCAGATCTATCCACCTCAACAGCGATGAGGCTCTCCGACAAAGACGGAAGCGACTTTGTCGAAAAATTATTCGACAAAGTCGATTCCGCGTTGTCGAGGCCTATTTTCTACGGAGGCATTGTGGCACTGCTTGTGGCTTTTCAGTGCTTCACTGTCGTGGAAGCCGGAGAAATCGGTGTTGCAAGCACGCTAGGGAATCTTGACCGTTTTGATCCCGGTTTTCATTGGCGGGTTCCTGTGCTGACGAGCGTCACCCGGCTGTCAACCAAGACGGAACTTTTGGAGCAATCCAATTTCGTTCCAACAAAGGAGGGACTTACCGTGGAGCTTGACACTGCCGTCTTGGTCAAAATCGATTCTCAACGGGCGATCGAGTTGTATCGAACCGTTGGCCCCGACTTTATGCGCAAATTGGTCGCTCCCGAGGCAAGCTCGTCCGTCCGGGGCTTGACGTCGGAATCGGAGGCCAAGGCTTTGTACACAGCGGGCCGATCAGAGCTCCAGAACCGCATGAAATCCGAGCTGACCGAGAAACTGGAACCCAAGGGAATCTTGATCGAAGACGTCTTGCTGAAAAATGTCGTCTTGCCCAAGGATCTCTCCGATTCCATCCAGGAAAAGGCCCGGGCCGAACAGGAATCCGGACGAATGGAATTTGTCTTGCTCAAAGAAAGCCAGGAGGCCAAGCGAAAGGCGATCGAGGCAGAGGGAATCGCTGAATTTCAGCGAATCGTTTCCAAGGGTATCACGCCAAGTTTGTTGCAATGGAAGGGCATCGAGGCGACGGAGAAACTGGCCAAATCCAACAACTCTAAGATTGTCATCATGGGGAACTCGAAAGATTCCCTCCCCGTCATTCTGGGAAGTGACAGCAAATAGAGAGGGAAAGAGAACTACATGCAGATGACACCAACTGCAACTAGTATAAAATGAAAAGATGTGTACAAAAATATTGATTTCTATCAAACTATAGCTCTACTATTTTAATCTATCCACCTGCTTGACGTAATAGGAACTTTAGTTACTTTGTACATTGCGATTCCAACCATCGGGCTCTCTCTTATCCGTAGACAATCTTCCAACATAGTGTCTTTCCCACGCGGAGCGGCTCATCATTGATTTCAAACGGCCTCGGACGTCGGATGTGAGCATTCCATCGTCACAGCACAATGCCAACAAGGATGCTCCGACCTTGTCTGCACGAGCGCCTCTCGATAATAACCGATATGCGACTTTGCTCAAGATGCCGTAGGTTATTGGACCGACAAAGTCTTGTTTGCGGATCTCTCCAAATGTTGAAAGACAACGTTTTAGAGCATCGTCTCGATGCTCCGATGGCGCTGATCCACATGCATCGATGATCAAGTGGAGCGTATGAGAGTCGGGGTGGAGTTCTTTCGTTTTGATCAGATCTATGATCATGGTCGATGTTTCGTAGACGTCCTTGCTTTTTCCTTTTATTGCATTTTTTAGAACCAGGTTCAAAGTTTTGATGTCGGGGTGAACACCAAGATCAGACATTCGACGAAACAAGTTGATGGACGTCTCGGACAAAGATTTTTCATTTCGGTTATCCTGCGCGAGAGATAGCAAGACAGTATTGAAAACTTTTGCTTGGGGCTTCAAGGCTTCGTCGCCACTGGATTCGTACAAATCGATCATTTCTTCCAGGGTTTTCCCGGCATCTTTTTTCCGTACGGCACGTGCATCAATGTAAGCGGTGTAAATATCACAGTCAGGCTGTAGATTTGTGTATCCGCCACGGTAAAGTTTCATCAATTTCTCAAAGAATTCTTCGGCTTTTTCGGCAGTCTTGGCTGTATACCAGTTTCGAACGATTATCTTTTTATAGCAATCGAGTGGGATGGGAGAATGAATGGCATTTCCCGTATTTGTGTGCAGGACTTCTTCGGCTCTTTGGAGGCAACGTTCCGCTTCCGGATACATTTTTCTGTTTACGTGCATTGCAATAACACTGTACAGGAATTCTGAGAGATTGTCTGATTCGTAAGCGTCACGGTTCGCAACAATCTGCCTCATCACATGATCATACAGAGATTGAATATCGTTTCTCGCATCCTTCTCCATTTTGAAAAGCGTATCAATCGCCAAGACATAAAGCGAAACATCTGTTGTCTTGTCAAACGAGTGTACTATCTCCAATACGTCAGATGGAGATGCATCATTCGGTACCGCAGAAAGCAATGATTGAAAAAGATCTTTTTCAGGGATCAGGTTCTCGCCGCGGAATTTTTCGACGAGCGATAGTGTCGTTGTGGAGTTTTCCGTTGACGGGAATCACTTTCATGACCGCATTTGCAATATCAGCTTTGTCCTCGTTGGTAAAGCTATCCCAATGCAGGAGAATATCCTTTGAAACAATGTGGAGAGGATCGTCCATGTTGTTGATCTTGGAAAGAGCTTGCACCGCAATTTTTACTGTTGTTGCCTCGGGCTTGCATGTCATTTGGGAATACCAGTCAATGATTTTTCGGTTGGAAGATGGATCCTCGCTGTCGTTCCAGATACCAACAATGGCATCGTAACTCTTGAAGCTTGCCTCCTCCCCGTGCTCCCGCAAAGTATTGTGGATGGCTCTGAAAAATTCGTCGGCTCGCCACGGAATTCTTGGTCCCGATTGGTTCTTCCAGGATTCCAAAACACCTTCCACAAGATTTGAAGACACCAAAAGTGGGACTTCCAGCTTTTGCATCCAATGCGATGCACTCTCGCTGTCATTGATTTTCAAATAATATTCCACGAGTTCAACTAGAACACTGCTTTTCGGTGTTTCCAGCTTTTCGAGGAGACCGCGAACAGTGTCCTTGTCGTCTTTTGTTGCGGTTTTCAAGACATCCACCAGACGATTTTCTGCAACTTGCGTTTCGAAGGGAGACATGACTTTTAGTGTTGTTTGATTTCTTGTTGTAGGTCGGGAGGTTGTCGCAGATTCCAAGAGTATTCGATCAGTAGCATCCGGAATAGTCATTTCGGGGCAGATTCCGGATTCTTTCAATTCTTTCATGGTTTCCAGCAGCTGAGTGACCAAGGTAGTTGTCGAATCCAATGCAATCGATTGGGTGGCACAGTCTTCCAAGATTGGACCAAACAAGGCACCATGGTCTTGTAGAGTCAAGTTCCACTTATCGTTGTCTTTCGAAGTTAGCTTGAGCAACAACTGTTGTTGCTTTGGTCAATTCATTCGAATGAACATGTCCCTCGACAATTGCCAGGTATTCTTGGATTGGAAATTCCGACTGAATTGATTTTTTCCACCATTTGTCGTATGTCCAGCAGTCGAAAGAGAGCCTCTTCCGCTCGGGTGATGCGCAAACTGCGAATTATTTTGTGAAAACGCCTCGATCCAGGCATTCACCACGTCTCGTTGCAAATCTGCTACCGTCATGGTTCGTTGCGAATGCGACGAATTCATTACAAATCGTTTTTTCGATAGGGTTGCAGCCTGCTCGTTGACCAACCGCTCCACCAACCGTTCGGCCGAATCGGTGGCAAATCCTCCCCCAATGTGGAGCCAGGCATCGGTAGCATCCAGAATGTCCATCCATTGTTCTTCCAGCATGCTTCCGAGCGGAATTTTTTGCGAATTCAGGCAAAAGTGTGTGAATTTGTCCAGTGCCACATCTTGGCGGCGGCGTTGAATAGAGAAATCATCGGTTTGGGTAGATTGCAAGTGGTTGGATGACGGCGTGTTGTCCAGGGACGTTTCGCTGAAATATCGCTTTCGGATCGTTTGTGGAGTCAAACGAACAGATTGGGAGCTGATTCTGCGCTGCGAAAAACGTGGAGACAAAAGCCTCTCTCGCACTATTGAAAATTGTTGCCCTTCTGTTCGTCGGAGCAATTTCACAGTGGTTCTCGTTGCCATTGTAATGCCCGCCAGTGCCTCTCGCTTCCACAACAAATTTCGCGGATGTTGGTCTCACAACTGGACGAGATGAACGCTGTTCTTATTTTCCCTGGCAGGATCAACAAGAGTATTGTAGTGAAGGTATGTGAATTGAGAATGCTCATGTGCAAGATGGATGTGAAAATGAGTTTTTTGAGAATCGGCAACGACGCGTTTTAGCTGAAAACTGACTGACTCACCCATTCACTCACGCTTTTTGGACGAGATCATACTCCACATAGGTATATAGCATATGTACGATGGAAGATTGGTCATTTTTTCATTTTTCACTCAATCGGTTTTGATCATTGAGATGAGAGAGATCCTCGATTTGAATTGAAAATTGATTTTTGACACAACAACAAACACAACACCAGTGACTGTTTGCGAAAGCAACCAGTAATACTAGAAAGCCATGATGAATTGTATACCAATGCTTCGAATATTGCTGTTGCTGATTTCTTCGGTTCTGTTGGTGGCCGGGGATGTCGTCGCTATTCCAGACGAAGCTTCGATTCGGGCGACTCTCAACGAGGTTTCGGGAGTATTAAAGGCAGAGGATGCTTCTCTTTTGGAAGGCCTAAATCAAAGAATGCGAGATCTCTCGCAGTCCATACAACATTTGGAAAGTTTGCAAGATAAAGAAATGAACCAAAAGAAAAAGGTCCAAAATATGCTGCAGGCGGCAAACGCAAAACAGCTCAAGGACCTCGAAGACCGATTGCACGAAACCCTGAAAAAGGAACAGACGATTCGAGAAAAGGAGGGCTTGGAACAGAAAAAGCTCGAGGCACTTCTGCAGGAAAAACAACAACAAAAGGTTCCCCAAACCGATAATATCAAAGTGGAGGTGACACCGGCAATGCTGGCCGAACGCCTCGATACCCATGCCATTTTGGGAGACTCGGAAGACGAAATGAAGCGATGGATTTTATCGATAGTCCAAGACGAGATTCAACTCTACAAGAAGAACATGTTGGATTTGGCGCCCATTTCTTCTGGCACGGTGGAAACTACTTCTTCTACTACTAATTCTGATTCGGATTGCCCCTCGCTCGTTCAGATTGTCCAAACCGTCCAGCAGGCACTGAACCACCACGCGGACGATGGAATCGGGTTGGTGGACTATGCGCAGGGAGCCTCGGTCGTTCCACTGGCTGACCAGCAAGACGTATGTGCCGCTGGGAGATACTCTGGGCAGTGTTTGGTGGAACAAGTTTATTCCGCAGGACTGGGAACGTCTCCTGCCCAAGGGCTGGGAGGAATGGCAGGTGGGCATTCCCAGTTATGTTTACCACAGTTTGGTACGTAATAAATTTGTTGTGGAATGGATGCGTTGTTGTGCAAATGCTCGTGTGTGTGAAATTTTTGCATCATTGCGTGTGGAAGTCTGACTTTTTGCTCACTTCTTTAATTCGTTTAGGGTTTTATGAGTGGCAGCGTAGCACCCCCCGAGGCCGTCTTGCAAAAGAACACGCTTCCGGGAAGCTTGCTGGCCCATGGAAGGATCGAGCGGGACAAATCGTATTGAAATTAAAGAATCCGGTAGTCGTCGAATCCATTTCGGTCGATCATATTAGCTCAAAAATTGTATCGGAAGGAAAACAAACGTCGGCACCCAAAAAATTAAAAGTCATTGGCTACCCACAATGCGAGGACGACCCGCGGTGTGCTTCCACTGGTTTCGACATGACGGATCCCATCGAAATTGCCGCTTTTGAATACGACTGTGGAGGGAACCAGCGTCCAAACCTTTGAGAGTCACTACTCGGTGGCCATGGCCAGTGTTCCAGTTCCAGGAAGCCTTCTACTTCGTTTGACGACGACGAAGACGACGAATCCTGTGAGGTAAAAACCTCGTGCAGCACGCCACCAAAAACACCTGTTTCGGCCATTGAGGTCCGAGTCTTGGAAAACTGGGGAAACTTTGATTTTACGTGTCTCTATCGGCTGCGTGTGCACTGGGGAAGCAATGTGAACAGCCAAGTTGTTGTGAACAGTCTGCTAATACTACTAATAGCACGTCGTGGTTCGAAATTTGAATTTTACTTTTTTGTTTTTGTACGCTCTAGAATATAATGGAATGAAATTTTAGATTTTTTGCAGTTCCCTCAAGTGATATTCGTTTTAGTGCCTTTTCTACCATTCCCGTTATTGCTTTTCCCGATTTCTATTACATCATGGTTTGTTTCTCAAACAAGGTCAATTGGGCGCTTCGCCAAAAAGGCGGGCAACGAGTGAAACTTGGTCATGTATTCGTACGAAGGGCTCTTTCGTGAGCAGCTTGGCATACTCGGTGTTCAATAAATCCAAACTCGTCACTTCTTTTCCTTCGGGCCATTGAAACAATAAATAATCTCCTTTCTCGTTCCGCAAAGACGCTTCTTACTTTGAACTTGTAGCGGTCGTTTTCGGGAATCATGTCCACCTTGTAGCCCGTCATGAGATAGACACCCTCTCGGAATCGCGAAATTTGTTCCTTGAAGGATTGTTTCAATCGCTGGTGGAGTTTGTTGGGATCGACGTCGGACGAATATTTTTTGCCCTTTTGCCCACTGACCTCGAGCTGTTTCTTCAATATGGCAATCTCGTCCTTCAAAGCCATGGTCAATGGATTGTTGGACAAGTGCAATACTCGGGTTGTATTTGGATTGAAGGAGCCCTTTCCGGCCAGAATCTCTGCTTCATTCGCCCGCTCCATGGCCTTTTCGGCCTTGCTTCGCTCTGCGTACAGGGCATCCCGAAGCTTGCCAAACTTTTCCAGAACGGTATTGTGTTTGGCTTGCAGCTCTTGTTTTTCCAGTACCGAATTCGTCAAATCCTTTTGAAGGACTTCCTTGGCCTCTTTTAGAACGTTTGCTTGGTCTTTTGCTGCTTGCAGCGACACTTCCAATACCCGCAAATTGGCGGGGGCCGCCTTGGAATTTCCCAGAGGCAAATCGTCAAACGTTTGGACAATCTTTCGAAGGCTCTCGACCTCGCGTTTGTGCACACTTTCTTGGCCCTTGTAGACACTGACATCTTTTTCCAATAACTGCTGTTGCTTCTCGAGATCCTTGCGTTCGATATTCCATCGTTCTTCCTTTCTTCCAAAAGCCTTGGCCGGTGCTCTCCAGGGTTTGAATCAACGCGTGTGCTTTTTCGAGTTTGTCTTGCAATCCCTTTTGTTTTCTTCCGGCTTCGGCCTCCATCTTTCTAGGTTTCCTGGACGTATTTTCTCAACATTGCCTAGGTCACCCTGTGGCTTTCCCGGCAGGGAGGCCATACAACTTGCCAAATCTTGCTGCCACTTTCGCAAACTTTCCTGCAATGACTCTTTTCCCTAGAGTGCTTTCTTTCAGTTCGGTTTCGAGCTGTTCGATGCGCTTGCCACACGATCCGCAGCTTTTCCTTGATTTCGAGCGAGTCCTTACTCTTTTTCTGAGATTCCTCGGCGATGCGTTTGTACTGTCGGGTCTTTCGCTCCTGCTCCGAAAGCTGAGTCCGGACCTTGTTGAGTTCCTGGAGGACCTCCGGGCGCGCCTCCGACGAGATAGCCATTGGTTGTTGGGTGGTGGTGGAAGATTTTTGTTTTTCCATCATTTCCCTCAAGTCATTTCGGAGTTCTGCTAGAGTCTCCTTGAGCTGTTCGTTTTCGGTGGCTTGGGCATCCAAATCCTCTTGCAGCTGGTTGGCTCGTGGATCTTCTTCCAGTGCTTGTTCGCTGGCCATTGCCCGTTCCTCGTCCAATTCCTCTTTTGCTTCCAGCAATTCTTCCTTTGTTTGCCGGAGGGCACGCCGCAATTGATCCAAGTGCCGGTCGTGTTCTTCTCTCAATTCTTCCAGCAGACTCTTTTGTTCCTGGACTTCCTCTGCGGCAAATCTCAATTGGGTTTCCAAACGCTGTTTGCCCTGGACAAAGCGTTTCGCGTCCAGCGCCCGCAAGGAACGCTCGTGTTCCAGTTCGGCCTGCAGAGTTTCCAGCTCGACCATGTCGCGGCGGGTCCTTTTGGATTCATAGCTGTCGAGAGTTGTAATGGGAGAAGCAGACGAGAGTGCCGGGCGCTTTCGGGAACTTCGGCTGCTCATGATGACTGTTGAAACAGCTATGTAAAAGGAAAATAGATGGACTAGAGTTGTTGTTCGTCGAATCAATACAGTATTGCCAAGCAACAGGTTGATGATGGATTGTAGGTTTGATTGTGGATGGAGGCTGGGATATTTTGATTGTGAACGTGAAGCATCGTGCCGAAGCAAGGAGATACCGCTGATTGAAAAATAAAACTATTTCAGTCCTATAAATTGTATCAAAAACTCCCGTGAATGTACTGGATGTACGTAGACCTACGAATTTATGCGAACAGCAATTTTGAAAAATGACGGGAAATTTTAAATTTTTTTGAAACACGGATGCCAGTCAACGAACTTTCAATTGAAGGATCGGTTTTGACAACAAAGACAACACAAAACATCCCCGATAGACTACCAGAGGTGCAGCAATCAAATTGGCAAGAGCTAGATCCTCTCACAAACTGACCATGCCTGCACGAAAGGATACCCCGGCAGCCCGTGCGGCTCTCGCCAGAAGGAGACAGCGGGCGGCTCAAAAAGTTTCTGGTGAAAGCACAATAACGACCGAGTCGACGACAGCACCCCCACAACAACAACAACAAACACAACGAAGCAACCTTTCGCAGGCCGAGATTGACAATGCAATCTTTTCAGGACTCCCCGTCACTCGTAACACCATTGGAAAGCCGCCCAAGGAGGAAAGAGCGCCTCAGTATGCCAGACCAATGCCCCAGCCCAAAGTGGAAAGTGTCGCTCCGCCAAAACCGCTGGAGAACCTCTTGTTGGCAGTTGGCGAAGCCATGCAAGAGCAACCGCCCCAACAACCAAAACAAAAACCGCCACAGCGAAAAATCAGCTACGATGTTCGGACAGAGACTCCGGCGGGTTTGACCCCAACGCCTTCCATGGTGGATGAGATCAACATTGAGGCAGTCTTGAAGCAGAGCTATTCCATGGAAAGCTACCAAACCACCGATACCTACGAACGCATTTCGAATTTTGGTTCCGTCAAAATCACTTCGCCCCAACCCGTCATTCCGGATCGACGGGCACTCCCTCGAATGATGGCGTCGCCCAAACGAGCCACGCAAAAATCGGAAGCTCCACAAGTCCCAGAGTCTTCCAAGGAGCCAACTCCCAAAGCTGCTAATACTACCAGCACCTCCACAAACTTTTCTGCAAAACCACAAAAAGTGGCAAATTCCAGACCCAAACAAAGCAGAGCCCCAAAGCCTAAACCTGCAAACTACAACCGGACTACTTCTCCCGGCAGAGTTTCGAGGATACCCACAAAAGTCATCAACCCCGAGGCAAGCAAGTTGTTGCCGCGTCGACGAAGTCCGTCTCCAGCACGACGGGCAATCTCACCCGAGCAAAAGCTCTCCCCGCGGCGATTTCAGGTAAACGATAGCAACAAGAGCAATCAAGCAAAACCTCCTCCGGCGAAACCTCCAGCTCGCAATGTAAGAAAAACAACCAACACCCGAGAAAAATCCAAACCAAGATTGCGAAAGCCCGAAACAACTGTGGAAAGCAAACCAGCGGTCAACAAGCGGGTTACAAAAACTACCACCACTACGACAACGAAAACGAGTTATTCCGCGGTATCAGTCGTCATCAAGATCGAATTCGATATCTCCCTTTCGACAATTTCCACCAGCCAGGAACTGCCAAAAGTCCGCCACGCGAAACACCAAAAAAGAAAGAGCAAAAAGTGGAAGATTTGTCCGACATGTTCAATGATTCCTTCTCGATCGGAGGCGCAAGTTTGGTTCCTGATCCGGCACTGCAATCCCAGCACAGCAGAAAGACAAACGTGATACAATTGTCGCCTCACATGTCACCTAGCCAACGACAAAACGACAATGGCAGTCCCTTTGTCATTCGACAAAACGTGTCCTTTCGAACCCCCGAAATGGAACGTTCGGACGAAAACGATGCCAAGGGCTGGAATGTCCGGCCACAAGTGACGCAAAAATTCCCCATCCAGGGACCTTTGTTTGGCAACAAATCGCCCACCAAGGATAGGAGCAACTCGCAACATATAGTCGATGCCGCTTGCTTGCAGTCGGGGGATTGGATCATGTTGCGATCATGCAGCACAAACGCAACACTCAACCAAAACGACGAAACGTCAACACTTGGATTCAATGGTCTTTGCCTCGGAAAAGATCAAGAAATGGTGAGAATCGTCAAGGCGGGAGGTTTCAATTCGTTACTGTACGGGGATATCGTCGTGTTGGAATCCTGGAGCAACAACAATCAAACCAAACGAGTTTTGGGTATGAGAAAACGAAAGAACCACGGGGATCACGAAATCGCTTTCTTGGACGCCATGACCGATTCGAGTCGCTGGATGGTCCGTTCGGCTGTTTCGGGAACCAGTATTGTGGTGGGAAGAGGCGCTCTCTCGGGAGAAAATCTGGCTTCGGAAGTTGCTTCCCCTGTCCAGAGTGGCAACTCGATTGCACTTTTGAATTGTTCCAACGGGGGCCTGTTGTCGATACGAGATGGAGTAGCAGTCGTGCTGACCGATTCCTACGATCCCAACAAGAATTTGGGGTTGCTTGGAAGAAGAAACGACCAATTCGAACCATCCGTGCCCGAAACCTTTCAATTCTTGAAGGTCTCGACTCCTCCTTGCCCTACGTGGGTGACACCCAGAGGAATGGGAGAACGATATTTCTTGAATGGTTCCTACCTCACGGAACCCTTTCGAAATAATCAAAAGCGAAACGATGATGGTCGATCGGAACCTACCAGTGAGAGCAAAAGAAAATATTTTGGTGGACGAGGTGATTGGATCTTTCCTTGGTCTAGAAGGCTTGTATGTAAAATTGCAGGAAAGCGAGGAACAGACGACAATGAATGGCCAATCTCCAGACATTTCAACTGTTTGACGGTGATGGCATTGCCTTCGATCTGAGCCTTCGAAATCTTGTGGAACAGATACTGCCACTGTCTACGTCCTATGTTTGTGTCAGAGACTTTATTGGCATGCATTATCCAGGTTATGAATACGGCAGAGTGATGCAAGCCTTTTGCGAAGGATTGGACGTCTTTTTGCAACAATTTGTTTCCTTTGTTGCCGGGCTGGAACAAAGGGTTCGGAATTCTTCGGAAGTCCTCACCATGAAAAGCATTCATTTCGAGATTACGCCTTTGCTGCATTCCATGTCGATTCTCGAAAACACGGCGAAAACAGTGTGTGACAAAAAGGGTGGAGCTTTGGTCAATGCGCTTCGATCATTGGAAAAGAGCATGTATATTGGAGATACGGTAGCAAAAGATCTGCTTGGGCAGCTGTTGGATCGGGCTTCGGTTCCCTACGCGGAGACACTTTCCATCTGGCTGCAGTCTGGTCGACTTCATGATCCCTACGAAGAATTCATGGTTCAGAAAACAATTAAGAATGGATCCGATGATTTTGACGGAGATACGTGGGCGGAATTATTCAAGTTCAACGAGGAACACGTGATTCATGACATTTGCAATGAAAAGTTGAAAAACAAGATTTTGGTGACAGGAAAGTATTGGAATGCGGTACAAGCATGCATTGTGGACAACTTGGCATCCGACGAAACAAGTTCCAGACCACTCGAGTTGAAGAAACTGCAGTTTCAGTCCGATTTGTCGGGAATCTCGGCATATATTCACTCCATGTACGAAAGTGCTTCCAGCAAGCTCATGTCCATCCTCCGCGATCAATACCACTTGATAGAATCTCTTCAAATTATGAAGAGATACTTTCTATTGGATCGAGGTGATTTCCTTGTGAATTTTCTGGATGCAACGGGAAAGGAATTGTCAAAACGAGTCGAAGAAGTATCGATCGGTCGTGTGCAGCATTTACTGGGAAATTCTATCCACTTGACAGAATCACTTCGAGAGGATGAATTTTCCCCTGCTACGTTTAGTGGGAGACGCAGACGAAAACTATCACCGTCGAATTTGAGGTGTAAGTTGTCAGGAGCAAAGTCTTGTTATCCTATCTGGACTTCCTTATATGGTGGGATTCGATGGCATTGGGACCAAATACTCCTTCTCGACAAAAAGTACGGTTCGCACCAGGGCAATGCAGGATTTGATTTCTTCGAAATCGACTTTACTCGCGTGCCCTTTCCAATCTCCTTGATCATAACCCCGACGTGCATGGAAAATTACAAGCTTTTGTTTCGGCATTTGTTTTTTGCAAAGCACGTGGAACGTCGACTCGTCGGTGTGTGGTCGGATCACCAAGTGCTGAAGAAACTAGACTGCCTTGCGAGGGTTGCTAGGGACCAACCTTCCTCCTGCGCCAACGGATGCAACACTGCGTCCAGAATCTGATGAATTACATGTCGTTTGAAAGTCGTCGAAAGCAATTGGCTCGAAATGATGTCCTCGATCGACTGACGATTTCTCGTTGAACGAGAAACAACAAACGGTAGATGATTTGCTGGCAATACACGATGGTTTCCTACAGAAAACAATGGATTCGTGTCTTTTGACAAACCCGGTTTTGATCAAAACCTTGATCAAATTACTGAACACGTGCCTTTTGTTCACGGATCAAATGAAAAGGTTTATGGACACGACAAAGATTGTAAGTATGCAACCTCTCAATTCATTGTGTTGACGATTGTTTTCAGAAAATTCCATCTTCTGACAAAAAAAATCGTCTTTCATTTTTCGTAAACGTAATTTAGTATGACGATCAATTCAATCTCGCAGGCCGAAAAACGTCGTGCCGTTCAACGAAGTTTGAACGAACGGGTGATTTCCAATAGACATTCCCCTGACCAAAAGAGATTGCGAAAATCGTTAGTTCTTGTGAAAGGAAGAGCGGGATATTCTTCTGCAACGGCAGACAAGGCGCGTGGGTAGGGAGATTTGCAGCGAATCGTACAAGAGAATGATCTTTCGATTCGAGGAGGTCTTTAGTGCCGATCTGTCGGTGTTTATGAGGCAACTGAACAGCCACACATCGTCTGGGATGGCCACCAACCTTGGGATTCGGTTGGATTGGAATGGTTACGTTTCCAGCAAAATGTCATAATCCGTGGTTGTTCGACTTTTGTAGCATGGTACCGTAATGAAAGAATATAAGATTGTATTTTGATTTAGCTAGAGTTGTCAATATTGTATGATATCGCTTATAATAGAATTAGAACATTGAATGTGAATTTGACTCGGATGGTTTGGACACAGAGTTACAAGGGGCTTGATGAAGCTTCTGATGCTTCCTTGTTTCAATCGATAATGATCGTTTCAGGGACATCGGGAAAAATGGCATCGAACAACATCCCTAGATAGTTCTTGCGACGAAATGGTTTGAAGTTCACAAATACTTTGGCAATACTATCCTGTTTCAGGAATTCATAGAAATCGAGAAAGGCTTCGTCATCGATGCCCATATCGCAAATGATTTTCACTGCGGTTTCCGCATTCGTAGGAAACCTGCTACCTTCCCATTCTGCGACGTTGGTTTGGATGTTTCGATCATCAAACGAAACATTGAACTTTCGTTTCAGCAAAAGCTTGCGACGATCAGGTGTCATGGCCAGAAACATGCGTGCAATGTTTACATCGCCAATAACTGTAGTCAATAGCGTTGATCCGGCCTTCTCCTTCTTCCGTAATGCCCATATCGCGAACAATCTCCGATGCCTTGTTAGTGATCTCTTTGCCCTCACTCTTGCGTGTTTTTCTTTTTGCCTTCTTCTTGATCGTGTTGCCCTCATTCTTGCCTTGGGTCTTTCCTGTCATCTTGTTGACATACGAATTGATGGCATTCGTAACTGTCTTGCGTGACTCAACGAGCTCATCGTCGTATTCTTCGTCGTATTCGTCCTCCTTCTTCCTTCTCTTCGTCATCCTCGACAGATTGGGCCCTGGCGGATCCCTTTTCTTTGAACGATCGTTGAGAAAATCTTGGATGCGAAAAACATCTTTACCGGTAGGAATGGCAGGTTTGACCATCGTTGAGTGATGCGAATTCTGCTTTTTAATTATTTTCGAATAAATTGTAAAATGAATTATGACCAAAGCGCCGTCTTCACCATCATTAGAGGATGCACCATATTAGTTGCGTGGGTGGTGTTAGGTTCCCTCAACAATGACCGCCGCGCATGCTTGCTTCCAATTTGAAAAATTCCGCCATCGTCAGCAGCATTGGAGAAGGAATTTCAAAATTATTCTCATGATCCATGTCTCGAATTTTGCTCGAAATTCAGGCAAAGAAAACCGCAAATCGAACACGATAAGATGAATTTTATGAGCAGTTCGATTTCGGGCCGTGTTCATTATCACGAATTCCGATCAAAATTCGAGCAAAATTCGAGACATGGATAACGCGCCGAGCAAAATTCGAGACATGGATAACGCGCCACTTTTTTTTGTGCGCTTCGGTTGACTCGCTCGATCGAATGAAAATTTCGTACGCACCCCGATTTTTAGTAAGGCAATTGGTTGGCTTAGTCAGAATTTTGAAGCGTACAAACCTACGTGGGATTAAGTACTGTATTCAAACCGAAAACTGAGAAATGGGATGTGAATCAATCCATCCCCTGCCTCATCAAAACGGAAAAGGTATGTTTCTCGTAGTAGTTGCTGCGTGAGTTTCCAATGAAACCCCAAATTTTACAGAACACATGAGGTCAGCAATCGCTCACCTTCTTATACTGCCCCAGATATCTATCCATTGATCAACTAACTACCCACAATAATCAACATCGAATTGTGAATGTCGGTCTTTCGAGTCGCGGCAATAGTGATATCGATCATGGTGGCGGTCGACGTTGCTGCCCTGATACCGTCTTCCCAACACCCGTTGAAACAGCAGAGCATGCTGATGCCATCCCAGATCCCTCTGAAATTTCGAAAGCAAACTCACAAGGCAGCGATTCCGGTTGAGGATCTGTTTGTTGACGATGTAAGCATGTCTCTCGTGCCCTCCCAAGTGACTGGCGCGAGATACCGCAAACCGTCATCGACCAAAATAGGGAGCTCTGCCCGTGACGGAGACAAGACTGCCGACCCAAAGAAAAAAAAGGGAGAGAAACAAAAATCACAACACAACAACAATAATCGAAACAAGAAGAACAATAATAACAACAATAGGAACAAGACGAAACGAAAACGAAACAGTGGAAATTTACCGGACGTTCTATGGCGGCACATTCCGCTGGAGGACGTTCGAAAACACCCTCTCTTTGTTCCTCTTCCCGAGCCCGAGAGCATTCACAAACTCGAAAGCATGGAGGATGTCCGGAATTTTCGGCAAGAATCCTGGCAGTGGGATGTCCTTCACCAGGGTCGAATGACCACGTCACAAGCCGTGGCGGCACTGGGGTTCTTGGAACCCAAGGCGGGAGGAATTTTGGGAGTTCCCCAGAGGTCTGCGAAGGGGAGGAGAGGGTGCCTATTACCGGTTGCGAGCACCAGCCGTCACGAGAACGCTGGAAGAGATGAATGCCTAGGCTGTGCGAAGATGACGACGATAGCGATACCAGCAGAGACCAGGAATATGTGAAAAAGAAAGACGAAAGGCCGTGCTGGACGCAACCCGACAACTATCCCTTTGCCGCAAAGTACATGGTACAAATCACGGAAAAGGAGTATCGGAAACGAAAACAAATTGCAAACAACTATGTCAATTCGCAAAAGAACCAATGGTCGATACGAATGGTATGGGGAAATGTACAAGAGGCAACTTCGCTATTGACGGCTCTCAACTACTTTTGGAAAACCGACAAGAACGTAATCATGAAAGAAGTAGGAATGTGCGGTGCCGGCTTGCAATTCAATTCAACAGAGTCTTCGGGATTGATACTTGGGGCAACTCCAGATGCCGTATTGTGCCATTCGGATGGAAGGATAGAAGCGGTGGAAGTCAAGAATCATTGTCCCTTTATTCCAAACACAAATCGTTTCACACGCAACAACAACGACAACAACGACAACAAATTCAATCAGACAAACAGCAACGCTTTTCCGTTTGTCACGACAAACGCTGAACACAACAGGATTCCTATCATGTGCCAGTACATTCCTCAATTGATGATGGAGATGTTGTGTCTTGGTGAAAATTGCGAATCAGCCATTATGGTTCGTCAAACCGCAACGACGGGTTCTTTGGTTTTGCGCGTCCATCGGAACAACGAATGGATCGAGGAAATGATCTACTGGCTGGAACGCTTTTACAATGATTTTGTAGAGCAAGAGGAACCTCCTCCTCAAAACTTTTTCTTGGAAGGTGGGGATCCCGTAGATCGAAAACGATATAGAAAATTTCTGGAGTTGACCAAACAAGTTCAAGGACGACGTCGAATTGCTTGAACACATTCCTCACCGATCGGTTCAGAGGGCTACAGCCAAGCCGTCTGTATCGATGAACTTATTTCTAGACTAAATTAAAATAGATTTCATTCATTAAATATCACAGTTTATATATACGTGTAGTTGTAGTCCGTTTTTACGCACTCGTAGGAGCGATTCCGGAAGCTCCCTACATTTTCTTTTCCACGTTCTCCGAGCCTACCAGTTTCTCCTTTATCGAGCTGTTCGTAGGTCTGACCCATTGCCAGTGCTGCTGCATCCTGCTTTTCGCCCGGCAACAATTGTTGGGCAAGAACATAATTCGCCTCCACCTCCGTCTCGGACTAGCTTTTGTGAATCTACCTTGAGGCGTGTGAGGGCTGGCCCAATTCCAAGGGGTGGTGGATATCCTGCCAAACCAATCACCTCAAAGGTTTTCTGGCAGGCCTTCTGGGAGGCTCAAGACATCGCACAAAATCTTTTCAACATCTTGGCGGTTGATTCTGCCCACAGCAACGTCACCCTGCGAAAAGACGGGACGTGCTCCCGCGGGCCAGTTGTCATTCAGGCCACAGGGCTTGACGATGCAATAGTCGACTCCCGCTTTCCGCAGCTGCTTTTCGCTTTCGGCCTTGAGTCCCAAGATTCCGAATGGATTCAATCGTACGATGGGAATATCGGCGCAGCCCTTCAATCGTTGCTTTCTTGTCCTCCTTCCAACTGGGTCGGGTGGTTCCAGCGCTGCTGAGCATGACAACCTTTGGATAGGCTTGTTCGCTAGACTTTTTGAACTTTTTCGCAATCCTTTTGAAGATGGAGGCCTTTTTCTCCACCCATGGCCTTGGCAACGGCAGGAATTCCCACGACAGTCAATCGACTGTTCGGGTGACACGGTAGTGGTAGGTGGCCCTTGGGGCATGGCTCCGTCCGCAAATCCCGTAGCGCACCAAATGGTGGCGTCACAAGCCTTCCAAAGCGGCCGTAATTTCTTCGGGATCGGAGAGGTTGCAAGCTCTGGATTTCGAGTGCATCTTTGGAGTAATCCCCAAAGACCTCAGCCGCCTTGGTTTCGTTCCTTACCAATCCAAGGACTTTGACATTTCGGCTCAGCAATTCGTCAACCACGAGCCTTCCAGTCTTTCCGGTGGCGCCCGTCACTGCTACGCGTTTCACCACATCGCTGGTTGGGATCAATACTTCCTCGGTGTTCTCGTCTTCGGTAGACTTGGTGACGACGGACGAAAAGGATTGTCTTCCTCCACGAGCTACCTGCGCAATGGGGGACGAAAAGCCATTGCTAATTGCAATAATGCATCCCAAAAGGATGAGGATCGTTGTTCTTGTTTCTTTCATGATTGCATAAAATTATGGTTGTGTTCATGGGATGTTGTTCATTGTTGTCATCGCACAAAAGATCGGCATGTTTTCAATTCTGATTTATTCGTGATGACGACGGAGTTGAAACTGAATCAGCACCCACAATAAGAGGGGGGGGACTAACAAAGTCGAAACAAAAAATCCATTCCGAGCGCGCGTTTGCGAATGTATGCACGACTGGGTTCACGCACGATCGAGAAACTATTTTAGTCCAGTCATCCGGGATTCGAAAATAGTGAGAAAGCTTACGTGTACACTCATGAACGAAAAAGAACAAACCAAACGGTTCTTAAGAACGCCCGCAGGGTCGTAGAAAATCCTCCTTTTAATAGTATTTTGGTCGCGGTTTTCTCAACTTTAACGTTAAGTCAGGAGTTAGCGATTTCTTGGACGCGACTTGGTCGTACAAGCTTAGTAATTATAATATGGGAACAGTTTAAGCGAGTGGGCGATGCTGACAAACAAGGTCGGCGGCAGTTGACTCTTGATTACAAAATCAGATATCGATTTGGTGAAGAGGATTTTGGCCATCTAAAGTGAAAGAACATACCCATAGCGGAAGCAAACCATCACGGAAAGCTTTCCTCCATTTATATCACCTTTAGCTTCATCGTTGTCGAAGTATGGTGACAGGGAACTGATTGTCTGTAGGAACGAGTCATTAATCAATTGTAATTCATATTTTAGAAGGTTATTCGTAACATGATGGAGGGAGAGACGATGGAAAAGGGAGCAATGGAAGGAGGGAAGTAGTTCGCAGGGGTATGCGAAAGTTTCTCCAAACTACCATCACCAGGGTCAACTCCACGAAAGAAATCCATCCATGGATGACAATGTCCATCACCACATGCACCAACAACAACACCAACAACATCACGCAAAGCCCCCAATGCCAGCACACCAACACCAACCATACCACAAAGCACATGGACATTACGGGAGAGGAGAAGGCAGCAATGCGGGAGGAGACTATCCTCCCTACCCTCCACCACCAAATCATTACCATCCTCATTATCCACACTCTCGTACCACACCTGGGGTCAGATCGGTGGTAACTCACTCTTTCAGCATGGAAGAGGAGCAACGAGAAGATGGTTCAAGTCGATATCCGCACCACCGTAGCCAAAGCCGAGACGCTGGTAACTATCTGCGGGACGAGTATCGATCACCTCCAACAGAATACCATTCTGATAGATCTTCGGAATCACAGCAACGAGAGGAACGAGGCTTTGAGCTACCCTACAACCGACGCGAGTATCCCTACAATGGCCGCGAGCTACCTCCAGTTTTGGAGGGATCCGAAACCCTTTTGCCTCCACGTCGAAGGGAACACAGTCCTTTGGAACGAGTTCCGTCCAGTAACCAAGAGGAACCTATATCAGGGATCGATCGCTCCCTGTCTTCGCTTTCTGCGTCAGGCCATCTGAAACGAAGCTTTTGGCATCATTCCCGTCCCGACCAAGCCGCTAACGCAACTGAAGATTATGGCAATGAGGGACCATCGCTCCCCCAGGAGTTTATGCCCCCAAAACGAAGCAAAACCGGACCTTCAGATTCAGGAAAGTTCCACAGGGTCGCCCAAAAGAGACAAGGAATACATTGTCACCTGCACGATCGCAGGCTTCCGGCAATCCACAGCAACACCTGCTGGAAATCGCAAGACAAAACAGCGATATCGGCTCTCTGAGTGGAGTCCGAACATCGCCCGGGGCAGGCCTATCTCCAAGGGAAGCATGGTTTACTAGCCGATCCAGATCCATGTCGTGGGAAGCCCGAGAGGACTACTATCGCCGAGACCCTAGATCGACTCCTTCCTGGTCCAATCGAAGTCCCAATGGACGCGATGGCCCGGCACCAATGAGCAATGGAAGCGGGCCACACTGGATGGGAGCTCCTTACATGCCATCGCCTCGATCAAGACATGTCACCGAGGCAGGGCACTATGATGCTCCCTTGCAACCCTGGGAGGCCTCCCCAAGAGAATGGGGACACCACCCACATTTACACCATCAGCAGCCGTATTCTCCTCACTTGCCTTACCCAGCTTGGTTGGGAGGCAGCAAGGGAGGGGATGTTAGAAGTCCAAACGATGACAACAAGTTTGCACGACCTGGTCAAGACCATGGGGGATTTGGTATTGACCAACAACATCCTGGTATGCACTTTGCCGATCGTCCACCACAACCTCATGGGATGAGCCCCATGATTGGATCACCCATGCAAACGAGTAGTGGTGTAGAACCATCGGCAATGATGAAGGGACCTGACACAAGTGAGAGCGAAAGGGGCTTGAGCAAAAATGGACCAGTCAAGCTTTTGGCTCTTCCAGAAGACAGAATTTCTCTGAGCGAAACTCTTTGTATTGTACGCGAGGTAAGTAAAATTCACATATTTTGAACCTTTCTTGTTAATCGATTCGAAGACAGTTGTTCTGACTTTTATTCTTTCATTCCTTTTCGTCTACAGAACGTCGAAGTCTTCACCGCAACAATCGAGGACGTCGAGGCGCCTGCTCCAGGGCGTAAACACGCGGTCACTGTGGGACAAGTTGGTCTACGATGCATTCATTGCCGTCACACAACTAGGTCAAGTGAGCGTGTGAAGCGAGCTGTGTGTTATCCATCTTCCACCAAACGGATTTATCGAACCGTTATTGACATGAAGTTGGATCACTTTGCTCACTGCAAGTTTGTCCCACAAAACTTGAAGGACACCCTCGAAGCATTGAAAGCAAACAATACCAGAAGCACTGGTACTACTATGCAGTATTTCATTCGTGCGGCAACTACTTTGGGAATGGTAGATGGGCCATCGGGAGTTCGTATCGCAGACAGCAACATTCCAACACCTCCTATGTCTCTCACCGCACGACCTCCCTCTGGTGGAAAATCGAAACTTTTAACTTCGTCTCCGTCATCAGCTAAAAAAGGGCGAACTTCCTCCAAAGCAGAAAAGGACCTTCAGAATTCGGGAAAGGGATCAGAATCTCCCGGTGGTGACTTTCGAATCCATCGACAAGGTTCCATGTCCTCAGAAGGTACCACACCTCAAGGATCGGTAACAGATGCTTCTGATGTTCCAACCGAACTCTTCACTGGAAAGGTTGCACTCTCTGTGACCGAGGACAAGATGTCTTTGAGTCCTCTCCGGTGCTTTCTTCGTGAACAAGTGTGCGCTTTCTCTGCTACCGAGGAGGACATTGCTGTGAGAACTCCGACAACATTTGCCGTCTCGGTTGGTCAAGTAGGAATCGGATGCATCCACTGTTTGGGACAACCAGCAAAGTCGCGCTTGAACAGAGCGGTTTGCTTTCCGTTTTCTATTGCTCGAATCTACCAGTCGGTTGCTGATATCCAACGATTCCATTTGAGCGAATGCAAGATGGTTCCCAAGGATGTCCGAGAAAAATTCTTGAAACTCCAGAGCCAAAGCTCCAAGGGATCAAAGGGTCTCGCAACGCGCCAGTACTGGGTCAACTCCGCTAAAAAGATTGGCCTCGTGGACACTTCCAAGGGGATTCGATTTTGTCGAGATCCTGCAGTGCCAGAAAAGAAAGCCGTATCGCTCGATATCTTGGCACAAGTGGCTTCGAACGTGACCACCGTAAACAAGCCACTGGTGCTTCCCGAAGACAAGCCTTACATTGCCGAGTTTTTGTACGTCGTCATGGGACAACTCCAGCCTTGTCGTTTCACAGAAGCTGACCGGAACAAGAGACGTCTCAAGGACGTTGGATGCATCGGAGTGGAATGCAAGCATTGTGCCGGTCAGGTTGACGGACGAAAGTTCTTCTGGTCTAGCGTGAACGCGGTAGAGTCCAACTTTGTTTCCGTACACACGCACATGATGGAATGCCGCATGGTGCCCAAGGAAATCAAGGAAAATCTTGCCGATTTGAAGAAACTCCGAAAGGAACAGACAGCTGCACTCAAGACTGGTTCTCAAAAAGCTTTCTTTGCTAGAGTCTGGAAACGACTCCACGAAGAACCAAAAAAGCAGCCAAAAGAAGGCGAGGAGGAAGAAAAGCCAGAAGATGAAAAGAAGGAGGAAGAGCCTAAGGCCGATGCCACAGAGGAGATTGATCCTGCCGTCAAGGCAACCTTCAGTGTGAGTTTGTCGCATGACACCCTCGATGCCGCCTCCATGACTCTGACTCCTACGACATCACCCGCGAGTGTCGAAAAGCCTTTTACGGAGATTACAATGGGAAAAATTTCACCGGGATCTCCAGATTCCAACCAAAAGATTGAAGCCGTCGGTGACAAGATGGCCATGGCTAGCATCTAAGATTTCTCGGTGAAAGTGAAATAATTTATGTGAAATAAAAAGAAAATTAAATATACATTTTTTTCACCTTGTGATCTTGTAGCATTTAAAATTTTATAAAACAGTATGATGATGATATTGCTTTCTTTTTGAACCTTTCCCCATTCAAAATTTGTAATCCTTCCTGTTGAATATAGATGTGAATGATTGCTTTCTTCTTGGCCCTTTCCCCATTTAAAATTGCTAACCATTGCTGCTGTTGAATATATTGTATACAAGTACGAAAATGTTCTTTTGAATCATGAATTTTCACAATTATGTTTCCATTACGATGTGGCAACCTCGGCAAGATGCAAATTTGACCCTAGTTTGGAGTTGACCCTGCGAACGGGTACACTTTGATAGTGATAGGACTTGATGGTGACGCGTGGATGCGTCTTCCAGAAAAAGGAGGGAGATGTTGGAATTTCTGGTTTTGCGTGTAGTGGAGCAGGCGGCTGCCGCTGATCGTCTCCCTTGGGGTGGGTCTTCCAGAAAAATCCAGGCGAGGTAGCTTCGGGGCTGACCACTCTTCGTCGTTGCTGCTGGTGGTGGTGTTGCTGTTGTTTTGCTTGGTTCCCGTCCGCACTGGAAAAGACAAAGGAGGAAACCGTCGACGACAGGGGAGACCCCTCGGATTGTGGCGAATTGGAAGTCGATCGATCGGGAGTTTTGGTAACAGTTTCCTCCATGGGTTGAACCATTGAATTTTTGTTCTTGTCTGAAGAATATCTTCTCGAATTTTCTATTTGTTGAACCATCAAGTTTATTTGGTTACCTGCGGATTTTCTCCTCGAATTCATGGCCGGGAGATTCAGTGTATCGAGCGATTCATATTTGTATTGTTGTTGTTGTTTTTGTTGTTGTGTTTGTTGTTGTTTCAAAGAAGATGGATGGCTCTCTCCCGAAGATATTCCGGGAGAATCGTCCTCGGTGGGACTCAGCGAGTCTCCCAGTGACAAGGCTGCGATGAAAGAGTTCCTTGGGAGGCTTGCCAAACAAATCTTCATTGTCTACTGATGACGATTCTATAGACAAACGCTCCTGGTTTTTGGGGGTCAGAATGAGCGATTTGTTGCAGGTTCGGGGAGTGTCGTTGGAATCCTGGGAATAGCACGGACAGTTCTTTTTGAATCAATGGCTCTGGAGACGGCGGTGATTCCCATTCCGACAACGGGAAAGGCGTTTGCCTTGAGATTGGTTGGATTTACTGAATCTTCATTGTCATCGCCGAATTGCAGTGGCGGGTCGGAAACGTTCCAGAGATCTTGAATCACATCGGATTTCTTGTCTTGGTCGTCATTATTGTTATTATTGTTATTGTCATCATTGTCGTTTGTATCGTCTGTATCAGTGGTGTTGTTGGTGAATATTTCGAGATTGTCGTGGTTGAGAATAATATCGTTCTTGCCTTCACGGCTGCGTGTATCCAATCGATCCAGAACCTTTTCGAGTTCCAGAGCTGACGATACCGACCCCGTTTCGAGATGCAAAGGCGCATTTGCCATTTCGTTCATGCTTTCCAATTCGTCAAAGTTGGCAATAAACACAGGTTGTTGTTGTGGAATATCATTGAGTGGCTCTGTCGTTGACGTCGGTGGAAGCATGTTGTTGTTCTTTTTGTTGTTGTGTTTGTCTTTTTGTTTTTCATTGTCGCCCTCGACACGGGGAGAGCACTGTAGCGATTTGATGGCAGCCTTGAATTTTCCCTTTAATAGGCCGGGATTCTTTTTCGCATGTGGGGAGTAGTCGGTCCTAGTGTCCTGAGACTGCGACGAATCCTGTCTCAACAACTGTAAAACGTCGCTCTGATCCCAGCTTCCGGACGATGCCGCCAGAATTGGTTCTCCCGAAATCGCGTCTTCGAACGAACCATTGGATTTCATTGTTTCTAGTTCTCGATTCACAAGGATACTTGAATGATTCTGAATTTGATGGTGGTGTTCTATTGACTGATGTTGGTGTTCTATTGTTTTGCAACCGAATAGATGATGATATCTACATACTTCTCTTGTGTCGCAAAGAAAACTGTTCAACGATCCTACCGAATTTAAGGCGCACCTCAGGTGATCGTTTGGTGGGAAATTCGTGTTAATTGTTGTTGTGTGTGGAAAGGAATGTTTTGTCATTGTGCGCAAACTTTGCGGTAAACCCATAATACTATGAATCGTAGGATTACTATTTATGCCTACATAGGTTCCGGCTTTTTGAAATTTCACCGGCCGGGGTGGACGCGCCAAGCCCATCTGCTCACACACATGCAAGCATGCGCGTGCGAAGCGAAATTTGGACCTCGGGTGGCAATGATGATTGATTCATTCCATCCGCGGGGTTCCTACAGCTAGCAAAAAACGTTACGACCCGTAACCCTGGTGACAAGATTGGAATTGAATCAATCAACAACTTCTTATCGGGAAACGAGAAACTACGAGTCAAAAATCGGCAATGAGGATGGTGATGTTGTGAGAAGCAAATTCTTGATCACCCATTCACTGTAACAGCCAACAACCACCGTTCACCCCATAAGATCACGACTAACTCATCCATCAGGATCGCACACAATACATAACATAGCAACAGCAAACTATTCTCACACGCAGCAAGAACAACTAAGCAATCATTATATAACAATGCGATACGATCTGGCCTTTTTTCTGTGCTGCTGCAAGTCCTTTCTGGGCAATGCGGCTGCAGACGAGGACGACTTTTACGGCCTGCTGGGCCTAGAACGAGATGCTTCCGCCGACGAAATCAAAAAGGCCTACAAGAAAAAGTCCTTGCAAATGCACCCCGACAAGCTGGCCCAGCGCGGTCTCACGGTGACCCCCGAGGCCCAGGCCAAGTTTCAAAAAATGAAAGAGGCCTACGAATGTTTGCGGGATCCCCACAAGCGGGAAACCTACGATGCGATTGGTGCCAAGGGATTGAAATGGATCGACGAACCCATGTCCATGGATCCGCAGGAGCTGGCAGCAGAATTTTGTCAATGCCAGTATTTTGGACAGAGCCAAGATTTTTGCCATTTTTGTGGCCCTGGTGGTGGTCCTGTTGTATATTCCCGTCATCATTTGTCTCCATATCGACTGGAGTGTTTCGGACCCGACGCCTCGTGGATCATGACGCTGATTCCTCTCTGGCTGGGGAATGCACTCACGCTATTCTACTATTCTCGAATTTTGGCCATGCCTACCATTCCCAGACCCGAGGAAATCCCCGAAGACGAATGGATGGATCCCTTTCCCATGCGCGTTCGCATTGCAGCCTTTGTGAGATTCTTGCTTTTGGCCGACCTTTGAAGTCTTTTTGGCGCTCAAGCTCGACGAACGAGTCGATTGGACGTGGGCAATTGTCTTATTGCCACTTTTGTTGTGGGAGGCGATTCGGTTCTACCAGGCATGGACGTCCAAGCCCATTCCGGAATTGCAGCGATACTTTGATGTTCGAGAAAAGGGCCCGCCAAGATTTAATCAATTCTGGGTGTCGCCTCGTGTTCATTGCGATTCTCATTATTCAGTTCGACACCTCTCTTGACCTAAATTGGTGGTTGACCTTTTTGCCCTTTTGGATTGCGATTTTTGGGGTCTGCGTGGTAAACTACCAGGCCTTTGCCAAGGTCAAGCTCGCCGCCGTCCAAAAAGATCCCGAGCTCTTTGGAGTCGTTCCTCCACCTACTGGCGACGAGGAACTGGGAACGAATTTAACAGGAAATGTCGATTATGGATCTGTCGGAAACGACGGGGCAGCAACTCCCGAGGTTGCATCCTCCAATCTCACCGAAGAAGAAAAACAAAAACTCAAGGAAGAGGTGGTCAACAGCGGATCCAAGCTGTGCACCCAGTGTTGTTCGCAGGGCTTTTCGTTGCTGATATTGTGTCTGATTGTCGGCAAGCTGCAGGGAGCGAGCTTTTCCACATTGTGGCTCATTTCTCCCCTCTTGTTTGCGGCCGGGAATTATTTTGTGCTGTTTGGGAATCGCAATCTTTGGTGTGTCCGAGATTCCCGATATGGATGCGGCCGCCTTTGAAGCGGAAACCATGGTCAATCCTACCACGAATTACCAAGCTCCGACCACAATGAACACCGCAGAAGCCTCCAATTGTTTTAGTACCAGCCACAACAACAAGCAGCAGAACCAAAAATAGACGAAGAAAGTGGAACGGCAGAGGATTTGTCCTCGACAGCCCAGGGGTCCGACGAAAGTCGTCACACCACCACCGAGATTCGCGAACTCGACTAACTATAACTCATAATAATTGTACAGTAACATTGATTTGCAAAAAAGTGTCTATATCTACATTATTTTTTAGTAGCTATTCAAATGCATTGTGCACTTATTATGGCTTCCAGTGACGGGGAAGAAGAATTCCCAAATCTTCGCAAGCCTCGGCAAAGTTGCGGTTGATATTTTCCCATTGAGCAATAGCAATCGCACCCTAAGTCGCTTTCCGCTCCGTTAAAGGTACAGCAGTTTTGAAAGATTCGAATCAAATCGTCTTGCAGCATTTCTATGGAGGAATAAATGTTCATTCGCTCTTCCTCGATCGTTCGAAGGTCCATGGGCGTGTCAATCACGCTCAGGTAGGCATCGGCAATGCCTGGATAAGACTCGAGGACGGGAGCAGCGAACATGCCAGCATTCGTCGTCTTCCGATGTTCTGCGCAACATTTCTCTCGTAACCTGGGTAATATCACCCACTGGGATACCTGGCCACCTGCGGAGATCTGGAAGTTCTACAGCTCCACCCCGGGCTCTCTTTTTCGTAGCTGGTTTTTTAGCTTGCCTCTTCCTCTTCGAAGCACTTCGTCTCGGTGGTGAATCTTCCTCCTCGCTTTCGTCAACGTCGGAATCAACTTCGGTGTAGGAAGTTGCTGCACGGCGACGACCCCTACCCGAAACTTTCACTTCCTCTTCGGAATCTTCTGGTTCGCTCTCGGGTTCGCTTACATATTCTTCTTCGTCCGATTCAACTTCGTCGTACATTGAACGTTTCTGAGAAGCGTTTCTCCTCGAGGATCTTCCCGCTGGCGATTCTTGTTTTGGCTGTGACGCGCGTGCATTCCTTCTTGAATTTCTACCAGTATTCACTGCCGAAATTTCGGAAACTTCCGATTCCTCACTCATGTATTCTTCTGCATCTGATTCGACTTCCTCGTAAACCCTTCTCGTAGCAGAAGTTCTCCTCGACGACCGCCTTCCCGGGGAATCTTCAGCTGGCTCTGGCGCCCGAGAAGATGTTCTTCTGCTTCTTGGGGACGTACGGCTACGTTTGGGTGGCGGAGGTTCTTCCTCAAAATCGCTTTCCTCCGGGGAGGCATCATCGCCTTGATCGGAGTATTGGCTCTCGACCTCGGGATCTTCGCCATTTTCATCCTCTTCCAATTCTGCAGCTTGTCGGGTTAATCTAGTACTTCTGGTAGCTCTCGATCTTGTCGAATTTGTAATTTCTTCGGTCTCTTGAAGTTCTTGTGGATTACGAGTTACACTGCTACGAGAACTACGTCTCGTTGTTGTGATCATTTCTTGTTCGTCATTTTCGTCACTGTTATCGTTGTAGCTGACATTTCTAGCGCCTCGAGTACTTCTACGGCGACCAACGTCTTGGCTTTCAGGGATGCGCTGACGACGCGAATTTCTTTGTCCCGCAGTTAATTGCAGCACGCAACCTGGACACATTCCCAAGAACATCTGTCTCGTTGTTCCTGCCCCGACCTCGTAAATTATTTCGCTTCACGAGACACATCACTAGTGCTTGAGTTTCTCCGATTTTGCCTCTGTAGTTGGACCATTATCTGGCGCTGGTAAACTCTCGAGAGATGACTGTCCCTCGTGTTGTCCTATCTCTGAGTGTATATCCTTCCCCCGCTCGATGCAGCTGCTTCTGAAGCCTCCTGAATTGTCCTTGCACTGAGCCTGATACGCATAGCTCGAAACTTGCCGTCCCTCAGGATTGTTCTTTTTGAATGGTATCAAAGTCTTCTTCCGATATCATTTGAGAGCGCTCTTCTTCAGATAAAACATTTTCTTCAAATTCTGTACACATTGTTTCAGCGACTTCCGACATTTCGTTGTCATCCGTGTTGTATTTGATACAGTTATCGCGAATAAGGCGTAGATCTGCTGCGACAGCAAGTTTAGATCCGTAATAATTAGCTGCAAGTCGGCGCTTGATAAACATTATGTCCATCGGGATTTCAACCATATTCGCGTAGTCACAATATCGTTCTTGGTCAACGGGCATGGTCAGGTGATTAGCAATTTCATCTTTGCGCAAGAGGCGATTTAACTCTTGTAAAACAGATTCCTTTTCGCTGTCGCTCATGCAAGGCCGAGTTAGATTCACTCCTTCAGTATTCAGCTCCCACGGACTGACATAATCTCTGTTTTCTTCTGAACCGTCCCACACCTGTACAGCACCAAACCCACTTCCTTGCAAGTGAACGTCTGAATGCCCTTCGTCGGGTAAAATAGCTTCGATGGTGGCAGGCCAAACCTGCAAATCAGAACCCCCTTGTTCTTGTTCGTAATATAGATCAACTTCTAAACCAGCGACATCACCTCTCCGTGTTCTAACATGGCTTTCAAGTGCAGAAATGCGAGAAGTATACAACGTATCGGGTACAATGTATTCGCAGCTTGAATTTTCGAAAACACTGAGTTCGAATATGAACTGTCGTGCAGGCTCGATAAATGATGGTTTTGGCCATGGGAATTCTCTGTCTTCGGATATTTCTGGAATACCCGTGACCTCCAAAGTCAAAATTGCAACAATACTGCTACATTTCGCATGATGTTTGCTGCGAAAGTAGTCTTCGTAAGGAAATCGATATCGGATGCCTCTGACAAAACATCGAACAACAGGCCAAACAGCTCCCATCGGCCAGCTCTGCCAAGGTGGTGACAAGCTAGGGCATTCCTTGATTGTTTCGAAATGTGCTCTTGGGATATAAACAATTGAGTCACCAAGCTGTGGCGTGTACGCATTTCTTCCGAAGTACGTAGAATCGCTCTCTTCTCTGCTCAGCCATTTTCGATGGACTCTATTGACCTCTGATCCGTTTTTTAATCCGCCAATAGTGCCCGTTGACAGTATAATCCCTAAGATATGGTCCAGACGGAGTTCTGTTAGCACTGACAAACTGAGCAATCATCTCGTCATCAGATCCAATTTCGAGAAAGTCAGAGTCATTTCGTTGCGCCCGTCTCTGTGCTCTGACTCTTCGTTCTTGGGATACCTGGTTCCTTTGCCTACTTCGACGACGATTATTGTTCTCAGAATAAAGACTGAGATCATCGAGATCATCGTCGTCATCATCATCTGAATCTACTTCCTATAACTCCATTGTTCCTCCTTCACAGTCCTTCGCTGAGGCACAGGTTCAAATTCTTCCTCTGAGTCTGGGTCCTCTTCCTCGGGATTACCCTCTCTTCTCACCAAATCATCATAATCCAAGTAACGGTAATTTGCCTGACATTTGATGAGCTGCCCTCGCATTTGTTTCACCCCCTTGAGGATTAACTGACGATCCAAATGCAGATGCAGCTGTAAGTCGCTTCTTGGAATTTTGATCTCCTTCCCCTATGTGACCGACACCTCTGATAACAACGGTTGATCGCTAGATCAAATTCGCGTACGATGACGCGTACACTTGGTTCCTGGAAGGATTGAATTGAATATTTATTCGAAAAGCGCTTCGCCCGAATCTCTTCGCGCTGCCATGTGCATATGTTTTCTGGCAACGGCGATGGGCCAGACAACCGATAAAAGGCTTCGTTAATTTCATCCGAATACGCAGAGCCATTCTGAGCACATCTTGCACTCTTTGGTGCAAGGTGAGGAGGTCTTTCTGAACCTCTTTCAATACAATATCCATTTGTGTCATAAGCGAGATCATAATAATCATTCGCAAAGTATTGCTCTTTCATCCAAACCAATTCGCTGCCCGAATTCGAAGCATCCTTAGTCTTTCGCGGTAGGAATCCAAAACAGTGATTTGACCGCCATCATCGGTGAGAACAATGAACGTTGCCATCGGGACTAAAAGATCCATCCAAATAACCACCGATATTTTTCTGATTATCTGAGTTCCCAACTGAAACATTTTTGTTCTTGTACGTAAAGATGCATTTTCCTTGGCTCCAATCCCACACTTTTACATATCCATCGGTCGAAGCCGTGCATAAGATTGAAGCATCAGATGGGATGAGGGAGGACAACTTGGCACTGAGAGGTATGTGCTCCGGAAATAGTCATGAGGCATTTTCCAGACGTAGAATCCCACATGGAAACAAAGAGTGAACCAGGCTGAATATCCGTGCCACTTTCTTTTACGAGAATGGATTGAGATGTGACAATGTAAGAATCATCGTGCGACCAGGTAGCAACGTCGCAACAAACCTTGGAACTCGCATTTCGTGCAGCGTTTCCAGGACGCCTTCGAGTTGGTTTCGAAGATTTGGTGGAGAATGGATTCACAAGCTTGATAACAATTTGGGTAACCCGCTTGTCCTTAAAGACAATCCTGTCGTCTCGACCCGCTGCTGTCGGTATTCCAATGTTCCATACACGCACAACACCATCCTTCTGACTAGCACTGAGAATCCTATCACCGGCATGAGAGTATGAAAGATCGGTAATCGTGCTGACGTGCCCCATCAATTTTAGCAAGGGCTGGCTTTCCACCCCGGATTGATGAGGTTTCGCACTCTTGTCGAATCGATCCTCGGTTTCTGTTGCCCGTTCGGGCATCGATAATTGCGACAGAGCTGTCGTCAAAATCTTCCCAGACACGACAGATTCCATCGTCGGAACCCGTCACAAATTGCTTTCCGAGTGGAGAGCGCGCTACGCAAATCACGTTGACAGCTGCCCGTCGTGACCGAGTTCCTGGTCCCTTGTTGTTGTTCCTGAATGTTGCCGTGTTGGTACTTGGACAACAATTTGACGCCCTCATCGATCAAGTCGTTCGCAACAAATTGGCCAGGTGCTGTTTCGTCAGCATCGTTGCCCGCAGGAGCTGCCGCATTCTGGTTTCCACCATCGGCACCCTGTCCCAACGGTGGTACTGCCGCAGGAAGAGGTGGAACCATGATTCCAGTTCGCATTTTCCTGCAGCAGGAAGAGGCGGAACGAATTATCGCGTTTCGCAGTGTCGCTTGCGTTGTTTTCTAAAGGAGCTGCTACCCGGACAATATCCTGGAGGTTGGGCAGGCGCAGATGCCGCAGCATCTTCACCGGGTGACACAAGATTCGAACGCGGAAGAGGGGGAAGAATATCCGCCACGGCAGTAGATTTTTCTACTTGGTGGCTGCTGCCCTTTCGTTTCTTTTCCTCCTCTAGTTCTTCCTTGGTGAGCTTGAGGTTGTACTTCTCCTCGCTGGCCGACCATATTTCCCGTATCGTTTCAAGGCAGGCCTCCCGAATGTCCCAGACTCGCTGCAAAAGCCGTCCGATCCAGTGCTGAACCAATCGATATGGAGTCAGTTTGGACCACGAAACCATGTTGGCGCCTCCCTTGTGTCCTCGTCAAAATGGCAATCGGAGCTCCATTCTTCAAGCCCCACTACCCGCACGTCACCATCCACCGAGGCAGTCGCCAAAAAGCAATTGTCCATCGAAACGTTAATATCGTTGATTACCCCAGCATGTCCCTTCAAGGTACAAACCAATACAGCTCCCCGGAAATTTGCTCCATAGTTGCACCGCAGCTTTCGGTTGTTTCCGCTGCCCTTGTCTCTTGCAATGACTGGGCATGCGCCAATGTAAAAGACCTTTAGCAAGAAATCAGTCCGCCCCCGTGATAAAGTATCGTCCTGTTTGATCGAAACCGGAGGCAGTATACCGGACAGTACAAATGCGCATTGATAGGTCACGGCGTGTGACAACCGTGTTGCCAAGACGTTTTTCCGGAGTTCCAAACAGTGGGCAGGGTTGGAACCTACTTTCAGAGTCGATCGAAAATTCTTCTGTCGTCCCCGGCAGAGTCCTAGCTCTCGTCCCACAATCGATTTGAGAGTTGTGCATCCCCCAATACGGCTGCCCTTGGATAGTGATCCCTTCCAGGATTCAAAGGGATCACGAAAGGACTGCAGAATGCTTTTGCGCCTCTTGTCCAAGGATCTGGCCTGGAAATCGAGGCTTACGACGTTCGGTCGCAGACTCGCCTGCCCGGTATTCAGTTCCGAGAGCTTGCGGGCAAGCTGGCTGATGACACGATCCGAAGCTTGTTCATCTGCCTTGTATTGTTCCCATTTTTCAATCTTCTCGGCGGCCGTCAGAGATGGAATAGCATCAATGTTGTTCATTTGCTCTTTGACTTTTGTTGCTTTGGATTGTTGCAAGGCCATGGAAGCCTCCAAGGAACGTATCTGGCTGTCGGTGGATCGGCACTTTTCCCGAAGTGTTAGAAATTCGCGAACTGCTTCAGCGGTTTGGTGTTCCACCTCCCAGTGTGAAGATTTCAAATCAATGGTTGGTGAGTCATCTTTTGTCCGCTCGGCTTCGATAGCGCTTCCATCGTTTTCCTTGTCGTCGTCACCCGAATTGGTAGTCTGGGGTTTTTGATGCCCAATTAGCAACGCTGGATTTCGAAGAATCGATTGGCCAGCATCGTTCCAGCCAGATTCCTGATCCTTTTGCGTCTCCTTCGAGGTTTCTCTATCAAATGCCTCTTGCAAATTACGGCTTTCGGTAGCGCTCTCGTTGCTATCTGGGGCCTTTTCGTTAGCAATGGCCGAGGGATTGGAGTTGACTTTCAAAAGATAATTGGTGCGTGCATTTTCCGAAGCGGTAGCGTCCGCAGTGGCGGTGTTCATGGCCATGGATTGAGCCAGGTTCTCCAAGTGCGACGGAGGAAGCTCGGCGTGCATGCGATTCATGTCGCTAAACGTTCGGTTTTCAAGAACCGGTTGGTGAAAGGACGAGGACAGAGAAGAAGACGACGACAACTCCAAGGATGACTGAAAGAAGGTCACAAAAACGAAAGGAAGAATGAAAGAAACGAAAATTTGAAAGAAGAGGAAAGACGAAAAAGATTCAAGCCAAGTATGTGAGGAATCCATCGACCGAAAACTCAAAAAAAGATCGAGAGACAGACACTCAAAAGCAATTCCCACTTACCCGCAGAGTTGTTCCATAGGCACCCAGCATGGAAAATGCAGAAGCAAGCTCCGATGCCGCGGATCGAATCTTGGCCATGGCCAATCGCTGTTGCTCGTCTACAGGAGGATTGGCGCTGCCGTTGTTGGTTCCGTAATTGGCCAAATAGTGTGTGACCAAAAAGGGGATTTCCTCTCGAATTTGTTGTTGCCCGTCCATGGTAGCAATTCCATTGCTGGTGTTATTAGCGTGTTGGGCACTAACAGATCCGGATGCCGGACCTGGATTGGATCCATCCATCTTTCGAGGAGCACGGTGATGTCAACTGAATGACGAGGATGCGATTGCCAAAACTCTTCGATTCTTGCTTTTCAAATTTCAAATTCAAATTTCGATGTTTTGAGAGTTCCTATTTGATATTCTTTCTCTAGAGTAAAGCTTGTTTCGAATATAGCACAAATGCCTTGTTCTTGGGTTCTAATCCAATATCACAAAAGGAAAAGAAAGCCCTTTTTGATGCTTTGTTCGTTGTGCAATAGATGCTGTTGTTGTGGATAGCAACGGGTGAGGATTATTTTGTCTCGTGCTAGTGTGGTTTGAAATCGCGCCGTTGTTTGTGGAGTGAATGAATTCGTTGCAGTACTTTTACACTACGACGTTTTTACACAGACGGTTTCATGGACGGTTAGGGCGCGAACACACACAAACGAAATATCAATCACGCAACGATTCGACTCGTACTGATTCTACACAATTTTTATGGAAGCCTGCGTCGGCGCGGAAAAATGCTACACATCGTCTGGCGCGCCTACAAGAGACAAAAAGAGGATCAACCGTAGACTTGGTACGAAAACCAATCAAACTGAAAAATTGATGCATCCGATGTTTCAAAAAGTAATTTCCTTTCACACTTTCCTCCATTACAAGAACAGCAACAACAAGATTGATACTGCATCAAACACAATTCTTTCAAAGGATTAGTACTAGTTTTAATAGTCGATTCTCTTCGACGGGACCTTGTCCTCCCGATATTAGTATTGCGACACGAATAGTTTAACTAGTTGCCCATTTAAATCGTAGTTGGATTTTGGCTCTTTTAGATTCAGACTTTTGAGGAGACTCTTTGTTTCCTATCTCTTGATGGCGGGTGTCGATGTGGGTTTCGGAGGATGCACTGTAGTACAAACTGCACGTCCGTACTCGTACGTCTTGTGACACAAAAAACGAACCCATTCCAAAAAGCGACTAAGAAAGTTCTTTTGAGATTCTCAAAAGGCTGGCTGGCGAGAATATTTTGATAAAACGAGAACTCGAAGGTCCCGTGTGTGGAATCTGCCACCACCCGCACAACATAAGTCTGTCCCAAATCTTTCATCACCTTATTGGATTCCTCCACATCTGTTTTCCGTGCAACAATAGTTCGTGCCACACGTAAAAACTTATGTGTCCGATTTGGTAGTACCGTACTCGTACACTACTCCGAGTGACCCGTTTTTTCTTTTGCTTCCCAAAAAAATCACAACTGCAAGGGAGAACAATACAAAAGCATTCTCAATCGATTCCTCCACGATACATTCTTCATTTGACTAATTTCTCTTTTCGACTGTTCCATCCATTGACTATTACATCGAATCGTCAAAGAAATCGAACGAAACGAGACGTTTCGAAACAAGATATAGAGAATATAGAAGCGACTGAAAATTGCCCATCATGAACGTAGGCTCTCGCTTCGAACAGGTCGATTACGCTTCGCACGCGGATCATTCGTCCGCCCTGCAGCTCTTGAGCCTGGGAAAAATGTCCAATTCGCCACCGCCTATCATGCACCACGAGTCGCCGACGACAACGCACGGGCGGAACCGCAAAAAGAGGCGGATGCAGCAAGCCGAGGCAGCGGCCCAAATCATGGAATCCTCTTCGTTTTCCGAGCCACAATCCAATGGTCATGCCGCCAGTGCTGCTCCTTTAGAATCACCAACAATTCCAAACGGCGATGCAAAAGAGACAGAAGCACATTCGCCCACTCCGGAAGCATCGTCGCCCACTATCAAACAAGAAGCATTTGATCCTGAGGGTCAAGACAAAAGGAATGGTGACAACCATATAAGTACTGCTTCTGCTACTCCCGAGGAGGGAGACTCGCCGCTGGATCATAGCAAGCTGGGTCAGAAGCGGCGGGCTCGACAATCTTTGCTGCCTATGCACCAACAACTAAAAAGCGAAGAGACTTCTCATGAATCGAATACAGTTACACAAGCCCCGAAATCACCATCCCGATCAAAGAAGAAATCCAAAAAGGGCAAGGGCTCCAAATCGAAAGCCTCCTCCCACACTGGCCCTATCGAATACGCCGACGGTGTCACCGAATTGGACATTCTCATGGGGAATGGAAACTTCAACACCCACCCCGGGAATTCAGCTTACAGGCACACGGTACGAACATATCAGGAACAGCTGGGAACACAGGGCATGTCAAGAGTGGATATCGCACGTGCTTGTGTCGACGAGATTTATGCAAGTGGAGCCCGCTTTTTGAAATTTGTTGGCGACCAATGGACGATCATGCCCGATGAAGATGTCATGACCAAGGTGAACAAAGCCCTGATTGAGCTGCGAACTCCGGCCAAGATCAAACCAAGAAAGGTATTTCTAGAAAGTGCGAGTGTCCCGGAAAACCCGGAAGAAACATCGGGCCGACGGCCCAGGCGAAAGGCTGCGTCGGGTCAAAAGAGTCAGGATGCCACGAAGCAGATGGAACTGCCACCGCAGTCATCAAGTGGCAAACACAGAAAAGCAAAAGTCTCAAGATCACAAGAATCAAACGGGGCAACTTTGACAACGACCCGTCGGCAACGAATCGAATCAATCGAACCAACCTACGAAGAATATACCTACACACCCGATCCGAACAAATACTACGTCGAGGAAACCGCTCACATTTATCACAATCCTCCCTTCCCCTCCAAATATACCAACGGTGTCGCAATCCAAGACCTCCGTCCGGTTCCTCCGCCGCAACCCCTGCCGCCCCTTCCACAGAATGGAACCTGCAATTGGTCCTACGACGAAACGTCGAGGGTGCTGATTGCCGATTTTTCGGCAAACAGCGGAAACGAGCCACTCTTGACGCTAGAGGACTCGAGGTTTTTGTTTGAAATGCAGGAGCGAACGGATATTACGTTAATTTCCCGGGGCCTCTTGAACATGTCCAAAATCGATCCTTCCATGTGGAATTTAGACTATCTGAGAAAAGTTGTTGGTCAGGAATTCTACCACAAATTTCGGCGGTTTGACAAAACTGTGGGAGACAATGGACTCGAAAAACACCTAGAAAAAGACGTACTCTTGTCGATGCGTTTTGGGGATTACGTCGACTATTGCGAAAAACGAAAAGCCTTCTTGGAGAATCGCTCTATAGAACAAGACGAGCCCACCTTTGACTTTGAGGACCACCTGGGGAACACGCATAGCCTCGGAGTTGCAACGTCGGCGCTCTATATGATCGATGTCGATATCAAGAGGCTTACGCCTCTGTTGTATGCGAACTTTTTGGATAGCTTCGAGCTTCCGGCAGTATTACCGGGGGGATCACACTGTATGATGAACTCGGTAACGCCCGATGCAAGACCCTTCATGGGCCCCAATTTGTACGTGACTCCTCCAGCTTCCTTTACTCATTTTCACCAGGATGGGCACGGAACTGTGGATTCTGGCCACTTGTGCATTAGTGGGTTCAATGAGGTGGTCATGTTGCGCCGTCTGACGGAACGACACAAGAAACACGCCCTCTGGATTTTGAGTGGGAAAAAGGAAGGAGGTCACCATTTTGATGGATTGTACTCGATGCCTCACGGCGATGGATTGGGCGAGAAACCGTCGTGGCCAAATATGGATATGATTGACGAATGCAAAAAAATGGGGTAAGAATTTTGTCTCGTGGAAACTTATTTGCGCAGTGCCTTTCTTCTTTGGAAAAACTCACAATATTTTTCAATTTTGCATTTCCATTTATAGATACTGCCCTTCTGTATTCACCCTCGAGCCAGGCGACTTGGTTCATATTAACAAAGGTCGTCTTCACGCCTTTCGTAAAATGTCCACCTCGCAACTAGCAGAATCGGATTGCCACGCTGAAATTCGTCACAAAGTTATTGCATCGCATGACATTGCGGGCCAAGAGAAATTGTGCGTTAGCGTTGCTTGGGATTGGATGTATCGTGGAGTTACCCCAGAGGGTATCAATAGAGAGATTAGCACGGTATTAGAAGCATCCGCGTTGAATAGAAAAAACGGTGTAACGTCATTGGCAATCCCCGAATTATCCCTGCTTCAAATGGCCAAGTGTGTTCCCGCAAAGTCGATGACTTCCGCAAAAGGCATTTCGTTTCTCGGTGCCCTTGAAAAAAAGAAAAAGAAGCCTTCCGTTTATGACTCAACAAAGGAAGAAATTTGCAAAGGGATTTACCCTGCTTTGTGTGTCGTCGTTGGTCAGCACGTCCGTGCAGTGAATGTGAAAGAGTCCACGTCAATGGAAAGGGGAGAGCGCCTTTCCGTCGCCAAGATTCCTGATACACAGGAGAATCCTCAAATTTGTCCTCTGGATCCCTACGGTAACTCTGATTTCCAATGCAAGGTTTGTCGAAAGGAATTGTCCAACATTTACTTTCACTGCGACGGATGCGAAAAGCTTCTGTCCAAAGACTTTAATATCTGCCGAGGCTGTTATCTGCAAGATAAATTCGCGGTCACTGTTCAAATGCATCCTTCGAATGCAAAGCGACACGCGACTCTCAACCACACGGGTGAGTATACGACTCGAGCTATTGCCACCGATGGTTTCCTTGACCTTTTCACTCACTTTTATTCCAAATGTACATTCTTGTTTTTCTTCTTTTTTGATAACAGGCGACCTTAGGTTTAACCGCCAAAGTCGATGTGTGTGCAAAAATGGGCCTCAATGCAAAGACTGTGGTTTTTGTCTCGGTTGCTCTTGTCGCTGCCACACTTATTTTACGGTTCGTACCAGATTGTGCAGCGCTGCGGACGAAGAAAAGTTGTTGCAGACAGTCAAAGACGTGGGTGCAATTGAATCAGCAACTGCAGCGAAGGGAGCTACTGGCAAAATCGATACAACAGATGAACCAAGCAAGTACCTTTGCGATCGTTTGAAAAATGCTGGTGACCAAGAATTGTTGAACGAAGAAATTGAGAAAGAGGCCAACGCCAACGAAGAAAAGAAGGAAGAGACCAAACCCATCCAAGAAAGCGGTCAAAGTTCACCGAATGACAGCAAGAAGGCCGATGTTGCGCAAAACGAAAACAACAACAAAGAACCGTTGAATGAACAGATGATGGAGGAAACCAAACCAAGCGAGGAACTACCAAAAGAGATGGAGGGAGCCAAACCAAGCGAAGAACCGCCAACCATTGGCATTAAGATCGAACAAGTCAGCGAGGACGAAACTGGCAATCCACAGGATAACGTTACCGAAAATGAGGCCCATGATGAACCTTTCGCAAAGAAAATGAAAAAGGAGGATGTTATGGAGGAAGAAATCGTATTGAATGGGGACCGCGTCGAAAACAGACCTTCGAACGAAAGCGGAAACGAAGAGCTGATATTCTAATATAAAAAGATAAATCTGTTGTGGATTTATCTTTTTTGAAAAGATTGACTGCTCTTCTTGAGAAGGCACTACAGTATCTGTCCTGTGTTAATGAAATAGAAAATAATAGACTCTCTTTGAGATCATCACGATAATATTAATACTGTAAAATATGTTGCTATCATTGAAATTATGGTAAGTGTACACTATATTCTACTCTCGGTTGAGTCCAATTCAACCGGGTATTTCCCCATTTTTTGCAGTTTTGCTTTCCAAACATGATTATTAAATTCGCTTTTCCCTCTCAAATCTCTTTGCTGAGAACCTTGAGTTCTCGCCGAAGGGCTTTGATTTCACGTTGAAGTTGTTCTCGTTTTTCTTGAAGTGTGATTGCCTGGCGTTCGGCGCGATACATGTCGTATTCTTTCCTCCTCTCGGCCCGAGCCGTTGTCTGAAGGTCAAGTGGTTGAAAGGTGGTTGGTTGGAATGTTGTGGTTCTTGGTTGTGTCAAAGGTTCAATGTCTGATTCTACACTTATCGTCTTTTCTTTTCTCGCGGAATGAACGAAGTCCAATCCTAGCAGCGGAGAAGTTTTTACGGACGATGGAGACATTGCAATACTTCTCGACGATGTTGATGTTGATCCGCTACTCCTTTTCGATATATTCTTTTTTGTTTCGGGTTTGGGTGCTTCGTCGACTTTTTCCGCAAGCCTTCGACTTCGCCGTTTGGGGGGAGAATCAGCGACCTTTCTTGGTTTGGGTTTTGATGTTTCGTTGTTGACTTCGTCAGAACGCTCTGCAAGCCTCCTACTTCGCCGTTTGGGAATGAAAGGTACACCGACTTGTCCTGCATTCCATCTCTGTGTCGTTGAGGGAGCGACGGAACGTGTTTTGAGTGATTTTTGTTGTTGGCTTGGTTTTGGTTTCAAAGAGCTTTTCTCTTTTCCGACAGAATTTTTTCTTATCGTGTTTCTTTTCAGTGGCTTTGAAGATTTTTCTTTGGAATGTTGACCGCGTGGCTTGGAAAGTTTTTCTTTGGGCGCCTCTTCATCGTTAAATATCGTAATATTGTTGGATTTTACAATTGGTTGAAATGCGGATACCTTATCCGAGAGTCCCTTTGGCTTTTGGGATCCCTTTTTCTTTTTGAACGGTGTGATTGGTTTCGTCGTTCGTCTCTTTTCTACCAGTTGAATACCTGCCCCACCAAATCCCTTATTTTTGTTGTTCTTTTTATGAAATGCTGGTTCGTTTTCCTTGTCGCTGTGTACAGCAGATTGCAGTTTTTCTTGGAGCGTCGCAAACCGGCTTTCGCATTCGGCAATCGATCGAAGCTGTTCTTGTTCCTTGGCAACCAAAGAATCTCGGGATCGCGTGACCGCGGCCTTTCGTTTGTTGGCAGCATCCCTCATCTTTGCAATAAAGTCATTCGAGCGCTGACCGAACTGTTTCATGGTCGTTTCCAAATTTTCTGTGGCCGGAATCGGTATTTCTTTGTCGTTTGTTTCAGAGTCTTGTGACTGGTTTGCCTCGTGCTCGATCGAATGGACGGACTCCAGAGAAAGTGAATCCCCTTCCAGATACCCCATAATGTTGTCCTGATCCTTAGCAATGGGACTCAGCGCAAAACCTATTTCCGCCGAGGAGCCCTGATTTTCCCTATAGTGGAGACCTTCCCGGAATTTCGTGGAAAGTTGGAGATCCGCGTCTTCGCTATCCGTGAACGGAAACTTGAACGTCGATTCTTCTCGAGATAGTTCTACCGAATTCATGTCTACTGATAATTGTCGTCTTTACACCAATCATTCATAAAAGCATTTCGATTGCGTTTGGGATGCTTTCAGTCCTGCCTCAGGTGTTGATCTTTTGAGATTGTTTGTTGGTTTACAGTACCATACCTCTTTCATGAGAAAAAGCAACGGCCAAATTGTGACGGGGACGAGGAAAAGGTGTTCATTTTCTTCGTCCCATCATTCTATGATTCTGGTGATTTTATTGGCTTTTTTGGTCGCGCGCGGATCAAATTTGGCAACGGCCACTTCATCTTTCTTGAGCATACAAAATTCAGGGTCCAATCCTGAATTTTTCACTGTCGATTGGAAAGTTTTTGCTCGTCGCCGCCCACCGTGGTCTGAAGTTCAAGATTACTACGATGAGTATGTATGATAGATACGTGTACATGTGACGCAGATGGCCTCACATTTCCCGCCCTTCCGATCGGCCATTTTCTTCATAAAAATATCGAAATTCCAAATTCAGTTGTTTGTTGAGATGACGATGAATCGTATCATTTTTGCATCATCATGCGAAGTATCCTCCAGAAGAGCCTCTCTCCCAGTAGTAGCAGGCTTGTTTCATTCCGCAAGAAAGCATACGTCCCAGACAACTTCCGAACAAAGGCCTTTCTCTTGGTCTTATCCGCATCCTATAGCAGCGCCACAAGACTTCCTATCGAACCAACGGCAAACATCATGTGCAAGACAGACGTTATGAGTGAAGCTTTTTCGAAATCTGTATGGGATGGCTCCGACAAGGCAGCTTTCGACTCTCTAGACCATCCCGGATATTCCTTGGAATCGAATCCCGAAACTGGAACGGGTGGTTGGCTTGCCCACCGCAAGGTCTGGGAAAAGACCGACGAGGACGACGAGGCTGCCGAGTGCTGGGTCAAGGACCTGATTCCTCTCATTACCAAGTTTGATTACGAATCCATGGAGATTGGACGGCCACCCAGAATTCTCGTTCTATATGGAAGTCTGCGTCCAACGAGCTTTTCTAAAAAGGCTGCATACGAATTTGCTCGTCTGCTTGACTTGTTGGGATGTGACGTGCGAGTATACAATCCGAAAGGACTTCCTGTTCGAGATCCTGCCCTGGAAGAAGAACCCAAAGTGGTCGAGCTGAGAGCATTGACACATTGGAGTGATGGTTAGTGCAATCTATGAATTGTTTTTTTAATTGTTTTCTTGATTGCAACTGCAAGTCTCATCGAACATTTGGTGTTTTCATTTTTTCTTTCTCATTGTTCAACATCAGGTCACATGTGGGTGTCTCCAGAGATGCACGGTACTATCACTGGTGTCTTTAAGAACCAAATCGACTGGATCCCACTCAATACCGGGTCCGTGCGGCCAACACAGGGAAAAACTTGCTGCGTGGCACAAGTCAATGGCGGGAGCCAGTCTTTCAACGCCGTGAATGCCTTGCGATTGCTGGCACGATGGATGCGCATGCCCTGCTGCACCAACCAAAGCTCCATTGCAAAAGCCTGGAAGGAGTTTGACGATCATGGACGAATGAAAGAATCCAGTTTCAGAGAGCGCGTCATTGACGTGGCCGAAGAGTTTGCCAAGTTTACGGCCGTCATGGCACCCTTCAAGGAGCCTCTGACCAATCGCTACAGCGAGCGCAAAGAAAAGGAAGAAAAGGGCCGGCTCTTGACGCAGGCGGAGAAAGAAAAGCAAAAGAAACAAAAGACCATGATCGAAGAGGCTCGAAAAGGATGAAGACTATAATAATAAATAATGATATTTCAAAAACTGAAAATCGTTTACTATGTACAATTCTACTTTGCTATGTGCATGCTCTCAAGTTCTAGGTTTGCTCTTGGGAATGTTGTCCAGGACCATATCGTGCCAGGTGGAAACCGAGGGAGACGCAAAGGGTGTTGCTGGAATGAAGGGTGTCCCCCGCGATACGCTCGATATGTTTTCCTCGTAGATATTGCTGGAGGGGCTTCGACCAGGCGTCGTTTCGCTCTGGTGACCCAACACCCAGTATTGGTATCCCTTGTACATGATCCAGGCACAAAAGGTCGTCCAGACAATCGGTATCGACAAGAAAATCAAAATCGGCAGGACGCACGGAATCAGCGCCAATCGCAAGAACGACATGGCCGAGACCTCTATGGATTGATACCGGGTCTCAAACATTTGATGCCGGCAAAAGCCTCTCGAATCCAGTGGAAAACATCGATGCCGTGAAAAGTGCTGGAGCATGCGGTCCTTTTCGGCCCATTTCTTGTCCAACCAACTGGCGTCCTGCAAGACTTCTTCCATGGAATAGCGCTTGATTCGTATGTGTATCTCTTCCGGGTATCGCCGGCGGAGGGTTTGCCAGAGACTCACCAGCGACATGGTTCCCTTTTGCAGTGGAACTCGTCCTTTGTATCCGGTGTAGGCAATGGTCGCGTCGTAAATGACGGGAGAGGATTCCCTTAATGAGCTAATGCTGGCATTAAAGCCGGTGCTCCTTGGCAACAACAAGTGTTTCAGTTGGGGACGGCCCTCCCGCTTGGCAAAATCGTTGCTTCGTGCCAGCACCGTATTGCGGGATTCGCCATTGTACAGACTCCAACCTTCCGGAAACAATAAAAAGTGAACGGGCGCCGCGTCCCCGTCCGCAAAGCTTCGAAGCAATTTGAACAAGGACTCTCGATCCGACACGTAACCCTCTTCGTCAATCAACGGAAAATCCAAAAAGGAGTGAAAGAATTTCACGGCCAGTGCCAAATCCGGCGAGGGAGGTTCTCGCGCATTCAAGTTGGGAGTCGTGCTTTGGCTTGTTGCATTGGAATTGGACCGCATGTCGTTTAGAGTACTGGTCGAGGCAATAGAGGTGCTCTTGCGGATCGTGGTGTTGGTGGTGGGCACGCCAGAGCTTCGCTTGTTTAGGTGAAAGATTTCGTTGCGCAAAAAGACCTTTATGGATCCCCTTAACCCGACACATCGCCCGAGCGCCAACAGACCATACCAGTCTCCGTCCGTCACGTGATTGCTCACCAAAATGGAAGTTCCGACCGGGCTGGGAACGTCCGAGTCTCCCGTCAAACAAATGCGCGTGTTGGGCAATAGCAAACTTATAGCTTCCAGATAGCTTCCCGTTCCGATTTGGTCCACCAATCGTCGATAGGCCGCAATGCTAAAGGGCCTCACAAATATATACGCCAGAACTACAATGGTCCAGAGGCCAAAGGAGATCCAGAGCGCCGCCATGCCCAGCACCACATCGGCCAAGAATTCCAACGGGCCATCGTCGTCATCTCCCTCGTCCATGCTCGGATGGAACCGAGCACGGTTGGGTTCGTCTCGGTTTCCGTTGCTGCGTACTGCCATAATGGGCAAAGCCTGTGTATTTGTTTGTTGAATGTCTTGTAGTTTCTATCTTTTTCCTATCTCATCAACGCTATTCCTCACTTCCTTTTTGATTCCCAGTAAATTAATGAGAAAGGTCGATCGTGTTATGTGATCATAAGGATTACGCACAAGATCTGTTTCTTACGGAGAACGATTGAATGAATGGACGAATGAACCGAACGCTTTCTTTCTCTCAACGCGCGCGAAGAGAAAAAAGAGAAGAAAGCAAATTAATATTCATATGTACTATAACTATGTTCAATGGGAATGATTTTTATACCTACTTCCCTCCAAAAGTATCTTTGTGAGAAAGAGAAAGATGGAAAATGCTGTCTGTCATTTTAAGATTGACAACATGTTCCACAGTTCACTGTCCATTGTGAAACCGACAAAAGTCTCTATCCTCGAGGAAACACAAATCATTCATCATCATACAATAACAATAACAACATCAACAACAGTTGAACTTTCATTGAATCCATCTTCTTATCATCATGGCAGTATCGAACGAATCTATCATCCTGGCCATTCTTGGCGTTCACGTCCTCGGCTTGGCGGTATGGGCATTGCTGTACCTGCGACAAAATCGTGCAGAAGTAAAGGACAAGAAAGATTAATTGTTATGGGTCGTTCTTTGGATTGGGTGTCGAAGCAACCAAATGGGCAGACGGATTGATGCTTCAAAGATAAATCTGCAAGAGTCCATTAGTATTTGTTTGCAGCAGGGATCATGCAAATGTCGAATCATCTTGGGGACAATCTACGAACAAACGAATTGCCAGAGAAATGCCGCTGAAGAATTTTTGCTGCGAGATCATTGTAAGAGCTGCTCTGGAATATATGTAAAAAAGAAAATTGACGTTCAATGCTCTACTTGTACGTGCACTAGCGAGAACAATAATGGAAACCATTCCATTTCGAGAATCAATTGCCAACGGAAAAACTGGTGTCAGTGGATTCATGAGATCGTAGGCAAAGTTTCCGCCAGAATAAAAATCGATATAGTTTCTAAATATTTAAAATCAATTTTCATTCGGTCTTTGGCCCAAAGACAGTTCCTTGTCGGGCTCAATTTTCTACGCTTCTTTTCAAGATGCATCGAAATCTTGTTGTGTCTCGCTCCTATCTAGTTGCTGGAAATCCAATCCGCCAAAATAATGCATCTTTCTATGCCGAAAAGGTCGCCCCCGTCGAATACGCTTGGACCTCGGGCGCTAGGTTGGCACCTCCCGACAGCAAAGCCTCCATTTCGTCCTCCGAAAATTCGAGTCGTCCATAGGTTGCCGGAATAATGTATTGGGGTTCCGGGGTCAGAGCCGCGGCCCATCCCTCCTTGCCCAAGAATTGGATCGATGGGACACGTGGTTGTGGTCCACTGCTGCTAGATGTTGCTGCTGGTGCTGCGGGTGCTGGGGCTGCCGCAGCTGGCGCAGGAGCAGCAGCCACGGTTTCCGTCGGCGCTCCGGCTGCCGCTGGGGCATCGGCGGAAGCCTCGACCGTCGCCTCGGCCTCCGTATCAATCTCGTACAAATCGGCACCGACCTCAACTTCATCGTCACTACAATAAGCAAAAAAGGGAGACCGTTTAGTACACATATGCACACGAAAAATAGCAATGCACACACAACCATTAAGGAACTTACATGGCCCCAAATTGCTGGGTAATGACGCCTGCCTGGGAAGCCTTAATGTCGACAGTGACTTTATCGGTTTCGATCAGTGCGACAACGTCCTCTTCTTCCACTCGTTGGCCGACTTGGGCCAACCATTCCACAATTGTTCCCTGAAAGAAAAACAAAACAAAACGACAGAACGCAATCATTGTGAGTGAGTACAATATGACGGCTGCCACCCAAAACTGCCATTTTCGTTGCCAATATATGACTCACCTCGGTGATGGAATCTCCCATGGTTGGCACCTTGGTAATGTGCTTTTCAAGCAACAATTGTGTAGCAGAAACAAAGCCTCGATTCGTTGTCATGTTCGTTCGAGCAGCCGATCGGGCTATTCGTGCAACCGCTACTCTGCCGTTGGATAGAATCATGGTTGTGATTTATTTATTCGTGTAGAGTCGATTTTCGAAAAGAAGGAATTGTTGGATAATTGAGTGCTAGCTATGCAGATTGCGGTATATATTCAATTAAAATTCTGTGCCTTGGTGCTTTCCTATCAGATGTTTCGGAAAGGATGATGGATTATGGTAATGGCAATGGAGCAAGGCCAATGGCACAAACGTATGGTTTGATTTTATTGAAAACGATTCTGAATGGGATTCGCCGTTTCAAATCAGTTGGCGAGATGATCAGATGGAGAAGGCTTCTTCGAATAGATTCCGGTGGAAAAAGTGAGCATGCAGTCTTGCGCGTAGAATTCGTTCGACATCAAAATGTCTTTCTCGGTAAGTACATACATAGTTTCATTTTATTCACGAATGAACATGACTGGGAATCCCCTCCATCGGAAGATGGAAAATCGGTCAAAACTACACGTACTTTTTCTCTATTCATAAATCTTTCCTATATTTTAGTTATGGCGAATTGGTGGGATTCACAAAATTGGCAATGTCCGTTCGGCCCACCGACTTGTAAATCTCGGCGAGCTTGGGGCGAATCTCGCTCCAGTTGGCTCCTGTCAGAGCAGCCGTGTCGATGAGGTAGTTGGCCTCGTCGATTGCCTTTTGCTCGGGCGTCATGTCGTTGTTCGCACTGCGGGGATCCTCGTTTTCGTGCTCCCGCATTTTTTCGTACATGATTTGCAGCTTGGCAAAGACTTCCTCATCACTATCCGTTTCCGAAGCCAATTGGGCATTGATGCCCACGTCCCGGAATTCCTTGGCACCGAGTCCAATGCTGGGCAATGGCATGCGCAAACACATGCGGGCGGCGTCCCGGGTCTCCTCCTCGCGGTTGGGAAAGCTGCTCAACAGATTGGAGTAAAACAAAAAGGTCGATGCAAAGCCCGAAATCTTGCCATTGGCGGCTTCGGCGGAAATAAGGGAAGAGGACTCGTCGCCTCGTTCGGCGTGGCCTGAAAAAGAAAAATCGTGACAAAAACAATGTGTAAGGGGTCGAACGAATTCGTGCTCTGGGATAGCCAAATTTATCAACAAAATTCGTACCTAGTGCCAGGTTTCGGTAGATATCTGGGAAGGGTCCTACTCGCAGGAGGACAAACTTGTCGACTCCGTAGCCCAGTTTTTCCACCGATCCCTTCTCGTAGGGCTGGTCCAAGCCCTTGTCTTGGATGACTCCCTTGCCCAAATCTTCGTTGTACAATTCAATCAATTCGTCGGAGCTTCCCTCGAAATCGCATTCGGCGGCAATCCTCCTCATGAGGTGCTCGCTGTTGAGCGAAATCAATCGCATTCCCGGCCCGTTCATTTGGGCTTCGACAATCGGCCAGGGGGCCTTGCTGGAGTTTTCGTATAGGTCACTGGCATCGTCGGCGTAGGCTCTTCGGAGCGCACAGATAAAGTTTCCCTGTGCTCTTGGATTTGGCCAGCGGGATACAGGTGGGGGTGCAGATTGGCGTATTCGTTGAGTCCCATGATATCGGCAATGAGCTCGGGGGTCTCGTCGTCGACTGCCGCGGAAGTAGAGACAAAGACGGGTTCCAAATCGTCGGGCGTCGAACATCCCTCCGATCCCGGGAGCTCCGTGCTGTTTCAGCATTTGCTGCAGGGTTTCCATTCGCGAGATTCCCGACTTGGCATCCGCACTAATGTCGTGCGAGACGGAAAACAATCGCGAGGCCACACGGTACGACTGGCCGGTCAGCTCTCGGCCGACAAAGGCCATGGAAGTTCGGCACAGCCACGCAGCCGCCATGATTTGAACCATTCTCATTCTACTTTATGAAGATTGTGTCAAAGCACTGTTCCTGCCTAGACTTGTAGTTTACCAGTGTATGGTATGGTCAGTCTATGGTACGGTGAATGGAATAGAAATATTCAGGCTGCGACGCGATTTTTTCCATCTGGCCTCTTGAGTGAGAGAAGAAAAATCCCATCCGCAAGTCAATGGCCGATCACATGAGAACCGTAGTTTTCAGTATGTGGTGCATGTGTGAAACACGATGACGTCACAGTCGTGCTTTTAATTTGGTCACGAATCAGTCATGCGAAGTGAAAAAATGAAAAACCGACCCATCACCTTTCAATTTTAGATGATGTTTTTCATCATGAAGCATCTCCTTTCATGATGTGAAGTAATCACAACAGATATTCTTTTTCCATTTTGGTGTTCATGGCATTGAACACCACCATATTCAGTACCACTTCGAAGGCAATCTCGAGACGAAGAAAATTGGGACCATGAAAGCCCGGATCACAATGAGGACGATTGCTCAATTCTTGCTAGCCGCTGTCCCTAATCGGAGCAGCCGGGTTGCGACGACATCTCTCATCAGCGGCTTTTCGCCGTCCCTTGTTCCAAAACGACACTTTCGAACGGCTACCTCGTCGAGCATTGGAGGAAGGTCGAATCAAAGGACGCGTCGTCGTACTTTTCTTTCAGAACACAGCGGGGAAAACAATTGGTTGGTGGTAGGCGATGGCGATTTTTCATATTGCGCGAGTATTGCACAAGATCTGGCAAAGAAGAGTGTCAATCTCTATGCCACGGTGCTCGAAGAGGAAAGCGTTCATAATGATGTATACCAACGGTCTGTAATGAACAAGGAATCGATACTTGCCTGCTCGAACGCGCAACATCACGTTCGATTCGGGATTGACGCTACAAAGTTGACGGATTTTTTTCCAACCACAAAATTCAAAACCATTGAGTTCAATTTTCCTCACTGGGGAGGCAAGACCAATGCCAAACGCAATCGACAACTCTTGGACGATTTCATGGCCAGTGCCAGCGAGGTCTTGTGCCAAGAAGGCGAAATAGTGATTTCTCTCTGCGAGGGACAAGGGGGATTTCCTGCATCCAACGCCGAGGAATGGAAACGGAGCTGGCTGGTACCGGAATATGCCGCAAAACATGGGCTCTTGTTGCACAAGCTTAGTGAATATGAACCCTTGTATCAACAGACTTCTCACCGGGGCAAGGATCGACCCTGGAAGAAGGATGGGATAGCACAACGATATGTTTTTGGGTTTCCCAACCAACAACCCATTGACCGAAACGTTACAAATGAGTTGTCGGCACGAACTCAGAATAGTATTGCCCACAGACTTTGAGACAAATTCGGAGGTTTCCAGAACGGATATTCTCGAGGGAGACTGCCGTCTATAAACTAACCGAAAAACTTTGTTCCAGGAGGGAATTCGAATGGAGGTAGTTCGAGCGCTGAGATCTTGGCACCCTATTTCTTTAATGAACAATGAAGTCACCTTGGCCATATTTCTCTTGAACTACAGCGGCGAGAGCATGCCACTCACAAGGGATTCCGCCGATGCGATTCGCTCCAAGCTGGAAGATTCTAGTGACTCAACAGTGGGGCTTTCGAGATTGCCAAGGGCGGACGGCTAGTCTCACGACCCTATCCCACTCACTTGTTGCCGTCCCTAATAAAAGAATCGTACGAACGAAAAGCCAAGGCAAACATGGGAAGGTAGTAACTAGGAATTATTCTAATGGTTTATCGAAAATTATTGACTCGCATAGCTTCCAAGCGTTCCAGCGATTTGTCATCAAAATATTTCGTTAGTTTTTTCGTTGGGCGGCGGTGCCTTCGATTTTGCACTTCCCCGAGAGGATACATACCCGTTCTACCGTCAAAGGATCCATGCACTTGGAAATCATGGTCCAGATGTAATAAAAGGCATTGGGCACCGGATACACCAAGGCGCGATGCAGGCGCTCCGGAAAGAGCGGTAATAACAATTGGACGCTGTGCTTGACAAAGGGAATCAGCTTTAGGACGTGCGTATTGGGCCAGCCCCTGCCAGCACGGACGTCCACAACTACGGTAACCTTTTCCCCAAATTGTCGATCAATGGATCGATCCAAATAAATAGCTACCGCCAGCGTATACGTCGCCGCCTTGGCCAATCGAATGTCCATGAGAGCTGGCCTTATACAGAACACCCGAGAGCCGTCGCGGTCTCTCAAGGCGGATCTTGTGTCGTGTTGGTTGTTCTCGTCGAGTGCTCCCCTGCACTGTTCCCGACAGAGTTGTCGAATGATTCTTGGCAAGACAATGTTTTCGACCTCCCCGTTCTCTTTCATGGCCGTCAGACAGGACTCTATCCATACGTCATAGTCCCGGTCTCGTGTCGGCTTCATCTTAATATTGTTTTGTGTGCGGGTTCGAACGTGCTCGTCGTTCCATTTCAAATAAAAATCCAGCCTCTCTTTGGTATTCTTCACATTTCCTTTTTCCGCCACCAAGAATCTCCGTCGCTCGGTCACAGTCGATTTAAATTCCAGAGAAGAACTGCTTTCTAGGAATGCAATAACCGTAGCATCATCGTCGTAGGTTTGGGCATCTTCTACTAATTGGTTTGATGAGGAAGTTCGCGGCGTAGACGATTTCTTCGAATCTCGCTTTTTCGACTTGGATACCGATGACTTTCGTTTCGATTTCGCTGCTTTTGCAACAGTTGGTTCCCAAAAGCTTCGGTAACACCGAATAAAGACATATAAAACAAAGAGTGCTATGGCATGCGAATGCGCAGCGATAGATTCGAGAGAGAAAACGTCCAATAGGACACCGCGAGACATTGTGAAGAGTCTTTCTGTTTGCTTTCGCTCTATGGAAGGGAATCTCGTCGTTTTCCGGGTATTTAATCCTTCAGTTAGCTTTCAAATGCGTTGTTAGCAATCTATTCACACGTTCTTGATCGAATTGCAATCATTCTCGTTCGAATGAAGCAGTGTTCGGGTAGTGATTCTGTCCAATATGTTGACACTCGAACCTTCCGAAGAAGAATCACGAATCCTGTCACAAAATTATCGGCTTTTCCTGATTCGGAAAACGGTATGCAGTCGCCGAGTTTTTCATTTTGGCATTGTCTAACTACACAAAATCGAAAACCAATTCCCCGAGGATGCACGTGTTGCCGTTCGACGATTCACGTAATTTGCACGTAGTCGTGCGTACTTGTTCTTCAACGTCAACTCTCGGGATTCGTAAAAATAGTTTTAGCTATGTCAAAAACAAATACGCCTCGTTGAAACAACGGAAATTTTTCAATTCTCCGTGCAACATGAGTGACAGCAACAACAAGAAGCCTATTCCAATTCCCTACAGATTGTCGGGTAACAACCCTGATTCTACTGCAATCATGATGAACAACCTAGCCTGCCTTTCCTAGTGGAGTCGAAATCCACTAGGAAAGGTAGGGCTTGGCTGTTCATCATGATGGCAGTAGAATCAGGGTTGTTACCGGACAATCTGTAGGGAATTGGATTAGGTGTCTTCGGCTGATCGAGCTTGTAAACTTCAGTGTCGTATGTCTCAAAATAAGTCGAGTAGGTCGTCGTTTTGTTGAACGAATAATTTCTTATAAAATTAGATTGTGAGCCAAAAACTAAGATTAGTAAAATGCTCACCAATTCAGCAGTCGATAGCAATCGACTGTAATTTGCTTTGATAACATGGAATAGCAATGTGAAGGTGTCATGTAGGCGTCAAGACACTCAAGACTAGTGTCAGCTTGGATAGTATCGAAAAGCTTCTCTGCACTAGGAGTGTTGCGCAGTCAATAGCTAGACAGTTGAAGTCTAACTTCAATATAAAGTGATATATATTGATATATATTGAAATAAATAAGGTGAAACTAGTCCCAACAAGATAGGGCTAGCCTCGCTCTCGAATGCGCACCTCGCGCGAGTCAGTTTGGTAGCAGATTGGAGAGATGCTACAATTGAATACCGATAGACACTTTTTCAGAGACGAATCGGGTTGCCCAACATACCAGTACTCTTTGGAAAGATGTTAGTGATAGTAGTATTTGTGCGATGGAAGTGTTTGGAATAAATTCATGGTTGGCTTTCATACAATATTTTAGTTCAATACTATAAGGGCAACGACGAGAGTAATGTCTGCTTTTAGCGTGAATATGTTCGACATGATCATCGCGTCAATCAACCATTGGATTCTTCGCTTGATTCGTGGCTTTGTGCTAGTTATAAAATTGTCGGCGAAAAATATCTCAGTGGCTGGTGATGGTGGGTTGTGATTCGTGATTCGATTGAGTTCAAAAGTAGTTTGAAACAAGAAAAATAGAACGGAATTCTTGGAACTAGATGACTGTCTTGCGCAGTCTCAGATGTTTAGTCCATCCAAGGGCAGGGGTCCCCTTCTTTTCTGGGGTAGGATTGACCGTCTCCTCTAGCTGCTCGACCATTTGTCGCCACGGAACGTTTCCAATTCCGCGTCGAATGATTTCTCCGTTGTTGGCCACGACAATCGCAATTCCGTCTGTCCTGGCCGTCTCGCCACTTTGTTCGACGGCAGTCCTTGATTTCCTCGGTCCAGGTACTCGTCCCATTCGTCTCCCGATGGGTCGGGCAATGTACGGCTGAGTTTCGTACTTTGGACGATCCCCAAAGCCTCCGCTGGGACGCACCTCCGAGTCAGAATCTGTCTCATAGGGAACTACCAACACGTTGCTCATGGCAAAGTCCATCTTCATAAGGTTGGCACCAATCAAAGCGTCCTTACACGCCTTGCGGGGTCCAGCCACAATGATCATGTGCTGTTTGGCACCCTTTTGCAAATCCGAAACCTTGGCCGTCTTCGTGGTTCCGTCGGCCCCAATGGTAATTTCCAACGGCAACTGTCTGCAGAATGGATTCCCGTCCCTTCATGGCCTGGCTGACCTTTTTTTGTTCTTTTTTGCGCTGGATTTTGTCGTCGACCTTGCCCTGGAGTTCGTTCTGTTTGTCCAGATCAAATTTTGCACAGACTACCATGAGAATCACAACGCCGAAATCGATTCCAATGTTAAGCAACTAGGAATAGGCAATAATGTCAAAAGTCCACCAAGAATCAATTTTGCAAGATTCACGGAAGAAGTATCCGATTTTACTGAAATCAGTTGGTCAAAGTTCGAAAATGAAAGGAAAAAAGTCAGAATGGCGAAATATAAATAATCCAAAGAATAGCATCGACAAGAACTTGTTCGAAAGCTAAATGAAAACACGGATCCACAGCGATTTTTGACAATATCCGTGAATCATGACAAAATGCACGCATTTCTTTTGTGCATATCTCGGTCTTCCTTTTTCCCTACCTCGGTTTGGAGATTGAACTCGGGGCTGTTCATCGCAGCAATCGCACCCGAACCATTGATGAGTCCCCCGATAAAGGCTCCCGATGCAAAGGCCCCATACACGAACAAACGAAGCGTCCTCCAGGGGGCAATCGATTCCGTCAACAACTTGTTGCGCATGGATTCGTCCAGGCCTCCCTTTTTCTTCTTCTCGGCAAAGAGGGTCGTGAACGATTGTTGTTCTTGGCCAACAATAGGGAATCCGGTGGTGGTCCGGCACTCCGAACGAGGAGAAGCCGGAACAAAGGCGGACGCGCCTCCGATGGCGGTCAATAAAAGGAGCAGGTAACTCTTCATGGCTCGATTGAACGGTTGGTTTTTAGATGGTCGAATTTATTGACGGGTATTTCTTTTGTGGCTGATTGGTTGTATACAACTGCGTTGCCGGAGATAGACTTGTTGCAACAAGACAATAATGTTGTCGTCAACAAATATTTATGAATTGTCGAATTGTTGCCGTCGTGTTGAAGTGATTTTGATACTTCCAGCTTGTGCTGTCGAGATGGGATTTTTGATTGACTGATTGATTCATTCATTCATTCTGATTGATGCGCGATCGCGTCATCGATCATCACTGAATGAATCAGTCATGAACTTTCACGACAGAAATAGAAATTAGCATTCCCGGGATAGTCAGTCACGAGTTGACAAAAAAGGCGTAGGAAGCAGCGACTTCAAGAGCACATGTTCCTGGTGGTACTTTCATCACGATGTGTTCCTCAATCAAGATTGTTCTCGAAAGTCATAAAATATGAAAACCTCCTTGGATACCTTCCTTCCTTTTTATCTCCTACGAACAACAAAACTACAATGAACTCTCCTCTCAATGCTGCCGCACTCATTGCGGCAGTAACTATAAGCATATATCTGATTCAGGAAGTCGGAGCGTTTGCTCCAAAAGGGCAACCCACAACGAAAAAGTCGTACTTTGGTCGTCTGTTTGGAACTGTGGATGGACGACGAGCCGACGGAATGCCCATTCTTCCAGACAATGTCAAAAAATATTCGACGGTTCCCAACAAAGCCAAGTATTTCACCGCGGCCAAGACACCGAGAGGACTCTTGAACAAACACACGACCAAGGAGGGTACCTGGGGTCTGATTCGTGTTTTCACGGGCAAACTGGAATACAGCATTTTTGAACCTGAAGAAAGTGTTCACATATTGGATCCAACATGCGTGGGTGTGATTGAACCGACGAATGCTGCACCAAGTAAAACCTTTGAGCGACGATTTGGAATTTGTGGTAGAATTCTGGAGGGTTCCCGGGACGGGAGACGTCGACGAGAAACGAGAGGGGCTATAGACGATGCGTAAACATGATGAATCGGACGTAGGAGTCACTCACTCCAAAAATGTAGTTGCTTGCGATATTGTTAACTAGGAGTTAAAGCCTCTTTTGTGTGATACAATGATGTAGACTCGTTGCAACAAGATAGCCGTTTGTATGTCAAAAGACGATACAGCTCTTGTGTTCAAGTGATCTTGATTCCACAATCAACAAGCTTGAACTTAGTTTTTTTTCCGCAAGTTTCGCCTTGCACGACCGAGTTCAGTCACGAGTGCTTAAGAAAAGAGGTATGCAAACCTTTTTTTCCTCATCGAATCTGCCGCCACTGACGGAAGAATTTGTGATGGAAATGACGACTTAGCGAAGTCTCCCTTACAGTTTTGTTCTCACTTTTGTTGTTCTCCATCAGAATAGAGCAGTAGCAACCCACACACCATACAACAGCCCAACAATTGCTGTTCTTGTTCCAACAGAATGGCAGCAGCTTCGGAAACCTCGGGCGACACCGCGGCGAAAAAAGAGGGAGTTTGGCTCGTTCGAGGAACGATAGGTCTGCTCTTTGTCGATGCCCTCGTTTCCCATTTGCTCCTCTTGCCGATTCGCAAGCACGAAGGAGTACAAGATCACTATACGGTGGCAGAGTCGCTATCGGATTTGGTCATCTTGTCCTTATGTCGTGTCGTCACGGCGTTGATTGCCTTTGGGATGGCCTATGGCCGAGGGAAAATCCGCGACGAATATCCTTTTGATGTCTACCATAAAAATGGCAAAAAGAAAACGCGCGACGAGCTCGAGGAAGAAGCCCTTTCGCAATCCTTTGGGACTTGGCTCAAGAGATATCTGAATCGGGCTTCGTTTCCGGCAGAGCTTGCCTGCCTCTTCACCACCCTTTTGGCAATCGTCAAGTGCCTCGTTCGACTCAACAAAGAAATCGGAGTTTTGCGGGATGCCGAGCCCGTCCATCCATTGGTTTGGTTGTCCTTTATGTTTGCCGCGGTGGTATCTGTGATCGAAGTCTTGCACGTGGATGCCGTGTGCTTGTGCCTCGGCAAGTGGGGATCCCAACAAGAGGCCTCACCGATTCTGAGACGAATTTCCTCCCACCTAAGTGTGCCTTTGCTGGCTGCCGACGAGGAGGAGGAAGCCGACGAAGAAGAGGCTTCGGAGGAATCTTCATCAGCACAGCCAAACGACGAACATGCCACCGGAGACAATGGGAATTGGAGGGGATACGGATTACAAGGCCAAATTTTCTGATTTGTTGCAGCTCTGTGCTCCAGATGTCTTTTTGATCGCGGTAGCTTTTGTCTTTTTGTTACTGGCGGCCATGATGCAAATCTACATTCCAAAGTACACGGGAGCCTGCTTGGACGCCCTCGAGGAGGCCTACAGTGGGCAACGGTGACGATGACAATGGCAATATTCAGGACATTCCCGGGTTCATGAATAATGTGAAAAAGCTGATTGTGGTATCGGCCCTGAGCGGACTCTTCTCGGGAATTCCGGGGATCTATCTTTACCATGGTTGGAGGAAGGGTGAATGTTCGCCTCCGATTGCGCCTGATGGATTCGCTCTTGACGATGGAACAAGGATTTTTCGACCTGACCAAAACCGGGGACATTACCAGTCGTCTTTCAAGCGACACGACACTGGTCGGAGATCAGGTCACGCTAAATGTCAATGTCTTTTCTGAGATCGCTGGTACAGGTGATTGGGGTTTTGATTTTCATGTTTATGCTTTCGTGGCAGTTGTCCCTATTGGCCTTTATCAGCGTTCCCGTCATTCACGATCCTCTCGCGATGGTACGGAAATTTCGTGCGCAGTCTTACCAAGGTGATGCAAACGAAGCTTGCGGAAGGCAACAGTGTCTCGGAAGCCGCAATTTCTCAGCATGCCAACCGTACGAGCATTCGATGCAGCACCTACTGAATACAAGGAATTCAAGGGATACATGGATCAATATCTGGATCTGACATTCAAGAATGCCGTTGCATACAGTGGATATGCAACAGTTTCTACGAGTCTCCCTCAGCTTGTTACGGCTTTAGGTAAGCAATGTATTACTCAATATTGACGGATCAAAGAAGGAAAATGCTTTCTCACTCTTTCTTGTCAACAATATTCAGTTGTGTTTTATGGAGGCTTGCTTGTTCGAAACGGGAGCCTATCGAGCGGTGAGCTCGTCAGCTTTTTGCTTTATTTACAGAGTCTTTCCGATGCTTTTGCGTCCATCGGATACATTTTTAGCTCGTTGACACAGGCGGTTGGTGCAGCCGACAAAATCTTTGAATTGATGCACCGGAGACGGAGAGGACTGGTACAGTCGTCGGCTCCACCCTCGCAACCCATTGGCTTGAACGCACGAAATATTGTTGAGAAGGTTCGAACAACTGGACTAGAACCCACCGAATGCAAGGGAGAGATCAAACTCGAAAATGTTGAAATGTACTATCCAGCACGTCCAAATCGACGGATTTTGAACGGCATGTCTCTTTCGGTTCCTCCCGGTTCTATCGTTGCCCTAGTCGGTCCATCGGGAGGCGGAAAGAGCAGCGTAATTTCACTGGTTCAAAATTTGTACGAACAATCGTCCGGAAAAGTCATGCTGGACGATGTAGAAGTTCACGAATACTCGCCGCGCTGGTTGAGCCAAAACATTTCGATTGTGCAACAGGAACCTACTCTTTTTGCTCGTTCGATCAAGCGAAATATCATGTTTGGGTTAGAAGGCACAGATAGAGAACCATCGCAAGAAGAAATTGAAAGAGTAGCAAAACTCTCAAATTGCGATGATTTCATTCGAAAGGTGAGTCGAACAGTATTTTATTTTTTCTTGCGACGAATGTGCATTTCGTATTCTACGTCCTTTTCACTGACAATTGTTTCCCTCTTTTAGATGCCATTGCAATACGAGACAGAGGTGGGTGAACGTGGTGTACAGTTGAGCGGTGGTCAGAAGCAAAGGATTGCTATTGCTCGTGCTCTTGTACGGAAGCCAAAAATTCTTCTTCTCGACGAGGCGACAAGTGCTTTAGATGCGGAATCAGAGCATATGGTCCAATCAGCTATTGATCACATGATCGAATCAGCTCGATCTTCAGATGGTACCGGAATGAGTGTAATGATCGTGGCTCATCGTTTGAGTACCATTAGGAATGCCGACATTATTTTTGTCGTTCAGGATGGACAAGTAGTAGAGCAAGGGAAGCACTCTGAACTTATAGAAAAGGAAAATGGGCCGTACGCATCTTTAGTTCGGCGGCAAATGAATGTGCAAAAAGAGTTGGAGGGTGATTACGGACAGCAAATAAACTAAACGATGGATTCAATTCGCGATGTGAAGTTCTGTTGAAGATTCTAAATCATCTAGCAGCGTAATATTATCAGGAATCCTAAATTTAGATTCTATCATAGTTTCATAAAAATCCCTGACTGCCAATTTTTCTTCCCTTCTCGTGCTCAACTCAAGTCCATTTCGTCTGTATCAACTTTTTGCACTCCGTGTTTCTGTGCAGAGTTGTGAAATGCGCCCAGAAGATTGTCACCGAAATTTCCATTCGAAAGAGTGTATTCCAATAGCTCGATCAAATATGTAATAAGTTCACAATTCAGCAACCCCTCAGATTTTGTCCCAGCAGCTCCGAGACCACCCGCTTGATAGTAAGATCGAATAAGACGGAAGTCCCATGCAAACGCTACGCGAGCGCTGCACCCAGCATTAACCATATTTATGGAACTTCGAAGAGTTAAATACAGTGGAATGGCTTGCTGGCTATCCCGCATAAAACATTCGTTCAGTATGCGAGTGCAAAATTGAGCCATCGATTCTCCTGACTCGCCTTTCTTTGTCTGCGGATGGCAGAGATCACAGAAGTGCTTTGCAAAAGCAAGAACTCGCTGATCATCAGTAAAAGATGCGATTGTTTCCAGTGATCCCTTTCCCATGCTAGCGTCTGCATGAGTTAGTGATGTATGGAAATGCGGGCGATCTCCGTACATATGCGCACTTCGACGTTTCACGTAAAAGATCTTGTTTCCCAAAAGATCGTCAAGCGTGATTGTCAATGGATAATGTTGTTTTGATACAACGCGGAGTTCACGAGGTTTCTCATCTGTGTTCACAAGGAGACACGGTGCCGTAAGATTCAATGGGTCCACAGATTCATCAGCAAAGTGCACTTCGATTGGAGCAAAGACAACTTCTCCTGTGTCGACATCAATAGCCTTAAGCTCGCGCTTTTTAACGGCAAGGGCATAAAGGTTGCGAAGAGCTTGTAGGTGGTATTGGTTATCAGATGTCGAAGACGGAAACCTTGGATAGAAGGCCATAATGAGAGCTGCGATATCTTTTGGATCACGACCCAAAGTGCAAGATCCACCTCCCAGAAACAGCAAACCGATTGCTGTCCCATAGGCCTGATGACTTCCATAGGATATATCGTCAGTGCATGGCCATCGAAGAAGTTTGAACAGTCGCAGAGCGTCTAGATTTCCAGTCCCTGCCAATACCATCGACAACGAAATTGCTGCGCAACCAAGACACATTTCCAAGACAGGAGTTGGGGGACGCAACGCTGCAGAAATAGGATTTGCGGCATCTCGTAGCTCCATGAGTTCCATCACCCGTTCGAAGATTATAGAGGCAGCTTCTGTATTTCCCGTTCCAGCGTAACGTAATCCAATAGAGAAGCACGCTGCTGCAATAACATGCGTATAAATATAACGAACCGCCTGTCGATCATAGTCTATTGAATCGCTCTTGGCCCCAACATCGGCAGTACCTTGCTGAATACTCTCGGCAAGATCTCTCATTTGTTTGTAAGCAATATTTGCCGCCTTTGGTATCTGGGCTTCAACCCATTCCTCGGTTGGTTCGACTTCATCCCATAGTATCAATGCGCGGGAAATGACACGAAACATCAAAAAGTCCGGTCGAACATACTCGAGAAGAAAGTGCGTGTCCGGTAGAGCAATGGCAGATGCAATAGTCTTGTTACCACTTTTCATGTACATGAGTCCTAGTGCAAGCGTTGCACCAGGTGCTGTGACATCTATGTTGATCGAGTCACCTTCATAAATACAAGAACACTTCTCAGCATTGTTCGATGATGGGATCGGTGGTAGACTTAGACGGTCGCTTTCCTCATAGCGACGACGCATCTCAGCGTCATCAATACCCCCAACAATGTATCGATAAAGTCTTTCTTCGATCCTCAGATCCGCCAGACCTGCTCCAGTATCTATTTTCCCATCGGTTCCTTTGCACAAATTCACCATACCTAGTGCGATGCCGCATGCTAAGGTGTATGCTTCACGGTCGAGGACATTCCCGTCGTTCGAAGGTCGTTTTCCAATCTCGTTCAAAAGGAATTCAGTCATCATCCGATGGCTAGATCCTTCGTACAAAAGACCCGCCCCAGCAACAGCAGCTGCTTGGACCGTGCTCGCAACATCGATAGTACTAAAATGCTGAGGAATCAATGACGGAATGTGGAGACAAAGCATCTTGGATACAGATATATCGCAAGTCCCTCTCATATTTGCGGCCATTCCTAGCAAACATCCTACGGTTGTTGTGACAGAACCATGCGTAAGGTAGTCAAATATATCAGTCATTTCAAGAGCTGTCAAATGGCCTCTCATTCCAAGGGCCATCAGGAGACCTCCATGAGCATGGTTTTGACCCTGCGACGTGTTGCTCTCATTGGCGTTGTTAGCATTGTTGTTGTTTTGCGAATCTGCCTGGGTGTTTGCTGCCGATGGTCGATTGTAAACAATCCAGGTTCGTGTAATCTTGGTGATGGATTCTCCACCGTCCAGCTGCAGAGGCAATCGTAGACCTGCGGCCACTCCGTTGTGAAATTCGGGCCACACCTTCATGTCCACTGGGCACTCGGAAATATCCAAGGCCATGGTCGTATTGGTTGGGTGAATTCTTCCGGAAAGGCATAGTTCGGGAAGCGGGAGGGGTTCTGCGGGCACGGGCTTGAGCTTTCCAATCGTCAGCATACCGCGTCCCAAGGGAAGTGCCAGAATTCTGCGACTCAGCAGCAAGAGTTTTTCTTGCTTTTGTCGTTCGTAATCGTGATCGGATACCTCGATCGCGCGTGGCACACGAAGGAAGGAGGGCTTGGACGACCGAAGCAGACGGCCAGCTTCTTTGATGCGATTGTCCTCTGGAAACAACATGGAGGAAGCCACTTCGAGCTCCGAAATCCCATCTTTATCGGCATCGTCAGTAGAGTGAGAAGCGTTTTGAGTTTTCGAAGTCACCGGTGGATCGATTTGTTCTGCTATTTTCTTGTGCGTGTCGTCTCTCCCAATCAGCGACCACACCGCGGGATCGACGTTATCCTCAGGCCTTATTGGGGATGTCCGGCATCGATGGAACAAATCCAAAAGGGGAAGAGCTACGCCTGCCGGCAAGCCGTCCCGCAGAGCTTCGGGATCACTAAAGCCTTCTTCGAGCAGCATCTTTACCACAGTTAAATCTCTCGATCGCAAAGTCGCCTCGTCTCCTTCGCGGTTGCACAGAACAGGGAAAATGCGCAGAAAGGACCGAATTCGTGTGCAAGTCGTGTTCACATCCGAACGGTTGAAATCCGAAAAGAGTGGGGACAGTGGCTTTCCACAAATCGCTTCTTCGATCCAGGATAGAATCGAAGGTGGCTTTGCAAACGAGGAGAGCTGAAAGTCATCTCCCTCTTTGGTTTCATTCGCAATTGAAGAATGCTCAAAGTTCTCGAGATCCAAGGAATAATACGACAAGAAACTGTCTGACAATTCATCCGAACTCATGGCACAAATATCACACAGGATCGATCCAATGTATCGAAGACCTCCATCCTGTTTGCTGCTATGGAGCTTGCATTCTTCATAGAATAAATGCAGGGCATCAAAGACCGTAGTGGCCACGGTATATTCCGATGACTTGAGGTGTTCCACAGCCAGCGATCCCAAGTTGGAAAGATCGTCCAATCCCAATATATTTGAGGACGCTTCTTTCTGCGAAGGCGCTGTACCAAATAAATCTCGGTATTCCGTTGCATACGGCTCGTCCTGACTACATTCCAATAGCAGTTCCCAGCTTGATTTCTTGGATTCTTTCTTTGCGGAATCTTGCATGTCATTGACATCTAATCCCAATATATCCAACCGAAAGAGGGATAAAACGACAATCTTGGCAATTTCGGCTCCAAGACCCCGTCTCTGGTGACAATCATCTTCCAATCGGACGCAATCCGCCCTCATCTTTAGAGCCAGGACGTCGAGGCCCTCGATGCTTTCGCAAGCAGCTTCGACGGTTTGCAGCAATCCTTCTCCCAACGAATCGGAATGCAAAATCAGCGAGAGCCTTCCCCGGAGGCACTGTTGGCCATCGTTTCCGTAGGAAATGTCAATGAGATTTCCACAGGGATTTTTCAGATTGGTAATCATCATTGTTGTTTTCGATTCCATATCCGCAATCGTGCAGTCTACCACGTGGTGCGTGTTTCGATACAGCGACAGAATGGATTCCTCGGGTGCCGTCTTGCGAAGGAGCAAAATATCCGTGGCCAAGGATGATACTGATGATGATGAATCATTCTTTTGGATTCGTAATTTTTGGGAATCGGCGAGGCCCGAATGGGTTGTGCTGCCACACAGGGAACGGACCCCTCGGGTTTCACCGTCAGCTGTTCCAACTCGGAATTGGGTTCCATTGAAAAGACCGTCAGCTTGCTTTGGATTTAGTGCATTGTTCTTGGGACACACCAGGACATAAAGACAGCAGGCCGGATCCCCTCGTGTTGGAGGCCACAAATATCTGATCGGCCGGAGGCAAGACATTCGAATCGACATAGATACACCTGAAGAGTAGTTTTGGGATGCAAGCTTCCAAAGGGTCCCATTCTGGCAAGAGATTGTTGTTCGTGGATGGTGTTGGTGTTGGTGATGCGTGGCATCGTCCTCGTGGTTCATTGGCGACAACAAAGAAACGTTGGGTTTTCGGCCGACTCCTACTCCACTGGAACGATTTGGTTTCGTTTCCGTCGCATTGTTGGCATTGGACGAGTTTCGGGGCGTTGTTCTCCGGACTCCCAGCGCGTCCGCCAGTGCATCGTTGCGCGAGGACTTGGTCTCATAGAGTGGCTTTTCCACCAATTCAAAGTCTTCCAAGTCTTGCCTTAGAACTCCCAAATGAGAATCCCATCCATTCTTGCTCCGCCATTGTTTGCTGACCTGCCAGAGCGGAGCCTGCGGAAGAGGAGGAGGAGTCTGGTGCAATTCCCAGAACGCGTGTCGTTTCAGTTGACTGTGATACGTGACGCAGATCGGTTGTTGCTTCTCGATATTGTCATTGTCGACCCATTTTACCAGACCCGTGTACAAGATTTTTTCAAAGACATCGCTCATCATGGCAGTTTCTCCACGCGATACCGGCAAAATATCTCCCTGCGGATGATGCAGAGAAAAGAGGCTCGGAATGGACGCCTGGTGCAAAGCTTGTCCACCGCCCGCCATGGTGGGTGTCGTGGCCGTGGATGCGGCCAGAGGCGTGCCCGCAGAATCCCGGAGCCTCACGGGCCGGGGAGGTGCCTTTAAGACAAATCCGTCGTCCTCATCTTCCACGTGATGATTTGTAGAAGTATGCTGAATGTCATCCGTGGACTCGCTTCTTTGCAACAATAGTCCGTGCTGCCCGTTTTCGACACCATAAATCGCACAGGCCTCAAAGGGGAGTGGAATTGTGTGTCCCTCCGAGCTTTCGTCCTGGTTGGGATAGACGTCCCAGATGCAGACGAGCGTCGAATGGCACAAGACGCACAGCAATGGATGCTCGGAACGATCCGGAAAGGTCGTCCAGCACAGCCGATTGGCACACTTTTCATTGTCGATTTGCGACAAGCTGTCCTTGGGGAGCATATAACTCGCGTGGGTGATTTGTTTGGGACTGGATGGGCCGCTCCTTACCACCACGCGTTGCCACAATATGGATCCGGTTTCCGAACAAACAAACTCCTCGAGACAGGATTCGATTTCCGCTTCCTCCACCTCTAAACTGAATGGAGTTGGCGTGATTAGTGTTTGCAAACTCCGATAGCGACCTCCACCATTTTCGTTGGAAGCATCATCGTCGTAGTGGCGGAGCGTCTTGATGTACAAGGGACTGGCTTCCTGCGATGCAGCGGTCATTGTGACAGCAGTAGAAGGAAGATTACCAGAACTAATTGATGCTTGGTAGCATGGATGTTTGGTTGGATATGTTGTTGTGGTGGTTGTAATTGAGATGGTGTTGTTGTATCCGTTGCTTTTTGGTTTGCCTCCGACCATTGCAATAGCATTGTTGTTGTGTTTTTTGCGGTGTGCGATAGTCATTTTTTTGAGTCCGATTGATTCGGGACTGCGCTTGAATTTGAATTGTTTTCGGCGCACGCGCGTCGAGCATAGTCCTCGTCGATTTGGAGTATTGGTTAGCCCTAACTCTAGTATAATCAAAAGATTTTGGGTGTGACTCACTCACTTTTTCTCACGAAATTGAGAAATCGAGAAAACAGAAAGCAAGAAAACCATCATCCAACATTGCATCCGAGAGGGAGAGCTTTGCTGTGGTAGCACAAGAGTGAGAACCTAACAATTTCATAATGGAGGAGGATCCAAAACAACCGGAAGAAACAACACTGAGCGATGTCCCAACGATTCACAGTCTCCCGGGCGATGCCGTCGCCTTGGTGGCAAGGCATGCCCCCGATCTGGAAAACTTGACGAACCTGGCCGCGGCGAGTCCTGTATTAAGAAGGACTCTGTTTGAAGAGAACCTCCTGTCGTGCGATCACTGCCAGAATGCATTGTATTCGGATGATTCCCTGAAACAGCCTGCTCTTCACACCCAGCCCTTTTCGTGTGCGGTCTGTCGAGGAAAATTCTGCGGATTCCGATTGTTTGATTATTCTCGACGCAGTTGCAAGCCACAAAAGTGTGACGGGTGTGGTACCATCGAGTGCCTTGCATGCTTACAAAAGCATACGACCGACGAACAAATGGATGGATATGGGACGGAAAACTATTGTTCCAGCTGCCAGGAGGAATACGAGTTTGGAATGGGGGGTTGCTGACGAAGAAACATACATAAAAGGAGTCAACAAAATAATAATCAAAACAAATATTCTATATATCTTCTTCTTCTATGCTATTTCCAGCAGTTCTATTATCCCGAATGGATGACCATATTAGTTGTTCGGTTACTGCACTTTTCGTCGTTTGCTGTTGGGAGTCTGGGTGTTGCTTCCTGCTGGTGAAAAATACGACCGTCCATAGTGATCTTCGTTCGCTGGCCTGTCGTGCGGATTCCTCAGATTCTCCCAACCAGCGTTGGGGCTTTCCACCATGTCTCCTCCCTCCAACAAGGCCAGAGCCTGGTTTCTGGAATCATTCGACATGTATTCCAGCATGTTGTATCTCTTCAAAAGGTTGTATTCGAACAGCAAAAAGTCTTCGTCGGGAAGATACAAATAACTGTCCGTGTGCATCGGGTCGCTGTACAAGATATTTTCGGGATCGTCCACATTGCCATCAAAGCCCCCATAGGCATAGGCACTGGATTCCACCACTCGCAAAACAGCCACTGCGTCCTCCAGCAATACTTGGTTGCGATACATGAGCCGGGCGTGGGCCTGTGACAATCTGATCAAACTTTCCAAAAATCGAACCGTGATGGGAATGGACGTCGACCTTGCGGAACGGATTTTTTCGTAGTGGCTCTCCAACAAAAGAGCAGCTTCGTCCGTCATTGTTGGATGGAAGCGTTCCCTCACAATCGCAATATAGGCTCTCAGTTTTTCCATCGACCAAGGTGCGTTTTCTCCGGCAATCCCGGTTGTGGTGGTGGAGCACTCAAAGCCTGTGCCCTGAATGGCTCGATTCAACAAGTAAGTGGTGACATTCGTGTCCCGTTCGGCATCACTGGAATCCACCAGCTTGAAAATCAAATCGAATCTCGATAGAAGTGGAGTTCCCAATCCGGTGTTTTGGGCCAAACTCAATTGATTGTCGTAAATGCAATCCCGTGGATTCATGACGGCAATGACGGTGGCCCGACAGTTCAATTTGCAGACGATTCCGGCCTTGGCAATACTCAAAGTTTGCTGTTCCATGGCCTCGTGAATGGTAGTCCGATCTTCGTTTCGGATGCAACCGAATTCGTCAATGCAACAAATCCCCTTGTCGGCCAGGACGAGTGCTCCGGCTTCGAGGGCAAACTCTTTTCCGTTTCCTTCTCGCACTGCGGCACACGTCAAGCCTGCCGAGGTGGTTCCGACTCCCGTGGTGAGAACCGACCGCGGACACAGGGCTGCTGCAAACCGTAAAACCTGCGATTTTCCCGTTCCGGGATCGCCAATCAAGAGCATGTGGGACATTTCTCTCCGCCGAGTGGTGACGGTGCTTTTCTTGCTTTGTTTTTTGGGTGGGCCAAACAAATTGTCGCCCTGTGTTTGTCCCCCGTAATCATAGTAGTTTCCAGCAGTTTCGTCGTTCTCGTCGTTTTGGACCAACCGAAAGGATTCGGGACGCATCTCGTCGTTTGGAGCGCACATGACAATTCCCTGAGGGTTCGCATCATCATCATTACTTTCGTCCTGCTCTTCATTGCTTGATGCATTCACACTCGAGACACCCCCAATCAGAGTGATGAGAAGTGCCAGTTTGATGACCTGTAATCCATACAACTTTGGGCATACTGCCGTACAAATGAAATCACGGGAGGCCATGGGATACTCTCTTCGTTTGCTATCCTCCCAAAAGGCATCAAACTCGGCCTTGAATTTCTCGAGTTCCATGGCCGAGCTCGACAAAAAGGCCGACGATCCGTTTTCCTGGGTTACCCTCACGGAATGGGCTTTCAATGCCATGCCGACCTGACACTCCAAGCCGGGCTGGGCCGAATTTTGCCACTGGGCTAATAATATGCCCACCACTACCACCTCGTCTCCGGGCTGGCACTTGTCCACCAAATCGTGTTGTAATTTGATCAATAAACTTCGAGGCATGCTGCCCACACCAATTTTCGAGGCAGCCTCCTGGATTTTGATTTCTTGGTAATCCGTGTGGACGGATCCATCCTTGGTGGCTTTCAAACTCGTCCCCGGACACCGCTTTCCTCCATCGATATAGAGAGGACACCGATCGGGAACCATCATGGCATTGTTCTTTTGTTCCAAATCCGCAGACTGGACAAAGGTCTTGCCACAGCCACTCTTTCCGCAGCACTTGTAGGTTCTTGCCGATTCGTACATTTGCACGGGTGACGTTCGCACGACCGTCCCCGACAGCTGAACAATCTTGCCCACGTCCGTCGCCTCGTACGCAACCGATGTTCGGGAACAAATGGGAGGCAAGTGAAAAATCCGGGCATGAACCCTTGAGCCCTTGTCGCCTTTGATTGTCAAGCCGACTGCTTCTATAGCGTCAGTGTCCTGCAGCTGTTTCAGCAATTCCTGTTGGGCCTGAACAATGGCCTTTTCCAACAATGGCACCAGAGTGTTGGGATACTTCAGGATAAAGTGACCCAAGACGGGATCAACCTCGAACAAATCAAAGGCATCAATCTCCAACGAAAAATCACGTGAATTTTGACTCCGGCATTTCAAAAGTTCTTCTAAAGAATCTCGGCATTTTGGCATCTTTAATAGATAGTTCTTGAACATGGTCTGAACCTCGGAAGGAGTCCCCAATTCCTGATACGAGGCTCGACACAAGCGTTCGGCCGTCCATCGTCGTGCTGGTATCGCTTCGTCGTCGTCATTGTCTTGCGATGATGGAGGCATGGCTCAAAGTCGCTTTGACTATTATTTCAAAATCTCAGTTGGTTCTTTTAATTGCGTAGTATTGACATCCTCAAACGTGTTTCCATAGCTATCTACTTGATTCCTCCTCTCTTGCCGGCAATGATGATTATGATTTGTTGTGTGGAAAGAAGCTGCAAACACAAAAACTTCGAACCGATCGAAGAGGAAAGAAAATGACGAAAATTGTGGCGCGAAAATCAATTTATTCGAGTCGATCGAGTCGAATTGAATTCAAAAAGTTCAAACATCATCTTGCCGTCAAGGATTTGAAAGTCCTATAAAAACATGAGATCCCACTCATTACAAGCACAAGTTATTGATGGATGCATGGATGGATGCATGAATTGGTTTTCCTTTTTATTATTTTTATTATTGTGCTTATTATTGTTATCATAAACACAGAATTGCGTAATCCACAGCGCTGACGCCCGCCAGAAACAAAAAGCTATTCTTGTACAAATCCTTGCGTTCGCGGCGTTTGCCCTGCAGGACCCACAAATCCTCCCGGAAACTGGACAGAATCTCGCTTCCAAACTTGTCGGCGTGCTTGAAATGCAGGCACTGGACTTCGCGGAATTCGGCCTCGGAAATTTTGGGACTCAGCTCGACGTATCTCTGTCGGCCGCTCCATCCGGCCTGTTCGCCCCACTACCACCGACTTGACCTGATTGTCCTGGTCGGCCTTGTTGGCCCACGCGTAAATGCACCGTAACCGATGATCGATTTCCACCTCGACGTCAAAGTGCTTGCTGCAAGATTTGGTAAACATTTTGGATAGATTCTTTTTCACCTTTTCCTCGGCCCGTTTCTGTCTCCAGCCCTTTTTTGGTTTCGGCGCATCTTCTTCGCTGCTCGTCAGGTCTGCGAGTGGTGCCCGTACCGGATAGGCCTCGAGGGCCTCCTCGAAGAGCTGCTTCACAGCATCCACCTCAATGGCCAGGCACAAGTGAATGACCTTGTGCATTTCGTCCTGATCCAGAGATCCGTCTTGATCTCTATCCATCAAATCCCAGGTTGCCGTGATGCGCTCCGAACACGATTGTGTCATGCAAGCTTGTAACAACGCCAGTATTTTGTCTCCGTCCACCGTGTCCAATTCACTTTCCAACGAGATTCCCTCGGCGGCCGCCCGATCGACGTCCATATCCGAGACGGTCGTAAAGGTCTCCCAGCTTTCCAATACATGATCAATGGCCGACTTGGTCAGCAAAAGGCGGTACCGGGTCACGGAATCCCAAAATGCTTTGGTCTCTGCGTTTTGTTCCGTGATTGGATCGTCGGTTCCATTATAGTCTTTGAGAATTTCGGACAAGTCGTTTGGATCGAGAAAATCCCGAACGTTCCTCAGACACCGATCGGAGGGAACCGTCTCCAACAAGCCTTCCACTTTGGCCCGGACGGCCTCGAGGCGGATTCCTAATGTGGTTCGGTCCACAGCGCCACCCTCTTGATCACTCAGCCACTCGGACAATTCTTTGAGTTGGTCGTTGTCCTTTGCAAAATCCGTCGTCTTTGTCACCAGCATGATGCCGTCGGCCAGGTGTAAATCCAACAATTCGTCTGCGGTGGCCTTGTCATCCAAGGACCAGTGTTCGTCGCCCAATTGTCCTTTTAGTTCTGTAAGCTTGTCGCGCTTGGCAGACGTCAGCGAGAAGACGCCTCCCGCCATGGCAATGTCGCGCTCGGTGGGGATGGGGGCCTTGTGGGAGGCAATCGGGCCCGTCGTGGCCTGGGTAGGCAATGCCTCGGCGGAAGCAGCTGGAGTCGAAAACGTGCGGTGTTGTGCCACGATACATATCCTAGGGCGTTTCGTGGCCATCAATGGCTCGGAATTCCACACTATGGTGCCTAGCGAGGATGCCATTCGCGTTGATGCTTGACCATTGTGGTAGCGTAGCAGTGGATTCACCGCCCTCAAGGTTCGAAAACGTGACGCCTTTGAAACTGTGCTCGCCAACATGGTGCTATTGTCCGTATACTCCAGACGTTTGTTCTACGTGAGAGGTTCTTGGCCTATTCCAACTAGTTGGAGACAAGTCCTTGTTTGATTGAGTAGTTGCTTCAAGTTCTGTCAGAATCTTGTCACACCATGATTTTCGATGCAAGTTTTTGGTTGTTTCACATAGGACTACGACGTCTGTAATGCGTAAGGGCTTGAAAGCTCATCGTCGCACGTTTCGTTGATGCCAAAAACCAGTCCGAGATTTTTCGATTCACACGTTCATTTTCTGAAAAGATCGACTCATACGACTAACTTGAATGAAAGCACGACAAACGAGAGCGTTCGAGAATAATTGAACAGCATCGTTTCCAAACTCTCCTTCCACAACCAAAACGTTCGAACTATTCACAGTCCGATAGTCTGGAACCAGGCACGAAGACAATTTAATAGAATAGAAGAGATTACATTGTTTAAGATCTGCAAGCACCGAGACGCGGAAACGAGCAATCCAGCGTCGAGAACAACACAACAACAACCTCTACCAAAATGGTGAAACGCGCCTACATGAAAATTCGCGTCGGCGGCGACACGATTTTGGACTTGGATTTGGTCTTGTATGATGATGCAGTTCCTAAAACAGTCAAGAATTTTTGTCACTATTTACAAGAGAGGGGTTCTGCCCCTCGGGGCCAGCAATATATTGGCTATCACGAGTCCAAATTTCACCGCATCATCAAGGGGTTCATGGCGCAGGGAGGAGATTTTGTGAATGGAAACGGGACGGGTTCCACCAGTATCTACGGGGGAACCTTTGCGGATGAGAACTTTGTGCATCGACACGATCGGCCGGGAATGTTATCGTAAGTAGCCTATACTGTCCAGAACCATTGGTGCTTTCTTTGCTTTCCAATTCCGAAATGGCACGCTCAAAACTCAAATATTATTATTCTTGTCTTTCTCACCTCGATTTGTTTTCCTTTCTAAACAACAACAGCATGGCGAACAGTGGAAGGGACACGAATGGATCGCAATTCTTTATTACCTTTCGACCAACCCCGCATCTGGACAACAAACACGTCGTCTTTGGTCACGTAGATCTGAGCACGCCCGCGGGCCGCAACAATTTGAAGATACTGGAAAATGTCCAAACGGGACGAAACGACAAACCGACACACGATGTTCAAATCATAGACTGCGGAGTCATTGAGGATCAAACCGAAGCCGAGCCAGAAGAGGAGGAAATCACAACAACAACAACAACAAGCAGTAATCAAGTTGACGAGGAAAAGACTGCTGCGGCCGAGGAAAAAGACGAAAACGAAGTAGAGTTACCAGAAGAAGAAGAAGAGGAGGAGGAAGAGCCCCCGAAAACAAAGGCAGAGGCCCTGAAACGGCGGATGCGCAAACTCAAAATGAAAATGAACCAGGCCCGTCAATTGAACAAGCAGGAAGTCCTGAAGGAAGGAGAACGCCTCGGAAGCGCCGAGGGAGCGCAAAAGGCACGCAAGCGACAACAGAATCTGGATCCGCAAAGCCAAAGAGCAAGAGTGGAAGGCGAGGAATTCCAAAGCCATCCAAGCGGCACAGGCAGCAGGTCTGGATGGAAAACACTTGGTGGAACAGGCCGATTCGAGTCTGCGCAAGGCCTACAACAAGCAGGTCAAGCAAGAGGCCAACCAGTTTGGCATGAACGATTATTACAATCCGCAGGGAATGCACCGAAATTACGAACGCGATTTGAAAAGCCTGAACCATGCGGGTGGTGCTGCAACTGCTGCTAGTTCGACAGAAACCTTTGATCCAATCTTGAACGAAAGTGATGAACAACGCCAAAAAGAGGGGGCAAGGAATTTGGCCAACGAAATGAAGCGACGAATCGAAAAGCAAAAGGCCAAGCGAGATCGATTGGAGTTCGAGGGAGAGGACGTTTCTTGGATCAACCAGCGCAACAAGAAATTCAACCAAAAGATTTCCCGGAATTTCGACAAGCACACGGCCAAGATTCGACAAGACCTCGAGCGGGGGACTGCCTTATAAAAGAACAAGTATCGCGTCGTGTAGTGGTTCTACTCCTAGCAACAATATTGTTCTTTATTGTATAATAATATCGATACTTTATACTTCGATAACGAATTCCGCCTTTTTCCTTGTATAGCCATAGATCAAGTCCGCCAATGGAGTAGTGATCGCAGTTTTGCGAGGCTTCCAAACGAAACATGTAAAAAGCATTTTTTCTTCTTTCCATGATTTTAGTCGAATGAATCGAATCCATGCGTTAGCCTCGAGGAGTCTCATTTCATTTTTCTTCAACGAATGCATTGTTTGTTTCGAAAGTGACCACTGCTTTCAAGTCGGAATACAACCCGACAAGCTTCTCTAACACTCTTCAATCCAATTGAATTGAACGTTGCAATGTCGGACCATCCACTCGCCGATGCGAATGTTGCACAGCGGGTGGCCGTCGAGAACCATCCCCTGGCCGCGGGTGCCATGCCGCAATCGCAACAACCCCTTGCCAATGTGGTCGACGACTCGATCAAGACTCTGGACCAATTGGCAGACGACTTTTTGTCGCTCCAAAAATCGGGATCGCCCATACTCAAGCCAAAATCGCTCCCAAAGGGACAAATTGGAATCGTTCGGTTGCGGACTTTGGTGGAGCGCCGAGCCTGGGGGGACGTTTTGAAACTGGCCTTTACGCTTTTAAACGAAGAAACTCCAAAACACAACAACCAGGATTATATGCGAGTCTACAAATCATTATTGTTTGCCAACGAACAACAAGACACTTTGGAGAATGTTTCGGACAAGGTCAAAGAGGAAACGGTGGAAATCATGGGGCTCCGGTGCCATGCTTTGCTCAAGCTTCGACGGTATACCGAATTGCAAAAAGAAGTTGAACAATGGAAGTTTCTAAAGCAGAATGACGTTAATGCGGAAACGATTGAATGGATTCCCTGGGGACTGCGTAAGTTTGGTATTATTGGTGTATTTTTGTTTGGTTGTTGCAAAATTCTCTTGCTCACAGTTTAAATCATTTACAGACATTTTGGCCGGTCAGAGCAAGGATTATGCGGCGGGCGAAGAAAAGCAGGCCACGGACATTTTGTGTCACTTGCGAGAGGACATACTGGACACCTCCTGGATTGCCAGCTTGGATGGAGCTCTGGCCAATTGCTACATTCGGGAAGGAGAATGGCGGCTGGCATTGGGCGCAATCGACAGAATGATGGACAGTCTTCCAACAGTGACAAAGGCGCAAGTTTCGGCGCTGCTGGGTGTCGAAAACGCAGAATTAACCAACGTATGGACCAAAGCCTATCGCGCCGAGTTACTTTCCAGAGAGGGACGCATCTTTTTGCAGATTGGAGGTTTGGACGAAGCCAAGCAATTGTTTGCGGCGGCCAAGACGTGTTGGACCAGCATGGATGCGTTAACAATTCCACTTCCGGAAGCGATGGCCAAACGCAACACGACGCTTCAGGTTGTTACGGAATCGATGTTGGAAATCAACGACGGATTGATGCACTTTTCGGAAGGCAACTTCGAACAAGCTCTGGAGTGTTTTGCGGGTGCAACCGAAATTTTGAAACTGCATGCCGGAGGGTTTACATCAGCTTATCAAAAAGACGAATGGCTGGGCCCCAGCATTGCCGGATGCCAGACCACGAGCCTGATGTACCACGAGGCCGTCAACAATAGCAGTTTGTGTCATTTGTATGCCTGTCGGATGCACGAGGCCGTCGAGACACTGGAAGAGTTGGTGCGAGAGGAACCCGCACAGTTTCTGACGGAACGCGTCGCCTTTAATTTGTGCACTTTATACGAACTGGGGAGCGATGCTGCAGTAGCCACACGCAAAAAGCGGGTCTTGCAGCTGCTGGCCAAACGATTCTTTTTGCATGACATTGGGCCCGAAAGCTTCCGAGTAACATAACATCTCATAATAATAATGATAATAATAGTATTTTACAATATTAGTTTTTGGAGTTTATAGCACCCAGCACTAGCTGTGGGGTGATAAATGAATCGTTCTTGTTATCGTCGCCATGCTGTAAGTAATGTTCCAAGGCTTTGATCTTGGAGTCGTTACAAACAGCAATCAGTTCGGCGCCGGTGTATCCCTCTGTCAGGCTGGCAACCTTGGCTGCCAATTGGCTCTTTGTTGAAAATTCGTCCTCCCCATTTGCATCGTAAGCGGCATTGGCCAGCTCGGTTTCGACGATTCGTTTGCGGCCTGCAAGATCGGGATTTCCCAGCCAAATGGTTCTCTCTAAACGTCCAGGCCGGCGTAAAGCGGGATCGATCCACTCTGGATCGTGGGTAATCCCAATAATCGCCATTGTCGATCCACCACTAGCATTGTGGTCGACGCCATCGAGTTCCGTCAGTAGATGTCGATAACAATCGATCCATGGTTCCTTCCGTCGTAGTTATCGTTGCCACGGACCTGGGCAATCGTTTCGATCCCATCCAAGATTACAATGCAGGGTGTTGCAGGCCCTGGCACTCACAAAGAGCTTGTGCAAATGCCCGCTCGGAGCCTCCGAACCTCCTTGTGGATGAGGGACTGTGCAGCTCACGTCCAGCAATTTCACCTGGGGATCGATCGGAGGAAGCCTACGGACGCACAAAATTCTGCCAGTGCCGACTTTCCGGTGCCCGGAGCCGATGCCAAGCAACACTCCCACCGCAAAAGGCCTTTTTGGAGGAATTGCCCACCCTTGTAATACAAGAGCTTGTCGATTTCGGAACTCTGGCAGACGGGCAGAACAATCAAATCGCCGCAAATCTTCCCACGCGTCGATAGCACACTTTCCAAACAGCGGTAGGTCATTGGCAGCCTGTTGGGGATTCTGAATGGGATATTTCTTGCTCAAATCCTTGGCCGAAAGAACCCTCATGTCAACAAAGTCCGGCATTCACGCCATTCTTGAGGGATTCGGGCGTCGACGATTGCAATTTTTCCTTGAGACAGGCAAGAAAGTCCATGGAACTGGAGTTGATTGCAGCGAGTGCTGCCTCCCGGCAGTGATGGGCAATCTCGGCCCGCGACAAACCCAATGTGTAATCCGCAAAGCTTTCGACAGCACTGCTATTGATGTAATTGCTAATGATGCTTGTTCGTTCTTCCTTGTTGGGTGGCAACAATGGAAGTATAGTGTCGAATCGATCCATGGCCTTGTAATCTTCTTTGGACGAGCAAATCAAAAGCATTTTTCCTCCGCTGTTACCATAATTTCGTTGAATGCAATCTAGTAAGGAAAAGAAGAGAGAACGCAACCGAGCTCTCGAATGGGGTTCCGAATTGTTGTCTATAGCTGTTGTGGCCGAGTGTTGTTCGATTGGACCGCAAATGGAATCAATATCGTCCAATAGCAATAGGCAGTTTCCTTCAAAAGTTTTGGCATAGGTCATGATGGATATCAATATATCTTCTGCAGCACCCACCGTGGATCCAATCGCGTCGAAGGCGAGGTTTGGATGAAGGACTTGGATGTCCAAATCCAAAGCATGCTTTGAGAGTTGACCGAAAAGATGGGACTTTCCAGACCCCTCGGGCCCCACCACCAAAATGGACAAGACTCGGGATGAATAGGTGGGTGTTGTAAAAAAGTCCTCAATAATCAGGGGCAATTGCAAAGTAGCACAAACAGAGGTGTCGATTCCTCGCAAGTTTGGTGTCATACATTGTGCAGGTGGTGGATCCAAGAATGTAGCCTCGTGGCAGTCTACCGCGTCATTACTACTCCGCAGTACTACTCCACCGGCAATGGATTCCAGCAAACGGAGAGCTTCTTTCCACGGGCTACGATCGGGATGGATACACTTTCGATTGACTCGCTTGTACACAAGCTGGAGAGTGCTAGTGTCGCTGTTATTGTTGTAGATATCTTGAATGACGTCTTCCAACAAGATTTGTGTTTGGAGCCACGAGAGTTTTTGCCGGCGAATGGCAGCCTCCAGCGCTTTTGCAAGGGGAAGGAGTGGTGTGGACATTGGCAGTTCGGGATGGCTCCGGCTGACGGTTTCGAGTTCTCGACAGGATTCCAGCTGGATCGATATTGACTTTTTGAAAAATGTGGAAACCGCTGGAACAGTTTGTCGTGCTTGGTGAATCGTAGTCTCCATTTGCAAGAGCAGATCGTTTCGTTTGGCAAATTCAACACCCACATTCGACAGCTGGCCGGAAGAAATCATCAATTCCTTGAGATTATTCGAAAGACGAATCCAGGGATCTTCGTTAGCATCATCATTATCATCGTTGGACGACAAAATCCCAGAGTGCTCCAGCACCGTCGACAGGGAATCAATAATCTCATCGGCAATATCCTCTGGGCTCTTTTGCCGTTGTTTGGGTTTCGGCATTCTTATCTACTGTAGATTGCTTCGCTCTTAAGCCAATCCAAACATGTCAGTCATTCGGTGTAATGAGAAGCAGGTCCATGATCCTGGTTGGGGACGAAGTAAGAATTGGAAGATGATAATGAAAGAAAAAAATAATTTCAACCCATCAAAATTATTTTACTGGTGTGAACTTTTTCGGATTGCCGAGATGATTGTCCATTGTTCGATTCGTTCGATTCAGACCTTGATTTGCACGTACGCATCAGTACGTACATTGTTTACGCACGAGTTCACCAACGATTGATTCGAGAGTCCGTTCGATCTTTTCACCATCCATTTTTTCCTGATCGTTGAGATTCCATCAACTCACAACGACGATCATGTCATACTCCACCATGAAAGGAAGCTGGACATCATAATCGTCCTCATTATCATCCATCCAACATCGTCTTGTCCATTGGAGCAAGCTTTGGTGGAGGTGATTGACCATGTAACGTGTGTAAGTCACTTTTTGTGTTTCTTGTTGATTTTCTTTTGAACCCCATTTTTTCATTGCATCTGCCATGGAAAGCAGCGAAAGCTGCTTTTTGTTTACAGTGGCGGGTGTCCAGACAATTTTGGGAGATTGCCTCGTGTTAGATGCAGGCTCTGGCGTTTTGCCAGAACGCATCGTTTGAGCACATTCGATTTCGCCGTCCTTAAGGCTGGTTTCAAGATTCCGCTTGCGGAATCGGAACGTACTTGTTGCTTCTTTCATTGAAATCATACGAGTCATAACGGCGATACATTTCTTGAATACTATTTCAAATTTGCTAACAACGTTCTTTTTGTTATCGAAATGAATGCATTTACAGATGGATCGCGCCAGAACAAACTTTTGAGCGTAGCGCAAGTGATGGTTGATTTGCATGTTTTTCGTGAGATTCTTCAAGTTTAATGTTTCGGAGCTGGGCACCCTAGTTTCACCAGCAGCTTTCAATTGGATTGCCACCTTTTCGCAAGACTGTCGTACCATACGGCGGAAATCCTTCGACACGAGCTGGTGATGAAAGTTGTGAAGCGCCTGGGTGGCACAATGTTGCCACAGACACATGTTGTATCTGTTGTTTGAAACTCCTGTTTGACACTGGCGCGTCCCAAGTTTGACCGGCAACTTGACGACTTTTTTACTTGCTTCTCACAAGACTTTTCTGTGAAGCGGCACCGTTGGGTGAGCTGGTATTAAAGTTGTGGAGCGACTGGTCGAACTTGGTAGATGCTCCTCCTCTCTGCATACAAATCTGTTTGACACTGTTAGAATTATAAAACTCCATTAACCATGAAGAAACATGGTGAATGGAGTATTGTACTTCAAACATACACTTCCATCCAGGTTTCATCGAAATCTTAACTTTGATAGCGTTTGGATAGAGGAAATAGCGATCTGTTTGTTCTGCTGCTCATGAGCTCGTCGTCGTCCTGTTTGTTCCTCCTCTCTTTCGAAACTGTAGCATAGTAATTTCTTAGCTGCTAGTTTTAACCGAAACCCAATATAGTTCTCTATTTGATTCAAGTCGCCATTCTACTATTCGATCTACTATATTTCAGTATTGCAACTAGAAGTAGCTTTGTGCCTCTTTAAGATTAGAGTAAGTGGACAACATGATCTATGCATCGAGAAACCACCAAAATGTGTACAGTTTGTACTGAAAAAGTTTTTCAAAGCGCTTTTTTGGTTCGCGCGAAGGACGGACGTTCCTGCTGGGCCAACGATTTTTAGTGGATTGCTCGTACTAAAATTATTTTGAGGTTTTCTTCGTTCATTCCGAGATGATCAAAAATCCTATCTGTCCACCAAAAAGCCAAATCGAATCGACACACTCTTGTTTTGTGGGAGCAATTTCCATACAATAGTATTGCGACAAAGGTCTAGCTATTTCATCTCTTACTACAGAAAAACTCGACCATGGCCAAAAAAGGAGAGACCCCGAGTCTTGCACCGGCAGATTCCGAATCCGAGGAAGACAGCGTCTATGATTCGGATATTCCTTACTACGAAGATGACGACGACGAAGAGGATGACGAAAATAGCGGTGGTGATGACGATGACGAGGAAAGCGAGGAAGAATTCGAAGACCAGGGATCCTCGGATGAAGACGAAGATGTCTTGGAAAAACAACAAGAAGACGATGAATCCGAAGACGGCATGGACAAGGTCGAAGGCATGTCCAGGGCCTACGAAACTATTCCCCGAAACTGGGACGCTGCCGGAAAGCGATCCTTCAACGGAGAAGTCGCGAATCCCGCAAGTGCGCAATGGATGCACACGGACTGATCTTTCCTCGGACGACGAAGACGAAGACGGTAGCAACTGAACCGTATTGGACGCGTCCCTCTGCACTGGTACGACTGAGTACGATCACATTGGATACGATGCCCACGGCCAAAAGGTTATCAAGACAGGCCAGTGCCAACAATGGGGATCGAGTGGACCAGGCACTTGGCAAATGCCGACAATGTCGGCAAGGGACGCTTCGTCGTGCACGATGCCTTGAACGACAAGAACGTTCCAGCTCAGTGCCCGCCAACTCGAGCTCATTCGGAGAATCCAGGGAGGTGCCTACGCACATCCCGAATTCGATGGAAACTGCCGAGTACTATTGATTATTTCAGTGGAGTAGACCCCGAACAGTCGGGAATCAACTCCAATCGAACTCTGCCCAAATCCAAATTCCAACCCAGTAAGTGGGACAAGATGCAGGTCGACGAGCTCCTTCGAAAGCTCGAAAAGGGTGACATCAACATGGATTATCTGACGGGAAAGATCCGGGACATGAACGATGCCCACCCCAAAAACAAGAACAAGGACGCTCCGTACATGATGTGGAAGGGTGGCGAGGAAGACGAGCTAAACATGAAAAAGGGTCCCCAGCACATTGCGGCACCCAAGCTTCCACCTCCTGGGCACGCCGAGTCCTACATTCCACCGGACGAATACTTGCCGACAGAAGAAGAAAAGAAAGAATGGGCAGAAATGGAAGTCAAGGACCGTCCACACGGTTTGCTGGTTCCCAAGAAATTTCCCAACTTGCGCAGCGTGGGAGCCTACGAGCATTCTGTCCGCGAAACCTTTGAGCGCTGTTTGGATCTCTATTTGTGTCCTCGCCAAATGAAGCGTCGTCTGAACATTGATCCCGAGAGTCTCGTTCCGAAACTCCCCAAGGCTTCGGATTTGAGACCCTTCCCCACTGCCAAGTGCATCGAATATAAGACTCCCTACGAGGGCGATGTGCCGCCCATGGTGAGATGCACCGCCGTAAGCCCTGACGGGCAATTCATGGCCAGTGGTGCCACGGATGGCTTTGTGCGATTGTGGGAAGTCGAAACAGGACGTCTGCTGCGAAGCTGGGATTTGTCCAAACTTGCTGTCTCTGCCGATCCAGAGGCTTCCAGCGATGACAAGCCCAAGCCAGTGGTAGCATTGGCCTGGAATCCCAACCGCGCACACCACTGTCTTTTGGCAGCTGCAGGAAAGTGTGCTGTGGTGATTGCCACAGGAACCGGAGGGACAGAAACATGCCGAAATGACCCAGGCTCTCTTGTATTCGGCCAAAAAAGGAGGCAATGTCAGCTCCACAAAGGCCTCCAAGGCTGTTCAGTGGTTGTCCTCTGTCAGCAAGGAAAAACCCGTCTGCGCCTTTGCCACATCTTCTGGACCAATTTGCTCACTCAGAACCAAGTCCGAAGTGGCCAAAGCTTCGGATGGCACGCCAAGGGAGACTACTTTGTTACCATTTCTCCGAAAGCTGGATCCCAAGCGGTTCTCATTCACCAGCTTTCCAAGGGAAACTCGCAACAGCCCTTTTCCAAGGCCAAGGGCGAGGTTCAGACCGCCTGCTTCCATCCCAACAAGCCCTTTTTGTTTGTGGCCAACCAGCAGCACATTCGCATTTACCATTTGGTCAAGCAGGCCATGGTCAAGCGTCTCATTTCGGGTTGCCGATGGATTTCGTCCCTGGACATTCATTCCTCGGGAGATCACTTGATTGTCGGAAGTCTCGATCGCCGAATGGTCTGGTTCGATTTGGATTTGAGTCACACACCCTACAAGACTCTCAAATACCACGAACGAGCCGTCCGAAAGGTCGAATACCACAACCGATACCCCCTCATGGCGAGTGCTTCCGACGACGGGGCCGTTCACGTCTTTCACAGCATGGTGTATTCGGATCTGATGCGAAATCCCCTCATTGTTCCCGTCAAGATTTTGCGGGGGCACGAGATTGTCAACAAACATGGGGTTCTGACGCTGAGCTTTCATCCCACCCAGCCATGGATCTTCACGGCGGGTGCGGACGGTCGCATCTTTTTGTATCAAGACATTTAAAAACAAAATGGATTTCATCGACTCAATCCATGGATGGATTCCATCTTGGAGTGGAAAAGCTATTTAGTAGAACGAACTGCTAACACACAATTAAAACACATAACACTGTGTAGTACTGTAGATGAAAAAGAAACATCACTGAAGTTATCATTACTTGGACTAGTGGAAAACTAGAGACGTGAACCGTTCATTCAAAGTATACTAAAGATCCCTCGAGTACAAACAAAGCTTTTATCGAAGAGCATAACGCCAGCTTTTATTTCCTTCGATAGCAAATTGGTCTAGCATCAATGAACACGCACGAGCAGCATGAATGCTAGTGGCAGGATTCATTTTGATGGAAGAAGGAAATACTATCCCCCTTTCACTATTATAACAAAACAATTGAAACCATAGGTTATTCTTCACCCAAATGACTCTCATTAGAACTAAACTAACATATATAGTCGCAATATAGGGTGGTGCTCTCATTGCTCCCCTGTTCCTCTAGAGTGGCACTAGAGAATCCGACAGAATTCCATACACCTCAGAACGGATTTGTGAGAGCAAATTGATCCCAAATCGGCGGCTTCTGGTTCGGGTCATTTTCATTCTTGGTTCAACCGTTTCAAGACCTCGTGAGTATTCTTTTTCTTGATTGATTCGACTCCACGTATGGTGTACCGTGTCAACATCGAACAAAAAGAACAAACGTTTAACGCTCCGAATAACGATCGATTGAGTCGTACATACCGTGTTAGGTACCAAACATAGGCTTCGCGTCGTATTGGCTCTGAAAATTATTAACCTGGCCGGCTTGATTGTAGTCGTGGCAATGCTAGAACTTCTGCCGTTAGCGATTGCGGCGATTTACGATTGCCCCATAAGTAGATGGTATTTAATTCCTATCACCTTCCCAAGAAGAATTTTGGTGATGCTCGGATGACTCCTTTGATGTCAAAACAGAATTTATGAATTTTCGTCTTTTTTCGATTGAAAGTGATTTCTACGTGATTCCTACAGAGTCATCTACTGGCTAACGTCAGGAAAAGAACTTTTTTCTTGACAGATTGCAACCAAAATTCACGGAACACTTATATCACTTGCTGGCAGCACTGCAGAGCCTATTCGATACTACTGCACTGCTACATTATCGTGCAATTCCTAGCGATTCGTTGGGAAACAAGATACCTCGTCAGGCATTGTTGCGATTTTCGGTGCACCCATATATCTTTCTTTGGTGTCTTGAAAAAGGTATGTAAAAGACAATGATGCCTACCGTTGTTTGATCCGTCATGGTTGTTGTGATTGAAGTGCTTGTTGTTGAGATGGTCATTATAGAATTGTCGTAGACAAGGATTATTCATAAATTCATTCTTACATCTTCATTTCCATTTTGTTCTCTTCAGAAAAGACAATATCGCCAATTCTGTTGATTCGAACAACGGCAGTCCTTTAATGTTTCTTTCATCCTTCCGTCTGCTTCTATGTTTGATCCTCTTGGCATTTGCGCAAGCAACTTCGAATTTTATACGCGGAGAACGAATTGTACCCGCGTCTCGGAACAATGATAGAAAGACATCCAGCAGCAATAGGAATACTGCTGGCAATATGAACAACGGGAGCAGACCGTCTGCAAGACATTTTAGAATACCAGGCCGCCAAGATGGTCACGGGAAGCCAGCCAACGCGCAAAAAGCGATAGGCAGGCATTGTACAAACCATTTGTACTGTTACATTGCATTCAACTGTTGTACATTTTACGATCCATTGGGCACTACACAAACTCTCTGGACTGCATACACACACGGAACTCGGTGCAGTTCTTGCAGCATCTTGCATGCATGCATGGCACACTATTCCTTTCTCTCTCTCTCTCGTTCGATACTCTTTCGATCGACCAAGACCGTTTCACATTTGTGATCGTTCGTCTCGGAACAAAGAGGCATTTCTTTTTCTTCTTTGGAAATTTATATCCTTTTTTTAATTTTTTTAAAGATTTTTTTTAACAACCCATTTCAGTAGAGGTGCAATAGATAGAATCACTACAAGATTGTACAGTTCGGTGTGCTCTGGGTGGAGTATGCGTTCCGTGTGTGTGATCTTTCTGTTACAAAGATGCAGCAAACGATAGACGATGGTTTGCCTTCTTTTCCGCCACGAATGAATCCTCCATGTGCGCTGGCTTAGGCGTTCTAGCAATTGAAAGACTAGATCATTCTAGTTTGCTTTCATTACTGGTATGGAGCTATTGCAAAATATCCCAATGACCGCAGCATTGGAAATGCTGCTCTAGGATGTTGTTAATTTTCCCAGTATCCTGAAATGGATTCGCACAACTGTTTCAACAATGACGCTAACAGGAATGTCGCAAAGCGATGGTACGAACCATGAACGATCGAGACGACCACAGAGGTATGCAAGCAGCATCATCGCGGGAGGGCACCATCACAGACCAAAAGGAAGCACATTGGTACGTTTTTCAAAGAGAATAATCTTGAAATATGGTCTTCAAGCCTCAAATCTAGAAAAAGTTCAATTCTATATATGGTCGTTAGCTTTATATTATATACGTTGTAAACCGTCTAGCTGGCAGTCTCTCTCTAGTAGTGTCTCCCTTGGAAGGCTTTCTCTCACGAAACCATAGAACCAAGAGAAACACGAAACCGTCTCACAGCAGCACCCCCAATATTGCCGCTGCAGAAACTGTTGTTGTTTTTATTGTTTTTGTATGCACATTATACGTTTGCCCGTCCCTTACTACCGTCGTAATCGATCGTATCGTTGCTGATGTTCCGTGATGGTGTTGGCGAATTTGTTGCTGTTGGGCTATTGTTGGCAGAAGTTGTCGGCGAGCGCAGCCCGAGTCCGATCCTTTCCGCCCGCGCACGTTCCCGCGTCAGGTGCTGCGACATGGTCAAAAACAATCCCGCAATAAAGGTCATGGCAATACCCAGGGAAGATTTCTTTTCGGTCCTCCGTCAGAATGGGAAAGTGTATTGGGCATCCAGCATAGTTGTCCACATATTCTCTAGCTCCCTTTCGCAAGACGTTCGTCGGGAGGACGGAGCTGGCGGTGGAGGATTCGTCCAGTGACTTTGTTGCTGGATTGTTATTGTAGTGCTTTTGATTCTCCTTGAGGACAGCAGTGCGTAAGATACCCCGCAACGTCTCCCCCACTCAAAAAGAGCGCACATGGATCGCTGCTGCTCCGAATGGCACTCTCCTCTAGAAACCGCAGCAGGACAGGATCTGCCCTGGCATCGCCCATGGTGGCTGTTGTGGTGGCCTGGATCGACTGGATCTTTTGCAGAAATTCATTATATTGTCCCATGAATTCGGTTTTGGATTTTTCCTTGTTCTTGCTGCTTCGGTACTTTTGGAGTTTCGACTTGACCCTCTCGCTGGTGATTGTTTCCACCTTTTGGTTCATGTTCTCCAGTATGATAGCCGGGGATGCGTGCTTGAGTCCAATTTCAAATATGGACGAGACAAAGTCCCGATGCTCTTCCTCGGTCCATGATTGATCGTTGGTGTCAAAGACAAAGCCGTGTTCCGTCCGCCTCGTTTTGGCAAGCGGCTCTCCATACGAAGAATGGAGTTCGTCTTGTTGTTCTTCTTGTAGGGGTTTCCGTTTCGTTCCGCTGATCATCTCTTGGTTGTTTGACATGCTTTATGTGCTGTAGGGCCCTTTGTATCCATGTGACTAGTTAATATCACTGGTATTCTCGATTGAAACTGCCGATCTCTCTTTGGCACTTCGAATGGACTAAGAAACAACTTTTTTGTGTCACGGTGGAATCTACATGAATCTTCGTTTTCTTCACGTATTTGTTGTGTGTATGGTGGTATTTCTACATCGGTTTCTTCATTCTTTTGCGTTTTGCGCCTTTGTGTGTGATGCCAAACACGTGAATTATTGATTCACAACAAAACCTACTTCTACACGTACCTTCCTTTGGTTCCTCACACGCGACCAAACCGATTAAAACTTACGACCAACACGATTAAAATCGCCACAACGACGACCACCCAAACTATCGGATTTGAATTTGTGGGGGAAAAAATTCGAGGTTTTCATTCGAGAAAGATAGACGGCCAGACATGAGACAGTTGACGATGTGAAACAACATTCACAATTCGATGCGACATGCCAAATTGGAAATAGAACAAAACCCAAAACTTGGATAGCGTCAATTGACAACTATCGACTGTCCACTGCAAACCAACAAGATAAGACTCCAGAGATCTCTGACTAAGAGTTGACGATACAATGGCGTCGTCTCGAAAGCGTTCCTACAATCAAACCAGCGGTTCCGAAAACGAGGCGATTCGGGAAAACGAGACAAAGAATGTCGAGTCAACAACCACTGAAAAGGACTCCTTCGGAGAAACCCCCCGAAGGCAAGAAGCAAAAGAAACAATCAAAACAAAAAGAAGTAGATAGCCCAGCTTCCGATTCATCGAAGAAAAAGAAAAAGCCACTTGCCGGTATGACCATTTCCGTGTCGACTTTGAGCGACAACACCAAATCGAATCAAGGCGAATCCTCTTCCTACAACGACGTATGTTCCTTGTGCAAGGAACTTGGCGCTAATGTGATCGATCTCGTGTGTAAACGGGTGAATCTTTTGGTGTGTTCCGAGGCGGCCATCAAACAGGCTACCCAGCGAGTTCGAAAGGCCATCAAGCGCAACAAACCACTCGTATCAGTGGAATGGCTGGAGCGCTGTAAGGAAGAAAGCCGCAAGATTGACCTGGAAGAGTACCGGCTTGACGATAAGGCCCGAGAAGCGATTCAAAAGCGGGAGAACCGTCTGCAGACTGCTGCAGAAGCTGCAAAAGCCAATAACACCGATGACGATATAGAAGCCCTTCCCGACTCGGGATGGACAGAACCTCAGGATCTAGGCTGCTGTTGTGTGTGCCACGAGAACGGCACGGAGGCAGATTGCCCTTGGTGCAAAGACAGCCCATGCAATCCAAACAAATAGAGCATAGCAAAAAGATAGATTATAATACTATAATTATAGATAAAGAGAACTACAAAAGACAATGTCACGCTTCAGCAGCTTGCTGCCCTCTTCGAACTTGGCTTCTAGCTCGTGATCACCAATGGCCTTGGCGGCGCTCGTGATCTGCCGGACAAGTTCTTCCAGTCGACGAAGCGTTCGGATAGTGGTTCCTTCAAAGGAACCCGTGAGCTTTTGGACGTCCAGAAACTTGACGCCCTTGCACCAGGCAAAGACGGCTTCCATCCTGTAGGTAGTTTGAAAAATAGAATATTGTGTGAGTAATCGAAAAAAGTCCAAAGTTTGGTTCAATGGCCAGAAAAAGATCACCAGAGAATGCTCAGAGAGTATGGTCGCTTATCAAATTCATCAACGTATTTAGGGTTGCCCCGCGATGCAAATCGACGAGCTCAGTCACTAAAAGCAACCCGGCTCAAGAAGATTCGCCGAAGCAACAAGAATTTTCGTAATCATCGCATTCCGATTGGAGTCATTTTTGGCTTTGTTCAAATATTGAAAACTTACATTGCAGGATTGAATCGGTTCAGGAATTCGTCTTCGTCTACGTCTAAATTGCATGATATCTGCATCTGAGCTACGGTCTTTGCGATCTCTTGCAGCTTGTGGAAGGGATTTACGAGAAAGCTCTGTAAACCCTTAGTGGGTTCGTCGTCCTTGACAGGTTCCCCAAACGTCATGGTGGACAGGAGTGCCACGCTTTGCTCTACCGTCAAGGATTTGAAGACTCCCGTAAAAATCAATTCCGTCACCACCAGCTCGTCGGCCGTGTTGATTTCACACGCCGTCCTTCCCTTGGTTTGAATGACGCCATTGGCATCCACGTGCCCGAGCTTTTTCAGGACACGCTTCATTTTCTTGAGATCATCCTTCATTGCCATAGTTTGGAAACTCCTCGCTTCATCCTTCAACAATCTCGCTCTCTCCTTCAAATCCATTTGCTTTTCGTACGCTTGCACCAAGCGCACACGATCTTCTGACGAAAACTCGGCAGCCAGTTTGTGAGCTGCAAGCCTCTTGGAGAGGGCATCTGCTCGCTGCATCATGGTAGTGAAATTTTCATCGCGAATCTTGAGGTCTTTGACTGGATCCAGCAGGGGTACTCCATCGGGGAAGCGTTTCTTCACTTCCTTCACGGCCATGGCTACTTTCTTTCGAGCCTCTGGCGAATGCACGGCTTTAGGGATAAAAATGCGGACAGCCGATACCCTCTCAATGTTCTCCAAATCGATGGTAAACACACGCATGGATACGAGTTTCTCGTCATCGTCTTCTTTTGCTGGCCGGCAAGTCTTGGCCGTCCCTCTCCACAATAGTGGGGCATTCGAAGCATCTTCGTCCATGCCCTTGGTTGCCGAGTCAAAATGTCGCTCGACACACGGAAGAAGAACTTCCAAGGTAAAGGTTGGAAGATTCGACTGGGATGCGAGCTTGCCCGCTTCTCCTCCCGATCCCGAGCCACCCCGTTTCTTGAAGGAAGTCAAAACACCCCAGCCAAATTGATCCCCATCGATGGTGACATCGAGAAAGCGCCCCGGCACCTGCAAAAACTTGACAATGTATTCGGGTTTTCGTGCAATGCTCGCTACCTTGGACTTGGTGAGCAAGAGTTGTTGGTCCATCTTGTAGTATTCCTTGGCTAATTCGGCTTCTTCGGAGGATCCCAAATCCAGACTTTCGGCCTCTTGCAAAAGATCATCGGCCTGAGCAATGAGTGCCGGAGCATCTTTTTCGCGTTGGAATTGGTGGAAGGATGCCCGCAACAAGTATTCTGGCTCGACATCTTCTACCCTCATGAGATTCAGCAACATATTGTATGAAATGCGATAGCTCGAATTCAGTGGGTCCGGGTCACCATAGAGGATACCTTTGCATATGGCAGGTTCCATCTTTTCGTCGAGCATCTGAATGACCAAACCCCTGTCATCTTTTCCTCTTCTACCGGCACGTCCAGACATCTGGATGTATTCGCCCGATGTTACCCATCGAAAGTCGTGTCCATCGAATTTTCGAGTGTTGGTAAAGACCACCGTCTTGGCAGGCATATTGATACCAATGGAAAAGGTTTCCGTCGCAAACAAGGCCTTGATGAGACCCTCCGCAAACAAGATTTCCACCACTTCTTTGAGAATGGGCAAGAGTCCACCGTGGTGGACACCAATTCCTCGCTTCAACAGAGGCAAGAGGGCTAATACCTGGGGCAGTTTTTGGTCGTCTTCTCCGAGGGAATCAATTGCGTTGGTATAGACCTGTGAGATGAGATCCTTTTCGACATCGTCTGTATAATCCTCCTGGTTCAATGCCAGGGCATACTTTTCGCAATCCTTTTTCGAAAAGGAAAAAATGATCACCGGATTGAGGTTGCGGGTCATGATGAGCTTGATGATTCGCTGGAGGCCATTCATTTGGTCTCCCTTTCCGCCCTTCTTGGGTGTGCGCTTGCGCTTTTTGCCGTTTCCACTCGACAAGAGGGCGTCCGCCGAAGCGACATCGACGCTGGAAGACTGCAAGCTGGCCATGGCCTTTTGGAAATTGGCCTCGCGGAACTTTCCGCGCTCGTCCACCACCAGATGCAAACCGTCTCCCGCCTGCGGAAAAATGTAGTGCTGCAGGGGTGTGGGACGATAGTTGGTGTATACGACGTGACAGGGCTGGTGATGGATTTCACAAATCCAATCGGCAAACTGTGAGGCATTGGGAATGGTGGCCGACAAAAAGACAAATCGGACCCGGTGGGGCAACAAAATGATGGACTCCTCCCACACGACTCCACGCTCGGAATCTCGCATGTAATGGACTTCATCGTAAATCACCCATGCGACTTCTCTCATGAGTTCGGAACCTCTGTAGAGCATGCTTCTAAGAATCTCCGTGGTCATGACCAAACATGTCGCCGTGGGATCTAAAATGAAAACATATGCAAATTGCAATAACAAACGTGAGACCACTGTATACATAGAACAATCGAAACACAACACGTTGATACTACTTTCAACAAAATACTTACTGATGGTGATATCTCCCGTCATCAATCCAACATCCCCGAATTCTTCCTGGAGGTCGCGGAATTTCTGGTTGCTCAGAGCCTTGATGGGAGACGTGTAGACGACACGCTGTCCGTTGTTTAGCGCCTTGGCAATCGCGTATTCGGCCACGGCCGTCTTTCCGGCAGACGTGTGGGCGGCCACCAGCACGGACTCTTCGTTTTCGATATAGCCCACGGCCTGGGCCTGAAAGGGATCCAGCGTAAACGCGTATTCCTTGGCGGGTTTGTCGCTCTTTTTTGGCTTGGGCAATTCCATGCCCTCGGGCAAATTCTTGGGATAGGCGCTGTAACTTCTCACAGACTTGTCGTGGGAGGTTCCCGTGTTGACTTCTTCCTTGGCGGCGTGTTGTTCGGCCTCCTGCGTCTGTTTCTTCTTCTTTTCGTCGACCAGTACTTCCGTCTTTTCATCCCTCAAATGGGACGTTGTGGGTGCGTACATGATGCTGTTGAAAAGTTTTGTAGCGTCTGCCTCTTTCGATTTGGTGGAATCATCTTTAGTTTCCATGGTTTCGTCGATGTCATCTCCGCCATCATTGTCGTCGATTGCGTCAATTGGGTCCTCGTCCGACTCTTCTACTTCTTCCTCATCGTCATCGCCGTCAATGGCTCCAAAGATATCGTCGACTTCATCTTCGTCTGACATGGTTGGATATACAATATTGTTTCGAATTCACTGGTGTGTGGCTTCCAATACAGCCGAGAAGGAGATAGTACAAGTTGATGCAAATGGGATCCCAATAGGTTTCTTCTTTTACTTCACTATTTCAGAGTTTTTCAGTCGAAAAAAAGGAAAAAGGAAAAAATTGGAATCAATCGTTGATGTTGGTGAGAAGTCGTCGGAGGTGCAGGAAGAAGGGCAGACGTTTTATATGTTACTATGCTTTATACCTATTACACTACTATCAGAAGCATCGCCGTTTTTTCTTCCTCCTTTTTTCTCCCTAACGGCTTGTGGCGAATTTTCTCGTAGAGAACACAAGACACCCAGATTTTTTGAATCTTACGAACATGACGAACAATTGCCATCTGACTGACACCATCCTAAATGCGTGACCACATCACCCTTCTAACTAAATTTACGTGCAATTTCCAAAATCCGCGAACCAAATCGTCTCGAGACAAAAATAATGTCGTTGTTGGAATTGGGAGAGTGTCTGACACCAAGACGTCCTCATTGCAATTGCTGAAGCATCAGTAACAACACAAACGAGGTCGACAATCGAGAAAAGCAGCAACAGCAGCATGGGCGATTGTTTCCAGTTTTTCAAGCATGTCCTCGTTGGCGGCACACCGAGAACATTAGAGGAGGAGCAGAACCACGACAGGCCGAAACCACTTCCTACCAAACGAACACGATGTGCCAGCGTCTTTTTGAGGGGCTGTGAGACCGATGACGAACACAAGTTTCGAAAAAAGCTAATGATCGATCTGTTGAGGCCGCTTCACGGACAAGAGGGATTGGAGGCCTGCGGATTGGAATATCGATCGGTGACCATTGGCGAAGACGGAAAGCTGGTGGAAGATGCGACGCAAGATGAGTCTTCGATTCACAATTACCATATCGAAGAGAAAAAGGAGGAGAATCTCCTGTTTCGTCTGTCCGAGCGCGAGCGATTCACCATGTCGACACGACGCAACCAAAAACCACCACCTCTCATAAAGCACATGCGCATGACACGACTCTTTCACACCGAATCCAATACCATGATTACGATTGACAATCGCAAAGAATTCATTGCCGACGGGGCCATGTACGACATTGTCTGCCGGCTTGCCATGGAATATTCCCAGGATATCATGGTACGAGACGGAGAACTGGAATGGGTCACGATTGAAGAAGCGACGGACGAAAAACAGCCCATTCGGGCACTCGTCAGCCGGCGCATTCTGGAAGACGAGAGCAGACTGGACACAGAACCCACTTTGCTAGTGGTAACGGGAAAGGGACACGTCAAGGCGGGCGTCTTTTCGCGGCAGCACTTGCTGGTCACGGGCCTCGAGTGCGGTTCTGCCGTTCAATTTGTGAACGAGGCCAGAGACAGAAACATGAATGTCATGGTTCTGGATCCCAACGCCCACGGGGATCGGTGTGCCATGAAAACCTTTGAAAAATCTTTGGAACAATTATTCAAGAGGTGGGAAACAGCCGAAACAACTGGAGTGCAACAGAAAAATCTCTATGTTTTGTCACACTCGCAATCGGGGGCACAGTTTGTCCGGTATTGGTTGAACAAGGCCGATGCGTATCTTCCCCGAATCGGAGCCATTGCCTTTACCGACTCGACGCACAACATTCAATGGGCCAAACGACAAGAAATAGTTGGATTGGAAGAGCTCTTGGAAGCCGAAAAAACGGTGTATTTCAAGAGAACGGATGGGATTGTGGAGCACATGCTCAAGCCCTTCAAGACGATTGGCAAACCCGTCGACACGGACCAGTTTTGGGAGCACCGCTTTGGCAAAATAATAACAAAATGCGCAGGAACCTCGGAGCACTCGCTGACGAATTGGTTTGCCCGGGACTATATTTGGGAGCACTTTGATTTGTATTTGACTGCTGCCGAAGATGCACAATAATCGCTATAATTCCAACTTTTCCGCTACTCAGAAAATACAATAATCCAGCATACTGTTTACTAATACTACCATGCCAGTAGAAAAAAGAATTCCAAAAAAAGATTGTAATGGTAACTCGATTGTCTATAATTGTACTTTATTTTGTTTGTTATCGCGACCACAGCGTTTGAGATTCTCGGTTGACCTTTTGTTCCATTGCCAGCCTCCAAAAGGCGGGTATCGCGCTGCAGGCCTTTTGTGAAATTTGGAGGCATTTGAGCAACTCCTCCAACGAGGTTCCAGCTCCAATCGTGTGGCTGGCCAATACCTGATCGGGCTTGTTGTGGGGATTCACCATGCATAGCACGGTCGGTTCGGTTTGTTCTTCCGCTTCGCTCGGGTCCAACAGTATTTGGCCATTTTTTGAAACCAGACACGTCGTGGCCACTGGCAAATATAGGAGATCGACGCCCGCGTCCATTAACGCCGCCACCGATGCGTGCAAGAGCGAGGCCAAAAGCGAGCCGTCGCTCTGAATAATCTGCAAGACGATCTCAATCACACACCGGGGAAACAGTGTCGTATCGATGCATGCCGACAGTGTTTGTGTCAAGAATTCCGACAATTCATTTTCCAAATAGTCGCTGTTGTTGCCCAGATTGCCCGACTTTATTACGACCGACACCATGCCCTCCATGCTTTCTTCCAGAGCCGGATTTTGCGGAGCCACGGGCCCGTAGACCGCGCACAAGACGTGCGTCGATCCCGACTTCCACAAGGCACTTCCATCGGGCCTTTGCAAACAGGAGAGCTCGCAGGATAAAGGCCTCAGTGTTGCCGCGCTAGAACGTCCATCGGGTCTTGTCATTCTGTAATTGTTGTTTATGTATTTATTCCTTGTAGTTGATTCCCCCTCGTTCGTTCCTTGGTAGATTATTTATTGGATCTCTGGCTCGATATCAAGTATGGTGTGGTTTTCTTTCTGATCCTTGTTGTCGACTCTAATGCATTCCTTGAGAGAGATTCCGAAAAAGAAATTGGACGGATTTTTTTTTCATTTTTGCGCCCGATTTTGATGATGGTTTTGGTTTCTGTGGATGAACCCATAACACCGTCTGTCCGGCCATCCATTTTCGTTAGAAATTGGGTTATTGCAAAGGAAAACCGCGAGTCTTGCCTCCGCACTGCTGAACAAACCAACGACTGAAAAAAGAAGGTGAAAAAATCAAGCCACAACAACAATCATCCATCATCCATGATTCATTGACGTTGGTTGCGAAGGAGTGAAAGAAGGAAATCATCGAAACAATAGAAACCAATCGAAACTAGTTGACAGCAAGCCTCTTAAATACACTATAACAATGGCAGACGACGAAGATTTCATATCGCTAATGCCCAGCGAGGACGAAGAAGAAGAAGCAACCAACGAGGACGACGAAAACGATGATTCCAACGACGAACGACGACAAGAAACGAGCAAGGAGCCAACAATTGTCCGCAAAACTTTGATCCACGCAACTGGTTTGCCCCCCTGGATGGACGATTACGTGGATCACCGACGGGTGATTCCCATGGTGGCACTCCACAACGAGATTGTCGGCTTTTGCAAGCTCATGGAACCCCGGCCCGACGAAATGAAAATGCGAAACGATTTGGTGGATACATTTACAAAATTGGTCGAGTCGATATTCACTAATTGCAAGGTCGAGGTCTTTGGATCTCAAGTCACGGGGTGAGTTGATTGAATTGAAAGAGTATATGACTTTTGTGCTTGCTTCCTCTTCCAGAGTCTAATGCATTGCATTGCTTTTTGCTTTCTGTAGATTGTGCTTGCCAACCTCCGATATCGACATTGCGATTCAGCTCGACGAGAAGGATATAATACCAACCAATGAGGACAACAAAGATGAAAAGGAGAAATCCAAAAAGAGCAAGAAAGAAAAAAAGATTTCCAAACAGCAGGAATTGGACGACATGAAGAATTGGAACCTGGAACAAACCGATTCTCCATTGCAGAGATTGGCGAAAGGATTGAGAGAAGAGTGGCTCGACGATTTGTCCTATTTGGAGGTTATCGAAAAGACAAGGATTCCCCTGGTAAAATTTACGCATGCTCCCACCAACATTTCGATCGATGTCTGTTTCAACCAAACCAAGGGGCCCCAGGCGGCAGCATTGATGCACCAATACATGGAGGCCCTTTCGCCCATTGCGGCCGCTCGGCCTTTTTGTTGAAAAAATTCATGGCTTCGAGGGGATTGAACCAGCCCTATACGGGAGGCGTGGGGAGCTTTTTGCTGCAAATGATGATTTTGACCTTTTTGCAGCACCGCGAACGGGATGCCTATCACAAGCGGAGGCCGTCCTTCCCAATGCCTGGGAAGCTTGTTGGTGGAATTTTTGGAATTTTATTCGACTGACTTTAACTTTGTATTGGTGGGTGCTTCCGTCAGGTTTGATGGCTTCTTTTTTCCAAAGGGCGCCAAGGATCGAAAGGAAAACTTTTGGCAGCCGGCCCGGCCCTTTTCGATTGCCATGGAAAATCCACTCGATCCGACATTTGACGTCGGGAGTCCGTCCTTTCGGATCGAGATGGTGCAGAGGAGCCTTTGAAGTCGCCTTCAAGACACTCCTGTGCTATACGTCGGAACCCTATCAGCCGACAACGTCCATTTTGGCATCCATATTGCTGCCGTCGGAAGAAATGTGGGAGCGATCCAACCACAAAATTCCAGACTTTTCAAGACGCGATCCACGACAAGGAGGAGGAGAACCGGCACGGAAAAAACAGAGACGGCATAAAAATTTTGTATAATAATACTAGAAAAAGCGAAATTATCAATTTAGTTCAAAGATTAGTTGTCTAGTTTTTGTGGATTGTTGTGTTGTTGTTGTCGTGAAAAACATTTCGTAGTAGCATTGTCGAGTCGATCCGAAAGTCTTTTTCATAGTCCATCCAGGTGTAAAACGCGTGAATACAAGGGTGGTAATATAGCATGCAGTGGATATATACAGTTTTTCAGGATAATAGTCATATAATTCAGGATTACGCGAAGTACAAAAAGAGGCTTGAACACAATGCAATTCACACAAAGCAAAGCATTGTTATTTAAATCAACCGCATCAAACATTGGGTTTTTCTTGGATGGATTCCGATTGTGGTAACAACGACGATCGATTGATACATCATTCTCATTCATTCATTCATTCATGCAGCACAGAGGACAGATGATTCACTCATTCATTCATTCATTCATTTTCAACCATTCGAGTCAAACAGTGGAAGACATCTTCATCATCAAAAACAAAATCGAGCAAGAGTTTTGTTCATACGCATCGCAAGCAACGAAAACGTCCCACTCTTTACGGCATGCCCGGAGGTTTTTGCCACGTTGTCTCCCCCGATCCTCTCGTTGTAATAGTAGGTTTGACCGTCGGGTGCCGTTGCGGTTTTCCACTCCGATTGTACCGGTGGGGCAGCGACCGGTGGAGGAGCTCCCATAGGAAGGTTGCTGCTGTTGATATGAGGGTTGTTGATAGGATTGCTGCTGGGGAGGGACCTCCGTATCCGCCTTCATTCTGACCATACCCTCCTTGTTGTCCGTAGCCTCCCTGTTGTTGCTGATTGTAGCCTCCCTGTTGTCCGTAGCCACCATATTGTTGTTGCTGCTGTTGGTGATAGCCAGCCCTGTTGGTAATCCTCCATAGGCTACTCGTTAAAACAAAAGAAAATGAACATGAGTGAGTATTTGGATCAACCTGATAATTCCAAGTTCAAAGACAAACCAGCACCACTTACAATTATGGCCACCACCACCTCCTCCTGCGTAGGGATGATTTGGACCCGTCTCGATGATTTCGCGCAGCATGTTCTTGGCCATTTCAATGCCTTGCCGTTGTCCACGCAAAGAAATCTCGCAATCTCGACCCTGCGGAACGTCCTGGTTGATTTGAATGTCACAACCCGATCGTTTTTGGAGATCATTGATTGTCACACCCTTGCTTCCAATGATCCTTCCCATGTAATGCTTCGCGGCAAAAAATATCTTCGGTTTCCTGTCCACCGCCTCCGCCATAGGATGGCCCTGGCTGTTGATAGGATTGACCGCCTCCGCCACCACCATAGGGTCCCTGATTACCGCCTCCGCCGCCATAGTGTCCACCACCAGCCACCTCCTCCGTAGGGCTGATCGTAACCACCACCACCACCACCACCATATCCACCACCTCCGGGTTGCATGTTTTGCCCGTTGTTGGGAAGATTGGGATAGGGTGGTCCGGATCCCCAAACACCACCGCGTTGTATTTTGTCGTCCATAAGCATGCTGAGCGATTGCATGGCATCCATGCTAGGATTCGCAACCAAGAACAAAACCATCTCCTTTGCCTTGACAACCGATTGTTCGGTACCAGTCATCGTGACTTGCTTTTGCGAGGCATCCTAATCCGCTCACCCCTCGGTGATCCACTTGAATCTTCGCTTGCGATCGCGACTGGAGTTCACGGATCATCTCTCCACCACGACCAATGATTTTCCCAACCGTGTTCGCGGGGACTACCAGGAATTCGCGCTTTGCTTCTCCCAATGGCAGATCGGCTTCGTTGACATTTTCTTGGCACAGCATGCGGACCAATGTCTTGGCAAAATCAATCGTTTTTCGGGTTCCACGATACGTGATCAATCGAGGCTGACCCGGAGGGACATTCTGATCCACATCGATCCTACACGCCGATCTCGCTTGTAAATCTCGGATCATTTCTCCCCCCTTGCCAATCACTCTTCCAACATAGACGGCAGAGACTTCTCCCTTTTCTTCCAAAACAGCTTCTGGGTCCGGAGTTGCCACTACCGGAGCAGGTTGTCCCCCGGATGGAAGCCCAGGGCGGTAATCCGCCGGGCAACCCCGGAATATCTGAAGTTGACGCTGGAGGTTCGGTTGCTGCATCGGCACTGGTTGCTGGGGCTTCCTCTGTGCTCTCTGTTGCAGTTTCTGTCTTCGGTTCATCGGCAGCTGCAGGAGCTTCGGCCTTTGTTTCTGGCGGAGTTTCTGTAGCAGGAGCTTCTTCAGAACTTTTCGCTACTTTGGAAGGCGGTTCTGAAATGAAAAAAGACAAAGAAACACAATGCTTGAGATAACCGTTTGCATTTCGAGATTGACGAGTCGCTCACTGCAGGAAGACTTTTTTCGGATCTTGAGTCTCTCGGATCGCCAATCACACAAGTGCTTACCTGCGGTTGCGTCTTCTTCATCGGGTCGAGCTCTTTTCTCGACCCCAGCCTGGTTGTCGTCACCAGACATGTTGCGAAATCTAGATGAAAGCCTTGGGTGTATTTACAGTGAGACCTCTTTCAAACTAGGGAGGCGATTATTTCGTTGGACAATTTGTGACACTACTTTGGCGGGCGGTATTTTACCGTGTTTGTCCGTTGTTTCAGCTACGCGCAGTAGCATTTTTATGTACATTTTCGACACATCTCCGACAAAAACGTGAAGGATACTATGGACAATAACCATCTCATTTTCAGAGGCGTCTGTACGACGTACGTATACATAAGGTTTTTCCGTTTCAAAGACTTGTCGAAAAAGATGTTTCGAAAACTCGAACTTGAGAGTAGAGAGAAGCAGAAGTAACTATACTTTTCTATAATCAGTATTAAGACTTTTGTTTGGAATAAGTGCGGCTCTATAGTTAGTAGTACATAGGATTTTACTAGTGTAATTATAAAGTTTTTGCTTCCTACTGACAGCAGAGATCCAGCTTTCGTCGCTCACTAACGCGACATTTTTTCAGCTCGTTTAATCGGAAGATTGATGGGCCTCCAGCACTTGGATTGCTTCATCGATCTTGGCCTTAAGAGCTTCTGGACTTTCCAAAAGATGGAGTAATTCGGAGTTGTCCATTTCCAAAAGCATACCAGTGATCTTTCCGGCAAGGTCGGGTTGCGATTGGTGAATGAGAGGATATAATCGCTCTCCAATCATGTTCTTTTGCATCTCGGGCGAAGCGGATGCCAAAGCACTGGCCGTAAGGGCTCCCTCCGGTGCCATCTGTTGAGGTGGTGGAGGTTGTTGGGCAGGGCCTGGAGGGACTCCAGCATTTCGTGCCTGCTGGTTGAATTTGATTTGTTGGTTTCCCTGGGGTCCTCGTCCTTGCATGGCAGCACCTCGGCCTCGGCCAGGTCCACGTCCCTGCATAGGTCCGCGTCCTCCACGTCCAGGCATGACGCCTCCATAGGGCATGGGGTAATTTCCTCGGCCAGCGGCCATCATGGGGTAGGTACCGGGTCGTCCACCACGTCCTCCAGGTCCCATCATCTGAGGCATAGCCATGGGGTAGGCAGGCTGCATACCGCCTCCGGGGCCTCCTCGCTGCATGTACATGGGCATGCCTGGTCCAGGGTATCCCATTGGGCCTCCCATAGGTCCACGCATCATGCCGGGTTGTCCGGGGCCGGCAGCACGGTTGGCGTGCTGGGCCTCGAGTTGTGCCCGACGGACTTCTCGTCGCTGGGCAAGGGCCACAAAGATGGGCTTGTTGGCAATCAACTTTCCATTCATTTCGTTAACGGCACGAGTGGCCTCTTCGGGAGACGAAAAGCAGACGAATCCGAATCCACGGGAGCGTCCTTCCTTGGCCATGTCCTTCATGACACGGGCAGAGGTGATGGTTCCCATGGCAGCGAATTCGTCGCGAAGGATGTCATCGGTGACACTGTCATCGAGATTCTTGACGTAAAGATTGACTCCCTGGAATTTGGAGATGCGATCCATCTTCTGGGCCTCGAACTTGGCACGCATTTCGCGTTCGCGCTCCGACTTCTTTTGGGCACGTCCGACGTAAAGCTCCTTCTCGACTTCCTCTCCGTCAATGGTGTGGGTGAATTTCTTTCCATTCATGCCTTCGACGGCAGCAGCGGCACCATCGTGTTCCACAAAGTTGACGAAACCAAATCCAAGAGACTCAACCTTGTTCTCTTCCTCTGCTTCTTCCTCCTTGGGCTCTTCCTTGTCGGCATCTCCTTCTTCGCCTTCGGGCTTTTCTTCCTTCTTGGCCTTTTTCTTCTTGCGGATTCCCGTGGAAATAGCAGCGCTGGCGATCTCTCCGAATTGAGAAAATTCCTTCTTGAAGCGCTCATCGTCCCAGTCGAAAGGAATGTTCTTGACGTAGCAGTTGGTGAAATCTTCCTGTCCGGGGCGCTGGTTGCGTCCAATGAAATGTCCAACCTGGACCTCCTGTCCATCAATCAACATACCATCGAGCTTTTCAATAGCAGCGTTGGCGGCTTCGGCAGTCTCGTAGTGAACGTAATCCGTATCCCTTGGATCCGGTAGAGTCACGGTCGCAGACGACCTTACAGGAAAGAATGTTTCCAAACAAAGAAAAGGTATCGTACAACTGCTTGTTGTCAATCGACTCGTGAGGTTCTTGACAAAGATGTTTCCGACACCCGAACGACGAAGCGAAGGATCACGCTGACTCCACATGATACGGCAGGGTTTGTTCTTGATCATGGAAAAGTTCATGGTATCCAAAGCACGCTCGGCATCGCTCATCTGATGGTAGTTGACATAGGCGTAACCAAGAGAACGACGAGTGACAGCGTCACGGCACACACGGATCGAAGCAACGGGTCCAACGGCGTTGAAAATCTCAAACAAGAGACCCTCGTTGGCATCGGGAGCCAAATCACCAACATACAACGACGCCGAGTGGAAGGGAGCCGGTCCCTCGCCGGAAGGACCAGCAGGGGCAGGTGGGGCAGCAGCGGCCTCGGGGGCGGGAGCAGGGGCTCCTTCGGTTTGGGTAGCAGCAGACATGGTAAGTTTTTTTTTATTTTTTTTTCTGACCCGAAGATGTGCCGTAGACAAGTGTGAGCAAAACCAAAAAGTTGCAAAATAGAGTCCAGAGAAGAAAAAAGGTAGGTAAGAAAGGCTGTCGGAGCGTGGAAGTATTTTTGAGGTCGAAAAAAAAGTGATCGACCCGAAAATTCAGACACGCATTGTCTCATTTTTTGTGAGAAAGTTTTTGGAAGATTCCGGATTCCCTTATCAAAACGCGCGGGAGTGCGTGGAATCTTGCTTTGGAATAGTAGGGAGGTAACCGGAAACCACAACCATCTTTTGTCGTTGTTCGATGCATTGCCGTCCAGAGACCTCCCGACGTCGACCAAGGCTCCCATCAACCAAATCTTCCACAACCTTGACTACCAATGCATTGATGTATCAAGATGTTACTGAGGTGAAGTATTCGTAGGTTACGTACTTTTTTTTCTTTCTGGTCCTTTCAACGATATTACTCGAAAGAAGGCGCTTTTTTATTTTGTTGTGCGTGATTACACGGTATGTTTCACAAACGGAACGCTATTTTCGCCAAGCAAGTTTGGAAATTTTCACAAAAAATTTTTCTCGCATTGCGATTGTCCACGATCGTGAGCATTTCGTTGGTTCTCAACTACTCCGCATGCCAATCGGGCATGAGCCGATGGATGCGGGGATGGCCGGGATTTTTTCGAGGTTTTTCAACGACATCCCGTTCTTATCCACGTGGCACGCGCGGGAACCAACGTTTTTTTTTTGCGATTGGTCAAGGTGCGATGAGCTATGCATCGTATCTACTATGCCTATTAGTACGGTCCATGACGCAGAGGTGAGCAGGATCATATTATATTTTTACTATTTTTCAAAACATACTTCTACCATACTATTGTATATCAAAACTGTATACGAATACTCTAGATTCGGTCGGAAACAATATATGTCTCCATGAGTTATAATGTTAACTTGTAATAATGCATTGTCCTCCATCGTTGTTTTCTGGTGACGAGGGTACAGCAGCAGCAGCAAGAGCAGCTGGAGAGGTGAGAATCCCCATACCTCCTCTCCTGCGGCTGTTGCAACGCACAACAAGCACCAAAGAACAAGCTATCAATGACGAATCTTATTATCCTATTAGGGGGGTCACTTGTTGATCCAATGCCTAAAGGAAAAAATTTCGTGTCGATTCTTTTGGTTTTGATTCATAGTATTGGTCGTCGTCGTTGTCTTTTTGAGGCTGTTCTTGAACAAGAGTGTAAGCATCGACTTTTTGAGAGCTCCACAACAGATCGTAGCGGGTCGACTTGCTGTTGGATATGGTCTCTTCTTTTGTTTCAACAATTGGAGGTCAAGTGTTAGCTTGTTCGATCGCCGGAAAACGCCGAAGAATGTTTTGTGCATCAGAGGAGAGAAAACTAGATGGCAACCACACGAAACATATTGTCTTGAGGAGTCTCTCCTTCGCTGTCATCGGAATAGCCTTCTGGCTCTCTCGTTTTCAGCCTCTCGACACGTTTCGTCTGTTTTTGTTTGGCGAGACAACACTTTTTATACCGCAATCCGCTTCCACACGGACACGGGGCACTTCTCTTGATATTCGTCTTTTGTGCATTATCGGTAACCTGTGCTTTCGATAGACACGTGGTCACTGTCTCAACCTCCGAATCATCTCTATTGCTGTTGTTGCGTTTGTTGGTTCGTGCATTGTTCGACCGACTACTCGGCATCGTGACTTTGGAGGGTATTGGTGGATGCAATTTGTTCCGAACCGAATTGTAATGATCGTTGTCGTGGTAACTCACCAACAGAGTTGATCCCATGGATTTCGTATCGCCATGGTCGATAGTAAATGCTGCCAGCGTTTCGGAATAGACAGTAATCGACCGTCTGCGATTTTTGCCGTGTACGAATTCATTGGACAGATTTGGTGAGTGGATTTGGAACGAAAGAATCTGCTATGTTATTTGCTGCCTTCGATCCACAAATACATACTTACCGATACAGACGCGCCGCAGCGACCACTTCTAGGTTTCCTCCCCATTCTCCATCCTGGCGCATGTTTTCTATGTAATGATCAAAGTCCCTGGCATCTTCCTCGTCTTGGTCCGAGTCGTCCTCGTCTTCAAAGACCAAAAAGATTGCAAAGTCCTCCTCGTTTTCTTCCATAAAATCACAGACCGCCGATCGAACATCCGCATGAGCATTCCCGTAATCTCCGTACAATTGATCCGAGAGGGATCGAAACAAACAGTTTCCGTCCGGCATCATGTCGACAATCTCGAGTCCGTCGGTTTCCAGCGTGTCTTTCAGTTTGGTGTACTCGTCCTCATACTTATAGTAATCCTGTTTCTTGCCGTTGTTCCTACGGTTGTTTCTTCCTCCCATGCTTTCGCCATCAGCTTGGTACCTGGAGTTTTGCTTTTTATTGGTCTTATTGCGTTTCTTGTTCGGATTCTTTCCCATTCTGGTTCTTTGGTTTCCGCACTCGATCGCAATCGAATGTCGTCATGTATACATAAAAATCGTTCGTTTTCAACGTCCTTCGGAATGCAGAAATCCTGCTTTTGTTCTGCGTAATTCAGGGTCTCTTTAGTATTAGATCTTGTGCTCTCCGATAGTGTGTAACTGACGAGAACCCTTTTACTACAAGATATGGCAGTTTCGTTCGATGAACGAAAAGCGAAGATGAGTTCACAGCGACTGAGTACAATACGTAGTCATTCAAACGATAACTTCGCTCTCAAACGCCTCTCCAGTGAGGCGGACACTGGTAGGTATTCGTAACGGGAATGCCGTCGAGAAATTTTACGATAGGGCTAAAAACAGCATCTTCCGCCAATGTTCGTTTGAAAAGCCGCGAGCATGGTTTTGACCCTAACCCTCTAGTAGATTAAGAGAATCCGGAATCGGACACGCAAAAACCCGAAACAATTTCAAAACAAAATCATGTTCCAGGGACATGAGAAGGTATTCGTATCTTTCACTTGTTTGGGCAAATTGAAATTACCTTTCACCTCGACCCAACTGAAATTAGCGTTCGCATTGGACTGTATCCGAAATACGAAGTCGCAGCAACAAGCACAACACTGTTATATATTGTAAACTTCCCAAAGTCATTCCAACACTCCTTGCTCTCATAAAACCTTTCGACATCCCGTCGTTGTCATCACGAAATCCAATCCAAATCATGCGTTTCTCTCTCGTGTCCTTTTGCTCCCTATTGGCCATCATCCAGATGGCTGCTGTAACCGCAGATGATAGTGAAGTGATGGCTGTTGTAGCCGTCGACGACGATGGTCAAGAAGAACTAAACATGTTGTGGGACCAGAAGAACCGCGACCTCAATTCTTTCAAGTCTTGCCTTTTTGACCAATTGCCCAAAACCCAGAAAGACGAATGTCTTGCCTGCTTTGAACGATTGGACCAAACCTTGGAGGATTCGTGCGAAGCCGAAAACACAAAGTGGTGTGGATGCAACTGCGGTGTCTGCGATCAGGGCTTGGAGGACTATGCCAAAACCTGGGTAAAGTATTTGATGTTGAGGGAACATGAGGTGTGCGTCCAAAACTTCCTCGTGACGGAAGTGGACATTGGAGAAGTCGAAGGGTGCGAACTGTCTTGCGATATTTCGTGCGGACTTTCTTCGTCGGCATCCGGTCATCCAAGCGCCTCGTTTGCTACGGCTGTAGCGATCCTTGGCGTTGTGATTGCAACGGTACAGTAAATGGAATCACTTGCATTTTATGATTTATATAAGCACACCACGGGGCTAACAAAAGACGATAGAGTAAAGCACACTAGATTAATAATAGAGGAAAGACTGTTATGCAACTACGAAGTGTCGTCGGCATGCTTTTGGTCTTGGTTTTGGGGGAAAAACCTCAAATCCCCACCCGTGGCCAGAATATGCCATAAATATTGAAATACCGAGCCTGCCATTTTTGACTGAACAAAGTAATTAGAAAACTCGGATCATGAAAGAGTGAGAACGCGTGATTCTCAAAAAGCGCGCTACCACGACTTGAGATATATGGAACCAACAGAAAAGAACAAATCTTGTTTTCGGCGGAGGTGCACGTGCCATGTTATCCGCGCGCGATGAATTCTGATGAGATCTCACAATATGGGAGAAGAATATTCGTTTGTACTAGTAATGTGTCACGCGTTGCTTCCCAAGAACTCTCACAGAATTGACAGATATGTTGCCATAAAATCACTTGACACCTATTCAACAATTAATCTATCGACGAGTCGAATAATAATAGTAGAATGAATCTCATCAAGCTCCTTTCTGCTGCTGTTCTTGCAGCTGTTCTTCTTGCAACAGCGACAGCATCCGATGCCGAAGAGTGGATGTCGGAACGAATAGAGTCAAAGAGACGTTGACGCCATCTCACGCGACCAGGTGATCCCTCCTTCAAATCGTCGTCTCGCCCCTTATGGAAAGGCGAGCAAGTCGGCAAAGGCCCCGAAATCAGTAAGGCCAAGTCGGAGAAGGGGATGAAGTCGGACAAGTCGGTGAAATCGGTCAAGTCGGTGAAGGCCGTGGAATCGATGAAGTCGGTCAAGTCGATCAAGTCGGTCAAGTCGATCAAGTCGGCAAAGGTTGGGAAGGGAAAGAAGGCGAAATCTATCAGCTCTTCCTCAATCGACAGCCCGAGCGAAGATACCCCAAGTGATCATCCATCCAAATCTCCGACCGCTGAACCCACTGCTTCACCAAGCGCAACGCCGAGCAAAGCTCCAACGAATTTCCCAACCCTCCCTGCTGCACAATTTGGCCAAAACGAAGACATTGCGCCGTCGGAAGCGCCGTCGGCAGCTGGTCGTCTGGGTACCTCGTTTGCTACTGCTGTGGCGGTCGTCTTTGGTGCTGTCGTGATTGCAATGGTATAGTGAGTGGGCTACGTGTACTACTTGGTGTCCTGTGCAGAGAAAAAGCGCAGCTACGTGTTATGAAAGACTGCTAAAATGAATGTCAATAGATGTAGACGTACAAAACTGTGATTAAAAAAATGTCATGTCACGATATATACTTTACAAGTCTTGAAAAAGTCGTCTGATATACAATGAACTTGGTCACATCACAAATCTAGGCATTGTTGTATTCCAGATGGGCCATTGTAATCCAGAGGATTAGTATGTACACAACAAGAAAGATCTAAACTTTGTTCTTATTAATCCCAAAGATTCCTCTCTTCCACGTTCGTTTTGGAGTTCCTTTTGTCAAGGAAGAATAGTCCAGAATCACAGCCTGCCAATACACTGGTGGCAACGATAGATCCGATTCGTCGCTTGTTGTGGTTGTCGCTTCCGTCTTGCTCTCCTCGGTGCTGGAAGCATCGCTTTCGTCAGGTTGTGTGATGCTTGCTTTGGATCGCATCATCTGTTCTATTTTTTCTTGTTCTTTTGTCACTTTGAGTCTAGAGAAAGTTTCGGACGAGTTTTAGTGCTTCTTTTGCCGACAAGCGACTCCAAGAGTTCTCGTGGACTTTGCGTGTCTTGACATTCCTCAAACAATTTTTTGTAGAACAAGTCCTCGGTTTTGTCCGCGTCCTCCCCAATCACGGTAGCATGACAGTCCCAAAACTGGCCGGTCGGGATCGATTCTCCAGATCTGCTGGCTTCCCAGAATCAACGCCGAGCTCGCCAGCATCCGTCCAAGCCTCTGTTTCTGGGCTTCCCCGATATCCTGGGTCACCACCTGCAGCTGATTGGCCATGGCTTTGGCCAAAACGGCCGCACCAACATCGGTTTCTTCCAGGGCACTCAGCCCAACATTCAAGAGCCTATCTTTCAGTATGCGATTGTCGACGGCATTTCCTGCCGTTGCCCCCACAATACACGGATGCATGTCAAAAATCGGTCCTTCCGTATCTTCGTCCCACAAAAAGAGCGATTCCATAGTGTTGTTATGATCGCGAGCGTACAGCGAAATGGGAAGGGTCGCCAGTACTATCAGTCCGTCCTTGCATTTGGCAGCAATGACCAAATTCGACATGGCCGTTTTCGTTTTACTGGCCCGAACAGCGGATTCGACCGGAAACAGCCGACCTGTTGGCGAAAAGACGGATACGGGAAAGTCGGAATACCGGGCAGCCTCGTCAATGGTGGTGTGATCACTTGCTGGCTGCCATGGAACAGAATCATAATCGTAATCGCTGCTATCATTTGGTGCTGCGCTATTGTGCGATTGTTGCCTTGACGTAATGGATGTGGATGCAGATGCCGAGCAAGATAACACCACCACCGCCAAGCTGATTCCAAGCAAGACAATACTGGACCTTATTCGAGTCCTCATTGTACGAGTAAATTGCATTCTAGTAATAATCGGTAGAGTCTCTTGCCACTGGTGCTCTAAAAAATGTAGGGTATGGTGTGGTGCAATCGTTGGGGTGTTTGTTTCAAAAGTGAGAGATCATGAGAGTGGACGGTATTATTTTGGATTTTTTGATTTCATGTAACCAAGGTTTGGCGCGCATTTTCGACTAGCTCGATCAAAAGTTTTGCTTCATGAGATGTGAAGTAACGGAATTGCCACCAATGATGCGGGAAAACTAGCATGTCACAAAGATCGGAGAGGACGTCGTGATTTTTCGAGCGGAAACAAAAAATGAATCATCATCATCAATCCTAATTCATCCTCCCCCTTGTTGTGAATACAATAGATTCCATCTATAGTATTGTACCATTTTCCTACATGAATCAGTATACCGGCAGTATTCTTCGTCGTCGTCTCCCTTTCTGCCGTAGTCCTTATCTCGTTTGCTGGGCACTTCCACTCCTCTGCCTGTCCACGACAACAAGAAGCATCCATCATCTTTTTCTCGGCAAGGCTCCCTTGCACTGCCAAGCTTTTAGCGTTTCGCCGATCAGCAGAAACCGGTTTCTAACGCAAAGAATATCTCGCGGTTATAGTTCTTCGTTGACAGCATCCTCCCTGCCCGAAAACGACGACGAAACTACCACCGATTGGTCCTCCCTAACGGTCGTCAAACTCAAGGAAGAATTGAAAGAACGGGGCCTCAAGGTATCCGGATTAAAGGCAGACATGGTGAAACGACTGAAAGATGACGATGCGGCTCCCACTCGCCCAAAACGAAAGGCAGCAAGCAGTCCCAAGAAAAAGCCGGCGGCGGCTGCGGCAAGTCCCAAAAAGAAAAAGACTGCAAGTCCCAAAAAGAAAGCGGCAGCTCCCAAGGCTGGAGATCACCAGCGCATCACCGATATTGACGAGCTACCAAAGCTATGGAACGATGATATGGCCAAGGCAAACGGTTCATACAGTAAGTTGGTTTACTCGTGTGCTTGCTTCCAAATGTATTCGTCTCAAGATTCATCGCTAACAGACACTTATGCTTCATTCTTGGATTTATATCATTGCAACACACATGACACTATTCACTTGTCCTAATTGGAATTCATAAAGCCTACAAAATTGCTTCATGGAACGTTGCCGGCCTTCGGGCCGTCGTTCGCAAAGAGCCAACTGCACTGAAAGATCTTTGTGAAAAACACAACCTGGATATGCTGTGTTTGCAAGAAACCAAGCTCCAGGAAATGCATTTGGAAGATCCAAAACTCAAACTCAAGGGCATCATGGACGAGGCGGGTTACGACGAACACTGGAGTTGCAGTACCGCCAAAAAGGGATATTCCGGAACCGCTGTCTTTGTCAAGCGGCAAAGTGGTGGAGAGAAGGTCAAAAAGCAGGCCAAGATGGACTCGTTTTTTGCTCCCAAAACGAAAAAGGCAAAAACCAAAGAAACTTCTTCCGAGTCATCTCTACCCGTCAGCCCTGAACTGCTGACGCCAACCAGTGTGGGATTTTCATTAGATCAAGAGATTGACAACGAGGGACGCATAGTCATGTTGGAATTTCCCTGGGCCACGATTGCCAACGTCTATGTTCCCAACTCGGGACAAAAACTGGAACGACTGGACTATCGAACCAAAGAATGGGACCAATTCTTTTTGAAGTTTATGCAAGACAAGCAAAAGACAAGAAATTTGCCCGTCATTTGGCTGGGAGATTTGAACATAGCTCACAAAGCGTACGATATTTGGAACGATGGTGCCAAGCACCTGGCCAAACAGGCTGGCGTCACGGAACAAGAACGCACGTCCTTCACTGCGCAATTGGAGGCGGGCTTTGTCGATGTCTTTCGAAAATTGCATCCGGAAGCAAAGGGAAACTATAGTTATTGGAGCCAGCGAGCGGGAAACCGTCTTCCCAACAAGGGATTGCGGCTCGACTACTTTGTTGCCTCGCAAGACATGTTTGAAGAAGACGCGCAAGTGATTCCACGAGACTCGTACATGATCATGGATCAACTGGGAAGCGATCATGCTCCGGTTGTATTGGAACTCGAAATCAAGGGAACAAAATAATAGATGATGATGATGATGATAATAATAAGCATTCTTATTTGCGGTATGATTGATTCTAGCTATAATTGTATTGTCATTATTTCTGGATATGTAGTTTTTGATCAAGTCAGTATGTAGCGATAAATCCCTAGCAGTAATTCGTCAACGACCACGAACCCTGCCCATCCCCTTCTCTTATTCGCAATCGGGGAAGAAAGAGTTTTTGAAAGCCCTGCGTTTGAAGCAACTGGCCAAACAGTTGTCCTTGTTGTGGATCATGTCATAGTCCATGCTTATCGCGTCGTCGCCATCGATATCACATTTTTTCATCTATATGGAAATGAAAGGAAATAGTATGAGCAAAAATGCAGTGTACTCGAGCAAGAATAAGCAAATTGAACACAAGACAATTTTATTTCACGACTCACCATCTTGTCGACCGAACCAAGGATCTGAAGAATACCTCTTGCATACCAGGGAAGGCTGTCAATGGCATCCTCGAGTTCGTTACGGTCGAGTTTCCCGTTCTTGTTGACATCGAGATGCTTTCCGGCGCAACGGATGATGAGGTCTCGGGAGGGACAGTTGGGATCCTCCTCGACGACCTCTGCAACAACCTCCTCGACAACCTCTTCGGCGTCAGCTACAACATCGGGGTTGGCGCATTCTCCCTCTTCCGAAGAGCAAGATTCGGCGCTGACCGATAGGATTGTTGCAAGAGCGATGAAAAGTAGGAAAAGATAGTTCTTCATATTGAATTTTTTGGATCTTATTGTGAACTGTGTATTCTAGTGAGAGTGACAGCCTTTGATTGTAGGATACTCTTCTCTGCAGAAAAGCGCTTTGCTAGCACGTTGACACGAGAATGATCTTTGATTGGTTTTGTCAACGGGTCAATTTTCAATTTGGGTTCGAGATCCTCTCATTTCAAAAAAAATCATCAATCATCAACGTCATCGTGGAGGGCTTTCAAAACCCTATCCTTATAACCTTTATTGAAGAATGCACAAAGAAATGATCGTGATTCGCTGATTCCACGACTGTACTTTTCCGTCGTCACGATTATCGCCCTATTTCGAAGAAACTGCCTCCGAACGAGAATTATTTCGCAATCTGAAGTTCAAGTAGTCTCACAAAAGTTTCGCTTTGAAAAATCGACAAAGTCAACGAGGGGAAGAAAAACAAGACGACTAGAAGCAATAGCGTAGAATAAGGCACATGCCAACACCAACACAATGCGCTCCGTAGATTTGTACCTTCTGGCCAATAAGCTGGTGTTCGCGTCGGGCTCGGCAATCCTACATCCACAGTTGTTTTGGAGGGGGACGGATTTGGCTCCACCCCTCCTGCTATTTCTGCTGCACCAGGTGGCCTTCAATTTGGTAAGGGTATACTTTGCCTCCCAAACGCAATCGGGAGAAACATTTGGGGCTGGACAACGAAAAACTGTCCCAGACTTGCCCTCGTGGATCATGCCGGTGGCCGCTGTCGGGGTCTTGCTCGGCTACATTGCCAACCCAGCGGTGTATCTGGCACCCAAATTTGTGGAATTCGCGGCACTACCTTTTGATCGGCATACATCCACGCTCCTGGGCGTGGGCTCTTCGGTTTCGTGCCTCGTATTTCAGTTTTGTGCGCACTATTACTTGGGTGAGAATTGGAGCAGCAAGATCGAAACCCGAAAAAATCACCAACTCGTGACGAGAGGCATCTACTCATATTTGCGACATCCCATGTACACGGCCTTTTTGTTGTGGGCTTTGGCCTCTACATTCCTTTCGCACAACTGGCTGTGCGGTTTGTCGTATACAATGGTAGCTGTCGCGACGGCGTGTCGGATCCCCACCGAGGAGGCCATGATGAAGAAAACCTTTGGAAAAGAGTACGAAGCCTATCGGGATCGAACATGGGCACTTGTCCCCTTTTTGTCGCGACGAAAACCAAAAGAAGGAACATTTACCTTTTAGAAAGTTGTTATAATACTAGTATACATTGTTTATCTCTAGAGGATTTTGGTCGAGCGTCGAGGAGAAAAAGCAAAATGATTGATACCATAGCGTCCACAACAAGCAAATGTGGCAACCGCACTATTCTTTTTTAGAGTTCTTGATCAACGGCTGACGCCTCGCAGTACTGTTTCAATGCCGTTATGATTGTCTTTTGCAGATCCGACATTTTGTCCTTGTAGGTCTCCTCAAACAATCCAAATTCGATGTACGCCAGTTCAAACTCATGGAATTGCATCGCCCGCATCGCCTTTCCCCAATCCCGCAACGACCGGGTCTTGGCCGGAGGAAAATTGTTCAAATCGGCATACATAAACATGTCGGCAATGTGCTGAATGTCAAGCATGCCTCCTTTGTTGGACATTGCCTCTTTGATGATGTCAATGAATTCCTCCGAAAGACGTTCGTAGCCAACCTTGCTGGTTTCGACCATGTGAGCCGTCGAATGGTGGGGGATGGTTCTCTCCCATCTCGTAGGCCGCCCGCATATACGCCAGGGACTTGACGTAGTCTCCAATCTCGGGATCGGCCAGCAACCGTCCGGCATTGAACAGGGCAGCCTGGTGGGGTCCGCTTTCTCCTGCCGCCACAAAGTACACAATAGCTTTGGCTTTGTCATTCTCCGAGTAGGCGAATCCCAGTGCCACCTGACTCAATGTGTGTCCCGCCCTCGGCCAGGGCGTCCCAGACTTCGATCGATGCCAGCATTTCCGCCTTGACCTTGGATCCATTCATGGCTTTGGCAACCTCGTACAAGGTGTGAACGTCTCGATCTTCCAAAGACTTAAGTGTTTGTGCGTCCCCGTAATTGTGGTCCTTGACATACTTCAGAGCCTTTTGGAGAACGTCAACGGGAACCTGTGCCGGTGCTTCTTCTAGTGATGTTTTACGCGCGTGGCAGCTGGGAATCTGGAGGACGCCGAGGAGCAAAAAGAGCACCAACAGAATCGAGGTATGTCGGTATTGCATTGTTGGATGTAGATGTATTGCTTATAATGGAATTGATTTCGTTTCGAATTGGATTGGATTGAATCGATGGTTCAATTTGAAATGCCTTCGAAGTTGTGAGGTTTATGCCGATCCCCTCTTGAGAAAAGACATGTCAATTGGAAGCAACTACGACTAGAGCAGCGAGTTCACCGAACTGGATTCGCAATTTCCCAAAAGGTCATGATTTCGATTTCAGTTCGCCCATCTTGTCAGTCACAAGCCAGTTTCAGTCACTATGCCCATTTTGAGCGCGCATAAAAATTCAAGTTCCACGTGGAATGTAAAATGGAATTGAAAAAAATACCCGAGAGAGAGCTGACGTTTTTATTTTCAACGATTGACGTTCTGCAAAATCCAGAACCTTGGACGTTTGAACGTGATGCGTTTTGTCGTATTGACGATGATGAAGATTGTTTGAACTTTTTGCATTCATACTGCACTTCCATTCCCACTCGCATATCTATTATATTTACATATCAGAATGAAGGTTTTGAATACAATTTTCCCTCTGCTGGTATTGCTGCCGTCCGGCGCCTTGGGACTTTCGGCGGAGGCTGCTCAGATGTCACGGGCCATGCTCCAGCAGGCCATGAGTTCGCCGAGTGGAAAGCTCACGCTCAGCCCGGAAATTTTGGTGCCCGATCCGAGAGATCCGACTGCTATTTTGCTTCACGGACCCGCCGTTACCTCGCTCTCGAATGCGATTCGCCTCAAGGCCAAGGCCAACACGGCCTTTGTGGTGGCAGATTCTTTGGGTTCGTATCGAACCTTTTGCAAGGAACAGGAGGAAGCCCGAGGAAACTTTCCCGGTCCTGTTCCTGTGGTGTATTGTGCCAAAGATGCTAGCAACGTCGAAGGAATTCTGGAGGACATGGCGGACTGTGGCAGAAACGGGGGTTTCTGGATTTTTGGTGGCCATCAACGAGGGTACTAGAAATTTCTTCTCTCGACGACATTTCCGGAGACTGCTGACTGGATGAAGGTTTGCAAGGCCGTCGTAGACTGTGGCATGCAACCCATTCCGGAAATCACTATGAAAGACGAAACGGCTACCTACCTGGAAGGAAGACGATGTCGAATCTCTGGTGGACAAGCTTGCCGAAATTATGGGAGAAGATCCTGTTTCCGTCTTGCTCACCATCAATTCGGCGAGCGACGAAGAAAGCAGTGACGACGACGAAGAAGAAGAGGCAGAAGCTGCGGAGACTCTTCCCCTGCCCACCGTCCGCAAAGCCTTGGGAAGACGAGTCCCCATTTTGGCGTCGGTTCGCAGCAATGCCGGAGGTGGCCGCATGGGACAGGAAACCGCTCGCATCAAGGAGAGTGGCTTTACGGGTGCCGTCCTTCGACGGGAATGCGTTCCCGGATTCCCCAACAATCCCAGCGTCGAATTCTCGGCCGACTTTTGGAGTGCGTGTATCGGAGACTTAAAGTCCACGCGGAGCAAGACCTTTAACTTTCGAAGCAAAAACAACATGGAGGTGTCTGTGGGAACGCAATGGGCCAACCTTCAATCCGATGTTATGGAAAGTGGTGCCCTGGGTGACATGGAAGACAGCAAACCTCTTGGATTTGATGCGGACGCGGGAGATTACCAAGGATTCTAAGAATTGCGGAATTATATGAATCGAAACTACTGCGGACTTTTTAGCTGGCAATTCTATTTCGTAGCGTAAGAAATCAATTAAAAAAAACAATTGCTATTTAGTACAGTCGTGATGAAAAATTGAGTTACAACGAGGTTCTTGTGGAGTCATAGAGCTCGTTGCTGTGGAAGAAAAAATTTGTCTGTCAGGAAAATAAGTAGTGTAGAGGTAGATTCTTGGTTCGTTCGAAATCGACTGCAATACTACGTTGTAGCAGGAGTTGCCGGCTGTTCGTATCGTCCCATTTCACGCGTGTTATAGGATCCGCAGTGGGGGCACTTTTGTCCGACAAAATGATACCGGCAGTGTCCGGTTTTCTCGCAGTCTTGGCAATAAATGTTGACAATCGTATTCTGATAGGCGGCCGGCATTTGCTGCATACGAACTGCCTGATCCAATAGCGAAAAATAATCGCTCATGTCTTCCATGCATCTCATACACAAAGGGCAGGTATAGTTCTGTCCACGGCAATATTCCGTAAAGCACGAGAGATGCATGACGTGACCGCACTGAAGACCCTTCAGAGGTTCGGTCGAATTGAACAAGGTGTCATGGCAAATCGGACAGGATCCCTGGAGCTTTTGGGGAATGCACCGATGGTTCTTGTCGTCCAGGGACACGCAGGCATTGCACCGCATGCAGTGTCGAAAGTCAATCCCCAGCCCCTTGCCCATCCGACACGTGTTGCAATAGGGGCAATGAAAGATGGGCCGATCTCTGTCGTCAAAAAGATTGCAAATTTCGCAAAAGTACTTGGCAAAGCCCTTTTCGTGCAATTCGCAGTCTGTGTTGACGCACTTTTGGGCGGACGGCTGCAAGGTCTTGCACTTCATGCACGAGATTTCCGTCACGGCGTATCTGTCCAAGGGGGGCGTGTCTTTTTTCACATTTTCCTCGCGCTCTTGCTCCGCGCACAGCCGGCACGTGTACAGGTTGCCCGAAATCGGATGCCTCAGCTTGCAGGCCCTCGCATAGTGCACGCATCCCAGGACGTGACCAAAGGTTGTTCCGTCGTGATACGTGGGTGCCATTTCTTTGGCGGTAAACTTTGGACAAAGCGTACAGGAGGATTCGGTGGTAGTAGTAGAGTCTTTTTTCCACACGGGAATAATGCTTCCGGTGGTGTCCCTTTGGTAATACGCCGATGGAAGTTGCAGGTTTTCGTGGTTCTTGTGTTTTACGTTTTGATCGACGATTTTCCCCAATATTTGCTGATTCCGTTTCCAAACCGACGCCCTTAAACCTTGGATGGTGGTGTTCTTTTCGACAGGTGTCAAACTCGGGTTCGTCACCACGGCTCGTATGAGTTTTTCGAGGCTTTCTTTGGAGGTGATTTCCCCGCTCTGCGAATTCTGAATGCTCTGTGACAAATGAGCAGCTACCGCAATTGCGGCAGGCCCCGAAGACGTCGACGAACCCTGGTCCACTGCGGGCCGTTTGCCGTCTACTTCCGAAGACTCGCTGACCGCCCGCGGCGAGGACATGTCGGAGGCACTTCGTTTCCGTGATGTTTGGGTGGATTGATTCCCATTTCCACCTCCGTTCCATCCCGTCATGGACAACCACTTGTCAAAAAAGGTTCCCACCATGGCCTGTTTCATGTGTTTGACCATGTCTTCTCGTTCGACCTCTTTCAAGGTTTTGTACCGCCATGGTCAAAATATCTTCAATCATGTCCGAGGATCGTTTTCCCATGATTTGTCCCACCAGATCGTGGATTTCGGATTTCGACAAGTGCTTGACCACCAGTGGCAGGCACTGGCTTTCTTCCTTTTTCCAAATGCACCAACAAGTGTTGTTTTACCGTCTTGACGAGCGACAAAATCTCCTTGGTGGTGTTGGTGATGGATTCGAGATTCTTTTTGATTCCGTTCTTGTTGTTGTGTGGATGAATGTTGCGCTGGTGCAGCTGCACCAGACGCCTTGCGGAGTCTTGTCAACAAATGATCCATCATGGTAAACATGCGTTCTTCGTCCGCGTGGTCTTCTTCGTATTCTTCTTGTTCGACCACCTCGTCGTCGTCCGAATTGTTACACTTTTCCAAGGCATTGTTGTTGTTGTTGTTGTTGTTGTTGTTATCGGCCGGATTGTAACACGGACTCCCGCAGGGGCTTCCGGCAATCGGCTCCCTGTGTTTTCAATCTCAGACGCCGGCCAGATGAATTCGTCTTCGGCGGCAGAATGCGCACGAAAGACACTCCAAATCACCTGAAATCTTGCATTGGCCTTGGATTCCAGTTCGGTAATCGATTGGTGTTGTTTTTGCAGCTGCTGGCGATGCAATTCGTCAATGTTGCTCTTTTGTTGTTGTTGACTGCCGCTGCTAGCATTAGCATTAGCATTAGCTGCTTGGACTCAGAACCATTTTGCTGAGCTCAATCAGATCCTTCTCGAGTGCATTCAAAGCACCACGAAAACAATCGTGCAAATGAATAATCTCGACCAAGGCGCAATCCCCAATGAGATCTTTCCGGCTCTTGTTTTTCATGGCCATGTCGTCCATGTCCATTTCGAGAGGAGCCGAAGAGGCTGCCGTGGCAGACATCCTGGAGTTAGTTCTGGATTTGGTCAATTCAAAATAGAGAGATTCGGTTCATAAAAAGCTGTGCTGTCAATGAAACTTGTTCTTCTTTGTTTGTTGTGTTCTCTTGTCTCGGAAATCTTTCTTGTGTTTCAGATGAAGAAGAAGAGTGTTCAGTGTTCAAGGATCCAGAATAATAAGGTGAACAAGCAATACGATAGGAAACCTTTCGTACGTTGTATAGAATATCTTTGTTCTTGATGTTGTTGTTGTTGTTGATCCGATTTTGGATGACGATGGTGAGAAGCGCGTTGCGTTCGTTGCGTTCGTTGCTTGCTTTTCCGGGAAGAGGTTTGTTTCTATTCTTAGTGGCGTTTGTAATAGAAATCTTCCGTATCGATCGTTAAATCAATCCACAATAATTATTGAAGTGCTGCGCTTTCTCTACAGAAATCTAGTGTTTGGTGGCAATTTCAATAATTCATGGTGAAAATGTCATGTTATGTGCGTGCAATCACTGTGGGGAGCATGACAAAACGCGGGAACGATTCCGATTATTTTTAGACGCAAACCGGCGCGTGTTCATCACGCGTCTCGTTTGGTTACATCCAAGTCTGCCTGTGTCCCGTTCGGAAGCAGGAAGATGGACCAACAACACGTCAGTCACGCGATGAATTAGTACACGGGACTCGCCATTTTTTGGATTATGCCATTTCTTTCATGAAAATACTAATTCTTCGTTGTAGTTTACTCTAATTGTTTTCTCTATATCACACAATCTTATCCGTGGAACTACTACCACACTATTGACAAGCTTCTCACGACACCTTGGCTTTTTTGTTGCTGCTTCCCTTTGGTGATTTTGGTACGTTCAGATGGAACCTGAGGGTCGAATGGTTGCCCTTGGGGACCGTCAGTTTGACCTTCATGGTCTGCGAATCTCCAACCTTGACCGAGGTCAAAAAGGTGTCGCCGGTTTTCAGCCCACTGGGAACTGCCACTTCAAAGGAAACCTTTTTGGTTTCTTTGTTGTTGTTGTTGTTGTGGTTATTGTTATTGTCGGATTCGTCGTCGCTGCCATCGCCGCCGGCCTTGCGCTTCGATGATTTTCGATGGTTCTCGTCGGGATCGGGCCCGGAAGCTTGGCTGCTCTTGGTACTTTTTGGACTTGCTCTTGCCAAAGAAATTGGTTCGCCGGACAGTGTCGGAAAGAGCATTTTGGATTTGGACAAGGCCGGTCTTGAATATGGCCAGCTTGCGGCCTCCACCCGACCAATCTCCAAAGTCGCTAGTATCGGGAATGCCGGTTGGAACAGCTTCTCCCAGAGACAGATATGCCTGGCACAGGGCATCGACTTCCAGGAATGGAATCGGAACCATACTTAAAGGCACGGAGCTTTTTTGAGGTCTTGGATCGAACAATGCAGTCGGAGGTAACATGCGTAAGCATTTTTCAAATATACCTCGGAGACTTTCATTCCATCAATGGACGGCTTGGATAAATTACCACTCGGCATATTGGTCAGTTCCTGCATCAAAATGCCCGCGAGCACACTGTTGGCCTTTCGTTTGCAAGACACAAGAAATCCATGCGACACGAGACTATCGTCCATGAGGAGCAAGGGATCTTGGGCATGCGAATTTGTGGGTTTTTCGCCACCGTTCATGGCACCCGCCTTTACGTGGGAGGGATGATCGCGTTTGCTCGAATACAGCCATTTCAAAAAGGTTTCGACTTCCGGACGGCGGTTGCACAAATGCAGGGCTTCGAGGTAGGCAGCAATGTATTTTCCGCGCAACGAGTCGTATTTCCGTATGGTACCATTCATTGCCTGAAAGGGAGACGCTGCTCCGCTGTTTGTGACCCACACGGCGCAAAGCTGGGATCGCTTTTTGTCAAAGAGTGTGCTAATCACATCCTCGGCACTAAAGGCTACTGGTTTTGAACAATCGAGACCTTGGATCTGGCTTCCAAATTCTGCGGGAACCATATCCTTGCTTGTTTTGCTCGAAGAAGGGTCCAAAATGACTGGAGACCACATGAGTGCCTGGGCATGACGGAATACAGACCGATGGAAGAAAGGCTTGAGTTTGCGGCATTCTACCAATCCATCAACAATATCCGCAAAAACTTTCCAAAGGCGTTTTCTCGGATCGTCGCCAATCGTATTGCCTTCTGTATCGGGATTTTTGTTGCCAAGTGTATTCCCTTCTGCACTAGGATTTTCGTTTCCAAGTTCATTGCCTTTTGCATCGGGATTTTCGCTGCCAAGTGTATTGCCTTCGGCATCGGTATTTTCGCTGCCAAGTGTCTTGCCTTCAGCATCCGGATTTTTGAACGGATACTTCTCGGTCAATCGCAATGCTTCCAGCTCCGCTTGCTCCCTTTCGGTTTCGTTTCGTGATACGGCTCGAATCAAACACTTCAACCGTGCAGCGTGGAGCCGATAAAGGAGTTCGGTTGATCCATGGCAACTTCCACCAGCCTGGTCGGGCAAGGAGCTACCAGCTTCTTCCAATTTCATTGCCTCTGCGAGAGCCTTGGCATAAACGGATATTGCCTCACCCATATGTTCCTCATAAACCCGAGTGGATTCGGTCTCCTTCAAAAATTCCTCTCTGTCAAATGTTGCCGCAATTTTTTCGTGGCACTGTCAAAAGAGGATGGAATTGAGTTAGAGATGAATATAGAGACAATTCAGGAGACATTGGTTTCCTTCGATCAAATTCAGAAAAACTCTGAATATTTACGTACCTTTCCAACCATAAACTGTAGATCCCATGTAGAATGATCATTGATATCGTCCTCTTCCCTTAAGGAGTCATCTGCATGTTTGATGGAAGCTTGATAGCACGATTTTGCTGCAATGGCAAGGCTTCGCTTTCTACTAGTGGTCATGGCATGCATCGGCCACCCGTAATTCTGAGAAGCCATCAATTCGGAATAATAAATATTCCCAAGAGTTTCACACACATCCGACATCAGCACCTTGTGATCGCAGGTTATTTCTGGGTTTGATTGGAGAAGATAGAGAGCTATGCACATAAAGCGAACCGAAAGGCTTCGGAGTGCTTTGACAAATACTCCCCCACAGGCCTCTTGCCACTCAAGAAAATTCCCTTTGTCATATTTTGAATCAATTTCGTTCCAAATTGAGAGAGGGATGTTTTTGTTTCTCATAATGTCTGTTTCATCGATATTTAAGAATTGCTTCTTCATAGTGGCTACGCAATCACGTAACGACGAAAATGAGGACCACGCATTGTTCATGTAGACCGAATAGTCATCCCCAAGGAATTTCACTTTTTTCGCCATCCTCTCTTCTAATTCTTGTTCTTCTCGCAAATCGACTATGTTGAGTGTACGCAAACTCAGTCCTCTGTCGACTGGAATAGAGAAGTTCTTTATCCTCGAAAACCCTAGGGTAAGCCCAAGTCGATCAGCTATTGTGTCAGCTTTCATCACGCAACATTGAGAAGCCCTATACCAGCCCTCCCAGTTGTCAGCATCGATCAAGCACAAATCGTTGAGAATAGCGTTGAATTTCTTTGAAATTGCCATTTCGTTGGAAATTGTTTGCGCTCGATCATCATCGGCTCCGGCATCTGATTTGGCCTTGGGATCAGTCGTAACAATTGGAAGTGGGCCAAGTGCCAATTGTTTGGATAGGCCACGGCGCACTTCCATGGCCTCCAGTTCTTCGAGAGATGCTTCCGCACTTTCATCAAGAGCATCTTTATTCTGTTGTATTGCATCACGAAGTATTTGGAAAGATGAATCCCAATCTGCGCTCATGGTCAATATTGAATTGATATCCAGGTCGGTGTTATCACCAGAGAACGCAAATCTCCGAAGAGCCTTGTTCAGTTCACTCTCCTTCATCGGAGGTAGAGCAGCAGATACTGCCTCTAATGCATGTTTCGGAGGCGTTCTTCTTCCCCCAGCGTATGCTCTCATAATGCACCGATACAGTTGACCAGATGCTGCCGTGTTTTCAAGTTTGAAGCCTTTTTCAGCAATTTCGCTAATGTCATTTACCGAATGAGCCATTTCACTTCCTGCAGTTGATAGATAATTTTGTTCCCCAACAAGTGCAAAACCATACAACCACCTGTAGGTCTTATGCAAAGAAGTGTCCAAAATAGCTCCAGTGTACTTTGTGTGAAAGGGGTATTCCTCTGACCAAAGATTTCCCCTATCATTCCCCTCTGCATCATCTTCACCAAAATGGATGAGAAGAGTATCAGCGAAAAAATTCAGAACTCGAGCTGATACTAGAGGTAGTAGCGGACCGAACTCGGCATGACAATCGATTTCGAGGAACCTATTGACAGTATCTTTTTCGTCGACCATTTCGAAAACCAAGGCAATACAGTGAACAGCATGGCAGATTACTCGCACTAATTCCTTCTTCGATTTTTCAGAGTTGTCATCTTCCTCGCTATCAGATCTCCAATCATTCATGCTTGCATCAGAGTCGAAAAATTCGGTGAGGCTTAGTTTATCTTGCCGTCCACTCGCTTCTGGATCACCACGTTCGCGGCTACATGAAGCCGAACCACATATTCCGATTATCAGTGTTGAAATTGGAATTTTGAGCTCTTTTGTAATTGGACGATCAAACGAATTGACAGCGTTTGCTTGGCTACTACTCAAAGTTTCACCGTCATCCTGAAAAGCATACTTTCTCAGCCACCTTACCGAGCGAAGGAAAACAACCTCTTCTTGGTGAGTTAGAGGCTTTGATACTTGCTCGTTTTCCTCCTGGGTCCTGCGTCCTTCAAACAAACGACCTTTTCTCAGGTCGAAATTATCCACGGACGCCAAATTCTGTGATAATGTCGAGCCCATTTTGGACGCAACCAGACCTATATATTCTGCTCTATTGATACAGAGTCGCTGCCTCGCGCTCCGGCGAGATCGATCCACTTGTGCAGTGACAAGGCCCTTCAAAACCTCCTGCTGTGAAACCATAATTTGAACCAATCCGCGAAAGAAAATAAATTCCAGCTTTTGGTGCACTTTTTGGCCATCTTTGACATCTTTGGATTCGATCAAAATATTTTCCATCAGACGAACAAGATCTCGATCAACAGAGTCATTGGGAATTGGCAAATAGCTGACCGTTGATTGATACCATCGATTGGAGAAATCAAGGACAGACTTCATCATGTCACTGAATTCATCGGAAATTAACAATTTTGATTTCTCGACCTCGTTAAGATGAGAACTCACTGCATCGCATAGGCAATGAATCAGAAATTTTAGAAAGTGACCACATTGTCGTACTTTCTTTTCATCGTTGTCCTTTTGTGACGAACTAGGACCGATATCGCTCATGTCATCATCACTATCACTCATGGCGTCATCAGAGTGATATCCATCCCTCTGTTTCCGAGAGAGTCTAAACTCTGCGATTTGCTTCAAAAGTGAGGTATGCATATCTACCGTTGTGAGCACCAATCGCACCAAAAGCTCGGTAATGCACAATCGATTTTTCTCGCTAATGTTCAAGCATATGACCAGCATGGACAAAATTGTAGGGTTCGACACACGCTGGAGGTCTTCCACTTTGTATGGTTCGCGTTGAATCATCACTTCGTCACGAAGTTTAGAATCTTTCGGTGTATCTCCACGGAATACAATGTCCCCACCACGCATCTCTAGAAAGTTGTCCACCAGCTCCGATAATTTTGAGTTCTTGCTTCCATATTGCGAATTGTATCGATCAAAGAGTTTCTCTCCAATTTCGACAAGGATACTCGCATCCTTTCTAAAAATTACCGTGGAAACTTCTTCCTCGGAACTTTCTGGAGTCTTTAGGTTGGAAACCAATTCTTGGAAGCGCTGTCTTGCGTGGGAAACAACCGAGGAGGCCTGTATATCGTCGCGAAACTTGGAGAGGGATATCGGAGATATTTCACGCCAATAGGGATCCTGCCGTCCCGGAGACACGAGATGGGGAGTTTTGACCGACTTTATGGATTTGAGCACGGGAGAATCAAAGCAATCGACAGTCATTCCAATGAAGTCAATGCCCTCGTCTTCGGCTTCTCTCGATAGATATATTGCTCGGGCAATCCTGCTTCTCCAGAGATAATAACTGGCTGTGAGCCAGTAGCATCTCACTTGAAGAAAATGAAATTTTGTAACAAGCCCAGCATTGGTTTCGTCATCGATATCTTGTTTCATTTCGTTGCATGATTCCACCAGCGCAGGAATCATGAGTGAAATCATATTCGCATCATCGTCGAATTCGACAACGTTGGGAGTGTATCGGTCGCACTGTCGAAAAATCAATTCCGCGTGAATCAGGTCCATTGCAAAGAGTTCGAGTGTTCTATGTACAGACTTTGTTTCTGTGATTGGTCGAAAGAAGCGCGGGACAATGCTGTTCGATAGGGAACCACTCCGCGACAGCAAGGCTTGAAACGAATTCAGTAGGCACGAGTGCAATCCCATGGTGGGAGAATCGCTGCCAAAGACCTCTTCCGCAAACATGGCTACATGCCCTAGGTATCGCTCCAGAAGCTCCATGGGGCCGGAGTTCTTGGAGCTCCACTTTTGAATAAATGACGAAAGGGATGCCTCACTGATGCGCTCTACGGCCTCCATTAGACTTTTGCGTCGAATTCATGGACAGTTGTTGCTGAAAAAGAGCCCTTTTTTCTGCCACCATTTTTGCCCGAAACAATGTTTTTAGTCTTCCTTTCCCGAAAATAAATGCTCCAATTCCTTAGCTGTTTAACAAATCATCGGCCATTTCAGTTGTGCTTTTCCTTTCGTGCACGAGAGCTGTTGCTGCTAGAAAACAAGTAATGAAACGAGCTACGCTTGGCCTCTCGATCTTGTTTCTTGCTAGTAGACATTCTCCTTCATTCGCACACGCTTGGAAGACCTTAGAACTCTGTCGTGCCGGCACTGGTAGGTGCTTTGGAAGAATTTGCAGTATTCTCGTTGTTATTGGTACTTGTTATCGGCAGGCGTTTCTTCGTTTGCCTTTTCTTTCATTTTGTTTTTCTTCGCTCTTTTCTGTTCTTCTCTTGGCCTCGTTGTCGTCAGCTGGGTTTTCCGAATCCTGCCTCGCTGGGGGCTGTTGAAGTTGAAATGTTGCGCAAGTAGCTCCTTTTGTCGTTGTTCCTGCTCGCTGCAGGAGCAAATCCGCAGCATCGTCATCGTCGTCATCACTCTCGTGGTGATCCGACTCTTCATTTTCTTCCATGGAGGCTCTCGCGGCAATAATATTCACAGATAAAGCCTTGCAGGTGGCTTCGAATTTCCAGATATCGGTGTTTTCCAAAAACTGGCAAATCTTTCCCAAGACCCTCGAGGGCATCACCAGCATTGGTGACAATTGGATGGTCACGGTGGGGGATCCAAACAGAGCCTTACGAGTGGTGTTTTGTGCTTTCACCTGCTCCCAGGGTGCACTGCCTTCGTCTCCCTTGCAGGCACGGAGAAGCATTTTTCCGAGAATTGCCCACGAATATCGCGTCAGCTCCATGGTCTTGGTGCTTATTATTGTTGTAGCTTCTGCGTTTGAAGTGTATTCTTCGGGTTCTTCCTCGTGCTGGAGCTCCTTCAAAGCGCGTAAAATGGTCCGGTTGGGCGGAAGATGTTCGGCAAGACACACGCTTCCTCGTTCGAGGGCATTTCGCTGGAGACGACGGTGGTGGGACTTTTGTACGGTCGTCAAATTCTCAGAGACATGTTCCAGCTTTCGAGAAGCACAGGCCAGCTTGAGCCACGTAATGGGATCGGTGGGATCCAAATTTACCGCATCGATAAGAGCTGCAACGGCCAATCGATGCGTTTCCGGTAGGATAATCATCTACATGAGTTGTCCGAAGAGGTTTGACGATTCCACGATCCAATATGCTGCCATGTCTTTATCGAAGTCGTAACACTACTTGTCTGCAGCAAGAGATCCGAATAATTGACCAGCGATAAATATGCCAGCTTGACCAGTGTCGACTTGTGTGCGGCAGACGAAATCGTGGGAGGTGTCGGCTTGGACTCTCGGACAAAATCATATCTATTGTTCTGAGCGTTGTTGGAGAGATCGATCATCGTTTGGTGTAAGGTAGGAAGATGCGTCACCACCTAGAGGATCCAACAAAATTGCCGTTTCGAGAGTCGTCCGCGCTACTTTCGAAACGGTTTGGAATGGTTGCAAGAGCGCTATCGATATTCTTGGGAGTCTTGGAGGATTCCTCTTTCAAGATCATTCGATTCGTGTTATGAATGGCACCGAATACATTCCATGGAAGTCGTATAGGCTTTCGAGAGTCTCGATAGAGCGGCCTCGATTGTTTCGGACGAGATAATCCGGCGTTCGTGCGAAGTTTGTTGCTTGTTGTGGTGTTGGTTTTGGTGCTGAAGATTTTCGCCGCTTCCTCCGTCTCGCGGAAGGACACTCGGAGCGTTTGCGGCCTCCCACATGATTGGATATTCTATATCAGTTCAAGTCTTTCTTGCTTTGCAGTATTCAAACTGTACTCTTGACTTTTAGTGTTGTATTTCTGCTTTCCGTTCTCTTTATCTATCTGATCTTGTCTCCCACAATCAAGAAGCAAGAAGGGATACGTAGTGATTGAAATAAAATAAAAATGGAAAAACGACGAAACGCCGTTTGTTGTCTCCAACCGTGTTTTTCCGCCACTTTTAGCGCGCGATCGATCTCGACATAAACCCTATCCCTCGACGAAAATGCTACTCTCGATCGAAAGATTTGGATTCTCACTTCCGAGTTAGCGCGGTATCCACACAAAATCAAGGAAGTTGTGGATGCACTTTTTGTGATTCTTTGGGCGTTTTTGAATCAAAGAAAGACAACAGGACATCACAGTATCTCACACCACAAACTTTGGCAATAGTATCAGAATAATCTGAGACGAAGATACCCGCCTCCGGTAGCGCTTTTTCAATCCGAACATCCAACAGGTGCCATAATCTTCTGGCAATCAACAATCCTTTTTTCATTTACGACATAGAACTATTGAATCATGGCGACTGAACCGCTTCCTATTCACGTGGACACCATTCCCAACCAAGTTGTACCGACCATATATAAGGGCAAGAGTATTTCAAAGGAAGAAAGCCTGCAGCTCCTAAATGCCGGATCCGTACCGGGCTTAGTGTACGACAAAAACCAAGCTCCCGTGAACGAAAGCTATATGAATGGCTGGTCCCACGTCGTGCCACGTTCTAATCCCTAGTGAAAAAAGGGAAAAAGTATGCCTTCAGATTCATGACCAAAATCATTCGACTAGAAAGCACAACCTCAAGAAAAGAGGCAAGAAAAGAGAGAAAGAAAAACCCGGGAAACGATATTTATGTACAGGAAATGAAAAGCGATTTTGTATGCTCCTCCATTCGTGACGGCGTGGACTATTATTTAAAGAACCACACGAATTCGATCACTGAGGGCGAAGAGGGTATTCTGGTACACGCTGGACTTAAAGTCGATTCAGAAATCGGATGTCTAACCCAACACGAATCCACAAAATCTTCTGCAACGGAGGATGTCACGCAGGCAAACAATATCAAGGAGCAATGTTTCAATGATTTCCACCAAAAAATCGAAAGTGCATCCCCGACGTTTTTGAGAATCTTTCAAAAAATGATGAAGGTTTTGGAAGTCAAAAAAAGCCGCCTGTAACTGCCCAGTATGGGGTATTCGTATGTGTTACCAACCTATAAGTGCAGCGAATCCTTGACAAGCTCTATCATGGTTGACAACGATGACGCATATCGATCTTATGGATTGTTTTTTCGGAAAGACCCAGAGAGTGAGAAAGGAGTATCTTATATGTTGTTCCCCGATATCGGTGCGGCAGTCAAGATAAGTGACAAGCCGGTTCTAATTTCGTGGGAGGGATCCAAGCATAAACATTGTTTTTTGAATATTGAGGATGGAATCCAGAGCATCATCGGGTATGCCAGCAAAGAAGTGCATCAGAAAATGCTTGTGACTGAACTATTTAGGCACCTGCCCAAACGAAAACGCGATGTATGTATTGGAGACACAGTATATGTACGAAGGAAATTGGACTGCATCACAAGCGATGACCGAATAGCTCCGAAACGCTTGAAAGCGAACACATATTGTTCTAGATTAGCGACAGTAAAAGGCTTCGAGGACATAGGCAAAAGTGACAAGTCGGTGGTTGTAAAATACGACGGTGACGGTTGGATTGAGAGTGGTGATGAAATTACGTTTACGAGAGAAAATATAATCCCAACGAGAGAGGTAAAGGAACAATTGTATGGTCCACCTTGACTGCATACTGAACTAGTAATAGTGATGCATGTTCTATGCTATAGTAAAACTTGGTTTTTATTCAACAATTTTTTTTACAATTCCGCCGCAAGCTGTAGTATGACGGCCTTTGTCCTCTTTTTGATGTCTTCCGCGGTGGTCGTTGCGGCAGGCAAATCGCAGCAGGGATTGGATCAGTGCCGAGTGCCGCGCCATTTGGTTCACGTTGGACTGCTGCTGGGCAAGATTCAGAATGATTTTGACGCTGTACTCGTGGATGCGATTCGTGACAATCGATTCGATATTGGTGTTGACAGCCGGCGGCTTCAAAGTCTCAACCAGAGCATCCAAGAGGACGGGCAGGGCAATCTCCATGGGTTCCTCGGAAAGATCCACCAGGGCTGCGCAAGCACTTTCCTTGGCACCGAGGGGAGTCGCATCGCTGCGAATCACTGTGACAATAGCTTGTAGCAAATTTCGATTTCGAGACATGGCTCTACGGTTAATTGAATGGCTTGCTTGCTCCTGCAGCGCCCGTGTCACAGTGCCCAGGTTTGTTGTTGGGATGGTGAGCATCTTGGTCAGGACATGCAAGACATACTCGTGTTGGGGCATGGGTGCATGCACCTTGTTGGTACACTGGCAAAATGCGTCGGTGGCCTCTTGGCGAATGGATTCGCTGGGTTCCCATTCGCTGGTATCCTCGATGGCTAGATTCGAAAGAATTTCCAGCCATTGGTTGGTTTGCAGCAACACCATCGTCGACGAGGGATCCCTGATCAGCAGCTTGAGTGCCTTGAGCGCACGCTTCCTTGCCACAGAATCCTGTGAGTGGACCACACAGTGTTTCAATTGTTCCATCAAAACGCCGTCCCCATAAAAGACAATCAAGTGGCAGGAACTTGTATCAATGGCCAGGCTGGTAAGGGTGCTCATGATGTTCCGCCATGTATTTTTCGAGGTATTGGAATTGCAAAACAATCGCACCAGGCAGCCCAAGACATCGGCTCGTTGCGTGAGCAGGGATCGAACCTCCACGGACAATGCAAGATTCCGAAGCACCGCGGATAATCGTTCGCGAGCCTTGTCGCTGGGGACGTCGGAGAGGCTGGTCAGTGTCGACAGCAACTGGTTCTGATTCACAATCGCATGGCGATGGTCTTCCCCATAATAGGACAAATTCTTCAACAAACCCAGGCATTCCAGGATGGTTTCGATGGTTCCCATCGAATTTTGGTGACGGAAATTTCTCTTTAGTGCGGACAATATTGTATTGATGATGCGAAGGGTGTCGGGATTTTGTAGCAGGAAGTGTCGTTCCCAGATTGCATGCCGAAAACGAGTGCCAAATCGAGATTATGGGTTGCCTTATGGCTTGTTGTTGCGTGAAATCTTGCACCCAGAGCTTCCCTCGAAAGGCGGAAGACTTGTGATCCATTCCGTTGGATAGAATCCTCGGTGAGCAAAAGTTGAGGACACTGTCGATAAAATGCGTCCAGGGCAACGAATATCAGGTGAACCTCGTTCTTGTATGGATTAGTGTCATTTGTGGAAACCTCGGCCTCTTGCGTATCAAAAGAACGGCGGTGAAGTGCATATCCCAGTTGGAGGCACAACCAATGGATGCAGTTTCCCTCTACGAATCGATGCAGAATTTGAGCATGGGATTGAAAGAGTCGGGTCGAATGTTCGTAGCGGAGAAACGTGAGCAATTGGTGGAGGACGTGAACGCGTTGTTTGGTAGAGACCGCCTGTTGCAAGCTGGAAAGAATTTGTTGGATGCGTATTGTGGTTTGTTCGTCAAGAAAAAGGCCATGGTTGTTTGCGTTGTAATGAAGATGGTTGGCAGTAGAGGATTGTTGCGTTCGTGGCCTCTTGACGGGCGTTTCATAATATTCCATAATCCCAAGTCGACAGAAATGTATTTCGAAATTATAAGAGAGTGTTGAGTATGGACTCATTACTTTTACTTTCCATCCATGTTCACCGATCATTATTTTTTGATGGAATTTGTCGTTTGGTTTCCATCCCTGTCTGAAGTTTTCCTTGGCAGCTTTCATTTGAATTTTGAATGCAAACAAGGTAGGCATTTGAACGCCAGCCGAGACGAAGAAAATTCCAATGTACAAACCGTACTTGCACGATACGACCCGTTTGACTCAATTGATGGTTAAATATCTAATTGACTCATCCGAATAAATCTGAAAAATCAAGCGCGTCGAATGATTTTGACGGCTTCGTATTTTTGTTTCATCACATACTCATACCTTTCACTCTTTTGGTGATGGGATAATCATCAATGCATCGCAAAAAGCAACGAGAATAGGTTTCGAGTTCGGCATTATACGCTCAACGATCTTCTTCCAGAAAGAATCAGCATCATCATCAGCATCGCCTGTAGTTTCCTTCAGAGCGAGAACTTTTGTAGCGTCGCAACAACCATAATATTGCAGTGATGCAGTCGACGACGATGCGCGGAACCCGGGGCATCCTCCGAACTCGATGGGCCATGGGGCATCGAACATTTTCTTCCACATCCCATCAATTTTCTTTTAGCAAGAGCAATTTGGGCTTGGAGGCGACCTTTGTCAGGCCCGTGGAAGCCGCGATTCGACAGCTCCCCGAGGTCCAGGCGGCGTTTGAAAAATTTCCATCTTGCGTCGACGACCTGAAACGGGCGTCGGACGTCTTTGCTTCCTTCAGCAAGGGAGGACGGGAGCACCTGGCCGTCCAGGCACTGTTGGCCGAGTGCCAGCAGCGACTATCAAACTACGACGATGCCATTGGGACGCTCCAAGAGCTTCAAACGTCCCTGCAAAATTCGGACAGTGCCCGGGAATCCAATCTGGCGCAAGACACTACTCTGGCCCTGGCCAAGGCCCATTGGACCATGGGAAACTTTGACGAATCCCAAGAACTCTGCGAAACCATTATTGAAACGTACGACTGACCTTGAACGAATCCTTTCCCTCGACCAATTTGCACCTGGCCTCGGCCATGACGGGCAAGGCCGTCTCGCAGCTTGCTTCCATGAAGACCATGGACGATGCCTACTCGGTACGAGATTACTTTCGGGTGGCCGTCAAATTTCTAGAGAGGCATCCGCCATCGAACAACACCTTGGCACAGGCGCTCTGTCTCAGCAATGCGGGCGTCGCCGAGGCCATTTACAACATTTATCTCGAAGAATCCAACGACGTTTCGGTGCCCATGACCCCGGCCCTGAAATTTCTCTTTACGGGGTTGCAAAAGGCACAAGTGAGCGAGAGCAGCACTCTGCAGGTCAAGGCGGTATCCCACGCCATCGAAGCGAGCATCCAGGCCAATTTGGCCTGGGGCGTTCTGAACTATGAGGAGGATCGATCGGATCGCCTGCAAAAGGCTTCGGAATATGCCAAGACGGCGCTGAGTTTTTACGACGCCGAAAGCATTTTGGGAAAGGAGGGCCTGTCGTGGGTCTTGCATGTTGTGGCGGCGTGTTATCACGAGGCCGGGAGTGCCGTCACGGCCGAGGGATTGTTCCAGTCGGCCATTCAAGACGGAATGCCGAATGACCCCCTTTCGAAATTGCAACTCAAGGATGCCCTCCTGAAATATTCCAAGCTGTGTGCGCAATGGGACAAGCGAGAACAAGACGCCAAAAAGCTGGAACAACAGGCACAAGACATCGAAGCCTCACTGCCTCTTAACTGGCAAGGGAAATCCTCCGGAATTCATGGGAGTCTCTGGTTTTGGACTCCGGGCGAACTCCAATAACAATAGCAACGGAGAGTTGGATCGAAAGTCAAATATCCTCCTACAGAATAAAAGCAAAAACAACTAAAACGTTCTTTTTATCATTTTCATTCGGTTTGTGACGTGCTAAAGTTCAAAACTAGAATAAAAGTCATCATTTCTATTGTTTGGATCATAATACCTCATGTCGTCAAAAATTGCACACCCGGGACCCATCATCCGTGACCGACTGGTTTTTGCACGAGGCTCTCAATGCGTCTTCGTGCATGTTTCATGGCATAACCGAAACATACCTTCCTTCACCACGAAACCCCTATTCCACAAAACACATCACAATCCAATCCATTCGTTGAAACAATCTCTCCAGACAACTTGCTTGTTTCGATTGACCATGGGCAAGAACAACGCACAACTGCAACAATGGTGCGAAGACAACCTCCACAATCTGCTCGGATTTGCGGACTCGGCACTGGCTTCCTATCTGGTCCACATTGCTTCCAAGGCCAAGTCGGCGAGTGAAATCGAGCGGGTCCTCAAAGAGGGCGATGTCCGGGCCTCGTCCGAGGCGCAGCGCTCCTTTTGCAAGGGATTGTACCAAAAGGCCAAGGGTGACTCCAAAAAAGTCAACTTCATCGTCGTCATCGTCGGCAATGACCAATGCCCAGTTGATCAAAAAGGCCAAGAATTACTCACTGCTGGAAGACGACGACGACGACGACGAGGGCGACAGCGATGGGGGTGCAATGCTGGACGTTCGAAACCAAAACCCCAATCGGAAAGCAGCAGCAGCAGCTCGAAGAAGGAAAAAAAGAAAAAGAAGCGATATCGATCCTACGATGACAATGATTACGATGACGAGAATCTTGATATTCAACCCACAACAGCTGTCAAGGATACCTCGGTCGAGGAGCGTCGACGAAAACGAAAACAGGAAAAACGACAACGCGAGGACGAAAAACGAAACCAAGATGCTCTGACTCCAGCAAGAGCGAGCCGAACTGGAACGAGAAAAGGACAAGCGGGAACGCGACGAATTCGTCGAGCGCATGCTGAATAAGGACAAGAGCAAGACGAAACAAAAATTCAAACAAAAAGAAAACGAAGACGACGAAGCCTTTCGAAAACGCGTCGAACTGGAGGACCGATTGGCCCGCGGGGAGACGGTATTGGACGAAAATGGAGAAGAATTGAACGAAGACAGGATGCGCATGGAAAGTCGAAGAGTTTATCTCAAGAGCCGACAGGAGCGAGAATTGAAACTCTTGAAACAGTCGCTGCAAGACGAGGAGGAGCTCTTTCGGGATCAAAAGCTCTCGGCGTCCGAGCGCAAGCGCATCGAGCTGGGTACGACAAATTCTGAAAATGGCCGAACAAAACGAGAACCAGGAGGAAAAGGAGCAGGACGGATTCTATCGTCTGCCCGACGAATACGACGAAACCCAAAACAAAGAATCCCAAAACCAACAAAAGCTGAGCTCGCGGTACGTTGAGGACAAGAGAGAAAAATCGGAACAAGAATTGTGGGAAGAATCCCAGACCCAAAAGGCAAAGCTAAGTCACAAAAAGAAGCGATCCAATGAAAACGAAAAGAAGTACGAGCTCGTCTTTGACGATCAGATTGATTTTGTCATGCAGGAAACTACCAAGGGTTACGACAAACGCGACAAGAAGCATAAAAGCAAGCGCAAAGAGAAAGACATCAAAAGTGAAGACGACGAAGAAGCAGAAACTGCAGTAAAGGCCATTACCGAGCACGAGAAAATTTTGGCTGGTAGAAAGAAACTTCCTGTCTACCCGTACCGAGAGGAATTTTTGGCCGCCGTGAAGGATCACCAGATTCTGGTGCTGGTAGGGGAAACCGGATCGGGAAAGACAACACAGATTCCGCAATATTTGCACGAGATTGGATATTCGGAACTCGGAAAGATTGGATGCACACAACCACGAAGAGTTGCTGCCATGAGTGTGGCCGCTCGTGTCTCGCAGGAGATGAACTGTAAGCTGGGAAAAGAAGTTGGCTACTCGATTCGATTCGAAAACTGCACCGAGCGATGCCACCAAGATCCAGTACATGACGGATGGAATGCTCCTGCGTGAGATTCTCACGGAGCCAGATTTGTCGAGCTACTCGTGCATGATCATTGATGAGGCCCACGAACGGACCTTGCACAGCGATATTCTCTTTGGCCTCGTCAAGGACATTGTTCGGATTTCGAAACGATCTGAAACTCATCATTTCGAGTGCTACTATGGATGCAGAGAAATTTCTCAAAGTACTTTGACGATGCTAGTATTTTTATGATTCCCGGAAGAATGTTTCCGGTGGATATTTTTTACACCAAATCGCCAGAGGCGGATTACGTGGATGCTGCGGTAGTAACGGTGTTGCAAATCCACGTTATCCCAACCCCTCGGTGGAGATATTCTTGTCTTTTTGACGGGTCAAGAAGAAATCGAAACCTGCCGCCGAGATTCTGACGCAAGCGCACGCGGAATCTGGGTTCTCGAATCCCCGAGCTCATGATTTGTCCCGTCTATGCAAATCTCCCGTCCGAGCAGCAAGCCAAAGATCTTTCGAAAAGACACCCTAAGCGGGCTCGCAAGGTAGTCCTTGCAACCAACATTGCCGAAACGTCTCTCACCATCGATGGGATCTGTTACGTCATTGATACAGGTTTCAACAAACAAAAGTCCTTCAATGCCCGATCTGGCATGGAATCTCTGGTGGTAACACCTGTCTCTCAGGCTGCATCGAACCAACGTGCCGGAAGAGCGGGAAGGACGCAACCCGGAAAGTGCTTTCGATTGTTTACGGCCTGGTCGTTTCAGCACGAGTTGGAGCCAAACACGGTGCCAGAAATTCTCCGAACCAATCTGGGAAACGTTGTGTTAATGTTGAAAAGCCTTGGAATCAATGATTTGATTCATTTCGATTTTATGGACAAGCGTAAGTTGTTTCGAAGTACTGTATGAAAATTGTTTTTCTATGTTTTGATGTCTATCGCACATAATTTTTGATATGCAAAATTATTGCTCACTGTTGATTTTCGTAATAACTTTCTATTATATTTTAGCTCCTGCCGACGCTTTGATTCGTGCCCTCGAACAGCTGTACGCACTTGGAGCATTGAATGACATGGGCGAACTCACCAAACTCGGACGCAAAATGGCCGAATTCCCGCTCGAGCCCATGCTCAGCAAGTCTGTCATTTGTTCCGAGAAATACAAATGCGTCTCCTGAGGTACTGTCGACGGTGGCCATGCTTTCTCTGGGAGCTTCCTGTCTTTTATCGGCCCAAGGAAAAGAAAATCATGGCGGATACCGCACGAATGAACTTTGCCCGGGGCGGGGGAGGAGACCACGCTACCTTGCTTGAGATGCTACCGGGACTGGGCCTCGACGGATTACAGCGATGGCTGGTGCTTTGAGAATTTCGTCCAGGTCCGGAGCATCAAGCGTGCCCGTGCGATCCGTGAGCAGCTGGAGGGCTTGTGCGACCGCGTCGAGATTGACCAGAACATTTCCAGCCCCGACGACACGGACGCTTTGCTCAAGGCTATCACTTCTGGCTTTTTTTACAACGTGGCCAAGCTGGGAAGGACGGGAGACTTTCAGACCGTCAAGCAACAGCGGACCGTGTACATTCATCCCAGCAGCGTTTTGGCCAAGGAGGAACAGCCACCGGCATGGCTTCGTCTATTTCGAGTTGGCCTTTACCACCAAGGAATTCATGCGTCAGGTGGCACCCATCGATCCCTCGTGGCTGGTGGAAATCGCACCGCACTACTATCAGGCAAGCGACGTGGAGGATACTCAGAAAAAGAAAATGCCCAAAAATGCGAGAAAGCGATAAGAAATATACAGTAGTAGGAGCCATTCTTAAAATCTCTTTTTGGTTCGTTCTCCCGTCTTGCTTCGATACTTGCTGTTGCTTTTTTTCTTTTTGGGTTGTTCCTTTGGTTTGTTGTTTGGATGATTGTTGTTGGTTTGGGGCTTATTGTTGTTTTGTCGTGCCATGGTCCCGATTGCGCTCTGGGCTGCCAGCTGCTGCTTTCGCAGTTTCTTTCGCTGCTTTGGATTTTTGCGATTCTGCAAGGCTAATCACACCCCTTGCGTTCCAACTCGTCAAAGGATTGGAATGAATTGCGGGCCACTCACTAGAGTGTTGTATTTGGAAGCGACTTGCTTCGATTTTGCTTTTGCCAATAGCAGCAAAACCACAACGATTTAAAGGGAGATTCCTCGTGTCCCGTCCCCTCGGGATGCGCATACGAATACTCGTGAGAAGGAACTACATAGGCAACGTCGTGAAGAGTAGCACCAAGTATCCTTCGGTAATAGCTGCGAGCGGCCACGTAGCTGGGAATGAGCAAAAAGAATGGCCTATTGTGGGTTCGAAATCCATCCACACAAAATTCCGAGACACTTTTCCTTGTGGTCGTCCGAGTAGGGTGGATTCGTCACCGAACGTGTGGTGTTGGGGGACCGTTTGCGTTGGCAATATCCTTGTAAAAATCTCGTTTTTCGTGCACCACCTTTGTAAAGCCTAGTTTTTGCAACAGGATCTTGGTGCTGCCAGTTGCAATAGTACGGATCGTACACAATGTGTTGGCTTCGATTAAGTGCAATGGAATCCAGACATGGCAAAATATCCTCATAGGCTTGGAGCGGAGTTTCGAAATGATCGTTGTAATCGACTTGGTAATCGTAGTTTGGCTGGAACTTTTTAATGACATTTTTCTTTCGGTTCTTATTGTTCATGGTTGTTACTGTTATTGTCCCTCCGTACTCTAGAGTGTGATCATCCTGTGCCAAACTTGTATGGATTGGAGAGAAGCCGTTGAGATAGACTGTTGTCGACAAGAGAGAATGAAAATGAAAGTAGTAGTGAAAAATGAGATGTAATTTTCACTTTGTTGGCGGCAATCACACTTTTGATCCATTTTTGAATCGATCGAGTCGACTACAATGGGCCGTTTCATTGCATCGATGAATTCACAGCCAACCAAAAACTCAGCCACCGCCGATTTCTGCGCGGTACAACGGGGTTTTCAACGTTGAGAAAGTCAAAGAGCAACCGAAAATCCGAGGAATCGAATAACGATTGAATTCAGAATCGAGAATCGAATCAAAGAATACAAGGCATTCATATTCTTTACTACGAGTACTCTATCCTATTCAATAAAGACAAATTCACCATGGGACGCGTTGCCAAATACAAAAAGGTCAAGTCCTTTGACCCCTACTCCAAGAAGAACCGAGGAAACGTGGACCTGCCCAATGTCGGCGTCTGGGGTCTGGGAGACAATGGCCGCAAAAAGAAGAAGCGAAGCTTGAAGGCCGAAAAGTTGCACGCCCGCAAACTCAAACAAAGAAGCAAGAGCAAAAAGGGAGACAAATTTATGGACGATGGAGGCTTTGACGTTCCGCCAAGCGAAAAAGACGAATTCGACATGGCGGATCTGGTGGGAAGCATCAAGCGACAAAAAGTAGAGAAGAATTTGTTGGGAAGCAGCCAGGCTATTACTACGCAACGACAAAAATCCGAAAACTACAACCAAATTGCCACATCGACCGGACAAGTCGCCAGCATTCCCAAAGACGGACGAGGACGAGAAAAAAGTGAACAAATTGCTCAAGCTGGAACAACAAATGAACAAGCAATCGCAACAACAAAAGCAAGCATCGCACGCACGAATGGAGGGCGAATCCAAAAACGCCTTTAACAAGCGAACCCGAGCCGAAACGAGACAAATCATCAAGCAAACGAATACGGTAAAGAACCACGAAAAACTCGCCAAGAAGAAGGAATTTTTGAAACAAAAGAAAAAGCGCAAAAAGGGAGGCTACAACAATTACAATTACGACGACAATGACAATGACGAATGACGACAGTGACGATCGAAAACCACAGGCATCCGCCGAAATGCCCGTGCTCTTTAACGAACAAGCCGAGCGTCCACCTATTTTCGACAAATCCCACGGGGAGCCACGAAAAAGTCCAGCACTTCCACAATAAAGGAACAAAAAGCAGACGGGCATGAGTCGAACACCAGATCGAGGCCGAAAAGAATGCCATGGAATTGATGAGACGGAGGATCCAGGCCCAATACAAGGCCATCAAGTATCAGAGAAAGACGGATGGAGATTTTCATCTATAAACGTATATAACTAATACCATAGAATACAACATTGTATTTTTGCTAAAAATGAACAGTTGCCTGCACTAGTTTTTTGTTGCTAGAACCCTAATCGCAAATTGCTATACCTCGAGAGTATCCAGACACCAATGTCGTGGAACTTGAATGCCGAACCATGACCTTGACGTAATCCAACCAGTGCTGAAATCGAACTCGTCTTGTTGCCAGCGATTTATTGTTGTTGTTGTTGTCATTGATTTTATGCTGATATACCGGCTTTGGACGCATACTTTCCGGCAATCACCAGCGTGTTGGACGGTGACTCGAGGGCCATGTCAATATGCCGCAAGCAGTCGTTCATTTTCAATAAGCAACAACATTTGTGGCGGGAGTTGTCCCAATAGGGCAATGATTTCTCCCAAGAATTGCTTGGCATATCCCCGAATGACGGCCTTGTCGGCCTGGCTTTCTTTCTTTGCTACCACTTTGGCCAAAGACCCCGTTTTGCTGCGTTCGATAATTTCGTCGTAAGGCCTTGCTGTCAGCATGGCCGCAAACAAGTGGGTACATTTTTTGAACACCCAGAGTGGAGCATGCTTGTTCTATACCATCTAAATCGGCCATCATCAGAGACCTCCACAGCTCGGCGTAGGTTATCCGAAAGTCGTTGTCCAACCTCTTGTACAATCCGTGATCCACCAAGACCATTTCGGGAGTTCCATCCTTGCGTTTGCGAATCAAGCAGTTTCCAGGGTGGGGATCACAGTGGACAAAGCCCGAAAGAAAGACCTGCGAATTAAATACAGATGAAACGAGCTTGGCAACGTCGCTCTTTTTCAACCCCGATGCTTCGAGTGATTCAATGTCCGTAGACTTGAAGCCCTCTTCAAATTCCATTGTCAAGACTCGTTCCGTTGTGTTTTCCCAGATGACCTTGGGGATACAGCATGCCAGACCACTGTCTTGGATTTGCTCCGAAGCCTTTTCTGCATTCTTCCCCTCCAAGGTAAAATCCAGTTCCTTGGGGAGCTGGGGTGCCATTTCGTCCGCAATCCAACCAAACTCAAAATCCTCAAACAACGAGTCAATCACACGTACAACCAGCGTGACGGCAAACAAGTCTCCCGCCGACGTCTCCCGTAAACCTTTGTGTTGAACCTTGACGGCCAGTTTCTTCCCAGTGTTCTTGCAATAGGCCACGTGGACCTGTGCCAGGGAAGCAGAAGCAATCGGAGTGGGATCAAAATTTTCATACAATTCGTCAACGCTGTGGCCGAGGTCTTCTTCAATGACCTGGTGCACGCTCTGAATGCTGGATTGGGGTGCATCGTTAAACAAGGACGAGAGGACCTCAATGTATTCGCGGGGAATGAGATAATCGAGATTCGCCAGGTGCTGGCCCACCTTGATGTACACCCCACCATTTTCTCGGCACAATCTTAGTAGACGCTCGGCGGATTTCCGATTCAGTTGACTCTTTGTGGAAAAGTCTTCCTTTTCCAACAGCTCTTCTTCGGCAGCGGCCAGGTCTGCCGCAATGTCTTGCATTTTTTGTTTTTGTTTGTTGAGGAATTCGACTTTTTCTTCCGGCGACAGACTCTTCTTGTGCTGTCGCGATTCCTCGGTGCCCACCGAATATTCAATCTGTGCCTCTTCGAGCTGGGCTTCCAAGTTCTCGATTTTGGTTTCCAACTCGTTGATTTCGGAATCTTCTTGGCCTTGCAGTTTGGCCACCTGGTAATCGGCGACGATGGAGCAGGCGGTGCCCACGAGTCGCGCCGCTCGTACCGAGGCTTCGAGGGTCGGAACGACCAGCGACGACGAATCGACAAACTTGGAAAAGGTTTCGCTCTGTTCGCTCAGCAGGTTTCGGGTGGGGGCATGCGCCAGGCATCCGGTGGCCATGGCCGTCGCTCCTCCCAGAACGATCGGGAGGCGACGTTTCGCCGTCGTCAGCACAAGAGGGGCTAGCTTTGAGGTTGCCATTTTTGTTGTGTGTCTCCCTTTCCCACAAGAACTCTATGTGGACATCTCTCTCCTTTTTTTGTCTTTGTCCAAAGCCTTGTTGCTGAAATTGAGAATGGTAAAAAAAAAATTTCAAACGACATTTTTTTTGTGAATTTTCAAGAACCAACATGAAACAATTTTCATCAGAAGATGAGAAAAAGTCGTTGGAAAGGCGCAGTCGTGAGTCAGTCACAGATTCAATACTGTATGTACGTCATAGAGGGTTTCGAGAATTTAGGACGGAAAATCATTTTTTGTTTTTTCTTGTCTGATTCAGAATCATTGCCCATTTTCTTTTTTCCGAAACCAAAAGCTAAACAATCATCATCCCATCCATTGTGATCTTCTGAAGTCTACCAACTAGACTTCTGTGCCACGACAAGTGTCTTTTCCCCTGCAGAAATGCTTGCTCGAACTTCATGAAACTAGATCGACAATCCAACAATTTCGGTAGTCTCTCGCGACAGAATCTTCACAAGCGGCAACGTTTGCCCGTTCTTTCTGTGATTCTGGCGGGCCTACTACTGCTCTGCAACTTTCTGCATCCTGTCCTTTGCTTTCTCACACAACCACTGCACTATAAGATGGTGACTCTCACCGGGCAAACCAGCATTACCTTTCGCCGCTCCACGAAGCATCTGGCCAAAAAGATTCGTCCCTTCTGGCAGCAATGCATCCTACCCTGCACGTTCCGGCCGACCCGCGGTCGGTGATTTCCTCTCCACTGGATTTGGAGGAAAAGGCGTTGCAGCTCGCCTGACTGGCTGTCATCCCGCAAAAACGTCTTTTGCCTGACGGGTGCCGGTTTGTCGACGGATTCGGGAATTCCCGATTATCGGGGCCACAAGGGATCGTATCACGTCGGCCACAAGCCCGTCTTGCACCAACAATTCATGGAAAATGTCCAACAGCGACAACGGTATTGGGGACGGTCCATGGTGGGCTGGAAGAAGTTTGACCGCGCCGAGCCCAATTCGGGACACTACTCACTGGCTACATTGGAACAAATGGGATTTCTGGGCGTGAATATGGAAGACCAACAAGACTATTACGACGATTTCGAAAAAGACGAATTTTTGTTTAGCTCGGGACAACGGCGTTTGACGATTCTCACACAAAACGTGGATTCCTTGCACGACCGTGCGGGTTCCAAAGATGTTCTGGCGCTGCACGGGGGAAATAGAGACGTTCAGTGCATGAGCTGCGGCCACCGCATGCTTCGAAACGATTACCAGGATCACCTTTCAGAAGTGAATAGCGAATGGCTGGACGAACACCTTTTGAGGCAAGAGGACATGGAAGCCACCCCCAAGATGAGACCCGACGGAGACGCTGAACTGAAACAGGCGAATTACGACAATGTCCACCTGCCCGATTGCCCAAAGTGTGGAAATGGCTTTTTCAAGCCCGACGTGGTCTTTTTTGGGGACTCCGTACCGAAACACCGGGTGGCCATTTGCCAGCAGGCCGTCCAAAATTGCGACGGAATATTAGTGGTGGGAAGCAGTTTAGCGGTACATTCCGCCTTTCGGCACGTGAGGGCGGCCTCCCAAAGGGGTGCCTCCGTGGCAATCCTGAATGTGGGAGAAACAAGAGCCGAAGCCGAGGGATTGGACAATTTGGTAAAAATCGAAGCTCCGATTGGCGACACGCTGGAGCAATGTGTCACACTGCTGGGAAACAAATCATAGCTTGTAATAATAGAGTAGAGTAGTAGCCAAACAATAGAATGTCTCTATTTTAGCAAAATGACAATTATTCTTTTTGTTCCTACTTTCGATATGCCCAAAGGATTGCGTTTTGCGGTGTCACTTCGGGGCTGACATATTGCGTCAAGTTGTTGACTACTCCGCTTCCAGCAAAAATATTTTGTTGAATGTATTCGGACCTTCCATAATCGATCAACCGCTGACAGGCACGACCCAGGCCTTGAATGGTACACGACAAGCCCAGTTCACGAACGACGGGAGAAATAGCAGTTTCGGCAGCATCGTTGGTGTCAAGAGTACTTGTATGTTCCTCCTCCTCGTCAGCTTCCTGTTCATCGTCGTCGGGCTTTTGCTTTTCCCTTTCGTGTTGCTACAGGTAGCTCCAGCTCCAACGTACGAAGAAGATCAAATTCTGCAGGTCCAAACGATGGAAGACTATCATCCTTATCGTCATCGCATTCTGTTTCCTTTCATGATCTCACGCTAGAATAGTCTCGACCGACATAGTGCTCCCAGCTAGCAGATCCCATGGCAGCACTGTGGCAATCAAGCAGGCGTCGACCTTGTGGCGAATCGATATCAGTGACTTTAATGCGAAGATCCGTCCCCGCTCCACATAGATGCTTGGCAATGACCAGAATTTTTGCCTTTGGGGGAACATTGGTGTCCAACACAACCGGCAAGGTTGACATGACTTACATCGCAGCACAGCCGGACACCAATTCACCGGCGTCGAGTTTCAAATAGCTTTTATCCGTCGTCGCTTTTGAGGCTCCGAAAGGCCTTTTCGGCCTTGCTACGGCTTCCGGCTCGATCGACCATGAAAAAATGCGTGTCGAGACCACTCGCGTTTGCCACACCCGCTGCCGTCAATCCAAACATGCCACGGCCGGCTCCCATTTCCATAATCACCAAAGGAACTTCCCTGTCGGCATTTCTGTTTTTCAAAATATCCCATTTGCCGCAAATGGCCAATCAGGACTTGCGATTTGTGTCGTGTGGTGCTCGCCTCCACTCTTGATGTGATGGGAGAGAAAGCCTTCCCGTATGCCGGCGGTGATTTCGGGCTTGGACAAGTCCTGAACATCGAATTGCGGCGTGAATATCTTCGATGGTAAGTTTCGTGACATCACACTGTTTGTCGTTTTGGAAAATGGACTGATGGGCTCGGAGCACACGCCGAGCAATTCGCTGGGCCCATAGCGATGTGCCAGGTTGAAATTCGGTTTTTGCAGGGGTTGCATTCAATTGGCCGTGGCCTCCACAATTCACGTTTTTCAAAAAGTAGGGTTCCTCTTCCTGTCGTTTTCGTTTTTTTGTTCGGGGGCAAATGAGAATGTGTTTCTTCACCTGGTCTTCAAAAATCATGCTATAAGATCATTTGGAAAGGAAAGAAAAAGTTATGAGATGATTGTTCCAATGAATATACATATCCATGACACCAATTTGTCGTAGAGAAAACAGATTGTGTGATGTAGACCGCATGTGATGCAAACATCAATGCCAAAATCGACTTACTGTGATGGATCGATCGGACAAGGAATTCTCTTTCGAACTACGTTTTCTTGTTCATTCTCTAGATGCTGATGGTTCCCGCAGTACATTTTCCCGTCGTTTGGCCACTGTTTGCAAAAGCGTTTTTTTCGTTCCATGTAGGCTCGGCATCGCTTCCAATCCGCAGGAGGTTGTGGAGGCCCCGCGGGTTGGCATATTTCGTTCTCGATAGAAGCACTCATGTTCCGCAATTGGATTCGAAGCCTTGATCTTTCCAAAAGCAATGCAAACGGATAGTTTGTTGTTCTGGCCGATGGAATGTCGATGCATCCATCAAAAATCACAAAATTGAAACTTTCGAACCTTTTCCACTTTTTCAGATGTGTGGCATCCGAGATACGGGATTGATTTTTATGGTAGATTCGTGACTAATTTGGCGTCTGGCTTCGTTCGTCAACTCTGTTGTCCACCAACGGAGTTATGCGCTTCTTTGATCTTGGTTTTTGTAGATTTTGCGGAGCAGTTCGATTAAAAAACCCGAAATTTTTCGAGGTATTTTTTGACAATTCGATTCGCATCCAGTGGACTATTCATTTCACCCAGCACCACTCCAAATTGTTGCTTTTGATCAAGGTGTTTCCTTCATTGTCACAAACGGAAGACACCATGACGACAAAGCGCAAATTTCTAACGCACAGCGGTGTGGTTCCGCCCTTTCCCAATGTCGACAAAGACAAGGGAAAATCGGTTCAAGATTCCGACGGTTTGGTCGAAGCGAGTTCCGAACCCGATACCAAGAAAAGCCTTCCATCAAAACTCCTGAGTTTGATTCGATCGTGCGAAAAGAAAAACAGCAACGACTGAGGACTACGATGACATTATGGACGAGACGGTCGATTTGTTCAACCACTATGATTCGCGGTGTATTCTCGCCACGGACTCTTGCAGGGAGACGTCGAAAAGGCAAATGAAATCTTGTCGACGGAAAATTCCGGAACAAAATGGGGGAGTGTAGACAAAAAACGCTGGTGGCAAGAAATCCAAAAAAGGAAAGAAGGAGGACGATCCTTCGAAACCTGCAATCTTCGTCACAGCAAACGGACGAATCCTTGATTTTTACGGCCCTCTTGAGGATATTCACCTCCGCTGCTTGGCGTGGGGAAATCGATGAGGACCAGGCGCTCATCATAAGTCTTGCTTCCGAACTTTGTCTCTCAATTAGCCAACACATCAAAGTTGACAAAGAATCCGATGTTTGCAATCTTGCAGAGTATGAACTGGTAGCACAATCTGGGAAAGCTATTTTGTCGGGTCTCGTGGATATGATGGGACACACAGTAAACAAAATGAGGGAATCTTCGGATCGCAGAAGCAGTGAACTCGTTCTAACGCTGTTTGAGTGCAAGGAGGAAACGCATGCAATGATTCTCAATTCAATCATCAAGTCGGCGTGCTCTCTTATCAGCTTGTTCACAACCAAGTTGTCTCGTAGCACGCAGTTGTTAACTGATCTGAGCACCACGGCTTGGCAGATTCTGACCATTGATAACGATTCTGTTCAAGAATCGGGAGCGCGGCTTTTGTCGATGTCTACCATTGGCGGGAGGAATTGACAGAAAAGCTCCATCGGATATTTGGAGCTCACAAATACTCGATACCCTCACAGCCCTCTCTACGGTTCTGCAAACAATGGCTCCCCTTACCCAATCGAATGCAAAATCTTCTACAAACGAAAATAGCAACGAATTTTTGGGATCGTGGATCAACTATGTTCAAAGAGAGATTTCGGATGAACAATTCCGACTAAAGTGCTTTTATCGATTTTCTCGAGGTTTGGCCAAAGCATACGGATTCTTTCTCCTGCAAGACGGGCCTAGTCGATTTCATTCGAGTTCGATTCTAATCGATGCTCACCTTGATATCAAAATGGTTTTGGGGCTTGTGGAATCGCTTGTCTCATTCCCACTCTCATCGGAGACCGTCTATTATCGAACAAAACGAAGGCTTCGAGACGAAAAAATCGACAACGGATTGTTGAGTCCAAGAATAATAGCTACAGAAGTGGCAAATTACATCAAGTTGATGGGACACGATATTTTGGACTACACCTTAGCTGCAGTGGGAGGTCCGTCCTTGATGCCATTTGCGCGTCGGATTCTGAGGATTTCCTATGCGTCAATTTTGACTTCTAGTTCTGGCTCGGTTCGCAAAGTCATGGATCCAACGAGTGCTGTGCAATTGGAAGGGAAGAAACGACGATGGCTCCATCTATCCATTGCGTCGAGAGCAGTTGCCATTAAAACTTTTGGAAATGCAGTTGCTGCATTCGGGTGTGACTACAAAGTCGTCTTCTCAGAGTCGTTCGAACGAGTCATCAATAAACTCGTTTATTGCAGGCACGGACTAGCGAAAAAGCTATCACACTCGTTGTTGGGTGTTTGGTCGAGCAAGTTAGCAGGAATAAGGTCCAAGGAGGAGATTGCGACGATGATTGGGGCACCAATTTAGAACGCAGTGGAACTCATCGCGGCATCGGCATCGTGTCTCAATAAGTCGATTGTATCCTGTGGAGAAATTCTTTCTATGCCCATACGCTCTCTGATAGAATCGGTTGTTGTCAATGCTCTGTCTCAAATGTGCGGTGCCAAGCAACCCAGTGTACAGCTTCTCTCGTGGTCGCTGGCCAAGACTTCTCTGTTGCGGTTGGCTTGCACATGTGTCACAACTCCATGGCAAGATGGTGCCTCAAGCGGGCTTGTAGAATTGCTTAATACTGCCGCTGACAAACTGAAGAATGATGTGGACGAAGAGGTTTCCTTAACTGCACGTACAGCATTGAGACTTTGTGACACAGCAGGTGTTCCCCGAGCACCAGCACTGACCTACGTTACTCGCGCTGTCTCGGCAAGCGATACACACAGTCCTCATGCTACAACAACGGATGCTGCATCGCTTGCGAAAAATATCGAAACTGCCCGAAACGATGCGATCCAAGCAAGAAAAAAGATGGAAGAAATGGAACTCGCCAAAAAGAGAAAAGCCGAGGAGAAAAAAGAGCGAAGAAGAAAAAGAGGAAACGCGAAAAGGCTGCAAAGCGCCAAAAAGCCTTGAAAGAAAAAGGCCGAAAAGTCACAGAATGCAGCACCAACAAGCAATCCATAGCAAAGAATCCACTAAAGATGCTGAAATGGAAGATGTCGAAAAGGCAAAAGCCAGAGTTGAAGGACGGAATTTCCAGCGTAAAAGCCGAACTCAGCGTCTGAAGAAAAGTCAAGAATCAGAAGCTACCGAAGACAGAAAGTCTGTTGCAGAAAAAGAGAATAAGCAACATAGAATATAATGTCATTGAGGAGGAACAAGTTGATGAAACACCAACGGAAGACAAGATGGAAACCGAGAAAACAACGGATGGTGACGCGAACAACAACGATAGCGACGATGACGCCTTTCCAGAAATTTTCGACGGTGGACCAGATTCGGATGACGAGTAATGCAAATAATGAAAATCATTTTGAAAATAAAATTATAATATTGCAAATCACAGGAAAAGAATAGACAAGTATATGGTTTTGTTCGACAAATTGACTTCGTTCAGCCGGAATTCTTTGAAAAATCCGAGAGCAACGCAATCTACGTACACGATACAATTACTACACGAACTCATTTATTCGAACTACATTATTTGATCTATCGAAAGTCATTGGTTGTAATGTATGATATCAATATATAATTAGAATGGATGACGTATTTATTTCGTCATTAGGTTGCGATCTACTGGTACAATTCATTGACACGAAATGAAATCGGGCGCAATATTGCTGCCTCTCTTTAAAAGTCTAAAAAGCTCTGAGTTTGCCTTCCCTTCATTTTGTTGAAGTCAAAATCCTCGCTGTTCGCGTAAGACGAGTCGTCGTCACCAAATTGAACGGCAGGTGGTCGCCTTAGCCGACGGGGAATGGCAGCAAGTTTTGAACCGGCATCCTTGATAGACACAGGTTTTGTCACCATTGTCCATATGAAGGAAAGCATGGCCAAGATGGTAAAGAAAAGAATTCCAAAGGTCTTGAAGAAGTTTCCAAGACTGTTGGCATAAACTTTCTTGACTCCATTTCTCCAGCCCGTGAAGAAAGTTGTTCCACTGCAGTATGGTGTATTGGCTCCACCATAGTCGTACGTGTTTTCGTAAATACTCGACTTGAATCCAACCGTCAATGTTGGGTCGAAATATCCTTGGTAGTTGGCGTCTTCGCCCCAGAAGAAGTGCGATTGAATTCTGTATTTTCCGTTCGCGGGACACTTGGCACCACTCAGTGACTTGAGGGAGCTAAGGGAGCACAAGTCTTGATCTTCCAAGACAGTCTCATCAGTTGAGTACCATCCAATATTACCCTGAGCGGAGACATCAACGATAGGAACTCCTCCGGTTCCTGCAATTTCATCGGCATTGTTGATGTAGAAATCGACAATAAATCTACCCTTGTCGCCCTGTGTGCAGTTTTCACTGTTTCGGTACTTGCCACTTCCATAGTAGAAAGTTCCGGGGCTATCGCAATAAAATTGTAAATCTGTGACTTGGATGGCTGTGTCCTGGCACACAGTGAATCCAGAATAGTCAAATGTATCGTCTTCTTCTTCCTCCTCTTCTTCTTCGTCGGCTTCGACCATATCATCGGCAGCGACAGCATCGTCAGCTGCAACCGCATCGTCGTACGCGGCAACGGCATCGTCGGCAGCTACAGCATCGTCATACGCGGCAACCGCATCATCGGCAGCAACAGCATCGTCGGCTGCAACCGCATCATCTGCGGCAACTGCATCATCAGCTGCGACCTGATCGTCGGCTATAACCTGATCATCTGCTACCACTTGATCGTCAGCTTGGACCTGATCGTCTGCAGCTACTTCATCAGCTTTTACAACTGCAATAGGCACCGTGCAGGATACCAAAACCACGATTGCCGTCAACGCAGAAACTACTCTCATCTTGGATGTTGCTATTTATATATTACACCAAAGTATATACTCGATAAACTTCGAAGGAAATGATCGTGATACAAAGCTCTGTGACGCTTGTTCAAATGCATTCCCGTTATAATTGCATACCTTTTGTTCGAAAACGATGGCTTCACGAAATAAATTTCAATTTTGCACGAAAGAAAAGAAAAAGGGGAGCGCCGGCCAAAGCAAACGGTTTTTCAGCTCACCATCCTTGCTGAACTGTCTTTGTCGTTAAGTGGTCGTAACGGCTTTTCTTAAAAATTAACGAAACCGGTATTTTTGAACTCATTCGGGAATGCTTCGATTTTTATGACTTCACATGACTCAACTTCTCGATCGGGATTGAAAATCAAAACGGATTCAAGATTGATTAGTTCGATTAGCTCAGAATGGTACTGAATCAGGCTTTACCGCTTTACTATTACTACTTCACAACCATTATCGCGCATTCAAATCTCGAACACCGTGCACCAATTACCCTAATCTCACGCCGACTTCCACCTTCACGAGCTACAGCAGAGATATCGAACGCCTTCAGTAGCTACCCAAGCACCATTGTCGCAATAGGATAAACAATACATCTACGTAGCAATGTAAGTCAAGCGTGACGATGGCGACAAGACCATTATATCAGGAATACCAAACGAATTAATGCACTGGACGCTATCGGTATTTTGGCTCAGTAGAATAGACGGCTTTCAGTTGTACTCACAGCATCCTTTATCTCTCTCTCGACACATAAATTGTCTAGAATCAAAATGGCCGGCCCAATCCCCCTTAATAAGAAGACTATTGTCAAGAAGCGAACGAAGAAGTTCGCCCGGCATCAGTCCGACCAATTCCTTCGAATCCGCGATTCCTCGTGGCGCAAGCCTAAGGGTATCGATGGACGTGTCCGTCGTCGATTCAAGGGAGCCGTCCCTATGCCTTCCATCGGATTACGGTTCCGATAAGGCCACCCGTAACATCTGCCCCAATGGATTCAAGAGCGTTGTTGTCAACAACGTTGCTGAACTCGAGATGCTTATGATGCACAACCGCACTTATGCCGCCACCTGTTGCCCACTCTGTTTCCTCCCGAATCCGAAAGGACATTGTCCAAAGAGCAGAGCAACTCGCCATTCGTGTCACAAATGCTAACGCCAAACTCAGAGCGGAAGAAGACGCCTAAACATGATAAAACACACCCCTTATACAACAACAACAAAATCTATCAAAAAGCATGGGCGGTCGTCGTTCAGAATTTGGCGTGAAAAAGTGAGGAGCTATGTCACGTATCACCACCACCACACAAGAGGGCCTTTCCGTTGTATTGTTGAACCCCCGCGTAGTAATGTCGCGATATCGGAGTCCTATCCTCTTGGTGGTTAGAACGAGATTGCGAGGATGTCTGTATTCGTTAGTAGTTGTATTGTTGCAATCGGCAGTAGTGGAAGAAAATCAGTAGTTATTTTCGTCGCGGAGAACCATCTCTCTGTTGTAAGGACCTAGAAAATAGTGTCACCTCAGAGGTTTTGTCCTTATTCTTCCAATTTGTCTCTACAAATGAATCTCCTTCGGCGATTCTATTCGTTCCTTGCCTGATTTTTACCCCTCCACTGACGCTTGCACTTCAATCCGCAATGTTCGCGATGGTGTCATCTGTGGATAGTGATGGTTGAATCAAACCCGCCGTACAAACATTATGATCCTGTCCCAAAGCAATGGCAGTGTATATCATTTCATGCCAACCATTGATAGCTACTGTTCTGGTGATTTTTCTTTGAAAAAGTCATCATTATTCTACAGATGCCGTGATCTAGGACTAGAGACTCAAAAGGCGTACTTTTGATTGAAACTTTGGTCGCGAAAATTATCCACAATATTGAAAGACTTCCATTGCGGAAGCATCAAGAATATCTTTATGATGGTTGTTATTTGCACTGTCGGCTTTTTGTAGCTATCTAGTATTGTATTAATATCGTTCCATCTGGATGATTTCAGGATCATTCCGAGTTCAGAGGGTGGCTCGAGAATAGAATTTCATTCTTCATAGCGAATCTCAAATAAACGCTTAACTTCAATGATTTCTTTAGCTTTTGTTCTTGGGTCTAGAGAGGCGCTTGAATAAAGAGGTCGAGACTATAGTCCTACTCCTTTCTAGATCACGAAGTGGTCATCGCTGATGCTGTGAATTCGGTCAGGTATTTTCCTATGGCAGTTTCATCGTCCGTTGATGCACCTCTATTGCACACTATATTCTAATCCTTCCCCGTGGTGAACATTTTGACCTCATTCGCCCAGATGATACTTGTGTTTCCGAAGGATCTATCGTTGTCCTCTTCACGTGTATTTGGACCGTGCTGGTTGCTAGCTGTCACCAGTTTTGTTCGTACCGTCCTGAATAATGGATATACTTTCGATAGCTAGAAAACCCATATCGCTCAACAATTTGACCTCTTAGAGGATTATCTCTTTCAACAGAACCAGCAATTTGGCTCTCGAAAATGCAGAACGGTACGGAAGCCGAGTAAGAAAAGAGCATTCCTCACGAACTTGTCATGTTTGGCTTCCTGAAACAGGAATTATTGCATTCATTCATTATTTTACATAGTTAAGGTCTAACATTTCGTCTCTCCTATTGGATTTTTTAGACCGTAAACCTTCGTTTGATAGTCTCATATTATTTGGGAGTGGTGTCGAAGTTTTTTCAATGATTGATCGATTCCGATCGGTTGACAAAGAAGTGATTTCTTACTCCAGGTTTTCTCGCAAAAGTTTCTATCGAAGTATGAAATAGACCCAAAAAATATTCCTTTTCTCATTTTCCAATACACAAAGGAAAGGAAAAAACAATGTGTGTGCCGCACGTGTGGCTACTATAAGTGGTTTTCCTTTTTGTTTTTAATATCATTCATATCGGATATATAAATGTGACTGAACTCATTTTTTCAATATCCAATTGTAGTGAACTGTACATTGAGGAACGTGCCGGCGGACCCCTTTTTTCATTAGCGACGCGCGAGCCGACTACAACGCTCACACACTAAACATTCACACACTACATCAATCTGAAAATGTTCCCGGCGATTCTTCTTGATTGACAGTGAGGAGGATTCTTGAAAGCAGGATACGACTGTTGATGCTATAGGCTCTATACTTCCTTTGATTGAACAGTAAAGAAGGAAGAACGACAATGGTGGTGGTTGACAATCAAAGAGGACTCGGGTCAAACCTAGCTGAGAGGATCTGGAAAGGAAAAATTATCAAAAGGAAACAATGGAAACAATGGAACGACCAAAAGCTTTCGATTCGACAGACTCGATGGAGGTATTTCAGAGCAGATTATTGCTGATCGCAAGAAGTACATTGAAATGAAAAAGGCAGAAGAAGATAATATTGTAGAAAGTGGAAAAGCTAAGGAATCGCTTACGCCAAGTGACGCTGTTTCCGACAATTTCTGGTACGATGGCGTGCTTTCGTCCTTTTTTGGTGGAAATTCATGCGAGGATAGAAATGATATGAAAGGAATGATCATATGCGGATCACCGAACTATGACAGCGACTCCATACTTAGGAACGCGATGCCAACGCAGTTGGAATGCGGAGAACAAAGAGAGGACATCGACGATGATTCTACTTCGGTCGGAACTATGGATCCCTTTGGGCAAGGATTTGGGTGAAGATCTCAAATCTCTCCCTTCTGTTACATGGTAGAATCATTCCCGTAGACGACGACGATGCCCCCTTAGATGACATAGAGAACTGGCCTGGGACACCAGGCGGAAAACACTCATTTGCTAGGAATACGAAACCCAGGGAAATATCAAAACACGAAAGTGTTGAATCCCTTGTCGAAAAGAAAATCAAGAATCTCAAGTCGGAAAGGATGACTAGAGAAATATCGCCCACGATTCCCTATTTGAAGCAAAAGATTTTTCCGATGACTGCCTGGAAGAGATGATAGTGATTACAGCAGAAGCAACGATCAAACTCGTGGTGCAGACTCGGCATTGGAAGCTCGACGCAAATTTTTAGTCCGCGAACTCCGCAGTGCCATTGCAAAGTACTGGTCGTTTTGACGTCCGTTGTACCAATATCACAGCTGCTTTGGGAGACTTGTACGATGAGAACCAGGAGTACAAGCAGGCATTGAAATTACACAAAGACGTAGTATCGGTATACAGTGCCAGTCTTGGAGACGACGACAGCAAAACACTGGATGCAAGACTGCGGACTGGCCCAAGTTCAAGAGAATTCTGGCGACATGGATACTGCCATTAATACATACTTCAATGTCATGAACATGTTAAAAGGCCTAAAGGGAGAGACTGATCCCGAAGCTATGGAAGTATACACGCGAATAGCGGGTTGCCTTCGCAAGAAAGGAAAGTACGACCTTTCTATCAAGATTTTGAAACGTGCCCTCAAGTCCTATCGCGAAGTCCTTGGAGATACACACCCCACAGTCTCCGTGACGGTGGACGCAGTTGCTTCATTATACATCACTATTGGGGATTACGGAAAAGCCTCCGCGATCCTCGAAGAAGTTGTAAAACTCAAGGCTGCTACTCTGGGCTTGAGAAGCAAGGAAGTTGCCTCTAGTCTGTCGGAATTGGCGACATCCTACGAATGTGCAGAGCAATACAGTAAAGCAATGAAGAACCTGAAAAAGGCGTACAAGATATACGCAGAAATCGATGGCGAGACTGGCGAAAAATCCATTCTAATGCTAGAGAGGATAGCCTTGGTTTACCAAGCAACCGCTCAATACAAGAAGGCTGCCATTGCCTATCTCGGGGTACTGCGCGGAAGAAAGCGAGTCTTGGGCGATGCTCATCCGACAGTTGCGGACACGTATTTCCATCTGGGTGTGTCGCTTCGAGAAAGCAACCAACGAGACAAGGCTTTCAAATGCATAAAACAAGCTTTGAATATCTACGTTGGAGAAGGAAAAGACATCCACGATCTGCAAATGATTGCGGAGGTCATGCACGAGCTTGCTGTAATCTATAAGGCAAACAACAACATGACCGATGCTATCAAGACGTTCCAGCAAGAAATTGCGGTTCGAAGAAAGCTGGGCCAAGCCGAATATCCATTCATAGCTCAAGCTCTCAACCACATTGGTGTCACCGAGTTTGAAATGAAGAACTTCAACCGTGCCCTAAACTACTTCTCGGATGCACTGTCCATCTACGAGAAGAAGAGAGCAGAAACTCCGGGAATCGATGGTGCCGTTGCCGACACGGAGTACGCAGAAGCATTGTACAATACAGGGCTTGTTTTTGAAGCCCTGAGGAACAAACAAAAGGCACGCACTGCTTTCATCGAGGCAGCGCGGATCTTTAAGGAAAACGGACATCCCAAATCCCACCCTCACTACTCCAAGATAGTCGGGAAACTCAAGCGACTCGGGATCGTCGGTCAAGATGGTTCCACACCAACGAACAGGGACAACCCAATCAACATGATAGACGTGGCATGATGCAGATAAACCTTACACCAACTATAAAATCATAAATACTTAACATCATCCTCATCCAAACTATTACTATTCTCTAAAACCTTTTGCACCATTCAAAAAGTACACGCTACATCAAACAGTAGTACGTATATATTTGTGTGTTTCCTATCTCTAGCTTATATCAAGTTGCTTTTATCATGATTAGATATAAACATCTTCTTCGTACAACAATCCTTAATCCGAATTGTATTTTTGCAATGTCAACACCCAATTCCTTGCATTCTCATTCCAAACATTGTTGTACTTTCTTTATATTGTATGAATAGTAGTTTAGGCGTTAAGGGGTGTTTATTTAAAATGCTGCAGCAATCGTTTACTCGTCATCACTGTCGCTGTCACTGTCGTCGTCCTCACCGGCTCGGAAGACGGTTCCGGCAATACGATCCAAATCTTGTTGTCCGACGGTTGTGACTCTTCGTCCTCCCTTTTCGGTGGCCTCAACGACTCTCATCTCTTCGAGCTGGATGAGGACCGAGCGGATGACACCCGAGTTGGCTTTTCGGAAGTGTTCTGTTCGGGCTCCACGTCGGTAGTTTCCTCCGTACCACTTTTGGAGCATACCAACTCCGACACCGGGTCGGAGGTAGACCTTTCGGGCGATGGAAGCCGCTCGGACGTAATACCAGTCCTCACCGTAGGGGGCGAGTTCCTTGAAGACACCAGTCTTGACGGTATCGGCCCAGACGGGCAATTCGAACTTGTCCGAGTTTTTCAAGTGCTCGGCGTAAGCCGCAATAAAGGCCGGAGCGGGGACGTCACGGACGCAAATTCCTCGTGCTTCTTCTGCCATTTTTGAGATGTGTATTTAGTCTACTATGGGGAAAAGGGAGACAAAAAATATGTGAGGGAAATGATCAAGAGGAGATCGATATAAAGTCCAGTGAACCAAGCGCCGAGCCCCACGAAAGAATCAAAAGCAGACTACAGGATGGATTGCTCGTTGCGGGAGGGAACGTTGTCCTAGTCTAATCTGCCAGGGAAGGGTCCTATTGTCATGATCGTCCACCATCTCTCGACCCAACACCGATATCGGAGCCCCGACCCTAGCGCATATCCATTCCAACGTTCCTCTCCACTACAGCGATGGTGACTACAACAACCATCTCATTGTCCCTTTCGTTTGCTTTGATTCTTTCTTTGGTTCCTTAACAACACACACTTCTCCATGGTCAAGCCGTACCTAAACAGATAAAAGAGTAAGTATTACCGCGGTGGAGACTTGAACGGGATGTTTGTTTGGAGAGCTCCGGGAAGGGTTTGTTGCGCGGTCTGTAGATGTGGAGGCAAAACCTTTGGAGCGCGTGAGCGATTTTGTGGTACTGCTTCTACGCAGAACCGGCAGGAGGAAAATAGTAAGAGGTATGTTTCTCTCTTACTAAAAATGACTCATTTGATTAAAAAACATACCGCGCGTCTCAAACCTTGGACCTATGTACGATGGATATCATGATAAGATACATACAATACCATGCTCATCGTGTTTGGCTGCATCCCCGAAGATCTCAGATAGTCCTGCCTCCAAAAATAAATAATTATGTTTGGCAACAATCATCTGATGAACAACATCAAACGAAACCCTTTGTCTCTTTTCGATTGACAATGCTTGAAAACTAATCATAGAAGAGATTGAAGAGCACTAATCGTCAATCATCTCCTTTTGTCATTTCTATCCATCTCTATTAAAAAGCTTACACAAAACCAAGCTTTCTTGTAACATTTGGATTGCCAGACACGCGCACACATAATTCATTAGAATGGGCCGGAAAAAGAGAAAGGTCGCAGTGGATGCGGAATCCGCTGACACTAGCGATGCGGTTCTTCCTCCCCCACCACCTCCACCACCTCCCATAGATCCTCGGGCTACTACTACGAAACCGCCGCCACCCGAAGAACCGGAAAAGGAAGAAAAGAAAATGTCCTCGGGATACGCAACAACCTCCCATTCCGCCGAAATCATTGACGAGGACATTTACGTCTCGGACGGAAGTGAGAGTGACGAAGATATGATGGCCGATCGGTTTGATGGCATGGAAAACGAGGAGGAGGAAGAAAAAGCATCGACTAATATCGCTGGAAGATCCATTGAAATGGTTCTGAGTGGCAGCAAGATGGGACTCATGCGGAGGGGCATCCATCGCCCCCAGGTCATGATTCAGCCCCAGAGGCAGTGGGCCCGGCAGACGCCACAACAAGAATCATCGACGGAAAAAGAGGAAGCCGAGGAAGAGGACGAGGAAAAGCGCAAGGAGGAGGAACTCGCCAAGCTGGATCCGGCCCAGCGGGCCGCCCGCCTGCTAGCGGAAAAACAGCGCAAGCTCGAAGAGGCCAAGATTCTGGCCCGCAAGCTCGAATCGGAAGAAAACGCCGGACGGGATCCCTGTCTTTTTTCGAAAAGAACCTCGTTTGATATTCGGTTTGACCAGATTGACGACAAGCCCTGGTTGCGGGGAGCCGGGGACATTACCGACTTTTTCAATTATGGATTTTCCGAGGAGGATTGGCTGGAATACGGGGAACAACAGCTACTGATACGACAGGAGCTCATTGATGCGAGCCGGCAAAAGCGGGCGCCGGATCCCAGTATTGTTCCCGTAGTTCCGAAGGTAAGATTGGGATGCGGCTTTTTGATTTTTACTGCGTCTGTGATTTTTATAAAACAGAATTTCTAATTTGTTGGCATGCATGATAATCATTTATTTTTTCAAAACAGAAACCAAAAAAGCAGAATCCACGTGTAGCAGTGGCTGCCGAGGGCAATGACGAAGAGAAGGCGGAGGGTGACATGGATGTAGATGGCGAAGGGGTAAAAGAAGAAGTTGCAGAAGAAGACGCGGTCATTGGCCCCGTGCTCAAAAAACCAAAGACTGAGACGCCTTCGCCTAGTACTGCTACTATGCAAGGTCCCACAAAAATGAGCGATGCAAATAGTGATTTGCCCGACGTACAAGTCGGAGCGGGAGGAGCTTGGGGCATGGGTGCAGCACCCGGATCAGTGCTTGGCCAAGCTTATCGAAGAGCAGGAGAAGCAGTCGATGCACGATAATGCTCCTCAGCAGGATTCTTCGTCGCCACGAAAGGCTACAATATCATAACAATTACGAAAACAACAATTCGGCTCCTTCCTATTACGGCAATAGCGGAGGTAGCGACTAACAACAATTCGGGGTTACAACAACAATGACAATCCATCCGACAATTCGCAAAACGATTACGGTGGTGGTGGTGGTTGGAACAATAAACAGCACAGTCCCCAGCAGCAGAACGACCATGGTGGGAATTACAACCGGTACCAAAACCACGGAGGAAACCAGCACGATACCAATAACAACAACAACGGTGACTGGAACAGCAACAGAAACAACGACCCCCGTGGAGGATGGAACAACAACAACGGCGATCCTCGAGGAGGAGGAGGAGGTCGAGGAGGAGGATATCGGGGTCGTAACAACAACCGTGGAGATTATGGCGACAAGGGAAGGAACAACCGAGGAGGGAACAACAACTACGGTGACCGAGGTGGAGGTGGTTATCACCAGCGCGGCAAGAGGCGTCCGAGACGATTACGACGATCGCTATAGCAGGCGGTAGTACTAGTTTTCCCATAAATAAAACAATTTTTAAATTGTCATTACAATATTCTTTCGCCTAAATGTATTGTGTTTATGCCGACTTTCCCTTGCTGGCCGATTTGTCCAAGACAAAGAGCGAGGCAACCAATCCGGCGTAAATGAGGGGCGGAACGACGGGTTCGTCGTTGATGTGATGTCCAATGGCCCCACATCCGGCGGCAACGATTAAGCCGATTCTTCCGACCAACTCGGGCATGGGCCCAACGTTCCAAAAGGAAAGGCCGGCCAGGATCTTGGAGGTGCCCAAAACCAAAAAGAAGGGCTTGGTGGGAAGTCCAATAGGATCGATAAAGGGAGCGGCCACCGGTTCGAGAGACGCGTCGATGGGAGCGACTCCGAGTCCCTGAGCTGCATAGTAGAGTCCCGGGAGGATGGCACCGACGGAAACGAGGGTTGTGACGATGGTCTTTGCTTCGGGCATGGTGAAATAGAAGTAGTAATCAAACAATCAAGCGATCGAATAATGACAATGATAGAGGGATTCTTGTTCTTTTGGATTGTGAACAGTGGTGACAGCTGCAAGATTCCGTTCCATTACAAGAAGTTAGTCATTGGATCATACATAGACCGGCGAAGTGATGAATTTCGGCATCAAATTTGTGGCCTATCATTGCTGTTCACTGTTTTTTGTAATTCCCATTTTTTTACAGATTCCGACCGATTCCATGGTTTCTGGTTTCTTCTGTGTTCTTATGAATATTTTTAGGCCTAAATAGCTGCAGCGTTAAGTATTTGAAAAGGGTTGCTTATTCAATCGGAACATCGGATGTTGCCGTCCTAATTTTCCGTAAAATAGTGGACAGTTGAAGCATTAAGTATTTGAAAAGGGTTGCTTATTCAATCGGAACATCGGATGTTGCCGTCCTAATTTTCCGTAAAATAGTACTTCAGCTGTCAAGCAGGGATGTTGAAAAAGAAACAATGACATTTTCCAGAGAGAGGATTAAACGAATGAGAGACTTGGACTGCGAATTACGACTACTACGACTACTTCGACTTAAATACGAGTGGACGATGGATATCATGGGAAATTGAAAAATCCATCACAAAAAGTATACAAGATTTTTTGTTGTCACTATCAGCATCTCCACAAACGAATACGTTGTACATACTTCTGAATGATGGAGTCGTCCTTGTCATCGTCGTCTTTTGCACTACCCGTCCGTATATCGATCCAACTCGTCTTTCTTCTACACTTTGTCTGTTTCGCTAGGGTATCCTTCGCATTCCTATCGACAGAATGCCTGCCGCCGCCGACAAAGCAGCCATCACGACAATGCCAGGGTTCCAAGGGGCAGACCTCAGAGTTGTCTTCCTGGAGCAAAATTGCAGAATTGGATGCTCGATCTTCATCGTTTCGACTAATTGACACAGATGATGACAGTATAGAATCCATGTCCTACAATCTTGTTTCGCCTCGAGAGTGGTTGGAATATTGCGAGGCACGACAACGAGAAGCCTTTCGAGATGAAGAATCACAGCAGCAGCAGAACGAGTCTTCCGGTGGTGCCTATACCGTGCTGCGCTGCGATTTTCAGCTCGATGATGAATCATGGAGGATATGGGGAAATGACTTTCATTTCCAACGCCTTGGAGAATCCTTTCGGTCGCTTCTGTCTCAAGCGGGGTTGGGTGTAAACGACAAGGACGTTTCGAAGATCGAACTTTTGGCGCTCGAGTCGAGTCGAGAAGCGATGAATCTCTTGCTCGAAGAAGCCAAGACTATCATTCTGATCAACACAAGTGAGGATCAAAAAGAAAAGTCGACAATTAACCGTAATGCTTACCTTGTTAGTGGGATCTAGACTACAATCGTAACGACAATGATGGAATTCCCATACGGGTTCGAGGTCACGCATTTTCGACAATGAAAGCAGTCACAGCTCGACAACAACTCCGAGCGCAACCCAAATGTATCGGTTCAAGCAGTCATTGGGAATTTGCCATCAAGTGCCCTGGAATCGATTGAAGGTCCAGGAAAACCTTTTCGTCATTCGACTCCTTGCCAAACCGATACCAGAATTTTCCTCGCGCCAAGCTATCTTCTTGGTGCAGTAAAGCGTCGTCCCCTCGAAGAAATTTTCAAGACTTCGAGGATATCGGAGATGTGATTCTGACCAAGCCCTCCCGAGACAAGTGTGGAATTGCTCGAGGGCCTGACATCAAACTTGTTTGTGGTGTATCCGGGAAAGATTCTTCGAACAGCCTCCTCGGAGCACGTCCTGGGGGGATATGTTCGTCAGTTGCTCCTCGATTCCGCCGAAAAGTGTGGATACACGGTGGAATTTAGCTCGATTTCCATAGAGGATGCTCATCTATGGGAACAAGTGTTTTTGACCTCTTCCATTCGATTGATCATTCCCGTCCACAGGATTCTTCTTCCCGTTGACCAAGGCGATGACGACCAGCTTTTGAAGATGGAAACTCTATGGGAGCTCCCATCGAACGACGAGGAAACGAACCAGGACTGCCACTCTGCACCAACGGCATCGGACGTTTTATACGCGGAACTTCTAAAACATACAGCACAATGACAGTAAGGAATTGACCAATAGGTTATCTTTTTTCGTAGTATGAGATCTTTAAAATTGTATTGCATTTGCTTCTATTTACATAATTTTACGATTTGAGTTGGTGATGATATTAGCCGTGTCCCTTGCTTCTATTCAATAGCTACTTGTACATTTTTTTATTTTCGTAAATCACCAGAAAGGCATCGTGTTTGTCGTCCCAATTTTGGACAGTTCTTCTTTTCCGTCGCAGAACGAGTCGTATTCCCATTGTGCGCGTTTTCGTCGATTTATCCGACAACGCTGCACAGATAAATGTTCCAAAACAATGACACCGTGCTTGTGAAGAGCACCCGCATCTCGTAGGGAACAAGGACCGAAATTGATCATGTTCGAAAATGGAAAGACTTTGTATTGTGTCATGATGATTCCCCAGAGATGTTTTTGGCATTTTTCGGTCGCCCGGCTGAAAGACGGCAGCTGGTTGAGTCGAATGACCGATTCAAAGACTTCGTACACGTAAATGTACAGAGGAAAGAAGACAAAGGTTCCCAGGGTTTGGTCCAAAAATACCTGCGTGAGGGTCATTTTGAGTTTCGATACAGATGCCAAAGGTCTGCTTCATTTTGTCTCCGACAGCGTTCAAAAAGGTGTACCACATGTGAATGAACGGGCCCGTGAACAAGAGGTTGCAGAAGAAAAAGGTAGGCCACACGTTTCGTGCTAAAACCGCTCTTGCCCTCCATGCTCTGGGCGATAATATCGCCGAGGGCGGTAATCACTGCCGATGTCAAGCCCTTTGCCAAAAAGGGCCTTTCCGTGCAGGCGTCCATGTACCATTCGTATACAGGCTTGGAATTTAGTTTTCTTCTCCTCCTCGGTGATTAGCTCGACTTCATCTTCGCTGCTGCTTTCCTCCTCTTCGAAGGCAGCAGCGCTCGAGACCACATACGGGATGCGTTGCTTCTTGCTTTTAAGGCTGGGGAGTGGAACCGAAACGGTCTTGGACGAGACGGTTGTCGTCGACGCAAGCGTCGAGGGTGTCGTGATGGCAACCAGCAGAAGCAGGCAGGCCAATGACAAGAATCTTCTCGTCACAAGTAGGGGTAGTGATCGAGTTTTCATTTCCCGGTTATTATTAATACAAGCAAGAAGACTAAAGAATGGGAATGGAGTGACACTTGCAATGGAGTGTCAAAGTAGTATGTGATGTAAGTCTTTCCGAACCTCTAAGAGCGAGATACTTTTTGTGATGTTAATTCATTGGCATTTCCGCGACTGTTTTCCGCTATCAACGACGTGGTGAACCAGTGTCAAGCTGGATGCGAAAGAATTTCGGACGGGAATTTTAAAATTGGCAGGCTTCCAGTCCAATCAAAATTCTCAAACTGGCTTGTGAGAAAGCGTTTTTCGCCTTGAGGGATTCTCGTTTTGTGGAATCCTTGGTCGTCGTTTTGGCGAGATTCATGACGCATAACGACTGGAAAAACAGACAGCCAATCAAAATCGATCCCAACTCTTTGACACGATTTTTTTTGTGATTAATCGGATGATTCCCAAATATAACGGGAAGTCCGAGATTTTGGATGAACCATCAAAATGTCAAAAACTAACGGTAAATCATTGAAAGTTCTACTTTTAAGGTAACTGAAAAGCTCTACTAGAAGTAGTTCTATTTTGGTCATATTTTACTCTCCTTTTGTATTATGTACATTGTCAGTTCCATTCCGGGGACAAACCCAGACGTTTTCTCCATGTCTTGGTCTCCTACCGAATTGATGCTATACAGATAGTCGTCGTCGACACTTTGTTTCGACAAAATCGTGAGGGTTCCGACGGTTCCAGCAGGCTTCTTCCAGCTTTTTCTACCCCGAAACCGGTGCTTCGAGTCCTGCGCTCACCACCAAAGCTTTGCCTCCTTCCCGCAAAGCAGCCGAGATGGATCGTGCGCACGCAAAAGGCATCTTCCGGCTGACAAATGACGTCCGCTGCCAGAACCAGGTCGACTGGTTCCTTTTGTGTGCCATCCATTGCCAATCGTCCACTTACTGGACTGGATATTGCTGGTAGAAATCGAGGCCTTCGGCTATAGCAATCTCGTCTAGGTCGTTTAGGGCAATGTTGCCACTTAGATTCTTGACGACCGTCTCGTTGAAATCGGAAAGAATGACACTGCCAGAACCTTGCTGTTGTTGTTTGTATTCTTGGATTATTTTTGCAGCCACCAATCCAGTGAGACCAGCATCCCGCCCCCAGTTCCAAGACGGTCTTGCCATACAATTCTTGCGGGTTGGAAACCAGCCATCGCGACAAGACGACGGCCGATGGCCACATGACGAATCCCACGTCCTTTTGAGCAGTCTGCCGATCGGGCACCTGATTCACCAGAACCGTGGAAGAATGCAAATTCAAACACCAGCGGGAGACGTGCCAAGAGCTCTTGGCGCAAAAAGGGACTCGCCTGGAGAGGAAAGCGATTCTTGGAAAAGGTTGCAATTTCAGCCGCCAAATCCTGAATCTCGATGATGGCGTCCTGGTTGGCCTCATTGTCCGTTTTGGCAGCAGTCAATTTCAAAGATATCCAATTTAATGAGTTTGGACAAGAACAGATGGGCTCCCTGCTTGCCGATTTCTTCGTCCAACACGGGATCGAGTTGACAAATTCGTTTGTAGAGTGTGAGCATTTGCACGATGCCAATGGTTTCGGTCGCCTCAGACAAGACAATACTGGAGTCATCGCCTTTCAGGATTACAAGGAAATCGTCAATGGCTCGACGAAGCAGAGGCAAGAAGAGGGCACAAAAGCTCCTCTCATTGTCGCATTCGTCGTCTTCTTTCCCCAAAAGCCGAATTCGATAGAGTGCCAGAGTCCTCCGGGACTTTAAATTCTCTTCGATTGAGGTTTCTGAAAAGCTGTCAATAAAGCTTTCTACCGCCATGACAGCACTGTTGTGATATGGTATTGGTTGATTTGGATTGTTGGTGTTGTTGTAACTTTTTGTTTGCGCTTGTCTTTTAAAATCACTTCGAATTGAGAATGGTTACCATTCTCAAATGACAAATTCCTCTCCCAAGTCGTCGAATTAATTTTTGATTTTGTGGTCGTGAATTTTGACTGATTTTCCTTCGATTCGTGACCCGACTGAGAATGGCGCGAAAATTTGAACGATGACGTCGGAGAAAATCGCGCGGTCGCAACACCCATCACGACGACGATGCTGTCACGCGTATTCAAATTCGTCGTGGAAGCAACGCACCGCATCAATCGAAGAGAGTGAAGAGATATTATTTCGATGACGAAAACTTTTGTTTCCAAATCACGAGGAAGAGGAAGATCACATCGAATGCATATCTGTTGTTTCCCAAACAACAGAAAAAGGTCCTATCCTTACAAAAGCAAGCTCCAATCGATCGAAATCCGTCTTATATCATCAAACCCAACAAGCTACACCACAAGAAAATCCAGCAGACAACGAACCGAGAAAGAAACGGAATAGAGAAAACATCAACATCAAAAAATGACGAGATCGACAATCACCTTCTTGGCTTTGTCCATTGCCAGCGCCGCTTCGGTTGCTGCGTGGGCTCCCTCTTCAAATTGCAATCGCCCAAGCACAAGACTTGTGTGTGCCTTTCAGAAGATGTCAGTGAAACCACAGAGGAAGTTCCGTACGTAATCGCACGAGGAGATGGTTCCACCGGTGGAGGAGGACTTCCAATGCCACACGCAGACGAAGAAACCGAAGAATTGCGACGACCAAAAGTCAATGGCGAAATGCCCAAGGGGTGAGTAAAAGGTTGGATTAAGAATGGATGAGACAAGAATCTCTATTTATGACAGAGTAGTGGGAACTTCGTTTTTGTTTTGGATGATGATTTTTTTTTCTGACAACAATTTTTTTGATATTCTATTCAGTCGGCCCTCTTGGTTTCGGGTTCCCTGCCCCCTCGTTGCAGGAAGAATCCCGCTACACGGAGGTCAAGAACTCGTTGGAAGATTTGAATTTGAATACGGTCTGCGAGGAAGCCCAGTGCCCCAACGTTGGTGAATGCTGGTCGGGCGGTACCGGAACCATTATGCTTTTGGGAGACACCTGCACTACGAGGATGCATGTTTTGTGCCGTCAAAACGGACGCCAAGCCACCACCACCCGATCCATTTGAACCCTTTGCGACGGCGGATGCGGTGGCCAAGTGGGGAGTCGATTATATTGTGTTGACAAGCGTCGATCGCGATGACATTGAAGACGGTGGAGCCCAGCATTTTGCGCACACGGTGGAATTGCTCAAGTACAAAAAGCCCGAACTCTTGGTCGAATGCTTGGTGTCCGACTTTCAGGGAAATTTGGATTCGGTCCAAACACTGGCGACATCCTGGCCTCGATGTGTATGCACACAACGTCGAAACGGTTGAACGCTTGCAAAAGTTTGTTCGTGATCCGAGAGCGGGGTACAAGCAGAGCCTGGCCACGCTGGAACACGCCAAAAAGTGCCAACCTGGATTGTACACAAAAACAAGCATCATGCTGGGACTCGGAGAGACAAAAGAAGAGGTCCTTCAAACCATGAAGGATCTTCGGGAAATCGATGTGGACGTGGTCACCTTTGGTCAATATCTGCGACCCACCGAGAACCATCTTGCCGTAGGTGGAATATGTCAAGCCGGAAGTGTTTGACTACTACAGAGACGTGGGAGAAGAAATGGGATTCAAATATGTTGCCAGTGGCCCCTTGGTTCGAAGTTCCTATAAGGCCGGAGAATTCTATCTCGGAGCACATGATCAAGAGCGAGCGGAAAGAGAAAGAGGAACAAGAAGTAATAGCAGAGACCGAGTAATTGATGAAATTAAAAATTAATTTTGATCCAGAAGCTACTGTAGACTTTTTTATGAATCTAAGGCGATACTATGAAAACCTTCATAAGATTATATTTTACCTTCTGCTAAATATTTGCGAATGCGATTTCCTCGACCGGCCTTTGCTTTCACAATAGCTTCAAAGACTTTCGAAAATGCAACTCGAAGGGCAGTTGCTATCTTCAAACCAAATGTCCTAGAGAGCTTTTCCATCGCTTTGGATGAGAAAAGAGGCCCGTTTTCTTTGGTTCCAATTTCTTTTGGAATCTGAAACATACCAGGGAGGCTTCAAATCTGGACTTTCGTAAATCAAAATGAGTCTGCGTGCCGCTGTATCCACGCGTGCATCATCGGGATCCTTGTCAAGAGTCAAATTCTCGAGTCTGCACAACGTAACAACCCGTCCCTTTCCTGTCGCACGTTCTGGTTCCACCAAAACAAGATTTTCACCAACAATTGTTAGAGTAAAGCGATTGCCATGTTATTCCCTGCTGACACAACCTTTGCTCCTTCTTTGGAGAATAGTGGGGCCATGGAAGGTGGAACCTTCGCACACACAAGGATATGCTGTCATTCGGGTAAGACTCGTGATCGACCCTGACTTAATGTCGTCATCCTGACTCGTCTATGCCAAACAAAGCGGAATCGAAAGCCGTCTGATATTGGAGAAAAGATTATCTTCCTGTCAGCAGGATTTGGAATGGTTTCGTTCGTGATTCGGTTATAAATAAAGCCACCAATTTTGACAGATTTCATTATATCTTCGGAACTCGAAAGCCATTTCAAGAGTGACACAAAAGAATTGAGCCTCAACAATGCACTGGTACTTCCCACTGCATTGCTAAACTGCTGCACCCGCTGCATCTTGTTCCAGGGGAGTAGAAGAACATGCACGAGCACCAACATCACTTGTAAGAACCAATAGAAGAAGCCGAGAGATAAATCAAGATCTCGTCCTTTTTGTCCTTTATATCTTGCGTGAGGTACCGCATATGATCTAGGATCGACTCCATATCGTCGCTGTCGTCTTCGTTATTTCGTCGAACAATCATGTCCATAATTGCCCCATAGTATAAATCATTTTTCTCATCTTCACTACCATTCACTGGAACCAGATCCTTTAATTGGTTCCACTAGCTGCCCAGAGTCAAATATGGCATCGATTGTTGCCGGCACGTCTGCGAGAAATTCAGCAGCTTGACGGAACCGTTCTTCGAATGGCTTCAGAGGCACGTAGAACAGCATCCGGATCACCAGCGAATACACGTTAGTAGTAGCGTTTGCTGCTACCAGGTCATAGTCAAGCTTCCATGCTCCCCTGCCTCCTGGTGCGGCACTCAAAATAGAGCACTTCAATGAATCGATAACTTCGTTCATATAATCGAATCCAAGCTTTCCTCCTTCGCCTGGGCCCAACTGACTAAACGTGGGTCAATACTTGCTCCGATTCCTCCTCCCATTCCTCTATCATCAAGATCGTTGTCAAAATCGGAGTCAACATCAGGATTGCTTCCCCGGAAGAAATTAAACCGGCTATTCTTGGGGCTGGTTCTTTCCTTGTATCGCTTTTAAATCCAGCCCAAACAGTAGATCTGCCAAGAACTTTTCATCAAACACCGCAATCGCGGAATCAACAGCCATCACGGCCAATTCTTGCAATTCAGGAAACCTCTTTGTTAAGAGTCAAGCACTGAAAGATTGCCTTGCGGTAAGGATTGTGCCGTGATCGCGCTACAATACTCCCATCATCTCCCTTAAAGTCAAGGATTTCAGAGAGTGCTGGAGACAAGACAAACACGCAGGCATCGTTGTATTCACTTCCTTGGGCTTCACTCCTTCCCGAAATTTCCTTTCGGCCAGTGACAGTTCCAAATATATACGTCTCACGGTCACCATCAATTATCATTTTGCCATTCTCGTCCACTCTGTCAACACGGAGAGTAGGCTTTTCCATCAGTTCCCATGCACGCAACATCGGCTTTGGCACGAATCATAGGTCTCTCCTGTTGCAGGTTGGAGACAGTGGATGGAAGACGGCAGTGAAAAGCAGTCGCAAGAGGGGTGGATTCGTCAAAAACTGAAATGCAGCCGCCAGACAAAAGAGCGCCTGACTTGGCAGGTGCAGAGATCACAGCCTTTTCGGTTGCAGTTGCATCGGATTGTTTGATAAAACTTCCCAAGCTGTGTTCGTCCAGGGTATCTGCAAACAAGACTTCGGCAGACACTGGAGAGCGCTGGAAGTACAGCAAGAGAGGTTGTAGCAAAAGAGGATAGGCAAACGTAGCAAACATCATCTCGATAACCTGTTCGTTCAGTGAAGTAAGGCCTACTTTCAGCATATCTTCCAACAGCAAGAGTTCGTCTTGCAGATTGTACGGACGTATCGTTGAAAATATTCGTGAACTTTTCTTCGTCGAGCAACTTCTCGTGCTCTGGCAAATTTGTCGTTCTTTCGCGGAATACCGTCACCACTTTCGCTAGACTTGGTGGGTGATCCAGCCTTGCCAGCAATTTCCATGTCTCGAAATTGTTCTTCCAGTACACCCCAGAGCTGAGGCGAGCTTTTGTAAATACCGGAGATGCAAGCCTTTCCACCCGAGATGGCGTACACACATATTGAGCAATGGCCAGACGCTCTCGCAATGGGAGAGCCTTGGCATTGTGCAAGACACCATCGGGTGAAGCACCGAGTGAGGCCTCTAGTTTCACCGCTTCCGCAACCTCGCCGGGTTCGTCGTCTCCATGCTTCGCTTCGACGGTGGTCAATCGAAGTGTGTTCAAACATATATTCATGGCCGTGACCCTTACAAATGAATCGTGGTGGGCAGAACAAAATTCCAACGCACGTTCGTACAATGGAAATTGGACAGTGATGGTTTTGACAGCAATGGGGCGATTGACCGGAATCTCGTCCTCAACTTTGGTATTCGAGTTGATCTCGTCCAAGGGACGTTCTTCGTCGTCATCCTCGTCGGCAGTGTTGTTGGCCGTATCTGCCAAATAATTGGTATCACCTTCGATTGCAGTGTCCGAGGGGTAGGTCAAGAAGAATTGGAGTGTTTCGGCATTCATTCGCAATGCCAATGATTTTAGAAACGAAACGAATGTCGTCGTCAGCTCTCCTAGTTCGGCACTCACGAATCGTCGAGGTGACATGAGAGCATCGGGATCAGTCCCCTTCCAACTTGGTTCGCTCGGCAATGTGATATTCTTCCAGAGGAAAACCAATCAGATCGTTGATGTGGTTGTTGGACAATATGAAAAAGAGGGAGGTGGCACGCTTGACGTTTTGCACCAGAATCGAAGTCGATTGGAAGCCCTGCGTTGCTACGGCCAAAGGCGGCAACAAAACCATACCGTCGAATTTTTCCATTTCACCAAGAGTCTCGAGAGCCTTTAGCATGGACTCTGTGCGACGTCGTTTTCTGCGGGCAAGATTCAATTTTTCTCGTTTTTCTGGTTTTTCCTCCGCTGCTTTCTCTTCCAAGTTTTCGTCGTGGATGCAGATTTTCACTTCTCCTCTTACAACCTCTTTGCGCTTTTCGAGAAACTTTGGTAGGTTGAAGGCTTTTCCCGTTAGGATATCCTGCAATCATCGACAAACCGTTCCGTTCAAAAAAGATATCGTAGACTGTTGCAAAATCCTTCTTGTCGGCAATGTTCTCCTGAATGCTCGCACATTGTTCCTCCAGGAGCTCTTGCTTCAGCTTTTTCTCTTCGTCGGCAAACTTGTTCTTTTGATCATCGTCATTGTCCTCACTGCTGTTCTCCTCTTTCTCTTCGCCAGTGGTAGCCTTGTGGGCCAACATCAGGCTTCGAAGCTTGGCTTCCTCCGCTTGCACAGTCGCCGACGCACGTTCTCCAATCACCACCAGTTCCGAAATCCGTCGAACCGTTTCCACAAAGGACTCCGTGTCTTCGGGATTCATTGGAACGAAACGAGCCGTCTTTTGCTTCCTTCGGGGAGCGAATTTTTTCTTTTCCACCGGGGTTGGTGCTGGTTCATCGGTGGATACATCTTCCGGGCGTTTGCGGAACCGATTCCTCACCGACTTGAGGAGTCCGTTTCCCCGGCCTTCGTCATTGGCTTTGTTGGAATCGTCGATTTTTTCTTCGGCAATGACGCATTCCACAAAGGATCCCATCGATTTATCGACAAAATGGTCCAGCTTGTCCAGGAGAGACGAGAGCTCGTTTACCGGCGAAGAATTGCTGCCAGCACCATCGCGTTTGCCGGAGCGGAACATTATGCCTGTCTTGCTTGCCCTTCTCTCTCGGCCGTCTCGATGATTGTTGTGAGTGCCTGTTACGATATCAGCTCCGAAAATGATCGATGAGCTATTTGTTGGTTCTCTTGAATCTTACTTGTGGTTGTAGTACGGTGATGGGAACGAGCCAAAGGTATATCTACGCCTGACTGCGTCTATCAATTGTGACGTGATTCTCAATGGAAAGGATAGATTTTTTCAAATAGCTTCTCACTCTTGTTTTTGAATAAAACAATGAGGGCACGTGCCTGCGTGTTGTTGGAACGATATTCAGACTCGATCCGTCCGTTTGGGAATTTTCTCCCGTCGAGGATATTATTTATATGTTTAGTATATAGTCCTATGTTTGATTCATATAACTTGTGGGTAGCATCTCGTTGACGTAGTACGCTCGCGCGGAATGGGTTTTTTGAATTTTGTTGAAAACGAGACAAACGAAAACAGAATGGAAATTCATCCTCTTATTTCTCAACTCTGTCAACCCCATCCAACTTTGAAACCCATCGGCGAAAGCCTTTTTCGTCACCATGAAATTGACTGCCCGAACCAATCGAGCTACTCCCAGTGCGGATTCCCTGAAGCCAAAGAACGGAGGAGAGAGCTGGGATAAAAGCAACTACGGCGATGGCCAAGACCCAAGCCAAAATCGTCGCGGAGGGAAACGAGGAAAGTACAGCGGCTCGGCCTATCGCAGGTTTCAACTGCAATGGAGGCTCTTTACGCTTTCGTTCCGAGGTAGATTCCTCATAATTGCTCTGTGGATTCTGTCGATGATCGTCCTTCGAATTTGGGACAAATGCTTTTATCAGACCGGTGGTTTGGGAGGACATCCTTTGGTAGCATCGCCGTCCACCTTTGCGGTCGTCATCAACACCTTTCGACGGCCCGAACGATTGCAACAGACGGTACAACATTACGCCGACACGTGCGGGAAGAAGCACGAGGTGGGTCAAGTGTTTGTGGTATGGGCCGACCAGGAGACTGACCCACCAGCTTCCGGGGATTTCTTTTTTGCGGATACAACATTGCGGGGAAGCAGCACCAACGAGACGAATCGTGTCACCGTCGAGATTCTCAAAAAATCCAAGGACTCGTTGAATGCACGATTCGAACCCATCCCAAACCTGAAAACAACCTCGGTGTTTATGGTAGACGACGACATTCGCGTCGACTGCGTCTCGCTGAAAACGGCCTTTTCCGGCGTGGCAGAATCACCCCGACTTCGATGGTTGGCTACTATCCACGCCTGGCTGCTCCGCAACGCAGTGGAACTCAGGAGATTCGACATCAACTCGTCTATCATGCATTGCCAATGGTGTATTGGAGGCAAAGGCTGAATATAGTCTTGACCAAAGCTAGTTTCTTGCATTCCAAGTATCTGGAATTGTACACCAACGACGATTCCTTTCCAAAAGAAATTAAGGACCACGTCGGATAAAGCACCGGAATTGCGAAGACATTGCCATGTCCATGCTGGTGGCCAATTACACCAAACTCGAAAACAAAATTTCCCGCTCGTCCACTTGTACGTCGAGGGAAGTGTTTCCGACTGTGGGACTCTTTGGTGGAATCAGTTCCGGAACGGGTCACTTTGCGACGCGGAGTGACTGTCCTCACACAGCTGACAGGCCTATTTTTCTACAAAAGGGATGGGATCCTCCCCTTGCGAGTCAATTCGACCTTGTCGAATCATCCTGGGTCCATCATTCTCCGGGATTCTGGTGGCAATCGCGTCCCAGCAATGGGATTTGAGTGGTTGGGGCTTAGCGAATGTTTTCTCTTAATATCGTTACTAACTAATAGTATAACAGAAATTGGTATGCTTTGCGTTGTGTCTACGAATTGATCCATAGAGACTTCGAAGAGTTTTTCAAATAATATTTCTATTCTGTGTATGTTTTTAATGTATCCTGCGGAAGTTCATTAGTATAGTGCATCCGAGTGGAAGGAATCCATCCCCACTTAAATCAACTCTTCGCAGTCGTCCTGGTCGTGCCCCACCTGTAGCACAATACGTGCATATTGGAACTCCGCTTGGATTTGACAAGAGTCCCTTTCTCGTACGCGTCTATAGCCCGCTCCTCGAAACACGTCCCGCTCAGAGGCCCAGTAGGTTCGATTGTTTTCAAAGTCGGGAGGAATCACGCAGAACTCTTCTACCAAATCAAAGACACGTTCTTCGCTTGTCAGTGAGAGAAGCTTGTCCGCGGCGCTGGTAATTCAGGTTTTTGTGAATATAAATGGGAACATGTTGTGGTGGTTCTTGTTTTTGTTGCGTTTCTACGAGTTCCTCCTCTTTCTTTTCGGGCGTAACTACCACTGCTGCCTTTTTGGCATCTGCTTTTACGGGAGAAAAATACGTCGAAATTCCCTGCTTATTGTCACGGCGACGTCGTTTTCGTTCGGGTGTTGCCGGGACGGTGGAGGGCGGTTGCTTCAATTTCTTTTTCGCAGGCTCTACATCATCCACAACAACGACAGGGTTGTCGTTGTCCTTTCCACTGTCGTTGTCGCCGAAATCCAGACGACGCTTCGCCGATGGCTTCTTGCTAGTTCTTGGCATTGTAGCTTATTCGATTCAAGACTAATTTTTGGAATGGTATAATGAAGGTCAATCCTGGATTGATCGAGAGGAGTTCCTGTCACTCTACACGATGAGCCACAAGCAAGAGAAGCTATCGGTGTGAGATTTGCTCAAAGAAGAAGATCAACAAACACGACGAAAAACCCGCGCTTCGAGTCAGAGCATTGAAAACCGTTCCGTTTCCACGTTCATCGCTAAAAAAGAAGGGGAGAGAAATCGAAAAATTGGTCCCCCTAAAGTTAATCGACTCAATCGACTGGATCTATTGTGCTGCCAACAGCATGAATGCTGCGCGCAGAGGTATTGGCGAAACAAAGCCAACCAACAACAATCATTACCCCACTCAATGAAAGCAGAGCATCACAATAACGACAACCAAGATCTCCATCCAGAAGCCTATCCGGTCCAAGACTAGACAGGGGTACAGTTTGCCATCTCCGCACTTGACTAATTTGGGATATCGACGGCGAAAGAGGCGTCATACACGACAAGCGCGCAAAAGGGAAATTGCAAAACGGCATGTTTGTCGTGTGAAGATCTTGATTTTGGATACACACTAGGGAATTTTTCAATACGACAACAATAATGGGGGATATTGCTCAGATACTAGCACCGACGGCATCCGCTGTTCCGAGCATTGCTACCTTCGAGCGAAAAAGCTGTCAAAATGGCTGGAATGTCCGACAAGGCCATGTATTTCATGAAAGGGAACCAAGACCCTTCCTCGGCGTCACTTCCTCCGGTGGTTCCTACCTTTAAGCAAACTGTCCGGATGCCAACAAAAAAGCAGAGGACTGGTGAAGTCAAGGTCAAGGTGGGAAGCAAATGGATATCGAGCTCCAAGCGGGCTCGGCCGTGGACGTGGGCACCCTTTGCCTCGTCCAGTCGATCCGACGGGGCAATGTTCAACCACTGGGTTCGCAAGAACGTCGAATACACGGATTATCCCTATGCCAAATTCGATGTGCACATGGATCCGGTGACCTATACTCCCGACTGAATACGAGGCGCATCCTGCAAAGCGAGACGTGGACCAAGAGCGAAACAGGACAGACTCATGGAATTGGCACGGATCTTCGAATGCCGCTGGCCGGTTGTTTTCGATCGGTTCTGTCTGGAAAACAATACCAACCGAAAGATTGAAGGACTTGCAGCAACGCTATTATGGAGTTGCTGCTGTTCTTGCACAATTCCGCATTTCCCAAGAGGCGGCGAGCGAGGCCAGAGCTCTATCGGTAGCGGCAGCCAAGTCTGCTGCTACCTACAGCCGCCACAGCACCAAGCGTTCCAACACCTGCGACTACCCCGTCTTCGGTAGTTGCTGCTCCCGTCGCCTGCCATGGCAAAACAGCAGGAACGAACCGACAATCCTTTTATTAGAGTCGGCAGCAGCTCGCTCACTGGCGAACAACGGCCAAGCAGCACCAACCTCTCATGAATCACGTGGGAACCGGAACATCCAACAAGATGTTTGACTACTGAAAAGGAAAAAGAACGACGGCACAATTTGGATCGTCTGTGGAGACGCAGCAAGGAAGAGGAGGAGGAAGAAATACAGCTTCGAAAAGAGCTCAAAGCCATTGAGGCTCAGCTTCGCAAGCTCAAAAAACACGGAGGGCATGTCCTTGCGGCGACAAAGGGGAGAACAAAAGCTCCTACACCCGCAAGAGGGCCAGGAGCTGCTGCTTTGCCAGGTCAGCTGTCCAACGCTCCTTCTTCTCGTGGTCCATCGAGGGCCAACACTCCCTGCTCCAGATCCATCGTCTGCCGCACAGGGAGATGTTAATGACGGTGGTGACGATTCCAACATCAACAGCGATATTGTGGACAACCCAGACACGCTGGACGAATACTTTGCTTCCACGGCACCAGTTCCAATGTCACAATATCCATACTTGATGTCGGGTCGACTTGTTCCACCCGCGTCCGGTGGATCTTCTGGTATCAACAAGTCGCTCCTTGACACGAATGAACGAAGTCCTGAGCGAATTCAACATTCCAGAGAGACCCATTCCTACAAAGAGAGTTTGTGATATGTATGACCTTGTGAGGAAGGACGTGTTGACCCTGCTCACGCTGAAAAAGATGCTCATGCAAAGAGAGGGCCAGCTTCAATCCAAACGTCTTCGTCTCTCGAGAATGGGCGGTTCTATGTTGGCAGCCGAAGACAAGGTTCTGGACGAAGAGCGATTGTTGGGCATCTCGCCACCTCCAAAACCCTCGTCTTCTCCTGCCTCCCCGGCAAAAGCCAAGACGACGAAACGAAAGTCTCCAAGCGCGGCCGGCATCCAAGACCAAGGCGACTGCCAAGAAGCCGGTGGAAACCAAACCCGTAAGCGCTACCACCGTCAAGAAAAAGACGGTAAAACGAAAACGCAAAGCCGAACCCGGCAAGTCTCCGACCGCTGCGTCATCTACTGCAACCAAGTCTCCGGCTGTTGGATCGGCCGCGGCAAAGGCAGCGAAAGCGAGGGCAACGGCGGCAGCACCAAAACCTACAACCACTCCGAGTGCAGCGACAGCGATTCCCTGGGGTACCCAAAGGAGCTACTACACCAGCAACAAAGGCATCTTCCGCGGCGACAGCGGCAAAAACAGCTGCTGGAAGTGCCGCGAAACGATCCCGCAAATCGTAAGCATCGTGCACTTTTCTCTATTGAAATTGAGAATGTTTGAATGAATTAGTAGTGGCTAAAATAGTTATGAATTTTATTCTACTTTTTGTAAAGTTAGAATTGACTGAATTACTGCATGCAACCTCAGGTGAACTGAGAGAATGTGATGGATGATTCGGATCTTTCGGATGATTTTGACCCTATCGTGTATGTGTTGCGCAAAAGCTCCCCAAAATGATTATAATCGAAACGTTTGGTAAGGGTTTCCGTATTTTCCTTTTGAGGATCCCTTTGCTTCCTTCTCCAACTTCTCCAGCCTTTTGTTTGTTTCTTCTTCCAAACGACGGAATTTCTCTTCAAAGCGCGCTTCCAGCTGGGCGAATTTTTCCTGAAGCTTTCCTTCGATGATGCGATCAATGGCATCATCCGAGAGGGAAGGACTTTCGGGTTTGGCTGCTTTTGGCGTGCTGGTGGATTGAGTTCGTTGCACCATGACGCTTCGGGAAGAGCACTGCTGGTTCTTTCGGTTTGTCCAGTGAGACTCTACCGAAATCACCGACATGGTTCCATCCATATCCCCGTCGTCTCTTACATCGATGATTCCGTCTCTCACTCCCTCGCTGGGAGTGGTGCTGATGTAGTCCTCAAAGTTGTTTCGGCTGTCGACGCTCTTGGCCGAGGTCACGCTCTTGCCACCGCCAAAGGCACTCATGAGAGATTTGACAGATCTCGCGCTGCGGCAGCTCTTGCGATCCTGTCGATCATCCGAATTTTGCTCGTTTCGGGTTTCCACCGAAAGATTTGGTTTGCTAGAAGCGGTCCTCGACACGATGGAGGACGATGCTACAGAATTGGACACTTTGCTGGCGTTGTCCGAGTTGGAAAAAGATCCGCTGCTGTCATAGATTCCGGTGGAAGGATTGTCCCCGTACATAGTTGACTCCCATTCGATCGTAGACTTCCTGTACGAGATCGCGGGAAGCTCGACATGCGTCTTCGGCCCGGACTCGACGTGATGGAATTTCGTTGAGTCAAGGATGATGCCTTGAGACGCATTGGACGTCTGTCGGGTCAAGGAGGTCCTCAGCTTTGGGGGTTGCTTCAAATCCTGGGAGCGGGCAAAGTCGGCAACATTGAATCGTCGCTCCATGCCCGGAGGCATTGCTACTACAGACTTGTTCACCATGATTGTTTTTCTGGAATCTACACAACTACGATTGCAAGCAACACGAATCTTTTTCGAAGGAATGAGTATTTTGCAGACACGTGATGTCTGTATCCTTTTTGATGTTGGTCCTCGGAAAATGATGAGCCTCGCAAAAAAGTGAGCTTCTATTTTTCAGCGAGAGTCAAACTGTCAATAAACCGTCGTCTCCAGAGTTTGTTTGGTCGCGCGCGTGACAGTGCATTCCTATCAGCGCGTTTGGACTATCAGTGTGGCACGTCTCTCAACGATCGACGCGACCCACCGGGCTGGCAAGCAGACAGACGCCATTGTTTTATATTACCGGGCGCTCTGTTCTTTATTCATACATACTAGTCCTACATATAAACTATATGATTTATGAACAGTTGGATGGAATGGTCGCGAACAAATACGAAATTCACATTTACCCGAATTGGCAATCTTTGTATACATTCATGAATAAAAATTGAATACTCTCAACGGATAGGATCGAGGTTGGAGTGAACGCGATGGTTGTGAACTCTCATTGTATGCAAAAACAACGACTGAGAAGCACAAAAAAGGAGAGGGCGCTCATTCTGTATTGCTAAACACTCCGTTTGTTGGCTGCCCATCATCCAACAAGGCTTAAAAAGTAATTCCATCCTAGTCCAACACGGGAGGGCTACCCCCACTGCAACAACCAAGGCTCAACCAACATCAAATAGAGTTGCCAAAGCTTGAAACATTTTGTGTTTTATACAACAAGACAACCAAATAGAATTGCCATTATCCTTTTCGGTGATTGACTTGGGTCGAATTTGAATAGAGTAATAGCTGTAAAAGAATTTCGAAAGAAGGACTTTTTGAATCATGTCGGTCGCGGATCGTGCGAACAAACGAATGAAAGGAGACTATGGGAGCCCCTCCTCCGGACAGTTATTACGGACAAGCACCAACGATATCCACCCTATGGTGGACCACCGGGAGGTCCACCTCCAGGCTATCCTCCCATGTGGCAGCAGGGAGGCCATCCTCCACCACCGCATTCTGCCTGGGGCCACGGATCCTCGGGCCCACCTCCACCCATGTACCAACAACCACGTGGGGGTCCACCCATGCAAGATCGTGGAAGCTACGGAGGCGCGTATTCCAGAGGTCCTCCTCCGCCTCGAGGAGGAGGAGGAGGAAGACCCAAGCCCGCGGGTGGTCCTCCTCCTCCGGCGCAGCGACCCCCGTCCAAGGATCCCCCGCCAGAAGGCTACCAGGGAAGCTATTATCCGCCCCAATACGGAAGCCAGAGCCACTACGGAAATGGCCCACCACCGCCTCCTATGCACCACGCTCCGCCTCCCAATAGCTATCCACCCTCTAATTCTAGCCAAGCGTACGGAAATTCTCCGGCACGTCCCAGCCAGCCGCGCCCGCGATCGTCTCCGGAACAACTCACTTCGACCGGAACAGACGCTCCGGATTTTGACAATATCTTTTCGCCCCGTGGGGGAGACGATGATGGGAACTCCTCTGTAGCAACGGGCGGGGGTGCCTCAAACAAAGACAAGGGACGGGGAAGTTACAAGTGTGGAAGGGTAAGTCGATTATTTTTGTGATTTTGCAAAATGACGAAAAAGGTAGAATAGGAAACAAAAGAAAACGTCAATTTGGCTAACATGCGGTTTTAACCTTGCTTCTTTTCTTTTCCAGTGTGGAGTACCCAAAAAAGGCCACGTTTGTCCTTATCAGCCCAAGGTTACTCGCAAAATTGGAGAGCCTCTTCCAGAGATGCGGTCGGCAGCGATACAAGTGGAAATGGACGAGTTCATGACGCTGCGGCGATTGAATCTAAAAATCCAAGGATTCCCAGAATCCTACGCCAGTGAACCCCATGGCGAAGACATGGTGGTTGGAGAGCCCCACCAACACACATCGATGAACGGAATGTCACCACAGCAACAAGAACACGGGGATATGATGAATGCTGCCGACAATTCTGCTCCGCCGTCACAAGGCCATGATCCGGTGGCGAGTGCCCTGTCGGAAGATGCTCTCGTCGGAACCGCATAGTGAATGTTTTTGCGGATGGCTTGGGTGATGGGGAATCACAGCAAGCCTTTTGCTCCTTGGCCAAATGACATTTTGCATCACGAGTATCGGCTATCTTTAAAAACGCAACCCGACTCGGAGAGAAATAGACACCATTCTATTTTGCATCACAGCAACAAACGAACGAATGTTTACTAATATCCATATTGTACAATAGTATTCAAAAATAAATTACGAATGGGTCGATAATTACTAGAAGTACTTTACCCTCCTCTAGAACTGTACTATTTGGATTGCGCTAACAAGAAAATTGTACACGAATTAGAAAGGTGCAAACCAAAAAGCCGAAAGCAAGCACTCCTCAAGCGTCACCAAACATCCCACTCGTTCATTTTGTCGCCGATCTCCCGCCTCGCTTCTTTGTAGCGAGAATGCGAACAAGATCTATTTTTTAAACAAAAAAATCGTCACCGTTCTTCTTCTGTAACAAAGAAAACCGTTTTTGCGCAGCAAACCTGTGGCACCAGACGATCTGCTTGTGCTTTAGTCAGCAACACCTGAAGAAAGCAATAGCAGATTCGATCCAGTACTAAGGATTATTGTTTCTTTGACTACAATGTTATTCGTATACTCTAGCTACTCTTAGTTATGAAATAAGTTCTCGACTCCCTTCTTTCTCACTACAAACGTGGCATGTAAGTATTGGTGAAAAGCGTGCTGGTTGACACTCGACAGATTTTTTGGCTCGGTTGAACAGGCGGGACTGAAGTTTTCAATCGTGTTACCGAAACTAAGCTTCGATCGCAAACTTGCGATTCGTCAATCGTAAGTAAAGAGTGTTCTTTTACACGTTTGTTTGATCGCGCGACAGATTCAACGCAAGAAAGCGAGGAGAACCGCAGTTGGAACGGACACTCCCATATGTTTGAAGCGGTTGATTGGTCGGTCTGGGTTCGGCGACCATTTACCTAATTGGGTAGGAATCCAGTGAAAACCGTTTCGGAAGATGCCACCAAAAAATTGCGCGCTTTTAATTTTAGATGACGGAAGTCTTGCTAATTAGCGTGAAGGACCTCCTGTCGTGCGGAAGAACATTATTTAGAGCCCTCTCAAGTCCCACACTAACTATTGAGACAACTCCCCTCATCGTTCAATCAACTTAATAGAGAAACCCCATCACGATCTCGGCGTGATTCCAACAAACCATTAACAATAGGAGAGGGTTATCCAGTTACATTAGTTTGAATCGAACCAAATTATTTAAAACCACGGTCGTTCGAATTGCAACAGATCTCGACTCGAACGTCTCCGAAAGAAGAGACAACAATATACTGCAGATTGAAACGATTTCGATTTCTGAAAGAGGTCTTACATTGTTCAATACTCTCCATCGGAAAAAAGGCGTCCGCTTGACTGCCTTAATACATTTGTTCTATATTCATTTATACATTGAGCTAACACCATGGCAAACGATACTTCCTTCCTGCCGCAAACGGAAGCTACCGCTAATTATGATGCTACTACCGTAACAAAAACACCCAGACTCAAAATCCAGGTACACGATCATGTTCAGACCACGCCCAAGACCCGTTTTAGTACAATGGCCTCCACGCCCATGTCTACTTGCTCTACTGCTACCAACACAACGGCTAGCACCATGACCACGGATGCCAATTCGTATTATTCTACCAATCATCAAGGCAACACTCTGACACAGGGACAATCAACACCTAGTTCCACAACAACAGCCTCCACATCTCTATCCACACACTCGATACGAGTTCCGAAACCATCCCCAACACGCAGTAGACTGGATCGACAGTACGCAAAGCGATTGGCGGCATCTTCTGCTTATTTCCAGACACCCACGGCTAGATCACCGGTTTCCGAAAGTCTGGATTGTGATCCTACGATGGTCTTTCGTCCGACTCCCATTCTTTCCATCGATACCAATCGAAGCAGCAGTGAGTCTCCCGGACGCTTCTTCTTTCCTGCGACTCCGCCGGCACAACGAGAAACGTCTTTTAGCAGCACTAGCACGGCGGTGAGCAGCAATAGCAACAACAGCAACAATTCCAACATGCAATAGCACCACGCTTTCCTCGTCCCGGCGGCGGAGAAATTCGAGCCTTTCCAGTGCCACCGACATGGGGGTTTCCGATCGATTCATTCCCTCTAGAGCAACCTCCAACATGAACACTTTGAATCTCTGGGATTCCAAGGAATCCTCGCGGCCCAACCGGTATTACACAATGCCCGCGGAAGATTCGGCCGGAAACGATACCAACACCAACACGAATGCTACTACCGATGATACGGACAACACGGGAGGCAGCGTCAATCCAGGCAACCGGGACGCGTCAACGAAACCTCCAGTATCACGAGGCACCAGCAAAACCTGCACAATGTCCTTGTTGAGATCCGAATTGCTGGGAGAAAACATTAGTCCTTACGCAGTGTCTCAGGCACAATCCACCTCTCGCCAAACGGGAGCTCCGCTGCGGGATGGCATGAATCGCCTCCGCTTTCAGAGTCCCCGACAGGCCTACCGTGACACTTTGTATAATAGTGGAGCTACTTCGGTTGTCAATTCCTTTAGTTTGACTCCTTTTGGGACAGCCTCGAGCCAGCAACTCATGTCGGCACCCCAAAAACACCGCCGGAAAATTGCCAAGGTTCCCTTCAAGGTCTTGGACGCTCCCGCCTTGCAGGACGACTTTTATCTGAATTTGGTCGATTGGTCCTCCCAGAACGTCTTGGCAGGTCGGGACTTGGTTCCTGTGTCTATCTCTGGAGTGCCTGCACGTCCAAGGTGACAAAACTCTGCGATCCTGGCACAGGCCGAGGATCTCGTCACATCGGTTTCCTGGGCACAACGAGGAACACACTTGGCAGGTGGGCACCAACAAGGGAGAGGTGCAGCTTGTGGGATACCATCAAGGTGAAAAAAGGTTCGAACCATGCAGGGTCACACTGCCCGCGTCGGAACACTGGCGTGGACGGGACCTACCATTGGCGAGCGGAAGCCGTGATCGATTGATTTTCCTGCGGGACGTTCGAGAGAAATCTCCGTACACGCACAAACTGAATGCCCATCGACAAGAAGTCTGTGGCCTCAAGTGGTCCTTTGACGAACCCGCATTCCTCGCTTCCGGTGGTAACGACAACCAGCTTCATGTGGTGGACAGCCGAAATCCCGGCCAACCCATTCATCGCTTTACGGATCACACGGCTGCCGTAAAGGCCATTGCCTGGTCACCCCACCAGCACGGGCTCTTGGCCAGCGGAGGTGGAACAGCCGATAGATGCATCCGCTTTTGGAACACGCTGAGTGGATCCGCACTCAACTGTGTCGACACGGGCAGCCAGGTTTGCAACCTTGCGTGGTCGCAAAACTGCAACGAAATTGTCAGTACCTCACGGGTATTCTCTGAATCAAATCGTGGTATGGAGATACCCGAGCCTGAGCAAGGTCGTGACACTGACGGGACACACCTACCGTGTCTTGTATCTGGCCATGTCTCCCGATGGATCCACGATTGTCACGGGTGCCGGCGACGAAACACTGCGCTTTTGGCAGGTCTTTCCCGGGCCACGATCCGATTCGAAGAACAATGCGGGAGGCCTCTTGTTTCCCAACACACTGGGATCCGTGATTCGATAGAAATACAGCACGTAAGCTGAGTTCTAACTGACCGAACACAGTCGTGTCATAACGAGGAATCTTGGGATAGAAAACAATACAACCCAAGAAAACTTCAGTAATGAATAGGAAGGCTTCTTGCAGCATCACCAAGAAAATCCAACCAAATACAAAAGCAGCAAATGATACTACTAATACTAACAAACATAGAGCACCGATAAAAATAAAATGATTCAAACATTACGCTAAACTAATACATATTTAGAATCAATCATGTACATATGGAAGAACTTTTTTTCAGTCTCCCTTGGGAGCACTATTCTATCAAAATTGAAAGATGACAACAAAAACTAGGGAAAAAAAATTCGTTTCTTTCCCGCGCGTGTGATCAAAATTTATTTGAGTCCAGTCCCGTCAGCTTCTGATGCGAGGAAGGCGTTTTCGCCACTCATCTCGCATCAACATCACCCGAAAAATGATTTTTTTCCTTCAATTTTTTTGCCGTCTGTTTCATGTTTTTGAAAGACAATCAACAATCACACCAACACTTCGTTCCGTCGATTGCAATTTGATCTTTGGAAGTAATATCGCAACCCCAACAAACACTGAATCGTTACGACAATAACAGAATATACTTTATATACCAATATGGGCAAAAGGGACAGAGAAAGCGACGTGATTCGAAAGGACAAGAAAAAAAAGTCCAAAAAGCATGCCGTTGTCAAGAAAGAAACAAAAGTAAAGGAAGAACACGATGCTTCTCAAACCGTAGCAAGGAAATCGCAATCCTCTCCGACGCCAGAAATTCACAACGTGTTGGTGGATAGCGAAAAACCAGTCTTTTTCCGCAAACGAGTAAAACTTTCCATCTCCTTGCTTCCGTGGTCCCTTGCGAGATTGCAAGCAATCGGTGGAAAATTCGATTCGGAAAAAGATGCTCAAATATTCCCACGGTCTTGGAGGAATCCTCATGTCCTACGACGATGTTCAGCTCGAAGACCGTGAATCTAAGAATGGGAGCCAGGGAAAGGGATGGGTTCTCAACGAACTGCCACACATTCATTATGATGTATCGTGCAATGTTCTCGTGTATTTTTTCCTTCGATAGGATGCGAGGTAAGACAAACTTTTTAGCGAAATGCAAAAGATGAAATATGTTCCGATGCAAAAAGACTCACGAATTTTGTCAACTCTTCCCGCTAATTGCTGTATGAACCAACTAACAGTTGAAAGGGGTTGTGAACGAATGTTTTCCCTCCCACGTGGGACTCTTGGTGTTTGGATACATCAATGCCATGGTGTCTGCCAAAACAATCCGGGAAGCCGGGTACCAATTCGATGTCGATTTGCAAACATGGACCAAGGGTGGGGATTCCATCACGAGCGGAGTCAAAATAAATTTTGTAGTGACCAAGATTCACGAATGCGATGGTGCTATATCACTCGAGGGAGACAAGCCAGCTCGGTCGTTATTAGTGGATTCTTCCATCTAGTATGTGACAAGAGACAGCTGTGTGTTTTTATCCATTTAAACTCCAACATGTTAATTATAAATCTTTTGCTATCATTTTATAGTCGATCACAACATTTTGTTTCGTTCCAAATCATGGCCAACATCGATGGAACACAACACATATTATTTCCGTGTGCCTTAATTATTTTCAAACAAGACTAATTACCACATTGTCGTTTATACCCTTGAGCAAAAACTGACCATCGTACTTTATCAGTTTCTTCTTTTTGGCGGCCTTTAGGGTTCCTACCAGGGCTTCGTAATAATTTGCTACTTCGTCGTCGTCAAACAAGACACCAAACGTGACCGAAGGCTCTTCCGGATCTCCTATTCGCTGGATATCCTTCAAGAGCTGTTGGATTTCTTCGTCCATGCGATCCTTTAAAATACAAATTGAAGACAACTGCGTTTTGAGATTTCGGGATCATACTTAGTATCTTGACACGGAATGATTGCAAAACGATTCCAACAATTCGAATTTTTGCACTTTTTGTTCACACTTACATTCTGTTCTTCGAGATCTTTTTTGGCCGCCGAAACATAATTGGTGCTGCTTTCCTTGATCCACGAGCTTTTCTTCTCTTCCGCTGCGGGTGGTTCTGCTTCTTTCTCTTCGGGACTTTCCGGCTTTTCCTCTGTTCGCTGGGGGGTCTTCGATTCATCGGTTCTGGTTCTTTTTCGGGCTTCTTTCTCCTCCGCTGGCTCTTCCTTCGGTGCTGGTTCTGGTTCAGGTTCAGGTTCAGGTTCAGGTTCAGGCTCAGGCTCAGGTTCTTTCTCCGGTTCTGGCTCTGGTTCTGGTTCCTTCGCTACTGGTGGCGCTTTGACGAGAACTGGATCATACTTCTTTTCGATATCGGTTTTGGGTGGTGGCCAAACCCTCTTTTTGAAGACAGGTGAAACAAGTGGTTTTTCCTTTGGTGGTGCAACCACTGGCTTTTCTTCCGCTTTTTCTTCTGGTTCTGGTTCGGGCTCTTCTTTGGGCTTCTCCTCCTCCTTCTCCTTCCGCTGGTTCTTCCTTCGGTTCTGGTTCTGGATCAGCCTCTTTCTCTTCTGGTTCTAGTTCTTTTCAGGCTCTGGTTCTGGCTCAGGTTCCTTCGCCTACTGGTGGTGCTTTGACTACTACCGGATCATACTTCTTTTCGACATCGGTTTTGGGTGGTGGCCAAACTCTCTTTTTAAAGACGGGGGAAACCAGTGGCTTTTCCTTTGGTGGCGGAACGACTGGCTTTTCTTCTTCCGGCTCCTCGGGAGGAGTTTCTCCTTCGGGCTCTTTTGCTTCGGCTACTTCGGGCGCTTTTTCCTCTGCGGGCTTGTCGTCGTCGTCGTCGTCAAAGGTCGCTGGAATGGCCAGTTTCCGTCTGGGCACTGGTTTTTTCGCTGCCACCGGCGAGTTGACCTCCTTGTTTTTGGCCTCAAAGCCCTTCATGATGTTGGCGACGGATCCCTCCTTTTTCGCCACGGGCCTCTTCTTGGCAAGGAGTTCCTCGATCATTTCTTGGACCATTTTGCTGACTCTTGCACGGCACAAACAGCCACGAACAAAGGCTTGGACCTGGACGACAACTTTGTCGTCGTATTCGACATTTTTGGATCCCGGGGCGTCCATGGTTTCTGCTCCACTAGTAGTCCTATTTTTGGAAGAGTTGGTTGACTCTTTGCGGTGTGTGATATGGCCCGAGCAAAAAAAAAGTTCTTCTCTTACTCGTTGATGTCGGTTTGACGACTTGTGTGTATGTGTGTTGTTTCACAACTGAGAGACAGGTGTCACCTACTTTGAAGAAGGCGTAGGTAGTTTTTCTTGTTCTCACAAATAATATTATATCCCACATGCCCATAAGTAGTAGTATTGCGTCGTTCGTTCAGAGCAAAAGACACCACCAGAGCTGATCGTGTTTCCCAAAAATCTTTGAACGACAATGAACTGAAATCCGGTCGCCAAAAATGGTCACAGCACATTGCATGTCTTTTGTGATGTGCATTGTGCGGGCTCGCGGAATCCTTGTTGGGCCTTTTCTCAGACCGAGGCTACCTTCATACCGTAGGACTATATATGCTCACATAGTACTAGTAGTAGATAGAGTGCCGAAAAACGGCTTTTTGGTATTTTTTCGAGAAGGACCCTTTTTCGGTGGCTGTCAGACGGTTTTGAGTGATGAGAGAGATCTTGGAATGAAATGAGAGGCATGTCAATTCGATTGATTCAATTCAATTCTTTCTATCGAAACGAAAAGCACAAAAAGAAAACCAAAAGAATCAAAATTTCAACAGAATAAACACCGAAAACGACAATGCCACATCGGCAACAAACATAAGAAAAAGAACAATAGAATGGCAGAACGCATTCCTCGATATTTTGGAGGACAATGTCCTCCTCCGCCGCCTCCTCCTCCTCCACCACCGCCTGCTGCTGGTTATGGAAACACAGCTGCTACCCCTCCATATTCGACTCCTGGACAGCAGCCCTACGCATTCAATTACAACTACAATCGTGGATATGGGCTTCCAGCCATTCCAACATCGACGTCGACGGTTGGAGTCCAGAAACACAATGCCCAGGCCGATTCGAATGCAAGGAAACCTACCAATCGCGACGACAACAAGCCAGACGAAAATCCTAGGATAGCAGAACGTGAAAGCGCTGAGACAATGTGCAAAACGATAGACACGACAGAGTCAACAACAACAACAACAACAAAAACATCCTGGACCTGCAAGGCTTGCAACATTACACTCGACTCCGAAAAGGCTTTCAAGGGTCACCGCAAATCCCATGTCCAGTGCTCGGATTGCTCCTTTGAGGGTTCGCCCAAGGTGGTCAAGGCACACTTCCAAGCCAAGCACGGGAAATTCTCGGGATCGGGCTTCAAGACGGTTACGGTTGCCGTTCCCGGTTGTAGGGTACAAAAATTCAAAATCTGTGTCGGGAATCGACCCCAAGACATTCAAAAGTGGATCGAAGAGCGAAAGAAAAAGTTTCCCAGGTCTGCTACGTGTACAACAAAAGCGGAAACACAGACTGCAGAAACAACAAAGTCAGCACCGGCTTCTGGTCTTTCCTCGTTGCTGGCAGGTTACGGGTCTTCCGACGATTCCGATTCCGACGAGGGAGAGAAACCAACAAACAATATCACAACAAGCCTTCCGAAAGAAAACACTAAAGCTGCGCCTCGGGCAGGCAACAGTGTTGCCACAGAAACCACCCCCGAAATCGATCAAGCGGATTGTGTCGAACCACAAAAGCCAAAAAGTTCTCGCCTTTGTCGATTTTTCGTTCGAAACGGGGTTTGTCGGAACGGCGACAATTGTCGGTTCCGCCATGACACACAACATGGCCGACCGTCTGCTCCTTCCAACAACAGCGCGAAAAAACGCAAACGCGGAGGCCACACGTCCTCGGATACGCTTCTTCGCAAGCTTCTTCGGAACGACATGGAACGAGAATCGTCTCTTTCCATACAGCTTTTGAAATACATTGTACAAGAGAATTTCTTTCTCGAACCGACGCGCAGAAAAGATGCTGCATGAGAATGGAAAAACATGGGACCCGCTTTTGTGATGCTAATCACCACAATGTTTGGGTTTTGATCTTGGAACATTTTGCGAAACAAGCAACGATTGAGAATGCTCTCTTTCATCATGGTACACGGTAGAAACTAGCTTGCAATGCGAGTTTCGGAGACTCGGCTAGAACGTTTGGTGGGGAATCATGTCCATGTCGGCAACAATCGAAACTGTGCTTGACGGCACCAACAGCTAGACCGAAGTTTTTTCTCTGGGGACGACTTGAGGGGAAACATAGATTCTGTTGCTACGACAAGGGCAATAAAGGTTGCATGTTGTCAGATGATCCAGAACGCCACATTATTCTCGCAAAAATGTACATATTGCACAGTATCAATGTTGTCAATCTCCGATTCGTCGAAAATAATAATGGGCATCCAAAACTATGAAGACCATGTAAAGCCTCGGTTTGTCGGGCTTTTCGGCTAAGAGTAGTACTAATTTATTCCTTACAACTAATTTTCTTGTATTTCTTACTAAAGATGTAACGAACCACTCCTTTGGTTTCCTACATTCAAGCGAGACCAATCGTGGTAGTGACCCGTTACTTTATATACATGCCATGGAACTATAAGGTCGAAACCCAAAAGTTAGGAGCTTGACGAAATGGTTGGAGATGAACTTGGAGCTGTAGTTGGAGGTTGAGTTGGAACTAGATCGGAACTGGAGTTGGAGGTTGAGTCGGAACTGGAGTCGGAACTGGAGTTGGAGGTTGAGTCGGAACTGGAGTCGGAACTGGAGTCGCACCCACATAAATGGCAATAGTTGAGTCTATATCAGGAGTAGGTACAGGACTCATATTGTTGACGGGGTACCAAATCGAAGAATCTGCATATCGGGACTCCACAATCACCTCATAGGCCACATTATCGATGTACTGTTGCAACCTAACACATCGAATGTCAATTTCAGCGCCAAAATCAAGTCCAACCCAGAGGCGTCCTTCGGCATCACGACGACCGCCCCACATTGTTGATAAATCATTATCAAAAGCACGATCAGGCACAAATGTAGTTTCACCGTTATAAGAGTAGTGACCGGATTCAATCGCAGAGCCAGTGACTATCCTTTCACCTTGACATGCATCATCTGCAAAAAATGACAACTCTTCTATATCCCATACATTGTAACTATATTAGGTTCGTTTATAGAGTTTCGAGAAAAGCCAAGAATTGTTAGAGAAAGAAAAAAAAGACAAATCCAAACTGGGAGATGCAATAGGAAAGAACTCACATTTCCAACGAGGTTGCGCGGATCCTGTACATTGAAGGAAGAGAATTAGGATCCCTTGTTGGGGAAGCACTTGGCCTTGAGCTGGGACTCTGACTTGTGCTGGGGCTACTCGATGGCATATGACTCGGGCTTGAGCTGGGACTCGTGCTTGTGCTGGGGCTACTCGATGGCATATGACTCGGGCTTGAGCTGGGACTCGTGCTTGTGCTGGGGCTATTCGATGGCATTGAACTTGGGAGCTGAGGCGCACTGCTTGGTAACGAACTTATAGTGGGGCTATTCGATGGCATTGAACTTGGGCTCTGAGGAGCACTTGTCGGTAACTCATCCAAGACAAAAACTGCATCTCTACCAATTGACACTGGAAGCATATTATTGACAGGGAACCAATTTGGGTTGGGGTACGAATCATAAAGACCTTCTAGAACCACACTAGTGGAATAAGTCCATTCTTGATTCACTTGAACACATCCAATTTCGGTTGAAGTACCAAAATCAAGTCCAAGCCACCAATTTCCATCGCTGTCCGCCTTACCAACCCAATATGACGATGAGTCATCATCAAAAGCTCGGTCAGCGGTTAAAAAACCAGAATAATGATTTCCAGAATGGATAACAGCGCCAGTCATTTTGTTTTGACACAAATTATCTTCAAAAAATTTCAACTCCTTTACCCTCCAATTCTCGAGATGACTTAATAATGAACGGAGCCTGTACCTTGAAGGCAGTGAATCAGGATCCCTTGTTGGACTGGAACTAAAACTTGCGCTAGGGCTAGACGTAGTTGGAGCATCACTTGGACGGGCTGAAGGAATGTCGGAAGGAAGGGTGCTCGGATTTGAGCTGGGAGAATACGATGGTGTTGTACTTGGTAATGTAGTTGGACCAAAGCTTGGAGAGTAAGACGGGCTCGCAGATGGGCTGATGCTTGGGATGTTACTGGGGATATCCGATGGCGTTGCACTGGGCAATGTAGTTGGACCAAAGCTTGGGATGTTACTGGGGATATCCGATGGCGTTGCACTGGGCAATGTAGTTGGACCAAAGCTTGGAGAGTAAGACGGGCTCGCAGATGGGCTGATGCTTGGGATGTTACTGGGGATATCCGATGGCGTTGCACTGGGCAATGTAGTTGGACCAAAGCTTGGAGAGTAAGACGGGCTCGCAGATGGGCTGATGCTTGGGATGTTACTGGGGATATCCGATGGCGTTGCACTGGGCAATGTAGTTGGACCAAAGCTTGGAGAGTAAGATGGGCTCTCAGAGGGACTGTCAGAAGGCGCGTGGCTTGGCAAAGAACTCTCGGAAGGGGAAAGGCTTGGCGATGTAGTCGGACTTTGCGAGGGGCTAGTAGTTGGGGCTGGAGTTGGGGTTAGCGAGGGAATATCAGAAGGGACATTGGTTGGCGAAACAGTCGGGCCATCACTTGGGCTCAAAGTGGGGCCAGTAGTTGGGGCAGGAGTAGGGGTTTCCGAGGGAACCGCAGAAGGGAATTGGCTGGGCGAAATAGTAGGGTTGTGACTTGGGCTATCCGAGGGAACCGCAGAAGGGAATTGGCTGGGCGAAATAGTAGGGTTGTGACTTGGGCTATCCGAGGGGCTTGTAGTTGGAGATGTAGTTGGAGTTGGAGATGGAATGTCGGAAGGGACGTGGGTGGGTGGCGGAGTTGGGCGATAAGTTGGACTTGTCGTGGGGCTTAAAGTGGGAGTCGCGCTCGGCATACTGCTGGGATGACCACTTGGGATTGCTGACGGAATCGCACTTGGGTCAAGGCTGGGCAAAGCAGACGGAAAATTAGACGGGCTTTCTGAGGGAAGTGCGGTAGGATAATCGCTGGGTTGGTTACTTGGGTAATCACTAGGAAGCGAAGATGGGAGGTCTGAAGGGTATTCGCTTGGAGCTGTACTTGGAAGTTTGGTGGGCGCGAGGCTTGGATGGTTTGAGGGCGCTTCGGAAGGAAACATACTTGGGAGGCTGGAAGGATCTTTACTTGGAGCTCCACTTGGCATCCCACTTGGAATAGAACTGGGAGAAAAAGATGGAGAGATTGTTGGACTCCATGATATGGCCTGCGTTTCCATATTTGATACATTTGCGGTCATGTTGAACCCTTGTCCCTGGAAAACCTCTTCAAACTTTTTTTGTACAGTGAGTTCACGAGTTGCTCTTGCAAACTTTTCCGAATTTGTGGAAGGATCTGTAAATTCCACCGTTAAATCAATCGATACGTAAGTTAACCCATCCACTTGTGTACTGTTTTGAGCATTAGCTGTAACCTTGACGTCCGTAAGGTCTGTTTCAAGGCGTCGTGAGGGGAAGTCTTCAGCAAGACTTGATATTGTTGCTTGTACTGCCAACTGTTCGAGTTCAGGGATGAAAACTTTACCACTGACAGCAAGCGTTGCCTGAAAAAAAATGCTCGGGTTATCACTGATGTACTTTTTCTTAGGCGCTGGATTGATATCCGATGCTCCAATGCGCTGTAGAAATAGCGTTCGATTAATTGGTGTTGAAACACTAGCTAACCGATTCGGAAGCTCTATATCACCTTCCGTTGTTTCTGTTGAATTTAGAGGAATTTGTTTAGCAAGTTCTTTTTTTTGCTTCAGGACTGGATCAAAGCCGTGTAACAAACTTGTGATAGGATCAAGGACATCGACGCCAAACAATGGATCCAAAACTGGACATAAGTTATTGCATTTAATGTATGACTCCCAAACCGTATCAACCATAAATTCACCATCGACACTGTAAATTTCGTGATCTGTGTAGGAGCAGTTCGTCATTTTCCTTAGGTGGGTTTCAAGACAGTCTCCAGATCCCTCATTATACGCTTCTACGATTTGATTACCGATGCTTTCCCAGTGTTCAATTCCTTCCATTGCATTTAACACACCAGTGTTGGAATCAATGGGAAAGGTTACGCGTACCATTGTCGGAATTTCGACAGGATTGTCAAGACAATCAAAAGGCACTGTCGCTTTGGTATTGATATAAGTTCCGGTAGTTATTGCGGCCACACTCAAGGCAGCAGCAGTAGTTGCAGTCTATATAGATGTAAACGCCGATTTGAAATGTGGCAAAAATTGTGTGAGCCAAAGTTATCAGTGGATCTGTATGCTATGCACGGCGAAATCGTTCTGCTAGCCTACTTACTACTGTCGCTGTTGTGCTGACAGTTGCTGTTGTGCTTGCAACTGTAGCACTAGCAGCTGCGGCTATTCCAGAAGAGGCTCCTGCAATAGATGTGGATGCTGTACCAACCGCAGATACTGCCATAGTCTGCACTACTGCGGTCCTGAAATAGAAATAAGTAGCGAAATAAAAATGTGAAAAACTGTTAGGATGGTATGTCATATATATCATCAATATTGGTATTAGACGATAATGGAACTCACTGTGCAGCAATTGTTGTTGTCTGCCCGACAGCAGCAGCAGCACCTGCTGATGATATTGCTGCTGACGCAACAGACGTAGATGATGTAGCAGATGTTGAAGATACTGCTGCTGCTGACATAGATGCCGATGTTGCAGCGGTTGAAGATGCTACGGTTGAATCGGTCACCAATTCAGCAGCGTGTACGACGTCCAATACCTCTTCGACACCAAAAAGCTCGTCTGGAGTTTGATCATTCCTTGCTGCTCGAATTGCATTGAGCACACCGGATACGGCAAGTTCCCCCACCGTAAAAAGAAGACCTCTAACGCTCGCTTTATCGAGACTCTCGTCGTCTTCAAATTTGAGGCTCGTCTCCTCGATCTCGTCGGCGTATAACGAATTGTAAAATTCGGCTTTTGAGTAGTTGGGGTTATCAGTTTCATTCCATGGGCAATCTATTGCTTCGTTGTAAATATCCAAGGCTCCTGATGAATTCTTTAACAAGTCATTTTTGGCATCATGGCAAAAGCGGTCTGCTGAATCACACCATTCATGTATGCGATTGTCTTCATCCTCGATGAATTGAACGATTTTTCTCCTCTTTCTGTCGTGCTTATCTTCCAACTCATGACTGATGTCTGGGCTATGACTACCATTGCATCCATTGATATTGGTTATTCCTGAAAGTTCCTGTTTAGCATCGAAGAAGACTTCGTCGTTGATTCCATCTCTGTCACTGTTTGACAACGGTTTCAGAATATCGGTGTTGAACATTATACCCCGTAAGGAGAGGGGTTTTGCTTCTGGCGGATGGATTTCCAAACTACTGATTTCGGATTTCTGTCCTTCATCGTCATCATTTTGGTGAACATCAGTTTGAATTCTGTCTTTGGTCCCCTCCTGGCTGCCCCTACTCGAGACCGATTGGGATTTGGTGCTATGGTGGCTATGATCGAGCTCGCAATCGCTATCCGGATCACTTGGAAGGGCATCCCAATCATAATAGTCATAATGAGGGGATTGTGATGCTCCGTCATTATCGATCCTCGAATTGCTACTGCCGTCTTCATCCGAAATGATTGTTGGTTGAATGGATTCACTGTGTTCGGCTTCGCTGTTTCTGTCGAAGCTAGAGACGTTGGTCCAATCATAGTACTCATTGTGGATGGTAGAATCTACATATGTATCGTCGGAGTCGTCATTATTGTAATCGTTCTGATCGATTGCAAGGATATTTGACGACCCTCCCTCGTTTCCTTCTTCAATGTCGTAAATTTGAAGGTCAATATCATTCTCGCTGTTGCTGTCACCGTTCAAGTCGACGTCTGAATTGATGATATTCAAATTTCGTGAAGAGGAAAAAGACATTCTAGGTTTCAAAGAAAGCCTCCTACTACTCTCTCGAAACATTTTTCTCCCCAAAGACATTAAAGAAAACCTTCTCGTGTCTGTATCAGATTCAGAATCATTTTCTTCTTTTTCGTTCGTAGGACTTTCGTCAATTTTAACACCTCTATCCTTGCGCAGAAATGAGGGCATTCTCACCATTCCGATGCGTTCGGGGCCCTTTGAGACCTCCGTCTGGTTGTCAAGTCCATCCTCTTCCATGAATGGGGCTGGGTTTCTCTCCATTTTGACGCGATCGGCATCCTTCAGAGCCTTTTGAAGTTTTTGGTGCTGGTAGTTGATATCTGATTCATCTCCTCTATATTTTCGTGAGAAAGAGGCCGCCCTTTCCATTCTTTGGCGATCCGCGTCTTTCAGAGCCTTTTGCTGTTTTTGGTGCTGGATGTTGATATCCGATTCGTCGCCCCTATACTTGCGGGTAAATGACGCCGCCCTCTCCATTCTCTGGCGATCGGCATTCTTAAGAGCCCTCTGTTGCTTTTGGTGCTGAATGTTGATATCTGCTTCATTTCCTCTGTATTTTCGGGCGAAAGAGGCCGCCCTCTTCATCTTAAAACGGTCGGCATCTTTCAATGCCTTTTGCTGCCTTTGCCATTCTTCAAAGGCCATGGTTGCAAGAATAATAATAGCCGTAATATGCTACAGCTAGTGAACAGAATAAACACTCTAGTAGTTCGTTGTGATTGTGGAAGTGCTTGTGGTGGCGATTCTGGTTCTGCAGTTCTACGAAGAGATGGTAGGAAGGAACGCCAGCGGAATTTCTGCGAACTACCGTATCGAGGAACGAACCCTTGACAGTTTCTGCTTATGTAGTCGTTTGCGAAATCAGCTCGCTAGTTTGAAATTGTGTGCATGTGGTCTTCGAGAAAATACAAAAACAGAAGCCATTTAGTCCGCAATTGAATTTCTATACTTAAGGCTTCGTGAGCATCCGAACAAGTTGGATGCTGTTGGTATTTATCACTCCAAGAGAATAGTCTGGCTTATATGAAATCTACGGTCAGCATTAATTATCATTGTACAATCGTAATCGTTGAATTCAATTACATATGGATAGGTAGCGTTAAAAGAAATTGTTCTGGGGAGTCAATTAATATCATTGCCATATGTTTCGAGCCATAATTGCATGCCACGGACGAGCATACTTATGGTCATTGGCTTAATGGAATCTCTGTTATTGAACATAACCAACCACGTCAAAAAAAGAAAGGAGAACTGTCTATAGCACGATCAAGAACCCAAAAGGCGCATTATTTTGGTAATTTATCCGAACAGTTCTCGGTGGATTCTTTACTTCTTGAACGTTATTTTTATGCCAGAAATAAAACATGTACCACTGACGCAGCGGAATCTCCGAGTTTCAATAAATATAACCATTCGAATTTATGCGGACAAAAAAGGCCAGACGAGATTTATAATGATATTTGTCACCGAAAATTTAGGACTTATCAAAGTTGAAGTAGAATTCAGTATTCTCAATTTCTATTCACACCTTAAGAGTCTAATCGTAATAATTATAGTGCCAAAACATTAATGATATTACTAGTATGGTATTAATTTTTGAGTACTCCTGATCATACGCAGTACCACTCGAGATAGAAACGAGTCGACACTTTCGAGAGCGCCTACAACGTTCGAGCATTTTCAGTTTCGCGAAACTAGCATCAGACGTAACGTAACCATGCAAAGAGCGAGGAAGAGACAACATTCAAGCCACGCCTCATTATGACCGATTCAACAAAGGCTCACAGAGAGCCTACCAAACACGAAATCAAACCCATCGAGCCAAAGCCCATCCCGAACTCTACCCCCGAAATGATTGACACCAGAACTCCCATCAAAGCTGCTGAGGCCAAGGAACTGCCGAAAGACGACGATGACAGCGATTCATCAGCAATCGGGTACAATACAGATGATGAGCTGGATCTGGAGGACATTCTTTCGGACTTTCAAACATTCTCAGACAGTCTTCGGCGCATCGACAAGCTTGATAGTTCCTCTTCGTGCAATCTTGGCAGTTCTTCTAATCTTCAATACCAAATACGCGCTCCATCGTCCTCGTAAGACAAAGGAGGTAGAAGACAAAGTCATCTCCAAAGTCTGCGCGGCTTAACTTTCATTGCTGGAACGATCAAGATTGTTTCCTGAAAAACAGACTAGGCTTGGCTGAGCCGGCCTCAATGTCGTAGCTCTCTTTCTCTTGGAGGACAAGGCCATGATCGCTGCACAAAATTTGTACGTATTTTTAAAACTTCAGTTACCACAAACTCTCTTTCTTTACCGCCTCTACAACAAACAAAGGATCATTGTCTTTTCGCCAAGGTATCGATGGGGTAATGTTGTAGGCCATTGGTTGTTCGTAGTTCCCTGCGTACTTGATAAAGGCGTTTACGAGTTCGAGGTGAAAATTGATCCCGGTGACCCTCCAAAGCCTTGTTGCCTTCGTTCCATAAAATCGGTTCGAGAAGGAGACAATGACTTTTCCTCCCGGTCTCAAGAGACGGTTGCACCCCTTGAAAATTTGGATGGGATGCATCAGATAATCGATCGACAGCGCACACGTTATGACGTCCACCGATTCGTCACGGAATTCCGAAAAGGCGTCGTCGTCGTCGTCGTCGTCTCCTTTTGGCCCGTCTCTTGGTTTGTTGATTATATTGTTGCCATTGAGATCGGCAACCACAAATCCGTCCGTCAATTGGTCGTTGAAGAATAATTCCACGTAGTTCATCCCCGTCGCCCGAATGGATTTCATCGTTTCGGGAAATTCTGTAGGATAGTGCGATGCCCATGAACTGCAAATGTCGAGCAAATCCGAATTCTTCTTTATGCTTCTTCGATAGTGTTGGGTCAACTGCGCACACTGCCGGTTCGTCGATGTGGTAAACGAGACGTGGCAAAGCGTAGAATGCCCCGTCGTTGTAATTGTTGATCCGTACAAAGTCGTTCGGAAGGAACGGGCAACTCTCGGGCCATTCCCTCCGAAAGGGAACGCTGATGCAAGGGAATTCATATTCGCTTCCATCGCCGGTGATTCTCCAAAACGGGAAGACTCCTCTTCTTCTCGATCGTGTTGCGGAGGAGTCTTGGTTCCACGAAAGCGAATGACAGCCAAATGGGGCATTTACAAAGCAAAATCCAACGAACGAAAAAAATGAAAGAAAAAACTGCGGCCGAGCCATGCCTTTCCTCAACGTTGTTGAAATGGCATGCGTCCAAATACGGAGCTAGCTAGTACCAACGAAGTGAGCGAGAAATGGAAAGTCGATGACGACTTATTGTTGAATGATGCATGTTTATCTTCAGATTCTGCTTTATCATGGATGAGTAGTGATTTTGTTTTCCGGAGTTGATTTTCAACAAACATTTTTTTTTGGGCGTAAAAATGGAAGGGAGGAGAAAGTACGTACACGTACGATACCCATCATCGGTCTCAAAATGAGTCTTGTGTCGAACCACTCGGGACTCGCTGATCAGCCCACTTTCGTCATCCTTTCCAACTCTGACTACACAATACACAATTAACGCGATGTATTGCACAGGCGAAGAAAAAGGGCGGTGCAATGCTCTAATGTGAAAAAAGAGAAAATAACAAAGTTTTCGACGCGTGACCGAGTCAATGTTCCATAGGAAGGTACGTATGCGCGATACCATTCGTCAAAATAGAACACTGCCACCTGATCAGAAAAAAGGGCATGGGAATGGATTTTATATTATTATTTCAGTGATCAAAAGAGACAGGACACAAAATATAACACAGTATCAACACCGATAGTCTCGTTCAGAAAAAGCTTGAGATACTCAAAAGAAACAATAAAATATACCCAACATGTCGGAAGAAAACGATGAATCACAGCCAAGAGCTTCGGTCACCTTTGCGGTGGATCCCGACGCATCGCCGCCAAAGTCGAAGAGAAGATCTTCGATGCGTGGTTCTCTTCGGTCCAGCTTTTTCCGTTTGAAGGATTTGGTCTTTCGAAGGTAGGTCGTTGGGAAATACTTAATTCTTATAATGATTGGGAATTTTTTGTCTTGATTGATTTGCCGTAATCGAATGCATGCACTCACTCAATCAATTTCTGTCTGCACTTTTATATCGTGTCCAAAAGAAATGATGGCGAGGCGGGAGCCGACATTGCTACTCTTCGTGGTTCGCACGGACCCGATTTTGAGGGAAACGCCACAATCAATCGCGGCGGCGGAATAGGTTTGTCTTGCGGTTGCTTTGGAGGTGACGACAAGAAGGAAAAAATCATTCTCATCAAGGGAGCCTACTGCTTTGTCTTTGCCGACGAGAGCGACCAGGCCCCCAAATACGCGATTGCCCTGGCACACATGAAGGCAAAAATCCAAGCCCCGTCGCACGGAGTCCATCAGGTTACGATCGAAGGGTCGCTCGGAGATGTCGAGTGGGAATTGGGATTTGCGGACAAGGAAACCGCGAAAAAGTTTGCCGATGCCTTTCGCAAGCAGGCAGCTATTGGCGAAGCCGACAAAGTTCGTGAGGTAAGTAGTACAGTAGTATGCATTCGACCTTTTTGTTTCAGCCCCTACTGTGCCAGAAGCAATCAACTCATTTTCTAATTTCGTCTGTTCCCAATAATACAGCGCCTCGGACACGGAAAACTAGTCAACAAGAGAAGCTCCGTGAAATACGCAGAATCAGTTGCACAAATGAAATTGGGAGACGCACCAGAAAAGAAGGACAATAATTTGTTGGAAGACGTTAACCGAGGAGTCGATCCTCTGATGGCGGCATGCTAAACGAAATCAAGTTTGCACAAACTAGATGTTCTTTCATCTCGAACCGAGTTGCTAAATGTAAAACGATTTTATATTGTAGCCAAATCTACCATTACACTCAATAGAGACGACAGCCATATCACTTGTCGTGAGAATGTCATGTTCGTTGACCAAACCAGCTATAGTTTTCTTTTCGGGCTATTTTACTAAATAAGCATTCTGCATATGCCTAGTTTTCCTGTTGAATAGACACGAGACTTGACTTGAACTTACAGTAGAATAAGATGATGGTTGCAGCCAGTAGGAGTGTATTATGAATTTCGATTATTAACTGTTAGAAACTATAGGAAGCTACAATTGGTCCGGGTGAACAACTCTTAGATCTTATTCCCAGCCACAGAAACCAAATCTGAAAGTTTGAAAAAGAGAGGAGGTAGATAGAAACACGAATTTGAGTATACAGTATTGAAAAAAAATTCATTCATGACAACCAGCAGAGGACATACATCGATGACTTACTGATACAATAACGGTTCCCGTGTCTGTCTGGAAGGTTGTGCCCCAAGTGTGTCCCATCTACGGAAACGGTTTCTCCGTCGCGCAGCACACGAACGTTTTCCCAATTTGTTTCGGCAGTCTCGAAAGGATGGCCAGCCATGGGCCTTGCTTTCGATCAAAAAGTCGTCCATAGGAGCGACCAATTGGAGCCGTAAATAGGAGCTTTCCTGTATTCGAGTCACGAAATTCGATCTTGGAGGAAGGCCTTGGCCTCGGCGAGGAACTGGGGCTTGCCTTCGTAATATCCACTGTGTTCGGCATAATGCCTGTTGTAGTTGCAAATGTTGCTCTGTGGTATGGGAAAATTGGAATTTAGGGCAAGATTCATTCATAGCAACAGTGAGTTTGACTGCAATCTCTTTACAAAGTCACGCATGAGTTTGTTTCCATTTCACTTACTGCTGTCTTCTGGTCGCAGCCCCAACGAAGATTGGATTGGACAGGTACCGCGGAAGTACCATGAGCTTTCTTCGACATGATGGATTCGTCTCCCATGACGACAGGTGGAGCAAAATGTTTATTTCCGAAACCCATGATTGATGTGATTGTTTTTCTTGTTTTCTTTAAAGGTAGTTTGTATTGTTGTGATAGTGTTTGAAAGATTGTCTTTTTCTATTTTGTGAGCTTTGGATTGTCTTCTCATTTTCACTTCCAGTCAGAGCAAAGCAACAAACGATGATCTTTCTTTTCTCTTCGAAAACAACAACTCTCCGACCGTGCCGGATTCGTGCGAAAATAGTGCTGAGAGCACGAATCAACGAGGCACATTCACTCCCCAAAAATTTGTAGCTGGTACCTATTGTACGTAAGGCTACGGTCTGCTTTCCCAAAAATCCCTCTCAACCAAGATCGAGTTTGCGCGCGCAAAGCCTTCTCAAGCCGTTTTTCTGCCTCAAATGTGACTGAGTTTATTTCTTTCAATCGTGTGAAAAGCAATCTGGTGAGAAGTAATCCAACTAGTCAAACGTTTTTTCGGTTCATCATTTTTTTGAATTTGAAATCCATGATTTGCGAATGATCAATTTCACAATCGATGTTGATGCGAAAATCAGTCTGATTTTCTTCTTTCACTTCTTTAGTCGTTTTCTTCTTTGAAAACCACAACAAGTATAGTGTATTCCTCTTTAGCAACCATAACAACCAAAGATGCCCTCTATCCGCAGTAATACCTCATCGGATAACTCCGACAAGGCTTCCAATTGTCCCTCCGATACCATTGGTGCTGCTGGAAAAGCTGCAAAGGCTGCGAAAAAGCAGTCCCGCGAAATCCCGCAGCCATCGTCGTTCGACGAAAGAAGAAGAAGCAACGCCTTTTGCCAACTCAACAGAAACGTTTGTTCCAAAGAAAACAAAAAAGCTGAAAGTCATCGAGAAAACGTTTGTGCCAAAGAAAACAAAAAAGTTGAAAGTCATTGAGAAGTTCCGTGAGAAAGCAGCACTCTACAGGCCTTCGGAATTCGAGGGGGGTGGCTGGAATATCATCGGTGGCAAGGGTTCGGGAGGAGAAGTGATCCTTCAAATGCAGGTGGACGCCAAGAATAAGGATAAGTATATTCCTGTTGTTCGATATGAGACGCAAGATGGTGAAGCCCGCGTGAATGCAAGAATCCCAAAGGGACTGCCAATTCATCGAAAGGGCAAACGGAATGTCCTATTCAAGACTGTCTCGTCTAGTAGTAGAGGTGGCATTAATGCCAAGACTATCTTCCAAGCCCAGTTCGAAAGTGAAGATAAGACTAATGGCTTTATCGAAGTTGTGGTATGAGCTTGCCGAGAACGGTTCAACGTCCTTGGGAGAAGACAATGGTAAGTCCAAGCTTGCGATGCAGGATAGCACTGTCTCCCAAGTTGTTCTTCGCGATTCTACAAATTACAGAAACACTCTAACCTCCTTCTTTGATGACGATACAACCCAAAGCTTGTTCTTCACGATTCTACAAACAGAGATGATGCAACTTCCTTTGATGACGATGATACCGTCAGAGCTGTTCTTTGCGATTCTACAAACAACAGAAATGATGCAACCGCCTTTGATGGCACCACTACCGCCAAAGATGTTGTTCTTCGCGATTCTTCGAACGAAGATGCAGCCTCCTCTGATGACGAAGAGGACTGAGGTGGAGATTGATGAGGAATATGCTCCTGAAACTCAGAACTGGATGGCGGCTTTCTCGCGAAATGATGAGAACTTTTAGTGCTATCCATGTAATAGTGGTGAATATGATTAGATGGAGAATAAGGGCACGATTCGAAAAGAATCACAATTCGGAAGAAAACATGAAGTATCATTTGCGTTGACTAGTTCTCTATTGAACGCAATACTGTCAATTTTATTTGTAGAACTAAGATAGGATTTATTTGGAATCAAATTGAGTTAAATCGCCTGATAGTAGTGTTAGGATTACATGTTGATCAAAGATCAGTTTCACGTGATCGATGAATAGTAGAATCCAAAGGGCGTTGTTCGGAATAAGTCCAAACGTGCCCAATCGGAGCAATCATCTACCGTATAAATCTTAGGTGAAGATATTGTCCAAGAAAAACAACGGTTTGATGCGAAATGAGTCCTCGTTGTCTTCGTCGTCTTCTTCCTCTTTCTCCGTGCCATCATCGGTTCCCAAATTTGTGGATGGTGAATCCAGTGTACTCTCATCGTTTTCGGTTGCATCCGTATCTACGAACTCTTTCTCAATGTCTTCGTCGTCCAATCTCTTTTGTTCTTTTCAACGAGAACTTGAACAACCGAGGAATGTAACCAAAATTCCATATAAACGCCCCGGTTGCCTGGAATATCTTTCGACGCAATGCATCTACCGAGTCCACACTGTTCTTGACAGAAATCAACCCCATTCGCAAGATTCCATACTGAACAAAATATTACCTTCATGACACTTGTGTAGAATATTGCGGCATGCTACTGCCCGCCCCAGCAAAAGCCGGCCTTCCGGTGACACCAGCGAGTCGATTCCAAAGGGCAAATTCAGATTCTGCAAGAGTCCAGCCAATAGCCTTGCTTTCCCCTTGGATTGGCACCACCCATGGAGGAATCTGGCATTGCCGATCTCTGCTTTTTGCCTCCACCGACAGTACTTCATGGAATGGGATTCCAGTTTTTCCTCCACAAATCGCGCCAGGACCCAGGCAAAATATTCGGGTTTGGTTCGGTGGGGTGCCGAACCACCGCCAAGAATGACGCATCGTCCGTCGGCTCCCTCTCCAAAGGGGGAAGATTTCGTTTCGATGGCCTCGTGGACACTGGATCCGGATACGACGGAGCGAGCTCCCACCATCCCACACAATGACAAAGGGACAATCCGAGGGCACGATGCAAAAACGAGTCCAAAAATATTTCTCCCACCGCCTCCTGAGCAAATTGATTCGATGCTTTTAGGTCGCCACAAAGGATAAGACCTGCTACCCTCTCGGGAGCCAGCTTCCATAGCGGTTTCCAATGCCAAACACGATTCGTCGTCGCAGCCCTACCAGAACAGCCTTGTCCCATTTTAGGGCATCTATCGTACGAATGAATCGTTATGGCAAAATAATTTGAGAAAGGGTTGAAGCAAAACAGCGAAAGTATGAGGAAAAGTTATTTGTTGCAAAAGAATGTAGACAAGATCTAACACAATTTCAAACAAGACTCTCATGCATTTCGCACATCACTTACCAAGGATTTCCAGCACCAAATCGGGAGCATCCTCGTAATTCGCCTTTTTCTTTTCGACCATGCGTTCACAGGCCATGACGTTGAAAGCCCCTCGAAGCGAGGGTTTGTCCCACCGTCTTCCAGTGATCTACAGTTTGGTCCGAGCAAAATGAAGTTCACCGGAGAGTCGTCCTGGCCTCCCCGGCTTCGAGACCTTCCAAAGTATTGATACACCACGGGCGAATGCTTTCGAAGGACTCTTGCTTTCCTTCTTGTAGCTGTGAGTGACTCCTTTCGTAGACGTTGTGTTGTCGTCGTTGGTTCCCATCGTCGTCGTTGACAAAGCGATTTGCTCCACCCCGTTGTATTCGCAAGCAGTCTTTGGCAGCATACCGTGTAAAGGGTCTTTTTCTCCGACAATTGGTATCCAACCATGATGGTTCTGACAATCTCCCGAAAGTATGTGCTTCTACCCGGTTTTTTGTATCGCAGAGACTTATTCTCCACGAAGCAATAGCCAGGAATAGGACGAGAAATTGTTGGATTGGAACGTGTCTTGGCCGACGGAAGCGGCCATTGGTGTTGCTGCCAGCAGCGCGTGAAGGATGCGCTTTCGACTCGTCCATAAGCTTGTTGTGTCTGCTATTGCAAAGTAACTGTTATTGGTTCTACCGTCTGGTTTATAGGAAGAACAGAACACTTTTTGAATGGCAACGATGATGGTATCTTCTGGAGAGAACGGAAACAATAATTACGGTATTTCAAAACTCAACTTCCTTTTTTTGACACCAATTTCATGTCAGTCATGTCATGTTGATGACGGACGATCCGAAAAATCTTCCATTATTGTCATTTTTTGTCGTCGATCGAGACAGAAGAACCCGAACCCTAATAAATTTATGATGCCATATCAATTTCGAGACGACGAGTAACGTTTCATGATAAGTGTCGTAACGGCCCCAATAATGATGAAGTGAAATAATAATATGTTCTCGTCGTTCTTTTTGCGCTGGTGATTGCCTAGTTCTTCAGAATTGGATACTGCACGTTCAAAGAAAAACATTAAATAGTTGTGAATTACGAGACTACGATTAAACAACATACATGGATTTCCGATCGTCGGCGTTGTATAAATACCCTTGTATTCTCCCTTATGAAAGGTGATAATTATGGTGATCGGAATCTATTTCAACTTGATGGTTACTACGTACGGTACTTCTTCTTTTTCTCTAATCGAGTGCATCCTCGTTCGAATCACACCATATTGCTAGAGAAAGCTAGATAGTAATTCGCAGCGATATTTTTCTTTTGAGGTGGGGGACGACGAGAAGATGACAACGATCGGTGATCATTCGACAACAAGAATCATACACAGAAGGACTATCCACCATCATCTGTTACTCAAAGAACTTCCTTGCTTTGCGAGATCAAACCATAGGTTTCTTCTCACTGTCTGAGAGTGTTTTCAAAAAACAAGTCCGAATAGTTGCAAGTTGTTTCTGCGGAGGTTTTAGACTCTTGTTAGCTATAACGAAAAATCCGAGAGAATGCAAATCCACTTTCGAAAACCGATTGGGAACATTCCACCTCGATCTTCAATTTGAGATCAAAACTTGGGCAAGAAGCCTTTGGGTGCGATTCTTCTAGTCGTAGAAACTACCGCGCCTACTGAACTGCGAACCCGCGCTGGATAATAATTTTAGGTGTATCGAATTGATTCAACGGACTTTTAGACGTCGATTGAATTCTTTTTGATAATGGGTTTAATTCTTTTTGATAATGGATTGATATTGTTCGGTTGAACTTCTACCACTTTGAGACGCAAAAAACAAAAACAAATAATCGAGTGACCGAATGACCGCATCAGTCGACGTATCGTGAAGAATCAAAAGAATTTAAGTCGTCGGGTTTGATTTCCCCAAAGGACGACCACCATCATTATTTTTATATAATCTTCTTGTCCCTTTTCGTTTGCCTTGAGAGAAGCTTGTGTCACTTCTCTCTCAAGCCAGGATACTTTATTTCATTTCCATAAAAGACTCAAGATTCGAAAGGCCTTGCGTAATACATATAGTACACAAACGTCAAACAAACGCAGAAAGTCTCAACCTATTTTCGACAATCGATAAACTTGTGTGTGTCACCTACCAAGACGAAAAAGATTCCCAGCACAAGATTTTGTTTCATCATCAACCAACACAAGACAATTGACAATGGCGGCACTCGAGACACTCCCCATCCGGGCCGAAATTTATATTCCGGAAAACTAAAGTATCCGCATGGGTCAGCAAAAAAGGCCAGGACGTCAAAAAAGATCGCGACAAGGAATTTCAGGGGATTTGGGTCGCGGACGGATATTGCCTGGAAAAACGAAAGCCCTCGGACGAGATTTGGATTTTTTACGACAAGGATGAAAAGGGCATCGACCGACGCGTCCTGGAAAACAATCCGCTTCAGGGAAGCTGGGGATATGCGCCGGGGGTGGAAGCCCCGGAAAGCTACAATCCAAGACATGTGGTTCTTTCCACCCAAATCGGCCCGGTGCAAGGTTATCCTCCAAGTTTGACGAATACAACCACAAGGGAACGTGGATCAAGCCCGTCTTCAAGCGTGATTTCAGTCAATTGGGTTCGAACTAGCTTCTGGGATTCATGACCGTCAGCGGAAACATGAGGATTGCCAAGGGAGAAAAACATTCGATTGGTGGGAAATGGAACATGCTGGGCTTTAACGACGACGTCGTAAGAGGAAAAAAGAAAAAGAAACCCGACGACGACGGAAAGAAAGGCCCGTTCGAAATTTTCGTCCGAAAGGTGGACGGGTCTCGGTTTCCGATATCCGTCATTCCGGGGAACAAAATCACCGACTGCAAGAAAAAAATCCATCAGAAGAAACGCATTCCCGATCGAAGACCAACGATTGTCTTTTAAGGACGTTCCTCTCAAAGACCAAAAGACGGTCGTTGGATCGGGAATTCCGAAACGGGGACACGATCGATCTCGGGCCAATGATGGTTTATGTTCGAACGCGACGGGGAAAGAAATTCACGTTCGAGGTGGATCAAGAGGAACCGGTAGAAAGCATGAAACAATTGGTCGAAAAGCGCGAGGGGACTCCTGCCAAGGAACAGAGGCTTGTATTTCAAAAACGACAAACTCAAGGACGGAAAGACGCTGAGCGATTACAAGGTGCGACACAAATCCACACTGGATTTGGGTCCCATGATTATCTTTGTCCAACCGAACGATGGCAGGCCCAAAATCGAGCTCGATGTCGGAACCGACAGACACAGCTCAAGTCTGTCAAGACGCAGGTGAAAAATCGCTCCAAAATACCTGTAGCGGATCAGCGACTCTATTTCGAGGAAGAAGAAATGCTCAAGGATTCCAAAAATCTTGTCGGCTACAATGTTCATCATCTAGGATACTCTCTTTATGAAGGATAGCAGCACCCCCGAACCCAAGAACGAGCCGAGCATGGTCATTTTTGTCATCAAGGAATGGGACAACCACAAATTCAAGCTGCGAACGGAACCCACCAATACGATTCTTGACTGTCAAGAAAATGATCGAGGCCTCGGAAAACATACCCGTGGATCAACAGCGATTGACCTTCAAGAAGAAGAGTGTTTACAATACCAAGACATTGGAGCAATCCAAAATCAAAAACAGAAGCATCTTGCATCTTGGAAAGCCTCGGGAGACGGGCAGGAAGCGTCCAGAAATTGTACCCACACCGGTCATTCCGGAAGAAGAACCTACGGAACCTATTGAGGTGAAAACACCCGATGGACGATCATTCTTTATGGATTTTGATCCAGAAAACGATACTATCGATGATTTGAAAGCAAAGGTTGCAAAGCTGGCTGACATTCCTGTCAAAGACTTGGCGCTAATTGATCCGGATGATGATATTGTCGATGACGACTACGACATACCTAGACAGGGTGTAGTCCTAGATGTTGCACCGCAAGTTGAAGTCGTACTGCCGGACAAGTCAAAAGTTAATGTTACTATGCTTCCAAAAATGACGTTCGACGATCTGAAAGATGTTGTGGAAGAAAAGACAGGAGTTCCAAAGGCTGATCAGCGCATATTTCTTTTTCGATAACGAAGGAAAGGAGTTGGATGACAAAGCACCTATGCAAAAGGCAGGCATTCAGCCAGGCACAGTGTTGGAAATGCGTCCCTCCTCCCCCACCTATCGAACCCATCGAGGTAAAAACGCCGGATGGAAGATCGTTCTTTATGGATTTTGATCCCGAAAATGACACTGTGGATGATTTGAAAAATAAGGTATCAAAGCTTACTAATATGCCAGTCAAAGACTTGGCGCTAATTGACGAAGATGATGATATTGTTGATGACTGATTACGATATGCCTAGACAAGGCGTTGTGTTGGATGTAGCTACCACAAGTTGATGTTGTTCTACCGGATAAGACAAAAGTTCAGGTTACTATGCTGCCGCAAATGACTTTTGAAGATCTAAAAGATGTTGTTGAAGAAAAGACAGGAGTTCCCAAAGCGGAACAACGCATTTTCTTTTTCGATAACGAAGGAAATGAGTTGGATGACAAAGCACCTATGCAAAAGGCAGGTATTCAAACCAGGTGCCGGTACTGGAGATGCGTCCTCCTCCTCCACCTATCGAACCTATCGAGATAAAAACACCAGATGGAAGGTCATTCTTTATCGATTTCGATTCAGATACTGAAACAGGTGGACGATTTGAAAAACAAGGTTGCAAAGCTGACTGGAATTCCTGTCAAAGACTTGGCTCTTATTGACGAAGATGATGATATTGTCGACGACGATGATTACAATATGCCTAGACAGGGTGTAGTCTTGGATATAGCACCACAAGTTGAAGTCGTACTACCGGACAAGTCAAAAGTTATGGTCACTATGCTGCCAAAAATGACTTTTGAAGATGTTAAAGATGTGGTGGAAGAAAAGACTGGAGTCCCCAAGGCGGAGCAACGTATTTTCTTTTTTGATAACGAAGGAAATGAATTGGATGACTCAGCACCAATGCAAAAGGCAGGTATCAAACCAGGCACGGTGCTTGAGATGCGTCCCTCCTCCCCCTCCTCCCAAAGAGGAGAAGATTGAAGTAAAACTACCTGGTGGGAGATCTTTCTTTTTCGATCTTGACCCCGATGACTCCAGTGACGATGTCAAGGAGAAAATTGCCAGACAATTTGGAGTTCCTGTCAAGGATCTCCCTCCTCTAATGCTTGATGATGAAGAATTTGATGACGATGATGATTATCACCCTTCGAGGGGTGACGTTTTTGAATTCGAACCTACTGAAATTGAAGTCGAGCTTCCCAAATAAGAAACGAGTTAAGATGTCATTTCTACCCATTCAAACAATCGGAGAAATCAAGGATATTGTCGAAGAGGAGACAGGAGTTCCGCGGTCGCAACAAAGAATTTTCTATTTTGACAATCCGGATGAAGAAGTTGACGACGATGTAATGCTCAAGAAGGCAAAGATCGGAGAAGGTCCGCTCAAAATTTTCCCTCCCATTGAGAAGAAAGAACCAAAGGAAATCAAAATTAAGGATCCGAATGGGCGCCTTTTCGAATTTACTATTGAACCGGAAGATTCAGTTGGTGATGTCAAGAGGAGGCTTAAGAATATTGGAATTCCTGTCGGATGTTTCAAACTCCAAGACGGAGAATGGGATGATCTTGATGATGATGATTCTCTCGACGCAGCGCACGTGGTGAGGAATGGCGGTGTCCTTGAGGTTGAGCCACCAGAAATAGAAGTTGCGCTCCCAAATTCGAAAAAGATCAAAATAAAGATTCTCCCAGCCATGACAATGAAAGATATCAATGATCTTATCGAATTGGAAGCACCCGAATTGTCGACCATTGACAAACGCAGCCGATGCTTTTTCTTCGACGATAGCGAAGAATTGGACGATGACACTCCCTTCGACAAACTTAAATTTGAACATGGGAAAACTCTCGAGATGCGTGCTATGATGATCAAAGTGCAGCATAGTGATGGAAGAACTTTCGAACTAAATGTTCAAACCGATTGGTATATTGACGATATCAGAGATCAGGTGCATAAACTCGCCAACATAGCACCAGAGAAGCAACACTTTTCATTCAATGGTGAAATGGTGGAAGAGGAACTATCTTTGATCAAGCAAGGAATCATACACAATTCGACTTTGATCATTGAACCAATGATCATTTATGTGAGGTGTACCACTCAAGAGAAAACCAGTTCCTTTGATTGTGAGGGAAACATCTACCGTGGAGGCGATAAAACGGAAAGCTGTGAAGAAGATGAACAAAGGAAAGAAATGGCGCAATTATTGCCTAATGACTGGTGGCCAGGAACTTGCCGAACAATGAGACCGTAGGAAAGTGTAAAATTCAACATGAGGATCGACTTACTCTGGAAGCATTCAAAGTACGCATTATGCACTGGTCTGGTGATATGATTGATGATTTAGATGGTATTGAGCGAAATTCTACGATTGCTTCGGTCAAAAAACAAATTTACAAATCAGAAGGAATCCCTATTGAACACCTGAGTCTTTCATGCAGACGGAAGGTCACTTAAGGACAAGAAGACACTCGACGAAGAGAACGTGAAACATAGAACAACACTTGTTCTAGAACCACCAGACGCTGATCTCGAAATGGAAAGAGCAGGACAAGAGAAGCGTCAAAACAACCAAACTGAAAAAGTTCAAGAACGATTTTGATGAAATTATGCCAGTCATGCCCGACTGGAACAAACGTATTTTCTTCTTTGACAATGAGAATCAATTCGATGCTTACATTGAATTAGTGATTATGCATTGGACGGGCGAGAAATTCACTTTGGACAAAATCCTGTTGAAACGCAAGGTTAGTGAGATCAAGAAATTGATTTCCAAACGCGAAGGCATCAAAGCGAAACAAGCAGATATTGAAATTTCGATGGAAAGGTCCTGAACGACAAAAAGACATTGCTCGATCAAGGCGTTGGTCATCGTTCGATATTGGTCTTGGAGTCACCAGAAAAGAATAAAATTGTCAATCCCAATGTGGAACGACTCAATGGAATCTTTTCTACGCTACCAACAAGACAGTTCATCACAAGCATTAAGATCCAAGTGGAGCATTGGAATGGCGATACGTTTGATCTCACTCCTGGTCCAAACGATTACATTGATGACATTAAAGATTCATCTCTTTGACCTCACCTGGAATCTCTCAAGAACAACTTCGGACTATCTTTTGATGGCAAACCAACCGACTGATACCCTAAACCTCAAGGAACACGGGATTGTGGATGGCTCTGTTCTGGTTCTCGATCCGATGCAAATCATGTTGCAGCTTCCAACCTGGAAGAAACCCATTGCTCTCAATGTCGAGATGGAGCAAACGATTGCTCAAGGTCAAAAAGAGGATTGCAAAGAAATACAGAATGCCTCTGGAAGCACTTGTGCATCATGTTTGGTGGAAACGAGCTCGAAAATCCAAAGACTCTGGAAGATTGTGGTGTCGACCACGAAGATCAGATCAAGGTAGAGACGTACGAAATTCCATATCATGCACTGGTGCGGGGAAAAGTTTTCCGTCTTTGACATGAGCCCCAAATTCACGACCGTTTGATCTGAAAAACAAGATTGCGGAGGTGAATGCGATCCCCATCATTGAGCAAACACTCATTTTCAAGGGCAAGATTCTGAACGACGTCCTGAGATTACGATGATCAAGGTGTTCATCACAAAGCCTATCCTCATTCTGGATCCTCCCGAACGGATTCTTTCGCCACTCCAACAAAAAGTAAAGCTAACCTTATTCACCGACTCGAAGGAGGAAAAAGGCGAAAAGACAGACAACGCAGAGGAATCTGCTGGTATCGACAAGATCTATTTTGGAGATCTTCGGGAGGAAGGTGGCGATGCTTACAGCACCGACGATGGTCTATCGATACGGTCTTCTTCCACGAGAAGCAGCAAAACCACATCGACGGTTGGTTCTAGTACGTCAAGCAAGAAACGAAGATCCAAGGTCAAGAGGGAAAAGAAGAAGAAAGACAAATCCTCCAAGAAGAGCAAATCCGAAAAATCAAGCAGCAGCAGCAAGGACAAGTCTTCGAAACGAAGAAAGGATTCCAAGAAAAACAAGACAGCAATACAATAAATAAACATTCGTGTGCACTAACTAAAATGATGATTGTACATTATTATACCCACTTTCTTTTAATTCACATTTTATACCCACTTTCTTTTAGAATTTAGTATACAACAACTACAGTATTATTGGAGAGAAAAAAGAATTTTTTTCTTGCGCAAAATTTTGATTCCTGCCAGAATGCTTTCGAAATCCCATTTGTGACGAAAATGAATCGACTCATTCGAATGAACTTACACTACTTTGAGGCCTTTCTTCGTCCCAAAATTTCGGTATTTCTGCGCTCTCAACGCATCTTCCGGCCCCAAAATGGAAAAATGGAGAATCAATCAATCCCACGAACAACAAGATCGCTCCGGCGACCCTCGCATTCTCCTAGAGGAATGAATACGGTATTGTACCACTCGTAATGTATTCAAAATTCTACGAGTGGAAAAAGAATACGCACGAGTGCCTAGTAATACTACGGCGCGTATGAAAAAAAGTCACTACGATACCCGTAAAGACAGGCTTACTACCGACATGAACGCGCATCGGTGTTGTAATAATAAGGGTCTTATTTGAAATCTTGTCAAAAAATCCTGTGCGCGTGAACAACATCGCTGTATCGAGTACGTACAATCCAACGCAGTGAGTGGTCTTTTTATCCACACTTGAGAGTGAGAGTTTTCATTCTTGCTTCACAGCTCGGAACTTGTTACTACCAACAACAACAATAACAATAACCACCACCACCACATCCGAGGAAACCAAGTTTCTCTCAAATAATACACTTCCAATCTACAATCCAAACGGAAGCAATCGATTCTCGATTTCGAACGGCGTTAACGCGAAAGGCTTTACACACATCCATATTGGCATTTTGTCAAAGATCGATCGGTCATTTTACCCCATTTAGGACGTCGGAAATCCAAATTTTTTTACGGCCCAATCCACTCGATATCACCATCATCATCGGATTCGATCGGTTCAAGTTACACATCAGAACCACAAAACGTCTACTCTACTAGTGTGACTCTTGCAACGAAAGAACTGGATACCTACTCTTGATTCAGTCTTTGTATACATTCAAGTCAATTGCAACGGGCCCTGTCAATCGGAATCCATCGGCTCGTGAAAAACACCACACTATAACTTTTAATCGGAAAGGAAATAACAACAAAACCACCATGTTCCACAACAGCAGCAGCAACGGAGGACAGAAAAATCACTCCGTATATCAAATCGATTTCACGGCAGTCGCAAGCGGGAAACGCATTGCTAGTTCGAAACGTCGCGTCCGATGGTAAGTCGAAAAATAACGAAAACACGATCCGAATTTTATATGGAAAATGATCATATAATGATATGTGAATTCGGAAGGAACTATATCTTGCTTGTCGGAAACTTGTTCTCACCATTTTGTACTTGTATTCATTTTCTAGGCGATTTGGCTTTGCCAATCTCGATGCATTGGCCGCCGGACAAACCGGAACCGATTGTCGCGGCGAAGAACACGACGTGACCATTGTCTGGAGTGTCACCTCGGGAAAGCGTCTCGTCCTGGCGGACGGAAAGGAGGTTCACTGTTCCAAAAACAGAAACAACGTCTTTGATTTTTCCTGGACCATGAAGGGCAACCACGTCCTCAAGGTGGTCGCACACGCCCAGCCGCCCATGACGGCCGTCCCCGGCTTTCGGCAGTACGATTTCTTTGTGGACGGCCAGTCCTTTTTTTCCTTTCCAAAGGTCTTTCGGTTGGGACTGGCGCCCAACGATCCGCGGGCGGGTTCTTCGAGGCGACGGCAGCAGGAGGATGCCTACGGGGGTATTCCGCAGTCGGCGCCCTACAATCCCTACAACAATCCCTATGGGGGTGGTAGTGCTAGCCAGCACGGGGGCAGTGTTCACAGCCAGCAGCGGGATTTGGCACCCATGAATCCCTACGTCAACGGAAACGATGCAGAGGCTCGTTCGGTTCGTTCCTATCGTTCGGCAAATTCCAACAATATTGTTTCGATCGAGGCTCCCCACAATCCCGAGGAAGAAGATGCCTATTTGAGACAGGCGATTGCCAATTCGCTCAAGGAGGCTCCGTCTCCCGGTCGCCCCGCCCCAGCGCCCGCGGCAGACAATCTCTTGTTGGATTTCATGTCGCCAGCGGCTCCAGCGTAAGTGTATATTATATCAGCAACAACAGCAATTTGCTGTAATTTTTTTTTGTGTTTGTGAAGCGTAATATTCTCATATATTATTTAATTCTTTTCGAAAAAAATATTTCAGTGCCAGTGCTCCCCCAGCATTGCCTCCGTCTACTACTGGTTACGACATGTACGGAGCACCACAGCAAGCTGCTCAGCAGCCACCTGCCTTTGCGGCTCTTCCTCCTTCGACGACGGCGAGTGCCACTGCCTTTGCCCAACCGCCTCAACAGCAAGATCCCTGGGCAATGGCAACCATGGCCGCTTCGCTCCCACCTTCGCAGCCAGAAAATCCGTTTGGTGTCGCTGCTCCGGCCGCTTACCCGGTACAGCAACCAGGCATGCACCCACGCTCGCAGTTACCCAAGATCCGTTTGGTGCTCCTCCCACTCAGCCAAGTCGCTGTGTCGACACCCTATGGAGGAGCAGCTCCGGCAGGATTTGGATCGCCTCCACCAGTCGACGATCAATGCTGCTGCACCGGAAGAATTTCCTACACCGGCTACCCAGGCTTCGAGCATTGGATTTGCATCCCCAATGGCCCAGCCATTTCCACAGGAACCAGAACCAGCAGCCAGAACCAGCACCAGCACCCGTTGAAGCTGTTGCAGCACCTCCATCCGATCCCGCGCTCTTGTCGATGAACGTCCTGAGTGGTCAGCCACAGCCTCTGGTCACGGAAGCCATGGCCAATGGGGCAAACGGAACCACCAGCGGATCCATGGCCGACCAAGCCTATGCGAAATTGGTCAACATGGATGCCTTTGATTTGGTCACCAGCAAGGACAGCGATTCGCGCAAAAATCCCTTTGACATGGCCGTTTCGACGACCACGACCAATACCAATGCTTCGCTTGCCGACATGAAAAAGTCCAAGAAACCGTCGGAACCGAAAAAGTCAATCATGAACACTCCCTGCGCCCGCGCCCGGAGCTATGGTATTGTCGAGCACACAGCAAGGAAACTTTGGAGGATTACGGCGGGCTTGCAGCAGCTCCGCAGCAGCCACCGCCAGCCATGGGTGGCATGGGGGGACCACCTCCCCTGCAAAATGCCTTACGGAGGAATGCAACAACCCGCGTATGGACAGCAGCCAGCCTACGGAATGCAGCAGCAGCCAATGCAACCGCCCATGCAACAACCGGCGTACGGAATGCAGCAGCCTGCGTATGGACAGCCGCCAGCCTTTCAGCAACAACCACCACCCGCCTATGGACAACAACAACAACCTCCGCCCTTGCAACAGCAACCGTTTGGATTTTAAATTTTTGTATCGTCTAAAGTAAAAACAACATTTATTTCCTGAATTTTCTGTGTATGCGTGTAGTAGCGTCGAAAGTCTGTAGATGTAGTAGCGTTAAAAAAGTTTTAAATTTTTTAGTGTATTGTAGCATCTTAAAATTTCTCGTAAGACGAATTCCAAAAATTCCATTGGAACACAGAGGATATTGTTGTCTGTATGCTCTAGCAAAGTGAACAATAGTCGTGTTCTGTTATAGGGCAGTTGGTGGCTGAAAGAAAACATTTTGTACGTCCTCTGCCCCCTCTCCCGCCGAACATTCCATGAGCAACAATTCGTCACCACAAGCCAATCGTCCTTGTGTTCCTCCAGAGAGAAGAAATGCCTGATACAGCTTGACACGAACAATCAGCAAGATTTCTTCTTCCGTGACAGAGTCTTTCGATAGGACTTTAAAGGTGCTGTTCATCTCCACAACCGCTTGTACGGTGGGTTCTTTCTTTTCGATTTCCACGTCCAGATTCCTCGTGCTGGTTACCAGCATGTCGTTCGTGCTTTCTTCGGTATTTCCCCGAACTCCTCGAATGAACAATCCTGCGCCCGTTCGAATCGATTTGATGCGGGCACCGCTCGCACGCTTCTTGGCGAGGGTGTCTTGGGCTCTCTTTTTGGCAAGAGCTGCTTTCTTCAAAAACTTTGCACCTGCGCCTCTTACACGCCCGAGACTCCTTCCGTTGTTTTCATCCTCGGTGTTCATTCGTTCACGGGATGGAGCCAAAAGGTCTTCTTTCGACGGAGCTTCCAGCAATGGGTCATCGTCGCTCCCATCTTTTTGCGAATCCACCTGCACGATGTCTTTTTGCGCTTCAATAGGAGTTTCGGGATCCTTTTCCGTCGTCTTTTCGACGTCCTTTTGCTGGGCTTCCATCGTCTTTTCTAGGTCCAATTGTGCTTCGATCTTATCGAGATCTTTCTGTGCTTCCTCATACTTTTTCCAAATCTTGTTCCATAGTGCATCTGCGTTGTTGCCCTTATCATCCATAATGGACTTCCATTTGATCATTTCACCCCTATCACTGAAACGCAAGAGGACGCTCTCGATTCTGTGCCGTGACAGAGAGAATGTTCCCTTCCAGATACTTGAACTTGGCATCTCGAAGAACCATCTGACCGCTGAGCCGGTTGGGACGAGGATTGGCACGCTCGAAATAGCTCAAAACACCCTCGGATAAGACAAAGTATCGCCTCTTCCACTTTTTGCTCTTTTTGGCCTTGGTTTCGATCCAGCCAACAAATTCGGTACGTTGGGGTTTGCTCTCGGAGAAATCATCACCGGCGTACGAAACATAGATCTGGAGTGGCTCTGAGCTTTCCAGTTCTGCGTGCGCTACATTGTCGTTTCGAAACAATTCTTCTACTGCTGTTTGGATGTCTCCTCCGCTAGAAGACTTCAGGGCACCGTTCAATATGTTTCGCGCATATAAGACTGCTTGCAATTCGGTGATGGAGGTGTTTCCCTCCTTGCGGGAATCGTTTCAGACGAGTTGAATACTTGGTCAAAAGTCTGTTGTGTTTTCGACCTTATCGAATTCTAGAATACACCTTGACAAAGCACCAATCACCCGCTCTCCAGGAATATATGCCGTCGGCTTCTACCGAGTGTCCGTTCAATACGACAGACGTATTGCACAAGTTTTTCCAGAATTCCCGAACGACGTGTTTGATGCGTTCGTGGTCTTTTAGGGGCTCTTCTTTGGATTCCTCTTTCAAATAATTGTCTCGGATCCATTTCATTGGAACCCGAAGTGCAGACGACGAGGTTTGTCTGTAAAGCAGAGTGTTCATGGCCACCAAGTATTCTTGTCGTGTGTGAACCTCCTTTAGCGAGGAGTATATTGTCTGATAATCATCAATGGCATTCCTATATAAGGATAAATCCAAGTGGAATATCTCTCGAGTCGTCTACCTCACCAATCATGGCCTGGTTGATTGCCCGAACCCATCCCTGGCGTTCTTCTTCCGACTTTGCCGTCCACAAAAGCCTCCTTCCCCCGTCCACTACCAATTCAAAATGAAAATCTTGTCCCCCCTCCTTGTTGGACGCTGCTGCCCGACACACACATCCGTCGTTTTCGGAGATGAATCGTTCGTCCCGTTTCGTTTCCCTTGTTGTCAAAATAGGTAAGATTTCCCTTTCGGACTTCGACGTACTTGACCCTCCATCCGATTTTGGCATCCTTCTTTCGCAGGACACCCATTTTCAACACGTTGTGGGCATCCAAAACATCGTCCTCGACACCAATCAAGTCGCGCTCCTGCCAGCAGCTGGAGCAATCCCTTTGTAAACAAATGGTGCTCCCAGGCATACGTAAAGACAGTCTTGCTGTTCGATTTCTGTTACCAGGTCGGTATCCAAATAGTCATAGACATCGGGCGGGAGATCCAAAAAGCTCTTTGGCAAGGAGCTGTGCAGCGCAGAACAATCTATCGGCTGGTCAACATCGTCGTCAAAGAGTTGTGACTCCTCGTCCGACCAATCCTCCTCGTCAGTCAAAGGAAGACTCGTCGGAAGACGAATCTTGTTCGTCCAAACCGCTGTCCACCATGTTAATGTCGGCAAAATTCTTGTCTTCGGATTTTCTGTTTTCCTTTTCGCGAGGCCTTCATTTTGCGAATCATTGTTGTCAGCCTTTGTCCTCCTCTGGGCTTTTTCGCGTTCTAAAACAGCAGTGCTCCACGGTCGAATCCGAGACCATGGAGCTATATTGGGAACTACTATTGCTGGAAAATCTGTCGTGTTGAGACTTAGGGAGATTTTGGTCGTGGAGATTTTGGAGCAGAAATGTATGGAGATCGAGGAGACTTTGGGGCAAACAAAAATCGTCTTCGGTTCGTTGGCTTTTGGAGGAGACGAAGAATCCGGTGGCAGGGGTATCGATTCTGCATTAGGTTTCCTCGTTTGTGGGCGAGATTGGAATATCATCTATTTGCTGCTCGTTGGCAGTTGCTTCCTCCTCCTTCCTTTTGGATCGGCATGGTCATCTCCGGTTTCCTCCATTCTCTTCTATCCGCTTTGCGGTGTTCTGGAATAGTACTTTCTTGATACTTCTTCATCTTCTTCCTCTTCTTCATCATCATCATTATTGTCGTCGTTATCATCGTTATCATCAGTGATCGCTGTCATCGTCATCATCATCCTCTTCACCCACAAAATCGTCGTCGTCGTCGTCACTCTCGTCGGGCAGAATTTCGAAATCCATCGACGTGGCGCTATTCCCTTTTCCTCCCACCGAAAGGGCTGCCGTCGGCGTTTTCGAATCGTCGATTTGCATTTCTATCTTTCGGTTGATGGGTGGCGACTTGCTGTCGAAAAAGGGCCGATCGGTGGGGGCTGCAAAATCGTCGTAGCTGTCCGAAACGTTCACCTCGTGCCATTCTTCCGTCGACGTGTCGATTTCGAGCCGGGCCTTGAGCGAGGGAAGTGATAAGCCGACAACATTTGTTGATATGGTCTCTTCGAGACTGGCTCTGCTTGAGTCATCCGGAACATCGCTTCGCGGATACGAGAGGGTTGGAACCAGCGGGATCTCGCCGTCTGCAGTCTCGGAGAAGCCCTCTTCGTTTGTCATCTCTTTTTGCTTCCACGAATCAATATTAATGGGGCGAATCTTGTTGTTGTGCTTTTATAGAGTGTCCTTTTCTAAATTCCAAAATCGTTGTCGGCTATCCCTGTCTTACAACTCTTGATGGCATGCTCTAGGCTTTGAAGAACAAATTGAAGCCTAGTTCTGGAAACACCTGCGTGTAGTGCCAAAAAGATTTGCTTGCTTTCCTGTTGGGTTTGGCTTTCAGCTTGTTCCATTAATTTTGTTTGTTGCGTTTTCCAATTATTCAACACGAGTTGGAGTCACACTCCGTCACTTCTCTTCGCAAAAAACCTGCGAGTCGGTCGGTCGAATTGGTCACCATTCGGGCCAACCGAAACTCCGCCTTGTTTTTACCATGGCCCCTCCCACAAAAATCGTCCCCGGAATGCCAAAATTTTTCTCCACCATTCATCGAAACCAAAATGAAAAAATTGAAATAAGTTGAATAATTCGATCAAATCTGAATTCAATCAACAATCGATGTTTTCTTGGAATGTCAAATGAGAAAAACAACCCATACGAGTATTGTTTCCATCTTCCATCTACTGTGAACATTGTATTCAACAAAAGAGGTCTTGGTGCTACCAGTTCTAAATAAATTAACAAACTAACATGCCGGCAGCCCCACCCCTGATCAAGGGATATCTTCCCGTTCGGCTTCAGCTTCCTGCCAAGGAAGGCACCGAAAATACCTTTTTCTTTATTCGAGAGCACCAGGGCAAAACAGCGGACGAAACCAAGAAAGGAACGACCTTGTTTGTCGCAAATGCTCCAGTGATTCCGGGAGTTTCGACCAAGCTCTTATTAAAGTCCATCTTTGGTCGGTTTGCCGATGTTACAAGAGTCACGGCGGTGCAGAACCCGCGGACAAGCGGCAAGTGCCTTTGAGGAGGGAACGACAACCACCACGACAACATCTTCTCTGGCCTTGGACGGACAAGCACGCATTGTTTCAGCCCACATTTTTGCCACCCATCCTAGTCGGAAACCGAAGGAAAATTTGCCCACGTGGTCTTTTGCCTCGGCGAAGGAAATGAAAAAGGCAAAAAAGGGACTGGAGGAATGCAAATGTCGGGAAAAAGCAAAGCGAAAGGGAAAGGATACGCACAACAACAAGGAGAACACGCATTATTATTAGGACAAGCTCGAGTTGCAAACATTGTCGGACGAGAGTATGCGACAACGGGAAGAAAGTATCAAGGCTCTGAACGATGATTCCGACTGATGACAGCGACAGCGATGCCGGCCAGCAACTGAGGAAGACGAAATTACTGGAAAGCATGCCCAAATCCTCAGAGTTGCCAAGCGCTATAGAGAGACCGAGCTCATTTTCGCGCTTCCAAACTCATGGAGGAATGCAACGCGGTCATGCAGGCCTACGAAGGATGCCGAGGAATCCAAGCGAAGAGCCAAGGAGGAAGCCATGGCACAGCCCGACGACGATGGATTCGTCACGGTATCCTATTCCAACGCGGTGGGAAGCAAGGTCGACTTTGAGGAAAGCATCACGGCCACGACGCCCAGCCGGAGAAAGGGGAAACAAGCGCTCGCGAAAGAAAAAGGATCCCGTGGGCTCGGGAGAGCTCAAGGATTTTTACCGATTCCAGCGTGCCGATTCGCGCAAACGAACCATGGAGGAACTCCGAAAGAAATTCGAGGAGGATGTGAGAAAGGTCAAGCGCCTCAAAGAAGAAAAGGAGTACCGACCATTCTAGATACACATATTCATAATAATAATATTTTATTATGTTTCTATCACACTGGAAGCAGTGTTGTTTAGTTTCTTTTTCGTTCGTTATTATCGTTATTATTGTTATTACTGTTTTTGTTTCTGTTTTACTCGACGTTCCCCGTCGATACGGCCCACCGGACCAATTCGGTTCGGTTTTTGACTCCCGTCTTGCGAAACATGCCCGTCAAAAGCTGCTCGATGCGTCTCGTCGACAAATGCGTCTGCGAGGCAATCTCCTTGGTCATTTTTCCCTTGCTAATCAAGTCGAGGACCGCCCGCTCGTCCTTGCTCAAAAAGATATCCGTCTTGCGGACCCACCCGTTGCCAATGCCGCCCCCGCCCTTGTTTTGCAACAAATCCTTGATTTCGGTCAAGTCCTGCAATAAATCAAAAGTGGTCACGCTTCCATACAAGTCCTCCTTTTCCTGCTTCAAATTTCTCGACCGCGTTACCAGATTGTCCACAATGGCCACTAATTCTTCCGGAGAAAAGGGTTTGGTCAAGTACGCATCCGCCCCAACATCGTATCCATGGATCCGATCCTGGACCATGGCCTTGGCGCTTAACAGAACGACGGGAGTGTCGGCCAGATTGCTGGAACGAATTTCTTCCAACAATTCCAAACCGTCCATGACGGGCATGCGAATGTCGCTGACAATGCAATCCGGTTGTTGCTGTTGACCCAGAGCAACCTCCAAGGCCTCTTGTCCATCGGCACAGGTGGTCACCTTGTAGCCCTGGGCCACAAAAAAATCGCCCACCGCGGTGCGAATGGGTTCCTCGTCGTCCACCAACAAAATCCATGAGTCTTTTCTCGAGTCGTTGTTGTTCGAGTAGGAAAAGCGCTTGGAAACGATCGAATTATGGGTTATCGATCTGGATTTCGTGCTTGCGATTCTCGGAATTTTCAAACCTAGGGACATTCCTGTGGGAACGAAGGAGACTGCGCTTCTCGGTGCTGCTATTAGAAGCAGCGACGACAAGAATCGCATTGCGTCGAAGATCCCTGCTATCCTCATGCTTTCGATATTATAATCAAGCAACAATCATGACTGTATCCCCGAAAATGATCAAGATTTTGGCCGCTTGTTTTCTTCTCTCTCTCTTGCACTGGAATGAATAACCAAGAGTGGATGACAAGATGATGATCTATTACTAATGATGTTGTTGTGTTTTGTGAAGAAAGAGGAAAGCAATCACAAAATCAATCCATCTCGAGGTCGAAAAAATGAAAAAGAGGAAAACCTTCATAAGACTCAACAAAATCATTTCGAGTCACGAGTTGAATCAGCGTTGGGTCTCCAGATTTTGGAGGAAGAAAAATGGGCGAAACACTTCCTCCCGCCGCCTGACTGTTGTTCTTTCTCATCAAGCCAGTGAAGTTTGAGATTGTGTTTGACACCAACCCACTGGTTCCAATGATTGGAATGATAGGATAGGTCCATCATCATCTGTATTTATTTGTCTTGATCATCTGTTGTTGTCCGGGTTTTCGGACGACACGGTGGTGCCGCTATTCGAAGAAACAACAACAAGACACTGCATACATAGCACTCGCAGAAATCATTGCTTCCTCCCTCCAAGCCAATGCAAAAACATTTTTGAAATAGAAAGCACCTCAGCCACAAAAACATCACATTACAAAGTATCCACAACAACAACAGTTTCTACTTTGAATTTCCAAATCAAATCATTTCCAATGACGATGACGACGAATCCAGCTTTCCGGCGGCAGCAGTCCTCGAGAAAACGGACGGTTGCCTATCGCGAAAATTGCAATCGCAACCATCAAGAAGAAGAACAGCCGCTTGGTTGTAAATCAACAATACGCACACCGCAAGCGTCTCTATCATTTTCCACATTTTTGGTCTCGGTTATGCTCCTCTTCAGCAGCAGCAGCAACAATGGCGTCGATGCATTCCAAGGACAACAGCAAGGCAAGCAGCTCTTGCATAGGCATTCATCCATGCCACTCTTTTCGGAAACCTCGCTGGACCGAAACAACATGAACGAAAACACCAATACCAATAAGGATACAACGACAGCTGCCAACCGCTACTGGAATCCCGTCAATTCCGGTTCTTCCATTCGGAACCGCATCAACCGCAACTCGGCCAACAACATGCGCATGGGAACCTCCCGGAACCAGCGCAAAATGAAACCTTTGCCCGTCACGGGATACGACGCCAAGGCCATTGAAGAATACTACGACATGCGGCCACTGCAGGTGGGATGGAGATTGAACACGATTGGGTTTCCACTCCTGTTTTGGTATGCCCGCTTGCTAATTGACAAGGCCAACGGGGTCTTTGATTTGCCGTCGGTCCAGCGCCAGCGGGGAAAGGAATTGAGGGAGGCCTTTGTGGCATCGCGAAGCGTGGCACTCATCAAGTCGGGACAGGCACTGAGTTTGCGGCCCGATTTGATTCGAAACAAGATTTGGGCCGAGGAGCTGGGAAAGCTGGTCGATGCCGTAGGATCGTTTAGCGATTTCGAAGCCATGAAAATCATCAAATCGGAACTCAAGGACGTGGACAAGACCATGAAAAACTCTCCCGTCCAGTGGAAGGAATCCTTTCGCAAGCGCAAGGCCCTGCCCAAATCCTCCAAACTGGAAAAGATTGTCACGAACGATCCTCTGCTGAGTCTGTTTGAATTCGAAAACGACTACCGGGCCGTCGCATCCGCGTCGATTGGCCAGGTGTACAAGGCCAAGATCCGCAAGGGCCCACAGCTGGAAGCGGCACTGGGTGCCGAAAATGCCCGCAAGTGGGGCGGAAAAGTAGTGGCCATCAAGGTCCAGCGGCCCGACGTGGCCTCGTCCGTGAGTCTGGATATGTATCTGATCCGAAGAACGGCCACCTGGCTTAGCAAGATGCGGGGCGGGGACATTTTGGGAATTGCCGATCAGTTTGGCATCCAGCTCTTTGGGGAGCTGGACTATGAGCGGGAGGCAGACAACTGTTTGCGGTTTCGGGATTTGTACGGAAAGGACTGGGACAACATTATGGTTCCGGACGTTTGCACGGCGCTCACCCGAAAACGAGTTTTGGTCATGGAGTGGGTGGACGGAGAAAAGGGACCCTGGGACGGTGAGGAGGGCATCCAGATGGTTCAATTGGGCCTCAAGTGCTCCGTAGATCAGCTCATGACCACGGGATTGTTTCACGCGGATCCCCACCGGGGGAATCTCCTCAAGACACGAAATGGGCAGCTGGCCTTTTTGGATTTTGGAATGATGGCAGACATTGACGAAGAAGACCGCTATGGGCTTTTTGGCCTCTGCATTGGCCTCCAAAACAAGGACCTGCCACTGGTGACGGAAAATTTGCTAAAAGTAAGTAAAGAAGTGGGGGTTCACAATGTATGGTAGATTTGTCATATTGGAGTTTACTCACTTTTGACTTGTTCTAATTCTTTTTAATTTATCAGCTTGGTTTCATTGACGATCCCAACCAGCTGGACGAACTGATTCCGCGATTGCGCTCTGCCCTGAAAAACTCTACGGGTGGCACCGGCAAGGCATCGGACGTGAATTTTGCAAAACTCCAGGCCGAACTGGATGCAATTAGCCGCGAAAATCTGCTGGAATTCTCCACGCCTCCCTTTTTTACCGTCATTATTCGAAGCCTGACCATTTTGGAAGGTGTCGCCCTTTCCGTCGATCCACGATTCCGTTTGGTGAGAGGCAGCTATCCCTACATTTTGAGCTCCTTGTTGGTGCCCGAGGTCGACGATCGAACCCCGGCAGCCCTGCAAAAGCTCTTGATTCGCCTGTTGACTCTGAACGGAGAGGGAAAGGAAATCGACTGGGTGCGATTGCGTGACTTATTAAGACTGGCCCAAAAGGCCCGCTCGAAATACAATCCCGCCGACAAGGACGAAGAAGAAGACGAATCCTCGGCACAGCTCTCGAGGCTGACGATCGAGCTCTTTTTCAAGTTTTTGACCAGCAAGACGGGTTTGTTTCTCAAGCGCCCTCTGGTGCACGAACTCGCCGAAGCCATTGACGGAATGGCCAGCATTGGAGAGGCCAATTTGTTCAAGGCGACGAATGGATTGATTCCCCAGCTTCCGGGCATGAACGGTCCAGTCAACACGCGCGTCATGAACGAGATGGAACTCTTGCTGAATACCTTTCAGAGCGCGTTGGCGTCGGGCGAAAGCGAAAACAGCAACCTTCCGGCGGCGAGGCTTTTGGCCATGCGGCAGGTGGTGGACGAAATTGCCACCTTGCTCACGGACGAGCGGCTCCGGGAGGACGCCGAGCCACTCCTGGAGGAAATCGTCTCCGTCGTGCGAATGGTGGCCGTCGAAGTCTTGGAGATTCGAGGATCCAGAGCGATGCGATCCATTCTCCAGCTCAGCCCACCGCGTGCTGCGTAAATCAGCTAACAAATATGATGCTTTAGGACTACGTGTACTAGTTTTAAAGTATTAAAATTGAGATAAAACATCCTATGTTTTTGTGTTGTGTTGTGTTGTGTTGTGTTGACCAAATATTAGTTAGTTGGTTTGATGATGTCGAAATCTACTTTTTCTTTTTCGATTGCTTCTTGAGCAACTTGGCAATTTCTTTTAGCTTTTTCTCTTCTTGTTCCTTTTTGTACCGTTTCTTGTTAAAGGTCGGCACTGATGGGAGCCGTAATTGCGAGGACGACGATCGGCTGTTTCCCACAATAGTGTGTTTTACGAGCTTTTTACGTTTCTTCTTTTCGGCCTTGATCGTGTCGTTCCTCCGCCTCATGGCGGCGTTCTTGCTGTCGGATTTTCCCACGTAGGTGGTCATGGCTTGATCCAAATACACCATACTCCGAACGGTCGCCTGCAACACCTCGTCCTCCGTGGCAATCGTAGCTTCGGCTTGGCGGCGGCGCTTTCGTTTCTTTTTCGATGCGGCTTCCGCAATGGCGGGGTCGTCTTCCTGAAGGAATTTTCGCACTAATTTCATCGACATGGTGAAGGTTGTTTTGTTGTCTATTCGTTTTCCGTTTGTGAGTCTGTTGTGGTGATTCTATGGTTGCTTGATGAGATGACAAGGATGTTTTCTCTCGAACAAGATGTTGAATAATGAAAGATTGACGAAGCGATTGCTTCTTCGTAGAGTTCACAATCGTTTTCCCGATTGAAACGAAAAAGTTTTCGGGAAAAGCCATTGGTGTGATACTGGACCTTCAACGTCTGACCGCCGTCCGAAGCTCAGTGAGAATAGGAGTCATGGGTAAAAATGTTAGTCACGATCTCATTATTTTTAGTCAAGTTAGTCATTTTGAGTTTTTCGTCTAGCTTCGGTTTCGATCTTCCGAAAGACGTCTTTTTGTTCGGGGGAACGAGGCACGACAGAGATGATTTTTTGTCATCGCATCTCTGCATTCGAATTTGAAAGCATATCCAGAGGTGTATCAACAGTCAGCAGGTTCCTGTCCATCTCTACATTTCTATTTTGAATACTCTATTACATACAAATTAATCAATCAACATGGCCGAATTTGCAGGACCAATGCCAGTAGGCAACGATATTCTCGATATTGGTAGCCGAAAGGCCCGAAGACAGCGCGGTGGAGAGCCTATGGCCCCGGAATCCGCCTTGATGATGGGACGACCAGCCCAATTCGATGTTCCCAATGTTAGCAACGTACGTAGTCCAATGATTATGGTGTGATGTCGATGGGATACCTCTTCGTGACCACATTGTGCGGTTTCGAGATGTGCCATTTTCAAATGCGTTTCATTTCATCGCTCACACAACTCTTTTTGTTGAAATGCTATGCTTCCCCATCTCGCATTTGTCACTTATCTGCTTTTGTGCTTTTGTGTGTTTTGTCGATCGAACGATGTATCCAATTCTATGCATGACATTTATACCCCCCTTATTATGTGATTTGCGCAGCCCGCCTGGTATTGCCGCAACAACTTTGCTTCGGTCTGTGGACGAGGTGACGAGGGACAGGACGTCAAGTTCATGAAGGGTACCACCACCCTTGCCTTTAAATTCCAGGGCGGTGTCATTGTCAGTGTCGATTCCCGTTCGACCATGGGCAGCTACATCTCGTCGGGAACCGTAAAGAAGGTCATTGAAATCAACCCCTTTTTGCTGGGAACCATGGCCGGTGGTGCCGCCGATTGTTCCTTCTGGGAGCGCAACCTCGGAATGGAATGCCGGCTGTACCAGCTCCGAAACGGCCGCCGCATCTCGGTGGCATCCGCCTCCAAGCTCTTGGCGAATGTCATGAGATCCTACCGCGGATACGGTCTGTCGATGGGAACCATGATTGCCGGATGGGACGAAAAGGGTCCCCAGCTCTATTATGTCGATGACGATGGAACCCGTCTCAAGGGTAAGATGTTTTCCGTCGGAAGTGGTTCGACGTACGCCTATGGTGTTTTGGACAACTACTACCGAGAGGATCTGACGGTGGAAGAGGCCATCGACCTCGGAAAGCGGGCCATTTACCATGCGGCGCATCGCGATGCCGCCTCGGGAGGAATCAACAACTTGTACCACATGACCAAGGACGGATGGGTCAAGGTCCATTCCATCGATACGAACGATTTGCACTATCAATTTGCGGAAGAACGGGCAAACGCAATGGCGAATTAATTTTGTCATTTCAAATAACTTGACAGTAATATACACTACCATAAATTTGTTTCAAACCCACGACTATCAGTGATGCATGTACTTTGTGCTATTACTAGTAGAACGAAAATTGAACCAATGTCTACTATGCTTATCATTTGCTTCAGAAAGAGAACAGAAAACATATTGGCAACATTCTGTCTTTCACACTCCTTTCGCATTCCAAGGGAATGCGAAAATCACAATCTTGTTTACTTGCTCCAGCTGGCTCAATTTTTCCAACTTGCGCAAGCCAAACCAAAGCACTTTCGTTGATGGATTGACATTGTCCATGACATTTGATACTTCATGCTCCGTTTCATCAACATTCTTTTACGTTCCTTCATTGCCGAGGCAAATTTTCACAAAGCACAAGTTTTTTTTTCTTTTTCTTCTCATGCGATTGCTTTTGGGTTTTCTAGAGAAATTATTGTAATATACAGGCGCCAACCACACAAGATTCCGCAACAATATTTCTTTTACTCGGTATCGAAAAAGTCCTCGTCCATTTCGTCCCAATCGTCGTCCTCGTCAAAGTCCTCGTCGTCCTCGTCTTCTTCGTCGAATTCACCCAAAAATTCGTATTCGCCAATGCTCTCTCGTTCGTACCCCTTGGAGACCTTGTCGATCAAATACATGACGTCCGTGGCTGCCGCAACGTCGACCTGATTGAAACTCAGGTTGGGCGAAGTCTTCATGTGCGACATTTTTTGGGCCAGCGTGTGTCTCAGGGGCTTGGTGTTGTCGACCAGCCACGAATAGGCCCGGCGCTTGTCGACCACCGGATCGTCCTGGTAGTACTGCTGTTCTTCACCTTCCGGTTCGTCGCGCTTGGCAAAGGCGTTTCGAATGGAAACGGAGACTCTTGCCTGTCGCAAATCCGGACTCACGTCGACGCCGACAATGCTGATTCGCTGGCGGAGGTCTTGTTCCAAATACGAAGCGTCTCCCTTGATGTTGCCCGTGTGCAAAATCTTGGCCAGTTCGGTTCGGACCAATTCTCCCACCCGAAATTGTCGTTTGGATCGTTCGTCTCCCTTTCGGCTCCTGGACGAAGATCGTCCCGGAGTGTAAATGGCCGATAGTTCGCTGCTGCTGGTGGATGCCATGCTTCGTTGTTGTGGAGCCACGACAAAGGAAGACGTCATCGACGGAACCAGCGCCAGAAGGATCGCCGACAAGCAACACGAAAGAATCAAAGTTTGTTGCATCGTATAATATTGTGTATGTGAGTGTGTCTTTGAGACTTGAAATATGTGTCCCTTGAATTGAAAAAGGGAACAGGGACTATTGTGTGGGATGGATGATGGGTGTGATGGATGGTTCTTTTGTTATTGCGTTCGTTTATTGAGTACAAAGTGATGGGCAACAGAACACTGATTCGATTCCATCAGTCAGTCGTTGGTGCCTGGCGTTTTCGGTTTGACGGACGCACGTTAGACGCGCATGCGCACAAACGTACGTTATGATCGCTTCGATTCAAATCAAAGAAAAAATAATAATATGAAGACAAAAAAAATATCTTCTTTGGTTTCAGAGTTTCTCTATTAGAGTAGATTAGGTTTAGCACCATGTTATTATCAATTTAATACCCAAACTTGTTCTCAAAGCCAACAACACCTTAATGCAGCACTAGTTTTTTGGAGTCCTTCCGAAACAATCGTGCACATTTTCTGGTATAACTTTGCAGTACGACAACAGGAAACCGTCTTGTCGTCGTTGAATTCTTCAACGATGGAAAAGGCTTTCACGAAAATCTCATCTGCTGCTTGCTTAAATGTCATCAAAGTCATCGTCTTCTTCGTCCTCACCACCTTCATCCGCGTCGTAGAAAAAGTAGTTTCCGGCCTTCTTTTGTTCTTGATCTTTTTGCGATCCGTGCTTGTTGATTCTGAGAAAAGGATAGCATTCAAACAAAAAAGTGAGAAAATGAATTCCAAACAAATCACAAGATATGTGCCAACGATAGCCGGTAAGAAATTAAAACAAAGACATTAAAAATCTCAGCGCCAACGCCAATACAGCGCTCGCTACCGAGAAACTCGGAAGCGACAAGGGGCATAAACCATAAAGATTTCGTCATTCCGGCGCAAACAAATAATTCTGAATCCTGCACAACAAGATACCTACCTCGGACGGAAGTTGACGGGATCACGACGGAAGGTAACCTCCAAACTCTTGAGGAACTGGTTCATTCCCGTCAAAAGAGACTGCGGCGCAGTCGCGGTCGCTTCGATACCGGGTCGTCCGTGGTAGACAACCACACGGTCTGCCAGATACGTGGCCATGATGAAATCGTGCTCCACAATAAAGGCCGTCTTCTTTTCATGCATGATAAATCGCTTGATGACCTTGGCGCAATTGATACGCTGTTCGGAATCCAGGTAGGCACTGGGTTCGTCGATCAGGTACACATCGGCGCGCTTTCCCAACGAAAGAGTAATGGCCAGACGCTGCAATTCTCCACCCGACAGGGCTTGCACTCCGTTGTCGATGATCTTTTCCATCTGCAGAGGCTTCATGACATCGGAAACAAACTGCGGAGCAATGTACTGATCGCGAATGCGCTTGTGCAGAAGCTGACGGGTGGTTCCCTTGAACTTTCGGAGAAATCTTTTGGGGTTTGTAACTGACATTGAGATCCGGGACACCCGCCTTGGAGGCCTCGTATTCGTATCCGTCGTCCAAGAGTTTCTGCGCTTCGTCACTCTTCTGCAAACCGGCAAGCATTCGCACAAAGGTAGTCTTTCCGGTACCATTTTCTCCCAACAAGACGATAATTTCGGAGTCATTGAATTCTCCGCCGTCGACGTGCAAGACAAACTTTTCCTTTCCTCGGCTCTGGGTTCTCGTCATGGATGGGTAGCTATATGACTTCATCGCGTCTTCTCCTCTCATGGCCTCGGCACGTTCTGAGACCTACAAATTTAAAAAATTAACATCAAAAAGTTTTGAGAAAAAGGATTGCAAAATGCAGAAAGCAAAGATACATATATTTCATTGCTGCAATGATTCTGGACAAACTCCGAAGTTCAAACATACCTTAAACGACAAGGAGTCGTTACGGAATCGCAAGTTCTCCGTGGGAATGAAACCGGCCAAAAACGCATTGATACCCTGTCGGACACTAAAGGGCATGGTGACCACACCGTAGGCACCGGCCGTTCCGTACAAGACACAAACGTAGTCACTCAGGTAATCCAAGACGGCCAAATCGTGCTCTACCACAATAACGTAGCGGCGATCGGCGTCCTTGGTGTTGACCAAAATTTCACGAATCATGTGCGCGGCCGTCAAACGCTGCTTGACATCCAGATACGAGGAGGGCTCATCGAACATGTAGACATCACTGGTCTGGATCGCACAGGCGGCAATGGCAAAACGCTGGAGTTCTCCTCCCGACAGAACCCGAATCTCACGGTTTTGCAAGTGCTTCAACTCGGCCGTCTCGACGGCCCACCCGTACACGTCCCGTCCTTCCATCTCGGAACGATCGTCTCGGCTTTTGAGGATTTCTTTGACGGATCCCTTCAAAACACGCGGAATGGCATCGACGTACTGCATCTTCATGGTGGCCTTCATGCGATCCTCGATAATCTGGGTGAAATAGTTCTGGAGCTCGCTTCCTCGAAAGTGAACCAAGATTTCTTCCCAATCGGGAGGGTTGTCGAAGCGACCCAGGTTGGGTTTGCATTTTCCGGCCAAGATTTTGAGGGCCGTCGACTTACCGATACCGTTGGTTCCAACCAAACCCAAGACCTGGCCCGGGCGAGGACTGGGAAGACGATGGAGTTTGAACGAGTTGGGTCCGTAACGATGGGTTGTGTTGTTTTCCAAATCCTTTGGCAGATTGATAATATTGATGGCATCGAAGGGACATTTTTTGACGCAAATACCGCATCCTACAAACGCAAAACGCAAAAGGACAAACGATGGGATCAAGAGAGCAAAATCAATAGAGACAGACAGAGATGATTCGTTAGAAATGAGACTACTGTTTTCGTTCGTTCGTTCCAAACAAACCAACAAGCCAGACGAGAAAGTAACCACTCACCGATACAGAGAGGTTCGGCAACGAATGCGAGCTTGCTCTTGGGACCAACTTCGATACAAAGCTTTCCCAATTTGACGACGGGACAGGATTTTTTACATTCTTGGTTGCACTTTTTGGGCTTGCACTTTTGGGTGTTGACAATGGCAATACGGGTCAAGCCACCGTCATCTCCTTTGCCACTGGAGGCCTTGCTGGACTTCTTCTTGGGTGGCATTTTGGTTGTTGTTTTTGTTGTTGACTTATAATTCTTTCTATACAGTCCAGAAAGGGGATAGCCACTCTCGAGTTCCAATCTTGTTTCAAGACGAGCGAGGTGCAGTAAACCGGAAAATAGTAATTCGTCGCTCTTTGTTGCAAATTATTGCGGATGATGGCGTGTTGTTGTTCTTCTCAGTTATTAGTAGCAAAGTACGGAAGACAAGAATGGTCGTACCAATCGAGTCGTCAAAATCAAACATCATCATTACCCCGCCTTGTGGCCGCACACAGTCTACTACTACATGAGGAGAACTTCGTTTTCGCTCGGTTCTACGTGACCGTACGTGGAGGCCCGTGGGTTTGAAAAAGCCGACGATCGTGAGGTTGATACCCGAAGCCTGTCCGTCTGTCCGGAACGAAAACACGGTTTTGGTTCGTGATGAAATTAAGGAAATAATCTTGTAATTTTATTGTATTTAGCATCTTCCTTGTTTTGTTTGTTATAAATTGGTAGAATTCCTCAGCAGCTCTACTATAGTATTACTATTAACGACAAATCAAGAAATTCTGAAGTATGAATGATTCGCCGTTGACTTGTAGCATCAGCCAGCAACGTGGCTATCAGTAAACCACGCTTGTGGGTCCTTTATATTCTCGTGTCACAATACAAGTTCGGTACCATCGGATCTTTCTATATCATCATCGATTTCGTTGTCGTTTGCGCTGTCAACAATTCCATCGCCTTGATCATGCCAATCTCCAGTATTATTTTCCTGCCGAATCGACTTGGGCTTGAGCCGCCAGAATCCGATCCAATTCCATTTTGGAATAATGTCCCGCCAAATACACCCCATATCCCCCCGAGACCAATCCAACCACAATGCTAATGATTTTGATCGTGCTGTTTTCGGTTGTGGACTTGTCCGACAAACTGGAGGCAGTCGCACCCGCAACGCACAATACGATGGCCCCCGGCAAAATGGCCAGCAGGGCCAGCGCATAATCCTTCAGCGAAATGGAGGTTATTCCACTAATGTAATCCAAAGCATTAAAAGGAATGAGTGGACTCAAACGCAGGAGGACCATGATTTTCAGACCGTTGGTCTCGAGTGCCCTTGGGAAAACAACACAGAAAGAAAATGATAATGCATGCTGTCAGCTTTTTCTTTTCACAAAGATCCATCGAATCAACATTTTCTAAGCCTGCTATTTTGCTTACCGTTCAATCGCCTGAAATATTGGATACGAAAATGCCATTTGTATAACACAGTCTCGAAATAGATACCTTCCCAAGAGGAATGAACAAATCGAACCAATCGAAGCTCCTATAAAGACAGCCTAGAAACGGAAATGCAATTCAAAGTTGAGATTTTGATCGATGTCGACGCATAAGGGAATCCAGAATTCCTTTCGATTGTCGTGCTGTCCTCCCCCATACCGAGATTCAGATCTTACTTACAATAACAGCAAGAAGTATGCCCAAATAAAGATTTTCGACCTGCTGATCCAATGGCAAACCCGGCTCCAAAGGTCAGAATAGAACCCGGAACGAAAAACACCGTTGCGATAATGTAGCACAGAATCACGGCAATAATTCCCCTGTAGGGATGTTCGTGTGTCCATTCCAGAAACCACACCAAAGCCTTCTCAATCCTTCGGCTCTCCCATAAAGTCGACAATCACATAGAGTATGCAAGCCGCAAGGAACACCGCTACGAAAGCCCGCAGGATATACCTCCGCGAACCACTTCTGTCTTTGTACTATTATATGTGACTCGCCGCCATCGTACAATCCAACCCCATCGGCGTTTCTGGTCAAGGAATTTCGTTCGACAAACAGTCCATCGGGGTCGCTATTCAATTCCTCCGGGTCGGTCGAGGATGGCGAATTCAGGGAAGAAAACGGAATCGAATTGACTGCTTCCTCCGACGCATCCATTGTATGTGCACTGCGGTATCAGTTATATCTAAAATGTCCTTCTTTATCCTTGCCAAGTTGCAGCCATAGAGTACCAAATGTTTTGAACGAAACGCATTCGAGTCATCTTATTGTTACAGTAAGACATTGAGCATCATCTGTTGCTCATTTGTGTCGTCGCATCTTGCCAAACGAGATACCTTCTTTTTCGACTTTCCGAATCGAATTTTAGGCGCGAAACACGACTGAAGAAATTCCGCCTAGTTTAGTTTCTTTTTCGAAACAACGGGGAATGAATGAATGAATCATCGATCACAGGGTTCTAACTTCAGTGCTCTGCGATTGACAGAACAAGATCATTATATTTGAATGCTGAATGAAAGTATTGCTGTTTTGTTACGCCTCTACTCTCTAGAGAGAGCCTAAAGTATCGATGACTTCTACTGATTTCAGCAGATCACCTCAAATCATTTACGCTTTACTAAACTCGTAGTGTAGTAGACAGTCCGATGTATTTTTATGTTCTTGTTTTAACTGATTAGAATGTTATGAATAGTGTAGGCTTTAAATTCTCTAGAACATCATGCTGCGTTGCGTACATGAAACGACCTTCATAATATATTCCGTCTCATATCTCGAACAAATATAATATTTTTTTTATTATACAGAAAATCATGAAACAACACAAACATTTGCCGTGGCTCATATATGCAGGTGTCGAATTCGTGTGAGGAAAAAGATGACGAGAAAGGATTGGCTCTTCTCCCAAAAAGAAAGATTCAAGGACATTTGTCGTCACCAAGAGTTGAAACAGAGGCGTCCTTGCGACGTCCCAGCTTGTTATCATTTAGGTGAAAACACCGTCGGACTTTTCTCGGCTTTTGCTCTTCGATCGTCGTTTCGAGGATGATCGCGACTTTCGGCTCTTCGAGCCTTCTCTTCCCTTGTCTCTCTTTGCCTTCTTCGCTTGACGGTACTTTCGCATCATCATGGCTCTGCGTCTTCGCCTGTTGGTGAACAGGATACCAGTGAACATGATGAACGAAGCAAGAAGGAAACCTCCACCGATCACATACTTCAATTTCGTAATCCACGTTTGGTGGGCAGAACTAACTGAAGTCCAGGTTGGGATAATCGACGTACTGTGTGCTCCGTAGCTGCGTTCCTGGAAAGCATTATCAGTTGCTGCACAGTTGAAAATCAGCCGCCATGCACGGAGTGGAATATTTAATAAGATTCGAGACGAAAACCGTTGCCATCGCCATTGTTTTGGAATTTTGTGCACGACTTGTAGCTGTTCATGATGGAGTTGACGCCATTCAAGTTATCGTACGTTGCGCCTGTTCGCGACATACAGTATTGATCATTGTAGTAGTTCAGGGCGAAGGCACCATCTGAACAATCCACACCGATGTAACCATTATCACCACCATAACATTCAGGAAGATCATCGTAGTTGTAGCTTATCGTCGTCAAATTTGAAAGTTTTGGTCATTCTCTTGGAGATTTCCAATAAACTCAGAAACTCCCGTTGTTGTCATGAACTGAATAGAAGAGTTGCGTATCAAAGATGTACCAAATCACAATGTAATAAAAAAAGATAACTTGTGAGATTACGAAGTGAAGAGAACAAACTGAAGACCAAGTCCATACAGCTTTGATAAAATGAATCAAACTGGATTGGCCAGAGCGTGGGTGCTGACGTAACCGGTGATGCCATTGATATCACTTACCGAACCAACAAAGTAGTTATTACTGCAACTAGAAGAAGAATACACAGCGTATGCAACCTGAGGGCGTCGACAGTTCGCCATCATGTACCAATTGTATGTACCGTCTTCGGATTCATCCTCAAGACAGCCTGCTTCTTCGGAATCATAGACTATGCCCCAAACGCATCCGAGTACCTGGATCGACAAGGTACTTCCATCGTAGAGCCAGTCGCGTGTAGCGGCATTGCCATAAATAGAGTAGTCAGCCTCGGTGTTCTGGTTGTTACCGCCCCAAGCTTGAACTTGCCCGCACATTTGAACCATCAATAGCACTAGCGAAATCAGAAGATTTCCTGATCCCATGCGGCGGGCCTTATTAGACGCAGTGTATGCGTTGTGCGAATTGTTGTCGTTCTTCTCCATATCGATTTCGCTCTCAATCGACGCTGCGACTGGGATAACTTGTTTGCTCATCGTCACGTTCCGTGACGGTTAGTCAAAAGACGATAGTTCTATGTCGGGTTGAATAACGAAAGGTGGGGATATGTAAGGTACACTCCTCTTTCTTTCTCTGTCAAACCTAGCCTTCTTCTACTTTTTGCTCCGTAAAAGCAAGGTTGCCAGATCTCCTCGGTGAGTAAAATCTTTGACGTAGTTGGAGTATTTGCTTGTCGTTTGAGATACAGTACCAAGAGTCTTGTATAAGGGGTTAGCGTATTGCGGTTTTGTTAACTACCGAACAATGCGGATAAAGTTACATGCAAACGCTATGCGAACTGGAATGCGCCATCCATGAATATGCCGATTTATTGGTTTGTTACCGTCCGAAAGACGACTTGTTCGCGCGAGAAAGACCTCCCGCGCAGTTGTATCGTGTAATCATTGGGCCATCGGTCTGTTCTGCGATATATAAAATATACATAAATGAGGAGTAATCATTATAACGGTCGGAAATGTGCTCCCAACAGAATTAGCATTTTGCTACTGGATCAAGATAGTAGCATCGCACGCTTGCAATTTAAAGTCATTGTCACGCAGGCGACACACATTTAAAATTGAATATATTTATCATATGTTCACAAGATAATTATATGATGTATAAACGAATCTATGCTTTTGGTTCCCCCGAAACCAAATTTTCGGGAAAGCTGTTTCGGAGAACGTTCTCAAAAATAAACGTAACTTTCGATCGTATGATAGGTACTGTTCGACGGAGGGATATTCTACGCGCACATGCGATTTTCTTCATTCCCGGAGAACGTTCAACGCTCCAACGTACTGTTTAATTAGAGGAAACCGAAATATGTGCCATCACATTAGTTAATCGCTTACAGGTAAATTGGTTAGGCGAGACACACTTAGAATTTTTTTCGCATCGCTCATTCTATTCACAGATCCCACCGATACTACCGGTCCACCACAATTTGCACGCTTCATCCGATCCTGTATTGAAGTATTGTACTTTACTGGACCTGTTTCACTTTGAGCCGTTTGGTCTTCAACTCCTACCACCTTCTTCTTCCGCTTCGTCGCCATCCATATCCACAATATATATCAATTTTCAACGACAGAAGTTTCTCGTCTAAGGATCTTGAATAACAAAAAGTAGCTAGTTTGACGATGAAGTTCTTGCTGAACAAAGCGTTCCTCGCCTCGTTGGCACTTGGTGTTGCCAGCGGGAAAGAAATTAATGATGTCCAGGCGGAGGATTTGCAGTACTGGAGAGAGTTGGTAGATGTTGTTGACAGTTTCCCAGAGACAGCGACACCAACGAAAGCCCCTGTTGTTTCCCCTACGCCAGCCCCCGTTGTTTCCCCTACACCACCGCCAACGGAAGCACCCGTTGCCGCCTGTGCGACTATTGGTACGTTGCGAGTCGCATTCGTAGTTTTCTCGTTGTTTCATAAGACCTTGTATCTCACTATTTGTGACTTGTGTTCATTTACGTTTCCGCAGCCCAAGTTCTTTCAGACACCCCTGAATTTGAAACTCTTTCAAAATTGGTTGTGGCAGCTGGAATTGAAGACATTTTGGCCGAAGATAATTTGACCCTGTTTGCTCCTGTCAATTCTGCATTTGATGAGCTCGCTGATGATCTTATCGATGCTCTCATGGCCGATACCGAACTCCTCCAATTCGTTCTTTTCGGTCATGTAGTATCGGGAGCGGAGATTTTGCTTTCGGATCTCAAATGTAACGGCGGACCCCTTTCAACATTGACCATGGCAAACGACGGAAACAGCACAATTTCGTGTGGCTCTGGATTGACCCGCGAATTGGAAGATACTGTCATTACCTTCATTTCTGGCTCGATGCAAATCGGTGAACCCCCGAAAGTTATCGGACCCGACGGTAAAGCATGCAACGGTATCGTTCAAGCAATTGACGGCGTCATTATGTCTGATGTCCCAGATTCCCCAACGCTCGGACCGATTGTCGTCCCAACTCCCGCTCCAGTTGCACCTACCCCTGCTCCCGTTGCACCTACCCCTGCTCCAGTTGCACCTGTTGTTTCACCTACCCCAGCTCCTGTTGCACCTACCCCTGCCCCAGTTGCACCTGTTGTTTCACCTACGCTTGCTCCAGTCGCACCCACCGTTGCTCCTGTTGCTCCTACATCTGCTCCAGTTGCACCTACCCCTGCCCCTGTCGCACCCACTCCAGCTCCTGTAGCACCCACTCCAGCTCCTACTTCAGCGTCTGTTATCCAGCTAAGACTCCTTCCCTACGCACTCAACGGTGGGGCAGAATTCGAAGATACCAGTAGTTATCAGTACAAGGCCCTTAAGCAGACAGAAGCTCAGGTTGGCGTCGAGGACTTCTCCGATGAGAAATTGACACAATACTATGCACTTTACTGCATCTATTTCGCAACGAATGGTGTGCCCAATGTGATCACCGATGCTGACCCCCGTTTCATCGGCATTCCATTCCCAACCTGGAAGCGAGCTGATAACTGGGAGGAAACTACCGTAGACCCCTGCGATGGTTGGCTCGGAATTAAATGTGACGGAGAGGGACGTGTCAGCATTGTCGATCTTTTCGATAACCAATTGACCGGTTCCTTCCCATTTGAGATTGTGCTTCTATCGCTTGATGGTCCATTTTCTACTGGAGGAGGTAATCTTTACCGACTTGACTTGTTCAAGAACGAGTTTGCATTACAATGGCGGCGATAGTACTTGGATGACTGATCTTGGTTCGAATATGAGTAAGTGGTACCATGATTGTTGTATTTTGAAAATTTCATTTCATATTCCGAGTCCCAACTAACATCCCATCTCCTCACTTTCAAAATAACTACTCTGTTAGCCACGATCATTGCCGAGGAAACTTCGTTCACAGGTGATATTCCTCGTCTTCCTGATTTCATTGTCAACTTCGACATTGCATTCGCCTTCTACACCGGAGGTTTGATTGATGCGAACTTTGAAGGTCTTGATAGCCTTCGATTCTTGGATCTTGATGGAAATGCTTTCAACTCGACCATCCCAGCTGCCCTTCGGTTCGCTCCCCAATCTCGAATTCCTTTATCTATCGGACTCCTTCCTCAAGGGCGATCTTTCATGGATGCAGGGAATGTCTGCCATCAGGGAACTTTGGATCGACACGAACCCAGGAATTAGTGGACCTATTTATCCTTACATCGGAGATCTTGGAACATTGGAATCCTGGTCTATGACATTCAACAGCCTCACTGGAACTCTCCCCACCGAACTCGGCAACTTGTCAAACATGAAGCAGATGTGGTTGTACGCTAACCAGCTCACCGGAACTATTCCAACAGAGCTTGGAAGTATTCCCCGCATGCGAATCCTTCAGCTCGAAGGCAACGCCTTCACCGGAAGTATGCCCGATGAGGTCTGTGCGATCGCTGTTTTCCCGCTTGACATCATCGAAACTCTTGGTGCCGATTGCGACGATCCAAACTTCGAATGTTCGTGTTGCACTTGCTGCAGTGTGCTAGAATGCAGTACTTAAGCAGCACTGTCAACTTTCGGACCAACACATAATGAATATCACACGAGCAGATGAGAGAAACGCAATAAATCTATCGCTCCTTCCACGCTCTTCGAGTCGATACAAATGCCAGAATTGCTGTAATGATCGGAAGACGCTGACTATTTTCATAAACCCATTCATGTTCTATTTTATAACACTCATGTCTCGAGTGTAATTAAAAACAGAAGAGAATCTATATCATCAATAAGCGATACTGTCGCTATTGATGGTTAGATTCTCTTCACAGCAATTTGAAACGTAGTATATAACAGTAACTAGAAAAATATAATAACGCTTAGAAATCTCTACATTTTTTAAACTTGAAAAATAGCAAGTGAATTTCGATTGAATCCCGAATGACGAATGATTGGTTTTTGATGGTGAATGAAAATCCAAGTTACTGGTTGTCATGAAAAAATGGATCGCTCCAAAGCGACATCATAACATTCATCAACAACATTCATCAAAAACATTCAGCAGAGGTGCTGCCTGACAAAAGAAAACATTCCTCGTACTCGGAAGAAAGCTTTATCATCCATCGTACTGTAAACAATAGCAGAGAGCTCTGGAGAGCGTAGCAAATCACAATGGCGGACGAGGGCAATGTAAATAACGAAGACAACAACAATGAAGAAAACGATGAGCCGCCACCGCCGCCGTCGTTTGACATGGAGGATGTAATGGAATCCATGACGCGGATAACGTTTTGCGGACTCGGAGGAACCATCGTTGGCCTATCTCTCGAAAAGCGATTGGAATCAATGAAGATCACTACCGCAGAGGGCGTTGCGGCAGCTGCGAGACGAAAACGAGGAAAAACAGTTTCTTCTCATCAACCATCCTTTCCTCTGTCGGCGACATGGGCTGTTTCTTGCATGGTATTCTGCTCTATTATCGAGATTTCGAGGCTTACAGTCGCCTTCCACATGGATCGGTGAAGCAATTAGAGGCAGCGCAAGGGACAGTCTTGGAACATCAAGGATGGCGAAACCAGCAAATCAACAGCAGCTGCCATTTCCGTCGCCTGACTACTCGATTGGGGGAGCAATAGCGGGCGTAGTGTGTTCCTTTGGTCGCCAAATGTACTTCTCGGAATGCTGTTGTGAAAATGCACAGTCCTCGGAAGGTTTTCTGGACTCTTGCCGGGGCTTGCTATCGGCGTGGCAGCGGGCACTATTCAATCCGCAATTGACTATGGGACGGATCTTCTGAGAGAATCTGGTGCGATGGAATAACACTATGTAAATCAAACTCTACCGCCTCGTACGATCTGAATGAGATCCTACCGTTGCTTCGGTGGCGTCTGGGTTAGAATCGTTCCTTCTTCGATCACTTTTCGTCGAAGAAGATTTTGAGCCTTGTTATCAAATCATTTCCACAAATCAGCACTGAAACTTTCGACCCAATTGCTTTGGTTGTATAGAGTAGCCAAAAGTTGACAAGAATATAACCACTAACTATTCGTAAAATGATGAACTATGAATACGTACTTTATTTTGAGATCGAAGAGAAAACAAGAAACATCCTGCTGGGGGTATTTCTGCAAATCGTACGAAGAACGGACGGATGCATTCGTGATGTGCGCGCATTTTTTTCTGATCCCCGTCTCAAAAAATTCAAAAAGTTCACAAACGATAACGAAAGACATCGGTTTGAGATTGGCCGTTACAACATTCAAACATCGTCGATTGTTCACTGGTTGCCTTTGGAGAAGCGAGAACATAGATACACTCAACTGTCTTTTACTGTATCTTGTTGTCCACAAATTATCTCCATAGGACAAAAGAAATATTCCAGCGCAAAAGTCTCACCGATACTCGTAAACTTCGTTTTGGAGTAGCAATCCACAGTTCTGTCGTTGAATTCGAATCCAAATATCAAACCATCAGAAACAATGGAAAGAAGCGGCAGCTGCTCACTAGTGGTGAAGGTCAATAGGGACTCGAATGGTAAGTCCACCGATGATGCGCTTCCCAGGTTCGAAATCACCAGTCAAAGGAATGGACGTCATCACCAACAGCCTCGTGGGGATCAACCCCGTCGGAAAGCGACCTCGCGAGAAGAACAACAAACGATCACGATCGCGCCAAAGACAGCAAAAACGAGACCAAAGCGATAATCAATCATGGAAAAAGTGAAGGGAGAGATGATTCCATGCAAATTGATTCGGAGAAAGACAGTGCTCGCAGAGCCAGGTCAAATTCAGGAGAACAAACAACGCAAACGCGATCCTCGTCGCCAAGCAACAAAGCGCAACCGGAATCCGAAAGAAAGCCAACGGCAAGAGAAACAACAGCCAACAGGACCGTAGAAACTTCGACGTCAGAAATTCAAGATGGCAGCAAATACAAAAATATTCTCGAGTGGGACTAGTCCAATCGGATACGTACCGTTGTGCGAAGAAGAAGCAATGGTCAAATTCATGTTTGAACGGAATGGGAAGCACGAACGTGGCATGCTGAAAGACAAACCAGCCTTTGTCGTGAGCAAATTCAGAAAGACTCTGCGTCAGCGTGCCCCGAGCATGACTATCCCACAAATGTGTTCGCTCCGGCGCCATCACATCAAATTATTCAACCAGTACATAGACATGTCAAAGCTTAGACTCGGTAAGGTGAACGACATTAATGAATCAGCACGAATATTTGAAGTAGCAATCGAATCGTTCCTGAAAAAGTCAAAGATCCATTACCTTACGGAGGAAGAACAATGGAAGGAGGCGAAAGAATCGAATCAGACTCTCAAAGCAACGCCGGATTTCCTTCTGCCACAACCCATCGTCCTGCGCAAAATACAACGCAACAAAGGAAGAAAAGGCAATTCCGAACCAAAATCATCGCGTTTTAGAAGAACGAACGATCCATTGGATCGAGGCAAAAATGTATTACGGTGCTTCGAGCATTCCCCATGGCACCAAAGGAGCTGTTGGGTCTGTCTTGAAAAAGCAAAAGACATATGTCGATACATTCGGGGAAGGAGCAATACTGTTTATGATGGGATGCGGTGAAAAACTAGCGGCAGGATCTGAACGATATCGGTGTCACCGTGTTGGATTGTTCCGGAAATACGGTTTCTCTGGACGGTGTTCACGATCATCAACGCAAATGGTGTGCCAACGAGAAGGGGCAAATTCTGCCGTGAGTGAGTGATGCTACACTAGAGAATACAAGATTTCAGACGAGCAAAAGTCTGAAAGTATGGCACCCTTGTAACATTAAACGCATTATACTATAATAGAGTCTGTCTTCGAGGCCTTTCAACAGTAGTAAGTATTTTGATTATTTGTGAGGGTCTCATCCCCTCAAAATCTGAAAGCTCTACAGTACGTACAAAAAAATTAATTTGAGTCGCAGATTCCTAAGCGTTCACGAGTCACAGTTGTACGTGTGGGACGTTGTAGAAATACCCTCACACCCTTTCATACCAAATAAAGCTTCATGAAAACATCCTCACGACATATCCAATCAATGAACAACACACAGCAATCGGACTTTGATGGCGACTGTTTTGTCTTCAGCGGTGATTTGAACGAACATGCGTTTTTCAAAGAAGAAACAAACGAGAGCGACTAGCTCGCCCTTCGGCTACTGTGGTCGTTCTCAACCGAGTCTGCACAAAATCTTCATATATATCACGGGGGTCTTGCTAATCTTCATGCAATCGCGCATATTGGAACTCGGCATCCAGCAGACCGCTGAGACCCAAAACGGCAACAATGTACTTGGCGGGCATGGCGAACAAACTGATTTTGAGTTGTCCCCTGTCACACATGCCACCGCCGCTAGAAACCTCACACGCGCGGTTGTGCACATGGGAATACACAAAACGGGAACAACGACACTGCAAGCCCACTCGCGAACTTACCGCCAACTTCTCCAGGAGGATGGATACGAGATGCCCTGGGGTTGGGGCTATGACCGTCACAACGGCAAGGGTGTGAAACGACCGGAATCGGACCCGCAATTTCAGGGAGATTTTGCCCGATGTTTTCTCGCCGAGAAAATAGACTCAATGTTTGGAAAGTGCCACCCCGATTTGTTGGACTATGGAAGCGAGATTGCCCGTCAAGGCAAACATCTTTTCATTTCCGCCGAAAATTTCGTTGCCCTGCAAGAAGCTGAAGGTTTGAGGAAGCTTCAAGAATACGCGGGGCAATGGGATGAAGTTAGAATCATCATTTTCCACAGGAGATTCTACGATTGGATATCATCGATGCACAATGAACAGATGAAAATCAAGATTCCCGCCAGACGGGAGAATATTGTGAAATTCCTGCAAAGAAATTACTAACAAGGAGTATCCACATTTTGGAATGTGGTATGATATTACGGCAGCTCCCCTGTCGGAACGTTTGAGAAAGTATTTTTCGAAGGAAGATATCACGATTCGAAATTATCACGAGGACAGCCGGGATGGAAAATTATCTACCCGTTTCTTCTGCGAAATATTGTCAGAGGCACCTTCCACTTGTGCCGCCATTCGTCGAGAGGAGACATCTGGGAAAAGCAATACCCGCAAAACATTGGATTATCGATATCTGGCGGAAGCTGCTCGAGAGGGCAAAACTTTTGAATTATCAACCATCACGCCAGAACGAAAAACATATGACAGAGAAACTGAGCAATTATTGGGAGTCTAGACTGAACTTAACCACCGATGAACTTTCCAATGGTGTGTCCTCCCCAACACATCCTGGATGCCATTTGGAACGTCACCATGCAGTACCGAAATGATGCTCGTGGAGCTCGCAGAATTAGAACACAAGGAATGGATTCGAGTCGGAGATGCGGTTGGACTTTGAGGATGCATCACAGGACGTCGCTCTGCGCCTTGGATGTTAAGACGATGTTGGAGGATGAACGATGGCAGTCCTATTTCAAATCTTTGCAAGTAAGAAAGTGCGGGAAAGATAGTCTGCTGCTAACTATTTTGTAGCCCATTGGACAATCGAAACGATATGTAGTTCATTATCTTTAGCAGTAGCCTTTCTCTTGTATTCTGTTCTTTCTCGTTTCGCTATTTCATCACCGCATGTTCCTCTATGTATCTTGTTCCCAGATAAGTGACTGGATTAGTTGATTCAGTATACAGTAGCCTTTGAGAAACATGGCAAACGTGGCCAAGGAGCCAAGAGAATACGCCATATCCAGCCAGGACAGGCTTTTAGCGTTCCACGTAGAACAATTCTTGTTCTTCCTTGAATGCCTCTTTGATTCGTGCAAATGATTTCCTGAGCGTATCACTAGCACGAGGTAGAAAGAAGGGGAAGAAAGGATAGTCTATAATCTGAGTGCCAAGAATATCAAACTGTTTGAATGCTAGTCGTTCCCACCTATAATAAGTTCCGTATACATTCACCTGATGTTCGAAGTTCAAAAGAGATCCAGTCGTATATCTACTTGAATGAAGTCCGTCGAAGGCTTCGCTAATCCCGACAGGAATGGGCGACTTGCATCCGAAAAGGCTTTGCTCAAATTTATCTTGGATCGATTCAAAGGTACCCTGGTAGCGGTCTTCTTCATCCTCTCCTAGTTCAGGATCTCGAATTTCGGAAGCTTTGCCTTTGTGATGCGTCTCGATATAACCGAGTTTACATCTTAATAGTCTCAGATTATTTCGCATGTCTCTCAGATCGAGTGCCACTGCTTGGTGCATAACAGCTCGTGTTCCGTAGGCGCAAAGACCATTCATGGCTTGCAAGAAACCGACTACTATGGTAGTCGATCCAACAATGGTTGTGAGGATGATTTTTAGACGTGCTTCCACTAGTTCCGTGGTCGCAATGAACGCCAATATGCTTGAGATCATAGTGAGAAATCCTTGTTGAACCTCGAAAAACCAGAAGTGACGGCACTGAAAATGTTCAGCTGCGAGAGTGTGCATGAGCATGCCCTTTTGAATATGAATTTCTACGGCTAGTGTACTATCATAGTCCATCTTGATACCTTTTCTTGTTGTCTTTTTCTTTTCGTCCAGTCTAGAAACGTCCGTCTCGCTAGCGGTAGGAGGGTTTTCATCGGCGGAACCTTGATCTGCCGTCACATCCGGTGGATGCTCCTCGTCACTACCCAACTCATTTTCCCCAACAGATAGATACGATTCTTTTTCCTCCGTAGAAATAAGAGGCACAGCCTCTTCGTCTTTTGTCTCTTCGGTCATCCTTGGTTGTAAAATACGGTAGCACTGAAACTGATTGCTGTTGGCAATTTCAGTATATTGTGACATCAAAATAATTTAGATACAATTGAAAAGATTTCCACGACACGCCAAATACAAAAGTTGTTGACATCGGATGGCAACGACTACGAATTGTACGAGCTAAATTTGAAAAGATCGTGTAAAAAAGAAAAATGCCGGAAGTCTTCTGTTTTCTATTTTCTGTATGATGAGGTCACAGCTAAAAAAGTCAATGGTGTCAAAGACCATCTTTTCTGATCACTCATTCCAAGAAATAGCATCATCTCAAAGGAAAGACTATTTAAGCACATAAAAACTGTTTCTCATGGTAGGAACTTTTTACGTGCATCACTCGTAGAAATATCCAATGAAAGGCCAGATGCTCTCTTCATAAAAAAATTATTTCTAGTGCGTTCGTAAAATTCAGATCGCGATCAAAACGATACTCGTGCGTCACACGCACAAAATCGTAATTATATATTGAAGAGAAAAATACTTAAGACAATTTGGACTGAGTTCTTCTTTGCAAATCCGGGTAGATGCTGACGTGTATGACTTATTGACATAGCGGAATGCCAAAATACCAGAATTTCCACTTCAAAACAAAAGCTGTCAAATTCCAGCCAGAAAACGACGCCTTTCATGCACTTTATTCGCTTAGGAGGTGCGTTCGAACGTTCGAAGGAATAAACTCTTGATCCACCAACGGCCGAAGGTTGAAACAACGCAAGACCTCCAACAATTTGCCACTAAAGCGAAAGAAAGGCACAATCAAAGGAGCTACTGACACAATATTCGTCATCGAAATGAATAATGGGGGTTCCTAGATCCAATTCCCCAAGCACAGTTTCTCACCGAGCTGTAGTAGAGGCGAAGAAGGATCATGTAAACACGGTGCCTTCAAAACAACTGCGGCTTGAACAACTACCTCAGGTAAACCAGATGGATGAGTCAAATTCTACATATTTCTTGAAGAATGAACTGAAAGCTTTGTTGACCGCGAGCAAGGGTTGTCCAAAAGACAAAAAAATTACTGATATCATCGCAAAACTCTCCGAACGCGATCCATGCCCAAAAGGTTTCGCAAAGCTTGACTGCTTTCCTGGTGACTTTGCGGCACTTTCAATTCCTAATTTCCCCGGTAGGATCAAGCCTGCGAAGAAAAATGAAGAAGACATTGCAAAGTATACCCTCGGAAGACTTTCGTTCAATATCTTTCAACCAAACGAACTTGTTTGTACCGTGAGATCTATACAAAACCAAATGCACCGGATAAGCAGCGATCATGATACAGCTGTTTTCAGTTATAACTTCGTAGTGTGACCTTATCATACATGCTCCCGAAGGTGACCTCGAAGCAACTTTGATCAATAAAGCATTCTGTCGTGAAAACGAAAACAGAGATAACCGAATGTCCGTAACATTCACGGGGGGTAGTCTTATTCCGGGAAACGAAACCACCTCCTACGATCCCAACATGCTTGGCTTATGGGAAAAGACGTTTGCAAAAGCTTACGAGAGAGCCACAAAAGAAAGAACTTTAATGGGTTGGATTTATCACTACTGCCTCGTCTTGTTGCTTGGACTGACCATGCCAAAAGACGCAACGCAATGGGCAAGCAGTCGAAACGAACATTCATTCCATTTTGATATCAAACGACCCCCAAAAGGGTTTTTTGATGTCTTGTACTTGGATGACGATATGCGCATCACTAAGGGCAATCGTGGCACCATTAGTGTAGTAGAACGGCTGTCACCGAATGGTTTCTCTCAATAGCTTGATTCCGGTGAAGAAATGCACTCTTGGCATTTTGAAGAACCGATGAAGAAAGGCGGGGTCCCCTCTGCACATATGAAACAAAACCGAAAGGGCCCTGCAACTCATGTACATACCGAATTTGCAGCACTGTTGCTCGCTACTATCTAACTGACTCCCTCTCCGTCAACACAAAGGAAGGCTTGCGCATACAATGTATATATCGCGCCACAAAACTCAAAGTTTCTACGATCCAAAAGAGAAATGCGTAGGAATGCTCAGTTGTACATATAATCACGAGCACCTACCATTCTCTCTAGCAAGATCCATGAATCAATGAGGAACAATTCATCAAATTCAATGAATTCACCCACCTCCATTTTTGATACCATAATGAAGACTAATCAATGCATACTACAAAAGAACGAAACCTATTGAATAAGCAATACTTAATCAAAGAACAAAAGACATTTGACGAAAATCTTTTAAAAGAAATTTAGTGATTCTTGTAGTTACAAGAATACTTATTGTAGGTATGCAAAGCTGTTATGTTGTTCGTCAACGCACTTTTCTCTTGATATTGATTGTCTTTCTTTACCTTGTATCCAAAAGAAATATCTACACGACCGAGGTATTGGGCTGAGCCATTTCATTCGCCATCGCCCTCGTCGTCCATCAAAGGCACATGGCGATAGTCAATCGAATCTGGGGATGCGTCCCTGTTTCCAAATCGCGACGGCAGCGAAGCAGCGCTCGTCATCAAATCCCCGGAAAGCACCTGTCTGATTCATGGACTCTCTACCGATTCTGAGGTTCAGATACAGGACCGTTTGTATTATGGAATGGAGCGGAAAGTAAAAACTCAGGGGCACGATTCGGATCACAAGATCGACGACTGATATGGTCCTGGATCCAAACAAGTTGATAAGGAATGCATTCACCAGAGAGAGGCAAAAATAAAGACTCATCATGGTGCAAACTAGGTAGCATCTTGATCCAGTGGACAACTCCCAGGAGCGTTTTACTGCCTTGACCGGGCTATGGCTTTCCACCATAATGGACTGGAATCACCAACATGACGCCCGAATAGACATATGCGACTCCGGGCCAAAAGGCAAGGGCAGCAAGGACGAGCAGGGTGACTGTGAAGCCGTTTGGATCCATACCAACGAAGAATAAGATAATAACAAACAGTATCAAGCCCAAGAAAATGGACCCGTCCACCAAGAGAGTGGCGCCCAAGAGAAACCACTTTCTGCTCCAGGCCTTTTTTAGGCATTCGAGCGATTCGGGATGTTCCCCGGTGTAAACCCTGGCAACCGCATACGTGACGGCTCCCTTTCCAATGACCGTGGCCAGAGCATAGACCAAAAATTCGATTCCAAAGACCAAAACTCCAATCGGACCGGCCGCGTCCTCCAGGTCTTCCCCGTTGATAATAATAGACCAGAAAATGAAAACCATTGCCGAGACAAAGAAGATCGCAAACGGGACTAATCACAACGGCGGATGTCGCCATGTACAGATCGAAACGATCGAAGAACAATTGAAAGGTCCTGCCGTAGGTACCTCCGAAGGTCAAGTATTGAAAGGGATCGTCAATCATCTTATTAGTTCGTATCTTGTAGGGTTTATTTGATTGCGTTGTGAAATTGTAAAACTTGTGTCACTACCATAGTTGATTTGAGCCAAGCGTGCTGTGTTCTTTCGATCTTCGAACACGATGGATACATCGAAATAATAGTTAAATGTTTACATGCATCAAATTTCAAACACGATGGATATCGAAAAAATGGTCATCTGACTTCAAACTTCACAAAAGTACAAGTAGGTTTTTGCTTCGCAGATTAGTCGTGACCGCTACGCTACCAAGATGCACCAAGTCGTACGTACGGCCAAACAATTATGGCACCTTTGGTTCGTGGAGCGTGCTCGTCTTTTTAGAGCCTATTTTCTATTAAATGTGTTAGTACGTTGATATCTTAAATATAGGTCCTACTATATATAAATAATATGATGTGACAGAGAATTTTTTATGAGCCTCCCACTTTATCATCCCCTCGAATTTCGAAAATCAACTCTATTCACAGAGATTCTAGATAGCACAGGCTTGTTCATTGTAGAGTGTTAAGAGGGGATACTACTACCAGAAGGAGGACCTCTGAAAATCGTTTTTACTATCTCAAATTCACCTCATCACATGGTCCGAAACACCACACAAAATATGTGGGAACTAGAACCTCCGTGGAAGATGTTTCGGGCGCTGACAGTTGGAAGCACAAGCGACCGTTAAATAGAGCGAACGAAGCGCCGACGCGATCGATGAAGTGCTTCCCCTCTCAACCAAGCAAGGCGAGCTGTCTAATTCGATCGAATCCATTCGAAAGAATCTGTTTCCTCTCTTAGCAAACTCGATCATCTCTGCACATCCCCTCTCAACAACAGAGCCGAGCGAGCTATCCAATCGATCGAAAAATTGAAAAATCCAATCGATCGAAAAATCCAATCAAGATCGACGACTACTTTGTGATCGACGACAAAGACTGATCTCGTCCTGGATCCAAACAAGTTGATAAGGAATGCATTCACCAGAGAGAGGCAAAAATAAAGACTCATCATGGTGCAAACTAGGTAGCATCTTGATCCAGTGGACAACTCCCAGGAGCGTTTTACTGCCTTGACCGGGCTATAGCCTTCCACCATAATGGATGGAATCACCAACATGACGCCCGAATAGATATATGCGACTCCGGGCCAAAAGGAAAGGGCAGCCAGGACGAGCAGGGTGACTCTGAAGCCGTTTGGATCTATGCCAACAAAGCAAACGAACGCCACAAACAGTATCAAGCCCAAGAAAATGGACCCGTCCACCAAGAGAGTGGCGCCCAAGAGAAACCACTTTCTGCTCCAGGCCTTTTTTAGGCATTCGAGCGATTCGGGATGTTCCCCGATGTAAACCTTGGCAACCGCATACATGACGGCTCCCTTTCCAATGACCGTGGCCAGAGCATAGACCAAAAATTCGATTCCAAAGTTCAAAAATCCAAATGGACCGTCCTGTACGTCCTCCGGATCTTGCAAAAAAGACCAAAAAATCAAGTACATTGCCGAGACAAAGAAGATCGCAAACGGGACAATCACAACGGCGGATGTCGCCATGTACAGATCGAAGCGATCAAAGAACAATTGGAAGGTCCTGCCGTAGGTACCTCCGAAGGTCAAGTATTGAAAGGGATCGTCAATCATCTTATTAGTTCGTATCTTGTAGGGTTTATTTGATTGCGTTGTGAAATTGTAAAACTTGTGTCACTACCATAGTTGATTTGAGCCAAGCGTGCTGTGTTCTTTCGATCTTCGAACACGATGGATACATCGAAACAATAGTAAAATGTTTGCATCAAATTTCAAACACGAAAAAATGGTTATCTGACTTCAAACTTCACTTGCCCAAGTAGGTTTTTGCTTCGCAGATTAGTCGTGAGCGCTACCAAGATGCACCAAGTCGTACGGCCAAACAACTATTGGCACCTTTTGATTCGTGGAGCGTGCTCGTCTTTTTTAACTTATTGCTCAGGGGAGAGAACTACTCGCAAATCCTTATTCCCTCTGTTCTCCCTGAGGCTTATGACCATCCGGATGGCGAATATGCCACTGATGGGGCTCTTGATGTGATATTGTTGACCTCTGAGTATGTGATGAAGATGTGTAGAGTATTGATAATGAAGACTTGAAGAGTAGCGTTTGTGATGAAGATTCGATTAGTATTAGTAGTGGTACTTGTAATAAGAATATTAGGAAATTAATTGTTGTTTGTTGAAAAAATGATGTCTCAGTACAAATCCTGTAGAATTCAACGCAATTACGACACTTATCATGAAACAAAAAAAAGGCCGTTAGGACACTTATCATGAAACGGAGTGGTATTAAAAATGTGTTAGTACGTTGGTGACTTAAGAATATTATGTATAAATAATATGATGTGACAGAGAATTCTTGTCCACCACCATTATTTCAATTACCATCAAAACGCGTTTTACTTTTTCCATTTTTTTTTCTTCATTGATTTTTCTTTCTCGGCCACAATAGCAACACTCATTCGCCGACTTCTAATTTTTTATCTGCCCAAACCAACTCGCTAGGATGCCAAACAACAAGAAACGCCGTCGACCAATCCCTCTTGCGGCTCCCAACCGACCCATGACGTCGAGGAAACGAGCGCGTCACGTGACCACCATGTTCCACAAGCTGACGACCGAACGCGATTTGGCGCTGAAACAGGGCGATACCGCCAAGGTCCAAGTATGCGAAAAAAGCTTGGAGGAAATGGGCGGAAGAACCGAGTACCAAAAGGCGAGCCAGCTGAGTACCTCCTTTCATTCGACTTCCAAATGGGTTCTTGGGCATCTGGCAAATAATGGTTGGTTGTATGGGATCAAAACCACCACTGCCGAAATGATTGACGGAAAGAGGAAAACGAAACCCGCGAAGAACCACTCGCATCTTGGAGGTGGGCGCCATCAACACGGAACTCTTGGATGCCGCGGGAATGGTAGCAAAGAATGCCAAGTCGGAACGAAAAAGTAGTGAGGAAACCGAGAGTGTTACATCCACCAAACCAAAGAACAATATACACGTCCGTGCCATTGACATTCATTCCATGGAAGAACGCATCGAGGAGCAAGACTTTTTGGAATTGCCACTGGACAACCCGGACGATCCTGCCAAACGATACGACGTGATTGTCTGTTCCATGGTCCTGAATTGTGTCACAACGCCAATCGATAGGGGCAAAATGTTGGCATTGCTGTACCACCAGCTTACGGCCGGGAGGTCTTTGCTTTTTTACAATCCCCAAGTTTTGCGTCACCAAATCCGCGTTTTTTGACGCACTCTTTGTTCAAAAAGATGCTGGGACAAGATGGCGTGGGATTCACCGTAAAATCATCGAAAGAAAGTCCACGAATTGCCTTTTTCATTCTGGAGAGACCCATGGAGGACAAGGAACGTCGACTTGGATCCAGTTTTTACAAAAGAAAAGATTCGCAACAAGGGAAAGAAGTTTCCAAACCAGTTTTCCTGTCGTTCTAAAAGAAAAACACATTTTCAGAACGTGACGAAAAAAAAGTACCATGGCTAATTATATTTAACATATACAATACCCTCTTGCTACTAATCCCATTTTTTAGCAATTTAGTTACGATTACAGCACTGCTTCACACAATTATCCCTGTGCTTATTCCAAATCAGTCAATCGACAAGGAGTGCGAACTGCTTGTGTGAATCCTTTCACGTACTTCATTCGGACGACATGGCTCAAAAGGAAACCACTTCCCGAATGCGCAAGTTTTTGTTTCTTGGATGCCAGGCGATTGAGTCCCAAGGCAGCTGCTCTTCGAGCCGATTTTGCAGCCTTGCCCTTTTTGGCCGCAAGGCCCCAAAAAGTTTCCGGCGGTAGGTGACGGTGTGGACTTTGCTCCTGGCGAAAGCTTCGCTGTGGCGAGTTGTGGCTTTCTTGGGGTGACCTTTGAGGGAGAAATGTTAGATTCGGCATTCTTCTCCGATTTGTCGTTATTAAGCACGGGTGTTTCCTTAGCGTTGTCAGAAACCTTTTCTTTTTCGGGAGGAGTCTCCAACACTGGCTTTTCTCGACTTCGGAAGCTTTCGAGAAGAACTTGGTGTGCAAGCAATTCTTTCAATTTGGATGGAATATCTTTCCGATATAAACCACCGGGGTGACGCAAGGAAGTATACTCTACCAACCGATCAATCGGAGGTTCCATTCGCATCTCACTCGCCTTGTGGAAGGAAGAAGCCCCTTCCTTTTCTTGTTGTTCGCGATCCACTACGTAGGTGAGGCCCAAACCACAGAGCGCTTCCACGTGTCTCTTGGCTGCATCCTGCTCCTTGTTGGTGAGGATATCGATCGACGATGCTGCCCGGGACAGTGATCCATCTCCTGCCGATAGCACCCACAATGCCATTGGAATGAATTCTTGCGCCAGCAGGTAATTGCATTTGAGGTTCTTGGCCTTGGTTGGCAATCCCTCGCAGAATTTTTGAACCAGCCCCAGGTTCGAATCTCGTCGGTATTTCATGTCCGCCATTTCACGAGAGGAAAAGGTCAAATCTGGTTTGACCTCCACCCGACACAGAAGATGGATTCCAGCTGTGACAACCGGAACAGCATATCCAGATGTGTCATGGTGAGCGTCAGCAGCAAAGGACAAGAGTTCGTGAGCTGCCGAACAACGGTCAAAGGCTGGATCAATGTAGGAGACTCGAAGAACGTTCATAAACATTGCATTCATGGCCGCGGAATCGTCTCCCAAGCCTTCCACTGCATGCATAACACGCGACACGCTGGCTCTATCCTTCTCTCGAGAGGACGACGATGGAAGCCTGGATCCAAATTGTCCGGTACTCGCTTTTGTCTTTCGAAAGACTGCAGAGATTGTCGATGCAATGTCGTTTCGATTGTCTTTGAGTCCAGTGCCCGAGAGGGATTGTGTCAAGGCATCCGAAAGATCGGAAGCATCCTTGGATTCGGCGGCAGCAAATTGTAGCGTGAACAGACACGACCGAATATCTCCTCCACTCGAGACAACCAATTGGTTCAAGAGCGCTCCTCCACCCATCATGGCCAGTTTTTCCTCGTTCAAAATGGCTTTGAGACGGGCCACCAGCCTCGCAGAGGAGGGTGGTTCCACGTTAAAGTGAGCCGCGTAGGGCAACAAAGGACGAAGGGCAGGAGCGTATTTGTGGTTGCAAATACAAATAATGGGACGTCTCAGATAGGTTGCTGCCGTTGTGGATTGCTGTTTCTTTTTGTTATTGGCAGAGGGTATCTCTGCCTTTACAATATCGACCAAGGCCTGTATCGAACCACGGGCATCCGCTCCATCGATTTCATCGAGAATGAGACAGTTTGGTCTTCCATAATCGTCCAGGGGAATTGCAGAATTCCTCTTGGCATTCTTTGAGCTATTGTCGGGCTTGAAGTTGATTGTGGTGGACTCCATGGCTCGCTGAATGCGATCTTTCAACACTCCCGACGATCGTTCGTCCGAAGCATTGACTTCCACGGGTCTGTAACCGGCATGGCGTGCAACAATATGTGCCAATGTCGTTTTGCCTATGAACAAGAGAAAAAAAAATATATATGGTTAGACTCCAATAATCATGTTGTGTACAAATAGATTTTTCCGCTTTGCCATGAAAAGGTACTAACCGACTCCCGGAGGACCACTGAGCAAAATGACCCGGGCATTTTCTTCCGGACGCTTGTCGTTTGCGTCCTTTTTGAGTTCGGGTTGTTCTTTCTTTTTGTCCTTGTTTTGTTGTTGTTGTTCGTTCCTGTTCTCTCTGTCGTTGCCACAGGGGCCGGAGGGGAGGAGCCTTGCCAAAGACATAGGGGTCCCAACCCCTCAGAGCTCTCAGGACTTCTCGATTGGTTCGTTCGTCCGACAACAAGTGGGGAAAAGACTTTGGTGCGTGCTTGTCGACCCACAGCATGTCGTCCCGAGTGTTGTGGTTACGTTTGATGGTGGTTTCGTCGTCGTCGTCGTCGTTGTTTCTTCGGGCCAGGGCGATTTTCCTCCTTCTCATTCCGTCCACCCGGTGAAACAATTCCTTCATGCTGACACCCAAGGCACAGGATTTTTGCGAATCTGCATCGATGGTTGGATTTGCTTTCGCTGTTGTTTGTATTTCGGCTTTGCATGGACGAGCACCGAATGTACACTCGGTTGCCGTCCGCCAGCGTCAAGGGAACCGTCGAAAGATTCTCCTCCTTGGGCGGAGACCGAAAGACGTCAATGCCCTTGGAGGATCGTTGTTCCAGCTTGAGTTTGCCAAGTGTGTTGTTGCCCCGTGTGGAAACCTTGTGGTTTCCGGTTCGCTTCCAAGAGCCTCAAGAACCGAGCTTCGGGGGCTACCGTTTTGGCAAAACTCTTGGAATGTTGAATCCACGAGGATGGACGCGGACGGTTCTGTTGCGTGCGATTCGAGGAAGAAGCGCTTCTCCAATCTTTGCTTTTCTTGTAGCTGTCACAAAAAATGGTTACAGTGCAAAGAAAAAGAGTGAGTAAGTTGCCTAGTTCGAATCTAAATGTGAGTTTCGCTTTGATCCACGTCAAAGGACTTACCGTTCGAAATTGTACAGATTGTTTTCTTGTCTTCGTGCTGCAAGATACTCCTCCACGGTATCGTGGTTGCTGCTACTGACATTAATATTGTTTATCAGGCTCATTTCGTGTTCGGTTCCAATTTCTGGTTCTTGCTGTTCCTCGTTCTCTTGCAAGGCCATTTCGGATGTATTTGCCAAATCCAGAGTGCTGACGGGGCTCGTTGCCGTCGCGATTGTGCTAGCTTTGGTTGAAGTTACTGCCAACTCCTCTTCTTGCTGCTGCTGCTGCTGCCGCTGGCCCTCGAATTCCATCATGTCCTCCCAAAAATCATCGCCGTACTCATCCGCAGCTGCCGGTTTCGCAGCTGTCGTGGTGGTGGGAGGAGGAGGTCCTCCGAAATCCTCATCGTCGACGTAATCGTCAATCATGTCATCGTCGTCAAAGTACGGCATCGGTGGGGCCGGTGGGCCGGGGTTCATCATTGCTGACATATTATGATTGATTCGGTTGCTTTTGGTTTCAATTGTTGCAAGTTTGTTATTGTTTCCTCTCACTACCGTGTCGAGCTGTTTTCGGTAGACTTGAAATAGAGTTCCTATCGGTAGGTATGCTTTGATGATTGTTTTCTTGTGAATGAGTTCCTCTACCCCCATTACGAGATTCGTAACCTCGATAACAGTATTTTTGTGAAAGCGTGTTTTTTGTGCCTTGCCAATGCTCTAACATCCGGGGACGAAGGGCGCTTTTTTGCGAGCAATTTTGGCGCGAATGAGCCAGTTTGAAATCGAAAAAGGGGTTTGCTTGATTTGGGGGATTGTGAATCGGAATCCATTGAGGGAAAGTCTTTCCGCCAACCAATTCTGATGCCAAACGAAAGCTTTTCTTTCCGAGAAAAAAAATAACAACATCATCTTCACTCTCTTCATTATTTCATTTCTTCACTGATTCGATTATCATCTACGAGTTCCGCATTCCAACAGCACCAAAACACCCTGAAACGATGAATTCTTCCAAGAATACCAACGGAAGGAAACGAAAACGCGATTTGGATCGAGACAACAAACGAGAAGCAACAACACTTCCGTCGTCGTCTTCGTCTTCGTCGTCGTCGTCGTCGGCCTTGTTTATGACACCCCAGTGCCCGGGATTTGAAGAGCACGTTCAAAACCACTACCAGGGATTTGTTCATTGCTCGGTCGACGATCTCCAGCCCTTTGACTTTCACGAGCGTTCCAGAGCCGCCCTGGAACGCTTGAGGGATGCCAACTATTACCAGTACGACATTGTCATGGCCGGGGGAAAACACTCGTCGCGAACCTTTGTCAAGCGGACGCTCGTCGGGAATCCGGGAATCACGTATAAATACCTGGGACTGAGGCTCTTTGCCCACGCCTGGTCCGGACAAGGAGTGTCACCACTCATGAAGGCGATTGGAGAAATGAATCAACACATGATTTCCATGACGGAGGAATTTCCAAACCACAAAAAATGCCAATACAACTTGACCCTCATCAATTACATGGAACCGACGGCACGCACCAAGGTCGGATTCAAGGAGGAGGCCAACTACGGAATGGGAAAGGTGTCCGTGAGCTGGCACGCGGACTCGTCGCTGCAGCTCGGATCCTCCATTGGGGTCTACCATTGCCTGCCGACCCAAAAGTTTTCCAAGTGGGACTGGAGAATCGCCCTGCGGCCGTCGCCGGATACCAATAATAGCAATAGCAACAGCAACAGCCAGGCAAAACCGATTGTCGTCGATACCAGGGACGGGGATGCCTACTTTTTATTGGGAGATTTCAACGAGACCCACCAGCACTGTGTTCTGGCCGGCAGCCAGAGCAACCGCATCAGCAGCACCCACCGGGTGGCCGTCACGGAGGAAGACACGCACGACTACATCTTGAAGCGGGTCAAGATCGCCCGCAAGCGTTTCAAGCTGCAACTGGAAACTACTCTTGACAATACTAAATTGGATGCCAAGGTGATTCGATATTGCCAGAGGGTCCTCACAGAGGTCGAAACCGAGTGGATCGCGCAGTACTGGTTGCAGGGTGCCCAGCACGACGTGATGCACACGTGGTGGCAGCGGCCCATGAAACAACTGGAAGCCTACTGGCGGGCACTGGAAGAAGCGACATTCCAACTCTACCATCATCTCTTGTCGTCTCATTCCGGACAAAACAACAACAACAACAACAACAACAACAACGATGCGGACGTGATCAAGGTCTTGGTAAACGAATTCAAAAACAGGCAGTCTCTGCGGGAGCAGTGGGACGAACGGCGAGCGGACAAGATCTATCAGAAACGAATCGCGGAAGAATATCGCCCCGTGGCAAGACCTATCTTTGGCGACGATGCAAAGAACAACGATAACGGTGAAGGCAGTCTTCCAAAAGATCTGACCGCTTCCATCGAGGCTCTGCAAAAACTGCTACCGGGGAAGGGAGGTTCCACAAAGCCAAAGGTTTCAAAGGATTCTCCAAAGCCAAGTAAATCTAATACAGCAACTATCAGTGCTTCCCATGATGCAGAGAAAACGAAAATTGTGGCCACTAATAACTCAAAAGGATCTGCGGAATCGGATCGTCCGGTTGGTGAGCATGCTTCCAATCCGAAGAAGAAGAGAAAGAAGAAAAAGAAACGAAAATAAGCATTATTATTTCTTTTGACGATTGATTCGTTCTACTAAAGTATCTACATTCCTACATCACTCAGATGTGTATGACGCTAAAAAAGCAGGAATACCCTGACTTGTTTTTTAGCACGTAATTCTAGTAACTATTTATCTTCCAACGTCGTATATCCATTGCCGAGTCTTCACTTCTTCTTGTTAGTACAGGATTCCAAAGAGCAAGTACATGAAACGCTTTATATAGAGGCTTCCTCAAACCTAGCCCAGCGGCTTCAGCGGCTTCGATGATATTTCCCCGCCCACATAGCCATGCTTCAGAGATTCACCTCCACGTCTTTCATCTCTATACCACGGTAAAAGATTATACCGTCGTCCGTCCGTGTCAGATTGTTGGTGATATAGACGTTCTCCTTGATAGTATCCAAATAAATTACTGTTCGTAACGTATCTCAAGCTATAAACACTTTTAAATCGGAATATTCGACTGCAGGAGCCTCGTGTAGGGTTTGTACGAGTCGACTCGTACTGAACAAAACGGGCGCCAAAGGTCCCGCGGGACCGGAAATAGTAATTTTGAGATTTTTATGCAATCACTTCAAAATCGCTAAAATTCCTAGATAGATCAACCCAAACACGACAGACAAGCTGGCATTCGTTTGGAAGCAGTCCTAACTAGTAACTATCGTTGTACTCGGATGTAATCCTGGTTCGCTGAAATACATTTCGTAACGTCATCGATGCTGTCGGGGTTTCGTTGAAGAGGTTACACCACCATTTGTCTCATTCCTGCTTGAAAAGGAAAATCACTTTTCTTTTCGTCTCCTCGCTTGTATTGTCAACAATATCATCGCCGAACTATTGTGAAAGAGCAATAAATAATGGTGGACAAACCATTGGCTTCGTCCACGAGCCACGGATCAAAATGGAATTGGGCATCCCTTTCATCGAATGTCTTGGAAAAGTGCTTGGAAGAAAATGACGCAACAGTTCCTTGTATCGGTAAGTGAGAAAATTCATTGCAAAGTAGATTATTCGACAGTGATTTCAAAGGTGAACGACAATAATTTTGAACCGATATGTATGTTTTCCTTTCTGTCCTTCTTTCATACAGATAAGGCACTGGAAGAAGAATTCTTGTCGGTTTTACAACAATGCAATATATATCAGCACGGAAAATAAGAACATAGCCGTGGTACCGCATCTCAATCTTTCCGAAAGTGACTCGCGGTCGGAAGTGGAAAGTGACTCGCGATCGGACGATGAAAGCTTGCATAGTTTCATTCAAGACTCGGCACATCTCCGTGACAGCTCTGGAATGGTACTCGCAGAGGATGCGGGATGTGACTGTTTTCCCAGCAAATTTCGAGGATGGAAATCCAAATTGCGAATCAAAAAGCCAGCGTCACCCGACTCTAGGAGTCCATTGCTTGAATCCAAATGCCATTCACGAACGTCGATCATTGAATATAGCGAACATCGAGGAGGACAACGACGAGCAAGAAAACAAGATGTACAAAATGAATCGAGGTAATCCTCGGGAGCTTGAGATCGAGAGGGAGAGAGGAACTTCTTTCGAAGAACAATCAGTTTACTCCATATGAATCACATTTTATCATAGAGATCAATAGAAATCTCAGTGCATTCTCTGTTGTCAAGAAAGAATCTCGATACCAATAACAAGAGACGAAAGATATTCCAGTCGGAGAGATAGATAGAAAGCTGCACTGGTGTCTCAGCTAAAATCATTATTTAGATAATGATTTACTCATACTATATTATGTTCTAGAATGATCTAGATTTGCGAATATCGCTATTGCTCTTCTTGTTGTTCTTGTTGAATGCGATCGGATATACCTTTTACACCTGCAAAGGCACTGATACCGACCCATGCATAGACAACAGCATTTCCGGCTTGCGACCCACCACTGCTTTCCGTCGATGCTGTATCTATTATCTGGACGATATCTGGTGCTGTTGTCACTCCTTCGGCGTTTGCCATTTCAGCGAACGAACCAGTCGCCAGAGCCAACGCCAAGGAACTTGCCAAAATCGATCGACCGGCCATCTTCCAAGTATCTTGGTATGTACGAGTGTCCGTCACGCTCACTTTCTCCACAATAGCAGTTGGCAGGATGGAGGATATTGTGTTTTCTGGCGTTGTAGAACTAAACGAACTACGGGAATACTGACAACGTTCCTAGTGGCAAGCGAGTGGCAATGACCGGAGCCCGAACAGTCGACAATGCATTCCATTGAAATGCCGAGACGTGTATCAACGAAAGCGCAGTCGTGGTAAACCAAAGCCCAGGAGAGGACGGTAAGACACGTATTCTTCATACTGTCGTCTCGATTGCGTTGTACTTCGATCCTATATTATTTCCCTCACGAAGAGATGGATTGCTTCCAAACGACACATCCGAAGAATATTGTTGGAACAAAGCAACAATAAGTCACAAGTGACGAAACCCATCACATACGAGTACGACTTTCTGACGCGATGCGTGAATTTACTCAAGCGGGTCCGATTGGTGGCGTGTGTTTCATATCCACGATTGAATTTTCCACTGAGTATTCGCGACTCTGTGGTCCTTTAGTGTGACTAGTACTGTCGGGTACTACAGCACCAAAAAAAACAAGATTGGTTGTCATCGCGTCGCTCTCTAGTAATGCGAGGTCTCGTGCCTACAGTACAAGTCGTGTGAAAAACGTAAATTTTTGAGAAGCAGCTGGTATCGCTTTGAAACGTGTCCTCGAACTCCTTCTATTATTGACAATCATGAATGATGTCTCTCATCCATTATGAATGAACACGACGAGGAATGCTTTTTGAAGTCATTCCGCTTGCTCCATTCAATCCCATCTATAAAAACATATTGCGGTGGAATAAAACAAGGAAACCTAGCTATTTGTTTTTCTCTGTTATCTGTCATCTCCGTCCGAAACAGAAAGGTTTTCCGTTGCAACTACAATACGTACAGGTTTTGACGTTGACGCCGAATGATAGCAATCGCTGATGATGTATCTTTGGTTTTATGTGACAAACATGTTGTGAAGAAAGACAAAGATGTTCCTCCTCGTAAGTTACGCAGCGCAGCAAATTGACCACGTTCAGCGATACGAAAGTTGTTTGGAAGGCCGACGAAGCGCTGTTTTATGGTTTTATCTTATTTTTGAGTTGCTCACAAAAATCTCAAACTTCTGTTTCTCTTCTACCATTGCCTCGTAGTGAAATATGTAACAACTACCGTGACAACCCCGAGCGTATCGAAATCGTTCGAGTCTCACGAGACAGTCCTTGACGATGAAACCGAAAACGAAACCGTGGCCAGCATCGCCCGCACAAACCTCTGCACCTACAACATGGTTGTCAAGGTCCACAAAACCGAAAACATTGTTCTTGTGCTAAAGGTACGAGATCCGGAAGAGCACAAAACCATCACAATCCTCGCACAAAAAGCACGAACTACACAGAAGAGATCACTTTTGCTCAGTTTCCACTTTCCTCACAAATCTCAAGAAAAGAGAGACAAAAACACCATTGTCTTTACTCTCGCCATTGACGACGACAAGGAAAGCACTACTATCAACATTACTCTCGATACCGACAAAGCCAAGATGATGCGTATGGCCCTACTGAACGGCCGTTACTGGTTGGTGAAAAGTGAATCCTCAAGCGAATCCGATGAGGATAAAAACGATGATAAAGCTCCGTCAAAACTCAAGATCCTGGCACCCCTCAAGATTAATAAATTAACCGATCTCCAGACCTGGAAGAAAGGCTGCAACGCCGTACTGGGCCATGACGAATCGATGGGGCCCATGCCATTGTTCCCAGAACCCGAATCGATTCTGGATAAGATCGACGGTCTCAAAGAAGAGGAAGAAAAGGCTTCCTTCAAGATTGAAAACGTAAAAACCTTTCTCGAAGAGATTAAACCAGACGTTTCCCAAGACAACGTTTCCCAAGACGAGGACAAGAAAGACGACAAGTCGACCTCTGATATCTCCAGTACTCATGAGTCTACCGAAGACCATTCCGTCACTCATCCTGGTGCTTACACTGTTGGTGGCAGCTGGCAAGATTTCGTAGTCGCATCAGACCATTTTGGAACGATTCTTGGTGAGATTGACGGTCTCAACGAAGATGAAGAAAAGGCTTCCGTCAAGATTGAAAACGCAAAACCCTTGCTCGAAGAGATTAAACCAGACGTTTCCCACGACGAGGACAAGAAAGACGACAAGTCGACCTCTGATATCTCCAGTACTCATGACTCCACCGAAGACCATTCCGCCACTCATACTGGTGCTTACACTGTTGGTGGTAGCTGGCAAGATTTCGTAGTCGCATCAGACCATTTTGGAACGATTCTTGGTGAGATTGACGGTCTCAACGATGAGGAAGAAATGGCTTCCGTCACGGTCGAAAACGCAAAACCCTTTCTCGACGAGATTAAACCAGACGTTTCCCAAGACGAGGACAAGAAAGACGACAAGTCGACCTCTGATATCTCCATTACTCACGACTCCACCGAAGACCATTCCGTCACTCATCCTGGTGCTTACACTGTTGGTGGTAGCTGGCAAGATTTCGTAGTCGCATCAGAACATTTTGGAACGATTTTTGGTGAGATTGACGGTCTCAACGAAGAGGAAGAAATGGCTTCCGTCAAGATCGAAAACGTAAAACTCTTTCTCGAAGAGATTAAATCAGACGTTTCCCAAGACGACATTTCCCAAGACGAGGACAAGAAAGAGGACAAGAAAGACGACAAGTCGGCCTCTGATATCTCCAGTACTCATGACTCCACCGAAGCCCATTCCGTCACTCATCCTGGTGCTTATACTGTTGGTGGCAGCTGGCAAGATTTCGTAGTCGCAGCAGACCATTTTGGAACGATTCTTGGTGAGATTGACGGTCTCAACGAAGAGGAAGAAATGGCTTCCGTCAAGATCGAAAACGTAAAAACCTTTCTCGAAGAGATTAAACCAGAAGTTTCCCAAGACGACATTTCTCAAGGACAGTATTTACCAAGACTGTATTTCCCACGACGAGGACAAGAAAGAGGACAAGTCGACCTCTGATACCTCCAGTACTCATGACTCCACCGAAGACCATTCCGCCACTCATCCTGGTGCTTACACTGTTGGTGGTAGCTGGCAAGATTTCGAAGTCGCAGCAGTCCATTTGGGCGAAGATCATGACGATGATGACTCGCCCGGTACTTCGGCGACCGCTTCGTCGACCATTGCTTCGGCGCCTTCCAGTGCAACCTTCGACACCTTCGATGACATGTCGATTTTGAGCGACGACCATACTCTCTTCGACTTTGAGATTGGCGATAAAAATGGAGATTTCAAGACCTTTGAAGACATGTCGGTTTTGTCGGGATACATTCCAGAGAAGGAAGAAGCCGGGCTATGTGTCTCGTATTCTTCTGGTGGTTTCTGCTTGCAACAAATGATGTACAACAGCAACTGCATTGTTTTGGGCCCAACCTTTGTGAATACCGTCCTCCTCGCAGACCAAGAGGAAGTCTACGAGGAATCTAAGGAGGAAACCCAACCGCATTTCATCTCACTCGATTTCCTCGATGACGACCGTGACGAGGAAGGGTTCACGCCCGAGGACGAACTCAAACTGAAGTAAAAAAGAGAACACGACAGTTCTCGGAAAGCGAAGCAAATGCTAACCAGCATATTGGCTAGCATCATCGGTTGACAATCGCAAAAGGGGTCTGCGATTGATTTGACTCTCGAGCATCATTATACATTTTACATATATTTGGAAAGGATCACCAGTACAATCAAAACAGAAAAAACGAAAACAATAGAAAATGGAAAAATAGAAAAATAACAGTAACCATAAAAAGGGATACGCTAAAATGGACTTTCTAGTAGAAAGAACTTGCATTTGCATAATCCTTCCTCGCAATGTAAATGATCGCAAATAAGTTTGGTAGTTTTCTTCAATAGTGGTGCACGAAATGCGTGATGTAGTAATAATAACCAAAAATCTATACAGTATATACTTATTGTGATCAGAAAATGAAGACAATCGTTGGTCTAATCTATTTCTGCCATTCGTTCGTTTCCATTGTACACTTTTACAACATTGACCAACGCCAACTTCTGCAAAACTACCACAGTACTCCAAAACATCTTTCGAAGCGGCCAACCCGGTGCGAAAGAGGAATGCCAGACAAACGAGATATCGTCATCTCATACATGCATGCATGCATACTTAGTACTTTGGGGAATCCACCAACAGAAGCACTGATGCTCGAACTCTCTCCAGCAGCCCACGCGTATCCCCCCTTGAATCCGGGAATCGAGTTTCCGGTGGCATCATTCGTTCGACCGTAGACCGACGGAATGGCCATGCGGGTATCACTGCATTTGTTTTCCATCAGAGGACTGACGGCTGCCGAGGCTCCGTTCGGGCAAAAAATCTTGGAACCCTCGCTGTTCTGGGGAACAATTTCGGCGAGCTGATTTCGGAGGTCCTTGGCGGTCGAGACCTTGATCTCTCCGTTCTTCTTTCGGTTTTCCCAGTCCTCCTCGCGGCGGGCGTAGTCGGAGTACTTGGCCTCTGCTTCCTGTGGGGCAGCGACGGTTCCGGCCACCAGAGCGGAGGCGATGCCAAACATGGCTTCCCTTCGGCCCATGGCATTCAGCTGGGTGCTCGTTGAGGACGACGACGATTGTGAAACAAACGCCGTGGCCTCGAAACTCATCACAGCAGATGAAAAGAATTGCGAATAGAACTTGCATCATTGTTGTCGTCTGTGTATTATTCTGCTTAACTGTGTTATAAAGAACAATAGAAGAAGATACCAATTCTATCACAAATTGAATTTATGTACTTGCTGTGGTTAGATTAGAGCGAACAAGAAGACTGCAAGACAATTGACTTTCTCAAAAGGAAAGTGACGACCTCAAGTACCAGCACCATGAGGCTTGGCCAGCTGACAGGTGAGAACATCGGTGTTTTCGGGAGAAAGAAAAAAGCTGGAAATTCGACGGACGACTCATTCTTGTTTGTGGTCATTGCGTGTTCTTTTGCTGCCGCAAGTTCCACGACAGCGATGTGGCGCGTTTTCATCGATTACGTGTTCACAAAACCGGCGAGAATGCGCATTTTTTCTCGAAAGCCCGAATTCGAAATTACAGGGAATGGGGAAGAAATGGCGACAAAAAATTCTTTCCCCTTTCCCTGTAATTTGAGTCGAAGGAATCAATCGTATCTGATGATTTTTTCCTTGCATTTTTTCGTGTCATCGTCTTTGTTTTGGGCGTTTAGAATTGTACTAGTAGTATTTATTTCGTCTAGAGAAAGAGGCAGATACTTTTAAGGGACGACTGACTCTCTAGTCAATAATAGTAATATTATGTTCGTTTAACTTGGTCATATACGTGTAGTGCGTAGTATCCATGGCGTTGGTGCTGTTGTACACGAACAGCACTCCTCGCTTGACTTGGCCTTGCATTTGAATATCGGGACCAAGAAGATAAATGTTATCTCTAGACTCATAGTTCCGAAAATATTCACATACACGATCTCTCTAAAATCGCAAGTCCCTGATTTCACGCCGTGGCGAGGATTTCGATCTGCCAGGAGTGGCTAGACGCGGAGAGCCAAATTTTGGCAAACAAAGGCTTTTTATCGGTTGCAGCTCTATCGGGGTAATTTGGGTACTCGTAGTGGACGAAGATTCGCATTCCGTCTGGTCGCCCTCGTCTTTATCCGTAAACAGAAAGACATTGTTTGGTGAAAATGTCTGCTGGGGGCTCGACAGGAATGATAGGGAGTTCAATTTCGATGGTGTAACGAACGGATTGATTGGACTTTGCGGGATGGACTGTGAATCAATGCAATCCAAGGAATCGTTGAGAAAGACTTTGCCATTATCACTGCTGCATATGCTATCAGCGTCATCAACGTGCACACCATCTCCTGAATCTCCCGAATCAGAAAGGAATTCGAATTGTTCTCGAAACATTGCAGGGTTCTCCACTCTCGAAGCATTGCATTTTTCGGTGGCTAAGAATGTTTCATGGCATTCGATAGAGGCTTCGTCCGGATAGAAACAAATTTCGACTTCTGATGTATCAACATCGGGGAATCGTTTGGGATCAAAGTGGTATCCCAATTCGAAAGTAGATCTGGATGACTTTTCTTCGGCCTCGAACGTTGAGTATGGTAGAAATGCCAATGGTTCCGAACCAAAGCTCAAGTTTACACCTTCGAGCAACTCCATTGACTCTTCCGATGAATCTTCTCCAGCAAACTTTCCGAGAATCGAATCAGCATAATTTTCAACTTCATAAAACTTTTTGAGCCGTGACTTGACCATGGTTGTCGGGTCCTCGGGTTCTGGCGTCAGGAGTTCCCAGGTAGGATCAAAGGATATAACTGCGCCAATAAATTTGTCACAATCGTGCTTTTTTGACTTTCTTGACGTCGATTTAGATTTTGAGCGGAGAGAGTTGTTTTTCGCTTCTTTTTTTTGCTCGGAATCAGGATGGCCCATTGGAAATAATAATGTTACGTCAGGGGCGTCAATATGCTCAATCATATCTTCGTCGTCGTCCGTCGCCATAAAATCAATTGTTATTTCTCGATCCGAATTGTTTTCAGTTGTCTGCGAACTTGGATAACCCAAAGGAAATAGTTTAGCAATGATTTCTGATTTTTGAAACGTAAATTTTGGCAAATCGTTTTTCTCGACGTTTTCTTCTTCTCTTGCATTGGAAAGTATCGGTGTCAACGGAAGATCGCTTCCCCGCCCTTTAGCTTCGAGAATTTGGTCCTTTTGTTCTCGGCGCATGTCGTTGGAAGAGTAGTTGCTACAACGATAGGCTTCGTTCATTTGAACGGTAAGAAGTGTCCGATGTGGACCTTCCTCGGTTCTGCTATTAAAATATTGCGACGATGTGTCATCCGCCGTCGTTCGGGTGTTCATAGGAGAAGACGGACCATCGGTGACATTGCTTTTCGTCTTCTTTGTCCGATTTCGTTTCCGAAATATAGTAGATCCTCGATCAGGCTTCGAAGGAGGATTTTCTTTCCTCAAAACTCGTCGCATCCAACCCTTGACGGATGGTTTTGAACTCGGTTTTGATTCGCATTTATTTGCCATTGCTTTAGGTATGTTACTCTCCTTTATTCGGTCCGAAATGCGCATTGCATCCTGAGAATTGACTTTATGAGAGGGTCCTGAGGCGCTTTGGGCTCTCAATATACGTCTCAGAGGTTTTCTGTGCAAGCGCTTGGTCCTGGTGATACCATTGCGATGCAATGGGTCTGCAAGGCTCGGAAGAAGCCAACCCATCCTCTTATCTGTAAATCGACCGCAAGATTCGTTACTTAAGCGCCTTTACCCAGGCTGAAGGGAATAGCATTAAATGCGTCGTGATGTTATTCAATTCTATATCCGCTGACGAGGTGCCAAACGCGCACTTCTTGAGGAACTCTTGATCTCATTGGCTTCCGCTGAATATCGAAAGTACTTCTTGCAATGCTAATAACAGTGTAGTCAAGCAAGGACGATCATAGTCTTGTTATGTGCATAAGAGTGATTGATATGCTCTGCCTCTATAAACGCCCATCTCCAACGCATCAAAACATTGCTTGTTCTAATTTCGCTGAAATTAGAAAGTTCCTCTATGCGTTCCATGATCGGTTGCAAAATTTCCCACGTGCCCCATTTTCTAAAAACTAATTCAAAACAAAAAACGACCAATGAAAACAAACCTATCTTGGACTTCCTCTTCGATAACGCAAACTGTGCGTCATTTTTCAAAACACATCAGAGACGAAGTACGGTATTCTGCGTCCAAATTAGTACATGATGTGCACGTTCAAATATTGGTCGCGTGCCGTCGTCTTTGATCATGCCTAATATTCTTTCCGGGACTACATTTTTTTTAATCGAATGAGGAACTAGAGAGACCTAGAGATTACTATTAGATCAGTTCTCAGATACTTTTTTTTAAGTCTTTTGGGGAAAACGAGGCCCAGTTGAGACTGGGAAGCGCCAAATCCTTCTCGCCCTTCGCTTCCAACTCGTTCTTCCACCAAGCAGCGAATCGACCGGTGAGGAAGAACGAGAAGAACCGGCGCCAGCACATTTCAAACTCCTCGTCGTCAGCGTCGTTCAAATCTTCAGGCTTCTTGTTGAGGGCAAACGCTGTCGTTCAATCATCACTATCACTATAGTAAGCTTCATTGTTGCAGTCTTAGTAGGAGGGCCATTCCCGCTTGGTGTGAGTTTCCCTCGTAGAGGTCATCGGTCTTATGACTCTCCGCTCCACCCTGGTTTAACGATATTGAGGATCCCGACCATCATGGCGTAAAAAATCGAGAACAGAGTGACGACCAAAAATATAAGCCCGCCAATTTGTGACGATCCGTTGCTCTTGTTTCGCAACTCGAGCAATTCATCTTTTGTTCTTGGAAGCATTCCAACAAATAGAATACCGCTGACTTGCATAGCTGTTGTGAGGACTGTCAAATTAATCATTCCCGTCAAGTCGTGAACCTCCAACTTCTCCTTGGAAACGTCCCAACTGTCCCCAAACCAATGCTTTAACCCAAGCAGGTGTGTTGAAATGGCTCTGCTCACCTGCAAAGCGGAATTATTGATCGTAGTGAACATAGCATATGAGGCTCCTTCCGATCCCTCGGGGCAGAGATTGACCATCTGCAATAGAAAAGACAGTTGGAAAAAGTAAATAAGAGTAGAGAAAGAGATGAGATACCGATTAAATACCCGAAACAAAAACTGGAAGCATGCATGCAGATCAATTTTTGATCGAATCCCATTACGTACCATGATTGTCGTGGGAAGAAATTGAATACCAGCGATAAAATCAGCAAAAGCATCGTCTCCGAGAGCAAAAAGAAAGGGCGAGATACCAAAGGTCATTTCGAGAAGCAAGAGGACCTGTAAAGCGCTAAAGATTCCGCCCAAGAGAGTACAGGCTATGTAGACAAATCTCCATGACCAATTCATCATGAAGTACTTGTATGTGATGATTCCGAGATAGAGCAGGACACTCGCTACAATGTAAATAAGGTTGATCTGGGTGCTCGTGAACAAAAGAGTGGTCCTGAGGTATTGATTCCAAGCCGAGTTGCTGACCTGTAAGACATTGTAAATATATACAAATGCAAGAGGCTGCCAAACAGACCGGGAGCAAACCGTCGTCCAAATCTCTTGACACTGGTCTTTCGTAGACCTAACGTGACCATTTCGCACATCGCCCAACAAATATACCAGCGGTAATATAGATAGCGGCAAAACCGACAGGAGGAAGATCACCGCTCCGGGGCCCATCCATTTATAGAGCGCGGTAGAAAAAGGCCCTGCAATCATGGAACCAAAAAAACGGTAGCTGTAACATGACGACTGGATAGTACCTTTCGCAAACGAAGGTTCTAACCTTGCTTTTTCGGCAACAACACTATCGCCCATGACGTCCGCAAGCCAAAAACCTGTGTTGCAAATGCCAAGCATTTATCGAATCCAATAACAAAAATTTAGTTAGCGAAGTTTCAAACATGCAGCCAATTTATCGACACAGAACAATACGATAGATACCATAGAACACAATGTAGATGCCTATAACTCACCGGTTCCAAAAAGGAAGGTCATCATTGAAAAGAAAGGAATCGAAGGGGCATTGTCTGGAGCCACCGTCCTCGTCTCGACGACGCCACTGGCGGTTGTGTATTCCTCTTCCGATAAGGTCAGGTCACTCGTGAGGAAGAGGCATCCAAAAGCAGCAGCAGATATGGCCCATCCGATGAACATGTACGACTTTCGTCGATACCCACAAATAGGAAAGTTGTCGGATATAAAACCAAATATCAATTTCAGCGACGAGGGGAGGGATTTCAAAGTCGATATCGTCGTCTGCTGGGCTTCCGTCGCATTCAAATCCAACGGGTAAACATTGATCAATGGCCCCGATAACCCCTGTAGTATTCCCACCAACAAATAACACGCCGGGATGGCAATATTCTCCCTACGCAACAACTGTAGCTCGGGAGGCAACTGCGGTGGGAAAAGCCAGTCGTGTAGATTCCAAGGGGCGTCGATCTGAATAGGGGGCATTTCCATTTTCGATGCCAATGACATGGTCACCGCCCATTTTCCCCGATGGTTCGTCTTCAAACCTGTCGTTATCGACATCGTTTTCTTCATCGTGACTTCCGTATTTCTTAAGGGGTTGCATTTCAATTGCGTCGGAGTTCTGTCGAGAGATGGCAGCGCCACCATCGGGGCGATCGCCCATCCCAACTGCTTGGGTCATGAGGCTGTCGAACTGCTGTGCTTCCAAAAGGGATTCCGCCGCTATAGGAAACCAAAAACTCAAGGAATACTAGTCGTTTTTGTTAGATTCCCAAAGATATGACCAAAGTAAAATGCGAAGATAGGAACCTTCGGATAGGGCTTGGATTGTAGTGGTCTTTGCAAAGACTTTCTTTTTCGATACAAAAAATATTACGACGACGACGTTTGGTTTTTCCTCAATTTCAAAAAACTCCAACGATGAAAGTTCCCAGTTCCAAATGACAAGAGGCCAATTAAGGATAATACATTCCTACGGACTTCATGTATGAAACGTACATTATATGTTGAATGTCATGATAGTATCGGTGAAATACATGAGAACCAACCGCTTGGTAGCAGTTCAAGTTGCCAATTCAGGGGCTATACAAATTGAGAAGAAGTCGATTCTCATTTCAGTATCAATGCCGATGTTTCTTCGTGTTTCTATAAATCTCCGAAATCGTATTTTGTGTCGCTTATGAATTTTGTGAACTGGTGAACTTTCTGACATCAAATCAATAGCTGGAAAAGAAGAAGCAATAACAGTGGTACAACAGGAGACAAAAGTTGGTCGAACAAGGCAATTGTTTGCGAAGTTGTTGCTGGGTGGGACTCTGCGAAATCAAACTACATTCCTGGGGTTCCAAACCATTCCATCCCAATTCATTGACATTCATTAGGTACAAAGAGAGATCCTGTTGAGTTTTATGCGTTTCATTTGTTAAAAGACGGAGGATTCACCGACGATGGCTGCTGCTTACAAAAAGCGCGATCAGTCATAAAACGATGAAGTTCCCTGCGATGAGTAATGTTGCCGTCACCAGGCTGCTAGTGACGTTGCTTATTCTTTGGATAAACCTAGACTTTTCTATCGGAGATGCCGACGATGATTATTTATAAGCAATTTTCTAAATTCGATGATGACACTTACAACCAAACCGATGTCGACTGGTATGGGGAGACCATAGTTATATTGCGATGGGACATTGGTGATCAGCCCGTAGTTCAGTACAATGATCTCCGTTTCGATATTGATTTTACTGTAAGCGATTGGATAATAGCTAATGAACATGTTCGGTATACCATTTACCAGAAAGGTCAATGCGGAAATCCTGATGATATCATTACAGACGATGACGGTTACATGGAATCATGGATAACCGAAGACGATACACCACGAGGAGTAGGACTCGATATGGACCGTAGACGGACCGTTAGGCTTTCTAACCTCCTGAATCCGGAAACTATAAGAGAATCGGGGACATATACAGAATTGCCAGAGGAATCTCAAAGTGATGCAAAGATAAGGTACTGCGTTCGGTTTAGCCTTTGGGGCGGTCCTCCTTCTGACCCCGAAGCCGAAGAGATCAACCACATAGACGTAACTGTTGCGTTGAATCTCGACATGACCGATGAAGTTCTCAGCATCTCAGGGCAAAGCGTTGAGGCGGCCGAAGAAGGCGTGCAAACATCGGAAGATAATTTCTTTCTGGAGGCTTTTCAATGCGACCAATATGGACAACATCTGCAGGATATAACGCCGTTTAATCAGGGTGACATGATTCGGATATGTGTACAGCCCACAGAGCAAGCCTCAGAAGTTGGATTCCGGATAAAGACAATCGATACATTCAGCTTTTCACAAGGTTCAACAACTCAGGCTGCGATTCTCAACGGGGAGGTTGCAGCAAACCAGTTGACGGATCTTTCGTGCGAAACGGGGGCCAGGCAATGTGTCTTCCAGACTTTGCTCTTTGCTCATTTTTATCAGAGCAAGCAAGGGACTATCCAAGGAAACGGCGAAGCAACATTGCAGTGGGGTGGAGAAGGGGTTGATCGCCGTTTGAAGGTGGACTTCAAATCTAAACTGGCACAGATAGATGATAGTGATAGTGAGGACTCTGATTCGACGGAAGAGGAGCAAAGGTTCTTGCAAGAGCGTGATTCCAAAAAGACCATGGAGGTTCCAACCTTTACCGTCTTAGCCGACAAAAAGGGAAGACCACCATTAGCCAACAGGTCAATGTTTACGACAGAGCGAATAGTCATGATGTCACTGCTATTCCTTTCAGCTGTTGTTTTGGTCCTTCCCTTTGTATACTGTTGGGTGCGGAAACCTAAGCAAAAATCTTCAAAGTTCGAAATCGAACTTGCAGGTCCCGATAGTGAGATGTTCGAGTATGTTGATGAAATCGTTGCTCTGTCAGGAATCCCGGAGGACCAAACAGTAGTGTCGAAAAATTCCGGGGAACGAACAATAGCTTCAATGAAAACCTCTCGATCCAATCGGTCCAATGGATCTACTAGAAGGTTGAAGAAATCAAAAATGGTGTCAAAAATTCCAGACGATCGAGTAACAGCGTCACCGATGAGCACTCGATCCAATCGATCTAGAGGGTCGAAAGGGTCCCGAAGTTTGAAGGACCGAAAAATAGTGTCGAAACTCCCAGACGATCGAGTTACAGCGTCACCGATGAGCACTCGATCCAATCGATCTAGAGGTTCTAGAAATTCAAAAGGGTTGAAGGACCAGAAAATAGTGTCAAAACTCCCAGACGATCGAACAGTAGCGTCAGTGAAAAGCTCTCGATCCAATCGATCAAGAGGTTCTAGAAATTCAAGAGGGTTGAAGGACCAGAATATAGTGTCAAAACTCCCAGACGACCGAACAGTAGCGTCGATGAAAAGCTCTCGATCAGTCAAAAGCTCTCGGTCCAATCGATCCAATCGGTCGAAAGGGTCCAAAAAGTAGGAACAGGGAGGCTCTAGAGTATGTACAATAGTATTATAGTAGAATATTTTAATGAATCAAACGTGCTTCCTCTCGTTGTCTCGTAGATTGCTTTTGCCTAGGCTACCACTAATTAATGGGAAAGGGCATCGAAACTCCAACCTGGTAGTCGTTATTTCTCGTGCAAACATACATATATGATTTGCTAGCGTCGTTATCACCATTGCCACTGGAGTTCTTACTTTCCAGAGTAGATTCACAACTTTTTGGCAGAGTATATCTCTCTACGGAAGAAAATCCCGCATAGTCTTTTACTGCTTTCAGTTTTCGTCGTGGTGTGATGCAAAGGTAAAAACTCTTGGTTCTTCCAGGCGCTTGTTTGCCCGTTGAAGGTTCTTCGTCAGTGATGTTGTTGTCATCTGTTTGCGATGTTCTTGCTGCTGAAAGTTGGTCATCATCGTCAGTAGCATCAGCTTCCCCTGCTGTTGCGTCTTTCCCCTGCCACCCATGAACATTGTCGAGAAGGATGCGCAAGCAGTCTGGATAGTTTTTGTTTTTACTCCCTCGACTTCGACTCCGAAATAGAAAGGTATCCAGACAGCCCTTGTCGATGATCAAATCCCAGTTTTTGCGGGAGGGCTCACCATCCAAAGCGTTCAGGACTTCGTACCACAATGATCCACGAGAATTCCTTCCAATATCAACACCATCGTTGCTGTCGGTTGAGGAATTGGGTAGGGTATCGGAACAGTCCCTTTTTGTATTGATGTCGATGCAGACTGTTGAAACGTCCGTGCCACACGCAATGACATCGATCATCGGGTTTCGTTCTTCGATATAGCGTTTCAAGTCTCTGGCCAAAGTCGACGTACCACAACCGATTTCCAGCACCGAAAAACACAGTCTCGTGGATCCAAAGTTCTGACCATGTCGATTATCTTTGTCACCAATGCAGATTTGATCGACAATCATCGCCAACAGCTCCTCACCGGGCGTGGAAATCCACTCCTTGGAATCATTTTCGTCGTGATAATCGTCCCAGAATTGGATTGTCTTGTCCTTTTGCATGGCTTTCAAACTAGCCAAATTGATTGCTCAAAGTAAACGTCAGGGAAGATCACCAATCTGTATTCGATAGTAAGTTTGTCAATATCACGACTGGATGGATGTCAATTAGATTGAAGAAGTACCTTGATAATGATCGACCACCATCATCGTCAACCTTGTAATTTTGAAGCATTCCAATAATTATGAATCATGCCGATAGCATCGGTATGTTCTGTGCTCACATCCACGTCTCAAAATCAAGCTGACAGATGATTTTGAGATTGGTGGTTGGCGCGAATGACACGAGTGAAAATGCATCCGTGAACAACAAAACAAAAAGTGCCAGTATTTTTCTCACTTTTCAGTCGGAGTTGCGACGTCACAGTGAGATTTTGCTTCACTTTTTGTCGTTGAAAATACGGATCGCAATCATTCAACGGTAATACGAATGATGCAGCAACCCCTTCCCATTACAATTCTACGATCAACAATTTCTTCGAGCTTTGACGCTTCTATCTAATAAATTTCTTACTTCGAGACTTAAGATCGCAAGGACAAACAATGGCGACGAAGATCATAACGACCGCGTCCTCTGACTCCCTCGACGACGATCTTCCAACGAACGTGTCGGAGGAGAGTCAATTGTCAAACCTCCCGCAAGAATGCCTCGCCTTTTCCGACAAAGACAACAACAGTGTTGAGGATGATTTATCGCGACGAGAACGACCTCTTCGCCACGTCGATGATTCGGGAAATGAATTTTTCTACAGCTTGAAACCCATGAAGTATTCCGTCGTCTTCATTCTGCTGGTCGAGCTCTTTGAACGATTTGCTTTTTATGGAATATACTACACGCAAACGCTCTTTTTGACGGGCGCATACAACAAGGACTGGAATGCCGGCTTTGCTTCTGTCCAAGCATCCTCCTTTGTGAGCGCTAGCACAATGATTGCCTATACGACCCCCTTTATCGGAGCTTACTTTTCGGATGCTCTCTTTGGTGATTACCAATCGCTCATGATCGGGTTAATTTTCTTTTACATTCCGGGAGTAGCTCTCGTCGTTTTGACGACGGTACCAGAGCTCTTGGGTGACGAATTCAACAACAATGCATTGGCCCTTGGCTTTTTGTTTCTTTGGCCACTCGGTACGGGTATGGTGAAGTCTATTGTCAACGGTAAGTCCTGATAAAAAATCATTCCCTTCATATTCGATGCACGAGTTGCACAAAAAAACTGGTTTGATTTCCATCTGAGACTCAAATTATTTTTCAATTCCGTCTCTGCTTGGCAAAAAAAAACTGCTCAAATTGAAAACAGTTTTCGGCGCCAAACAATTTCACCCGGTCCTACAGTCTTCGTTGATCGAATCCTACTACGTTTCCTTTTATACGGTTATCAACGTCGGAGCTCTTGCTGGGATTTGTATCATTCCCATCATCGCCCAGAGGAGCATCTTTTTGGCCTACTCAATACCTCTATCACTTCTGATGGTGGCCGGCATTTGCTTTCTTCTTGGGACTCCCCGTTACATTACCTCAAAACCCCAACCAAAAAAGAAAAAACATTTGTTGATGTGTGGAGGTGAATCAGTTTCCAGGAAATACTCTCCAAAATCGACAACTCTCTTTGAAATATTCCGCATTTCCGTGCTGGTCGTTCCCTTCAACGTTGGTTACAACCAAATGCCTACGACCTTCATCGTCCAAGGATCTGTCATGTCCAAGGCATTCGGTGTTTTCGATGTCGCAACCATGAATAGTCTAGACACTATCAGCGTCTTGTTCTTTGGATCGATCACCGCCAACTACATTTTTCCATACTTGGCAAAGCGCGGCATCAAGATCCCAACGACTTACAAGTTTGCTATTGGGAGCTTTCTGGGGGCCTGTGCGGTAGCGTGGGCCATTGTGGTGGAGAAAATGATTCATTCTACCTTTGAGCGTACGGGAGAGCAACTCAATGTTCTTTGGCAGGCGCCAGCCTACATTCTGATTGGATGTGGTGAAATTTTCGCGGTCAGCACTGCCTATGAAGTGGCCTTTACCGCGTCCCCTCCGGATAAGAAGGTGTTGTCGAGTGCCACGAATATATTCTGTGTGGGGGGTCTCCCAAACTTGATTTGCATCGTTCTGTTTCACTTTTGTAGCAAATGGTTCCGAAACAGTCACGGCAACGAAAACATTGGACAAATCGAAGATTACGCCACCGCACACGTCGGAAAGTATTTTTACGTGTTGTTGTCTATTATGATATTTGGTACAATCATCAATATCACGCCCTGTGTTCGAGAATACGTCGAGTCGATCGAAGAAAAGGCTTCTGATTTCATAAAGACACCCACCATCACCCCGAGGGCTCGAAGAATGCATCGTTCACAGAAAAGCTTTGGCGAGGAAAATTCACCGTTGCTAGGAGTTGTTACTCCACAAACGAAAAAGTATCAACAATATCTCGAGTATGGAAGTGGCCCAATTTACACGAGAACCAGCTCCATGAGAGCAGGCCCATCGATGAGTCGAAGCGATCTACCCGGTGGCAAAGTCAAAAAGATCAAAGTACAAAGCCATATCGAAGATCTATGGTTCTACAAAAAAGCACGCCAGGATAAAGAAGGGAAACCTCGTAACTAGAAGACAAGATGGAACGTTTGTTAGAGCAGGTTCCCTTGAAGTTTAGTGAACGAAGGAGCAACCACGGAATGGCGACGTAAAAACGCTTAAGCTATTAAAATTTAAGAGGCAAAATTGGAAACAATCGTCTAGCAAGGAATGAAGGACAAATAGAAGTTTGGATGATTGTCTTCGATTTTTTGTAAATTGGAGAGAAAAAAATAATAGTCCTTCTATCCCAGCTTTATCATTAGGGTTAGTGATTTAGCTTGTCCCGCATGACCCATTCGAACGAGAAACAACCATGTTTTCATCGTCTACGCATGGTGTGGTACTACGCCTACGGACCTTCTGTAACGGGAAGAGATGACCAGTATCTACGCCACCCCTCGTATTCCGAACAATCCTGGCATCGTCGCCTTGTTTTCGTTTCTGCTTACTTCGTTCGGAATCGCCTTTCCATCAAAAAACTCTTTCTCACATCAACAACAACTCTTGAGATATCCTGCTTCGATTGCCCAACAAGTATCAAAGCGTTCTATCATTCAAATTACTGGCATCCAATTTGCTGCTCATAAGCGGGCGCGAGACAATAGGGAATTTCTCGCCCAACAGTTTTGTCAGCAATCTTTGAAGCTACAGGCATCGGTGTTTTCCGATACACATCTTACAGGCTTAATAGGTTTATAATACATCAGAATGGCATCGACAGCTTCGGGAAGTGGGTCGGCTCACTCGCTTTCAGCGGGTCCAGCGGGGGGGAATGTATCCGGTGGCGCCGGAGGGATGGATGAATTGCTCCCGCTCGTGTTGCAGTTGACGAATGCAGAAAGTGTGAGTAACTGGCTAGCCATCCGCATTGTGTTTGTAGAATGGCCTCCGGTTTTCAATTTGATTGGAACTGCCGTAAATCGAATGGGTTAGCAAATAAATGGATACCATCAAAATCTGATTTGCTAAGATCTATCCAAATGTTTGTATCATCACAACTTCATTGCCCACTCTAAAACTAAACTTTTTTCCCTGTTTTCATTCGGACAATTTATTTATGGAACGAACGCAACGAACACGAATGGCTACAACTATCAATTGCTGTCCAAATTGCTGCACTTTGAAATACTCTCTACTTTTAAACTAATTCAGCGCGAGGTAGTCCTTTTGGAATTGTCCAAGAAGCGAGAATCCTTCGCTGATCTTGCGCCTATTCTTTGGCACTCGACGGGGACCGTCGCAGCACTCTTGCAAGAGATTGTCTCTATTTATCCACTGCTCACTCCGCCTACATTGACCGCACATGCATCGAATCGGGTTTGTAACGCCCTGGCCTTGTTGCAATGTGTGGCATCCCATGCCGATACTCGACAACCTTTTTTGGCAGCGCAGATCCCTCTTTACCTCTACCCATTTTTGAACACACAAAGCAAGTCTCGGCCATTCGAATATTTGCGGTTGACGAGTTTGGGTGTGATTGGTGCACTCGTCAAGGTTGATGACACGGAGGTCATTAGCTTTCTCCTTAGTACAGAAATCATCCCGCTTTGTTTGAGGATCATGGAAACAGGATCGGAGCTATCCAAAACGGTTGCCACCTTTATTGTTCAAAAGATTCTTTTGGAAGAAACGGGCCTGAATTATGTTTGTGCGACGGCCGAAAGATTTTATGCTGTATCGACTGTCTTGGCCAACATGGTGCACCTCTTGCAAGTCCACCCATCGGTTCGATTGTTGAAGCACGTTGTACGGTGTTATTTGAGATTGGCAGATCATCCGAGAGCCCGCGAGGCTTTGAAAACCTGCCTTCCCGCGTCGCTGAAAGACGGGACATTCGGGCCTCATTTGGACAACGACCCAACCGTACAAAAATGGCTGTCGCAGCTATTGACAATTGTCGGGAGGGACGATGGCGACGGGGGAAACGGAAACATGAATAACAAGGGCGGCGCGAATCCGTTGCTGATGCAGCCAAACAGTGCCGACTGAACACGATTGTCTGGGAGACAGGTATTATTCTTATCTCATTTCGATTTCCTTCCCGACGAAAAGCGAATCACTGAAAGCGCACGCAAACAATGGAGAAGATAGATAGCAATAGCCTCTAACCACGACCGGTTCAACTTTCACCTGTGAACAAGAAAAGAAGAAACCAGCACGACTGCGATTCACTTTGTTCATCATTAATTACGGAAGTTGAAAGAAGGAACTGTATAGTAACGTTAGCGCAAGAAGTCTTTCTTTGGTACTTCGTATCTTAGTATTCAATAGGAGAACAGAAATACTAAAATAAAATTTATTGGCACAGGAAGGAATGTGAAAAAAAAAAAAATTTACGGTTATTGTTTGATTGTTGTCATGGGCGAAGTACGAAAATGTGGTAAGGTGTAGTGATATAAGTACGTACCATGCGGAGTGGAATTTTTGTTCCCTTTTCTTCTTCTCTTTCCCCGATTCTCGTTCTCTCTCCCCGATTTCCGTGTCACTCCGAGCATGCGTTATTTGATTTTTGTTCTTTACGGGTTTAATGAAAAGTGAACCGTGGACATTCCTTGTCACGTGCCAAGCCAATAAAACCAAGTCATACTTGTTAAATGTTTGTTTCTTGTCACGACAAATGAGGATATAGATAAGTAATTAAAGGCGCGAAGACACTTTTTTGTTCTTCGCATTCGCAGCAGGAGTTCCCGGGAATAAGTAAGTAAATTGTACGTACATTCACCCTAGTGTTAGATTTCGTGACCAATTTGCAACTTTTCTACCTTTGGTATCCTGCTTAAAACAACTCACGCCGGAACACGTGCTGTAATAACTACTTTTCCTTGAAACACAATACACAAAAGCGTGCATAAAAATATACGAAAGACTACCTCCCAAACGAACATACGAAGAAAAAGCTTTGTTCGACGAACATCTGAAGTGTTGAAGTGTGTTTGCTCTTGAATAAAGAGTGTCCTAGTCCAATTTTTGGGGCTTTCAAGCAAGTATACTGCTCGACGATGAATTCCTCCGGCGCCAGTAGTGTTGGGAACGATGATGCATGGATTGTTGTAGAAGATGAAGAACCCGAACTCGCAGGCATGACGTTAGCCGCGGACAGAGAATCGGGAGATATAGTGAGCTTGTCAACTCGGAGCTGTCGCAGCGACCAAAAAAGAAGATCGATGCCTTCTCTAGAAGAATACCCACACTTGAGGGTGGTCGATTTACACAACTATAGGAACATGACAGATCTTCATGAATCGATTTGCCATTTACCAGTTTTGCAAAAGTTGAATCTTTCGCGGTGCGATTTTCTGACGAAATTGCCAGCGTCCATTGGCAATCTGGAAATCCTTGTTGAGGTAAGCCTTGCTGAATTTCAGTATTCATTGTGTCGATAAGATTGACATCGATCGCCAAAGTTCTGACATTTTGTTCTTTTCTACGTAATTTTTTTCCGCGACGCAGCTTGATCTTTTCGATTCTTTCCGAATTGTCTGAGATTCCTGAAAGTATCTCTGGATGCCAAAGGTGAGTTCCTCATTTTGGTTTCTCTCTGAAAACTTCTAATGAACCTGAAGTCAAAATAAGGGGTTGTCAATGTGTTCATGTATGGGTGTCAACGAGTTCATGATTTCATGAAAATAGGAATTCTAACAACGATTTTGCATCATTACATTTTCAATGATTTGTTCTTCGAAATCAATAGCTTGAAACGACTTCGACTGGGAGGATCTCCCGGTGTCGCTAATAAAAGCCTGCTACGGCTTCCAGATTCTTTAGGAGAGCTTGTCAATCTTGAAGATCTTGTGCTTGACAAGTGCAAACGGTTAAAGACTCTGCCCCCTTCTCTTGGAGGGCTCACGAAATTGCAGAGGTTGTCACTTCGAGAGTGCAAAGAGTTGACGTTTCTGCCCCCATCAATCGTACGGTGCAAGAGTCTCATAGAACTTTGCTTACTCAAGTGTACTTCGCTGAAGTACCTTCCGTCTGACATCGGTGATCTACGGTTCCTTGAGGAATTGAATATGATGAAATGCAAGTCCGTCACTGAACTTCCTCGAAGCATTGGATCTTGCGAGTATTTGGCCTTCCTTGACTTGCGAAATTGCAAAAATCTGGTGAGTTTGCCAGACGAACTTGGAGGTCTTAGCCGAATGACGACCCTTCAACTCAGCGGTTGCTCGAGCCTACTTGAAATACCGGCAACTAATAGGAGAACTTCCAAGGTTGGAAGTTCTTGAATTCGAGGATTGTTCATCATTGAAAACGATCCCAGCGTCCTGTACTAAGTTTAAGGACGAAGACAAAGAAGAAAAATGATCACGGTAACGGTACAAGGCCTCCTTGATTCACCAAACATCGAGCGGTTCATCTTCTTCCGAGGACGAAGACAGATTTTTTTAAGTTACATATTTTGTCTGTACCAAGAGTTTGAGAACCACACTGGTACTTGCGGAGCTTTAGAGCTTTCATATAGTATTGATAAATTACTTATTTAGTTATTATAATATGCAAAATTTTCCCTCTAAAGTGGCGGGTAGTCTGTCAGAAAGCTACTAAACTACGAGGCTGCTGTCCAAGATAGGACAAATCAAACTTCGCATGTATCTATCTTTTTCTCTTCTGTCTTGCTTTCTTCAAGTTCCCCTATCTCAATGTCTTCGAGGCTGCTGTTGTTGCTGTCACCGCTCCCGTTATCCGATGGTTCTCTTGTTCCGGCAATGTCTTCTTCTTCTTCTGTGCTGTTTTTCATTTCTTCGACTTCGTCGCCTGGATTTCGCGCAGCGGGTGGTTTCATGCATTTTTTGTACTTGAAGTAATGCAAAATTAAACTAAAGAGTAGAAAACTCCAGTAGCAGCATATTTGTAGTACAGTTCTGGTATCGCTGTATCCAAAAGGTTTGAATATCGTCATAGGCAAACGTTCAACTGACCAGAAATCACCCTCGAGAACATATACAGTTCGAGTCAATCCATAAACCAATTCAAGGTTATGACATCCACCGGTAAAGAGCCCGGTGGCGAGGGTAAGGAATAGGAATACAGTAAAGATTGTCAAGGCTTTTGTGCTCTTGAAATAATGGTTAGCATAGTAAATGAACACGCAGATGATTCCCCCGACCAGAACGCCGACAACTGCACTCAGTGGTATCGACATAATACCTTCTCGGTTAAGGAAGAAGGGGATCAAGAAGACCCCACATTCCGCGACTTCACGCCAAATGTTCCATGCAACATTGAAACGAATCGATCGCAGTGACATGCCCTGGGAGTCCATAGTCTCGTCGATTGTCTCGCCATTCTGGATTTTCTTCACTTGAGATTTGCTGTAGTACAAACCGAAGAATTTTGGCATCTTTAGGGACAGTTGAAGAAGACATATTGCTGCAACGATCTTGCTCACTCCTTCGATCACTTTCGCTGTGTTCGGATCAAAATCCTTGGACAAGATTGCCAAGGGTATAGCAACAGCTGCGCAGACAACCACCGCTACCAAAGCGGCCAAAAGGGCTGAAATTGTAACAGTTCGGAGTGCTTGCTTCTGAGTTATGGACGCATTTTCCCAACTTGATCGCATTATGACTGTCCGATATTCCCCAATGATGATACCTCCCTCCAGAGTTTCTCTGGCGAAGATCGTAATCACGGCGAAATCAAATAGCGCATTAGAAGACATTTTGAGGTACGTCTTCTACGAAACGTTTGGTATCTTTGTGTGGAGTTTCAATCAAAATCTCTATTCAACTTGCTTCTCAGATCAGCATTTGTTCCTTTTCGTTTAGTCCAAGAATGTCGATCCAACAATTTAGGGTGGTAGATATCTTATTCAACCAGCGTTGATAGTATCGTGCAGTATTGAGCGTTGAGAACCACACAGACGATACATCAGTGGGGTCTTAAGGCTCTTTAGCGCATGCTGTTCATTGGTCCCGTCCGTGTGCGCTAGTTGCTGCTATCGATAGAAAAATCGTATTTATTCTCTTCATTTTGGTGGTATTCGACGGCCGGCACACTTACTTATTACATGGGCACGTGCAGAATTTGAGTCCCCAACTCCTCGAGACTCCTAGTTGTTCCTTTTTCATTCGTTTCAAAATAAAATGCGTCAAATCCAGATACTTAATTTTTCTTTATAGGACTTTGGCATGTGCGTTTTTAGTTCTTAATTCCGATTTTGCTATGTAACTGGCCATATCCGCAAGCACTAAAGAACGGCCCATTTTCAAGAAGCAAGGAATTCATAAGTAAATTCGTGGCAAACCGTGAAACGATAACCATGCTTCCTAAAAAACTTTAGTCAGTAGACGTGAAACTTTGAACGTAAAAAGCGATGGGAGAATGCGTGCCCGTGCCCGAAATTCACGGTGAAAGCTTTCGGCCAGTCCAATACCTCCACTGGTTCGTGTAAATAGTTACTTGACATACGTATCGCTCCCCACCACGCTTCTTTCTCGAAATATTTTTTGAGCGGAACGTTTTTTCCAAAGTTGACCCTTTCGAATAAAAAAAGTAATTGGTCCTCGTTCGATGCCTGTTCTCCTTCCACAATCCTCAATCCACCATTATTCTCCCCTCCTCATCTTCAAACCTCAATCCACCATTATCCATTATTTCACATCATTGTTTTTCTCTGTCTTCCACTAACGGATGTCGGCACACTTTTGCCAAAGCTGGTATCGGAACTCCAATCTATTTTACCCAAATTATTCAACCAAGATCACTCTATTCAAACAACAATTCGCAGAATGGCGTCTGCACATACTAAGCTGAATCCGATTTATGCAGCCATTGATGCTTATCAATTCACTCGGGCCATTAAACTGGCATCGGCTCTACCGGACTCCAACGTTTTGGGGAAGGCTCTTTTGGCACACTCGTACACAAAAGCAGGTCAAAAACACCAGGCGTTGATCACTCTTCATAAAATTTTGGTGGGAAACGAAGCGTCCTCGTCTGTTTTCTTCGAGTTGCAATCGGTGTTGGAACAGCAGAACGAATTGGTTGCTTCTTCTCAATCTGCTTCCTCGTCGGCGCCACCCAAAGCGGAACCGCCTTCTGGGAAAAAGGGAAAGAAAGGAAAAAAGAAACCTGCACCAAAAGCACAGCAGCAACAACAACGCACGAATGAGGAAAGTGGTCCCCGTGTGGACTTGATCGATCGTCTCGATGTTCCTCCATTAATACCAGAGACAATCGATTTCTTACCAGCATCACAGTCGAAAACGAATGACATTATCACGGACGAAACGACTCTCGCCACGCTGGCAGTTAGTCTGAAAACCCTAAATTTGCCAATGACAGCCTATCAAATGTACGCCAGAGCAGCCGATTCTGTCCCGAATGAGGTGATGCTGACAAAGACGTTCACGTCTGGCCTTGCGGTTCTCACGGCTCCATCGACGTGGGATTCCGAATCGCGATCGAGGGTAGAGGCACACGTCTTGGGTCACATGCAGACCGTATCTCTACAGCTGGCACGGGCAGCTGTCTCCGCAAACGACAATTCGACCCTCATGCTTGCAACCTCGTGGGCGTGCCAATCGGCCCTTTGGCAGTTGGAGTGGCTACCCGAGGACGGGAGGAGATCATTGATCTTGCCTCGATTGGCGGAATCAATGGCATTGAAATTGCTCCAGCAAGAAAACGATAGGAACCAACACTCAAAAGAAATCCGGCTTTTGTGCGTCAAGATCTTGAAACGGCAGTCCAAGTGGGACGACATTCTCCAGATTTTGGAAGACACGCCCACCGGTATTCAAGAGAAGACTGGTGATGCAGTAGATACGCCTCCGTCCGAATTTGGAGTCGCAATGACACACCAGCAGTTAAAACTCGAAACCGCCGATGTGCTGAAGAAATTAGAACGTTTCGACGATGCACGAAGCATTTACGAAAGTCTTCTAGAACATAGTCCGGACGACTGGTTCTGTTGGAAGGCACATTTGGGGTGTTGCTCGTCGGGCGTCGAATTGACGCAAGCACTAGCAAACAAGGTCATTAAAGAACGAGAAGGGTCGCGGTATCAACTTCGAGGACCCCACTTGGCGCTTGTGGAAATAGCTGCAGAAGAATTGCGAAAGGATTCGACGGACGACAACCTCCGCGCCCTCGGAAGTGCCATGGAACAATACGCTACAATTTTTGCTGGTCGCGCCAACTGCACGATCACGGATGTCGATCAGTACATAAAGATCCTGTTGAGTCATGAAGATGGCTCTAGTGATAGAAAGGTTACAATCTCGCTACTGGACTTTGCAGAATCATTGCGGAAAAACAATGCCTCGAACGGTGCCACTGGTGATGATCGAAAGGAATATCTATCGAAGCTCAGAGCATATATTTTTGCTGCGAAGCTTACCCACAAACTCTTGTCACCGAACAAAGATCTTTGCGATAAATATCTTCCCGATTGGGTTGAGCTTGTGGAAGAATGGAAGGTGTCTTTGTCATTAAGCGTTGAAGAGAAGGTACGTATATTCATGTGTGTTTCTCCAAAGAATGTTGTGACGATTGCACAATGTTCTCTGTGAATTCTGATACTAATATTTGCACCTTTTCGTCTCTCTAAACAGATGAAAACCCAAAAAGAACTCAAACCTGGGGATGATCTGGTTTTGTTGGCCGTTCAACAGTTACTCTTTGCATCGGATTCACAGAACGATAATGGTAGCGCTAGCAAAGATGCCAAAACTTTCATCTCGGCCGTTCTGTTACAATCTGCCATGGATCATTCACCTGAAAACGCATACCTGAAATTCCTAGCGATCGAAGTCTTCCATAGATTGGATGCGACCACTCTTTCGTGGAATGCCTATCAAAAAGCTGGACTCAAACACATCCAACTCGATTCTTGTAGCTTCTTGATATTCCCATATCTCTTCGAGGGCGGTTTGTACAACGAAGCAATCAATGTCAGCGCGGCACTATTGCGGTTTCAGAGAGGAGCAGCCCGGGATTGTGGTGACTTTTCTGGGCGCGCAATGAATTCAGGTACTTTGACCAAAGCCGACGAGTTCATGGTCTTCCAGAGAAAGAGGATGAACCAAAGTCTTACATTTTTGTACTCGAAAGGGCTGATATTGGACGCTGCCCCATTGCTAGCATCCGAAGTCCCAAGGATGAAACACGACGAACACCCAATGCTGAAGGGTGGCATTGGAATAACGCAAGGCATTGTAGGAGGCAATGACGATATCGAGCGGACTACTCAAATGGTTGTCGAAAGTCATAATCAATATGCTGCCTTGAGTATTGTATCGTGTCTCGACTCCACGGATATGAACGGAGACAGATTGTCCGACAATCGTGATTTGTCTATCTTGCATCAATGTCGAATCTTATCGAAACCCAAAATTGACAGCAAACAAACGATGGTTCAAAGTTCATTGCGACGGGGGTATATTCACGGAGTGCTGATGCGAGCTTCCTTGTGCATAGATGCTATGAAAGGACCTAAGAAAGGCAAGGTTGTCAAGCCAAGCGAAGTTTTGGAAAAAAGAACAAAGAGCCTTCTTGACTCTGTGCGGGCAGCTTCTGCATTTTTGGACAACAATCAAAATGCTGCGTCGGATGCTGGTTCTGATGACGAGGGCTGTCATCAACTTTTACACGTGTTTTTTGACTTGTGTCGTGTCTTATCGATCATCAATGCTGGAATGCCAAAGACGGACGACGGAAATGATTCCATGGAACAACGAGAGCAGCGTGTCGTAGACATGCTGACAAACGAAGCCATGACGAGACTCAAGAAAGCCCGTGACAGTATGCCTTCGATCGACAGCCCCAAAACAGTAGGTTCTCTCCTTCCGGCTTGCATTTTGCCAATATTTGCAGCATTCCGAATGTGTTCCACTGCATGCTCTGCGTACGGATGGGGGAAACGAAAGACGACAAAGAAAGCTTCGATTGCCATGGCCGAGTTTGCCAAAGCACTTTGGGGAGCTTTTGGAAGATAAGATGATTGTCCTGTCTACGAGCTCTTCCATCGTCCGAGACCGATTCGTCCCTGGAATTTGCGTTGGACGAAGCAGAAATGAACCTTCTCGATGCCGATGTTGTCAATTCCACAAAAGCTCTACTGACTGAATCACAGTACAGAACTCGAATGAGAATGGAACCTATTCTTGAAGAAATGATCGACTATCTTGACGAATTCGATGTCATCAAGCAAGGAATAGTAGAGATAATTTCGATTTTTTTAAAGAAACAATTTTTAATTCAACTATTATTTTTGCAGTTACTCGTCGGCTTTTCGCTTTCGACTATCGTCGCTGGAAGTTGTTCCACTCTTCCTCCTTAACCCTTCAATGGCGTGTTCTAATTGATTCCTCCTGTACAATGCCTTTTGATACTCTTGGTTCAATCGATCGAGTTCGGGCCCAACCTGTTGTGTTTGTGCTTGCTGACGCCGAAAGTTATCTCTTCCACGGCTTCCACCTCTTGTTGAACCATCTTTGTCCAAAAGGCCGCCGATTCGTCCAGGCTCGCGGTGTAGTCCTTCCAGCTGGCAACCCCCTCCTCCTTTTCTACTTCCAACACCATACCCCGGATTCGTTCGGCCTCGTAGCGCGCCTTTATCCGTGACATCGCATCGGCACTGGCTTGATCGTGTTCCTTCCATTCCTTTGGTTTTGTGATTTTTGTGGGTTGAAGGAGCTGCAGTTGCTCTTTGGGGCGAGGCTGCACCTGGGAGTTTTCGCCGTCCTCTACCACTAACGTGTTGTACTCGGTTTGCATCGTCGGGGTGCGAAAATTGAGAGGAGCCATCTTCTTCAGGGGCCGCGGTGCAATGGCTTTCATCTCCTCCTCGATGAGGGCAAGAGCATACTCCTCGTAATCCTCGTGCACCGTCTCGACGTAAGGAAGCGAGTCCAATATCACGTCGGAGGACGAAGCGGTTTTCACAATAGAATTCATCTCTCTATTTTGCTTGCTTGATTGATCGGGTGATTGCAAACAATGTGTTCCTCTCCTGTCTGGTTGACAGAGATGTGCTATCGGAATGAACGCTTTTACTGTTTTGTTCGCACCCCTGAAAAACTCACCGTCGAATAGTTTCATGGTTATCGCGCTTCTATTTCTATTTTAGGGGTGAAAAGTTTCGCTCCCAAATTACCCACCATTCTGCGCCCAATCTCGCTTTTTCGATCAACGCATGGAACCAATCGCTCACATTCTCTATTTCTCAGCCATACCATCGAGCATTGCCAATACGACGCTCATGCTGATCCATCCACAATAGCAAACCAGATATCTATATATGAACATGCCTCCCGAACCTCCTTCCTCGTTTCTACTCGAAGAACTGACGGCGGTTGTTTCGGCGTTGATTGGTGGGGCGAAATATGGAGTCAAAATACGGTTGCCGCATGCGTTCGTCATGACGTTCTTGTTCCGAACCGGACCTATCTCCCAGGCAGAAAATTCGCACGGTTCTAAAGCTTGTGTTCGAACACGCTTCGAACCTTGCGGCATTTGCTAGCATCTATAAAGTCATCTTGGCAGTCCTCAAGACTTCCTCGCGATGTATACAACAAGGAGTAGGGCTGAGAGAACAACACGAAAGGCAGAACATTGGGATCAAATCACTGGGGAGGATACTTGGTATCCCTGATTGTGGATGGACCTTTCTCTTACGACTCCAAAGCAACCATAAACGCCGGAGAGCCAGAACGACCCTATCATTCCTTGCTCGCGGGGGCTGTTGGTGGATATATTGTGTGGGGACGCTATTCTTCCATCAATTACCAAATTACGCTGTACTTGACCAGTCGAATCTTGGTGGGGCTGGCCAAGCGGGGATGGGAACATTTGTACCAACGACCGGGACATTTCAAAGGCAATGGCGGCAACTCAAACATACAATCCATACTGCAACATCCTCAAACCTACCCGCTCGTTGCCGCGACTGTCTGGGGCATTGTCATGCTTTTGTGGGAGGAAAGTCCTCACGTCTTGCACAAATCGCTAAAGAAAAGCATGGATGAAATATATCGTCGATGATAAGAGATTTGAGATTTGATCTACTGGAGTTTGCTATGAAATCGTGATAATCGATAATTGATAGAATTTAAAATAGACATAGATGGATAACATTTTTATACAACAAATGACGAGGTCCGATATCTCTATTTCAGTATGATTTATTTACAATGAACCTCTTTTACCAAAATCGCAGACCATCCATCGAGCTAAATCGTCGAGGCTTACCATTGTACCAGAAATCTCCCTTGTAATCGGCGACTTCTGTCCAGTCATCGACGGATTCAAATCCGTATCGTGCCTTGAGTTCCGAAAAGGCGTCCGATCCACTCGGGCCGAGATCTACGCATTTGACACCGTCGGCCTCCAGTGACCGTTCGATCAAACTATACACACTATGGAACCATACATAATTTTTTCGCTGCTTCGTCCGTTGCATAGAACCATTGACCCCTGACCGTATTTCCCTTTCGAACCTGGGTTGAATCATTTTGGAACATCAGATCATAGTTTGGGGTGTTAAAAAACAGAAATGCAATTTATTGGTTCAGAATCCATTCATTCGAAAAAAATGCCAATAGAGCTGCATGAAACATACCTCGTGTGCGAATCGCAATGACTTTGCCACTTTCGCTTCGATATTCTCGAATATCACCCGTCATTCGAGTGGTCCCAACATAGCGGGACACACCCTCTCCCAACGCGTCGAAAAAGGCATCTTCTCCGTACATGTTTTTCAACAATCGAACTTCGTGTTCGATTACGCATCGAAAGTGCGCTAGTGACGAATGGGGTGCCGGTTCGTCCCCTAGAATAGGCTTGGTGACAACCGTGAAATTCTGTGCCAGAGCCTTTTTGATGGTGCGTTTGCATCCTCTCGGCAGAGTCTTGACCCAATCGTCGATGGTCGTGATGTTTGTCAATTCGAGCAGCGCATGCGGTCTCGTTTTCCACTGACCCGTCCATTGAGCGGCACCCATTGCCCCAAGCGAATTGGACTCTCGCTCCTCGATGGAAAATCGATCTCCAACGGTCTTTTCTTCGGGCGGCAACAACTTCAAGGCCTCTTTGGCCATCTGCACCGGCTGAGTGTTCTCTGGCAAATTCCCAAAAATTGCTGCGATTGCCAGCATCAAATTGTTGTATTCCGGTTCGCCCGCAAAAGCACGAGAAACCCAAGCGAACAGAGAGGCTACTCGCTCGTCGTCGAGTTGCGAGTCCAACGACACAGAAACTTCCCTTCCCGGCATGCAGGGCAGTATTTTTGTTATCCGGAGCTCGAACGACGAAATCATTGGAGGTTTTCTTGCAGAAACTCGTTGAAGCAGCATTATACTGCCCTATAAAAGATGCAACCAAGTTCGGAAGAAGGACGAGAAGAAAAATCGAAGGGTAGAATGGCTTCATTGTTGTCGGTGTTTGGAAGTCGACCTGACGTTGTGGAGATGGGGCGAAAGTTGACTGGAAATCGAGATTTACCAAATTTTGACTTTGGCAGCTTCGATGAGTCGATAGGTGGTGCCTTGGGTATGCCGGTAGAAGAATGAACCCAGCGGTGATTGGTCCCTCTGATGTGAGAAAGAGAGCCTTCTCGAATGTGTCGAGAGGGGTGAAGTAGTAGTAGAGCTGCAGAATTCCGACAAAAAATAAGGATCAGATCTTGCGAGATGGTCTTACATCATCATCATTTTCCATCTCCGAATTTCCGGTAACAGCGCATAACGTACGAACACCGGACGTGCGCGCATGAAACGATATTATGCGCGCACCTGTATTACGTCTGTCGTCGTTCCGTAACATCCGCACAGTCCAAATTTCATACGATTGATTGTACAATACCGTACATAGGGTACACTACGTCGAACGCGATGCTCATCTTGCTTTGCAATGAGTCGTGGTTATGAGATCTCCAAGAGTCGTGGTTGGGAGAACAAGAACTATGGAGACATTTTAACGAACCTTTATTTTTTTAATTAATTAACCGTCAAGATTGAAAGACGCGTGCATGCAGCTTTAGAGGGCTTTCAAGCACAATGGATCATCCCTGGTGTGTAGCTAACTTTTATGGTACTTCCATTTGGGCCCTGAAGTCAGTTTCAATAATGACGAAAATAAGACTATTCAATGAGCCAACAGCAGTCAGAAGCGTGCCTTTCAAATCATCCCTCGCTTAGACGTTTTGTTTGAGTTGCAATACTTTGAATACAGTCCCATACATTAAGTTTGATACCATACCTACCAATCAGATTCTCATAGGTCTCAAGCTAAAACAAACAACCAAATTTTAATATCCATACATCTCATTGTCAACTCTTGACAACCAGTTAATAATATACGCAAGGATGAGTGAATCGAAAAAGACACCTTATCAGCAGGGCTCTTATGAGAGAATGATCACGAGGTTGACGAGCACTCAAGGTGATGACAGCGAAAACAATGAAGATCTCGAAGCAGCAAACCGAAAACAATCGTCAACACAGCAGACTCCGGAAGAATACTCTGTTGGACCCTTGAGCCCGCCGAAAAGGACCAAGTCCGGCTCGTCGGCAAAGAAAAAAAGCAAGAAAACTGCAAAAGAAAGCAAGAAATCTGTTTTGCAAGCCCCAAAGCAGCACATTGATATGGGAAAACCCAAATCTCCAAAGCGTGAGAAAAAGGAATCGTCCTCGCCGAAGAAACCGCCGCCGGAGAAGCTCAGCGCTGAAAATAGTATTCCACTGGCTCCTCCAAAAAGTACCAGTCCTCCGAAAAAGAAGAACAAGAAGAAGAAAAAGAAAGCACCAGCAGAGAAGACCCATGCCAAGAAAATTGTTGACATAGACGAGGATAAGAAAATGCCTCCGCAGAAAGCAAATACTCAGAATGCTATGCGAACGGATCCTTCTCCAAAAAGTGATAAAGGAGCCGATAAGAGTATCGAAAAGACTCGTGTCACTACTAGAGCAGCGATCTCATCGCTTGCGAGCAGTACAAGCCGAAGTGTTAACAACAAAAGTAGGATCGGGAACCATATCCGAAAACGAAAGCCATAATTACGATGGTGACGGAGACCACTCTGTGTCGACGGCGCCGCTTCCACCATCTCTGCGAGTTCAAGACCATCATTCCTTGCGGCCAGGTGCCTATCGCATGTATACAGGAGGGGTGGCTCGGTATGTGGACAGTGCGGGTGATGATATAGACGACAACTATTCAACTAGCAACGATCAGTCGACCGCTCAGTCTACCACTCAGTCTACCACTCAATCGACCACTCAATCGACCAATTACAGTCACTCTCTCGTTGCCAACACCATCGATGCGGTGACAATCGAGGCACATTTGGTGGAAGACCCTCCGCCTCCTGTTTTCCGTCCGGCTCCAAGCGAAGCCATCACCGCTGACAGTAACATGGCGATTACTTACGCAACGGTGAACGCGATCGAAGACGAAGAGATAGAAAAGGATGACGCCGATGGAAGCTGGACAAAGAAAAGAATTCAATTTCTTGTTTGCTTTGGGGTTTTCGCTATCGTCATTATTGCTTCCATAGTGGCTGCATCCGTCTTGAGGCGTAATCGAGGGGGGAACAAAGGGAATTTAAATGTTGACGACCTCTCAGACTCGATGAAAGAATTCATCGCGGCCCTCCCGCAATACACTATAGTTTCTCTTGCTAATGAAAGATCTGATCAATCGAAAGCTCTCGATTGGATAGAGGAGTATGATGATTTGGACTCGTTTTCATTGGAAAGGAATTTGCAACGGTTCGCCTTGATCTCCCTATTGTTTGCGATCTCAAATCAAGATCTGGGAGCAGAAGTCTTGACGTGGTTGGCCAGTCGAGATGAATGCGATTGGTACGAGTCGGTATGCGTTGACGACATATACACTGAATTGTCGCTGCAGTCGGAAAATCAGTTTACCGGAACAATAGTACCAGAATTGGCTCTTCTAACTTCGTTAGAGATTCTACTGGTTGACGGAAATGCTTTGGGTGGGACGATTCCGACCGAGCTTGGCGAACTTACAAATCTGCAAATTCTGCGCATGAACGATAATTTTTTCGAAGGTCAAATACCAAGAGAATTTGGTAACTTATCAAACCTGGAAGAGATTGACCTCAGCGTCAATAATCTCTCGGGTGTCATCCCTACAGAGATTGGATCATGGACGATGGTCGAAATCGTTAGGCTTGAAAACAACTATCTTTCGGGAACAATGCCGACAGAAATCGGGAAATTGGCCGGGCTAGAGAATTTCTCGGTGGCCTCAAATGATTTGGAAGGCCAGATTCCATCCTCGGTTAGTATTCGATTGATGAGAATGGAAAGGTTCAACGTGGAGAAGAATCGTTTTAGTGGAAGATTTCTCCCCGATGTTGATGTTGAATTTGATGGAGGATTTCTTGAACGCACCGGTTCTTTGAAATATCTAAACCTGGGAGACAATGACTTCACCGGGACGTTGGGCACGGCTATAGGCCTTCTGAAAAACTTGGAGGAATTCGACGTTTCAAAAAATCAAATGAAGAGTCACCTTCCAACAGAGTTTGGACTCATGACAAGCCTGACCAGGCTGCGCCTAAATTCAAATCAATTCGATGATTCTATTCCAACCGAGATGGGGCTCCTGACCAACTTAAAGGAGATGATATTGCATCATAACCTATTTACGGGAACCCTTCCCTTTGATATTTGTGGATTGCCCTATCTAGAGCGAGATGGTATCACTATTGATTGCGCTCGCGTGTTCTGCTTGTGCTGTCACTGCGGTCCCAGGGGTGGAGATCAAGACAAAATACGCGACAAGCCTCCTCCTACAAATGATGGGAGTCCCTTGCAGGGAATTCCACCTCCTCCTATGAATGGAGGTTCCGGGTCTCGTCCATAATTTTTCCATGTGCTGCTGATCGCACAAAATGTTTGCTCGTCTGCATACACTAATAAATTTAATCCAGTATTTATACACTATGAAATCTATTTATTCTGTCTGCAGTCACTACACGTACTACATGATGAAGTGCCGTTAGCGTCTTGGCACTCAATATGTGACTCCAGCTGCTTTCTAAATCATCGGTGTTATCGCTAGCAATTTAGCAAATAATGCAACAACAGCAAAGGAACGTGAAGTAGTTTTGGTGTGGGGCTAAACCTTATTCTTAATGAGATATTGTTTCCGAGACGAACCGACGACGTCGAAAACAATCGAAAGGAAAGATTTTGAATTTCGATTGTTTACCGTTCACACCAACAATGGCGATTCTGGGCATCTGCACTTGATAACCACATTATTATACTAGCAAAAACGAGGCAGAACCTTTCGAGCCGCGAAACCGCTCTCCAATATGGCATCTACATGGCTGATGATCCGCAGAACCAACACGAGCAATGCGTTTCTTCTTGTGTCAGCAATGTTCCTCGGTTGGATGCAGCTGTCGGGAGCCCAAAAATTTGAGCCGTATACACTCAACGGGGGTCTCGTAAGCGCGATAGCGGGAAGGAACTTTTGTATTGCTGCTTGTGATACACGCATGATCGGGGAGGGGGGATACATCCTTGAATCGCGCAACCATTTTTCGAATCGATTGTGGTCGGTAGACGATGACACGATGATGGCCGACATTGAAGACCTCTTGCGCTCGAGTCCGGACTCTCCAGAAGTTAGGGAAATTGATGTCCAAGACACAAGCATATGTCGGTCTCCTATTTTTATCGGCTCTTCTGGGTGTAGCACCGATTGCTGCCAGCTTCAACGCACCGTGCGTGCCGATTTTCGAGCGGCTTCATACTTTGGTCAAATATCTCGATCCAGCCCCGATCAGGTAGCAAATATGCTCAGTCAAACGCTGTACGAACGACGGGGCTTTCCGTATTATGCCTTTTGTGTCGTCAGTGGTCTGGATGTCGGAGAAGACGGAGACTGCTCGGGCAAAGCCTATGTCTACGATGCGATTGGTTCATACGAGAGGGTGGCGGTAGCTGCCGCCGGGACGGGACGCGAACTCTTGCAACCCATACTCGATCGCATGTTTGAGGCAAAGAGCGACAACAAGCAAGTGGACGGAACGGCCAACGAAGCGGTCGAGACCCTTTGCAAGGCCTATCGGTCGGTGTCGGAACGGGAGATTGGGGTTGGGGACAAGCTTGTCTTGCACGTGTCGGAAATGGAGCCAAGCGGCAACGTGAGGCGGCGTGTGCTAGTCGTTCCCCTAAAACAGCATTGAGATGGATTGTCGGTCGTTTATTCGGTGTTTGGTGGTTGCAGCGACGGGTTTAGAATTGAAAATAGACTCATGACGAAAGTCCAATCAGTGTCTTCTTCATCTACGAAATCAGCACATTCTACTACGAGTAGTTGTAGAACAGTAAGTGCTTGAAAATCTATTTTGTGATTCGGCACATACATTGTATTATTAAAAGAACTAGAGATTTTTTATTCATTTTTCAAGTGTCACTTTGGTGTTCTCTTTTCACGACTTTCAAACTTGTTTGTGTCCTCCTCGTTGTTTTGATGCTACTTTCTTCGGTTGTTCCAAAGCAGCTCGCTGGATCGATCCTTTTGCATTAATTTGCAATCAAGTCCAATTGCTTCCGGTTTATAGTAGGAATACTAGAATGATCAAGGACAAAATACTCCAGCTTTACTGATAGCATTCCTGTCATGATCTACAGCTAAAATCTAGAGCACGAAAGCCAGGTTTTGGGATCGATCGATTGATGACACGCGTAAGCACGCCATCATCATTTCCTCTGGTCATTTGTTGATGTGCGACGCGCGCACGCGACCACGGTCAAACCTGTGGCACGCTATGTAACCAAAAAATTTCTGCAATGACGAATCTCGAATTTTTCAATCACGAAAAACCGCGTACGAGAAATCAAGACTTCACAGTTGAGAATAAATTCTGTTCACAAAGCAAGAAGCGAGAATCGTTCTTCGTCGTCATGCAACCGGAAGACGCCGTTTCAAATTTTCAAAATACAACATCTCACTTTCACAATACGAGTCTACAATTGTGCCGATTATTGAAAACCGAGGATCAAGGAAAGCAATGCGATAACTTTTTGATCGAATCAAAGAAAAAGGGGATTGGTTTTGAAATCGAAATTCTGACATCATGACCAAGAAACTGGGTGCAAAAACGACAGAGAGAAGGGGAAACTCTGGGCCGTCGTCGTCGTCTTTGTCTTCGCCATCTACTCGAAGCAGGCGACAACACACAAAGCGATCTCGTCGATTGAAGGAAGACCAATCCGATCGGTCTAAATCTCGATCTCCAAAAAGGGTCCGAAAAAAGAACGGCCGAGCCAATGTCACGTCTTCGGTTTCAACTTCGTCGATTTCATTGACCCTAAACGCTATCGAATCCATGGTGACCGGGGTCGAATTGTTGAGCCGCAAAGACGATGGCTTTGAGAGTCCCTCAAAAGCGACAACCAAAAAGACGGAAAAAGCCGCAAGCAGCGAGCCGCAAACCGATTTGATTCTGAGGCTTCGTCTCGATGTTCCTTCTCCGGTGTCGGAATCTCTGTCAACAACCATCGACCACGAAGAAAATCCTGCCTTGTTTGGGACTCTTGGAGACGGCAAGTCGTCCATCCGCGTAATGCTTCTCAATCCCGATGGACTCTGGTCGAGACGCCTGATTTCTGAAACAAATACTTCTTCCGAAAACGAAGAGAGTCCGAGAGATTGGATCGTCAAAATCCATGGTTATGCGGCAACCGAAAAATTCTGGCACGTCAAGTACCAAATCTTTCCAATCATCTGCTTGACGTCGATTAGTATTCTAGAAACGTGTGAGACGCAAGCTGCCGACACGAAAAAGAAATCGAAAAAGAAGTCACCCCTGGGAAAGCCCCTCTTTTCAAATTCGGTTGCCGGCAGTGCGTTTTCTGCCAGCATGAACTTTAAGGCCCAAGCAGGAACCATTGGGAAATTTTTGAAGGAACGGGGTCCGTTTCTAACAAATGAGGAGCTTGCAGGATCCTCCGGAATAATGGACGAATGGTTCGATGCTACGACGACCGCAACGAATAAGAATGAGGAAGAAAGCTCGGCCATGGACTGCGATTTATCAACACCATTGTCTCGCAACCAAAACTTCAAAAAGGTGCACGAATGTTTGTCGCGGCATTCGGCAATGCTCACACTGCAGCAGTCATCGTCGTCACCACCGTCTTCTCCGGAATCTGCCAACGAGAATCCATCGTCGAAATCGGCCACCAACGCCGATGATCCATCGTCGATCCAGCTGCCGCCGAGCCCTCTCAAGAGCAAACGCCCCGCCCAACACGCCTGGGAACTCTATGATGGGGCTCTCAGAGAATTTCGAACATCACAGATGGATCGCCAAAAGGCTTCACTGGGTACGAATGCCGGTAGGGAATCCGCCGAACGAGCCGAGTTGGTTGTCAAACAGCACAATTCTGCCCTGGAGCTCGCACTGAAAGAAGAAGGACCCTTGTCCATCGAGTTGTTGGAACAATGGCACAAGGAGCTTCTCAGAGGACTTCATCCAGAAGGCCGGTACAATCCGAACCCGAAAAGTTCGATGCGGACACACCGTTTTCTGCCCTCCGAAAAGGATACGAAAAGAATTAGGTAAGTTCTGTTCTGTACATATTCATGACACTCTCTTCTGCTTACAATAAAACCACGCTAACCTTCTCTTCTCCTACCATCTTGCATTGAAGAGCTTTATTGTGACGGTCTGAAATCACTAGGAATTGCGTTTGGATATGGCAAACAATGCCCTTCACGCAGTATTGTTTGCAGCAGTAGCGATGTTCGGCATCGTCGACATTCACCCATTCGTTGATGGAAATGGACGTCTGTCCCGTATTGTCGCGAACTATGCGTTGAAACAATTGCCTTTTCCTATCAACTTGTTTGCAACGCCCTGGTCAACGCAACGAATATGTCGTGGCGATAGAACGCACGCGCCATGTTTTGTCCTTGAATTGTGCCTACGGAGACGTATCTCGGGATGATTTGATACAAGTCCTTAAAACTACGAGTGTATTTGGTTCTCTGGTACAACTATTGATGGATCGTGTGGCAAGAGCGACGACTGCACTTACTGCTATCTGGGATGAAAAATCAGGTCTTGCGGCGGAAGCTGCCGAGGCAAAAGCGGCACGCAGGGTTCGAGAAAGAGCTGCCAGAGGAACATGTATGATTTGTCTCGACGAAAAGCCAAACATAGCGACTCTTTGTTGTGGAAATGCAATTCATTTGAATTGCTGCGCTGAGTGGTTGAGTGGGAATAACAAATGTCCAATCTGCAGACATGAAATGCCATCTATCAGCAGGCGCGTTGTTAGAGCGATGGAGGAGCCCGAGGAACGATGGGAAGAAGAAGACGATAACAGCTTTACGGATTTGCTTCAAAGGCGGCATCCCGAGGTCTTTTCACGAGACTACCATAATTTTGTTGATAGGTTCTGGAATGAAATTCGAAACAGCAGAGGTCGCAGCAATAACAGCGCTCGTCAACCGAATCCATTGATTCGCTTCAGTAGGTTCGAGTCCGACGAAAGTGACAATGACGATGAATTTCAGCATACTACGACGACAACATCGGACGAAGGCGAAGATGTAGGTGAACCCATACCAGCGAACGCGAATGGACAAAACAACGCCCAAGCTAACCGCGAGGAAAGAACGACGGGGAGGTCAGCCAACAATGAGTCAGGGTCCGATGAAGAAGATGGGGAACACGGTGATACCACAACAACTTTTGAAGGAGAATTTGAAGAGAGCGACGTTTCTCATTCGAATACCACACTGTTGTATGGAAGTGGTGACGAACACGATACCACGTTTTATAGTGATGCATCCTCGCACGAGCCACGACGTCAAAACTCTTTATGTTGTGCGGCTGCACGATGTCGTAATCACCCAGCAAGTGACTGCGTAAACAGTCTTTGTGGCAGGTGCTGCATCCTGATTGGCAATTACCACTGTCCACGACATAATTCTTGAATTAGACGACTCGAACAACTAATGACAGGTATAGATATCCAAATTTTGACTCATCTCTAGTTTATTCATTAAGTAGCATGGAATCTATTTTCAAATACTTCTGTCCAGGACATGAAAGGAGATGTTGCTTTCAATATGACAGATTCATTGTCGGGTCAATTTTGATGTAAAAATGGCGCTTTAGGAACTGTTCCCTGCCTAGCCATTTATGAACAGGTTGATCTACCCCGTAAGTATTTCAACACGCTCTAAAGTTTGCTTGGTAGCTGGCACCCGTAGGCGAAAAGAAGGAGGCACCAAGATATTATTTACATTTCCGGTTTTTCAGGATTGATTTTTCCCTTACAAGTCTTTTGACCGAAATGCATCGTGATTTACGTCCACCTTGACCTCCCGGAAAATGGGAATGGCCGCATCCGCGATGGGAATTCGCATGAATTTGTTGCAGAATTGAATGGATGAACATCGTCAGCAAAAGCAGGGTCACGTTGGGCGACCTCATGAACGTCCGCAATACCTTCATCGTTCCCTCGGTCAACTTCGCCACCATTATAAATTTCACGTTGAACATTTCCGAGTAGTTCTGGATCCAAAAAAGATACTCGAATGGTGCAAACTCTACATTGATGGAAGACACTTCGGTCGATGTTTCGGGTGAAATTGGTTCGTTCTCTCGGTAGTGAAGATTTTCGCCTTCAGCTGAGCTTCCAGACGAGCTATCATCGTTCAGCACGCCATATGCACGGTCAGTATTGTCGTTATAAGCTGTTGATTGCGAATCACTGACAATGTCAACATCGTCATTTCTTGCCAATTCAAAGTTAGACGAGTAATTCGTTAGGCTTCTTCGCGACTCATTTGTATGAAAAGAGTACCTGTCGAAGTCGTCGTCAGTATCCGATTGATAACTGTTGGTATTGTTGGCTTCCTCGTTATCACTATCAAGAACATGCTCCTCTTCTTCGTCGCTGCTGGCGTCATCGTCACCACTATCAATAACGAGCTCCTCTTCTTCGTCACTGGTAACATAGTTCGGGCGATTTGGGCTTTCGAATGGGATAGGTGTATCACTTCTAGTTGGCAAAAGACTTCTGATACTGCGCGTACTCTCGTCGTCGATAGTGGTAACACTTGGGAAATCGTTTACGCCGTAGTCGAGACCGCTGTAAAAGTAAGCAGACCTTTCACTAGAAGACGACGAAGAAGAACTCGACGAATCATACGATGTTGAACTCGAACTCGACGAAGAATGAAACAAGAAGTCATCGGAAGTAAATCCTCTCACTGAAACTTGCTCTCGTCCATATACGACCCTTCGATCGTCTACTCGTTCGACTGTGTCTTCGCTCACAGAAAGACACGGCAGATCCGACCGGCACTGAGGACATGACGATTTTTTCTTCAGCCATTCTGCAAGACAGTTCAAATGTATCGGCTTTCCGCAACACAATGTTGCAATATTTGGTTTATCCTCAAAGCATATAATGCATGTTCCCTCCGCTGCCTTTTCTCGAGCTAATCGAACCAATCGAGCATCGGTTTCCTCCGATGCCATAAGTGACTTTTTCTCCACCAGCATGCAGAGATTGATGGTCGCTCGGGATAGACGATTTATGAGGTAGGCAACGAGAGGAACAAGGCCACCTGTTGACCGCAACACCATTGCCGTTTCGGATTCCTCAACGCATCCTTGAGGCACGAGAAACAAATTTTGTTTCGTCCGTTGAATTGCGGAAAGAAAGGCCAGTTTTTCCTCTCGATCAGAATAGAGAGTCACACAGAAGGGTAAGCCTGCCCGTCGAAGGGTCCAGTTCAGAACAATTCTTGCGAGCCTCTGATTTCCAACTTGGAATGGAACTAGATCTAATACACCCAACATTGCGGCAGCGGCGAAACTTGCAATACGCTTAGGATTAGTTGGCTCTTCCCTAATGTATGGTAACCAGCGGTTTTCCAAGGTGTCGCACAATTCTCCAACTTGTTTCGATATAGGTTCTGATCGAAAGCTTCCAGCTTCTTGTTCTAAGCCATCACCCAAAAGCCAAGCATGCCAACGCAAAAGCAGTTCTGAAGAAAATTCCTCGTCTTTACATTGGAGAGCGTACTCCAGAGTCTCGGTGTGTTGCAACCTACTTTGTTCTTCGCGGCTTGATGGTTTGGTGTCCGAAGTCTTTTCCGCGCTGACAAAGTCATCAGCATCGAATTCATCTATCATATCCGACAGTGACATGAATTGTTCTTCTTTCTGCATTTGGTCGAATTCTTTGATCGCAGAAGTATAGTTTTGAAAGTACTTGAGAGAACCTAGCATGAGAGAAAATGACGAATTTGACACCAAAGATGCGTTCTCTTTTCTCTTTTTTAGTGCCATGATAGCTGCGTGTTGTTCAAGAAAGTTTGATACTTCGAGGATATCACCTGGATCCAAATGTTGAAAATGGCATTGTCGCCCCGCTTTTTCACCCACATTTTCATGAACAAAATCATCCATTTTCAATCTGGTTGATGATATCAAACTCGCAAGTCTTCCTCGATTTTGGAATGTGCCTTTTGGAAATTGACATTCCTCTGTTATCGAGAATCCCTCGTCATTTCCCTTTATCTGCCACTTGTCATCAATCGTAATGACCCTATCATTAGTCGGCTGGATGTCAGATCGCTTTTCGTAAAGTACTTCATAGTGAGTTATGAAAACAGAGGGAGAATGTTTGGTTTCTCTTTTTGACAAATTGCTCCCCGCCGGTGAATTTTCCTCGTCCTCCTCTCTGGAATCTTTGTCGCTCTTGAACGAGGACGATGTCCCCACTATAAATCCTGACAATGAGATGATGCATTCAGACACTTTTTCTAGCTGGCCCTCTTTTGTTTGCAAGATGGTCCCCGAGCAACTCATCGTTCCATCTGTTATTGTTGTATCGAACATGATTGGATTTTTCTTCTTTTTGTGATCGCTGTCGCCATCATTCTTGCGGACTTTTGGACGTCTCATATTGCAAAGACGAACGACAAAAGGTCCAGCGGCTGTTGCTCCGGTGGAGTGGACTAAATCATTCACATCATCATTCATTGAGGCCTTGGTTGTGACTGCACCATGAACCATGCTTTGAAGAGCGTTGGAGGTCAGCGCGATTTTGAAAAATTTGTCCTTGTCACCCGTGTCCTTTCTACAACTTCTTACTTTCCGTTTGTCACCCTTGGATGACGGAGAATCGGGCTTTGTTGATTTCCTCCTGAACTTGGATCGCGGTGATGTGGGAATTTCATCTTTTCCACCTTCGCCGTCTACAATATTGAGAACGGACGAAGATGCAGGAGGCGTCCAAAGCGCTCTTTCTGCCCGAAAAAACGTCATTTGATGTCTGTATTCTTCCAAATGATAGTGGTGGATGGAACAAGTCGCGGTTGTGTTGCCCTTGGTGTTGATGAAGGAGCAACAGCTTGCTTCTTTCCTTTACTCGACTTTTTAGGTTTTGACGTGTTCCCAATTGTGGCTTGCAAAAATATCCAGAATTTAACTTTTGACCACGGTTCTATTCTAACTGAAAAATAACCCTCAGCATTCGCAATCGAGCTTGAACAGAGTCTCGGATTTCGTTTTGTACAATAACGTTATGATACTGATGCTTTCCGATTCGTTCATTGACATGTTCCTTTCACGATTCCACAAGCTCTCAAGTGCTAACAAAAACGCTCGTTGTTGCCTTGCGTCCTCCGATCGATTGTTGTACCGAGATGAGGGAAATGTTGTCCAGTCCAATAGCTACCGGATTACTAGCTCGTTCGTCGGAGTGATCTCGATCACACCGTCACGTTTCAAATAGTTTCTACCAAAAAAGAACAGAAAGGATGTAAAGGAAGTTCAAAAATCGTAATTTTTTTCCCTCGTCGCGGAATCTAGCGATAAAAGCCCGTCTTGAGATTCTTTTCGATGATGACTTCCACGACTTTCCTGGTAATGATTCCCACGTTCGTTCCAGAACTATTGTACGTAGACGTAGTGATATTTTCAAAATCAATACATATCGTACGAAGCGATGTTGGTAGCGGATTGTCCGTGCGCAAAATGTCTTGACAGGAACGATAATTAGAATTTATGAAAAAACAGGGTTCGTCGAACTTTCTTACACACAACACCGTCAAACACTCACGCTACGAATATGACGTAAGATAGATAGGTAGTGTAGAGATTGTGGAGGCAGTTTTTGTTCCGTGCACCTATTTTTTTAGTCGCACGAGTCTATCCGCATGTAACCGTTCCAAACAACGCCTATTTTTCCACGACAAAGCAATGCACAAAAAGGGTCAGAATATTATTTCTCAAAGTGACCGTTTTATACTTTTTTCACTTCCGAACATTGAAATCGTCAAGAGTTGATCGAGTGGATAGCTGGGAACAACAAAAGGAAAGAAAATTAACTGAAAAATACCAATCGGCGAAAGGGAAAACGAAACAATGGCACAGCAACTACCACCGCAGCAAATGAACGCGGGACTCGGAGGCCCCCAATGGGCCAATCCAAGCGGTGTCCCCGTGCAGCAACAAACACAGCAAAACATTAATTCCACGATAGGAGGAGCCGCTGCCAACCAGCACGAGAGCGAATTCTTTGCGCCCGTCTCTACCTTGGACGAACCCATAAGGGAAACAATCATGCGGGATGTCCGTTCGGTGGGAAGCAAACTGAAAGTGGTTCTTTTGCCCATGGAACGATCGGTATGTTTTTGTTCGTCGATGAGAGGAAGCGCAGTAATGCACTCAAAAAGGACCGAAAAGGGTTTGACCCAATGTTCTTGTTGCTATGATTTCCTGTAATCTTTGTTTGTCACCAACTCATATATTTTTTGTTGCTTCTTTGGTGTTGTTTGAATCTTATATTCCATTTCTATTCAATCATGAATCCGTTTCAGCTTCCGTATGGTGGATATTCGGGAGTTTCTCAGTCGGAAACCATCGACCTGACCGAGCGTGACAAGCAAATCATTGAAAGTCTTCGAGACTGGGACTTATGGGGGCCTCTGGTGGTGTGTTTGGCTCTGGCTGTTTTGTTGTCCCTCAAGGCACCGGTGGGACAGGCCAGCTTGGTCTTTGCCGCCGTCTTTTGCGCTATTTGGTTCGGATCCGCCGTCGTCACGGTCAATGCCCAGCTCTTGGGTGGGACCATTTCGTTTTTCCAATCCGTCTGCGTGCTGGGGTATTGCGTCTTTCCCATGACTTTGGCGGCCGTGGTCGTCGATCTGTTCAAAATGCTGAATCTCGGAGCCTTTTCGACTCTGGTCGAGTTGGCGGTATTGTTCGTCGCATTCTTGTGGGCGACGAGAGCATCTGCCATCTTTATCGGTCAATACATTGTTCCATCGAGACGAATCCTGGCGGTCTTTCCGGTCCTTTTCTTTTACACATTTTTGGCGTGGATGGTTTTGTTGTTTTGAGGGGCTTATCGAAAGAACATTGATGAAGAAGTAATGTTTGTTGTCCATATAAGCCATCAAATAATACCGTTATTAAGATGAAAGCTGTTACGTTACGTTTATTTTAAATTATGTGCAAGGTGTTCGATACATTCATAGCAAATGCTTGTTTCCCACCAGCATCAAGAAAGTTGTACAGTACTGCTGGAAGTCCTACCGAACGAAATTTGTTACCGCTCCAGAAATGCTACCACTCTATCGCCCCTTCCAGTGAAGTCTTTCTTCTTTTTGTCATAAGCACTCCTTCTAGAATGTCTTCATCCTCCCTCCTTTGTCATTTCAAAGAAAGCAATGTAGATGGTGAGATTCCTTTTCGATTTTGTCTTCATTTCTGCAGACGTGTGAATTACACGCCCAATTTTACGTTACTTTTTTGCCGTCTTCCTGTCTCGTCATGCTTTCAGTCGTGCACGAATACTTCGACTCCGCAAGCAGACGCTCCATGACTTTTTCTCTGCCAATCGTTTTGAGAACGGTATTTATCATTTTTAAGCAGAAGGCTTTCTGTGTGGCAGAACCGAGAACCGCTAAAAGATTTCGTCGATCAAAATCCATCACATCATGATTGAAAGCAAGCATTGACATCAAAAGTTGTCACCGGATCACTATTTGTCCAAAGACACAAATACAAGAGAAGACGGCAACTCTTAATTCTCTTTTTGAGATATTATTGAATTGTCGCCACACCGGATATCTTCTCTCGATTCACACAAATCAAGTCAATCCAATCAATACAATGTCTGAAAGCAGCGAGAAGCCATTGGCGACCTTGAACGAGGATGCAAAGTCTTGGGTAGGCCAGTCACTGGTATCGGTCTCACAAATCACACCCAAGGGTTTTGACTTTCTCGTCAAGGTCGCTCAGCAAATGAGAGATATCGTTCGGTCGGAGGGAGGGGACGACCGACTCAAACACAAAGTACTCGCCACCGTCTTTTACGAGGCTTCCACACGTACTTCCTGCAGTTTTCAAGCCGCCATGATGAGATTGGGCGGGAAATTTCTCCACGTCGATGGCCAAGGAAATTCGAGTGCCGCCAAGAAAAAGGAGACACTGTCCGATACCATTCGGTGTATAGAGTGCTATGCGGATGCCATCGTTCTGCGACACCCCGTGATGGGTTCCGTTCCAAAAGTGGTGCAGGCAACGACCAAGCCCGTCCTCAATGCTGGCGACGGGATCGGGGAGCACCCGACCCAGGCGCTCTTGGATTCCTTCACCATTTGGGATGAACTCAAGGCGGATCCAAAGATTGTTGTTCTCCTCGGAGATCTGAAACACGGGAGAACGGTTCACTCCTTGGCAAAATTACTATCACAGTTGCGACCAAATTCCGATTTGATTTTGAGATTTTGCTCCCCGGCTAGTTTATCGGTACCGGAATATATTATCGAATATTGCAAAGGCAATGGTGTGACCACCGAAGTCTGCGACGATCTCACAGAAGCCTGCAAGGGAGCACAGGTCTTGTATGTGACACGGATTCAGAAAGAACGCTTTGAAACAGAGGAGGCATACGAAAGTGTCAAGGGTTCCTATGTGGTTGACAAGGAATTCATGGCCTCGGCACCAGAAGACATGATCGTCTTGCACCCATTGCCAAGAGTGGATGAAATTGCGACAGACGTAGATTCTGATCCAAGGGCAGCATATTTCAGACAAATGGAGAATGGCATGTTTGTCCGAATGGCATTATTGGCTTTGGTGATGGGAAAAGCTACTCCTTGAGGTTTGAGTGGCACATAGTATTAAGTAACTATGAAATCGATGGTTGTCACCAAACAATTATGAAAGCATACGGAACTTATGGAAAGAAGGAAGTGCAGTCGGAATCGAAGATCAATCGATGTCTGGGATATTATTTGAAAGTTTAGGTACATTAAATAGGCATTTTATTATGAGCTTAGACCTTCTACTCTGCTCGACGATCACTAGAGTTGTCTGATAGTCCAAAGAATATAAATTCTTTGTAATGATGTACTGTCTAGCTTTGATACAACATTATTATCATCTACTTTCCGAACAAATTCTGTACTGGAAAACTCGGGGATCCCCGGAAATAGACTACAGAGAGAGCTTAATTTTATCGAGTTTTTGACCAATACCGTGCGGGCGGCCAGACGAAATTGTCTTGACCACACAACAAAAAGAGCGCGATTTTAGAATGAAAAAAAAATTGAAGAGGATGAACAAAATCCGCCAACGTGAACGAGAACAATTGCAATTGCTCATTTGATTTTCATCGACACAGCGTTTTCTCACAAATAGAAAACAATACGACCAGAACCAAATCATACACCACCTTTATTATTAATTCAGACATGATGGACTACGAACAAGCAGGAACCGAGCAGCTACCGCACATGGAACTTTCCGCTGCATCTACGACGATAGATGCTTCGGTCGTCCAATCGCGGATTCGACAATCAGCGTCCATTCAGAAAGAAATTGCAATGGAAGATGGCGACCAACCCGTCTTCCCAAAACTTTCTGCGGCACAGGCCTCTGGAAATAAGATTGAATACCGTCGCGTGAGATGTCCTCCGCACCGATATACTCCCCTGCGTGAGCACTGGGAGCAGATCTTGACCCCCCTTGTGGAATATCTCAAATTGCAGGTAAGCGCGCAACGAACTTTGATAGCAATGAAAGAACGAAAACATTTGCAAAGGAAGAAATGACCCGCATACGGAATGTCCCTCGTGTTGTTCTTGGAATTAAACCCTCCGGGAAGCCTCGTCGGTATCAGGAACGTTATGGGGCGGCCTATGGTCGTAGTCTGATGCAGAAAAAGTGGAAGAAAATCATTCTTTTTAATGTTCCAAATAATTTCTAACAACATCTATGTTATTATCGTCATTACAGGTTAGATTCAACACGAAAACTCGTTCCGTGGAAATGAAAACTTCTCCTCATACTCTCGACGTGGGGGCACTGCAAAAGGGAGCCGATTTTGTCAGTGCTTTCATGATGGGATTCGAAGTCCAAGATGCCGTAGCCTTGCTTCGATTGGATGACTTGTATGTGGAAAGCTTCAATGTGACAGATGTTAAGATACTGAGGGGAGATCACTTGTCTCGTGCCGTTGGACGAGTTGCGGGTCAGGATGGTAAAACCAGATTTGCTATCGAAAACGCTACACGGACTCGAATCGTGGTTGCCGACCAAAGAATCCACATGCTTGGAAGTTATGCTAACTTGCGAGTCGCAAGAAATGCTATTTGCGATTTGATTCTTGGAGCACCGCCAGGAAAGGTTTACAACAATATGCGCAACGTAGCAAAACGCATGGCCGAACGATACTAAGGCCTCGGAACTCTCACGCTTTTCGAGGCAAATATTTGCCTCGAGTAAGATTGTTGCAATGGCATTACGCACTTTCATAGATAGTTGAAAGTCATGCCAAATATGAGTTAGGATAAGAATAATTGTATATTTCCATGAGATCTACCCAAATAGAATGGTAGCCGCACCTTTCCTATGTTTTGTTGAAACACTGAGATTGTAATTGTTCATGTCACTGGCAGCAAATTTTTAAACTCTAACAATATTATCAGTATTTTTCTTCTAAGATATCATCGTCTGGTGTCCGATCATGGAACGGCGTGGATTGATTGAATTGGTACAGGCATAAGCATCCAAACTAAATATTTCATTGATAGTACTAGTACTGAATAGCGAGGAGATCCTTTCCGGCTCGTCGTATGGATTGCTTAGAGTGCCACCGCTACCATTGCCGGACGAATCAGAGCTTCACCCATGATGAATCCCTTTTGAAATTCCTGGCAGACATAACCCTCTTCGTATTCTGTTCCGGGCATTTGCATAACGGCCTGGTGCAATTCATAGTCAAACTCTTGTCCAACGGTTTCCACCTCCGTGACTCCCATTTTTTGGAATTGATCCAAAATATCTTGGTACGCCTGCTTGTATTCGGCCTCGATCTGTTTTTCTTCGTCCGTCTCCGCAACAATGACTCCCGATGCTCGATCAAAGTTGTCCAATAGATCCAAGACTCCCTTGACAACTCGTACTTTGGCATCCGAGTCGCCCTCTTGGTTCTGTTCGGTCATTCGTTGTTGAATATTTTGGTACTGAGTTGTGTAAAAGAAAGAGGTTGATGTGCGTGTGCAATTTCATGACAGAGGTGCAAAGAAAACAACAATCCAACGTCAGTACAAATGCACCTATATCTCAAATTGGACAGAAAGTGGCCATCAAGTATGCCAATCCAAATCTCATCCATACCAATGGAGTTCGATTTACCACGACAATTCAATTCTATTTCCCGGTTTACTTTCTAGCAGAACTTACCTCTCTTTGCAAAGCTTCGAGCTGGGGTCCCCATTCTTCCTTGGCCACTTCCTTTCGTTCGGTGGCAGCCGCCAAATCTTCGTCCGCGGTGGCAATATCGCTCTCGAGAACTTCCAGCTTGCGTTTCAGAAATGCGGGAGAGTTGAGAATGTCGTTGGGGTCGGCCGGAGCATCCCCGGATTCTTCGGTTTGTTCCTCGGCGGTCTCCTCTTCCGCAAAGAGGCAGGTGGGTGATCGATCGGTGGAAACGGCAATGGCCAAGCTCGTCGTTCTGTGGACGGTTGTAAAGGCATCGGCAGCGCTTAAAAGGGAGAGGAGCGCCAGGAGGGAGGAACTTCGGAACATCATTGTGAAATATAAGTTTTGATTGTCGAATAGAGAATATCCTTTGTAAAATATAGGAATTGGGTGCTGTTGATATTGTCGTTTTGAATGTGTGAGAATGCTTTCCATTCAAAACCGTTCACAGTCGTTATACAGTAGACGCCACCAACAAACTTGGATGATGATGGAATTGAAGAACAACGTGCGACACCGTCTTTCTCTGCACGAAGGGTGGACGTTGCTCTCTCAGCCGACGGATTTCGAAAGAGATTTTTTTAAGATTTTGAAAGGACGATCACGCATTTCCACGTTTTACATTTGGGGGGGAATTCAAAAATCGAGTCAAAGTAGTCAACCGAGTCAAGTCGCGTGCGAGCCCATTTCAAACTTATGAAACGTGAAACTCAAAAAAGTCGAAGTTCCAAAAAAGCAACGAATTTCTTCATGTCTGTCGCTCATCTCTCCATTCTCGGTTTACCTTCATGTTTGACTCACATCCGAAACGAGGGCGGGTCGTTAACCAAGACTTGCTTTCGGTCCTCATTCGATCGCAATCCAACACCATTACAATTCTCTCATAAATTGCTCTGTCGCAACCCAAGAATCCACGCTGGATTCTGGATTGTGCGAGAATGTCTCGTCCGGCACGATCTTCTTCCCTCGATGGCTCTGTTTGCACTGTCTCTTCCGGATCCTCGGTCTCGTCCATCTCCACGATCCCTTCGATCGAAGTCTCAGAGAGTGGGGAAGAATCTTCTTCGTGGCAAAACCCACGATCGATCCCGTCGGAGGTGAACGTGGACGATGATAACACGAGTGGGGTCCCAGACGAAGAAGAAGAACATCCGACGTCCAAGGTCAGCGTCGACCGCGAGCGACAAGTTCTTTTGTTGTTTCTTTTGGCACAGGTCTGTGCTCTTCACGATCCGACGCCTCGAACTTTCACGTAAGTAAAATTTAGAATGGCAATCATAATTGTCGGCGATAGTATGTCCTTTGGTTCTTTCTTTCATGAGTTTCCTAATTTTCATTCCAACAATGGCCTGTTTGTGTTGTTACTTCTACTGTTTGGAAATTCAGTGTGCATGTTTTGGGACTTTTTGAGCAGGGAATACTCGATCGAGAAGCGATTCAGTTTCTGTTTGAATTGGGTTTCGTGCCGTCATCAACAGTTGATTCGAGAGCCTTTATGATCACAAACGGCCCCGCGAATCGAAGGGTTAGTAGTGCCGAGAGTTCCTCTTCCCGTGGTCCCACCAACACTAGAAATAAACCGAAGGACAATTTAGCTCTTGTGAGCGATGATAGAATGTCATCGGGTGTCTTTTTTGAGGACGATGAGGACGAGGACGATTCATTAATCGAAGTGCCCATGTCATCACGAATCAGCATAACACCTGAAATGGCGAACACGACAACAGAGCTAGCTATTGCTGGCCCCACTAATGTTTTGCACAATGCCAACAGTGCTGTGCCAGGTGTTACCACGCTTCACAGCAATCAGACCCTACGGTCATTAGAAGCGTCCGCAATAAGAGAAAGACTTTCGGAACACGATTCAAAGGATAAGAACAAAAAGAAAAAGTCGAAGCAAACCGCCAATGGCGAACCAACTTCCCCCGTTGCAGACAGTCAACCAAAGTCGTGGGACGTGGCAAATTTTCCGCTCTCAATGAGTCGTTATCAACGAGAATTCAAAGAAATTGGCCCGCTGGCTTCCGGATCCTTTGGTTCCGTCTTTCGAGCCCGACGAGAACTAGACGGATACGAATACGCCGTCAAAAAGATCACCTTTGACGAAATGGGATATTCCAACGAAAGCATCGAACAGGTTATCCGAGAAGTCCAATGCCTCGCAGCCGTCAATGACCATCCAAACGTAGTTCGATACTATACGAGCTGGTGGGAACCGACGTGGATGACCGGAAGCATCACCAACAAAAAACAAAAATACATTGAAAATGGCGGCCGCTCTATGAAAAAGGCATCTAAGAAACGATTTCTCCAAATTGAAAATGGTCAAGCAAACGATAAATCGGAATGGTCTGCGGAATCTTCTTCATCCTCGTCGTCATCATATTCGACGGACAGTGACGAGGATGATTATTATTCGCTGGATGGTGGCACCAGGTCTGTGGAAGAAAGTTGGGAAACCTACCGTAGCCACAGTGTTGAGCCATGGAACGAGGTATATGACGATTCGTATATGACCAAGACGGAATCGAGGCGCAGGAGACGTTCGGGTCGGCAGTCGAAGAAGAATGGTTCAACTGCGACACCGTATCAGTACCAAATCAGTCTCTACATTCAGATGCAGCTTTGTCATCCTGCGAATCTCCAGGACTGGATCAGAGAACGGAACAAACAGATTCCCGAAACCGATCACGAAACACGCATCGGTCCGGCTGTGGAAATTTTCCAACAGATTTGTAGCGGCCTGGCCCACATTCACAATTCAAACGTGGTGCATCGCGATCTCAAGCCCGCCAACATTTTCGTCAGTAGTGACGGCAAGGTGATCAAAATCGGAGATTTTGGACTGAGCAAGAAACTCCGCGATCTTGTCAACGAACGGCAAACTAAATTTAAGACCAAAGCACCATCGTCGCCGCAACAGCGCCGTCCGTCGGATCAGGGGATATCCTATGCAATTACTCCTATGCGCACCTCTGTGCAAGCACTAGTCCAACGCAACAAGGTGGGCAATAATTTGACATCTGGGGTTGGAACGGCATCGTACGCAGCTCCGGAGCAGGTGCAGTCCAAAACGTATGGGACGGCAGTTGACATTTTCAGTCTTGGCTTGATCTTCTTGGAATTGGTTTCCTGCTTCGAGACGGAGCACGAGCGTTTGCACAATTTACAACAGTGCCGCTACCAGCGTCTCCCCAACTGGATTGACGAACATTATCCGGAAATTTCTCAGACCATCCTGTCGTGCACGAGTCCGAAAGCGTGCGACAGACCTTCCGCTAGTGAATTAGTGGAAGTCGCAAAACTTAAATCTCCTAGACACCAAACGGAGGTGCACAAGCTCAAACGACAGTTGGCCGAGAAGAACAAGGTGATTGCCGAGCAAAATGAGACTATAGAGAACATACGCTTGGAAGTTGAAAAATTACGAGGATTGCTTCTTCAAATGAAGACAGAAACATCTTCGAGTCAGAATGGCAAAGAACCGTCTTCTCAGAAGAACCAAAGAGAAGACATTGTCGTTACAGACGTCTTGTCTTATGACGATGATATTGAGTAGAGCGTCCCAAAAACGCACTCTCACAGAAACTTGTAGCAACTAGCTTTCTTTAAAAGTCATACTCTAGTGTAGCATTATTTCTTCTTCTATGAATTTATCTTATTGGTATCATCTATTTATTGTTTTGTTTTCTTCGAAGACTTCTTTTTCTTCTTGTCTTTTGAACCGGATGAATCATCGTCCTTCTTCTTTTTCTTTTTATCCTTTTTGTCTTTCTTTTCCTTTTTATCCTTTTTCGTCTTCTTCTTTGTGCTTTCCGAGGACTCTACTGCTGCTGCTGCTGCACGAGCATGTGCCAAGCCTACATTATCAGGCTCAACTTCCTCGAAATTGACTTCGTAGTTTTTGTTCGCCTGTTCTTTCTTTGACTCTTTCAGCGCTGATTCAATAGCTGATCTTTTTGCCTCGGCACCTTCCATGTCCACCAAATCAAGCAGGTCGTCGTCTCCAAGTTCCAAATCGAGTTTGAGGCAAATATGGCCCGGAGATTGGAGCTGTATGGGCTCGGAAGGGATCACAATAGCATTTGCTCTTGCTTGCAAGAGTGCCAATTCGTCGTCATCATTCCTTTCCGACTCATCGTCGTTTGTAACCTTATACGTGGGCTTCTTGAGTTGTTTCCTGGCCTCTTTTTCGGTTGCTTCAAGCTCTTCGAGCTTGGATTGCATGTCATTGAGTTCGTCCTCCATTTTCTGCGTTTTTTCTTGTACCTTCTTTTCTTCCTTCTCTAGCTTTTGTCGATGCTTCTTTGCTTTTTTCTCTTCACTTTTCTTCGTTTTCTTGGCGTTTTGTTCAATCTCTTGCATTCTCTCTTCGATTTTGACTTTTGCTGCCGCTAAAGCTTCCGCTTTCTTCTTCTCCTGAGCTTTCACCTTGTTCTTCTTGACCATTTCCATGGCAGCTTTTCGGGCCTCGACTGCTTCATCGGCATATTTTTCACGTCGCTCCTTGTCTTCAAGGATTTTATCCAGTTTTTGTTGTTCAAGCAACAGTCTTTCTTCCCTTTCCTTAGCTGCCTTTGCAGCTTGCTCCTCTCTTTCCCGAGTCCTCTGCGCCTCTACAGCAAGTTGTTCTTCGATTTCTTTCTGTCTCTTCTTCGCCTGCTTTTGCAGTTCTTTCATTTTCTTTTGCGCTTTCTTCTTTGCGTCTGCACGAGAAAAACAAGATAAAGTTGAACAAGTTAGGACACAATATAGCGTCTCGATGAACATTGGATTGTTTGCCTGTAAACTTACTTTCTAGATACTTCTCCTCCGCCTCCTGTCCTTTCAGTTCTCTTAGCATGCGAGCAATTTCTTCCTTCTCGGCTTCCTCTTGAGCCTCTTTTTCTAAACGCTTCTTTTCTTCTATTTGTCTCTCCTTTGCTTTATGTTGTTCGGCACGTTGAGCTTCTAGCTCCATTTCTTTTTCAAGCTCGAGTTGAGCTTTTCGTTCTTTCTCTTCCTTTTCTTTCATCAACTCTTGCTCCCGAGCTTTCAACTTTTCGTCTGCCTTTTTCTTCAGATCCTCTATTCGCTTTTCTCTGGATAGTCTGGCCTCCTCTGCTTTTCGAGCTTCTTTTTCTTTCATACGTGCTTCTGCCTTCAAGGCATCCTGGATTTTCTTTTCGCGTTTAGCCTTGGCCTTTTGTTCCTTCTTCTCTTGTTTGAGGCGCTCCTTTTCTTCCTCCGCCTGTCTTTCAAGCATCAGTCGCTCTTTTTCGGCTTCTTTTGCAGCCTCCTTTTCCATTCGCAAGCGTTCTTTCTCTTTCATTTCTTCTTCTAATTGGGCAGTTTTTTTCGCGAGTCTCTCTTGTATTTCCTTTGCTTTTGCCTCAATTCTTGCTTTCGCCTCGGCCATTTTCTTTTCTTCCTCTTCTTTTTTTGACATTTGTGCCTTCAGGGCTCGGGCTTCTTCGAGATCTAATTTTCGCTTTCGTTCTTTTGAGAGACGTTCAATTTCTTGTTGCTGCTCTTCCAGTTCGCGATCTACTGCTTCTTGGTGTGCCTGTATTTTTTGTTGTTCTTCGGCTAACTGCTGTGCTCTTTTCTCTTCTTCGGCCTCGGCTTTAGCCTCGATTTCTCTTTGCAATTCCGCTTGTTTTTGTAGAGACTGCTGTTCGAGCTCCTTCTTCCTCTTCTCGATCTTGGCTTTTACGTCGGCCATGGTCCTGCTTTGGATCTCCTTTGCAGGCGCATCTTTTCCGAGTTCGATTTCTGCTGAATTGATAATGATCATGTTTGTTGCTGTCTGAACAAAATGGAGTTGTATTTTGCTTTGAAGTTGTTCGTTCTTCGATTTATAAAATTATGATGGATCGGTGGTAACTCGTTGACAACTCAATTGCTGGATCTTCGTCGAGAGGTTCTCCTTTGTTGGGTATATTTGACATTTGTTGTTCCATCGAAGGATTCTCTGGTAGTCTCACCTTCCTGAAGTGTTCTAACGAGATTTTCAAGTTTAGATCGTGAAAAGTGGCGATTAAAAGGGCCATTCACAACATGAACACTCGGCAAAAAACAAAAAGAAGAAGTGATTCGCACACCTGTGCGGTCTTCAACAGGTGAGCCGTTGAACTAACGGATGGATGGCGCAATTCATTATCACAGCTCGACTAAAATTGCGCTTAAGAAAGTGATATCGGCAATAATGAAATTTGAACATCAAACTTGAAGGACCTAGTCATAATTAATCGATTTCAAACCTTGAAACATACCCATAGAGAATTCACTACCATAAGAGTTTCAAAAAAGAATTCTTACAAAATCGCCCACCATGAGAAAAGACCTTCCAATTTTTGTCACTACTTCAGTCCTCCTCGACCCGAGATTTTCAAAAATCATTCACGGGTTAAAACTTTTGCAGATCCATTCGTGCGGGAATGAAAACTGTTTCTAACGCTATCGATTTAGGCGGAGTTTCGGGCCGACTGATGTAGCCAGTAAGCTCGCGAGAGAATCTAGCTTTCATGTGTCCGTAGAAACTGTACTATCATTGGTGTTAAGATAATGTCACGCGCACGACTAGCACGCATAACAGCCTCCAACAAGAACAACGGATGTTTGTAACCGTCTCTACGTTGTATCAAAAGCCTACGGCGCTCGTCGTTCCCGTGCGCTTACCAAACCATACATTCTTATCATCATCTTTAAAATCAATGCGTTAATAGCCTAACACGAACGAACTCTCTGTTGATTCGTAAGCAAAGACACTTTGAAAACTTTTCTGAAAGTGAAGATCTGTTGAATACTGCCTTTGCTGCTGTATTGATACCGAAATTGAAAAGAAGACTAAATCCAAGGGGACATCAAGTCAACAACAACAACAAATTAAATATGGCCTCGAATGCACAATACGACCAAGGGAGCGGAGCGCCGCGTCCCCTTCAAATGGGCGCCAAGGGTGCTTACATCGTTCGACTGCTAATGGTTGGTGATTCTTCCTGCGGAAAGACCTCTTTGGTTCTTCGATTTGACCAGAACGTCTTCTCAACGAAATTCGTCACGACAATTGGTGTCGATTACCGAGACAAGATGGTGAAGGTACGTCGTGCATTGTCTCTTTGACGGTTTTTCGAATATTCTTTTTTGTTTGTTTGATATTCGGAACACCAGATTCTGACCCAAACTCATATTCTTGCGACCGTTCCAAATTGAAAACGTGACGTGTGCTTCAAATACTATTGGACGAATAGATTGAAGGTGTGCCAATGCGTCTGCAACTTTGGGACACAGCTGGACAAGAAAGATTCCGATCATTGACTTCAAACTTTTTTGGCCGAGCAGATGGATTCGTCCTCACCTACGATATCTCGAACAGACCTTCCTTCGATCACGTCATTGGATGGATGAGAGATATTAAGACACGAGCGCCTCCGGATTGCGACATTGTCTTGTGCGGAAACAAGAGTGATTTGGATAATGACAGAGTTGTCACGTATGACGAAGGAAAGCAACTTGCAGAGGAATACGGAGTCGAATTCTTTGAAACATCGGCTCTTACTGGAATGAATGTGGAGAAAATGTTTTACGGTTTGTCCACTACTATCAAACGAAAACGCATCGATGAATTCGAAGGCAGCGGGGCACCCGCAGCGTCGGCAACAGAACCCGCAAACGGTGGAGAAAGCCAAAATGTCATTCTTGGCGGCCCTGAATCGACGGATAGTGCTCCAAAGGCGGGCTGCTGTTGAAGATCCTCAACGCGCCAACCATCATGATCGAATGCCTTTTTAGTTCCAAAAATTGATAGAAAATGGTTTCGAGCATGTTCCGAACAATTACATTTAACCATTGATGCATATATTGTTGTTTCCGAGGTGAACACATGAAGTTGTGTTGCTGACAGTGAACAATTTTATTTCGATTCCAAGCACGCTTTTCGCAGCCGTGAGCGAGAATAAAGCTTTACCTTTTGTTGTACATGTCTCCTGTATCGTTAAAATTGTTGTCATTTTCTAGCTAAAGTGTTTATCAGGACATCTAAGAAAAGGAAGATTGAGTATTTAGTCAATAATCCAAAAATTTTAACGAATAGATACACCAGGCTACGTAACTCTAAATTTCTCGTCGTAGCTTAGTTTAGCAATATCCTGCTTTTGCGAAAATGGCAATATTGTGGAATTTCTATTTACACCTTCTCGTCCTCGAATTGTCTAAAAATTTGTTTGAATTCGTGCAAATCAACTTGACCATCTTCGTTGACGTCGACGAATTTCATCAGTTGATGGATTTCAGACATGGGGAATTTGGGATCCATTCGATGCATAATTCTTCGAACGTCTTCCACATTCAAATAGCCAGAATTATCCTCGTCGGCGTTGTGGAAGGCGGCAACAATGTCATCGTCGCTGAGGCCACGATTTGTTTCCAACGAGAATTGTTTCACGGCCCGCTTGAAGAGACGTTTTCGGCACATGTTTCGAAGGGAATCGGCCGAGTCAGGACTCGACTGGATGACGGCCATGAAATCGTCTCCGCTCATCTCGTGGATATGGCATTGGTCGGTAATGCACCTCACTGTGGAGCTCCTTGGCTTCTCAAACAAAAGGGACGATTCTCCGAATGAATCGCCCGCCGCATACTTGTGCACCGGAATACCACCGTGCAAAACTTCGAGCTCTCCTCCTTTTGTATCGTCCACCCGATACATGGCCGTCCCCTTGTCACCCTCGTGATAGACAACGTCCCCCTTGTTCAGGGTGCGTGCTTTTAAACTCTGCTCGAAACGAAGAAGATTCTTGGCATACAACAATGAGCGGGCCCTCCATTTACGCTTCAGTTCATTCTTTGTATCCACAGACGACTTTGTATATCGGTCAAAGTCTGCTCTGTTGATCTCGATCACGTCCACCGGAGTGGCACACTTTGCCGTTGTGAAACGCTTCTTGTCTTCGTCCAACAAACTTCCTTCTCCGAAAAAGTCGCCATTTCTTAAAATGGCTACCAACTGCCCCTTCCTCGTTTGAACTTCAACCTTACCTGAACTCAAAAAGTACATGGATCGTCCTTCGTCGCCGGCATGAAAGATGTAGTGTCCTCGCTATGACGCAATTTTATTGGGTATAAAATATACAATTGAACAAATTGAAAGGTGAGACAATTTGAAATCTCACACTGAAAGACAGATTGACAGCAGACACGATCGAAAACTTACCGGAAAATGCTTGTGTTTCATCCCGGAGAAAAGATTAGAAAAGTTGGAAAGAGAGAGTTCCAAGTCTTGGTTTCCGACCTTCAGGAATTCGTTAGCATCGTGTGTCTTCAAAACTTCTCCGGTGTGTTCCGTTACGACTTTACCAATGTCCTCTCCCGTCACGTAACCTTTTCCATCTTCGTCAAAGACATCGAATACCGATTTCATAATGGACACCCCGCTGCTTCCATTTGGTGTCGCAGTGTTTCTGCGTTTCGCTTCGCTCATTGTTAACGTCGGGTGTCCTTGGTTGACAAGCACTGCAAAGACACTCGCTTCTAGTTTGTATCTTAGATCCTGGAACTTCGAAAGCCTCTTGTCGGAATCCTCGATCTTCGTTGTCGTTGCGGTTTCTCCTTGGACCCAAGGGTGATGTATTAATTCGTAAGCGGTGAGTCGTTTGGAAGGGTCTGGCTCCATTAATCGACGAATCAAATCCTTTGCCGAATCAGACAAGTGCCCTACATAGGCGTCGTCCATTGGGGGAAGGGGATTTGCCTGAATGGCTTGTGCTACTTCCTCGTCCGATCGGTCACAGTTGATATCAAAGGGGTGGAATCCCATTAACATGATGTACAAAATGATTCCGAGGGCCCATGTATCCACTGCCGGTGTCAAATCGTGCCCCTTAAAGCGCTCGGGAGGCCAATATCCTGTTGTTCCCGTCTCGATTACATCTGAGCTTTTACCGCCGTCGTCATCACTTTTTCCAACTGCTTCATCGAAATGACCTACCGGCTGTGTGATTGCACAGCCAAAGTCAATGAGTTTAATGGTACCACCTCGTCGTTTCCTGCTGCAAAGCATGAGATTTTCGGGTTTGATGTCACAGTGGATAACTCCAACTCCGTGCATAAAGGCAAGGGCCGAAGAAATCTCAAAAATCAAGCGTGCTGCGTCGGCCTCGGAATATGCTCCATCGTTCGAGAGATGGTCAAAAAGTTCGCCGCCCGTAATCAAATCCATTACCAAATAATAATGTTTGTAATCCTCGTACATATCTCTCAGACCAGAAATGTTGGGGTGGCCTCCATTGTCATAGATTCGGAAGCAAGGCATCGGTCTCCGAAAAGAAATCAGAAGAGTTTGTGTATCGTTTCGAAATTTTCTTGAGGGCAACCTTTTCTCCTGTCAGCGCCAATCTTGCCGGATGAACAGATCCATAGGCTCCCTCCCCTAATACCACATTCCAATCCACGTTGTACTTTTCATTCAGACCACGCCCCTTGATGGATCGCATCCTGCTGATCATGACGTTCCTGGGTTGGTGAAATTGTGAAGAAATCGGATTTTTTACGGCCTGTCGTCTTAGAGGTTCCATGTGACTGATAATACCATCTCTACTGAGAGCAAGATTGGATTTGAATTCGTCGAGGAAGATTTTGCAAGAGCTTTGGACGATCAAGTGTCAAATTTTCTGTCTCCTCATCATCGGTGTATTTACTAGAAAGTGGCGCACCAATTTTGGGATGCGTCAAAACTGTTGGAGATTCGGATGGGGTGGCTATTGTTCCTGTAACCGCTGATTGAGAATCTGGCACAATGGGAGCTACGAGTTTTTCTTCGCTTTCTAATCCGTTCTCTTGTTCCTGCAATTTCCTTCGGTGTTCTCGTTCGTAAGTCCCTCCCAGAAAAATTGCAATCGCCGCCATCGTCATCGTTGCAATCGTCGCAGTGTTCTTGTCGTCCTTGGCTCGTGAAGCATCTGTCACAGTGGTAGATAAGGGGCGAGCCGAGAACGTCGACGTTGGTGATGGCCTATGAAAATGAGGGTTCGGATTTCCAATTCTTCGTCTTCTTCCTGCCATTGATTCTGACATTATCCGTCTTTTCACTTTAAGTTGATACTGATGACGCTGTCGTGCCCGTTGCTGCCGTTGAATTGCAACGCAACTGCGACCTACGCCGCTCCGGCAAATGTTCTTGGTAGGAGCGAAGTTCATCACGTATCCTTGTCTCAAGATTCCTCTCCAACACGACGGTCAAGTCTAAATTCTGAAGTTTCGCCAAGTGATGTCAACACGTTTCTATCACTAGCTGATGAACGGCCTCGTCTTTATGGATGGCCTACGAGAATAGTTGTATCGTACAGAAAAGATTCTTTGGGCGAGTTCTCGAGTTGCCTTTTTCTCATCCAAATAATGTCTCTTTTTTCGGTCGGGTTCATGCCAATACTCGTGTTATTTATTGAATCACACCATGTTGTCTATCCGAACCCAATCCTGATGTTTTTTCACTGGAAGAAAATGTGCAAGGGTTCAGTGCCGAAGGCGACCTTCGTTCGCGGGTTTGTTCCAGCAGATTGTTGTGAATCTTCTTGGGCTTGGTAACCAATCCATCGTTCTTTCTTCTTCCGTGCAGATTCTGAGCCAATCGAATGAATCCAAATCGACGCCGCGATCAACGTGCCAGCATCCATTTTGTGGGAATGAATCATTCATTCACGAGTAAATTTGACTGGACTCGAAGCCATCAACCATGATGGGCTCTTTTTCCATCCGGTTGACAATGAATTCGATTCTTCTGCAACTCTTTACATTGCTACATCCACTTAGACCGGAAGTAACAACCAAAGAAGGCAGTAACCAATGACTGATCAGGGAGATAGCAGCGAGGAAAATAATACCACGGGCAGCCAAGGTGATGATGAAGGATCGGTTTCTTCTGTCTCGGATTCGTCGTCCTCCTCGTCCTCCTCGTCCTCGTCACTGCCGAGTCCTATCAAAGAGGAAATTCCGGTCCAAGGCGGTCGTGCTAAACGAAAAGTTGGAGAAACTTCTGTCAGCAGTCATGATGATTCCTGGAGATGGTTCGGATGGAACATCGTTTTCGCCGCCTCGGTTGTTTAATCCAAACGAGAAAGGAACCAAAAAGCAGAAACGATGCGACTACGAGTCGGATTCTCGTTCATACGAGGGCCTCGGCTTTGAATACAAGCGAAAACACCTGCCTACCACGGCTAGAAGAGACACGCTTCTTCCGGACAAGACTCGAATGATCGATTTCGATCACCAAGGGAACAAAAAATGGGGGAATCGTCTGCTTTTTGAAACGTTGGACGAGTCTGAGATTGATTCGCTGGTTGGCTTGGCAACTCAACAATCGACACCGTTATCGACTCCATTCACAGACACGTTTCACAATCCACAGCGACACAATCCCCTGGTGTCGGGTACCTGTGATCCTCCACTTCCACCGTCACATCTGGACTACATAAAATCAAGGATACGGCACCTCAAACCTACGAGTGATGACGATGAAGATCGTCGCAAGGGGGAAACGGTAGATAGCAAGGAAAAGCAAGCAGAAATACCATTAGATGACTCTGCAGCGGTTGCAATGGGAATGTATTTAGAGGAATGCATCACAGCGTCCCTGTTGCCACTTGCGGGATTGCATGCACTGAGATGCCAAGCGATAGAGGCCATGGAATCTGCCGAAGCTGAATTTGGTGCCATGCCCGCGGAATCATTCCGCAACGACAGAGCCGTGCCCCACCCCCTAACGGGCGAAATGGTGAAATTGGACATGAAGAACCAAATCAAGTGGAAAGAGGAAAATTCCTTCCAGGAATGGACCCTCCCTCCCGAAGAGGCAATCCTCAAGCTCGCAGAGCAAGGAGTTCTTTCCAAAGATTCTCCATACCAATTCATAAGGGATGCGTCTCGATCCTGGACGTCATCACAGTCCAACAAAGTTCCCAATCGCGGCACTCCTGACATTGAAATGTGGGCAAAGAGCTTTAAAGTGAGCCCAAAAGTCGTTTCTGCAAACAGGGAAATCTTTGATATTTTCTTGCCACACAGCACTACAACAACGCTTGATGAAGAATCATAGTAGTCCTATTGGGTGTTTAAATCTACCTAATTACCTAGATAAGTCCATCTGCTGCGCAGACTTACGTTCAAAGATTAGTAGATAGCTTTCCGAGACGCCAATCAGTTGTGGCATGGTCTCTTCAACGTGCAGATCCTGTGTCTCGAACCACTGCTTGGAGCTTCTGTGCTCAATATGACATTTATAAGATCCTTCTTGCAATGGGTCGGTTTTCCCTTCCCTCCCAACATCCGCAGGACTATTGTGCGTAATATTCGCAACCAAATCATACTTATCTGCTAATAAATCCGGTAAACTCTTGCACAGAAAATCACACGCAGCTTCCACCAAATCAGATTTTTCAACCGCGTGGGCAGAAATATCTTCTCTGCCATGCTTTTTAAGCAGTGCTTGAATTTCCTTTATTGACATGGAACGCACTTCTTTCTCCGTTGGTGGAATTTGCTTTCCACCCTTGGGAAATGTGTAGGAGCTCAAATCCAAATTTTTGACTGGAAAGGCCACAATGGTAGGATTCTTTTCTCGGGAATAATTGTTGGTCTTGAATCGAGCCAAATGCAAGATTAGATAAGGTGGTAGTTCCAGCAATCGATAGCGTTTGCGTTGAGTCACTCCACTCTTGCTTATTGCCTCCGAAAAGGTCATTCCATCAAACTTTTTCATAACACTGACAAGCGGCTCCTGTGGAATCACCAAACCGCCATCGTCGTCACGAAATAGTGGCTTCTCGGGGATATCTAGGGTGAGCTGTAGGAACGTAGTTTCAACCACCTTCTCTTCTTCCACTTCCTGGATTTCGTTTGGATTCGCGGTTTCCTCTTTCTCTTCCGTATCTTCCGTCTCGGACTTGGGTTTTCGTTGTTTGGAAGTGACTTCGATTTTGCCCTGAAAGGTGCGATAAATGATGCTCGAGCCAGCTTTCCGCGTCCCACCTAAACCGACGTGCAACTGGTTCAAAAACCAGGCCATAAATTCCCCCACTTCCGATTGGTGACCGACTTGAAATTTCTTTTTGGAAGCCCTGCTAATGGCTTGAATCAACATGTGTGGATCGGCAGTTGATTTGAAACGCTTGTTGCTCCACATTTTGCGAATCAGTTCTCCATAACATTGAACCAGTTCCGACATGCGATGGGGTGGCTTTTCCTTTTTGCTTTTCTTGTTTTTCTTTTTTGAAATATCGATAAAAGTGTCCCTGTGGCTCAGTCTTAGAAAATAATCCCTGAGTGGTCTCACATGAGCCAGGGCTTGGATCGTGCTACTGATGTAATCGGTCTTGCTCAAGTTGTTCAACCCAATAAAACCAGGCAGATACCTTCTCCCGAATAAATCTCTTGCCAAGGCGGTGTTGGAATCTATCTTTTGTATTTCGTCTTCCGTATAGGTCGGGTGAAGAGCGGCAGAAATATCAGTCAACGATGGGTCTTTGATTTCGTAGTCATCTGGCAAGCAGTGAAAGGTCCCCTTGGACAGATGAATGTAAACATAATGCCCCTCGTCGACTGCGTGGGTGTAGGCAGGCGTTTGTCGTCCTTTGCCCCGAAAAAACTTTCCGCATACCAAACAAGAGTATACATGGGGTCCTTTCTCCAGAGAGACAGAACAGGAAGGCTCAAAATCGAAATCGAGACTGAATCGTTGGACTGTGTCTAAATAGGGACAGGCAACGGCACCAACTGAGTCCTCAAGATCCTCAGCCTTTCGCTTGTTCTGAGAATCACTCATGGTAATGAACCAGTGTTTGGAATCGGCACTTGATTGATTTTGATCTGCTCGGATAGGACGGCAACTGGATGGATCGTTCGCTCTGTATAGAGTATCACTTCACGCTAACGATGTGACAAGAACGATTGTCGACCATCGTCTCTTTTTCTTGGACATCATGATCTAAATCAAAAAGCGAGGTCAAAGCAGTCGAAAATTATCTTGTCTCTAAATAACTTCATCCTTAATAGTATAACAATGGTCTCTTCTTTTGTCACGTGGAAATGGATCACGGATTTCTAAACCCTCTTGTCGCACGATGTACAGACGTCACTGAAATAGGGTTACATCATTCACAATCAAACCGAAGCGAGAAGACCGAAACCAAAACACATTACTCAAGACGAGACTTTGCACAAAGACAACAACAACAAGCAACACCAGGAAGGTCGATCATTTGATTTTGACTACTTTTTATATTCACAATGGACTACGAAGGGCAAAGGCTTTCCGAATTGATCTTTTACTGGCTCATTATTGGGTTTGGGGGAGTCGGATGGTGAGCAGCGCTACGGTTTCGAAGAGAGCACGCCAATGGCGATGCTGAAAAATCACCAAGATGTCAATCTGCAGCTTTGATCGGGAGCGATGGTCCACAACGTGTTTGAATCCGAAGGGCTCTGGCGTCCGCCGTTCACGTTTTCCAGTCGTTCTCATTTTTTCCATTTTTCTTGGCGTATTTTCTTTTTCAGGGTGATCGGATACTTTCGACAAGAATTTTTCATTGTTTTCAAGTTTTGGCTCGTAGGTGTGGCATTATCCGTTGTTGTAAGTCTTACTCTTGAAAGTTCTTGTGACATGCTTCCGGTGCCATTTCGAGATCCACCAGAGAGTATACAGTGTTCGATGATTGGTGACTCAAAAATGTTTCTCGGATCTTCGACATTTGTTTCGCAATGCATTCTTATTCTCACTTCGCTCTCTCTTTTGCAAATGTTCTCGATGTCCATTGAACGTTTTGGAAACTATTGTGCAACATCAAACGTCGGATGAATACAGTTGTGCGTCCCAGACTGGCCTTTCTACAATCGACACCCAATCAAATGGTTAGATTCTGTACCGGATCGAAGAGGAGAGAAAGTGACGAAGCAGGGATAACAGGGGTTGCCCTCTAGTATCAAGACATGTGTTTCCTTGATGGATCACCTATTTATTGCCTTGAACTTTTTTATGCAATGCCATGTCGTGGTATTTGTATCCTATAGTATGATAAAATATGAAAGATAGACTTTTTCAAAAACAGATATGCAACAAAATTTCTCGCCGCATTCATCATTATCTCTTAGACCTGTTACCGATCTTTATTTATTCTCTCCGCCGTAGTGTCGAAAGCCTCAGCTTTTTCCTCTGCGGTCACTGCGCTGTAACTGCCGAGCTGAAAGACGTCTGCAACATTTGATTCGGGGAAGTAGGTATCGACTACCCAACAAATGGTTGCAAAGGGGATGAAATCCGTCAAAGGGAGAATTTCTTCCGCAAACTCGAAAGCGAAAACAAATTTGCTGCTTCCGGGGTACAGATTCTGTAGAATGAGAGCCGCAGCCGGCGCTGTTATGACGTCGGTCAACTCGCCAAGGATTGGCAAAGCTTCGGAAGAAGTGCCAACTATATCAATCAATAAACAGATCAGTAGCTTTCCGAAATCGGGTTGTCGGGCAACGGCATCTGCTTTGATGAATGGTTTCTTGGGAGCCTCACTAGTGCTGTTCGCTGCGTCGTTGTTCGTAAACTTGGATAGGACTGTATCTCGAAGAGCGGAAAGCTGAGGAGCCAAAAAAGAGGCAACAACAGCAAACACAACCGTCGCGATGAATTGACCCAGTATGACACTCAGGAACTGTCTTTGTAGAGTACTCCAAAAACTACCGGAAACAACGACCGGATCGACGATAGAACTTCCGTCGAAGACCGCCACATCCGATAGATGAAATGAGGACGAAGTCATGGCATCCGTGAATGAGGCCAAATCGATATCGATCGGCATCATGTGAACCCTTTTGTTGTGTATATCATGTCTACGTGGACTCGCTATCGTTATGAAGGCAGCACCTGTTGACTTCGCTCGAAATGCGTTCGCAGTTTCCGCGGTAGGGACAACAAAGCCATTGGCATCGTGATAACTGCTCGAGAAACATATCACTCCCAGCAATAGTGACGCTACCGACAATTTACTTTGGCGCAGGGACATCATCCTCGTTCTTTAAACCTTGTTTTTCTATTCTAGATGAAGTTGTATTGAATGTGGTAACTCTTATCTCTTTCGTTCGTCACGGATGGAAGATGCCTTCGTCAAAAGATACGATGCAATTGTGCGATTGTCTCGCGACTGACGATTGACGATGGGTTCGGAAAGAATTCGTTTGCAGGAATTTGGCCAGAAACAAAAAAAAAACGATTGCGTTCTCAGTTCATTGAGTCATTTAGGACTATTAAAGTCCTTAACACGGTAGATTCGTAATGTAAATTCCGATCCAATTTGAAATCTTCAATTTTTTGAGACGTGGAATAGTTTTGTGAATCTCAAAACTTGGGACATCATTTTACCGCATGAGTCAAGCTGACGAGAATCATCACGTAATCATCTATCGAGTGACGAAAAGAAAATTGATTTCTTACTTCTTCGGAGTTCAGTAAATAGTACCCGGCAATAGAAGGACCATCGCATGTAACCATGACCAAACCCTCACTACTATCGTGTCGTTCTTTCCTTCTTGGTATGTTGTGCTGTTATTCTCCCTGATGCATTGCGAGTCGACGCTTTCTCCGTCATCAGCAGCGGTGCATCTTTGCGAACGCTGCCAAACAATAAGCTGAAGTCTCTACGCCATCATGACAACCATGATGATGAGACTTCTCGGGTTGGCGATTTTGAAGAAAGTTCGATGAACCGAAGAGCTGCAATCCGAAATGCTGTCATGATACCTGTCACTCTAGCATTGTTCAACCCTTTTCCGTCGCTAGCATACCCGGGTGAAGTGATAACAAGCACCGAAGTCGACTTGGATTGTTTAAAAGACCTTCCTCCAATAGTAGATGGCTATGTCCGTTTGTACCTCTGTCGTCATGGCCAAACGGAAAACAACCGTCTCCGAATTGTCCAAGGCGCTAGAGTGGACCCACCCGTCAACATCAATGGCGAGGCCCAAGCCACAAATCTTGGCCTCGCACTGGCACGCGCTGATCCAAAACCCGAACTCTTCTTCTCTTCGTCATTATTACGAGCTAAAATGACGGCTGAGATCGCGGCAAACGCCGACAAACCATCTTCCTCGAGAGATCGTATCAAACCGAAGCAACTATCATCTCTCGCAGAAATAGATTTTGGACCGGTTGTGGATGGGCAACCGATAAGTGCAGTTCAGGAAAATATGGAGAAAACCTACACAAAATGGGCTTTCGGAGATGTGGACTTTCGACCCGAGGGTGGTGGCGATAATGGAAGGGAGGTAAGCAAACTTTTATTTTCAATGGTGGGCATGTTCGAATTTTGGTGCTTTCGGTTCAAGTTCGATATTGCAGCTTACAAATGATTTATCTCTACAATTTTTGTAAAGGTTCTCGTCCGTGTTTGTGAAGCACTTGAGATGCTGGTGAATGAAGCGAAGGCAGCAGGGGTGCCTTGTGTCGCTGCTGTAACTCACTCTGCGTATCTTCGTGTTTTAGTGGGAGTGGTTTTGGATGAGCCACTTATCAAGTCATCCATAAGAAAGATTCGAAACGGAAGTGTCACTGTAGTTGACGTCCCAAAAGATCTGAACAGCCGGATGCTTGGTTCTAAACCGACGCTGCTTGGAGGTCCGTTATCACAAAAGCCAAAAGATTTTTCTCTTTCCATACCTTTATGCAACGCAGTCCGTATTAACGAGACTCGGCATCTGCCTCTGGATAAAATTTAGAGGGCTTGAAGAGTTCAAAATCTATTTAGTGCTATTGGTCTTTCCTAGTATGAGACCATAACTCCTGTTTCTATAGTATAGATTGACAAACAAGGTAATATTTTCACATGCAAGGTTTTGAAATCGTTCGTGATCGCCTTGCGCGCGAAATTATCATGATGACGTCACAACCCCAATCGGTTGACATGGGATGAGACATCAAAATACTGGTCTCTCTGCCGATCCAAGTTAAACGTTTTAGAGATGGAGTTTCGATTCATGTTGATGAAAATCATGTTTTTAGTCGTTGACTGTGATGATTCATTCATTCTTTGATTTCATCAATCGCGGCATCTCATATCATTGGATGTATCGAGCACATTAATCATACCAACGTTTTTGGTTTTTGTCTCGTTCATATCTTGAGCAAGAATTGATACATATAACAAGGTTACGAAACACATCAACAGAGAATGATACTGACTAATCGAAGCCCGTTGTTCCTTGGAATATTGGCTGCAATCGCCACAATCGGCTCTGTCGACTCTTTGACGATCGCAGGTTCTTTGAGAAGTGGTTTGCAAAGAACGCAGACTCGAGCCAATGTTTTGCAACGATTCGGTCAATCGAGTGATCAGCTTGATGAACTTTTGGATAAATCTGGAGATGGAGTCTCCGCAGAGCTGTCCAGAAGGAAAATGATGACGAAAACAGCGGCTCTTGCATCATTCTCTTTCTTATCGACAGCTGTTGGGTCACCCGAAAAATCCTCCGCGGCAGTAGGGTCTCTTCCAGAGTTTGCTGATACGAACGCTGTCGTGAACGGTCTCACGATCAACGTAGCTGACGCATCTCAACAAAAAGCGATGATTGATTTTCTGATTGGTGCTTTCGATTTTGAAGTTCAAAGGCAGAGAATCCAAGGGACCATTGAAGAAACAGTAAGTGAGAATCTATACCAATCGAAACGAATCGAGACTCCAATGTTTTGTCTCACATGTTGCGATTAACATTTTTTTCGTCGATGCCAATACGCAGTGGCTTGGTTTTGGGCCGGAGCAATTAAGCGTGCCAAGTGATTTTCAACTTCCTGTCTCTTCGTTCAGCAAGTACGGCGGTCACGCTTCCATTAATGTGAGATACGATACTCAAGCATCTGCACCATTATATCGCATTGGGGATGATGCACCTGGAAATAGTATAGCGTATCTTGCACGTAAGTCGTTCGAATGAGTGGGATGTCAATTTTCGTTCATTATCAACATTGTTTGATTTCAATCTTTCTCATCATCAAAATTGTTGAATCTTTCGATCAATACAATGAAGTGGGGGTTCCTGGTTATCGCATAAGTAAAATGATTTCAAACGGAGGAAACATCTTGGACGCATACGGATTAGTCAATGTAGTGTCGCCCGCTGGTCTTCCTATTCGTGGCGTTGTGGGAATAGCTCCGGATCCTATCATGTATGTCGCAATCAACTGCCAGGATGTCAAAGAAAGCAAAGAATTTTACGAAAATCTTGGGTTTTACGAACAAGAAGTGCCATATTCACGACCATCTAAGGGTACAACAATGTTTGAACCCGCACCGCCGAAAAACTCAATTTACATGTCGCCGTCTCCGAATTGCATGGGAGTCCTTCTTCTCCAGGGTAAGAAGAAGAAAACTATCACACAAAATCCTGTCGTCGAATCTTTGAACATTGTATACAAACCATCTTCAGAAGAGACTTCTGAAAACGATATGTTTTTGAAGGATCCTTCTGGAGTCCCAATTAAATTCCAATCTGAGGATGTCTTTACGAACATAGAGAAGGTCACACGATGATAGAAGTAACAAACCGCTTCTCCTCCAGTATTTAACCGCTCACAAATAATGAAGAATATAGTTTAAGCTGATAATAGAACGACTAATTATTTGGATAATTAACGGAAGACAGAGCCCAATGGATCTTCTGGAAGAACATAATCTTCTTGTCGGCTCTTCCGCATCTTTTGGCTTTCCTTTCTTAGTTCGTACGATCGACCCTTTCGTTTCTTCTCGATAGCTCGGATCTCGTTGGGCGAAACAAAATCTGGGTTTTGAAATAAAGTTTGGCCACCAAAGGATCCTCGGAAGATTCGAATCGGGTTGAGAACAAATCGTGGTCCGATTTCCACGAGAGACGTGCTGTCTTCTTGTCCATTCCGTTTCTTTGCTTGATGCGCCTCCAACGCATTTGTCGGTTGCTGCTGGACAATCTGGTAGTTTCGTACCCAAATCTACGATGAAAGAATATGAAGCAGCGAAAAAGTCAGACATCAATACAAGGAATTTCAATTTCATTCACAAGAACTCTTCGGTGTGCGACGCCTTGTTAAGTCTCATTCCATCGTAGTCTAATTTATGATATTTATCTCATCCCCGAAGGTCCGACATACGCTCATCATTTTTGTAATCAGGGACTTTATCGTCGTACACCATGTTGTTGTTCAAAGAATATCAAAAGATCATTTTGAGAGTACGTACCTTTTTATCCGCATAGTAGAAAGCCATTACCCGATCAACAAAAGGTTTGCTCTTGGGGTGTCCCCTAGGTGTTCCAAAGACATCGGTGAATAGTGACTTCAACAGCTTTAGATGATCATGCTTTTTAAACGACTCGTCAAATGTCAAAAGCGGTCGACTTCCTTTCATACAGTTACCAGTAAGACGAAGCTCATCCATTGTGTGGACATTGGTCAAGTGAAATTTGGCCGATGGTCCAAGATTTTCACCAACTCGTCCGAGCCACAAATATGCATCTTGGCGCTTTCTGCATTCTAAGAACAAAACAGTGTTGCAGCCCCTCATCTGTGCAATGTCGTTTACAGCAGAAGCGGCTCCATTCTTTCCCGAGTCCAGTTTGGATTCCTTTTTGTGGTGAGGTATTAATGTTCGTAAGTCCTCCAATAAATGACGATACCGAGCAGTTGCCCCACGTAGGCAAAGAACCAAACATCGCTGTTTGTTTCGATACTTTCCATCACTCGCAGAAAATATGGAAGCATCTACATCTTCTTGTGCTGCTGGTTCTTGCTCTTCGCTTTCACCTACAACAGGAGTAATTTCTTCAGCGGCATGTGTTTCAGCCGAGTCGACTTCCGAAGTGTCCTTGGAACTTTTGGGAGTCTTTGATTTCCTTGCCATTGTATTACTTTGCTACGATTTGATTTCTTTTTTTTGTGAGCTATCTGGAGAGCTACACTGACGATACAATCAGGTAAAAGTTGAAAGTGTAGATTTCGATTACTGAGAAATAATGTGAAATCTTCGAGATGGAATCAGAAATCGAAATCGGTTTCATTTTCGGACGATCCAAGCTTCCGAAGTCTGAACATTGTTGGTTCTCGAAGAAGCGGAATATTGGTTGGCGGACAGAACCTCACCGAACACTAAAATCAGGTCGTCACACCTTCATGAATACATTGATTGAGATTCAACGTAAGGTTGTACTGAACCTTAAAACCGAATTTTTACTTAACACCCCCGATTTCGTACTTTTGTTGATCAACAAAGAGATTAAATAAAATGTTACACTGAACTATAAGTGCGATCAATAGAGAACGTAAATAGAGAATTAGTGTAATCCAAAAATAATTCAATTATACATTATCAAAATGAGTTGTACTTATCAACGCCCTAAAAACATGAGATCTCGGAAAAAGAACAACCTAGCTTGGGGAGTTACTTAATAGATTGTCTTTGGGAGAGAAGATAGTTCACTTCCCACACGCGACGACAGAACATTTGGCACTAAATACGAAGGTGGACGAATGAATAATGGGAACTTGTTGTTCCACCTGCTAAAAGATTGTCGTCTGCATGGTAGCTTTGATCAAATTCTTCCTTTGCAAGTGGAATCAGAATCCGTCCATGGACAAAACGTATCACTTACATGGGCCTGAATAGAAACGATCTTCATTCGCATTACCATCTTAGTCGTGCCGAAATAACTTCTATTGACCGCAGCAGACGTTTTTCTCCCATAATATATAGTTAACTCAATAGGAGGCCTTCCAAACGACGAAGACAACGACCATGAACAACGAGATGGCAGTAGGGAGTGAACATCGCTGCGACGAAACGCCGTCCATGGACAGCACTCCTGGAGAAGTCGTCGATACCTCGCCAATGGATTTCGATGACTGGGCGGTCGATCCGTTCTCTCTATCAAAAGAGGGTGACGTGTTCTCGTCACTAGGCGGTGGTGTTGAAGAGGTTGTTGAAGCTCATTCAAATTTAAATCCATCTGATTTCGTCTCCGAGAAGGTTGACACGACGAAGGATTCCACAGCTCTTAATGACGATGGATCTGCTGCGAACCAGAAATCTGATTCACAATCTCTCGAGGAAAAGAGTCTGTGGCCATCGTCTAAAAAATCAACGAATTCCAGTGCTGCTGGGAGTGGAGTAAATTTGAAGAACCCCGTGTCAGGAAAGAAAAAATCTGACTACATTCCGGTCTCGAGAAGAAAAAAGAAACCAAAGGGTATGCCCAAGAGACCCTTGAGTGCTTACAATCTATACTTTCAAGCAGAGCGAACGAAGATTATCGCAAACCAACAAGAGGGGAATGGACCAAGGATCGGATTCGAAGGTCTGGGGAAGGTCATTGGGAAACAGTGGCGAGATCTTAGTAGTGAGAAGAAAAAGGAATACGGAAAACTTGCCGAAAAAGACAGCGAGCGATATCGCAAAGAAATGGATGCTTATCATGAGAGGAAGGCCAAGAGATTTGCCGAGGAAGACAGACGAGCTGCGGCGCAGACTCCTGTCCTGTCAAGTTACGGTTCTTCAACTCAAGGTTCTTCTTTAGATCCAATCTTTGCGAAGCAACCAGAATCTTTGCGTGCACATCCTGGTGGAGAAATGTTTGGAAGTTCTGGTGTAGGTTCACAACATCCTCAATCTATGGTTTCCACAGTTTCGTCACTGCCACCTGGATCTTCGTCTATATCATACCGTCCCATCCAGATCGAGCAGGCCCCTACTCCACCTAGGCACGCCTTGCAACATGGTAGTATTATGGATTCCCTCGATCCACGCCCTCCCCATGGTATTGTTCGGGCTGATCCGCCCCCTCATTACATTCCACAACCCGCAGCTGCCAATTCATCCGAACCATTGCCCTATGATGCTGTTGCCCCCGGTTCAGGTGCAGCCATTTTAGCTCCAAACAATAACAGTTGTCCAATGCCACCAGGCATGGAAGTTGTTTTGGCAGACCGCCATGGCATTGAACGCAAGTACAGTGTGCAGTACACGTGTTATTCAATGACAAGAGAAAATGCAAACAAGTACATCGAAAGTATTACGAGGGGAACAAATTCAAACAGCACTGTCAGCAATCCAAGGCCCTGGCCACCACCGCCACAAACAACAGGCCTGAAAAGAGAATATGGTGACCAATGGGGCGTCATATAAGAATGGTGGCATTATTTCTATCGCTTCATTCGACCGGTTTCTATCTCCCTACTACGAATAAAATTATACAAGCAGCAGCACGTGCTTCTTTTTTTGCAGAACTTTGAGCCGTAAAGTTTTGGCCAAGTTATCTTCCGCATTCAGCATCTACCTGCTGCCATCCTCTACAAAAATTCCAGTCCTACAACTATTATGACCTCTAGAAGTACGACTATGTCATCATTCAATAACAGCAGCAGCACATTATTATTCATAAACAAAATAAAAGTATGATGAACTAAATAGTACCATACCATAGCTATTATTTGTTCCTGGCGTGATTTTTTTTGTCCACCAGCCAGTCTCGCTTCTCCGGTTTGGTTCTCAGTACACGGCTTACGCGCGTCGTCCCGTAGATATTGAAGTTGAATCCGATGACGAAAATAATTCAAAATCAAAAATGTCACCGTTGATGTTCTCAATTTTTTTTATGAAAATCCGAAACCGGACTTTATGGACAACTAGGCTACTAGATAGTCAATAACGCCATTGAAATAGTTCAAGAAGAGTCACAAAGATGTCGTCAAGTCAGTGCCCTAACCACTCTTGGAAACATGCTCTTTCCATTCTCCTCCTCCAGGCAGTGTTAGTCATGACAACGACGGGCCGTGTGCAAGCGACTAGCAGTCCGGTGCCGACAGACTCCTTCACGTGTGCGACGCCTCCTGTCGACGACAAGTCAAAGCCGAAAAAGCTACTGAACTCGGCGTTCTTGTTCGTCAAACCACATGCGAATACCGAAAAGGTTCAAGAGTTGGTGACAAAAAAGCTCGAAAGTCAAGGCATCAACATTCTTTCGCAAGTGGATATCGGTGGAGAGGAAATCGACAGCAAGGGCCTCATTGATCAACACTACTATTCGATTGCTTCCAAGGCAACAATATTATCGGCCAATGAAATACCGGTTCCGAAGGAGCTGTTTCTAGAATCCTTCGGAGAGGAGTGGGAGGACGTGTTAAAAGAAGGCCGTGCGTCGAACGCAATTGATGCTTGTAAACGTTTTGAGTGCAGTCCGCAGGAGTTGAACGATGCCTGGCGAAAGGTCAATGCGGTGAAATTCGGAGGTGGATTCTATTGCGGTACGTAAATTACGTTGCATTGAAGGGTAGCTGAGGAGTAGTGGTTTCGACGAGAGCACACATTGTGACTTTTTTTTCTCTGCTAAATTTTAATCTTCCCTTTCTCTCCCGAACAGCGAAAATGTCGGTCAACGACCATCCCGAGCTGTATGTTTTCAACGCCTTTTTCATGACAATGCGTTCCAAATTTGTCGGGAAAGAAAACGAGATCCGCTGCTTTGTTGTAGAATGGGATCCGGATCACCTCTCATGGTCGTCGTTTCGTCACGATGTCCTGGGACCTACCGACCCTAACCAAGCACCTCCAAACTCCATTCGTCGGTCGATTTTAAATCAATACGAAGACCTGGGTCTCTCTTCCGCACCAAATAATTCTGATAATGGTGTCCACGCGTCGGCGTCTCCCTTTGAAGCCCTGGCGGAAAAGCTCAACTGGTTGGGCCTGGACTTGGAGTCGGATGAATTGGGGAAGGCGCTCGTCGATGTCGGGATTAGCAAATCGAGAATCGAGGACTGGTCGCGTGATCCACAGATCAAACTCTCGGACTCTGAAACTGGTAGTATCTTTGATGAACTAGAAGACCTTGATATTGGCGAATGCATACAGAAGCTTGTCGATTTGAACAAGTTGAATTGAATTAAGGTATAAAATAATATTATTTTATTACTGTCCCTTGTAGACGTGAATCTTTTTATAACCCTCGTGAATGGATCGAAGAAGAGCCCTGCATTCTTCGTCCAACATGGAATTTAGTTGCATGGTCTCATGCTCTTGGATTATATCTAGCAGGCAGTATATACCTGGTAAGAGGCTTTTCTTCGCAACCGGATGTACATCCGTTCGTAAAGCATTCACAAATCGCAAGATGAGGCAAATGATATGCTTCTTGTAAACATCCCCATGTGGAAGCAATAGTTCGCACAACCTTGAAAACATTTGTCCGCAAGAAGACATCGAATCCTGTGGGCATTGATTTGCTCAGAGCAAATTGCAGCATGGTTGTCAAAGAGATTACAAGTGACGGAACGCAATTGTGGACTTGTTTCGAAAATCTTTGTAGAAACAATGACACGAGAGAGAAACATGCCTCGAATGCTTTCAATTGAGTTTCTCTTATTTCCACTTCTCCAAACTCTCCTTCAATATTGATTGTCGAAGTTATCCGAGCAAGAATCAGAGCGATATCTCGCTCACGTAGCACCATCATATCCTTCTGACTTGCCATATCCACAATCAGTGAGGATACTTCCAAAATGGAATCGGAATCGTTGTCAGTTTCCCTCGCAACCTGCGCCATGACCTGTAGGCAGGCATTCATAATTATTGCTGAATGATTCGAGAGAACGTCAATCTGGCTTTCCTTTGTTGCCGAGAGAACAATCGTGTGCAGAATTCTCAACTTTTTTGCTGTGGCAGTGACATCAACGATGTTCGAAGTCAGCTTGCTTAAAAATGCATCGAACTCATCCATTTCCATGCCGTTTGCCAAGATGCATAACGGAGTTGAGAACATATCACTCCGTTTCAAGTTTGCCAGAAGCAATTCAAACGTTAGCTCTTGCCTTACAATCCTCGAGGGCTTTGCCATAGCAAGGCATCCTACCAGATACGAAATTGAACGAGATTCTAGATCGTCAGAATCACTCATCAAAAAACTTCTCAGCCTAGTGACAATCTTGTTCTCTACCAAACTTAGGGGAACAAGTTGTGACTCAGAGCTCGTTGAAGAATGTCGAAGAGTTTCGGCAATGAAGACAATGGACTGGTTCTGGAACAAGAACTGGGTATCTTTAGGTGCGTTGAAACAGAATTCCTGTGATTTGTCCCAGATTCTTCTCTTGATCACACGAGAGAACTCTATCATTGACGCATCGTCACTCTCGACTGACAATCTGCCAAACCTCCTCAAAAGTATGACAGCGTAATTTGTTAGCAGTAGGTATTCAAAGCCTCCTCGGGCAACTGCTGCTTGGTCGAATGTAGAGTCCAGAATTTTGATCGTGTGCATTGCCGATTTCGTGCCTGATGCGAGGTATATATCGACTAAAGATTCCGCAATCAGTGTGAATGAATTGATGCATTGATGTACCGTGCCGGAAGACGAATCTTGATCAATCATTTCGAAGGAATTTTCCAACACACGCGTCAAAAGTTTCATGTAGTCCTCTTTCTGTGTCTCAAACGCCCATTCACTTGAATCGAAATGGACCGCTGTCAGCACTCTCGAGGCTGCAGTACGTAAAGCAGATATCAGGCGAACTTTCGTTTCAAGGAATGATCTCTCTTTACTGATACGAAGCATGTTACAAACCGATTCTACTTGCATGAGAGATTGAAATACTTTGGGTGCGTCTTCGCAATCTTTCCATATGGGATCGCCAATGTCGTTGACTACATCAAGAACTCGCAACATTGCTCCTAGACAATCGTTCATTTCAGGAAGATTCTTCGAATCGCAAACTAGCGACATCCCGTTTTGTTCGATATTCGCCGCTGCCTCGATTTTCAAATTCTCCCACCCTTTCTGGAGCGTCGAACATTCAATATCAGGTGAATCATCACACTGGCGAATAACGGTTTGCATAATTTCTGCCAGGAAGGAACCAATGTTCACCCCCAGTCGCTGAGAAACATTTGGAATTTCGTAGAAACTTGAATCATTCAGGAGTGATAACAATAGGTTCCTGTCACTCCTAGAAGATACACCAACGTCCGCCACAGAGTGGAGAAGCTGGTTTAAGAAAGCGTCGATATTATCTTGAATTGCATGTGGTGCCCAAATTGTGATTGACTCGGCGAGAACTGTCAATTGGCGCATCGTTTCAGATGTTGATCTTTTACCAACACCACCTAGATCACGCCTTTGAAGAATGAGGCCTACTAGTTTTCGAGCTTCGGAAGTCTCGGTAGCTATACTATGTTCTTTCGCGGTAGTTGCATATGCGAGTCTTTGCTTTTCGTGGCATTCCCCGTGCAACTGTTGGATTCTCTGACATGCGAGAAATTTCAGAGATTCCAGTACATCAGGGTCACTTGTGTTACTCTCCGGGCCATGAAATCCATCACTTGTTGTTGCATCAGTCAGGATACGAAGAAGTTCCGTGGGTATGCCAAAGCTCTGTTCCTTAGACAACTCAATTTGCTCCGTATCGATCCAAAACTCGCATCGGTTCTTCAAGTGTATAGTCCAAGCACAAATCATCAGTGCGTTATTAAGATTTCCCGTGTTTTCTGAAGTCTTACCGGCGTTCTCTTCACCTGATCTTATCAAGGACAGAACTGAGCCGTTCAAAATTTCTCTACAAATAGGGTAGATGTCGTTGAATGAATTTGAATCGACTCGAACGTTCTGAAGAAGTCCAACAAAAAACTTCGTAACAACAGCACTTGCCACCGCCGTGACTTCTGTCGGAAATTTATTCTCCTTGCTAAATGATCCACTCGCAATCGAATCATTCACATTGGAAAATATTTTCTGAAGCTGTTGTATGGGGCTTTCTTGAATAGCTCTACCAAGATGCATTGAAATCCCCCTGTCGTTTGCTAAGGCCAAGTGGTGTCTGATTCTATGAAGGTCGTTTTGCTGTGACAATTCTTGAATAGCGTCAAAAAGACGAAGGTAAAAGTAATCAAGTTGACGCAATCTGCCATAAGTTACAACAATTGTAACGAGGAAATTCGAAGCCTCTTCGCATATCGCAAAGGGTTCCGAATTTGACTGATTGCTCGAGTCAAAGGCCAAGCATCTTGCTATGATTCCAGCGAGCTGGTCATGCAGAATGGTATGATTCAACTGAATCAAAACGTCAAGAATCCTTAAAGATTTTTTCCATTCAGGAAATGCAACCGTGATTTTTGTGTCCTCTGCCCTGCCTGCTATTGATTGGATTATTTCTTTTCCAATTTGCTCAAGAAATGCTCTTTCTGCGCTGTTGCCAAGAGACGGCTGATATATATTGTGCCTCAGCAGAAGGTTCAAATTATCTCCCAGTATCCCAAAGTAAGACAATCTGAGTCCGCTATCGAGATTCTGAATTTTGGTATCACCCTTGAGTGAAATCAACCCCTTGACGATATATCCAGTGAGACAAGCGAAGAATCGGAATTGTAGTTGGCCCAACTTGTCCGATGCCTTGTTTTTCTTGTGTGAACTGGATGCTAGTTGTTGCTTTTGCATTTTCGAAACTTGTTGAAGGAAAACATTCAAAAGGAGTGGTAGCACACATGAAACAGTCGTGGCATCTTTCGAAGAAAATTCACCCGCTTTGCCACTACTGTCAGACGGAATAAGAAAGTGTTCTAGCACCTCGAATAACCCTTCTTGGTAACCTCGAAAAGAATTCTTCGCATTTGAAGTTGTGGATTTTGCAACTTTTTCGGTATTACCCATTTGCATCACTGGAATAGCTAGTTGCAAAGATCGGTAACCATCCATATGGTACTCCAAACTGAACAAAGCGTTCCGAATAAAATCGTTGAATAGACTTTGCAGTAGGTCGCTGCCTTCGAACTCCTTCGAGTCAGAGATACAAAGATTGATGGTTGCTAGATCAAGAAAAACTTTTCGTCGGATGAGTAATTGAAAGCTCTTTTTTGGATTTGCACTTGCTAGTCTCAGGTTCATGAGCTGGAGCGTAGATGTTGTAACACTAACCCATATAGCTCTTCGCGAATCGCTTGCTCTTGCACAGTCCCTTGTCAAAATCGGCAACAAGGTGTCGCAAACCACGTCAAATGGCGGTCGATATAGGTGGTCTACTAATCGACAAAAGCAAGCTCGTGCTATTTCCTGGAGAGGGACTGTAGAACCTTCGTTTTCACTCATATCCATGTCAGAAACATCACTACTTTCTTCCAACGAGCATCCTAACGCGACGGGTACCAGCTTGTGCATCGTACTCAATGTAAGTATGTTGAGACTGTTGTTTTTGGTTCGATCTTTCGACGATGCTCCATCTTCGTGGTTTTCAATAGGACCCAAAAAGAAACCCAAACACTCATTCAGCGTCTTCCAATAAAGGAGTTCCAGTGATCTCGGCGTGGGCGTTTTCTTTTTGTGTGAAATTTGCAAAATTCCTTTGATCGACCATGGAAGAAGCAGACGGGCAATATCTTCGCCCGACAAGAAAACGCCGAGGTTTGTTGCCCTGTCGGTTGGTTTGTTCGAGCCATTCATATGAGCCAATAAACTCTCGACTATTTCTTCGACACGTTTTTGATTTTGTTCTTCCCTTTCTTTTGCATCTTCGTCATCGACAGTTGTTGAGTTCCTTTTCTTTGAAAGCTCCATAAACTGAAGCATATCGTCGAGAACATGGTCCACTTGACTGTTGTCTCCTTGCGTCTCATATTCTACGACCATGTAGTCGTCATCACGGGAGTTACCTTCGATTCCGACATATGTCTGATTGTAATCCGACCCGTAAATTTTCCAGAATGGATTTCCTTCAAACACAGACGAAGTCTTTGACTTCTTTGATGTCGACGTCGATGACGACAGTGAAGAAGATGCCGATTTCCGCCGTCCCATGTTTTCGACAGTAATCAAAGAGATCAAATTTCGCTGCAAATCTGCGAGCCCCCGAGTGCTATTCTTTGTCCTCTGTTTCGAGCTTGCACGGAAGATTGATCTATTAGTATAGCGGATTTTCTGAATTGGTGGGTGCCCGGAGCAAATGCTTTCTCATCCGGTTGATCACAGATCCATCAACTCAATCAGATTTGAGATTTTCATTCCGAAAAAACTTGACGGAATCGAAAAAGGAAAAATCGGAGCAAATCGGGAGTTGCTTTTCGGATGAGTGGATGGCACGATTGAGCGCGCGAGAACTATGGTTTCTACGCGCGCGATTCGATTCCAATCCAAGCAGAGAAGTCCGAAATCACCGTACAAAAACTACGATGTAGAGTACTCAATACGGAATCAAGAGTTCTTTTTTTGTAAAAATTACCAACTAAAAACAGTTTTTCAGTGAATGAATATCCCTCAATACACCGTGAAACAGCACGAAAAGATAGACTCGACTCGTATGCGATGAATTGGGTTCTTCTTTCATGTGTAAAAATAATCAAATGAGCTGGGTTGAACGGTCCAACCTTTAAAAGGCAAGAATGGCATAATCCTGCTGTCACACCAACACTATCGTCTCAATCGAATAGAATACAGCCGAATCATGCCAACAAGGTACAACGATATAGGGAAAAGCGGAAGTCGTCGTTCTTCGCGTGATGTCGATGGCCGAGACAAGACAAACAAAACCAATCGTTTACATCACAGCCGCAATCACCGTCATGATAGCCCTGTTGATCGAAGGTCATCGGATCGAATACCGTGGACGGAGCAGAGACCTCACGCCACCCCAAGATCATTACAACGACCAGATAAAAAGACGGAGTAGACCACGATCTGATAGTAGGCGGAGAAGTCTCGATGAATATGATTACAACAACGATTCCCGCCACAACCACCACGATGAAGACAATCGCAGACACGATCGTAGAAAGGGTCATCGAAGGACGGCAACACTCAAGAGACCATCGAAGTCGAAGAAAGCAACGCCCGAGGTCTTCGTCGCTAATGTCGACTTCGTCTACATCATCCCAAGACTCTCATCGTCACAATTCTCGACGATCCAGAAGCAATCGCAAAAGAAGAAGATCGCATCGCGGTTCTCGAAGACACAGGAGTAGGAGCCACACATTTTCAGAACATGGTAGTTATCGTGATTACCATTCTAGAGATCGTCACGATTCACGACCAGATCATCATCACCACCATCACCACCACCATCGAAACCCATTACCCCCCGCTGGTGTGGTGAGCGACGACGATGATGGATACCATCACGGCGAACACCATAGAAATTCGCAACTTGCAGCACCTAACACAATGGGAAGCCAAAACTTCGAACGAAGGCAGCAACAGAATAATGGGAGTCACCGCAATCGGCACAATAAAAGCAAAAGCAATACGAAAAATAGCGGGCACAAGAAAGTACGCAAGGGATCGCCACCATCTTCAAATCATGACGACACTGTCGGACATTTTCAAGGACGAGATGGTTGTGTTATCGCCGATCGATACCGTATCCTCAAGGAAGTCGGTGTGGGGACCTTTGGTAGGGTTGTTGAATGCCTGGACATCAAACGGCGACGAAGGAGGCAAAATTGGGATGATGATTATTATTCTCAACGAGATAATGATGGGTCTTACCACCACCACCAACGCCAGTCTAATCATTCCAGGCGTGAACGAGAGCGCCACCAAGACAACCCAAACAACATTGTAGCCATCAAAATAGTCCGGAACGTCAAACGGTATTACGATTCGGCAAAAATCGAGGCTGATATAATCAAGGACGTAAATCGAAACGGTCGACGGGGAAAGACGCACTGCGCTGTCATGTACGATACATTCTCGTTTGACGGACATTACTGCATGGTATTTGAGTGTCTAGGACCCTCACTGTACGATTTCTTGAAGGGGCAGAAATATCACCCTTTCCCCATTCAATGTGTCCGCGACTTTGCCAGACAGCTTTTGGAGACCCTGGAATTTTTGCACAGTTTTGGACTCATCCATACCGACCTCAAGCCAGAAAATATTTTGCTTCTAAACGGAAGGTCAATTCCTCAGAGGGGAGGCTATAGCATTCCCGAAAGCACGCGAATCAAGGTAATTGACTTTGGAGGAGCAACATATGACAACGAGAAAAAGTCTTCAATCGTGAACACACGACAATACCGAGCCCCTGAAGTAATCTTGGGCGTCGGCTGGAGCACGCCGTCAGACCTGTGGTCGGTTGGCTGTATCCTAGCAGAACTCTACCAGGGCGAGCTGCTCTTTGCAACGCACGACAACATCGAGCACCTGGCACTCATCGAACGAGTGATTGGACCCTTTCCACGAAAGATGCTGAAAAGAGCCAAAAATACTGAGATTGTAGACGAGGCATTTGATTCGAGTGGTTTGCATCGCATGGACCGCGTGCTCCCAGCGGATAAGTTATCCTACGTGAAAAGAACTGCTCCTTTGGATTCGATCCTTGCCTACGACGAAGATGCATGGTTTCTATCGCTCTTGCGCCGCATTCTGATCATCAATCCCGACGACCGAAACACTGCTCAGGAATGTCTAAGGCAGTTTTAGGAAGGCCATCAGCCTTTTGATTCCTTTATCCATTACTCAAGGCTACACTCTATAACAACCAACGACTGAAAAGTAGTAATTTTTAGTGGATTTGTAAAGAACATCATACGATCTTTTAAAAAAACATAGAGTAAAGACAGAAATAGTTACTGTGTTCATCGCGCCATTTCATTTTACGCGCGAACAGACTCGCGTCCTCTCAAACCAATCACCAAGAAAACTTGAGAAACAAGATTCTATCGTTGACAATGTTGTCGTGTTTACTTCACAAAGGGCGAGGATAGTGATACAGAAAAGGTCGACGCAATTCAGTGATGACGGAAACAGAAGTCAAAGAAAATAACCAAGTTGGATCCGTGAAAGATCCATCAAAGTTTCGACCATCTCCAAAAGAGTTTCAATGCGGTGAAGAATTGGAGGAAGATGGCGGAATCATCGGCAGAACGGGGGTTTCGTTTTTCTGCACGCTTCCAAAAAGGAAAGAAATTGGAGAGGGAGACGAGTGTCGTCTCACCTTTAGTTGTAGAGATCGATCATCTGGCGTTCTGGAAAGCGAAGAATCAGTGATAACAAATGATGAATATGAAGCGACAGAAAATGCTACTTCGGTCGATCCATTTTTCTTTGACGAGGGTTATACTCTGGCCGGTCGGACGGGATTTCAAGTTTGGAGTGTAAGTGAATGAATTGCTGGCTGAAATGTGCGGAGATACGAATTTTGAGATTCGTCTCGGCTGATACTCAGATTTGTTATCTTTATGTCGAAATTTCGTAATGGATATGTAGGGAACTAGGTTGATGATTGAGTCCCTTCTGTTTCCTTTGTCCGATGACAACAATCGACTGATTGAGATTCAACAAGAGTTGAATTCGGAACATGGAAAGAATGTTCTCGATTTGGGAGCCGGAGTTGGAGTCGTCGGAACAACGTTGGCAGCAGCTACTAGATGTAAAGTTTTATTGACCGACTTGTAAGTATTGGTAGACGCATCCAATGCGAGAGAAAACCATCAAGACATTGTGGAATTGTATCTTTTGACAACAATTTACTCACGCTATAGTATAGACCAACTCTTGTTGAAAATTCGTTGTTACCAAACATAAAACGCAACCGAGCTGGATCGAGAGAAGAAGAAAAACCAGCATGGCTCCATGAGGCTTCATGTAATATTGAATTTGAGGAGGCAGAAGATGAAGAACTCGTTTTCCCAATCGGCAGATTTGGTGGTTGGGCGAGCATCGCTACTATTGATTGGACTGAACCCTTGAATGAAGATGTGGCTGCGATATCTTCACTGGATTGGATAATTGCGAGCGACTGCGTCTGGCTAAGGAGTATGCTAGATTCTTTGCTGGATACCGTTGCCTCCTTATTCGAGTTGAACCCTAATGCTCGATTACTTTTGAGCTTTCAGCGACGAGATTCAGGAGATAACACAAAATTTTCAAACGTATCAAGTATCATTGATAGCGTACAAGGGAGAAACTGGTCAATTGATTGCTTGTCTTGGCGACACGTTCGCCAGGAAGGTGAAAGAGAACTAAAAGAAGTTTTCGTCTTTGAAATTGTACCCAAGTCAGTTGCATAATATTGTCATAAAAGAAATGGGAAAGATATATTATTTTGTTATAGTCAAAAATTAACAATAGTACTAGTACTAGAGAAGCATACCAAATACGGTATCTTGTGTACATCGGGAACGAAAATAGACGCAAACAACTCGGAACGCCGATCGAAGTTAAGCAATCCTCAGATTGAAAAAAACTTTTTGACGTGGCGATTTCCGTCATTCTGCATTGTACAGCAGCGAATCCTAGTCTTCCGATTTCGCTTTTTTTGCACCAGAATCTGCCTCTTCCTCGGCTTTTCGCTTCGAGCTACCGGAATCGTCGTTATTTTTGTCAGCAAGTTTTTTCAGCTCCTTGGCCTCTTTCTTGCTTTTAGCAATGTCGTCTTTGAGTTTCCTTAGCTGATCTTCAAGCGCCTTCTGTTCTTCTTGACTCTTGAGAAGCTGATCTTGAACATTGCTGGTAGATCCGTTTCGATTTCCATCGTTTCCACCCGACGACGATGAATTTCCACCTTGATTTTGTTGCATCATTTGCTGCTGATGGTGGTTTCCCATTCCCATGTTATTCCCTCCCATTGAGTTCATTCCATGCGATCCCCCTTGGTTCATACCGGAGTTATACATTCCGTCCATGCCACCGCTTCCGCCACCATTTTGCTGCATCATCATAGACATTTGGTCGTTTCCTCCGGAACCTCCAGAATTATCATTCGCCTGCTGCTGCTGGAGTTGTTGTTGCTGCTGCTGAAGTTGTTGTTGCTGGTACAAGTTCATCATTAGTGTCGTTTCCTGAATTTCATTCAGAAGATTCATGTGATGAAGTTTCAACATCCTGGGATGGACAAGAATACAAAAAAATTTGATTCGTGTGAGAAATTGTGAACTTCAGAATAATTAAATCTTTGAAAATGAAAAAAAAAACTTACTCGTAGTGTCTGAGATAGGCATTGAAAAGCAACGGAGATATAACAATGATAAGCGTGAGAATATCTGTAGAAATTCGATGATACAAAATCCGACTGTCTTCTGGTGGATGCTACTTACTGGTTGGGGTTCACAGAGAGGCCCATCTGAGGCATGTTTGAAGGTCCACCGCCCATACCACCTAGTCCGAGACCTGATGCTCGCCGTTGCTGCTCTTCTCGTTTATGGGCGTAATGATCCGCTCGAGCAGCTTCGTAAGCAGCTCCGGCACCACCTCCTACATACGGTCTGTGGGGCGGTTCTCCCCCACCTCCGCCATCTAAACCTAATGAAGGACCGAGGGAACCGAGCGAGCTTCTTCGATTCATGTCATCATTCAACATAGAAAGTCCGAGAGAAGAGTTCCTACGCTGTTGCATCAAGTTGTCCAATTCTGTAAAGCCCATTCCTAGGCTATCCTTTCTGCTTTGCATGGCAGGAGGGGGAACAACAGCTGCAGAATCTAGACCAAGACAAAGTTGCAGAAGCTCATCAGTAAGGGTTTATTCGAGGAACAGTGTTGAAAAAATTAACGATAAACACAGATAGTGTTGACTTACTTGATGACTTTTTCGACGACGGACCATCGTCCTCATCGCCCGCCTTCCTTCCCAGTCTTCCGCTCACAACGCGTACCCCAAGACGTTCAAGTTCCTGCATGACCCATTCTCGAGTAGGTTTCGGGCGCATAGTTGAGCGCCAAGCTCTCGTTAGAGCTTTTGCACGGGCGCATTTCTCATCTGCTTCGGCAGAAGGAAAGGTACCAAGAGCAATGGTCTTGCCAGCCCACTATCCAATTCCAAAGAGGGGAGGGGAAAATGATAAAGTGAGTTCATTCATTGGGTACAAAGAGAATGTTCGCGAGCGCGAGGTTGCCATTAAAATCAACTTCACTTATGCCTAAAATCAAAGAACGTCATCTTCCGAACACTTGGAAATTATCGTCCAGGCATTAATTAGGTAAAAAATGTCCCAATGGGACTAAGGCCACCGGGCACATAGCAACAGCAATCACTATCTTAATTAAAAGAAGTGTTCCGACACACAAAAGCGGCATCAAGCCTCGAGAATGTCCATAATGGTTTCCAAGTCATGATAATGTGTGCGTGATCAATGTGCTCTTGTTCATGAATGCCCAAAGAACCTCAAATAGACACAACGTTTTGATCAATTTCGGAGACCCGAAGTACTGAACTCACGTAGAGTCTACGAGAGAATATAGGACCACTTCGATGACCGAAATGAAGAGAAACGGAATATCGGATGCCTGATGTCTATCAACACCCCTTACCTCCAATGACCACAACACATAAAATTAAAATTGTATTCAAACGTATTATTTTCGAATTTCATTCTTACCTTCACATGGACTGCTTTTTTCCCAGTTGCTGCAGCTGAACCTGTTCCGGTCCCACTACCCGATTTTGCGTCGCCATTCATGTTCCTTTTGCAATTCTCTACCAAAGTACTCTCGTTTGATCTTACTGTAGACGATACGGTCGTGCGAACAACGTAGTTTCCTGAAACCCGACAGAAATCGCTCTACTGTTTGACGCTAGTGAAATTGGAAGGCTGTATTGAGTTAGCGCTTTAAACGTGGTAACTCGGGGTTAGTTCGATGGTTGCAACAATGTTTGATTGACGTCGAAGTTATGCGTAAGGTTGAACGATGCGAAATCCATTTTTCACTTCTTCACAACGACCGTGTTCGTCTGCTCGTGCTGGTAGGCAGCCGCTCGACAATTTTCACGAAAAATAGAGTACCTCGTCTTCGCCGTCTTTAGACACGCTCGTTCAGAATGCATGCAGATTTTCCAGTCCATAAATTTTTTTAGTCGTGGGGATCAATTGTTAACGGGCGATGACAGACCGTTCAAACAACATGGTGGTATTCTGAAAAAAGTTAGGGTCTCTGGAGAGTTCGGACTAGTTGCAGCAGTAAGAAAGGTTGTACTCTCTCCAGATAGAGGCCTTCTTCTCCTTCGTGTACTTATACGGTTCCTTTCATTCTTAGCTGGAGTACTAGTAATTCTTTGGTGCTGGTATCGGTGTTGGTGCTGTTCTCGCCCCAGCAGTTCGAAGAGAAGAAACAAGGCGGGTATGATCCTCTCGCTCGAGCCAAAAAGAGAAAAAAGAATCAAATCCTATCTCAATCCCTTTTCGAATTATTAGGTTGAAGCGGCTATTCTCGTGGAAACCTTTTTCGATCTGCTTGTCCTCCAGTTCAAAAATAACTTTTTTGCGGCTGTGGAACAGATTCAAAATCGCTCTGTCAACAATTAATATTCTAATGAACTATGGTACTATTCTCAACCAAACGTCATCCTCGTGATATTTCTACATGGAAACTTTGATTCTCTTAAAACAGATAAGGAATGACAAAGAGAAGATCGAACGTGTCATGATCAATAGGAAACTTTGCAATCGTCAATGGCTTTGTTCCTATTCCGAACAGCATCTGTTTGTTGGTGTTTTTATAATTATAAAATACTAGGTACAGCAATCAACGCCAATTTTGATTCGAAAGACACAGCTTCAATGTATGAACAGCAAGAAGAGCCAATCTTTCATCACATTCCAGCCAGGAATTTGCACCCCGAAATTCAATAGCCGAAACATTTTCAACTTCACTCCATTTCAATGCTTTAAAAGATGTTGATCAACTCAAACCAGCTCGCAGGGGCGGGTTCTGTTGTCATGCCGTAAAAAATCACGGCAGGGGCAAAACTGTAGTACAGTAATGTCCTGGAGCGTTTGAAAATATAATCAATGTTGAATAGATTCGATATCAGTACGGTGGGCGAAAGGGCGAGGCTTCCTCCTTTTGGTTTGCGTCTTTTTGGAACGGGCATTGTGTTGTGTGCTTGCATTTATGGCTCTGCAAAAGTGAAGTAAATCAATGAAAACGTATCGAAATCGCGAAGATGGTTGTGAGGGAATGACGGGTGGGATAAAAAAGTGGCTTCAATCGTGATGTACAAAACGCGAAGACGAACAACAGTAGAGTTGTATAACTTCCAATACTTCCTCTGCTTGTGATCGATATGCATTGACGATTAAAATCACAAACTGACCTTTTTTGAGGATATAGTGGGGGGATGGCGGAGTGGCTTGCTTCTGTTCCGCTGTTTAAAGTCGAAGGACGAGGACGATGGCGTTTCCTGTCGTCTCGTGGGTATTTGTTATCGAAACAGCGAGAACAAGATTGCCCTTGTTCATTCTCCGTCCGTGGTTTGGGTTTCTCAGAATAGATGATGTCTGTCATTCGCTCCGATTCGATTTTCGATCGAATGAATCGACTCACACGCATTACCTGTCCCGCATGCCCATCAAAACCCATGGAGTCGCGTACGTGTACGACGTAGTCCTAGGCACTAGAGGATGATGTTGTGATGAGTGATGTCCAACAATACGATTTTTCCAGAAAAACTGATGTTTTCAAAACCAAGAAGTACTTTCAACTTGTGATCTCAAATCAGATACTACAGTTGTCTCATTAGAACAAGAATAAGGGACACTGCAAAGACAACGAAGATATTTTCTATAGGTTGAAAGGATGCTGAGGGTTTTCAACTTCAGCAGAAAAATCGGATCGATAGTAACGGTAGTTTTATTGTTGACTGCCACAGTGTCGTTTCGAACCAACGGATATTGCAACGCATTCTCAGTTATAGAAGAATGCATGGTGAGAGGTAGACAGTCTTCGTTCTCGGAAAGAGCAACTGTTGGTGCAACCGAAGACAACCCCTCGATCCGAAACTGTCGACCGATGTCTATGTCGGCTTCATATATGACATCCTCTAGCGAGGACAACGAGAAGGTGACAACGATAGGGAAAGATGGCCAAGACGCAGATCAATCACCAATTACGATCGAGAAGACGGTCCTTCCATTTGATAAAGCAGTTTGGAAAGCATACGAAAGTACGATGGAAAATATCATGATGCAAAGACGGGTTATCAAGAAATGTGACGATGAGTCCGTTTCCAAATGTCGTACTTTTTTGCTATCCTCCGAACAACATCTTTCCCCTGTCCCCGATGTAATGGAGATTGTTGGTAGTAGCCATGGAAACAGCAGAGAGGCATTGACATCATCTTTGAGGGAGCAGGCCCAGCGCTTTCGGCAGGTCTTTAATTTTACCAATGCTGAAGTCGAATATATCAATCGATGTTTGGTGTACATGGGAGATGCTTGTGCAAAGATACAATCGAAAAAGAGTAGGAACAGCGACAAAGAATCTGATTCAGATACTGACGACATTATTGATCCTCGGTTATCCATTGCTATGGCCTGGCACAAGCTAAAAGAGATGGGATATGTGATACGAGAGAATTCAATGAGTACATACATGTACATTCTCAGCAACAGCGGCGACGATAACAGCGAAATCGATGCTTTCGTAGACGATGCGCTTTTAGAAGTGGTCACTTGTCACGACACAATTTATGAGCCAAGTGAAAAGACTGTGACAATTCGGTTAAAAAGTTTAATTGCGAGAGGAAAAATTGACGAAGCCGAGGAGATGTTCAATGCCAGCTTCAAAGGGGGTGGTAAAATCACTTCTGCCGAGTCTTCTACAGAAGAAACAGAAAGCCCAGACAATCCAGAATATACACAGGGTCGGCTGCGGACGTATATGCCACTGATGGAGCACTATTGTATGAGTGGAAATTTGTCTTCCACCTTAAGGTTGTATCGACAAATGCAAGCCTGTGCTGGTGTGCATTGGGATGTTGAATCGTACACGCTTTTGTTGTCTTCACTGGCCAGATTCGGCTTTTTCTTCAGTAAAGATGATGAAACAGAGGATGACTCTAATGAGAACCCACAAGGCCCAGTTCTGTTCGATATGTTGGCATCCAACATGGCTAAAGATATTTTGGAACTCACAGAAAAGACCTCCATTGAATTGGCAGATGCATTTCAAATTGGAATCAAAGACTGCATTCGTGAGACTGGGAAACTTGATGATAGACAGGAGAGCAACGACTTATCAACCAAAAATGTGGTCGTTGAACGGGTTAAAATACCGAGAGGAAACGGAACTTGCCCTGTCACCGACGTGAAGTTGCGTTTGTTAGCATTAGACGAGTTGCAACGACAGCATGTCCACGATACTTTACTAGATATGTCGCGAATCACAACTGAAGAATTCATGGCCTCGATGAAGGCTAGGCAACAGAAGCCAAAAAAGGGTAATAAGAATCGAAAACAGAAGATCAGGGATACTGTCCAAGATACCCAACCAGATATGGAATCATATGGATATGAAGAGTTGCTAAAATTTTCAAAATGGCTCGAGTAAGTTGCTGTTGGGTTTGCTCGTTTGATTTTTTTTGTGAAATCGAAGATCGTGTAATGCTCATGGATTCTTTAAACTTTCAATTTGGCCTATGTGTTGAACTCTAGTGATCGTGAGGGAGATCTTTTTACTACGATTGTTGGTAAGTTGGAACTATCACCCATATTTACAGTTGAATTGCGCATAAAGTTTGGCTAACTTTGGTTTCATCCCCTTCTCTTCGCTTCGTTGATTTCAATTAAAGATGGTGCAAACGTAGCGTATTATGGTCACAGCAACGTCCACTATAGTTCCTTGAAGAAAGTTGTTGAAAAGCTAGAGAGCATGGGCGAACGACCGCTTGTTGTTATGCCAGAAAAGTACACATCGAAATCGTGGGCGTGTAGACCCAACTTTTACCAAAAACGAACAGAGAAAGATGAAGAGGTAATCGAGTGGTAAGTACATACGGGACCTTAATCCAACATGACTTCAGGCTTTGGGAATTATCTAATTCATTGTGCTCCATTATTTTCTGTTTTATTTCCGATAGGCTTCGAGAAAATGAGATGATATACATAGTACCGCGACTGAACTTGGATGATTATTTCTGGATGCTTGCTAGCGTTTCAAACCAGACGAAAGCCTCCCAGCGTGACGATCTGAGCATACCAGTGGGAAATGATCAGGGGCGATTTCCTGGTATGAGACCAATGCTAATTACAAACGACCAGATGAGAGATCACAAACTCGATCTCCTCGAACCTCGTGAATTCAGGCGGTGGAGCAGTTGCCATATTGTAAACTACGACATTGCATTTTACGAGAAGGATGAATGGGAGGAAGAAAGGAAAATTTCCTTTGTGCCTGCAGACTCTTTCAGTCGCGAGATACAATCCAATGTCCATAAAAATGGAAAGGATACTGTATGGCATTTCCCTATAGGCGATTCTCTAGAGTGGCTGTGCATATCGATAAAGCACTGAATAGACTTCAGAATAATTTGAAATCTTACTCTTTAATCTAGTCTTTTCGTTCTGAAGAAGGGGTCGAGATGTTACATTGATTCGTGAGGTATTCGTATGCACAAACTCTCGTTTTCGTTCCAGTCGCTAACGGGAAAGTGCCAGGTCATTTCGTTTAGATTTGAAGAATTGCCTTGGATTTCCCGACTATAGAAGTCCGCGGTTTTGAAACCAATTTCTTTATCGGTGCACTCGTCGTTGACAAACGCCGAAAAGGTGAAGTTGACAAGGAAATTGCTATACCATCGACGAAAAAGACGTGGCTCGAGAAGTGACATCTTGTGATCTCGAAGTTTGTCGTTTGAAATAAGCATTGGCCGATTGCCTGGCCACCGTCCTTCCGGATTGTCAGGTGCGATGAACTCTTCCTTCATCGAAACACTTGCATACATCCAGTAGTAGTCATCTAGACTCCCCATTGGCACGACACAAGCCTTCCCGTTAGCAATGAGATCATCGCGAATATCTTTTTCTTTCTGAGAGAGTGCTTGTTTGACTGTGTGAGTACCTTTCGGTATTGTGAACCTGTCGTAAGTATATTTCTTGGGTAAAACGACGAGGACGTTTTCTCCCATATTCTCCAGCGCGTCAACGACGAACTTTATTTGGTGATAATTGAAGGTTCCTTGTTCGAAATTTTGCATATAATATGCAATATTTGGACCGTCAATGATTGCTGTGAAAGGTTTACCATTCCTACTTTTTAGCCAGTCTCCGAATTTGCGAAGGTTTTCCGCGACGTCTCTTTTTGTCGCATTACGATGGCGTTCTTGGTATGATGATGAAACGAGATGTAAAAGAGCTTCTTGGAATCTTTTCTTCTGTAATGTATCTAAATTGATCAGTCTGAGCTGAGACCCACTTCGAGGGCATTTACCCATGGATTCATCAAGTCGAACACGGCTAACGATCAGCTCATTCGGTTCAGCAAGATTGTTCTCCGTCCGGAGAGATTCTAGAAGATTCAACTGTCTCAGTTTATTCCGCGAGTCGTCACCCCGGAAGCCACGCTCAAAAGCGTTGTACAATCGCTTCGCAGAGGCTGATGTTATTTCGATGGAGTGTTCAGCTAGTTCTGATGCCAGAGAGTCAAATAGATTCGGGCCACATTTTGTCGAGTAGGGTAATTCTTCGATTCCGTTGATGTCTTTCGATTCGATTCTGTCCCAACATCCGTATTAACAAGAATAATGTTAGTTGAAAGAAGCATACATCAAAGTTCATTTCTTGTGCAACCCTTTTGTCGATTGAACTCACCGGAAATATCCATTTTCTGCTATACAAGCTATTAGCTGAACGTATGTTTCTGTCTGCAAAGTTACGTTTCTTTTTTCCTTCATTTTCACAAACAGCTTAAATGCCGAGGACACATCACCTTCCTCAAGATATTTTTGATAGATTGGCGCATATGTTCGGAGACGAAGATCGTCACTTTCCTAATATTCGATTGTTTTCATCCAATAGACGAGAATCAAAATCAATGATGCAAACATCGAAAATTAGATGACTCGAGGCAACAAAAGCATTGCTATTTCCTACTTCTAGGAATCACACTAATCAACTTACCATGGTTGCTTCAAGCAATAACTCTGCTTCGTTTGCTTTGCCCAACTCGACTAATCTCCGGACATGGATACCCGTGCTTTGTTCAGTTGCCTCGTGAAGGAAGTCATGACATAGTGCAACTTCGGCTGATAGATCAATCTCATCATCCAAATCATCGTCACTGGAAATAGTAGAGGAAGAATCCGAAGTTCCGTATAACAAATCCAAGACTGATGGCGACGATCCATCACCCCCTATCTCACCAGCTAAGGAAAATTTTCGTTTCGGTAGCGAAAACGTCGAGGCAACATAAAGATAATTGTGCAGGACGTCCTTGTTTTTCATGGGATATCCTAATTCCTTCAGTTTGGACCAGGCAACATCTAGTGGCGGAGAAGTACAATTTTTGGCACACAGATTACCCATAGCAACTAAGGCCCCTGTGGCAACTTCGTATTGTTTTTTAGTCCAACCCACATTGTTCAGAAATGATTCTCTCTGAGAATCCAGCTCTCCACGAAAAAGTTCCCTTCGACTAGTATACGAGCTATCCGTTGCTGTCATCATTTCACCATCCCCACCGTTTTCTGTCACTTCACTTTCTGGCTCATCACTTGCGTTTGAAACTTCTCCCGTAAGTGCGAAAATCAGTGTCGGTAAATGAGCTTCAATGAGAGGAGTTTTGGAACGAAGCCACTCTACGACCTCCCCTATTTGACGGACCCTTTCTGCTTCATCTTCGCTTGTGTTTCCACTCTTTTTACTGTGAAATCTTGCCAAGAACTTTGGCCCCTCTATCACTTCCTCGATGAGATCACTGTATTGATCCCACGATTCGATGCTGCAATTGTAACCAACAGAATTTCGATCCTCAAGATCAGAGTCGTTCCCCGCAGAAGAAATGGGAGGAAAAAGGTCCGAAACTGAAGGGCGAACGTTTGGGTTGGAGTCAATTGAATTGATTTCATTTGTCGGAGAAGTGGTTGTCGCATGTAGTTCTTCTTTTTCTTTTCCCTTACGGTCCATGAGAGCGTTGACTTCGTCGAAAAATGAATTCATATCGGCCGCAGGTGCTGCGTTGGAATTGTGATTGTCATTATTGTGCGGAGGACGAAGCTGCCGATCTCCTAGTTTTCCATCTTTTGAAGAAATCCTTGATCTCGATCTTTTCCTCGTGTTAGGTTGTGAAGACAATTCCTTGGCTTTTGTTTCTTCTAGATTGGAAAAGAATTCATCCAGCGTCAACTTTTTCAATGGCGCAGTGGTCGTCGTCTTGTTCCTTTTACGAAGGACAGCATTGTTATTGTTATCGTTATCACTCTCGTCAATATTTTTCTGCCGTCTCGATTTTGGTGGGTTCGAACGCGACGTCTTCTTCCGTTGTCCATCTGCATTTCCTTTGTTTGTTTTGTCCCCTTCCAGAGCTCTCAAAAAGGCAGATTTCTGTTCTCGTAGATCTTTGCTTTCATCGTCGTCGCTGCCTCTATTATAGTTACTAAAATATCTGTATTGCCCTCGACTTGTAAGTCGCCCTCTCGTCTCTCCCGTGATCGATGATGACATTGGCGATGTTTCACCCAGCCGTCCAACGGAAGGTATGCAGCAAAAACGATGGCGAGAATAGACAACCTGGGGTTCCGGAGTTCTTGCAACGAAGGTTGCCCACCGGCGATAGACCGGAAGAACATATTCTCGTACACCCATCGCAATCCAGCTCAAAATATTATATGACTTCGTTTGTTACTCCTCTCTTGTCCGATAGTTGTGTTTTTCTGTTCTCGAAAAAATGGATTTTTTGTGGCCATCGTGAATCGTGTCACCTAACCTTAAAGTAGGACGGTGCGCCATTTTGACGATGTGGGACTGTACGTGCGAGATCTCGTAGTCCTAGTAGTCCAACGATACCGGTGTAAATCATACCACCGGTGTGGCAGCAAGATTGGATCGCGCTACCTATGACAAGGAAACAATACTCCTAGAGGTTAACAATGAGGATACGAATTACTCCTTAATACTCCTTATTATTTGAATCGAATTGCCAGCGACAAATGAACGTGTTGCAAGACCGGATCCGTCACAGCAATCTCTTCACCGTCATCAACAAGTTCCGATAAAGGCTTGTCTAGATTGGGACGACTTGCGGCGTTCAGCGCTGGAGGCTTTTGCATATACAAGACTTTGTTTGACGTTGTCATACTTGGAGCCTTGAGCCTAAAGTCCCCATCATTATCGGCGAGTTGTTGGATGAGTTCATTCAATGTCATCGTTGGAACGACGGTTAAAGATCGAACCTTTGAGCTAGACACGGGGCAGTCCTCCTTGCGTTCGTACACAAAGGTGTGGCTATAGACACCCTCAGATCCCATGTACATCATGTATGTGTTCAATGTCTGGGAGCAAAACGTCAGAATTTTTACTGCTTCCAAGACACATGCCGCCGATACGATCGCGTTTGTGCTTGCAACAGCGGGAATAATGTTCTTCACGACCCCCATGGTCAACATATAGGTCACCCCGTCGATATTGTACTTTTCTGCTCTTTCAAGCGCCCGTTCATACACCCATTTCATGTCATCCGGGCTGTCCTTGTCCAACTTTTTGTCGGGGAATTCTTTCGGCCACAACAAGATTGATGCGTAAGCAATGCAGTGTTCGGGTTTGCGTGGTGTTTCGGCGATTGTGCAGAGCGGAAAATTTCTCTGGGGAGGGAACGCATCGAGGGAGCATTCGAAGCAACTAGTGATTCTGGGTAAAATGACACGAGTTTGACCGGCGAAACCTTCCGTTCCTCCATCAATGATCGGGACAATCGACTCTGGATCGATGGGATCGCCATCTTCATCAACTTCTACCAAACCAACCACGGTCGAGTTCAACCAGCGACGAGCCTCGACGTTGTCGAGACCCGACAATATAACGTTGAAGCCCGCGTAAAAAGACGGCTCTTTGTCTTGGATCATACCATGATGAGCCGTCACGTTCATCCAGGGACAGCGTTCGTTGATAAAGGCAGCCGCAACTTCAGCCTTGGAAGATCCCACGTCCTTTTGACGGAATAAGAATTGACGATTGAGATTTGTAACATCGATGGTATCCAGATCGATAACGTGTACATCCCTGATTCCCGACATGGCTAGATCCTTCAAGAGCTCACAGCCCAGACCACCAGCGCCGACGACCAGAACCTTAGCATTTGCTAGCAACGTCGATGAGGGAACCGCTGGTTCAAATTCGCCGATTGGCAGTGTCCCTTCTTCGTTGGCAAACGGAGAGGATCGGTTCAACAAGGTTTGCAAGGATCCACGTGCAGGGATCGATACTTTCGATGACGTGGGATTCGTTGTACATACATCCTATTTTGTTGTTCAGAGTTGCGGTTGTTTCGTCCATTGCCGGGACAGAGTATGAATCAACAAGAGTGGGTCGTTTTGAGAATCGGAGCAAGAAAAGAAGAAAAATTGTACGATATGCACAACAAGAAATATACGGAATCCATTCGAAAAATTTCTTACCATCGGGTCGTCTTGATTGTTGCTGCTGGAATCTTGGGCGCTCTTATCATTGCCATCAACACTATCTTGAATCGTGTTATCTTCTTTCGATGCCATTTCTTCCAGGGTTCGCTTTCCCATGACAACAAAGACTAGAGCGAAAAGTCTGATGAGAAGATGCAGTGAGTGAGGTCCTCTCTGAAGTATTGAAAGTAATTACACCCTGTGAATGATTTGATACAATATGAATACTACTCTTGCTACGAATCAATGAAGATAATGAACTTGTCGAGGAGGATCTTGTTTTGGGAGTTCGATTTCGATTTTCTTCGATCGCGTTGTTCGTTGCTTTCGACAAAATCCATCGGTTTGGCCTACTACGTGTAGTACAATATTCTTAATACCAATCAGTATTACCCAGGAACCGTATTTGATGGTTCTACTGACTCGAATGAGTCAAACATATATTGTTTTAGTGTAACGAGCGTAGCTTCCACGTGGGTTCTACCGCGTTCTACACCTCTCAGCTACTAATTCTCTGTGTCACTCACGAAAATGTTCGCGCACTCACTTGCGCCTACTTGTACGTAAGTAGCTCGGTAAAAAGAATTCGTTTTCAAGAACTTGATAAAAATCGCGATAAATTTTTCGCACAGAACGGTAATGGGGACCGATTCAAACACCGTACGTTCCGCATACGGGGAATCGGCGAAGAAACGAGCAGCAAACGACGCAACACAACGTTGTGGATGGATACCTTGGCCATAATTATAAATGTTTTGTTTCATTCGTAAAGCCCAAAGAAAATTCCCATTGCACGCTTAGATATCAATCGAGCTTCGACTCTCGTCTCTTGAAACTTGCCTCCACATAAACTTCTTCACCTGTGTAAAAGAGCTTATTCCAGATTGAGATCGATACGTTTCAACAACAACCATGATCGCAGAAGAACGAGACCAAGGATTTGTAGATGTTGGATCGGATGGAGAAGACGAACCGACAGATACTCTAAATTCTGTCGAGGGTACTCCCCACCAACATCAAAACGACAATCCTTCAAACCTAGATATGAGAGTACACCATCATGATCTGTCTCAGCACTCCCATCATCCGCTCGATAATGGTGGCGATTCCACAAACGCACTCTTTCCGCATCAACAGCATCTCCAACAACACCGTCATGACCTCAACGGCATTCCTTCTTCCGCCGATACGAATCATATATCTGGTCCGGATCTCCTCCAGCAACATTTGCTCACACACAGTACGCTAACTGCGCTAAATCCGCACCACCACCAACCTCCTCTTCATCATCCGGAGCAGCAACATCACCATCACCACCATCAGTATCAACAACAACAGCCGTTGCAACAGCAGGAACACCATATCCACAACCTCAACCACCAACCCCAACAACAACAACAAAATCCGTTTTCGTATCATCATGAACGGCATACGTCCGGGGATGAGAATGATTCTATCGTGGAAGCGAACACAGCACTGCAGCACGAAGTTTCGGTGGTAGATGTTGGTGGATTGCACCAGCATCCGCATCCCACAGACATTACTCCTATTTCGGAACACCACCATCAAAATCACCATATAGCTCCTTCACGTTTGCTGCACCAAGAACACGAACATCAAATGTCACTTGGGATGGTATATCATCCTCACCACTTTACTCAACAGTATCAACAAGATACCCAGCAACTCCAACAACCGCAGCAACATCAAAACCAAGAGCAGGAAGATGTGTCGCAGCCAGGAGACCCAACACAAACATCAGTAGGAATGGCATCTTCCATTTTTCCTACACAGAATTCTCCTTTGACATTGCCGCCTCGTACGTACCCACAAAAGTCGACCAAAAAGTTGAATTTGACGTCCGCGAAAAGTCACAAAACAGGAACAAAAAGCAACAAGAAAGCCGTTACGAACACATCGAAGATCGACAAAAAACGACACCTTAAACAGCAAGGGAGTATGATCAATGGTGGAACACCTACCGATCGGGGACCTCTCGGGACGTCAAGCGCCAAGAGACCCCGTCGACGCCGTTACGATAACAACTTTAAGGCAGAGGTTTTGAATCATTTGAAGGGACCCCACACAAAATTGTCGGACGTAGCGAGACGCTACGGGATACCAGAGAACACTCTCCGAGAGTGGACGAAACTGGATGTCGTTCGTGCGATTGAGGATGCGCGATCGAAAAACTCGGGGCAACTCAAGGCCAACATGTATGATCCGATGAAGCGATTGACCGAAACGCTCATGGTCTTTTTTGAACACAACAGGCAGCAACCAGAGCACCTTCGCCAATCTATAACCACGAAACTCATTGTCGCCAAGGGACTCGAGGCAAGAAATACCTTGTTGCAGCGCCATGCAACTCATCCATTTCTGGACGCAAAGGAAAAGAAAGCTCTTGAAAATTTCACCGGCAGCGACTCTTGGGCTAAGAAATTCGCCAAGCGGCGTGACCTGAAAATGACGGGGGCACGAATCAAGGAGCTTTCGGAGGAGGACGTCAACCAATTTCATCAATCGCTGAAGCAAATGTCGAACCGCGTAAAGCAAGCTGGACCTAGTTATGAGGATGCTGCCGTGTTGATACGGCAGGCAGCGGAAAAGCTTTTGCTGGCTAGCATTATCCATTCCACAGCTTCTCATCGTCTCATGGGCAATATTGCTGTCAGTAATAGTCGCAATGATCGAAAAATCAATCGAACGTCAAGACCCAAGTTGCAATTGGAGGAGGCACATGATCAGCAACAATTGAATGGTCAAACCTCGAAATTACAAGCAGATCTATTGGTTCAGAATCACATTCTCAGGGATTCAATAAATATTACATTGCCAACCCCTGACCAACATCCTCTGCCACCTTAGTTCCCAATGGCATGCGATTTGCAGGGTCGCAACCGATTGGCGGACCATGTGTATGCCTAGCACGAAAATATGGTTTCTGAGTGTTCATACTCGCACTGGTGCGAATGAATCTGCTATCTTAGGATCACAGATGGTAGAATGTTATGTACTCTGAAAAATAGAATTTTTTGTTGAATACGGTATAGGTAGAGTACAGCATGAATTTATGTCTACATTATTATCTCGTAACTTTCTATTGTACAGTTTAGTCCGCTTCACATATTTCCAAATTGTGTTTCTGGTAACCGATGCGCCGACGAGCGAGTGCTGACTATTCAAAAAAAATAGCAGTTGCAGCAATGAATTTTCTCGCATTCGAAGAACAAAACATCCATATGGGCTCACCATAACCCTACGAATGCCAATGCCTTCATCCAGAAGTAGTATGTGCCATGAAAGTTTCTCCTACAGAACGGACAAAGTTGCTGTGATTCTTAGTCAGTTGTTCAAGTTGTTCTTTTCTCCGAGTCAATATTTTGGCGCGCCCGTCATCAATGATTTGGTTGAACCAATTGAACGTGTATTTTTTCCCCATCATATTCCAGAAGTTCAATGAATTCGCCACGAGAACACGGTGTATGACGTCCCCTTCGATAGTATTGGTGGCGAAATCGAGACCGATACGCATCCACCACACGAGCCAGCTTTTGAAAAGTCGAATTTCTCGGGCCTCTTTCACATGTACGAACCACGAAAATACTATGTCGGCAATGTGAGCAAGTATCACCAACGTTATTCCATGCAAAACCCAGTATCTTCTGATGAATAGAAACAGAAAGAGAACGCTGTAGATTTCATATGCGAATTCTGACGCCAATAAGGGGTGCCGTATGAAGGTTTCCATTGAAAATTCCGAAAACCGAATACTTGTGCTGGCATTTTCCTTGACATTCATCATATCTGTTTTGACGTCTATTTATCCGTCATTCGACGAATTGGCTGTTTGTCACGGTGTTGGTCCTGTAAATGTTGGTCTCTGTAATGGAAGTTGTAAATGAATGTGCTTTTGACAAAGCTGTAAGCATTCACAACAAATTCAGGTCTGTATTGAAGAGCCGTTGAGAACTAGAAAAAGACTGGTTCGATAGAAAACGATAAAATAGGGGGAATTACCGAGTTGTTTGACGCACTGTACAGAATTATTTCATACGGAAAGTGTACAGAATCTGCTTTACTGTATTACGCGGAAGAAGACGGGTTCGAAAGTTTGCGTTCTCAGTAGGTACTTGGGGCATACATCTTTCATATGTGAATGCGACTCAATTACGTATAAATAGAACGGAAATTACAATTAAGTAAAGCCGACCAATTCTCACGATCCGTCGTAAAATGCAAATTCTTGTGGTCTCATGGTCGTACAGTCCTACCGTAATGTCTCGTCATACGTACTGGTAGATAGAGCTGAAAGCATCGTATTTGAAACGTGGCTAATAAGGATTTTTTGAGTTGTTACGACGTACTCTCTTTTATCTCCACGTCTGTCCTTCCTCACTCACCGAGTTTCCGTAATTGCGCGAAGGAGTGCTGACTCTGCTAATCGAATCAATCCAGAAAGATTAAAAAAATCATACGGGTGGAAGTCACACGACACAAAATCAAAAAGGATTCATTCATCGTCCCGCCAATTCAGGTCTTTATTTTTTCATTACGTTGGATAGAACCAGTTGACAGTCTCTCAATACAAACGATAGAAATGACCTCTCCTTTCCGCAATGATTGTCTGGCTGGGAAAGTTGCCCTAGTTACTGGCGGGGGTTCCGGCATTTGCTTTGAACTGACGAAGCAATTGTTGGTTCATGGGGCGAAAGCAGCGGTTATATGTGGTAGACGACAGAAATTTCTTGAACGTTCTGCATCCATCTTGCAACGCGAAACTGGAAAAATTTGCAAGTGGAAAGTTTGCGATGTGAGAGACCCAAAAGCTTGTGAGGACGCAGTTCAATATACGGTAGAACAGTTCTCCAGATTGGATATTTTGGTAAATGGAGCAGCAGGAAACTTTCTTGCCGAAGCCCGAGCATTGAAACCCAAAGGCTTTGCTACCGTCATGTCCATCGATGCATTAGGCACCTTCAACATGTCTTCTGCTGCATTTCCCGCCTTGGCCAAAACAGCAAAACACGACACAACAACCCAGGACGCAATTGTAATCAATATTTCTGGTAAGTGACACGACCCGTCTTGACGTAATTCTCATTCGCTTCCCGTTAAGAATGTTGCTAACAAAGCACTGAAATTTTACAGCAACATTACAATCTCCTGCCACACATTGGCAAGCTCATGCGAGTGCGGCGAAAGCAGCGGTTGATTCGCTAACACGAAGTCTCGGATTGGAGTGGGGTGACTACAAAGTACGAGTTGTTGGTATTGCTCCAGGCCCCATTAAAGACACTCCAGGAACAACGAAATTAGCGCCTGGAATGTCCGGAGAAGAGGTAAACGAAATGATCGGAAGTGGAATTCCTTTGGGTCGTATGGGGACTGCTACTGAGATAGGACATGCAGCAGTTTTTCTTGCCACATCAAAGTACACGACAGGTGAGACTTTGATTGTTGATGGAGGAGAGTGGTTATACAAGCCACCGATGGTTCCAAAAGATATGGTGTCGATGCTTTCTCGCAAGGTAGAAAGTAAAAGTCGAGCCCAGGCTCCAAAATCACGCTTGTAGGAGTTGACCATAATCAATGGTTTTAAACAACAAGAAACTGCGCGATAGTTGCCCAGCTAGAGTATCCTAGGATGTTTGATCAGCTCCACTCTATACATAGTCCCTATTGTTTGACTCGATTCGGGCTCGATCATCCGGAGTGGTAGCTAGTCATTTCTTACACAAAACAATCGTATTGAGTATGGATAGAATAAAGAAACTTCGTCATCATGATGTTGTAAAAAAAAATAATCTCAAGAATTTTCGGAATGAACTTTACGCAGAATCAATACATTCCCCCAAACTCATTTTGGGGGAACGAAAACACGATTGTATCATCAAAAACCCGATTTTGTTCTTGACGCCACCTTCGCGCACGATTGCAGCTGACAGCAGTTCTCATTCGACCTTCTCGTTTTCGTTGGAAAAGAGAATTTTTTCTTTCCAATGCTTCTTCTTCTACGTTGAGAACGAACAATACGATTGACTCGAGAATATGACCTCTCAAGAGATCTCAATCTCGATCAAAATCATCCACCATCTCCAATAGAAAGAAGATCAAAACCGAGACGACGACAAAAGCAGAGCCTTTAATCTACTTGCAGACAACCACATCGCACCGTATCAAATTGTTATACCGAGATGACCTTCATATCGAAAGCACCTTGCAGATTATCTCAACGAATCAAGGCCTTGAATACGACAAAAGCACGTTGCTTCCAAAATGTTGGCATTGGTTGTCGTGATAACCATGCAAAGTCCTCGTTTTCAACCAAAGCGAGCATGGCCATAGAAGAAAATCCTTCAGTTGTGGTCATGGAAGGACCGAAGGCAGAGCGAATGAATCTTTTTACTGCCATCAACAACGCACTCTCTATCGCTCTTAAGACGGACCCATCCTCTATTCTCTTTGGTCAGGGTAAGCAGGTCATTTTGACTTTTTGACTTTTTCTTGTTTGAGAAAGTCGTCTCATCTGATTTTCCTTGCAAATTTAATTCAATTTCGAAAACCAAGACGTGGCTTTCGGTGGTGTCTTTCGATGCACACAAGGTCTTCAAGAAAAGTTTGGACCTGATAGAGTGTTCAACACACCCCTGTCGGAAAACGGAATTGCAGGTGCGTTGTCAATTCCTTCGTCGTCGAACTCTTGAAGTTAACTTTTCGTCTCAAATTTTCGTTGGTGGGATATTTTCTACCTCATAGGTCTAGCGATAGGTTACTCAAGCATGTCAGGTGGAACAGCGATTGGCGAAATTCAATTTGCCGACTATATCTTTCCAGGTAAGAATAATTTATTTTTGAGGTGATTCGTTAGTATCTTGCATTGAGATTTTTTATCGACTTGATAGTTTAGAACTAAAGAAAAAAATGTTTGCATGATTCGAACTTCACCGACGCAGCATTTGATCAGGTATGTACATTTTGACGACGGACTGGTGCTGTTTCCATGCTTGTGTGAATTGCATCAATTATAACTGAAGATTTTTCAATCAAATTTCGTCCATGATCTTCCAATGACGAAACCATTAGATTGTGAATGAGATGTCAAAGTTTCGATACAGATCTGGTAATCAATGGAATTGTGGGGGAGTGACTTTGAGGACGCCTTGTGGGGCTGTTGGCCATGGTGGACACTATCATTCTCAAAGCCCCGAGGCCTTTCTATCTCATGTTCCCGGTATTGCGGTGGTAATGCCGAGAGGACCAAAGGCAGCAAAGGTAAGCGATCAATATCCGCTTATTTATTTGCTATGCAACATCGACTGATCCTGTCATTTATGATTATGGTTGAATTTCTATGAAAAGGGTCTTTTGCTGGCATCGATTCGTTCGAAAGATCCCGTTTTGTTCCTCGAACCAAAGGCACTGTACCGTGCATCTGTTGAAGATGTACCATTGGGAGATTACGAAGTGGAACTCGGCAAGGCAGATATTATGCGTCCGGGAAACGATGTTACTGTCGTGGGATGGGGTGGGCATCTTCGAGTACTGGAGGACGCATGCAATTTAGCAATGGAAAAGGACGGGATCTCCTGTGAATTAATTGATTTGCAAACAATTGTGCCATGGGATGTTGAATGCGTTGCTCAAAGTGTGAAAAAAACGGGCAGGATGGTCGTTTCTCACGAAGCTCCGGTATCTTCCGGATTTGGCGCGGAAGTTGTAGCCACCATTCAATCCGAATGCTTTTACTCGCTGGAGAGCCCCATCCAACGTGTATGCGGGTACGACACACCATTTCCACTCATATTCGAGAAACATTACATTCCAGACAAGTTGAAGAACTACGAAGCAATCAAAAAAGTTTTCTTCGACAGTTCCGCGAAAGTTATTTAGTGGGTTTCGGTTTCGCGAAGTACACCAGTAGAATTACTGAAGATGATCTTATATTCGGTTTTTAGTAGAAATAATAGAAAAAGTACGTTATCGACTTATACTGGCCGCTCCCAAACAGCTTCTCGTGTTTTCAGATTCCAGTAATAGTATGACCCATCATTAGCTATGGATTTCGTCCAATCAACTGGTAGAATGTCTTCTGTGTCAACAGGTTGCTCCGGAAATTGCTTCCCAGTGTTACCATCAATCATACCATCGAATGAGGGCAGATCGACCCATGCAATGCGAGCCTTTTGAAAAAAAAGATTCGGGAAGATCGTGAAGAATATTTTGAAACTGAGTTTCGATGTACCACGCGATCCGCTCAGCTTGGTCATCATGTTCAATATGTTTCTGAAGAATCTCTTCGTCAGTACTCCCATCGTTGATGCTAGAGGCATCACTTTCATCGTCACCGTCGTGAGATACAGAAGGTAGCAACAAAATATGCGTTTTGACTGTCAGTTTCAAAGCTTCCAATCTGTCAGCGGGATTTTCCAACAAATCACCAGTATAACAATGATCATAATGGAACATATGCATGAAGGAGTATTGTTGCACTTTCTTCAGGTTCTTGTTGATGAGCATCTCGTTTACTCCGTGAGCTCGCATCCTATTCGAGGAATCAATCCAAAAAATATCGAATAATTCTTCTTGGATGAGCGCAGCGTTATGTGGATCTACTTCGTTTGCTAAGAGACGCTTATGCAGGAACCAAATGTGCATGGTTAATACAGCCTGATAAGAACGAAAATCCCGACCAATCCGTCCTGGACCGTACCATCGCCTAATTGAAAGAGTGAAGAGGGGTTGTATCTTGAGAAAAAAGAGTTCAATTTGCCCAGAAACAGTTCGGCCAAAACGATGAAAATCATGTCTGCTGTATACTCACGGATCGCTTGCTTGGACAGTCGCCGCTTGAAATAGAGATTCTGCCACTAAGATTCTATTTGTCTGTAAGGACATCGAGTATTTTTTGTGCATACGCTGAAAAATATTTTTGTTGGTACGATCACTCAGGGTTGATTCCTCATCTTGCTTTTCGTTGATGGATGACGTGCCGCTGTTCTTGACTTGGCTGGTACTCTCAGTGGCGAAAGGTCGTCGTACGAAATTGTTCTTGTTACTGTGGGAGGTTTTGCCAGACGTCTCTCCTATCGTGTTGAGAGCCGGCATTGCATGCATCTGTGCCAACAAACAACGAGAAAAGCGTTTGGAAGCTCTTGCCGTTAAACTCATGTCGAAAAACCGTGAATATTTGGAGGCGGAAGGCAGTTCGACGTTATTGTGGAAACGGTGCAATGTATTGAGGGTTCCCAATTACAATGTTGCACTCTTTAATGATGTTGTAATCAACAATAGCTTTTGAAAGGCATCTGTCTTCAATTCTTCACACACCCATTGATTATTGTTGAGATGCAACAACACCCCTTCTGTGGAACCCCACCTAATTGATAATGACGCGGAAAGCATTCCTTGCTTCTTTCTCATTAGATTTTTCAAGGGTTCACGAATGAATGAATCACGATTCAAAATAACAATACCACAAATATCCCCTCTTTTTGATATCCCCCGAATTGGAACGGAAAATCTAAGAAGTCGAAACGATTTTTCTGTGACAACGACTGTATGACGTGTTCTTGTCCATGTGAATACTTTTTTCCCCCTTCATCATTATTTTTGATGACAGAGCAGGGGAAAGTGGAACGAAGTTGTTTCCTATTCGTTGTTTTGATGATGGGCGATTGAGAAGTAGCAGGAGGTCCGATCTCTACCGACAGTTTCCGCATCCTTTTATTTCTTTTCAGAGAAACACTCATCTCATTTCCAATACTGGCAAAACGAATCAAAAGTACAATGAAAACCACCACCCTATTCTCTCTCCTTTCGGTCCTTTTGGGCGTATTGATGATGCCACTAACGGCCACCGCTTTCGCCCCAGCGGCTCGTGGTCTTTCGATCGGTCCGATCACGTCGGCTTCTACGGAAACGACAACCCAACTTTTCTTTTTCGGAAAACCTAAGGATGACGGAAGCCCTGGAGACTATGTATGCAAAGATTGCGGATACGTTTTCACAAAGGGCCCCCAGGCTTGGGCCGCCTTGGATGACAAGTACAAGTGCCCACCTTGCGGCGCCCCTAAGTTTCGATTCAATAAGGTTCCTAAGGGTTCAGCTTCGGGCAAGGTCGAAGTCAAGAAGAGCTGGTTCTAATTGAAGAGGGCCAAATTGCAGCAGTGTCTACGAACACTGGCACTTGCACATTCTAAATGGGAACATCATCAACAACAGGGAACTAATCGAAGTGCAACAAGTTTTGGTATACCCTGGATGAGATAAAATGATTCGACATCCCTTTCCGAGCTTTTTTAAGAGGAGGACAAAATCAAGTTAATGGTCAGATGTAATAGATTCAAGAACGAATCAAACCAATGCTAAGAGAAGAATTTTTTGAGACGTATTCATCGCGACGAGAATATCTATTCTGATACTAGTGTTTGCCGCGAATTCTTATAGCTAGCACTACCAACACCAGTAGAGAGTTTGCACGAGTACTCGGATTTTTCATTGTTCGAAAGCAAGCCCTTACATTCTGACATCGCACGCATTCTCCATTCCTGTTGCGAAAGTCTCGTCCTGCTGTGCTTTAACATTCTTTCGAGGACAAGAGCTTCAGTCATTCCTATTATCATCCCTGCTGCTGTGTGATGTTATCTCTACTGCTAGAGAAGTGCCAGAATATGATGCTTACAAGAATACAAGAACATTGCACCTGCCGTCTGCAATAGAGTAGTTAGTTGAGAGCTGAAGAATCAGAAAATGATTTTGTAATTTTGTGCTACCGAGAAGTGTACGTAAACGTACGGGACGTACGTTCATATGAACGATCTGGTTGGTACAATACGTAATAGCCAGACGGTAAAAATGTTCATTATGGGAGGAACTGAGAACTTTGGTTTCGAGTTTTTTGAGGTCAGGACTTCTCACTCAAATACATACCACGAGTACTCAACTAGAGAGTCTACCCTACTTCATCGGCTTTTCATCCTTTTACAAACTGTTGTTCATGGATAATTGTTTAAGAAGTGAACGTTACATTCCCATGGCAGCGGAAAAACGAATGGTTGCTTCGAAACCGAATGGAAAAAAAGATGCGACTCAATACTCATCCTCGCTACGAAGGCGGCGACAGCACTGGGGACAGAAAGCGTCGATGTTGGTTTTTCTGACCATTGCGGTCCTTCTCTCGTTCTCTTTGACGCTCGGTGAAATCGGCGAGAGGAATGGCGGTGAGCCCAAAACAGGTGGCAGTGAACGTGATTCAAGGTTGAATGGCAAAGGGAGCACAGATGACGCTCCATTGGAACGACATCCTACAAGAACTGGGAGAACGACGACAACGAAGATAAATATTGTCGACCCGACACACAACCTGCTAGAGTTGTTGTCATCGCCAAGATCAAACAAAGTTCAGCACCGGATCTGGATCGTTCTTGCATACGGCGAAACTTGTGAATACAGCGAAAAATTATTAAGGAAATTGATTGATCACGCCATTCCGAGAATCCAATTCAACAATGACGACAGCAACGATAACAGGAAAATTCACCCGCCCGAGATGAACTTTGTACGCATGCCGATTGACGACAAGGAAGTTGGTCTTGATTGGAAAAAAGAATTTCTCAACCGAATAGGTATCGCCCGACTTCCCTCGTTGTTCTTCATTCGGGATGAAGAACAAGAACGAGAGTACAACTTGCTCCTGGAAAATGCATTTGCTACAGCTGAAGTTTATCGTGGCAGATCTGAATCCATATCTGACTTGGTGAATGGCCTTTATCACTACTTATCACGTTTACAATTTCGGCCTTCGACAGCACTGGAAAATCAAGAACATCACCAATCCGGCGATCGGAGTTCACCTCTTGCGTCTGTTCGGGTTGAGTCCTTACGAGAGCTTCAGAGTATCATTCGGAATGCTAACGAATATAAGATTCTTCAGAGTCCTCCACTTCCATTAGATCCGGACCTCTCTGAACATGATGAAAAATGGATTCGGTATCTTATGGACGATGATTCTGGCACGACGAATTGTAGGTCCGATTTTGATTCTCATTATTTTGACACGAACGACAAAATTAAACACCCCGAAGAACACGAGGAAACTTATGACGAAGTAGGGAGTTGCCCACAAGATCGATCGAATATTCGAGATTCTTATCATGCCATCATTCAATGTCGTAATTATAGAGGAAACAAGGCGCAACGCACATCGTCGCCGCATTCGATTGTTCAATTATACCAAGAATACAATCAAGCAATAAAGGTTCTGGGACCACGACGGGATACACTTTTCTCGATCTTGGAACCGCGTTCAGAGGGTATGGAATCTAATGAACTGTCTGGGTTTTGCGATTCGCCGAGCGACGATGGCCTGGTCAGAGTTTGGAACTTTCATTCGAACGAATCGCTCTCAGAGTTCAGTCTCGACGAAGAGCGTGAGAAAGAGTTTTTCGAAGAAAAGCTCAACAATTCAACAAATGTAATAACTCAGCTGAGTTCTCGGCTTGTTCCTGATGTGTTGTGGTTTGATCGACGAATGACCGCGCCTATAGCTTTCAATCAACGCTACCGTCGTCATGTTATTCTTTTTGTTGATTTTCACGATCCGACCAGTGCCTCAAAATCTCGAGACGCCATCAGGCTATTTCGACAGGAATGTCGACAACTTCAAATGGAGCAGCAACTAAAGACGAATAATTTACAGTCGGTCCTCAATCATACAGTAGGGGAGGCTACTGATGGCGGCAATGACGAAAACAGTTTTGTGTGCTTGGTCGTACCGGTAAGTAATGTTGATGTAGATTCTAGTTCACCACTTCCGACTTGTGTCTAACTCTGCAGTTGCCGCATCACAAACTGTTGTCACTCTAGAGTACTGAAATTCGTGTTCTGAACACTTTCGGCATAGATATTTGGTCAAATTTGGATCGTCAAGCTACTGAAAAAATGAAGACCACTCTGTGTAACAGTCAGAACTGGAAAGCCAACGACGTCTCTGAGTATCATTTGTGTGACAATTTTGAAGGTCGAGAGGAATCTGAAGTTCCAGGAAGTGATACCTCGAAGTATTCGTCTGTTTTACCTGCAATGCTGTTGACGGAACGACAAAAGGACGGAGCTATCAAGCGATATTACTTGGATCCTCCCATCAACTCCAGATCACTGAACGAATTCGTCAACGACTTTATTACTGGTCGTATTGAACCCGAAATCAAGAATGATCATATCAGTGCAGATGCCCACTATGCCACAAACGAAACATACGACTTTCCTACGAGCAAACATTTCATCAATTTGTTGACAGCGAAATCTCTACCACATTTCCTGAAATCGAACCGTGATAAGCATGTGTTGGTTGAGCTTTACGCACCTACATGTGGACATTGCAAGCGCTTCAATACGATCTGGAATTCATTAGGGAGATTGGTGGATTTCCTTGGGTGGTCCGACTGGCTGTTGCTAGCAAGAATTGATGTAACATCAAATGAAATAATAGTTCCGGGCATGGCGACAGCTTGGCTCCCAGATGTATTTTATTTTGGAGTAGGAGTAACTGAAAATCCAATTCACTATGGAAAAACTCCTTTCGCAGATGACGCCGAGTTAGGAGGTATCAGTGATCCCCTCGAGCTATTAGAATGGTGGATGGACGAAGCTGCAGATGTTATAAACGAAGGTGAACTCTTGCGCAGTTTGGAAAAAATGATAGCAGGAGCTTCTTCAAAATAAATAATACACTATTCAGGAGTCATTTCTTCACTCATTCGTCCTCTCTAGAAAGAAAGCTAGTAGTTTTGCTCTTCAGACAACAGAACTACGAACTTGATAGATTTTTTATACATCTCGTCGCTTTTCTTTCAAAAATTAGCCTCTAGAGTCATTATATTGTACGTACCATAGTTACGTTTGTAGACTACGATTTCTATTTTGTTGAGTGAAGAACTTTGACCGGCACGCGCGGTATATTAACGGTCCACAATTCCACTTGGGTTCCGTCAATGTACGTGTTCCCTAGCCAGGTTAAAAATATCTGGCATGGTCGGCTCGGAAATTGACAATTTTGAAAAATCAATCCAACATGATTTCAAACACGCAATCAATCTGCTTTGTACGTACCCAATCGTACGAAGAAACTATCAAAAAAGTAGTCAGACCCAAGAAAATCTCGGACACGACAAGTTCGATAGATTGATTCTTCCATGATAACTATTCTTGTTGATTGTTCATTCGTTTCACCATCCCCCTAGAGAGGTACAATCATTACATCGCACTATTTTTTCAATTTCATAGTGGGCTAGCTTCCTGTTGAATGAGAGGATCATCATGAACATCGAAGAGACTATTAGCGATTACGTTGAAGAGCAATTCCAAGCGTTTCAGCTTGCGGAGGTTGATCAGGGCTCAGAGCTTTCGGCAGCTAGCAGAACAGCAGCAACCATCGAAAAAAATGTTCATATCATTGTGCTTAACAATGCGATGAATAAAATAGGCCTGGAGCATACGCAGAAAACAAGTCGTGGTCAATGTTTGACAGACTCCTCAGTAGAAATTGAGAGCTTTCTGATTCCGTTGCTCGTCAAGTATGCCGATGCATCCTTAACCATGGGGATTGAATCCAGTAATAGAACTGTAACCAGACGGGTCTTTGAGTTGATATCGGCTTTAACGTGCAGCTTATCGTCCAAAAGTGATGACGCTGTTCATACTCTTATCGAACGAGTCCAGACATTTTCGACTGTCGTTTCGGAAAAACTTCGAAGCCAAGCATGCACCTTGCTGGGTTGTTTGGGATCCCATCTTGTTGCATTGTCGATCAGGAGTGAAAGCAAAAACATTTCGGTTGACGAAAGAGATCGTTTGAAAGAGATCCTATCAATGATTGGAGAGATACTTGTACCACGATTAAATGACAAGAGCCAGTCTGTACGGCACAGAGCAATCGAAGCCGCTGGGATGTTGCTTGGGACGTCCAAGTCGGTGTCAACTGACAATTCCTCTACCACAACAACAGAAGATAGCTCTCACATTGCCCTGCTCGAAGGACTTCTCTGGTCCATGTGGCACGATCCATCGGTGGCCAATCGTGTCGAAGCGATCCAAGCCGTCCCAATTGATTCCGCTGAAACTCTTGATCACGTCATTGCTCGGATACGAGATGTAAAAGAAAAGGTCAGAAATGCAGCAATCAATGCTTTGCATCTGAAGGTAGATCCAAGACGACAAGACATTATGACTCAAGAACATTTCCGTGAAATTGTTCGAAGTGGTTTGACGGAACGTTGTGAAAGTACTAATATTGCGACCATGACATTGATTTGTACAAAATGGACTAAAGCTGCTAAATTTTGTCCGGTAGAGTTGATGAGACTCATGGGTGCAACAATGTACGAAGAAGAGTGTGAGAAAGCCCTAAAAGTTGTGCTAAAAATGGCACGAGCATCGAGCAGCGCAAAAACTAATAGCGTTCTCCAAGAACTCAGCGACCCAGAGATTCGGTCTCTCTGTATGAACATAGACAAGTCCATGATTCGGCTCAAAGATTCAAATGTAGTATTTGACGAATACCAGCTCTTCTACACACGGGTTGCTTGTTCAGCTGCAAAAGAATCGTCTGACTTAACGTTTGGACAAAAGGAAGATCTGATGACAAAGATAACGCCCGACATTCCTACTTTGTGCGACATGTTCAACAAGCACCGAGACCGCTTTGTGGAATCAATCCAAGAGGAGGACGAAGAATGCATTGATCAGGAGTGCTTCGTTTGTCTTCAGCTTCTTCAGCTTGCTAAGATAGCGGGCCTTCAGGAGGAAGGAAGCCGTCGCCATTTTTCAAATGTCATGATCGATAATGTAGCCAGTCCAGAGACTCCGGATGAACTAGTCGAAGAATGCGTCGAGGCCTTACGGGCAGCTTTTGAGAAAGAATCCGATTTCTTTGATGCCATCACCGTCGTTCTCGAAGCCTTGACGTCGTCGGCCAATTCTGACAGTGACGAAAACAAAAATCATGCTCGGATGCTTTTGGTCTTCTCCGTCGTTTTAGAGAAGGCTTCGTCTGAGCTTTCTACTCATGACATCTTACACGTAATAGAAAAAGTCATATGCTCTGCTGTGGCCAGCCCCAATTCGACGATTCGCGAGATTGCAATCGGCTGCTTGGGAAAATTGGGTTTGTTTTCGATTCAATCTACCGTTATTTCTGAATTCAAACCTATTCTTCTCAAGATCGCTTCAAACAAGGAGGAAGCTATTCAATGTCGAGGGCAAGCACTATTGGCGCTTTCAGATTGGGCGCTTTTATTTTCGGATATTCGACAACCGTATCTTGACTCGGACTCTGGTGAAAGTTTGAGCTTCGTATCAGTCGTGGAAGAGTTGATGGAACACACGAATACAGCGCTTGCCACCATAGCCGCCGAAGTTGCGACAAAATTACTATTTTCAATGAATGATTCCGATGGTAGCCTCCTTGCTTCACTCTTGGTATCTTTTCTACACCCAAACAATCACCAAGAAAATGATGAAAATGACCACGGTATCGATGTCAAAGATGTTGGCTCTCCCTTGAGATTGCAGCAGCTTCTTAGTCTTTTCTTTCCAGCATTCTGTCTAAAATCAGATAAATGTCGGGACACGCTGCTAAATTCCATCGGAAAAGCTCTCTCCACTGCTATTGACTATTCACCGAAGAAGAAAGGAAAAGGTCGATCCGTTAGTTTTCCGTTGGTGAAAATAGTTGAATATGTTTGGTCCGTTGTTATGGAAAGAGCGGTGTCTAGTGACACTACAGCCGATGGAACAACAGCTGGCTCCAAGACAGGAGAATTCAATCCAACACTGCCAGCGAGTCTTCAGGTAGCGAGGTTCTTGGTAGATAACGAACAAGGATTAAATGTGACACAACTTAGACAGTTGTGTAAATTTTTGGGGAATCGGGAGATAAGTATCGATGATCACAACCAGGTGGAACTTGGGAGGCTTAAAGATTTGGTTGAAGAACTTTCTTTCATAGAAGACTCTACCAGTTTGAAGTCGTTGCGTCCATTGACAGAGACGCTTTCAAGTGTAAAAGGGTATGAAGACAATAACGGTGATGAAGATGGCGAAGGAGAAGCAATAGTTGATGATCAATACACCGACGACGACACTATAAGCGAGAATAGCATGGAAGAAAAATGTCTACAGACGGCCGGAGACAGTACAATTGAGGCTGAGATCATGATGAACAGTATGACACGTCTGTCACTAGAAAATAAGGAAAATCCACCATCTGTGGTGAAGACAAAAAACCGAAGAACTAGTGCTCAGAGCAACATCAGTGGGCTGGGACCTCTTGGCAGTTTAAATGTGTAGAACGATCCAATGTGCCAGCATTATGGAGTAAAGAAATAGGACTGATATCTATCGTCCTGTTTGGGGAATAGGTTGCATTCGAATATAATTTAAACATGCGATTTAAATTTGTCGTTATATTGTCTGATATAGTTTTTTGTCGAACCTCAATCTTGGAAATGTTTCTACTTGAAGCGAATCAATCTTCATTTTTGGTTCGCCAATTTTCGCTCAATTGTACGAGACAAAAAGACTCGAGATTCTCACACTTTCGAACCACAAAACTCAATATTGAATTTCCATAACTCATACGTGTAATATTGAATTTCCAAATTTCATAATATTGAATTTCCACAGCAATAAGTCCGCAAAAGTCGCGAAGGTAGACAAAGTCTGGACGGTAGACAAAGTCGGGGAGAGCGGGGAGGTAGCGAAAGTCGGGAAGAGCGGGAAGCAAAGCAAAGACGGTGACAGCTGGAAGATGCCGAAAGGTAGGAAGACCGGGAAAATGTAGAGTTTGTCATTGAGGGTCGTCTCTAGAATGGAATGGTAAGATTCTCGACCATGTTTTTACGGTACCTTCAGCAGAGTGCAACGTTCAGGTTGCTGTGGACATTTACACGGACGAAAGTTTTCGTTCCTGGAATCTTTTTCCAGAGTCGGACGTTGAGCCCGTTGCCTCTACGAAATGGTTTGTATGGTGATAATAGTTGTTTCTACTTCAAGCGATATAATATATTATGGCGTCGCGTTTCAGGGTCATGAAAAAAAAAGAATGAAGAAGGATGCATTCGCCTTGTTTCAAGAGAATCAATCCGGTTAATTATTTTTTCACTTTTTGTCGAACCTCAATCCCCATTGGTAGTCGCTGTTCAATATTTATTGGAATAAGTATGAATTTCCTTCAAGCAGAAAATGTATAGACCTCGCTAAAAAAGCGTTTCTGTGTGACTGCATTCCATCAAGCCAAACAGAACCAAGAATCATTATCACCCATCTGCTCTAAACTCGGCTAAAAAAAACTATTTCAGTCAAAGGTTCATTTTCTCGAAACCGAACCTGCTAGAGAGATAAGATTACACCCTCGTATTATCGCTTAAGGTCTTGGAAATGTCTCCCATGAATAGTTGTTTCTACTTGGAGTGAATCAATCTTCATTTTTGGTTCGCCACTTTTCGCTCAATTGTACGAGACAAAAAGACTCGAGATTCTCACACTTTCGAACCACAAAACTCAATATTGAATTTCCATAACTAATAGTATTGAATTTCCAAATTTCATAATATTGAATTTCCACAGCAAAAATGCATTTCTCAACCAAAACGTTCGCTCTTGTCGTTCTCGCGTATGTATTTGCAACAACTCAAGTGGTTGGTGCAGAGGCGGTAAGTCAATTCATTCTGCATGGTTGTATTTTTTCTCCACTCGTCTACGTCTTTTGGCTCTCATTTACCTATATGCCGAATATTCTAAAAGTTTCGTCGATCTCTCAAGTCCAAGAAAGCCGGGAAGGTAGAGAAGGACAATAAGTCCGCAAAAGTCGCGAAGGTAGAGAAATTCTGGACGGTAGACAAAGTCGGGGAGAGGGAGGTAGCGAAAGTCGGGAAGAGCGGGAAGCAAAGCAAAGACGGTGACAGCTGGAAGATGCCGAAAAGTGGGAAGACCGCGAATTATCCGGTAATAGAAACCCCATCTCCTACCGAGGCTCTGGCACCTTCTGTCAGTCCCTCCTCAATACCCTCTTCCGCGCCTTCGTCCACGAAGTCGTGGATAATCGTTTTGGCGTCGTCGATGCCCTCTTCAGCACCTTCGACTTCCTCGGAGAACGCTACGGCGATGCCCTCTTCCGCACCTTCGTCCACGACTTCGGCGTCGTCAACCGGCTCTATAACCATTTTGGCGTCGTCGATGCCCTCTTCAGCACCTTCGGCTTCCTCGGGGAATGCTACAGCGATGCCCTCTTCCGCACCTTCGGCTTCCTCGGGGAACGCTACAGCGATGCCCTCTTCCGCACCTTCGGCTTCCTCGGGGAACTCTACAGCGATGCCTTCTTCAGCACCTTCGGCTTCCTCGGGGAACGCTACAGCGATGCCCTCTTCCGCACCTTCGGCTTCGTCGGGGAACGATACAGCGATGCCCTCTTCAGCACCTTCGGCTTCGTCGGGGAACTCTACAGCGATGCCTTCTTCAGCACCTTCGGCTTCGTCGGGGAACGATACAGCGATGCCCTCTGAAGCACCTTCGGCTTCGTCGGGGAACTCTACAGCGATGCCTTCTTCAGCACCTTCGGCTTCGTCGGGGAACTCTACAGCGATGCCTTCTTCAGCACCTTCGGCTTCCTCGGGGAACGCTACAGCGATGCCCTCTTCCGCACCTTCGGCTTCGTCGGGGAACGATACAGCGATGCCCTCTTCAGCACCTTCGGCTTCGTCGGGGAACTCTACAGCGATGCCTTCTTCAGCACCTTCGGCTTCGTCGGGGAACGATACAGCGATGCCCTCTTCAGCACCTTCGGCTTCGTCGGGGAACGCTACAGCGATGCCTTCTTCAGCACCTTCGGCTTCGTCGGGGAACGATACAGCGATGCCCTCTGAAGCACCTTCGGCTTCGTCGGGGAACTCTACAGCGATGCCTTCTTCAGCACCTTCGGCTTCGTCGGGGAACTCTACAGCGATGCCTTCTTCAGCACCTTCGGCTTCGTCGGGGAACGCTACAGCGATGCCCTCTTCCGCACCTTCGGCTTCGTCGGGGAACGATACAGCGATGCCCTCTTCAGCACCTTCGGCTTCGTCGGGGAACTCTACAGCGATGCCTTCTTCAGCACCTTCGGCTTCGTCGGGGAACGATACAGCGATGCCCTCTGAAGCACCTTCGGCTTCGTCGGGGAACTCTACAGCGATGCCTTCTTCAGCACCTTCGGCTTCGTCGGGGAACGCTACAGCGATGCCCTCTGAAGCACCTTCGGCTTCGTCGGGGAACGCTACAGCGATCCCCTCTTCAGCACCTTCGGCTTCCTCGGGGAACGCTACAGCGATGCCCTCTTCCGCACCTTCGGCTTCGTCGGGGAACGCTACAGCGATGCCCTCTTCAGCACCTTCGGCTTCCTCGGGGAACGCTACAGCGATGCCCTCTGAAGCACCTTCGGCTTCCTCGGGGAACGCTACAGCGATGCCCTCTTCCGCACCTTCGGCTTCGTCGGGGAACGCTACAGCGATGCCCTCTGAAGCACCTTCGGCTTCCTCGGGGAACGCTACAGCGATGCCCTCTGAAGCACCTTCGACTTCCTCGGGGAACGCTACAGCGATGCCCTCTTCCGCACCTTCGGCTTCGTCGGGGAACGCTACAGCGATACCCTCTTCAGCACCTTCGGCTTCCTCGGGGAACGCTACAGCGATGCCCTCTGAAGCACCTTCGGCTTCGTCGGGGAACTCTACAGCGATGCCTTCTTCAGCACCTTCGGCTTCCTCGGGGAACGCTACAGCGATGCCCTCTTCCGCACCTTCGGCTTCGTCGGGGAACGATACAGCGATGCCCTCTTCAGCACCTTCGGCTTCGTCGGGGAACTCTACAGCGATGCCTTCTTCAGCACCTTCGGCTTCGTCGGGGAACGATACAGCGATGCCCTCTGAAGCACCTTCGGCTTCGTCGGGGAACTCTACAGCGATGCCTTCTTCAGCACCTTCGGCTTCGTCGGGGAACGCTACAGCGATGCCCTCTGAAGCACCTTCGGCTTCGTCGGGGAACGCTACAGCGATCCCCTCTTCAGCACCTTCGGCTTCCTCGGGGAACGCTACAGCGATGCCCTCTTCCGCACCTTCGGCTTCGTCGGGGAACGCTACAGCGATGCCCTCTTCAGCACCTTCGGCTTCCTCGGGGAACGCTACAGCGATGCCCTCTTCCGCACCTTCGGCTTCGTCGGGGAACTCTACAGCGATGCCCTCTGAAGCACCTTCGGCTTCGTCGGGGAACGCTACAGCGATGCCCTCTGAAGCACCTTCGGCTTCCTCGGGGAACTCTACAGCGATGCCTTCTTCAGCACCTTCGGCTTCCTCGGGGAACGCTACAGCGATGCCCTCTGAAGCACCTTCGGCTTCGTCGGGGAACTCTACAGCGATGCCTTCTTCAGCACCTTCGGCTTCCTCGGGGAACGCTACAGCGATGCCCTCTTCCGCACCTTCGGCTTCGTCGGGGAACGATACAGCGATGCCCTCTTCAGCACCTTCGGCTTCGTCGGGGAACTCTACAGCGATGCCTTCTTCAGCACCTTCGGCTTCATGGACGAACACTACAGCGATGCCCTCTGAAGCACCTTCCGCTTCATCGAACCCCTCTTCAGCACCCTCGGTCTCGTCGATGCCCTCGTCAACGCCTTCGGCTTCATCGAATCCCTCTTCGGCACCTTCGGCTTCATCGATGCCCTCTGAAGCACCTTCCGCTTCATCGAACCCCTCTTCAGCACCCTCGGTCTCGTCGATGCCCTCGTCAACTCCTTCGGCTTCATCGAATCCCTCTTCGGCACCTTCGGCTTCATCGATGCCCTCTTTCACACCTTCGGAGATGCCTTCGGCTTCGTCGATGCCATCAACAGATCCAGACGCCGACTGCGTGGACGATCCAAACTTTTTATATAGGGGCATGATGGGGGCCACTTGCGCCGATTCTGTCCAGCAAAACACAGATCGAAGGACACGCAAAATATGCAACAAACGCGCGAATGCGGACACAGAGGATCCCAGAGCTGTTTATGACTATTGCAAAGCGACTTGCTATGCCGCTGGAGTCGAAAGGGCTTGCTCTTCGTCTACAGAGATGCCCTCTTCATCACTAAACCCTAACTAGTACAATAGACAACGAACATGGAATTCTTTCGCCGTTGACAAACAAACGACAGCGATAATTTTTGGAGAAAATTTTGGCCCTAAAGTGACCTGTATGAAAAAGTTTCCACTACATTGGCTTCCATGGCTTTCTCTCGAAGACTTTCATCCTTTCTTTCAACTTGTTGCTCGTTGTTTTCGTTCGTCTAGGTGACAATTGTTGGCGTTCATAATCGTTCATTTTTTTATCATTTTCGGAATTGTAACCGGTGCTTTTCGAAGTAGACGACATCTTTTTGTCACAGCTCCCATTCTCGCGAAACGCTGGTTTCAAACTCGGTTGATGAGATCGACAGGCCTCGATCAAGTCGGGTTTCGCTCGCAAGAGTTCAAACATTGTCGTGGCTAATTCTCGTCTTTTCTTTCGTTCAGGTTGACTCGCCGATGGCGAAGAGAGCGTCGGAGAGGGACGGCTATTGGTAAGGTCAAAGTTACCATATGGTCGAGAAATATCCTCGCGACGACTCAAACTTTCGTTTGCATTGGAGTCTACATCGGGATGTAAACGACCACTTTGTCGTCGTCCCATTATAAAATTTCCATACGAGGTTGCTGTTCCCGCCATAAGCTCGTTCATGTGTCGCTGTTTCAGTAGCAATAGATTGTTCAACAATCCTATTCCACCACGTCCCCTGAATCTGTTTTCACAACAACTGTGATGGCATGATGTCGTTTTGTTCACATTTGAAAGATTACAAAAGACACCAGCACACTTTCTTGACCGAGGTTCTTGAGGATCTCCCCCACCAACTAAGCTCAAAACATATGGATAGAGCTTGACAGATATCATCCCCTTGCTGCCACTGAAAAGAGCTGGTGGATAGGCTCTTAACAATGTCCTCATCCCGTCGTTCCAAGTCCGATTTCCAGCACGATCAGCTAAGCCCAATGGCAGGCGACCCGAACGTCCATGGGGAGTCTGAGCAGCTTGTGGATATTGTTTTAAAAGAAGTTTGATAACCTTATCAAACGAATCGAAGTGGTAGTTGCTGTCACCGTACTTCTTCGAAGACACAGCACTAAATAAGCTCACAATGCTGTCAGAAAATACCGATGATTCCTCGTCTATAACAGAATTGTTAGATACAAGATTTCCAAGCGAAGAGGCAGTCGCTGCGATGTGCAAAGGCTGGACAGAAAAAGAATTCGTGTAAGAGAATCTTGTTGACAAAAAATTGATAAGCGAATTTTGTAAGAGAAAGTAATGAGCAACTTTTTCACATACCAAATTTCCATTTTCATCCATCTCTCTGACTTGATCTGGATAAATCGACATGGCTAAACGAACCATTTCTGGTGGACATCCAAATCCTGCCAAACCGACAGAAGCGTGAACAATCCGAAATGGCTTCCCTTCTGTAAAATTCATTTCTGTTTCATCAAATTTGTGATTGACTTTGATTTTGTTTGAGCCTGTGTCTATCTTTCTGATCGACAAGCGCTCCTTGCTCCATGACGCAGCTTGCGACCAATGCTGTCCCGAAGCCGAAGAATCATCGTCATGCCTCTCTGTATCAGAAAGGTTGCCTATTGAATGATGCATTTCTGGGCATTGCTGCTGTTGATATTCTTCTGTCAAAAGAACAACAATTAGACGCGCCTTCCCCCACAGATGACCCAGATCAGTTTGCAGCGAGGAATTACGAGGATTAGTGTTGGCAGAATTTTTCATTTGTTCCAAAACTTCGATCACTCGCTTCACACGTTCGCGATAACGACGGAATAGCAACCCAAGGGGCGTCTTCCCAGAAGTATCCTTCCATGTCACAATATTAAAATTGTTTTTATTAGGACCAAATATTGCGTTGTTCTCTTGGTCTATTTCGTCAGAAGAAACCAGTCTCTCGTTGACCCAAGATGATTGGTCCGAAGAATAGGCAGCAAGTGCATGATTTGAGTCGTTATCAAGCAAGACAGAAATCTCTTCATCGTTCAGGTTGTTCTCATCTTTGATGTCATCTTTTGCCTCTCGTAAGATGTCGATGAAGTCGGTTATTTTCGAATCACAATCTGGAAGTAGCCGAGTACTACTGGTTTGCCACTGCTCCTCTTTCAGCCTACGACTCTCTTGAATAGTTTCTTCCAGCAAAACTTGAAATGCAACCAAGTCCAAGCCTCGATAGGACATACATGCATAATGGATCGGGGTTCGATGCATCTTCGAAAGTCGGCAAAGAGCACCGGGGAAGTAGTCGATCAGTTTCTTCAGAGCATGGACATTGCAGCGATGACTAGCAGCAATGTGAAGGGGTGTCGCTCCCCAGGAATTCGTTTGTGCCACTGCATCTTTTAGAGAAACCAGTACCTCGACGGGAGGATCAAGTTGGCATGCAACGTGTAATGGTGTATTTCCATTGTCATCAAACATGAGGATTTCTTTTGGGTGCGACTTCGCCCGAAGGACAACCGAATTCCAGTTAGAGGCTTTGACGTATAAAAACATAATACTGCGGGGATTGTGGTGTGCGACGTTACTCGTCGACGACGATCCACCATTTCCATTCCGATTTCTCCATGATCCAAAAGATGTGTAAACAGGATTGCCACGGGGGTCAGAAATAATGTGCCGCATTATGAATAAGTCTAAACGAATAACTGATATTTTCAATGCATGTGTTTCTTTGAGATTAATGGTGTTTCACTGAACCTTTGATGTGGTGATGGAAAGCAGCGCATCAAAATTATTTCTCTCGGAACTTTGAAACGTTGTATTTGTTCTGTGAAGATGATTCTATTCCTACACAAATTGTGGATGTCAAGTGTCAGATATCACTTCGTACTTTTGTGGGACAAGTACGTTCGTTCGCACTGATGATAATTCTTTTATTTTTTTCTGTTGTCGCAAACGAGAAAAAGTCGCGCCAAATTCAAAAGTTTAATCCCGGGTGAGAGTAGCTACATAGAGACACCTAGTGTACTGTACTCCCATTTACACGGGGCTTGAGGTTTTATTTTTCTCGATCGTGCACATTAACAAATAATTATGGTACTGCGTAGCTGTTCGTGTCAGGATTTCTCTCGAGCGATTTGCTACGAGTGGAACCTCTCCACAATAAATACCAAGAAGTAAGCATGATTTTGGTAGTGTGTTCAGAAATAACCGTTGAGTACAATGAGCAATAATCGCAGTTCCGTTCACTCTGTACACTGTACAGTATGCACGTTCTTCTGTTCGGAGTAACATAATTCTCTTTAAATAGAAAAAGAAAGATGAGAAGAAAAACAATTTCCCGTATTGGCAATTCAAAGTGACATCCGCTCAGGTTTGAAGAAAGTTGCACCGACGTTGAGATAGCCCTGTCTGTCCTTCGCTCTAAAATTCTTTAAAATTCTGAGTTCGAGTCGAAATCAGAAAATCGATGACGACGATCACAAAAATAATGTTGAATGGAAAGACATCATAATAAGATATCGACTTGACCACAACTATCGCCACCACAACATATCGGCAGTTGTGGTTCCGCCTGACTTCACTGTAGAAGAACGCATACACGACAGCCATGGTTGGCATCCCTATAGCGTTCTTGCTCTTGTTGTCGTCGTCGATCAAAAGCTCGAACGCTCTGCTCCAGGAATTTCCTTCGACACCAGCGCACGTGGAGATTATCCAACTCGACCATGGCGGCGACAGCGAACGAGTTCTGAAAGTGTCCGAGGGAAGTGCCGATACCATCGATAGTGGGGCAAAAATCTGGGATTCAGGACGAGCGCTGTCCAGTTGGATTGCGAACTTGGAGCCAGGCAAGCGTGTTTTGGAGCTTGGTGCGGGAACCGGCATCGTGGGGTTAACGGCTGCCGCAAAAGGCGCCAAAAGTGTGATCTTGACCGACCAGCCGGAAATGATGCCGCTTCTAGAGCAAAACATCGCTTCGAACGATCTGAGCGTGAATGCAAAGGCGGTGCCCCTGCTGTGGGGCTGCGATCAAGAAGAAACAATATCTTCTCTCATTGAGGCAGCTTCCAGCATAGATGATGCATCGAAACAAACACCAATCTTTGACGTCATCTGTGGCAGCGACATCTTGTATTCTCCCGAGAATTTGGAATTGCTCCTTGAGACGATCATCCAGGTTTGCACACCCTCCACGACCGAAGTTGTGCTCGCGTACCCGCGACGATTTACCGAGGACATGTTTCTGGAGATGGCCGACGAATATTTCGAAATATTCCCAGAAGAGGAGATCGAACCCAATATATTTCTTTTGCGTATGAACCGAAGGGAGATCTGATTCACTCCGCCTGATAAATGATCCAGAAAACAAGCTAAAGCCGATGGTGAAAGGACGAGACACGAACGTGCTTGTCGGAAGTTAACGAATGATTTTTGTTCATCGACGTTCAAACGTGATGAAATGGATTCAGAAGAAATCATTTCAATCAAGTTCACAGAAGTCACACGATGCCTCTTCCCCTTATACCTACCGCGAGCCGCCCACTGCTGCAATTGACAAGTGCTCTATGCGTTGGTACGAGCCAGAACAATAGGTAAAAACTCAACGAAAACTGTTCCACGTCCAAGGTAGTTTGTTGTCGTGGCATTTTGGTGTCCCACCCAATCCAATAACCTTTCTAACATGCATGCTCTTATAAAGAGCCACTGCAAAAGAAAACTCTTCGGAAAGAAATCATAAAGTACTAGGTTATCGTTTGCATCATCAATGAAAATACCATCTCAAAAGATGAGACTACCAAAAGTTCTTCGATACATGGTTCATATGATATGTATGAGATGTAGGCTAAGTATGGTACCTATAATTCGAATCTGTGCTCGTACGATTGAAAGTAGATCATCATAGGTTTCAGTGAAAATGAGAAGCTTCTCGTACCGTTCGACGATCTACGAAAGAAATAATTGAACAGAAAGAAAACAATGATCATAAATATTTTGAACGCTGTGAAAATGGGAGACATCGTTTCTACGTTGGCGTTTCCATATCCTGACAAGGAATGGAGTCAAGCTGATCTCCTACGACGTAAAAGATCGAACCAACTGGTGTTTTTGACTACTGAATCGGGGCACAGGTATGTTTTTGATAGCATATTTCCTGAATCAATCAGTCTGACAAAAATGAACGACATACGTCGTATTTCATTTTTCAATCCCCTCTCATCGCCTTGTCTTTCGCGTCTTTCCCTTGATTTCTTCATCAAATATTGAGCAGAATCCCTGCCGTACATATTCGAAGCGACGAAAGAAATTTCACGCTAATTTACTCCCATGGAAACGCCGAAGACGTTGGCTTGTCACTTCCTTACTTGGACCATTTAAGCCGATGTTGCAATTGCAATGTTTTGGCCTATGAATACTGCGGCTACAGTATCGCGGAAGGGGAGCCATCTGAAAAGAATTGCTACGAGTGCATCGATGCAGCATATCGATACCTCACCGAAGGACGAACGAACGTTGAGGATAAGAAGAAAAATAATTCAAGAGTGGAAGAAAACCGATCATCCAAGATAGAATCCTTCGTTGTCGACCCATCCCGTGTCGTCCTTTTTGGTAGATCACTAGGCACCGGTCCAACGGTGGACCTAGGCGCGAGATTGCTTTCGAAAAACGATGGAAGTGATCATAGGCTTGCAGGAGTGATTTTGCAATCACCATTGGTACGTACAAATAATTTTGGATCTGGTGGCATTGACAGTATAGGAAAGCCCGACATTTTTGTGTTAGATGGTTTGAGCTTTATGCCGTGAAATTGTACATTATATTGTTTTGAGTATAGTGAAGATAACAGACGTTTCTGCTGTTACCACGTAAATCACTCAAAGGAAAGTGCGGGCCGGTGTGTCTTGGGAGAAATGGCTTCGTACGCGTTGTATCCGTTTGACTTGTTTAGAAGCTATGAAAAGATTGAAAAATTAGCACCGATTCCTGTGTTCGTGATGCATGGCATAAACGACAAAGTTGTACCATGCTCAAGCGGCAAAGCCTTGTATGCGTCTTTGATGAAAGAACGGGAACGACGAGGACTTTTAAAAAATGATTTGTCGGGAGAGCGCGATTACGAGGACAAAAATCTCTTGGTCTATTCACCAAATTGGATACCTGGGGTGGGGCACAATGATATGCCAGAATTTGATTGTCTGAACGATGTGGCGAAGTTTTTGCACTTTCTAGAGCAGCGACATTAGTATCCTCGACAATGAAATGCTAATTCAGGTCGAAAGCTTAATCCTGCTCGCTTCATTCCGTACTTGTACTATTTGTTAGGTATCTACTCATTTCATATCAATACAATTATAATTTATTTCCTAGGTTACAAATTTTAAGTTCTCTTTTTCGTTCTTTCCTTTGAAGAGGAAAATCATACAGAACAATAGCCAACGTTGCATATCCAATATATGACTTCTATTTCAAGAAGCATATTCCATGGCTGAGATCGCAGCACTTCAGATGTCCATTTTCACATTATCTATCGAAAAGACGCGAAGTGAACAGAGTCGAGTAGGAACTCTGCGACTTTAAAATAAAACTACCAGCCCGTTGCCGCGTAGGAAGTGGGATCTCGAACATACCATGAAGATGGAAGCGAATCAGGGAAAATCAGCTGCGCAAATAGCACCCAAGTAACCCAAATAGCAGTAACGATTACAGCAGAATTTCTACCACGTCCCACCCAAACACGTTCCTTCTCCGCTGTTTCGCTATTGATGTCAACTTCAGCATCTGTTGGGAGATGAGTATTTACACAAAGAAAAAATAGTGAAAGCAGAGTATTGGGAGAAAACGTGATATATGTGAGTGTATGGCCAAAAAGAAAGAAGGAATTGTTGATACACCGTGAATGAATGATCTTATCCCATCATGATGTCGATCATAAATCCTAGAAACATATTTTCGCTCCCCATGGCACAGCATGAATCGGAAGTCAGTGCAAACAGGATAGTCGTTATCCTAGTGCGAGCAAACCACAAGCTCTGACAATTAATGACGTCCTTACCAGCAAGCTGTTGTTCCTCTCTCAGCATTCTTTGTGCCTCGATATTTCGTTGCTTTCCGTAGAAATGAATGGCATGGACGATCCAAAGCCAAGGAAGACCAAACATCCCTCCGTAATAGAATCGTTTGCTAAGTTCGTCATCTTGCAGCCCTTCAGGGGGTGTCGAAGATTCGTTGGGAGATGAAGAAGACATGTTCAGTTGCAGCTTTAGTGGTGTTGACTTTGTTCGTCCTTCAGTCTCATTCACTTTAACAATTCAGTTTCCGGTGTTCTGGTGTCGGTAATTTCTGGAACATTCAAAATGGGAGACCAAAATCCGCATCGTTTCGATCTCCATTTAAAAATCATTGTTCACGCATGTATGGCTTCACATTTGACCGTTTGTTTTCTTTCGTCTGAAAATGAACCTGTTTTTCAACGAATTATTGTGCCGCCGCGCGACTTTTTTTTAACGGTTTTCAATTTTGATGTTGTAACAAAATACCCTATTGAAGGTAATATGGTAACAATTCAATACACGAATCGTTCGACTACTATTGTAGTGCGAGAAAGATATTTTCTCGCAGTACTATTACAATACGCCTTTTTTGCAACCCAAGTACCTACCAAGAACATAAGACCTACTAATCACATTCGATAAGCACGTGTGGCGCTATTTTTGTTTTCTCAATCCTTGACTGCGATTCTGAAACAATCGCGTGCGCGAATACATTTGAAAAGCTAAAAAGCAAATCAATCAGAGAGAACCCGAAAGTGAATCAGATTTTTATTTTCATATATACAAAAGTTGTGTGCATTGAAAATAATCAATAGGACGTGATTTTGATTCAACCGTGATCGGTTTTAATGATGACTCATGATTAAAAAAGTGGTATGACTGCTGAAGAACCGATTGTTTCACATACTTTCTCGTACCGTTTTGCTGTGTACCACCGTAGGTGTACTGTGGAAGTTTAACAAGAAAATTAATGTAATAACTTTGTCCAACCCCTTTCAATGGAAAACTAAATGGACCCAAGACAATGAAGTAGTAATAGAATAGTGGAAATAAGTTAAACAAAACAATTATTCTACTACAGTATCATAATTAATAGATTATCAACCGATCAAAATACTTTGATCAGCTGTCTTCATCCTTCACCTATGAGTTTCCACCAGTACATAGGATACAGTACCGGCGAGTTTTGGTGTCAGGAACAAATAATAGTACGTACGAACAAACCCCCAGAGGAACAAGATGCTTACTGCTTCTTAGTCTTCTTGGTGGTCGTCTTCTTTTTCGTGGCGGGCTTCTTCTTAGTGGCAGTTGCCTTCTTTTTGGGAGCAGGCTTCTTCTTGGGGGCTACCTTCTTGGTGGACGCCTTGGCAGTGGCCTTCTTGGCGGTCGTCTTCTTGGCAGCGGGCTTCTTCTTAGTGGCAGTTGCCTTCTTCTTGGCAGCAGGCTTCTTCTTTGGTGCAGCGGGTTTCTTAGCCGGAGCAGCCTTCTTGGCCTTTGGCTTAGCCGTCAACGACTTCTTGGCATCAGCGGAAAGCTTGTACGAGGCCTTGACCTTGACGAGTTCGCCGTCAGCAACTCCCTTGGCAAGAGCAGCTCTCATGACGTGCTTCTTGACTTCCTTCTGTAAGTACATTGCGGAACGATGTCATGGGTGAGAGGACCGTATTCAAATGTTTAAAGGTCTGAAAGTTCGTATCAGTTTTCAAAAGTCGACGCCGTCGCCATCTACTACTGGATCGTACGTAAAATCGCGTAGACGTCTTGTGAAAGTGTTACCCCCCATAGTTTTGACACAAATGAACAATAATGTCTGAAACTTTCAGTGCATGTAGCCACAGTAGTTGTCTTTGTGATAATGATAGTAGATTGATCCAATTCGACTTGGGTCCGAAGAAATCGACTTCACCATTTCGGAGGGAAACACAAAAAGTGTGCGGTTTTTGAAGTTCGGTTTTGTCGTCTCAAATTAAAAACGGGTCGTAAAGACACAAAACAGCTCCGATGTCTCTAGTTCTTTCACGTACCTTTTCGTTGGTTTCAATCCATTTGTTGATTGCAATGAGAGAAGAGCCGGTGCGGTCCTTCATGTCAAGGATAGCCTTTTTGACGAGAGCAAGAGTAGCCATTGTTGATAATTTTGATGAAAAGTTTTCTTATTTCTGTATTTATGCGCGGTGTGATGCGAGAGAAATCCAAACTGTCTTTTTCAAGAATTGTTAAAAAGTGATAACCCTCGCGCCAGGGATTTTCTGGGTCCGAAAAAGGTTCCCTACCTCAAAAATCAAAAATTTCTTCTCTACGACTAGTAGTGTCTTTACGTAGGAAAAGAGGGGAAATAAAGGCGCGGTTCGCGCTTGTTGAGTCGTAATCGCGAGCCCGCACGGCACAACTGTCGCTGCCACAGCAAAAAACCGGCGCGGTCTGCCCGCCGAAGGAGAATCCGATGAGAGGAGATCACACTGTTCGTACCTTCGTACGTACGATCAACGCATCAATTTTTTTTCAGATTAGAGCGCACGCACTCGAAAAATCGTACGTAACTACCAGTATTGTACGGGACGTAGCCTCTTGTGTTCCTCAGAAACAAGCAAATTGTATTTTTTAACTGGTGCCTTTTTTAGTACTAGTACTTGTTGTACTCAGAGTAGTCGTCCGAGTTACAACTGATCCATTGGTGGTGTCAAAAAATATTTATTTTTATGCGACTGCAACTTCTCAGTCATGAATTGGTCATTCACAAACACAAACAAAATACTCATGGTGGTCCGTTGCGGCCGTAGTACGCAATAACAAGAACTCAGCAGTGTAGCACAGCTGCGCGCTTTGCCTTCTCAAGATCCTCGTAACAATGATGCGTTTTATGGCACAGTACAGTACCCTAATGTACCAATACCAGACATTTTGTTGGGAGCACAATGCTCTCAAAAAATGCCGAACGCGGTATTTTCACCGTAGATACTACTTCTACTAAACACTTCAATAGGAAGTGTTCCTGGAAGTATTTTTTTTCAGTGTTGCAGAAGATCACCACAATACTCCACTACGAAATAGCTTTCAGCGATAGTTCTGGGAAATTCTTTTGAAAAGAATAGTAATATTGGAACAAGTTTTGACGCTTTCCCATCATGCCGCAACAGCAACGAGGAAAATCTCCGCGCCGAACGAAACTCAAAGGAACGAAGTCGAGCGACAAGCTGCGTGGGGTTCGCCGGACCAAGTCTGGTGATAGCGTTTCGTCTCGAAAAAGGTCCTCCAACAAAACCAGCGGTGCCGACGTTTCGTCGCGTAGTGAACGAAGCGGAGCCTCCCGATATTCTGACAACAGTGTATTGCAGAACATCCCGAAGGAATACTTGTCTAAACCCGAGAAGGCCGAACCAATTCTCTACTATCTTCCGAAGACATCAAACACCAGCGGTAGTGAAAGTCACAGTTCTAATGGTGGAAATATAAAATCAAATAAGTTTCCCAGCTTGCGAGTTCTTTTGGCAGCTGCACATGACGATATTCGACTGCATCGAGCTCGTCAACAGGCTGGTAAATTTCGAGATCCAAAGTTGTTATCTTCTTACAAGATCGAGAGTGACCAGTCGTGGTTGACTAGACAACAACGGTTACACGAAAGAGAGCTTCTTTTAGGGAAGCTCGATATGGAACGGAATCTGATTGTAAAGGAATTGCTCGAAGGTAATACAGCTGGATTGACAGCAAAAGAGGCGACGGCCATTCAATTGGCACGATGGCAACGAGCTTTGGAGCTCTATATTTACGATCCACCCGCTCAAAAGGACGACAAAAACAGCGACAAGAAACATCGGTCAGCTGTATCATCTTCCGGTGACGGAGGGTCCGCGGCGTCCGCCCAAAAAGATCAGGATCAGAATAAACAAAATTTGGACTTTCTACAACTTTTGGAAAAACTGAGAGAAATCATCGGCGAGGTAAGTCTTTCAAAATCTTTCGTTGTTGACTCGTTTTGTCCTTCGTTATGGTCTGTCTTGTAAATGCTGACAAGAGGATTTGATTCCATTGCTCGTTGTTGTGAATATACCTTTTCATCATCCATCACATAATATCATTGTCGTATCCGTATTGCGTAACAAAGGAGGATGACATGACAGAATCGTTCAGCCAGGCTGCCAACATGTGTAGTACTTTGGTAGAGGTTACTCGACAAATTACGAAAGATTCGACCGAAGCCGTTTTAGAAGTCGCGGACGCCTACCAGATACGGTTGGAGGCGCACGAGCTATTTTGTCGCAACGCATTGGGACGGACGGAAGAGATCCAAAATCAGTTTCGTATTAATGGAAGAGCGGCATTGCAAATTGGCAACCAGCTGGAATTTGCCGAATCGAAACGAAAGCGTTGTGAATCAGCATCCATGCTCATTCGTCGCTGGTGGCTTATGGAATCTTTAGCGGAACAAGAGAGCATGTCAGGAGAAACACTGAAAGTAAAGGAAGAGGTGAGAGGGAGTGTACCCTTAACGAGTTGTCGAATGGATCCACTTTTCACAAGACCTGAAAACAGCATTGAGGCTAGCCGAGCACTTCGACAATTGAGACAAGTAGTGAAATCACGTGGCAATGCGGCGTCGGCCAACATGCAAACCGGCAAGTGGGAAAAATCTGATGCGACCTCTAGTAGACGCTTCGATCTGACTGCTGATTTGATTCGAAGAACGAGCGAAGCTCTTGAAGAAAGACTTCTGAACTCTTTCACTGATATTTACGGTCGAGGTGGTGTATATGAATTCAATGCCCAGGCTTCCATGACTCAGAAGCACAGAGCTGGAACAATTGCTTGGCAGGAATTGAGGGATATTGCCCACGCTTGCTGGTTATTTGAGGGAGGACGAAAGCTCTACGAAACCTATGTAAATATTGTTGTAGCGACAAGACTGCCCGAGCTCTTCGATATGAAGCGGGTGGGATTTGATGACAAGGAGGATCAAGAGGTGGAAGAAGACTTTGACATCGATACGGCGAGGAGTCAGCTCTCAAGCCTTTTCCATCGGGTCTCAGAGGTGTTCACTCAGGAGTTTCAGTTGATTGGATATGTCTTTGATTATTCAGATGAATCTGAGGGAGCTTTGACGGAAAGTATCCCTTTGACAGTTGCAAGAGCACTTTGCGTTCGTGTGATTGGGGACCCCAAAAACGGTCTTCAAGCGAAAATCAATAGCTTACTAGAAAGGATTGATCAAAAAAGTGATTTTGATACCGGCACAAAGAAACTTGATACCTTCGTTATCATCCATGACAAGGCCGCAAGCTTGTTTGAATTGTTGAAAGAAGCTGCAGAACGTTTGGTTCGCGAGAAGAACACAGGTGCTACGGCAAAGAATGCAGTCGAAAGCCTCAAGGTGTTCTTAAATTCTCAAGAAATAGCACTAAACAATAGTCATCGAGCTGGCTATTTGAACTTGGAGCTCCGTCTTTTGCATCACGAATGCTGTGCATCCTTAGATAAGGCTGGATGCATACTGTCACGTCCTACCCCAGTGAAGATCAATCAAAAAATTCTAGACAAAGGGATCTTGGAGGAATACCAAGCACCGCTATTGTCTTTGGATAAAAACTCTCTGCGAAGGTCCGGGTTCAATGATATTTTGAGTGGCCCATTGAAATCAAGCGTGTTACGACAACCTCTAGTTCACGCGACTGATTCCCTGGGTAGAGCGCGGTTGATGTTTGGCAACGGAAGGGAGGTGGGTGACTCCGCAGCACGTGTGGTCACTAGTATTTATAATCAAATGTGTACCTTTTATGGGCAAGCATTTTTGTATCCCATTGTTGAGTCACTGCAAGAAATGCTGAAAGCTAATCCTCCTAATCAAACGCCTCAATTACCTTTTGATGAGGAACAACCTGCTCATGACCTCGGTATCGACCCAGCCTTTTGGGTAGCCTTAGAGCGCATCCATTCTGCAGCAAAGGCGTTTGACCGAGAATTATGGGCCGAACAACGCAAGGGGTCAAACCGGGTGTGGGATATCTTGGCGTCTGCTGGAGATGGATCGGAGACTTCGAACAGTGTTGCTGTTGCACGAGAATGTCGAGTTGATTTCTTCACAGAACTTGAGAGTCGAGGAGAAGATGCCATCATTAGAGCGCTGGATACTTTGGGTGCTCATATACAGTGGATTTTAGTAACTGGGAGCGAAGCGGCACTATCATCCGGCACAGTCAGTCTATTCAAATCAGCTGCTGGCAATTCGGGAGGACCGTATGCGATGAACTCGGGCTCTGCGTTAGAAGCACCCAACAGTCCCGCCATCAAGTCATTGACGTATTGTCTTCGCGTACAATTTGTACACATCCAGGCTGCTTTGACGCCCCAATCGCTTTCTGCTTTTTGGACTGAATTATCCATGAGACTTTACGATGTTCTTGTAACCCGTTTACTCCAAAATTGGTATGTATCAACCGTTGGTGCTGTTATCCTAGCTCGTGATGTGGAAGCCCTGCGATCGGTTGCCATGCTTGCTGGGACCAAGCACGAACACTGGGATATTTTGAGAGAACTGTTGACTCTTTACATGACGCCACCAGACGCGCTGAAAATCATGCTTGTTGGTCCAGAGGGAGATCCAAATTCTGGAAAGGGTCTGTTCGGTAGTGCTGGACGAGACCAATCCTTGGTTTTCATGAGTCGTCGAGTGGATTATCGCTATAAGACAAACCAAGGCCAGAAAAAGAGCATATGGGTGACACAGATTCTGAATGAACTACATGTTCGTGACCCCACTGACTCCTATGTGAATATTGGACTGTTCGCCGCTGGAAGAAAATGAGGGAGATGTTAGTAATAGATTCGTATTAACTGATAGAAGTCGGTATGATATATCTGGTTTTCTGTCAAGATAATAACACCGGCCTCGTACTTGTACTTGAATCTTTTCGTTCGCGTGTACTTTTAGTTCAAAAACCTACGTAGAATGTATGATAGGGTCCGTTGGGTTGTACGCGGAATTTCTTGGAGGGATACTGTAGACGCCTTTTATTGCCTCTTACATACAGTAAAAGTAGATAGATTACCTACAGTACTTTCGTAGGCTCAACAAAGCAAGTCACATGATGTCTCGCTAGTGCCTCGAGCAGAAAGCACGACCCACACGACCCAAAACACACTCGACCCACAAAACGACAGCCCTCAACAACCCAAAGTGGGTCGTATGGGTCGTGCGTTCTGCTCGGGGCACTCTCTAGTGCCTCGTCTGGGATACTAGAGGGACGAAGTAGGATTCTACAGAGACTACACGTAGTACAGTTTAGGATTCGTAGACTTACGTACGCCGTGAGTTGCAAAAGATGACATCCTACGAAATGAACCAGGACCTCAAACCTAACAGGAGCTCAAAGCGGATCTGATCCTCAACGAAATTTTTGTTGGTGGGAAGAAAAGATCGAAAGAGCATTACAATACGTATCAAAGCTTGCCAAATCCTACATTTGTCGAGATATCTTTGGCCATTATACCACCAGAATACTTCTCTTGTCGTTACTATAACAATGCTATTAAGGAGCTCTCTTGCCAAATCTCTCTCGCTGAAGCGAGTCGTAGCAGCTGCTTCTCCAGTCAACTCAACCATCAGCAAAACGCGTCTTTTGTCAACAGTCAAGAACACCTTCCCAACTCCTATTCTATTCGATTACGAAACGATCAAAAACAACCTAACGGTGTCTGATGCAATTTCTTCGGTCGAAGAGGCTTTTGGGGCTCTTGCAGCTGGAAAGGTTGACGTACCGATGCCGATGCATATTGGCATCGAAGAATCCGAAGTTGCTGGCCCTGGTGATTGTCACATAAAGGTACGCAGAAAACGACGATAGAGGCTGCTGAAGCCGGGCACGGCAAACCGGACGATATACCCGTTAGTTGTGAACCTATTAGTTTTACACTCGCTTCTGCGCCCACGTAATGAATTTTTTTTGGCTCTCTCACTCAACAGCTTCAATATTATTCTAATTGGTTTTTTGTTTGTAATGAGGAAGGGCGGGTATGTCTTTGGTGCGAAAACATTCACCGTGAAATTAGCTTGCGTCAGCTTTTACAAGAATGTCACGGAGCGTGATCTCCCCGCTGGATCTGGGGTGTTCGTTGTCGTTGACGCTGCGATGGGTTGTCCGCTAGGTATTTTCCAGGAAAATCGTGTCAGTAAGTGCGCAAGAGAAGTCCCTCTTATTGAAGATACCGGAGACAATATGCTTTCTTTGTTGCGGCGTTGAGTCAAATATACAACAATTGCAGTGTACGAAAGAGATTGCTTACCAGAGAAATAATAACGTGTGCATTCCATTTTTCTTGCACTCATTCGCTTTTTATTTTCATCTCAACAGTGACGGATTTGCGAACTGGTGCAGCCGGAGCAGTCGCCGTGAAACACACGACTCCCGACGACGATAGCAACGTCATTGGTTTCATCGGTACAGGTGCAATTGCTCGGAATATGGCCCGAGCAGCGGCAGCTGTTCGCCCAAATTTTACTGGTGTAGCATATGGGCTTGACCTTGACGGTGCAAAAACCTTTGCAGACGAAATGTCAGCGGAATTAGGTGTGGAATTCACGGTAGTTTCTTCTTCAGAAGAACTTTGCAGTCAGTGCAACGTGATCTTCACGCAGACTACCGGTTCTGACCATGTGTTGCAGCTTGAGCATCTTCGAAAAGGTACAACAATAATCGCATCAGGAAGCGACCAACCAACCAAGCAGGAACTTCCGAATGAGGTTTTGGCGTCGGCAGACAAGTATGTCGCTGACTTAATAAACCAAACTAGCCGAGTAGGAGGTAAGTATCTACCGTGTTCTACCGTTGTCGTAATGTCTTACTTTTGAAATATTATCGACCGACCGACCCCTCATATCATCGAACCTCTTCCTCCAAAAGAATTGCGTGGGGCAATTGAAGCGAAGGCCATGACGACGGATGATGTCTACGCCGAACTTGGCGAGCTTGTCAACGGAACCAAGCCGGGACGAGAAAATGACCAGGAACTTATCGTGGTAGATTTGACTGGAACTGGGGCACAAGATGCAGCTATCGGGCAGGTATGTACAACAGTAAAAAGTTAATCGTTTTTCAATCCTGGAATTCCTTCCGTCGGAAATAATCAACCCCTTACGTCTCCTTTCTCCCTCCTATGCACTGTCATCCGAAAAGGTCGCGTGGGACAAGCTCAGTCAGCTTAAAAGTTAAGAAATATTGCTAATGCCGTCATGGAGCAATGGGCAAGATAACGACAGAAAAATGTAGTTCGAGCATGGACTTTCCAGTGCACGTGGTGAACACGTACGTTATAACACTGATCGGAAAAAACGAATCTTACACTTGTGTTATTCTTGGTTTCTAGACCACTTCTTCAGTGATAAATAGATCTAGCACATTGACTGTCTTATCCCATTACTTATTCTTAACGAACGCAGTATCTGAGTACTGCATAATATTTTAGTGACACGATGACAAAAAGTACGAGTCAGTCTTTGAGTCACAACCGCAGGGCGCTTCGTCGCTTCCAAACTTGCGTGTTACTTCTTGCTCTATTAAATACGTTAACATATTGTTGATCTGGTGTCAATAGTGTAGTATCAAGTACGATTTTAATTTATTTCATATACATTTTTTTCATCTAATTTTTGGAAGTACAATACTTCGTTCGAAAAAAGGAATGGGATGCTTAAACACCCGGTGCTCCGCAGACGCAGCACTCGCAGGATACTGAGCCACAGTCAACGGAAATGGTCTGCAATACGCCTTGGTACATATTCTTCTCACAAATAGCCACTGATACATCTCCCTGCAAACTGTTGTAGTGGAATCTAGCATCTACCAATTTGTCTTGGTTTACAAAAGTATCCGGAATGGTTCCTTCGAACTTATTGCCATGAAGGAATAGTCGTTCCAGATTGGGTGGAGTACCGAGCGAGGCAGGGATAGTTCCTGTGAAGTCATTGTCGTCAAGATGAACGTTCCTCAAATCCAAAGTGCCTAAATTGTCAGGAAGAGTTCCAGAGAATTTATTGTTTTCGCCAAACATGACCTGCAAACCAGGCATCTTTTCGGGGATATCATCAGGGATCGTTCCTTCGAACTTGTTGAATCCAACGTCCCAATACACCATGTCAGGATATCGGAAAAAGTATCCAGGAATTTCTCCAGAAAATTGATTGAAAGCGAGTACAAGTGTGTCTAGCTCCGTCAAACTTGTGTAATCAGGAGGGAATGTACCAGTAATCAAGTTATCAGCGGCCGTAAACTCGTAGATGGTAGATAGGATTGCCAATTCCGAAGGAAGTGTCCCTTGAAGTCCATTGCCGTGAATACGGATCATCTCCATTTGTTCAACACGATTACAGGGGTCCAAACCGATCATATTATACCAATCGCATTCGTGGAGATCAGACAACCACATGTCATTTTCTAGCCATTCACCTCCATCTTGTTCACAGAAGAACACTGTCATTGCATAACGTTGCCTAATTCGTTCACCGGTGAACTCCAAAACATCTTCCCCCGTTCTGAGCCAGTCACGAGCTTTAGTCTGACATGTTCCAGGAATATCAAACATTTCTGCAGTACCTGGTGGGATGTATGGCCCGAGACTGTTTGAAACTAACTGACAGGAAGGATCAGTTGTGCACGGGACGAGATTATCAGGGTTTGGAAAGAATGCATCTGTGGGGGTGGGCTCGTTCGGATTTTCCAAAGCAAACTGAGGCATATTAGGGGATGGACTAGGAACTGTTGCGCCAGGACCCACAGCTGCTCCTGCACCAGCTACAGCTCCAAGGGCTAGCATAGACCATGCAGCCAAAGGCACTCCTGTGACAGGAGGTTCTTTGTTGTCATCCTCTTCTTCGTATTCACTGACATCGTCGTCAGGAATAGCTGCTAATTCCAAGTCGTTATCGCTTTCAGTCGCAGTTGTAACAGATGGCCTATCAAATGGTCCTTCAGGTCGAGCACCACTCCAATCATATTGTGGTTCATCTTTCTTATACCATGTATTATCAGGCTTGTCAGCAGACCAGTTCATATCAGGCTCAGGCTCGGATCTCAGTTTTGAGGGTCTTCCGCCAGACCAATCATAGAAGGGCTGACTATCATCTGCAACAGGTGTCAATTCAAAATCATCGTCAGTTTCGAATGGTGTGGTAACTACGGGTCTGTTGAAGGGAGCGACTTCGGAAGACCAGTCATATGAAGGAGGTTGTGAGAAGGCGGAAATTTCCGGTCCTTTGTCAGCAGGCAATCTGTTCCATCCGTATTCGGGATTCTCTGGACCCTTTGAACGGCCATCTCGGGGAATTGACTTAACATCTCCTGGTCTTTCATAAGTTTCACTTTCATCCGGAACACCCGGAACTGGAGCATTTGGAGTTCTCATCCAAATCATCTCTGGATCATCTTGACTCTGTGGTTTGCCATCACGAGGAATCGACTTGACATCTCCTGGTCGATCATAAACTACATCTTCATCAGGAACACCAGGGACTGGGGCATTTGGAGTTCTCATCCAAATCATCTCTGGATTATCTTGGTTCTGTGGTTTGCCATCGCGAGGAATAGATTTTAAGTCTCCTGGTCTGTCGAAAACTGCTTCCTCGTCTGGAACACCAGGGACTGGGGCATTTGGAGTTCTCATCCAAATCATCTCCGGATTATCTTGGTCCTGTGGCTTCCCATCGCGGGGAATCGATCTCATGTCTCCTGGTCTATCAAAAACTGCTTCCTCGTCTGGAACACCAGGGACTGGGGCATTCGGATATCTCTGCCAAATCATTTCTGGATGATCTTGGCTCATTGGTTTGCCATCCCGTGGAATAGATTTCACATCTCCCGGTCTGTCATAGACATCTTCTTCGTCTGGAACACCAGGGACTGGTGCATTTGGATATCTCTGCCAAATCATTTCTGGATGATCTTGGCTCATTGGTTTGCCATCACGGGGGATTGATTTAATATCTCCCGGTCTGTCGTAGATAGTTTCCTCATCAGGAACTCCTGGGACCTCATCGTTGGGATTTCGCTGCCAAATCATTTCTGGATGATCTTGGCTCTTTGGTTTGCCATCACGGGGGATTGATTTAATATCTCCCGGTCTGTCGTAGATAGTTTCCTCGTCGGGAACTCCTGGGACCTCTTCGTTTGGATTTCTCTGCCAAAGCGTTTCTGGGTGATCCTGATTTTTTGGTTTGCCATCACGGGGGATTGATTTGATATCTCCCGGTCTATCATAAATATCTTCTTCGTCAGGAACTCCTGGAACCTCGGCGTTTGGGGTCCTCTGCCAAAGCATTTCTGGATGATCTTGACTCTTTGGTTTGCCGTCACGAGGAACGGATCGCAAATCACCTGGTCTGTCATAAACGATTTCCTCATCAGGAACTCCCGGAATTCTGCTGCCTGGGATTCTACCCCAAGCCATCTCTGGATTCAAATCATCTAAAGGCTTCCCGTCTCGAGGAATAGATCGCACATCAGCAGGTCGATCATAAATATCGTTGTTTTCGTCATCAGATGTGATTCCAGGAATGTTGGGTAATCGCTTCCAGTTTGTCAATCCACCGTCAGGCGAACGTTCATCAGGCTGGCGATTGCGTGGGATCGAATTCAAGGTATCAGGTTTACTGAACGAAATCTCGTCATTCTGGTCCCGAGAAGGACTGAAGACAGACCTTGCCCAGTCGAGGTCGTTTTCAGGCTCAGGCTCAACGGGTTCCTTGGATCTAGGAATCAGATCAGAAATTACAGGTCTGAAAGGCTCTTCTTCAGTTGGTACCCCAGGAACACGGTTATCAGGTTCCCTTTTCCAGCCCAAATCAAGCGGATTTTCGCGCTCAGGTGGCATTCTGTCACGTGGAATTGAGTTCACAACACCCGGCCTTTCCATTGGTACATTTTCTTCTTCGTATGGTTTAAGATCTACCTTGTTGTCTCGCACCCAATCGAGTGCGTTCTCGATCTCGCGAGCTCTTTCTTCCGGACTTTGCGTGGGTCGCTTCGGGAGAAGTTGATCAATGATTGTGAACTCACCAGTTTCATCATCGAGGTCATCCTTTCCCTGACGGATCCATGTAAGAATGGCATCCCTATCATCGATACGATCCTCCGGCGACCGTTTTGTCGCTGGAATTGAAGGGAGTTGAGTAAACGGCGGCATTTCACTGTCTTTGAAGTCAGAAGGTACTGCATTACGTCTCCAGTCTAGTACCTTCTCGATGTCATGCGCGCGCGACTCAGGTCTCTGTCCCTTTTGAGGAGGTAACGACTGGTCGATCGTTTTGAATTCACCAGTTTTGTCTAGAAATTCCGGTTTGCCCTCACGCAACCAAGTCAAAATATCGTCGTAGTCCTCTTGCCGTTCTTCGGGACATGTTAGTGAACAAGGTAGCAAACCAACCTTTTCAGGGGGTTCTGCCACATTATCAACGAAGGGCTTCATATTATTGTTTCGGCACCAATCCAAAAATCCTTCAATATCCCGCGCACGGTCTTCGGGAGATTGAGATTTGTTTACTGGCAGCATTTGGTCGATCTTTGTAAACTCCCCGTTTGGATACTCATCATCAGCAATCTTTCCGTTTCGGATCCAATCCATGATATCGTCAAGCTCTTTCTGTCGTTCTTCAGGTGTACGCCTCGACATGGGTAAGGATGAAAGCTTGTCAAAAACACCCGGATTGTTCTCTACAGGCATTACTGGTGAAACGTCATTAATTCTCATCCAGTTTAGCACACCCTCAACATCCTTTGCTCGATCCTCCGGACTCTGGTTCTTTTTTTGTGGGAGCATCTGATCAATCTTCTTGAACTCACCAGTTGGACTGTCAAGCTTCGTCGGTTTGCCCTGACGGATCCAGTTCACAATGTCATCGGTATCCCTTTGCCTATCTTCGGGAGACCTTCTATTCACTGGGATAGAAGAAAGTTTGTCAAACCTGCCAGGACTGTTTTCCATAGGCATCACAGGTGACACATGGTTATTTCTCATCCAGTTCAAGACACTCCCGACATCCTTAGCTCTGTCCTCGGGACTTTGAGACTCCTTTCGCGGAAGAATTTGATCCACCCTTTGGAATTCATCAACAGGGCTACCGACATCATCGATGGGTCTACCGTTGCGAATCCATTCTGTGATATCATCGACTTCTCTTTCTCTTTCTTCAGGCGATCTGACGTTCACTGGGATAGAAGAGAGTCTGTCGAACCTGCCAGGAGTGTCTTCAACAGGCATCACAGGCGAAATATCATTATTTCTCAACCAGTTCAAGACACTCTCAACATCCTTAGCTCTATCTTCAGGACTTTGCTTCTTCTTCGGTGGTAGAATCTGATCAACACGAGTGAATTCATCGGCAGGAGTTCCAGGCTCAGAAGGCTTGCCCTGGCGGATCCATTCAGTGATATCATCAACATCCTTCTCTCTGTCATCAGGAGATCTTCTGTTGATGGGGATCGAAGAAAGCTTGTCAAAGCGACCTGGAGCATCTTCCACGTCCATCAAAGGAGAGACATTGTTGGTCCTCATCCAGTTCAACACACTCTCAACATCTTTAGCTCTATCTTCAGGACTCTGCTTCTTCTTCGGTGGTAGAATCTGATCAACACGAGTGAACTCATCGGCAGGAGTTCCAGGCTCAGAAGGCTTTCCTTGGCGGATCCATTCAGTGATATCATCGACGTCCTTCTCTCTGTCTTCAGGAGATCTTCGGTTGATTGGGATGGAAGATAGCTTGTCAAAGCGACCTGGAGCATCTTCCACGTCCATCAAAGGAGAGACATTGTTGGTCCTCATCCAGTTCATCACACTCTCAACATCCTTAGCTCTATCTTCAGGACTCTGCTTCTTCTTCGGTGGTAGAATCTGATCAACACGAGTGAATTCATCGGCAGGAGTTCCAGGCTCAGAAGGCTTGCCCTGGCGGATCCATTCAGTGATATCATCAACATCCTTCTCTCTGTCTTCAGGAGATCTTCTGTTGATGGGGATCGAAGAAAGCTTGTCAAAGCGACCTGGAGCATCTTCCACGTCCATCAAAGGAGAGACATTGTTGGTCCTCATCCAGTTCAACACACTCTCAACATCTTTAGCTCTATCTTCAGGACTCTGCTTCTTCTTCGGTGGTAGAATCTGATCAACACGAGTGAACTCATCGGCAGGAGTTCCAGGCTCAGAAGGCTTGCCCTGACGGATCCATTCAGTGATATCATCGACGTCCTTCTCTCTGTCTTCAGGAGATCTTCGGTTGATTGGGATGGAAGATAGCTTGTCAAAGCGACCTGGAGCATCTTCCACGTCCATCAAAGGAGAGACATTGTTGGTCCTCATCCAGTTCAACACACTCTCAACATCCTTGGCTCTGTCCTCAGGACTCTGCTTCTTCTTCGGTGGTAGAATCTGATCAACACGAGTGAATTCATCAGCAGGAGTTCCGGGCTCAGAAGGCTTTCCTTGGCGGATCCATTCAGTGATATTATCGACGTCCTTCTCTCTGTCATCAGGAGATCTTCGGTTGATGGGGACGGAAGAAAGCCTGTCAAATCGACCGGGTGTGTCCTCCAGGTCCATTAAAGGAGACACATTGTTGGTCCTCATCCAGTTCAAGACACCTTCAACATCTTTAGCTCTGTCTTCAGGACTCTGCTTCTTCTTCGGTGGTAGAATCTGATCAACACGAGTGAATTCATCGGCAGGAGTTCCAAGCTCAGAAGGCTTGCCCTGACGGATCCATTCAGTGATATCATCAACATCCTTCTCTCTGTCTTCAGGAGATCTTCTGTTGATGGGGATCGAAGAAAGCTTGTCAAAGCGACCTGGAGCATCTTCCACGTCCATCAAAGGAGAGACATTGTTGGTCCTCATCCAGTTCAACACACTCTCAACATCTTTAGCTCTATCTTCAGGACTCTGCTTCTTCTTTGGCGGTAGGATTTGATCAACACGAGTGAATTCATCGGCAGGAGTTCCGGGCTCAGAAGGCTTGCCCTGTCGGATCCAGCTTGTGATGCGCTGAATGTCTCTTTCCCTGTCCTCAGGAGAACGTACGGTGACTGAAACAGTTGGTACCTTCTGGAACTTGCTTGGTACATATTCTTCAAGAGACGTTGGTGAAAATTTATTATTTCTCATCCAATTCAAAACACCTTCAACATCTTTAGCTCTGTCTTCAGGACTCTGCTTCTTCTTCGGCGGAAGCATCTGGTCGATGGTCTTGAACTCGTCAGATGGGGTGCCCGGTTCATCGGGCTTGCCCTGTCGGATCCATTCAGTGATGTCATCAACATCCTTCTGTCTGTCTTCGGGCGATCTTCTGTTGATTGGAATCGAAGATAGCTTGTCAAAGCGGCCTGGGGTGTCGTCAAGGGGCATGAATGGGGACACATTCTTAGTTCTCATCCAGTTCAATACTCCTTCAAGGTCCTTAGCTCTATCTTCAGGACTCTGCTTCTTCTTTGGCGGTAGAATCTGATCAACACGAGTAAATTCATCGGCAGGGGTTCCGGGCTCAGAAGGCTTGCCCTGACGGATCCAGTGAGTGATATCATCAACATCTTTCTCTCTGTCTTCAGGAGATCTTCGGTTGATGGGGATCGAAGATAGCTTGTCAAAGCGACCGGGTGTGTCTTCAGAATCCATCAAAGGAGAGACATTGTTGGTCCTCATCCAGTTCAACACACTCTCAATGTCCTTAGCTCTATCCCCAGGACTCTGCTTTGCCTTTGGAGGAAGCATCTGGTCAATGGTCGTGAACTCGTCAGATTGCGTATCGGGCTCGGAAGGCTTTCCCTGACGGATCCATTCAGTGATATTATCGACGTCCTTCTCTCTGTCCTCAGGTGATCTTCTGTTGATGGGGACGGAAGAAAGCCTGTCAAATCGACCGGGTGTGTCCTCCAGGTCCATTAAAGGAGACACATTGTTGGTCCTCATCCAGTTCAAGACACCTTCAACATCTTTAGCTCTGTCTTCAGGACTCTGCTTCTTCTTCGGTGGTAGAATCTGATCAACACGAGTAAATTCATCGGCAGGGGTTCCGGGCTCGGAAGGCTTGCCCTGACGGATCCAGTCAGTGATATCATCAACATCTTTCTCTCTGTCTTCAGGAGATCTTCGGTTGATGGGGATCGAAGATAGCTTGTCAAAGCGACCGGGTGTGTCTTCAGAATCCATCAAAGGAGAGACATTGTTGGTCCTCATCCAGTTCATCACACTCTCAATGTCCTTAGCTCTATCCTCAGGACTTTGCTTTGCCTTTGGAGGAAGCATCTGGTCGATGGTCGTGAACTCGTCAGATTGCGTATCGGGCTCGGAAGGCTTTCCCTGACGGATCCATTCAGTGATATTATCGACGTCCTTCTCTCTGTCCTTCAGGTGATCTTCTGTTGATTGGAATCGAAGATAGCTTGTCAAAGCGGCCTGGGGTGTCGTCAAGGGGCATGAATGGGGACACATTCTTAGTTCTCATCCAGTTCAATACTCCTTCAAGGTCCTTAGCTCTATCTTCAGGACTCTGCTTCTTCTTTGGCGGTAGAATCTGATCAACACGAGTAAATTCATCGGCAGGGGTTCCGGGCTCGGAAGGCTTGCCCTGACGGATCCAATCAGTGATATCATCAACATCTTTCTCTCTGTCTTCAGGAGATCTTCGGTTGATGGGGATCGAAGATAGCTTGTCAAAGCGACCGGGTGTGTCTTCAGAATCCATCAAAGGAGAGACATTGTTGGTCCTCATCCAGTTCATCACACTCTCAATGTCCTTAGCTCTATCCTCAGGACTTTGCTTTGCCTTTGGAGGAAGCATCTGGTCGATGGTCGTGAACTCGTCAGATTGCGTATCGGGCTCGGAAGGCTTTCCCTGACGGATCCATTCAGTGATATCATCAACATCCTTCTCTCTGTCTTCAGGAGATCTTCGGTTGATGGGGATCGAAGATAGCTTGTCAAAGCGACCGGGTGTGTCTTCAGAATCCATCAAAGGAGAGACATTGTTGGTCCTCATCCAGTTCAACACACTCTCAATGTCCTTAGCTCTATCCTCAGGACTCTGCTTTGCCTTTGGAGGAAGCATCTGATCAACAAGAGTAAAATCATCGGCAGGGGTTCCGGGCTCGGAAGGCTTGCCCTGACGGATCCATTCAGTGATGTCATCAACATCCTTCTCTCTGTCTTCAGGAGATCTTCGGTTGATGGGGATCGAAGATAGCTTGTCAAAGCGACCGGGTGTGTCTTCAGAATCCATCAAAGGAGAGACATTGTTGGTCCTCATCCAGTTCATCACACTCTCAATGTCCTTAGCTCTATCCTCAGGACTCTGCTTTGCCTTTGGAGGAAGCATCTGGTCGACGGTTCGGAATTCCTCGGCAGGGGCTCCAGGCTCGGAAGGCTTTCCTCGGCGGATCCATTCAGTGATATTATCGACGTCCTTCTCTCTGTCCTCAGGCGATCTTCTATTGATTGGAATCGAAGAAAGCCTGTCAAACTTGCCAGGATTGTTTTCTTCCACTGAAGTAGGGGAGATACTGTTAGTTCTCATCCAGTTCAAGACGCCTTCAACATCCTTGGCTCGGTCTTCAGGACTTTGCTTTGCCTTTGGAGGAAGCATTTGATCGATGGTTCGGAATTCCTCGGAAGGGCTACCTGGTAGCTCCAGAGGCTTTCCTCGGCGGATCCAGTCGGTGATGGCTTCTCTATCCTTCAATCTATCTTCCGGAGAACGAATTTTGACTGGAACAATCGGTACCCTATTGAATTGGCTTGTGGTGAAATCCACAGGGGGTACAGTCGACACATTGTTAGTTCTCATCCAGTTCAACACACCTTCAACATCCTTTGCTCTGTCCTCAGGACTTTGCTTCTTCTTAGATGGGAGCATTTGGTCAATTCTTTGAAACTCGTCAGAAGGGCTACCGGGCAGATCAGCAGGCTTGCCTTGGCGGATCCACTGAACGATATCTTCGATATCTCTTTGTCTATCTCTGGAGTTCCTTTTGTTTACTGGGATGGATGGCAATCGAGACTCGCTATCATTATCTGCGGTCGGTTCGATGCCAGTCGATCTACACCAGTCCATCACAGACTCAATATCAGCTGCCCTGTCGAGGGGTGACTGTCCCTTTGTCAACGGTAAGAGATTGTCAAATTTCTTGAATTGTTGTTGTTCAGGGTCGTTTTCGGGTTTTCCGTTCCTTATCCAATCAGCAATACGTGACACTTCCTCTTGGCGACTCTCTGGTGTTGTTCTGGTACTTTGAATCCCTCGAATGATTTTCATTCTTTCGTCATCGGTATCGACGGGTTCATCGACAGGAGACTGATACCTTGTCCACAGTAGGACGTTGTCAATATCCTTGGCTCTTTCTAGTGGTGTTTGTCCTCTCTGAACTGGCAACAGTTCGTCGACCATTCTAAACTTGCCATCAGGGGTGTCGTCAATCGGATCCTTTCCGTTTCTCATCCACAACAGAATGTTGTCAAGATCAGTTGGCTTGTTTTGGCTCATATTTTGGCTCGATAGGAACAGGGGGACCTTTTCGGAATCGAGGACATCGTTGTCGTCGTCGTCGAAACCAGACTTCGTAGGGCTTCTTATCCAAGATAGAGCAAGTCCTATTTCCCGAGCTCTGTCCTGACGATTTACTCCATTCTTCTTCGGAAGCAAATTATCAATTCTTGAAAAATTGCCATCTGGGTCAAGAGAGTCATCCTTTCCATTACGTAACCAATTGAGAGCATCCGCTATATCGTCGTTCAATCTGTCCTCGGGAGATCTTCTTGCAATGGGTACAGACCCTAGCATATCAAACTTGTCGGGCTCATCTTCGAATGGTGTTGATACACTGGCACTGCGCATCCAGTCAAGAGCATTCTCGATATCACGACTGGCATCCAGTCAAGAGCATTCTCGATATCACGAGCTCTGTCCTTAGGAGACTGACCCTTCTTAACAGGAAGCATCTGGTCGATCTTCTTGAATGCTTCATCTGCTGTGTCTGCAGAAGGAGATTTTCCTTGGCGGAGCCAATTCAAAACGTCTTCGCGGTCTTTCAGCCTGTCCTCGGGAGATCTTCTTGCAATGGGAACCGAACCTAGCATATCAAACTTGTCGGGCTCATCTTCGAATGGTGTTGATACACTGGCACTGCGCATCCAGTCAAGAGCATTCTCGATATCACGAGCTCTGTCCTTAGGAGACTGACCCTTCTTAACAGGAAGCATCTGGTCGATCTTCTTGAATGCTTCATCTGCTGTGTCTGCAGAAGGAGATTTTCCTTGGCGGAGCCAATTCAAAACGTCTTCGCGGTCTTTCAGCCTGTCCTCGGGAGATCTTCTTGCAATGGGAACCGAACCTAGCATATCAAACTTGTCGGGCTCATCTTCGAATGGTGTTGATACACTGGCACTGCGCATCCAGTCAAGAGCATTCTCGATATCACGAGCTCTGTCCTTAGGAGACTGACCCTTCTTAACAGGGAGCATCTGGTCGATCTTCTTGATATCAATACTAATCGAATCATCATCGGGCTTGCCAGACCGCATCCACTTGAGAATACGCTCGATGTCATTCAAGCGATCTTCAGGGCTTCTTGTTGATAACTGAATAGTATCAGGTTTCGAAAAGGCAGGGACAGTTCCGTCGGTGTAATCTGGTGACACGTTCTGCACCCTGTAGTAATCTAGGGCGTTTTCGATTTCTTTCGCTCGGTCTCTGAAGCTCTGACCCACCTTTTCAGGCAGCAAGGCATCTATCTTACGAAAAACAGAATTAGGGTCATCGGAATCCTTTTTCCCACCTCGTAGCCAGGTGATGACATCGAACAAATCTTTTGCTCTTTCCTCTGGTGTGCGCGTTGCGATCTGGATATTGGGAAGCTTTTGGAACTCGTCTTCATCCAAATCACTAAGGGGCAAGATACCTCGGTTTCGAACCCAGTCGATCGCTCTTTCTATCTTTCTAGCACGATCTCTAGGTTTTTCTCCCTTCACCTTCGGTAGAATCCAGTCAATCTTCGTGAATTCACCAGTCGGGTCTTCAGATGGAAGTTTCCCCTGACGAATCCAATTGAGTACATTCTCGAGATCACGCTCCCGTTCTTTCGAGTTGCGAACGTTGACAGGAACCGAGCCTAGTTTGTCCAGTGCTGGCATGAGTGGCGCTTCGTCATCAAGTTTCAGTCCTGACATCCTGATCCAATCAAGTGTTCTCTCGATAGCTCGTGCACGTTCCTGGGTCGACATATGTTTTCCGGCAGGAAGCATCTGGTCAATTTTCGAATAATCATTTGCAGGACTGTCAGATTTTCCAGATTTATTGCGCAAAAAGTTGAAGATCTTCTTCACCTCCTTCTCGCGTTCTTGAGGCGTTCGAACTGTAATTGGAACAGATTTCGCTCGATCAAAATCTGAAACAAAATCATCGTCAGAAGGTTTCAAACCAACGGCTCGACACCAGTCCAAGGTACTCTCAATTTCTCTTGCTCTGTCCTTGAGACTTTGGCCAACCTTCGCCGACAAAAGATTATCTAACTTCTCAAAGTCTCCAGAGGGATCGAGGGTAGAATCCTTATTTTGTCGCAGCCAATACAGTACATCATTCACATCCTTCTTTCTCTCCTCGGGAGTGCGGAGGGAACATGGAAGCATGCCCATTTTGCTTAAAGCAGGAAGGTTGCTGTCGTCAACGGACAGGTTGTGGTTTCTAATATAATCGAATACGCCCTCGATGTCACGTGCGCGTTCTTCTTCGGTTTGACCATGCCTGTTTGGCAAAAGACTGTCCAATTTACTGAAAGCATCATTTCCATTCGGATTGCTCGCATTACCACCAGCCCGTAGCCAATTCAGAATCTTTGTCACTTCTTTTGATCGTTCCTCGGGCGTGAGTGCAGACGTGGGAATGGAATCTACTTTTCTGAAATCAGGGATTTCACCTGCGTCAAACGATGACGGATCGTAATCTCTGTTGCGGCACCAGTCAATTCCTCTCTCGATCTCATGCGCGCGATCAAGAGAAGTTTGGTACTGTTTAAAGGGCAAGATCGCATCCATGTTACGGAATGCACTGGTAGGGTCAGCAATGCCATCATCCTTACCCTTGTTTCGAAGCCAGTTCGTCACTTTTTCCAGCTCAGTCGATCGTTGTTCAATTGTACGTCGCGACATTGGAATGGCAGAGACAGTAACGAAATCTACATCACGCTCATCTACAGCAGGACTAGAATCTTTTTCTCGAAGCCAGTCCAAAGCCCCCTCTATTTCACGAGCACGATCTTCAGATGTCTGCCCACGCTTTTTGGGCAACATTGCGTCCAGTCTTCGGAATTCTCCACTAGGATCAAGCTTGTGATCTTCAACCCCTTTATTCCGCAGCCAGTTCAGGGCATTAGCAAGGTCAGTTGATCTCTGCTCGTGGGTTCGTTTTCCAACGAGAGTTGTTGGTGCGTCGCCCAAACCAAGCACAGAGGAATCAAAGCCTAAACCTTCGTTTCTCATCCAATCCATGATCATCTCAATATCTTTCGCTCGCTCCCCACGGCTCTGCTTTGGTTTGGTTTCAAGCAAAGAATGAAGTTTCGCAAATTCTCCAGCGGGGTCGGTGAAATCGTCGTTCTTTCCTTTGCTACGACTACGAAGCCAGTTCAGGGCATCCTGTTGGTTCTTCGATCTTTGTTCAGGTGTCTGCCTCGACAGCGGAATAAAACCTAGCTTTGAGAGCTTCTCAGCTACGTCATCATCTGCCAAAGAAACATCATTGTGCCGAATAAAGTCTAGAGCGCTTTCGATAGCTCGAGCCCTATCTTCCAAAGGCTGATTTTTCTTCTTCGGCAAAAGCAAATCAATCTTTCTGAATTCCCCAGTAGGATCATACTTTTTGTCTTTCTTTCCTTTACGTCTTAGCCAGTTCATTACTTTCTCAATATCTTGAGCTCTTTCTTCTGGACTTCTGTATTTGGCACTGATCGCCTCAATTTTATCGAAAGCTGGCACTTGGTCGTCGTAATCCGCAACTTCAGACCCTCTTGTCCAGTCAAGAAATTTCTCGATTTGTCGAGCCCGAGCCTTGTCTTTTTGACCATGTTTCTTCGGCAAAACGGCATCAAGCTTTCTGAAACATCCGTCTGGATCGTTCAACGCATCGTTGACCCCCTTGTGCCGAATCCAGTTAAGAGCATCTTGCAAATCTTTGTGTCTTTGTTCCGGCGTACGAGACGAAACTGGGATCGAGCCCAGATCACTATACTTGTCGATGATATCATCGTCATCTGGCGACGCATTGTTCGAACGCAAAAAGTCCAAAGCTCCCTCAATCTCCCGTGCTCTTTCTTCTGGAGTCTGTCCACGCTTTTTGGGCAGTAGTTTATCTAACTTGCGAAAATCACCAGTTGGATCATACTTCTTGCTTTTTCCTTTACCCTTCCTAATCCAGCTGATAGCATTGTTAAGGTCTTTCAGTCTTTGTTCCGGACTGCTTTTAGCCACTCCGGACATGGGAACTCTGTCAAAACCTCCGAGATTGTCGTCGTCACCGGGAACTGAACTTTCATTTCCTCGAATCCAATCTAAAGCTGCCTCGATATCTTCAGCTCGACTCTCGAGGGTCTGACCACGTTTGTAGGGAAGGATGCTGTCGAGTTTACAAAAATCCCCAGTGGGGTCGAAATGATTGTCTTCTGCTCCTTTGTTACGAAGCCAATTCAGAGCATCCGACAAATCTTGGGCACGTTGTTTACGTGAGCGCTTGGGTAAAAAGGCCGCTTCTGACATTTTTGCCAATTCCGGAATATCACTCTCAGTTTCAGGAACCAATCCCTTGTTGCGCATCCAACTCATAGCATTCGCAATATCTTCTGCTCTCTCTCTTAGGGATTGTCCCTCTTTTACGGGCAATGATGATTCAAGTTTTTGAAACATACCGGAGGGATCCAAAGAATCGTCGGTCGATCTGTCGCGAAGCCAGTTCATAATCGCATCGACATCTTCTTCCTTCTTTCCCGATGATTTTGGAACAATCGACTCGAAGTCAATCTTGTCAAATGCTGGTGAATCACTATCACTGTAGAGGTCGACACCATTTTCCCGGCACCAAGCAAGAGCCTTGACCATATCGTTTGCTCTTTCTTTCTCGCCCTGTCCTTCTCGTTTAGGAAACAAAGAATCTAGCTTTGTGAACGCGTTATCAATATCGATGTCATCTCCAGTATTTCGAAGCCATTTCATCGCATTTCTGAAGTCACGATCATTCTCGTACATAGACTTCAGGCCGACTGGAATGCTTCCCAATTTCTCAAAGGAGTCAGAATCAGCAAAATCTTCATCAAGATCGAGACCCTTGAAACGCAGCCAGTTCAGGGCGTCTTCCATCTCCTTCGCCCTTCTTTCGGAAGATTGCCCCTTCTTCGTCGGAAAAAGTAAATCAAGCTTCGTGAATTTTTCATCCATGGCAACGTCGGAACCGGGATTTCGTAGCCAGTCTAGAGCGTTCTGCCTATCGCGATCCCGCTCTTCTTGAGATTTGATTACGAAATCCCCAACGTCGAATTTATCGAAGTCGAAGCTGGCGTCATCCTCGTTTTCGCTCGAAACACCCTTATTTCGAAGCCACGCAAGCGCCCCTGCCATTGCTTCAGCCTTTTCCTGCTCTGGGCTTTTTTGTTTATTTCCAAGATGAGAAAGAAGATCCTCAGGAGTATCCAAGTATTTCGGGTCACTACCTCTCAACCATTGAAGTCGACTCGCAAAATCATCAGCTCCTTGAATGCCACCAGCTGGCTCAGAATCCATCGAGCCATATTTGTTGAAAATATCACCATAATTTGGCAAGTCATCTTCATAATCGACACCGTTCGAACGCAACCAATCTAGAGCTTTTGTCATTTGTTCTACTTTTTGCTGTTCTTCTGTTTTTGATCGAGAGGGCGTAGAAGCACCAAGTAACGAAAACTTGTCTCCACCATCGGTGTTCATTAGTGATTCGGGGTGCTTTTGTCGTAGCCAATTGAGGGCATCATCGACCTCTGAATTATCGGAATCACCAATCTTCAGAGGAGAGAATGTACCACTCCCTACAGATTTGAAATCGTCGTCGTCGTCCGGAGCTTCTTGCACACCATCACGCAACCAGTCAAGAGCTTTGATCATGTCATCAGCTCTCTTTTGTTCCGCGCTCTTGTACTTGTTGTCAGTGAATGATGGATAGTTGAAATCTTCGTCATCATCATCAATGTCTGCCGCGGACTTGTTATCCTGCTTGCGAAGCCAGTCCAATGCACTAGGGAGCGCACCCCCACCAGATCCTGTAGAACTAGTATCGATATTCTTGAATGAAGCCATAGACCCTATACTCAATGACATGTCATCGCTAATGTCATCTGCGGCATCGTTTGATCGTAGCCAATCAAGCTGTTTGGCCATTTCTGCTGCTCGCTTTTGTTCCTCAGTCATTGCTTTCGAATCAATGGTCTTAAACTTTTCGAGGCTTGATGTGCTACCATCATCAGCTGCCTTCATCGCCTGTCGCTTTCGTAGCCAATCTAATGCGCCTCCAAATCCCGATTCTTCGATGGAACTCTTCACTCCAGACTTGACCATAACATCATCAATTTGTTTGAAACTGTTGACTGTTTCGTCGTCGACGTCGGTCTTCGAACGTAGCCACGCGAGTGCACTCTCCATTGATGGAACACCTGAATCGCTCTCCTTTGGCATGAGTGAGTCGATCTTCTTGAAAGTTGCAACGGACAAAGCAACAGAAACATCGTCGTCCGCGTCAAGTTCAGTATTGTTGTTTCGAAGCCAATCCAGAGCACTGGCCATTTCATTGGCTCGTTTCTGTTCTTCCGACATGGCGCCCACAAACTTAGAGCTAGGATTGGTATTCAATTCGCTATTTTCGAACACATTCAAGCCATCTTCAATGTCATCCACTTTTTGATTTCGGAACCAATCAAGGTTGGTACCAGATCCAGGAACCGAAGCTGGATGCGTAGTTCTATTCCATTTCTGAGCGAGATTCTCGAGTCTTTGGATCTTCTCTTCCTCTGCAGGACTAGCATCCTCGTCCAATTCGTAGTTATTGCGTCTCCACCAATCAAGGGCATCTTCAATTTCTCGCGCTACAGCCTTAGCCTTGCGATCTTTCTTTCCTCCCCATGCATTAAATATCTTGCGAATATCATCGACCTTCTTGTTTTGAACGGCTTCTAGATCAAAGCTCTTGTTTTTCTTTCGAAACCACTTAAACAAGCTGGAGATTTCTTCCACGGCTTGATCTTTTTGCTTTTGTGGCATATTTGTTCTTTGCCAAAGCTGAGCCAAACGTTTAGCCTTTTCAAACTCCTCAGCGTCTTTAAGATCTTGATCCACATTCACATTTTTTCCTTTGCGATCCCACCAGCTCATGTTCTCGTGCAAATCGTCTCCGGCTCGTTTCGCTTCTTTGACACTGAGATGTCTAAATTCCTGGTCCGAAGATCCAAGGTCATTATGCCATTCCGAGAGTGTATCAGTAACCAGCTTGTGGCGCATCATCGCAGGAACAGTATTGAGACTTTCCTCGACAGCATCATAATCCTTTCCCTTCTTCTTCCACCAGTTCATTGCGTTTATCATTTCTTTGACGGTGTGTTCCGCTGAAACTTCCGAAACGTTGCTCGCATTTGTTCGCCTCCACTCATGCATCATATCCCTGACCTTGAGCAAAACTTCAAGCTGCGAAGGTTTCAAATTGAGGGATTCGAGATCGAAGGTCTTTCCATTATCGCGCCACAAATCGAGAGCCTCTTGGATTTCTTCTGACTGCTTCTTGGTTCTTTTCCAAGTCATAGCACTTTCTGAGTCACTTGGATCCCATTTGTCCACAAGCATTTTCACCTTTTCCACCAAGTATACATCTTCTCCTCTGCTAAAATCAGGAACATCATCATCCTCGGAGTTAGTACGCCACCAATCAAGAGCAGACTCAATCTCCTTTGCAATGCTTTCTGCTTCCCCTTGTGACAGCATTTCACTACATTCTGCTCCACTTGCGCGCCAGTCGAGGATGGCATGTTCGAGTTTCTTAAACTTTTCGCCTTCTTCACCTTCGTGCTGATCAAAAATTTCTGGCTTGTACTGATTGCGTCTAAAGTAAATGAGTGAATCAGCGATCTCTTTGAGTTGTTCGGGTGTCGGGTTGACTTTCTTTCCCCAAAGAGACATCAATCCTTGAGCTTTCTCGAATTTTTGGACATCTGTGCTTGGAGCTGTATCCAAGTCCTTGACCCGAATTCCATCTGATCTGTACCAAGAGATGATATCATCTATTTGCTTCGCTGAACGAATGACTTCGTCTCCATCGAGGGAGTCACGACGGATCTGGAATAAAGCATGCTTTACCTTCTTCATAGTTTTCGCAACTGGTGGTTCGAGTTCATCCAGTGGCGTGTCTTTGTGCCTGGCCCAAAGTTTCAATGCTTCCTTCACTTCCTTGTTGCGTGAGTTGAATTTATCTCCTTCTTTAAGACCAAACAAGGCAAGCACGTTTTTGGTTTTGCGAAACATGACATCATCCTCTTTGTTAGCAATCAGTGGATCGAAAGAGTTCGCGTTGAGCCTCCACCATCGCAATGCTTCTTCTATATCCGAGGCGGAATTATCTTCTTGGAATTTAGAATCGACGATCAAGTCTTTAATACGATTGATGGCTGCCGAATTAAAGTGAGGGTTATTCGGATCAAAATCGCCATCCAAAATCAAACCCAAACAACTCTGTATATCCTTCGCTCGACGTTCTGCCTCTTCGACATTGTTGCGTGGATCATACGTCTCCCACTCTTGCTTGGGTAAGTCTTTGAGTTCCCACTGTCCGAACAGAGAGTTGATCTTCTTGAAGGTAGACTGGTTATATTCGAAGTCATTCACCTCATCTATGTAGGCGTTCTTTTGAGTTTGCCACCACTGAATAGCCTCTTTAAGCTCGCGGGCTTTCTTTTCCTCTTCGAGTTCATCGAGATAAGCATGACTCAGCGCTTTGCGGATCTTCATCGCCTTCTTCTTGTTCTTGTCAAAGGCCTTATCAGTTGTTGGAATGTAGTCCTTGTTGGCACCCCACCAATCAGTAACATGCTTCATCTCTTCCAATGGATCCACCAAAGTATCAATCGATTTGGATCTATCCTCGTTGAGAGTATCTTTCCACCATTCAACAGCCTCGCCCATCTTTCTGGCTTGCTGCCTGGCATTTCTCGTACTTCCATGGAGCTTACCACTCTTGCGCTTTCTTTCGTTTTCGTACTCCTCTTGTCGTTCTCGTTCTCGGGCGTTTTCATCTTGTTTTTGTCTAAGCATGGTCATTAGATCGGGTACATTATCACTCGTCTTGAAATCGGAAGCGTTGCTGAAAACGCTAACATCGTCCACGATTCCAGCAGATAGAGGTTCGTCTTCATTTTCCCACCAGTTATCACTTCCAATATTGGCATCTGCCTCAGCAGCAGCCTCTGCAGCTGCCTCTGGACTATTTAGCCATGCCATGGCGTCTACCATTTCGTTCGCACGACGCTCAGCCTCGTTAGCGTTCCTATTAGCTCTCACAGGGGCATTTGTGTATTTCAAACTTCCGGTTGTATTCTTGGTTGTGTTGTCGTCGTTATCAACGCCTAGATATTGATTGACGGTTCGTCCCAAGGCAGAAAAGATGCTCTCGGGTTCTTCAGTAGAAGCTCTGCTGTCTTCCGATTGGCGAGGGATGTCAGAAAGCTTTGGTGTAGCTCTGGCTCGGGCACTGGCACCTCGCCCTCTTCCGGCGTTTCCCCTGCCTCTTCCACGACCGGCTCCACGACTGCGATCACCACGTCCACCTCGGTTAGGGCGAGTGTCCGTGGGTGCAGCATCTTCCTCTTCTTCAGGTCCTAAAGTCCACCAACTCATCTTGAATCTTCAGTCTTATTGTATATTGTCTACTCGTTGATATGAATTAATTGATCGAAAGATTTGTTGTTATCGAATCTTTTGATAGGTTCTATTACGTTAGTCTTCTGTTATTTTGCTTGATTATCAGTCTACGGGTTGGGCTTTTTGTGTTTGAGAGGTATTGTTGTACTCGTATTTTTGTATTGTTGTGAATGCGTGTGAAAGGCGTGGTCTTCTCGTTCATTTCCCGAGCACGAAAATGGTGCGAAGCGAACGTGATAGAGATCTCAATACCGCTTTTTCAACAGGGTTCAACATATATGTCATAATAAAGGAAAAAAACATGGTCTTGGTTCAATGACCCAGTGGAACCAAGATTTATGCTCGAGTTCAAGATTTCAGACGCGAATGTCTATAAATAAGTCATTACAAACCGTTTGGTCTTATTCCGCACCCTTTCACGACTATATGAAAATATTATGCCGAAAAATACGAACCACAAAAAATATGGTATGGGTTTACTATAGAGCCCATGTTGGATCTATTAGAAATCTGATTTTGATTCCGCGAACTTTTTTCGGAAGAATCACCACGTGGGAAAAGCGATGTGCACAGGTGACAAAAAAATAGGTAGGACCTACAAGTACTAGTACGTACATTCAGAATCACCGAAGCAATTTTTTCAGAAACGACTCACACGACTGGAAATTCTGTCGTGTGCCCCTTCACTCCTTTCGTTCAATCAGAGACCAACCAAATTAATTTTTCTTCTTCAGTTTTTGATCCATGAGATGCAAGCAAAACGAATGATCAAAAACTGAAAAACTCACAAGTCAAAGCGTCTAGTTGTTCTCTTCCAGAAAGAAGATCGAAAACTCATAACTTCTATTTACTGTGGACGACTTAATCCGCCGTAATTAAAAAGATGACATCTGTTGGCAAGAACGGTGACAAGCGCACCGGAGGTATCGCCTGGGCCGGTAGTTTGGTGGGTTCTGAGAATCCGAACAATCTAGGATATCGGTATTCCAACCCTTTGAAACGGTATAAAAGGGCTGATAATGAAGATGGTGACAAAGAAAATGAAGTTGAATTCCCCTCCAACCTTGTGGTCCAGTTTCAGAATAGACAGGGGGATGAGTTGGCGAGCTCATTAGATATACCCACCGATTCTACTATAGACGATCTCCAAACTTTGGTGCATTCTCTCATCGAGAATAATGACGAAGACGACGACGATGGAAAATCTAGCAAAGCCAACAAAGCCAAGCGCATCCCTTATTCTTTCTACGCCAAAGTTGAAAGAAAGAATGGTATTACAGATGAAATAGAGATATCTGGCAGCCTTTTGGACTTTTTGAAAGAATACAGAGATCTCGTATCTACGGAAGTTACTCTTCGACTTACTTACCATCCTTTGGCTGTTTTCAAAGTGCGGCCCGTCACCAGATGCACAGCTACTATGCCCGGCCATACCGAGGCTATTCTTCATGTTTCGTATAGTCCCGATGGTCAACATTTGGCATCGGGTGGGGGGGACACTTCCGTTCGCTTTTGGGACGTGAATACTAGCCTACCAAAGGTAACTTGCAAGCACCACAAAGATCACGTACTATGTACTGCCTGGTCTCCTGATGGACGCTTTTTCGCTAGTGCTGATAAGCGTGGTACGCTTATACTCTGGGATCCTCATCAAAAGAGAAAACGCGTGAATAGACAAAGCAAGACAAAAGAGGCGTCCTCTTCGGATCCAATTTGGATCAAATCACAGGCTCATAAACAATATATCAGCGCGTTGGCATGGGAACCTCTTCATCTAAATGAGGGTCGGGGAGAACGCATCATTACGGCATCGAAGGACGGAACATGCAAAATCTGGAACGTCCGAACGAAACAATCCTTGGTGACCTTGTCAGGGCATACCGATTCAGTCGAGGCTGTTAAATGGGGTGGTGAAGGCTTCGTATACACAGCAAGCCGGGATCGTACAATCAAGGTATGGACAACGAAGAATGGCGACGTCCTAGGAAAACTAGTGAGAACTTTGAAAGGGCACGGGCATAGAATCAACACGTTGGCGTTGTCGAGCGATTATGTCTGTCGCACTGGCCCCTATGATTTTGATCCATCAGGGAGACCTCGTCTTGAGTTCAAAGGAGAGGACGGTAATGAGAGCAACGACCACGATTTCATTCGAAGGGAGAAATATAAAGCTGCACTTGAACGCTACCAAGCGTTTCGGGATCAACAGGAAGGCAATGGAGAGAAAGAGAGACTTGTGTCAGGCAGCGATGACTACACCCTCTTTTTGTGGCACCCAACGTCCGACAAACACCCTGTGAAGCGATTGACTGGTCATCAACAGGCTGTCAACCACATCCAGTTCAGCCCAGATGGTCGCTACTTTGCAAGCGCTTCCTTCGACAAGAAAGTGAAATTATGGAATGGCTTTTCTGGAGAATTTTTGAAAACTTTAACAGGGCACGTCGGGGCTGTCTATCAGGTAGCGTGGTCATCTGATAGTAGATATCTAGTTAGCGCTAGTAAAGATAGCACTGCCAAGCTCTGGGAGGTTCCGTCGGGTAAGGCCGCAAAGGCTACATTGCCTGGACATGCTGATGAGGTGTACGCTCTTGACTGGAGTCCAAACGGAGCGAGCGTCGCAACGGGATCGAAGGATCGCACGATCAAGGTTTGGAAGCACTAATGGCATTGGAGGAGTCGAATCTTCATCGATTAACAACGTCACTTACTTAGTACACCTCATAAAGACATGGAATCGCGGTGATGCAATTCAAACTACAGAGCACGAAGCAAAAAGATGTAATTTGATTTAGATAGTGCAATCAAAAGTCCTTCGATGTTATTATGTTGAGCATAATTGATAGACATTTGTCGTCTGTGGCACTGATGTCCTACTCGAGAAAAAATCTTCGTTAGTTGTACTTAATGTTTAAAATCCCACACAATTGATGTCGGCAACTTTAACGATGAGATTCTCTTTTCTCCTCACTCAGATTCTTCGAGTTCGTCATAGAGAGTTGACGAAGAAGACGGACTCAAATTGTATTGACGCAACAGGACTTCCTCGTTTTCGACGCGAGTCACCTCTTTGACCTCGAGGATTTTCCGCACCATAACAAAGCGTTTTCCACCGGCATACTTGTACTGACATCGCGCATTCTCGACTCGATATTCTTTTTCCCCCAAAACAATCACATCACCACTGGTCGTCGATTTGTCCAGTTCAAATTCGCCCAATACAGTGGTCGTGGACGTGCTATCGTCTTTTCCGCTTTTCTTTTTGGATCGCCTCTGTACTAATCTTGATGGCGTGGTCGAATCTTTGGAATTGTCACTGTTTTTTTTCATATTTCTCTTGCCCTTCTTGTTCTTCTCTACGTCACGTTTAGCGCTAGCAAGCATATGGCGATCGAGATCGGTCCGTTTCCCTTGAAATCCATTTCTTTTCTTTTGCAGTTGTCGCTCCTTTTCTTTCTGAAACCTGTTCTTATATGGATCATCAGGAGTCTCTGTCCTCACAGAAAAAGGCAGATGATCTCGATTATCGAGTGGAGTATATCCCTTTCCTTTCCGCTTTTTGCGTTTGACCTTTGGCTCCATTCCTAGCATATCACGATTGAAGTCCTCTCTTGTCACCAAATCGTCTTCATCGTCATTCTCATTGTCAAGCCAACCCTTTTGCAAACACAGCTTTGACAAAGATCTATCATGAAACAGTCGCGGGGCAGTAACCGGTGATTTGGATGGTGTTTGCAATGCGGGATGGAATGCATTGCAGGGAAGAATACTATTTGTCGTTGACCCTACGATAAATATTCCAAGTAAAATCCCACATATTATCGTCTTGTACATCATGGATTTCATTACTCCAAAACAAATGCAGCGTCAGCAGATGTCAGAAGTTGTCGTTTCGAGCGATTTCTACTCAAAAGGATATAATAGGATTCAAGAAAAGGCTTGAAACGATGAATTATTCCGCTTCAAATGGTTCCCAAGTCAATATCCATTCATTTCTATTTACGAAGGAAATACTCCACACCTAAATTCTGCCAAAACATCTGTTTTCTCAACCATTGTTTTAAATGATTTTCATTCAACAACTTCAGCAGAAATTTCCGTGTTCACAATGCTGGCGAACGCGTAAAGAAACGGTAGGAAAATGAGTAAAAACAGTACTACTCATTAATTCTGTTGCGTCATCTTGCGATGATAACAGAACACATCATCATCAATTGATCATCTGAACTTTGTTTTGGAGGAAATTTAAATAATTTTCTTTGTTTTATTCGAAAGAGTCGAAAGAGTCGAAAGTTGCGAACGACTTCTTGTTGTTCTGGAGCCCGAATTCTACACGAATGGCTCGACGATTGTTGGCTCCGGTGCACTTCATTCGATCTGATTGGTTTAAGAGGAGCCCGTTAGTTAAGAGAGCACTCTCATGGAGATCTACCTTCCCTAGAACTAAAAAAACGCCGTAGAAAAGACGTAGATTAGGTTGGCATTCTACTAGGAATATGTTAGTACCTCTGCGTAAAAACAACAAACACGCGCATGGGAAAAACAAAAACAGAGGACCAGATTTAGTTCTTCGATCTTTCAACCTACGCATAGAATTTCCCCCCCGAAAGCGCGCCGAGCGCGCCGAAGGCGCGCGCGCGCTGCAGGGGGGGGGAATTCTCGCACTTTAACCCTAATTCATATTATATTGCTCATTGAGAAGTTGATGTTATTGTTCTAAACTGCTTCCGCGACAGCTTCAAAGTAGCCCTCATTGACCCACCATTACGGATGTAACTTCTCCGCCATCCAAGCGCTGACCACCAAACACACCAAACACAAACAAGTATGATTTGTGGTCAATTTGAGGTTGTTCTTTCGCTTCGTTAACTCTGTTTTGACACTAAAGCTTAGCCGAGGCGCTACGGTTGATTAAGATCAAGACGCCAGGAAATGAAAAATCCCAACTCGGCGCGCCCCAACTTCCTTTGCTTCGTTTTCAGTAAACATTAGTAACATGCAAACAAGGATACACTTACCCGGAAAAAGATAGTCTTATTTCATATTTTAGTACTGGATTTTGGGATTGGAGTTCATGTCACTCTGAGAAATAAGCCAACAATTCACAACGGACTAAACCCTCCTCCCCAACGTCTGATGATCTTTTCTTCACCCCTTTCACGCGTTTGAAAAAACGATACCGATTCTTTCTCTTAGCCTGGGCATGGAAGGCCAGCCTGGAGCAAGAATGAGGACCAAAGCTTGAAAATTGACCGAGATATGACTACTCTTGTGGCGGACCATGTAAATCTCACAAAGTGGATAGGTGCTAAATCGGTAGACCGAATTCGCTGGGTCAACCACATGCTCTGTAGAGACGATACTACTTTGACCTCTCAGAGTACTTGTAGAAGGACAGTCTGAAGCAAGAATGAGGGACAAAGCTTGAAAATTGACCGAGATATGACTACTCTTGTGGCAGACCATGAAAATCTCACAAAGTGGATAGGTGCTAAATCGGTAGACCGAATTCGCTTGGTCAACCACATGCTCTGCAGAGACGATACTGAGTCGCCCTCTCAGCGTACTAGTAGAAGGATAGCCTGAAGCAAGAATGAGGGCCAAAGCTTGAAAATTGACCGAGATATGACTACTCTTGTGGCAGACTATGAAAATATCACAAAGTGGATAGGTGCTAAATCGGTAGCCCGAAGTCGCTTGGTCAACCACATGCTCTGCAGAGACGATACTGAGTCGCCCTCTTAGAGTACCTATAGAAGGACAGCCTGAAGCAAGAATGAGGGACAAAGCTTGAAAATGGACCGAGATATGACTACTCTTGTGGCAGACCATGAAAATCTCACAAAGTGGATAGGTGCTAAATCGGTAGACCGAATTCGCTGGGTCAACCACATGCACTGTAGAGACGATATCATTTTTCCCTCTCAGAGTACGAGTAGAAGGACAGTCTGAAGCAAGAATGAGGGACAAAGCTTGAAAATTGACCGAGATATGACTACTCTTGTGGCAGACCATGAAAATCTCACAAAGTGGATAGGTGCTAAATCGGTAGACCGAATTCGCTTGGTCAACCACATGCACTGTAGAGACGATACCATTTCGCCCGCTCAGAGTACTAGTAGAAGGACAGTCTGAAGCACGAATGAGGGTCAAAGCTTGAAAATGGACCGAGATATGACTACTCTTGTGGCAGACTATGAAAATCTCTCAAAATGGATAGGTGCTAAGACGCTAGACCGAATTCTCTGCCTCAACTACTAATAGAGTGTGAACTGGCTATGTTCTGCAATATCATTATCAAGCTGTGACTTTCAAAACATTTGTTACAATATTGTAGAAAAGTAGAATGTGTTATAGCATTGTTCATGTACTAAAATTGAAAGATGAGTGAAGTAAAATCCAAAAAATATTATTGTGTGCGCTTTGGTCTCTTGCAGGGAGTACGTATAACCCTAACCTCATGTGAGTTCAAAATTTTACCCAACTTCAGGTACGTACCGACACCGGAGTCAGCCCGTGCGTTAGCAGCCCAATCAAAGATGGTCAAGATTTTTCTGAGAAAATCTCGTAGTTGAGTAGTTCTCAATTCTAAAGCCTGCGCGACCCGTCAGTAGCCCGAGATTTCGTACCTGTGAAAAAAAGGATGTTTTGTACACATGAGTGATGAATTAACTCGAGCTGAGCATTAACTTGGAATCGAGTACAGTACTTGGCCAAGCTATGCAATCGAAGGCAGCACCATTGAAGTAATTTCACAAGTGATGCCGGACGAGAAAGCAAGAAGTTGAAAGTAATGTTTCTTCAGATCCCCAAACGAATCAATGTCAATCGTAACACAAGCAGTACGGCCTGTAACATCAGCAGATCGAGAGCAGTAACAAAAACACGATGCCAAATTCTTCACTCTACTAGTCGACGAGCAATCACTTCAAAAACCCTTTATCGAGAATGCCGTCAAACCAAACAAAGGCCATTTCATTTTAGTTTCAACGCTATTAGGAATGATTCACACACGCGGAGGAAAAAAGGGACCATCGCTGGGTCCGTTGATAACGGATTCCAGCAGCAGCTAGAGCACCACATCCCAGATCCAACTTGGTCCTTACAAGATCTAGAGTTGACGTCGACTCACACCGCAATCACCCAACAAGAATTAAAGAGATTGACAAGGCTAGTATTGGTTGATGTGTCTAAAAACTATGAAGATGAGATAATAGATTCGACGAAACAAGACTTAGGGAACATGCTTAACATGATCCAGCATGTCACTATGCGCGATTGTCAGGAGTCAATAGGAGATGATATAGATGATTCAAATAGCACTGATCTCGATGAAAAACCTGATCCAACAGGTAACGCTACTATCTATGACACTGTTCGAGGGGTGAGAGCTATGCCACTCCGAACAGTAATCAATCTGGATCCGCTCCAAGCAAAAGATGATCCACAGGCGCTAGATATTTTGGAGAAAACATTGGATGTCAAGATGGTTCGTAGAGGTGGCAGTCACAAATATTTTGCAATCAAAACTACTGAGTCTTGAAAGGATAATTTTAATGGGGCTATTTTCGTAGATTCTGACTAAACGTCCTGTTGTCTTCTTCTGGCATTCGCTTAGCAATCTAATTCTTGATCATTTTCCTTCAAGCTCAGTCAAACTGGTTTGATCCCCCTAATTCCTGTTTCAGCCTTTCTGCTTTTTCATCAGCGAAGCTCAGCTCCCAATAATCTTCGGGGGTTTGGGGAGGCGTCTGGCGGGCCCTGTGACGACTGCAGCGCAATAGTTCGTCGCGATCGTAATATTTAGCGCCATCACCAAGAAGAACTGCTTCGTCAAAGAAGGCGGCGCATTCCTTACATTCATAACCAATTAATGCCTCTCTCGCTTCTCTCCCACGCACAACTTCTTCGTATCTGTAGTTGCTCACAACATCATTATTCTTGGCAGCATCCACCCCATCACTTGAGACATCAAAATCATTGATTCCGTTGAAATTATCTTTTCCTGTCGAAATCTTTGAATGAAAACCGTGTTGTTCATTACATTGGCGCACTTTCTTATTCTTTTGTTCTAGTGCGGATGAATTGCTGTGACTAGGGATTTCTTTGCTCGACATTTTCTGTTCCGTAGTCCCCTTAGCATTGTTCAAAGAGGAAAGGCTATCAACTTTGCCTGTAGGGCGTCCAATAATATTATTTTGACTGATAGAGACCGTTCCTAGTGGAGATTTGTCCCTTCCATCAAATTCCTGTAGATACAAGTCTCCTTTACTCACTGCTGAATTATTTTCACAACGAGGAATGTCTGAGGTCGAGATTGTTCGGTCCATCGCTGGTATTTCTTGTGAACATTCATTTCGGACAAAATTTCTTGCCCTTCGGTTGGAAACCCAGCCGGAAGTAGATGGCGTCAAAGAAGTTTGTTTAAATGTTGAAGATCGTTTCGGTGCTCTAGATATCCACGCTTTTCGTGAAGATGAGCGCGAAGGTTGCTCAAGACCGACGCTGCTCTTATGGCGTGTCACTTTTATTGGTGGAGAACGGAAATCGATATCACACACCTTTCGGTCTCCCTCAGCCCGGCCCTGACTAGAGAATTTAACCTTCGAGTAATGTTTGTATTTTTCGCGAGACTTTTGTGCTTTGTCGTGAGATAGGATACGAGGACTAACAGTCACTCGACGTGGCCTAAGGAGATGTTTCTGCGATTGAGAAAGTAGGACTTCACTCATATCGTCGGGTATTGAATCTGAAATATCGATTGTCCAATCACCTCTCTGAAACTGGACACCGCCATCATCGTTGCTTTCGTAGTTGGAAGTCCTCGACTTGGGTCCGGCATCGTTTGGAATATTTTTGGCTTCACTAAAACTCATTCTTGCATGATTACAATCGGGGTTCGGTGTTTCATTCATTCGTGCCGAAGTCTCGGTCCGATCATCGTCGGGTCCACCAGGTCGATGGTAAATATTGCATCCTTGCTGACTTTTCCCCTCTTCATTAAAGCCAAAACGACGTGACTCGTTTTTCACTTCCGCTTCTGTACTTTCCTCTGCTTCAGCATAAAAATTATGCTTTCCATGTTTTTCTTCTTCTTCTTCTCGCTGCTGCGACAGTAATTTCAAAGAGGTCTGGTGGCTATCTTGAATTGATTGTTCAAATTGTGCAAGTTGACTCAATGCGTCTCCACGCTCCTTCGCAATGGTTTCCGAAGTGTATAATTTTTGCAGCTCTTGTCGGTCTTTCATCCACAACACTAATTCTCGGGCAAGCCGGGACTGCGAGAACTCTGTCTCCTTTCTTTTCTGGTCGTGCCATTCCATCACATGACTTAGAGCACTAACACCCAAAAGCAAAACTGAAAATATCCGTTGGTTATCGACGAGAGACGGACACGACGAGAAAGATAATAATTTATTTGGTGAAGTGAGTCTTTTCCCGTGTCGTTGTTGGAGAAATGCCTGAATTAGTTGGTCGGCAAACCCATCATTGGGGTTTTTAGAAGGAATTGGTGTAACACTCGTACATGAGTTTGATTTTCTTCCTCGTTGTTTTCTTCGTTCTCGAGTTGCTAGAAGGAATTCGGTTTCTTTCAGTTGCTCGTGATCTATCCCATCTTTCTCAAAGGAAGTCATGTTGACGTCAACAACACTGCAAGGATATTCGATTCCTTCGCCATTTCCACATGCATCATTTTGTCTCTGTTTACTTTTCTTGATGTAACGTCGCCTATAATGACAACGAATTCTCCGTTGATTTGGCTTTGAGAGCTCGCGTCCTTTCTGTCGCTCCTGTTTTCGATTCGCCATATTTCCGGGCAATGTTGGTAAAGAATCGGTCGCAGGTTCAGAGTAAGCCTCGGTGATATGTGCGCCTTGTTTTGACACTCGAATCTTAGACGGTGATACGACCAGCTGTTGTTCAGAAACCCGAGCTTTATAATGATTTTGTCTTCCTCTTTGTTCTTGCTGGTCACTCTTGGACAATGACGATGGTGGAAAGGTCGACGAATACGCGTTCATCCCACTCTTTTCCGTGCCACTTTCATGGTTCTCGTTGTCGGAACTCCGTGAAAATGCATGAATGGAGACCGCATTACTTTTTGCCTTTCTTTTCCTTCCGGCCAAGAGTTGATGGACGACACGGTTTGGTGGCATCGTGATTCGGGAAATCGAACGCCCCGATCGTTTGACAAATCAAGACAATTGACCGACGACCAACAAGCTTGTTGTTGTGAAGTATCGATGATCAATAGAATAGAAAAAATAGAACCAATCCGGTCCTTGTTATCATCGATGGGTATGATGAAGATCAGAACACGATAGCACATCTATTTGCACAGTCTCCACTGTATCTGCTCCCATCAGAAGAGAGCTTTCGAAACATAATCGAACCACAGGGAGACCTTGTAGCTTGGTTGTCATTCGTAGCTGAGTCGCACGATACAGTATTTCGTAATTCACGATGATAAACATTTTTGGCGCGAAAAGGATCACCATTGGTACGTGGGGACCATATGGTATCACGATATGCATAATACGTAGAACAAAAAGTTATGTTCAATCCAAATTTCAGATTATATTTGATCACAAGGTTGACTATGAATCTCAAGTTCAAAATGTACTTTGACGAAAAACAACTTTGAATAGAGGGTTTCTTTCTATTTTATTTCTTCTAGCTTAGTTTTCGTTCCGGATGATAAAAGAAACAGTCTTTTCGGAAACAGTCTGCCCCAAATTGACAAAGACGACGGTTGTTCTTTTTTTGTTTCTTCTTCTCCATGGCATGTCCTCCGCCCCATTTCAAAACTGAATTGGCAGCTTTAGCAGTTTGGCAGATTTTATTCATTTCATTGTCTTTTTTCTCTGCTGTGTTGGATTTATCAAAACTATCATTTCTGTCGCGTATGGATGGACCCTTTTCGCGGTGGTTCATTTTAGTTGTTCCTGTTACGACTTTGTTCTTGATTCCATTTGCAGTGAGTTCTAACTCCTTTGCTAGCACCGTAATATTTTCTTCCACACAGAGCGGACAGCGAACCTTCAACTCCATACCTGGTGTCTTGTCTGGTTTAAGAGACATGCATTTTTCACACATCAGTACTGGTACCCCACATGTTAGGCATTTTTTCTTGCCGACATACCGATCCCAAGGATCTCCACAAACACAGCATTTTGCCAGGAGTGCGATGTTCTTTTCGTCCTGATCTTGTTGCCGTTTCCTCTTCTGATTCTTTCTATCTTTCTTCCGCAGAACACCTCCGTCTCCGTGTGGATTATCTGCGCTTACAGCCTCGCGCTTGTCAAAAACGAAATTTTTACCACGCCAAAATCCGCCGTCCTTGAAGGTTTTTAGGTATCTTTCAATACCTCCTTGGAGTTGGTACACCCCTTCGACTTGATCTCCCATCTGTGATTTGAGGTAAGCACTCGCTCGTTCGCAACGGATACCGCCGGTGCAATACATTAAGACGGTCTTGTTGCTAAGCTTCTCCTGAGTTTCTGGCGCGGCAAGCCAAGATTTAAAATCTGTCGACTTTCGCATTTTTGGATCGATATATTCTGCACCGCCACCCTTGAAAGATGACGAGCTTCCTTCCAAATCTTTTGAGTTTCGCTTTGTCTTCGATTCATCTTGCTTACACTGCTGCTGCCCATCAAATCGACCCAATATGGTTTCATAATTATTTCTCACATCGATAACAACCGTATTATCTTTTTGGAGCATTTCATGATATTCCTTTGCATCTAAATGGATTCCTCCACCGGCCATTTTCGCAACATTCTTCTTGTTTTTTGCCGTTAGAGGTGCGTCATCTTCACCAATGTCATAAAAAACTAGTTCTTGGACGGGAAGAATTTTGATTTCCTTGAAATGTCGATCGGCAGGTAGGTCGTCCAAGAACTTGAAATCTGTTTGAGAAAAAACTCGTTGATCGAATCGGCGTAAATCTTCTGCCAAATGCCGTAACGCAGCTTTTGCACTGCACTTCTTTGTATCAACCGCAGATAACGTTGCATTAACCCCCTCTGGGGCGACCCGGATTCGTCCACCGATATTCCGATGGCGAGCAATCATCGACAAGTATGTTATAAGGATTTGGAGTTGTCGACGATCCCACGTTTTCGCATTGTTTTTCTTACTTTTATCATCATCACTATTAGATGTGGTGTACTGATAAAATAACACGAGAGAAGATCTTGGGTTCTTCACAATCATGTCCTCTCCCAGCCCACTCAGCAGTTGCGTTGTCTGGCTTGTCTTATCTAAGATCAGTTGTCCAGTATTCGTGTAACTTACTGTTTTCATCACTATTGCATTCGGAAACCATTTTCCAAGTGTTCGACATCCTCCCTCGGCATCCACCACTTGATTTTTAACATTCGAAGCTTGTTTTTTCTGATGATCCGATAGGAGGTCTGCCAATGGTTCTTTGGGTAGATCAATGGCGCAGTATGACTTCATGCATTCAAGACGAGTTCTCTCTTCTTCTGCTTCAATGTTCTCGTCGACATGGCCATTATCCACAACACTATTGGCACCGATACATTGTTCATCATTCAACTTGAGACTTTTCTGCTTATTACTCTGTTTCAAGGCTTTGCGCTCCTTCTTACTCATTCGTCTCCTCTTATTTTCCATACTGCCTCCGCTTATGTGATTTGCTTCTCTCCGTCGTAACTTTTCTTGGGACTTATTCCTTGCAATTCCCTCGTCAAGTTTTTCCCCATCATCACCCTCCTCTATATCTTTCTTCATTGGCCTTATCTTAAAACAGAGAAGACCGTCTGACTCTTGAAACTAGTGCTTAGAACAATTAGTTTGCATTCGACAAAATCGAAACAATTCAAATAATAATGTAAGAATCTAACATCACCTCATCCTTCCCGCAATGGTCGTTCGTGAGTTCGGAAATGGCTGGTGTGAAAAATGATGAAATTGGGCTGCTAACGCACGGGCTGACTCCGGTGTCGGTACGTACCTGAAGAAGTTGGGTAAAATTTTGAACTCACATGAGGTTAGGGTTATGCGTACTCCCTGCAAGCGACCAAAGCGCACACAATAATATATTTTGGATTTTACTTCACTCATCTTTCAATTTTAGTACATGAACAATGCTATTACACATTCTACTTTTCTACAATATTGTATCAAATGTTTTGAAAGTCACAGCTTGATAATAATATCGCAGACAATAGCCAGATAACACTCTATTAGTAGTTGAGGCTGAGAATTCGGTCTACCGATTTAGCACCTATCCATTTTGAGACATTTTCATGGTCTGCCACAAGAGTAGTCATATCTGGGTCAATTTTCAAGCTTTGGCCCTCATTCTTGCTTCAGGCTATCCTTCTACTGGTGCTCTAAGTGGGCGACTCGGTATCGTCTCTGCAGGCCTTCTGGTTGACCCAGAGAATTCGGTCTACCGATTTAGCACCTATCCATTTTGAGAGATTTTCATGGTCTGCCACAAGAGTAGTCATATCTGGGTCCATTTTCAAGCTTTGGCCCTCATTCTTGCTTCAGGCTATCCTTCTACTGGTACTCTGAGAGGGCGATTCAGTATCGGCTCTGCAGAGCATGTGGTTGACCAAGCGAATTCGGTCTACTGATTTAGCACCTATCCATTTTGAGAGATTTTCATGGTCTGCCACAAGAGTAGTCATATCTCGGTCAATTTTCAAGCTTTGGCCCTCATTCTTGCTTCAGACTGTCCTTCTACTCGTACTCTGAGAGGGAAAAATGATATCGTCTCTACAGTGCATGTGGTTGACCCAGCGAATTCGGTCTACCGATTTAGCACCTATCCACTTTGAGAGATTTTCATGGTCTGCCACAAGAGTAGTCATATCTGGGTCCATTTTCAAGCTTTGGCCCTCATTCTTGCTTCAGGCTATCCTTCTACTGGTACTCTGAGAGGGCGACTCAGTATCGGCTCTGCAGAGCATGTGGTTGACCAAGCGAATTCGGGCTGCTGATTTAGCACCTATCCATTTTGAGAGATTTTCATGGTCTGCCACAAGAGTAGTCATATCTGGGTCAATTTTCAAGCTTTGGCCCTCATTCTTGCTTCAGACTGTCCTTCTACTAGTACTCTAAGTGGGCGACGCGGTATCGTCTCTGCAGGCCTTCTGGTTGACCCAGAGAATTCGGTCTACCGATTTAGCACCTATCCACTTTGTGAGATTTACATGGTCCGCCACAAGAGTAGTCATATCTCGGTCAATTTTCAAGCTTTGGTCCTCATTCTTGCTCCAGGCTGGCCTTCCATGCCCAGGCTAAGAGAAAGAATCGGTATCGTTGTTTCAAACGCGTGAAAGGGGTGAAGAAAAGATCATCAGACGTTGGGGAGGAGGGTTTAGTCCGTTGTGAATTGTTGGCTTATTTCTCAGAGTGACAGGAACTCCAATCCCAAAATCCAGTACTAAAATATGAAATAAGACTATCTTTTTCCGGGTAAGTGTATCCTTGTTTGCATGTTATTAATGTTTACTGAAAACGGAGCAAAGGAAGTTGCGGCGCGCCGAGTTGGGATTTTTCATTTCCTCGCGCCTTGATCTTAATCAACAGTAGCGCCTCGGCTAAGCTTTAGTGTCAAAACAGAGTAAACGAAGCGAAAGAACAACCTCAAATTGACAACAAATCATACTTGTTTGTGTTTGGTGTGTTTGGTGGTCAGCGCTTGGATGGCGGAGAAGTTACATCCGTAATGGTGGGTCAATGAGGGCTACTTTGAAGCTGTCGCGGAAGCAGTTTAGAACAATAACATCAACTTCTCAATGAGCCAATAATATGAATTAGGGTTAAAGTGCGAGAATTCCCCCCTAGGCGTGCGCGCGCTGCAGCAAGGTTCGGTACTTTTGCTAAATACGGGCGAGAACAGAAAACATTGTCAAAAAATTAAAAATCCAACCTAATATTTAGATCATAATTGCACCCACGACTTATCTTACTTCGAGCCCGATTTATTAGAGAGCTCGTATATGTTCAGGACTCGGGTGTTGGTCTTACTCGTGAATTGATTTATGAGCACTCCTTAAAACTCCCGGAACTCCTGAATCGCGATTCAGGAGTTTTCAGTAGTTTTCAGGAGTTCAGGAGTTTTCAGGAGTTTGGGATTCAGGAGTTTTCAGGAGTTTTCAGGAGTTTTCAGGAGTTTGGGATTCAGGAGTTTCCAGGAGTTTGTTTGTTCATTGTGTTTGAGACGATTGTCAACCTTTTCGAATTATATCCCGTTTACATTATTTGACATTGTCGTCCATATGCGAATAAGGGTGCATATTAACCGGATTTTTTTTGCGTCCTGCCCGGCAAAAGTGTCCTCCAAACTAATCGAAGTAGTCAAAAAGCGTCCTGCGAAAACGTTTGGAGGACGGTTTATAGAGAAAATCCCGTCCTGCGTGTTTTAGGTGTCCTGCGACCGATTTTACGTTCATTTTCTACGTTGGTGGTAGCGCTGCCCTGCAAACATTCGGGAACCAAAAGAACTCCGTGACTAAATTTTTTATATCACTTCTCTGTGAAACAACAATAAAATACCAGTGTCTTCGTCTTTAGCAATGACAGCAATAAAAAACGTCCTCTCTCAGTGAATAATTCCGACAAACACACAAACTGTATAAAATACGTACTTTTTCATACATAGGTCGATGTTCATGACACATTTTCTTTGCTTTATATCGAATTTATCAGGTGAATCATTTTCGAATATAAGACGGTGATTCGTTTCTTTTTCGAATTTATCAGGCGATTCGTTTCTTTTTCGAATTCAAACTACGTGCTTTGTGTTCAATCGTTTTCAAATTTAACATGGTGATTCGTTTTATATTACTCTCATGACTTACCTCAGTCATTCATGACTGAGGTAAATGATGCTTCTGCCGGGCAGAGCACGCTCGTCCGGCTGAGGTACAATTTTGGTGCTCTGCCCGTCAGAAATATTCGGAGGACACTTTTGCCGGGCAGGACGCAAAAAAAATCCGGTTAATATGCACCCTAAGAAGAGCGCTATGAAAAATTACGGAAGGTAAAATTACGTCGTTATTATCCTCAATTCTCACCACTGAAAACTCCTGAAAACTCCTGAATCCCAAACTCCTGAAAAGTACTGAAAACTCCTGAAAAGTACTGAAAACTCCTGAATCGCGATTCAGGGTTCTCGGAGTGCTAAGGAGTGCTCCGCAATCAATTCACGAGTAAGACCAACAAGGGTGTTTCATTCGAGCTCTATTTTTCTAAAAAACGATCCAACAAAACGCAAGTCGTGACTAAGTGGGTGCTCTGATTTTCCGTTGACTATATTTTCAAAACTCAATTTAGCACGACTCCTGGGTCGTGTTTGAAATTCAGCAAAAGTACCGAACTTTGCAGGGGGGGAAATTCTATGAGTAGGTTGAAAGATCGAAGAACTAAATCTGGTCCTCTGTTTTTGTTTTTTCCATGCGCGTGTTTGTTGTTTTTACGCAGAGGTACTAACATATTCCTAGTAAAATGGCTACCAAATCTACGTATTTCCTACGTATTTTTTTGTTTCTCGCGTAAGTCGATCTGCAGTGAAGTGGTCTATTAATTAACTGGCTCCAGTGAAAAATTGAAGTCGAGTGAAGTGCACCGGAGCCAACATATTCCTAGTAAAATGGCTACAAAATCTACGTCTTTTCTACGGCGTTTTTTTTTGTTTCTGTGGTGGGTAGATCTGCAGTGAAGTGCTTTATTCATTAATGGGCTCCTGTAAACCAATGAGATCGAATGAAGAGCACCGGAGCCAATTCCCCCCCCCCCGCAGCGCGCTCGCGCCTTCTGTAAGTAGGTTCAAAGATCGAAGAACTAATTCTGGTCCTCGGTTTTTTAATTCCCGTATTTGTTGTTTTTACGCAGAGGTAGTAACTTCTACCTAATCTACATCTTTTCTACGTATTTTGTTTGTTTTTTGCCGGGGTAGACTTCCAGATGTTGAGTTCTCTCTGTCTAAATGGCCCCTGTGCTACTGTAAGGTTCGGGTGAAGTACACCGGAGCCAATATCATGGGAAAAACTGATGTTCGAGAGGTTCGTTCAGTGCCTTTAAAAGAGGGCAGCACTGGAATCTAGCACTTTAACCCTTATCAAGTACCAGAGTCTGCCCGTGCGCTAGCAACCCAATTTTAACCTGCCCGTGCTCTAGCAGTACGAATTGGGGGCCTACTAGCGCACGGGCAGACTCTTGGTGCCTGGGAAAAAAAAGTTTTTCTGTTGGAACATCGGATCTAAAACAAGAAAAGCTAATCGTGGACCAAGCTCATGATTATGAAAAGAGTGTTTCTAGCGAATCGGGGTTCTCAATATTGTATTCTCAAAATGCGAATGAACCTGTTGTAATCCCGTTTCGGTCATTTGTTTCTCGTATAACCCTAAACACGCGAAAATGTGTTTTCAGAGGAATAACAAAATGCTTTCGGTAAGGGTTTGTCTTGACATTTCTGAGTCATGTCACACTCCTGCTTCGTTTAAAAAGCAAAGTGTAAACATTATTTTGAATAGGAGTAGCACGTGGAATCGAGTTTTAGAGAACCACCTATTTTGTCGACTGTTGGAACATCGGATCCAAAACAAGAAAAGCTAATCGTGGACCAAGCTCATGATTATGAAAAGAGTGTTTCTAGCGAATCGGGGTTCTCAATATTGTATTCTCAAAATGCGAATGAACCTGTTGTAATCCCGTTTCGGTCATTTGTTTCTCGTATAACCCTAAACACGCGAAAATGTGTTTTCAGAGGAATAACAAAATGCTTTCGGTAAGGGTTTGTCTTGACATTTCTGAGTCATGTCACACTCCTGCTTCGTTTAAAAAGCAAAGTGTAAACATTATTTTGAATAGGAGTAGCACGTGGAATCGAGTTTTAGAGAACCACCTATTTTGTCGACTGTTGGAACATCGGATCTAAAACAAGAAAAGCTAATCGTGGACCAAGCTCATGATTATGAAAAGAGTGTTTCTAGCGAATCGGGGTTCTCAATATTGTATTCTCAAAATGCGAATGAACCTGTTGTAATCCCGTTTCGGTCATTTGTTTCTCGTATAACCCTAAACACGCGAAAATGTGTTTTCAGAGGAATAACAAAATGCTTTCGGTAAGGGTCTGTCTTGACATTTCTGAGTCATGTCACACTTTTGCTCCGTTTATGGTTACACTCCTTTCGAAATTTCAATACTTCACGTCCCACTTGAATGGTTTCCTCTGTATATGGTTACACTAATTTCGAAATGTCAATACTTTATGTCCCACTTGAATGGTTTCCTCTGTTTAAGGTTACTCGACTTTTGCTACCAGTGTCGTGCAATTCTACCTCTAGTACTCACGAAGTAGAGGGAATAACGAGAACTATGTAGTTAAGAGCAGGAATCGATCCGAAAATAAAAAGGAGCATCTCTTCTCACAAATCTCGAATTGGAAAAAATCGAAAACGAATCTACAAAACGAATTATTATCACCATCAGATATCATGAAACTTTTCATCACCACTCTTCTGGCATCGTTTGCCGCAACCGCTCGAGGAGCTACCAACCCTGTTGAAAACCTCTCGGAATGGGGTTTGAGTGATCCCTCTGTGGAACTCGTAGGAAAGCAGTTGACTCTGACCTATGGAACTTCCAGTACAGGTGATAGCGTTATCGGTTATGCCTTCTATCCAGGTACAGATTGCAAAGCAGGAGGATCTAATGGGGACTTTCCTGCACTCACTGGTGTTTCAACAACGTACACCGGTGGCCCTACGGGCGGTAACATAGCCGTCGGCGGGACTCTTAATACTCCAGCCCTTGTGAGGCAGGATTCTTCCGCTGCGGCTAATCCCAACCCTTCTTTTTGCGTCAGAACAATGATTGGATACGGTACTGTTGATGTTGATTTTGAAGAGGTGAACTTCGTGGAATCTATTGTTTCAATTGTGTACGACCTTCAAAACAATTTTGCAGTCGAGGACTTCCAGGTCACTCCAAAAGCAGTTGTCTCCACTACTAAAGAGAAAGGGAAGTATGAACTCGACGCCACTGAGTGCAGTACAGGTAGCCCCCCTTTCAATCAGGGTGCAGTGATTGGGGTTTGTCTCAATTTTAAAGATCCGAGTGAGACTGCGGTTGTATTTAAAAGTATCGCGGGATTCGAGTGGAAAGCTCGATCTGGATCTACAAGCCAGATCGCGATCGATGGAGGACAGCCCGCGAACAATGGGTTGACCAGATATGAGCCTTCTACTTGCGATGGTAGTAATTATTGTTGGTTCGACACCGTCCTCAAAGCCGACTTTTACGATGGTTCCATCAACGAAGTTTACGGAGAGGGTTCGGCCATTCTACAATTTGCTCGCCGTCGACTTGGTGCCGACAACGAAGCTGATCGTTTGTTGCAAGAAGAAGAAACCATTGAAGAGAGCCCGTTCGATCTTGTTGTCGAGTTGAATAACGCCAACGACGGACCCGGGGACCTTCTCAAGACTGCTGGTGGTGTTTCCGTTGGATTTACTGCTCTCGCCTCGTTCATTGCTCTGGCCGGTTTGATGCTTTTGGCATAAGATCCAGGCCCGACTCTCAGTGTTTCCTATTTTATTTATTCCATGATAATGACGAAGTCCCACAAGAACAATGAATCAATTTGCGGCAGCAATCGTTTGCTGTACCAAGATGATGATTTCCGACCGTCAAATATAAAAAAGAAGTTATGTCTTCATTATTCTTTTATAGCAATGTAATACTGTTGCAAACAATGTACAGTCAAAAGTCTATACAATTAGTTGAGCCAGCGAATTTTGTTGGTCAAGTCGATATTTCGGACCTATCCATCACCTCCGACACAGCCACTCTCACAAGGATTCTCCTGAATATGCAAAAATATGAAACACCAAAAATTTCAAAAAAGGCAAGAAACCAGAATTTCTACATAGTCAGAATCGATAGCGTGGATCAGTAAAGCCGATGGTAAACATATTTGATGGCTTCGACAGACCGGGATCAAACGCGAAGGCACCAACTTCCGTCTTTTTTCACAGCTTCCCACAAGGTTCACATTAACGCATTCGAAGCGATATTCATCATCAAAGTTTGAACACGATCTCAGCCTTTGAAGAATTTGAAGTCAGATCCAAAGTCTAGGCCAGTTCAGAGACCCCTCCAGCCCAGACTTAAGCATTCCATCAAATCCTTCTCAAAACCCTGCTTATATCTCTTAATCAAAATCGACACTTCAGTTCCAATCAAGCGGCGAGATGGCGCCGACAAGCCACTGCCTCAGGACGACCTCTTTACATACTATCTCGCTCGTTGGTCTTGATCCTTTTTGGTGTCTTCAGCTACTCTTGATCCAGATCGTCGTCAAAACAGGGCTCAACTTTCATATCTCAGAGTTTCGATCCACCTTGTGTTCACTATTTCGTACTTGTGTTCACTATTTCGTACTAAGCGTTTCCATTCCTCGAACGTGAATTTTAGTCGAAATAAGCTTTGAGGCTTCAATGCATGAGTAAAAACGCGAATGAGATTGGTTTCATCATCATACTACATGATTTCGAAGATTCATTCACTTTGCTTTCAGCCGAAAATTCTATTGTCGACCTCGCAATCCTCCCCAGTGAATTCAATACTAACTAATATGATCCCTTAGATCGGTGGGCGCAATCATCTGCACCTAGTCGATGTTTGCATCGAGAGCGGCTAGCCAAATCTCAGTAAACGTACCTCTTGAGTTTCAATTTGACCTTTCGGCCTCCAGATCAGTTCTCGGCTTTTTCAATACTCTTCAGGTGGAATTTCCAATTGAGCATGCAGAAAACTATTTTTTTCTCGAAGGTTCCTTTTGACTGACGGAAGCTATCACCGATGGTACCGTTAGAAATTCTGTCGTGGAATGTAACATGGTTTCCTGCTTGGTTTGAAGTTGACCGCTTCGGTCCTTGGTGAGTTCTTTGCCTTTCGAGCTTCAGACTCACTTCAAGATTCGACCGTGCTCTCGGGCTTGGTATTGACCCATTTTATAAAGAATCGAGTTTCTCGAACGGGATCGTTTTCCTAAGGAGACTTTTTCTTCAACTCCCTCTGCTCGACACTGTTGCCGACTATATAGACTCGATTCAACAGCCAATTTGAGTGGTTGCATGGTAATCACATTGCATTGGCCATGTCATAAGAAGGTCGGTTTCTGCCGTTCCGTGGTACTCTTACAAATCCGTTACATAAAGTGACACAATTTGTCCGCGTTTGAATAGCTCATCGTGGAACAAATAGCTCGTTTACAGATGAAAAAAGTGTTCTCTTTGTCAAGTGTTTTCTCTCTTAATTTTGATTTCAAATCATTCTGATTGCACTTCCCCCTGTAAGCTTCTTCATTTGATGCGAACAAGAGAAGGAACCCGACTCGCACGGATATTCATTTGCCGACGAGCGTCACGTTTCACTGAGCTTTCTTTCAAGGCTCAGAATCCGTGGGGTTTGTATCGTCAGCACTTGTGAAAGACGAACATGGATCGATCAGGTTTGCGCTGTGATTTTTGTTTTGAGCTTTCCGCACACGGTAAGACTCAATATTTGGCTCTCAATACATATATTTCCGTTTCTACCTAACAGACAAAGAAATGGTACGATAAACGGAGCGGCTTCGAAATGAAGGGTAGAAAAATGCTACGGGTACGGAACTGATAACCAAGTGCAACTCGAGCGGTGGATAACTGATTCTTATACGGAGTTTACGACATGCTGCCTAAGCGTTTCCTGAAAAGGCTTCCGAACGCTGCTGCCTTGGCGTTTTCCCTGAATGCTTTCGACCTTTTTCCAATATCTATAAATTCGATTTATTTTGCAAATCAGATCTTAGACTAGAGGAACATCTTAGTTTCATGGCACTCCGTCGCAGCGTTCTGTCGCGGTGACAGTATTTCATTCCTTTAGGAAACACTTCTTAAGTTAACGGGATAACTGAGTCGGAATAAGAAAAAGTGAAATAAAATGCATTTATAACGAAAATTTCACACGATTTGTTCCAACAGAGACACGATTTGTTCCAACAGAGAAAAAAAATGATAGGTTGCAGTCGCCATGACTTGTGGATAGCGGAACAAATATTATTTGGGCGGTAGTCGGATCTGAGCTTCGCTTATAGTCGATTATATAGAGAGGATAGCAACCTAGCACGACGTGAAAGATTTTATGTTATTATTCAAAAGTTTCAAGAAGAAAGCACTTCGTTTACAACACATCGTAGCAAACAAAAGCTAACCAGCCACCATAACTCCGCAGGATCTGTATTGAAGATAGTGTCGAGGAAAACTGATGTGGGATATCTTGTGAAAGACGAATATGGATCGATCAGGTTTGCGCTGTGATTTTTGTTGGCTCCAGTGCCACTTCATTCGATCTGATTGGTTTACAGCAGCCCGTTAATTAAGATAGCACTCCACTGCAGATCGGGGTGCTAACGCACGGGCTGACTCCGGTGTCGGTGCCTGAAGAAGTTGTGTAAAAATTTGAACTCACATGAGGTTAGGGTTATACATACTTCCTGCAACAGACCACAAAGCGCACACAATAATATTTTCTGGATTTTACTTCACTCATCTGTCTATTTTAGTAAATGAACAATGCTATTACACATTCTACTTTTCTACAATATTGTAACAAATGTTTTGAAAATCACAGCTTGATAATAATATCGCAGACAACAGCCAGATAACACTCTATTAGTAGTTTGGGCTGAGAATTCGATCTAGCGTTTTAGCACCTATCCATTTTGTGAGATTTACATGGTCTGCCACAAGAGTAGTCACATCTCGGTCAATTTTCAAGCTTTGGCCCTCATTCTTGCTTCAGGCCATCCTTCTATAAGTACTCTGAGAGGGTGACTCAGTATCGTCTCTGCAGTGGATGTGGTTGACCAAACGAATTCGGTCTACTGATTTAGCACCTATCCATTTTGAGACATTTACAAAGTCTGTCACAAGAGTAGTAACATCTCGGTCAATTTTCAATCTTTGGCCCTAGTTCTTGCTTCAGTCCCTCCTTCTATAAGTACTCTAAGAGGGCGACTCAGTATCGTCTCTACAGTCCTTCTGTTTGACCAAGCGAATTCGGTCTACTGATTTAGCACCTATCCATTTTGAGACATTTTCATAGTCTGTCACAAGAGTAGTAACATCTCGGTCAATTTTCAAGCTTTGGCCCTAGTTCTTGCTTCAGTCCCTCATTCTATAAGTACTCTGAGAGGGCGACTCAGTATTGTCTCTGCAGAGCATGTGGTTGACCAAGCGAATTCGGGCTGCTGATTTAGCACCTATCCATTTTGAGAGATTTTCATGGTCTGCCACAAGAGTATTCATATCTGGGTCAATTTTCAAGCTTTGGCCCTCATTCTTGCTTCAGACTGTCCTTCTACTAGTACTCTAAGTGGGCGACTCGGTATCGTTTTTTCAAACGCGTGAAAGGGGTGAAGAAAAGATCATCAGACGTTGGGGAGGAGGGTTTAGTCCGTTGTGAATTGTTGGCTTATTTCTCAGAGTGACAGGAACTCCAATCCCAAAATCCAGTACTAAAATATGAAATAAGACTATCTTTTTCCGGGTAAGTGTATCCTTGTTTGCATGTTATTAATGTTTACTGAAAACGGAGCAAAGGAAGTTGCGGCGCGCCGAGTTGGGATTTTTCATTTCCTGGCGTCTTGATCTTAATCAACCGTAGCGCCTCGGCTAAGCTTTAGTGTCAAAACAGAGTTAACGAAGCGAAAGAACAACCTCAAATTGACCACAAATCATACTTGTTTGTGTTTGGTGTGTTTGGTGGTCAGCGCTTGGATGGCGGAGAAGTTACATCCGTAATGGTGGGTCAATGAGGGCTACTTTGAAGCTGTCGCGGAAGCAGTTTAGAACAATAACATCAACTTCTCAATGAGCCATATAATATGAATTAGGGTTAAAGTGCGAGAATTCCCCCCCCTGCAGCGCGCTCTATGCATAGGTTGAAAGATCGAAGAACTAAATCTGGTCCTCTGTTTTTGCTTTTCCCATGCGCGTGTTTGTTGTGTTTTACGCAGAGGTACTAACATATTCCTAGTAGAATTCCAACCTATTCTACGTCTTTTCTACGGCTTTTTTTTTATTTGTAGGGAAGGTAGATCTCCATGAGAGTGCTCTCTTAACTAACGGGCTCCTGTAGACCAATCAGATCGAATGAAGTGCTCCGGAGCCAACAGGACTGACCGGGCGCTTTGGGGGGAATATCGAAGACCTAATTCTGGTCCTCAGTTTTTGTTCTTCCCATGCGCGTGTTTGTTGTTTTTACGCAGAGGTACTAACATATCCCTAGTAAAATGGCCACCAAATCTACGTATTTTCTACGTATTTGTTTCGTTTCTAGTGCGGGTAGACCTTCCATGAGAGTGCTCTCTTAACTAACGGGCTCCTCTTAAACCAATCAGATCGAATGAAGTGCACCGGAGCCAATTCCCACCTATTCTACGTCTTTTCTACGGCGTTCTTTTATTTGTAGGGAAGGTAGATCTCCATGAGAGTGCTCTCTTAACTAACGGGCTCCTGTAGACCAATCAGATCGAATGAAGTGCACCGGAGGCAATAGGTAGCAATTGGCTCCGGTGCTCTTCATTCGATCTCATTGGTCTACAGGAGCCCGTTAATGAATAGAGCACTTCACTGCAGATCTACCCGCGCGAGAAACAAAACAAATACGTAGGAAATGCGTAGATTTGGTAGCCATTTTACTAGGAATAAGTTAGTACCTCTGCGTAAAAACAACAAACACGCGCATTGGAAAAACAAAAACAGAGGACCAGATTTAGTTCTTCGATATTTCAACCTACGCATAGAATTCCCCCCCCCTGCAGCGCGCGCGCGCCTTCGGCGCGCTTATTGGCTCATTGAGAAGTTGATGTTCTTGTTCTAAACTGCTTCCGCGACAGCTTCAGAGTAGCCAACATTGACCCACCATTACGGATGTAACTTCTCCGCCATCCAAGCGCTGACCACCAAACAAGTATGATTTGTGGTCAATTTAAGGTGGTTCTTTCTATCACTTCGTTTACTCTGTTTTGACACTAAAGCTTAGCCGAGGCGCTACGGTTGATTAAGATCAAGGCGCGAGGAAATGAAAAATCCCAACTCGGCGCGCCCCAACTTCCTTTGCTCCGTTTTCAGTAAACATTACCAAGTGGTAGTAACATGCAAACAGGGATACACTTAACCGGAAAAAGATAGTCTAATTTCATATTTTAGTACTGGATTTTGGGATTGGAGTTCCTGTCACTCTGAGAAATAAACCAACAATTCACAACGAACTAAACCCTCCTCCCCAACGTCTGATGATCTTTTCTTCACCCCTTTCACGCGTTTGAAAAAAGGATACCGATTCTTTCTCTTAGCCTGGGCATGGAAGGCCAGCCTGGAGCAAGAATGAGGACCAAAGCTTGAAAATTGACCGAGATATGACTACTCTTGTGGCGGACCATGTAAATCTCACAAAGTGGATAGGTGCTAAATCGGTAGACCGAATTCGCTGGGTCAACCACATGCTCTGTAGAGACGATACTACTTTGACCTCTCAGAGTACTTGTAGAAGGATAGCCTGAAGCAAGAATGAGGGACAAACCTTGAAAATTGACCGAGATATGACTACTCTTGTGGCAGACCATGAAAATCTCACAAAGTGGATAGGTGCTAAATCGGTAGCCCGAAGTCGCTTGGTCAACCACATGCTCTGCAGAGACGATACTGAGTCGCCCTCTTAGAGTACCTGTAGAAGGACAGCCTGAAGCAAGAATGAGGGTCATAGCTTGAAAATGGACCGAGATATGACTACTCTTGTGGCAGACCATGAAAATCTCACAAAGTGGATAGGTGCTAAATCGGTAGACCGAATTCTCAGCCTCAACTACTAATAGAGTGTAAACTGGCTATTTTCTGCAATATCATTATCAGGCTGTGACTTTCAAAACATTTGTTACAATATTGTAGAAAAGTAGAATGTGTAATAGCATTGTTCATATACTAAAATTGAAAGATGAGTGAAGTAAAATCCAAAAAATATTGGCTCCGGTGCACTTCATTCGATCTGATTGGTTTACAGGAGCCCGTTAATGAAGAGAGCACTTCACTGCAGATCTACCCGCGCGAGAAACAAAAAAAATACGTAGGAAATACGTAGATTAGGTTGGAATTTTACTAGGAATATGTTAGTACCTCTGCGTAAAAACAACAAACACGCGCATGGAAAAAACAAAAACAGAGGACCAGAATTAGGTCTTCCATATTCTCCCCAAAGTGCCCGGTCATCCCTGTCATGGAAGTGCACAGCCATAACCTCGCTCATACAACAATTGGCTCCGGTGCACTTCATTCGATCTGATTGGTTTACAGGAGCCCGTTAATTAAGAGAGCACTCTAATGGAGATCTACCCTCCACAGAAACAGAAAAAAAGACGTAGAAAAGACGTAGATTAGGTAGGCATTTTACTAGGGATATGTTAGTACCTCTGCTCTGCCTAAAAATAAGAAAGACGCCAATGAAAAAGACGACCAGAATTAGCTCTTCAATGCCCAAGAAAAAACAGAGGACCAGAATTATCGGCGCGCTCGGCGCGCTTTCGGGGGGGAAATTCTCGCACTTTAACCCTAATTCATATTATTGGCTCATTGAGAAGTTGATGTTCTTATTGTTCTAAACTGCTTCCGCGACAGCTTCAAAGTAGCCCTCATTGGCCCACCATTACGGATGAAACTTCTCCGCCATCCAAGCGCTGACCACCAAACAAGTATGATAGATTTGTGGTCAATTTGAGGTTGTTCTTTCGCTTCGTTTCTCTGTTTTGACACTAAAGCTTAGCCGAGGCGCTACGGTTGATTAAGATCAAGGCGCGAGGAAATGAAAAATCCCAACTCGGCGCGCCCCACCAACTTCCTTTGCTCCGTTTTCAGTAAACATTAGTAACCTGCAAACAGGGAGACACTTAATCGGAAAAAGACAGTCTAATTTCATATTTAAGCACTGGATTTTGGGATTGGAGTTCCTGTCACTCTGAGAAATAAGCCAACAATTCACAGCGAACTAAACCCTCCTCCCCAACGTCTGATGATCTTTTCTTCACCCCTTCCACGCGTTTGGAAAAACGATACCGATTCTTTCTCTTAGCCTAGGCATAGAAGGACAGCCTGGAGCAAGAATGAGGGACAAAGCTTGAGAATTCACCGAGATATGACTACTCTTGTGGCAAACCATGAAAATCTCACAAAATGGATAGGTGCTAAATCGGTAGACCGAATTCGCTTGGTCAACAAGAAGGACTGCAGAGACGATACCATTTCTCCCTCTCAGCGTACTAGTAGAAGGACTTCCTGGAGCAAGAATGAGGGACAAAGCTTGAAAATTGACCGAGATATGACTACTCTTGTGGCAAACCATGAAAATCTCACAAAATGGATAGGTGCTAAATCGGTAGCCCGAATTCGTTTGGTCAACCACATGCTCTGCAGAGACGATACCATTTCGCCCTCTCCGAATACTGGTAGAAGGACAGCCTGGAGCAAGAATGAGGGACAAAGCTTGAAAATTGACCGAGATATGACTACTCTTGTGGCAAACCATGAAAATCTCACAAAATGGATAGGTGCTAAATCAGTAGACCGAATTCGCTTGGTCAACAAGAAGGACTGCAGAGACGATACCATTTCGCCCTCTCAGAGTACTAGTAGAAGGATAGCCTGAAGCAAGAATGAGGGACAAAGCTTGAAAATTGACCGAGATATGACTACTCTTGTGGCGGACCATGAAAATCTCACAAAATGGATAGGTGCCAAATCAGTAGCCCGAATTCGTTTGGTCAACCACATGCTCTGCAGAGACGATACCATTTCGCCCTCTCCGAATACTGGTAGAAGGACAGCCTGGAGCAAGAATGAGGGACAAAGCTTGAAAATTGACCGAGATATGACTACTCTTGTGGCAGACCATGAAAATCTCACAAAATGGATAGGTGCTAAATCAGTAGACCGAATTCGTTTGGTCAACCACATGCTCTGCAGAGACGATACCGTTTCGCCCTCTCCGAATACTGGTAGAAGGACAGCCTGGAGCAAGAATGAGGGACAAAGCTTGAAAATTGACCGAGATATGACTACTCTTGTGGCAGACCATGAAAATCTCACAAAATGGATAGGTGCTAAATCGGTAGCCCGAAGTCGCTTGGTCAACAAGAAGGACTGCAGAGACGATACCATTTCGCCCTCTCAGCGTACTAGTAAAAGGACAGCCGGGAGCAAGAATGAGGGACAAAGCTTGAACATTGACCGAGATATGACTACTCTTGTGGCAAACCATGAAAATCTCACAAAATGGATAGGTGCTAAATCGGTAGCCCGAATTCGCTGGGTCAACCACACGTACTGCAGAAACGATACCATTTCGCCCTCTCAGAGTACTTGTAGAAGGATAGTCTGAAGCAAGAATGAGGGACAAAGCTTGAGAATTGACCGAGATATGACTACTCTTGTGGCGGAACCATGAAAATCTCACAAAATGGATAGGTGCTAAATCAGTAGCCCGAATTCGCTGGGTCAACCACATGCTCTGCAGAGACGATACCATTTCTCCCTCTCCGAATACTAGGTAGAAGGTACATTCCTGGAGCAAGAATGAGGGACAAAGCTTGAAAATTGACCGAGATATGACTACTCTTGTGGCAAACCATGAAAATCTCACAAAATGGATAGGTGCTAAATCGGTAGCCCGAATTCGTTTGGTCAACCACATGCTCTGCAGAGACGATACCATTTCGCCCTCTCAGAGTACTAGTAGAAGGACAGCCTGGAGCAAGAATGAGGGAGCAAAGCTTGAAAATTGACCGAGATATGACTACTCTTGTGGCAAGACCATGAAAATCTCACAAAATGGATAGGTGCTAAATCAGGTAGCCCGAATTCGCTTGGGTCAACCACATGCTACTGCAGAGACGATACCGTTTCGCCCTCTCCGAAGTACTGGTAGAAGGACTAGCCTGGAAGCAAGAATGAGGGACAAAGCTTGAAAATTGACCGAGATATGACTACTCTTGTGGCAGACCATGAAAATCTCACAAAATGGATAGGTGCTAAATCGGTAGCCCGAAGTCGCTTGGTCAACAAGAAGGACTGCAGAGACGATACCATTTCGCCCTCTCAGCGTACTAGTAAAAGGACAGCCTGGAGCAAGAATGAGGGACAAAGCTTGAAAATTGACCGAGATATGACTACTCTTGTGGCAGACCATGAAAATCTCACAAAATGGATAGGTGCTAAATCGGTAGCCCGAATTCGTTTGGTCAACCACATGCTCTGCAGAGACGATACCATTTCGCCCTCTCAGCGTACTAGTAGAAGGACAGTCTGAAGCACGAATGAGGGTCAAAGCTTGAAAATGGACCGAGATATGACTACTCTTGTGGCAGACTATGAAAATCTCACAAAATGGATAGGTGCTAAATCGGTAGACCGACTTCTCTGCCTCAACTACTAATAGAGTGTGAACTGGCTATGTTCTGCAATATCATTATCAAGCTGTGACTTTCAAAACATTTGTAACAATATTGTAGAAAAGTAGAATGTGTTATAGCATTGTTCATGTACTAAAATTGAAAGATGAGTGAAGTAAAATCCAAAAAATATTATTGTGTGCGCTTTGGTCTCTTGCAGGGAGTACGTATAACCCTAACCTCATGTGAGTTCAAAATTTTACCCAACTTCTTCAGGTACGTACCGACACCGGAGTCAGCCCGTGCGTTAGCAGCCCAATTATTGTGTGCGCTTTGGTCTCTTGCAGGGAGTATGTATAACCCTAACCTCATGTGAGTTCAAAATTTTACCCAAGACCAACTTCTTCAGGTACGTACCGACACCGGAGTCAGCCCGTGCGTTAGCAGCCCAATTTTGAGCTTTCCGCACACGGTAAGCCTCAATATTTGGCTCTCCATATATTTCCGTTTCTACCTAACAGACAAAGAAATGGTACGATAAACGGAGCGGAGGACGATTTTGAGGATAAAATGCGAAAAGAAACCACGACTTCGAACAGAGTTGTGCTTCCACTCAACATCTTCGTTGAGCGTTATTTTGGGTGCCTGCGGCATGCGATGACGAGTTGGGCCGAGATGTTAGGATATAGACCACATGTTTACTGGCTTTCGTTGATGACGGTCAACCATGGCACGAGGACCTGACGCACTGGGACCTGAAATATTTTGCCTCATCTCCAGTACAGTGAAAACAGGTTGCGACAAGCTTTTTCAACCGTGGCTCGGACTGTTTACCGAGATGAGAGTATGCTAGAAGCAGATTCACAAATTTGTTTGTAACGCAATCATCTCGGCCTTCCGATGGAAGAATTGAAGGTAAGCGTAATAAGTTTGTTCTTTCATTTTTGAATCCATCTTATATTTATTTCATTGGTCGCTTTTTGTCGGACCGCTTTAGAGACGTGGGGAAATGGTACACAAACAACTCAAGATTCAGAAATGATTTTTGCTTGGTGACGGACAGAAGAAATCATGCAGAAATAACACATTTAACGCATCGTTTTGTTGGTTCACAGAGATGTGAAAAATAAATGCTGAGCTTCAGAGCACCTCTTGCAGGAATCACAAATTATGGCGATTTTCACTGGTTCGTGTGGTTCGGAATAGCCCTCAAGCTTGATTGCTCGCTACTTGCGATGGTGTCAATAGGTTCTTTTTCATTTGCTGCTATTGCCGTTGCTGCATATGAGCGGTGGTTGTTGCCATTAATCGGGATATCTTCCTTGTGATTCCGTTCATCATTCGATGTGGGGTGCAAAACCAAGACGGTGTTGGTTCGATGGGGAAGACAAAACTCGGAATATTCTTTTTATAATGTGAGAACTTGCCTTTGGGCCATAGGCTCAGAATGAGGGTATCGCCTGAATCGGAAGAGAATCCGTCGTCGGGAATGCAGTTTGTCGGCTTCAAGGGCTGCGTTGCAAGCTGTGGCTTCAGCTGCCTTAACCCATGAGCTGGTTCGTCAACCGCATGAAATAATGATGTAAAAAACGAAAACAAAGAAATGACTGATCTACTTTCAAAGCCGTACACCGGCTTTGTTGTTCTATTGCAGAAAGAGGTAAGGTACCAGCTGGACACCAGCGCAGACTCTGCTTGTCCCAGGAAAGTATTTTGGGAAATCCTTACCACGGCACGCACGAGCGCTCTAAGGTTTCTGGTGCAAATAAAGATTGATGCTTGGAGCTCTTTCATCCCCGACGCTGCTTTATTTTCTCTTTCTTGCCGGAGCAAACTGATTGATCACGGCCTCTTCTGTAGCTTCAAACGAATTTTACCAAGCCAGACTATTTTTCAGGCTTGAAGGATGTCTCGTAGTGTGCGGACTGACTCTTTTTTGAAGGAGTCACAGTGACCTACTGTCGTGGCACTTGGCCTGACCTAACTAAGATTTGCCAACCAAGTACAAGCTCTCTGACTTGGGAGGAACAGATACTACTTGTACTAACACTAAACCACCACCGTATTATTGTGTTTGGTGATATTTCCAATTCGTCGTCATCGCTGATTCTCTCCGTATTGTTAGCCCTTGAAGATCTCAGAAGATGGAAAGGAAACAAGATGATAAGGCTTGAGAGGGCTGTTGGAGCCACCAGCTTCGCAACATCTGGAACATCCAGAGGAGATATTAGTTGAAGGTTATAATACTACTCTGAAAAACTTATAGAAACAAAAGAAATGAAATTCTATTTGCCTTTCGTTAGACGTGCCAAAAGTGATCGAACAGAAATCAGTCACGAATTGGGCTGCTAGCGGACGGACAGACTCCGGTGCATGAAGAAGTACAGTACAGTACTTAAGTACAAAGTCTGTACCCAAGTACGGATAGGGTTGAGGTTTAAGTCATGGTGCAATCGCAATAGGCGCGCCCGTGCTCTGCCAAAACCAGCCAATCGGGCACGTCACACTTTTGCACTTTCTCGAAAAAAATCAGGAACTCACTGAAAATGGTTTGGAGCGCGCAATAATTCCACTACCATGAAAAGTAATTCACATCAGGACCCACAATAACTACGCATCATACCGTCATAGACAGGAGGCGGGAAAAGCTGTATGCACTTGTGGACACTTGAAGTCAGCTTGCATCCTTTTGATCCAAATTGCATCCTTTCGATTCAACCGATCAACCTAAAAATAAAATTGATCTTGGACTGCGACCAAAATATAATTCGCAATTTTGACGCTAAAAAGATGAAGTACGAAAATACGGTAGTCTGAAAAATGACGAACAAAAATCTCATCTCCCGCAGTAAAAATTGAATTCATCTTACGATTTTCTGATTTTACTACGCGTTTACGATTCATCTCGCGTGATCTGCCGAAGCCGTGAAGTGCATGTGCAATTGTATACAATTGTGAAGACTTGAATGCAATTGCATGCAATTGTATGCAATTGTATACAATTGTTAACAATGCATACAATTGAAAAATTTCTACATGAATTATGTACTGATCTCTACACGAATGGATGCAATTGTGTACAATTGTATACAATTGCATTCAATTGCATTCAAGTCTTCACAATTGTATACAATTGAATGCAATTGCACATGCAAAAAGTGGAGACCGAATGGCGAGAGAAAAATTTCGATCATATTTCAATCATCGTCAAACAGTTGTGTAATCTGCCGATATTTCGATAAAAGTATGCGCCAAAAATCAGTAGGTTCGAGAAAACAATGATTCATGACTGAAAAAAGAATCTACGTATGTATGGTACGAATTGAAAAAAATCGATTTTTCTTTTCGACGCAATCTCCTCAAGGGATGCATATCGGGACCATTTCAAACAAATCAATAGGGGCAACTACAACGTGTGTCAACTTGTATACAGCTTTTCCCGCTTCCACAAGATTCATCATCATGTATTTGTCACACATTTGGGACGCCAAACGAAAACCGCAAAACCTTTTCAGTCGTAAATCCTACTCAACAATACGATAATCTAACATTGCTTCATCTCTTGATGCAACTCAGTCCCCAACGGATCCTTTGATTGCGTGATTGCTTTGTGAATGATGCTCACACAGCGGACAATACGGTTACAATCGCGGCTGCCAAAATCTGGTTTGGTTTCTTCTTTTGGTTCACACCAAGTGTCTGTCGCTTGTCATCTCAATTGCAGGAACTCTCGATTATGTTTCCAGCTAAATGGCCAGCAATTTCGCCATTATCTTTTCCTTCCGGTATCATGGGACGAAGCGAGGGAGCGCTTCGATCGTTGGCTGGAGCGAACTGAGTCTCGTATTGTTAAAGTGAGCCTTTTGAAACGACGTGGGGAAAGAATACTGCCAGAAGATTCGGGCCTCCAACAAAAACGCCGTAGATCACAAATTTTGACGAAAAAGCAACGACCCTATCCGGTGGATCAGCCTCACGCTTCTTTGCCCCTGCCTTCTTCGCGCTCAGCAATAGCGCCGTCTAGGTCAACTGAGATAAATAACGTGTATCAAAGCTGGAAGATACAACGGAAAAGTCAGTATCAGCTTTGGAAAGATGTGAGAGAAGAACAATATCGAGGATGGAAATCTCGCCGCCAAGCTCAATACCAAGGATGGAAGTTCCGTCGCCAAGCTCAATACCAACGGTGGAAGTTGCGCCGTCAAGCCCAGTACCAAAAATGGAGCACCCAAAGAAACCAAGAGTGGATCAAGCGAAGGCAGGTGATACTAGAGGAATATTCCAAATCAGAATGGTTTGATTCATTGGGACGCCCACTTACGGCTCGTGACTCGACAGGTCGTTTTGTCAATCCATGGCAAAGCCAATCGACAAATGGCGTTATATCTTTAGGGATTCTGCTTCGATGGAGATGGCAGCGGTTTGTGAGGGAAAACATGAACCTTTTCACAAAGTTCATCCTTCCCAAAATGAAATCAGACCAATGTATGACTTCTTCACCACTGTTGACGCAGACGATACCACCACTACCAGTTCCAGAGAGGTCAAACTTTCAATTTACCTGGATCGGCCATGCGACTTGCCTTTTTCAAGTTCAAAAACAATTCTCGATATTGACTGACCCAATGTTTAGCACCAGAGCATCTCCGTACAAAAATTTTATTGGTGTTCCGCGTGATGTACCACCTGCATTTTCGATCCAAGAGCTCGTCATGCACCATACGAGAAACAACGGAATGGATGGCATAGATGGAACAGAAGGAGAGCAACATTGTAACATCAAGAAATTGGACTTGTGTTGTATCACGCATGATCATTATGATCATATGGACAAGCAAAGCGTGAAAGAGCTCAAACATCATGTCCAGCTCTGGGTTGTACCTCTGGGTATTGGTGACTGGCTTGTGGAAAAGTGTTCCATTAGTCGCAAAAGAATTGTGGAGCTGCAATGGTGGCAGCAGGTACTTGTTGGGAAAAAGGAGGGCCGCGTTGTTGTACTCAGTAGTGATAACAACGAGGACAGAGCATTTGTCGGGGACGACTACGACGACAGCGAGGTCCTAACAATCACGTGCTGCCCAAGTAGTCACTGGGCCGGTCGGACAATGTTTGATCGCAATTTGGTAAGAGAGCGCAAGATTAAATGGTTGATGACATTCCAATTATGTGAATTGTTTCTTACACGAACATAACGTTCAGCGCTTGTGGTGCTCGTTTGCATTTTCAGCGACGTCGTTCAAATTTTTTGTTTGTGGCGATTCGGGTTATCCCAGCTTCCCTCTGTTTCGTCAGATCGGAGACACGCTTGGTCCATTTGATTTATCTTGTATTCCGATCGGAGCGTATGAACCAAGAGAACTCAACAAAGATGCCCATTGTGATCCACAGGAGGCAGTCAAAATCCACAAGGACCTACAGTCTAAGCATAGCGTAGCGATTCATTGGGGATCCTTCCAACTAACTGAAGAGTCGATGGGTGCCCCGCCACAAGAACTAGAAGATGCTATTTGTGCAGAAAATCAGAGACAATCAGTTAGCGATAGTGCATTACCTGTCAACTTCAGTGTCTTGGGCCATGGTGAAACACTTGTGAAAAGGATAAACAAAAGTCCCCTCGGAACCATCACCTCGGTCAATTAGAGCAACGAGCAACGACTATATATAGCATTCGGCACGTTGAGTTCCATACGAATAGAGGCGGTACAGATTTAGATAGAAAATTTAACATGATGTCTGATGTCGTATTTCATTCGAACGAAGGTAATTCAGGACAGTTCAAATTAACTTATCTTTCAGTAACAAGAAGCGGTGCAAGGCGATGCCTGCTCTACACAGATTTTCAGTCTCATAAAACATTGCATACATTATTCTACAAGTAAACAGCTCGTATAACTATCGTTGTCAATCTTTAATACTAGTACTATTTTTTAATACTGCGATTGTTATTTTATTCTTCGCAGCTCCATCTTTAAACATATATATCATTTCATTCACCATAAAAACATGCATTTGCTTCTTGTCCGCATTGGTGTGAAAGAGAAAATCCAAATTAATGGTTGATTGTAGCCAGGACACTCGACTTTCCTTTACTGTGACTACGCTTCTTGTCTTTCCCCATTCTCCTGTCTTTTCTCAACGATGTCGTAACACCCCGAGACAAGCCTGAAGAAGGATAGACTTCCTTACCATCGTATTGTCTTCGTTCCTTCGCATGGCAGATTTCTGCGTCAATAAAAGCTTCTTCGAGTTGGAAGTCGTCGTCCATATCGACTGCATCAACTTTGCGAATCATTCGTATCGAAGACGTAGGGTGCGACGCCACCGCAATTGCTGGGCCTGTCAATTTGCTGAAATCGTCATAATGTCGAGTGAACGGTTCATCAACCAATTCGCTTTTCCCGATTAAGCCTGTCCATACGTCTTCAAGCAAGGTTTCCTCTACATTATCGCTGTATTTTTCTCCCTTCATTTTTTCTCTTCGCTCTTTGCGTCGTTTCGTAGCTACGACAAGCTGATTGCCCTGTGGGGGATCGGCGTCCGAAGAGAATCGTTGAATTACATGTGCATCACGTTGAGGTTGTTCCGTATCTTCTCGCCGTTTCTTCATTTTAAGGCCCTTGGCTTTTTTCGAACGCTCTAATTCAGCCGTTTGAATCAACATGAACACGAAACGTCGCTGCATATACTCCTGGCGCGCTAGGCAACATCGTGCAAAGCACTGCAGTGTCGAGATAGCATTCGTCTCCTTCCGAATTCTGCGATAGACGCGCCGTCCACGCCACCAACTCTGAATTTGCATAGTACATCCCAGCGTATACCAGTAATTTTGTCTCGCTTGGAAGCCCCTGAAAATCGTCTGAATAGCAACTGCTGCATTCGATCTGGCATTCATCTTATCGACATTTGATCTGATGGCACCAGAATATTTCTTTCGAGATAAATATCCTCTCGCAATTTTCTGTGCTGCCACAATGTCCGACAGAGTGAAAACGAAGTCGGTGTAGCTGACAAAGCCCCTCCATGCGCTTTGTATCAAAATCGCCGCGTTGGTTTCTCGTCTCAAGGCCGAAACGTCCTCGTTAGCTTTCTTGCATCTCCAACTATTCTGAATGCGCCGGGCAGCAATGAAAGTGATGAAATTTTGTCGGGGGAGGTAGCTTCGCCAAGTTGCCTGTATCTTCCGGGCTGCAATATACGTAATGTAACTCTGACGTGGGGCGAAGCCTCTCCACACAGCCTGGATCTTCCGGACAGCGATATAGAGACCAACAGCAACTCGTGCCTGCTTTCCTCTGACATGAGACTGGATCAAAACTGCAGCCAAGTAAACTTTCAGTGCATTTCTGCAGAGCGAGCCTCTGAAGACTTGCTGTAGCTTGATTGCCGCTCTAGATTCTCTCTCTGCCAAATGTCTACTAGAGGCAGTGATGTCACGAATCACGGACATCTGACTTGTCAATTTCTTTGCCTGGGCGTTCAACCAAGCAGTTTCGATTACACTTACAGCATGTTTTTTACACGTGTAATCCTTCCTTTGTAAGTAACCTCGCATCTGAGCTTGAATCTGAATCGAGCAATCCAGGGCGATGACGAAATTTGAAAAGCACCAGAATCGTCTCCAGCTTGTCTGTATACTCGTGCTCGCACGATTAAGTCGCTCTGTGGTTTTCTCCTGCCGTCTCCTGTTGGCCACACGTTTTGCCAACCAAACACGGATCTGCTTTTGCGCAACGACAATGTCCGACAATTCAAACATGTAATCGGCATAAAAGAGGAATCCCCTCCAACTTTTTTGAATAAGGATGGCGGCCTTCTCACGCTTGTAGTTTCTCCTGCAAACAGAGGCCCTCCAAGCCGACTGGATCCGCCTTACAGTCAAATGCTCATGATAGTCGATGTAAGAAATCAGACCTCTCCACGCACTCTGAATTTTGACGGCAGCAGTGTGGCGTTTGTACGCGTTATAACAATGATGCCCTCTCCATGTGCGTTGGATCGCAACGGCGGCATCATTTTTCATCGTTTTTACTTTCCTCTGAACCAGGAAACGTCTTATGGTACTCTGCACAATGAGAATATCCGCCAAAAAGTGTAGAAAGTTCATCTGGCAGTCATACGACCTCCACGTTTTCTGAATAGTTCTCGCTGCACGATAACGTTTGTACATTGATGAGCAGTCATATGACCGCCATTTTGCTTGAATTATCATGGCTGCAGTTTCTGCTCGATATTTATTGTAGTCAGATCTACACAAAAACATCCGAACAGCAGATTGCAAAGTCGCCGCAGCTTTATACTCCAAATAGTCGTACCGACATAAATACATTCTTCCGATTGACTGGATTTTCGTTGCACACTGATATTCCACGAACCCAGAACGACAGAGGAACATTCGAACTGCAGATTGTAGTTTGGTTGCCGCTTTGTATTCAAGGTAGTCGTACCGACACAAGTACATACGAACTGTTGACTGGATTTTTGACGCACACTTGTACTCCACATACTGAGACCGACACAAAAACATCCTTGCTACTGACTGTATCTTCTTCGCGGACTTATAATACGTATAGTCAGTGCGGCAAAAGTACATTCTTGCCAGAGATTGAATGGCCATCGCAGCTTGGTAGTCGATATATTGTAGCCGGCAAATAAACATCCTTGCAGCGGATTGGATAGTGGTACTTGCTTGATATTCGATGTAGTTCATCTTGCAAATGTGAGACCTCCACTTTGTCTGTATAGTTCTGGCTGCAGTGTAACACAGAAAGTCCATCCGGCAGTCATAAGCCCTCCATCCAGCCTGAATGAGAGTGGCAGCGGCATTTCGCCTCTCAGCAACTTTTCTTTCTGCAATTCGTACGCTCAACTTCTTTCTCCACAAGCTCTGTACAATGATGATGTCCAAGAGATCAAACTGGTAGTTCAATCGATTGTAAAAACAACGCCAACTCGATTGGATCTGGGTGGCACAGCTGTGAAGACGGGCATTCCTTCGGCGTGTTAGAAATCCGCGAGCAATGGCTTGCAGCTGAATTATGAGAGACATGCGATAGGCAGCGTAATCCATTGCTATTCTCATGCGGACCAAACTCTGCACGAGAGTCACCTTGTAAATGTCTTCATACACTTGCATCGTCGCGAGATATCCGCGAACGAATCTTTGGATCTCAATGGCACAAATATGTTTGTCGATCACTTCATTTCGAGCAAGATGTCCTCGTAAAACCGATTGGATTGTGATAGCGGAATCTATGGCTTTCTGAAACTTTTTTCTTGCCAAGAAGCGTCGGGTATGCGCCTGTATGACTATCAATGCCCACATTCGTGTCAGAGCCTGTCTCGTGGCCAGGAATCTCCTGACTTCAGTTTGAATTGGAATAATCGCAGATGATAAAAGACGCATTCCTAACCGCTGCATGGGGTCAGTAGCACTCTCCGGGTCATACGTTGGGAATCCCTGGATCTGTCTGCTTGCATTGATTACTCGAGCGTTGTCACGGTCTAACCTTGGACGCCGGAGAATCGATCTGAGAACGCGAATATCTGACTCTATACTTGAATCATCCAAAGACTTGTTTGGATAGAGTGAATAGTCTGATGAACGCTTCGTCACAATATTGGCTTTTCTAAGGCTGTCCGAAAGTTTCTTTTGATAAGTGTCATATGTTGATGCGCATGATATGTCGCTGGCACTGGTTGAAGCCGCCGGTATAGATAGGTACTTCCTTTGATCTTCAACATCTTCGGTCGTGTTTTTCTTCGTAATGCTGTTGTAAGCATGGGCGGCTCTTGAAAATTTCCTGCTTTCCATGTTTTCCCTCCCGTATTGAGAATCATGAGCATTTCTTGATGATAGTCGATTGCGACCGACGGTACCGTCCTGTGGATGCTTGCCTCCGCGCCATTGATCCTGCCGGGCTAAAGCGTTGACATTCGAAACTCTGTTAAAAACGGAGCCTTTCTTCTTGTATCTCATTGGGAGGAAGTTGCTTCCTAACGTAGGATTCCCACTAGAAGCAAGGGAATGTTGTCGTGGAACAGATACGTTGGGCCGTGACATCGGTGCCGTTCTTCTCGAAACACTTTTCAAATCTGGCTTTTTGTCGCCGCTGATCCCGCTTTGCTGGGTGTCGTAGGCGTGCGAAACTGTGGGTCCGGAAGAGGAATTAGTGGTTGCTTTGGTGATTGTTTTTGGGTCAGGATCTTCTGTCTGATTGCCTGTTTTCGTAAGACGGCCGGGATCGAAGTCCGACGAGCCTTGCAAATTCGCCTTTGAAGGGGCAGTTGTATCCTCACCAGAATCCTCATCGCTATCAATATTCGAATCCAAGTGATCTAACTCGGGGTCAAGAAACACGTCTGCAACTTCAGTATTGGCCTTCTGGGATTCAGGAACGTCTTCTTCGAGGTCATCGAATACATCATCCCCGACCACGATCGGTTTTACCAAACCAACAGCCAAGTCGAAGTCACCACGGATTGAAGTTTTAGGGTCCATGCTCCCTTGAAAGACTGTACTTTGGGTAGGAAAGCCATTTTCGAGTGTCTTATCACTGTGTTTGTCAGAGGCGATAGTAGCACCAAGCCGTTCTTTGGATGTCTGATTATCTTCCAACGAGGGATTCTCACTCGTTTGCTTCGATTCTACAGGATCATGAACGCTCGATAAAGGCAATAGATTTTCCGGCTTTTTCCCACTTTGTTTCAAATATGCAGCATCATCTCCAGTTTTACTGTAGGATCGATCCTTCCTACTCTGTTGTTTCACTTTCCCGTTGCCCTTGCTCTTTCGACCAAACAATCCTTTGAGAAATCCTTTCCTTTTTTTCTTGGAATCTCCCTTCCCGGATTCAAACTCATTCGTGCTACCATATGGGTCGTCATCGACACTGGTAGAACTCGTCACTGATGGGTAGCGATCCAAACTGGAAGCTGATTTATTCCGGGAAGGCTGCTCATAGCTAGTGGGTACTACAGACGCATGAAGATCTTGTTCATCATGTGGCACTGTAGACGAGCCAAAGCCTGCTTCGTCGCTTGTTGCTTGTAGAGCGTCAATGAGCAGCGTGGACTTTCCAAAGCCCGCATCGTTGGATTGTTTAACATAATCCTTGGCTGGCGCAGAGCCATCGAACCCTGGATCTCCTCTACGTTGATCATAATCATCACGAAGCGAAGTCGCAACGAAGCCTGGTTTGTTTTTTGATGATCGGCCATAATCATCTGGTAAAACAGACGCATCAAAAAACTCGTCTCCGCTGACAACCTCTCCGATAGTCCGATTTTCGACTACGTTAGAAGTCGACGACACTGGAAAGCCAAATGCATCAGAAGATCCATTCACTAGTTGTCGATCGATATCATTACGCACTGGGAAGCCACTTTTCATTTTCGAGTTATCTATCGAATCCATTTCTGACTTATTTGCAAAACTTCCGAAGTTTTCGCTGAAGAGCTGAGAAAATGAAGAATCAGATTTTGTGTCAAAAGTCGTTCCTTCTGCAGACTTTTGACTCAGGGGTTTATGGTAAGCACTTGCGTCTCTTGGTGGAGGGGGTAGTATCGACGAAACAGTTGTTTTTGGTTTTGACTCTTTCCTGGCCTTCTGATGATTGTCGCTCTCAATTTGTGAGCTTCTTTCTTCAGGCACAGGTGCGGTAATTTCAGTTGGGAGAGAAGATTCATTTTCAACTGCTCTCTCTTTAATTTCATTGATAGAAAGCACACCAGTCTGAGATTCACCAGAACGAATCCATTCTTTTGCAGGAGTGTCCCAATCATCTGATTCGGCACTCTTCGCCGGTATCGCCTCCCCCCAATCACTATCAAAAACTTGAATATTTGCTCCTTTGCGCTCGGGGATAATCCATTGATCTTCGTCGTCATTCACGTTTTCTTCATCTTTCGTCGAAACTTCATCTGACTTAAAATCAGTTTTCTTCGAATTAATTGATGAAGGTGTTGAGAGTTCCTTCAACTTTTTCCCATTCAACGTGCTCTGACCTCCATAGAAAGAAGACAAACGGCCTTTTACAGTTCCACTTGGAATTTCCTTCGACGGCTCCCAACCTTTCTTTGTTGCGACTTTCTCTTTGACTTCGTTGAAGCGCTGCGAAGACTGTTGGTGAGTTGCGATTTGTTCTTGAGGTTTAACAAAGGTCTTTTGCTTGATCTGCGAAGACGAGCTGCCAGTCTTCGGAAAGAATCCACGAGGAGTACTCGAAGTAGAACGTATCCCTTCATTACTATTCGAATGACTGAAAGCAGAAGGACTATTTGAGAGAGCTTTCGATCGAACGTTACTTCCTCCCATATTCATTGCGGGTGAAATGGGTTTGTTTCCTCCGCTTTTACTACTCGGCGAATTCGATTTCTGAATACGGGCCGCAACCGATCCTTTCGGAATATTTGACGTATCCCACTGTTTCTTTTGGTATTTCAATTGGGGTGATTGGGGTGGCTGTTGTTTAGGTTCAGGCAAAAACGGATTGTTGCGGACCGTACCCACAGGGATATCCCGCTTCACATTCCATTGATCGTTTTTCCGTATGGCGACTGAAGATTGTGAAACTGACATACCGCCTTTCATCTGCCGAAGGTCCTCAGGACTTTGAGGCTCGTAAACTGAACTATTTGGTGTGAAACGACGGCCTTCGTCCGTGCCAGGTTTTTGACCGGCTCTTCCACTGTTCTTTTCAAAGGAGGAAAAATTTTCAGCAACAAGTCGGTTGCGGTAGGAAGATTCGGTCGTTTTCACCATTTCTTACAATATCCGCAAGGAATTTGTGAAACTGGCTTCTCGTTACCAATGAGACCGATTTGCACCTATATCGTTTGAAGAAAGTGAATCTCCGAGGAACGAGCCAAGCAACACTCCGCCCAATTTCCAACAACTAGTCAAAGATGGCACCTTCAGACCGTCTCCCTGACGTTTGCGTCGCTCGAATTCTTCGATAATTTCGTTGACACTGCAGTAAATCTGTTGTTTCAGGATGCTACCATGTTCGACTTCTCGACATAGGGAGTAAAAACTAATTACTCGTGAAAACCACAACAAAGATGGCACAACTACGATGAAAGGTGTCAAATTTGTGATGCAAGGAAACCATGGACAAGATAGTTGGCGATCGGAGAGATTTATCCGATCGTTAGAAAAATACAAGAGTTGGCCACTCCATTACTATGAAAAAATCTAACAGGATAATCATATATTATTCAGATATGAATAATGTTATATTCGATTTCAGGTCCAAGGAAAAGCAGAATCTTTTCACCGAATTTTTCCATTGAAGTTAGGGTTAAAAATTTGAATATTGCGGGGTCGGGCTGGTTCTTTTTTGCTTCCACCCTGCAATTCGACTCCACACAAACCTGATCTCGTTTGACCAATGCGATCGCACAGCGCAAAGCGGTGACGTGTTCGTTAATTGCGAGCCAAAATCTTTGCTACGAAAACATCACCCTGTCGTAGGAAAAAATGATGACGTCCTGGATTTGAGATTGGAAACTAACGATCGTGAAGCCAAAAATTATGACAACTCTGTACGTTTGCGTACCTGTCTGCGCACTTTTTGAAGCGATAAAAGAGAAGGCAGCATCTTCAGCATAGAACCACAACATCCAAGTTTCTGCCATGAACCTATCTTTGTCTCTTAGATCGGCGGCATTCGCCTCTGCCATCGCAGCAACAACTGCATTCGTACCTCTTGAAGGTCCCAAAGCAACGTCGAGATCGTTTTCTTCACTCTTTGCTGTTGATGGAGAATTTGACTTTGACGTCGCCATCATTGGCTGTGGTGTAGGCGGGCATGGTGCTGCTCTTCATAGTCGCGCGCAAGGACTGTCTACAGCGGTTTTTGCTGGTGGAGATGTCGGCGGTACCTGTGTCAATCGTGGATGCGTCCCTAGCAAGGCTCTTTTAGCAGCATCTGGTCGAGTCAGAGAAATGCAAGACACCGCGCATTTGCAAAGTCTTGGAATTGAAGTGGATGCTGACAATGTCAGCTACTCTCGCGAAGGTATCGCAGCTCATGCGAAGAACTTGGCCAACCGAGTCAAGGGAAACCTAGAAAACTCTTTGGTTGCGTTGGGTTGCGATGTCGTTGAAGGACGAGGAATGTTGACAGCCAACCCACAAGAGGTCAAGGATGAAGCGACAGGAAAAGTGTACAAATGCAAGGTACGTGCGAGTTATCAGTTTTCTTCGTGGTCTCGTCGTTTGGATGAGCAGTAGTTTTGGGAGGGCGCCACGTCCTTCATTGGTTCACCATGCGAAAGGGTCTCGGTGGTGGAACTAAGAGAACAGTTTTCTCTTTATTTCGAATGAACTGATTCTGAAATGCACTTGTAGAAAGTCATACCTCACACCCTTTCTTCGATATTCCTCAACACTATAATTACTTAAAGGACATTATCTTGGCGCCAGGCTCCATTCCATTCGTCCCACCTGGTGTCACGGTGGACGAAAAGACAGTTTATACCTCCGACGGTGCGCTTGAATTAGGCTTTGTCCCAGAATGGGTAGCAATCATTGGTTCTGGTTACATTGGTCTTGAGTTCAGTGATGTCTATACCGCGCTTGGATCTGAAGTGACTTTCATCGAGGCAATGGACAAGCTTATGCCAACTTTCGATCGAGAAATCGCCAAGCAAGCTGAACGATTGTTGATTCGTGATCGGCCTATTGATTACCGAACAGGCGTTTTCGCCTCTGAAGTCACACCAGGAATTCCTGGAGAAAAGCCTGTGACCATCAAGATGATTGACGCGAAGACCAAGGAACATGTCGAAACACTTGAGGTTGACGCTGCTATGGTGGCCACCGGACGTGTGCCTAATACCGCAAACATGGGACTCGAAGAAAGAGGTATTGAGACCTTCCGTGGATTTGTCAATGTCAATGAGAAGATGCAGGTTTTGAGTTGTCCCGATTCCGAGGATTCGACCCCTGAACTCATCCCCAACTTGTACTGCATTGGAGATGCAAACGGAAAGATGATGTTGGCTCACGCTGCCAGTGCGCATGGAATCAGTGCCATCGAAAATATTTGCGGACGTGCCCATGAGGTCGACCACAACGCCATTCCTGCCGCGTGCTTCACTCATCCTGAGATTTCCATGGTTGGCCCAACAGAAGAGCAAGCTGTGGAGATGGCGGAAAAGGAAGGATGGACATTGGGAAAATCGCAAGGAAGTTTCCGTGCCAACAGTAAGGCATTAGCCGAAGGGGAGGGCAACGGTATGGCTAAAGTTCTCTTCAAGAAGGAAACTGGACATGTTGTTGCCGTTCACATTATTGGCCTTCATGCCGCCGACTTGATTCAGGAATGCGCGAATGCTGTGGCAGCGGGCACCACTGTCCAAGAACTTAGTATGATGGTTCACACGCACCCAACTCTTTCTGAGGTGATGGATGAGGCATTCAAGGGCGCAGTAGGAATGTCCTCGCATTAACCATGGAACTGGCAAATATGCGGAATAAAATAAATTTAACGAACGCGGATTGACTATTAGCTACAGGTCAAGTATGAATTCTCATTTTTCACCATTCTTGCATATGGATGTTGCATTACTTTGTAGTCTTGTATCAAATTGTTGCTTCTGAAATACATTAGATGGGGTAGAGACGATAAGAACTGCATTCGAAGTTGTCTTCGCTTGTTCTTCCTTTCAAATAGGGAGGTAAATGTCTTGTCTTCTGAAACACAAACTGATAGAGGTACATGGGCACTACTCGTACGAGTAAATGAAACTGATGCAAATCATGTCAACTGCTGCAGGCCATTCAACCTTACAGCAAAAGCCTGTTTCACCCGGGGAGCAATTTCAGCATATCACCATATACGCAACGAGATCGAAGATCTTGCCGTGCATAAAAATCTCGTCGCATATGTAAAATGAAGAAGACGCTACGTACGCATAAACAAGGGCTGATGGGCATGTTTTTCTGACAAATGATACGAGCCATTCTCTGTCTTTCAAAATATCATTGCACTACTTACTAAGGATAGAACTATTATATTTGGCGTTCTATGGTCGTGAAACATACGTATCACTTTTGAACTTATGCGAAAGACGTGAGTAGTTCATTACCATTTAAAGTCATTCATATTACGTATTTAAAAATAAGTTCAGTACCGAAATCATACAGTATAAAAGACAGGGGTTGTCGAGGAAAAAGCTTCTCCTGGTCATGACCACAATTGACACATGGACACGAAAAAAGAATTTTAAAGGCCAACCTTCGCGATCAAAGTATCCACAATGGATGGATCTGCTAAAGTACTGGTGTCACCTAGACTATCAGTTTCACCACAGACAATCTTGCGTAAAATTCGTCTCATAATTTTTCCAGATCGTGTCATGGGCAAACTAGGTGAAACGATGATCATATCTGGACTACAAAATCCCCCAATCTCAGATCGAACAGATGCTCGAAGTTCTTTGATAAGTTCGGGAGACTCTTCATATCCTGCGGTTAACATGCAGAAGGCACAAATTGACTGACCCTTGATATCGTGGGGCTTGCCAACCACGGCAGCTTGTGCAACAGCTGGATGCGCAACCAAGGCGGACTCAACTTCCGCAGTTCCGATGCGATGGCCACTCACATTCATGACATCGTCCATTCGGCCAATAATGAAGTGGTAGCCATCAGCATCCCGAGAAACTGTATCTCCGGTAAAGTAGTATCCTGGATAAGGCTTGTAGTAGACGGTCAGAAATCTTTCGTGGTCACCCAAGCAAGTTCGTGCCATGCCCGGCCACGGTTGTTTCAGCGCCATCACACCATGAAAGCTACCACTTTCGTTGGGTTCAGTCAATTCCTTGCCCGTAGTAGGGCACAATACTGCAGTGTCGATTCCATAAAAAGGCAGCGTGCAGGATCCTGGTTTCATGGGTGTGACGCCTGGTAAATTAGTAATAATGTGGCCACCTGTCTCAGTTTGCCAGTATGTGTCAACAACTGAACACTTAGATTTGCCAACTACTTCATAATACCACCGCCAAGCTTCAGGATTGATGGGTTCCCCGACAGATCCAAGTACTTTGAGACTACTCAGATCGTACTTCTTCACAGGTTCGTCTCCAGAACGCATCAACAATCGAATTGCAGTAGGTGCTGTGTAAAATTGTGTGATTTTATGTCGTTGCACCATATCCCAGTATCTTCCTTCGTCTGGATAGACAGGTGTCGACTCAAACATGAAGGAGGTACTGCCATTCAAGAGCGGTCCATACACCACGTAGGTATGGCCAGTGATCCAACCACAATCGGCAACACATGCAAAAATATCTCCCGGAGCCAAGTCAAATGTGATTTGAGTAGTCATTTTTGCATATAGAGTGTAGCCACCAGTTGTATGCACGAGACCCTTGGGATTACCTGTCGAACCGCTTGTGTATAGAATGAACAAATTGTCTTCTGCATCCATGTGGACTGGAGGGCAGTAGGGACGCTGGACAGCAACTAATGGATCCATGCGGATGTCTTTCTCTTTCATTTCGTATGGGGCAGAAGATTCAATGCCGCCATAAAAGCGTTCCCACACCATGACATGCTCCACGATCGAACCACAGTCCAATTTTGTCAGAGCGTCGTTCACGATATCCTTGAGGCCGATGGTCTTGCCACCTCTACGACCAATATCAGCCGTAATCAAATGCTTTGATTTGGCAGCTGAAATTCGTTGCCCCAAAGCTTCAGCCGAAAAGCCTGCGAACACCACCGAATGGACTGCTCCGATTCGAGAACTTTTTCCAAATAAGAAACATCACAAATATTGTTATTCATTTCTTTCCATAGAGCAAGTCACGAAATGATCACGACACAAACAATTGTCACTTACCACGCGAGCATAGTCATGGCCAGCTCGGGGATCATAGGCATATAAATGGTAACAATGTCTCCCTTTTGTACACCCATGTGAATCATGGCGTTTGCAATTTGACAAACCTTTCGGAGCACTTCATCGTAAGTCAACTTTCGAATATCACTGGGCTCGTCGCCTTCCCAAATCAAAGCAATGTCGTTGGCGTGCTCGCTGTTTACATGACGGTCCAAAGCGTTGTAACTGAGGTTGAGCTTTCCTCCCTCAAACCAACGCACGTCGCCGTGTTGAAATCCGCCATCGACCACCTTGTCGAAAGGGCGAAACCAATCTACGTGCTCTTTAGCAGCTTTACCCCAAAATAACTCAGGATTCTCGATAGATTGTCGATGAAGCTCTTTATACTGCTCGAAAACAATGTCCGGCTTGGCAGGGATGACCTTCGCCAAGGATGTTTGTTTCTCTTCAGGTGCAGACATGATTGCAATTGGATAGTGTTTTTTGAAGGGTTGAATGTTGAAAAATGACTGTCGTTCGACTGCGGAAATCAACACTACAATGGAAAATACTGATCCAACTCGGGTTCACAACGCAATTCACAACGCGCCTTGGCACCGGCCAGATGGCGAGAATCAAAGATATTTTTTGTTCTCCCAGTTCTCCATCAGGTACGGCCCAGTAGTGGAACGCATGGCGTAACGAACGTGTGGCACGAATTAAAATTCAACCGTCGAGTTCCAATAGAGAGAAGATCCAAAAGATCTGTAACGATCGAGACTACTGGGAGGTCAGTAGAGTCTAACGTACGGTACTGAAAAAGACCTCCACGCACCAGTACGTAAGACCTACGGTACCTCGTACACAAAAGGCCTTCATTCAGGAAAAAGAAGGGTTCAACCTGTACACGTACCATCAAACATCATTTTCAACCTTAACCTTAACTTCAATCTGAAATTTCCTCATCAGAGAAAAAAACCTTCATCCGGTCCCAATGGTTCAATTTCGCGAAAGAATACTGGTAATACAAGCAGTAGGCAGTGTTACTCTCTAGTATTCGTAAAGTAAAACTTGATGAAAACGAACACAGTGAATAGTGTAGTTGATTAGCATTTTCGTTCTTAGTATAACAGGTTTTTAGATACCAACTTTGAGCAAATGCGGCTTATCAAATCGCAAGTTAAGGATGTCCTTCATTCTTTGTAAGGTTTTCAAATGCCTCTAATGTGGATTCCCAAATCGCTCGTCTTTCACTGCATGCTTCTTTCATACTACGAGCAATCGTTTTAATGCTACTGTTCCACGCAGTTCTTCGATCAATTGCTACACGATTGATTTCAAGCTTGAGCCGAGTCCCAATTTCATCTGCTTCGTTGACGGCATCAAGAGCGTGTGTGTCCATCGATATGGCACTTTGTTCTAAATGGTTCAAATGGTGCATTCGACCGTTTACTTGAAGATGACGTTGCTGCTGGCTTAAATGCACCGCTCGAGCATCAGCCCGTCCCCGCTCCTTAGCCTTGCGCTGGATTGCGTTACGGCGATCTTGCATTGCCATCTTTTCGTATCTCACAAGCTTGTATTGTTGAAGAAAACTGTCCATGGCTCCACTCATTTCGAGCGCCAAACGTTTTGTTCGACGACCATATCTCAGAAGACCACTGGAAAGGGTATCGAAAAATTTGTACTCCATGTCCAATATTTTTGATGCCTTCGATAATTCCATCCCCAAAATACCCGCTGCATCGCCTTGTTCCCGCAGAACAATAACAGTGCCTTCCAATTTCGGGACAGATTGAGAAACAGCGCCCAAACGCAAATTCTCCGAACTGCAAAGACCGAGAAGCTCCGCATCTTCTTCCCATTCATGAGCAGGAGCTGATGATGCAGTTAGATTCGTCGACTCGGCAACTTTCATGGTCACACCGGCACCGACAGCCTGAAGACGCGTCAATGCATTTGTCGATACCTCCGGCCATGCCGTACCAATATCATCTTGTAGTCCAAGAAAGAGTCGGAAAACTTGAGACTGACCTGCGACAGGATGTCTAGCAACTTGATTCAGATACATTGCAAGCTCTTTGGAACGTTGAACGGCAAATTCGGCAGACTGCTGGGTGGATGCTTCCTCTAACGCTCGCGTCGCGTGCTTTTCGGGTCTTGGAGGTAAAATACTCCCCGGACATGCTTGTCTCAAACGATCTTCGAGGGCTACAACATGTCGAAAGCGACGTCTGACCAACCAGGTGCCTTGATTTCCAGCCAACTGAGATGTTATTTGATACGACCAGTAAGGTGGGCTGCTAATGAGGAAACTTTGAGTTTGAATCAACATAGGTTCTGTGACACGGATGTCGATGTACAATGGGGGTACTTCCTGAGGTTTCACAAGGGCTACCTTTCTGATTCTTCCCAAATTCATATTTTGTGTCGAGTTGTGCATTCCTGCGGTCGTAGAAGGTTGCACAAAATTGCCAGAATACTGGTTTTGCTGAGGTGGATGCTGAATTTGTTGTTCTCGTGTCCCATAATAATAGCCACCACCGTTTTGTGGACCAGCCCCGCCATTCAAGCTAGGTGACAGCATTCCAGGAGCCAGGTTATTCTGGTTGGTGGACGCACTATGCTCCCTATAAAATCCTGAAGGTTCTTGAGTGTTTAGTGTCATCGCACTCATCTGATTACTTAGATGGGGTTGTGGTAGGACAACACTTTGCACAGAAGGAAACTGTTGTTCATTAGTGGGAAGGAAGTTTGTAGCGTTTGGAAGGCCAGAACCTTGCGTATCATGCGGGTTGTTGTGAGGTTGAAGTTGCTGTTGATTCTGAAACCGAAAATAATCGTCTTCGCGATTTCTGTTTGTCTCGGACTCCTGATTTTGGTGAGCATTGGCCTCTCCATGATGAACATGATGTACTTTCATCGTATTTGGTTCAGCCTCCTTTTGCACGTCCTGGTCCACTTCATCAAAAAGCCCTCCAGAATCATCGACTGTGCCTGTCACTCCCAATAGCCCACTCTTGGATAGTATCGAGTCTATGGGAACGGTTTTCTGAGTGGGAGGTACAGAAGAAGCAGGCTGTGGAGCAGGAACGTGCATCGCCGTTCCTTGTCCATTGCCGAGAAGTGACTCGTTAGGGACAGGAACTTGGACGTGTGTTTGAATTGGGTGAGTTTCAGGAGGCAAAGGCGCCCCAATAGCCATTCCTGAGGTAGTGGGTACAGCCAAAGCCGGTGCTTCGTGAATTCCAATATCTCCAAACAAATCTTGCTCAGTGTTGTGAATATTGGAACCGTTGTTGTTGCTGGCGATTTGATCACCTGTGAGAGACGCTAGTATAGAATCTTTGTCCATTTTGTCTATTTTCCTTTTTACTCTTTCCTCTAGTAGTAACGGGATGTAGTTTACTTCTTATGTTTTTGAACTCTCTTCCACTGAGCTTTCTTTAGAGAAGATGCTTTCGTGCGAAAGGGGTGTCCTTTGTACAGGAGAGACACAAATAACATCGACTAAAAAATTATCGATGTTCGTATAAAATCTTTTCGTTCCTCTCTTCTCCTCCCTCGCGTAGTGTCAAGTATTGTGGGTCTCGTATGGTACGTCTCGTACAGAGGGATAAACTACACGCACCTTCACTCCGAATGGGTGTTTCACCAGAAATATCAGTTGGGTCGTGCTAAAATTCCTCACGCTTCTTTTTGAGTCTGGCGGGCATTCAGCGATTTTCATTCGGAGAATGTCACTTCCAGGTCATCGTTCAGTTCGTTTGACGATAATAGAATGCGCGTGATTTTGAATTCATTAGGCTGCTGACCTCTTTTTCCAGTAAAACCTTATTTTATAAACACAATAGTAGATATAACTATTGTAGTATAATTCAGAAAATGTATCATTCACCCTTTGTGGAGCATTATCATCAACAAATTCCTTTTACCAGCTGGTCCTACACAATTATGCTCCTAGCCCTACTCCTAGTAGAGTGGAATAGTCAGCACAGAATTAAGAAGTTGACGAGGAGCAGGAATCATTGCAATCATCACCACCCCGAAGACGACGAACAAGAAGAAGAAGCCGACAAGGGACAACAAGAATAGCAGGCGGTGCATAAGGAGGAGGCGCGAAAAGGACACTCCCAATGCCAGCTCCTACCACCAGGGAACAAGGACAACAGCGAGAAGTGGGGGAGATTTTGCACAACAAGAAACAGAAGGGGCAAGGGACGCCCGTCGCCTCCTCCTACTGCTGACGACCGCGTGTGTAGGACAACTACACAATCGTGCGAAGACACAGACAAGAACGACAACATCGCCAGCACACGACGGTTACACAGCCAGAGGAGCGGGTCAATCTACAAATGTCCTCTCCGAAATATATTACAAATACCCACCCTATCATTTTGTACAATGGCATAAATCACAATACCCCAGCCGTCAGCTGTCAAGTTCCAGCACAGGCACCAGGACGGAAGATGACAAAGAGGACATAGGTGTGGATCTTTGGCTGGCCGGTAGTACTCCGATGACACTTTTTGAAAAGGCCTTCTGTCAAGCGATACCACCGATGGCATAGAATTGCTGCCTTCAGATATCAAGTCCTCGCCTTCATACTTTCAACAACTACAGACGTGGTACTATAGTAGCTGTCAATAAGATAGGGATGTATAAGACTATTACAAATATCTGCGATTCCAAGTGATGGCGACACAACATAATTTACGAATGCAAAAATATATTTTTGCAATGATTAGAACAAGAACAAATACGATAAGAACCAGCAACGTTTTCGACGAGACATTTTTCAGTCTCGTGGAGAGTGACACATTAGTGCAGGGTCTTGAATAGATCGTGTTTTTTCAAAATATCTTTATACCGTTACAAGTAATTATTATCAGTTTCGAAGATTTGCCAAACGAGCTTCCAAATCGTCAGCAATTGGTTTTTCCTCGATGGATTCTTTCGCTGTAGGCGTCTTTTTTCCTACAGGGCCCGCCTGGGAGAAAGCTTCCCCTAACTCTAAGTTGTTAGCATCTGCAACTTGTTCAATTAATGTATCGACTTGTTCTGCCGGTGTCGATGTTGCTGTGGTTGCATTCATTGTGCCTTCCATGTATTGCGTTTTCACATCCAAATCCTCAAATTGTTGCTCAAATTTATCCATCAGCGCTGAAATCTTCTCGATATCCATACTTGCAAGACCCTTGTCCATGCCCTTGACAACTCCTTTCATTCCATCTGTTACTTGTCCCATGCGTACAGCAGTTTCGATACGGGACGAACAAGCGTCGATCCGACTGGCCATCCGTAGATGATTTAGGGCCTGGTTTTTCTCTCTAATTGCATCTTGACCGTAGATTCGAGCTCCTTCATGATTTCCTTGTTGAATAGCCTAAATAACAGCATTATAAATTAGACTTGATATGTATATGATGAGCATTGCAGCTAAAACGACGGAATGACTTACCTTCTTCAATTTCTGCAAAGCCGCCTTCTCGTTCTTTTCACACTTTTTCGACGAACGCTGCATTTGCTTGCTTACGATCCGCAAATTGACCATTTCATCTTCTAGAGACACTTTATTACCCATCTTGTTTTCTTGATTGTTGAGGAAGAATTGATAGTTGTTCGTTTGTCCTATGCTAATTTAAATGACAACCGTTTTTGTTTTATCGCAACAAACTATTCCGCGATTGAAATAAAATAAGTTCACTTCCGTGAAATTATTGTCTTCCTCACGTTGGTGAAACGATCTCTACGAAGACAACACCTTTCCGTTTTCCTTCCTCTTCGTCTACACGACTCGTTTTGGGGTCTTGGTTCCTGCAGTAGTACACAACATAGCATGGGTACGATACTCGTCGAGTGAACAATGCTCAGTAGTAGCAGTGTGTGTAGACAGAATGGTTTTCCTGTACATACTATACGTAGTATAAGTACTATAGTAGAGTATGTTCCGAATGTTTTCGCGCGAATAAATTAGTGATTTCGCGCGGAATTCATTCTCGCTCCAGTCGGCGTCGAACATGGACCATCGATCATACCAAAAACAATTCAATTTCTGTGATTTTTTCTGAAATCGTCGTTCATCGTCTTCTTCAACATCTGTAGATGTTTTCAAAGAAGTTCGACTATCGATCATTGCAACAAGTTGGTTTGAACCAGAGATAACACCCCGATATCGAGTGTAAAAGTAGGCTACACAAACAGGCCATCATGAATACAGAGTCTACCGAATCCCAGGAGGATAAATCCGTTCCACGGGTTAAAAACCACAAAAAGTACAGGAAAGACAAGCCTTGGGATAATGATCAAATCGACCACTGGAAAAATCAACCGTGGAACGAAGAAGATGGTGACCATTTGGTTGGTGGACGTTTGTTAGAAGAATCATGCTTCGCTACTCTTTTCCCGAAATACAGAGAAAATTATCTCCGTCAAGTGTGGCCAGTCGTTACGAAGGCCTTGGATGGATATAGAATTGCATGCGAGTTGAATCTTGTGGAAGGTTCTATGACTGTGCGAACAACAAGCAAAACGTCAGACCCATACATTATTCTCAAGGCCAGAGATCTTTTAAAATTACTATCGAGAAGCATTCCAGTCACCCAAGCTCTGAAAATTCTAAATGACGAGTGGGTGTGCGATATTGTCAAAATTGGTGGTTTGGTCCGAAATAAAGAACGTTTTGTGAAACGAAGACAAAGGCTTTTGGGACAAGAAGGCTCTACCTTGAAGGCATTAGAGTTGGTTACAGGATGTTTTATTCTTGTTCAAGGCAACACGGTTTCAATTATGGGAGAAACATACCAGGGACTTAAGCAAGCTCGAAATGTTGTTGTCGATTGCATGAACAATATCCATCCAATTTACCACATAAAACGATTAATGATAATGAAAGAACTTGCAAAGGACGAAAAATTGAAGAATGAAGATTGGGAGCGATTTTTGCCAAAGTTTGCGAAGAAGAATGTGAAACGTAAGAAACCTGCGAAAAAGAAAGAAAGCAAGCCATACACTCCATTTCCACCGGCCCAACAGCCACGCAAGGTTGACTTACAGCTTGATACTGGAGAGTATTTTGCGTCGGAAGAGCAGCGGAAATCCCAGCAACTAGCTTTGAAAAAGCAACAAGCTAAACTGACGTCATTGGAGAAACGAAAACGGCGATTGGAGGAAGACGAAGCCGCGCCGATGAAAACTAACGAAGTTAAGAGAAGCAAAACAAGATCAACTGAGGGTAGCAATGTTGACGTGCAAGCATTCAAAAAGAAAATCACAAATCGAACAAAGGCGGGATCTTCGACTAAGTCGAAAGTTTCAGATTTCATTAGCGAGTAAATAAAACAAGAAGAGTCCAGAAATACAACGATTAAGCCTATGGACTGTATTCGTTCATGCTGTTTGTCAGATTAGCTTTCTACGATGAAGTAATGTGAAGACATATCTCGATTGATTTCTGTCCTTCCCATTTCCTTTGTTACCGGAAAACGATATTTGATTCTAAAGAAACTCGATTATTGACTCAATACGCCGGAATCGTTTGGCGCCATGTTAAATGAGATAGATTTTGAAATTATTGTGCCTTTGTGCTACCCCTTGTCGTAATAAAGCGCCGAAGGAGTGTTGTGATTACGCCGCATACAACGGCTACACCAGCAGTCGTGAAAGCTGTACCAGCATTGTATCTTCGATAGATTTCCCCAGAAATAATAGGCGTTAAAATCCTAGCCACAGTGTTGATAAAACCATCAAGCCCTAAAATGAATCCACGTTTTTTTGGTGGGACGCATCGCAAAAGCATAGTTGGGATTGTTGGCCCATAGAGAGACACACCACAGAAATAAATTGCGGCAATACCAGCCAATGCTGCGAAGCTCGGTTGTATCAACGCAGCTGGAGATGCAGCCAAACCCATGAACAAAAGGCTCGAACCAACCAGTGTCAGACCACCTGCACACGTTAATACGGGTCCAATTGATCTCAAAATCCTACTCGTGCATGTACTAGAAACCAAAAAGCTTATGCAAGCAAGGGATGTGAATAGTAGACCAATGTCCTTCGTCACTATTCCTTGATTTCTAAGGAATGTTGAAAAAAAACTGGTTCGATCACGAGAGCGGTGGGGGTGAAAAAATGTGAGATACAGCTGCTGGCTATGATGGTTACAATAGACCCGTTTACTCACGCATGGAAGGTAGAATCTCCAACGTTGAAACAAAAAGACACGAGGCAAACCGATGCCACTCCAGCCCATAAGCTGCGACCTAGTGGACAAGATATCAATTCCTCTTCGTCGTCGTCGTCTTCTTCTAGTGTCGTATTTGCGAGCTCGATGCCATCAGCCTTATCTTTGGCCAAACTCTCCCTTCCTCTATTCTTGAATACGCTACTTTCCTGTACTAGCAACGCAGCAACTAGTGACGCCAGCATTGATGCTGCAGCTGTGATTGAGATTACGAATGATAAAGATCCAGAGGAGTCCAGAACTTCTGCCTTTGTCAATTCTTCGGAAACTCCAATCATCTTTCGACGAACATCAAATAACAACCCTCCGGCAGCAGGTCCCATAATAAATGCTAGGGTAGAGGATGCATCTTTCAAGCTAAGATATCTCGGTAGCTTTCCGTCCTTCGCCCCAATATCAGCAAGATATGCTTTACTCACTGGTGAACTTCCTATTGTCGCGGGAAAGAATCGAAAAAAGAATGGCTTCAATTAGGAGGAAACGACATGGCAATTTTGAATCCGACATGCGATTTTTCGCTAATGGCTGACGAGTTCTCACCTGCAAAGAGGCCTGTCAATGATCTGGCAAGCAGAAATTGCAAAAGCGACCCTCCTCTTTGGATTACTAGAGCTTGCGCCACCAGACCTAGACCGCTGCCACTAAATAGAAGAGAATTGCCGAGAACGTATTGTACGAAAAGAACTTCAGCATTTTGAAAGTGAAAGTATTTTCGAAATGGATTCAATAACACACAGATAGCTTGGCCGAACAGTCCTGGACACAATGCAAACATAGAACACTCTTACAATAAAGAAAAAGATAAAATCTTCCTGCGTCCGACCCGATCCGAGAGACTTGGCCATATAAAAATCCCAATCATCATCCCTAAATTGTAGAATCAGTGAAAGCGTAATGACGAGTTTTAGAAAAAACTTTCAACTCTGTTCGAAGCATTTCCCGAAAAATATTGTAACTCACCTAAGGGATACGCAGAAGTCAATGCTCCAAACAGACTACCAACCTGCAAATTAAAGTGCTTGCCTATTAAGAAGAAACAAAATTTGAGCTGTTAGGGTCGTCATTCGTTTGCGCTATCGACTCGTCAACAATCAAAAGAATTTTGACTTGCCTAACGCCGGCGTCTTTGAAACGAATGAGAATAAGTGAGTGTTGAGGCTGGGTTGCACAAAAAGAACCGAACTCCGATAGAATTCGACTTACCAACGGTCCCGCTACCATCGTAAACCCTAGAAGAGAAAGAAAAGAAGCTAGAAAAAAAATTCCAATGTGAATAAGCTGCAAAGGTGCCGTGTACGTGATGAAACATATCGAACTCGTTGAGCGTTGAACGTTCTAACGTACAAATTAAAATCCCACTAACAGATCGATTTCTTGGATCTTTCAGCCACCAATTCAGTGGTGATTGCTGGGTAAGATTATCTGCATCTTCGTCGTCGATGCTTGCCGAAGAAGAGCTGGAAGCTCCAAGTCGGATCACCTCCAGCCCCGGTCGCTGTCGCATTTTATTCAGATTTGTAGAAGTGACCGAAGCCACTTGAAATCGTGATGGATTCTTCCGAACTTTTCCGCTGAAGTTCTGCGTCCAGCCAAAGGCAGAAGATTCTCTCTGCTGAATTGACAAACACAGCGCAATAGAGAGAAGAATAAAAGAACACCTCAACGAGGGCATTGTTGATTTTCCAAATACAATGAAAAGAAAAAAGTGATGGAAGTCGAAGAATCACTGTCGATCGTACGTTGAATACGAATTAGCAATTGTTTCCACTTGAGTGCTCTCCAGTAATAGGCATTCGAGTTAAATTAGCGATGGAATTGTGCCACTATTGTTTGATTTTCTTTTCAACTTCTTGGCTTCGTGTCGTAGTCGTAAGTCGGGTGTCAGATTTTCACAGATTTTTCAGAATGAAGAGAGGCGGCTGGGTACGTATAATATCCTTGAAGGCCATCTTATCGGCGTGTGCCGTCTGCTTGCTCATTTTCCACACCCTCGTTCTTTTCGAGATCTTCGTGACACAAATTTTCGGAATGATCGGCATCAAGTCATGTTCTGTGAAACTCAGTTGTTGTTGATAAGTGTTCCGTAAAGGCAGTCTCCTACTACTCCTATGCATTCCTAGTATGTAAGATACATACGAACATGCGAACAAAAAATGGAGATAGGACTCCGAATTGAAACATGCTCAATAAGTGCAGTACTTCAGGAGTAGACGAGAGGAGAAGCAACATGCAAGACTTTACAATGAGAAAAGCGCCCTGTAATGACTGCTGGCTATTATTGTACTAGGCTTTCTTAGTAATACTTTAAATTCCAGACAGCCCCCACAAAATCTGGTAATTGGAGAACGATCCCAGATGTTGGAATTACTCGTACGTATGATGATCATCAACTATGTAGAAGAAAGGCATGTGATCGTGGATTTTATGAAAATCACCGTACAAGAGATTGTGACCAAAGGAAAGAAAACTCTTCATCACTGTCCTTCATTATCAAATCAGCAATTGCGCTGAAGATGACATTGACGGCTGTTATTTTCGACGCATCCCTATGCGGTCAAGCATTGTTAGCGCATTACTCTCTTGTGCTACTCTCGTTAGCTGTTGACGGTGTTGCGGTCGGGATATTTCCAGCATAGGCTTGTGCCTGTACGCTAGCAGCTGCTTCTTCCAATACCTTTCTCTTCTCCAAGTAAAACTTTTCCTCGTTCAACTCTCTTGCTTTGAATTCCTCCTGCAGCCTCTGATCAGCGGCAATTTTCTCTTCCTCTAGTACAGCCAAAAGATTCATAACCTCTGCTAATGGTTCTAGTTTTTCGTTGTTGGCGAGAATCTGATCATTCCAATTACCACTTAATTGCTGTTGGAATCGCGATTGTGCGACCGCGGATGTTTCGTCATTGTTTCCAGGTACCCCTGATTGGGCACGCTCTAAACGTTCGATACGGTCTTCGCGGATCTGGGCGGCTAAATTGGAAGAGTCGTTCTCTTCAAGTTTCAATTCATCATCGTTGCTGCCATTCAGAATACTTTCCATTGCCTTGTTCTCGGCCTGCAACAATTCATCATCAATACCTAATTCGGAAGGAACGTCGTTTGCTAGCTGGTCTGAAGGGGTGTTTGCGCCAAAAGCAACATTGCTTTGCGCGGCCTCATCCATTCCTTCTGATTCCGCAGTCACTTTCTTTTTCCTCTTTACCCTTCGCATTTTCTTCTTCTTCGGAGCCACAGCTGCTCCGGCAGTTGCTCCTGTCGACAAATCATACTCTGTTTCTCCAACTGATTGAGCCATGATGTCATCCTGTGCTCGAGGCGATTGGACATTGACTTCAAAAGGATCAGAGTCTGCTTCGACATTGATCGAACGACGAAAAGAAAACGCGTCGTTCAGTTCTCGCTGGGCCTTGCGGATCTCCTCGAGTTGCAATTGAGACTCCATGTTGTTTTCAAGAGTTGCGGTAGCCTCAGTGGCAAAAGTCTGGAAATTCTGAATGAACTTCCCAATCTCTTTCACAAGCTTGTATAAATCAGACGGTCCCAAAACAAAATAACCTATCAAAACAATCGTGAACTGAGGGAATGGTAATTGAAAAATTGTGAGATATTGAGAGGACGAAAAATACATTTTTCAGTTCATCCACCATGGGGATCAGCCCGTCTAGCAATAAACGAGATAAACTAAGCAGGTCGTCTCATTGCTCGTGAGATTACTTACAAGCTCCGGGGTTCCGATTCCGAAAAGCCCACCATCCGATCCCATGAAGGAATAGAGTTCAGTGGATTGTCTTTTGTTTCGATCGTTGCTGCTGCGGCCATTGCAACGAGACAGAGAAGACGGTTCGGATAATTTCGATCCGGTTGTTGTTGTGAAACTTCCTGTGTTCAAATCGTTGATCTTGGACCCTGGTGAAAATGACGTCTGGACAAATGCTCCCGCGAGACTCGCTTGCTCTACCCAAAGAACAGTCGAAATGACGAGAAGGATCCACGACCCTTTTATTCTGTTCTGCATGATGTTTAATTGCTTCTCATAAATCGACAGAGTAACGACAGCGATCAGTGATGCATTCAATTCTAATGTATACAATTGAAGTTGCTGAACCTTGCGATGAACCCTCTGGATATCGACGGAAATAGAAAAGTTATATTTCGTTTTGATGGCCAAAGCGTCATCACGAAAACGTCTCGGTCAATTCACACCGATCACACCTTACTGATTATACGGCAGCACACACATCCTCAACCCTCAACAAAGAAGCCGAGTCTCTATTCACCATGTTGTACTTCGTTCATACCGAATACGTAACAAAGGTTTCTACTGTTAAAACTACGCGTGGAGCCTACGATACCCAGAACTGTGTAGGATCGTACGTGATTATAAGAAAGGCTCCATATAAAAAACAACGAACATTACGAACTGTATTTTGGCCCCCTGGATATCAATTATACCTATTATAAGTAGGAAAGACTTTTTTGGGTAAGAGCCTCCCACAATAACATGCGGTACGATTTCGAATTTCCGGGGAATTTTCGAATTTTTTCAACTCGATTCCCAGAGCTTCTAAATAGCACAGGCTTCTAGAGTGTTAAGAGAGGATACTACTACTCGAAGGAGGGCCTCTGAAAGTCATTTTTACTATCTCAAATTCACCTCACAACATGGTCCGGAACAACACGCAAAATGTGTGGGAACCAGAACCTCCGTGGAAAATGTTTCGGGCGTTGACAGTTGGAAGCACAAACGACCGTTAATTTACTTAGACAAACGCGATCTAATAATTTCGAGTCATTTATACACGGAATCGAATGATTTTAAAGGTTTCGAGCACTTATAAAAATGAGGCTATTTGATTTTTATCGATATCAGCAATATATATGAATGAGGTCTAAAATTAAATGGGAATTGCCTTTTGATTTCTAGAATGGACATCATGTACAGAAAATCGAATCTTTATTGCCTTCAGTTTATAGAAACCCACATCCACGAGTTTTTGGCGATATTCTGACGTTGCAACATGTGCGCGCGCATACCTCTATTTCTAAGTCAATGTATTCTTAGTAAGCCAACCACGCCTGGCGAGCGTTAGTTTCGAGGGAGACAGATTTCCAACGGATAACATTTCACTCCTAAGACGAGAAACAACGTAGCAGTCGCTGCAATAAAGCTCAACATTTTACTATATAACATATTCCTTTTTTTGATATAATGCTAGAGGGTTGATACCACCCATTCATTTGGTAACCGTGGTTTAACGTTCCCGGTCTCGGAAGTTGGTGACCTTTTAGTCCAAGGGGTCGACAAAACGTACCGCATGTTATTGTGGGAGGCTCGTAAGTTTTGGGATTTCATCGTGATGCGTTAATAGCCATCATTTTTTTCATGATTGATTTTTTCAATTTTGTGCTCAAAAAAGTGAAATTGGAACAAAATCAAAGTTTCAGGTTTCCTCTCTGCATCCACTACACCAAAGGAAAGAACGAAATTGCCATGTCTAATCTTCAGGTCCAAATACACCGGCCTGCAAAAAGGAAGATTGATACAGATGGAAACGACTCTGTGGATAGGGTGCACAGCATCGACGGTGACTGCAGCAAAGATTATGAATTTGTTTTGGTAGTTCCTCAAAAACTGACGAAGCATGCTCAAAATGTGATTTATTCGAGACAGGTCACCCCTCTACGCTATCATTTAGAAGGAAGATTTGGTAGCAGGACTCACAGGATCGATGAATCACATATGGGCTTGCCTTTGACATCGTGTGTCTCTCTTGATGAATCGAAAGCGCTATTGGAGAAAGCGGCAACCATATACGAGGATCTAAGTGCTCTGATCAATACTGAGGGGGTAACTTTTCATTACAAGACTTATTTTGAACCAGCTCCTCACAAAGCACGACAGCCGCCATATGTGGATGCAAGGATTCATCCAGAGCGAGAACCAGAAGGGAGAGGTGACAACGCGTTCTGGGTGGATTATATGAGATCACTGAAGTCAAAGTCAGGTTTTGAGGCAGCTGAAACATTTAATCCTGATATTGAGACGGCAGCTGCAGTTCACCACATCAATCATTTCTCGTTACGGAAAGAACGTGATCAGTTCACATACGCTGAACTTTTTGCAGGTAAGACACTTCCTGACGTCTTGGCGACGCATAAATATCCCTTCAATCGAAAACAAAGTCATTGACGATACTTGCTTCCCTCGATTTTCCGCAGGAATGGGTGGCTTTGGGGTTGCTCTAGATGCTCTAGGCGGGAGGTGTATATTTACGAGTGAGTTAGAAGGTAAGTATTTTCGTAATACGGTTGCTTTGAAAAAATTGTGGTCACGATCTACAATTCGTACAGCAATGCCATTCTCATTCGAAAAATGTCGACTCTCATAATTGATTTTCATATCATGAGCAGATCACTTGCGGGAGCTGTATCATCATAATTTTGTCACTCTTCCAAACGCTTTTGGGAAGCGAGCTGGTGATGAAAGTAAAATAGAAGACAGTGACATCCCAATCCATGGTGACATTTATCAAGTGCCGGATACCTCGTTTCCTGTTGATTCGCCCGCTCTTGATTTATTGGTAGGAGGTTTTCCATGCCAACCATTCTCGGCGCTTGGACAACAGCCTGGTTTGAGTTGTCCTAAAGGGAACCTTTTCTTGGAAATTGTCCGTCTTCTTCGAGTGTCCAAACCAAAAGCATTCCTACTAGAAAACGTACCAGGACTTGTCGGAATGGACGAAACTTTCAAAACAATTGTATCTGCTTTAGAAGATGAGGGCTACGATGTCACTCACGAAGTGTGTTCAGCAAGGGGGCTGACAGTTACGGGGCGGAAGAGGTTGTTTCTGGTTGGCCTTCGGCGGGAAGAAACAGAAGGTGATAACGAAGGACGCCGACAGCCACCGAAGTTTGAGTTTCCATTTGTCCCTGACTTGGGTCTAATGTTTCGAGATGTCTTGGATTACGATAATTTATCATCAGAAGAGCTTGAAATTTTGCGATTAAGCGATACTACCTTTGATCAACTCTCGAATAACAAGAGGTGGAGGCCAAGTCGACTTGCTTGGCCTAACACGAAAGGCGACACCCTCACCAGCCACTACGGCAACTCTGTTGGCCGAGGCGAATCGCAACTTGTTCCATGCAAAGCACCTCACTCGCCTCGGCGTTTCTCAGTTCGCGAAATGGCAAGAATGATGGGCTTTCCTAATAGCTATGAATTTTTACCACCAAAACCCCGACAAAGTGCGATGGCTTATCGTAAGGAGGTAAGTGCTTCTGCCCAACAGTTTTTAATTCATTCCATTCTGCTCTGACATTTTGTGTCTCCAAGCAATATCGAGCGATCGGTAATGCTGTTTGTCCTCCCTTGATAGCAGCACTGGCTGGAGCAGTTTTAGATCATTGTTCAAACTTAGGTGAGAAAAATGATGACTGGCTTGACCGAGGTCGAGAAGTAGCGGTTCAGTTGGCAGTGGCAGCAACTCGATCCGAACCCGCCCCTGTGCCCCGTGGGTGCCTATTGGTAGATGAGAAACCTTGTAAATAGTTAGCTATTTCAAATATGGATAAGTCTTGATAGTTAAGAGTAATTCAACGTTCGAAAATCTCCGCTGTCGTTTGCCATTGCTATATTAGGTTTCTTTGCCGCATAGGACTCAAACCAAGCTATCAGCGTTATTTAAATATTTTCCAAAAGATAGACTTCTTCGAAATCCTTTGTTTTGATCAGGCTGCGTCGCATCCATAATTTCAGAGGACGATTTCACCGTTTGAGGTTGTGCCTCAGAAGAAAAGACGATTTCTTCCTCTGCTGGCTCATTTTTAACTGAACCCTGCAAACCCGCTCTGGAAAGATCTATCATAGATCTGATTCGCCTGTGCATAGTTTTCTTTTTTGCGACACCGCTCTCGTCAGTATCGACGAATAAAAGCTCAACGTTTCCAACATTTTGTGAACCACGAGTATTTTTTCTTCTTTCGTTTTCAGCTTCTTTTTCGTGGAAATGGACCAACTCTAAGTAGTCTCGAAGTTCATCTTCGTTTTGCTCGCCGAAGTGAGGAAGGTTTTGCCGTAGTTGGCTCCTTCCGCAAATGCGACTTATTGTCTCCGCCCACTGAAAGGCTATATCTCTTGTAATGGCGTCCGATTCCTTTGGAAGGTCTCCCTCATTTTCAGCCTCAAAATATGCTAAGTCGGAATAAAAACGAAAGTAAAGCGTACCAGAATTGGTTGATATCTTCAGACGTTCTTCCTTTGTAAAGGCCCACCGAATTATTCTAGCATATTTTTTGTTTGCTTCAGTCTCCTGATCGGTGTTTGACCAGTGCTCGACGTCTAAATCTCTGTCTTTGTCGAACGAAACAGCAGCTCTTTCTACCAGGGTCATGTCGGAAATAGGGGCATCGTCTTTCGCCACGTGCACCTCTGTAACGTCGGCAAGATCAAGATGGCCTACAACTTTTCGCCCCAAAGCAACATCGCACAACCTCAAATTTTTTCCACCCTTTGTCGCTCTTAGTGCTAAACGGCACGCTTCACAATGACTTTTTGTTTTCTCGTCCAGATCTGAATTGTAGGTATCGATTGCTTCAAAGTACTGAATCCAATTGTTGATTTGAGAATGAATTGTATTAGAGAGATAATGGCGACCGATCGAATCGAACGAAGGCAACATGACAAGGTACTTACAACAATCTCAAACTGGGTCATTACTACATCAACACCTATCCATCCTTTTAACAATGGCAAGTGTCTTCGATCGCAACGGCGCATGCTTCGAACCAGTCTAGCGAATGGGGCAACGAATGAGTATGACGCATTCTGTTCTGAGTCCATTCTTTCGTTGTCTATAACAAAATCAACCAAACCTCTCCTGGTTTCAGATCCTTCTGAGTAAATTGGTTTTACAGGCTTCCGTAAGCTTCCCGCAATCACAATTCCTTGAGCTCTTGCAGGAAGTTTTGCATACCGAGATTGAGTCAGCTTGATGTGAGATTTCATCGTTTCACACTCGCCTGTCTTCTGGATCTTCTTATTTTTAGCTAGCGATGTCTCAGATTCTGTAGGAACGGAAACCTGGGAAGATCCAATCGTGATATCCAGTCCAAGCATGGCTTGCAGTAGCTCGCCACTGAATTGACCATGCTTCTGGACTATGTCAGGGAAATCAGCGATGGCACGTTCCCACAACTCCAGCGCTGATCCAGATTTGCTTTCGTGACCGAGGTTACGGCCATGCCAGATCTGGCCACCGTGGTCCTCGTACTTGTTTTCATCTTTTGAATCGAGATTTGATTTTGAATCCTTGGTACTTTCCTCCGACTCTCTTTTGTGATCCAAACACTTGATAAAGCACCGGGCAAACTGAAATCGGAAAAGTCGGAGAAAAATTAGGGAGGTAAATGGCTCTACCACACCAAGGCCGCCATATGTTCTCGTGCCCCATCGTGGACAAGTACAATAAGAATCGTAGGTGTCGTAATCACCACCGACCTCTCCGTAATCCTCGGGTGTGCTTCCAGACGAGTTTGCCCCGCTTTGTTCTGTGCAGCATCGTTGTGCTTCAGAAAAAAGGAGAAGTGCCAATACAACACCGACGATAAGAATATCGATAATTGTAGCTAGAGTCAATCGTCGCTCTCTCGCATTTGAACCTTTCCGAATCGGGAACAAAATCAAGATGATGGAATCCACAACGATGAACAACGAAAGAAAACTGGCTTCCAACCAAAAAGTCGAGATTTTGAGCAATGGACTTCCTAATCCGTTTGATGGTTCTGCCGTCTTCAGCATTACCTCCACCCGAGAACCAACGAAGCAAAATACGATTGAAGTACCGACGACGTGACTCACATTGCGGTAAATTGAGCTCATGAAATAATACCTCACTTCACGAGTCAATACCGCACAGAAAGTCATATCCACTTCCATAGTGCGCGAAGTCTGTTTTGGATCAGTAACTATTCCAACTTCTTCTCCTTGAATTACATCGATATCGCTCAAACCACCGATCGATTTGTCTGTATTGACTGTTTCGTTGTCATCGTTGGTGAGATCTTTTCCGTTATCAACGATCATAGCGTTTGACAAATCTATTATCACCTTTGTCTCGCTGGCTTCTCCCGTGTCACATTCCGAAAGTTGAGGCACGTGAACGTGGTCTTCGATCTCGTTGAGTGTACGGAGATTAGAGCGACGCTTGGCACGAGCTTCAGTGTACTTATTCCTATCTTCGTGAAAGCGACCGAATTTCATCTTTGATTTTTGCAAGTTGTCGTCGGATCCCTCGTCGGAAGACAAAGCTCTTAGATCGCTAGAGTTGTAATTTTCGTCAGAAATGAATCCATCATTTTCGGGTGGCGATTCGCGGGTAGAATGATCTTGCCATGATTGGATAATGGCGGAAGCGGATTGAGTTTTTTTTCTGGCTTCCTTTCTTGCAGCAAGTCGATGAAGTCGATCTTTTTTCCACTTGGGCATAAAGTCCTTGTTCGCTTCTTTATCCGAATCGATTGTTTTCGATGTCGGGACTACCTCTTCCACGGCTACAATACCTTTCAAATCCGTCTTCCCTTTTTCTTCTGTTAGTGACAACTCTTTCCAACCTTGAACAGTTCGAGGATCTGAAGTTGATCTTCTTCTTATTCTAGTCTTACCAAATCTAGCAGTATCTTTATCATCAAGCGAATGGGAATTATTCGTTTGTTGTTCAGATACAGTCATATTTTGCCAAGCCTGAATGATGCCTGGTTGCGATGTCGTTTTTCTTATACGAGACCGGCGAGCGGGGTTTCGTTTAGGGATTTCTGGTGTCTCCTGAGAATTATTTGGTGCATTCACTGGCTTCCAGGCACGCATCGCAGCCACGCCATCGGATACAGATTTTTTGCGACTTGAACGTCTTTGTCGTATACGCTCTTCTCGACTTTTGAGAATCTCTCTTGATTTCTCTGGAAGACTACTTCGAAGGTCGTTTGTATCAATCTTCACGAGATCTGATACCAGAAGAGGAGCTTTCTTGTCTTCGTCATCGGACAAAACCCCATGTATAGAACCCTTCAAGATAGGTGTTGCCGCATTCAACAAAACAGCAGGATCAATGCTTTGTGTGACAGCACTAGACTTGACCACGGGATATGCATGAAGGATGGCCGAATCCGTCACCATAGCATTTTCGATAATGCTTTTTCGTCGTTGCCTTTCTGCCTCTGCCAACCGGTGCATTGCTACCGTCTCTTGTAGTTCCTTCTGGTTTGTGAGGTAGCCAAGGGATGTGCAAAGTGTGTACTCTGGCAACAAAGCCGAAATAACGTACAAAAAGATTGCGTAGCATCCAAGTGACACGACGAGATATATCTCAGCACGCAAACCGGGCTTTGCGTTTAAATAGTCCCAGTATATGATAACGATTGAAATCGAAATTGCGTATCCAAAGTTCATCAACTGTATCATTGAAATAACAAGAGGAGGTGAACCAAACCAGAACAGTTGCTTTTGGTTTTTTATCCCTTCTTCATGATCAGAAGATTCAATGACTTTTGTTTTCATCACAGTTTGGAATATTTTATGCATCTTCCATCGCAATGCCAAAGACATTACGATAAAGAAAACAACAACCACGAAGAAAAGAACAGCAATTACCACTGAAATGTATCTTGGGTCTGATGCGGTATATCCTATAATACCGAAAATAAAATACCCAAGGTTTAGGATACCGATAAGTAGGACCCAGGTGGCGACTGATACATGAACCAAACCGATCAATATGGCGAGCTCCGACCTCTTCAAGTAGTCGCTGACTTTCAAACTAAAAGAGAGATTGTTGAATTCTAAGAAGTGAAGACGGAGTTCATGAAATCGAACTTGAACTCTCAACGACTCGAGTCGCCGCCTCAAGCCAGGTTGAAACACAAATAGAATACAATTCCGGACCCACTTCCCACATCCAGTGTATTGCATGTCGATGATCTCCTGCACTCGATCGTACTCTTCTCGAATTTCGACGTAGTGATCCAATTCAAGTTGCTCTGTCTTGACCCATAATCCGTTTGACAAACGCGTCGAGACAATCGAAGTTAAGCTATACTGTAATGCGTTGAAGATGGCAGTGAGAAAAAGGGCAAAATGCACATCCGCAAACTTTGCTTTTATCTCCTTGTCGATGTACCCGTATTTACCCCATAAGAACACACCAAACTCCACGATTCCAAGAGTTGCCACTTGCAGAAGATAATAGCAATTCAATCAGTTAGAAAATTCTCAGAGATACGAAGAAACGATGTTATATCCAATAATTAAATTTACTTACGTTCACTGTAAACCATCAACAAAACTGCCGTGAAAAAAGGTCTGCCCCGTGCAGCATTGTCGATAGTATGTCGTACGAATTCAACAAAAAGAATCAAGTACAGTGTGACTATGTTCGCACGGAAACGAAGTAAGCAAAACATATACGGACTTAAATTTCATCATTTCGTGTCGATTTCAGATCGGTCAGTTTCACTTACATATCCCGTACTTCAAAATTCTATAAAAGACAGGTATAGCACTCTCCTCGTCGTAATCTTCTTTGCCATACTCAGCTCCGTCGGAGCCTAACGCACGATAAAATCCAAGTTCGTCCTCGTCCTGCTGCCATTCAAACCTTTCGTCGCCCCACATGGCAGTAAGATGCGGCTTCTCCCCGACCTATTCTCGCCACCCTTTTTACTCGATTCCCCTTTTCTATTCGCGGTATTCAGTGAGGAAGGCTATATTTTCGCTGCGAAAGAGTCTTCTTGTGTCCCTGAACTTCGAAGTATTCGGAAAGTCTCCGCGCCGAAGATGAGACGATCGTGAAAGAAGATAGTTTGTTAAATTCGGTGGAGAATGAAAAATCTGTGAATCTGCCAGAAGCGTGTCTGCTCCGTAGAGAATTCCCGCGGTACAATTTGTAGCCAATTTTTGAAAACGAGATCCGGAGCTTCCATGATTTTCTGAGAAAAATGCGATTGATTGGTGCATTTTATGATGTTGTTTTTGATGTTGTACGTACCATTCATACAAGCGCATACTACTTTACATATATATGATATGTCTGCCAGACGACTTTCTGAGTGCCCCCTCCTTTTGAATCCGATGTCGTCTGAAGTCTAAAAAATTGTTTTCTTGTCGGAAATCTCGTTGTTTCTCTAATCTAAAAGTATTGCATATCACAATGATCATGGCGCTTAACTAACGGAGTCAATGCTATAGATTATTCTTCCTGGATGATCCAAATCTTCCTTCAACGTTGTAGGGATCTATCATGGCGTGTGCATGCCTTATCGCGCATTCGCTAAATAAGGATTTATCTAGCTGCTCGGAAGTATCATGAACACCAGAGACTGTATGTCTGCCGTAACCACCCTCCAGGACTGACACGACACGACCTTGGCAGCAAATGTCAGCAATCTCAAGAATTTTACTTGTTGTCCATGCATAATCTTCGGGTTCTAAATCAATCCCCATCTTCTCTTTACCCCCAATCTCATGTTTTGCATTCCCCACGTCGCCTTTGCAAGCGTCAAATCCCGCACTGATCAAAATGAGATCAGGGTTGAAAGCTCTTAGAGAAGGCAACAACCTATTCTGAATAGCTCTCCGATACGCTTGACGCCCCCCTCCGCCTCGCGAAGAACTCGGTGTAGGAGATGACGACCTAGAAAGTCTGGATTCTACCTCGGCATCACTCACTCTAGGAGTTCCAGTCTCCGAAGAGCTTCCGTCATCACTTTGATTTGCGCGATTACGAGTTCGGTGTCTAGTATTGTGGGTGCCCCCGATCGGGACTTGATTTCCTTCTTTCCACAAAGGAACAATAGGTACGTTAATGATATTCAGAGGAAGATCATCTTCATCGCCTGTCCCAGGGTAAAATTTGTATTGAAATGACTTCGTTTCCCGTTTTCCTTTTCTGTCGTTATCGTACAAATGAATCGAGAAAAAGAACAGTTTTCCAGGGTCATGACACTTCCTTACAATTTCTTCAGTTCCATTTCCGTGATGGGCATCAAAATCCACGATAGCACAGCGTTCGCACATCAACCTTTCATTCGAAATAGCATGCATTGCACCAGCAGCAACGCTGTTGAAGATACAAAAACCACATGATTCTCCGCCGTCCAACAAACCATTTATTCCGGCATGATGGCCAGGTGGGCGAACGACACAAAATGCGTTTCGGTGCCGTCCAACAAGCACGCTGAGACAAAAAATGAGTGAGTTACAAGGAGACCTAGAAGTCTATTCATTGGAATCATTTCATGCGTTCTTACCAATCAACAGCATGCTGAACTGCTCCAGCAGCCCTACGAGCTGCGCGGAGTGAGCCTGCGCTAAAAGAAGTGTCAGAATGTTCACCAAGCTTTACACTGTTTGAATCTATGATTTTTGTCATGGATCGTTGCACCTTCGAAAGCAAAAAATAAACAAAATTATAAGAACCACCACAAGTTTATTCTCTCAGAACACTATCAGAGTCGCATCAAGAATACTCACCATCGGAGTGAAAGGAACGACTGGAGGAGCGCTAGAGTTGCTGTCCTTGTTATTCCCATCATTGGCATTCTGCTCTTTTTGTTGGCGTTCCAGGTCTTTACTTAACTCATTGACAAAATTTAAATATTCTGTACTGTGAACGCGGCTTAACAGATCAAGTTTCGCACGTTCAAATTCTTGTGAAACTTGAATCTCTCTTGGATATATCGAAGGAGTACCGGAATCAGAACGAATCTCTTGTATTCGTTCCATAATGCTCTTTATACGAGTCGGATTTTCCCAATCTCCTTCTGCTTTTGGAATATGTTCAAGGCATTCAGGGTGGTACAGAACAAGCGTTCTAGACTGTGCAGAACAATTGAATAAATTAGCTCTTGCTTCCTTCCGCTCTATGGCAGCATCTCGCAGCTTCTGTCTTTGGTCTTTTCTTAACTTCTTTCTCTTTTCGTCTAAGGCTTTGATCGACATTACAGGATCAGGTTCGTCAAAAAAGCCATCCGCAGCAACGTCAATCGGTCTTTTGAATTGAGTATTCCAAACCGAAGGTCGAGCACCATTTTCGATTAAAATTGATGCAACTGGGATGCCTACTCGTCCAGCTCGGAGGGCCCAGTGCAAGGGTGTCTCTCCACGCTCATTTTTGGCATCTATGCGGGATTTCAACGAAAACAAAAGCGACATGAGTTAATTTTAAAAAACAAGATGGCCACCATGATGTCTTTGAACATTCTCATCATACCTTTCGGGTTATTCTTCACAAGCAAAAGTTGTGCTGTGGCTTTATCCCCAGCTCGTGCTGCCCAATGAAGGGGCGTGTTACCCTCTGGATCCCGGATGGAAGCATCAGCACCTGAGGCGATGAGCATGCGAACTATTTCAGAGGTCAAAGAAGAATTCTTTAGGTCCTTCATGCAAAGTGCACAAGCTGAGTGGATTGCACAATAGCCTTTATCATCTCGACGGTCGCAGTAGTCAGGTCGCGACAAGAGTTGGCTCTGAACGGCTGGTATGTCCATATCACAAACTGCTTTGTGAAGCAAACTTCTTCCAAACGCAGAACCAGGACCGCAGATTGGATGGATTGAAGAGCTTGAAGACATATCACGTGTGCTAATCGACGGAACATTTGGAAGTCCTCCGACAGATGCATCCTTCGTGGGTCCCTTTAGCTTTTCCTCACTAGAAAACCAGAAATACCATCATTATTTCGTTAGAGAATCTTTCCTGTCGTTTAATGTCTCGAAAGTTAATGTCTGTGCAAACAACAACCCAATAGTCTTACCTAACCAAAGCTTGAAGTTGACCCTCCCAAGGAGTGACAGGAGAATTTTGCCCATGCTTTCTTCCACCAACCTGTTCGCGAGAGACTCCCAGTGATTCTGGATTTACAATCTGCAAAGAAAGTCCCATTGTATTCCTCGGAACACCTGCCGATAATTGACTGCCCGCGATAGCTATCGTGCCCTGGGGTTTGAGTGCCGTTGACGGCTTGAAAAGTGCGTCAGCTTGAGCAGGTCCATTGCTTTCTTCGGGAGGTGGTGTCGCTGTGCCATCCTCGATATTGCCTAAATGGTTGTGAACACTATGGGACACCGAAGCTGCATTTCTTCTGATGCCATCTTTCAGCTGTGACTGCGAAGGTGGTAATAATGATTCCGAAGCAGCAACCCCAGCTAACATGCGTGCTGCTGCAATCTCGGCAAGTTTTCGTTTCCCACAAGCTGCTGGTGATGGTTCTGGAAACTTGCCTTGTTTTAGTGCGGAGTCGTGAGCTGGTGCCACAATCTTCATGCTAGGGAAAGAACTTGTTCCTATTGCCGAGGGTTTGCCACGCAAAAACGTGTTCCCTCCCATCATCGCGTCGTTAACAGTAGCGGATGATATCGACGTTGGCCTAGTTTCTGATACTGAGCTATTGGCAAAGGTGCTGGAGAATCCATGTGTCGGTTGATATATACCATGATCGTGTGCCGACATTCCTGCCATAACCTTGTGCCCATTCCCGGCTGCAGTCTGAAATCCGTGGTTTTGGGAAGAGACCTCCAATGGTCGACCCAGAGGAAGAGAATGCTGCCCTGACAAGGTTGTAATTACTTGAGCGGCAGATGCGACACTAGCGGTTCTGGATATTTTGTTTGACGTTGATATAGCCGTTCGTTTCTTTTTTAGGGCCGATCCACTTCTCCGGGCTTCTGACGCAGTTCCCATGTCTACTTGAGTAACATCGTCTTTGCCCTCATTTGCTTTTGCTAATTTCTGGAAGTATTTTTGGGCATGGGTCCGGGTTTGGACAACTGTTCTCGTCTTCACCTTTGCGGCAACCTTTTTCCATTCCTTCCCGTACAGCTTTAAGCCCTTTAGAAATGCTTCGTGCTCCTCTTTCGTCCATCTCCCAGTTTGTTCTTGACCCGTTTCTACGAGTCTCCCTGGTGTATTGGGATCAAGTTTTCCACCAACAAAGGTAGCCGCCTCGTCGCCACTACCACCTCGAGGAAAGCTTGAAGACGTTCGCAACGATGAAATAGGGGCAGCGATGCTTCTATTTGTGTTGCCCACACTATTTGATGGCATGTAACCGTCGTCACGGTAAGGCATCGCTACGCCCTGTCCTCGCTCACCACCTTCTCCATTAGTAAGATCCAGAAAATGAGTGTGCTGTGGTCTTTGTGCAGATGAGTTGTTCGCTTCGTAATAATTACTTGGTTCCATTTTGCTCACTATCTCGATGGTCGAGAAATCGAAAATGTTTTAATATCCTACAGTGCATAAATGGGTACTCCATACGATCCCCCTATTCTATTTATTCAAAGAAGTTTCAAATTTGAAACTATGGAGCTGATGTGCCTGTGGTAAATTGGAAAAGAATGAGGACACAACTGATGTGGTTAATCAAGGGGTTTGGCGAATGAAGAGATCGAGCTACACTGCAATATTCATAATCCTAGCACGAGAGAAATCGAATGTCCACCACAGCAGTTGTAAAACACACCAGAAGAATTATGCAGCATAGTCCAGCCTCGTTGAGCAAAACAAAGAGAAGTTTCATCCGAAACGAGACCAAGAACAACACAAATTCTTTTTTGGTGTCTGCCCACGATCGAACAAGATACTACTAGATTTACGTAGAAATCTACGTCCAAAGAAAAGACATCAACGACTCGACCGTCGGCAGGCGTGATACCAACAGAACATTTGTCATTTCAAGCAGAACTCAACAAACTTCGTTTCGTTTCTACCCTACCTTATGCAACGATGTTTTGTCCAATGCTGGAGATTGCTGGATCGCATGTAACTGCTGACAGATTTGGCGTTACTTTCAGGAAAAACGAAGAAGAAGAATTAGCAGCGAAATGCTGAATTATTTTATTTCTGTTCTCATCCCTGTTTGGGAGATGATATGGTATGCAAGAAGTATCGTAGGTAGCAAACGAAACAAAGAAATCGAGCATGTCTTTTTTCTGGCGCCGAGATGACATTTCAGGGCAAAGTGTCGCGCGTGCCCTCCTCGGAAGGTTCGTAATTTCTACTGGATCGTCGTAGGCGTTCATGACTACCATTGCCCCTAAAAAGAAGTTTTGATTCAAGAGATGATTCGATGCCCAAAATTTGAAATTATAATTCATAATCACTAAAATAATATTTTCTTGCCAATACAATTTCTCGCGACCTCCATTTAAGTTGTTGGCGAAGGTGCTGAAGAGGGCATCGACGAAGGAGACACAGAAGGTTCCGAAGAAGGTGCTGAAGAGGGTGTCAAGGAAGGTACTGAAGATGGTTCAGACGATGGCAGAGTCGATGGCAGAGTCGAGGGCATCGACGAAGGAGACACAGAAGGTTCCGAAGAAGGTGCTGAAGAGGGTGTCAAGGAAGGTACTGAAGATGGTTCAGACGATGGCAGAGTCGATGGCAGAGTAGACGTCGAAGGTGCTGACGATGGTTCAGACGATGGCAGAGTCGATGGCAGAGTCGATGGCATCGACGAAGGAGACGTCGAAGGTGCTGAAGAGTACGTCGACGAAGCCGAAGTCGCGGAAGAAGGCATCGAAGAAGGCATCGAAGATGGGGATTCTACTACGGGATTTTTCTTTTTTCCGATCTTCCCGACTTTCTCTTGCTTCCCGGTCTTCCCGACTTTCCTTTGCTTCCCGATCTTCCCGACTTTCGCTACCTCCCCGCTCTCCCCGACTTTGTCTACCGTCCCGACTTTCTCTACCTTCGCGACTTTCTCGGACTTATTGTCCTTCTCTACCTTCCCGGTTTTCTTGGCCTTGAGAGATCGAGGAAACTTTTAAAATATTCGGCACATAGATAAATGAGAGCCAAAAGACGTGGACGAGTGGAGAAACAACACAACCATGCAGAATGAATTGACTTACCGCCTTTGCACCAACCATTTGAGTTGTTGCAAGTGCAAGAACAACAAGAGCGAACGTTTTGGTTGAGAAATACATTTTAGTTGAGGAGTATTTGAATTGATGGGGATACAAGATTATGAGCTTTGTTGTCTGGAAGAGTGAGGATCCACTTTCTTTCGTTGATATCGTGGTATTGCGTGCAATCGCCCTTGAGGACAAGGTTCAATATTATGAGTTTTGTGGCTCGCAAGTGTGAGAATCTCTAGTCTTGTTGTCTCGTACAAGTGAGCGAAATTGGCGAGCCAAAAATGAAGATTGATTCGCTCCAAGTAGAAACAACTATTCATGGGAGACATTGCCAAGACGTGAAGCCAAAATCTTATCATGTCATGAAACGGAGTGGTATCTCTCTGGTAGAGCAGAGGGCCGATGCATTGATTCGTGGTTGGCGTGATGGGCTATATTTTGTCCTCTCAGAAATGCAGTCACACACTCTATGATGGCGAGTTTTACAAATCTCATCTCTCTAGTAGTAGTCTATGAAATTCATAAATAATAATAGTGAACAATATTATCTCTCTCTGGTAGAGCAGAGGGCCGATGCATTGATTCGTGGTTGGCGTGATGGGCTATATTTTGTCCTCTCAGAAATGCAGTCACACACTCTATGATGGCGAGTTTTACAAATCTCATCTCTCTAGTAGTAGTCTATGAAATTCATAAATAATAATAGTGAACAATATAGCTGAGGAGAACTTCGGACTGGAATGGTTTTTGTAGCCGAGGGCAGTTTGTTGATAATGGATTGATTCTCGGTTCGCTTTGGCGTGATAGCTCTATAAATCTTCTGCTTGAATGAAATTCATACTTATTCAAACAAATAATTATTGAACAGCGACTACTAAGATGTTTTGACATTTGACACGCTGTCAAGTTTTTTTTTTGGTACGATTAACATTTCCCGAATATGCCGACTTCGAAACTTCATAATATTAGTCGAAAGACACTTGTAGGTCTCTATTGTCTACTTCTAACTTGTCGGAGGCCGACGTTGGGTGTTCTAGTTGCTTTTTATCCCATTTGGATAATGCCGTAGACAAACGTGACTGGCGATCCGGGACTGATTCCCTAGAGGAATTAGCATCTCCACTGTCGCTACTCGCTTCAAAAACAGCTCTCCACTGTCGCTACTCGCGTCCAAGATGCAAACAAAAGTAGTCGATGTCCACTGAACCGCCCCCGCCCATCAGACGTTCGACTCGGCAACAAAACAACGATAGCAGACTGATGTCAAATTTTGCAAAAATTTAGACCGAAATTTGACAACAATATAGCCGCAGCGTTAACAATCATCCTACTTATCCAAGTCAACAAAAAGCTCGGATCTGCTCTGTCACTCTTTGAACTTTGTAACGCTCAAGTTTCAGCTAAAAAGTTTGAAAATTGAGGAAGTTATAGGTGTCTAAGGTTAATCGTTCAGCGCGCGCGTGTCAAATTTGACAATTTGTCAAAACATCTTGGTTCGACAAAAAGTGAAAAAATTAACCGGATTGATTCTCTTGAAAAAGAGAAACAAGGCGAATGCATCCTTCTTCCTGGTTCTTTGAAAATTTTCTTGCGGGCTAGTATCTTCTTGATGGACATCCGTACAACGCACAGTCGAGCCTTCACAATTTTTCTCCGATAGTCCTACTATCCTACGTACTACTAGTATGACGAGTATGATGATATGGCATCGTGCGTCGTTACTACTAGAAAATACGCTGATACCATACTCCTAAACGAAACACAGCAACTTCTTCTTATCCTTATGTTGCCTTGTTTGTTGATCTTCTTGGCGTTGGGTTCTGGCTGGTAATGTACTTATTGATAAATTATAGTTGATCTGTGTTTCTTTGTTGTAGGACCACTAGTAATATTACTCTAGAGAGGAAAATTCTTGAATCCCTGGTTTTTTAGATTTGTCATTCACTCAACGAATGTCGTGAAGTGTCTTTTCTCGCGCGGAAGAATTCCTACATAATGACCCTTTTGATTTGAAACAGGTCGACCTCACATACGCGCAGCGCCTCGTAAAGTATTCCCAACTTCGCACTGGGTTCTGTACGTACCGCGTTCTGCGTTCCTTCGGGCTCGCTTGGTGGTTCACTCGCTTGTACGGCAACAGTTTGCCAGTTGTTTTTGATATCACTCAGATCGTCTCGATAACAAACTGTAGGACGCACCTGATATTGGTGGCTAAAGCTGAACAGTCTTTATTGTTGCAAATAAACGCTTCAGTCCTCTTCCTTCATCGGAAACAGACTGCTCTGATATACGTCCGAGGCGCAATAGCCGATTTTAAGTTTTGTTGTGGCACTCAAGTCATTTCTAAGTATCTTCGACAATCATGTCTTTGTCTCTTTCGCCCGCTGGGATTTCACCAGCTGCATCTTTAGCGCTTGCGCGAAGCATCCCTCAAGGAGTGGACGAATTGACTAATATGGGTCCCTTCGATCTCTTTCAAACTCAAATGGAAACTGGGAATTCCGAGGCGAAGATCGATGCAATGAAACGCCTTCCGGTTGTTGCATTTGCCATGGGAAGCAGCCTAGTTTCCAATGATCTTCTACCTTATTTACAACAAATCGCCCTCCAACAACCTCCGATGGACGACGAGCTTCTATTGCTAATGGCGAAGCAGATCCAGACGTTCGTACCGGCATTGTTAAGTAAAGCTTCCCAGATCCTTGAGTTACTTCCCATCGTCGAAAGACTTGCCGCTGTGGAAGAGACGGTGGTTCGAGATGAAGCTGTTGTGTTGATGAATCACCTCTGCTTTAACCTGAAGAAAACCGCGCCTTTGGAAGCATCTGTAGTAACTACCCTGGTAAGCATGGCCAAGAGATTGGTCGGGGCGGATTGGTTCACAGCAAAAGTTTCCGCAGCAGGAATGTTGCCCGAACTTCACACCTTGACAAAGTACTCGGAGTTGGCGTATCTATTTAAAGAGCTCTGCATGGACGAAACCCCAATGGTGCGACGAGCCGCTTCCCTTCATTTGGGCCAGTTCTTGGAAACTCTTGGAAGCAAGGACAAGGCGAACGACTTGATCCCAGTCCTGCAACAGCTTTGCAAGGATGACCAAGACAGCGTGAGGATGTTGGCTGTTGCCAGTATTGCAAATGTTGGTCCTTTTTATGGAAAGACACCAGAATGGACCAAAGAACTTTTCCTTCCTTTGTTGAAAGAAGGCAGTACGGACACAAGCTGGTAAGTGGAGTCGCATATCAAAATGTTTCCGGGATGAAGACTATCTATATTGTCAGTTTGATTTTCCAACAGCGTGAACTGAATTATCTAATTTTTCTCTTTTCCCTTATAAAAGGCGAGTTCGTCACAATTTAGCGAAGCATTTCAGTGATGTAGCAATTAATCTTGGGTTTCAGGGGAACTCAAGATATGCCAATGACCAGGCTTTGGTGACCGCGTGCTTTGTAAGCTTGCTTTCAGACGCTGAAGCCGAAGTCAGAGCAGCAGCAGTTGGTCACTTTGCACGCATGGTACACTGGGGAGGTAGTGCTTTATTCTCTTCGTACTTGATGCCCCTCCTACCGAGCCTTGCGGATGATGTTGTCATGGAGGTTAGAAGCAAGACGGCACTTGCGATCATGGATAGCTCTGAAGGGGGAACACTCGACGACTCTCTGATTGTGCAAACGTTCGGTCCTCTCCTTGAAAGCTTTTTGCAAGACGAATTCCAAGAAGTACAATTGCAAGTATTGGGCAACCTTCATAAATTATCTCATTTGTTGAATGGAATGAATGGCGTTGTGAGCAGTATTTTGAACATGTCTAAGGCTACAAACTGGAGAGTCCGCGAGGGGGTCGCAAAGCTGTTGCCTCACTTAGCCGAGGCACGTGGGCTTGATTTTTTTGCCAACGTCTTACTGGAACCAGCATGGCTTGTTTTGTTGTTGGATCCTGTCGCTTCAGTCCGAGCCGCATGTGTGTCGGGTATGCCGGTCCTAGTCAATGCCGCGGGACAAGATTGGATGGTTCAGCACATCTTGCCACAGCACATAAGAATTTACAATCATGCAGCATCTGGAAGCTATTTGATTCGAATAACCATTCTACAAGCGCATGCAGCAACAGCTTCTGCTTGTGAATCTGGGAACGCTGCAGCTGGAGGAGGTACTCTATGGAATGACACAGTGTTGCAAATGCTGAGAGGACTAGTCGACAGAGTTGCAAATGTTAGAATGGTAGCTGCTCAAGGCTTAGCTAAGGTCGTAACTGCAGAAGATCCTGCTCAGGTTGCTGTGGTTCAAGCACAGATTCTGCCTGCGCTAGAGAATCGCATGGCTGAAGAAGAAGATGTAGACTGTCGTCAGGCGTGCTCGGATGCATTGGCAGCCATTCCAAAGAAGTAATTTTGTTCGCAGTTGTTAAAAAATTATTTTGTTATTTTATGTCATTGGAAACTATCACGTAGAAGATGATTTGTTCTGCTAGTAACAGTAGCAGCCAGACCGACTATTAGGAGGACTATAGTACGAAGTAGTACATCACCAGCAGCACAAGGCAACAAAGCATTTGGACCTAATTCTACTTCTTCTTCCTATACCTAGTGGAGTACGATGTCCTCGTCTCACCAAAATTTCACCCGGCTCCTTTTATCCTCCAACACAGGCAGTAAAGAGCTGTTCACGTGCAACCGAGTCGAGATAAACATAGTATGGCCTAATGGAACCAAGCTTGCCTTGTTAGAGGGCGGAACCGAAGCATCAAAAGTGTTTTCTTGTTTTTGCGCGTTCGTTCTGATGATTTTTGACTGCTAGGACTAACTATGAATCGACTAGTGCGACCAGAGATTGGAGGTATGTACGTACACAATCGTTGCCGTCAACATTCTCGTTTCCTGACAGTTTCATTCCAGTCATGGATAATAATTTCATTCACTAATCAACTCCACGTGGATTTTTTACACGGATTAAGAATCGGATGAGTGAGATGACGTCGACCCCAGTTTACCTCGTTGATATGTGATTCACTCATGTCAAGATTGGCAAGCTTGGAAGACCTTCTTCACCTTCGTCGCCGTCTTCAATGAGAAAGGAGGGACACCCGGCAGCAGATCAGGAAATTGGTTAATCTGTTCGTTTCACATTCAATCTAAGTGAAAATCCTTTGTATGACATGGTCGTCATACGAGACTGTAAAAAAGTGGCAAACCGACAACTGACAATGTCATAATAGTATTTCATGTGAACACAACCAAGTTCAACAGACGCTAAAATATCATCTACTTTTGTTTTTTCAAGAAATAGAAATTCAGTGAGAAATACATATCGAGCGAAGTCGTGACGAGGGGTGTTGGAAAGGATGATGATTGCTAAAACCAGATCGTCTCGGTTTTTCATGGTGGTATTGCACCTTGTGTGCGTTTCTACCAATTTGCGCTCGAAAGAAGTGACGGAAAACAAATCATTTATGTTTTGGCGAGCGACAGAAGCAACAGTCCAAGTCCAAACCGTGCACTCAGTGGCATCGATGATAGAGAAATTCAACGAAAATGCGGCAATCTACGATATAAATCAATTGGAGCCATATTGGCTGCAAGACGCCCTTGACCAACAGTGCTTGGGGCCCATGGGCCATTTCTCTGAATGCGGGGATGCTAATCTGTGGCGAATGATTCCGAAATCAAAGCGGCATGCACGCCGAAGGCAGTGGATTCGATGGGCTCTAGAAGCTGATGACGACGAACAAGAGGAAATTCAAGGATATTATGCTTTGCAAGTTTTTGATCAAGATATCTCTGAGTTCTACAATATGTTGACCGAGAAAATGTATGAGGGCAACGCCATTGGAGCTTCTATTGACAGCAGTGAAGATTTCATAAACAAGGAATGCATGACGCGACGACGAAAAGACAACAAGCTTGTTGTAGTCTCTTGTTCAGAAGATCGAGCATGGTATTGGAGACTAAACGAATACGGTGTATTATATTTCGACAAGCCTACGAGGGGTTTTGGAAGTGGCAGTCGAAGGACATCATCTGGGAACAAAAAGCGCCTGCTTAACAAACGACAGAATCTCGATTCGTGTATGTGGAGGATGGATTCATCAACAGCCTTCTTATCCCCTTGCGATGGGAACCGCCCCTCATTTAGAGTTCAAAATAGGACGTCGTCGTCTTCTCTAGACTGGAATAGTGAAGGGAGAGTGGCACAAGTGCAGTTTGTACGCCATAATTTCCAAAGAAACGTACATATTGATCGCTCATCTCCAACAGGATCCAGTAAAAACTCATCAAATGTAAAGCAACAAGCTGGGTTAAGAAAGCAGACGGACAGAGAGAGTGAAATAGTTTCAGAAACCTCAAGAAATTCGCTATCGTCGACACGGAATATAAATTTACCTTCTCGGATAGATATCGCTCACAGCCATGCATCGGTACCCACGGGACGCTCCGAGGCGCGATATTCAACTGCTCAAGTGACCCCCTTTTTGCAACATCGTACGCCAGAAAAAGTTACAGAACAAATCCCCCGATTTCTAGGGAATACAAACCCGATACTAATTGCAACAGGTCCAAAATTAACGGTAGCAGCGGCAGCAAAAGGATCAACAATGACAACGAAGGAAAATTCTGGGATGAGTTCTATCAGCAGCAGCAAAAATTCCATGAGAAAAATGTCTACGAGGACAATAGGAAATGAAAATAGTCCACTTCAATCAATGATACACAGTAATGACAACCTCTCACCCTCATTATCAGCGAAACCAATTGTCAGAAAGATACAGACCAACCCTTACATTGCAGCATCAAAAGATGAACGATGGGTGGACCCTCAGACTGGTTTAGTATACCGGACAGATTTATGTCAGTATCTTGGACATGAAAGGAAAGATGCTGGACGTCACACTCTTACAGGGGTCGGGCAATATACAAAAACTATGTTGAACATCAAGGTGAGTAAGAAAGAAAAATACTTTCAAACGTACGAAATATGTACGATGTGTTGAATGTGCCATGTTCGTAGTCTAATATCAGCTCGTTCGCCTTCCGATTTTGATCAAATGCTCCGATCCATGAAACTAGGTCTACGGAGTCGGCCTTTATGTCTCGAAGCGCGATATTCTAGCAGATCCTAGTTTTGAACCTTATGCTAGTTTATCGTCAGAAGGACTTCGACAGAGGGAAGATTTTTTTCGTGTTCTTCGTTCTATGAAAGGTTTCACATCTACTAATGAGCCTGCCGGTAGCTTTGATAGAACCATTTTCTTGAAAATCAATATGCAGCTTTCAACCGCGACAATGCGATCCAGTCTAGATGCAGATTGGAAGATGCTAACACCCGAGTCAAAAAGCCTATTGATTAACTCTAGCATGAAACCGAGACCAGCGGACCCGATTTTTTTGGAAATTGCCAAGTCACCAGATAATCCGAATCGGTGCACATGCGCTCAGATTGCACCCGAGGAATACAATGCAGATCCATCATGTTGCGCTCGAGGTACCGAGCTTGTATTTACATGGAGAAAGAATGGAGATTTAGAGGTGAGCCAAAAAGAAAACGACGCTCTGGAGTTTCGAATTCTGATACATTCGCTTTCTCACCTACGATGTTTTGATTTACTAGGTCCGACTAAACGGGGTTTTTATGGACTCCTTTCCTCGACCAGATATCGCGGAGGGCATATTCTTTGAATATTTGCGACAGGATGATCCCATGTCCTACGATTTTTTAGATCGTGTGGTTGATGGTTTTCCATCACTGTTAGCTCCACTTTCGCAAGTGAAAGGTGTGGCTACTCCTATCACTATACAGCAGACGCATATTCCAAGTCACGGTGGTCATGGTGGTAATCCTCTATTTCGGATGATTGGAGGTTTCGGCGGAGTAATTTCATCTCAAGCAGCTACACTAGCTGACTTCGTACAAAGTGGAACCCAGGAATTCGCTGGAAGTGCGATGGATAAAGCTCGTTCTGTAGGAAGTACAGCTAGAAATATCGGGGAAGAGGTCGAAAGGCGACGCGATCTCATCGGTAAACATGTATCAGCATTTACGAATCAAGCGTTGTCATCGCTGGTTCCTTCGAATCAGAAGTCTTTGTCGATTCAGTTTCCAGGTTGGATTTCAGATAATGAGTTAGAAAGCTTGCCCAACGACATGTTCGTACAAAACTCAATGACATCATCGAGCCATGAAAACAGTTACACAAGAACAATATCACGGATAATTGGTCTTGAGGATGATTCGATGTCAGCGTCGAATATTTCTCAAAAGTTGTTCTTCGGAATGGTGCATTTGTACCTTCTGTTGCTGTTGATCGCAAGTTTTCCGGCACAATGGACAACTCGAACAAAATTAGTTGTATCCCGAAAGGAGGAGCCAACGTCTCCTAATGCTGGAATTCCTACTGACTCCGAAAATTCTGATAGTGATGAGTCCGGTGATTCCTCCGTCGAAATTTTCGATTCGGATTCCTTTTTGAAAGAAAAAGAAAATCAGCTCAAAAAGAGCCTAGGCTACGTACTATAATAATTATTAACAAACTGCTATGCGAAACTATTCGTCCTCTCTTGTTTGTTACCATAATATACATTCCTAGTCTTAGTGCTAAACTTGTAGTCCTGATGCTGTAAAAGTACTCGTTACGCCCCGAAAGTAAAAAAGAGGTCTTCGCGTTTACTGTACATTCATACGCACGCACGATCATCAAGGTATGCCTAGTACCATCGGTCGATATCTCAACAGAAAACGTCAACCAGATCAGCGCTGCTCTACTTTGATGCGGAGTACAATAGTTGCGCGACCACCAACTTTCATCCGCTTCGAGCTGAGCCGTGCGTTTCTCGCGAACTACAACGTTTATGATGAGACGTCAACGAGGCAAACGTTTTTTTGAAGAAATTAATGTCGTATTGATTTGTGCGAGCCGACCGCAAATTTTGTGATGGCAAAGAAAACCTCGGGCAGACAAACTACTTCTCCGGAGAAATCAAAAGCAATTTCTTCCCGAGTACTCTATTGACTTCTTCTTCAAGGCAGTAACGCCCATTTCCCATGAATTGAATCTTGAGCAAAACTAGAACCGAAAACTAAGACCCGGACCGATGAAGCAAAAATCGATATCATCGATTCTTCTATGGGTAGCGCTTTTGCCGGACTCGGCGGGAGGATTTGGATCATGTCCTTTACCAACGACCCATCCTTCCCAAATTGATGCGGCCTTTTCTCACAGCAACCAGCTCACGGTCGCCAGCCCGGCAGGGCCGCTCCATGCTAGTGTAAGCGATGGCGTAGATGGTTCTGTCAACCCTGCTACAAAGTTTCACAAGGACATGGAACGAGTTCTGGAATCTCGTAAAAGCGCATTTGACGACTCCTCGAATGCGTCTGGTACATCGACATTATCACCAATGGACCGACGAAACCGACCCGTCATCTTATCGGACGATATTGACGGAGCAAATCGAGTAACGTCAATGCTTCGGCACATGGTAAATATTGGCGTTGCCAATGAGGAGACGTACCAAATTGTGCTTGAAGCCCTTTGTCGACGTGGGCGATTGAGATGGATTGATGGCGATTCTTCAGTTGTGTGTGCTGCTGATGTTGTAGATGGGCTCATCGATGAGCTGTGGGAACGGCAGAATGGAGTTATATCTACAGTTACCTGCAATCTAGCTCTTAAAGCTTATGCCGCGTGTTCCACGCCACGAGGAGAACGTCGATACGCGGAAAAGGCACAATCACTTCTTTATGCCATGGAGAACGAGGGAATCAATCCTTCAGCAGAAAGTTTCAGCCATGTAGTTAACGCCTGGGCATGGCAACAAGGGAATCTTGGAGACGGAGAGTGCGCAAGGATGGCCGAAAGCAATCTCAAAAGACTTCTAGAAGATTCACCAGATGATGAAACCAAACTTCAGGGCTATGATTGGGTTTTAGAGGCCTGGTCGAAGAGTCAAGAAGATGAGGCAGCTGCACATGCAGACCGCATTCTAAATGAAATGAAGCTGATCAAGAAAACAAATAAGTCATTGGCATCAACGCTTCCGAATAGCCAGTCTTATACAAATGCAATATTAGCGTGGACAAAGTCAAACTCGACTGCAAAAGCCCACAAACTGTTGTACGAATACATCGATAATTTCGAAAATGTGAACACTTCCGCCGACGAAGGACCCCAGCTTTTCGCCTTCAGTAAGTTTCTGCTTCTCATCTTGTGGTAAATGGATGAAAGTGAATTTCCTTTTTCGTAGAACCATGGTGTAGACTCTCATAAGTTTTCTTTTCTCTCATTCTTGATATTTCAACATTCAAACACAGATAGTGTAATATCTGCCTGGGCCAGAGAAGGACGTACGGATAAGGCAGAGGAGGTGCTTTCGAAAGCAAATGAGATACGCATCAAACACAAAACTTTGTTTCCAGACATTTTTACTTACAATTCAATAATTCATGGTCACCTTAAAGACAGAAACTCGACCAGAAGTTTGGAAAACATACTGAAAATGGTTGACTACATGGAGAAAAGCAAAGATGAACAACCGCTGATATCTCCAGACTGCTTCACGTATCATTGCGTTTTAAGAGCATGGGGGAAAAGCAATGACGCGGATGCAGCAAAGTATGCAGTGCAAACGATAGAAAAAATGCACACTTTATGGGAATTAGGGGATCAATCTCTAAAGCCAGATACGGCATTCTACAACATGGCTATCAATAAAATCGCCAAGAGTAGAGGAACAGTTTACCCAGAAAAGGCACTGGACGTTCTGAATTTGATTGAGCTGTCGGAATTCTGTGATCCCGATATCATCAGCTATACCACAGTCATTGAGTGCTTCTCCAAATCAACAGATCCTGCAGCTGCAGAACGGAGTCTTGATCTTTTTTACGAAGCGTGGAAAATTTATCAAGAAAGGGAAGATTCAAAAATGATGCCTAATTTGCGAACATACACAATGGTAATCCTCTCCCTATCGAAAGCCCCAACTCTGGACAACGTTGTGAAATCTAGAGACTTGCTTTCCCAACTTGAAGATCTATACAACGAAAGCAAAGACCCAAAGCTCCGCCCAAACGCATTTCCTTACAATTATCTTTTGAATTCTGCTGCATCCTGTGTTGGAGATGCCGGTGACAAATTAAAAGCCTTTCAAATTGCGGCTAAAACATACAACGACATTCGGATCGCAGATCATATGTCTCCCGATAGCTACACGTATGCATTTTGGTTCAAGCTTTGCAACCACCTGCTTCCGGAAGGGGATCTGAGGAGGAAATCTATTACATATTCATTTGAACAGTGCAAAAAGGATGGAATGCTGAGCAAAGCCGTATTTGAGAAACTTCTGAGGGGAACACCAAATGAAATCCTATCAGATATATTGGAAATTCGACCAGGCACATCAGCTTCGACATTCAAAAAGATGAAGCTAAGCGATTTACCACCAACTTGGAGCCGGAATGTTAGATGATGCCGATAATATATTTAATTTGAATTTGAGATTATTCGCCCTGTCGATACGACCGTACCTCTCCTAACACTAGTGACTAAAATGACGATCTACATGTGATCGCTGAGGTCGAGATTCTGCCACTTTGGGTTCTCATAATGATTAATCATATAGAAACCTGGTTTGTTTAAAAGTGCTTGCTAGTAGATGTTATTGTCTTTATTAATGTACTCGTGACATTTGGCAATAAAATGTGTATTATTCTCCTTACTCAGACTTCAGTGCGGCCTTTTCCGCCTTAATGTCTATCTCGAGATAACTCTCCTCGAATTCCTCTGGGAACCATCTCATTGATGAGTTTCCGACCATAATGTCAACAGTCTTCTTGAGTCTCCAGAAGACATTTTGTTTGATGTATGGTACACCGTGACGCTGGCAAATTTCTTCCAAAATGGGTGCGGACTTTTGGTAACTCAACATAGAAAGATTGGGCCACATGTGGTGCTCGATTTGGTAGTTGAGCCATCCGTGGAAAAAGTCAATCGAATCGGTACCCATGCTGTAATCTACACTAGCCAAGACCTGACGGAGGAAGAAAGAACCAGAGAATGGTCGGCAACCCTTGCGGAAGCGATACATGTCATCACCCGCGTGGTTGGTTACAACAACTAGGAATCCGTGAGCGTTGGTCAACAATTCCGCGAAAAAGAGGTTCTTGATCGCATTCATGTACAAGGCATCCCCGTAACCGAGATGGCGACCCAGCGCAAGAAGTGGAAGTGGAGTAATGAAGAAGCGGAAGACGAGGTATGGTAACAAAACGACCGTCATCAATTCAGTAAATGAGTAGAAAAATTTGCTGTGTCCCATGATTACACATTTCAAAGTGACTTCCTCGGCGGGGTTGACGTTCGCCGGGATTTTGACACCCTTGCGTCTCATTTGCGCCAATTTGAGCTCCTTGTACGTGTTAGGTGCGTAGTAATACCACTTCCAGGTCATGGCAAGGAAAGCTACGGCGAAGTATTTGAAGACAACAGGGATGTTCAGTTCACGAATTGTCTTCGCGTTTTCCTCAACCAAATCCGGATCATGAATTTCGGAAAGATTGTAGTGATGACTGCATAATGGATGGAATCACAAAGAAGGAAACTGATTAGAAAATAAAGCTCATAGATTTCATCTGCCAAAATCACTTCGGAGGAACAAAAATGGATGGGTGCGATGAACAAAATGCTTACCGAGTGTTGTGCTCGACATTCCATGCCTCTGGCATCATCCAATCGAACCAGTCATTGAATCTACGCCAAAGCGAACCAAGACCAAACTTGAATCGAGACCATCGACCTTTGTCGGGGTGGCACTTTTCGTAACCTCCGTGGCAAACATGGTGCGCAATCATGGTCCAACGCGAGTGCGTGTACAAAGACAAGCAAATGACCGTGATCGGATTGACCCCCAATCCCATAGTCAACAATCCGAGTGCCGCAAAAGTATTGGACCACATAATCATTTTGTTGAGATGGGCAACATCGTCGGGCCCTTGTTCCTTCTCCAACTTTTTACCCAGCGCTTTGATTTCCTGGGCGAAAGCAGGGAAATCAAATTTCGCCAACCATTTGTCCTCCTCTGCGAGATCCTTCTCGTTCACTTGCGGTCCCTTCGCATGGACAGCGACATCCTTTGAATTGTCCGGTCGGCACATGTCAATATCGCTTCTCTAACTTCTTGGAAATCTATCTGCAATATTGTAATAACAACAACGGAAGAAAATTACGGTTCTCGTTTACAAGGCCCACCGGATAGGATCCTCATAACAGGGGGAAGTTCGTTGGTTAAGATGAAGAAAAAGGGTGCGTGGCAGTGAACAAGGCGAAAAAAACATTACCACTAAATTCTGACTGGCTTAGTCAGTAGTCTCAATAAATCCCTGGTCGTGACGAAAATCGGCGCAGAAAGGACCATGAAATCAAATCGTATTACAGGTTTCCACGTGAACGACTTGGTACGATCCATTTTGATTCGCGAATGATGACAAAAACGACCGAAGCTGCTAGCATCACCGGGGTGGTTACGTTGCTTCTTCAACGTGTGCGTCTCGGGATTAAAAAACGAAAAACACGTCTTTCGGCATTTTGAAAAATAATTTTTCACACACTCCTAAAATAAATTTAATGTCATTGTTGAGCTATTAATACGCGCATTATAAGGGGATTACAGGAAACGATTCAAATTTCAACATTTTTCTGAAACATGCTGCAAAGGTTGACAAGAACACCTCTGATCCCATTTGATTGATTCCCGGGAATCTGAAACCATCGCAATGCGAAGAGCAGCAACGTCATTAAGTTAGGGTTCGGGATCAGGAAAAACAGAAAGTGACCCGTCGCGGTTCAGTTTAATTCCTATTTTCTTCTGAACTAGCCTTGGGCTACTCGTTGACTGTTGCAATCAACCAGCACCACCACCGGAATTTCGGCAAAAGCAAGAAAACTTCAGCAGCTTGAACTCCCCCCGAGAGGATGGCGATTCCTAACGAAAGCCAACACCCACTACAAAGACGTTCCTCGTCTTCTTCTTAGGTTGGCTGCTGGTGTATGTGTATCATCGATTTGATGTCGCAAAAAAACTCTGTTCCTCAGTGCAATTAGTATACACCATAAATTGGGCTAGTCCTAGTACAAGTAGCTATTAACAGTAGGAATAATGGGAAACTAACAAGCTGTCCTAAAACTTCATACCAAAGAGGACCACCGAAAACTTGCCACGCTACAGAAATTTCAACTTCAGAGAAGTTTGGCGTCTGCTGTGAACACTTTACTAAGGGTAATTTAGTAAGTCATCCAAAGTGGATTGGTATTCATACCTCTTCTTCTCCATCTTTTTTAGTTTCTTTGGATCACCTTCTTTCCGAGCCTTTGCGATAGCTTTATCAGCTTTCCGTAGTTTTTTCCACAATAGTTCTATTTGCGGATCAGTGACGCTGCTGTGTCTTGAATTAGAATCTCCACTGTGCGATGATGATTTGGAACTCTTGTTTCCTCCGATCGGTGGCGATTCTTGTCTTTCTAGGAGCTCGTGTTGAGAGCGATTAGATCGAGAGGGATTTCCGTTATCGTCTTCTTTCATTTTTTGCAACGCCCGCTTATATTCTTTCTTCTTCTTCTTATACAACTCCAGCTCTTTCGCATCGCTAGAAGCTTCCATCATCCTTTTCAGCTTTTTCAGCTTTTTCTTTAAAGTCTTTCGATCGTGCGAAACACTGCTTGAGCGACTATGGTCCATTTTATGATTGACAGGAGAATCATGATCCTGCTCGTGCTCGTGATAGAATTCTTCGTGCTCTTTCATTTCAGATACTTCTATTTCTTCTTCTATTTCTTCTTCAACTTCTTCGTCAATCACTTCATACAAGTCTTCTTCTAATTGAACTTCTTCTACATCACGCGGGCTCACATCGAGAGGATCGAAAGCTTCAGGACCATCATCGTCTCTCGCCGGACTAGACGGCCTTACATTCATTACATATTGCAGGGCATCTGTGTATTGTGCGTGTTTCTTTCTCAGTTTTTTTAGTTGTGTGGCATCCAATGGCGAGGTAAGAACATTGAAATCTGCACTTTCTTCGGCTAATAGCAATTTCTCGACCTTTTTCAGTTTTTTCCGAAGGGTTTTTTCATCGTAGTTGTAAGTATTACTATCTCCAGTTGATGTCGTAAATAAGGACGTTGAATCTGTTGAAATAGTTGCCGAGCTCTCATTGTGGTTTCTCATGTGCTTCGACAGAGATTGCTTGCCGTTACCCTCAGTGACTGGTATCAATTCATCAGGTTCCGTATTAATTTCGGAAGGGGGAGGCAGTAACGCTTTTGCCGGCATGAAGTCAGACATGGAAAAATTCAACGATGATGTACACGATCCTTCCATACCTGGTTGTTCCATTAGCGTTTCTAGAGGTTCCCCAAGAAGTTCATTTGGTTCGATCTCGGCGGTTTCAAATAAAACATCCGATTCAACATACTCCATGATTTCCTCTATCTCACACACGTATTGGTCTTGTTTCTTTGAAAGCTTTTGCAGCATCTTTTCACTTTTCTCTGCCGAAAGTAATTTTGAAGTTTTCCGTAGTTTCTTCTGCAAGAGAATAGTTTCCTCTATGAGACCCCGATATTCCTCTCTTTTCTGAATCAAGTCTTCATTATCGTCTTCATCTTTCGTGCTTTCAAGCCATGCTTCCAAAAGGGCCAATCTCTCCTCCAGGAATTCAACTTCGGTAGAAGCCATCGCGCTCGACTGTCGATACAGATTTCGTCGATCTCTAGATCGAGGGTTAGTTTCTGTCGTTTGGGGTCCAGGGGTGGATTATCAATGCCGATGAAAGGTACTGTTCATAGTTCCTTGAGAAAGACCTCTTTGTGGCCTTCTTATGGCATCGAGTCGTGTCGTCAAAGTCAAAGATGTACAGTGTCGCGGTCGTCGAGAATCATATATGTCTGCTTGAGGCGAATCACAATTGAATTTTTTTGCCGCAGAATTCAACGTACGAGGCATATTGTTCCGCTTTTCCACCTGAACAACAATCACGTTTCACATGACACATGAGCACAGCTTTGAATTTTACTGCAGAAATGTCAGTCCCTGATTTCACACATAACCCGAAGAAGTACAGCACCGTCCACCGTAGTACTAAATTTTTCCATTATTTTCGATAAAGGAGAACCCGATATGTATTGAAAGTGCTGTGACTGAAGCCAAAAAGAAATATATATAGCCTTTAAATAATTTTGAGAACAATATCAAAATTGGGCGTACTGTGTCGCTCCACTATCGAAAAATAACCATACAGTACAATGGATTAGGTGGTCATTTGAGAAGACAATTGGAAACGAAATCACTATGACAAAATTAATTCTTCAAGTTTTCAATCAAAGCACAAAGACACGTATTTTATAAGACAGTACTTGTTGCACTCTCTAGCATGCCTTTACAGCGTTTCTTTTGAAAAGTAGAGTAGGCTACGTATTCGTGCAATTGAATCATTTGTTAGTATACGGGCACACACACTGCTGACGATACGTGAGAGAGCAACAGGCCAACGATGATTGGGGTTGTTTCTGTCGGGACACGCACAATGTACATCGACATTTTATTGGTAAAGCAACGTAAATGCTATTGATAATGTTTAGAGCGTGTCGTTAAAATCAGCCACTACATGGTCTTATTATAGGATCGTCGATGATATCGATTGGACGAAGAAGTTGTACGAGTGTGAGCCTTGTCATCCAATTGTTTACAACAATTACCTAACCCCAACTTTCGCCATTGATTTATAGAGAACTCTATGAGATAGGAACTCGAAAGAATCAAGCGCATTGCAGGCCTTCAGCACAGGCGAGTATTCGGTGCTGATAACGTCGCACAAAATGAGTTTTCATTGGCTCTCCTTTGGATCCATCAAATTCGTTGATCCGCTTTACACGGGAGATTTTTCATATTCATTTGGGTGAGGTCTCTAGTTTTCCTCTCGTAAATTTTGTGTTCCAAAACTCTATTGTCTTCTGCTTTCGCATGATGATGGCATTAAGAAATAGGGATGGTAGTGAAAAAAGTGAGCGTGATGCATCGTGATTCTCATGGGCCTAGAGAGGCATTAGATGCTACGTGTTCATAGAACTGTATGTTCGTACAGATGTACATTGAGCGATGCTTTTCAGAATTCCTCGGTATTCCATACCTGCTTTTTTTTGCGATGACTACTTTGCCATAATTAAATGAAAAGGCCCTACGATCACCATAGGTATTGTATTGGCAGAGTCATTTAATCTGTATTTCAGCGTACCATACAAGGACGTTCTCTCCCATTCGTCACTCGGTGAACAAAATTCATGTTGTTCGCAAAAAAGCAGCACAACAATAATTCACGACCCCTGGTGTCTTCCTTTCCATCTTTTTTTTCCATAAAACCACATCAATAACAAGAACACCAACTCAAATCTTCGAAATAAAACCTACAAACATGAAGGTATCGACACTATTGTATTCTTTTTCGACCTTGCTCCTTTCTCGAGCCGTCCTTGCTTGCCAAGTTACTCAGGATGGGGAGGACAAAACCAATGAATTCTTTGTCATCGACGACACTACTGGCGAGCAATATGTTGATTGCATGGGTCGTTATAAGTGCCGTGATGCAATCATCTCCGACTGCCCCGTCGTTAAATGTTTTGACAATGAAGCCTGTATCTCAGCCCAAATAGTCAACTTCACAAGTTCTGTTCTTTGTGATGGACTTCATGCATGCCATCGAACCGAGATTACTGCTGCTGATTCCAAGGATAGCAAAACGGTATCTTGTGTTGGATCTGGAGCATGCGATGTTACTCAGATTTCTGGAACAAACCTGGAACACGTATTTTGCGACGGGGTGAAAGCTTGTCGCAAGGTGAACGTGGTGGGAGCGAAATTAGTGAAATGCCACAACGGTCATGAAAACAGTCCAGCTTGCGATGGCTTCGCTACCCTTGAAACGAATTGCCTGTATTGTGGTAAATTCGGCTGTGAAGATCACATCAACAGGTGCAGATACAAAATAATTGGATCCGGTGCCAATGAAACTGACCGCTATCTGAAATGCCAACCAGAAACGATAATTGGAGATTGCCCCGCTGAGTTAGAGTCAGAACTTCAGCTTGAATTGAGTGGGAGGGAAGAAATCGATACAGAAGGTGGTGCAAGGAAAGTCAGACGACGACTGCGGTGATTTGATTGATTCTCGACTTATCACTCCTTGTAACACACCGTGGTATTTATCGAAGGCGTCGGGGCTTAACTACTACCGAAGAAATGAAGAACTATCTGCTCTCCGAAGCCACCTTGCTGTAAAAAACACATGCTACTAGCTATATAGTAGTCCTACGATGTACATTATCTAAGCAATCAGCTATTAAAATTAAAAATATCATTGCTATTAAGAAGTACGATTGCTGTCTCTCTAGTCCTTTTTCCTTTTACCAGGTCCTGCATTCTTGATCATGGTAGAGAAATAATATTCGACCGATGTGAGATCGGTTTTTTTCAGCTTCGTGAGTATTATGGATTGGTATGAAACGTATGATGATGATTGACGTACTGGTTCGCAGAAGCATTCGTGGAATGTTGATTCATTCGTCAAAATTATTTGACGAATGGCTGAGAAAAAACTTGGACAACCGGAGTTTTCCATGCTACTCGTAGCCGGCCTGCGCTTTTCTCAAGATTCGCTCTCGACATGGGATGACTCGTGATGTGGAGAAGGTCTTCAACAAAGCGTCCATCGGCATCGCAAACGGTCATTTGGAAAGCGATTTTTGCGATTCCAACGGAACTCGTCAAGACATCGTTGTGACTCACGACGACACACTTTATTTGAAGGAAATACTTCAGTTCACAAAAAGCATCAAGCAAACAACTAAACACTAATCAAACTAATATCAATCATGTCTACAGAGGAAGTTAAACCCTTCGAATTGCCCAAGGGTGAGGGCAAGAAAGTCTGCGTCGGTGGAGGTGCCGGCTTCATCGGCAGTCACATCGCCAAACGACTCAAAGAATCCGGATGGTACGTTATTTGCGTTGACTGGAAGACAAATGAATTCATGAAGAACGACGAATTCTGTGATGAATTCATTCAAGGTGATTTGCGAAAGCTCGAAGTTGCCTGCAAGGCGTGTGAAGGATGCACCCAAGTTTACAACTTGGCTGCGGATATGGGAGGTATGGGATTTATCGTGTCGAACGAGAGTGTCCTGTCCTTCAATAACACCGCCATCAGTATGAATATGTTGGAGGCTGCTCGCCGTAACAAGGTCAAAGACTTCTTCTATTCGTCGAGTGCTTGCGTGTACAACGAAGCCAAGCAAGAAGATCCTGCCAACCCTGGTCTCGTCGAATCTGACGCCTGGCCAGCCCGTCCGCAAGACATGTACGGACTTGAGAAGTTGTACGCAGAAGAGATGGCTCTCGCCTATGGTCGTGATTTCGATATCAACATTCGTCTTGCACGATTCCACAATATCTATGGCCCATACGGTACCTGGCAGGGTGGCCGAGAAAAGGCGCCTGCTGCCTTTTGCCGTAAGGCTATTACCTCCTCAGAGCACTTTGAAATGTGGGGTGATGGTAAACAAACTCGATCTTTTACTTACATCGATGACTGCGTCGAGGGTGTACTGAGGTTGATGTTCTCCGACTGTGACGTGCCAATTAATCTTGGTTCAACAGAAATGGTTGACATGATCGAATTCGCCAACATTGCCATGAGCTTCGAAGACAAGAAACTTCCCATCAAGCACATTGATGGACCAATGGGAGTTCGAGGACGAAACTCAAACAACAAGTTGATCCGTGAAAAACTTGGTTGGGAACCTACGATTAAGATCTGCGACGGGCTCAAGAAGACTTACTTCTGGATCAAAGGAGAGATCGAGAAGGAAGGTGGGGATGCTGCTGCTTACAGCAAGTCCGAAATTGTCCAACAAGTTGATGATTCTTTGATGCAGCTCGGGAAAGAAAAGAGTACTGCTATCGATGAAAGTGCATAAATTGGAAAGATAATTCGTACGTTGCAGTGACAATTTGATGCTCTTCTTTTCATTTAGTCCATAGTACTTTCAATTAAAGATAGAAACTCAATTTTAATGAAACCATAAGTGTAGCATTACTGCGCTGAGTTAAAAATGTTCTGTACCATTGTGATTACTTTTGTGCGAGATTTCAATCCGAGCTCACGTGGTCTACGAATCCTCTTCACGCTGAGTATGTCGGTCTGGCCTCAGCGCTTCGCTCACTGAATAGGGCACGGTCGCAAGAATAGGTATATTAGCGCTTAACTCTAGATTAGAATATGTCGGGCTCCGTTTTATGAGAGACGGTATTGTTTATAGCACCACATTTTATCTGCAAGATTTAGTAATAATCATCCTCAAGTCTCCTTTTTTCAAGTTCTTCCATAGACAGGAGATTTGACTTGGCGACTGTCTGCTGTTCGTACTCTGCAGTGTCTGGATATCCATAATCCTCACAGTAATCATCGGCGTTCTTGGGACGTCCATACTGCTCAACGTGCTTTTCGTGATTTGCCAACATCTCTTTTAATTTGCTCTGTAGAGAGGCATGCCACATCCATTTCCGCTCGCACATCTTATCACCACTCATAGCCTTCCATTTAGGGGCAATATCCTTCAAATGTTCATGTATGGCTCGTCGTTCTGTGAGCGTTAGACCTGTGGTTCGCATTGCCTCGAGCGAAGATGGATGCATTGATTCAATTGCTGACGGATCTGTACGCAAAATCATTAAAATATTTGTCCTCTTGAATTTTTTCGCTATTGCCTTGGGCAACACTTTTCCGTTTGGCGTGAGATCCGTAGTTAGACTGGCTTCACTCATGTTTCGTATGTTGACAGGCATATAACGTCGTACTTTTTTCAGTGCTTCAAGATTAGCAGCAGAGACGTCAGTTTCCCATTTCTGTTCTTTCTGCTGTTGTTCCTGTACCCATTCTTTTGTCAACATTAAGGCGTTAGTAAATTTGTCGAGATCTTGTGATAATGATCCGAACGTGTACTCAAGCTTAGCTAGCTCTTTTCTGTCAGTTGTGTAACCCATGTTCACCGCAACTTTGTTCAGCTCCTCTGTCAATTCGGCTATCCTGGCTTTTGCTACATCGTACGAAATGTCTTCCTTTGGAAGGCTCAATCCAGCTTGAGTCAGCTGCTTCTCAAGAGTTTTGGTTCGTTTACCGGAGTGGGACAATTCACGAAGTAGCTTTTTGTCAATCTCCGTTTCAATTGGATCCAAACGAAGGCGATCGCGGTACTCCTGCAAAATTTCTGCTTCGGATGACTTCGTGACCTTTGACGACTTCTCTCTCGACTGTGACGCGTCTCTTGGAGATGCTTTCTTCGACTCGGTCTTACTGCCTGAACCCTCGTACGTGGCCTCTGTAGTATAACCATAGTCAATACTGTAGTCAACAGATGATTCAGCTTTAATCGTCCACTTATCGCCCCTCGAGTATGATGACAAGGTCTCCTTAAATTTTGATTTAAGCGATTGATACCATTGCCATTTCTTTTCAATAGATGGGTCAGACCTTTTTTGTGTCCATCTCTCTACTACATCGCTAAAGTGCTCATGCAATGCACGTCGCTCTGTCAGAGTAAGACTGGTGGTCCTCATACCCTCGAGGAGTGATGGGTGCATCATTTCAATATCATCGGGGTCTACTCTAAGGAGTTGCAAAATGTTTGTTCTCTTGAACTTTCTCGCAATTGGTCTTGGTAATGTCTTCCCGTTCGGGGTGGTAGTGGTAACTAGCTGCTCTTCTGTCAGATGCCGGATATTCACAGGCATGTGAGATCGTAGCTTACGAATCGCATCGATGTTGTCGGCTTTTACTGACTCCTCCCAGTCTTGTTCCAAACGTCGAACCTCCTCCGCATATTCATCAGTAAGCATTAGAGCTGTACTGTACTTCGATAGCTGTTCCTCAAGACGGAAGTACTCCTTCTCCGCCGTGTAAGATTCCATTCCATCTGCGATTAATGCCTTCATGGAATCAGTAATTTCTGCAATTTTGTCTTTGGCTTCTGCATACGAAATTTCCTCGGTTAGTTGGATACCGTTCTGAATAAGCGATCTTTCCAGTTTTTTCTGTCGGATTTCGTTGCTTTCGAGTTCTCTGAGAATCTTTTTCGAGTTATTCGAGAGAGGCTGAGGCAATGTTCTTCGGTCTAAATATCCCTTGGATGCTTCTCCTTCTTGTTCGGTAGGTGTAGTTTTCTTCGCTTCTTCTGGAGATTGCACATATCGACTTCCGTCGGTTTGTTCTGACTGCTGAGCCGTTGCTTCTACAGATTCAGTATTTGGATTGTTGTTAGGGATGTTTGACTCTTTTTGTTCCATAGCCTTCAAGTTTGGTTCCTCCTTATTTGAAGCGCTTTCAGCTCCGCCGTGCAAGCATTGATCCGAGGTTGGAGTGGATTCACCTGATTGCTCATCTTTCGCTCTTCCCCCTGCGTTGAGTCTTAATTCTTCTAAAAAGTTTGGCTTCCTTCCATGTGCAACAGGTGCGGGTTCTGAGGTGGAACTAATTTGTTGTTGCTGTCCTCCTGCTATGCCCTTTGCTTTCGATTTGATATCATCCAAAAAGCTGGGCTTCTTTTGATGCGTTGCAGGATCGGGCGATTGGGTAGCGATATCCTTTCCTGTTTCTCCCTTTGTTCTTGATTTGATATCATCTAAAAAGCTGGGCTTCTTTTGATGTGTGGCAGCAGTAGACTGGGTTGAATCACCGAATTGTTTTTCTTCTTTCGTTCCCTTAGATCTTGATAACATCTCATTTAAAAAGTTTGATTTTTTTCTTTGCTCAATAGGAGGAGGAGACTGAATGGAATCGTTATGTCGCTTCTCCTTTTTCGCCCCCTTAGCTTTTGACATCATCTCGATCAAAAAGTTTGATTTTTTTCGTTGCGTGGGAGGACCAGTTGACTGAGGCGAATCGCCCTGTCTTTTTTCTTCTGTGCCTCCATCTTCTTGTTCGTCTCCCATCTTCTTTCCTTCTTCAATCTCTGTTTTCAATTTGAACTCGTTAGAAGAGTTTTCCTGTCCCCCATATATCATAGCATCCGATGATGAAGTTGAAGTGGACTGTTGCTCGTCGTCCTTCTTCTCCTCTACTTTGGACTCAATCTCGTTGGCATCTGTACCGGAATGAGTATGAGAAGCTTCATCGACACACATCAAATTTTGAAATTCGTTTTCTTCACCTTCTCGCTCATTGGCATCTTCAGTTTCTTTCATTTCTGCTTTTCTTCGCAACTCCTCCTCTCTTCTCTTCTTTTCTGATGCCTCTCGTTTCAATATTCGAGCCTCTTCTAAGTAAGCCTTCTTTTTTCTCTGCTCCTCAGTTTCATTTGAGTCTGAAATCCTAGTTTCCACTGTCGTTGAAATTTCTGTAGGTGAGGCCTTCTCCTTGGGTTCCTCCTTTAACTCCTCTTCTTTCCTTTTCTTTTCAAGTGCTTCTTGCTTTAACCTTCGAGCCTCCTCTAGGTATTCCTGCTTTTTCCTCTGAGATTCTTGCTCAGCATATGAGTAGTTCGAGACCTCATTGTCATCCGAGCTCTCGCTCTGACTTTCCTCCGACTCTGCGATTTCTTCTTCCCGTCTCTTCTTTTCTAGGGCTTCTTGCTTTAGTCGTCGAGCCTCCTCTAGGTATTCCTGCTTTTTCCTCTGAGATTCTTGCTCAGCATATGAGTAGTTCGAGACCTCATTGTCATCTGAGCTCTCGCTCTGACTTTCCTCCGACTCTGCGATTTCTTCTTCCCGTCTTTTCTTTTCTAGGGCTTCTTGCTTTAACCTTCGAGCCTCCTCTAGGTATTCCTGCTTTTTCCTCTGAGATTCTTGCTCAGCATATGAGTAGTTCGAGACCTCATTGTCATCTGAGCTCTCGCTCTGACTTTCCTCCGACTCTGCGATTTCTTCTTCCCGTCTCTTCTTTTCTAGGGCTTCTTGCTTTAGTCGTCGAGCCTCCTCTAGGTATTCCTGCTTTTTCCTCTGAGATTCTTGCTCAGCATATGAGTAGTTCGAGACCTCATTGTTATCCGAGCTCTCGCTCTGGCTTTCCTCCGACTCTGCGATTTCTTCTTCCCGTCTTTTCTTTTCTAGGGCTTCTTGCTTTAACCTTCGAGCCTCCTCTAGATATGCCTGCTTCTTTGCTTTTTCATCCTGACCATAATGGGTGTGAACATTAAACGCAGAAGGCTTAGGTTCCGGGTCCTCCTCTGCTCTTTGCCATGATAGCCTGGATTGATTCCGTGTCGAGTCTGTACGCACTGTGTCTGGTTTATCAGACTGCCGGAATCGATTTCTCGCACCTCTTTCGTCACTGCTGCTATCGTCGGCGTCTTGTCCACTAATTTGGCTCTCGTATTCAATTCGCTTCTTTTGCAACTTTTTGTATTCTTTGGAGTCGGGGGTACTATTGCGCAACATTTTTTCAACCTTTTTCAACTTTTTCTTCAGCATATCAAGGGAATATGTGTTTTGGTTCTCTTCTACGGCCACCTTAACTTCAAAGCGCTTTTCGTCTACCTGATCTTCCTCAACGGTTTCATCGGAAAGTGAGTCACTATGCTCTTCGTCAGCAACCCACTCTTTTGCTTCAATATCCGCGATATCAATATTGTTGCCACCTTGCTTTTGCTCCTTGAGTTGAGCACGATATTCAACCAGTTTTTTCTGCAGAGCCTTAAATTCCTTGGATCCAGAATCACTCTCGCTTAACATTTTCTTGACTTTCTTAATTTTCTTATTAAGCACTTCGTTGGAATATTTGCCCGCACTTCCAATAGTATCGACGGAAAGACTTTTCATTGGGCGAGATGTTCTTGCTGGTCTAGTGCGAGAAGAAGGATCAATAGAACGACTTTTTGTCGGACGAAAATTATTTGTCGGCCGAGTTCGAGAAATATCGATAGAAAGACTTTTGGTTGGGCGGGAACGACTTGAGCTGCGAGTAGAATTAATCGAAGGACTTTTTGGAGCTGAGTTCTTATCGCTTCTTCCGTCCATTTCTGCTAGGCGTAGACGCATTGCTCTGGCATCACTTTTTAAGTCCATTCGATTGTCATCTTTCTTTTTCTTCTTTCCAAGACCCGAGTTAGCAGCCATTCGTAGAGCGGGAGGCAACTGAAGTCCGTCTTCTTCCTGAACCATCATGAAGTCAAATAAAGTGGCTAAAAATTTCAGATACTAGCTATACTAGAGAATAGTTTGGTCCTTTCCGAACGCCTTGTCTGCCGAAGGAAAATAACTGAGAAATTTTGAAATGGTGTGAGACGAGACTGCGTACTGTACTTCGTCGTTTTTTATGTGAAGAATGCCATCGTTCAATTTTTGTTTCTCGTCTCTCGACCGGACGATTTCGCCATGAAAAAATGTGATTTAAGTCATAACACTCCATAAATATTTTCAGTCTTGAGAAAAGACATTCGAAAAGACATTCTAGTCATTGCACATGATAATAATTGAAAATTTATTATGGACATGTACGTATGCGAAAAACTCGTAGGCTAAATAACGTCGTAATCGGTACACGTAGGACCTAATAAAAGTGTGAAATACCCTACTGTAAAATAGAGCTCTTCGAAAACTTGAAATCCAGATGCTTCTCCAACTACTGTACTAATTATTGTGTGAAATGAAGAAGAGTGCTCTTCGAAAACTTGAAATCCAGATGCTTCTCCAACTACTAATGGTACTATGCATTCTTAGGATACTTCCTTACGAGCCTTCGAAGACAAAAGAGTCGGCACTTACTTCTTCCCTGTCACGACGATGTTAGTAATTCTAGAGTAGAGGGTAGACTTTATTTTGACGTTACATCAATAACATTTAACCAAAATAGAAATAAAAATTACAAAGGATGATGTAAAGTGTTCCAGAAGATGTGGCGGATAACTTTTTTCAAGGATAACCCGTTTTAATAGAAACGAAAGAATCTTTTCATTTTCTTAGCTGATTTCAACAGGTTCACAATGACTGTCGGTTGAGGGCAAGGCGTCCTCTCCAGTCATCACGGCTGATGGTTGTTCAGTATCTTCACCCAAAGGATCCTGCTTCAATTCGACAGTTGTAGCGCTACTGCAGCAGCACTTAGATACAAACAAGTAGAAAATAATGCCGGCAATAAGTCCACCTGCTGTGCACCCGATGATCAAACCAACGTTGGCGCCTCCGGATCCCGAGTCAGAGAGAGGCTTTGCTCCGGTATAATAATTACTAGTCGCCTCGTCCCAAAGGCCTCCGACGTCTCTACCACGAACACCCATGCAACTGTAAACTGATTCCAACGCCTTCTTCACTTTCGCAAAATCAGCACCGCCAGCTTGAGTCTTCATGTTTTCGTAGACTGTTTGAGCGGCGTCTTCGTCGCATGCATGGATAATCGGAAGAATAGAAGCAGCGAAAGTTGCTCCTTCCGCCTCGGCCTTCTCGTCAACTTCTCCGACAGGGGAAACGGAAGTGATGTACGCGTATCGAAGAATTCCTTGAATCAATGGCACTGTCATCATTCGTTCGATGCGTTCCTTGTGAACTCTGGCCTCGTCGCATTTCGCTTGGGATAGAAGTCTTGAACCAAGTGCGAATTCACGGAAAATTTCAATATTCACGTGAGAAGTTCCTTCGGTCTCTTTGGCAAGGTCTCCACAAGTTTTGAAGTTTTGGCAGCGCTTGTCCGCGAGAGCGTACAGCAGCTTTCCGGAACCTCCACCATCATTACCCTCAAGGCTACCGGTGTAGAATGCGACCGCTTCATCCCACGCCTGGACTTGGTCGTCATTGCATCCAGTTGGATCGCAGTCATTCTTGCAATCATCTAGAGCGTCCTCCAATTCTCTGACGACGTACATCCAAATGTTCATGTAAGCCGTACCCTTTTTGATGGCCTCGGTCCTACCCTTGAATCCGTATCGTACAAAGTTAGCTGCGAAGCAATCGACGTCCGTGTTAGTAAAGTGAGTTGAAGCATAATTTCAATTTTCCCCCGTTATTCTCTTCTGCAGACGTGAATCTAATTTCCCAAAACAGAAACAATGTTAACGACACACTCACCATTGCCCCGAGCAAAGTTTGTCCCGGTACCTTCAAAAGCAGCTGTAACCCACTTGTCGGCATAGTCGAAGAATCCATAGTATTCGCGGAATTTTCTGAATGTTTCATAAGGGCAATTCTCGCACCGATACATCTTTTCTTCTGCGACAGTGCTGAAATTCTTCAGGGTTCTCTTGTTCACGTTTTGGGTATTGGGGTCGTACACGTAGGACAACGAGTTACCGTCAATATCGAGGGTTCCAGTGCCACCAAAGCATCCGTCCAAATTTGGACTCGATAGACCACCAACCTGGCACCCAACGTAGGAGTTTTGGATATCTGAAGTTTGATATTGAATTTCGATAGTAGTTGCACCATTGGGGTATGTGTCATACAGTTTTCCGTAAACGGCGACCCCATTAGCGTTTTGCCCAGTGACAGGAGCGGATTTTGCCATTTGCATAGGAAGGGGTGTCGACAGCTTTACCTTGGCGACCGACTTCGAATGTCCGCCTTGTTCGTAGATTTTACGAGCGTTGGCGAAAGAGGCGTCGGTTCCATACCCGAGCTCATCTTCCATTGCTGCTTGATCAAGGTCGATAGCGTTCTGGTGTGCGAAAAAATACGAAATAAGCCATTTGAAAATTCGTGAGTACTCGCTTTGTTGAGTGGGAAAAAATTGTTATCGTTTCCGCTCGCAATGAGAAAATCCCCTGAAGATAAGAACTGCACTCACGTGATCTGTCACCTGGGACTTGGGCTCGTAGTAAGCGATCAACTCGTAGGAGAGACGTCGGCCATGCTCAGCGATAGCTCGCAAGTTTGTCGACGACGACGGGTCGGAAAGAAGGAGCAGCGATGCTACTGCAGCAGTCAAGAAACGCGACATGATGATAAGTTGATGGTTCGGTGTCGTCAAGATTCGGCACACGAAGTGATGAAACGCAAAATATGAGATCGAACACGAATAGAATTTGATCGATGATGTTGTAGAACGAACAGTTGGAAGTGATGATGATCTTCGTATTTGACGCGACGACGAGAAGATTTTTTCCGACTGACTCGTTTTCCAGATTTTTTGGAATTGATGGATGTGATGTTTCAGTAGCAGTTAGGTTTCTTTGACAGAGTTGAATGTTCTATGGTCCCAAAGATGAATGAAAAATAACCCCTTTTCAGCCAATCAAAATGAAGGCGCGTGTCGGATCGTGCCCAGCACGAGATGAATCCCGGTAGCATGGCACCTCGTAGATGAAAACGAGTTCTTTCTCTGAACAGGATCGAAAGTTCTACACGGGTACGAGTAGGAGATTCTTAGCAAGGCGCGCCTTGGTGAAATAGGTATGAACGACTCATTCGATTGAAAAATGATGTCGAAGAAAAACGAGCGCGTGTTTCGCACGATTTATTTGGTCGCACCATGAATTCTATTCGTTGTAGAAATTTGGCACGTGTCCTGAGCCCTTGAGTTCTGTTACACGAGGCGGTAATTCGTGTTCGTACATGAAGGCATGAGGCTTCTCTACAATACACGTAGTTCGTACGATGACGTGAAGTTAAATTTTGGGACGAAGACACCATAATATTATGATCATACCCAGTAATTGTCTCCCCTCTTGGGCAGTTCGTTTTTGTGTTGTTTCGGTGTGAAATATATATCTACTATATCTCTCTGATAGTCCTTTATCTAATTAGTACAATCCCACTACTACTAGAGAGGACTTCCGGTGTTCTACTACTCTGGAATCTCTAGTAGGATAGAACTAGAAGCAGCAAATATCGCATGACAAGAACTTCGTGATCGTATAGTAACAAAGAAGAGCAGAATAGAATTCTTTTGCACCATCTTTCTTGTTCTTCTTGAACGCTGTCTACTGGTGCCCTAGTCTCGTATTATGATTTACTTCTATTTGACTGTAAGAAACAATAATGCAAGCCTCGTCATTCGTACTAAGACGCAATAGTAGCTATAATTTCAGAGAAAAAGATCGTCGTCCATTGGGATCTTTGAGTCGTCTTTCGTTCCCCACCAATCTAATAACTCGGTGGCTATTTGCTCACTGAGAGCCCTAGCAATATCTCTACAGGCTCTTGGCATACCACTACCAAAAAAACGATCCCACAGTTCTTCCTCTCTTCTTTCATAGTCTTCACTTTTCTGAGTTTGCTCAGGCGGGTCGCAGATGTAGGATATCAATTCATCCGGCGAATTTAGAATCGGATAACGCCTTCTCAAGTCCGTCGGCACATTATGAGCAAACAAAATAATTGCAGATTCCAGATCTAGTTCCCAGACTGGAACAATCTTTTCTTCTCCGGTAGGACTCCATCCCGTCGAAACTTGTTCAGAGATCAAAAGAATTTTGAGATTCTTTACTGTTGTTAGTTTCAATAAGTCGTTGATGGCGAGGCGTAGACTTTCGACAGTTTTTCCACTTTTGTTATCCCTTCCATAGCTACGCAAGTCGAGAACCAAGAGGACTGACTTCTTTGCGACCATCTTTGCAATTGAGTTTAAAGAATTTTGAACCTGCAGTCCTTCCTCAGTGCTATCACTGCTTTCTCGTACTACAGAATCAATGAAGGTTGAAATACTTTGATACAAATCGTTTGCACCATTGCTTTGTCCTGTCGAAGGAAACCAGAATATGCAATTGAAAGGATAGGATCTTGGCCTCTGAATGATATGATCACAAACCGCGGAGACGATTGCGCTCTTCCCAACACCGGCTTTACCGTACACTAGAAGAACATCGGTTGTAGAAAGGTCACAGAGAATACTATACTGCTGTACTTCACGGCCGACAAGAAAGTCATTGTCCTTCGAAAGTCCAAAGGTTGTGATTTCGTTTTTGGAATCGTCAATGACAGAGAGTGTTTCAGACGAGAAGAGCACTGGAACATCATGGTATGAAGGATCCTCGGGCTTTTTTGGGAGAAGCAGAAATTTGTCAGCTTCAATCTCAGAATTCATAATGTGCGGTGAGTTTTGGACAGCTTGTTGAGCTATGTTGAATGCGTTCGACAGACTATTCCGACAAGCTAGTGCACGATAGAAGTTTCTTGTAAATTCACTGGCTGCAGCATCTTGAAGCCGTTCGTCGACAAGGCAACATACTGCATGAGGAACACCAGCGTCGACAAATGCTTCTCCTACCCATTGTGAATGGCATGCAGAGATGAAAACGACGAAGAGCTTGCCATCGACGGCTGACACCATCCTTTTCAATACATCAGCATTGACCATTTCGAGGCCACCCCTGTCGTCTTCCAGAGCAATGTAACCTGGATGCCCATGGCCACTGAAATGCATAACTCGGGATATTCCTTGAGCCAAAAAAGCATTGATTCTGTCGAGAGAGGCAGTTTCGAAGCAGACGTCAATAGTGCACCCAACTGTTTCTGCATCTTTTAAGGCTTCGCATAGCATGCGTGACTCCTGAGCGAAATTTACTCTCGGAAGTGGCTGGATGTTGTTGTTTTTGTCCTTGAATACCAGGGGGGCTGCCTGGAAAACAAAAAGTCGGTCGTAGTTGTCTTGAGAATTTCCTATACGATTCAATTCGTTGACAATTACATTCCAGCTTTCAGGACGTTCTTTTGGATCTTTTTGTAGAAGAGAGTCAAGCAGCGATACAGGCCACTTTGTGTTTACTTTTGACAACTTTTTGTATTTGGAGGTAACATCCCAATCTCGCAACGTCAAAAGATCGTCATCATCAACATCTTCCTTCATATCGACATTAAAAAGTTGCTTGCCTGTGAAAAGAAAATACAAAAGGGCACCAAAACACCACATATCATACTGGGAAGAGGCAATCACATCTCTTGGTTTGCTGTGCGTATCTTTGAGAAGCGAGGACTTTGAACGAAGTTCAACGAGACGCTTTAGTTCGTTCGAATCGTGCCTTGAGCTTGCAGCAGACATCTGTTTCGCAATAGACTCCACGGGCTCCTCTGACACACCTATCGAATGACGAGCATCACTCGAACGTTCAAATGCTACAACTGCGGCTTGCTCTGGAGGCAAGTAACCAGTGCTTGTTCGTTTCTTTCCAACGGCCTCTCTCCCTATCAATGAACTATTATCCATATCAATGGCGGCGAAGCCCACAAGACCAACACCCCTTGCTACAAAGTTTCTTGCCTTGATATCTCCATGGCAAACCCCACATTGCTCATTCAAAAATTTTAGGCATAGGGCTATTTCTTTCGCTATGGAAGCAACGACCAAGAGATCTTTACCAGCAATGTTCTGATGCGAGATAAAATCATGCAAATCGTATCCACCTCCGCAATCCATGACAATGACATACTTTAGATCGGATCCCTTGAGTCGAATATTAGGATATGGAACCAATTCTGTCGCCAGATTAACTTTTGTGCAATCAAACTCATCAATGCTCATGCTCGAGAAACTTGCTTTTATGGGAACAATGTGCTTCGAGGCATTCTTGCTCCTTTTCTCCACTTCGCGTCGCTGGTAAACTTCGTTGCAAAACATCTCCCGAGTTGACATAAATTTTAGCGCCACGGGATTCTCTATCATTCGTCCATCACTTTCTTTGATTGCTTCTGTTCCAAAGACGACAACACATGATTCTGATACGTGTTTCGGCTGTTTCTCGAGACGGTATCTGCGTAAAAATCTTCCTGCGAAATCGATTCAAAAAGTTAACACAAGAGATAGAAATAAGAAATACGGAATCTAAAATTCAAATGAAGCTTCGGAAACAACTCATCTGTAAACGCACCATATCCCTGTCCCCATCGTCTTAAGTCTGCAGAGCTGTTCGAGAGCTTGGCTCTATCAGCAACTCTTGTCCTGACTATATTCGAAACCCTTGTGACGGAAGTAAACTCGAGAATGACGTTTCCGTCTTCATCGCTGATCGAGAACTCTTGCTTATCGAAGTCCAATTTCGATTTCTGTTCTACAATGATTTGAAGTAGGGCACTGGCAGCATCTGTAGTGTCGAAATCAGCTACGATATCGAGCAGGCACCATCTCGAAAGAACCTCCTTGTTGAGATCGAGGACAATCTTTTTCTCAAACATTCCTCTCGTTCGCGACTGCTGAAATGACGGCATTAAAATTTCATTTTCGTCAAAAAGGGAAAAAAATGCCCAAAGAGAAACCCTACTCTCGAGACTGAACAGAGTTTGCAAAGCGCGCCCATCACGAGCTTTTCGCAGGAGAATCTTCAATCGAAGGATCGTTTCACGACGCAGGAGCTCGTCAACGCTTTTTGCTGCCGCGCACTCCCCCACTAGTATACTTATCGGGCTTCCTGTCGATGGTCCTATGATTTCTGATGTAGCTGGAGACGCAAGGTAAATTTTTTCCAACGTACTCGTTACGGCTTGTGCTGCTTGTCGTTGCTCGGCTTCGTCGAGATAAATTTTGTTCGTCAAGGAAGGAATGAAAGAACTGCAAAAGATGTTCAAGGGGAGATTCCCTGTCCCATCCTTTTGTTGCACAATTTCAGGGAATGCATCCAGGATGAAGTTGATATTGTTGAGTATTGAAATGATATCGGTCAATGGGCTTTGTCCTCGACCAGCTTCAATCTGAGACGACGTGGGTATTATCACTTGATCGAGCGCAGGAACGATCCCGGTATGAAAAGGGGTATTTCCAGAAGCATCGAAACATTTAATAGCATCCGGATATGCCTCGAGAACAATCATAATGGTAGTGGTTGGGGCACCCACCATCATGGCAGTGTGAAGGGGCAACATGTTGTTCTGTTCCGGATCCCTTGTTTTCGCGAGCTCTGGATACATATTCAGCAGGGCAAAAACAGCTTCGAAATCGAGAATAAGCTGGCGAAGTTGATTTAGTTGGAGATAGACTTCGCTATTAGACGACGCCGATCGGGAGGAACCAGACGACTTCGCAGGCATTTTAAGGTCCCAATCATCGTAATTTTTCGACGACATGATTATTTTTTGATCTCTTGAACCCTGTCTGTTAATCGGCCACTCTTTCTTCAAAATTGTAATAGGAAACCCTCGGTGGCTTTCGACACGACAGTCTTTGGGAATATTGATCTTCAATCATCAAACAATAGTCTTTATATATCATTCACATCGAACATGGTAAAGAATGGTGATCGATGAGATAAATAGTGAAAGGATCCAAAAAGTATTCTTGTCGTCTCTGTCTCTGTACGAACGTAGGACTCGTATCATAGCCCGCGAAGGTAATAATCGTACTATGACAACTAGGACAATTGTGTGATGAGAGTCGGCACGCTCTCTTCAAAAAAATGAGCGCACATGCACAGCTCCCATTGGGTGCTTTACTTTCAAACGCGGAAGTTTTTCCTCGGTGGTAATTCAAAAAAAACTGGTGAGCGCCCTCAACCTCCTTGATGAAATCCTACTGAGACGTGGTAGAATAGTCTACGCAACTCAGCGTAAGTTCTCATTCAAAATGAAAAACTAATTTTCATCATTGCGTCTTTCTCGAAGTGTCCTCTCTTAAAGTATTGCAGCAGTGGCAAGTTAGTTTACTGCTCTTACATCCGTGGCATTGAACCGAAGGACGTTATTCTTGTAATGCCACGACAGGCATCACCGTCACCAGAGCCACCGCCCGAGCGTCCGAATATGATGAATTCCGACGAGGTTACAAAAGAAAACAACAGTGACACCGCAAACATGACTGAGGAGAAGAATGATGACGCCGACATCACTGAAGATAAGAACGATATTTATGAGCACTCCAACTACGTTTACATTCTCGATCCCAAACACAGTTGGATTCCGGCCAAGGTGAAAGATAGAAATGCAACTTCAAGTAATCTTTTACAGCTTTCCGTGCCACAATACAGGAATGAACAAGCGATTCGATGCGACGGCGGAAGAAGTGCGTCCCAAGGTTACAAAGTTGAAACGATCGATTTGGACGATGCAAAAAACAAGATAAAATATCCGAACCGACACTTACCCTTGCAAAATGTCAATAGCGAAGGGGAATTGCAAGTTGTGGAAGACATGGTCGATTTGCCATTTTTACACGAGGCTGCCATTCTATACAATCTCAAGGCTCGCCATGTACAATCGTTGCCATACACACGCACGGGTGACATCATTTTGGCATGCAATCCTTATAAATGGTTCCATGATCTATACAGCGATGAACAGCGCCGTTTGTACTCCCAAGCCTTGGTCTGGAGTGGAGAACCAAGAGGTAGCCTGCCTTCATCACAACCGATGACAATCACCCCGGTAGACTCCAATATCTCTGATTCATCCCAGCGACAACCTTCTGCTGGAAGCGATCCTCGAACAATGCTTCCACCCCACGTTTACGAAACAAGTTGTTTGGCATACATGGGACTCGTCAAGGATCAGGACGATCAGTCGATTCTGGTGTCTGGAGAGTCCGGTGCGGGAAAAACTGAAACCGTAAAAATTCTCATGCACAATCTTGCGAGTATCCAAGAAGAGCGTCACTCGGGAAAAGCCAAGGAACAAGGCAACAATGTAATTGTTCAGCGAGTGTTAGACTCAAACCCACTCTTGGAGGCCTTTGGAAATGCCACAACCTTGCGAAATGACAACTCTTCTCGATTTGGAAAGTATTTGCAACTACAATATGATGTCTCGTCTGGTGGTAGCAGTGGATTCTCGAAGCATAGCAACTCGGCAGCAGGGGTCGGATCTGCTGTTTTGGCGGGTAGCAAGTGTGAAGTATACTTGCTAGAAAAGTCACGCGTTACACATCATCACGATTCTGAAAGAACATACCACATATTTTATCAGCTTCTTGCGGCACCAGAAGAATTGAAAACGGCCATTTGGGATGGCTTGGAAAATACGGACAACGAATCATTTTGTTATGTGGGTGAAACCGAAATAGACGTCATCGAAGGCAAGACGGACGCCGAGCGTTTCCAGCTCACCTTACAAGCTCTAGAGCTGATTGGTGTCAGTGGAAAGATTCTTCAAATGCTCCTCCGAGCTATTTGCGTTGTTCTCCAGCTAGGTAACTTAGAGTTTGCTCCAGCTCAGCCAGATGCCCTGTCGCTTGGCGTTCATCACCCACCAGGAAATTTCGGTGGCAATCATGATGCTAGTGATATTAGTAGCATCGAAGAACTCCAAGAGTTAAGCGAATTGATGGGAATGAGTGATATCGATGCCAACTCTAAGATTTCCAGTGCGCTCAAAACAGCACTGACGGTCCGAAATGTAGAAGCGCGTGGGGAAGTTTTCGCCGTCCCTCTGACTCCAGAAAAGGCAAAGGAATCGGCTGACGCCTTCGCGAAGGAAATCTATGCGAAAACTTTCCTTTGGTTGGTACGGACCATCAATGATGCGACCTGCGCTGAAAAAAATTACGACAACGTCGACGGATCAACGAAAATAACACCTACCTCACACTTTGGGATCATCGGGCTTCTGGATATTTTTGGATTCGAAACTTTTGAAGTCAATCGTTTCGAACAGCTATGTATCAATTACTGCAACGAAAAATTACAACAGAAGTTCACGCAAGATATCTTCCGTAGTGTTCAAGTTGAGTATGAACAGGAAGGTATCGAGTTGGAAGAGATCACGTACGATGACAATACGGACGTGCTAGATCTAGTCGAAGGTAGAATGGGATTACTTGCCTTTTTGAATGAAGAATGTGTTCGTCCGAAAGGATCCGACAAAACATTTGTCTACAAAGCACAAGCTATGAACAAGGAAAATCGGTGTTTCTTCCGCGACAAACATGCTGCAGATACGGAATTCGGAATCCACCATTACGCGGGCAAAGTATTGTATGATGCAACCAACTTCGTAAAGAAGAATGCGGATACCTTACCTAGTGACTTATTGAATTGTGCAAAATTGTCAAGCAATGCTATTATTGCTAACGAGTTAAACAACGAAGAAATGATGAATCCGTTGCACAAGGGATCTCTTGCTTCAGGCAAAACGGGCGCGAAAAAGAAAAAGCGTCCGAAATCTGCCCAGAGTACTTCCGATAACAAGATGAAGAAGAGAACTTCGAATATTGTAGCCGAGACTGTTTGGACGAAATTCAAGACTCAGCTGTCGAGATTGATGGAAACCCTGAGTAACACAAAGACGAGATACATTCGTTGCATCAAGCCGAACACACAGAAAGCACCGCTTATTATGGAGCACGTCAGTACAGTAGAGCAGCTACGATGTGCTGGTGTTGTGGCGGCTGTGACAATTTCACGTTCCGCATTCCCAAATCGATTAGAACATATTTCAGTTTTGGACCGGTTCAAATCGCTTTGGCCCAAGGGTGACCATATTACTGTATTAAAGAACGAGACTTTGGATATTGACGCAAGATGCAAGAAGGCAACGGAGATGCTTTTGACTTTGGCACTAAAGGATATGGAATTCGAGAAGAATGGATCTAGATTCCGAGCCTTTGTCATGGGAAAAACACGAGCATACTTCCGAGCAGGGGCACTAGAATTCTTGGAAGCTGAGCGTATGAAGCATCTCGGAGCCTATGCTGTTGTCATGCAAACAGCAGCTCGTCGTTATATTTATCAATCTAAGTATGCAAGATACCGGCTAAGTGTCATACATTTGCAGAGCAATTATCGCCGAATCCAACAAAGACGAACTTACTTGAACTGGCGAGAAGCGGCAACTCGACTTGAGTGCTGGTATCGTGTTGTTTTTGCCAGTCGTCGGGTGTATCATTTGAGACGTTTTATTAGGGCTACGATGATTCAAACACAATGGAGAATTCATGTCGATCGACGTATGTTGCGCCGAACGATTGATGCAAGCGTTATTGTCCAAGCAATGGTTCGTGGATGTCTGCAACGTCCAAAGTACAGACAAGCTCTAGAGGAAAAGAAGGAAGAGGCAAAACTTGAAAACCAACTTCGATCTTTGCAAAGGAAGCTGGAGGAGGCTGAAGCAAAACGACTAGAAGCCGAGAAAGAGGCAGAAGGAAGGGTGACAGCAGCAATGGAAGAATTCAAGGAACGAGAAGCCCAAAAAGCCGCACAGGATGCCGCCGGATCGGGCGAAGATGATAAAATGCAAAATGATGAACATCCCGATCCGGAGGAAGAGAACGTTCAAGATTTGTCAGCGGAACAGCAGCAGCTTATGGATGAAAGTGGGAAAATGCTTGAACACTTACGCAAAGAGGTGTTTAGACTACGAGGTCAGAACCAACAGCTTAAGACTGATTTTGACCTCCTGAAAGATAACAATCAACGTCTCATGGATGCAAATGCATCTGCTGGAGCTTCATTTGCTGCATTGAATCAGCATGCGAAGCAACTAAGTAAACAAAATGCTCAATTGGTGAATGATGTACAGAGTTACAAAGGGCAGGTGCAAAAGCTCAATATTCTGCAGGTGGAAGCTAAGGAAGAACTAAGGCTAAAGTCAGCGACTTATGTTGCAGAGGTTCAATCTAGACTTCAGTACCAAAAAGCCCTTCAAAAAATTACGGATATCATTCAAGAGAATTGCCGAGATCACAGATTGGTTGAAAACGTATTGACCATTGCTGATGAGGTTGATATGGATTTCATCCCAGGGTCACATGAACGTCCTTTTGATCCAAGCGAAACTGAGGAATACGAAGATATTACCAGTGAGCATTCTCGCCGTGGCATCTTGAGTTACTTCTTCTCATAAAAAATTTTAAAACTGAAGGGCACCACCTTACTCCAATGCATCAGCTAGCTAGTAGCTAATACTATAGTCGTTACTACATTTTGAGAACATGGAAATTACTCGTACTATCTAGCTTGTAGTAGAGGAAACAATACTATGAAAGGGCTCAAGATCTCCTGTTTCTAATCGAAGTCCTTTTTTATTACGGTTAGGGTTAGAAAGTACTGTTCGATACGTAGATCCTACGTGCATTAATATTACCGTTAAACCCAAAATTTCATTCCCGTTTGAGATGACACGGGTTCACCTTGAACCCCGTAAGTGTCAGTCATCAGCGACGAAAAAACATCGTGGAAAAGCTACAGAAATTCTCAATTCTGTAGAGATTTTATTCGGAACGTCAGTTTCAACTTGTTGATCCTTATTGATTTGATGCATACATTTCGTATTGGCTTCTCCTTCATTTCGTTGCCAAACAACACAATCGCAATTCAATCCATCAGAAGAATCAAAAACACAGCTGCAATCAAGCGCACAACAGTCGATAAATAGTACCCAGTCAAAATGAAACTTTCCCTCAAGATTTTTACTTTCGCTTGCTTGGCAGGCTTTTCATCTGTTCAAGCCGATGTTGTCGACGAGAGCGTGCATCCTGAATTCTTCGCTTGGGCGAAGGAGCATTCCAAAAGCTATGAGACCGAAGACGAAACGATGTTGCGTTTGGAAATTTGGAAAAAGAATAACGGTGAGTGTGTGATATCCCTGGAGTCGTATTTCTAATTCCGTTAGCGTCTCGTTGACTAACCCTGTATCGACACATCCGATCCGAATATCACGATATTTTTCAATTTCAAACAAAGAGTTCATTGAATCGCACAATTCGCAAATCCCTCCTAGATCCTACACATTGGGGCACAATCACTTTTCGGACTTGACTTTGGACGAGTACCAGGAGCTCAATAAGTTGGGAAGTTATAGCCCAGGAATGATGACACCCTTCCGATCACGCTCCTTCGTATCGCCGATGACAGCATCCAAGCTTCGTAAAAATCGTCGAATGGAAGACGTTCCTGACTCTATGGACTGGGTCGAAAAAGGAGCCATTGTGCCTGTGAAAAACCAAGGTGAGTGAAGGAATTGAATTTTTTGTTGTGACTCTTTGGATTCGGTTCGTCGTCTAAAAATATCTTTCGACCGTCTCCCCCTAGGAATGTGTGGATCTTGCTGGGCTTTCTCGGCAATTGTGGCAATTGAAGGTGCTCACTTCTTGGATACTGGAAACTTGACCAGTCTATCCGAACAAGAACTTGTCGACTGTGATAAATTGGACATGGGATGTGGGTAAGTTGAGGAGAAAAACGAGAATCAAGCTTTGAACGATGACACGATATATATGTTTGTTCGTCATACTTTCATCGTCTGACGGCCTTTGAATCTCGTTTGCGAATTTTCAATTGAAAAAAGTGGTGGATTGATGGACAACGCCTTTTTGTTCGACGAAAACTCCACCGGAATCTGTTCCGAGGAAGATTACCCCTACGCGATGCACAAACGTTGGCTTCGAGGATGTGGGTCAGAGAAAGGAGAATGTGTCCCTGTTGAACACACGCGTGTTCAAACCTTTATTGACGTCGCGAACAGCACCGATGCTTTGGTTGAGGCCATTTCGAAACAGCCTGTTTCCGTTGCGATGTAAGTGTTGTTTCGTCAAATTCTTGTTTATTATTTGCTCACTATGCAGTCGACTAACTTGAATTGATTTTTTGGTTCGTCTTATCACAGTGAGGCGGATAAGCAGACCTTCCAGTTCTACAAATCTGGTGTCTATGACGATCCAGAATGCGGAGAAGATCTTGACCACGGAGTTGCAGCGGTTGGATACGGTACATCCGAAGATGGCAAAGATTATTTCAAAGTTAGAAATAGCTGGGTAAGTCTTCGTTCTTGTTCTAGTGAACGTCATACGGACTTTTTATCCATTGTGCTAACCATGCTGTTCTTGCAATACGTTTTACTTCTCTCTCGTAGGGCCCTAGCTGGGGTGACGAAGGTTACATTGTAAGTGGTTATGAACGGTCATTGTTCGTGCTAATTCTGTGATGATGATAATCTAGACAATTTTTTCAAATTCTAATCAATTTGAATCTTCGTCCCTCTTTCTTTTGTTCAATGCAGTTGATCAGCAGGTCCACAGAGTACCAGGTGAACGGAACTTGCGGAATTTTGTCGTTCCCTTCAATGCCCGTATTGCGTGACGACTAGATAGCAGTCTTTCGACTGCTGTCGGACGAATTCATACACTGAACCATACATGAAATCTTAAGTATTCTGGACATGTGAAAATATGATAAGAACACTATTTTTGTACAGTTTCAACAATCGTGTTATTACCCTCGTTATGATTCGTAATGAAAACTATGTGCTTTCACTACTTGCTCCAGAAGATTTTTCTTTGTCTTCGTCGTCTGAATCAGACGACGAGGAATGTGCATTGTTAGCAGCATAAGCCAGAAAAGTATTCCATACCACTCCCACCACATTTACCACCAATACTTGGAATTTGACTGGTACATATCGAAATGTGACAATCATGGTGGGTACCCACATTGCCTATTAAAGAGTGATTCAAAAGTCGGAAAGATTAGCATTAAAAATTGAATGGAGAGCACTTAATAGAAACCGTTGAATTCACACAATTCCTTCGAACGTCGCATTGGTGTTACTTACCCATTCTGTGACGATAATAAACGGCAATTCATTTTTTAACATTGTATAAATGTTGTCGGTGGTTTTCCCCTCCAGTTTCCATAGCATTCCCAAAAGTACGGGTATATAGATGGGGCTGAACAAGAATTCGTCACAAAAAGTACGTTGCAAGACTCGAGAAAATGATCTTCCGGGAAGAGCTCGATTTACAAACTCGTACCAATGATGAAGCACGGGGGCTACGTAAACAATATTCAAAAAGACAAAGCGGGAAACTTTCTCATAGTCGATTTCAAAAGGCTCTTGCCGTTCCTTCTTGTTCTTGTCATTGGCATTCTCTTGTTCCTCCTGTCGGTGTGCAATGACTTGTGCTAGAACGCTCCCCACGGAAGAAACCAGGGCAGCCGAGACACATTTTGTCGATATGGGATGTGTATCGAGCTTTTTGGAATACCAGCCAAAAAAGGAATAAAAGGGGGACCCGAAGCTGCTTTGATTGGCCGGAGAAGATCCACCGGGCGCACTTGGTTTCTTGGAGAACTGTCGGGCCAAGAGTAATTTCGCACGTGTGTTTCTTGTATGTGAAATCAACACAGGTTGTCGGCAAAGATAATGTTGTGCTAGGACTATTCTGTCATTTCTCCCAACCAGCCGTATTTTCGACGACACGCTCTGCATTCTCCAAAACGATCGAATATATGTGCAATTAAAAGGAAGAATCGAGGAGTGAAAAAGAATTCGCCTTCTACTCGACGTTGGCCATGGGCAAGATGGCCTCGAAGATGCTAATAATAATATTTGGTGATCGTTTTGGAGACGACGAAAGCGTCAATTGACAAACTTGTGGTGTTGCCAGCAATGTTTGGAACGAAGTTTTCTGACACGGAAAAGTTCCGATTGGTCAAAGATTCTGTGATTCGATTCGATTTACGACGCCTCGACAGTAAAAAAAGGAACTTCTCCCGCCAAGGTTAGATCCAATCCGATCAGGTACGTATAATATATATTTGGGATACGTATAAACCGTACGCGCACCCTCCCTGAGAAGAGTTTAGTGATGCTACTCTATCCTTTTCCAAAAAAAGTACCATCGAATACTGAAAATGATGAACTAGCAGTACGTGTAGTAATCGTTACGCAAAATATTCTTTTTGAAACTAAAGTATGTATGTTCCATTATTATACTGTAGGTTTGTTTCTACTTTTGAATATGACAAAAGTAGCCACGACTGTAGAAAGAAGGAGAATCTCAGAATCGACTCTTGTGTTGGTAAGTCCACGCAACTTATATACAATCCAAGCTTTTTCCTCGGCTTGTACTCTTTTTTCACACACCGTACATCTTGTTTATTGTGCTTATCGAAACGAGCACTAACTCGACTACGGTACTGCAATCACTCGCGGTTCTTGATCATGACTGATCTACTACTGACCGTTGATTTTTTGTCCGGAAGAATGAACGCAACTCTCGAAAGGAGGTTAGACCCTCGTGGCTGCTATAGGATCGAGAGTTCCCTTAAATATCAATATTCTCAGAGGGAAGGCACTTTTCACAAGCCTCTGGACAATATTTCCAGACCTTTTTTCCAAACGACTTTCTCTTGCATACCTTGTTCTTTTTCTTATTTCCTCTTGAAGCTAGCCATTCGCAATCTTTTCCAATCCTTCCTTTGAAAAGAAATCCAGGATCGTCCTTACAATCCGACTCATCGCCTTGATCATTGTCGACGTCCTCTTCATCGTCTTGGTTGTCTTCTTCCTGATCCTGATCCTCGATTTCATTTTCATCATTTTCATCGTCTTCATCATTGTCGACATCCTCGTCGATGTCTTCTTCCTGATCATCCATTTCATCTTCTTCATTCTCCTCGTCTTGATCACTGTCGACATCATCTTGGTTATCTTCTTCCTGATCCTGATCACCGACTTCATCTTCGTCATTTTCATTGTCTTGATCACTGTCGACATCCTGTTCGTCATCTTGGTTCTCTTCTTCCTCATCCTGATCCTCGACTTCATCTGCGTCATCATCGTCATCGTCATCGTCATCGTCATCGTCATCGTCATCGTCATCGTCATCGTCATCGTCATCGTCATCGTCATCGTCATCGTCATCGTCATCGTCATCGTCATCGTCATCGTCATCGTCATCGTCATCGTCATCGTCATCGTCATCGTCATCGTCATCGTCATCATCATTGTCAATTGATGGTGGTTCAGGTATGTCAAGATTACAGCAATCCGGACCACTATTTTGTTGAATAATGGCACACAAATTGGCGGTAAGGGTTCCTTGAGCGGCTCCATAATAAAGCATTTCGCAAGTATGATGACCACAACAACCAGTATTGGAAAGCTTATTTTTATTGGGTTCTGGCACAAAATTGAAATCGAGGCCAGGATCTCCACAAAGGTTACAGGCTGGGTTTAGATCCACAAAGGTATCAATGGGGGATGGGATCTCAGGTCCAACACAATCACAGTGCCTCCAGGCAAGATATTGTGTTATCTGGCAAAGTCGTGCCTCTCCCGGAGCCCCGCCAGATGGTTTGACATCTTGAACCCACTCTTGTAGTTCACAGCATCTAACGGTTCGCCCATTTGCTTGTTCAAAAGATTTCTCTGGGTTAATCAATACTCGCTCGCCATCGGGAGAATCTCGACAGACATTACCTGGTTTGAGTGAAATTTTCAAGCGATCAAAATTGGTTAGATTGTTTATGGTGCCCGGAATCCTTGCTTCTGCTTTCTTTGCATTGAAACTTACACAAGAATTCGCCGTCTTCCAGCGGATTAGCGACGCAACGATTCGTCTGTAGATGCAACACAAAAATGCATGAAATACAGAGCAACTGACGCCACAAAGATATACAACATTGACTTGCGGACAATGACTTCTTGTTTCGGAACCGAACTTCTTTTACCATCATAGGGCTTTTGTGTGTACTCAAATTAAAAGAATGAGAGAAATTGTTTTGCAGGACGAAGAATATTCACCACCGTGACCAATTCAACTTGTTGAATGTTGAATACACATACTTTTAATGTATCAAAAGAAAAAGTGCGAATCGTATTCAACGGATAAAAAAATAGGGTACTTCAAAATCTTAGTCTTCGCAGCTATAGATCTCCTTCAGATGATCTAGAGAACTTGCGCGCATCGTTATCGTTTCTGGGTTTTAATGTGAACAAAATTTGCTGCAGGGAGGTGGTTTCAACGACTCAACGACTTGGACTTCAACTACACATTAGCTAATGCAGTACACTACTCTAGTTCATACGATATAATGTCGTACGTATGAATACGTATACTTGTGCCGCTTGCTCTGCTGGTAATTAATACTAGTACAACTACTACCCTGTTTGTGAACACTTCTATTATTTTTGGAATTGTTCTTAAAAGTCTTTAAGCAAACCCACGAGCAGAGCAAAAACAAGTGCTCCACTCAAAGATTTAACTGCTGGAGCATCGGAACTGGCAATGACACTACATTTTTTCTCCTCAGGACCAGGTACATTGAAGGTCTCAAGAAATCCATACATGGCTTGGATTTGCATGTTCTGTGTGTTAATGATCGATCTAACGATCGGGGCGAGCAAGCATGCAGTGCTGACATCATCTCCTTCTTCCGATGCATCAAGAGAGCAGTCAACTTCGCCTGATTTAAGAAGATTCTTTGCCATATTGACAGCGTTTTGGTGATGCGGAATCATTTCACGAAGGAATAGAATGGCATCGTTGATTTTGCTATCCTTTCCTTCATCTCCGTAATGTACAGTCATGCCGGCGAGCATGGCACAATCCATCGCGTTGATGCATTCTGCCATTCCTGCGATAGGTCCAGCTCCATCGTGGCAAACAAAAGAGTCTGGGCATTGTGGATTCTTAGACGTTTGGAAGCGCTCGGTGTCGAATGTTCCGCATGATTCATCGAAGGAAGAGACGCAATCGTAGTCATAAGGAATCTCCGGGGTGCTAGTTTCGCTCACCATAGAACCATCCGAGCCAATCAATTTGATTCGGCCCGTCATTCCGGCGTGTATCTGTTCGTTGAAACGGAAGTGTTAGAGCATATCTTTTGGAATTGCAATCAGTCGAGAAAATGCGTATCGACAAAAATCGAAAAACAGAACAATAGAAACGTACATGACAGAAGTAGAATATATCCTGATCAAAATTTGCGTCGTCGAAGTTCAGAGCGGTGACAAATGACCCATAATTTTTCCAATCATCAGGTGGATGGAAGAAGAGGGGTTCGACAGCATCCAAACCAAAGTCTTCGTCACCCATCACGGGTACAAGACTTTCAATATTACTGTATACTCCAGTGTATTCACCTTTCATCAAGTACATTGGGGCGGGACAACTGAGAGTTTCGGCACAGTCGGAATCTCCCGGTGCAATGCCGGGTTCCAATTCGTCAACACCTACATGAGCACCGTCGGCGTCGTAACTGAACCCGATCAAGTGATACCAGTTGGAGATATCGCTTTGGTCAAAGAGGTAAGTGCGCCCGACTTCCAAGTGAAGTGTGGGATTCACACCATCGCATCCTTTGATAACATAATATCCGGTTTCACCCGCAAACAGGTTCACGCCTACTTCAACTACACAGTCACCGCTAGTACCTTCACATGGTCTGCAGTCGATGCCACTTGTGTATGCACACTCTGCAGTTTTTCGATGGGTTTCTTCCTTCATGAAATCTGGTTCAGCAAGACGGCGGGATACCTCAACTTTAGAATCCATAGTAAAGTTTACATCACAGTTTTCGTACTCGCTCACACCGAGTTGTTCTAGAGCACTTTGCATGTCAATAATCTGAGAGTTCTGGACATTGATAATATCGTAGAGAATTGGCGAAAGCTCGCACTCCCAGGGAATCTCACTGTCTTCACTGACGGAATCAAAGTCACAGCCCAAATCGTGCGCATGGAGTAATGCCTTGGCCATGTTTACAGCATTTTGGTGATGAGGAATCATTTGATGACAAAACAATGCTGATCTTCCAACAGCATTTGTGGTCATTGAAGCCATCATGTGACAATTCATTGCTTGTACACACTCAGCGTAGTCAGTTTCTGGTGCAATAGCATCGTCACAAATGAAAATGTCAGGGACAAGTAGATAACTTGTCCGGATCAGAGAAGTCGGTTAGATTGTAGGTACCACATTTGTAATCAAACGAATCAACATTCGCGTAATCATAAGGTATCGCAGGGGTATCCTCGGTATTTAACATGTTGCCATCTGCATCAAGAAGCTTGATACGAGCGCTCATTCCAGCGTGAACGTGACAAAAGTAGAAAATGTCTTGATCGTAAGTAGCGTTGAAATTCAACGACGTGACAAACGGACCGTAACCTTGCCAATCTCCTAACGGATGGAAGAAGAGGGGTTCAACGGCATCAAGACCAAAGTCATCCGAAGGAACTTCAGGGATAGGGACGAGCCCAGGATTGTTACTGTAAACACCGGTGTAGCTTCCAGCCATCCAGTACATTGGAGCAGGGCAACTGAAAGTATCCGTACAGTTAGAGTCTCCTGGATCTATTCCTGGTTCCAACTCATCGACACCGACGTGAGCGCCATCGGCCTCATCTTGAGAAAAAAGATCAAGGGACGACCAGATCTGTGAGAGACGAGAACCACGAGAGCACGGGATTTTCAGAACACATTGTTAAATATCTTACAAGCAAAACCGATCAAATGATACCAGTTGGAATCATCACTTTGATCGAAAAGGTAAGTGCGCCCGATGGTCAAGTGGAGAGTTGGGTTGACACCTTCACACCCATCAACCTCAAAGTAGCCTGTGGTATGGCACAGCAGTAATTGAAAAGGAAATGAGTTTAACGTATTTGAAAGTCTGATCCAATCGTCAATGTACCAGTGTCCTCAGTACAGTACCTACCTGTTTCACTTGCAAAGAAGTTTATCTTAACCTTCACGTCACAATCGTCTGAAGAATCTGGACACGGCTTACAAGCCACACCTGATTGGTAAGATCCAAAGGCATCTTTGGCACTTGCAACCAACGTGAGGGTCGCAAACGCAGCAATCTTGGAAACCGAAATCATTTCAATTCTGTCTCTCGTTAAATTATGACATTATTGCGATGTTTCATCCGAGAGTTATCAATCAGTGACAAGCGTCCTGCTAGAGCCTGTCACAACCTGTCGCAACCTATCAGACTTGATTTACCTCCCCGACCGCGCTTGAGTCAGTCTAAGAAATTTTCATACGCGATGAAATACGCGATGACACTGTACTGACAGAAGCGGATCCCCATTTCATTGATAAGTGTAGTAGCATTTGCGAGTATCACACTGATGCGTGTGCTCCCCATGGGTTTCCATGAGATTTACAGACTTTGTTCAGTACCCATGAAAATAACTTACGACATTGCCCTCAAGTCTTTCTTTGGAACGGGATGAGCTAGACAAAATGTCAGGCATAGTTATCTGAGTACTGAGCATGGTAATGGCAATGGTAATGGCAACGGAAAAGGAAACGTATTTATCAGGATTGGATTGAGGCAAGGGTGGGATCGTGGGCGACGCGTGTTCATGCAAAACTGGATTTTTGGGAGAACACAGCTCTTATGGCCTTTCTCGCCGACAACTTTGCAGTGCATTATAGTATGCTTATATATGGTATGATACATACAGTACTATATTTGAAAAATCCTTTCACACATGAGTAAAAGTAGCGCGTTAGCGGCAGACGGCTAGACGTTGACAAGTTCCACGTTAAAAAAAGTGAAAAATGATGGTCGAAAATTGAAAATTGAAAACTATTCTTCATTCATCATTACGATGAGCAACGAAGGTAGAATCAATCCATCGAAGCCTTGGACAATGTCATACAGATTGATCATTAATCGATAATCAACAAAGCCACAGTTCACATATAAAACTGCAGTACTCCAACGTATTCAATAATTACAAGCGAAGGATGCATTGCAACTCCACCCCATCCGAGGCTCTAATTCGCACTGCCGACAAAAACCGAACGAACGGCAGATATAACTGCTGCGAGAACAATGAGGCAGTGAAAAAGCTAACGCGTGGGTTTACTGCCCATCCAAAAATATCCACCACGTTGATGGCATACAGACTCGCTTTTCTTCTGGCCTTCTCCTACTTACTACTGTCTCCCCAATTGTGTCATGGAATCGAAGATGCAGCGTCGTCGTTTCAGAGGCCTCCACCGCCTCCTCCACCCGGCTCATCATATACGACGCCTGCAGCAAGGATGACAAACGAGTACGGCGAAGAAAATAGATTTGACGAATATGCTCCAAGAGGGCAACAGGGGATGTCTCCGCCGCCACCGCCACCGCCACCGTCAAATGAGAATCTTGGTCCCGAAAGCCAACAATCTCCACAGCAATATGGCCAGTCTTCTTTTTCACCCCCGGAGCAGCAACAGCAAAAAAGCTCTTTGCCCATCCATTACGAATTTCCAATGGCCGATGGTGATTCAATGGACGGTCGAGGCGAAGATAGACGGCGAGGACCTCGCGATGACGACGACGATCGTGACATGCCTTCAGCTACGTCATCGGCACGCAAGGACTTGGTTACACAGTACTGGTCATCCAAAAAAGGAAAGGTACAAATTCAAACAGTCATCGCATTCGTCGGGTACGGTGTTGGGAATTTTGTTTCAAAGGTACGTTCCTGAAAAGTTCATTCTGAAAAATATTGTGAATGACTGTTATCGGTTTTCCTATAATATCATTATACATTATTTCTCTAATTTTCAACGCTGATAACTCTTTTGTTTATACGCATGAAAACAGTCAACCATCGGGGGTGAAGAGATGGCTAGGTTGACGGGATACTTCTGGGCCGTTGTCTTGGTCGTATCGACTTGGTTCCGAACGCCCATGGGAGAACTCTCTCGTGCCGTGGGATTGAGCTTGATTCTAGTCTTGCAAAGAACCCAACGCATCCGTAAGGAATACCCAACCTGGAGGTACGTAGCTGCATCTGTGGGCATCCTTCGAGGAGGTCCCCGAGATGCTAGAGGACGTCCGAGAGGACCTCCTCCATTTCCACCGGCACGAAATCCCTGGAGGTACAACCCGCGATCTCCACGGGATCCCGATTTCAACATGATGTACGCTATTGTAAGCATGGCCATGGTTGGCAGCACTGTGGGTGGAAATTTCCCGTTTATTCCGAATTGGATCGGTGCATTGGTGGGAGCGGCCTCATTTGCTTTTGCTTGTACGTGGCAGAATAGTCACCGCGGTGATTTGGCACGAACCATGGGAATGCGAGTTGTGCGAGCCGTCACCGAACTCTGGGAGATCCAGGCAGACCTGCAGATTATTCCAAAGGCTACAGTTGTGAGCTCGCAGATTATTGATAAGGCGATGATTTTGGATCGCAAACATCGTGTGAAGGATAGATTCTTGTCGTTTGCAACCAAGGGTTACGAACAAGCGTCGAAGGTTGCAGAAAATATCCAAAAACAGCAACGAGGTGGAAACGATGGCGGTGATGATAGCAATGATCGCGATAGACGCGGCCGTCGTAGCGAGGATGACCGTGATTTACCGAGAGGAGATGGTCGAGATAGGCGGAGGGATCGCGGAGACCGTGGTCGAGGTCCAGAAGACGACAGATTTGATGATCGTGGAGATGATAGGAGGCAGAGGCGACGGTATAGGGACGATGATCGCGGCGAAGATGGTGAATTTGATTCCCGAGGTAGATCAGATCCATACGGAAGAGGACGCTCAAGTGGACGATACGAGGATGAAAAGAATGACCGCGATGACAGGTTTGATTCAAGAAGAAGAGACGATTACGATGACGATAGGAATCCCCCTGACGACTTTGAAGCTGAAAAGAAATCAAAGGGTTTCTTCTTCGGAAGGAAGTGAAACGGAAATGACTGACAATACGTTTCATTCTTTTCGTGATTGGAAGTACTAAAACCAACCTTCGATTCTCTAGTCTATTTGAATAGATTTGAAGTGAAACATGCAGCTAATTATAATATTGTGGTTCACTAGAAGAAAACGTCACAACTCTTTGAATTTTCATAAACAATTTTTACTATACCATTAACTGTACTAACATTAAAACAAGGGTACTATACAAAGGGGAAGGTATGTTCGGCCATCTACTGCATTCCTTTTCGTAGGAATGCTTGGTTGGTGGTTCAACATTGTGGCAATTGGAAACGATCGCGTTTCTCAATTCGACTTTACAAAAGTCTTGAGTAGCATTGTGGGAGTAATTGATGGTTGTCCAACATGTTTGCTGGAGTGATATAAGAGTCCCAGACAAGCAATGCATGCGATCTTGTAACGTTTCTGCTGCGTGTGGTCTGTGGCGGAATGTGAAAGTGGCAAAAGACATAATGCGGTGTTTTGCTCCGTGGCGACAAAGTGGTGATTCTTGCGCAAGCCGTAGCCCAAATGATCAGAACCTAGACAAACAAATCGTTCTTCAAATGTTCGATCTGCCTGTCTTCTTTCTTTCATCACTTCTTGGTGAGGATGGGTGTAGGGGCTTTAACTTTTCAGACAAGCGAGTGCACAAGAACATCTTTGGTTGAGCTTGTTATATTCTTCTTTAATACTGAAATGCTCGTCGGTTCTCAGTATGGAAGAGAAAAACCGTGACAAACTCGTTTCCTTGCCTGAAAGGGCAACTTTTCGACCAGTTCATCATCGGTTTCGTGGACTTCTTCCCTAGGGGTCACAATGGTATGTAGCATACGTTTCGTACCCGAAGCCAGGGGAAAGGGCGGCATAGGTACGGGACCTGGATTTCTCCATGTAGTAGTATCCTTGGGAATCATTGCCGGTGAGCTACTTGGAGTTACGCCGGGAGCTTGAACCACTTGGGGTGAGCTGACAATGGTTTTGACCTCGGAAGAGGTTACCAATGTAGTCGAAAGCATCGATGATTTTTGGGAAGAAATGACTTCTTCTAGGACGGCTTTCATACGCTTATTGCTCGATTCGAGTTCCTCGATTGTCTTTTCAATCGCTGCAATGAAAGACTTCTTTCGGTCACGTGTCATCTTGGCGTGCATTCGATTCCGTTCTCGACTGAAATAGGATTGAAAGGAAAAAAGAAAATAAGGTTTGGTGAGTGAAATGTGGTATAGTTAGGAATAGCAACAAGACAGGGAGATCATAGTATCGATTACTTACCGCAGAGATTCCAGTTGCTGGTTTGTGAGAAGGCTTCGGACTCCGTTCTCGTCAGTGTAGACACCCGTCTTCCAGTTCAGGTGAGATTTTCCATCGCCACCAATGATAGCAGTCTGACCGTTAATCTCAATCTTGAGAGGAACCGAAACACTGCTTGGAACTACAGAAGCAGCAACGCCTGCGTTGGCAATATCCGAGGCGTCCGAGACAAATCTCGTACGCTTTCCCCCCATCAATCTCTTGAAAATCTCTTTTCCTTCAATCTCGTTTGCTTCCTTCAGCAAGGACTGGATGGCAGCGTCGCGGTCATCTCCGTCTGATACCGAGAAGCCGACCAAGATAGAGGCTATCCTGCATTCTTCTAGGCTTTGCTTGAGGGATTTGTTCTCTGCTTGAAGATCCTGAACCTTGGACTGGAGAGCCTCCAGCTGTGCCTTTTTTCTGCGGCGTGTGCGACGGGCATGTTCGCGATTGCGTTCTCTGCTTCTCGCCATGCGGCGTTTTGCGTCTTCTTCTTCGTTCCCACTCATTCCGTCATTGTCTTGGAGGTGGTTTCCGCTGTTATCATCGTCATCGTGTTCTTGCTCACCGCAATCGCTATTGTTACTGCTTCCGGCAATAAGAATAGGAGATTGAGTAGGTGATCTAGAGGGTGATGATACAGAGGGCGACGGGGCACGGTCGGCCGAGGTGCTGGGGGCTGCAGCGGTGGATTCGTACAGAAAAGTCCCGCCATTTCTTGCAAGGGCCGCTGCAGCAGCCAAAGCCGCCGCCAGCGGGTCGTTAGCCGGTGCACCTTGCTGAAAGGCCATCATTCTAAAGATATTAGTGTTTCCTACTTGTATATGAAACGTGTTATGTTCCTGAAATGTGTTTCTTCTATGAGTACCCTATCGAATAAAAAGAAAAAATAGGAATGCTTTTTCTCGAGAAACGATTAATTGCGACGGCTCCGTGTCTTTCTCATTCGCGTTCGGTATCCAGTCATTGCTCGTGAAAAACGTACTTCAATTTCTGTGAGAAACTTTTTCGTTGCATGTTCTTCGTAGTATGACACACCGATTATCCTCCGCTTGACATTTGAGAACTCGGGCCATCCCCGTCTTTGGCAGTATACAATCAACGAAAGTGTACCAGGAAGACAACTCGTCACGATCGAAACAGCAGGAAACTCGCGGATTTGTGACGTCAGACAGCATTCGCCATATTGCAGTGGCGATGCAGCTGTTCGCTTCCAATGTTAACACTTTCAAACAGAAGACATCAAGACAACAGCTGGATTATGACCAATGACAGAAATATGTCAACAAATCAGAACTCGCGAACTCAAAAATAACGTGCCAAAAGTCGCGCGTGCAGGCATCCGCAACCTGCTCATTCGTGCCAGGGAGCCCAACATATGCCTAAAGCAAAGCATTTTGCGAAAGGAACGAATTGATGAGAATCTTCCGTTCCCAAATTTTTTAAGAACAATTCGAAGAGGTCACTTTCTTCTAGAATAGTAAAACGAACCATGCTACTGACAGAATAGAGTTTCCGCGTCATCGGTTGTCATTTTCAAATTTTGTTTTAGAACATCAAGCAGAGTTATGCTACTACAAAGTTAGAAGTGCCTCTGTATGATTATCGACTTTGATTGCTTCGTATTTCTCCGGAAGTTTCAAGACCTATTGCTGGATAGTATGCACGAATCTCGCCGCTGTTTCAAATATGACTCATTCAGGATGTTCTTACTGAAAGAAACCTGGCTCTTGCTCCGGTGGACCATCATCTAGATTAGGTACATCGCCATAGGCAGCACTGAAGCCCAAGTTCTCCTTGCTTATTCCAGAATCTTCGTCGACATCAACCAAGAAACTTGCTCCGTCAAGTTGCCGCGTAATTTCAACAATATACTTTCCAGAATTTGGGTCCTTCAAGTTCACTGTTGCGGAATCGCCTTCTTGAATGAAATTGCTCATGATTGCCTCGGCCATAGTGTCCTCGAGGTATCTTTGCACAGCTCGGCGAATGGGTCGTGCCCCATATATGCTTGCACCTCCGAGAGCTTCCCTGGTCACTACCTCAGCAATGTTGTCATTTACATCCAAAGTGATGCCCGAGTCGTCGATCACACGCTCGACAGTATTGCTGATCAGATTTCTCGAAATCTCCTTAAGCTGTTCATACGGCAAAGGTGAAAAGACGATAATCTCGTCTATTCGGTTCAAAAACTCTGGGCGCATGGCTTCTTCCAATGCACCCTTCACAACATCCGAGGTCAGTTGGGCTTCATCAACATCTTGCTCCATAGATCTAGCTGCATCGATGATATCTTTGCTTCCAATGTTCGAGGTCATGACAAAAATGTTGTTCTTGAAGCTAACAGTGCGGCCTTTTCCATCGGTCAGTGTACCTTCATCCATCACTTGAAGGAGCAAATTCAAAACATCCTCGTGTGCCTTCTCCAATTCATCAAAAAGAATAACAGAGTGTGGGTTTCTTCGAACAGCCTCGGTCAATTGACCTCCTTCATCGTAACCAACGTAACCAGGTGGGGCACCAATCAAACGACTAGTGGAAAAACGATCCATGTATTCACTCATATCAATCCGAATCATACTCTTTTCTTCTCCATAGTAAGTTTCTGCGAGAGACTTACAAAGCTCAGTCTATTGCAAAGGAGGGAAGCACTCAGGTAAGAATGTGTTTCATCTCTGTGTCATCAAGACACTGCTTTTGAGAACGCACATAGGTTTATAGACTTACTTTTCCAACACCGGTTGGCCCACAGAACAAAAGGCTAGCAACTGGTCGTTTTCCGTCCCTCATACCACTTCGAGCTCTGCGAATCGATTTAGCGACAGATCTGACAGCTGGGCTTTGGCCTTTAATTCGTTTTTCGAGCTCCTCTTCCAAGTTCATCAATCGTGCCTTTTCGCCAGTATCTAGTTTTCCAACAGGAATTCCTGTGATTTCGGAAATGACGGTTTGGATTGCATCTTCCGTTACGTAAAACTGTTCGCCTTCTTCTGCCATTTTTACCATCGATCCAGCTTCATCGATCAAATCAATTGCTTTATCTGGCAAAAATCTATCATTGATGTATCTGTTGGATAGCTTTGTTGCGGCAACAAGACCCTTGTACGTGTACTTGACACCATGGAACTCCTCGTATCTTGGAGAAATAGCTCCCAAGATATCAAGCGTTTCATAAACTGATGGTTCCTTTACGTCAAGTGGCTGAAAGCGTCTCTCAAGTGCACCGTCCTTTTCAATATATTTTCTGTATTCTGGAGTAGTTGTAGCACCCATCAAACGGAGCTCGCCTCTTGCCAAGGCAGGTTTCAAGAGATTGGCAGCATTCATTGCACCGTCACCGCCCCCTCCAGTTCCAATCAAGTTATGAATTTCATCAACAAACAAAATAACATTGTTCTCCGAAGCCTCCTTGATCAAATTTTTCATCTTCTTTTCAAAGTCACCACGGTTGCTTGTCCCCGCTACGAGTCCCGCCAATTCAATGCTAATAACACGAGCACCAATAAGAGAAGCCGGGCAAGGAGGCAAAGTATTTTCAAACTCCTGATCTTCATCGCCATCAACTACGGATCCATCATTGTTGTTTTGTTTATCGCCACCAGTCACAAAATTTCCAATTTTACTACCTAATTTCCTGATAGGATTGCTCGATTGTTGAACTTCCTGTGCCTCGAGTAGCCCATTTGCCAAGACTTGCGCTACGCCTTCGGCAATGGCAGTCTTTGAAAGAATGATTAGATCCATTGAAATAGGGGTTAGTTCCGTTCAGCTCCAGTGAAAGTATGAAATACAAGATCCGTAAACCGTCTGGTCATATTTGTCTTACCTTTCCAACACCAGGATCGCCAATCAAACAGGGGTTATTTTTTCGACGACGACCCAAAGTCCTGAGAGCGCTTCGAATTTCCTTTTCTCGTCCGAAAACCATATCAAGCTTTCCGTCCAAAGCCATCTGCGTCATGTCCACTCCCACATCGTTCAATGTTGCTGTGGAACCCCCTGCCTTCTCACTACCACCAACAACCACGGTGTCTTTTACAACTAGATCTTCTCCAGAATTTGGCACTGGGATCATTGGAAGCGCGTTTACAAGATCTTGGCAAAACTGGGTCACAGTGAAGCCACCAGTTTCTGTATTAACCTGTTTCAAACTGGGAATCGTTCTCAAAAGGTCCATGACGGGGACTGTTTCGATCTTCATCCCATTATTGTATCCCATTAACGCCAATAAAACGTGCTCAGATCGTACGGTAGGAGATTCCATGCGATCGGCAATGGTGCAAGCTTTTGCAAGGAGAACACGGGTTTCGTCTGAGAATGGCAATGGTTCTTTGTTGTCTCCGTTGAACCCGGGATCAGGATTGAGTTCCTCGGATTTGAATTGGAGAGTCTTGATTGCCGACGTTTCGATCTCGTCGTAATCATTGAGTCTGTACCTCTGAAGCGTCCTAGCAGCTCGTTCTGGGTTGGCAATCATGCCAACAAAAATAATTTCATTCTTCAATGATTTCATCCCGATCGAATTGCCGACTTCGTGGGCCTTCTGTATGCCGGCCACGCAGTCGTTCGACATACGATCGATGGCCATCGACAGCTGAGTGATTCCGACTCCTCTAGATGCTCGTCCAGCCCTTGTAGAAATATGCTTTAACCCGTTGCGTGCAGAATCTTGTCTGGTCAAAGGAGAGGAAGAAAGCGTCGAAAGTTGTCTTTGCCGAGACGAAAGGACGAACGGCGTTGAGAACGCATTTGCGACTCTCGACACACTATTGTTGCCGATGCACAATATAGTCGCCACTAGGACGACCGACCGCAGCGATACCATCTTCGGCATTACGTAATGTAGACAGCCCCGTCGAGTGAGTTCAATGTCTTTGTATAGACGTGTTAAAGCCGTTTGTTCAGTTGTCTTGCAACAGATGGTAGCAATGGGTCTCTGCAGACTTCAGAGAGACTTTGAGGAAGAAAGATTTTTGAGAGATCAGGACAGCACATCGGTTCGTGGAGTGCTGAGCGCCAAGATATTGCACTGCTGAGTAGAATAGAATGAATCAATCCGTGAGATTGATGAAGAGAATCGGAGTCGTCAGTGTTCCCGTCCTATTGGTAGTCTATGCGTCCTTGAGATACGTACGTGGTGCGCGTTCGTATGTTGAGGGTTTCTGGGAAATTAGATTTCACATATTTTTGGAAAATAGAACGAAAACGCTTCACTGTGTCGAAACTGTTTGACTTCATTCTTACAAAAAACCATTGAGCATCATTCTGCTGTAACGCTATCAACATGCCAAAGAACTTATTGTCATGTATTTTAGAAGCCGTCGTCATTCGTCGTCATAGAGACCATCAAAGATTTCAATCTTTTTCAAGGCTGTGTTGCTACATGTAGAGCAGGGGAGCGGTATGAACTACTGTACTTTTCTTTCGAGGACTCAATGGATATTTAATTCAATGATTTATATATATGATTTCTAGCTATACAACATCAGGACTTCCTGACGTACAAGGTACTCTTAGGTACTCTTTAAAAGAAGGAAAGAATGGTAACTCCAACGAATGTTACCAAAGAAAGAACGAAGCCACCACTGTGACTCGTAGCTGACGAAATGGCACCAGTTCCTAGTAGCGCATTGTCTGAAAGTGTCTTTACTCGATTTTCTTGAGTAACTTCTAGAGAAGTTGTCGAGTAAATAACGCCAGCAGTTTTAATGTACTCTGTTCCTGATGTACCTTTGGATCCTTTGCTGCCATCCTTGGAACCACTCTTGGAACCACTCTTAGAACCACTCTTGGAACCACTTTTAGATCCGGCACCAATCCTACCCTTTGCTCCGCCAATTCCTGATTTGCTACCAGACTTGCTACCGGACTTCGAACCAGACTTGGTACCTGTTTTGCTTCCGGATTTGCTTCCGGATTTTGTCTTGCCACCAATGATACCCTTGATGCCTTTAGCACCCTTTCCTTTCCCTTTCCCTTTGGAAGTTGTAGGCGCACGAGGCGTAGCAGGAATAGCCTGTGGGGCAGGAGTTGGTCGAGGAACCGGTGCAGGGGTTGAGCGAGCCAGAGCCGGAATCGGTGCGGGAGTTGGATCAGGAGTCGGATTAGGAGTTGGTCGAGGAGTTGGTACAGGAGTTGGTTCAGGAGTTGGGGGAGGAACCGGTGCAGGAGTTGAGCGAGCCTGAGCCACAACCGGTGCCGTAGTCGGTCGCGGAGTTGGCAGAGGAGTTGGGTCAGGAGTCGGATTAGGAGTTGGTGGCGCAGTTGGTCGAGGAGTTGGTTCAGCAGTTGGTGCACACTGGATTCTGCTTCTATCGACACCATTACCAGTTACACCAGCGGAAGCTGCGATCGCATCAATTCTGTCACTATCTGCTTGATCTCTGACACACCGACTTTCGTAGCAATCATTGTAAGCCGTGACACACCATTCGTCCCACTTCCTTTCACAAAAACTATCCAATGAAACAATGTTTGTGATAAGTGTGGTGTTTTCTGTCGAACAGGTGCTAGGATAACCAACTTCATAGTTGAAACAAGGGTCACGATCACAGAGTGTTACCGTGGCAGTTGTACCATCGCCGTTTAATTCAGTTGCAATAACAACTTCTTGAGCATTAGTCACAACCATGCTAAAGGCCGAAGCGGCGAGAAGAGAGAGTAGATATTGAAAGTTCATTTCTCAATTTTTCAAATGATGTTCGATCGTGTGAAAAAGTTTTTACTTCGGATGGAAAGTGAAATTATGACATAATAGAGGTGCATTTTCCCCGTCTGCAGCAATCATAGTCGGACACATGGTTCGGTGTGTTGTAGTTGGAGACTCGAAAAACATCGGCATTTGATAATCTTGTGAGGCCTAAAATACTTTGTGGCACATGAAATTGTCGGCGGACAAATTTAAACTTGAGTTAAAAGTCACGACCCCCGAGTCGTGTCCAATCTAGAGCTTAAAACGACTGGCCAGTCAGCGAACCTCTCTGACGAGCATAGTCCGTAAATTTTAGCTTCCGAACGGAACACTTTGGAAGCACGACTTATCAAACGGCTACCCAAATTTAATCAAACGCATCAATTTTGGATCCCACGAATTCAGGATCGACAGATTTGGATAATTACTTTTGTTTTTTGTATAAATAAAACTGGACCAATGGTTTTTAACGAACGAAAACTTACCGCGGGAGGTTGTTTGGGTCCCGTGGGACGAAGTTAAAAACACAACTTCCTTCGCTTCGTCGAATCGAAAGTTATGATTTTCACGGGTTAAATGAAAGTCACAATCCCAAAACTATATTATGTGTAACATACAATAATACGACTCCAATGTTTCTCAGCAGCTCCTTCGTGCCATGTTAAGCGCATGCTACGATTGTAATCCCGCTCTGATAACGCTCGTTCGACACTATTGTGCCACATGCAGGAATCAGGTTGTCAAAGAGTCGCAGCAATAAGCACGCGCTCGCGAAATTGAGTCATATCAAGGGGTTCTTGGTGGTGCATTGAAAAAAGTGATTCGGACGCCGAGCATCTACCGTTGAATTCTTTGTGTCGTGTCGCCGCCGATGAATGGGACTCATTGGGGTGATGGACCAATTCATTAAGTAGCAGTACTCATGGTCAAGTACCACCACGGGACTTGTTCTGCGCCACCGCTGCCGCGGGAACACCACCTCGACCACGAACGTCGCGGAGTTGCAACAATACAACAGGTTGCGGTGCGAATCTGAGTCATTGGACCGTCGAGTGCAAGAGTCGAAAGTCATCGAACCACAGGCAACATTAATTCGGAATAAAGGAGCAACCGATCGGGCTCGGAGGAAGGTCAGACACTCGGGAATCTTTTTGTAAGAATCAACTACGAAGAACTTGTAAAGGAAACAAACGAAAACAATCTATTCTTGCTACAGAGGATATTAATGGATTGTGCTACTGCTATATTATTCCTCTCTCTGTCTCTCGTAGTCCTAGTAGTAGGTCCTCTAGTGTTACTTATTTCTCTTAGATACATACATTTGTAACAACCTCGTTTGCGCCAAGAAGCGTTTGCGGAGTATCATCTGTCGGAATGTGCGCCAGCGGCAAAAACCCATTCTCACTTCGAAAAGAAGTTGAAAAAGCGATGGTTTGTAATAATAGGACTAAATACGTACCTGCGTGCGTACGTACGTACCGAATGAAGTTTTGATAAACAATGTTCGTAAGAACGTACTCTACTACAACGGTTGATGGACGATGATCACGGAACAAATCACAATTCACCACAAAAAAATACGTACTAATACGTCGTACTTTATGATTTTAGTTGGCGTTTCATGATTAATGATGGATGAGTAAGAACGGGAAAAGAATTACACAATATTGCAGTCAAGAGGGGTATTACGAAAACGATTCAGAGATCTGATATCCGATAAGAGGAGATCACTGAGTTTTTACACGAATATCGAGGTTGACGGGATAGCTCTGGAAGATTCAAAATGATAAAGATCCTCTCTTTTGAATGCAGCCGATTTTGGGTCCTGTGTGCGACTTTCATTTTCCCTATAGTCTTCTTTCCGAAGAATTCGTCCGCCTGGACGACACCTGTACCCCAAACGACATCAATCTTACGATCGATAACTCGGGATTCATCCTCCGCAAAGAATGGGGTATACACCCAGAAATACCGTATTGTTGGGAATGAAGAAGGCAAACGGGTATCATCAAAATCATGTCTGAGACGCTTTGCTGTCCCCATGGCAGACGGTCCCTCCTCGGCTTCTTCGTCGCCAGTAACGGCAGCCCCTGTACTGACTGTAGAAGGCTTAAGCTGTACTCACAATGGAGGAGAAACATGGCAACTCAAAGATGTTGCTTTTAATCTACAACGGGGAGCAAAGGCTGCATTGATCGGTCGCAACGGGACTGGCAAATCTACCTTTTTGAAAATTCTTCACGAGTCGTATTTGGCTACTAACGGCTTGGAGTCTTCTTATTCATCTTCTACCAACTACAAATATACCGGGAATGTGCAGGTTCCAAAGACGATTCGAATATCCATGGTGGAGCAAGAACCACCGTTGCCCGCCGATATCACGGTTGGGGACGCGATACTGGGAATCACAACCACTATCGATTCATCGTCTAACATCAATAACAGCAAGAGCTTGATGGATGTTGTTCGACGGTATCGCATGGTTTCGCAACAGGCCGAAATGGACAGCAATTACGACGCCGATGTCTTTGTAAAGGCAAGCGCAGACATGGACTATCTCGGAGGGTGGGATGTCTTAACAAAGGCGGAAGAGATCGCAACAAAGCTCAAAGTTAACCACTTGCAAGATCAACCGCTGTCAAACCTATCTGGTGGTGAACGCAAACGTGTTGCTCTCTGTGCAGCGCTTGTCGAAGAGCCGGATGTCCTGCTGTTGGATGAGCCTACGAACTTTTTGTCCTTGGCTGGTGTTGAATGGCTAGCTGATCTCTTAACAGATAGAAACAACAACCCGAAGTTGACCATTCTCATGGTTACACACGACCGCGCCTTTCTGGAACAAGTCTGTGATCAAATCGTCGAATTAGATCGTGGGTCTCTTTATGAACATCCAGGATCCTATTCGTCGTACCTACAGGGCAAAGAAGAACGATTGGCTGCCGAGGACGCTGCGATTGCGAATGCCAAATCAAAATACAAAATTGAGCTGGAATGGATGAGAAGGCAACCACAGGCTCGACAAAGCAAGAGCAAGGCTCGCATTGAAGCCTTTTATAAGCTCGAGAAGTCTACTAAGCCCCGACCTCGCGATCCAAACCTCGATTTGGTTCAAATTAGCAGTGGAGATACGAGGCGAATAGGCACGAAAATCGTTTCGATGAAGGGCGTTACTCTCACGTTTCCTGGGAAAAACGAAGGTGATGCCGAACGTTTGATGCTGGATGATTTTAGTTACGATTTTTGTAACGGTGACAGAATTTGGTATGTGAAATAGAGAGACTTTGGGTATTGCTGCTTCTGAATCATTGTGTTCGTCCTCATTTGAATTTCATTGTCAACATTTTTTAACCCCCGCTCCGTTTCTTTGATTTTCCTTTACTCAGTCTTGCTGGTGCAAATGGTGGTATGTAAATTATGACAAATTTAAATGTTGTCCCCCTTGTTGACCATTTCCTTCAATTCTAACATATCCTAATTATCCTTGCGTGAACAGTTGGGAAAACGACTTTTACGAAACTTTTGACCGGCGAGCTGCAACCCAATAGCGGAGAAGTTGAGATCGGGGACACTGTAGTTCTCGGCGTCTATGATCAACTTGGTCTGAAGTTCGACGAATTAGCAGAAAAGCAAACTATCTTGGAGTATGTGGTCGATCAAATACAATCTAATGATTCAACATCAATGGGAGAAACGCCTGGTGAAGCAATGGAGCTATTGCGTCAGTTTGAATTTCCACGTAGCCGATGGCAAGAACGAATCTCAGTTTTGTCCGGAGGAGAAAGACGGCGATTGCAAATTCTGTCTGTGTTGAGTGTTGTGAGTATTCAATCCGATCCATTTATCAAATGATATGCACGTATTTTTCTCATCCTCGCAATATTCAATTTTTTTATCACTAGAAACCAAACTTTTTAGTCCTTGACGAGCGTAAGTTGCTGAACAAACTTCATCTTAATGTACACTTTGGCAGTCTTTAGTCTAACACTCTTCCTCTCCTTTATTCCGGCTTGCCCACCCGACTAAAGCAAGTGTCGATTGCGATCTAGATACTTTGTCAGCGCTGGAAAACTACTTGGATCAATTTAAAGGGGTTCTACTCGTTATTAGTCATGACCGCGCCTTTGCTGATAAAGTGACTGATCATATTTTTGTTTTCGAGGGAGATGGTGTCATAAAGGATTTCCAAGGTAGTCTTTCTGAGTACGGATCATGTCTTGTCGAGTTGGAAAACCAAAAAATCCAAGACTCTGTATCTAGCGACTCGAGCGAAAGCGATTTGACAACCACAAAAGAAACTTACAAAGAAGATCGTGCTAAACGCAACGAAGTGCGGAATTTTGTCCGTCAAACAAAAAAAGAAATGACCAATATCGAGCGAGCTTTGGAGAAGCTAAAGCCCAAGGCCGCCGAGGTGCAAGCAGAGATCGATGCTACTAGCAGTGATGCTGGTTGGACTGTATTGGCAGAGCTAACGGATAAATTGAATGCTATCAATGATCAAATTGACGAGAAAGAGCTAAGGTGGCTCGAGTTGGGCGAGGAGCTGGAAGAGATTGATTCTGATGAAATAGCTTAAAAAATAAGGCGAGACCATATTCACCACTAATAAAGAAAATTTGCCGTTAGTGCATCTCACGAAAGGGCATCATCCCTCTTGGGATATTTCATTCATCAGTAGTGTGCTTGAGATATTTCGTGTGCGTTATTCGAATATTTGAAAGCATCCTCATTTCGACTACTTTGATACCTTTTCCCAACCCAGCTAGCAGAGCTGCTGACAACATATCCTGGACCCCGGACGAAAAAGTGAGAACAGAAAAGGCGCGCCATAATGACGAGTTGTGCACCTTCGGGCCTTGAACTTCACGGTTTCATGTGCCACACGTGCTACTGTCAAACGTCAGAAACAAAACTGCCACGGAGGTGCTGGTTTCGGGCCATAGAATTCAAAATAGTTATTTCGAAGGAATCCATCGAAATTTCGGAATTTTTCTTTCGAGCTACCAATTGTACCTCACAAGCTACCAATTGTACCTCACAATTGAATTAATTAAGGTTATTTTGCGATGTTGACAGTCGCCTTTTTGCCGAAAAAATTATGGACACTCAAAAATCCGTCTTGGTTCCTTTTTAACCAAAAATCTAAAAAAGTTCAAATTTATTGGGGTATGATTTCAGGGGGCATTTTAGAGGGATTCTTATTTCAGTTCGCTTTAGTGATACGTTTAAGAGAACCGAAATCTTTGCACCCAATGGGATTCCATGGTGTTCCATGGACCGATGACTTCAAGAAGTCATAAGACACCTTTCAATGGTCATAATGCAGTAGTATTTACGGAGAAGACGATAAGAAATGTGCACCTAACACATCTGACATGTGGGTTCGACAAAATCAGAATCTCCCCGTGGTACTGTCAAAAGTCAGATCGTTGAAAAAGTTTTTCGTTCTTTTTCATGTTATGTCCGCGTACTCATGTGCGAATTTGATTGTTACACTTTGCATCTCATAAAAGGAACCACCACCCCGAAAAATCTTCACATACTATACATCATATCTCTGACCTCTAGAGCATTAGAGAACCCGATCATAGAAATTACCACTGATATTTGCGTTTCCAGATAGGTTCCATCATGGGTGAAGGTGGCGCGAATGATATCTACATCCGTTCCGACGAGTATGCTTGGATCCCAGCTCGTTTGGTCGAACAAGACAAAACCACGGCCAAAGTTGCCATTCCTCAATATGATTCCGAGGAATTTATCATGAGTGACGGCGGAAAAGGAGCTGTTGGTTTCAAATCTGCAATTGTGAAACTCAGCGATTACGTTAACCATGTTCTTCCCTTGCAAAATGTCACCTCTAGCGGTGTTTTGAAGGAAGTCGACGACATGGTCGATCTTTCGTACTTGCACGAGGTAAGTGATATAATACAACTCTGAAGATGCGGTATTCTCTTTGGCTCGATTCATATTTGTGATATAATATGACAGCGTCTCACCATTCAAGCTTTTTCTTCATCGAAATATATTTCTTTCCCAAATTCTAATGCCGTAGGCTGCGATTTTGTATAATTTAAAGGCAAGGCATGTAGGAGCAAAGCCATATTCCCGAGTTTCAGATATTGTCATTGCTGTCAACCCGTATCAATGGCTGACAGATCTATACTCCGAAAAAGTTAGGATGCATTATGCACAAAAGATTGTATGGGACGACAACGAGCGCGATCCAAGAATTGGACTTCCCCCGCATATCTACGAAATTTCTTCGTTGTGTTACAAAGGGCTTGCGTTGCATCAAAAGAACCAGTCGATTCTAGTATCTGGAGAATCCGGTGCAGGAAAGACTGAAACCGTGAAGATTTGCATGAATCACATCGCTACGGTCCAGCAAGACCCAAACAACAAGCTCGAAGGCATGTCTCCTGTCGTTCAACGTATCCTTGACTCTAACCCGCTTTTGGAAGCCTTCGGTAACGCCAAGACACGCCGTAACGACAACTCTTCGCGATTCGGAAAATACATTGTCCTTCAGTTTGAGCACATGAAGTCGGCAGGTGGCATGAACACTAAACCACGTGCTGCACTGGCAGGGTCAACTTGTGAAGTTTACCTTTTGGAAAAATCCCGTGTAGTGTATCACGACAGCGTCGAACGAACGTATCATATTTTCTACCAGCTACTTTGCGCGCCAGACGCAATGAAGACGGAGATTTGGAGTAAACTGAAAGGTACCAACTGTGATTCATTTTCCTACGTGGGCAAACCTCCAGTGGACAGAATCGATGGCAAGACTGATGCCGATCATTTTCATGATACTAAGGCTGCTCTTGCGTTGGTTGGTATCAAAGGAGAATCTTATCTTACGCTCTTCCGTGCCATTGCTGCTGTGTTGCAGTTGGGCCAGTTGACGTTTGCTCCTAAACCGGGCAATGACGAGGAAACCGTTATCACTTCAACGAAACAATTCAAGGATCTGGCAGATCTCATTGGTTGTGACGAGGATTTATTAAGCAAGGCGTTTACTGTTCGCACCATTAAAGCGCGTGGTGATGAATTCAAGGTACCTCTGAAAGCAGATGTTTCAAAAGAATCCGCTGATGCCTTCGCAAAAGAAATTTATGCCAAGATATTTTTGTGGTTGGTTCGCTCTATCAACGATGCTACTTGTGCCGAAAATAACTGGCCTGGTGGTGGAAGTGTTGATTACGGCGTTATCGGTCTGTTGGATATTTTTGGATTTGAATCATTTCCTGTCAATGGATTCGAACAGCTGTGTATCAACTATTGTAACGAGAAGCTCCAGCAAAAATTTACTCAAGATATTTTCCGATCTGTGCAGGAGGAATATAAGGCGGAAGGTCTTGACCTGGCTGAAATCAAGTATGATGACAACTCAGATGTTTTGGATTTGATTGAAGGAAAGTTGGGTATTATCAAACAATTGAACGAAGAATGTGTTCGTCCAAAGGGTAATGACCAAGCCTTCGTCAGCAAGTGTCTTCAGAGCAACAAAACGGTTCCTTGCCTCATCATGAAGAGCACTTTCGCTCGAATTGAATTCGGTATTCACCACTATGCTGGTCCTGTCATCTACAAGGCACAAGATTTCACTGTCCGTAATACTGATACTCTTCCTACCGATTTACAGGAAGCAGCGAAAGCCTGCAGTAACGAGATCATTGCGAAGCATTTGCAGAACAACAGTTCATCCAACCAGGCCAAGAAGGCAGCCGCCGCACCTGCCCGAGCTACCCCTCGTCGCTCTAGGAGTAATCTGGTCGCAGATACCGTGATGACTCAATTCAAGAGCCAACTGACGAGTTTGATGAAGGGTCTTGCAGAGACACAGTCGCGTTACATCCGTTGCGTCAAACCTAACACGAAGAAGAAGAAGCTGCTTATGGAGCACGTTACAACTTTGGAACAGCTTCGTTGTGCTGGTGTGGTTGCAGCTGTTACTATTTCGCGTTCGGCTTATCCATCCAAACTTGAATATGGCGATGTTATTCACCGCTATGCTATGTTGAATACAGATAAACCCAAGAATGGTTACTCGGACGAAACTAGTGAAATCAAAGATTTACTAACCAAAACTCTGAAGCGTTTTGAAAAGAAGAAAAAGGACGGCTCAATTTCGATGCCTTTTGCTATCGGAAAAACAAGGGTTTACTTCAAATCTGGGTGTTTGGAATATCTCGAGTCTCAGCGAGGTAAAGTCTGGCACAAGTGGGCAGTGAAAATTCAAGCTCCTGCGAGAGGATGGATCACAAGAATCAGAATTAAAAGAGCAAGGAAGGCCGAGCAAGAGCGTCTTATGCAAGAAAAGTACGCGCAGATTGCAAAATCGGCTGTTCCAATTCAATGTCTCATCCGTTGTATTCTTGCTCGCAAGAGAGTAAGAGAAATGAAGAAGCGAAAGAAAGTTGAGAAACGACAAACCAAAAAATGGAAGAAAGCCGCAATCAAAATCCAGGCTGTCGCACGTGGATTCATCCAGCGACCTAAATACAAGAAGGCTCTCCTTCGAAAGATTGAGGAAGAGAACCTGGCAAATCAACTTGAGAAGATGAAGGAGGAACTTTCCAACGCTGAAGAGCAGCGCAAGAGAGAACTCGAAGACGCAAAGTTCCAGTTTGAGCAGGAAATGGAAGAGTACAAGGAGAAACTTGAGGACCAGCTTCGTGCCGAATCCAAAAAGCATGGTGAGTCCGACAAGCACCAAACTCTCATTGACGAATCTGGAAAGATCATTGAATATTTGCGAAAGGAAAATATGAAGCTGAGACAGCAATGCGAGAGCATGAAGAGGGACTACAAGTCTTTGAAAGAGAATAATTCCCGCTTGATGGAAGCCAATGCTTCGGCAAGCAGTTCGTTCAATCAACTTAATGATCACGCCAAGGGCTTGAACGCAACGAACGCTCGCCTTATCAGGAACGTTGATACGTACAAGAAGCAATTGGTAAAGATGAAAGAGGACTTGAAGAATCGCCAAGCATTCTACCTTGCCGAAGCTCACGCCCGTGTGGCGTACCAAAAGACGCTTGCACGCATCGTGGCCCAGGTTCAAGATAAATCGAGGGACGCACAACTTGTTGAAGATGTGGTTATTTGGGCCCTTGAATGCGAGGCAGAAGCAAAAGCGGAACGTGCCGCTCTTGAAAACGCAGGACAGAAAGCTCCACCTGGAGCATCCAGCACAGCCAAAAGAAACTCACAGAGACCAACAGACGATGATTCGGATTCGGACTCCGACTAAAGAAACACTCTGCCATCTTCAGACGGCAAGATTTACTTACAAAATGGTCTCAACGTAGCTCAAGTGTCAAGAAAATAGAGATATGAAATTTTTGGTTGATTAGCATAACTGAGCTGAAATGAGAAAGTGACATCCTTGAAGGCGACTTCAAAAGTATGAAAAACAAGTATTCTTAACTACTTCTAATGATAAAAAAGATTGTGAATGTTTATCTTATTCGAGTGAAATAGTTTTTGCATGTCGTCGACAAAATAAAGCCCTATCCCTAAATAACTTTGACTACGAGTAAAGGTAACGTTGTCTTAAAAAGCTCTCTCGTGCTTTATACGGGCATATGGTACGTGCGTCGTCGCCCATTTCCTCGGAATGAAAATTTTCTTTTCAAGATTTGAATTCAAGGCAAGTGTCAAACTACTTTTTCGAGAACAATCGTCTCATAACACGAACACCCATCTCGAATGAACGCCTTCATGTCGAGCCTTCAACAGTAATGAAGAAACTAATGGTCAATGAAAATCAGAATTAGCAAACAATGGGTAGTATCTGCTCTAGCTGCGATGGGGAAGAGAAGAAAACGGATGCAATAATCGAACCAAAAACTGTTACGATTGACGGGGCAGAAGGTGAATTTCTTTTACCACACGATCATGCGTTGCAGCGAGCAGCTAGGTTATATCACCCACTCGCGATCTCCAAACAATATCCTTTAACGTTTAACTCCCAAAATCGCCTCGACTTTTCGACGAGGGATTACCGAGCGTTTTGCCTGTTGATTCATCGAAAGCACGGTGCGCTGTTGCTGCATTGTACCCGCAAGAAAAAGAAACCACCACACTATCAATTGCCTGGTGGCCACATAGACAATTGCGAGTTTCAGCAAATGACGAAAAGCCTTAGTACACGAATCACAGAAGAACAACTATATCACGCTGCCAGAGTAGGATGTGCAAGAGAAGTCTATGAGGAGACAGGTATCGATTTTCGAAGTAGACTGGGAAAATTTCTCCCGATGATTCTATACAGTACGGAAGAGAAAGATTTCAAGAGTGACACATTGATCAATGAATACAAGAGTCGGATTTTTTTTGTTTGCGAATTATTTGATGAAGATTTTCCATACAGGGTACGTAAAAAGCGAAGAGCGAATATTAGTTGCAGGAGTCTTGTATTGAACGAGATTATTTATTACATTTACAGGCTCTACATCAAAATGGTATATTGTCTCATTCGACCTCTCTCTTCAAATGTCGTCCCACAAAAAACTCGATATCAGGAACGAGACGGATCGATGAGATTCTCAAGCACTCGATTCCCATCGCTCCCGAGCGACTTTTCCTGCGATCTTATGCTCCAGTTGTCTGTAGAACATTCAGGATTTCGTTTTTTTAAGGAGAGCTCCGAGATTTCAAATAGTCTGAAGTATCACAGCGGTGGGAAAGTACAGGAAGCCGTCACAATGGCATACAACCTGATCATATAATGGCTCTGACTTGTAAAGAAACGATTTATTCCTGCTAATTCAGTATCAATAATTCGTCGACTCCTAAAAAACACAATAAATATCAATGTAAGAGTTCACCAACCAGTGGCATGACTTCTTAATATAAATGCAATTTCATTATAGGTATTTATCGGTTAACATGGAGTGGATCTTGTGAGAGGGTGATAGTTTAATCAAACGTTATTTTCTTGCCAGCGAAATCAGCGATACCACCGGACTTCTTGTGCAGTGAGCTACCGCCTCCTCGGCCTCCACCACGGCCTCTATCGCCACTTCCGAAGCCACCTCGGCCACCGCCGCGGCCTCGATCGCCACTTCCGAAGCGACTACCACCACGGCCTCCTCCACGACCTCCTCCGAAGCCACCTCGGCCTCCACCGCCGCCACCGAATGACTGTCTTTTGTCGTTCGCAAAGTCGACGCGGACTGGTCTTCCACAGATGTCAGTTCCAGGCAATCTTGACAGCAGCATCGGTTGCTTCCGTCTCAGCGAATTCAATGTGACCGTATCTGTTTTTCGTCAATTGAAAAAACACGACATAAAATTGGTTAGAAATTGAAATAATAATCGTAATCATGAGAAACGAAATTTCTTTGAAAAGAAACATACGTCGTCGACAACGTGTCGATGCAATGCAAAAACTTACCCCTTGAAGTCACCAGTTTCTCTGTCAGTCGAAAATCGAACTTGGGTGATAGTTCCACAATCCGCAAAGGCAGCACGAAGAGTCTCCTCGTCGATATCCCACGACAAATTCCCAACAAAGACCGTGCAGCAACCTTCTTGCTTTTGAGAAACTTCACGAGGTGCCAAAATTGGCTTTGGTGTAGAGTACTTGATGGACAACCAACGTCCTTCAAAGTCAGCTCCGTTCAATTCCATCGCAGCAGCCGCAGATGCACCGTCGTGGAAGTCAACAATAGCCGTTCCCGAGCTCCTTCCGTCTTCTTGCAATGGCAATTCAACAGACTTGGGTCCGCTGCCACAGGCTTTAAAGAAATCTCTGACTCCGTCCTCTGTGGCTCTCCATGGCAATCCTCGGATGTATAGTTTGGTACCCTCGCCGTCATCACTAACGGCTTGCTTTTTGACGGCCGGTTGGAAAGTTTCTTCGTCAGCCTTTCGCTTCTTCGATGCACTGTCATCCACAGGAGGAACAGACGCTGGTGTAGATTCAGAGTCGCTGTCAGAGTCCGAGTCGGAATCAGAACTGCTACTGTCGCTATCCGACGACGCCTTTTTCTCGACATCCATTTTATCAGTCTTCTTGTCGTCTTCGTCATCAGAACTGTCGGAATCAGAAGAATCGCTCGAATCAGAACTGCTGTCTTCCTTCTTCGCTGCAGCTTTGGCAGGCGCGGCCTTCGCCTTTTCTTTCTCGTCATCGGAATCAGAGTCAGAATCCGAATCGCTGTCAGAGGATGAGGAGTCGCTGCTTTCTTTTTTGGCGGCAACCTTTTCTTTTTCGTCATCGGAATCAGAGTCCGAATCCGAATCGCTATCCGAATCGCTCTCTTCCTTCTTGGCGGCAGTAGTTTTCTTGGCGTCATCGTCGCTATCCGAATCACTGCTGCTACTGCTGCTGCTATCCGAATCACTGCTAGAACTTTCTTCGGCCTTCTTGGCTTCGGCGTTGATATCGGACTCCAATTTGGCTACTTCTTCGGCCAATTTTTCCGCCTTTTTGACAGCCTCGTCAGCGGCCTTCTTGGCTTCCTTGGCGGCCTTAAGCTTTGCCTTGAGCTCTTTCTGTGAAAATGATTGAAATAGAACGCAAAGAAAAATTAAGTGAGAGATTGCACCCTACTTTGTACAGAAAAAGACGACAACATCTTTCGTGTCGGCATCCATTTGCTTCTTCTGCAGGTAAACGTACCTCTTTGTTTCCAGCCATCTTTGTATTTGTCTTTTGTATTGATAGAGTTCGAACGAACTTTATTTGTATTGGGGTGGAATGAAAGTATTTATGACACAAACCGCTATAGAAGAAGCGACTGTGATTGTAGATGACAAAGAAACGATAAAAATCTTTTGGTTTTCGGTTTTGTTTCGATTTTGTCGCAGCCTTGATGCCACTTTTTCATCGGAGAAGCGATTGGTGGTTGGGTGGACATATCGGTTGACGGACAGAAAATGTAATCCGATGTGACTGAAAATCAGTCATGCGAGTCATACGAGTCATACGATTGGGATGTCTCGCATGGAGAGTGCTGTACATCAGATGATTCGTACCACTCGTAGTGGAGGCAGAATTTTTGTTGAATTTCTACGCGCTCGCTAGATTTTTTGGCACGACTTGCGCCTCACACACATACAAAGACGTCACGCTAAAATCTGTTTCTGCCCCCCCCCTTTTTTTTTTTAACGAGAGCGTCCAATCGTGTTTGGTATTTACTGTACAAGTTCAGCACGAAGTGAAAGTAGAAGAAACAAAATCCTCTTGTATCCGGAAGCTATCCCTCCTTCTTGATGCTTCTCTGTGTACTATCAGCTATATAGTCAGGGCTCAATAGAACGTATATTCTCTCCTTGGAGAACAATTTAAAACGAATTTAAAATGAAAGCGGCAAAGAGCGAACAAATTTCACGGCGACCTCAACGGTTCAAACCGGACACATCGAGTTAACTTTGCGGCAGCAACAACAAGCGGAAGGAACCCTTCGGCAAGAGCAAGATCGCAGACACCACCAGAGTGCAATTCAGACAACATCGACGCTTCAGTACAACATCAGCGCCAAAACCCACCCGGAAACTCGCTTAGTGTGTCCAGATCTGTAGCAGATAATCACGAACTGACAACGCGAGACACATCCAACGAGAATACCTCGGACAACAACATGAACGAAATGAATCATAGTATCGAGAAAGACATCGAGCGTTCAATGATGGCTCTAAGTCAGAACTATCCACCGAATCAACAATATACCCATGCCTCGGAAGAATGGAAAGACGAAGAACGAGAAGAAGTCCCGTCCTCGTCGGCTTCTACCACGAGTAGTTTCTTGCAGGCCGCAGCAATACCTCCCAGGCTGGTAACGCAAGAAACGAAACCAGGAGCCGTGAGTGTTCCAGGATTGATCGGATCCTTTGACGACCAACACGATAACCTCCTCGATATGGAGGACGAAACCGATGTGTACAATATCCACAATAGTTCTAGTGGCATCAGTTCAAGGCTTCTCAAGTACCGGGAGGCAGGAGTCGACTTCCTTTTACAGTCAAAGTGCCTCACTTTCTACACCAATTGTCGCCGAGCTGGTACCAAGCCAATCCTTAAGCGAACGGGAGGTCGAAGATCGACTGGCGGAACGATTAGAGGCACAAATTACGGAACGGTTGCAAAGAGAAGTTAATCGCCGCCTTTCCATAGAGAAAAGTCAGCACGCGGTTGCGGAAGTTATAAGCAGTGGCGATGAGAGTATTGATAATGAGAATTCTAAACTCGGAAAGAAAGAAGAGGAAAACTTCAAAATTTGTGGCGTTCGCAGAACTTGGTGGGGCATGGTCATTTGCGTGATCATGATACTAACAATTGCTGGGATCGGCAGCACATATTTGTGGTATTCTCGTGCGAGGGAAATCATTAATAACACCGACAACTCCCCTTCGCAAAGCCCATACACTGATACTCCAACAATAGCACCAACGCTTACATTTCCAAGTACCCTCAATATTAATGCAACAGCAATGCCGACTCCTCCTCCACAGGAATCTGCTGAGCCAACGACTCGCCCCACACTTTCTTTGATTGATCGGCGAAGGGAATACTTAATGACAAGTATCGTCCCCTATGGAATTCCAGAGGAGTTTGTGGGTATTCCAGCGACCTATTTTGCCGACAATGCTTTCCAACGTGCTGCTTTGGATTGGATGGCGACTGTGGACTTGGAAACTGATGTATTTGAATACCCTGTTCAATTGTTGGTAGAACGATATGTCCTTGCTGTCCTGTACTATTCAACGGGCGGGCCCGAGATATGGACAGATTCGCTCTCATTCCTGAGTTCTAAAAATGTATGCCGGTGGAACAACGACCATGACATACAAAATACAATAGTCGGCAACGCTGGTACAATCGTAGGCAATCTTGGCAGCTCCGGAGAACCCGCAGAATATACTGCTGTCAAGAAGGGTGTGTTCTGTGAGGATGGATCATTTTTTGTAACTGGTATTGAACTGCCCGACAATTCGCTACAAGGAGAGGTCCCATGGGAACTTTCATTGCTTGAATACGTGTCACAGCTCAATTTTGATTCCAACAACTTTCAAGGATCTATCCCAACAGAATTGTCAAGGTTGAGCAGACTAAAGGCACTTTGGTTCAAGGGTAATGATTTAACAGGAAGTCTCCCCACCGAGTTTTCAAACGCCACAGAATTGGCAAGTATCGACATCGAAGCCAACAATATAACGTCCAATTTGCCATCCGAGTGGGGGTCCCTATCAAATTTATTTTATGTCAGTTTGCGACAAAATGACATTACTGGTACTCTTCCGTCAGATTGGCGAAAATTGAATCGACTCAAGACGTTGGATCTCGAAGGAAATCGATTGCGCGGAACGATTCCGGAGGAATACGGAGAGCTAACAGAACTCGAAGCGCTCTATCTTGAGTCTAATCAATTCGAAGGTCTTCTTCCATCTTCATTTGGAAATTTGATGAATCTCGAGAAATTCTTTGTTGACGACAACCGTTTCTCGGGAACGGTGCCGACAGAATATTCCGCTCTGGTCAATTTAGAATATTTTTGGTTCAATCAGAACTCGTTGACGGGAAGCGTCGATCTTACCCTATGCGATTCATTTCTAAGGCCGAGTGGCACAAATTTCAAATCCAATTGCTTAAGCAATGACCTGACTGGGGTTGAAGCTCAAATTGAATGTTCCTGTTGCACGGTTTGTTGTGATAGCACTGGAGCAAACTGCGAAGATAATCCATTGTAGTGAGACTTTTTGTCTTGAAGTCGAATCCATAGTCTTACGGTACTTGCTATTTAATCTTAGAAGTTAATTAAAGTCATTTTCATCTAATAGCGTTTTCTTTTAAAATTACAGTAACTAGGCTTTCACCGTTAGATATCTACGACGATACCGATTTAGTGCCCTCCTCTTGCAAAGGAGAGATACGCTGTCCAGACAAAGCTCACTATATGTCTGACGGGAAGTCTCAGATATAGTGGAACGGAAAAGCAAACTAGGTCGGCTGGTAACCAAACCCTGATGAGATCAAATTCGTCTTTTGCAAAATTTTGTTGATAGGTCTCCAAACCAGAGCTTGTCCAAACAGCGGGGTCTACCGATCCGCTGAAAACTCCGGCCTTAAATATGTAAAATGTTGGAAGATAAATCAACGTCAACACCGTTAAATCCAATGCGGTTTGTGCTGCGAGTGCCTTGAGTCCCTCCTCGTCCTTGAGTTTATCTTTCCAAGGCTGAGACGTAAAGGCGTCGACGTCAAATAGCTTCTTGAAAATATTGACCTGATACAGATATTGGAAGCCGCCAAGATACAGTGCACCAAAGCCACAAAACAGCAGAGATCTTTCATAATCTATTTCTGCAATCGGAGTTTGAGCAATCACAACTTGCGCAATCAAATCAGCCAACGCTGTTTTCGCCGTCGCAATAGCAATATTATTTGCAAACGGATATTCCATTGCAAACTTCCCATAACTGAAACCACTTTCTCCTTCAACCAGTGCATCATCGGAAGTGGATTGATAGAGCTTTGATTCAAAATTTCCTCGCGAAACTAAAACGGAATGCTTCTTTCCGAAGCCTTTCGAAAACGTGGTCTCTATCCCAGCCGTTCGCGAATCACAGTTACGCGTCGCAAAGCTCTCGGCAGACGCCAAAAGTGCTGAAAGGATAAGAAGAATTGACAAAAATCGATTCATTTTCCAGGAATAAAAGCCGGACTGGTAACGTTCAATCGTGCTATTGCGGTTGTCTTCCAGTAAATACGCAACAGGTTGTGTAAATGCTTGACCGACCATGCTATTGTCAACAAACTGCATTTGAGATTTCACAGAATGAACCAACTTTTTCTCATTATTTTTCTAATTTCCCACATCATCGTGTCGTTTGGTGACGTGGATTTCAGGCGGGATTGGAATCTTCCGTGATTGCATTTCAGGCCTACGATAGCTTCTTTTCATGGCTGGTGATTTTTTACCTTCCCCACGTGCTGTACGACGTGTACGAACGCACTAAACATCATCATCATGAGCAACTTGACGCCGATCAAATAATGAAATCCAAAATCCTTTGATGATTGATCACAATCATCTATCTTTTGACAACTACTTTGTAACCTTGAACTTTTTATATCAATTATTTGAAGAGATACACGATCAGAAGCAAGTCTTGTCGATATGAGGAATTCATCAGTAATCGAAATAATGGTGATCTCAGTGATTTGTCTATTACTGTCGTCGTCTTGCTTGGCGTTTTCAACCAATCAACTGCACGTCTCCATCATCGGAAGCCGACTATATTCCTCGGCTGCCGACGATGACATTGTCGCTCCGTCGCGGGCTAAACTCTTACCCAATGTCTTGCGGTATCGTGGGTCGGTCGATCAAGGCTACGGTCGTGGAGGCAAGAAATTGGGAGTGCCAACAGCGAATCTTCCTAGCAGCTTGTTTCAAAATGCGCTAGAAGAAGTAACGACGGGTGTCTATTTTGGTTGGGCGGCTCTTGAACGAGGCGAAGGTAACGAGAGTTATGATACTTACAAAGCAGTAGTCAATGTTGGCTATTCGCCTACTTTTGAAGGGGAAGAAAATAAGGAGAAAATCATCGAGGCGCATTTGATTGTGGAGCAAGATCCCGAGGCTGATGAAGGGGAAGAAACCAGCGACGATGAGAAGCCAGCTATCGAAGATTTCTACGGTGTTCCCATGAGACTACAATTGATAGGGTTCTTGAGGGAAGAAAAGAAATTCGACAGCTTTCCCGAATTGATCGCTCAAATCAATGCCGACGTGGAAGATGCTAAACTGTCTCTAGATTGCCAACCGTACGAGTCCTATCGCACCGATCCTTTCTTCAGCAAAGAACCCGTTGCATGGATTGGAAACGGAGGTGGAGACGAATTGGCGAGCTGGGAGAGCACTCCCATTTAATCCTCTCTAGACAGTCCGAAATACATCGATTTAGATGTTATGACAAACATCGAATGATATTCAACAAAAAGTTGCATTCAACTCCGTAGAGTTGCAGATGGTCAGATTCTACAAATCACAACTTCATTTGTAACGCAATTGTATAGTACCAATCAAAGTGCGACCGAATGACGATGAAGGGACGCCTCGAATGTAGTTACCTAATGCTCTATTTCGATTGCAAAAAGTTCGATACTTTCTGTGCTCTTTCCTGGTCTCTCTCGATTTTTGTTATAGAACAAGTACGTACGAGATAAAAATATAACAAGAATTTCAGAGTAGTGGCAACACCTGATGGTTTTTCTACTTTTACTTTGCTACCCTAAACTTGAAGACGTTCTTACTCTTACGAACATGGAAACGAGAAATCGCGTGCTCAGAAACGAAAACGCGGGAAAGGCTTTTGAAGCGCGATTTTTTACGTGGGAGTTCGATTCACACTTCGCGTGCAAGAAGCGTGCAAAGATACATGCGGTGCACGCATTTTCCACACCCTTGTGCAATTCTCAAATTTATACTAATAGATTCAATAATGTTTCTTCCATACGTATTCCTCAAGCCTCAAGTGGGAACACGAGAAACCAAATCGCTGAAGCAGGATTGTTGCCACATATCTACGATAGAATCGAACTGGCCTTCTTTTCTCTTGTTGATGTGGTATGAATGACGTTTGACGAGATCTTGCAATACGGGGAAATGATGATAGTTTACGTGACGTAACTTGTACATGTAATATTCAAAACGAAATATGTCTAGAAGTTTCGATTACTCTTTCTCTCATAATTCTGAAAAAGACCCGTCTTAAAGAAATTACTCAACATGAAGTTCAGTTCCATTGCCTTGATTGCTGCCGTCGCCGGCGTTGCCGACGCATTCGCTCCTGCACGTCAAAGCGCTGCTTCCTCCAGCGCTCTGTCAATGTCTCTCGAGAAATACTCGGACGAATTAAAGGCAACAGCTGCTGCTATGGTGGAAGAAGGAAAAGGACTTCTCGCTTGTGATGAATCTAACGGAACAGTTGGCACTCGTTTGGAATCTATCGGTCTGGAGAATAACGAAGAAAACCGTCGCGAGGTAAGAAATTTTATCACTTCTATGGAAACATTCTGTTTGCACGATTACATTTGGTCGTTTATTCTAAACATTGGTTCTTCTCATTCCTATGTACCTTCTTATTGTCACATTTTCAGTGGCGCCAACTTCTTTTCACCACCCCAAACATTGGTGACAAAATTTCTGGAGCCATCTTGTTTGAGGAGACTCTTTACCAAGATTCCAAGGAGGGAAAGCCCTTTGTTGATCTCTTGAACGAGGCGGGAATCATTCCCGGCATCAAGGTCGACACCGGCCTCAAGCCTCTTTGTGGTGGTGGAGACGGTGAGACCTGGTGCTCTGGTTTGGACGGACTCTACGACAAGTGTGTTCTTCACTACGCGAAGGGTGCCCGATTTGCCAAGTGGCGTACCGCCCTTCGCATCGATGTCGACAAGGGTTTCCCCACGGACTACGCCATTGACGAAGCTGCACACGGGCTCTCGCGTTATGCTCGCATCTGCCAAGAAGCAGGTCTTGTGCCCATTGTCGAACCCGAAATTTTGATCGACGGTGATCACGACATTTACACTACCGCAAAGATCCAGGAACGTGTCATCACGACTGTATACAAGAAGCTCCAAGAATGCGGTGTCATGCTCGAGGGTACCTTGTTGAAACCCTCCATGACTGTGTGTGGTGTCGATTGCAAATGCAAACCCGAGGTCGAAGAAATCGCTCGATTGACCGTCCAAACTCTCTCCCGATCCATTCCATCGGCCATGCCGGGTGTCACCTTTTTGAGTGGAGGAATTTCCGAAGAAGATTCTTCCATCTACCTCAACGAAATCAACAAGATTGACAGAGTTGCTCCCTTTGCACTCACTTTCTCGTTCTCTCGTGCCCTCCAATCCTCTTGCTTGAAGACCTGGGCCGGAAAGCCAGAAAACGTCAAGGCCGCTCAAGACCAGTTGATGGCCCGTGCAACTGCCAACTCCGAGGCTTCCGTGGGAACCTACAAGCCTGGATCTCAGCCATCTATGCAAGAATCACTCTACGTCAAGAACTATGTTTATTAAATGGATGCATCTTAGTACTTTATAGAGTAATAAAAAAATACTTCTAGTACCACTTCCAGGGAGAGAGCCTCCTTGAGAATCAAAATTATTTGAAATTTTAGCCCCAAAAAATTGTTTTGGAATTCATTATCCCTTAGCGTTAAGGTTAGGTTTTCCTTGGAGAGAAGAAAGAAAAAAGAAAAAGTTGAACGTTGACGTTTTCGTGGGCTCCCGGAAAAATTATCAATTACGAAAATTCATCTGCCATTGGTGGTACAATACACCAAAGCAGACTCTCAACTCAACTACCGATGGACAACATCCCAACAGTGACGGATACTTCCCACCGATGAGAATAATCAAAGGATGAAGTCGGTTACACAAGTTTTTTGTGCCGTTGTGGTTCTGGTACTGGTCTGCATGACGACGGGAGTGTCTTCCCAAGTAGCAATGACGATGGAAGACGATATTGAAATGAGCAACATTACGGACTTTGACTTGGTAGGGAATTCCTGCTTCGAATCGGCCTCGACTCCCGGATGCTCCGATTTCGAGTGCGAAGAGTACATTTGCGACAATTTTGACGACTTTTGCTGCGATAGGAGATGGGACGACAAGTGCGTTCGAGGTGCGATCGAAAACAAGGACGTCTGCCAGATCGGCTGGCCGGATCAGTCCAACGATTGTTTCCAAACGGATCTTTTGGGACGACCCGGGTGCGACAACGCAGGCAACTCCAATCATACTCTGTGCGAAAGCACGGTATGCATACTTCGTCCGGAATGTTGCAATGATTCCTACGACGAGAAATGTGTCGAATTGGCGTTGAAGAAATGCGAATTGCCAGACCCGACAAATTCCTGCATCTCCGAAAGCCGGCTCCCGGGATGTCTGGACGAATTCCACGGTGGAGCGTGTTTGGAGTCGGTTTGTCAACAAGACGAGACCTGTTGCAGCGTTGCTTACGGACCACAATGTGTGACGCTGGCCCGAAACGATCCTCTAAATTGTGCGCCAAACACTGCCGCCAACCAATGCCACGAGGTATCACCCTATGGAGGATGCGAAGATCGGAGGTGCCAGAGTATTGTTTGCGAGACTATTTCGGATCAGTGCTGTGACAACCAAGAACGAATTGGGAGGTGGGATGGAAATTGCGTCGAGGCTGCGGACATTCTGTGCAAACCCGACTTTTTAGAGCTTCCATCGTCTGGCGGGGATTGTCCGAGCGGAATGACCTGTAGCTACGATTCGATGGTCAATTGCACGGATTTGGCGTATCAATACAAGGATGTTTTATTTCTTGGAAATATCTTGGGCGGTGTATATTGCGGCGTGGAGGATCTCGATCGCAAAGGTATCACGAATTGTCCGAGGGGTAGCTATTGCCCCGACCCCGAAACCATACTGCCCTGCCCAGAAGGGTACTACTGTCCATTCAAGACCCAGGAGCCGACAATTCTCTGTGAACGCTGTAAGGAGGGATCACTTCACCTCGAACAAGATATGTATGGCTGGGTTGTTTTGATTATCATTGCTGTATTTTCAGCAGCGTACATCGGATGGACTGTCTTGAACAGATACAACAAACGCCTCGCAGAGCATGTCCATAGTTTGGAAAGACGGGTGCAGAGCAGGATTACAGGCGGATCCTTGCGCATTTCTCATCACAGAAAGCGCGATCTCGAGAAGCTTCGACCCAAACTTGAATTGATCAGCTACCGTCTCGCCAAGATGGAAAACGATCAAAAGTCACCAAGCAGTCGAAAAATTAGAATCTCTGTTTCGACAGGTGTCAAAGTCGATTCGGACCAGATTCAATTCGATGCAATCAAGCTTTTCGATGTTCTTGATGCGGATCGCAGTGGTGACCTGACTTTTGATGAGCTCAACGTCATTTTGGGACTCAGTGAGCTCGAAATGGAAGAGTTCATTCGAAGAATGAACGAAGTGGCTGGTTCGTCAGTTACCAAGCTTTCTGTTACGCGACCAGTATTTGCCAAATACTTTTTGCAAGTCCTTACAGACACCGTTAATTTGCATGTCTCCTATGAGGAAGCCGAGGCAATGTTTGATGAGTTGGCCGGTGGTGTCAAGTCTATGAACGAAATTCATCTGAACGACTTATATGCTTCTTCAGTGTCTAATTTTTTGTCGGATATACAGATCCTCCAACTTATCAACGAATTCAAAAGGGTGAAAGCGGAGGCTGAAATAGAAGAAGAAGCAGAGAAGCAAGCAGAAAGGCAAGGATCTTCTCAGTTTAACATGCCTATGGGTAGACGCGCAAGCAGACGTGGGAGTTTCAAGGAATTCCGCAACAACAGACGCGGAAGTTTGACGGATTTACGCAGCAACAGGCGTGGAAGCTTCAGAGCTGGTGAAATTAGCCGCGAGTTCACCAAGGCTAACAGAAGAACTAGTTTCATCGTACAAAAGGATTTAACAGCATCAACAAAGGCAACAGTGAAGCCAATGATAATTGGACGTGAACTTTTTGTTCAAAATTATCCACAACTTTTGATGGACGTCATGGTCAACAAGGGCGACGACGAAGATGACATCGATAAAGAAGAATGCCGTGGTGTTGACCTATGTTTCAAAGATCTATCTCTTTCTATCAAACTTGGAAAGAAAAAAGTATCTGTCGTGGATAAGGTAACAGGAAGAATTCGTGGGAAGACCATGACAGCCCTAATGGGTGGAAGCGGAGCTGGGAAAACATCACTTCTCAATTCTTTGTGTGGTAGGGCGCATTATGGTGAGACGACTGGGAAGATTTATTTGAATGGCCACTTAACGGAAATTCAAAAGCATGTGGATTGCATCGGGTTTGTACCGCAGGACGACATTGTGTATCCAGAGTTGACTGTCCGAGAGAACTTTATTTTCTCTGGAAAGTTCCGACTTCCAAAAGGAACCACTGACGAAGACATCGAGGATTTGGCTGATGAAACGATTGCAAATCTCGGTTTATCCCGCGTCGCCAACAGTCCCGTTGGTGATGTGAAAAAGCGTGGTGTCTCAGGAGGAGAGAAGAAGAGAGTAAACATCGGGATTGAACTTATGGCACTGCCGTCTATTTGTAAGTACTCAAAAAACAAAATGCAATTATGTGAAAGCTAAACTTCAACTCACTTCTCGTTACTTCTCCTTTCCACTTCATTGATGCTATGCCAAATATAGTGTTTCTGGATGAGCCCACCTCGGTTAGTATACTGTCTCAAGGTTTTACGGGGTTGCTACTTTTCTGGTTTATTTTGTGTTTTAGTGGCGGTGAATTGCTGAATTTAATTTTTTTAATTTGTCATTCTGTCTCTTCTGACATCGAATATTGTTCACAGGGCTTGGTAAGTTTACGTGAATTTTGTTTCGAAAGAACATCGACATTTTCAAGTGCACGCTAAAAATCTTTTCCTTTACTTTTTGGTTTCAGGATGCTTCCTCCGCTCTTTTAGTAATGCAAAGTCTCAGTCATTTGGTAAAAAAAGATGGAGTGACTGTTGTCTCCGTAATTCATCAGGTAAGTATTGTTCCTGTTAGAGTAACGGTTCTATGCATGATCTCTTCGAAAAGAAACGCGAACTACGCACTTCCCTAATTCATTCTTTATCATTGCAGCCTCGCAAGTTTATTTTTGACTTGTTTGATTCATTGATCCTACTGGGTGTAGGAGGCAAATTGATTTACCATGGTCCTACTGCAGGTGCAGAGCCGTATTTTGGTACCCTGAATTATGCGTTACCAAAAGGGGAAAGTGTTGCTGACTGGCTCATTGATATCAGCAGTGGTCGATTGGAAAGTAATACCGAGAGTCCCGAAGAGAAGAAAGATGGAGATGAGAGAAGAATGCTAAGAAAATCTTCTACAAACTCTTTTTCATCAGAAGATTTCCGATCTGCAAGTTTTACCGCAACCGTCGAAAAATTTGCGTCGAATGATGGCGTATCTACTAATAACCACTGGGTTGGTACGACTGGGGTGAACACGGGGAAGGTTGTTCGGTACGTACAACATGTTTCCGATAAAAAATTCAATCGTCTTTCGCATGATTGGTCGTGAATTGTCTCTTACTTGAAACCGATTTTTTCTGTGCAGGGCGATCGAAGTCGCGAAGATACGTAGAGCATGGTTATGCAAAACGTGGTTGACATATTTTAATGGACTCGATGATGAGGAGAAATCAATCTATGAGCCACCCAGAAAATATGAATTGCCCATCGAGACCGAAAAGAAGTCTGTTTGGTACCAATTCATCTATCAGCTAAACCGAGCTCTTCTTGTTTCGTGGAGAAATCGCTTTTCGAAAATCGTCAATTCGACCATAATTGTTGGATCTGTTGTCTTCATCACTGCACTGGATGGCGTCACAACAGTAACGTCCGATAGAGACCCCAACTTGCCGTTTGCTACGTTAGTCCGTCCAGAACCATCAGACTTCCCCGACATATTCAATGACCTCTTTGCGTATTCACAGAGCGCCCAGCTGCAGTAAGTCGCACAGAATCGATGTTTCAGACTGTCATGATTCGTTTGACTCATCCAATTTTTCACTTTTTTTGGTTTAGGTATGCAATGAAAGTCGGAATCATTCTTTGTATCATCGTTGGTTTGACAGCAACTTCTACCTTGACGTCAAAGCGCCAGGAGTTCTTTAGAGAGGCTGGATCGGGCTACAATTTGAATGCTTATTTTTTCGCCATAAATCTCCTTTCAACTATCGAACATTCGATTCAAGTTCTCATTGCGGCTGTTTTTGCATTGTGGATCCGCCACCCAATTGCCTCGCATGCTTCCTTCTACATCCACTTTCTTCTGCTCGCTTGGTTGACGGTTGCATGGTCAATGCTGATACCGATGGTTTGTCCACCAGATTCCGTGATCTTGATCTCGGGCTTCTTTTTCACATTCTGCGGTCTGATTTTCAGCGGTGCTTTCTCCCCTTTTGGATACAGAGAGATTTATGAAGAAGCTGGGATAAAAGAATTTTTGGCCGGCTGGATTTCACCTACACGTTTCTTTTTTGAAGCACTAACGGTGGGAGAGCTTCGATGCATGCCCGAACAAAGCGGATACACAATCGAACCAGATAGCTACAATCGCCGCTCTAATGATACCATGATAAGCATAATGGGATATGCCGGTCACGATCTCAATGCTGTTCGTTGGTCTTGCAGTGGTTGGTACTGGTCTGTTGTCCCTGTCATCTTGATTGGAATAACGGTTCGTTACGTGGCAATTGGTGCTATGCATGCTTGCTTCAGGGCTCAACAAGCAAAGAAGCCTTTGCTTCATGTTGCAAGGAGGAACCGCTCTGTTGCCTTGATCATGGTATTGTACTGCATTGGATTTGTACTATTATTCTCAGTCACAACTTGGCTTTTCATCCGGGATCTACCTTTCGTTGAAAATGGTATCACACAAGTACAATTGCTCAATAAATATGGTCTCTTCGACTAAGAATCATTTGGGTGCCATGGTGCAAGGAGATAACCGCCAGAAAACTTTCGGGACATAAAGACGAAGAAGCTTCGACCGTATCCTCTTTCTTTCCTGCTCCTGAGACTGAATTGATAGAGTAGTATGACTACTTATAGTAGTAGGAAAAAAACCATATCTATTGAAATATAAAAACTCATCATAGCAGCCGAAACGTAGCGATACGTACTTAGCCTAGGAACAAAACGTATGGATACACATTTTCAAAAATATTTGCACGTTGTAGTGCACGTACGTACTGTACGTAGGATCAAACCACGTGCAAGGTGCACTCAACTCCGACAATGCTAAATTTTTTGGAACGATTTCCATCTGGTTTCTTCTTATTGAAGTGGAATAGAACACGACTTGGAGATCATTGACAACGAGCTGACCGGATCAAATTGTATTGTCATTGTACTCTGCTCTGTTTCTATCCTCCCCACCGCACGACCAAAAAAAGGCTCGAGTTGTCGCGATATCAGAAGACAAAGTATTGAGAGAAGAATGGTGCAGCTAGCCTCCCTCGACAGCCCGAGGAGTGAAAAAGATGGTCAAGAATTTGGGCTTGTACCGAAGTACGTGTTGAGGAAAAAGAAAGCGGTGAATAAAAAAGGGCCAAGTCCGGCTAATCTCAGCAATGCACAAATTCCCAACGCCCCGACGATGAAGGACTGCACGGAAGAAGAATTTCCCCAGATATCTCCCGAACAAGTCAACAAGCTACTCCACGAAACAAACTCGCTGTTGGCCCGTCGCTGGGGATTGTCTTCCCTCATAGATTCCGAACATGACAAGAAACTCTTGCTGGCGACAGAGTTGTATCAGCCGTCAAAAGCTGCCAATCGCATTGAAAAAAATTGCAAAACCAAAATGGAACTGTTTGGTGCCGAATTGATCGATAAGAAAATTACGCTGTTTGAAGACTTGTCCTCGGGAAAGACAGAGGTCGGCGTCGAAGATGGGTGGGTACAGCTGCTGCCAACAAGGGACCTCGCGGGCCGAGCAGTTCTTTTTTTCCAATACGATCCAGACCTATATGAGAGGGAAAAGGACAACTTTCGAAAGATCCTTTTCTATATGATGGCCAGCGCACTCGAGGATGAAGACACGGCCCGGAGAGGAGTTACCATGGTGGTTTGGAACGGAAGCCCAACGCAATGGTTTGATCCCTTTTGGCGGGCGTTTGAAAAGATCAGTGCGCCATTCAAAATATCAAAACTGCATTATTGTCAGGTGTCACACTATGACTCATCGTATCAAGTGCTCGAGAAGAGAGAACGCGGAGAAACAGACGTCCGCATTCACAAAGGGTCCTTGCAAGAATGCATGCACGGTTTGGTGACGTATGGTGTCCCCAGTCACTTCATCCCATTGAATCCACTTGACGGCAGCATAGACGTCAAATCTCATTTGAAGTGGATCGAGCTGCGCCGACGAATTGAATCTTTTCCGGTCAACCAACAGTCTTCCATAGTATTAGTCCCTGGACAGGACGACGTCCTCCTGGGCAAACGAAAAATGTCCATGAATGGCAATGTATTGTACCATCAAACGATTATGAAGCACCTGAAAATGTATCACGAGGCAGATTCCGAAGATGTACGGGAAGTAATCCTAATGAACGTTTGGGATACAATACAGTCTCGAAAAGGACGGTTTTTGCTGCAGGTGGAAGATGGACAATTGTGGGAAAAGCTCGAGTTGCAAGCGGCCCTCTATAAAATTGGCCAAGCCTTTGACTTTTTGTGTGTCCAATTGTACACTCCAAAACCGGCAAGCTCCAAGGATGCCAACGGCACCAATCCGAAAGACGACGAAGATTTGTTCTTTGGTTGGAACGACTTGTTCGATGGCAAAAGGTGCTTTGATTTAATACATTGCAAGACACCAATTTGCTGGTAGGCACCACAAACCTGCGTATCATCGAAAACAACGAGAATGATAACGACTTTTTGTGAAACTAAGAGTCAATGACAAACCACGATCCATCCAATGGATTAAAAATGGAACAAAAGTTGTACGTATAATTTGTAAATATCCATATAGATGTTTCTTTATCTTCTATCAACAGTTCTTTTTGACCATAAGCACCATTCATCGATTATTCCAAAGCATTGCGATTCAAATCACTTCTATTCGAAAGTCGTTGTGCGTACAATCCACATTTGGAATGCAACTCTTTTTGGAAGTTGAACGGATCAAGACCCATCTTTTCATTCCTCTCGTGCAATGTAACTACTCCCATTGTCCTACCAAGGATCTACACGAAGAATAAGATGCGTGCACTGTATATGATTTTCTAAAATTCGTGTTTATAAATACTAGCAAAACCCTTTTTTCCATTCATCATTTCTTCTTTTTTGCTTTCGTCTACGATGCTGCAGTAACGCTAAAAGAAAAACAATCTTTTTCTTTACTTTTGGGTTTAGGCTTCGACGGATTCGGCCTTCATGTTCGAGGCCTCGTCCCACAGGTTCTGGAAGAGTGCCGTCGAGAGGTAACGTTCTCCGAAAGAAGGAATGATGGCCACGATGCGCTTGCCCGCGTTTTCGGGACGCTTGGCAACCTGTGTGGCGGCCAGAACGGAGGCTCCACTGGAAATTCCGCAAAAGATTCCCTCCTGGGTGGCCAGGTTCCGGGCCATTTCCATGGCGTCATCTCCCGAAATCTGAATGACCTCGTCCAACAAGCTGGTATCGGCGTTTCCGGGGATGAAACCGGCTCCGATTCCCTGGATTTTGTGTGGTCCGGGCTTTCCTCCGGAAAGAACGGCGGATTCGGTGGGCTCGACGGCAACGACCTGCATGGAGGGGTTGAGCGGCTTGAGGTATTGTCCGCATCCGGTGAGTGTTCCACCGGTTCCGACACCGCCGACCAAGATGTCGACCTTTCCTTCGGTATCGGCCCAGATTTCGGGACCGGTTGTCTCGCGATGGATCTTTGGATTGTCGGCGTTGTTGAATTGTTGCAACAAGAATCCTCCCTGGGTGGCGGCGATTTCTTCGGCCTTGGCAATGGCTCCTCCCATTCCCTTGGCGGCGGGGGTGAGGACGAGCTTGGCACCGAATGCCTTGAGAAGGACACGTCGTTCCATACTCATGGATTCGGGCATGGTGAGGATGAGATCGTATCCCTTGGAGGCGGCAACCATGGCAAGTCCGATTCCGGTGTTTCCGGAGGTGGGTTCGACCAAGACCGTCTCGCCGGGCGTAATGTCTCCGCGGGCTTCGGCTTCGCTAATCATGCTCTTGGCAATGCGATCCTTGACGGAATTGGCGGGGTTGAAGGACTCGAGCTTCAAGACGATTTCGGCGACGCATCCCTCGTTGAGTTTGGAAAGCTTGACCATGGGAGTTCCTCCGATCAACTCCAAGACGTTTTCGGCAATCTTGGGTCGTTCGGCCATCAGGGCACTGGACGAGCTTTTGGTGGACGAAGGAAGAGTGAAGGCTTGAGCCATGCTGAGGCCGGCGACGGCGAGGAGAGCAGTTGAGAACTTCATATTTCTTTATTGATTGTTGTAATTTGTTATGGTTTTTGAAATGGATTAGAATTATGACGACGACGACGACAATGATGATTTGGTAGTCGATCAGAATCGGATGAATAACAATGTCACTGAAACAAACATTGAAACTAACATGATCCCAAATGATGCCTGGGCGAAGAGAAGATTGTTGCCAGGATTGGACGGAAGGAAGATCTTGCGATACGAACCCTCCGTACAGTCTACGACAATCAGTACTACCAGATGGTCTCCCAGAGTTTGACACCAACGGTAAATTCTTCGAACACCTTCGGTGCGTATGACCGGCTACCGGGAGGAACGAGCCAACCTACAGATGTTGAATTGAGAAGATAGCGTCGTCGTCCATTTTTTGATCGCGCGATGAAAACAGTTACGTGCAGTTTCGAGTTCTTTTATTCGTACGAATCAAAAATAGGTTGTCTCCTCGATTATACGTGAATATGATTTATTACTATGAGTATTATATATAAACGATAAGTACGGAAGAGGCGAAAGGAGGGCCGCACGATGTTCTCCTTTGTGCGCCCCTGTCGGTCGGCACGGAGTAATAATGATGTACGGCAGTCAGCCGTGCGCCGATGCTATTGGTTATTCTTGGTGGTTCGTAGATTATTATTTGCGCTGTGTTTGAAAAACAGCATTGAAAGTCCTGTAACCTCCGCAAATGCCGGTATTGTCTGAACTCTTTGTTGTTGCTGTTGTCATTACTACGATTGATTTCATTCATCGACGCGAGTTCCAAGTTCTATACACATACTTTTGTTCCTATTGTATTGTTATTAAATAACAGCAAGAGGAGATCAGTTCGATCAGTAAGACTTTTGGATACTGCTGAAGTTGGCATCGTAGGAATCAATTCCAACCGAGGTACCAAATAAAACACAACAACAACAAGACCATTGCTTTTGTCCGGGACTTCTTTGGAGAGAGAGGCAATCACCTAAGTCAAGCTTCATCTGGAAAAACGACACAACGAAGACAAATCACCCACCAGCCAGCAAGTAGAGCGAAAACCCCGCACAGTCATATCTAGGCGAACCATCCATTCTTCATTTTCACACATACACACACACACAACAAACAAACAAACAAACAAGAATATAAAAAAGAAATACCACCACCATGTCTGCCAAACAAGCTGGAGCGGCGTCGCTCGGAATGGCCTCCGAGAATTTCGGATACTCGAGGGTTCGTCTTCGACGAGTCAAGAAGTTGCAATTCGGGGTAGTCGATCCGAACGAGCTTGTAAGCTGAACGCTTGTGTTGTTGCTGGCAAGCAGGAATTCGATGATATCAATGAAATCAATGAAATCGACAGCTCTTTTTGCTAACGCTTCCTTTTGTGATTCTTTTTGTTCATTGATCTTACTTTCAAAATGGAATTTTGGATGGTGCTTTTTCGTTTTTCGTTTTGACCTTGTCCATACTTTAAATTTGTTTTGCTTCCAAAACAACAGCGACAAAACTCTGTCACACAGGCAATTACCGTGAACGGACGCCAGATTCCGGCCGGAGTCACCCGGTACGAGACACAAATCCAGGGACAGCCCGTCTACGGAGGAGTGAACGATCCACGTCTCGGAAACCTCCACGACAAGAGTGATCCGGGATATTTCGGTCACTTGGAACTCGCCCGGCCGGTGTACCACCAGGGATATTTCAACGCTACCCTCAAGGCTCTACGATGCGTCTGTTTCCACTGCGGACGCATCAAGAAACAGATGGACGAGCACAAGATGCAGGTGGCCTCCAAAATCAAGAAACGCGGCAAGCGCATGAACGCCTTTCACGACTTGTTGCGCAACGTCAAGCGTTGCGAACACTGCCAGGGATCCCAACCGAAACTCACCAAGGTCGGATTGCACATTGAAGCCGAGTATTCGGACGAGGATGGTGGCTGGTGCCACCGGTGGCGACACGAAACAGTTTTTGAGTGGAGCCCAGGCGGTCAAGATCTTCCAAACCATGAAGGAGGAGGACATGAAAATCCTGGGTCTGGACACGACCCACGCCCGTCCCGATTGGTTGTTGGTGCAGGTCTTGCCGGTGCCACCGTTGCACGTTCGACCCAGTGTCAGTGTGGGTGGGGGAGCGGCCTCGGAGGACGATCTGACCCATCAGCTCGTCAATGTTGTCAAGAGTAACATTGCGTTGGGAAATGCCATTACGAACGGAGAACCTAACATTATTGTAGAACAATTCGAGCAGGCACTCCAACACAACGTTGCATGCATTTATGAACAACGAACTTCGGGGAATGCCCCAGGTCACGCAGCGCAGCGGTCGTCCCCTCAAGACCTATTCCAACAGCGCCTCAAGGGAAAGGAGGGGACGATTGCGTGGAAATCTCATGGGGAAGCGTGTCGATTTTTCGGCACGTACCGTCATTACAGGCAGATCCAAACCTGGGTATTCACCAGGTAGGAGTTCCCCGCTCGGTGGCAATGAATCCTCACCGTGCCCGAACGGGTCACCGCCTTTAACATTCACGAATTGAGTCAGCTGGTGGCGAACGGTCCAACCACCCATCCAGGAGCGAAACACATTATTCGCAGCGACGGAACTCGTATCGATTTGCGATACGTCAAGAACAAATCGGAACTCTTGTTGGCCCACGGATGGATCGTGGAACGTCAGCTGCGGGACTGACGATGTGATTTTGTTCAATCGCCAACCTTCGTTGCACAAAATGAGTATCATGGGACACAGAGTCAAGGTTCTAGGACTGGTCAACCTTTCGATTGAATCTCAGTTGTACAGTCGCCAGTACAATGCCGATTTCGATGGAGATGAAATGAATCTCCACGTTCCCCAGTCCATTGCAGCACGAACCGAAGCAGAATTGATGATGCTTTCCCCACGAGTGGTTGTTTCGGGACAAAGTAACCGTCCCGTCATGGGTATTGTGCAGGATTCGCTTCTTGCGGTACAAAAGATGACTAAACGAAACTGCTTTATCAAGAAGGATTTGACCTTCAACATGCTCATGTGGGTAAAGGACTGGAATGGTCGCATTCCTATTCCAGCAATTTGCAAGCCCGTGGAGCTGTGGACCGGCAAACAGCTTCTCGGAATGATTCTGCCCAAGATTAATCTCCGTGCCAAGGCCAACACAGGACCACCGGTGGGCGAAGATGGGAAGCGCATGCCGAATACCTTCAATGCCTACGACAACAGGGTGACAATCCTAGAGGGAGAGTTGATCGAGGGAATTATCGATAAGAAAACGATTGGAAAAAGCATGGATGGATTGATCCACACATCGTGGTTGGATCAGGGTCACGACGAGACTGCCAGGTTCATGAACCAAGTTCAACAGCTGGTAAACCATTGGGTGTTGCAATCTTCCTTCAGTATCGGTGCTTGTGATGCGGTAGCCGATATGCCAACCATGAAGCAGATCGAAGCAACGATCAACAAGGCCAAACTCCAGGTGTTGGATCTAGTCCGTCAGGGTCAGCTCGGAAAGCAGGGAAACCTCGAGATTCAACCCGGACGAACAATGATGGAATCCTTTGAACAACTCGTGAACAAGGTTTTGAATACAGCGCGTGATCATGCCGGAAAGTCAGCCCAGAGTTCTCTGGATGAGACAAACTCTGTCAAGGCCATGGTGTCAGCAGGATCGAAGGGATCTTTCATCAATATCTCCCAGATTATTGCCTGTGTCGGACAACAGAACGTTGAAGGAAAGCGTATCCCGTATGGGTTTAAGAAGCGAACTTTGCCCCATTTTTCAAAGGATGATTTAGGACCTGAGTCTCGTGGATTTGTCGAAAATAGTTATCTTCGTGGTTTGACTCCGCAGGAATTTTTCTTCCATGCTAATGGGAGGACGAGAGGGTTTGATCGATACCGCTTGTAAAACTGCCGAAACTGGATACATTCAACGTCGTTTGGTGAAGGCTATGGAAACAGTGATGGCCCGATACGATGGAACAGTCCGAACCTCGGGTGGTCAGATTGTTCAGTTCTTGTATGGAGAAGATGGAATGGATGCCGTCTGGATTGAACGACAGGACTTCGATTCCTTAACACTGGCAAAGGAGGAGTTCGAAGATCGCTATGTTTTGAACACCACCTGCCAGCGATTTTGGTTTCGACTGAACAGAATGTTCCCTTCATGGAGACCGATGTTATGGATCAATGCAGGACAGATCCAGAAATTCAACTGTTGTTGGACAAAGAAGCGGATACCCTTCGAGAAGACCAAGCCATTCTACGAGTTGTGATGGCCAATCGAGAAGCGGGAAGAGAGTCAGACGAAAGTTCATACGCACCTGGTAATGTTAAGCGTGTAATTCAAAATGCTCTCCGTCAGTTTCAAATCGATCGTGGACAGCCTTCCTGATTTGCATCCAAAGACTATCATTGCCAAGGTCGGAGAACTTTTGGACCGTCTGGGTGTGGTTGTTGGAGACGATCCTCTAAGTATTGAGGCTCAAAACAATGCTACAACCTTGTACAGAATTCTTATTCGAGGTATGTTGGCGAGTAAGCGTGTCCTAAAGCAATTCCGATTGTCTGAAGCTGCCTTGAACTGGGTAATTGGAGAGATTGAGACCCGTTTCCACAAAGCTAAGGTGAATCCTGGAGAAATGGTTGGTGTGCTTGCTGCCCAATCGATTGGTGAACCAGCAACTCAGATGACACTGAATGTAAGTTTAGATGGCTTATTTGATACTCAAGTATCGTTGAGGATCGTTCAAGTTCCCTGTTCTTTTCTAATCTTGTTCTATAATCTATCTCCAATTTTCAGACATTCCATTATGCCGGAGTTTCCGCGAAAAATGTTACACTTGGAGTTCCTCGGCTCAAAGAAATTATCAACGTTGCAAAGACACCTAAAACGCCAGGTCTTACCGTGTATTTGGCCGAAGAGTTCAGCGGTGATCGCCAGGTTGCAGAACTCGTTGTCAGTATGCTTGAATTCACAGTTTTGAAGGATATTGTCAAGCGTACTGAGATTTGGTATGATCCTGACTATTAAAAATTCTGTTGTACAACAGGATCGTGAATTCGTTAAGGATTACTACGACTTTGCAGAGAAAACTGAAGATGATATCAACCGATTGAGTTCTTGGGTGCTTCGTATGGAGCTCGACAAGGATGTTGTGTTTGTCAAGAAGATCAAAATGAATGAGATTGTGAGAGAGGTTGAGAGCGAATACTGGCAGTGATCTCAATGTTGAAGTTTCTGATGATAATGCTGAAGAATTGGTTGTTCGTATTCGTATTGTCAACGACACACCCTACAACCCAAATGCCGGGGCTACTGACGAATCTGGAAACCCAATTGAGGACTGTCGAAGCCGGCCAAAACTGACGATGTGTTTTTGAAGCGATTGGAAAAGAGTTTACTCAATTCTTTGAAATTGCGTGGGGTAGATCACGTGAAGAAAGTGTTTATGCGTGGAGGTGCCTAAGCGCACTGTTTGGGACGATGACAAGGGATTTGGAACTCGTAATGAATGGGTTCTTGAGACAGATGGAACGAATCTCATGGGTGTATTGGGTGTTGACTACATTGATCCCTCTCGTACAGTCAGTAATGATATTGTTGAAGTCTTCGTTTCGCTTGGAATCGAAGGTGTCCGTGGAGCTTTGCTGTCTGAGTTACGAAATGTTATCTCTTTCGATGGTTCAGTATGTCAACTATCGCCACTTGGCAAGTCTTGTAGATGTTATGACCATGCAAGGACACTTGATGGCGATTGATCGTCATGGAATCAATCGTGTTGATACTGGGCCACTGCTCCGTGCTTCCTTCGAGGAAACTGTCGACATGCTGATGGATGCAGCCTTGTATGCCGAAGAGGAAATTTTGAAGGGAGTGACTGAAAATATCATGCTTGGTCAACTTCCAAGAGTCGGAACTGGTGACATGGAGTTGCTACTTGATGAGGACAAGGTTGTACGTGAGGCTGTCGAAGTTGTAGTCGACGATCTCAACGGGGATAACTTGGGAATGATCGGAGGGTCGTCCGGAACTCCTGGAGCTGCTACTCCTTACTGCTTCCACTCCCTTTGCGAGTAGCCCCATGGTGGGCTGGTTCGGAAATGTCTCCTTTTGTTGGAACTGGTCAATTCAGCCCTGCCGTGGGAACCTGCTTCATTTTCTCCAGCTTACTCTCCTGCAAGCGGCTTCGTATGGTTCTGGGTTTGCATCAGGCTCCTATGGACAAGATGATGGATCTAGTAGCCCTAGTTACAATCCTTCTTCTCCAGCATACAGCCCAACAAGTCCGGCTTATTCACCAACGAGCCCTGCTTATTCTCCCACTAGTCCGGCCTATTCACCCACAAGCCCTGCTTATTCACCTACGTCTCCTGCGTACAGTCCAACAAGTCCGGCTTATTCACCTACATCACCAGCTTACAGCCCGACGAGTCCTGCCTACTCGCCAACTTCACCGGCATACAGCCCAACGAGTCCGGCATATTCACCTACGTCGCCCGCTTACAGCCCTACCAGCCCTGCCTATTCACCTACTTCGCCCGCTTACAGCCCAACCAGTCCGGCCTATTCACCAACTTCGCCTGCATACAGTCCCACTAGCCCGGCTTATTCTCCGACATCTCCGGCGTACAGCCCAACCAGTCCAGGCCTATTCGCCAACTTCGCCTGCATACAGCCCAACAAGCCCAGCATACTCTCCCACGTCGCCTGCATACAGCCCCACATCACCTGCGTACAGTCCAACAAGTGGAGACTAAGGCGTTGGATTTATCAGTGGATTTAAATTTTAGACAAAGGAATTTAGATTGTCGACGAATCAATTGATGGAAGTATTTTCTGTTCGCTTGCGTCACGCTAGTTCTTGTATTTTTTACTTATTTAATTCGAGTGCTTGAGTTACATATACTACTAGTGCTGTCAGTGTAATTGGAAATGTATGTCTATTTTTTTAACTCAATGTAATCGGATTCAAGCCGATCGAAGCTTTGCGCAACTTCTGAATGAGGGTTTTTTAATGTATCTGATTCAAGTTCATATTAACGATGTGGTGCGTCCAAATCACTTAACTTTTGTTTTTGTATTTTGATTGTTCTTTGATGATTGGTTCGGGATATGCAGTGTTTTTCTTTGATTCTCTGCCCTCTTGACAGAGCACAGCGACTCATTGTCTAACTGCTCATGGCCGCCTCAAGCTTTTCCTTCAAACCTACCGATTCGCAGGCCTTTGCAAAGTCACTAATGGCACTGTCTCCGTTCAACACGGTCAATTCCATGGGGAAACAACGGCCGGATCGTTCCGAAACCTTACCGGCGTTGACGTAGGGTTGCTTTTGTCGCTCCATATTGTCCATGAAAATGTCGCAGTTGAATTCCAATCCTTCCACGATGATCATTCCCGGCTTGCCAGTTTGAATGAATCCACCAAGATTGTACTTTCCAGCCATTCCTTGGATCTCCTTGGCACTGTTGGCGTTCAAATTGTCGGTTCGGAATCAAGAGTCGACAGAGTCTTACGCCAGCACGATCGCGAGCTCGTGGAGTTGGCGTAGCAATGGATGCCGGTGTAGCAGCGGCATTTGCTCCCCAATCGATGTTGGTCTTGGGAGTTTTTGCCAAGAAATCTTTGAGTGATTCCATCTTTGGTTCATCCTCTTCCTCCATAGCTGTATCGATCTCCATGCCTCCAGCATTATCTCCTCCCATATCAACATTTTCGGTGTTACCGTCCGTGTTGAGTTCTGAACGCAACCCAGCAAAGTCAATGCCGCCTGCGGCGGGCGCTGCAGACTCTCCTGCTGCAGGCGCGGGAGCGTCCACTGCCCAAGTTCAAGCTGAAATTTGCTTCCTTGAATTTCATTTCCAGCGATTTGCGGGCCTTTCGTTCGTTTTGCAGTTTTTCCGTAGCCTTCAGCAAGGATTCGGTCACACCACGCAACATACCCTGAGTCTCCTCGTGCTTTTTCTTGAGGACAGCAGCTTCCATACGAGAATCCATGTCGACCGAGACACGAGTGACATTCTGGGACTTGTTCTTGAGCTCTCCTCGAACCTGGTCGAGTTCGGACTTGTGCTCCGACAATTCGCTTTTTCCCTCGGCCCATTTTTTGTTCAAACTGATCAATTGCTCCTTTCGGGCTTCCGATTTCTTGTTGCATTCATCCAACTGATGACGAGTGATCTGGAGTGCCTGTTTGACTTGCGCCAACTCAGCCTTGACAACTTTAATGTCCTCTCCATCGATCAATTCGGCATTCGCGGCGGAAGATGTCAACAGAGCAGTTGGGTTCAAAACCTGGCCCAGCTGGAATTCCTCGGGTTTGACACCATATCGAGCCAAAACCTGCTCCCAATTCATGTGTTCCTCGAAGATTCCTTGATACTTCGCGGGGCGGGTAATCTGGAGCTTGGAATTCATGAATTCGATATTGTTGAGGTTGAGAGCATTTGTCGTTTCTCTAGGAGTTCGAAGTTCAATGAAGGCGTACTTGCCGAACATTTCGCACAAAGTAATTGGATTGCCGTCCATAATGGTGAGACCGACTTGTCCCATGGCACTTCCCAAAAAGTCCTTCAGCATCTGATCGGTCATTTCAGGTGTAGTGTTACCAACAAACAACTCACGGTTGACCTTTTCAGATTCCCCGTCGAGGACAGCATCGATCGTGAGTTCGGTGCCCGTCAATTCCTGCCAGGTTTTTTGGCACAACAAAGGGCCCAGCGTACTTTTTGGGCCTTCCGACCTTGATGCGAGCATTCAAGAACAAAACACCATTGATGTTTAGGCACTTGTTGGCAAACTCGGGGTTCAACATCTCAACAAAGGCAAAGTTGCCCGTGTTGATTTGTGCCGACAAGCAGGGAGTTTCGTGGCGGAGACACAACTTGGCTTGACGCATGGCACCGTTCAAGAAATGAAGCAAAAACTTGTCGTCAATGTCGGATGGAATGTTTCCAACAAACAACTCCCGATCAGGCGGGACGTCCGTCTGGGTCTTTTTTTGTTGCTTCTTTCCGCGCTCCCATCGAGGTGGCGAACGGGAACGGCGTTGGCGGCCGTCACGGTCGTCGTCGTAGTCCATACGACTGTCGTTTTGGCCGCCATCCACATCATACCCACGGCCATTTCCTGGGACGGTGTAGTTCTTTTGGTCATTGTAGTCGTAATTGTCGTTCTTGCGCTTGCGTTCAAAGCGTTCGCGGGCGCGGCTGAAGGAAGAATTCGGATCTCTGCCTCTTCTACCACCATCTCGGCGTCCGCCTCCACTGCGACGTCCTCTGTCCATTTTGATGAGTTATTTGCCTGTTGCCAGTAATTGAAAAAAGGAAAAATTGCGAGAATATACCAAAGTATGTTTCAAGCAATATAAAAGAATTCGATTCAATTCAACAAATGAATTAAGGAAACAGATTCAAAGAACAGGATACAGAGGAAATGACAAATTCAAGATTCTCCACGGATGAGAACCTACCAGTGTGTTGTACTCGACACGAATCGAATACACAAAGCAGTTATGCTAATCTTTTCTCTTTACAACAACAAAAGAGAAAGAGAGCAAACAAACGAGTTAACTGCTCCTATTACTTCTGGGTTTGAAGGGTTACAAGTGATTCGGGTCTTTTTCTATTTTTGTGATATATATATCGAATTGAACATGCCGAAAAAAGCCACTGGGAATGACAGCACGCACTTTAGTGCATCTGACGAGCGAGGGAAAGGCGAAGATTGGTTCAAGATTTTTTCTCTCGCGACTCACGCGAAACCCATCTTCTCACTTCGAAGTGCGATTTTTGTGGTCAGGGATGTCGGATGGCAAGAGACTGAAAGAATTTCTACGACGTCAGCGCGGGAAGAATTATTCGTTGAGAGCCGCGCTCGGAGTCTACGCGCGCAGGCATACGTTTCTGTAGCCGTTGACTAACACTTTTACCGGAAATTTGCAACGTCGGAATGAAAGATCGTATGACGGGTTCGCCGTGTGTCATCACAAAACTGTGATGCAAGACAAATCATTTGCTCTGGTTGGTCGATTGGCGATGCTAAGCTTTTCTATTGGAACACTTGGAATGAGCCAATAATGGAGACCGAGGAGCAAGAGGTATTTCTTAGTAATGAGATAAAAGTAGCAGTACTATTTGGCTATTCGCCCTCTCTAGCTAGTCAAGTGGCTGCAGATCGAAAAGTTGTAATTTAACAACTAGTTTGTTCCTAGTTATACTATAATTATTTTCAATCCAAACAAGTAGGAAGTCTTATTCGCTGATTTTCGAGTCGCAAACAAGCTTTAAAAATATGAATATCATTGCAGTTTTTCTGTTCTTTCACCAAAGGAGATTCAGCATAACTGCCGAGGTCGTTGTTGTCTATTTTTTCCCTGTGATCAAATCGTCCTCATTCTTATCTCATTCTGTAACGAAGTTTCTTTTAATGAATAGTTTCGAGTGGCGGCACTGTGCTGTCTCGCGGATCGCTTTCACATGTAGCCAGGACCCTGGCTCCGCGATTGATCCCGCAACGCTTCATTCCTTCTTCGCTCAATTTTGTGATCAGTTATGACACCACCGCCAATCGTGAAAACGTCCCTAGCAGTGCACTCGCCATTTTTACATTTTTTCATCAGATTCGAAAATTCGCATCCAGCAGAAGGTCCCACAGTAAGTGCTTGTTGGCCATTGGCGCATTTGTCTCCAACGATTCCACCCGAGGGCTGGGCTATAAAGTCAACGTTGCCCCCACCATACATCATGTAATCAAACTGTTCATTCTTACAGGAAAGAACTCCCGGTCCCGTTTCTAAAACGAGTTCTGTCTGATCATCAACACTGTTTTGGGTGATATAAAATCGCATTCCGTCTTCTTCGTTCTTGCAACTACGGACATTGGTTAAGGTCAACACGGGTCGCCACGTAGGGTGTGGCAATCTCCTCATCCTTCTTTTCATCCTTCTTTTCCGTAGTTGTGGCATCTCGGAGAATATCGAGATATAGTTCACCGTACCCAACGTATTCTAATCCACCCGTCAATTCCTTTGGCTCTGTAGCAACGTCTTTGTCTTCGTTCACAGCCACCGCAGGCTCAATCTGAGTGTCTTCGTGCCACTCGTTGAAAGAGTTGACCATGATCAAATTGTCAATCTCGGGATCCACGAGCGGCAAAGCCTTTTCTAATTGATACTTGAACAGACTGCCCTCCTCGGAATCAGCGGTCAATCGCCTCGATAGAGGTGGATTATCCTTTTCGAATCTCACAGACCGATCGTTGTAACCAGGAGAGACCGGCGGAATGTATCGACATTTTTCCTCCAAAGCCAAATCACGCCATTTTGCTTGTTCCTCATAGTATGTATCGACGGCTTCTGCGCCGGCGTATGGAGTGTCTCGCTTCGAGCCACCACTTGATCCATAAACGTCGTAGTTTGTAACAGCATCAAAATATTTAAACGAATCCTTGGCCTCTGGAGCTTTGGCAAAGATAGCATCACCAACGAGATAAAGATTGTGCCCGCACTTGCTTGCTGTAGGTTCTCATTGTCAACAAAGCTTCCGCCAATGTACCAAGTTCCTCGAGCTTTCTCGAGATGTAGATGAACAAGACAGGGCGGACCACCAACTTTGTAGTAATTGGGGTGGTCAAAATAGTTTTCACACATGTACTCGATATCACTCTCCGGAACAGACATGTCTACGTCCTCTTCTTTGATGCGACCAGTCGTCTCGTAATGCAGTGCCACCTTAAGATTTCCAAGGTATGTGTGTTCCATGAGCACCTCAAGAGTTGTGGAGTCCTCAACGCGGTTTGGGCCCCACCAAGATCTAAAAATTGATTTTCAAGCAAAAATAGTGTTAGCATTGTCAGGAAGAGTTTTGATCAGGGATTACACACAAATACCGCAACAAATACAAATGCGTTAGTCATACTCACGTGACTGCGAGCCCCAATGTTCGACTTGCGAAACCATGCTAAATGTTGGCTGATGACTTCATGGATCGGAATCGTCGTACTCCCCAAGCGCCGGCGTATGCGGAGGATTAAGATCTTGCCGCAAATAACCGCCATTGTTGTGAAAATCATTCTTGTGCCACGGATAGTAGTAGACGCCGACCAAATAGTCACTATTTGCGGTGTAGTCGTAGCCATACGCAGCAACCGATTCTCTGATTTCGATACCATCGTTCCCATTCTTCATGGTATCAACGTCGGTGAAACTCAAATCGGTGACATCATAGATGAGAATACCATCCATACTATTGCCATTTGACACAGTATTTGTAATGGTGATCTTCTCTGTGAGCCACGTGTATATACCGGCTTTTTTCCATTTTTGTTCGGTGTACAAATCGAAACCATTTTCCAAAAATACACTGTTGGCAATTTCTAGAACCGCACCTTCGGCTTCTACGCTAATTCCATTCTGGTAATTGTATTTGCTCACGACACCTTGCAAACTTATTGATGTAGCATTCCAAACATTGATCCCACTCATGCCGTTTTCGTCAATGACAACATTGTCAATGACAATGTCTTCAACACTTCTCACCTTGAGGCCATCTTGATAATTGTATTTCAAGAGGACATCAGAGATAAAGGCTGACGTTTCGGCAATCATGTCAATTCCAGACTCCATATTGAGCTCGACAGATCCACCGACAACTGCAAAAGATTTCAGACCATACCGACGGTAGACAACTATCCCGGACATTCCATTGTTGGATATGGTTGAATCGGAAATGCGGACAGTATTTGCACCGCCTGCAATAAGGATACCATTCCCGACCTGATTTGAAATAACCGAATTGTCGACAAATAATCTTACATTCGCCTCTTCGCTTTCTCCATCGTTGTTATCGGCGTTGTCGGCGTTGACAACAATTCCCGTGGCTGAAACAGGGCGAGTTTTTTCAGTGACGACATCACCTTGGATACGAACATCGGTCGCACCTTTCAGGATGTACACGCATTCTTGCATGATCAGTTCGGTAGCGGGTGGGTCATTGACGTCGTACTCGGCAGCAGAGCAACTGGCGTTCTCCAAGATGCACTCGCCCTTGTCACAAATATAGCCGGCGACGGGGTTTGAAATAAAGTTGGAGATCTTTTCGGCATAGGTGGCCCACTGAGTTGCCTCACTGGTCAGCATGTAGGTTCCCCAAGAAGTAGGCGCGTTGGTTGAAACCGGATTATCGTTCTCGTCCTCCGGATCCAACATTGCGTCCAAGGTTTTTTTGTCGAATGCGCCAATCTTGAGCAAATTCTCTTTGAATGTCGCGTCCTTGACCAATTGAACACTGCAATTCTTGACGTGCCCACCATTGCGCACCTTCACGATCGACCCAACATGGTTGTTGCTGCGAAGAATCTTGCCTTGACAATCCAATAAACATGCATCCGCCAATAGGTGATTCTCCAGATAAATGACTTTGTTCTTCTCGTCCACGTGCAGTGCACCGCTAATGTCGCACGCCTTGAGTCCCGATTGTCCCAAGGTTCCGGGCGGAGGAGGGAGAGGAGAATCGGCGCTTCTACGGGTAAACCAATTGCCGTATTCATCCTCCTTGGGGCTCGACCAGACGGGCCTGGCGCAAAAGCACGCCAGCACCGAAAGTAGGAGGAATATTGAATTCGTAGATCGAACAATACGCATCTTGTGTCTTTTGTCGTTCGGAAGCTATCGAAATGCCGAATTGATCACTATTGGTATGTCCTTTGTTTCTTGTTTCGTTCCTTATTGTTGTATTGTAGATAGTGGTGCATCCATCCAGGAGGATTACGCTCGCTGCTTCCAGAGAAGGTCAAAGAACTTCTTATTCCTTTTCTAATAGCTGATGGTCACACAAAAGCTATCGAAGATGTGCAGTACCGTAGCAGTTTGGTTGTTTTAGGATTTTTTCGTGATGTAGAATAACGCGATAGAAGTGCACAGAATACACACGATTTACAACGCATGAATCCCTCTTTTACTTCGACAAAGTTTTAAAGTCACGCTCTATCTTCATAAACACTAATGCTGGTCAGTCTTGGATCAATCTTGCGCGCAATAATCCATCATGGCCGGCGTGCTGTGCGTGAGTAAGGCACATCCGGTTCGGGCGTCTCAATTATTCCGACCACAACGCTTCCGGGAAGAAAAAAAAGGGAAGATTTTCTTGTTTCGAGTTCGCGGAATTTCGAATTCGACGTGTTCACAAAATCCCTCCTCCCCCAAATTCATTTTATGGAATCGAAACAACATCATGTTGTATGTAGGAACCATTGCAACTGCTGTAGCCCTCTTTGTCAACACCATCTCCAACAACAAGCAACAATACCAGCAGCAGCAGCCCCGAACCAACAACATTACAACAAGATACTTCAATGGTTGATACAATAAAGAACAGCGATGGAGCTGACGGCCAGGTGGATCCAAATGCAGTCCAAGAATCCCAGATTCGAAAGATGACACGTCTTGCCATCGAATATCAGGCTGTCAACCTTTCTCAAGGTGCGTCATGTTTGTCGAGTTCTCTGCCCAATTTGGGCAGCGATTGATAGGTTTCTTGTCGAGATAGCGGGAGCGAAAGTCTCGGGACCTTCATCTGCACTGCAAGCAAAACACAGGAAGGATTCTGTGTCGTGAAGTCAATCGTGTCTGTCGACCGTCCAATCAAACGACTTTCTCACCATCTTTTTTCTTTTTCGCAACGAAGGCTTCCCGAACGAATCTCCACCATGGTTGATGAAATTAGCACTGGCACACGGAGTTTTGTCCGGTCGACCATACGAAAAGCAGGACGGCGAAGATTCCACCATCGAAGAGTTGCAATCGTCTCTTTCGAAGATGGTTGCTTCGGGTGGAACAAAAGGGGGTGGGGATCAACTCAATCAATATTCTCCTCCCTGCGGACGAGGTGATCTCAGAGCATCCATTGCAAATTATTACAAACGATTTTACAACTATGAAGGAGTGGGAATCGAGGATATCACGGTAACACTGGGAGCCACAGAGGCTCTTGCTTCCGCATTGCGAACCATTGGTCGACCGGGAGACAAATGCGTGATATTCGAACCCTTTCATGAATTGTATCCATCCCAGTGCAAACTCTTTTATCTCGAACCGGCATATGTGACTCTGCGACCATCCACTGACGGGAAAAACAATAATTGGAAATACGACGAAGAGGAACTCGAGAAAGCCCTGAAAGATGCCAAAATGCTTGTACTCAACACTCCACACAACCCAACCGGAAAAGTCTTTTCCAAGAAAGAATTGGCACACATTGTGTCATTGTGCTTGAAATACGACGTATACCTCATCACCGATGATATCTATGAACACATGTGCTACGGCGAAGAACACCGGCACATTGTGATCCCGCACGAGTTTCCGGAAATGAAAGACAAAACCCTTCTCTGCAATTCTCTTGGAAAATCGGCGTCGGCCACCGGATGGCGACTCGGGATGGTGCGTCCATCCACCCCATCTCCGCAACACGTATCGCGGAATACACGACCAGCTCGCCGTGATGAGTCCCCATCCGATGCAATACGCGACGCTCTCGTATCTGACGCTGCCGGACGAGTATTTTTCGGAAGCTCTCCCACAAATACCAACAGCGGGTCACGAAACTGGGCAAGGCCCTCGAGGAATGCGGATTCGAGGTGATTCCTCCACAGGGTGCCTATTACTTGTTTGTGGGTTACACGAGTGTTCCGGGATTGGCGGGCATGACATCCGAAGAGGCCGCGATGCATTTGCTGAAAGTGATTGGTGTGGCCTGTGTTCCCGGGGACAACTTTTACGGAAACAAATTGGATCCGACCACCAAGAACAAATATTTGCGATTTGCCGCGTGTCGCAGCGACGACGATCTGGATGCAGCTATCAAATTATTGAAAGAGAAGTTGTAAGAACGCCACATATCAGTTTCGTGGATTTGAATGTTGGTGGAGATTCTACTAATTATAGAAAAGCTATGAACAATTAAAATTTAAGAAAAAATACCAATTTTAGAGAGGAGCTGAAGAAGATTCAGAAGCAGGGCAGTTTTTGATATACTCGTGACTGAATCAAACGGGATTGGTCCTGACATGCGGAAAATGACCAAGACTTCCCAAAAACTCAAATTAAATCTGATCTGCAGTTTTAAGGCGACCCATGGGATCGCCTTCATATATTTTGTGACCTCGATTTTTCCGATACCCAAATTTCTCAAACTGTCGAACACATACTTTATTGATGAATAGTCTCCATTTTGCAATTGATGATTGTCTTGTGTTGAAGAAATAATACGTTTCCCACTGATTCAAGTTGAGCGTCACATTTACAGAGAGATTTACGCCCTTTCCAGGAGCAGCGATCAGCATGTCGTCAATAATACGATACTCGCTGTGCATCTTTCTTTTTCTTTTGGTCGTCTTGGTTGCCGCCGAGGAAACCGACCTCTACAAAATCCTCGGAGTGGATCGTTCTGCTACTACACAGCAAATCAAGAAGGCATACCGGAGAAAGGCCCTCGATACCCATCCCGATAAGAACAAGGACGTGCCAGCCGAGGAGGCCGCCGCAGCCTTTCAAAAGGTCGTTCACGCCTTTGAAATACTGAGCGACGAATCTAGCCGACAACGCTATGATCGTACGGGGCGATCGAACGATTCCGGTGGAGGGCACAATCAAGGTGGTGGTGGATTTCACTGGCAATTTCGATGGACTACGAACCAGAGACAACGGCGACAACCCAAACTGAAGGATCTTTTTAACGTGAAGCAATCCCAGTCGAGGATTCTTCACATTGTATCCTTGGATCAATTGGAAGTCATCATGACCGATGGAATAGTGCTGGAACGGAATTTGCTGATTTGCTTTTACACCCCGCCACTCGAAACCCACGTCATGGACGAAATGGTGTACCCATGGCCCTTTGCCGCCATGTCCTCTCAGGGAATCTGGTGGGAAGATCTTTTGCAAACGACCGTCGTGCGCTTTCACAGGTCCAACGAACTGACCGAATTCTTTGGTGTTCCAAATGGAGATGTTTTGGACAAGCCACTCTTTGTCTTTGGCAAGCGGGGACAAAAATTCCATGACCCAGCCACCTGGGAGCGGCGATTATCGACGGACAAGCGAGAGGTTTTTGACTCCTGGGTATGGGAATCTCTCCATGTGCCGATAATATTTGTCAACAAGCACGATCATCCTGTGGAAAGTACGTAACAAATTTCTACCTTTTTGGTATAGCTACCTGCCTATCTACCAGCTTTGTTATTTTCTTGTAATTTGTTCTCACGCGAAACACGTTTTCCTTTTTTCACTCCAGTGTATTGGGTTAACGAAAAAAGAGCCAACTTACGGGGAATCATTCAGCCCGGCGAAACAATGGAACTAACGACAATATTGTCCCATGAGTGGTGGGTTCGCGATGTCCGCACCGATACCGGATTTGATACTCTCGGTCGACACAAGATGACGGACCAGAGCTGCCTGTACAGCGTCAAAATCCTGGACGACACTCGGTTTCAATATACCATTCCGAAACGGGAATGCTTCGATCTCAGTGGCCACTGTCCGTTTTGGAATCGCAGGGGAAACGAGTGCGATAGGAATCCGTCCTTTATGCACCAATACTGTGCTTTGACGTGCAATCAATGTCAAAAAGAATCCCATTTGGACGACCCCACAAAATACGACGCGATACCAAATGGCAACAACCAAGACGATTCTTCGTCTTCTTCTGTCAAGGATGAACTCTAATTTTAGAAAAATCATCTTTCTGTATTGCTATTCATAATCTTTCTCGTCCTTATATTTATTGACAAATTATTCCCTTTTTTCCAACAATTGGTTCTTCTCTCATCCAATTTCGTGATCCTCACATTTTCGTTGCTTCGCATGTGACAATCCATTCCATAGCCCCACAAAAATTCTTCCCCTAGCTGGCAGTGATATTGCACTTGACGATATCGCCAAGGATGGTACCATTCGTGCCATTATCAAGAAGTTCACCATCGTTGCCATCGCCGCATTGCACGAGGGATTGGCGATTGAAAAAGACCACGGCCGCGAGGAGGAATAGGGCCATCATGCCCATAGAAAAATGACGGATTACTTTCGAATTGTTGTATCCTTGGCTTCTTGGCCGGTCCCGCCAGGATTCGTCGTCGTCTTGTTGTGGTGTGAGTGGTTCTGTCAAGCGAATATCGTTGGCTTCGACGTCTACTTCGAGCATCATCGTTCGTACTTTTTTGATCTGGATCGGTGGAAGTCTTACGGTTGCTTGCTTGCTTGCTTTTCAAAAAGTGAACGTCTTGATTGTGAGAAGCTTCCCAGTTCGTTCACAGTATTTGCAATGCGTTTGATCTGTTTCTGGATGCAATCGGCCCTTTCGATATTTCTTGTGTTACGCAGATTTTCAAATTGGTGAGAAGCTTCTCACTAAAATCTCGCAGGGCCGATGCACGTTTGAGGATTTGTCAGTCGTGCGCTCTCCCAACGAAAAACTGTCAAACGCTAAAATTGTGAAGTATTGTTAGGAGCTATCGAAGAAGCTCAGGAAGGAGTAACTATTGTACTACTACATCTTATTGTACATTATTTTCAAAGAATGCGAAGATAAATTCTATCGGCGCCCACAAGGAGGAGTACGTTCACAGTTTTATAGCCATTTTGCTTAGCGCAACGGAACCAGCAATCGGTGGTGGTGAAGCAGTGTTGCATAGAGAATTTTTGTTGCTGTCTCGTAAGTTCTGTCTCAATCTAGCATAGGTGACAGTCCTGTTTTGAAGCCTTCATAGGCACCAAAAAAGACAAACCCACCAATGGATATCCACATGACACGGGGCTGAATGCCACTGAAAAATACGGCATATTTTCGGTTTGGATTTTCCGCGGCGGTTCTCCGTATCACATCCAATGCCCCCTCGTAGAGCTTTCCGTCCTTGTCGGCCCCCAGCATGAGCCTCGTCTTGACCACGTCCAGAGGTGTCGTTGCGGCAGCGGCAATCGCACCCCCAAAGCTCCCACACGCCGCCGCCTGCAGAGGATTGACGGGAACTCCACCCCGCAAATTCTCCGTCCAATATTTTTTCAGATATTCGTAAATGGGAAACTGAATCATGGCAAAGGGAATCTCGCGCATGAGGGTAATCCCGTATCCCCGATACAATCCACCCGTGAAACTCCCGAGTGGCCCACTGGCCTTTTCCTCCAGGACCAATCGGAAGGTCTGGGAAAGAGAGGAAGCGTTTGTTGCGTTGGTTTGCATCTTGGCCTTGATCACCTCCGTGGGAACACGAACCAGGCATGCCGCCGATTCCCCAATGGAGGCCGCTACCATGTGCGATATTGCTGGGTTTCTCATTCCAGAGTCACCACTTCCTCCCAGCGATTGCTGCCATCGATGAATGATGGGTTTGCACGTCTGTAATTATTATATTTTGGACGAAGGAAAACAAAAATGTTGGAAAAAGAAAAAAACATGAAGTCAACACCATATTTTTGCGTATCATATGCTTTCGCATCATTCTTTTGGATTTGATTGAGTGTAGCTAAAGCGCTCGCTCACGTACCTCGTAGGAACTGAAAAAGAGTGCCGCGCCGGGGGCTGATCCCACTGCAGCGGCTCCCAATCCGTTGTAAATGCCTCGAAATCCGCCGGCTTTTATGAATCCCTGCGGGGATTGCATCCGCGTCTTGAGGGTATCGATTGGAAAGAGTGCTACGTCGACGCTGGTTCCGGCACAGCCGCCTGCCACCAACGCGGTGGCAAAACTCGTGGCAGCAGCCGTGTTGTTGTTGTCGTTGTTGTCGCTGCTCATGTTAAAGTCTTTGGATCAGCGATAGTAGTCTAATTTGGTGTGCCTTAACCCAAATGTCAACTTCTAACGTTGACAGAATGGTCGGTAATGGTCTCGATACATGCAACTTGCTAGGAAGAGAGGACGGAGATTTTGGACAAGATGATGTGAAACAAGACAGATGCCAAGATGAAATCGAGAATTATTGAGAATTCACGAGCGGACGAGAGAAAAGATCGTCGTCGAAAGATGAGCAGACGATCAACGAGTGACCACCGTCGCAGTCAGCTTCTCTCATACCTTGTTTGACCCACTGGAATCAATCAGTCGTGCACATGTTTGCAGCGTTTTAGATTTCAGTCGTGTATCATTTCAATGTTTCATTGCCGCTTCAAAAAAGTACAGGCCAAAGAAAAACGGTGTCATGACTATAAAAAAGAATGATTCTATACTGGTTGAATAAACCTACTATAGTGTTGCCTTTTGAGAATAAACCTAGGTATCGTTGACGTGGCTTGGTTCTACTACACTAGCTAGCGTACAAAATTTGTACCACCGAATTTACCTCGTCATTGCCTCAGGGCATCGTCAACAAGTTCCAAAGCTCCGATTGCATCATGCTCTTCGTTGACTGCTCCAAGCCTTGCTTCGTCGATGGCTTCCGCCGCGTGCCAAAATTGTTTGACTTTTCGAATGTTGTATTCGGCTTCTTTGACGGGATCACTCCGTTGCGGGAACGTATCAAAATAAAAGTGTCCCTTGAAACCCGTCCTGTACATCTGATACATGATTTCCAGCGCCATGGAGGGATGGACGCTCCCAAACATGAGTCCATCCTCGGCAGCGAGACGAGGTAAAACCATCGTTCAGTTGGATTCCAAACAATTTCTTCTTCCGTCCGACCATTGCAATGGATTGACCGGGATTTTCGCCCGCCATGAGCATGTGGCCAACGTCCAGAGTGAGACCCATGTTGGGGCGATCGATTTCATCGACGAGCTGCAGTGCCTGCGCCGGTAGTGGGAACGGTGAAGAAGCGAGGTATTCTCGTCGGTGGGTTTGTATTCCAGTGAAAATTTGATTTCGGGATAAGGCATCGCACAATTCTTGAAAGGCAGCTACCAGTTGGTCCCATTTTTCATCGTAGTTCACTTGGAATGGGTAATCAGTATCCATCAAAGGCACTCCACACAACCACTTCGTCGCAGCCTAGTTCCATAGCCATTTCCGCTGCTTCTTTGGTCAATTCAATCGCTTCTCTTCTCAGATGCGGGATCTGGATGGTTCATGGCTCCCCTCGCAAACTTTGATGGATACCGCAGACAGACAGATCCTGCCACGAGTCCTTCCTCGTCGAGAGCTTGCTTCATTTCTTGAACCGACTCCCAGAAGGATGAACCAAAGTGTTGTGGGTAGTTGAAATCAACGCACGTCAAGTCCACGAATAGTGCCCTGGCGCTTTACGTAATCCTTGGGGGTTTCCGAGTTTTTCGTCCAGTCCAAAGATCTGGTCTAGTCCTTCATACTGTTCAATCGAGAACCAATCAAGAATGGGAATTCGGGATCATCACTCAAAGCACCGCCACGGGCTCACAAAGGCGGGGCGACGAATGTTCTTGGAGGGTGACAAGGAAGCAGCACTTTTGATCTCTCCCCCTCGCGGCAATTCCGAAGACGATGGTGTTACTGTTAGAGTCTCTGTGGTGACTCACTGTTGCCGTTCGATTTCAATTGCTCTTCGATTCGATTCCGCTCGGGTGTCGATGGAACTGCTCCGGGAACTTCCTACCGAACAAGAACCGGCAGCGCTTCGCAAACTTCATGGCTTGCTTGCAATCACATCCTTCCATAACCCGCGCTACGGCAAAGGCCGCTCGGTAACAATCCCCTGCACCAGGTTTCGTCGACAACCCCCTGGCAATCAATAGGAGGATGCCAATACTGCGGTAACACCATCTTTGTTCAAGGACAGAGGATCCCGAAGAGCCCATTGTGACCAAAACATTGGCAGCGCCAAGCTTTTGTAAGTGGGAAGCGTGTGGAAGAATACTTGCTATTTTCTCCGCTGTATCCACCTGTTCGGGAGACGGAGACGATGATTTGACGAGTCGCTTCAATTCACTCTCGTTGGGAACAATGTAATCGCACAACGCCAACATTTCTTTCGAGATTGGACGGTCTTCTCCCCCCACGTCCTGAAAGACTTGTATTTTATCATCCTTTCCTCGATTGAAATCCTTGACACACGAGGCGACGAGTAGATTCACGCATTCTGGAACCTCGCGTTGCAAGGAGGACGCATCGGACGCCTTCCTCCTCAAGGATTCCTCCCAGTTTTTCCTCGAGATCGGACCTAGTTTCGGAGGCTGGATTTCGTGTCTGGCGTTCTTCCCATGCTTGTTCCCATTCGGCCCAACCCATCGCATTAGAACCCCCACTGACGACTGCAGATACCGAACCAGTGGATGCCTGTAAAAAGACGTACCCACGGCCGCTCGAAAGATCCGAATGAAATCCACAGTGGGAACAATCGACGCCTGCATCTTCGAGAGACGAAAGCAACATCTTTCCTGCGGGATCGAGTCCCAGTTGTCCAATGAACAAACATTTCGATGGAGTCGACGAGGATTTCAACAATTTGGATACGGCAACGGCCTGTGTACATCCCTTTCCACCGGGAACGTCTACATCGGGCTCCGTTCCCGGAAGGAGGGTAAGGTTTTCACCTTCTGTAGGAAGACGATCTACCGACAAGAATGTATCTGCGTTGGCGCTACCGACCACCAAAAGCGAGCTCTTTTTTGGAACCGGTGACGATGGCGAAGACGCCAAAGCCGTCTCGCCTAGTCCCGACGACTATCGTTCGCGGTAATCCGAAGGCACAGCACGGATAGAGCGTACTTCAGTGTTTTCATGATTGCAAAAGGTATGATTTTGAAAATAATTTATTGAGGTTGTGAAATCGGAAAGATCGACATCGATCTGAATCTCACGTTTTGTGTGTGATGCCATGATTCTTCACGAAACGCACGAATTGATTGAAAGAACTAAATCTGTCCGCCGCTGCGACAAACGAGGGACATATTATTTCGACTTGTTCGATTCATTCGTTTTGAAGTATTTTCTCCACAAAATTGGTTCGGTCTCAACGGCATCTAATTAACCGAATTGGTGGTACGCGATGAAAACCCAAAACTGAAAACAGGCATCGAAATCATGGAGGAAGAGAGATAAAATAATCCTCATGTCACTCGGAAGCCAACTTGACATAAAGTCACAACCCACTTCGATAGCCAAAGTATAGAAACAACAATGGCGAATAGTACCAACGTCCCCCAGATTCCCTTCCCCGGCGACTTCGACGGAATGTTCGACGACGACACCGTTGAGATTCCCCTCATCGGCGACATGGACGGAATATTTTTTGGCAGCGACGACGACGCCGCTGCCGGCGAATTTTTCTTTGGCGGCTTAGATTTTGTGACGCCACCCCCAACCGAAGAATTCGATGAAGCCGCCTTCGAAATGCGAATGGTTGTCATCTCTTTGGTTGTACTCTTGGTAGCGAGCATATTCCCGATCCTCAAATTTTATCACAAATACAAAAACGAAACAGAAAATGACCAGCAAGTGGAAACATCCGCAACCAATATCCAAATACCCGATGGAAGTGCTGTCGAGAGGCCCACGGGAAAGACTATTAAACATCAAACTACTGGAAACACCGCTACCACGGGTAACCAGTCCACGTCGAACAATGTTGGCACTTCCGGTAATTTCCCGAAGTCCTATGCGCAAACATACGACGATGCACCAAAGAAGAAGTCAAGATTTTTTCTCCTGTCGGAAGATAGGAGTCAAATTTACCCTCTCACGAATAGCAGTGCAAAAAAGTACAGCGGCAACGACGACGACAAGAAGAAGGGAAAAAGGACGAATGATTCTTCAGCAATTTGCTCCAAAACTCAGCGTGCAATAGCTGTATCTAGAACAAAGCAACTTTCGGCTTGCGGAGTGAGGAAAGGATCATTCCGTCATTACTCTCACTCACTCCACCCCCGCATTGCAGTAGTTGCTCTTTTTGTGCAATTCCAAAAGATATTCAATGCAAGAAAAACTAACACAAGTCTTTATGTAGGATAGTTCTATAACCAAATTAAGAAATAATCATCATAATCCTAGTACTCGATCCCATACTTCTTTCTGCTTCGCCCTATCTGTCTCTACGCTTACCATCCTTTGCTTTGTGTTCTCGATGGCGAAAGGTTGGTTGCCAAAACCGTTGACTCCGGAATTTGTGGCACTGGTATCCTCTCTGGATTTCCTCCTTCTCCCTCTTTTTCTTCGTTCCCACGGCCAAGCAGTTCCAAAAGACGGTTTGTGCGATTCGATGTAGCAGTTCCACTGCTATCGCCATCGGGCAACAATTCTTCTTCCGGAATCACGGCCCGCGTTTGTTGGCATTTTCCGTCGGGATCGATGACGCACAAATCGACCTGGCTCCCACTCCCCAGATCGTTGCGAACTCCCGATAATATCGCTCGCTGCACCAAATCGATTCCTTCTTCCAGAGTAAGGGATGGTTTGTATCCCTCCTCCAAGACTGCCATTGCCGCCAATCCACCACTCCCGAGGGCCGTAAAGGGCAAATTCACATCTGTCGATCCGTGGGGATGAATCGCTCGGAGGTAGGCCTTTCTTTTCCAGACACCACCAACAATTAAGTTCGCTCCCAGCTGACCTCCACTCCGAAAGAGCATGTCTTGAAAGATACTGCACAGCACCTCGATCGAGACGGGACGCATCCACAGCAGCGGTTCTTCGTCACCGTGCTCGGGATAGAGGAGTTCCGTGTGTTTGTCCGAAAGTTCCCCGTTTCCAATGTTTCGGTTCTGCACTTCCCGGAGTGCCATTTGATACAAGACCTGGCGCGTCACCTTGTCCTAGATCGGCCGAGGTTACCGGCGCCACAACACCGGCAGTTCGAGGCCAGCTTGTGGATTTTGTCGCACCGCTTGTCGGCCACGAGGGTTTTGGCGGTCGCATCGGGTATCGGCGGCCAAGACCACATACGGACCGTCACCGTTGGTTCCCTGGACGACGCATCCCGCAATGGTGGTCCCGTCTTTTTGAAGGACGACTTGGACGGTTGTGGAACTGCTGTAGCTGCGTCCATGGGCAGCTCGTTGTCGAGTTGTTCATCACCGTATTCCTGTCGAGATAGAAAGGCGATTGGATTATGCCTATAATCGATGGAAGATTCTGATAAAATTGATTCTTCTGGTGTTTGAAAATGATCAGAGTCTCCAATATCCTCTTCATCGTGGCAGGAAGGAACCACTATTCGTGCCTTGGACAACGAGGTTGACGATGACAAGGTCGTTGGAAGTATTGGTCCTTCGGCATTTACAGCTCTTCCTTTCATAATACCATCACTTCCCAAAACACAGAACCACAATGATATCAGAAAGACACTATATGTGAAATGAAGCGTGTTTCGTTTCTCTTTTCGTGAGAAGGAGCCAGAAGGAGATGCAATTATTGTTCCCCTTCTGCTCTCATGATATCGGTCCCTTTGTCTCCGTGAAGATCCCATTGACGTATCCATGCTTTGTTTCCCTAATGCAATGATGTAGCCTTCAAGAACTTGATTATAAAAGAGTGACAATGTCGTTACTTGTTTTATTCCACAACAAAATATCTTCCGACAAATCATTCGCAACACTATGTTCATTGCTCAGCTAGTTGATATGATACACCGATCGATCGATAATCTGAAATCTGCCAACAAGCAAAAACAGGGTTTGCCTTCCAATTGAAAATCGACTCATCAGACTAAATAATTGTTTTGTTACCGCACGACGTACGGAATTTGTTTTTTGGGCATTTCCCCCTTTTTATCCGTTCTTTGTTAGCGATGATGATGTCATGGCTGTTTTTGACACGGCATTGGAGGTGTCAAGCAATCCAAATTCTCTGGTGTTCCCAGAAAAGCTGATTTTGTGCGCAACCACAGCTTTTTCGCTTCCGAAACCTTCTCGCTAATCGTACGGTAGGTACTTGGTCACAAAACTCCTAGCCGTTTATTCCACGAGGCATTATTTCGATTGTTTCAAGATTTTTGTGCCGATCCATCAACAAACTTTCTAGTCTACGAATTTCAATCATGTCTGCCGCAGCAACTACTAGCTCCGAAGAAACCAAAAAGGAGGCAACTCCTCCTCAAGTCGCCGAGGATGCCAAAACCATCGAGAAAGAAGAAGCATCCTCGCCGCCGGCGACTCAGCCCGGAAAGAAACGGAGAAAACTGAACGACGGGTCATCCGAGCAAGGCCGACGAACCGACGGGCTTTTTGGCGTCCATGGGCAAGTTTTTCTCGGGAACATGGTTCTGGCCATCGTCTATGCCTCCTGCTCCTGCTCCTGTAGCAGGCTAGCCAAAGCAGACGATAAGGAGGAAAAGAAACCTGCAGAGCCAACCGAAAAGACCAAAGAGGAAGAAACCGCAAAACCAACGACAACAGACGAAAAGACCGACAAAGAAGAAGCTTCCAAAAGATACCGATGTAGTATCAAGCAGCAGTGGTGATAACGACGATAACGATGGTGATGTCAAACCCAAAGCGAAAGAAACGGAACAAAGCTCTCCCAAGAAAAAGGAGGTTCGGAGCAAGTCACCAAAGAAATCGCCAAAGAAAGCTTCAAGTGGATCAAAGAAGAGACGATTGAGTTAAATGAAATGCAGTGAACTATTGTTAGTGCTGTGCTTTCAGAACGGGGTTCTTTGGGCGCATGTTGTACATGTATCGGTGGAGGTATATAGGAATCGTAATGGACTACGAATAATTGTAGGGATGATTTGATGCAATTCGCTTTTCATGCAACTAAAGGAATGATTGGATATCTTCCATAATGCGTCACTAGAAGTAGTAGAAAGTTTGTAGTATGGTATCATCAGAGTCCTTTAATGTTAGAAAGCTGGATGGAAGAAATTAACGTGTTGGTGATTCCCAAATTATGCCTTGTCAGCTTTCATTTTGTCTTGCTTTTGCGCTCCATCATGCCTATGAATTTGGTAAACTTTTTCGGAAGTTGGATCGCTGCAGTTATCCGGACAACACCATCTTCGTTTTCGTACAACTGACGACGTCGAAAGATCATTCGAAGTTTCTTCTTTAATTTCATTCTTGTTCTCTTCCCATTCCCTGTCTTCCAGCGACTGTGTTAAAGTACGGATGGGCAACATCGATCTCGTTGGAGCACAGCATCAAACTGGAACGATAATCTCTCGCTTGCTGTTGTTCCTTGAGCTCGGCATTCTCTGGCAGATAATTCTCTTCCACAAAATTCGTGCTGTACACGGGATCTCCCACCATGGGAGTCTTGTACAACCAAGCCATGGTACGACGAAGCTGATGATAGCGTCCCGTCTTGGGTTTCATTTCAACTGATGGAAATCGGAACATTGATAGCACTGTATGGTGCCATTGTGATATTGGATTGGGACAGGAACAGTTGTGCGACCCAAGCACTCTCCACCGTGTCCTAGCGCGCTTGTTGTCGAGGAAGCAATCAGGCGAGATTCCAGCCCTCACAATCATCTTCGAAATAATCCTCATCACCACTATCCTCGGAATCCGATTCATCCACCGCCGCGCTCTTCTCTATGAAACCACCAGACACTGTCATTTCTTCCTCGTCATCTTCGATTGGCATCGTTTTGACCAAAAAACGATGGAATCGTCGAAGACTCGCTTTTGCTCTTGGCGTCGTCGTCGACTGGTATGCCATACACCATAGGCCGTGTACGTTTTCCGGGCCTTTCGGTATTCGAATTCTTGTGCCAGCAGCCTCGAAGCTCCCTTGGTCTTGGCTGCCTACCAACAATCCGCTGGTGGCAAAATCGAGACGATGAACAGGAACGGGTTGGTTCAGAATTGCGTGTCCTCGTCGTCGTCGTTCACCGTCCGATCTTGAAGTTGCTGACATGGCTTGTTCAAAAAATACGGAAGGGCGTTCAGGACATTGTTCTTTCGTCCCCAGCCTCCGTTCTTTCCCTGCGGATGGACCAAGAGACCCGCTGGTTTCATAACCACGGCCATATAGTCGTCTTGGTAGGCAACATGTAAATTTTGAAACTTGGACTTGACAAAGCCATCCCCCAGCGTCTCGTACGAGGTTGGATCATCGTTATTCGTCTCGACAAGATTCTTGTACAGCTCCCGTCGCACGATGCAATCCATTGGGTACACACGATCACCCACCAACCCCTTGCGATATTGGGAAGACGACGCGTCATTCTCCTTGTACGATGATCGGAGCGCAATTTTTCCCCTGTCGACACGCTTTTCTGGCGTTGCTCAGCGTTGGATATCGCTCCCTGTCCAAGCTCATGATGGCAATCGGGAGAGTCAAGTTGTATTGGGTGACATTGAGGCGCTCGAGTGCACTCCGGTACTTGTCGTCCGCAGCAGCATTCTCCTGGTCGTCGGAGCTGGTGTTGTTTTCCAGAATGGCATAGGGATCAATGCCTTTGGCAGGAATCATTGGATAGTCTTCCACAACTACCCAATCCGTGGGAGCTGGTGGTTTCGTTGCAGGAGAAGGATGCTGTGGAGAAGAGTGTCGATACGGTTCTGCGGTTTTGGTGCGAGGTGAACGAAGAAACGAAGACGAACGGAGAGGATCTTCTCGACGCATCGAAGGAAAGGCCAATGGCCAGGAGAACGAGGAGGAAGGCGATTTTGCTTCTCCGAAAACTGCGGCAGCCTTTTTGACGGCGACCCAGGTACGAGAAACATCGTGACCGTGACTCGTCCATGGTCAAAGCTCCTTGTCTTGCTTTTCAATTCTCTCTTGAGGCTTGTTGTTATGAGGCAATGGAAGAAGAAATAATATAACATGATGGATGATGGATGGTGATCAATCAGATTCTGAAGTATGATTCATGATGTTCGTACGTGTAACTGAGCGATGGGAAATTATGGCGGCGAGCAAGCTTTTAACATTAAGGTTCGGGATTACCATCGCCTCTGAGGTCAAAAATGTTTTCGTCTCACACAATTTCGAATTCAACAGCCATAGTACAACTTTTTTGGGCTGATCTTCTGCTACCCTAGGCAATCCAAAGCAAAACCAGCGAAGTCATAGTAATTGAAATAGATGGATAAGTCGGGTAACAATTCTAATTAATATCGCAGAGGTTGGTAATGGATTCGCACAAATCTTGAATTTCGATTGGTAAATCACGAAAATCAAAGTCATTTCCCTCTGGTCAAGAACAACCGCAAGTTCACAACGCAAGAGCAGGATTCAAAAACTAGTGAGTTCAAACTGCATTCGCAACAAATGATGGAGGAATACCCATCGCACCGATACGTCATTCTTACTCAAAGCGAGCCTCGTCAGGCTAGTCATCAATCCAATCTCACTGGGGATGGACGTAATTTCATTGTTTCCTGGTATCAATTTGTATGTAAAAAGGGACTGTGAGCGCATTTCCAAAGTCAACACGATCACCAACATCCGCACATCTAGACTCACCCAAGTTGAGATCTACGAGGCTTGTCATCGATCGAATTTCGGTTGGTATTGATTGAATCGAATTACGACCTGGGAAAATAGTATGCAAGCGAGTGAATGATATTGTGAATACCAGTACGACCAAATTCATTCTTTAGTAGTACCAACATTTGAAACGAACGCTTTTGAATTATGTGTCGAGAAACGCGTTCACCCTAGCAAGCGCTATTGATCACTTACTCAAATTGAGTTTTTCAATGCTGTGCATCGAGCTCATCTCACTTGGAAAAGTAGTGATCTTGTTCCCACCTGGTACAATATTATCATGCAAGAGATGTTGAAGTCAGTATTTTGGAATTATGCAGATCAATTCTGTTTTCACCGGTACAAAGTTTGTGAACGTACGTAAATTTAGCTCCTTCAAGCTTGAAACGTTATAAAGTGAGCTCGGTATAGCATCGAAAGAATTGTGAGCTGCATATATGCAGTTCGAATTTTGGAGAGACAGAACGAAATAATCGTTGGTTGGACACTAGGAAGAAAAAGAAACATGAAATAGATCAAACAGAAACTCTTCGGCATGTCCAAAAAACGTACCTATGTCGAGGCTCCTCAAGCTTGTCATTGATCCAATCTCGTGTGGAATCGATTTCATACCATTGTTTCCTAGTATAAAATTTCATGCAGAAGAAAGTGAGTACACAGTATTGTCATTCATGTCACCGATTAGTTCGGTATATCGACTTACGTAAAGCAAGATCTTTCAATCTTGTCATCAACCCAATTTCACTTGTTATATTTGATATTCTATTGTTTTCGAAATTAAGATACTCCATTCTTGTCAGCGATCTGATCTCGGATGGAACACTTCGTATGTTATTTTTGCCTGAGAGTGAAGCACGAAGAGAAGTGAATTGCAAAAAGGGTCATTTATGTAACGAATTCCAATTACATCGCCAGTGTAATTACTATAGTGAACTTACATAGGGACAGATGTGTCAAATTCGTCATGAATCGTATCTGTTTTGGGATCTGTGATATATTGTTGTATCCTGCGTAGAAACGTTGGGACAAAAGTTGAACAATCCAGGTCATACGTCAGTAAAGTCGCAATGATTGTCTTCTACAATCGAGACAGTTACGATTATTCAACTTACCAAGATTGAGATGCTTCAAGGTTGTCATGGATGTAATTTCCACTGGGATTTGACTTATGTCATTCTCGCCTGTCAATACGTCATCATATGAACACAAAACGCACAATTGTTGAATTCAAGGCATTGCAAAATGATTTGGCTGTCGTTCAATCTACAATCAGCTGCGGCCATTGTATCAGCTCGGCTTACCTAGATTGAGCGTTACAAGGCTTGTCGTCGAGCTGATCTCAGCTGGAATGGATCTGATAGCATTGTGGCGTAGATCAAGCATCTCCAAGCTTGGAATTAATCCAAACTCACTTGGAATTTGCTCTATCAAGTTATAACCTGGCAGGATTTTATCGAAGGGTTGTTAGGCGCAAGTTTCATCCAATCAACTTTGATTCAAAAGCAGACAACGGCGACTCTTCGGCGGTGCAGATTCTTCTGATAGCTTACCTAGATCTAGACTTGTCAATTTCGTCATCGATGTAAGTCCACTCGGAATCGCTCTAATTTCGTTGGAATCTAGGAATTGAAAAGTAATGTGAGGTGGTTGGGACATGAAGTACGAAAATGGCGGGAATGACTTCCTTACTTACAAAAAGAAAGTGAAGCCAAATTTGACAACGACGTCATTGCACTTGGGATTGATGTGATTCGATTGTTATCTGGTGCAAAATAACATTCGAGGTGAGAAAAGTATTGGAAAATGTCAGATCCAACGAGTTCCAACGTACCGAGATTAAGCTCTGTCAGGTGTGACAGTATTTGGATTGTGTTCACCATTTCAGCTGAAAATTCTTCAAGATTCTTTCTCTTTAGCTCAACCTGAGTAACAGCCCCGTTTGTACACATAATATTTGGCCATGTGCACTGCCGTTGTTCATTGATGAATGTACTTTGGTTGGATAACGTGAAGTCAAGAGTAGCCAGTGCGTATCTTTCAATGAAAAACTCGTCCTTGAATTGGGGATATTCGCTGTTGTCATTTTGGTCCAATAGCCAGTGAAAGGCTTTATTGGAGGGATCAGAACCTGTATATATGGTCCTTATGTCAATATGATCCTTTAGTGTTTCAATGAAGCAATCTGATATGCGTGTGAACTTAACAGATCCTGCTTCCTTGCTTCTAGCAGACAAAATTTCAAGCAGTTCATTTTCGTTGGAACTCAATATATTGTTGCTCCTGTTGTGGAAAATGGTATAATCGACGTACCAAATGGGATCGTCTCGTAGATGATCTGGTTTCAAACCGTTTGTTGTGGTATTTCTGATCACAAGTGAACAAGCAGCTCCTTCATTGACCATTACAGTTTCAGTTTTGTTCTCCATCGACTTGTCAATAAAAATGCTCAAAACATTTTTTCCGTCGCATTCAAGGGCAAACAGTGCTCTCGCTGGCTTCACGGCCCTCCACGTATCTTCGTCCATAAATATGTTGTGACCAAAGGCTTTATTGAACTTCGCAAACATCGGATCACGACTGCTTCGTATGTCATTGAGAAGGATAGTTACAGTCACCATGGTTTTGTCAATGCAACTCGGAAAACCAGTTCCGACAACATCTGTACTACCGAAGAAACTGTAGTTCTCGCCTCTTCCACAATTTGTTCCGATACAAGTAGAAGCGCAGCAGTCACCATCATCATAGTCATAATCAAGCATATTGAAAACTGGATCACATGTACCATCACCGATGAAACTAGAACAGGTATCGCCCGGCCCGTCCGGAAAGAAATAAAATTCGAGGGGAGTGCCGCTAGAGGAAACCCATGACTCTTCATAGGAAGCTTGGATATCAAAAGTGTCCATCTTTGCAGAGTAGGCAAGTTGAACTTCCCGACCCTTTATACAAGGATTGGTATGGTGACCTTTCAAAAGAACCCAATGTCGAGTTTCTTCACAGTAACCAATGGTTGCAGTCGTAGAAGTGGTACCGTTTTCTATATATCTATGATAGATGTGCCTCTTCGACGAGTAACCCGATGAATCTTTCTTGAAACACCCGCTGTATGCTTCGATGCCTGTGTCGTCGTGAAATCGTACCCTCAATTCTTTTGTGCTCCATATGTCATTTCGCTCTTGGGCAACCATTACAACCATCATGACGACGAAGAACAAAAGACTCATCAGAGTCACCACGCACCAATGGCAAATGATTCTGCTTTTGAAAATACCAGGAGGTAGCTCCGTCTTTTCGACCTTCTTCAATTGCTTTTTAAAATTCAGACCAAGTTCTCCGGAAGCTGCCATCGAATAGGCTATTTCATCCAGATTCGAGATGAAATTGATAGCCGTGAAGTTCAAAATAATGTCCACAACATTATCCGATGTCATGACCAAGAGCCAGGACGCAAAGATGGCCACAACGCCTTGAAGGAATCTCAACATGCATGCGACTCTCAGCAATCGAACACGACTTTTCTTGTGGCTCTTCGAGGACCTTGGAAAGAGTAGAACCGCTTTCACAACATCTTTTAGGCTTGAGTAGGGAAAGAGGAAGGATGTAATCATTGAAAAAACTTGGGTCGCCCGGACGATTTGTTTCGAATTCGCCGGGAAGAAAGTTGCCCCAAGGCTTTTGCCGGGATTGTCGATCTCTCCGATGGTTCCAAGCTTTTCACTTGTGACACTCATAATCAACAGACCCAGAAAGGTCATCTGGAAACTAAACACCACAAGGCCCGTCAAAAAGACGAAACTGGGCCATTCTTTCTTCTTGGGATAGCATAGAGCGATGAAAGAGTAACAATCTTTTGGGTAAAATCTGCAGACATCGTCTTCGACACTATCTTCTTCGACCTTGACATTGCTATGGATGGAAGTATCGACAGTGGTAGATGTAGTCTTTGAATCCAATGAGGCTCTCCTTGCACCATCAGCATGGAGGCACTCGAGATTGGCAGATTCAAATTCGACCCTTCTATTCGACGGCATATTGTTTCGCTTGCTGGAAATCGGCTTCTTGTAATATATGGTTGCCGATATTTGGAAACAGAGAATCGAATGTCCTCTTTTTTTGAATTGGTTGATGCGAAGACAGTTCTAATATGCGCACAAACGCCTCGCATTTCGACTGTCGACGTCTTATTCTAGCCGGATTCGGGAGATGCCCTTGCAGCAAACGTCTTGGGTGCGATTCGTCAGTCAACCGCGCTTGAATACCATAGAATCCACCATAGTAATGAGTGGGTTCGGACCATGAAATGCGATCAAAGATTATGGTAATGTTGATAACACATATCGGCTTAGTCTCGCATCATCTATGAGAAATAATAGTAAATTAGAAATAATTCAGTATTGAGTCGTGACACCAACGAAAGAAGTGTTAGGCTCGCGAGACTAATTTGTAGACCGAACCTCAGTTGAATTGTACCGCCAAATCAAGTGGGATTTCTATTTTTAGTCTTGGGCCCATTTTTCAGATTTTCCTCAGGGAACAATTTTTTCCCCGCCACCCTGAATCCACGTTGAACGCGTAGATGAGATTTTTGCTAAATTTTCTCATTCTCACTTTCTAGATCAATACCTGAAACACAACGAATCTTATGCTCTGACTTCAATCATATTCACTGCACAATGAAAATCCCAATAATGATCGGTATCAGAGTGTGGGTTCTTGTTGGTGGAATTCTAATTTTCAGTTGCCCTTTTGCACAAGCTGAGGCATCATCAGGGGACAGGAAGGCCGAGACTTTTGAATCACTAGCCGACAGATCAAGCGGCAATTCAAGTAGGAAATCATCATCCGAATCTGCACTGGAAGGAACCGATACAAGAGCTATATCTTCAAAAAGAGGGCTGCTATCGAATATCTTCCTCCGGGACACCTACAGCAGTGCATCCCATGGTGAAAATGATGAAAAGCAGACCTTCCTTCGAGTTACCGAATCCTCGATGCCAATACCAAACCCCACGACCTCGCCTACTATCAGTGAAAGTACAGCCCATACCCATATCAATACTCTCAGGCGGTATTTCGTCCAGTTCTCCAACCATTGTTGATGAAACACCAACAGAGTCACCATGCAGAAACAACGATATTGAGTACCAAACCAACCCTGTTTCCGACGAAAATGCCATCACCGTTGCCAGCCAAATCACCTACCACGATGCCATCAATGATGTCAACCGGAGAGCTAACCAAACAGACAACAATGGTACCTACGATATCAAACACTGGGCAGTCAACGATTACAACAACAATAGATCCAACGTTGTCATTGTCATCAACTGCCAGTATGACGCCAATCGATCGACCGAGACGACAAACCATTGAACCAGGCAACGAATTGGTCTCTGAGACTACAATCGAATTGATCTCTGCCTTCCAAGATGGTACCGAGATTGAAAAAGTCGAGAAAGGAATAGGTCAATGCAACGACAAGGATTTTACACACACATCGAGAAAACACTGCAAAGCCTTACAATATCGCCTCTGTCATCTTTCCGGAAGATTGTTCCATCGGTTTTGAAGGCACGGACGAATGGAGCGGTGTGTTACAGAGTTGTGATTTTCGTAATGGGAGGACAAACAAAGCAAGCCATTGGTTTTCTAAAAGAAAAGGTTGAAATGGGAGATTTTGAAGAAATACTCAATTCCAATGGATTTGATTCAAGCATTGTCTCGGAAAAGTCGGGGGAGCTTCGAATGAGTGAAATACAATTGAATTTCAAACTCGACGAAGCTGAAAGCCGTAATGATATTTTTCTCGCTGTCGACGAATTGGATATTGGATCAATAACGGAAGCAATCGAGGATGCTGCAGTTGAGATATTAAAAGATGAAGGACGTGTGCTTCGAAGAAGCGAGCTGTGGGATTGTTGCTGATGTTATTCCAGGTAAATGTTGGAACCAGATGTATGATTTGAAAGGCACGAAAGTCGGCAATATATGTTACAGACTCGGCTTGATTTTCGTAACTCGAGAAGGTAATGATGAGCGCAGCGACTTCATGTTAGCCATTGAAAAATCTATCACGGATGGTTCCCTCGAAGACGTGCTGGAAGAAAAACAAAATATAACATTGATACTGATTTCAGAGTCACATAGCCCCACTATAGATCCATCGGTATCACCCGCTGAAAGTCCATCGTCATCATTCTTTCCAACAAAAGATACCATCTTCGATCCTTTCCACGATTTTCGTGTTCATGACCAAAGTATGGAACCATCGACAACACCATCGACAACGTCTTCTAAAAGACCCGTGAACATGCCTGAAGAAAATGAGAATGATCTCGCATCATCGAAGAGCGTCAATTCAACATTGGTCTTTGGCGCTATATATTTGATCATTTTGTTCTGTATCGCTATGTATTTGATCACTTTGATAGTCTTCATTGTGAGATCAGGGTGATCTTGCATGCGTTGATGAATGAAAATTTCTCTGCATAATAGAAGTAGTAGAAGCCTTTATCATTCATAGACTAGTTTTAATAGAAATCTGTAAAAGGAAGGAGACATACTACACATAATTTGATGGTTGTTGGAAATCGTACTACCTTGAAGTCGTTACCATTCCAGAAACTCATGTCATGCCTCCCGCGTCGATGCAGCAAGGCGCTTACGAAGTTCGGCAATCTCTACTACTAGTTCTCCACGAGTCTTACTGGTTAGAATCCTCTCTCCGTCCGACGTACTCGAAGTATTGTCAGTTGCCCCTTGAACGTAGACTCTGATGTTTTGAGGCGGTTCATCTTTTGCCTTGTACAGCATCTTCGGAGCAAACATCACAAAGAGCACGATATTGCACATAGCAAAAGTAATGACGCTGGTAATGTAAAGCCGAACATCTGCATTGTTTCTGTTCAGAGCATAGATGGGCAGTCCAATGAACAAAACACCACCAGTAATCAACAATGCCTTCAGGATATGTTCCGTCTCTTGAAATTCAGTTGCCAGGGTTCGCGCCTGAAATGCCTCATAGGCACATAAGCATAACAAGCCTAAGTTTAAAATTCTGATTCAAATCGCATTTGAAGAACAACATGATATATTATGTTTAGCATTGACGGAAAATAAACGAATGCGAATAACGTTTTATAGAACTTACCCAGCCAACGTGAAAAAGATTGTGTGACCTGTGAAATCGCATTGCCCGTATGCTAGCGTAGTGCGCCCAAACCTATCGGGAGCACCAAAAGGAGCTGCTTCATACTCAAACGGATTTAAAGCAGTCGATACCGATAGAAGTATGATGTTACCTAGGAAAGTTTATTCAAGCGAAAAGGAATGGAGAATGGTCAGTCAGCGCGTCACTTCACAAAGTCAAAACAAGAAACCGATGGCACTTATTGAAATATTACCCACATGTCAATACTATAGCCATCGGGACCACAGCATCTTTGATCGTGATTGTGACCCGCTTGCATCGTTCGCTTGCTTTCATTATCTGAACAATTCGGTGTGTCTTCGCGAAAAACGCGGAAAGTACAATGGAGATACCAATGAGAAAGAGCCATATTCCAGCATTACAGGCTATTTTCATTCCCTCTTTACTCGCTCTGGTTAAATCGAACATTTGAGGCACTATACTCAACGCAAAAACTATAGTTCCAGCCGAAATGAAATAAAGGAAAAAAGGCTGCGATGCTCGAACTATTCGTTTCTTTTCGTTGAGTCGTGTCCAAATAGCACACCCAAGTGCAAGAATGATCGGGATAGCACAAAGCAAACTTGCGACCACAAGTGTGACCGTTCCCTGGACAAACTCGTCGTTGTCATAAATCAAAGGGAATTTCTCTAGGAGGCTGTGGACTACCGTTATTGAAAATGAATTCTACACTTTCTTCCCATTCGCCAGATACAAATTTGCCAACTGGATTGAATTGAAAATAATATTTCCCGTCTCCGTCTTTGTTCGTTTCGTTCAGATCAGGAATGTTTATCATTGTGCTAACAGTACTGTTAGTGAGTCTAGATCCCGTCGTCTCATCTAGTTTGACGGACCCGGTTGTACCCTGAAATTCCGTGCGGACAACTTGGTTGTAAAATTCATCTCCATCGAGGAAGAGCGAGTTGTTGACGGCGCGGACACGCGGCGAGTCCGGACAAAACGGTTGCGTCATATTTATATCGAACCCATGATGTGATTTGTTCATAATATTCGAAGTACTCATCAGCTGTGACGTTAAGTCCATCTGAACCTGGTAGCATTGACAGAAAACTGTTGAAATTCATCATCTTTGTTTTTGAACTCAATTCAATACTTCGAAAAACTTGTCATGATTTGGACCTCTAAAGTCACTATTGATGAGTAATCCAGAGCCACGATATGCTTCATGAAGCACCGATCCTTTTTCGACTGGCTCGAGCAGTGCGCCTCGAGACCCAATGTCAAAAATCCAAGTAACGTCTCCTTTTCCCGCTATTCCTTGTTTCCAAGCTTCCTCCATTAGTAACTTAGTACCATTGTAAGGATAAAGTTCAGGTATAATGGCGATAATCGTATTGAAGCGGAGCTTTTTCAAGTCGCTAACCACTTCCTTGAAGTTGCTAAACGTTTGCTCCAAGACAACTTCTTCGATATGAAATTCCTCCTCAGTATCACCGATATAGGCAACAGCGCGTATTTCCCTTGCAACGTTAATTGAGGACGGCTCGTCTAAATAAAGGATAGCCATATAGTTGGTTTTGAGAACTTTTCTCACAAATTCAACCAAAGCTTCGCCAATTCCACTGTTGTCTGCGATTGTCCGCGCGAACTTTGGATGAATCTGCTTGTTGTTGAGCTCATGGTCTTGTACCGTCCCAGAAATTTCGGTGTAACCCTGGAGACCGGTTAGGAAACTAGTAGCATGTTGGGCATGTCCGTATGACGTCGATTCTAGAAAGACGCAAGGGTTGAACTTATACAATTCACCCTCTTCCGGGTTGGTTGCTTCGTTTACCGAACCTATACGGCTCAAAATATGGTTCCCCGCGACCTGGGGATCAAACTTCGTATCGATGTACTCCAATCCGAACTTGAATGTTGCAATTTTCGTTTAAAGCCCTCCAGTTCTTTGACCAAGGATCCATCGCCCTCATTCAAGTGTTTCACGGCTAAGTAAGTCGGCAAGAGCAGTGAAATAGGCCTCGAAAATGGGAATGTCTGGGCCATCATGAAACGGCCAATGCAAAGAACTCAACGACACTATCTGACAGACACCGCTCGTGTTTCCATCGGGGGTGGTAACGATGTCTAAGCGACTACCAGGAGGACGAGAAACGACTGCACCGTCAGGTAATGTTACAAAATTATATCCATCCACCATCTGTTTGTGAGAATTCATTACAACTTTGTTGATATGTTGTGTTGTTTCACATCTAAGAAGTGAATCTAAGATTCGAAAATTGTTCGATCTTTCCGAGCCGGAAGGTTTTCATCTCTTCAGTACTTATGCCTCTAAGGTTCATTCTACATGACTACAATACTGTGAGACTTGTACACTACCGTACCGTACGTCGTCAGATTTGAGATTATTTCCCGAAGAATTCTCAAATTCACATCATGAAGAACACAACAACAACATGTGCAAACCGGAACTAGATTAGGCCCAAAAAACGGCAATGAAAACGATGAGATCTGATTCGTGATTGATTCAGTCACAATTATCCCATTTCTGGGCTCTCAACAATGACGTTATCCTTTGTTTCCGAAGCACAACTATCATCTGTTATCTGTCGAAAAAAGCATTGTTTCCTACACTACCTATGAGAGAGCGACAACTAAGAATGCAATAGAGGTTGCACTGTTTTACGTTAACATTATATATCATATTCGAAAGTTATTCTACGGAAAATTACTGCTTGCTTGCAATGATTGCACTGTACGGGGTCACTGGCGATGAAACCACCTGGATATCCACAAAGCCGATTTTTTCCAACATGGACTTGAGTTCACTGGCCTTGTACTGTCTCCCGTCTTCGTTCGTCACCATAACCAAGTTCAAACCAGCCGCGGCGCCGGTCGTGGAGACAACGTCCTCTGCCACCAACATTTCCAAGATTGCGACCTTACCACTCTTCTCGGGCAACGAATCGTAAGCCTTTTGAAGCAAAGCAGTATTGTCCTCATCGGACCAATCGTGGAGAACGTTCCCGAATCCGTAGCATTCGGCTGGGGGAAAGACTTTGTCTTTGAACATATCGCCGGCAACGGCCTTGACGCGATCGCTCAAATCGGCCTTGGCGATAAACTTTTCTGTAATGGGACAAACGCCGGCGAGCTCGTAAATGGTACCATTGCATTTGGGAAGAGCCTTGCAAACCTCGAGGCAGAAGGTGCCAGAGCCCCCGCCGACATCCACAAAGTTGTTGGATGCGTCACCGAGATGCGATGCCAAGAGAGGCGACAAAATCATCGCCGCGTGAGATGTTTGACCCTGCATGGCATTGATGAATAGGTCGGATGGCGCACCCCCTCCTGTTTCCAACATGAAGTTGTCCTGCTTCTTGTCGGCCGATGCCTTTTCCATCAAATTTTGGGGAGAGCATTCCCAGAACAACTCCAGGTAGGCAACCACGCTTCCGGGTGCGTCCGAAAGCAAGAATCGAGCCGACCTTGGTGCCAACTTGTAGCGTTCCTTGAAGGAGTGAGTCGTTGCACCATTATTGTCACCGGATGGCACTGTCTCGAGAATACCGGTTGTGACGAGTGCGATAAGCATTGCCGAAGTAGCTCGAACGGACCAGTTCGCACGTTCCGCAAGCTGCTTTACCGTCACACCATCGCTGCCTTCGTCGTTGATGAAGTCGAAAAGGCCGAGGCGACCAAATATGACAAGCGTCGAGCTGTGATATTGGCTCATCATCAGATCAAAAATAGGAGTGACGTTCTCTTCTGTTTGGCTCATCTTGGTATTTTTACTTTAATTCGTAAAAGCGCGTTTGTGAATTCTCGTGTGATTAGAAAACGGAATAAAATAAATGAAACGAATGGGATAAGGGGGAAAATGCACACTCTGCAGATGATTGCGAGTTTCGAGTTGATTAGAGACGTCGGAGCGAGATATTCCGATGTCGATAAGGTAATCGCTTTTCTCGGAAGTTTTGTTGCTTCTGATCGTGAATACTAGTACGGGAATTGGAAACGCGAAACGTCAAATAATAATCTACGTGGAGATTGACGGTTTGTTCGTACTTATTGTTCGGAGGGTTCTCAAGAAACCGATTCCTTTTTTACTTAATGTTCTGAAGTTTCAACCATAGGTCCCGCTAGGTATATAATTCTATATATATTTAGAATAATTAGGACTGCAATCAGTTGTCTGAAGTACTACGGGAAAATTGTTTTCATTGAATTTTTGTCCCTAAAAGAACACTACTAATACTGTACAACTGGAACCGTTGGTACTGAAGTTTCCTTTCGACGGGACTCACTCTGTTCTCCCATTATCACTCTGTTCTCCCATTATCACTCTGTTCTCCCATTATCACTCTGTTCTCCCATTATCACACGATGAATGTCTCAATAAATTTCGTTTGCTTCAGCAAGTCGCGCACGATGAAAAATGAATTTTGCTTACTTGAGCATTTCTCAAAACCCCTCATCAAGATTCAACGGACGAAGAAATATCATTTCTTAAGGCATATCAAGAGCTTATAAGTACAGGTTATGAAGGGGTCTATAATTGTTGTGTTCTTTACTTAATGTCAAGCTATCAAAAAATACCATTGAACATAATCGACGTACAACGTTAATTGACATTGGAATTGAAATCACAATTCTTAAGGCATATCAAGAGCTTATAAGTACAGAAGAACTCAATCGTACAATGATTATGAAGGGAAATTCTATAATTGTTGTGTTCTTTACTTAATGTCAAGCTAATCAATTAATTATGGTTCTCGTGCGTGGTGTACCATTGAACATAATCGACGTACAAGGTTAATTGACATTGGAATGGAAATCCTTAAACAGATTCAAAGCGGTTCTCATTTTTAAACTTCACGATTTAAGGCGAAATCATCATGAATGAAAACTTCCTTCACATGTAGAATACTTATTGAACGCTCATGCAAATTCATTCTTTTGCTCCCAGATCAACTTCGGCACCAGTAGCTGCAGATATCGCCAATTAACTGAAGAGACAGAAGTCAAAACCGATCTGATGGTGAAGACCTTCGATCCTTCATTCCACTAGAAACATACCATAATTTGCAAAAAAGTGAGTTATCATCGAATGCAACAAGTATGAATTTCTCAATTGCAACTAAAGCAGAAACACAACCGGGAGCTACAATGACTCAACTTCCGGACACTCCTGTAGAGCCTCAATACTCTACTGGTAAGAATGCCGTATTGGTTCTGAGCACTGGTTCGGCGTATGGCAATCACTACACCACAGAACAAGTGCTCAATGCCCTCATTCATCAGCAGAAAATTCAGGGTAACAACGACTTCGATATTGATTTCGCATCCCGGGTCTTGAAGGGATGTGGGTTCAAGTTTCACTCTATCATGCTGCCCCTCGAAGATGTCTTTCGTCGCTTCACCCGCACTGAGTACCTGCACCATCGAGCAACAAACTTGGTAGGTCTTGCAGAACGGGCAGGCCTCGAAGCATTGGAAAGATGGGGTGGCGAACGCAGTGAAATCACACATCTCTTTTGGGGCACCATGACTGGTGCTATGCATTCTCCAACGATTGATATTGAGCTCGTGCGTCGTCTTGGTCTCAACCCAGACGTGGAGCGTACTAGTATCGAAGGCATGGGATGGTAAGTTTCAATTCGTGTTCATTCACAAACCATTCCGTTCAATGGATATTGTTGTAGTTCTTGTCTTCTAACTCCTTTTCTTGCAATCGTACGCTTTTTCCAGTCTTACTGGTTTTAGGCTGATGAATCTCGCAAGACAGGTTGTACAAGGAGATCCAGATGCCAGAGTCCTTATCATTGAAGGGGATCTTCGATCAGCCCTTGGCAACAGTATGCCCAAAAATCCAACGCGAGGAGATATTGTCTCTGTATGTCTCTTTCGAGATGCTTCATCTTCGGCTGTCGTTGGTGGCGCTTCAAACCTCCATCCCGGAGAAGAGCCCTGCTACGAGATTGTAACTGGTTCATCTCGCATTGTAAACGAGACGCGCCACCTCGTAAACTATGTTGAGAAGGACGATGGGTCTATTTGCCTTCACTTGGACAAAAAACTTCCAGATCACGTTGGCCTTGCGGAACCAGAGTTTGTTGGCGATCTTCTCAGAAAAGGCAAGACGACGATCTCCAAACGCGGCTCGCTACACAAAATCCCTAGCATTGAACATTTTGATGTCCTTTGCCACACAGGCGGACCAAGAGTGCTCTCGGAAGTAGGCAAAGCTCTAGGTGTCTCCAAAGAGAAGATGTGTTCGAGCTGGGAGGTCATGACCTCGCATGGGAATCTTTCTGGAGCTTCTAATCTCGCAGTACTCGATCACCACAACCAAATGGTAAAGAATAGAACGGGCGATACATCTGAATGGGCTGTTTGTCTTTCCATGGGGCCAGGTGTTTGTCTCGAAGGCATCCTCATTCGAGACGTTCGCAAGACTAGTACGATGGCCGTACCGAAAGTCATCGAAGACTCGCGGAAGAGTGAGTGAATTACTTTTTTTGTTCGAAGAGAATGTGTTTGAAGTTTTGTGATATTTTTTCTCTAACACATCATCTTTTCCCATTATCGTTTCCAGCGATCGATATCGTTGGCTGCGGTATTGCTGGCGCTACTCTAGCTGCAGGACTTGACCCCAAGAAATACAAAGTCAGACTGTTCGAGGCTTCCCAACAAATTAGGGAGCATGGATATGGTCTAGCCATTTGGCCTTCCACAATGAAGATTCTTCGTGACGAATTTCAAATTGAAGGGCTTGACCTCAGGAAGAGCTCATCCATGACACTCCGTTCTGTCGGCCACAAACTCGAGATGAAACCTCCAGCCAAAAGTCAAGACAAGGGATTCATGAAGCGCAGTACTCTTCTGAAGAATATTGTCGCAAAAGTTGAAGAACGACATCCGGAATCCATTCACACCGGTCACAAGGCACTTCGCGTTCGCTTTGATGGCAACAGCGCATGTACAACTTTCGAAACTTGCGATATCAACCGACCACTTGTTTCGCATTCATCCGATCTATTGGTGGGCGCAGATGGCGTCCAGTCTACTGTAAGGCGATACGTCGCAATGAAATTGGACTCTCGCCAATACGGTAGCATGACGGCCTATAGATTTCTCATTTCCTCCCCTAGCCAGGAGCTGTTGAAGAAGACCCGAGATCAGTGGAATATGAGCGTTAGCGAAACTATTCATTCGCCATCGTATCACGTGTCAAACTACGAAGATTCACTCAACGTCGTCGTGCTCGAGTATGACGGAAAACCACCTTCTTCTCCACGAAGAGCCACTCTCGAGGAACTAAGAGACGTCGCTCAACGAAGCAACCTAAGTTTCGTCATCAACATGATTGATTCCGAAGACATTTCCGACCTCATGTGCTACTCCACCTTTCATGTCGATTGTGAGCCATGGTGTCAACCAAACGCCGTCCTCATTGGAGATGCTGCTCATGCCTACGGCCCCTTGACGGCAAAGATGGCCAACCTGGCAATCAACGACGCTCACTGTCTTGCTACTCTGCTCAACAACCAAGACAATCACAATCTATCACAAGAGGAAATTCTGAACGAATGGCAAAGAATCCAGCGCCCCAAGTTTGATATTACCAGAACCCGAACACTTCGTCATTTGCAATTGTACATGCCGAGAGTCAGGGTTCTTGTGAGCATCATGTGGAAACTCTGCCCCGAATTCACAATGAATTATTTCAAGTCCATTTTTGCTTACGACTATGAAGTGCAGGGTCAGGGACTGCATTCTACACAGAAAAAGTCAAGCTGCCCGGGAATCGTGGGTGTCAAAACCGCGGATCCATTGCTTGCTTCTACGACGAGATTCATCGGTACGATTGGATTGTACTTTGCACTAGCTGGACTTCTCGCTTTCATGATTGCCAGCCCTTCCTTGCAACTGTCACGCCAATGCCTTTTTTCAGAAGAGTGCTGTTCATGGAGAGGAAATCTTACAGCAAGGTAGAAAGAATGTCGTCGAAGAACACCAACAAGGACGACACCACCACCAGGAGTGATTTTTTTGGTTGCTTGTTAGTTTTTTGGAAGAATTTAGTCATGTCTGCGCCAGCCCTTCTTCACATTAGGGATTACATATTACACAAGAACGTATCAATAACATTAGTCACGTAAATATCAATAACATAAGTCAAATAAACAGTTACGAGGAAAACTATCTTTGGGTTGAAAAATAGTACTGTAGTATGGTAGTGGTTGTAGAACTTTTTGTAGTCAAACTAGATTTTTCATCGTTTCTTTTTCTCTTCGTATGTACGTACGTTTCGTTCATGTCTACATATTATGTATACGTAACATGCAGACGGTTGTGAAAAAATGCTGTTCTCAATTCGAAATAATTCAATTCGGCCATTTCGAATTTGGAATGTTGAATCGAGGAAAAAATAGACAAGGTGAAAAGCAAGAGTCATACTTCCACCTCTGGACATTGGATAGACAGGAAGCAAACCAAAAGCTTCTCAAACCGCCAGCGCCAGACGAAAGGCAATTCCCTAGTATGAGCAAATATTGAAATTTCTTGTACACGTACACTACCACACAAACTACACTACCACATCACACGCTACCGCCATTATGCAATCCGTCAACACCCGCATGCGACGAGCCGTCGAAAAGGAAAACCAAGATCTCGACACAAAGATTGCTGACCGCAAGAAAGGGAAACGAAGAAGAATCCCTCGAAGCAAATTCAATCCGTTCATGGCCTTGCTTGTCCTATCGCCCCTGCTGATCCTCGGGACATTTATTTTTGTCGTGAAACAATACTCCGTCTGGTCGGCGGCAGAAACAGAAATGAACAATTCCATTCCAAAGGCGCATCTGGGAAAAGATGGAGTTGTCAGCCCCGAGGCTTCTTTAAAGAGGCTCCGGAATGGCAAAACAGAAAAGCATACCGCGACTGTACACGACAAAAAAGCCTCGAAAAAGCTGGAAGACTCCAAGGACAAACCCAAGTTTTTAGTCTTGGTGACCAAATACGGCAACATCAAGATCACTCTCCGCCCCGATCTGTCGCAGGGATCCGTGGACTACATTTACAAACTCGTCGAGAGCTATGGAGGAAACGGCAAGAGATGCATGCATTGCAACTTTTACAGGGCCGAAAAACCCGGCATCCTCCAGGGAATCATGGAACACAAGGGTGTCGTTCCTCCCAACAGCGTCCGGGGTTCCTGCCCACCCGGAGCCGAATCCGTGAAAAACGATTGTCCGGAATGGGACGAACACTGCGGATGCCATGGACCGGTAATGACAAGGGGCTCCGTGGCGTGGGCGGCGGGAGATTCGGGCGGGCCCGACTTTTTCATTGACGCCTATCCCAATCCTGCCGACTGGTGGGGGACCCAGCACACGAATTTTGGGTTGATCGAGGACCACGACAGCCTAAAGATCATTGATGGAATCTTTGAGCTTCCCGCCGATGAGGCAAATGGCATGACGTATCTGAAAGACAACATTCACTTTGATCTGGCGTTGGAGTGAAGGAGTCTGAAAAAGAATACGTACTACAATTACACTAGACGGAATGGAAATGCTTTCGATGTTGTACAGAAAAGATGAAATTGTGCAATTACAATAGTGTTGAGACTACGGGAAGATATGGCATGATTGCGAAACCTTTTCAGATACATTCTCAATGCACCACTCTACTCTGAGGAAGTTCAAAATTATCAAAAACTCTGTGGAATTAATGCTCGATTCAGAGCTCTCGAGAAGTCATCACAGAGTAGGCAATATATTTGGCTTCGTGACAAGTGTTTGCTTCAAGATTGCTGCTTTTGCAATGTCATTTTCATTCGATGAAATTTACATTGTCATTACGTGTGAAATCAATTTTCTCATTCGAAAGATTTCATATAGAGAGTAGTAGAATAATTGTAATTCCAAATTCTCTACACCACCACCGCAACGATCCAAAAGGGATCTTTCCATAGATCAATTCACACGTTTGTAATCTATTTCTTCTTTTTGCTAGACTGGTTGTTGTTTGCTCCAACCTTTTGAACCCCGGTATCTAAGACTGTCACTTTCAGAAGGGGAGGGCCCTTGCCCGAGGGCCCCTTCTTTTGCACCGGCAGCGATGACAATCGGGCCAAAAATTCCATGCTCTCGTCGTCAATGACCTGTCCAATGACCCTTCGCTTGAGCTTGTTGTCAAAATCGGAATTCCCGTCCGCCGTGATCAAAAAGCTGCTGGCATAGGCCCCGTCGACATCACCACCCTTTTCGGCGTAGCCAATGCCCCTTTCGGGAATCGAGACCAACCCCGCCACATCGTGCTTGCGAGCGCTTGGTTCCGTGTCGAGTGTGACGCTCTCGGGACGATTTTGTGGAACAAAATTGCTCCCGGCCTCCCTCAAACCCCGCGCCTTGGCATAGGCCTTTCTCTGGGAGACAACCCCAAACTCAATGGCCCTGTTGGGACAAATTTCCGGGACGACACCGCCTTCCAATAGAGTAACCGTGGCCGTTTTGCTATCAATGTCCATTTCTTCGGGATTTTGGGCTATTCCGGTGATCCCAATGGGCGTCAAAAACTCGAGCATGGTCCGGACCGTCTTGGGACAGTCGTCCCCGTACAATCCAAACCTTAAAAAGCCCACCTCTTCTCGTCGCTCTCCCACGTCAATGACCAGCTGGACAACGTGCGTGATGCGATTGGTGACGCGGGGAATGGGTTTCTTTTCCTTTTCTCGGAGAATTCCGTCGGCTCCGCATCTTGGATCGAGAGGGTCACACCGTTGTACCTCCGCAAAAGCCGTGGAGGGCACGGCAATCACAACCGCGCTCGCGATTGTTGCCTTCAAGATTTCCCGGCGGCCAATTTTGGCATCATTTATCGAGGTTTCTGCATCACTGTCTCTTGCAGCCAAGAACAATTCCGTCCTTGTTTGTCTCGTCGTTTGCCCAACCCCAGAGAAAGCGGAAATATTGGAAAGAAAAAGTAGCACAAAAATAGCGGAATATCGATGGAAGGATGGCATCATCAGTATTGTTTTGTAGAATTGCACTCCTTGACTTTGGATTGTATTGTAAATGAATACGTTTGAGCGATAGTGTAGTCAATCTGGAGGTATTTGCTTTAGCTCAACATGCCGTCGGGTTGTCGGAATGCGTTGGTATTGACACCTGTTTGATGAATTTTATGAATGACGACGATCGGAAAGTTTCCAATTATTCTAGTTGCCAAATGAGAAAAATGAGGGATCCAACCAAATCACCGAAAATCGTCATTCCTTTTCACGGGATCGGTTTTGAATCTCAGTCCCGAATGACGGTTATATGACAGACCATTTAAAATGACAAACTGCCACCCCCCCTTTATCACACATTCCTCTTCGCGGGCATTCTCGTTGGTGGATCCAAACGTCTCTTTTCGAGACGATTTTTTTCATCATTGGCAAGAAAGGAAGAGTCGTATCGTGAAACTAGAAGACCAAACAAAACATACTACTTTTGCTTTTACTCCCACAAAAAGGAACACCCTAGATACGTACCTGGAAACTTGCACTCTTTTTGTTCACAAAACACCAAATACAACAACTACAATGTCAATGATGGGACCAGCTCCCGGTCCGGGACAGGTTATGGTCTTGAGTACGTTCACATCTTGTGGCTTCATAACACGGCTGTTGTTATGATTCTCGCTGTAATGCCTTGTCTATCAACATTGGAGTCTACCTTTCTAACGCTGGATTTTTCTTCCATTGTATTTCTTGCTTTTGTCTCTGTTATTTGCTTCTGATATTATTGCAAACGGTTCTCAACTGCTCCACGAAACAACCATGACGAATTTCCGATTTGACAAACAAAACACCAATCGTTTCATTTTTTGTGTAATTTTCATTTTTCAAAAATTTGTTTTTTGCTTTGTTCAGATGCCAAAACCCAGCGCCAAACCGGCCGCGAGGCACAGCTCGGAAACATTCGCGCCGCCAAGGCGGTTGCCGCCATTATTCGAACGACGCTGGGACCCCAGTCCATGCTCAAAATGTTGTTGGATCCCATGGGAGGAATCGTCATGACCAACGACGGAAACTGTATTCTGCGCGAGGTCGACGTGAGTCATCCCACGGCCAAATCGATGATTGAGCTCTCGCGGGCCCAGGACGAAGAAGTCGGGGACGGAACCACCTCGGTCATTGTTCTGAGTGCACAGGTTCTGGCATCGGCAGAGCCCTTTTTGATGAACAAGTACCATCCCACCATTATCTGCCAGGCATACTCCAAGGCACTCACGTACGCCCTGGAAGTCTGCGACGATTTGGCAGTGACGATTGACATTGAAAAGGACAAGGAATGGATTTCCAAGCTGGTTCTGAGCAGCATTGGAACCAAGTTTTCCTCCCGCTGGAACGATCAGCTGGTCGAAATGGCCATTCAGGCCGTCACGACGGTAATGCAGCCCACACCCGGTGGAAGGCCCACGGTGGACATTAAACGGTATGCCAAGGTCGAAAAGATTCCCGGAGGAGAATTGTCGGATGCCGGCGTCCTCAAGGGAATCATGATCCAAAAGGATACTACCCATTCCAAGATGCGTCGCCGCATTGAGAATCCCCGCATTTTGTTGATTGATTCTCCTCTGGAGTACAAAAAGGGAGAATCCCAGACCAATGTCGAAATTACGGACGACCAAGATTGGAATGCCATGCTCCGGTTGGAAGAAGAATACGTCGAAAACATGTGCAACGACATTATTGCCGCCAAGCCCGACATTGTCATGACGGAAAAGGGTGTCTCCGACCTTGCTCAGCACTATTTGCAAAAGGCTGGCATTACCGCCTTTCGGCGGCTCCGCAAGACGGACAACAACCGCGTGGCCAGAGCCACCGGTGCCACGATTGTCTCGCGGACAGAAGAAATCCAGGAAACGGACATTGGAACCAAGTGCGGACTCTTTGAGATGCGCAAGCTCGGAGACGACTGGTTTTGCTATCTGGAGGAGTGCGAGGACCCCAAGGCCTGCACAATCGTATTGCGGGGTGGTTCCAAGGACGTCTTGAACGAAATCGAGCGCAACCTGCAGGACGCGATGCAGGTCGTCCGAAACGTCGTCTACGACCCCAAGCTCTTGCCGGGAGGAGGTGCCACCGAAATGGCCCTGGCGGTGGCCATTCGCAAGCACGGGCAGGCTCTGGTGGGCCTCGGAACCCAGCAGGCATCCGTTCATGGCCGTCGGAGATGCCCTCGAGGTCATTCCTCGAACTCTGTCTCAGAATTGCGGTGTTTCCGTGATTCGAACCATTACGTCTCTTCGGGCCAAGCACGCGTCCGCTCTGGACGGTGGTGACAAAAAGTGCTCGATTGGTATCAATGGAATCACCGGAGAGCTTGCCGATATGCACGATTTGGGCATCTGGGAACCTTATTCCGTCAAGGTCCAAACGATCAAGTCTTCGATCGAGAACGCCTGCATGATCCTTCGAATCGATGACATTGTGTCTGGGTCGAAAAAGAAAGGGTACTAAATAAATAAAAGCATGAATAAAAAAGAAGTATATTCTATATCAATGGTTGTTTTGCTAATTAGTTTTTGATAATCAATCCATGAAATCGATACAAAATTTTAACGGATTGAGAGATATTATTCGATATATCATCCTCTGTACGGTCGATAAGCTCCAAAACTATTTTGTACAAGATTTTGAAGCTTCCAAGGAATGTTCTTTTGACTTTTTCGATAACAATAGTTTGTCATAGAACAAGCTCGATTCAAAAATAAAAATCGATTTCGAACAGGCATCTTATACCGTGCCGTTTCTCAAGAAATCCACAAACATTGGTCCACATTTGTTGCAAATATGGTTTGGCCTGTCGTTTTGGTGTTGGCTTCGACAGGTATAACAAAACGCATGTTCGCAAATTCTCGCATTTATAAACGCCATCGCATTTTTTGCAAGAACTTCCCTCCGCACATGGAGCATCCCATCTTGCCCTTCATGTCGTAACAATCCAAGCATTTTCGTTCCCAGCAAATATCGCATTGCTTTCTGGGGTTTGCATTTCGGCACAGCACTCGATTTTTCCGCAATTCGCAGTCCAGAGTTCCCCCATCGACAGCAGTAATAGCAGTGTCGTTGTTCGCACAATTCACAATAGTAGGTATAATTGCACTCGCTGCAATAAGAGTAATTGCAACGGGAACACGTCTCAAAGTGAAAGTCTGCATCCTTTCAGGCAGACATCGCAACTCGATGCCCCGCACGATCCGCACGAAAACACCTCTCGGCAATTGGAGCAAAATTCGGCCTCGCACTGTCCGCACTTGTCCGGAGTTTTGTTCTTTCCTTTTGCTGGGACACTTGTCGCATCCCAAGAAATCCTGGCAGCTTGCTGCAATGTCGTTCATTTCGAAAAGTAGTGGAATCTGCTACAAGTTCCACACTTGCGCATGCCTTTCTTGGCCTGCTGCCGTTCATCGGCTTCCTTTTCACACTTCATGCACTTTTTCATGCGTCTAAAGTACTTGCCAGTATTTTGGATCTTCCTGCCAGAGGAACCTCGGGCAGATTTATAGAAGTGTCCTCGCATTTGTGAGCTGGAAAGGGTCCGGGTTCGAGCATCGAGCTTGTCGCAAAAGACCAAGGGATCCTTTCCGTCCTTGAGCATTTTCTCCAAGAGTTTTCCAAAGGTGATGTACTCAATCGTTTCTCCGTGCTTGTTTTTCCTCTTTGGGGGATGTTTGAAAATTTGGTTGTCTGGCTTGTAGCGATCGCCGTGCTTTGCACAAAAGTGATCTTTGAGCTGAAAGGTTTCACAGAATTCCGGGATTTTGAACAAGGTCCGTCGTTCCGGTGCTTCGAGGTAGGGTGTGATGATCTGGTCCACCATCAAATCGTTGTCCGCAAGCATTTTGTACCTAAATGGATCGTTTTTGTCGGTTCTCGATACTTCTCCATTGTTTCCAAGCCGTCCCCGGGCTCTCCGCCGTGACGGCGAGGATGTTGTGGAAGTGTTGTTGTTTCGTGGTTGTAGAACGGTCAAGTTGCGAGACTGCATTCGACAAAAGACGCAAGGTACTTTATGGACAAATTCTTTGTCGTAATTTTCATCCACCGGAGAGCATGCCAACTTATGCTGCATCTTTCGAAACATAATTTGTCGACATTCCGGATGCGGCTTGCTTCGACCGCTTCCTTGCTTCAACGATTTCCAATCATTGGATATCGTCTCTCCCCCATAAACATCTCTCGTTGCCACAGGTGACATCGTCGTTTATAACAAACCCATGTGATGCTAATGAACTCGCTGGAATAGAAAGCCTTGCTCGATAACGATCATGTCAAGCTGATGAAGACAAGTTACAGCAATGAAGTAGTAGTGTTGTGAAACTTTTGACATTCCAGAAAACATCTACGAAACTCTTTTTTTCTTTTCTTACTACGAATGCCACGAAGTTGCTAGTTGAAACGAAAAACTGGTATCTGATGAACGTGCAGGATCTCCACACATACTTAAGAGCATCATGACGCCTTGCGTTATGTGCCTTTTAAGAAAAAGCGGATTTTTTTCGAAACTCCGGTCAGATTCCGTTGGTTTAACTCTAACTCTACATGTGAAGAAATTACGAATGAATGATTTCCATTCCCGAGTACCAAAAATGAGAGGAAATTCAACAAAATCCGATGCGTGTTTTTCGAGAAAGCATCTTTCGATGCATTGAATTCAGAATCACGGCCACGACACCAAAGCAATCATTATTTCCATCTCCGCAAAAGAATCGACTCTCTACTACCTGTGAGATCGCTTGTGTACCCGATTAGACGGACTCCTTCCTCGATATTATTCATTGAAGTTTGAAGCGTCTACAATCTCGGTATCAAAAACCTTCGAAATGAGAGGGCATGGAGGGAGGAGGAACTCAAGGATGCGCAAGCTGCCATCGCTCTTCGTGTTGCTGGCCATCCTCATTGGTACAAGCCAATGGGCTAGCAGCCAACTGATGCTTTTGCTTCCCGCATCAAGACCGCCCAGTGCGCTTTGCAGGTATCCGTGGGAAGAATTCCCGGGACGGCCATGCCGGAGGAATGGGCAGCCTCGGGTGCCAGGCTCGGCTTTAACCTGGAGGTGGAATTTTGCGAGGAGCCCTGCGCCAGCTACGACATGACCAAGGAACGTCTTTTGCAGGGAACCGCCGTGGCCAGCAAGAACAACGTGATTCGTCCCCAATCGAACTCCTTGAAAGCCGTAGAACCCCTGAACGATCCAACCTTTGTGTCTGCCCAGGGAACGCAAACCATCAAGGTGACGGAGGGTGCCTACGCGGGGGAGCTCCAGAGTCCGCAGGCGCAGCTGTACGGCTTTCGTTTCTTTTTGGATTTTCCCGAGGGTGCCGTCCGGAATGACGTCGAGCTCCCTGCCGAACGGATTTATTTCATTTCATCGTGCTGGATCCAAAACGAAGGAGGTTTCCAGCGGGCACAGGAACGATACGACAATCTGCAGAAAGACTTACAAGAAATCCAGAGCCAGATTTTGAGCGTCCAAGAAGATTCCCAAAGCAAGGGAATTCTGGGAAAGGCCATGAACATGCGACAATTGACACTGCTGGTGGACAAAAAGAAGGAAACCCTGGGCCAGCTGGGAGAGCTCGAACAGCTGTATCCCCTGCCCGAATCAACGGATAGGGAATTTGTGGAGGGCCCCAACGATTTGCTCTTTGCCAAACAGGGGTATATTGCGGTCAAACGCTTTCGTGGGGCAATGGAAACACGAGAGCAGTATCACTGGGTGGGAACCTTTACCTTTTCCGAATTCTTTGAGGATTTGGAAGAAAGCGAAGAATACGAAAATTGAAATAGAGTAGACTAGAGTTAAACAGAACACAAATGCTAATGAAAGAATCCAGCTAATCCATAGAATTTTAGCAAGATAAAATTGTGTGAAGCATTGTCTGCAATCCAACTGCAAGTAAGGACGAGGCATATTTGACCAAGAGTTGTGATACGTCGAACTTCTGACTCTTAAAATTGTTATTCTTCCGCTTTTGCCACTTTCGTCAAGACCTCGAATTTTCCCAGCGACCACCGCGTTTGCCCTTCGTATGTCCACCATCGATCCATGCCATTTTCGGCCGGGCCAGTCACCACAGATGTGAGTTCAATCGGTTTTCCTGCTACCCCAGTGATCTCAATGCCGTGCTTATATAAGGGACCGTCCAGAACCATGGAATGATATTCTCCATTCTCTCCACCCAAATCCAGTGGTATTCGTCGGGGATCCTTTGGAGTCCAGCTTTCCATTTCGCTCTCGTCAAACATGTTTGCCTCCGACATTTTCATCATTGTTTTAAATCGCTCTGCGTCGATTGTGGCTCCACACCAGGATTCATCAAACCAGGGTGACTTGACGCACGAAAGAATGATTTCGTAGCCTTCCTCCAGCACCAGAGTGGTCAAACACTCCTCTCGGTTGGCCTTCCACAGAGGTAGGTAGGTTCGGATTCCCCCGCCGGCCATGGCACAGCATTCCTTGATGTAATTGTCATTGGAATTTTCAATATCCACTAGATCCATATCGCCCGTGGCAATAACCCGTATAGAGTGCTCATCGCGGAGTTCTTTGATGGCATTGACGTATCCATCTCGATACGGAATGCTGGAGGGGAGGATCATCCGTCGAAGTGTCAGCCCCAGAGCGTCCGCCTGTGCCTGCATGATGGTTTTGGGATGAGCCTCAAAGTCCGCTCTTGACTCTGGCTGGAAGACGACCAGATCTGTCACATGCAGGGATGGGTCTCGCCAGCACTTGAGCAACGCAAGGTTGCAATCCTTGCCTCCCGTCCATGATATACAGCAACGTTCGGGATCCTCGCCGATCGTCTGTTCCTCTCGTTTTCGAATTGCTGGCATGTTTTCGAACTTCGAATTACCCTTTGAGTGGATTGCGTTGTTTTGCGTTTTCGTTGCCTCCGGGCTGTGGTTATGGTTTGTTGCGCTTTCTTGGAGTGGTCACTCGATTTGTATCTGTAGTTTTCTCGATTGTGTTTTTGATTCCGGCAATTCCTTTTTGGTTTGACCATGGATGAGAAGATTTTTGTGATGGATCTCGTCCGCAAGCAATCGCACGAAGCGCGTTATTCATTCATTCGCGCAATCAGGCCTTTTCATTTAATTTATTCGAATGGGTCGATTCCGTTGGCCTCGCAGAGCCATCGATTGGATTTCGATTTTGATCTGAAATCGAAAAAATCAGGAAAAAAAAAATGAGAAGCGAGGATGATTGATTTCTTCTTTTATTTTATTCATCTTCGACAGAACAAAATCCAGTTGACAGTTCATCCATCGTTTTGTTGAACACACTATCCGAAGACCACAAACATTGAAACGTGGTAGTAAATGCATTACGTCACAGAGACATATTCTATTGTTCCATCCAAAAATTTTCTCGGCTGAGCGATTCCGAACGAAAGCAAAAAGAAAATGATCACCGTCATCGACGAAACCAACAGCGATGATTCAGCGGCCTCGAAGCAGTCTCCCCTTGATGGAAAATCGAATGACAACAACAGTGCTGTAAAAGCAGGATCGTTTCCGCTTCCTCCGCCCAGCATGGCAATGCCTCCCAACTCAAACTCGGATCTGATGAGCCGACTGAAGAATTTTTTGCCGCAAATGGAATCGGCCAATCAGGAGTTGCTCTCGATGCCAGTTATGGGCAAAGATCCGGTGCGTTTGGACACGAATCTGCAGCTGGAGGACGAAGATAGCGACAGCGATGATGACGAAGGATCTCAAACTAGCAATCAGTTGATCCAAGAAGTTGACAAGACGGAAGAGAAACAAACGAAGAGCGAGGAAGGATCATCTGCGAAGGAAACACTCAACGAAACGAATCCTGCTGCTCCGACGATTCAATTGGAGTTTACCCTAGGAAACATGGCTGGCAATCCCTTGATGGAACTCTTAGCGAACGATGACCATGACGACGATGATGATTCAAGTAGCGATAATGGGGAAGATAATGTGAATGATCAAAGGAAGACCGCAATTTCAAACCTTTTGACAGAATCCCAGAATTCGAGCGAAACGAAAAATAATATCGTGTTGTTGGATGGATCAAACAAAAACACCAACAAAAAGTCGTTGATTACGGAGCTTTCGTGAATGCAATGATCATCAGCCTAGGATGTTTTCTCCATTCCAACTTTGATGATGTTCCTAGCTACAATGCAAAGGCTGTGCAATGAAAAAGATGAATTTTGATTCTTATTGTCACACTCGGAATTTTAGCTTTGGGCAATGATGGATTCGATTATTATTATTGGTTCGAATGAAACGTGGGCATTTGTTTATCAGGACGCTTTTGCAACAAAATCCCCGGTATACCGAAATTCTGTCAAAATCCCGGCCACATTGAACAAACCCCACATGCCACCCGTCTTTTCGGTCACATCTTTCTTGACCGTAATGGTTCCTTCCTTGAGGGAAATGCTTCCACCACTATCCTGCTCGATTCGGGCCTGGAAGTAGTAGCGCTCGGTTTGGCTGCTCAAATCCGGATCCGTTTTGGGAAATTTCACGTCCATGCTAAACAATAGATAATCTAGATTGTCCTCGTTGGAGGTTTCGCGATCCCATCCCCATATCTTGACTATTTCAATGCTGTCGTCTGCTTTTGTAGATTTGGAATCTATTATTTGTTCCGAATAGCCATCCGCTTTGAGAAGTAGATTAAGTTTTCCCGAATAAAACGTTTTGGGAGGTTCGTCGTCCTTTGGTTCTTTTGGAGACGGTTGGCTGGAAAATCGATAGGTCAGCGTCCATTTGGATTCTTCGAGTTTCGTATTGACGACTACTGCTACCGGCATTTCGGCTGCCGATGCGGAAACAGGAGTACTGGCTCTCAGATTGTCTTCCATGATACTCGCTTCTTCTCGTAGTTTCCGTGCTTTTTCCAACAATTCGGCATTGTCGTTGTCCTCGCTCTTTCCGGCGCACAGCGCGGTTGGAAGAGCATGGCATTGCGAACTCGAGACTCTGCTAACGATATCGGTGGGAACAAATGCAAAAGATTGAATGATTGCACCTGTCGACAACAGCAGCAGCAGCATGGCTACCAGCGGTCTTTTGGTTGGTATTAGAATCGTCATGGTTTTGCTTCTTTCAAAATCTCTTGCCATTTTTATGAATCACTGTTGGAGGCAACGTTTGTTTGGATGGAGGTTTGTTGTATCGTACGTAATCGTTCGTTACAAGGGGAAGAATTTGAAATTGGGATTCTTTCTCACAAAGAATGACAGCTTTCGATTGGTTCATTCCTACATTTTTTGGTTCATCCTCCACCGTGCCCGTTTAAAAAATAAAATTAGAGTTAAGGCTAATTTAGGCTTCCCGTTCTCCCCAACCTGTTTCTCTTCGTTAACTCTTGTATTTCTCAATCTCCCCATCCATTCAGATTGCGTTAAAAAGGTGAAAAACGATTACTAGTTGGGTGTAATAAATGATATGTTCTTCTTTCTCTATGTATAGTAAAGTTCTTGCCGTGTACAGGAATACTGCTAATTTTGTGCAATCATGGCTCCGACTAGTTCTCCTTTCCTTTTGGGAACTTTTGCTTCTGTGCTTGTGAGATCTGTTTCTGAATAAATAAGGACCATAATCATCATTGTTTGGAACGAGCTTTGCTGTACTCTATAGATTCCATCACGAGTGCTACCCCTCGCGTAACAATCGAGTTTCTCCAAAAGGTCGATTGTGGATAAAAGGCATACCCCAAGAGCGGAGATTTGTACACAAAGGGCTCATCCATTCCCTTTCTTGCGTGGCGTTTCTTGCGAAAGTTGTACAGCATGTTGTCGAGAATCAGCGCACGTCCCACAAATATCGATGGAATTGTCCCAAACTCTTGAAGGATAAAGAATCCCGTCTTTTTGCTCTCATCATCCTCAAGTATTGTCTTTCGATAGGCATCTCCCAGAAATTCCGTCAGCAATCCCTTGGACGAATCATATCCCTTGAATGCCTGGGCGGTGCTTTTGCCACCATCCACTTTGGAAGTGACACTGAATGCCGTTTTGAAGAAACTGTCGATATCCAGAGACGTCGATCCCTCGGGATACTCAACATGCGCCTGCCGAAGGACGGAATCCTGTCCAAAGGGTCCCAGCCCGGTGTGAGCATCGATCCATATCACATGGGGCGAGTCACGAAAGAATTCTGGACGGTCTTTGACAAAGGTATCAAATAAAGTTTGAACGGGTGTCTCGAACTCTTTTCCACCATAATTCAATCCTTCCGGATGATGGTACTGGCCTGTTGATGTGAGAAACAAAATGACAAGGTGAAAAAACGTTTTTGTGAGTCAATGACAAACACACAAGAGCACTATTGGAAAGACAAAAAAGACAAAACTTTGAACTTGCCTGCCACAATTCCTTTTTTGAGTGCGGGAAAACCGTGTTCTATGAGCGCCAGAATCAGTCTTGAGAAAAATCCAACCGTGCTATCCCACAAGGGCAGGTCGTCGCTTTTTCTGTCAATGTCCAGTTGCGGAACAAAAATGCTTCGAAAGGTATCGTACCCGGCAATGTTTGGATCGCGCTTTTTGACAAAGTCCTGAAAAGTGGGATTGAAATCGGAAATGACAATTCCGTTGCGATTCAAATCGACATTGTGTTCGTTGCATCTTCTGTATTCCTTCATTCCGACAGGATTCACGGCGTGCACCAGGACCACCGTCGGTCGTTCGAAATCCTTCAACGCAAACAATTCCAGCAGAGCAAGCTGGATTGCGCTTCCGGCATATCCTTCGATGCCGTGGACACCCGACGAATGGACAATCGTCCCCAGTTCTTTTGTTCCGGGAAGAACCGCCACGTCCATGGTGAGATCGTCGTCGTCGTCCACCATGAGAGACGACCAGAGCTCGGCTGTCTTGAGGGTGACATTGTACTTTTTCACGGCAGTCCGAAATTTTTCTCGGGCCTCGAAATAGTCCGTCGAAAAGCACGAACACGATGGCAAGGAATAGTCCTCATTGCCGAACAAGACACCCTCAATGGGAGGATCCTTACTGCAGGGCGTCGAGTCGTAGTATTTCGAGTAAAAGTTATAGAATCGATACCCAAAGACCGCTAGGGCCAGGATTGCAATATGGACTAAAAATCCCATGGTACGTAGTGATTCTGTGAAAGTGTCGTCGATTGTTGTTCAAGTGATGGCAATTCTTCTGTTCTTTTTGGACTCGGTCGTTTGTGCCCAACCAAAAAGATGATGGTTCATGTCACATGTATTCAATTCCGGCATTTTTTGTAAATGCATCACAACCTCGTGTCGTTTTTCAATAGTTTCGTACGTACACACGTGCTTGTAGCAGTTGTACGTAGGATACTCGCAGATTCTGGACGCAACACCCAAAATCATGAGGTTCCATTGAGCGCGCGACTTGATTCTATGCGTTCTTCTCGGAGACCAAAAAATTATGAAAAAAGAAGTCGCGCCAACAAATTGAAAATGGTACGTATTAGGAATGGGGAGAAAAAGAAGCAAAACACAAACTGCCCTCCAAAAAGTCGTCGTATGCCACCAGAACTTGTGTGTGTTACAAAAACAACAACAAAAACAACATTTGCAGTGCGAACACTCCAGCATCGCAATCTACTGCTACCTTCCAACCAGAGCACGCATACGAGCTGGAATCAATCGAGAATGTACAGGAATGGCGGGAAAGCAGCAGCGCGGTCGCTGCTCCCCGTGACGATTTGGCTCATCGTTGGTTTTGTTTTGTTCGCGTCGATTCTGTCCACTGCCGATGCGTTCACAACCGCTAGGCTGTCGTGTTTGACGCCATGTCGTTCGAACCAAGCATTGTGGTTATCTCCAATCGGCATGGAAGAGATCAGTACGACTATGATTCTTTCTCAGCAACCCCCGCTGGATGTCATTGGCGTCGATCCGGGACAGGCCCTGTTTTGGTCGACCATCGTCCATTGGATCCTGTGGGACAAGACCACAACCAAGATTGCCCTGACCTTTGATGCCATTTGCATTGCCATTACGCTGTGGGACGGAACCGTGCGTGCGCACGTTTAGAATCCAAAAATTCAAAAATGCAAAACCAAAAACTGCCTCCCACCAAAGCGCTGCCTGCAGCTACAACAAGGCTTTTTGTCAGAAGAAATCAATCCTCCAAATAATGGACTGCCTCGTCCCACCGTCATTGCAAGAAACCGAAAAGACAATGTTCCTGGATACAGTTTTTTTCCATGACGATGAATTTTTACTGTCACGATTGTTCTGTTGTCGTCAAAGATTGTGAACACGAAGAAACGACGAAGACAAAATTGCGGGCAGGCACCAAGAAACACAGCGGGTTTTCTTTCTTGTTGCTGTTGGCTTCAGCAGCAGTTTCGAACTCTTTGGGTTCTTCGTTGGCTGTTCAGTGTGGGCGATTCAGTTGGGCTCTGGGTTGGCGCATCAGTTGGATCAGCTGCGAGTACGCCGCTAGCAAAACACGAGATGATCGCGAGGGCAACGAGAAACGATTTGTTGACTTTCATTGTTGCTTGTAGGTTGTTTCAGTCGGACTCTTTTGTAACTAGTGCTTCTCGAATTGTGAAGATGGCGGCGATGCAGTTGGAACTGCGAGTACGTCGCTGGCAAAACAAAAACACGAGATGATCGCGAAAACAAAAAGAAAAACGATTTGCTGTGGGCTTTCTCACTTTGCAAAAAGGATATCATTGCTACGTTACAAAAAAGAACCTGCTGAAACTGCTGGTTCTACTACTCTCTGGTGTTCCGTTCTAATTATAGTTTACGAATTTCTTGTTGCCATTGCTGCCGTCATTGTCTGGTGTCCTTCTTGCTTGTCCTTTCCACGACCATCCTGGTACCATCCCGGGGCTATAAGCAGTTTTGTTTTACAAGAGATCACTTCGGGTTGATGTGGTCGTATAATTGCTTCCCCTTCTTCTATCCTGCAGTACAAGATTTGGCACGATTGCTTAAGAGAGGACCTACTAGATTCGGCAATAATGTGTTTCTTGTTGAGACAAAAAGAGGTTCTTCTCGATTTTGGTCTCACGGGCCTATCGGAAGCACCTCTACGAGCATAACCATGGATTTTCCTAAGAATTCTCGTAAAAATATAAAAATATCAGTTCCTGTACCAAGAAAGACTGACTAGCTTCCGGTTCAAAAGGAGAACATTCGTCAATTAGTGGTACATAGGGCGCTTATTTCCGTTCACAGAGCCTGCGTTGCATTTCGGGTTCGACTTTTTTAGTGTTATATATTCCGACGCGGTTTGCGAAGCAGGCTCGCGACACGCCAATTTTGTCGTCACAAAAAATGGGGTACACGAGCCAATGGCGCACGATTCGGCGAAGTATGCACTCGCTTCGCCATAAACGTTTAGTTGAAAACAAATTTGGATCTTGACACTCGACGATTAAGACATGGAAGCTTTTGAAGTCTTTGTTACATCGTCAACAAATTTTTACAGGCGTGCGATAAAGTCGCTCTCTATTTAGACGCTGTAATTAGAGCCTTTTGGAATGAAAAACTTGAATTTTCAGAAATTTTGTTCTGCGAGTCCCTTGAAGGCCTTCTTTGCTCTTTGATCGTCGATCATTTTGTGTGTTAGAATTTGGATCATCGCTCTTCGAAGTCGTGCCAATTGTAACGGTAATCATCACAATTACTTTCAAACTCACCCTGTTTCGCATAAAAGAAGATTGCTTGTTCACTAATCAGCTTAACACACAAAAGAATCCTTGTAGTAACGCCAGTGTTCACAATTCGAGAAACAGTAGTTAGAAAGAGTCCGACTGAAACAACATACAAGCAACAATGAAATTCAACAAATCGTTTCTCGTTGCCCTCGCGATCATCTCGTGTTTTGCTAGCGGCGTACTCGCTGCAACTGATGCGCCAACCCAGTTTCCAACTGAACAGCCAACTGGAAAGCCAACCAGACCACCAACCAGACCACCAACCAGTCCACCAACAAGACCACCAACCAGTCCACCAACCAGACCACCGACCAGACCACCGACCCGAAGCCCAACTAAGTCCCCAACTAAGAACCCAACTCAGCTTCCAACGAAAAAACCAACCGATGGACCCACTGCTACTCCAACAACTTCTCCAACTGGAGCACCTACAACCGCAAGTCCAACCGTTTCCCCCACCACAGGGGCCCCAACCACATTGAGCCCTACAGGTACACCCACTACTGCTGCACCTGTCACCCCACAGCCTACATTCGCAGTCGGATTTCCCAGCACAGGAGTTGCTCCATCGATTCCACCAGTTCAAACTGCTCCTCCCGTTGCTCCCGTTGCTCCTGTTGTGGTTCCGACACAAGCGCCAGTAGCACCCACGCCCGGACCCACCCCAGAACCCGCTCCCATTGTGGTCATCCCAACTCTCCCACCCGTTGCAGCTCCTATTGCCACACCAGCACCCCAACCTCTTACGGTGGCAACCCTGGTCTTGGGACCTCAGCCTGGCGTGGTTGAGGGTGAAAACCTGCCTACTCCAGCGGCTGTGAAATGTAAGTGTCAGCAATCGAATCTTCTTGTTTCGGGTAACAATCCTTCGTTTCTTTTCCAGACTCTCACGGGTGTATGCCATTGTTCTCGTTTGTCCTTTTTACCCTTGCAGACATTGCCCAAAACCTTCGACGGCCTTCCGAGTACAGTCTTCCTGCCAACCCAAATCAGTAAGCCGATTCTCATCGTGGATTATCGTCGTCCAACTATATTTTCGTGTTGCCGCTACTCTCGGCTCCTATCGGGGCTCATTCATGTGTACGACTTTGTACCATTGGTTTTGGGAGCCGGGCTATGCTCTAGAGAACGCGACTGCATTTTGTAGACTATCACGACTCTTTGTCTCCCAAAATAAAAAAAACCTACCTGTACCCATTTTGGAGAGTGTTGTGAACCATCATATCCATAGCACAAATCCACGCCCAAGTCATTCTATATATTATTAAAAAAATTCATGGTGTCAAACAAAATCGACTTGTCGTCCACAAATAATTTGTTTTAGAGGATAAATCAAATAATAGTAAGGATACAATCGGTTTCTGCACGTCTTTTCCTTCTTTTTGCCTGTTAGACTCTTGCGAAAGGATTGTATTTCTCAAGACTTTTTCAAGAGTTTTGGCACTCGAGTTAGTCAAACAATCTACGTACTGTACTATATTGAAACACAAGAGACGAAAATCGCCAAAGAAATCGCTATTGTCTTGACAATGGTATTTAAATTTAGTATGCTCTATCATTCGCCATGTTCATCTCCCTCAGCAAGACAGCCACACTCGTTGGCGGAATAATCCCCAGCTCTGTAATGATTCCACTCACAAACTTGTCGGAGGTTACATCGTACAAAAGGTTGGCCGCTTTGAGATTCTTGGATGCTTTGGTTGCTTCGTCGTCTTGGTTTCCAAACAGAAGCACGGGGATTCCCCAGTTCGTTCTGTGTGATGGATTCCAATTGCACCTTGTTGGAGATTTTGTACGTTTCAGCAACACACCAAAACGGGTACGTGATGGCTCTTGGCCAAGAGTGCGACGCACGCCGTCCCTATCTGCCCGTAAATGCTTCCGTTCACCAGCAAGGCACTGGCGCCAAGAAATACCTTGGTGACCTGTTGCATGACATAGGTCAGGGCATTGAGCTGGATGTATCCACAGGGGAATCCCGGCTTCTCTCAGGCTTTGGAGCATTCGTTTCCCCTCTGTCAGAGGTCGGGCATCGACGACCCACACATAAAAGTCTTTTCGTTCTTCTTGGGCAGGTACGTAGCAACACATCAATGACTTCCGTGTAACCAAAGGTCAACAAAATATCTCCGTCATGGATTTTTGCCAATGCGTGTTGTGCAATGGCGCGATCGGCAAACTCGATTCTCTCCTGCAAATATTGTTCGATGGTCTCTTCCAATTGGGCCTTGGCATCCTCGAACGAAATTTCTCTTTCGAGGGATGCGACGACTGTTTTCAAAAAGGTAAAGGCGTTTCCCATAGGAGACACTATGAGGTCCTGCAATTTCACGGTCCAAAACTGAAAGCTGGGTTTCAGTACTTGGTGATCAAAGTGGTGACGAAAGTCGTCGCTGTTGTTGTTGTTGTTGGAAGCAGGATGTTGCGGGTGGAACGTAATCCCTCAAAACTTGCAAAAAGACTTGCATCATCGATCGACATCGCTCGTTATCCCCTTTGATTTCTCCCGAGGCAGTATTTCAATCCCAATTCGATAACTTCCTGGATGCAAAATCTCGGTATATTCCGGTGCGTATGGGTCTGGCATTTCTGTGTACACACCAATATTCAAGAGCATTACAGACAGATGAGGAGATGAAACGTTGTGCAGCATCGAGGGAAAAATCGTTAGGACTTGACAAGTGGATGGGTAGGAGATACAGTTGAATAGCATACGCTGTTTAGCAGATGTAGCATGATCATACACATCGTGCGTTTCTGTCGCAATCCTAAAGGGAATAGACTTGACCTTCCCATGCCAACACATTGGATTACGTACCTTTGTATTGTGGCAAATGAGAAAACAAATCCAAACAATCGTTTCCAGCAGTTGCTGGCATTGCTCTGGCTGCTGCTGGAAGCCAGTATCGTTCTTCTTGGCATCGGTCTTGTTGTTGTTGTTGTTGTCTGTTGTTGCTTTTTGGCTGGCTGCTTCCGTCGTTCGCCGCAGGCCGCCGCGGCCAAAGACGTGCTTTTTGGGAGTCGGCTGGAGCTGTTTCTGTTTCCCGCCCTTGCCACCCTGGGCCGCCGCTTTGGCCGCTTTTGTTTTTCTTGGAGGGCCCGATCGTTCCGCCTTTGTGAGCTTGGGACGTTTTGGTGGAATCACCAAGCCGGGTGGTGGCTTTTTGTCCTTTTTCTTTTTCGGGGCAGCAGCAGCATCGGCGTTGGGTGTTGTCGTTGTTGTTGTTGTTGTTGTCGGCGTTTCCTCTGTCATTTTGTAATTCGTGGTTCTCGAGTCAGTCGAAAGTGCTTCTAGAATTGCAGTTGATGCGATAGTCCTTTCAATGGATAGCTCAGCGTTGGAGGGTAGTGTTGGAGGTGATTGTTAACCCTTGCTTTCCTTTCGAAACCTCAAGCTTGGATTGTTTGAATCAACATGAAGATTGGCGCCTGTTTCCACCATCAATGCAAATAATAGTGGAGTTGTCGTTGTTGAGGAAGACAGGGCCTGTCGTGCGTATCGTGCGTACAATCCTGCGGTCCTTACGACGTACGGCAAAACGTCTCAAAATATGGTCATACTTTATAAACATATTTATAATATATATGTTTGCAAAGATTAAGTTTTTCCACGCTCCCACATGATGTTACATGTGACGTGATAGGTACGCGACTCCCAGTGGGATGTCTCAAGTCACCAATTAATCGTCCGCTCTCGCTATTGTATGCGTTGAGCAAAAATTAGAGAAGGCTTTTTTCATTCGTGCGGGAAAATCTTGCTTCGACATTCAATCCGGAAGATTTTTTTTTCCGCTTCCAAAAAATCAAGGTGAAGCAAATGGCAAGAAGTGTCGCTCTTGCGTCCCATGTTTGTTGCTGCCGCACATCCTCTGGCATCACTACAATCATAAAAATTCTCCAAGAGATTCACAAACAAGACAATTTTTTTAAAACAATACAATCATCATCATTGACGACAAGACAACATAGCATGGGTCTATTGAATGTTCTCGGCAACAGCAGCAAAGGCATCGACGCCAAAACGGCCGAAGCCAAGATTCGCAGCGACTTTCCCAAACTCTTGGGTCCCAACGAGCGCATCGAGCTCGCCTTTAAGGGTTCCGCGGATGCCAGTGACAAGGACTTTTTGACATCGCATCGCATTTTGTTCAAGGAACGAATAGGCTTTTCGTCGAAGCGCAAAAAATTCAAGAGCATTCCCTACGAGGCCATCAAGGCCTTTTCGGTACAAACCGCGGGCGGGGGACTCGACGCGGACACGGAACTGAGTGTGTGGTACGATGGTGGGCCCGGGTGCGTGACTATCAATTTTGTCAAGAACACTGTGAATTTGTTCGAGGTGCAGCAGTATATTGGCCACAAAGTCTTTCCCAAAACAGTGGGAGCACAATTGACAACTTCCAGCACAACCCTGAAGGACTATGCGGCATCCAATGGTTATGTCCAGCAGAGCCACCGACGTTGGAAGCGTCATGAGTTGGCTCGGAAACGATGGAGTTCAGGTCGATCCCAAAACCCTGGAATCACGTTTTGGAAGTGGAGGCAAAAGTCCCGTCCTTTTGCCGGGGAGAGGACATTGAAATTGCCTACCAGTGTTGGAGGGACCTGGTGGTCATTACGCCAACACGCTTCCTCTTGATCGACGTCAAAGGCTTATCGGGCAAGAGAATCGAGTTCTTTTCCATGAAATGGAATTGCATCAAGGCCTTTTCGGTAGAAACAGCGGGAAAATGGGACCGCGATGGTGATTTCGTCCTCCACACCAGCGTCAAGGGCTGCCGAACGCTCCGCCGGGACCTTCGCAAGGGCAAGACGGACATGTACCAGCTGAACATGGCCTTTGCCAATAAATTGTTGGGAGGAGGATCTCCGAGCGACAAGATCCCAAGAGTCAGTCAGTACCAGGGACACGTCGATCCGGGTGCCTCGTTGATTGGTGGCTCGAACAATCGGCCATTGGACGTGGCAGAGGTCGAAAAGGTCTACCGTTCTGCTCCCTGCATCCTACAGACCGATGAGTACGTCGAAATGGCCTTCAAGGGGAGACGCGATTTGGTCATTTTTACCACCAAACGCATCATCGATATCAACATTCAGGGATTTTCGGGCAAGAGGGTAAGTGCTTTTGGAATTTCTCAGCTGTGTAACTGGAACAGTTTTTTCTTGAGATTCAGCTCTGACACTTCTTCCTTTCATTTTCGTCGTAACTACCAAAAATGCAACTGCAATTGGTAACAGATTGAATACACATCGTTTCCATACTCTTCCATTTTGTCGTATGCAGTCCAAACCGCAGGAAAACACGATCGCGACTCCGAAGTCATTATTTTCACAGAGATGCAATACAACGTGCCTCCCGAAGCCGAAGAACCAGACCCAGGAATGTCCATGATTGAGTGGGATTTCAACAAAAATCTTGTGGATGTGTTGAATCTCAAGCGATACCTCAATGCGCGACTCATGGGAGCAGAACGAGGTATTAGAGTCCCAACTGGGCTTTTGTCGGCTGCTCCGAAAGAGCAAGGAGTGAGTAACTTTTTGTCGTACTTGGGAGATGACCAGCGCACAATTGATGCCCACGAATTGGATTTAAATCTACGAACAAGTCTTGATGTGCTTATGGATGGCGAAAATGTGGTAATGGCATTCAAGTCGGGACGCGACATTTCATGCTTCACCAACAAACGAATCTTCATCATTGACAAAAAGGGTTGGTCCGGAAAGAAGGTCTGTTATCTTTCCCTGCCCTACTCAAGTGTAAAGGCATTTTCCGCAGAATCTGCTGGCGGCTGGGACAGAGATAGCGAAGTGAGAATCTATACCAAAAACAAGTGGACTTTGGGATGTTTCCGTATGGACTTTCGAAAGGGCAAGGCGGACATTGTTGCCATCCAGAAATTCTTGTCGGCTATTGTTCTTGGTAGCGAACGCGATGCTTCCAATTATTTGAAAAATATCACCTCGGCAAACGTCAAAATCGATCATCCAATGAGTATGAACAGTTTCACCGATTTCCTGACCGATCTCTCCTATGAAGTAGATCCGAGGGTAATCGAAGCCCAACTCAACTCCGACCCACCAACCTCTTTTGGATGACGAACGCGTCGAAAAAGCCTATCGCTCAGGACGGGATCTATGGGTCTATACGACACTTCGTATTTTGTACGTTGATGTGAAGGGTATGTCCGGAAAGAGGGTCAATTACTTTAGCATCCCCTTCAACCAAAAGTCGGTTACAGCTTTCGAAGTTGAAACTGCCGGAACAATCGACTATGATGCCGAATGCTACATGTACACCTAGCATTCCCTCAAGAAACAGATTGATGCAGAAAGTGCTAGTCAGCAAGGGTGACATCTTTGACATGCACCAATATCTCGGAAATCGGATGTTGTTCGACAAGAAGCAACCTGATGCATCGTCTACTGCAAGAACGTATGCAGCCGCTCCATCTCCATCTCCCGCTCCAGCAACCCATGCACCTGCAGCATCTTCTGCTCCAGCTTATGAATCTGCTCCATCAACCTATTCAACTCAAGCATCTTCCGCGCCAGCTTATGGATCTGCTCATGCACCTGCAGCATCTTCTACGCCATCTACCTATGCATCTGCTCCATCAACATATGCACCTGCTCCATCAACATATGCACCTGCTGCGTCTTCTGCGCCGGCTTATGGATCTTCTTATGCACCTGCAGCATCTTCTACTCCATCCACATATGCATCTGCTCCATCAACATATGCACCTGCTGCGTCTTCCGCGCCAGCTTATGGATCTTCTTATGCTCCTGCAGCATCGTCTGCTCCGTTAACATATGCACCTGCTGCGTCTTCCGCGCCAGCTTATGGATCTTCTTATGCTCCTGCAGCATCGTCTGCTCCGTTAACATATGCACCTGCTGCGTCTTCCGCGCCAGCTTATGGATCTTCTTATGCTCCTGCAGCATCGTCTGCTCCGTCAACATATGCACCTGCTACATCTTCTGCGCCAGCTTATGGATCTTCTTATGCACCTGCAGCATCGTCTGCTCCGTCAACATATGCACCTGCTACATCTTCTGCGCCCGGTGCGGCATATGTGTCTTCTGGCCCCACTCCCAGTGGCAATATGAAGCCGTACGTTTAAGCAACCTATTGATGCCAAAAACATTTACTGAGATGACAAGATTATTCTGGCACGGAGTAGTACGTGTATGCATCTTGCACATGATCAAAATCCAATTTTGAAGGAACTTTCATTTCACTAATTGTTTGTACGTACAGCAAGTAAAAACTTTTATTTTTAATAGCAGAAAACTTTATTCATTAGTCGTACGTACTGTCATGTTCGCTCCCACCACTTCATCGATTCGATCATTCTTGTTGCATTGAAGCTCTTGTTTTTCTCATCCTCTGGATCGGCAACGCACATTCGGCTCCCCGGTATCCGACTGAAGACGGGAATTTGCAAGTCCCTGTCCCCCAGACGAATTTCGGCATTTTCTGGATGGTTCGCAAACCCCGCCACAACAAAGTGACAAGCCCGTCGTTTCCCCCACGTAGGCGCGGGTGACAGGGCGCCCTTGTTCTCTCCGGTATTCAATGGGCTTTTACTGTCAAAAAAAAATTCTTGATACAGCTCTGTCGGAATATCGTGCGTGGCCTGGATTTTGTTGCTGTAAAAGTCGTCCCAGGCTTGGTACAGCAACAAGACGCCCAGAGGCCCCTTGTGGATGCGTTTGCTTCCGTCGTAGTGTTTTTCGAAGAGTTCCAGGTACCGTTCCATGACGGGGCTGTTGGGAGCAGCCCCCAGGATGGCCTGGAAAAAGCCCCTGCCCACCCAATTCGATTGGTGGTGCACCCTGGCCGTCACAAATTGCGTTTGGGGTTTCAAATCCTTCCAGAGATCGTGCCGGACTCCCACGTCCACGTCCAGGTAAAAGCCACCGTGTTCCAACAGTGCTGCTCCCCGGCACATGTCGGCCTTGTACATTCCTTCCGTTTCGGCCCTGAAATAGGGGACGAGTTTCGGTCGTGTTCGTTCCAGAGACGCGATGCAATCGGTGTCCGTCCAAAAGACGACTTTTACTTTTTCGTCGCTGTTTGCCTTTTTGTGGTTATGAATGTCAATGGAATGTTGAACATTCATGGCAAGCGTCATTTCTTCCAGCTCGTCGGCTTTTAGGTTTTGAAAATCGGGATTGGACGATGGAACGCGTAGTTCCAACAGATTTTTGTAGTGCGTGAATATCAAAGTTCTTGGGATTTTGGATGTCCCAGCTACTTTGTCGTCGTATGGAGCATCGTCGCCTTGGTCGTCGGAACCGGATTCTTCTTCCTCCTCCTCATCGTCATCGACCTTCGTCTTTTTCTCCATCGTCGGTCAAATAGGCAGGTCGAAGATCGAGTTGCTGTGAAGTTTTGGTTGTGTTGTTTTGGCTCTCCACAGGAATTCCCACTTCCGAAACAAGCAAATGTGTTCCGGCCAAAAAGTCCAAACCCACCAAGCCAAATAGTATCAGAATGAATCTCGAGGCAACCAACCAATACCGCCAACACCTTCGTCGATTTCGCTTGAATGGGTTCTTGACGGGCGATGACGGCAAGAATCCTTTTCCCTGCGACTCGGGATCATAATTGCTATCCTTCACAGCCGAACTGCTCTCGCTGTGAACAGCTCTGTGGTTCCGAGAGACCAGCGTTTGGCCCGCCATGGTGCATTTCGTTGGCAAGCTTTTTGGATGTGACAATCGATCGCAATGCGTTTCCTTTTTGATTTTTTTACAACGGTCGGCATTTTTGATGCTAACCAAGTACCCTTGTGGTCATTTTCTTTCCACTTTAACCTCAACCCTCTATGACGGAAGCCCACGATCCAACGTCGACTGCCCGACGCGCTCGCACAGCGCAGCACAGCACAGCACAGGATTTCAACTCCGACACGAAGCATTCCACGAACGGAAAGAAGAACAACACTCACGTTGGGGGAAACAAACATTGAATAAACATCCCCAAATATATTAGAAATAGCTACCCTGTCATATGTCCCATTTTCCAACATCTGGTGATTTGCGAAGGGAGTTGCCATCCTGAGAATCGAGAAAAGGTCTCATTGCTATCATGCACACCCTGGTGTTCGCCATTCATCGAAAAAACAGGTTTCTTATGTGCATGAGACTACCTTTAGTTGGAACAAGTCCATAAAAGTTACGGGATCGATGATGGTGAACACCTAGTCAGGCGAACACAAATTTTCATCATGAATTAATGTCAAGCTGTGTCGCATTTTTTGTCATTGGTACTTGCTGCCGTACAAGAAGAATTTCATCTTTATAAGTAAGTTTAGTCGTAATTGGAGAACACAGCAGGCATAGTCATCCGTAAACGCTAGCAAGTCGTGAAACCCGCATGTTTAGTCGTAAAACACTATTCTGAGAGTGAACTACAGCAACGGCAACAAGGCCAGTCGACTTTCTCTCGCCACAATTATCTGCGAATTATCTGCGTTATCAACCGGTCGTCGATGAAGCGGTTCGGGATGTTGGTCATTTGTTTCTCGTATAACCCTAAACACGCGAAAATGTGTTTTCAGAGGAATAACAAAATGCTTTCGGTAAGGGCTTGTCTTGACATTTCTGAGTCATGTCACACTTTTGCTCCGTTTATGGTTACACTCTTTCGAAATTTCAATACTTTACGTCCCACTTGAATGGTTTCCTCTGTATATGGTTACACTAATTTCGAAATGTCAATACTTTATGTCCCACTTGAATGGTTTCCTCTGTTTAAGGTTACTCGACTTTTGCTACCAGTGTCGTGCAATTCTACCTCTTGTACTCACGAAGTAGAGGGAATAACGAGAACTATGTAGTTAAGAGCAGGAATCGATCCGAAAATAAAAAGGAGCATCTCTTCTCACAAATCTCGAATTGGAAAAAATCGAAAACGAATCTACAAAACGAATTATTATCACCATCAGATATCATGAAACTTTTCATCACCACTCTTCTGGCATCGTTTGCCGCAACCGCTCGAGGAGCTACCCTTAACCCTGTTGAAAACCTCTCGGAATGGGTTTTGGATGATCCCTCTTTGGTACTCGAAGGAAAGCAGTTGACTCTGACCTATGCAACTTCCAGTGTAGGTGATAGCGTTATCGATTATGCCTTCTATCCAGGCACAGAGTGCAAAGCAGGAGGAATTACGGGCTTTGTTGCACTCACTGGTGTTACAACAACGTACACCCCTGAAATTACGGGCGGTACAATAGTCGTCGGCGGGACTCTTAATACTGGAGCCATTGTGAGGCAGGATCCGAATGCCGACCCTGACCCCAACCCTTCTTTTTGCGTCAGAACAATGATTGGATACGGTACTGTTGGAGATGATTTTCAAGAGGTGAACTTCGTGGAATCTATTGTTTCAATTCAGTACGACCTTCAAAACAATTTTGCAGTCGAGGCCTTTCCAGGTCACTCCAAAAGAAATTGCCACCACTGTTAAACAGAAAGCGAAGTATCCAGTCATTGCCTATGAGTGCGGTGATGACCCTTCCATCTCTTTTAATGGATTCAATCAGGGTTCAGTGCTTTCGGTTTGTGTCGTTCTTGATGACAGTGATACCTTAGAGGTTGCATTTAAAAGTATCAATTCCTTCGAGTGGGTTGGGGTGGGGTCGTCGGTTGACATATCCCAGACCGCGATCTTTGAAGGAAATCCCTCGAACAATGGGTTGACCAGATATGAGCCTTCTAATTGCGACGGTTATACCATGTGTTGGTTCGATACCGTCCTCAAAGCTGGCTTTTACGATGGTTCCACTTACGAAGCCATCGGAGAAGGGTTCGGCCAGTCTAAAATTTGTCAAGTCGTCGACTTGATGCCGACAACGAAGCTGATCGTTTGTTGCAAGAAGAAGAAACCATTGAAGAGAGCCCGTTCGATATTGTTGTCGAGTTGAATAACGCCAACGACGAACCCGGGGATCTTCTCAAGACTGCTGGTGGTGTTTCCGTTGGATTTACTGCTCTCGCCTCCTTCATTGCTCTTGCCGGTTTGATGCTTTTGGCATAAGATCCAGGCCCGACTCTCAGTGTTTCCCATTTTATTTATTCCGTGATAATGACGAAGTCCCACAAGAACAACGAATCAATTTGCTGTAGCAATCGTTTGCTAGTAGCAAGATGATGATTTCCGACCGTCTAATATAAAAAAGAAGTTATGTCTTCATTATTCTTTTATAGCCATGTTATGGTAGTATATTTCAGAATGGCGACCTTGTCAACAGCTTCTCAGTCTCGGGCAACATCTTGCCTGTTTCTATCGCTTTCTTTTATCCGCTACGCACTCCCACTGTCTGCACCTATTCTATCGTTCGTTCTCAACTGTTGCTTGATTGATCCAACTTTCAATTTGTCGGAATTTTTCCACAGTTTTGTGTGACTCCTAATCCTCTCAATCTATCTGATATCGACGAGTAGACCCAATAAGGGCAGGACTACAGTATTGTAATGTTTTTTTTAAACACGCAACAACTCTTACTTACATCATTTTCATGATGATTCAGATTCGTCGAATTATTTATTACGTGTAGTGAAATTACTTCGAGAGCAAATAATAATGATACCTTCAAGAAGAAGGGCCATTTCTTGCACGAACCTTTTTTCAACGCCGATCACTAAAAGAGGATTCATTGAGGAACAATTTTTTTCCCGCCACCTTTTTACGCACGAATGGTTTTTTGTTGGAAGAGAGAGAAGCAACCGACGACGCAACAGACAACAACATACTTACATTATCATCATTGTTTTGGATTTTCAATTCCGTGTCGATCCCACTTTTAACTTTTTGTTGACACCATCAAAATTGAATCGTAATGCGAGGAAAACAAGAAAGATTCATGGTTTGCAGATAGCTAGGTAGAGCAAGCAAGCTAGTGTACACGCTAGAGTTGTCTTGGTTTTCGGCAATTCCGCGGAGGATCACACAATCTACATCTATCGAACACAAAAAGGTCAAACAGAAACAACCATGTCGAACGATTCCTCTCCAGCGATCACTGGACGCAGCCGTTGCTAATCATCGAAACAGACACGGTAAACGGTACCGTGGACGATGCCAACTAATGGCATCCACGATAATGGGGATGACAACGAAAACCAAGTTGGTCACAACAATCACTTTGCTCCTCACGTCGAAACGAGAACGGTATCTGATAGTGAAACCGAAGATCTTGAGCGAAGGACTCACAATGTCTGAAACCGAAGACGACGAAACCTCGATCGAAACAACATCATATTCCAACGAAATAATAATAATGAATCAAAATAATTATTATAATTTTGAAGACAATGGCAATTCGATGGTGGGCTTTCACGATTCTTCCACAAGCAACGATGATACCAACGATATCAACGATGATGATGACTGACTATGATCAACTGCACAACGACATGCAACACTGAAATGGATGATTTCCTCCATTATGTTCAGCAGATTGATGATGAAGAGCTCGTGACTGCCGCTAATACTGCACGACATTATACCGTCAGCCATAGTGCTTGGCCAAACCAACGTGCCGGTTACGATTACGCAGACCCGCGTATGACTGCAGCCGTGCGAAACGCTGTCTATGTGGATCCCCACTACGGTGGCGATGGCGACCTTTCTGGCTATACAGTTGGAGGATACAACAGCGAAATAATCTATGACAACGACGACGACGACGACGACGATGATGATGTGTACAGCGATTTAGATGACGATGATGACGATGATTACGATCCCTGCAACTGCCCCAACTGTCTCTTGAGACGAATCACCAGGGACGAGGAACCAAACACCAGCCATCGCGAAGACCATCTCTGCGACGAATTCTTTGAGCGTCCGCTGAATCCAGACGCGAGTCCTTGTGCGATTTGTATGGAGCCCGAGACGACCAGCCGTCGGTTTGTCCACCTGCCGTGCTGCAGTCCTGTACTAATTGGAACATCGGCCGATATGGATCCCAGCTCGACACGCTTTTGTCAAAAATGCCTGACACGATGCCTCATCACAACGGGCTGTGCTGTCCCAAACAAGTGTCCGACGTGTCAAAAGGGAGCACAGCTCATGGGCCAATGCCCTCGCTGCAAACAGCTCTTGGTCTTGAATGATTTGGAACCAGACGACGAACGCAAAGTACCACCAACTAGCATTGACATTGACAATTCCACCAAGATTGTTCCTCTTTACAAGCGCACGCGTGTGGGAGTACCCACGACGGAAGCTCTCTTTTGGTACACTGCCCGGAATGGCAAAACGGTGGGTGTCGAGTATCGGCCATTTCTGCTAACGCTAGCGGTAGTGCCCGAATCCACACTTTATTCCGGAAGAACTCCTCTTTCAAAACTCAAAGAGCCCCGAACGACTCTGGATGTTGTGCCAATGGGGATTGATTCGAAAACAAACCACCACGAGACGAGTGGTTACAACGAAAATACAAGATGGGAACAGCGCTTGAAAAATTTCGGCAGCGTTTCGCTGGAGCATCTACAAGGCATGCTATTGCTTTCTTTGGAAGGGCATCGAATGGATGGCTGGAGCAAAGTTGGAATCTGCAAAGAATACGCGCCTCCAACTGGAGGGTATCGAAACTCCTTTTATACATGCACCAGAGCATCCAGGAACAATCCAAACACGAAGGAAGTAATGTCTATTGCATGGATCCGAATGTCCATTCGGAATTGCGCTTCGCTGGTCTTTCGCCATCTCCACTGCTTCAACAAGGACGAGTGGGAGGATCTCTTGGAATTCGACTGTGAGGAATACGACCGCAAGGACGAGGAGGATGCCATCAAGCTGCTCCCTCCGCTGATGCGAAAAGTTACCCAGAAGGAGCAGGACGACTATTGATGACCTTTTGTGGAGAAATTGTCCGTCACCACTGCTTGTTGCAGGCCTGGGACGCCTCTTGCGCAGCCCATCGTGCGTTTCCGACGTCCTCTCGCTAGTTGCGAGGATTGTGGCTGACAAACCTGGCATTGTCTCTGACTTTGCTCTCGTCGAATTACTTGGGGCTTCCACCAATCAGTGATTGGCCAGCGCTAAAACCAAATGCTTCGCTCGCACGCTGGCGATGGCATCTATTGACTTTATTGAATGTAATTCTGGTGAAAATCGCGTTTGGGCTCGGTCGTGAAATTGCTGGACGTTGTTGCGGATGTACTCCTGGGGATTTTGATTTGTATCCATTATGGGAGAATCATTGAGGCATGGACACCCCAAAAGGGGAAACGAGAAAAGAAAGAGTGGATTATTTCTAGCCGATTGTTTGGTGGCGTCTTTGGATTTTGCTACTTTGGGTGCAAGGCTTATGTTGCATGGAAGGATTCGACATTGGAGGGAACCGTAAACTCGGGGGAGTTAATGATCCTTCCAGAAAAAGACACAAAAAGAACATGGATAGCGCAACAGGAACAACAAAGTTGACTTTGAGAGAAAGAGAACTATTTCAAATTCTATGTACGGGATTATCGAATTTGGACAAGTTGATAATGATTTGCTGAGAAGACACAAAAAGAACATGGATAGCGCAACAAGAACAACAAAGTTGACTTTGCGAGAAAGAGAACAATTTCAAATTCTATGTATGGGATTATCGAATTTGGACAAGTTTGTAATGATTTCCTTCACTGTCACAAGAACGAAAACAGTTGACACGACATTCATCAAGAAGAGAACTAATTTCAAATTCTATGTATGGGATTATCGAATTTGGAGAAGTTTGTTACGATTTCCTGACCGTCAGTTATCCTTCAATGTCACATTTACGAAACTCCGCTGAAAGAAAGGGAACTATTTCAAATTCTATGGGGTATCGAGTTTGGAAAAGTTAATGATACAATAGTGTATAGATTACTAGATTGCAAGATTACTGCTGTACCAATTGCAATATTGCAGTGACTGATGTATTCTATATGATTTATATATTAGCATGTGGTTACAGAAAATCCTTAAATTCTTCTATGGAGGTGGCTAGATCAAAGGAATCTCGAATCGTAGATTGTCGACGAAATTGTGGCGGTCCCGGGACATCATCCTCGTCATCATCATCATTCCCGACTTTGGTGTCATCAATCCCGGAAAGGAATTCAGGAAGACGATTCGCTAATCTCGTGAAAAGACTGGCTCAACTCGTTCGTATCGCTTTCGTCTTGGTTGCGTTTGAGACAAGTGAATGGAAGTGGAATTGCATGTGTTGCTTTTTGAAAATGGTTTCAAACGAAAGCCCGTCCCCTCCGGATTGCTCCGTTCCAAAGAAGGAGGTTTGCAATCGTCCGTGTCACAAGTTTTGGAGGGAAGCATCATGGGATAGCATCGTCGTTTCGATGGACTCGGTCGTGGTTATTGATGTGCGATTGCGTTTGATTCCCCGAATGTGGTCTTCTTCTTCTGTATCGGGATCATCGTCAATGAGTCGCGAGGATTGTTGGTGTTGTGGTGCCACAACCGCTCCAAAGGTCGTACAGGAATGATCGAGTGACCATTTTGGAAGAGACGCTGGGGGTAGCGATGCGGATGCATAGTACGTGGCCGTCGACCTCGAAAGCCCGGAAACTGGTGGTGTGAGAGTACTCGCATTGGGAGACATGATTGCCATTGACATGTTGTGTGGAAAACTGAAAAAAGAGAATTGTGTGTCTGTGGATTGCGTTGTTTGTGGATTGTTTCTTTGCGTAAGATGAGATGAGACCTGCTTCGGTTCGCAAGGTGAAGAAATTTTATAAAAAGAACGGCTTTGGTAGTAATCCGTTGCGTATGTGTTACTTTTATGTGTTACGAAAATACGTAATGTAAGGACTTGTGTGCGTTTGTTGTTTCTTTAGAAGAACTGGCTTCACTTGACAGTACCAAGAAAAGTGATAATGGGTAACCGCGTATTTGAAAAAAAAAGAACGGCGATGGGCTTTGGGAACAACAGACGGAGAACAGCTGAGAACGATTTCCTGCATGAAAGCGTGATGCACCAAGACTACATCAAGGAATTATTCGCTTCACGCTCAGCGCGCTCTTAAGTCTTTTGGGACCACTTAAGAGATCTCGTGTTGGTGATCCCGTAGCTCTGTTCCGTCGTGACGTACTACGATTGACACAAAGAACGTTCAATACGCCTGATACTATCAGTCGTGACACATATCGTCGAACCGTTGTATTATTTCTTCGCCTGCAACCAAGACGGGAGTCGGTATGGTTCAACATGCGGGTTTCACGACTTGCTAGCGTTTACGGATGACTATGCCCGCTGTGTTCTCCAATTACGACTAAAAGTTACTTATAAAGCTGAAATTCTTCTTTACATTCTTGTACGGCAGCAAGTACCAATGACAAAAATGCGACACAGCTTGACATTAATTCATGATGAAAATTTGTGTTCGCCTGACTAAGTGTTCACCATCATCGATCCCGTAACTTTTATGGACTTGTTCCAACTAAAGGTAGTCTCATGCACATAAGAAACCTGTTTTTTCGATGAATGGCGAACACTAGGTGTGCATGATAGCAATGAGACCTTTTCTCGATTCTCAGGATCACTCCCTTCGCAAATCACCAGATGTTTGGTGCCAGAGGTCCCATTTTGATGTCAGAGGTCCTATTTTATAGAGTGAGACAAAGATTCCGACTTTTGACGAAATAATGTCTCGAATGTGTTCCTCGAAATTCTGATAGGGAGAATGGAGAAAGAATCCTAAAACTTCTTCGCAAAGGTATCCGTTTGATTCTCCGAAGTGATAATATTATTTCGACTAGAGCATTAGCTATGAAATATAAAGTGTGAAACCACCAATCTGCCACGTGCTGGTGGCACAGGAACATTAAAACACGACCTATCTCGACCAATCGAATGAATGAATGAATAGATATTGCTATTTGCATTTTCATATTTCTTGGCCATCTCAACAAACAAAAGGGTTACGAAACAAGAACATTCCAATTTCGGAGAGCTTCATGTAAGCATTCTGTTGAGATGAGAGGAGGAAGTATAGATTACGAAACGAAGTGTGAAGCAACTCATTTTTTCTTGTGCCGATGACTCATCAACGGTTACAGGGCGGTCATTCGATTCTATGTTTACCGTATTGTTACTACGTATTTATTTGTATTCTCTATTTCGTTTCAAACAAACGCTCGTTTCGATCCCTCACAACCGTGCAAAAGGAATTGGTAGTCATCGTAGCCGAGGGGTTGAAGCGTGTCCTTCCATCGATCGTCTAAAAATTGATTCGCTTTCTCATTCAGTGGTTGCTTATGAGTTTTCAGAGCAACCTTGGCTCCTGGGGCAAGCTGCGAAATGTCTGCGGCACGATTGAGTTCCTTGGCACGCTCGTAGGGCTCGTCGAATTTGGACATTATTCCTGCCATGTATTCCTTGCTGCTCATCTGCGAAACCCTATCCAATAAGTCAGGAATCGTCGGCTATTCCCATGAATCGGCTCAGCTGGGCGATTTGTGACAATTTATCGGTCAAAAAGTCTTCGTAGACCAAAATCAACACCGAGGGGCATTCCAGCAGCGCGTGATATTCGGCATAATAATCCCAGATGCTCGCTCTCAAATTCGAAGTCGGAGTCTGGGGACTTCCTTTTATAAAGGGCGTGTCCACCAAAAAGGTCGAAACGTCCATTTTGATATCGGCCTCTCCATTCTCATTTTCGGTAATCAAAAAGGGAACCTTCTTGGCCAGGAAAAAGTTGTAAAAGGACAGAGTCGTCTTGGCCGGATCCCGAATCGTCACCACATATTTGCATCCCGGATAGATGCTGGCCATGCGCAAGTGTGACTTGAAGATCCGGGGTGTATAACTGGCTTCCCTGGACGTTGGGATCGTACCCAATGTCCCACGACAATGTCGGCCATGGAACGACCTCGTACAGGGTTTCGAATTCGTGTTTGTTCGTCGGCCTTTGTCCGCAGCAGGTGGCAGATCCACGTGATCAAAGTTGTTCCTGTCTTGGGGAAAGTCGCCACGATGACATCGGTGGGTTTGGTTATGAATTCCTCCACGGCTCTTCGAACGGATTCCTTGGACATCATCGAATCGGGATGGCCAATGGGGATATGGGGCAGGAGATCCCGAGGGGTTGGTAGCGTTGAAGATGCTTGTTCTCCCATTCTCTCTTCGGTATCCCTCTTTGCTTCGCTTCAAATACGTGGTATCTTTTTATTTAAATAATCCGATTTGGAAGTTCCAATGGATTTATTGTTTTGTTCTACGATACTCTCGATGGATAAATCCCAAGTGCCATTGGATGCTTACGTAAGGATCCAAAAAAAGCGTTCCCATCATCATCTTCGCCGATCTTCACGCGGTGATGGGTCTTGCTTGGTCGATTTGTCTTCGTCGTTCCTGCATACAGCGCGCTACCAATTTTTCTCATTCGTGGTATGAATCGTACACTAATGGTACGTAGTTTCGAAACCTCAACTTGTGATCTGGATCGTATGTATTGTTCATACTCTAATACTGTATAGACGATTGCACAAGAAGTATTTTTGACTGCGTCATATTTTCTCAAAATAGTTGTTTGCTATGTTAGAAAAAGTTTCGAAAGAGCGAGGTGGATGTGAAGCTACTACCTTGTTTCTCTTTCTTGTACTATTTTCCTTGCTGGTGGTAATTTAGGTTTTAGGAATTTCTCCTGCTTCAAAAATTGCCAAATTTTGACTCGAAAAGGGAGCATACATAGCTATTCCTCAGTACATGTCTTCGGGATTCATGGCCGAGTTGATGGGCGGGACGGGAGAATCCGCATCGACCATGTGGGTGTCACCCATATCCCGTCTTCCTTCGACTTGGTCCTCGTAGGAAGGTTGTTGTTTGTAAACACCATCGTCATCGTCGCTGTCGCTGCTATCGACCATCCCTTTGCGCATTCGCTGTGGCCTGCGCCTTCCTCCGTCCTTGCCTTTTCTTGAATCGCCCAGCACCGCCAGATCGTGTTCCAGGCACCCCAAACGCACCAGCATGGCGTGGGAGTCGTCCAGGACGCGTTCCTCCAGAAAGCGAACCTTGGGGGTAGGATCGCAGGGCGCCTCGTCCTGAAACAAAATGTTTTCGCGACAATCCAATCGGGTAGTAGAAGGCAAGAGCTTTCGATCCATGAGGTCGGCAATCCCGTCAATGACATCATCCAGATTGCTCCCGGGAAAGAACAAATCCCGGAGGCTCTCGAGTTTCACGCGTTGGTAGGGTCGAAGGTATTCGACCAAACAAGTTTCGCGGATGGTTTGGACCAATTGTGACCAGCGATAGGGTGTCAAAAAGATATCCACCACACCTCCCAGTGGCAATAGGGGCTGGGACAAACTAGTGGCTGTAGATGATGATGATAAGCCCGAAGATTCCGAAAAGGCCCGCATGCACGGCGCATAGTTCGCCCGTGACCAATACAACAATAGTTCCTTCATGGAAGGAACCAACTCCAATGCCTCGGGGTGATCGGCCAGAGCAATCATCATCGGTCGATCCCTCGTGACGAGGCACATGAGACCGGCATACAGGGCAACATCTTCGGGAGACGTCACCTGTGGCCAATGCAACAGATGGCGATCTTTGTCGTTGCTGCTATTTTGGTTGTTGTTGTTGTTATTGTTGTTGTTATTTTCTCCTCCTCCTCTCAATACCAACGGGATCAACACCATGGCTGCTTCCTTGTATTCACCCGAAACCATTCGTTCGATTCCCTTGGCAATTTGCACCTTGACTTCGATATCGGCAATGAGAGACTCTTGGTAGGGATCCGAAATGTTGTTTTGAGCATTCATGGAGCGGAGAGACTTGAGTGTGATTCCCAGTCGATCCGCATAATCGTTTACGGTGACATAATCTCCCGCATTGATTGCCGATTCGATGATTTGCAATCCAATCTCGGCCGTTTGGAGTCGGGTGGCACAAAAATCCATGGCACGAAAGAGAGCCGCATTGACATTGACGGTCTTGGTTTTATTTTTGCTGCTTCCTGCCATTGTTTCGGCAACGCTTTTGTGGTTGTCTCTCATCGTCCGAATGTCGTGCTCCGCCAGCTCGAGATAGGCAGCCCGAATCGCTTCCTTGTGCAGACGGGATTGTGCTGTCGAGAGACGTCCGTCGAGGTGGTGGCGGTTTTCTTGATTCGAATTCTCCGTCTGGGTAGCCCATCCTCCATCGAATTGCGGAATGTCTGCAACAAAACCAAAAAAGAGCACACAAGAAGGAAGAAACAAAGTTGCCAAAGGAAATCAAAACATTAGAGAGTTTCACCATTCACTTTTCCAAATTCGATACCAAATGATTCTCTTGTTTTGTTTCAGCAACGTCCACTTACGATCGAACAATGGATCCTGGATCGAAACCCTTTTTCGGATTCCTCCTTCTCCAAAGACTTCCGTGTAGAGCAAGGCATTCCTATCCCGTCGCATCTGGCGCTCTGCGAGCTGCAACGCCCTTTGTCGCTCAGCAAGATCGATACAATCTGGTCCGGAGGCAGCAATGGACAGAAGCCGTCTCATACGGTTTTCGCCGGTATACCGGGCAATGTAAGAATCCAAATCCATTGTCGTTGTTGTTGTTGTTGTTGTTGTTTGGTCTCGAGTTCGCTCTGTTTCCCTCGCTGTAACGATGATACTCCTTGTGATTTCGATCCTCGTTAGTTCAGAAGTCCCCTCTTCGACGTCCGACGATATTCTCAGTTATGTAGGCCTCTAAATTCAGGATATCGATAGACTAATGCTTGATCGACGAATGATTGCTGTAGATTAAAATTCGACACTTGGTGACAATCCTTTTTGCGGGATCTTATCTTGCTCGTGTTTTGCTCAGTTTTGCGATCGCTTCTCATGATCAATCAGAAAGAAAAGCCGGTTTTCTGTCAATGTCTGCGCTCTAAGTCGAAATTGGAATCGAAGTAATCGACTATTTACGATGTTTTTTGCCTTTTACAATCAAAATCGATTTCTTACTTCTTGGCAAGCTGCTACACTATCACCTCATCTACTCCTAAAATATCAGTAGTTCCTACTCTATATCTCTAACAATGCTAGGAGTAGATTTAGTTTTCCTTGGAACACCTCTGAGCAAGTGAGAAATCGGCCGTAGGACGAGCGAGGTGGAGGAAGAAGAAGCATGATCAGTTGTCTTTCAATATCCTCGTCCTTGTTCATTAAAAATTCTAATTCACAACAACTACAAATTCAAGCGGGTTGCAAGTTCTTTTTTTGAAATTGACTTCCGATATATTAAATTGTTAAAATTGAGTTCTTTGTATAATTACTGCTTTTGATGGCGAATTTGTATTCCTGTTTTTCGCACGGAAAATTTAAAAATTCAAAATGCTTCTTTATGGGGCCTCTAGTGCTGCGCTGCACTTACAACACAGTCAGAGCAAAATGTCTTGTATAGTTGTGGGGCTACCACAATTGTATTTCTTTGGTTGTTCTTGAAGTAAAATGTCTCGAGTCAGTCGTCTTGTATAATATTTGTACTTGGTGGATGATTCCCAATCCATCCATCTGATTTACGACTGTTGGCACTGAACGGGCTGGGGCCCTCCCTCGCCCTCTTCGTCGCTGTCGTAGGTCGAAGAATGACCCGAGGCACCGCCCTTACCAAAGAGCTTCACGTCTCCGGCATCCAGGTGGACAATTTCGGTAGTTTCGGCGTCCATGTCCACGTCGGCCGTGGAGGTCTCGTCGCTGGGTTTGGGGAGGAGCTTTTTCAGGGCAGCCACAACCGATTCGTCCAGGCTTCCATCGGTGGGGAATTCCACCGTAAACAGAACGTACAGGTTTCCCTTGACGAAAGGATTTCCGTGGCTGGGCATACCCTCGTTGGGGATAATCTTGACAAAGGGCCTTCGATCGGAGGTCTCGGGCTGGATGACTTCTCCGGGTCTGGAGCGGACAATGAGGTTTCGTCCGTCGAGATGCTGGATCTTCCACTCGAATCCGCACAGAGCTTCGTTCAGTGACAGCGATTTGCTGACCAGCAAATCGGCACCCTTTCGTTTGAAGACGGGGTGTTCCTTTTCGTGGACGATAAAGTTGATGTTTCCCGCTTCCATGTTTGGTTTTTCGTCGGCCTTTCCGCGAAAGACAATCTTTTGTTGGTGCTTCATGCCCTTCTCGACCAAAACCTCCAAGACCTCTCGTTCCCTCTTCTTTTGGAACTGGAAACCCTCACCTTGGCAGGTGGCACATCGGCGCTGAACCTGCTGAACCATCCCCAGGGCAATCTGGCGAAGCTCGAGGACAACACCATGCCCGTCACATTCTTCACACTCCTTGGGGGTGCCGATAATCACCTGGCGGGTAATGGCCAATTTGACAGTCTTGCCGTTGTAGAGGTCCTCCAGGGAAACCTTGAGGGGGTGGTTGATGTCTTCTCCTCGTCGAGGACCCGCGCTTCGTCCACGGCCGCCACCGCCAAAGAACATGCTAAAGAGGTCATCGGGACCTCCTCCTCCACCGCCGCCCTCTTCCAAACCTTCGAGGCCGTATTTGTCGTATTTGGCACGTTTTTCCGGATCGCTCAGAACCTCATAGGCTGCAATTGCAAAAATAGAAACAAATGAATTTGATGGAAGCACAGGTTCGATATGTTTTCAGAGTTGACCATGGACATCAATGAATAAATCGCAACGACAAGTGGGAAAAAAGAAATCGAATGATGTTAGCATTGTTCATAAGATTTGCAATGCAATGACAGAATAGCACGTGTTCTTCTTTACAATTCTATCTGCTGCATTGGTTCACACTCACCCGCATTGACTTCCTTGAAGACCTGTTCGTCTCCTCCCTTATCGGGATGGTGCTTGATTGCCGCTTTTCGGTACGCTTTCTTAATGTCCTTGGCGTCCGCATCCTTTTCGACTCCTAGCGTCTCGTACAACTTGGTGGTATCAACGTTGGAAGCAGGTCTGCGTCCAGCCGACCTTCGGCCACCGCCACCGTGAGCAAAATGCTCTGCAAAGGGATCTCCACCGAAAAACATTGTTGTGATTATGGACTATTGTATGAATGAGAATCACTCAACAAACAATGCAATGCGATAGAATGCAACAAAGAGCAAAACACTGGAACAAGGGAGTTCTTCTGTTATTTCGTGTTTTGGTAATGTTTCTTAGGAGTGTGTTGGGGAGACGAGTGCGAGTAGTAGGGTTTGGAAAAACTTCACTCCGCTACGAATGTTTTTGAAACGGTACGAAATAATCAATGAAACGAACCAACGCAAATGCACCAACCAATCAAATTCGAATACTTCCGGCTGGCCACAAACCATAAAACAGAGGAGACGTGGTCGACTCCAAAACCTAAAAACTGAGGTCGTATTATTTGCGCGTTCGACCGACCGACACCGCAGAGTTGGGAAGTTTGTAAAAATCCTGCGCCGAGCACGAGGCGGAAGCGAGAATCAATCAATCCACAACGAAAACAACTTCGGTTTTTTGCAATTTCGCAATTGCACTCCAGCGTGACCGCGCGCTGTACCGGCGTACTTTTCATATGTAGGTAGCCTACGTAAAAAGTAATTGATGATAAAAAAATGTTCGTCATTATTTTTTACAGTTCTTTTAAAAATTGCATTAGAATCCTTGAGCAGTGGTTAGTCGAGTTCGTCCAAGGCCAGATATTTATTGGTAGTTCTGATGCACTGCTCCAATGTGATAGTTTTCGATTCCCATTCTTTGAAATGGTTGAAGTGAGACTCTAGCCAAGACAATAATAGTATGACGTCAATCTTGTCACAAAATGAAACAAGTTGCGACATCATTTTCGGCAAGTGCCAATCATTGTTGTTGTTCGCACACGCTTGAGAATAAATACCGACATATCGAAGGTTATCTCGTATTCCAATGGAGCCATAGGAAGGGCTTTGGACATCCAGAAAAATGCTTGGAAAACATTCAATGACCTTGTTGTAATGGCTTGCTTCTTCGCTTTGCTTGGACGTCTATCGACGCGTCGATTCTTCCAATTCACCAGTGTCGCACCGATTTTTATTTCCGTTTTGGGATCATTGCGACCTAGAGATGCGATTTACTTTTGGAGGTACAATCAGTCCCAATGAATGTCTTCCGTAAATTGTTGCCACCAACCATCAAAATCCAAGTTGCGTTCGCCCCCAAGCATTTCCCAGAAATCCCACACACCATCGTTCTCGGGATCCATACAGCTCACCCAGCTCAGATCTTCGCATTCGGGGCTCATGCCGACAAGCGCAAACCACATCCCAATGATCTGAAAGAAAATTGTCAACAGTGCCCATTGCAAACCGATGCATCTCGAATTGCAGCACGGCCAAACTTCTCGGGAACACGCGACCGAATCGCTCCCCTCGTTTTCCCGCAAGATTGTGTCATCGTAGGTATCGGCAATGGAAAATATCCCAATGGTGACCCCGTAGTATAAAAACAAACACTGGAGCAACAATCCGTACCAATAGTAATCCATGATTGCCACAACCACGACAAGGAGGAAGGTCCTTCTTGTTTTGGACTTCAATATCGTATTTCTATCATCCAGGACTACAAGGAAGATGCTCCTAATCTATTCGGACGCAAACCTGGACTGACTCGGACCCGGACAACCAGAATACAACATGCCCACGAGAAGAAAATGTTTCACCCATTTTAAAACCGACGCACAATACTGACACATGTAAATGTGGACCCGGAAGCGGACGCGGACGCGGCCCCGGACAAATCTAACACCACGTGAAGCGTCGATTTGCATGCTTCTCATTCTCTCATCTCTTTCGGTGAGGGACGAGGTTGATGAGAAGGAATTCCTTCTCTCGGTAAAAAACCCTACGTTCAATTGATACCAGAAACACACGTACAATGCGCAGCCCGGTCGAGGAAAAAAAAAAAAAAAATTGATCAAGAAAAAAAAAAATGTTTCGGACACCCAAAAACTTTCCCTTTGGCCACCAAGAATTTTTCGTTTTACCATGCATATTTTTCGATGGCCCCTGATGAATGATTCAGTTTTCGAGCGAGAAAACTTTTTCGTCCAAGGTCGGCCAAATTTTGAATTCAAATCGGAAGCTCGTTCGTGTTTTAGTCGATCTAGTCAAATATGGTTTCAGAGTTCTCTGAGGCGAAGAGCACTGTGATATCGTCTCAAGTTTACAAACGTCGATCAATTTATAAAACAAAATCTATAATTTCAAATAATATATTCAACGTACATAACTGATGTATTATGGACTGATTAGCCAGTAAGAAGAGGAAGAAGCGCTCCTCTCCTCGTCCTCTGTTGGAACAAGAAGCCACCACCGCAGCAGAGCATCATGATGATGATTGCTGCTGATTGGGGATTCTAACAACAGTTGCGGCAAGTGCAATATATACAAGCATTTTGTGGAAATGCTATATTCAACCAGATATTCGCACATCACCTGGATTTGTGCAATGTGAATTGGCGTAAAGTATTTGCAATATAAATAGCATTGCATGAAAAGGTAAAAAAAGTAGAGATCTGCGGAACATCTTCGAATCGTGACAACTTGGAGAAATAATGGTAATTTCCGTCATTTTGAGCCTGGTCAACGATCTTGGAAAAGGGGAGTTTGCAGTGGTAAAAAAAGTTGGAAAGTGTTGAAAAGGGAGCCCTGGGCACAACTCCGTTCTTGCTTAGGCTGGTGTCGACATTCCTGGAACGAATTCCTTCGCTTCGGCATTGAATGGAATGCCCATGGGTGGAACCATCATGCCATTGATGGGGATAAGGAGGAGCCATGTGAGGTAGCTGTTGTTGCTGATGATAATAAAATGTTTGTTGGTCATAATAGTAGGCCGCCGAAGGATCGATGGGATATCCAGTGTTTGGATCAATGACAGGGAGGTGCCATATTCGGGACCATCATGGGCGGAATAGGAGGTGGTGGGCCAGCGTAGTAGCCTTGTTGAGGGGGATATGCTGCCATTGGTGGTTGTGGAGGTGGAACATTCACCATCATGGGCGGTGGTCCGTTTGTTTGATTGGGATTGCCCCAGGCAGTCACCATTGTTGGAGAATCGGTACCTTGATGGGAAGTAGCAACGTGCTTCGTTGGCGAAACATCCGCAACCATAACCGGAGGATTCTTGCTCCACGCAGAGTCACTGGGGCTGGATTGTTTCGAGGCAGAGTCTGGAGAAGATGATCTGACACTCGTGCATGTATCCGAACACAAGGGAGGAAAGTGATGAGCTGCAATAAAGTTTGGCTCCTTTCGCTGCGCTTCCTCCTTGGGGTGCAAAAACAAGCATCCCTCGGTGTAGCATTCATCCCGGAACTTTGCAACGAGTCTTCTTGTATCTGGCCAAAACACGCGGGATCTCTTCCTTCGAAGGATGACGTTTTCGGCAACCCTTTTCGAAGGAACATTTACCAGTCAAAAACGGGATGCAAATGTCACTTTTTCCACCGGATGAACCCTTCGAGTCTGCCTGGGGAAGAGCTTTTCGATTGTTGTTGGCGTTGTTCTTTCCACGAGGCATGATTTCGTTGATTGTTGTTGTTCCTTGTGATTCTGTGTCAATCCTTGATTATGAGGAAATCCAACCGGAAATCAAGGAAATAGTGATTGGAAGGCGAAAAGGAAAACCGATGAAACTTCACAAAAAGAGATGAGTGGCGAGAAATTCGTTCCGTGTCGATTCCAGGTTGATAACAGAAATCGCGCAGTGAGAAGTGTCACGATTCTCCATTTGTATTGGCGTTGAGAAATTGCGCGACCACGGATATAAGTAAAATCTTCCTCTGGAGGTAGTCAACTATTCTTCTTCCTGCTCACCTTCTGAGAACAAACAATGAAGTTTCTGTGGTGAGAAGCTTTTTCTGTTGGAGAAACGAAGGTCGAACGGTGACAAACATTCCGAGATCCAAATTTGTAACGGGGCCAGTAGAATGTAAGGCAGAGATTGAGTCATGTTTTGGCACGTATGAAACCGATCGAGAACAGACTCACTTTTGGGGGAGGGAGTCTTTGACACTCGGAATGAAACTTCTGGAAGTGGGATTAGAAGATTACGTGTCAACACGATTACAAACGTGTCGTAACGTTTCTGCGAGGAGTCGGCGGAAGTAGACGGAACGATTTCATGCTGCCGCCCAAATTTTATTGCGAAATTACAAATACCCATAAAGTGGGACTAATCTTTGCTTCCCATCCGATCTATCACCATGAGATGATCCACGTTGAACAAAATCAAGTTAGGAATTGCTCGCATTGGTGCAGACTAGTATGGGTGGACCCATCAATGTAGAGGAATGAGCCAAGTCATGACAGTATTCACTCGGCACAAAACATGGAAAGTACGAAGATAGAAACGTTTTCTTCACATCGTAATTTCCGTGAGGGAAGAAGAAAAGAAAAGGGATGAGAAATTGGAAAAGTGTGGTTGGCTACAGTTACTTTCACTGGTATCGTTGCTGTAGCTCTGTTCAGTGACCTCGATTCAGTACGGCATTGGGGAGATATTGAAGGTCGTGGAGAAAGGGGTCGCCACGAAATATCTGCGTCATGACTTCCTATCAAACGATAAGCAAAGGTTCCTCCACCAACGATACCTAAGTTATAACGATGTTATTGATCGTCCAACGATTAGTATCATCGATGTATCTTACGATGGTTATTCCTCCTCCTGCTAATTCCGAATACGAGCCAATGGTCAACCGAAGACAAAAGTACCAGCAATACTTTCACCGGAGAATCAGAACCAGTAACACCACCACCAACTCTGGTTACTCTTCCCATTTTTGTCATTGGTTTCTCGGGCACGATTGCCATAGTGTGCCTTATTCATGTTATGTTCTGATCTTCGAGCACGTCGAAAGTTTGACAAGGATATGATAATGCTGATTCAAGTCCATATCGTCAAACAACAGCAGCGCTTTCAGCCACGGAAGATCTTTGCAGAGTTCGATCCCTTCTGTGGAACAGCAGAATTCGAAGCAGACACTGGATTCTATTTTTGGATCCATTTACGCAGATGCTGGTAGTGGGCAGTGACAAAGAGAACTATGTTCCTATCATTCCAGTATGTATCTGTGACAGTAGCACCGAAAACTTGTCTTCGCTCTACTACGATGTGAATCGTCCAGAACAATTTTATTGTGCAAAGGCAGCAAAAAGCAGCAGTAGCAGCATGGAAAGGAGCAAAGAATCCGAATTCCAAAAATAATCCTGATCGGCTATTCCTGGATGATAATCGTGATTGGGAAATTCTATTCTATCGATCGGAAGACTCTGCCTCGGTTGCGTCCACAATCACCAAGAGTCCAACCTCCTTCGGATTATAGGCAAAAGAACGAGGACTCTATGTGCAATGAAAGCGACGATTGCAAAATCATTGAACTGACAGAGATACATCGGGTCTCGACGGGGATTACTATCGAAAGCTTGGTAGAGCTTGGCACGATATCGGCAGCCACTGCTACGATTGCAAAACCGTCCTCTGTTCCTTCTACTACTCCTTTGCATATCGTTGATCAACAGGATACAACAGAAGTAAATATCGGTGACGAAAACAATACTGAGACTTGTGATGATCAAACTGTCGACGAGAGCAATAGGGAAACTGATTTTCAGATTGTGAGAAAATGCAGCATTTCGGATTTCGATGCAGGGACCCCACCCATTCGCGGAAGTTATGACGGGTGAGGATTGTATCAGCACAGGCAGACGAAAGCGACAATATCGAAATGGTCAACATTCGGGACGAAAAAGGTGTGGAGACCAAGGACGATACACTGGGCAGGAATGGTTGTAGTTTGAAAAAGAGCAAAGAATCATCCTTCGTGGTTTCTGTTCTTGTTGCCGATGCGAGTTCAAACGTCTCTTCTCTCTTCTGCATCATGTGGTGATATCGAGTCACACGTCTCTGAAGTCAATAGTGTTGATTCATTGAACACCGTATGGATAGCAGAATTGGAACCTCCACCATCGAGTTTGGTGTTGGACGAAGGCTCTTTCGTAGAGGTGTCAAAGCGAAATGAGAACACGAGAATTGATAACGACTATGAAATCATCCAAGAAGATGAAAAAGATGATGGGAAGGAAGCAAGTGGCAACAATGGAATTTTCGAGAGACAAGATGAGTATATCGATTTTATACGATCGTCATCATCATCCTCTTCTGTGGAGGCCTCTACAATCACCAATTGTAATAACCAGGAAGACAGAACGTGTGGCGAGGAGCATGATTGTGGATTCGAGAATAGAGTAGACCCGTGAAGATATTTTCCAGGTTGACTGAACAGAAAAAAAATTCTTATAGACAAATAAATTACATGTACCAACATTGTATTCTTCTATCAGTATCAAATCCTTTTCAATCGTATCTAATTGATTCGTTCCAGCGTCCACTTGCAAGAATCTTTTGTTCGCAGTTAACACTTGGTGGGGATAGCTTCTCAATTGCAATTCCAGTCGATGCATGTATGGATTTGACACATGACTAATGACAGGCAAAACAAGCACAACTCGTTGTGCATTTTTACGCGACAACGAATGCGATGGCAGCCACCAGAATCCCAGCAACCCCTGTCATTACAATGGTTTTGTAGCCGTGTGTCGACGATCCACCCGAACCAGCTTCCGGCCCAAACGTGGGAGCCTGGGTCGGGGAACAGCTCGGTTTTTCATACTCCAGGCTCGATTGGATTTCCAGCGGATCAAAATCTTTCAATGGACATCCCTGATTGGCGGCCGTCTCAAAAATGTTGTTGCACCGGCTGGTCTCTTCCTCGATAGGGTCGCACTCTCCGCACCAGGGATAATAAAAGCAGTTTCCGGACGACACGGTGAGACGGCATCCCCCGGTGGCCGGGATGATTTCCAGGGAACAGCAGGATCCCTGGAATTGGTAGCGGTCGATCATTTCTTCGCAGGACATGCGGACGGGTTCGATACAGGGTCTGACTCCGCAGTGATTCTGAATATCCGTCTGGGAATGTACATTCACTGCAGACAGCAGCACCAAAAGAAGCAGCGACGAAAAGCGTGACATTGTTGTGTGGTTTGGTTATTGCGATGGATGATTTTCGTTTAGTATTTTTGTTCAAGGATCGTTGTAGTATATCCTTGTTATCTATTTCCTTTGTTCGAGAAAAAGATTGATGATATTGTCGTTGCTTGGTTGTGTTGCTTGTGTTGCTTGTTGACTACTTTACAAGTCGAATCAAAACATGACACAATCTGCAATCTTCTTCAATCTTCTGCAATCAACGAGGAAATCGGAAGTCTCAAGGCAAAGCACAGAAAACACGATTATGCAAGGCGTATTTTCTGGAGACATACATGATACAGTACCATCCTACGGTGAAGTACCTCCAAAATGACTCCCAAAAATAATCTCTTGGGTGCGCGAACAGAACTGAATTCTTCAATCCCCACTTTCACGCATCATCCTAACCCTAACCCTATTATTATGTTAGGTAGATCCCATGAAGTTCAAAAAGTTCATGCTTCTTACAGCTTTTCCTATCTTTCTCAGCTGTCTTTTTTGTTTCATGACGGCTACAACAACCACATACAACTCTACTACTTCTACTCTTTTGCAATCGTTATACTAGAGGCTACTCTCTTCGAGTTCTTCATCTTGCTGCTGGTGTACTATTTTCGTTTATGAGCAAACAAATATTGATTGTCTACTATTGATGCTGTTGGTGAGAGTTGACTTCCTTATTATTAACATTAATTCTATCAAACAAATCGTTTCGAAACATGATGAAATAGCATCCAGTACGACGTAGCGCTCGTTTCTCTCATGAAAGCGATGAATCTTTTGGGACAATACTATTGCTTACTCATCTCCATCTTCTTCCAATTCATAAGTTGCGAGAGCATCATTGCAAACACCGTGTTTGCTGAAGCCAGTGTCAACGTCGGCGTCGCAAGAATAAGTATTGTTGCACAGTTGATCGGTTCCAACGATGAATTCGTCGATTTTGTAGTTGTCGGAGAGGAGCTTGTTGAATTCTGCGAGGACGTCGGCTGCGGATGGAACAGTGCAGGAGCAGATCTCTATTTCTTCCTCCTCTTGTTCGAGCCTTCGCAATCCCCCCCAATCGACATCCTTGAAATCCAGGTTGTCAATTGCGTTGTCAATTGCCTCTTGCATTCTCTCATCCCAAGCTTTCTCGTCGCTCCTCCAATCGTTGAATTCGTTTCGGAACCAATAGACGTGGGGATATTCATCCTTAGTATCATAAAGAATTGGACCGCAGCTCCCCATGTAGTCGAAGTCTTTTGTGTCGACTTCATCGTCATTAACTAAAGCGAGGCCAAGTTTCTCGCTTCGGGCATCTTCGTTTTGGAAGTCGTCGTCTTCGTAAATGCCGAGGGCGTCAATGTCGTCAAAACCGAAATCATTCACCTGGAACACAAACGGGTCGTAGTTTTCGACAATTGCGTTGGTAGTACGGCTCACTCGAAGCAAGAAAATGCTATTGTCGTAATCGACTTCCATCAATTTAGTATCAGTGATGTTGTTATAGGCATCCGGTTGGTCGCAACTTCCTCCGGCGGCTGCCCAAGCCTGCATGTAGAGCTCCTCTACACCTAGCTCCCCAAAGACATCCGCGTCGTCTTGGTTTCTGTCAAACTGAAAGACAACATACTGCTCCGACTCGTAAGGGCCATCAACTTGAGCGCTTTGACAAGCGACGGGTGCTTCGGTGACAACAATGGGTGCGTCGGTAGGTGGAGGAATCGGTGGTCCGGCAATCGGCGCATCGGTAGGTGCCGGTACAGGTGCCGGAACAGGTACAGGAATCGGTGCTACGATAACCGGTGGTTCGGTAGGTGCAGGTGCAGGTACAGGTGCAGGTACAGGTGCTACGATAACCGGTGGTTCGGTAGGTGCCGGCTCCGGTTCCAAAATACCACTCGCTTGTAGTGCCGCTACACTAATTGCCCGGAGATTACGGGATGGGGTATCGTCCGCCACAGTTGTGGTAGCGCCAGCAAGAACAGAGGCGAGGACAGCAGCGAAGAACTTCATTGTCTTGAGGAGTGTTGAAGATGATCTGAAAGATTACAGTAATGCGAAACAATAGTGTGAGACGATTGTAAAGCCGATGGGGTTGAAAGGATGAAAGATCATCGGAAGGCAACAGTATTTACCGAAGAGGGGATAAAAAGTGCACGTGTCGACAAAGTATGAGCAAAACAGGGATTCTACGAAAATAGATGCAAGAAAGGTGAAGAGCGAAGATCCAAATCGGCAGATTCCCAGGAACTTTACTGCGTGTTTCCACATGGAAAAAAATTCTGCTCAGAAGGTTATTTGAAAATGTCAGTCAGTCTATGTAGGGAAAGCGCCCGATCGAGCTCTGAGATAACGTGTTGAAATAACCCCGAACAAGACGGGGCTCATACAGCTTTACGGCTGATCCGGTACCGAAAACATAAATATATCGATAAATCCTAAGTGAGTATGTAGTATTCGGAGAAATATTAGGACTACACTCAGTGGTAATGTGTCCAATAAACAAAAACTTTGGGATAGAAATTTCAGAATCAATCAATCAGCAGAGTGAAAACATGAAGAAATGTCAACATTGAACCAATCATTGAAAAGTTGGGACAAAGGTTTGATTTTTATCGTCCCTTTCGGCCGCAATCATGATGGTCGCGGTTCATGAAAAGCCTTCTTGTTCTGAAATCTTTTGAGTAGAAGGAGCGGCTCGCGCGGATGATTATGAATCTCAATCCATCGATCCAATTCAATTCGAAACGTGTCGTCGGACTGATTTTCATGTGCACGACTGATATCTTCTCATCATATTGCAACAAGTACGTGTTCTTGTGTTTCTGTGTTTACTGTGCGTCATACTGTGAAATAAAATCTATTCTGAGGAAAGGATGGAAAAAATCATCGGAATTGGGGAAGATCAGCTTGCAACATCGGTATAGTCGGCAAGTTTCACACTGAAGTAACTCTGAATAATAAAATACATGCCCAGTTGAGATGAAACGAGACGCTATGAATTGCAATCCATGTGGAGTAACTACTCCGCCGACGAATCGACGCAAACGGCATTTGGTGTCCACATCGAGATCGAAGGATTCAGAAGAGTCTGTGTCGACACGAATAAAAAAGCAGCGCACATTGCTGATGCTTTTTCTTGTTTCGTTTATAATATTCTGCTGCATCAGTGAATGGGTTCTTGATAATGGCAATGCACCGTTCCGGTGCCCACATGTCGCGCATGCCCTTGTTGCTCCGAAACAACTTTATTGTTCGGGGTGGAAGCAAACGAATGGCAATGAGTCAACAACCAATTACCGCGATCTTTCCTTCCATGGCACTACAACGCCCAGATCGATTGACACAGAGGCAAAGAAACACGAGATTGGATCAACAATCTAACCATGGGGTTGAAACTGATCGAGAAGATTTCAAAAGTCCGATGCCAACGAGAACAACCCAAGGCAAAGTTAATACGCAACGAAAACAATGACAAGTCGTCAAGACGATGGTTTCTCACAGCGGCCGGAACAACAACTGGTCTTATTGCCACGACATTCTTGCTACCTCCTTCGGATTTGCTTGCTTCTGCGTCTTCGATGGAGGAGGAAGACTAAAGAAAACTGGTACCGATGGAGCCCCTTTGGTAGCACGCGTGTTTGAATATACGGAAGACAACCAAACAGACAATCACGATTCCGCTGGCCTTTACCGGCCAAGAATTGTTGGTAGCCTACAAGGTGGATGGTAGCAAGTTCAAAGCCGTCCTTGATACGGGGAGTCCTTTTTTGATGATCCCGGGATCTTGTGGAAGCAATACGCGCCAAAAATCGGGATGCTATCAGAACCAGGGAACTCCCATCCCTAGTCCTAACCCCGACCATCGAGATCTTTGATGGCTTTGAGGGGGAAGTGAACTGGCGTGCTGCGCCCTTCCAATTTTGGGACGTTAACAACAATGATAGCATCAATAATTCTGGCAATGCCCCATCTGATGTTATCGTGCCGAAGCTGCAAACGCAACAACAGCAGATCATTTCCGCCGACACAGCCAATGAGAACAATTATATCACAAACAAAAAACGGGTAATCTTTGGTGTGGCCTCTGAGGATATTATGGGTGGTCCCGGTGGAGTGTTCTTCGGGATGATTCGCGACACTGATGCCAGGATTCGGCCCTCCTTCTTGGGTCAAACCGATGTTCGTGCCTTCCGTGTCAACCTTGCCACACAGCCACGAACTCTCACTTTATCCTAGTAGAAATTTGATCGCTGCTGATAATAGGCCTAGAGAAGGCATCGATTTGACAGAAACTACAGGTGTGGATTACATTTCTATGACAAATCTCTTGAGACGTCGGTACGGAGATCCCGTTGGCCATTACACTGCTCTCGCGCAATCCATCTATGTAAATGGATATCCCCTTGTCGACACCACGATCGAAAAGAACAGCAAGATTTTGGTCATTTTCGATACGGGTGTCACGGGGATGGTGGTGAGCCGTGGTTTGTTTGACGAGCAGTATATGCTTGCACGGAAACGGAGGGAAAAAACTTTGTTCGGGGACGTCGAATTAACCTTTTCTACCGCGCTTGGAAAGTTGAACACCCTGCGTGCAAATAGGCCGCTTGCAACTCCCTTTGATCCTGAGCAAACCTGGAAAAAAGTTTCCAAAACGGCGAGAAGGAAAGAAAAGTACTACTCATATAATCGTGATGGGACTTGCCTTCTTAGGAAGGCCGTTCTCTTACTGTCGATATTGACGAGGAACGACTATGGGTGGAATAATTTCAGATGGGAATTATAGAATTTTCAAGGGGTACGACGCTAACAGTTAAAATATGTTAAATTTATTTTGTTCATGAACTCATCGAATAAGAATTAAAAAATATAACAGATCTTAAAATTGTCCCACAACTTTTAATTCACTCCTCAACGGAAATACTATAGTTTGAGGCGGAGTGCTCACATCGATCGCACAGAAATCGACTTTAACTTGTCTAAGTGAACTTTAGGCCTCTTCGAGAAACCTTAATACTGTGATTTTGCGTTCTTGATCTCCCTTCGACGCCATCATATTCATTACTTCTTCAGCTGTGCACGTCCTTGTATCAAGATTGTCTACCGAAATAATCAAATCGCCTGGGTAGATTTCCCCTTCTAAACTGCTTCCATCTTTCACAGTATGAACAGCTGGGCCGTCCTTCGTGGAATGGATCACAATATTTAGTTTCCCTGGTGGTGCAAAACAATCTCTACAAACAATGTTGGATGGATCTTTCTCGCTTGTTGAAGAATAATTGCTGGATAGCTCAGGTTGTCTGGTCCTGGAGTCGTACAATACAGAATCGTCTGATTCCATTGGAGGTGTTGATCTTGTCAATTTCGTTCCTCCTCGAACCGTTGAAATTTTCTTCTCTAACCAAACCAAGTCACTAATCAACTGCCGGCTCGCAGATACAGATTTCTGGCTTTGACTGTTTAGTTTGTCCTGATTCATACCCGGTGAACTCTCCACCGCGGAAGATCCAACCGAGCCAGCATCGCTAGACTTCACTGACCAATCTGTTGGTTTCATTGCACTAGCTTGGTAAAAGGCAGTTCCATCACCCCCAAATTTATCACCTGCATGTCTTCTACCTCCGGGATACTCAGCACCTAGATCTTGTGGTGCTTTGTCCACGATTCTCAGGTTATCATTGAATTCTCTGCTATCATCACTTCCCGTAGGAGAAGGCTGACTAAGAAACATATCATAGTCTACATCTGGTTTCGGCGACATGGAGACTCCTCGCGAAGCTTTTTTACCAGAAGAGGTTATCCAGTGCCTACCAACCTGTTGCATTGGAGAGTCAGGCGTAGTCGATGTTACTTTCTTGTTAGGAGAGACAGGAGGGGGACTTGATGTACTTTCGTTCTTGCGCTTCCCCTTGAAGAACCCAGTCATGAAATTAGATGCCTTGTTTGAACCACTCTCTTTCTTTTCGTCCGTATCGGGAGCTTCGTTGTTCCTTGGAGTTGCATCCGTTTCTACTCGAAGAGCCATATTGGAAGGAGTTGGATCTCTTGGGGCAGCAACAATATTTCTTTCCGCATTTTCGAGGTCGGCAAGAATGGCCTGTTCTTCCTCCTTTGTTTTGACTGGAAGGTTAATTGAAACACCTTCAAGGGAAGACGACGAGGATGATTCTGTTCCATCTTCGGTGGTTTCGTTCGTCTCTTTGTTTTTGCTAGGTTGGACACGCTCATTCAGCTCAATATCATCTTCGCTCTCTTCATCCGCATCTTCGATTGGATCCAAGAAAGCGAAGACTGAATTACCGCCAACCGGCGATTTCTTCTTCTTGCGTTTGTTATGTTCAGTGTTGGAGGCACGAATCGTGGAGGCACTCGCGCATGTAAACCCTGTCAGCATCGATCTTGGTGATGAAATTGACGTTGGTGACAATACAGGAAGTAAGATCAGTATCAATTCCCGAAAAGATTGAGTCGCAGCCAGCATGATTCTCGGTAAGCAAGCCGCTATCGGCTGAAACACTGTATTGAATAGAGGAAAGTTCATCTGGCATCTGCATTTGGTCAATCTTCGAGGCTGGTGATCTTGTCTCAGCACTCTGGACGCTTCTGTCCATACTGAACACCTCATTGTCGACATCGTACATCATTTCCGAGTCCTTAACTGATTCTGGCTCTCTCGGCTTGTCTCTTTTCTTGAAGACAAAGAAGACAACAACAGCAACCAAAATAGCTACTGCAACAAGAGCGGGGACAGTTGAAAAAAGCATCGTCTTGGAACCATTTCCAGAGTTTCCACCCTTTCCATCTTCCTCTGCGATACCAACAATGATGTTTTCTGGTGGCTGCACGAGAAGAATAGGTCGAATTTCTCTTCGAATAGCCACGTAAACTCCTTTAAGCTCGTTGTCATCACTCACAGAACTTGTCAAATTTGTGACAAAGTATGAGAGATCCGACATAATCCATCTCAATACAATCTCAACATCTTCTGTTGCAGGAGATGGAGTTTGTTCAAAGGTGAGAATGACCTTCATTCTAGCTTCTGTACCAATACGACTATTTTCAAATCCGGTAGCATTGACGTAGGTTCCATTTCTCGTTTTGAGATGGACAATCTCCGAAGCAACCTTTTCAACTGCGTTTAGATCGTCGAATCTTGAGTTTAATTCTTCAAGGAGGAAAAAGTTCATTGCATTGGAGATGACCATGGGACTCTGTGAGTTGGTCAGAATATCTGGGGTATCGAAAATATCCAAGTAGAATTCGTCTTCTCTCTCGGCACCGTCATCAGAGTAGGATAACATCATATCAAGTGGGTTGAATTGGGCCTGTAAATCCCTATTTTTGGGAGGTGATCGAACCCGATACTCAGGGGAAGCTCGTAAGTTTTGGCCATCGACACTCCATGGTGCCAAAAGCAAAATACACCCAATGGTGTTCAACATCTTAACGTTCATTATCATCGCGGTGAATGGATGAATTCATTCCTTCTGAATAACCTTAGAGTTTCAGGAAATAATATCTTATTTCGAAGAATCGCAATAAAAACGATGGGGAGGGTATGTAGGGACTAATTTATCTAGTGCATGAGGGGAAAAAGACGTTGCATTTTTCCAACCGTGAAAGACGGAAATCGATATTGTGAGATCGGTCGTTACAATTTGTGTAACGGTAACGATGAAGAAAGAAACGCGACCAAAATTCATGAGATGTAACGGTTTTTTGCGGGCTCAGTCGGCGTGGAGGACTGAAAAAGTCAGTCTTGCATTCTTTTCAGGTTTCAAAACGGACAAATTTTTGGATCGTCGAACTCGACTGGTATGACCGAGAAATTATCATCACGTATTTGGAGATTCATTCCGATTCGCCCTTTCGACAGATTCATTCGAGAAAATGATTTCTCAAGAGGGAGGATTTCTCGTGTTGGTTGTGATTGAGGATGTGTTGAGATAGAAGTTGACCTTTAGAGGGAACCAAAAGCCTTCCGCATAACTATTGGAATTCATTTTCTACTTTTTAAAGTTACTTCTTGACTAATCGATGTCGAGGACGATCGACATTGATAGCTGACCCATATTTGTTTCACGCAGATGATTGCCTTGAGCAGCACCGATACACATGATAAGACGCCCCTTGCTACAAACTGTAAATATTTTGTTACAATGCACAATAAACTATGATTGATGTTTGAGGTAGTGGCGGGTTTGTCACGCATGAACATAGGAAGCGACGGAAAGCCACCGGCAATTACGTCTGCCATTTCGCGAGAACAAATCTGAAAAAAAAATTTATCTGTCGCATTTATTTACTTCGTAAGGAGGTGACTCTGAGATAGATCGTTTAGACCTTTTCGTCACACCATCATGTTACATAAAGAATATCCTCGTAGCTTCGAGAGGAGCAAGACTTGTTTTGGTTAGTCTGCGACATCTTTGGTGATGTTCTTGTTTGTGAATGTTCGTCGAGAAATGAATTGTATGTTTTAGTCGAATGAGTCAGTGAGATTCAAAACCGTAAATAACGTTTCTTTTCAAAATATTTAAATTAAATATCGTTGAAACACATAAATCATCCGTGCGCAAAAAAATTTAAAAATTCCTTTCGTTTCTGTGTGGTTGCAGTTCTTGACAATCATGGCTACAGAAGCGAGGACCAGGGAAAACGACAGTATCATTTGTTCCATTATCATCAGCAATCCTCTCTAAAGTCCTTTCAGTGACCAGTCTTCCCGAAAATTCATTTGCCACAAGTTTAATACAGTCGATTTCTACGATTGTTGATTCAATTGACGATGATGCTCAGTCGACGAAGCATGCGTGCTCCAATCTTTTTATATCTGATCGTCGCCCTGATAGGAAAAGTGACGAATGCCGCAGAAATGCCCCTGGGTGCTATCATTATGCAACTTCGTTCCACGGTGGATGCAACAAATACCACCCAGCTCAACCAAAAAGTTGGAGATGCGACGACGCAGTACTTGAACGAATACTTTGGCGCATACTACACGAGGACAGAACAGATGCCAAAGGATTACTTTTCAGACATATTCTTATCTATGAAGAGCTTTGGCGTACATGGTGTTTCAGGAAGTTTCATTACGACAATTGAAATTGGAGGAACCCTTTCATTCAATTCTGACTTGATCCCGTCAAGTTTTTTCATTGAAACGCTTTTGCGAAATGCATTTAAGGGACGCAATGAACGGTTGTATCTGGACCAACTTCTCAAACTTGACGATGCTTTTCTACAAAATCTGACGTATTTGATAATTGATATCAATCAGAATAATGTTGCGGAATCTACAATTGATGTGGATGGCACAAGTTCGACCGAGATCTCAAGTAGTGCTAATGGAGAAGATGGAGAGAATTCGAAGCGCAGCTCGAGTCAAAAGTGGATCGCAACTGTGATAGGTATCACTACTATGATTCTGGTTTTGATAGTTTTCTTTCTAAGTTACGTCTTGCACCTATGGTGTAAGATGCGAAAAGAAGAGACCGACGATGAGAAAAGTATCAGTAATGATGCAGAACCAATGAAGGTGATCAAGCTCCCAGTCAAAAAACAACAGAAGTCGCCATCACTTTCTATCACCACCAAAGATAGTAAAATCATTGGCAAACTTGGGATCTCTCCTACTTCGACGGCATCGACTTCACGCTCCAGTCCTTATAGTATCGCTGGAAAAATGGATCGATCGCCTCCCGCTCCTCATAGATCCATGACCTCTCAAGAATCCAGCATGTTCACATACACCGATAATATGTCGAAATTTACTACCGGCAACACAGTCAACCAATCTCGTCTCAAGTCACCAGGAAGTCCGTTTTCAAAATTCAGTCTTCTTGATGTTCCAAGTGTCGATCTCAGCATGTGGCGGGGAGGAAGGCAAAGCAGACAAGATCCTCCTGCATTTCAATCTGACATTTCTGTGATTGAAAAGCGTCATGATCTAAGCATGATCCCAGAACAACGAGTAGACCTTGAATCTGGCTTGAGAAACAACAATGCGGACAATTATAGGCGAAACTATAGCAGCAAAAAACATTTATCACGAAAGTCTCGAGTGGCATTGGACGCGCGGCACTCCCAGTCACGTTACTCGAATCGATCCGAAACATATTTCTACGGCGGACGGAACGACGACAATGATAGTGACGGAGGACTCGAAATGTCTGCGGACGATGTCATTGGTGATTTGAAGAATCTATCCATGCAGATAGAACGACAGCGTCAAAATGCTAGAGCAAAACGAGCGTCGTATCAGTGATCAAGAGACTTTGATCAATGGAATTCATGAAGATGACGAGAAACGAATGTTTTCGATTGGCTTCGTTTCTACAATTATTAAAAGTATTACACTGTAGTGCCTTTGGGGATAAAAAACTAAACAAGAAACTTCTTCGGGTTAGAAGGGACAATTCATTTCAGTAATCAACAACAAAAAATCAGGAGCGATCATGAAGCAAAAATGACGACGAGTACAAGCACTTGACCTCAATAGAGTGCCAAACTAGAACATTTCTTGCTAACATCGCTCCAAAACACTGTAAATCAAAATGTAAAAGAATTAGAATATTATATACAGTAACTTACTTTCTAGAGGTGAAGAAATAAGTTTGGTTTCTTTTTCAGAGATGATTATGACGACATGCGTACTACTGCGAAGACTAATTTAGCTTTTTGAGCTCTGGTGGCAGCTGGTTGGGCAGTAAAATATTACACACAAGTCGAACGCACGGGCTGCATCTTCAACCAGTATCCTCACCATCGCGCGCACAACAACACTGGGTCAAAGCGCGTCTACATCCCCTGTTTGGTTGACATGTGTGTCTTGAATGAATCCACAATAAGAGAGATGAGCAAGTGAAGAGACAATTGAAACAAATCATCCTAGAGATACTTACTATTCCTTTTCGTTCCACTTGCAAAATCACAATCGATCCTTCCAACAAGTCAGCAGAATGGAAGAAGATCGTGGCAACGACGGAGATTTCCGCCAAAATTTACTGGGCGGAATATCGCATCTTCGCCACACTTCGCAGCAACAACAAGAACAACAGCAACTGCCCGTCGCAATGGTGCCGGTGGACGAAAAGGAAAAAGAACCTGCTGCGTTGAAAGAATATCCATCACCACCCACTCTACAAATTCCATTGAATCAGCAGCAGCAACCACAATCCCAGGATGAGAGTGCAGTAGCCCATGACAAAATTCTTTTCCAAGAACGCAATCATTATCAACAACAACAACAGCAAGAGGTCCCTAATCCTGCAGTGCAAGAACCACAAAAACAGGCCGAAGGAGCATTGATAGACGCATCAATAACATCGCCAACCGTGATGGGAGGCAATGAAGGATTGAGTGGTAGTGTTTCGCAAGATATTACTCAAAAAGAAATTGGCAAGGCGGCAGTAGATTCCACGGAACAAGCAACCAAAAAGACAGAGCCACAAGAACTAGCTGCTAAAACGTCCATTGGAGTGTCTCAAATTGCGTCGCAAACCATCGGAACAAAAACAAACAATCCAATTACAACAAATTTAGAAGGAGAAACGAACCAACCGTCTGCAATACAACCTCCGGCAGAACCAACAACTACAATCGCGACCGGCAAAAAGGCAACGAAACGACCACGGGCCAAACCAGGCTTTGGCTTGCGAACATCGAGAACCACCATTGTAGAAACGGGTCAGAAACGAAGGTCTTGTATCTGTACAAATAGCAAACTATGCAACGAACTCATGACGAAATGGGCCAAAGTATCACCTCCCGATTATCATTGTAAGTGTAGTAACAACCAAACGCTTTTGGCAACATTGATGGACAGTGATTCTCTCATGCAGCATTTGCAAATCATCTCTACACATTCTTGTTTTCATAGACGTACAACTCCCAAGGGAACACAATCCAACAGCATCGTCGTCGGATCATCCTTCTGTGGTAACAGAATCTCAAAACACAGGGGTGAATGTGCCAGGAAAGTCGAACAACACTACCATGAGCGGCGCGGGTGAATCTTCTCATAGCAACGATAATAATACCAACATGTCTGACACGGATATCTACAAGAATGGATTCCGATACGCAACCCTAAGAAACATACAAGCCAAAAACCCATTGCCCAAGGACGAACGCGTGGCCTTGTGCCATTATCACCCCGAAGTTCGTCCCTACTTGTTCTGGCCAAAAAACACTCCCTCGGCACAAAAGTATGCCATCCCTTTGTCACTGGCAGTTCAGCTGGGATACGATACGGTTGCCAACAAATGTCAGGGCTTCAATACTGAAAAATATTGTTACGCAGTGCCAACGTATAGTTTCGAAGATGCCAAGAAAGAAATCGGGAGCGTCGAAGCGGCTTTTTACGAACGAGTTCGACAAATCAAAACCAATCCTACCCAATTCGTAAGAGATCTACGACAGTGTGAAGAAGAGCTCAAGGAAGTACACAAATTGCGACGACGAAATGCAGAACTATTGCGCAGACTGGACGATCGCCGTCGATCCATCAAACGATTGAAGAGCGTCCTCAAGGTCCAACGGCATGCAACAAAAGAAGCACAGCAACAACAATTAGTGGCACACGCGGTATCTGCCAATGCTCAAGCTCATGCTGTAGCTAACAGCAGTGCGGTACAGCAGCAATATCAACAACACGCATACCAAACATCAAATGCATTTCACCAGCAACAATTGGTAGATCCGTCCCAATCGCAGCAACAAACAACGGCGATTCCACAGCCTCTGGGACAGCAAAATCACACTCAATTCTTCCAACCTCCACCGCCCACACAAGAACAGCAAGGCGATTGGTATAGTGGTTGGAGGTCTCGCCCAAAACAAGTGAACATCAGCAACACGAGCAGCAGCATCATTGGACATATACACAATATACCAATGCGGGCGTTTCCAGTACAGAGAACGAGCAGCAACATTCGCAGCAACAGGCACAATTGGCAGCCATGCACGCGTATGACTCTGCTGCTCAACACCAGCAGCACCAACACGATCAGCAGCAGCACCAACAACAACAACCAGTACCTTCACCAATGGACGATCACAACAATACCGGAACTAACTTTAGTTACGCACAACAACTGGAAGCTGCAATGGCGGCAGCAGTGGCTGCAGGATTCAAAGACGACCAAGAAGAAGTCGACCAGCACCATCAGCACCACGGTGATCTTAGTCGGCGATGTCGTGGATCATCTGGAAGAACTCGACCATCACGATGGTTTTGGCGGCGAACACGGGGACGATGACGATCTCGAAGACGATGAATGGTCCGATACCGAACAATATCGACAGTCCACAGGTGGTGGTGTATCTCAGAATCATCAACGACCCAGGAAATGGCCACGAAAAACCGTCGTCCTCCCTCCCGTCTCGAGCGAAATGGAAGAAATACCGAAAAAAGCGAAACGAAAGAACAAGGTAATGAGCGGAAACAATAAAAAGAAAGCCAAGGTGACAAAAGTAATCACAGCAAATCCCAAGAAAAGCGACGATGTGAGTGCTCCCATGGTCCAGAAAGATCAATTGCCGTCCTCATCGATGGAGGGGAATAAGATTCGCAAAGTATAAAGAGTCACCTGAACACAATGGTTGAAAGCAAGCAATGGCATTCAACTTAACATAATTAGTTATCTTACTGCGTATTGTCCCTCGACCAATATATTGTTTACGAACGAACTCAAATTCTTTTCTATCTCGGCTAGTTTTTGAAAATTTGATTACGGTAGTTTGTTATGGTCTGTCCGTCGTTCACTCTCCGCGCGAGTGAAAAGATGACCATTCAACCCTGCCAGCCAAATGAAGGGAGCACACGAAAAATCTCAAGATACGAACTCAAACGGCATGAACACATCACGAAGAAAAATTCTGATGCACATACCTTTCTCGCCACCAAACGAAGCTATTGCATTTCAATTTCATTGGAATTTCCAACTGTCTTATTTGATAGGTGGCTAAAGAAAATTATCACCATGGGCAAGAAATCGAAGCGCCATAACAGCAACGGCCAGTCAGCCAAACGAAGTGCTCCAGCGACCGGAGCCGAAGCAGCTGTCGAAGAAGAAACCAAGGACAACTTGCGATTTGAGGATCCATACGTCGATGAATTAATCGAAGAGGATGCTGTCGACGATGACGAGGAAATGGATGAGGACGACGAAGAAGAAGTTGATATGAAAGCGGCCACATCGTCGGGCCGCAAAATGAACATCGTGGGAGATCTCGGTGACGACGTGGAGCTTATTCAATCGTGGCATCCTCTCATGGGCCACCGAGGGGACGACGAAGAAGATCTGGAGCTCGAAATGGACCCCAGTGCGTACAAAATGCACCAGACTCTGACTCCAGAATGGCCCTCGCTTAGTTTTGATTTGCTGAGGGACAATCTCGGTGACAACCGACAACGTTTTCCTCATTCTCTGCAAGCAGTGTTTGGAACACAGGCAGACAATCCCAGTGCAAATCAGGTTACCGTTTTGAAGCTCAGCGACCTGAGCAAAATTTCCCAGGACCGTGACGATGAGGAAGATATTTTGGGAGACGAATACGACAAGGATGGCGACGATTCTGATTCGGATGACGAAGACCAGGATGTTGATCTAGATCCCATCCTCGAGCATTATTCGCTGCCCCATTACGGTGGTGTCAATCGAATCAGAGCCATGCCCCAGAACCAAAACATCGTTGCAACTTGGAGTGATGTCGGAAAGGTCAACTTGTACGATATCCAGGAATTGAGGGAACGATTTGAGGTTTCGGAGGGACGTGGTCGCTCCGGAGCGTCGACCAAGAACAACACAAGCGGCCCTTTCTTCTCCTACGACGGGCATTCTACGGAAGGTTTTGCTGTGGACTGGTCGAGGACAAAGAAGGGATGCTTGGCAACAGGAGACAATAACGGAAACATCCACTTGTGGTCGAGCCATGAAGATGGCGCGAGCTATTCCGTGAGCCCATCTTATGAGACTCCCGGTGTTTCCATCGAAGACCTTCAGTGGAGCCCTACCGAAGCAACGGTGGTGTGCGCTGCCGAAAGCGATGGACACGTTGCGATATACGATACGAGGGCACCAAACCGAGCCATGCTTCGGCCGAACCTCCATCCAAAGACTGATGTCAACGTTTTGAGCTGGAACAAACTCGTAAGCAATCTCTTGGCAACCGGAGCCGACGACGGAACTCTGTGTGTTTGGGACTTGCGGCATTTTGGAGGAGACAAGGCTGGTCCCAAACCTCTCGCCCGATTCACCTGCCATCAAACTCCAGTAACATCTGTAGAATGGCACCCCACCGATGAAAGCATGTTGGTCATGAGTGACGAAGTGGGTGTGTATATTTACGACTTGTCAGTAGAGGAAGACATTGCTACCCAAGAAAAAGAGCAGCAAGGCGGATCCAAAATGGAACAGCTCGTGGCAGACATTCCGCCACAATTGCTATTTTGCCATTCTGGATCTAAACAATTCAAGGAATGCCACTGGCACCCACAAATATCCAGTTGTGTCATGACTACGGCATATTCAGGGTTTAGCACATTCATTCCTAGCAATCTATAAAACAAAGATGATCAAAAATGAATAACAATTACAATAGTTCTTTTTCTAAATTCTATATATTCAATCGAAAGCACAATGTGTGTAGAAGCATGCCCTAAGAGGGCATGATCTGGTATCTGATATGACGCAGTACTTGCTTAACGACGGAGACTTGGAGCCTTGGTCGACTTCTGCGACTTGGTAACGACACTAGTAGGAGCAGCGGTGCCCTGAGACACGGTGGGAGAGTCGGTGGGAGAGTCAGTAGTGGGAGCCTTGGTCGACTTCTGCGACTTGGTGACGACACTAGTAGGAGCAGCGGTGCCCTGAGACACGGTGGGAGAGTCGGTGGGAGAGTCAGTAGTGGGAGCCTTGGTCGACTTCTGTGACTTGGTAACGACACTCGTAGGAGCAGCGGTGCCCTGAGACACGGTGGGAGAGTCGGTGGGAGAGTCAGTAGTGGGAGCCTTGGTCGACTTCTGCGACTTGGTGACGACACTCGTAGGAGCAGCGGTGCCCTGAGACACGGTGGGAGAGTCGGTGGGAGAGTCAGTAGTGGGAGCCTTGGTCGACTTCTGCGACTTGGTGGTGGGCAAGGGATTGAGGCGGCGGACTCCGGCCTGTTGATGTATAGAAAAAGGAAAAGATTCGGATATTGTGTTAGAGACGCCAAAATACCATTGAAAGTCCGATCGGAAAGAAAGTGCTTTTGTTCCAGTTCTTTCTCGGTTGGTGACAGATAGCTGACAAATAACTTACCGCCTCGACACCAGTCGAAATCGCACAGGCGACGCAGAAGAGAGTTACAATGATCTTGTTGGAAAAGTACATGGTGATGGCTTTCGGGCTTCGGTTTTTTGGTTTTGTGCGTTTTCAAAATTATGAGCTTTTCCATTTCCAAAAATGGGCAATCAAGAATTTGCATGGGCAAAGCAAAAAGTGCATCCAATACATTGGCACACTGCTTACAGAATGCGAACACGCACGTGCAAGATTGAGTATAAAGACTTGTGTCCTAAACGTTGTATTTGTATTCAAGTTGCGAAGGACGAGGTTGAACTTGACGTACTTATGTCCAAGACAGGATCGCCATGGATGTTTCCTTGAATTTTTGTTCCTACGAGAATATTTAATGACTATTATTATGGTGGGAATATTGAACGGCAAGACCAGACCCACTCTTTTATGTCAAAGAAGCTGTAAATATATCACTTTTAACGGACTGAAGTCAAGATTGAACATCAGCATATTAATGACTGGGGTAGAATGTTTCATCACAACGAGAATCAAATCGTGAAAATTAAATGAAAGTTCATGTGTGTCCTTAAAAATTTTGTTCACATAGAGAGAGTATAATTGCCTTCGCGCTATTGCATCGAAAGTGCGAATCTGAGAAAAGCTTCGTCGGCGTTCTCCTTTGATTGAAACAAGAGTAAATAGTCATGCGAATCTGAGAAATCCTTTTTAAGTGTTCCCCTTTGAGTGGAAGAAGAGAAATAACAGTTCATTCATGTAGAAATAGAATGAGCTGTACAATGAAAAAAGAGAAATGAACCACGATTCGCACATTTGCGAAATGAATGACCATTTCAGTTTCAGTTGTTCAACAAGACATTTCGTTGGGACATTCGTTAGAAACAGAAATGTGAACGCTGATCCAGAGCTGAGCAAACCGATAGTGTCACTAAGCCAGCTTTTTCGTGGTCGAACTTAAATGTCATCATTTTTTACGAGAAAATGTACGTGTACGTAAATTTTGTACTGAGATGACTAATAGCAACAGCTGTCCTAAATTTTACCGTAAATTTCTTCTTATCGTCGGTCGGAATCAGCTCTCTTGTGCCTTTTAGCAGCACGACGAGTAGTCCCGGTGAGATCGACGTAGTAGTTGGGCCTCTCAAGGAGCTCTCGACCGACGACAATGAGATTTGGATCACAGTGGATAGATCTTGGTAGCTCTCCAGATTTTCGGGGCTGTTCTTTCTTCATATGGCGTTGCTTGTAGTCGTTCGCACCATTGATACGCAAAGATTACTCCATTGAGGCTCGTAGTGACAGAAAAATGTTGTCAATAATATCACGCTCCTGGTTCCAATATGCTTTCTCGACCACCTCGATAAGATCATCGATACTCCTCGGATGTTCTCTGTCTTTCAGGCTCTGAATGCCGTGGAAACATCCAAGGTCTACGACGTTAAAGTCCGGACTATTCGGTGGCTGTGGTCTGAAAGAGATGTTCCACCTCTTTTCAGCAGCTGCTGCGGTGAACTCAGTGCGCCATTGCTTCTTGTGCACCTTATAGTTGTCCTCCTGGATATACACTGGTCTCGTACGATCTTACGCAGGCCATCGTTCTCGGATTGCGGGGAGTACTTTGTTCAACATGAACTCCCGATAAACTTCCCCATCGACAGATTCAATATTTTTTGTCTCAAGCGGTCCTGCCTGTCTGCGCTTGGACTTCTATGTAACGGTGCATGGCATCCCATGACGCATGCCCGCTGCGAAATGTTATATTCAAATTTTCTTCAAAATTTGAATACCTGGAAACCTTGGGCCCTTCTTCTTCTTTGTAGACCGCGTCTTGGGGCGGCTCGAAACCTTCCTCTTGGTTGAAGTTGAACTCTTTGTTCTCACCATTGCAGTCAATTAATGAGACGGAGAAACAACAACAAAGCACTGAAAAAGAATCACTCCATACCATCGCCTTCCCAACCCGGGACATGTCAAATTGCATTCCGATGCTATTGGAAAGCTTATTGAAAGTACTTCAAGTATGTGTTCACCATATTCAACGTAAGCTGATACTTTTTAAAATCTATGGCTGGAGAGCGCAGGCACGAAAAAAGTAGCGACTTACAGGTGCGCGGTGCACTTACCGGCTCGTATTCGTCGTAGTCGTGTTTCACTCACACAACATTATGGTTTAAAAAAATTCTAAAAATTTACACAGGATCACATTTCTCGTCTTCCCCTACATAACGGGTAAAATGCTCAACGTCTTGTGACTCCTACTGTGACACGAAGGTAATCGCGCTGAAGAACAAACGAACCGAGATTTTAAATGGGACCATAAGACTTTGTACCAGACACTGGAAGCAGGAAGAAACAGTGACTGCATTATCGACATCATCCCAATCAAAAAATAGCATGTGAAGCAGACAAAACAAGAACACCTTAGCCTTTCTCCCCTAAACTAATAACGGTTTGTACGAGAACCAATTTTTGTTTAACTCGCTTTCTTACGCCAGAGAAAGAATTTCTCATCGCACCATCTGTGGTCACAATCCTCGAACGATGATCAAATTTTACTTGCGGGCACGTGGGTTTTCATTGTTAGGCCATCACCACCACAGAAATTCAATATTGGTTCTCAGATCAACTCTTGAGTAGCTTTGTGCACACATCAAGGATGTCGTACTTTACAAAAGAACAAGAAGAACAAGCGGTTGCATTGATTCTCAAAGAATGTAACACCTGCGACGATGGCAACGAAAATAGCGGCGGAGCCAGAAACATGGCATACGTAGAACGAGATGATGAAGGGTATGTTGTTGCCCTGGTGGATCTTGGCCTCTTACATGTGCCAAGAGTATCGTCGAATGACTTGAATGGTGGCAACTCATCGATGCAAAAAGCGGTGAAAGCAAGACACTGGAGCATGTCCCCCAGCCATTGGATATCTCACACGACTTCGGAAACTAACCGTCTATCACTGCAAGAGTCCTTCCAATCGAAATCATTCATTTGGCGGATTCCTTGCAAGAAATTGCTTTTCACTTTTGTGACGAGCTCGATTTCGATGCCCTGCCTCAGGAATTCAATTCCCTGCATCAACTGATCGATTTTCGAATTCATGGAAGAACCGCCAAATCCCAACGCATCCTTCCAATCCACAGGCTTCAGACCTTTTCGAATCTTCGATATCTCTACTACCGAGGAGGAACGTCGATGTCATTCGATGGAGAACGAGAAGGAACATACGGATCTCATTCTGCATCCTGCCATGGAGACTGCCAACGCCTAACTTTCGCCTTATCCAAGATCTTCTGAGCGACGAAATCAAGTTCAAGAACAGCCTCGAAATATTGGAAATCGAGGGAGGAGCCCTAGATGAATATACCGTGGCCAGCTTGTTTTCATTGGTCTTGCCATTGTATCCGAATCTCAAGCACCTCATTCTGCCCAACAACAAGATCCGATCGCTGGCTCCGATTATTGCCCAGCAGCCCCCCGTGATTCCATCCAGTGTTCGATTGAAGTGCTTTTATTTGATGGGGAATCCAGTTCTGGATGCGAAAAGAGCCTCTCCAAACAGTCAACATCTTCCGAGAAAACCCGAAGACAAGAATCTTCTGCGTCTCTTATCACTCTACGAGGAGCTATCGAGCCTCGGACACGGCATTACGGAATCCAGCCTTTGCACGACGGAGATGTTGTTGGCTCTAGGTATGTATAACACAGTAAATGATTGAACGATGAATCGATGAACTATCCAATCACTCATCCTTTCTTCCCACAACTGATATCCCTCTCTTGATGCTAGATCTCAACGATGGTGGAAAGATTTTGTTGTCGGAACGCTTCAAGCCCATACCTCTGTCGGTTTGGCCTGTCGTCCTAGAGCGGGTGAACCAGCGAAAGGGATACTACAACAACACCAATGTTTTATACCATCTGCTCCGGAACGGACCAGCATTGGGCAAACCACACGAGACCGCATCGCCACCCAATGTTTCTCCTCTCCCGATAGCTGCTACCATGGATGTCGATTACGTGATTGGGACTGCGAATTCGGTTGTTGGGCTTGCACCTAGGTCGCGATTCTCGCAAAACTGTGGCGTCAACACTGCGAGATCAGCCGTGATGACAACGAGAAAACGAAAGATATCAATGCCATGATCCACGTCCTACTACAAGCACAACTAATAAGATGAGAAGGGAACTATTGTTGCATGGGACGCACAATCTAGAGACGGCTCTATGGGTTTAGTACTATCAAACTTTTATGCTTTGTATACTTGACGTGAATAAAAAGGTCCTCGAGCCGCAATTCACCTATGCACACCTTGGAATATACGATATGAAGATATCTGTACATATAAAAATCATTATTATTTTATCATTCCTACAGGGCACGTAAAGTCCCTTCTCGATAAAGGCAAAACACCCAACGTATCAAAAAAATTCAAAATCTGGTAACCGAACATGTTGTTCCTGTCTCGTTCGGCTCCAAGGGAATATCATTGTGTACGTTTGGTTTCCATGTATCTAAATCATTTTCTCGATGAGATCATCTTCTCGTTGAAGAACAAAAGGTTCAGCAACCCAAAGACGGGCCTGCTGGGTAAAAATCATAATCCGGTGCAAACAAGATCGGACTTCTGCGAGCGCTTTTCAGTTCGATCTGCTTCTAGCGGAAATGCTCGACAAAAAAGTAGTAGTAACCAGAGGGAAGAAGGGTGTCTTATTCCTCTGTGGCGACAGGACCACCTCCGTTCGTTCCATTGGTGGGCTCCGGCGTATTGATCGCCTTCGGCTTCAACAAAGGATGCTGAGCGCGTTCCTTGTACCCTTGGACTGGTTCTCCCTTTCGCTGTTGAACCTTCTTGTCATGCTGAAGCATCACGTGAACTGAGTCATCGACGTGTTGCAGTCCACTCTTCGAGGATCCACAGCCCATTTTTGTATCGGAATTGCTACTGCGATTGCTTCTTCTTCTCTTCTTCGCTCTGACTGATAGCAATGAAGTCCAGTTATATGCGACAACTTTGCTTTTAGTCTATAAATATGTTGTTCAACGATTGGACGAGGTAGTTTGATTTGTTTTGTTTCGATCTGTGACAGTGGACAACTCCGATCGGTGACAAGGAATCAATATCTCGAATGCAATTGCAAGACGGAGGATGATGCGGTCAGCGGCAACAGTACGAGTAGGTGTCAATAAGCTGCAGAGTTATTGTTTTATGAAAACCATACTATGCCGAGCGCGAAGGGTCGCTACACAATCTCGTAAGTCCCGAACGCGTTGGATTAGAATATTCGTCGAAGTAAGTGCACGCGCATAGTTTCAGTATGAAGATTCTATACGACCAAACGCGTTCATCCCCGTAGAAGCCTGCATAGCCGATTGTTTAAGTGGTTTGGGGAGGATTGCGAACACGATTCTCTAGGGTGTACTACGGTACGTAACTTTTGAGATCACAAGCCTGCCAGGCATCGCTGTGGTTCTTCAAGAAATGAAGGGATATATAATGCAAAAAGAATGTTGAAAAGAAGTGCCTTAAGTAAATGAAAAATATCAAGGAAACGTACTGTAAAAGATGTACAATAAATGAATGAAATCGCCATTGTCACAATTTCATACTTATAGGATCCCACGGACTTTCAAAACACATTTGATAAATAGAACGTTTTCGAAACTGCACACAACGTCGTGGTATGCGCTATTAAGAAACCGTTCGGTTGTTACAGTGGGCGCGAAGACTCATCTCTATGTGTCAATTACTCAATTCTATTTTCAATGTTGGCAGATGATTCACGAATTTATAGTGAATGAGATTTTAAAATCGTTGGAACACTCAAGAATAGTAGAACTAAAAATGCCTTCAAAGATATCGGAAGAATCCTGTTGAGGATTGTACAACAATGATAGAAGTATAAGTAAACTTCGCTTCAATCAGACGTAGACCTACTGAGTGCACGTGCCATTGGAATATGTGTACTGACAAGAACCGCATTATCCTACTGGTATTTCTTATCTCATCATGATGATCTTCTCAAGAAGTCAACATTTGGTGAAAGAAGCTCCACCACCACCACCACCACAAATATGCCGACGGCGGGGGTACAACGATATTGGATTGATTACAGTTCGTACTGTTGTCAACATCCTGCGAGCAAAATGATGAGAGCAAAAAGTGATCGTGTCTCTTCTCAAATCAGAAAATAACAAGCAGCAGAGCAGACGGAATAGAAATACACCAACGACGAGATCCTCCCAAGCGGCTTGAAAAGAGAGATCGCGGGCGAGAACAAGGGCAACGAACCGGAAGAGGGGTTTTCTTGAAGAGGCGATACCAATGAAATCGTTGCAGTTGTCGTCGTATTTGTGTTCCAGGACGGCTGTGAAAAAAGTGCTTCCGATGGCGAAGGTGACGACGACGACGAGTTCGGAGAAGAGGATGAAAAGCTAGCTGTTGCGTTCTTGTTGAAGTCAGAGCCGGGAGATATTGTCGTTGGAATATCGGTAGGGATGCCGCTGTCCGTTGGCGAGGGGGTTGATGGCATTGCAGAAGGTTCGACGGTATCAACAGGTGGTGGAATTGTTTTGGCATCCTCGATGCAAACCGATTGATCGAAACAATCTCGACTCCCCATGCTCATGCCACATACATTGCCCATTACGTCTTGCATGACATCCACAGATGTGTATGAATCGGTAGATAATTCGTTGTCATTGTGCATGCTGCTGCTGCATTCTCCGTATGCGTATATGCTTCCGTCGTAGGTTTCGAGGTAGGGTATTCGATTTGTAAAGTCGCCTGCCACAACCACCACGTGCGTGTAGACACAGCACAGAGCATTTGCCATTGCGATTTCCATCGCCGAACTCTGGATACACGATTCTGGTATGGTGAGCGTTCGGTGCGTCGCCCATGAATTTGGGCGCTCGGAATCGCACAAGGGCATCGATGCTGCTGCTCTTCGAGACAAGACATTCGTCTCGGCCGATGCTGTCGCGGAATTCGATTGATAAACAAATATCAGAGAGATTGCATCAATAAGGAAATCATCCTGTATAACTCTCTTTGTCAATCTGCCTCCAGATTTATAGTTTCGTCTTGTACGTTCCGTGTCATCGCCTCTGTCAGTATGCTCTTTTCCGTCATCATGATGAATTGTGTTGATCGTTTCATCGCGTTCAGTTTTCTATTTTGTGCGGAAGAAATTCAAAATAATACTCATACGCATCGATGACGCATTCGTGAATCAATCAGATTCGCGCGCGCAATGAGATCTCACAAAATTTGGTCACCGCGCAGACGTTCCTACTACGGAAGAGGTACGACGGTCGCGCGCGTAGCATTCCATCCAGAAATTTCTGATTGGAAGAAAAGCAAAGAGTGGAACATGAAATTCTGCAATGAAAGAAGACCCTTCTTCTCGCGTAATAACATTAATTGATGGAATGCCAAAAAAAAGGCTTTTTGGGTGGAACGAGAAACAAAATCGAGACTCTCAGAAGGCGTCAACGAAAAGCACAATCTTCCTCCAAGTCACAATACAATACAGTACAGAATATAACTGGTGGAACATAGTGTTGTCATCTTTCTTCCATTGGACAGATCACAATTTTCAAAGCCTCATCACAATTTCAATACCGCAACGCAACGACTTCCGTGAATCCGGGAAATTTCGAGTGAAAAAAGTTTGGTAATATTATTTCGAATTGAGAAGAATCGGAAGGGATTTCAACGACAGAATCGACTTTAAACGGGCGTCCATTGAACCGAAAAGACATCAATCACAATGAGTAAAAGCCCATCTTTGCGAAGAATCCAGGGTAAGAATGTCATTGGAATGTACTGAGATATCCGATTCGGGCGAAAGCTTTTTTCGACTGCCGATGGAACACGTATCTGTTTTGACTTTTGGACTTTTTGAACTTACACAAATACAATTTTTCTTCCTTATCACTAATTTTGTTTGGAACAGCCGATATCCGGGAACTGGCCCTGGATCCGTCCGATCAATACTATGCGCATCCGCTGGAAAACGACATGTTCGAATGGCACTTTACGATTCGAGGCGCGGAAGGGACGGACTTTGAAGGCGGAATCTATCACGGGCGAATCCTCCTTCCACCGGAATATCCGTACAAACCACCCCATATCATTTTCATGACTCCCTCGGGACGCTTTGAGACCAACGCCAAGATTTGTTTGAGTTTCAGTGCCTTTCATCCCGAGTTGTGGCAGCCCGCTTGGGGAATTCGTCTCATTCTAGAGGCGCTGATCAGTTTCTTGCCGACTCCCGGCGATGGAGCGATTGGTGCCCTCGATTACAAACCGGAAGAGCGCCGGAGGCTGGCCAAACAGTCCCAGTCCTTTTGTTGTCCCGTGTGCGGTCCGGTCGAAAAGTTGTTGCCAAAACTGGATCCCGAAAAGAAGAAATCTGCCAAGAGTGGTGAGAGTGCCTTTTCCAAACAAATTGCAGAGCTTCAGAGATTGCAACAACAGCGGGAAGGTGGCAAAAAGAGAGCATCCAAAGCGAAAAGCGAGAAATCGGAAGAGACAAAAACCGTGGCATCCAAAACTCCGGCTGAAACAGAACCAACGACAACAGAGACTACGGCGGGCGCAAAGTCGCAGGAAGTTCCCGAACTTTCCTCCGATACAGAAAACGACAATACAAAGAAAGCCGATTCTTCGACAATAAACGAAAGTGACGACGAGATTGTTCGGTTGGCTGACCGACACGACACCACCGTGGACGAAAACAACACTATCCCAGCTCAAGATACAGCAGAAGACGAGCCCCAACGTTTGACTGCTCTCGATGACAGAGTTGAAGACGAGGCAGAAGAGATTGTCAATGGCTTTTCGAATTTGTACGATCCTCTGTTGAATGTTTCCATCTTGTTGATGGTTTGCATTTGCATTTTGTTGTTGCAAAAGGCTATGGATCTATATCAAGAACTAAACGAGTTACGGGCGACTCCCATCGTCGACACGCTCATGGAGAAAGCAACTTCGGCAGCATCGTCTGTTGCCGCGTCCGCTGCCTCTTCCGATGAGTTGTAAAACGCTGCTGCTGCTGCTGCTGCTGCTGCTGAATCTATCATGAAAATTACCCTGGGGGTGTAGCTGCGCTGATACTGCTTACGAATCGATCAATACAGCATGCATTTCGGCATTGATGAATGTGCTTCTGGTGCAAATACAGTTTCACAAATGCCGTTTATCACTGGAGAATTGTAGTGTATCAGCTCAGTGGGCCACCAAGAAGTAGCCAAAAAGTAACGACAGTACTAAGAAGAATGTATACTAGAACCTTCGCCTACTCCTCGTCTAGGACTATATTGCTAGTATTCTTCAGGAAGAAAAGCAGTTCGAACGAAGTTTCTTTGATGAAGAACACACGACGCTCCTGGCTTCAGTGTCCTCAAATGCCAGCAGCCAAAACTTCTTACGGTCTGATTTCCTCCTCTTGCCGGTGGTTGATCCCGGTGATGAGATCATCATCACCGTCGTCGTCGTCTCCGGCCCGCCAACAAGAAGTCTGAAGAGGAATAAAGTGACACTTATTGCTCATTTATAGCATAAGGGTGCTCTAGTCCTTTTCAAAAAGTATATGTTCCCTTTTCATTGACACATTGAAAGAACCTAACTCGTATTGTTGATACAGTATTATACGTAATATTATTTGATGGCGTCTTACAACGTAAAATACAGCAGATGATAAAACCTTCTGGTAGATACGTAGTTTCGACATATATTTTTCGTGCGTCAGCCTCATATTCTGTTTCACCAAAAAATCACTCCGATACGTTTTTACTTATCAACCTCGTCTTGTTTAAGAATATGAAAGACGATCTAAGAATAAAATTGGTCAAATTGGGATTCGAAAGGTTTAAGGACACCGCTCATATCTCATTTCAAGGTAAAATGATGGTAGCGTATTTCAAGAGACCCTTATTTCTTCTCCTAGTACGCGTTTTCAAATGGTATTTATAGTTCTACATTTACAATGACTGAAAAACGATGCCGACCCAATGATCAATCAGGCTGGCCCCGTATGTATGACGTATAAAAAACATTTAACATTCTATATTTCACAGAATTGTTTTACGACCGCTTTTTGAGTGATTGATTGTTCTCCTTTCGGCGCTTACCTATCATGGTCTTGTCACCATAAAGCAACCCTAGTGCTCAAAAACCAGCCGCTACCGATTTAGAAAGGAACAGCCGGTTCTGCTATATGGGAGCGCGTACTTCCACGAACAAGAAAATGCAAGGTGAATCGAAGGTTCTGATAGACTATTCTGTAGCGCAGAATCTTTGCGAGTGAATTGAAGTGAACGAGGGATATCGTACTGTTTCGATGAGAGTGTGGATCATTTCTTTGTTCCTGCCCTTGTAATAGGACACATCATGCTCCCCGAGCATCTTAGCGAGTTGGAGTACTTAAGCCTCGATCATGTGGATGAAGCGGCGGAACTGATGGCAGATGCCTTCTTGGATTGGCCAACATACTGCTTCATATACGACGGAATGGAAGGAGAAGAGCTGCGTGCGGCGCTCAAATGGTTATTTACCAAGAATCTAATGATTCAGCTGCAAAACGAAGCCGCAGCGAGTGGCATGGCACGATGTGCTTTCCTTCGAAAGCCAGGCCAGCCACCCAAAATGATTTGCTTCTTCCTCTTGGCGACACCAGATATCAACAACTACATATCGGGGTGGACAATTCTAAAAACCGGGATTCTGTGGTTCCCATTGAAATTTGGCTTCAAAGCTTTTGGGAGGCTGCTCCAAGCAGACAGTGCGGTGAAAGCTCTAAAGAAACGCTTTCTGGACGCACAGGGTGAAAATTTGAGAGAACGACAACGCTATTGTACATTAGAACGAATGACGGTACATCCGTCGATGCAAGGCAGGGGGGTGGGGAGTCACTACTTGAAATTAGCTCTCGAAGAAATACGGCGGAAGTACGGATGTCTTCTGCAAACACGGAAAGAAAGAAATGTTCGATTTTATTCCAGATTGGGCTTCCAAGTTGCCAACAAAGGCGAGCCCGCGCCATGGTTGATGGTGGTCTTGCCACCCGAAGAACGAGTTGTCATTCCAATGGGGAATACACAAAAGAAAGAAGAGTGCCCGTTGGACGAAGATTCTTCTGACAGCTCTGTTTGAATAGATTATAATAAAGGGCAATCTCGTTCCGCGAATGATATTCCTAGATATCCACTGGAGTGGAATTTTTCACGATGCGCTGTTAATATTTTTCAATACCCCCATGGTGTCACGAAAAAATGAGAAGCAAAGAACATCTCTTCCACGGCGTAGACAAACTACTCTGTTTCGAAACACAAACCACTAAACTGTGTAAATTAATTTGTAAACTAAATCAAGCAAAGATTTTGAACGAAATAAAAGTATAAGTTATGAAACTAAAATTGATGATAATAGGAACTGTTTTGAATAATGTTTTGAATCTTGACTGTACAAAGTATTTTCCACATAGTATGACGGTGTTTAATATCTCGTCTACTGAACCGAACTCTCTTCACTATTGGTTGGGGAAACCGGAGGTGCAAGAGGGTTGTCCCAGCAAGTTTGCTTTCTGTCCAGTGTGAAGTAGTAGTAGCTGCCGCTGTTTGGATCAAAAGCCTTGGCCCATCCTGCTGCAAACAACTCCTCGTCGCTTGGAACTGGTTCGTCAAACGTAGAATAGGATGAACCCATTGTGATACCAGATCGGTGGGTGTGACTCGTTTTTTCTACAATGTCCTCCAGGATTTCTTTCACAACCTTTGGCTCCTTTGGTGTGACAACACTGAGGACAGACTTTGAATCGACTGCGAAGTTTTGACCCAACAGTGTAGAGTCAAAAGTACCCACAGATTTGTCGCATCCGATAATCGATGTACCTACAGACTTGTCGCAACCAATGAGTGTAGACTCATCTACGGAATATTCCATAGAAAGTGTGCCCATATCGCCACTCTTGTTCATCATGGCGTTTCTACTAGACTTGCTAGAGTTATTGCTTCTGACAGTGGGACTTCCGGGACCAATGGAACCGTCTCGTGAATTTTCGAATAGGGGGTTTGATCTCTGAGCGTGAACCACTGAACGCACTTGAATTTGGCGTGTTTGTTCAGCTTGCAATGATGCCATCGTTTTGTACTCTGTTTTGGTCGATGTTTCCTATATTGGAAAGAAAAGAAGTAGAGTTAGGGCTGAGTAATATATGTATAAAAAATTGAGAACAAATGAACACAACAGTTTGATTGAAACTTACCACATCGTTCAGCCATTCTTCATCTGATGCGACCTTTTTCTTGGTCATCTTGTCATCCTTGTTGAATCCTGATTCATGGTTTTTGCTATCTCCCGAGTTTTCGTCGTTTTCTCCAGTATTGTCGTCTTCGGGTCGCTTTTCTTGCTGTCTGTCTTGCCTCTGCTCCTGAGGTTCAAGAGCTTGTCGAGTATTCTGGAGCGGTTCCGCAGTTTTTCTTGGTTCCGGATCTCTTGCTTCACGCTTTTTGCTCTCCTGCTGGGTGGGTGGCGTTGGGATATCGACCGAATCGCTCTTCACGCCATCAAAAAATTCTGCAGAAGACGACGAAATGCTCAATTCAAGCTTAGGAGACAACGGTTCACTTGTCGTTTCGGCATTTTTGCTCGAAGCAGGTGATACCGCAACCTTGTTTTGGCTTGGAGGCATAGGGACAGGAGTACTACTCTTGGTGCCAGGAATCTCAAACTTTCTTTGCTCCTTCTTCTTCTTTTTCTTTTGCGAAGAGAGTGGGGAGGTCGGATCAAATGGCTTAGTCTTTGGAGTCTTGGGCGTCAGGGATCGGATGGCATTTTCTGCTGGTACCATCGTCGACCGATCCAAAGGTCCGTCAACAAATGTAGCTTCGGTGGCTAGGAAGCCACTTGCATGGGTATCAGAGCACCCACACATTGCGGATACCAACATGGACGGGGTGATCAACTTGGGAATAGGACTCGAGGTCCATTCACGACGTTTCTTGTCCCACGATTTACCCAACACATTAAACAACAGAGAACGAGTCATCTTGGTAGTGTATGGCGGATTGAAGTTGGGAGCAAAGTAATTGGTAGGAACACCGTTTCTCATCAAATAAATTCCATGAGGACGGGCAACCTCCTCCGGTGTAGCTCCATCGATGTAAGCGAGTTGTGGGTCAAGATATTGAGGTCCCTTTTCTCTCCATGCGTCAATGACGCGTTCGGCGTGAGAAAAGTATCGATTCATATGCTTGACAGTCTTCCAACGAACCTTCTTGGCGAGCGTAATCGAAAATGGACGTTTCATCCAACGAGCACCCATTCCATGGAAATATTCATACAGTTGGTTGTGCATGAATTCCAGACACCAATTGGGCCATTCGTCGGGTGGCAAATCTTCGTTGCGTTCGGTTCCGAATCTAACCACAAGGTCAGGAGGGCTTACTCCATTGACAGAAAGAGCCTCGGGAATAATTGCCATGTGTGGAATGAAAATTTCTCCACGAGCCAATGCAGAGATGATAGCATCGACAGCTTGCGAAGATTCCGCATCAATCTGGATAATAGGAATGTGCACTGTGTCCGCCGATGGCACCTTATTCGTGTTTTCATTGGGTGTTCCAGGACCCACAAAGTTGTTTCCAATCGTTGACAAACCTTCCGGTGCTCCGGTATTTCCTCCCTTTTCTCCACCTCCGGCAGCCCAACCACTCGAATCCGTGCTAGAAACATACTTGTATTCACGATCTTGCAACTCGTTGAAATCAAATGCCGTTTGACGAGTTACGGTATCGGGATGTCCACAGGACGATCGTCGAGAAAGACTCAAACCAATAGTAACCGTATGCTTGCCACCCGAACGACCAGCAGCGGGAGAGGGCGATCGCCCACTGGCAGTACGCTTTTGTTCGGCCTGGGCAGCACGGTTCTCCGACAAACTGTTTGGTGGCAAAACACTGGGATCGCTTCCTTCCGTTTCTCCCTTGACGCTAATGGGGTCGTTGCGTCCGGTAAAGGCGTGAGCAATGCTTCCGAGGACACTTGGCTGTCCAACTCCTTCGCTGGGAGAGCCAATGGGTCGAGCGACACCCCGTGGATTTCCAGAATCGATTTTCAAGGCGCTAACTCCATACTTCAAATTGTGTTGTCGTGCCTTTTCTTGGGCCTTGAGCAATTTCTTTTCGCGTTGGGTCATGGTATTGGGCGACATGGCATTCGGACTTCCAACTTCGGACATGAGAGACTTGGCCAATAGAGCAGACGAATGGTTGTCCGTCTTGGGGGTGCTTTCCACCTGGAGCTTTTGTTTTGGAGCCACCTTCTTTTGGCTTTGCTTTTCCTTGCTCTGAATTCTGCCTCGACCGAGTTCTTCGTACTCGTTATCGAAAAAGTGGTCCGCCCCATCTTCGCTCGAAGTTTTGAGACGAATGCCATTGTCGACATCGCTGTCACTGTTTTGTTCTTCAATCATGGAATTCTGGGGAGACATGACGCAGTTCTCGGCATGCGAGAGAAGCTGTGCCGCGAAGGATTTCTTTTTTCTCTTGCCGTGGTTGCTATCATTTAGAGAACCCTCGTCGTCCAGGTTACCGCACTGCAGGGCCGATTCGACCAAGTTGCCTCCTGGAAAGGACGATAGGGTCGAACTTTCCAGGCTAGTTTCGTCATGGTATGCCGAATTCCGGGGAGAAGAACTTGCGTTACCCATGGTCGTCGTGCAAGATTCCAATACTAGTAGTTCTGTAATATGAATTGTTGCCTCGGTATCAACCAAGTCGATTGTATATTAATTTCCGAGCAAAATTTGTCTGACTTGGTAATAATTCACCTTGGTTTGTCCAATCGATGAAAAGGAGGCAGGTTTTGGGTGTTGATGGATTTGATGAGCCTTGACAACTCCAATCGATACTGAAGTACTTGACAGAATAATTGATTTCGGCTTGTCACAATTTTTTTCGCGGGGGATAACGGATTATCGCGAAAGCATTCGGCGAGAAGAAATTGAGGCTCGACCCGCTCGAAACGACCATTTTTCGGGAAAACGTGAAATATATTCATTCATGTTTTCTTCAAGACTGTATATACAGAAAGTGTTGGCGCGCGAGCATCTCCGAAGAATCACCGTAGGGTTCCCGAAAAATGTACCATTCCAGTCGTAACCCGTAGAAATTCAGTCGTAAACTTGTTTGTGAGGGAAGGAAACCAAAATAATGAATAATTTGGAATCTGAAACGCGCACGACTCAGGAAATTTTCATTCTCGAGGGATCCAAAAAAAAAATTTGGTCGTGTTTCTGCGCTCAAGCTCCGTGTCACCTCGACGTGTTCGGAGACGTTAACGAAAACGACAGCGCTGAAAAGTCATTCGTAAAAAAATGACAGTTCAATGCGTTGGGTTTGAAATCATTAAAAGAAAAAAGCATTCGTATTCATATTCATTACTACTCCAATACATACGGTCAATGTTAACCAAAAAAGCCATGGAACAATTCACCAAGCAAGAGAGCTGCAAGCCCTATTTCGAGAGCGCCTACGGGTATGCCGTCTTTGAAAATATTGGAAAGGTCGGAGTCTTCTTTGTCGGCGGGGCGACCGGGGAGGGAACCGTCTGCATCAAGAAGGAGGGGCAATTCGAACAGGTTGGAACCTCCACGATGATGCAAGCCAGTGTCGGTCCGCAGTTTGGTGGACAAGTCTACAGCATGATTATTTTCTTTGAGACGGAACGCGATTACAACCATTTCATTATCGAGAATTTCGAATTCGGTGCCGACGCCAATGTCGTGGCACTGACGGCGAGTGCCGGAGGAAAGGCCACCACGATGGACAAGAACATTCGCATAGCCGCGGGCTTGAAGCCGGACGATCTTGCCTATGAACACTCCACGAATGCGCTCTTGTACACAAAGGGAATGGCCGTTTTCACTAGCACGGTTGCCGGTCTCATGTACGAGGCCTCGTTGTCGGGACAAAAATACAAGTTCAAGGCTCTTGAGACCTCCTCGCAGTAAAAAGGGAATAAAGGAATCGATACGTGGAAGAAAATGCATAAAATCAAGCCTGGCATATGGCCTAGTTCCTTTTTCACTTGATGCATAATTTAATAGTAATCTGTAATAATGTAAAGTTTCGAATGTTTTATTGTAAGTTTTTTGTTCGAATCTAAAGTTCTGCAATAGAAGGCTGGCGCTAAAAGTTACGCATTACTTCGGGAAGCAGAATCACTGCAGGAGATAGTTGTTGATGCGGAAAGCAATGTTTATTGATAGTACAAGTCATTAAAAACTGGACCACGACCTCGATATAGACGATTGCAAGAGCACAGAATTGGTAAAAAAACCGGGACGACAATAGCTTTCATCGTTCCACCATCGGTAAAAATATCTATAGATGCCAGAACTAATGAATTTTCAAAAACTGATGACAGTTTACAAAATAGGCAGGTGTTGATCAATTGTATCTCTATTCTAAAGTATTTAAAGCTCGGTATTCAGTTGTTGTGTATCCATATGTGTTGTATCATAACCAGCAGCCATGGCAGTCGCCTGCTCCAGAGCTACCCGGTAGAACAAAATCGCCAAAAGCGAGGAATCGAAACGATCCAAAATTCCACCGTGCCCGGGCAAGACACTCCCGGAATCCTTGGATTGCGACTTTCGTTTGATGGAGGATTCTACCAAATCGCCAAGAATGGCCAAGACAGAGAGTCCAAATCCCAAAAGCAGACGATTCATACTGCTTTCACTTGTTAGTCTTGTAGATTCATCCATCATCTCTAGTCCCCAGAGTTTGCGAAATCCATCCGACGTCTCGATCGAAAATGCATTCAGTAGCATTGGAATTGCCCAAAGAGCCGTCAGAGCTCCCCCCAGGATGCCCCCCACAAATCCTTCCATGGTTTTCTTTGGAGATATTTTACAAATCCACGACGGTGGCTTGTTCTTGCCCATCAATCGCCCCGCAATCAGCGCACCCGTATCCGCATTCCAGACCGTCAGCAGCACCGCAACGGTGCTGGCAAACGAGTCCTCGTCCTCCAACGTAAGGTTGCACCAGGCCCGAAAGGGAAGAGTCACGACCAGCAATCCGACAATCCAATGGTGCTTGTTCGCCAGGGCAAAGCTTCCCGCTAGTAGAGAAGCAACGAACGAAAACATGGATGCTTCCGAATCCGGAATGGCCGCCAATAAAAGGCTCGAAACGCAAAACAAAAACCTCGTCTTTTTGGAGAGTAGTGGAGCTTGTTGTTCGGTAGTAGCTGGTTCCAACACCGTGTATTCCCACGCCGACAGAACATGGGCACCGGCAAAGAAAACATACGCCGTGATTGGGTGTTCCAGCAGTTTCCAAACAAAGGGAATCCCAATACAAATCGTCGCCAGGCGTCGGGGAACGTCCGACCAAACGGACTTTTTCTTGGTGTTGTTGTCAGCAGTCATCGTTCCTGCTTCAGTCATTCTAATTCAAAATATCCAGTCGTTTCTTTGCCGCAGTTTATCTTTATAGTCATATCGTGTGTGACGAGACTGTGGTGGACAATGGATGGACAGAGATGTTGTGCCTGATTATATTATTGGCAATGGTCATGAGGTTGTTTTGAACAATTTGAAATTATTTTTTTGTGTCACTCAATTTTTTTCCGTTTTTCCGGAAAATTGGAGGATTGAAAATGAGACTGACGATTCCGATTGTTGACTCATTCGATCCAAATGAAAGATCTTGGTTCCTCCACGTGCAGTTAGTGCGATACTCCTACTAACGTAGATGCCTACTGCCATTTTGAAACTGGGAATGCAGGATGATCACACGGGTCGAGAAGCAAAATTCAATTGAGGCCAGAAGCAAAAAAGGCTCATCTCTCTCTCTCACCCGAGGATATAAAATAGAAGATCCAAAAGCTAACCGACATGTTTCGACCCTTGAAGAGCAGGAAAAAGAGCTCCTTATCCATTCTTGCCTTCAAGATCATAGTAGTGTTGCTTAGTGTTTCAGCAGAGAACCACCATTGCTGTCAATCATTCACGTTTGGAAATAGCATTGCTCGGAAGAACGACAAACAAGGCAAACCAGCATCGATCACGAGCATCACTTTTCGAAGGAATAAAGAAATCCATACAGATTCAAGCGTTGTGCTTTTCAATAGCAACGGAAACGAACCAGTCGACAACCAAAACAGCGAAACGATGCTTCCGAGTGTATCACAGGAGACCCGAGATTCTCTCGAGGGGAAATCCGTCTTGCTGACGGGAGCGAGCGGAGGACTGGGAGCCCAATTGGCCATTCAGATTGCGTCTTACTGCAAGCCCAAAACTTTGATTCTTAAGCGGTCGCAAGGAGGGTGCCCTCCAAAGCATTGCCGACGAATGCAAGGCCTCAACAGGTGACGTACACATAATCACGGCCGATTTGGCAGACAAAGATTCCGTGAAAGCCCTGGGCGAATCTGCCTTGAAGATTTGCGATGTGGATGTTTTGATCAACTGTGGGGGCGTCTCGAGTCGGTCCGACTTTTTGGAAACAAAACTAGAAGTCGACGAAAAAGGTAATGCAAATCAACTTTTTTGCCGGTGCATCCTTGGCCAAGGATTTTGTTCCGGGCATGGTTACAAATGGCAAGTGGCATGATCATCTGGATCAGCTTCTGTGCAGGGGATTAATGGGAATTCCCTCCCGAACCAGCTACGCCGGCCTCCAAGTTTGCCGTTCAGGGATACTGCTGAGGCGATGCGTGCCGAACTCGCCACTTCCGGGTGTCAGCGTGCACTTGCGTGAGCCCCGGATACATTCGGACCAATCTTGTCCTTGAGTGCCGTGAACGGGTGACGGGACGGCCCACGGAACCATGGACGAAACGACGGCCAACGGTGCCGATCCGAGCGACGTGGCGGTGGAGATTTTAAACAAAGCCTGCAAGGGAACTGCCGATTTTGTGGTGGCAGCGACGCCCTCAGGCCAAGGTGGCGATATGGCTGAGGCTCCTGTTCCCGAAAGTCTTGCAAAACTTGCTGGTAAAACGATTCGAAAAGGCCAAAAAGAAGAAAGAAGCAGCAGCGGTGCCAGCAAGCGACAAGAAAATCGATTAATGGTTACTACAATCAATTCCAATCTAGACGAGCTAAATGTCAAATATTTTTGAGATAATATTCAGCTAGCTTTGAAATGCCGATATTTCTATTGTATATTTTGAAGTGTGATCGATATTTGTCTCCCTCCCCCTTGCCGATTTCGATGTACGACGGGTATCAAGAATTTGGTAGCTTTCTTTTGGATCATTCTGATCTTGTTCGTTAGTATCATCGTCCAAATCTATTGCAACTGTATGATGCGAATAATTCTTATAGACTGCTTGCCAAGGCTCGGTGTTCTCTTGCGAGGTTACCCTGATTTTGTGCAGTAACCCATCCTCTTGAAAGGAAAATTCCACCAATAGCGGTGTATCTGTACCATCTGTGAGTTGCGCCCTTGCAAACGCCTCCGTGGCAGACTGTACTGTTCGTATCGAACACCACATCGTTGTCCATCCATTTCAGTATTCCTTCTTTCCGGTCAAGAAAGACGGCAGGGAACAAGGGTGTCATGGCCAACCAAAACAAAACGTAGGGATCTTCCTCCTCTACCTCAATCAGCGGGTACTTTCCCCAGATCTTTGTGACGACACCGCCTTCCGTTTCACCCTTGCTTTTGTTGGTGATGAAATACTCCAATACATTGTTCGAAAGATTCAATATGGTGGTTTCGCGCGTCCCAAACAAATCCCGGGTTGGTCGTAGATGCCGCAGCCATCAAGGTCGCTTCGAAGGGATACCATTGTCGAGAGGCCAAAAACTCTCCCGATTGGTGTGCGGTAATTATAGACAATAATTTTCGCAACGAGGAAACTGGATGTTGTAGCGCTTTTTCGATATATCGGAGGACGACGGGTGGAGGATGGTTAAAGGAAGTTTTCCTGCCGTGAAAGCAGCTCGTTGTGATTGTTCTTTTGACCGGCAGACGACGCTTTCAGCTTGTTCTGAAGCGTCCATACGTCTTGTTCCCAATCATCATCCCTATGAAGAAGGTGATATCCGAAAGCCCCGCATGTTCCCGCGGCAAGGATAATCAAGTCCCTCTTATTCCTAGCAGATAGCCTAGGATCCTTTGTTCGAACTCGACTGAGGACGAAGAAAAGAATCTTGCCAAACCCCAACTGCCGATCTCCGAGGGGGAATGCTTCCTTTCGTATTCGATGCCGAGCAAAAGCCCGAACTGAAGTTGCGGGGATCATACTCCCATTCTTTCTCCGAAGTGCTTTAGAAACGTCAGATGACTTAAGTGGCAGGCGAAGGTGGTGTTCTTTGTGTTGAGAGTTAGTTCTATTGGTCGCCAAATTTTTGATGTTCAAGCGAAGCAATTCCAAAAGAAAATTCTCCGCCGAGTCGGATCAACTGCAAGGAATGCATTCGTCTTCCAATCGTTTCAGATTTTGAAGATTCCCTCGAATCACGGCCAAAATATCACTCCGACTGCTCATTTTTTCTGGAAGATATTTCCGTTGTGACATCTATTATGCCATACTTCCACGCTTTGTGTCTTTTCGTACTGTAAGTGTTGGCGCCCCGTCATACCTTTTTACAATGACATGCGCAAAAGGGCGAAAAACTCTGCAGAAGTTTGGGATTTTAAAAAAATCGCATTTGCGATTTGAAAAAGACGACGAATACGTTCGTGGAATGTTTTTTAATCCTCGCCTTGTCCCAAAATCAGACAAACGAGACACTAACCCTTCCTCTGGAAGCACCAATTTGCGCAATCAACGCGCCGATGATGACACCTTTCTTCAGTTCGCACCAGCTGGAGCAAAGACACAAAGAACCACGAAGTTCAAAGGTGAGCAAAAATCTGCTGCAGTGTATGACGCACCGTAAATCCATTCCGGAAATAAGGTATCCATCTTCTCTTGTTACATCAAGAGTTAGTGGCGGGAAACCAAAATTCTTTCTCGACTACACTACTGTTCCCCCATCCATCAATCACCACAGTATTTGACTAATTACCTTGTTCTTACAAACCTTTAGAATTATCACATTCACAGTAATACATCACAATCCGTTGACGAGGCGATCAGTATGTTCGACCTTCCGAGAACACCACAAACGCTGCCTTGCGGCGATGACGAAGACCCATTCTTTGTCTTTCGAGGAGAGGATGCCAGTGTTGATGACAGCGTCGGCGTAAGTACCATAGGAATGAGGAGCATGAGGAGCACCCCAGAGGTATCCTCTTCGCATGCTTTCTTCATGCCCAATTCTGGGCAGGCGAAAGACGATTATAGACATTCCGTTCGGAAAGAACTCGACTTTGATGCATTCACATCGAAACATACCCCAATCGCAAACGACGATGTCAGTACTGAAAAGTAGTAGGAGCTTTACGCTTCGTCAAAGCATGAAAAACAAACGAAGGATGTATCACAGCAAAACTTTTTCACGCAGCAATCTCTTGCCAAAGATAAAGACAGCAATCAGTTCCCCTAAAAGGAAATCTATGCCACTCGATAAGGCTGGATGGCAGAGAACCAGCGTCAAGGGCAAAACAAAACTCTATCACTTTCTCGAAGACGATGAATCCCCACTGCTTCCCGACGATTTGGACGATCGAAGTTGCTTCCCTCAGTCTTCCTTCCAGAATCATGACATCCATGTCTCGGAAGAAACGATCGTCAGCCTCTTCAGTGACGTCTGCGTCGACTACTCTCTATGGCACCACGAGCGTCCAAGACGAAGTGGAACAAATTGATCATGATGGATTCTCTATCTACCTTCAAAGCAACTCCCCAGTCCACTCCCCCGTCAATAGCAAAAGCAACAAGATCCATGGCAGCAATGGAGTTGGAGTCCTCTTCCTCGACGCAATCCAGTGGCACCTCTTCTCTTGGTGGCCGAAGGAGTTTCAACAGCGGAGATCCAGCGAAACGAGCTCAGCTAGAATCGAGGCTCAAACATGGACTGTACAATGCACGAGTCGACGAAGAGGAAGACGAAGACGAAGATTCCGATGATGACGATTCATCCGGAAGCTGGATCCTTTGCCTTTGCGATTCGAAGGAGAGAATCGAAAGCAAGCTTTTGAGAAACATAGAGGAAAAGGAGAGAAATAGATCATTGTAATTCATATATATACATCATAGTCAATCACTGTAATCAAATTCCGAACAGTACACAGTATATAGAAGAATTTGTTCGTTTCAATTATTCCTTTTATGAGGTAACTATGTTAAAGCAATGTCGTCGATAGCTGTATCACTTCGTAGGGCCTTGGCCAGACGATTCGATAGTTCTTTTCCAATATTGTTATTGTCGACGTACAAATGTTTCAACCCGGTATCTCCATTTAGTTCCTCTAGCACCTTGCAAAAAGCTGTGGCACCCTTTGCACCGAGAGCGTTTCCCTCCAAATATATCTTGGAAATTCTCTTGTTGACTCCAAGGACTGACGCAATGCTTTCCGCACCCAGTGGTCCAATTTTATTCGCTCCAAGGTAGACTTCTTGAATGCCACTGGAATTTTTAATTTCACTCTCCACTGTTCTGTTGCGATGACAAAAATGCTGACAGCGCTTCACACCCCTCGTCGCCGATACTGTTTCCCTCCAAATACAAATATTGCAACACATTGGTATCTTTCTTGTTCATCCAGGCAGTGCAAAGTGCCTCCATACCTACACCGCCGATATCGTTGTATCGTAAGATCCAGCTTGTAGAGCTTGCTTGGTGTTTCGGGTTGGAACAACTCCGAAGCTGCAATCGCTCTGGCACCCATAGCACCCAGTCCATTCCCACCAAGGTACAGGACATTCGATTGTCGATTCGATGTGGGGCAAAATCTTGAGTATATCCTGGAGAGGCAAATCCGTCCCCGCTAGACTCAGAGTAGCGAGACGGGGGAAATATTCGGCGCCAAAGAGGGCTGGTTCGAACGGGAGTCCCTTGTAGAGTCTTCGGCCTCCCAGATCGAGTGAAATCACAAAGCCATCCTCGTCGAATCGGATCTTATCGCTCCACGAGGACACCAGTTCAATCGACGAGTAGGTCTCCTTCGACTCCTCATTGGTTTCAAAGGAGGTCTCCACAAGTTCGCCATTCCCGCAGCTGTGGTCCGCAAAAATGTCAAAGGCCGGCGTGGCCAGGAAAACGAGGTTGTGCTCCTTGAGAATTTCCAGGCCATCGAGGCACGTTCCGTTCACGAATTCATTTTTCGCCATGGTTTCACTGTTCACAACTGGTTAGCTGGTGTTGATACGGTGGTGCCCGTGATCGTCTTGAATCTTTTCGGTTATCGTTGATGGATGCATCGTAGGGCAGTTATCAATTGCACATCATGTGCATTTCCTCCTCGCGAAAAATTCAAATAATTCAAAATACCTGTCTGATTTTTTGAAAAGCTCGCGCGATTTCGGACGGAATGCACAAACGCGCACGATCTGTCCGGGACGATGACGAACAACATTCATAGACCTCTATGCGAACCATGCATGATTGGATATCGCACCCGTGCATCGGCGATGACGCGACCAAACACATGTAGAATCAACGCGGGTTTGCTATGTACTTGAGTCGTGCAGGTGCAATTCGCTGGTACTCATCTACTGTTGAGGTGCGCATTTTTTTTGCGCGTTTGGCATTTTATGCGTTAAAGGACCGTCCTCAACAATTTTTAAGAATGAGTACTACTGGGTGATCGTGGGAAAACCGCATACCTCGACGAAGATTTCCGATCTCCGATACAGAGGAAGAAAAACTATCGATTCGATTAGCGGAACAAAAGGCAATTGCATTCCACATTTGCCTTTGTCAAGGGAAAGAAATTCAGGCTTCACCGCTTTCCTTCCATGCCAATGTTGAGTCGTAACTAGTTGTATATGGATCGACCGGAAAGAAGAGTACAAGGAATCCATCAAACACGAATCAAACGATAGAAGACAAACAAAATACCATGGCAGCCGACGATGATAGCGACGTAATGGCTGGCATTATGGACGACGAGAGCACCGACGACGATACTTACTCCTCGTCTGGCAATCCGTTCATGAAATTCATGCCGGCTAGTCTATCTCCAACACGTGCGCGTGGATCTTACAACTTGCCACAGCAACCCGGCAGCTATGGAACCACGGAACGAAAAGGGCGTTGATCGAATGCTCATGATGTTGAAATATCCCAATGCGAGAGAAGAAGACATCGAAGAAGGTACTCAAGAGGAAAGAGATACATCAACAGGCTCTTCAAGCCGCTGCCATTAAAAAGGGGCAACAATTTCGAGAAAAAAGAGAACTCGAAGATGCGGAACGTTGGAAGCAGCAAAAAGAGAGGGAGAACCTGAAATTGCAGGGATTGGAACACGAACACAAAGAAATACAAATGAAAAAAGGACGAAACAACATCAAAAACTTTATGCGCAGCAAGAAATCTTCTACAGAGGGGAGTTTTGATCAAGCTGTTTCTAATAAAATATCGCCACGACGCTCTCTCGAAGAAACAGAGGAGGACACTGCCGTTATATGGCAAGCGGCAACCGATGGTACCGATTGTGTCGATTTCGAGAGTGGTCTCAGGCGTTCTTCTAAAAGTAGTTCCACAGGAGGAAGTGGCGACAGAGGAGGGCAATCACAGAGTAAACAGCGACGATCAAAGAGCTTTCTGAAGAGCATTAGAAGTGTATTCGGAGGCTCATCGAAGCATGATGATCTCAACATACGTGATTCCTCGACCCATTCGTCATCGAAACATAATTTTGCGGTCAGCCCTGGAGATTCGGCGTCTGTCAACACTGCCAACGGCTACGACGGTCGTTCTTTTGCAAACGGTCAACCAACAAGCGAAGCTTCGGTTGTTACTCAAAAGGTTAGCAATATTCGGGCACCGGTATCGAGGGAAAGGAGTGACATTGACTCCCTGCAAGCGGTAAATCACGTCTACCTTGTCAGTTCATTCAGCAACCAAGAAGCTTCGGATGAGCCAAGCACCGAAGAAAATAACAAAAAGAGTTGGGTCGCAGACAAGAAGAAAAACAAGCTGTTGATTATCATTTTCTCTTTGGTACTTTTGGTATCCGTTATTGTCACAGTACTTGCTGTGCTCTATGGCCGAGGCAAACGTGGAAATGTCGAAGCTTCGAAATCATCGGACAATCTGCAACCCGACATTCTTGTGGATGCTATAGAATTCGTTCCAACCCAGTCTCCGAGTTCTGGAACAAATAGTCAAGGCGTTGCAATCCCACCCGAGGAAGACGTCGATGAGGATGGCAGCAATATGCCTCCTTCCGCAAAGCCAGCATCGGTGACTACGAAACCACCTGATGATGCCAGCAGCCCAACTTTGGTGCCAACGGTAGCACCAGTCGAACGTCCAACCCTCCTTCCAACTGAGTCAAGTCTCGAAGAACCATTTCCAGATTGGGTGTGGTCCGAAGAAGGGGAGGAAGGAACTGTTTTGCAGGGAATACCTGGTATCGATGAACATTATGGACAATCCATCGCTCTTTCCGACGACGGACAAAAGTTGGCGATTGGTGCACCCGATGCCTTTAACGGTGCTGGTATTGTTCGAGTCTATGAGCAGCAAGGCGGCTCGTGGGTTTCTGTTGGCTCCTTGTTGGGTCGCAACTATGGAGATCAATTCGGCAGTTCCGTTGCCTTATCATCCGATGGTAGAGTCTTGGCCGTTTCGGAACCATCGTTTGACGGAACTGCAGGAGACATGACGGGAAATATTCGCACGTATGTTTTCAGCCCTTTTGGGTACGTTTTTATGGGACAGGAGATCGAAGGTGAGGATGCTTCGGATCAATTTGGTATCGGCCTTGCTTTGTCATCGGATGGCCGACGATTAGCGGTTGGGGCACCCAATCACGACAACAGTGATGGCAATACTCGATTGGTATCCGGCACTGCTAAAGTGTATGAATGGTCAGAGGAGGACAATGCATGGCTTTCCATTGGGAATAGAGTTGACGGCACTCCACTGATCGGAACTGACGATCGTGATAGATTTGGATGGAGCGTCGACCTCAACGATGACGGAAGTCTGTTATGCGTTGGAGCGCCAAGGAACGAGGTACATGGAGGTTACTGTTCAATGTTTTCAAGAAAGCAGCGATGGTGCAGGCTGGAGACAAGTCGGCGAGACTATTCAAAACATTGATGGGCTGGTACGATACGACGACCAGTTTGGAGCATCCATCAAGGTTCAGTCGAGATCCTTCCGGCTTGAGGCATCGTATCGCAATCGGTGCCCATGGCAAAGATAACGACAATATCTTCAACGCTGGCCATGTGGTTGTGCACGAGTTCAATCCGGAAGCCGAAGCACGTGGTTGGATTCGTTTGGGGAAAAAGGTGATCACCACGGAGACTCCCGGAACAGGATTCCGCATGGGGTTTGCCTTGGATTTTCACGAAGATCTGCTGGCGGTAGGCATACCCGGTGCCAATGACGGGATCGGAAAAGTGGAAGTTTTTCAATTTCAAAAAGGCAGCTGGGAATGGCTGCGAAATCCTACCGTATTTGATGGAGTTGCCTTGTCGTCTAGTTTTGGTGAAGCCATCAGCATGACGCCAAGCGGCACTTTTGCGGTCGGAAGCCCCAACTCAAACGACGATGTCGGTTCCGTCAGCTTTTATCGCAGAACGATCACATAATTAATAAAGAAAGTTGTACCATAAGAATGAAGCAATAGCTATTCCGTCCGCAATATTTTCTTCTTCCAAACCTACACGTATGATTAGTATTGTTGATCCATCTTATATACTACAAGTGCTGTCATTCAAATTGTCGGTTCGGATCAAGAGTCGACAGAGTCTTACGACATCGTGAGCTCGTGGAGTTGGCGTTGCAATGGATGCCGGTGTAGCAGCAGCATTTGCTCCCCAATCGATGTTGGTCTTGGGAGTTTTTGCCAAGAAATCCTTGAGTGATTCATTCCATCTTTGGTTCATCCTCTTCCTCCATAGCTGTATCGATCTCCGTGCCTCCAGCATTATCTCCTCCCATATCAACAGTTTCGGTGTTACGCACATTCTATCACTCGAATAGACTCGAATAGAGTGATAGAATGTGCGTATGTTTATTGACCTCGGGCAGTCGTGTAGAAGGAAACGCGACTTTCGAAAACGGATAGAAAACTTATTGTTCGCATTCTCTAATGCCTTTGCCAATGAAATTCAATAAAAGAGGATGATTCATGTCTGTCAGCCAGGAGGTTGATGGTAACGCGACTTCTTACGAGGATGGAACAATTATTGTTCGCGGTATTCCAATCCTCTGCCAATGAAAATCATGAACAAAAGATGATTCACTTCTGTCAAAAAGGGATCGTGTGGAGGGTTCCGGAAGAGCATCTGTTGAACACAATATGTACAAAATATGTATTTTTTACGTCACATTTTTGGTCGCAATCCAATTTGTTGTCAGTCATGTTACTTATTGCAAAACATATTTCATGTCTGGCTGTCCACGAATGACGGATGAAAGACGGATAGCACGAGCTCTAACCGGAGAAATGTTCGTGGCAGTTGTGTAATGCATGTATGTAAATAACAGTATATAGTCGCGGTTGCAAATTTTTCATTGAAAGAGTTCGTAGCCTTGCGAGCAAATCGGAGCAGCTGATCCAAGATAAATTGGCCATCTGTCTGGTTTCATCGAACAAAGAGATGTTTCGAAGATTGATACCCATCACAACTTCTCCCGATGTCGCATTGTAGCACGATTTGTACGCATTTTCAAAACATCTGAAAGTAGCAGCAGCAACAATTAAACCGAACAACCCTCTCACTTGTGTCAATAGACAAAATAACATACCTATGAAAGTGAAACAAATCATACTGACAACAGAAACATTAGAAACAAACAACAATAGCCAACAACTAGTTATCAATACCCAAGGCGATGAATGGGGGGGAGAGAGAAACGAAACGGAAGCAGGGGAGTGATCGAAATGTCTTCGGTTGAGAATTCTCAATCAAATGGCAACGGATGTATTAGGGGATTCATCAACGCCAAATGACGTTGATACAACTATGCAAGCGTCTTCTTCTCCAGCAGGAGATGCACTTCGCAATGTATTAGTAGAAGAATCCCAAGCCACTGCCTCCAAACCCACTCATTACAGTATCACAAACAGAAACACAACTCATCACCACGAAAGCAATCCACTTCAGGTTGAAGCGGCTATGAATCATAGTCGTAACAGCAAAGAATCTGATAGTAGCTCTTCGGTCAATGGAACGGGAGAGAATGGGATTGGTGGTTTTGAGAGGAAGTGTGCAATTTCCAACAAAAACAAGCGATAGTGATAATGTAGTAACATCATCGATGACTCGAAACTCATCATCTTCGACAGAATGGCAAGAAGCAAATCAGACAACAACATCAAACACAACATTCCTCGGGATCGGGAGGAGACTGATGACGATAGAGGATCTTCCGCAAAGCCTGAAAGTATGCTTCAAGATGATCAGGTGACTAGCAATAGCAGTGAAAACGGGAACGAAAGCGGAGTTAAGTTTACATCAAAACCTGGTGTAGACATTCAGGGCACGATGCTTGATCTCCCTCCTAGAAAGAAAGCTCGGCACCATCCACAAGGAAACCTGAATCAGAGATCTTGGATCAAGAGTCCGTCTCTGAACGATGATGGCTCTAACATACAGGTCCCCGGAGACGATGGATCGGATCGAATCGTTGCAGGGCATACTCAAGGAGGTGTGCCCATCAAACCTGCGACGGTTGTAGCTTCGCGACTGTTCAGACCTCATACAACCGAAACAGACAATAGCACATCGTCCTCGGCGGTAGGAACCGGAGGCAAGCGAACATCATCGCCAAAAAGTTCGGCAGAAAATCAGCATCATTTGTTGTTGCCGCCCCATCGAGAACCGAGGTATCATACAATCCGAAACACCTTGTATCGATTCAACAGCAGTGACAGAAACGACACTGATAGGAAGCATTCGCATCGGAGCAATCGAGGCAATAGTCGACGAAGAGGAGCGGAGAAGAAAGTTGTCAAAAGCAAGAAAGACAAGACAGATCCGTCGTCAACGGAAGAAATTACCAAGGATACTGTGACAAGCAAAACTTCAATCTTTAAACACCGCCACCATCACCACCATCGTGGGGTTCGAAGTGGCGATTCGAGTTCCAGCACGAGTATTCAAAAGGCCAAAACCAAAAGGCATGAAAAGCCACGTTCCATGAGGAGCCCAGCTTCGACAACGCCCTCTGACAGTGCAAGGTCCATGAAATCTAAAAGCTCGAATCTAACATCCCCCGATTCCTACAAGGAAAGAAACGCGGGAGGAAGTTCTTCGGGAAGTGGCACCGATGGAACCGAGGATGGATACGCGGGATCTGTTTCGTCTAACGAAAATGGATCTGGAAATCAACAGCTTGGTTCTTCGAGTCCATCTCCGTCTGAAACGTCATCGGAAGAATGCGAGCAGCAAGAAGGTGAACGAAAAGAGAAGCGTCGTCGACGCAGCAACCATTCGAAGCAAAAATCTTCCAGCGAAGATCAAGAACTATCGTCTGAAATTGCTGACTTTGGTTCTTCTGGAAGCTCGGAGACAATGGACGAAGGACGAAGTCGGGAATAGCCGAAGGGGAGGTAATTCGCGGTCCTTTGGACTGAAGTCCTATCAATCAGTCAACGTCTTCTTCGCAATCTCTCTCTTCTTCGAATTTTTCGGAATCTGGTTCGGATGGTCTTGAAATGGCGTATTTGAGTGCAAAGCGAGATGCCGATGCCGAGCACGAACGCATGTTGAAAATGATTCACCCGCAAAAAGAAGTCCAAACATGCAGGAAGTCTGACAAAATCTCCCTCGCATGTTAAGAAAAACAAAGCACCTGGCAACCAAGAATATCAAGGACGGAAGGCCACCTATCCAAGCGATGGGATGCGATGTGATGGCGCACATTCTTGACTTTCCTTCAGCCGCCATGAAATTTTGGATGTCCTCACCATGCCACTGTCAAAATCCTGGCGACGAAATTTTCACGTCACAGCCATGAACTTTGGAGAGTTTTGTGTCTTGTGGAACCATTCAAGGCCACCATTGACGATCCTATCTCTTCTTCGCGATCGTGCAAGGATGGAGATGCCTCCTCGGGCGATGAAAACTATTGCCCACTCAAAACCGACAAGAGTGCAGATAAATCGCTTGACAAGTATCGTCTCTTGTATACTTCCTTTGTCCGTTGTATGAGGTATGTATCGCAAATTCGAGAGGATGCGATCAATGGTCGACCACCAGCATACATTGACTATGGAATTTCTGGTGCGTTCAGCAATGCTCCAGGTCCACAATTTGTTGCCGATGTTAACAAGACAGCCGACGGAGGATCCAATAGTCCTCCACCTCCCACGACGCTTGGTTCGAACAGAAGTTTGCAAATGTTCTTGGCCCAGGCAAGGGATGTTGTAGTGAACTCGTCGAACAATGATGACAACAGTGAAGCAAAAACCGACGATACTCCAAGAGGGTTGACTATTTTTCCACCGATGCTTGCTACCGCTGCACGAGTTGGGACTGCACATTCGAAGGTAAGCTACGAGGCAGCTACAATGTGCCATTTTTTTCTGCTTGAATAAATTGATCCGATATCTTACCATGTCAAATTCCATTCCTTTTCTTTAATTACAGCATGAACGCAAACAGAAAGCGAAGAAGAACGGGCCAAAATTCGGCCGATCTATGATTACAAGCAGATTATACAGTCCCCGTAGAAGGAAATGCACCTAGCAATTTGAATTTGCCTTGGTCTTGTGCAATCTATTCGATTGTTAACTGGATGGTAGCATTTTCTGACGTCGAAGGTATCCAAACTTTATGCTTGAAGGTCTTGCCTATCCTTTTGGAAAACGAACAACATCAGATTGACAGCACAACACGCCGGTCTCGCGGATGTTGTATTACGTGCAATGGTCATGTTTTCTGAAAGCCCGCAACTTCATATAGCTGCTTTTCATACAATTGTTCTCTTGGCTCGTCCACATGGAGGAAGAGAAGGTATGATGTTTCGCACATCTATGACTGCTGACGGGATTTTCAGAGGAATTTACCAACGACATGGAAAGAGTGGAATTGCAGTCATGTTGGATTCAATGAGAAGATTTCAAGATAATGCAACGCTTTTGGCTATGAGCTGCTGGGCATTGGTAAACATTGCTCTTGTATCTGATCAGAAAGCAGTCTTGGTCAAGCTTGGAGGTATACAAGCTATCACAAATGCTATGTATCGCCATCCCTTTAGTGCTGAACTGCAATTCAGGGCACTATTTGCACTCATTAATCTGGTCATTCCTTCGGTCCAAAAGGTGGACAGTAATAGTGATAACAATAACGGAAGCGATGGTAACAGACAAGCCTGACGCTGGTTCAGAACCTGAGCAGCTCGGGGAGTTGAATGAAACAACAGGAAAAAGAAATTATTGACGAACTTGGTTGGAGATGTTGCCAGCCTGGTTGTTCATGTAATGAAAAACTTCTGTTCGAGCGAAGGCCATTCTGAACAGAGCGTGCTTGGTACTGCATAACCTCTCTTTGACAGACGAATACCATGTCATTCTCCTCTGGACACCTCAGTGTTACCAGATGTTAGAATGGTGTGTTGCCAATTTCCGAAGCGATCAAGTCTTGCAACAAAGTGCCACAGGAACCTTGCATCGTTTGCAATCTACGCTTGCTTCTGATGATGAAATGCGGGCACGCTTTTCTAAATCATTGCAAACACAGCAGGCAAATGTGACCTTGAATCAAGCCCAACATGCAGTTCGATGATACCATGGATAAAAATGTATACTTTATTTGGAAGCGAGAGAATCACTTGATAGAAGAAGAAAAAACAGACGAAATATACTTTTTTCGCTACTTCATTATTTTTGGTTGTAATCAACAGTATCCATGACGAATTGTCGGCTCATCTTTAAATTTTGACATTGTGTCAGATGTGTATTTCATAATAATATAAATATTTAACTTTGTATTCTATTTTTATTGTATTTTTTAGTAGCTTTTTGAAAAAACAATTTTCTTTTGCGAACGTGTTGCCCGTCGTGAACACCCCATTTCTTCTGCGACCTGCCGATCAACTTCTTGTTCCAATTCTCTCAAACCGCTCTTCACCAAATCATAAGAGGGTTGAAAGAGAGGATCACACGCAACTCTTTTATTCGAAGATTTTTTTCTTTCCTTTCGGTATGTTTGTTCTGCGATAGATGTATCCCATGTGACTTTCTTTTGACCCATGCATTGAAGTCGGTGTTTGGACAATTAGTTCCACGTCGAATTCATAGCAGTCAATGATATCTTTTGGCCCAGAGTAGCAAATCAGATACTGACAAGCGCCAGCATCAGATCTGTTCCACATCTTGGATAACGCATCCCAGAGATCAGGCGGGAAACCGATGCTGAACATGTATACGTGTGTGAAAGGGTCAAAGGTTTTGGCTTCCAGAATATTGTTGTGCATAAACATGGTGTTGCCCTGCAAAAGGCTGTAATTTTCAGTGTTTCCCAAATCCTCGTCTCGTTCTCGAACCGCAGCATTGAGGCACGCCTTGAGACAGGTCATTCCCAACGACCAGCGGTTGTGCTCCATTTCCACTCCGCACGAAAATTCGACGCCTGGATACTGCGCAACATGCAAGGTTTGGTTTGCCGATTCCCGATCCCACATCAATAAAGCGACTCGACGAGGAAAAATCTGTGTGCTTTCACCATCAAATCCACCATTTTCTGCATACTGTGCTTCGTGAGTTCGCCATAAATGGGGACCCGAGTAGCCGTTTCCACCGATATTGCCGGTTAGTTTTTTAACAATCTTGTAGACGTTGTCAACATTGGGAGCGCACTGAACCAATTCGACGTATCGTCCAAACAATAACCTGCGTTTTGCCGATGGTGCGTCTTTTTTAACTTTGAGCGTGTCTTCGTCGTCTTATAGTAGTGGTACTGGTACTAGGGAGTGACAACGTGAAGTTTTCGTCGTTCCGCAGTCGTTACGGAAGGCGAACCATTCTGAATCAGGGTCACATTCGTGAGTTCTTCCGTTCTTGCCACAGCAACCTTTGATTCGTCATCTTCTCCAAAGAGAACTCGTCGTGCGTCTTTTTTCCCTCTTCTTGGTGTTTCGACATTGTTGACAATTAAACTCGCCCCGGGCGATACCAAGGACTGGCTTCTGTTTGTTCGAAGCTTTCTTAACTCCAGCATTCTTCTTCTTGCCGACCCTGGAAGCACTCTTTGCCATGGTGGTATCGTAATCTCTTGCTTCCGAGCAATTCTATATTATAAGGTGGATGGAGGTAAGAGCAACTACTTAGGTCGAACGGATTGTATCCCAATCCCAGAGCAAAGCGTTGGGAGTGTCTTCGGCCGTTTACATGTGTGACGTCGAATAACAAGAAACGCATTGTAATCGTTAGCGATTTCGCGTTTTGAAAGAAAATCCGAATAAACCCGCGCCTTTGTCGTGCCGACTCGCTAAAAATATATCAGCGATAGGTTTTGCTTACACGTGTAACAAGATTACCTCACCAGAATTCGTGACTAAAATTTTCAACAACCGTTTTCCCTCTCGATAGAGACCAAATATTATCCGGGACTGACGTCTCCGTTATTTCGTTAAGGAAATGACGTGACGACGATTATTCTTTCTCGTTTCGAAAAATTCGATTGACAAGAATGATATAAAAACGAAGACGGAACAACACAACAACAGTTCACTGTAGATCGCGACAACCAAAAGGCGCACCGCAACCAGCATGACAATGGAGATTGACAAAAGCCAAAATGACAGTAAAATGAGAAGCCCAGAAATCGCCATGGCCGACGAGCAACAGCCTGCGGAAAATGTATGCAACAAAAATGATACGCAGGCCGACAAAGACGAAAACGACGGCGACTCTGATTCCGGTTCGATGACTTGTCCTCTATTCATGGAGGGCTTGCCCAGAAATTTTACCACCAATCCGCAACTGGCTGCCATTGCTAGCTTGTTGGACGATGAGGTTCCAGAGGAAACCAAAGAAAACAATACAAACGCCGAGAACGATTCGACACACGAAGACAATAACAAGACCAGTATTTTGAGTAAAAGTTGCGCCCAATCCCCACAAACGACAAAACCCAGGAATTCGAAAACTTCAGGAAAAGCACGAAAAAATCGTCGGCGGCAACGAGCGTCACCGTATCCCCGTCCACAAGATCGAACGAACGAGAAGCAAGCAAAAAAGGCCTCTGTCGGAGAAATTACTCTCTTTATGAACATGTGGAAACCATAAGAACTGGAAGACGAGAAGAGCATTTACCATCCAATGCAAAAGTGATACTCTCAATATGGGAAGGGGATGAGAAAAAGTTGATGGAACTGTTCGCATTTAGGAGCTCAGGAGTGGTTCCACAGGATACGACAACAACGGGAAACAATCCAGTAAACGCAGCGACAGTGCTGTGATGAGCGCATAACGTGCTTCGTACAATCACCTCTCAACAAAAACCCCAGTATTTGTCCTTTGATCCATACCACTATGATGATCCAACATATGGAATTAACATATGAATTGGCCGAAGCACTCAACAACATAGTCGAAGAGGAACGTCCAAGATGACGGCGACTTTTATGTCCTTCAAACTATACTAAAGTCGTAAAAACCACATTGAACATCGATCATGCTCCTATCTCTCTCTCTATTTTCATCTTTTAGAGGTAGAAATCGGATACGAAGTATAATATGCTACAATTGTTTTATAGTTCTCCTCCTTTTTGTTCGTCCTTCATTCATACCTCTAGAGATCTGTGATTTCGAACAGTCACGTTTTATTCAGTCCCACGAGAACAGATCCCGTCTGCTGCCGTCAATCTTCTCGGAAATCTAACTGCCATCATCCAAAAGCCCTCTTGGATTTTCCATACGAACCAGGTTGCATCGAAATTGCACGAATTCATTACGCGATGAAAGGATTCTTTCACGTTACCACAATTCGTATTCGACCAGGGTCATCAAAGATCGCCGGCAGCTTTCATTGTATTGGAGCATCACGTTCTCAAACCTATCTTGTAGTTCAGAAGAAATACGATAACCATGGCCTCCCGAGTGTTAGTTGTTGGAAGTGGTTGCATCGGTAGGTTTGATCTTTTTCGTCGGAAGAAAATGGGAATGCTGTCATGTGCTCCTGTCTCAATACGCAGTTTCCTTATTTGTATCGTTTCATGAATCAATATACACACAAACAGGCCTTCGGACCGCGCTGGAGCTTCACCCGCAAGCGTGTTTCTGTGGTTTTGAGGTCGCCCGTCCATCCCCTGCACCAATCGAATTGTTCCCAGGGCGCTGGCGGCCTTTGGATGCCCGTCTTTTGCGAAGATCCCCGGGTGAACCAATGGGGAATCGAAACCATGAACGAGATCTATCCGCTTGCCACAGACCCCCAGAATCCATTGGTCGAAATGCGCCATTGCCTGTCGCTGAAACGAGAGCACGAAGGACCCAGCACGGAAGATTTTGTGGCCGACGATTATCACCGCGGGACGGGAGGAAAGTCGCAGCTGCCCGTATGGTCCGTCCGATCCCCGATTCCAGTTCCAAAACGTGACGCTCGAAGCAGGTGGCGTGGCAGAATTCGATCCACAAGCTCAAGCTGCCCTCTCTGTCCAAGGCACAAGCTGCTGGTTACAATCATGCCTGGTTTTGGCAATCGCCCATTGTGGATTGTCCCACCATGCTGGAGTCCTTTTCTGGACGAGCTATCGAAAAAGAATACTTTGGAAGACCACGGCGATGCCGACTGTGGATGTAGAAACCGGAGTTTATTATCAATCCCAAGAAGGAATTATTCGAAGAAGCAAAGAAATTGGACTGCGATACCATTGTCAACTGCACAGGGAATGGGAGCGTCGGAACTCTGTGGAGATTCCAGCGATGACTCCAGGCAAGAGGTGCCCTGTTGAGATACGATCGAGCCTCTTGCAAGCGACTGGAGCAAAGCAAGGATGAAAGCACTGACCCGCGGGCAACGAGCAGGTGCACGATGCCTGTATTTTTGCGGACGAAGCTCCTTGGGCGGGACCCGATCTTCCCTGCTACATGATCATTCGAGGAAATGATGTTGTGATTGGCGGAACTTGTTTGATGGGAGACAAGGAAACGGAGATACGATCAGGAGGAACGAAAACGGCTTGCTCGAAACAGCTCGATTGTTTGGCATTGATACCGATGCTTGCCAACCAAAGGAAGAATGGGTGGGCTTTCGACCCTATCGACAAGAAAAAATTCGGTGTGAAATCGACGAGGCGAACCAACGAACGGAATAAGACTCGTTCACTGCTTACGGAACAGGTGGTAGTGGCTGGACCATCTATACAGGCCTTTCGAAAGAAGCCACAAAGCTTGTCTTACAATAACAATAAGATGGTTGTCTACGTAAGATATTATTAGCTGCCTTTGCGAATTCATAAATAATACAGTTGTTTATCAAAAACTCGTCTGTTTTTCAATTCGAGTAAATTATCATTCTAAGTTCTCCGAGTAGGTGGTAGGCCTTAGTCACTCAAGGTCATCATCGTCATCTGTTAAAAGTCCTCTGCCTTCTTCTTTCCGTCTTGACAAAACTTTAGTCGTTCGCTTGCTCGAAAATGTTTCGAGTAGATGCAGCTTTCTGAAGCGTTCGTTTACCACCCTCGGAGATGCCATTTGCCATCTTTTGCAGCATTCCACGCCTTTTCCTTCTTGGTGACATGTTTGCGTCGGCAAAGGCATTTGCGTCGTGCTGCACACCGCTAAGGTCATGCAGACTCTTCGACATTCCCATACCAAAAGGATTCAATTTCTTCTTTCTCGCTATAGGCGTTGAAAATTTCTTCAGTCTTGGTCTTGGCGGCATGTCCCAAGTGGCATTGGCGAATCCATTATTATCGTTGTATGGAACGTCTTCATCACCCGAAAAGCCATCGTCTGCCGAAAATTCCGCCGAAAGGTAGTCATCCGTGGAGGCATAATCATCAGGGACCTTGACGGGTGGGGGTTTGGATGTTGACAAATGGTAAGAAGTTGTCGAAACTTTGACATCGATTTCATCGGTGAAGGATACAAAGGAGCGAAGAGTGGAGCCCCTTTCTTCGCTCTCCGGTCCATCCAATTCGTGGATAGAGCGATTCATTTTCTCATCCATGAGAGCGAAAAGATTGTTACCATCAGTGCCATTTTCAGCTACAAAAGTAAGTTGAAGATAGTTTGAATCGTCAGGCAGCGCCTGCATCCAATTCTTTACTTTCATCGGATGCTGACTGATGCAGAGAAGAAACTGCCTGTATCCGTGCAGACTGATTCTACGTCTAGTTGTCTTTGTGAGTGATGACTTGATAGATACTCATGAAGAGATCGCTGAGACTCTTGTTTGATGAAAATGCCATTTCTGAATTCCTTCTTCATGTCATTCAAATCTTCCATGATCAACTCTTCGGTGTCTTCGACGCCATTAGTATTCGCCTCAGCCTCTAGACCCTTTTCTGGTTTCAAATTAATTTGAGGGACATTTTCCGTGGGAGAATCCTTTTCTCGATTTTTCCTTTCCTTTACTGAGCTCCTTCGCGATGATGTCCTATCCTTTTTCGATACCTTTTCGAAACCATTTGATTTCTTTGATGAATCCCTTGCCTCTTGATTCGGAATTCCATTGAACTCCTCACTTCCTGTTACAAAAGCTTCACTCACTGACGGACTTGTCATTTCGGTGCTGCTCTCGACTTCAGATATCGGAGCATCTTTTGCTTGACCTTTTTTCTCGGATTTCTTTGCAATTTTGTGACTACTTTTGCCGAGTAACTTTCGTGTCGATTGCCTATCCTTTTTCGGGACTTTGCCAAGGCTATTCCGTCGACGTTGTTTCTTCTCGACATTTTCATCGCTTTTTTCTGTTTCATTTGCAGTAGGTGTAGGTTGATTCTCAGATATCGAGTTTTCGGTCACGTCGACCGTTTCCTGGTCGGTCTTCGTAACGTTTGAATTATCCTCTGGCGATGGAGAACATAACTCAACAAGTTCTTTCTCCACAGCCTTGGGCTCCAATGTGGTTCTTTCTTTTTTCATACTTTTTCCCATACTGCTCCTTCTGCGTTGTTTTCTCTCAAGACTTTTCGACGAGGATTTAACGGATTTGTTCGCTTGCTCGGCATCTTCTGCTGGGTTTTCAGATGTTGAGTTCTCGGTTTCTTCAAGCTGTTTGTTCAGTGGTATCCTCCTGTGACACGGGAAGTTCCCATCGCAAGGAGTTCTTTCTCCATATCTTCTGGATCCACTGAGGGCTTTTCTTTCTTCATGGTATTTCCCATGCTGCTTCTTCTGCGTTGTTTCTTCTCGAGACTTTTCGACAGGGGTTTTACTTGTTTGCTCTCTTCCTCAGCAGCATCTTTAGCCGGAGATTGATTGTCAGTCGCGGTTTCCTCGGTTTCTGCAAGAGGGTTCTCTTCGGGCGAAGGTTGATTCTCAGAAACCACGTTCTTTTCAATATCTGTACCTCTCTTCCGACGCAGCCTCCGTCGCGAAAAGTTTATTCACGGCTTCCTTTGACTCTGGGCTGATCATATTCGCGGAACTAACACGTTTTAAGCGTTTGTCGCCGTTCTTCAGATGCCCGCTTCGTGTGTTTAAAGGATCTGTCGTCCTTATGAAATCTTTTGGAGCACGTCCTTTGCCTTTGTGCCTTGGACTGGTCAGTTCTTTGCTTCTGCTCCTTAGTAGTTGTAAGTCCATCATCGCCGAGACTCCCTCGTCGCTGAACATTTGAAAGCCTTGGACTAGTGAGTTCGCCGCTTCTACTCCTTCCACTTTTTGGACTCGTGAGTTCGCTGCTTCTACTCCTTCCACTTTTTGGACTCGTGAGCTTTTCGCTGCTTCTGCTCCTTCCACTCCCTGGGCTAGTCATTTCTTTACTTCTGCTCCTGGGACTAGTGAGTTCGCTGCTTCTACTTCTGGGACCAGGAAGTGCGTCGTCACCGAGACTCGCTCGTACGACGTGACCGCATGCGACTTTTGACCGGGGTTTTGTGTCTGTCATCGTTTTCAATCGATTCCGCCGGTGGCTTGGTCTGCACCTCTATGTCTTTATTGTCGTCTTCGTTCTTTGGTGATTTTTTGTCCGTCCTTTGGTTGATATAAACACCTTCGAGTTTGTAGTGACTCGAACTACGTCCCATTTCGTCGGTTTTCTTCAACTGGGGCTGTCGTTTCTTTCTCGGCTTTGCATCTGAATTGATTTTCCTTTCTTCCTGCAATTTTTCCTCAACAATTGGAGCGCTATCCTTGTCACTCGGTGGGGTGGATGCCGAGGTCATTTCAAGATAATTTTCTGCGTTCTTGATGACCAAATTAATGTTGTCGAACGAACACAAGGTTTCATCCTCAATGTCACTGGCAAAATCATCATCATCGAATTTTTTCTTCTTGCCATTACCAATGTGTGAACCGAGCTTGGGACTTTTTAGATCGCTGTTGTGACTGTGAAGGGAAGAAGGTCGACTCAGGCTCAAAGAAGTATTGGTGCTGTCGAAGCTATGGTTTGAAGCGGTACGAAGCCCGCTCTTGTTGCTGTCGAAGCTATGGTTTGAAGCGGTACGAAGCCCGCTCTTGTTGCTGTCGAAACTACGGTTCGAAGCCGTACGAAGCCCGCTTTTGTTGCTATCGAAACTGCCGTTCGAAGTAGCTCGACTCTTCTGGCTGGTATAGCTATCGAAACTGCGATTCGAAGTTGGTGGAATCGGAGGCGACTGATTGTCTGTGCTCTCGCCATTGTCGGATGGATTTGATGCATTGTCCAGCTTCCGAATCGATGTGCTTTCCGGAATAGGGTTCTTGTTGTCACTGATGCCCATAGAACCCATGCTAGCCCGTCTTGCCTGGCGGTACATGTTCTTCTGGTTTGTAACCGATTTTCGCTTGTGTTCACTTTTGACAGCAAGATTGTCCACGTCCTCGGCTAGCTGCTTTCGACCAGTTTTCGGTGAGGGTTTTCCCAAATTAGTCAAAGACGATCTTCGACTTTTCTTTCCGGATTTTTTCTTTTTCTTTGGATCTTCTGCATCGCCTTCCACAGGTGGAGCTGGAGTCTCTCCATTTCCATTTATTGTGTTCTTGCTTTCGTAATTTTCCGATGGAGGAGGACTTTTCGGTTCTGCCGCTGCAATTGTTGATGGGTCCTGATCGATCTCAGCTTTGTGTTCCACTGACATCTCCATTTTCAAAAGATGAGAAGTCTGTGTTTGTCTGAATCAACCGAAGCTGCTGAAAAAATAATGTATTGTGACCTCTTTGAAGACCTGAGCCCTTCTTTCCATATATTGCTGAGATGGAAATAATAGTGGTCGTTGTCGAATTATGGTCGGTCTTGCTTCTAGTACAGGATGTGGTCGTCCATGGAGTTATGAGCAACTACGATTAGAACAAAAAATACCCTTACGTCTCGCACTTAAGCTCGAACCATTGTTATGAAAACTTCACTTCGGATTTGACATTCTTGCTTCTCTCGTCTTTTCCAAGATCCAATGGTTACACGGGAAAATTAATTGGTGGCGACTTCTTCAATGTATTCTTTTGAAATGACTCTTTTGTTAAGGTCCGCAGTACCAATAAGTACAAATGTTGGAGCGGATGACTTTCGGGTCTTTAAGAATAATATATATTCTATTGTGGTAGGCCCAAAGTTTGGGTTTTATATAAGAATCCCCGGTCTTCCGGTGATCGCGTGCATCGTGAACGGAAAGAAGGCGATTATGACATTCGACAACATCATCACTCTGGGCGATTATGACATTCGACAACATCATCACTCTGAATTCAATAGCTCAACAAAAAAATCCCAACTGAGAAAAAGACGAACGGAAATGATTATTTAGCGGAATTTTTTATACTTTTTATAAATCTCGCATTATCAAAAAGAACCCTTCTCACCGTATCAATTTCGCATACCGCACCAAACATTGACTTCAGTCTTACATTCCACCATATACAATGTAGTCGTAATTTTATTCGTAATGAACCATCGTAGTATTAATAGAAAATGGTTCATGCTTCCTATAGTCATAAATTCTTTGATGACGGCGAAGATGGTAGTTTGGATCCACCCGCATTCTTGCCCCAAACGATTCCCAGACGTCTCTGAAAAGCGTTGCCTCTCAATCTCATGCCTCCATTATCGAATGAGTCTGATGCGATGAAGAACTTTGGAAACGATATCATGTCAGTGGAAATGATGAAAACAATGATCGGGGAACAAGCTGGTGCAACTTCTTCTGAATCAAAGTCAAGCGGTGGTAACTCCAATTGTGAAGGTGGTGATGGTTCTGTAACGGACCAAGATTTTTGGAACAAAAATCCCCTACCCGCAGATATCCGAAGGCGTATAAACGAAATCCAATCCAGGAGTGCTGATCCATCAAGAGCGACGCCGAGGAAGCAATGGTGGGAACAACACGGTGGATCAGCGCATTGCCTCGTCTTTCAACCCGTAGGAAGAAGAACTCCGAGACGAGTACCCTGTGCATCGAGAAGCAAGAAGGGATCGAAGCGCCTGCCAACGTCGCCGTTTCTTCGGCAATTGCAAAAGTCCTCTCCTCCTCTCCTTGAAGTCGATGAAGAGAATGAACATTTTGCAATTCATTTTGATAATTGTACAAAGTTCGAGTCGTTCGACTAAACTATAGCAATCTAATCTCTTTTTTGATGTCGAGAAAGAACTTCTTTGCAATTCTGAATTCCACAAAACTCAAAACTAACCATTATTTAAATACATGTTCGATACCAGACTTGGCATCCTCTTTAGAATATTCACTACAGTATCAACGTCATTATTATCCGCATCTCTCAATGTGATCGTGGCAGATCTCGCCACTGTCTGGATTTTTAAGCGCTGCGCCGATCACGGATCATTACCGTAAGCGGAAAGTTTTAGTTTTCCCAGCGTCCAAATTGATGTTGTTACCATTATCCAATACAGAAAAGATGCCGTTGTTACCTGCAATTTTCCATCCTGTGATATCAATTGCGGTATTACTTGAATTGATAAGGGTTACAGCTTTCCGTTGCCTTTGTCATCTCCATCCGGGTTGATGAGCGCAGCGGAAATGCGTACACCATCGCTCGAAATAGCAAGATTCTCTTCATCGTTTTCGCCAATTTTGTCATCATCGTCATCATCGCCAACCTTGACAGTTCCCTGAAAGATCGGATAGAAGGTATTTACACTCGAAGTTCCATTCACACCCGGTCCGGCCTTGATCAACACCAAATCATACCTCTGATTATTGATCACGGTTTTGATGGTTTTTTTTGACGTTTTTATCATCAGGAGGATCATGAAAAGCCACCAAACCCAAGGCGATCAGCCCTTCCGGACTACAACCCACAAAATGACCACCTATACGTTTATTCAACGGAAATGTTGTCTTTGAATCATCCTCGAAATCAATCGCGTTCAAGGCGTACTTCGCCGTTACAATTTCTGGATTGTTTACACCTTCTTTCACTAAATTTTTGTATTTAGTTTCTCCATAGATAATGTTATCGTTCGGATTGTCGTAGTAAATCTCCACCTCCTCCGAATCGTTACACTCATTCGTGCCCCCATCATCCAAGTAGTACTTATACCAAAAATGATACCCACCCAATTTTTCTCCCTTTAGTTCACCCACAAAAACATGCTCGAATCCACTGCGTTGGGGTGCATTTTTTCGAGAAGTCATATATATCGAACCAAATTTTATGGATCATATCAAACCATTCCTTTTCGTTCATGTACAATTCTCTTCTGATCTTCGATGAACTTCTTCGCAAGAGCCATCGGTCCTAATTCCAAAATAGCATTGATGAACACTCTAACTTCTTCTTTTTCTTCGTCAGTGGTCGGGTTTTCCTGCTTCTTTTGATTCAGTGTATAATTGTCGAATATCTTCTTGACCAGGTCGTAGGTTGACCTTTTTTCGGCGGGGATACAAACATTGGGATGAACTCTGTGATCCTCATTATTCCCGTCTGAAGATTCGTCTGTTACGACGTACCCGGTTGCTTGAGGGGGGTTGGGAATCTCAGACGGAAGAATTGCGGGGACGCCGTTCAGGGCTTGGTCAGCGTCCCAGATTTGTTGGTAGATATTGACTTCGCATCCTCCTTCAATGGTGCAAACGCCTTCTTCTCCAAATGCCAGGTAGCTGGAGAGAGTTGCGAGGAGTAGGGATATCTTCAAATTCATATCGATGAATTGACTCAGGTGCGATGGTTTGTGAAATTTATGGACCTTCGTGGCGTTTCTCTTGCTTATGTAATACTGCTATCGCTGCAAAGCTTCATGCAGATTTTCTGATGCTCGAAAATCTCACGGAAGATTCATTGCGCTGATAGTTGTGTGGTTAGATAGTTCCAACATTCTACACCCTACGAGGACCCAATCCGAGAATACGAGTGTGAGTTCATGATGTGTCTTTCCATGAAATTGCTCGGGCTTAACAAAACTAGTTCTATGTGCAATTTTGCAATGCGAGACTACCGAGCATCTCCATTGGATGTGATCGTGAAGGGACAAAAAATCTTTCTACTGCTCGGGAACTTCCACAATTTTGAAATTGCAGAAGTCAAAAAAACAACTCATATAAATCGTGATAAGTTCGACTCGTTCGACTAAAATATAGCAATCTTTTTGTAAAATCGAAAAGTGATGGCCTCTCGAAAACAAAAAATTGTTGCCGATCATCATCATCATCATCATCATCATCATCATCATCATCATCATCATCATCATCATTACTGGTATTTCTTCCAAATACGAACCAAGGTTCACGGTAAACGAGGAAGGAAAAGGAATTCATGTCATCACTTTCTATCGTATACACAGTTCTTTTACTATGTGCTAGCAGATTTGGGTTTGAATATCTGGTACGGAATGTAGAAGCGATCTCGATACAACATACCCATCAGCAGCTGAATCATGTTGCTGGAATCGGAGGCACGACGTCGCTGCATTGGTTTTCGGATTAATTCGAGCCTTTTGATAGGAACCAAAAAAGGTGGGATATATCGTTCGAGTATTGATTTCAAAAATGATGAGTCGGGGGCGGAAAAGCAGTCTGATGACGAGATGGATCGATGGACGGAAATAGAATCCAATCAATACAAGACCAAGTATCCAATCTATTCCATGGCAGCAATGTCACCAAGCTCTGTTGATGATATCTTACTTTTCTGTGGAAGTGGTGATCGTTGGATATCCGTATGGAAACTCGGAAAAGCAAATGGCAATGTCGAATTTGTCCAAAAGCTGGGTCCCCACACGGGGTGGGTCAAGGATCTTGTGTACGATACCCAAAGTCGGTTGCTTCATTCGATTGGATGCAACTGCATCGAGACATGGGATTGCTCAAATCTGGTTGAAACATCCAGTATTACTCATACTACAAAACGTGCCATCGAAAACAGCCCCACGATGGGAACCACACTTTCCAGCGACTTGCTGTGTATGTGTCTGCTAACACCAATGAGCGCATCTCCTCGATTGCTGGTTTCGGGAGGCGTCGATGGACGGATCCATTTGTGGCATTCCGATCCTACAAACGGGAAAGAGCCTTTGCACAGCACTTTGGCACACGATGGAAGGGTCAACGCAATCGTCTACTCGTCCGCAACCAAGTCACTGTTTACAGCGGGAAACGATGGATCGCTGTGTGTCTTTTCGGCATGCCTCGAAAACGGATTCGAGCTGATTTCGCGATTGAAACTCGAAGAAGATTCGAACCAAGAATCGTTGAGAATCACAGTGGCATCCATCACGAACGATTCCGAAGAACAAGGCACGTGTTCCCTAGCTTTGGGATCCTCCACTGGTGAATTGTATTTCGTCAAGGCACAAGTCAATGCGAAAGGTGGCATTGACTCCTGCGTGCAAAAAAGCACAACCGTAGCCGAAAACTCAATGATCTACTCGATTGCGTGTGAAAAAGGCTCTTCCAGACTTTGGATTGGGCATGCATCGGGTCTTGCTACGTTCGATGAATCTCTATAGTTTGAGTTTACCCTATCGATCTGTCAATTTTCAGAACGACAAGAAAAGCTAAAAAATAAAAGTTGGGAGACAATTTTGGATTATTCCTTTTTTACTGTTGTAGCAATGGAACAAAGAATGCTTGGTTTGTACAGTACATATTCTTATCTGTACTCAATACCCACGTCGATCTCTCCGACCTGGACCACTAGATTTGGATCGTTGTTTCTTTCCATTTGATCTATTGTTCTTTCTCCCCCGGTTATTACCCCGTTCCCTCTGTTCTCGACGCTCACGTTCGAGCTCTTCCGCACTGAATTCGTTCGTGTAACAGTAATTATTGTTTGTGAGTATACTAGAAAAAATCACCATACGAAAAGAAAGTCGTTATTACGCCAAAATCAGACCTCAACACTCTCAGTTTCTCACTTACATGGAATTCGCTTCGGCTCGTTCGATTTCTTGTAGCGCCCCGTCCGGATTGTTGACACATTGATAGAGGGTTGGTCGATCGCAATCGTACCCCGAGTGTTGTTGAGATCCGCAGTTGAAACACGACATGCCCCGCAGGCTGTAAAACCACTTGAGGTCCTTGCACATGAAAGTGGCCCTTTCGTCCGCAATCCATGCAGACTGCCGCCCAGTTGTTGGGAGCCGTTCGCATGTTGCACTGGAGCCGGTGGTGTCCCCGATTGGAAACAGGTCCCACAGACCATGCGCCGGGGCATTCCCCTTCTCATGGTACACTCTCGGCTGACGTGACCCGGCTGGCCACAATTGAAACAAATCTGTTTGTTGGGACAGCTTCGAAAGTCGTGATTCGTGCTTTCCACACAAACAACACGGCTTTGGCTTTGCCGGGTTGGGACAGTCCGATGTCATGTGGCCGACCTTGGCCGCAACGAAAACACACAGTGGAAATGTCCTTGATAGATTGGTTATTCAGCAGCGAGACAGTCGTCCGTCCGGTACCTTTATCCTTATTGAGCGGCTTGGCCAGGGCAAGACTAACAACGAAGCTGGCGGCCAGTCCAATGATTTCAGGCCTTCGATGCACGATTGGGCTCCTTCCTTCCGTCTCAAAGGTCACATAGGCACGTCCCGAGTTGTGGTTGTTGGGATTTTCCTGCTGCATTTACCATCGAGAATCATATTCACGTCTACCAGATTTCCAAATCGCAAGCAATTCTTGTACAATGTATCTTCCGATGTCCGATAGGCCAGGTTCGTCACTTTGACTTTGTACGTGGATACGACCGTCTTTTTCTTTTTCGATGGAGTTATTGTCGCTGTCTTTCTTTTTTGTGACAGTCTCTTCCATCCTCGTCGTCATCATCGTCGACAATTTTTTGATCAATTTCTTCGTCACGACCCAGCTGTTTGTCCATTTCTTTTTCACGTTTTCCAAAGGCTGTCAAAAATTCATCGTTCAAAGGTATTATCATTGGTGCTTCGACCAATCCCTAATGGCAAGAAGAGGGGAGAAGAGTGAGTAATGTTTCTTTTATGGCTTTTTCGTATGAACTCAATCGTGTACATCAGTACAATGCACCCCCGAACTGCAACTAGAGATTCGACCTATTTGTACGCACCTTTATTCGATTGGGATCAAACAGTCGAGCGGCAAACTTGCTGAGACGGCTTTTCGCATGTTCCAACAGTACTGGATCCACGGTGCTGCCACTACTGGCCGCCTTTGGCTTGCTTGCTTCCACTTTATCATCGGTGTCTTCATTCAATCTCCGTCTTTTCTTGTCGGGTTGTGCAGACGACGACGATCCAAACAAGGAGTCGTCGCTGTCACTTCCGCTCTTTGCGCTCATCTCGGTGCCAGACTTTTGGAATATCAAGGCGCTCTTTTCTTCAATCGTATTGATGACTCAATGCATAGAAAAGAGAATTGTTCAGTCTCCGTCGAGATTGTGTAAAAGCTTGTGCCGACAATCGAGAAGGACAAAGAAGAAAAATGTTGTTTGAGAAGGACTACAACCATCATTCATCGATCAAGAACCAAACGAATGATAAAAGGAATGGGGTTCAAGGATAACCAAACTTGCGCGTGAAAATCGAGACAGACTGTCCGTCTCCGGTTTCCATGTGTCCTAGAGTACTTATGGAGAATATGTTTCTGACGGTAGGAGAGGCCTTTGGAAAAAAATTCTCGAACGTCAAAAAATTCATTCGTCGAATCCGAGAGACCCGCTCGGGACTGAGGAAGGAATGCTCGGATTTTGGGGTCATCGACAAAAAACGCCTAAACAATGCCAAGCATGAATAGCGAGCATAATAAAAGTATTGTTACACAGCGATCTTCATTCATTGTGTGTATGTCCTTGTTGCGTCTGACCGAGAAAAACCTCGTGTTTCGTTCGACCCTCACAAACAACAATCGTCTTTTGCTTGCCGCAAGAAAGAGTTGTGGAATCACATCACATTACTCTATAGTAGTTAGTGAACAAGTATTTATTATTTGTTACAATGAACTTTATAAAGGATCTTAGCCTTGACAAGATCCAAAACCTCGCGGAGGATGCGTAAGTCGGCAGAGAGAGAAAGAATGCTTTGGCGGTCATCGCTATGCACGTAGGAATCAGTAGCGGATTTCAAATTTTTGTATGACTGAAGTAGTGTCTTCCGAGAATCCTTTTATCGGTGTCGGCACTTTTATGTTGCAAAGGATGGTTGGAACTTGCCTTCGCTCCTATACATTGTTACTCATTTTGCATTGCATTCGTATTCTTTTCTTGCTCCAACAAACTGCGCAATGACACATTTTCGTCGACGACGACAACGACAACAACAACAACAATTTACCACGTTCCAACAGGTACAATCAGGCCAAACCAAAGACGGACGTCGAGGCCCGTGTGTACGAAGTCTTGTCCCACAAAAACTGGGGCGCCTTCCGGATCGCTGATGAATGAGATTGCCCGCGACACGTACGATGCCGAGCGCTTTGCGGTCGTCTCGAGTTTGATGTGGGACGGTAATGGAAAACCAGCGCCCGGCGGCCTGGAAGGTCGTCTTCAAATCCCTCAACTTGCTGGACCATCTCGTCAAGAACGGAGCCGAGCGATGCGTCGACGATGCCCGAAACCACGGGCACATTCTTCGAGCCCTCGGACAATTCAATTATTACGAGGGGACGATCGACCGTGGATTGGGCGTCCGGGAAAAATCCAAGCAAATCTTGGAGGTCCTGGGAGACGACGAACGCGTTCGAGAAGAGAGACAAAAAGCCAGAAAACTGAGAGAAAAATTCGGAAACTTCAACAAGGGATCCTCCGGAATTGGAGGCGGCGGAACTCCGAGTGGCCCGGGAGGATATGGCAACCAGGAATCTTGGAACAACAAAAGCAGCAGTGGCGGCGGAAGCAGCGGATACGGTGAGGGAGGAATATACGACAATGACAAAAAGGCTGTTGGACGATACGGAAATTCGTCTTCGACGGCGGCTCCCACGTTTGCGTCTGTCCCCGGAGAGAAGAAGAAATCCAAAAAGAAGAAGAAAAAGCCTCCTGCGGAAGCCAAACCAGAGCCAGCTCCTGCACCTGCGGCACCTGGTAAGTATTTTTATTGCTTTTGCTTTTTTGACACGATTGGATCTAGGATTTAATTTTTATCTCACACGCAACGATGCTTACAATTTCGTCACAGTTATGGATTTGCTTGACTTTGGTGCTGCTCCAGCACCAGCTGCGGCCGCAGGAAGATAGTGCCGACTTTGGTGCCTTCTCGTCGGCTCCTGCTCCCGCAGCGGGAGGTGATGATTTCGCGGATTTTGATCAAATCGGATCAAAGAATACGAAAGGACCCGATCCGTTTGCTTCGGCACCAGTCGCTGCGGCACCACAACCCGCTGCGTTTAATGCGTTTGGAAACAATGCTGCGCCTGTAGCAAACAACAACAACATGATGATGAATAACAATATGATGGGCAACCCTAACATGATGAACAACAACATGGCCGCGATGGGACAAGCATTTAACAATATGAGTGTAAACACTGCACCAGTCATGCAACAACCACCTCCGGCGCCCGCGAATGATGACGACTTTGGTGACTTTAATTCGGCAAGTGTTTCTTCGCCCGTCGGTTGCGGCTGTGACGACAGAAAATTTCGTCCGATCCCATGGCTGGTTTGATTAATCTGGATGGTCTTTCCAAAAATCCTTCCAAGAAGATGACAATGAACCAATCCTGTCAATCCCAATTCTGCAGCTGCCCAGTACCAGCAAGCTATGCAAAACCAACAAAACGGAGGTCAACCGCAAGGTACGAAAGAGTAAAAATCACTTCGTGTTTTTCCTGGTCTTGACTGTTTCAATACTAACAAAAATTCCATTTTTTATGAATCTATCTATCAACAGCTCCAGGTGTTGTCTCTGCAGGGCGGCAGTGATGCCTATTAGTTCCATGATGGCACCCGGTCTTCCACAGCAGCAAATGGCTGCTCCTAACAATTTTGCCATGAATAACCAAACCGGTGGTAATGCCCATGAACCCACAAATGCAACAGCAACAACAGTTTGGCATGCAAGGCAACATGATGGGTGGAAACCCTCAAATGATGGGAGGCATGGGCATGCAAGGCGGCATGAATCAAATGGGTGGCATGAACCCCCAAATGGGAGGCATGAACCAGATGGGTGGCATGCAAGGAGGAATGAACCAGATGGGCAACATGGGTATGGGTGGCCAGCAACAAATGAACCCCAACATGATGGGAGGCATGGGCTATGCAAGGCGGTATGAACCCTCAAATGGGCATGAACAACATGGGCATGAACAACATGGGTGGCATGCAAGGAGGCATGAACAATATGGGAGGCATGGGCATGCAAGGGAGGATTTGGAGGACAACAGCAATCATTTCGATGAGATGTTTCACTAAAAGCTAGAGGTTAACTCTTTGCATTTGAAAATTGCATCCTCATCGTCGTCGACAACAGTCAATCGAAAACTCAGTAGAATACGAGACGTTCTAAGACTAGAATGCATCAAATACAGATATATCACCATAATATGGTAGTGTAGTTGGAAGTTCGTTTTGATTGCTGACAAAGTCCATCTGTTATCTATAGAGTCATTTCGAAGCCACGCCACAAACTCCTTTCCCTGAGCAGCACTGCACGTAAGATTAAAATTTCGCACTATGTTATATTTATAAATATGTAATACATTCGTTGTTGTGTTTTCGCCACATGCGCTGCAGTAGTAATCATATATGTGCTTCGTGAAAGCATGTCGTTGCTAAATTGTGTAGAGATTCTTTCTGTTCTCACTCTTGTCATAATCGCCTTTCGACTGGCTTTCATAGCCTAGCTCGAGGCGTTGTTCTTTAGTCAAACGAGGATGCGGTATGATTCGAAGCCTTGTCGAGGGCAGAATGATTCGAAGCCTTATCGAGGGCAGAGTGGTTGGAAGCCTTTTCTAGGACCGATTGATTCTTTTCCTTGTCGAGTTGACACAGGGTTTGAGAAACTCGAGCCGCTTTTTCGGCATTCGACGGAACCGCAAATCGAGTCTTGACATCTGCGGAAAAGGTTTGGAAATTCGTCGAAAACTTTTGCAGCATTTCTTGGCCCTGTTGTTTGGATCGTTCCAGTCTCTCTTTGATTTCTTGGCGTCGGTCGTGTTCTCCATTCGCTGCCGCTCCTGCTGGTTGTTGTTGTTCCTGTTGTGGTGCTTTCACCAGCGGATTCTGGAATCCTCTGAATGTTGAATTTTCGAAAGAACTCGCGGGGATTTCGCTGTTCCGTCGATTCGTCCGACTGGCGTTTGAGGCGCCTGTTGTTGTCGGTTGTTGAATTTCTGGAGAAAATCTCTTCCCCAGCGAGGCCCGACGCTTTTTTGGCTCGTGTCATTGTCGTTGCTCTCGTTGCTTTCTTCCGAAACAGTTGGCTCCAGCGGTTCCTCTTGGACCCCCCTTCGTTTCTTTAGTGTCAGGGCGTTTTTTCGCTTGGAGACTTCTTGCAACAAATCGGCGACGCCGTGTTTGTCCCGGAGATTGGTAAAGATGTTAGTCTTTTGTTCGCTCATGGTATCTCTATCGAATGGGCTATTGAATCTCAAGTGGGATTTTCGTTTGTTTGCTAGTGTTGCATAAATGACATTAAACACGATTAGACAGAAAATTAAAATCGAAACAAGGGTAACATTAACTGCACAAACGAGGGAGTGCGTTGAGTATTGGATGTTCATTGCGGGAAAATTCAAATTTGTTCAACGGCGGTTTTTAACGTTTGAGACTCCGACACTTTTGTATGTTGTCGATGTAGATGTGACTGAGCGAATCAAATGAAAGATTGATCGATGACCGATCGATGACGATTTGCGCAAGACCAACAGGTTTCATCAAAAGCCAGCGGTTCTAGCAGAATACGAATTGGGGGAAACCCCCTTAACGCGATGATGGTACTTGTAGAGTCTCAATGTAATTAGGCTCCTCGTACTTTTATGGCGTGAGATTATCCGAAAAAAGCATTTTCGACATTTTCCGTTCCGAACTGTACGTCAACAGAACACGATTTCTGATTGGCGGGATCGAGTTAGTGGTACATACCTGTGACCCAAGAGTAGAAAAACTTATGATATATATTGCCCAGTCATAGTTTTTACAATGAGACTGATGACCTCTGTTCGTCGTTCCTTGAATAGGAATTGCGTACTAAACGTAATTTGCGAATCAAAAGACTACGGGAGCTTTAATGTCGCGATTGTCATGAGGAATGAAGCAGGCACTATCAAAAAGGTCGTACCTTCAATGTCAAGAACCAGAAGAAAAAGCACGTATCACTATTTATCCGATTTCACCAGCAAGTGAAAAGGACCGTCAATCATTATAGAACCCAAGATTGAATCACACACACACGCACATACTTTTGCATGCTATCAACCTTTGATACATCAACTACATTTATAGAACCATGGTGAAAGCACTCACACTCGATATCAGCAATATAGAATACGCGATCCTTCCGGATCACGTCAAAGACGATGTGCCGGATAGGATAGCGGTGATGTTGGTCCAGGAAGAGAACGAATACAGCTGTTTCGATTACTTGGCAGGCCAACGAGGCCATTCGGCGGAAAGCCGCAAAACCGGTGGACGAAGATTGCCGAGTGAAAATGTGCGAATGGTGCTACCAGGTCGTCGACTTTTGCAAGTTTCGGCGGGAAACCGTGGGCATTGGCATGTCGTATCTCGATCGATTACATGTGCTCCAAGAAGGGAAAGAAAGCACTGGGAGATCGAAAGGAATACCAATTGGTGGCCATGACGTGTCTGTATGTAGCCATCAAACTACACGAACCCCTCGAGATGGAAACGTCGCTCCTGGCGGATCTGAGCCGGGGATGCTATACGGAAATGGAATTTGCCAACATGGAAAAGAACATTTTGGAGGCCATCGAATGGAGGGTCAGCGGTCCTACTCCCCTGGCGTTCGTCTTGCACTACATATCCTTCCTTCCCGACATTATTTCTTCTTCGGTCATCGAAGCCATTTTTGATTACGCTCGCTATCAGACGGAACTTGCCATTGGTGATCATTACTTTGTCAAATCCAAGCCATCCGTGGTGGGCATGGCCGCCCTCCTGAATGCTCTCGAGGGCATGGACTCGACGCTCGTCCCGGATCGCATTGTGAATCGTCTGGTGAGGACGGTCGTCAGTGTACACGGAAATGGATCTCGACGAAGGTCGAAACGATACAAATGCGCCTGAGCACGATTCTCATTAGCCTGTTGGACGATGCCGGCAACAAGAAATACGCCAAATTGCTCGAAGAAGACAGCGAAGAAGAAATCGATTTGTCGGAAGAGGAAGAGGAAATCGACAGCGATGACGATACGAGCTTTCGAGGAGGAAATCGAAAGCGAGAGCGAGATTGAGGAGGAATCCGAAGAGGAATCCTCGGAAGAGGAAGAGTCCTCGGAAGAAGAAGAAGTGGAAGAAATAAAGGACCGCCGTCCTTCCAGCAACCGAAGAAGTCCAACGTCGGTGATGAGAAAGTCAAAATCGAGAAAGTAGGACAGCACTATAATTATTATAGTCTAGTCATAATGGCTACTCTAGTATCAATTTAACTCAGATCATGATTGCAGGCTTCCCTGGCAATGATGTTGCCATGGTCTAGCTAGTTTAGATCGAGAAGTTATCGCTTCGTTCCGCACCGCAAGTTGGAGGGAGTCACTCTTCGAGATAGTCTCGTTCTGCCATCAATAAGGAATACATGTACATCTTATATGTAATGGAAGAGAACGTTTCTTTTAAGTTGGATCTTGGTGTAACAATAATTATTTAAGAGTTCAATTTTTTGTTCTCAACTTGAAGAAAGAAAAACACGACCAGCAACAGCAACATGATTGTTAAGAAAAAGCACTGCCACCATGAGCAAGAAAGAGTCTGGTCTATAGTTGTAGCAGTGATTGAGACTGGTGATCCCGTTTTCCAATAGTACACCAACATACATACTTATTGTAATGATCTACTTGATGCCAGCAGCATTGCCAGCAACAATGAGCAATAGTTTCAGAGCTTCCCGCAAGAACTCTTCCAACGGAAAGCGGATGGCCTTCCTTGTTGGGACAGATTTAGTCTCAACATTTTCTCTTCCCTCCAATGATTTCAGGTTTTTCCCCTCTTTCCAGTCCGATTCGTGTGGATGACGGCGGCCCCAGAATGATCTGGTAATACGTGCATTTTTTGAAACGTGAACCCTCTTTTCTTCTTCCGAGAGTCAAGAGATACAATCATCAATCTGATCTGGTCACTCGAACTCAGATTGGCTTGCGACGACAACGGATTGTTGCCGCGGTGGGAAAGAAGGACAAGTCGAATTATAGATACCAATATCTGTGGCAAGGCCCTCCAGAAAGCTAGATCAACAGCAAAAGGCATAACTTTCGCAACAAGTCGGTAGTGGTTCATTCCAAAAAAGCATCGAGAGAAGAAGAATCGACCAACATGAAGTCCAAAGTCCGATTCGACGGTATCGACGTCGCTGCAATGGTCGCTCATTTGAACCGTGTGGCTCTGGGACGGCGTGTCATCAACATTTACAACGGACCCAACGGAGATACCTACATTTTCAAAATGGACAAGCTGACGTCTGCCAACGACGGCCAAACGACCATGGACCACGACCAGAAAATTGCGTCTTCCAACATGCTCCTCTTGTTGGAGAGCGGTGTTCGGTTTCACACCAGCATCCAACCCCACGAGAATCCGGAATGCCCTCCCAGTTTTGCGCCAAGCTGCGCAAGCATTTGCGGGGACTCCGACTCGAACAGGTCACCCAGCTGGGAACGATGGATCGCGTCGTGCATTTCGTCTTTGGAAGCGGAGACGCCCAGCGGCATTCGCTCATGCTGGAATTGTATGCCCGCGGAAACCTGGTGCTGACCAACAGCAGCTACACAATTCCTTTCCCTGCTGCGGAGCCACGAATACAACAAATCTAATGAAAGCAAGGAAAACAATTCTTCGAACAATTCCGAAAGCAACAAGCGAGGCCATCCAGGTCAAGGTGGGGCATGCCTATCCCGTCACATATGCTACCACCATCACTGCTTCGACAGGAAAACGACAATGATCACGCCAATGACGAGAATGGGGAATTATTGACGGCGAATGATCCTCTGAAATGGTTTCAAAAGCAATCAAAAAGAATCCGAAGTCGACAACACAAGTCGATGACAATTCAAAATCGAAAAAGAGCGGTGGCAGCAAGAAAAAGAAAAACAATACCTCCATATTTGCTTGGAAAATGCTCATGATGAAACCCGAATCGGGAGTCTCGCACTATGGACCATCCTTGATCGAACACTGCCTTCGCTGTGCTGGCTTGTGGGACGTGACAAGCAAATTATCCCCACGAGTTGACAACTACCGAAGAATGGAAAGCCTTGCAGGGTGTATTGGAATCCGAGGGCAATCGAATCTTGACGGATATCCGAAACAGTGCTTCCGAGGGATACATTTTGTATCAAGAAAAACAAACTAAAAATCCCACACAATCTCCGTCGTCACCCTTTGACGACAAGATATTGCTGGAATTCCAGCCCCATTTGCTGAAACAACACGAGGAAATGCCCCATTTGGAATACCATACCTTTGATCTTGCGGCCGACAACTTTTTTTCTCATTTGGATTTGCAAAAACGCATCTTGAGGGCCGAACAGCAACAGACCCAAGCCGAACAACGACTCGAAAAGATTCGTCTCGATCAAGAAAAGCGCTTTGCGTCCCTGATCGAACAACAAGAATCCTTGCTGGAAGAGGCACAACTCGTGGAAATGCACGCGGATATGGTGGAAAAGGCCCTGCAGGTTGTCAACTCGGCGTTGGACAGCGGAATGGATTGGGACCAACTGGAAGATTTGGTAGAATTGGAAGCCCGCCAAAACCACAACCCAGTCGCGATGATGATTCACAAACTCGACTTGGAGAACGATCAAATGGTGATGCGATTGGAACGGGCAGCTACCTACGACGACGAGGAGGAAACCGACAAAGCCCAACTTTCTAGACGTCACCGTGTCTTTGAACGAGACGGCGCACGGAAATGCCAAAGCCATGTTTGCCAAGTATCGTGCCAGCAAGGAAAAGTCGAAAAAGACCACCGAGGCCAACGCCAAAGCCCTGGAGGCTGCCGAAGAAACAGCTAAGCGACAAATGCTCGAGGCCCAGAATCGTTCGGCCAATATCACGCTGCAAGCCAAGCGCAAGCCCATGTGGTTTGAAAAATTCAATTGGTTCATTACCACGGACAATTACCTCGTGCTGGGTGGTCGGGATGCTCAGCAAAACGAACAAATCGTCAAGCGCTACTTGCGACCGGGAGATGCCTATCTTCACGCCGACGTTCACGGAGCTGCTTCGTGTATTCTGCGTGCCAAACGGCAACGCGATCCCAAGACGGGGAAAACAACACCCATTCCGCTTTCCAGCCAGGCGCTCCGCGAAGCAGGAAACTTTCACAATTTGCCGATCATCGGCCTGGTCTTCGCGGATGGTGACATCCGCTTGGTGGGTGGAATCTCACCAAGTCTCCAAAACAGCACCGACGGGAGAATACCTAACGGTAGGTTCCTTCATGATTCGAGGCAAAAAGAATTTCTTGCCACCTTCGCAGCTGGAGATGGGATTGGCGGTCTTGTTTCGACTGGGTGACGAAGACTCGATTCTTCGACACAAGGACGAACGAAGGGATTTTGCCCTGTTGCAGCAACAAGAAGCCAAGGAAGAAGACCTGGATGACGACGAAACCGAAGCGATGATTGTAAAGAAAACAACGAAAAAGATGGATGCGAAACAAAATGGCGAAAAGCAAGAAGCCAAAGCTTTCCAGGAAGAAAAGTCTTCGAAAGAAATCAAGGTTGATAATGTGAATATTGTTGATTCTTCAGAGAGCAAAGACGTCAATGGTTCAAATGGAGAAACGAATGCATCGAACGAGGATACTGAGGATGACGAAGACGCTGGAAATGCAGCGAATGCAACCAAACAGCCAGTACAGAAAAAGAAGGGCCTTTCTGTGAAAGAACGAAAGTTGATTAAAAAATATGGATCATTGGAAGCTGCGTATGAAGCGGAGGAGGAAAGAAAGCGAATGGAAGCAGAAAGAAAGAGTAACGCTCCTAAGTCGACAAAGTCAGATGCGTCGGTAGAATCAAAGCAAACGAATCACAAACGAGGGAAGAAAGCCAAACTCAAGCGTATGGCTAAGAAATATGCCGATCAAGATGAGGAAGATAGAGAGCTTGCTATGATTGCGCTCCATGCGGGAGAAAAAGATAAGAATAAAGACAAGAAAAAGGCTCCAGAAATCAGCGAGAAAGGAAAAGAAGCAGCCGCAGAGACTATTGCTATACTAACAAAAGATTCTGCAGCCATCGCTGCTACACTTCCACAGCAAGTACAAGATACGCTAGCAAAATGCGTCACCGTTATGGATTCTGACGATAATCCAATTGTCAGATGGGATAAGTTTGACGGAGATGCTTTGGAACAATTGAATGCATTTGAGCAGGAGGAGCCAATGGTTGCAGCTGCAAATCGTTTACTAAGCTTAAAGGAAACGTGCAGAATTGATAATTTTTCTGCAAGTCTGGCCGGAATCATTCGAACCATCCGCCTTCATGGCCACGAGGGTCTCGGAAAAGGTACTGAAGATGGAAACAACAACGATAATAAGAGGAAGAAGAAGTCAGAAAAAATGGCCGAGGAAGAATCGTGGAAAAATACACTAGCAGAAGAAGGCATCATTGATGGAAACGGTGAATTGGAAGACACGGTAGATGATACTGCCGAACTTACCAAATTAACCGGAAAACCCGAACGGGATGACTTGATATTGTATGCTATCCCAGTGTGCGCCCCTTATCAATCTTTGTCAAAATACACATATAAAGTAAAGCTAACTCCTGGGAATTTGAAGCGGGGCAAGGCTTCGAAACAATGTTTGGCAGTGTTCCTTAAGGATGAATCGAAATCAAAAACAGGGAACAACCTCAATCGTGATCTTATCAAGAAGGTAGCAGACAACGAATGGGTACAAGCAATATGCGGAGATGTCAAAATATCTGCCGCTGGAGCAAGTAAAGCTATCCAAAAATCAAAGCAAAAAGCTAGAGCATCCAAAAAGAACAAAAAGAAATAAAATGCTATAAATATCAAGTAGAAATACTTTGTTCACTGCATCTGTTACATGAATGCTCCTTCTCGAATTATTCCTTAGTGGAATCAATAATTACTCTCCAGGAATCAAACCACAGCACCAAGTCGAGTGCTCTCCTGCGTCCACATTTATGTTCGTTTCGCGTTTGACAGCCATCGCCCGTTTCACAGTCATAGCTTCAATCTGATCAGGATCTTCGGAAACATTGATTTTGACACCATCGTGTTCAGACTCGATCTGTTTCGTAATCTTTTTCTCTTCTTCGCCGTTCTCGTCTGACTCTTTCTCCGGGCCTGCTTCAATTTCTTGTTTCTCGATTTCTACAGCTTCCAACCGCTTCATAATCTCCTTTAGGCGATATTCGATTGCCTCGTTTGCGGAAAGGTCTGTTACATCAGGCTGCACAGGTTCCGCATTTTCGATCATATCCTCGTGCGGACCATCCATCTTCTCATCTTTGTTTTGGTCGTTCAACCAGTCGATTTTGGTCTGCAAGTCAAAGTTTTCTTTTTCCTTTTCTTTCATTGACCTTTCGAGTTCTTCGATTCGAGCTTGTTGCTCTTTTGCCTGAGATTCTGCCAACATGGCCTCCTTCTTAAAGTTGTCAGCTTGATTTTGCGATGATTCCGACTCCAATTTCAAGTGCGCAAGCTCATCGGATGGTGCTGAATTCAACAACGTCATTTTATCGAGTTCCTTCTTTAGAATCTTGATAGTCTCTTGCAATTCGGTCTCGCGTTCGAGGTAATCTTCTTGTTCCTTTTGAAGTGTTCGAATTCTCTTGTTCAAAACCTGGAGCTCGACCTGCTTGTCCACGATTTCGACTTCTTTCAAGGAATTCAATTGCTTTTGTGCATCAATAGCCTGTTGGAGCTTTGCAATTGTGTAAGCATCGCGATTTGGTTTGTTGTTCAACGTATAGCGTTCTCGCTCCATGGATCGAGCGCTGCTATGACTCTTCTCACTTTGGCTACTGCTCTCACTCACACGTCTAGAAGTAATGATGGGTGGCTTTGATCGAATCAATGGATCTCTCTTCGCAGGTTCTGCAGTTTTATTCACATAGTTGGTTTCGGTCTTTTCGGTTTGTTCAGCTCCTTGGTACCGCTGGCGTGCTGACTGGCCAAATGCCATGACAATCTCTGCAATATTCATCGCGGCATTACAGGAGGAAGGTTCCTCGGGCGGGTCTTCCATAACCAACGAAGGCTTAATCTCCTCTTTTGGTTCGGTCACAATGATTTCTACATCATCTGATGTGATTGTATGCTTCGAAACATTCTCATTTTCCAACAATTGTGGTTGACTCTCGTCCGATCCAAAGGACGAAGGCGAGGACAAAATAGGTCGAGTTTTGTCCAAAGGAAACTTTGGAGGCGGGGTCATCAAAGGAATGGGTTGCGACAAAATAAAGTTCTCCAATGGTACCTCCACATTCTTTTCACTTGCGTTGCTGAGATTCCACGAGGGGATGGCGGTAGTCTCCGACGAAGTGGTCGAAATACCAGTTTCGCTGCCTCTCGGAGTAGTAACGACAGCTTCACGAATGACCAAACTTGTAGAAGTTGCGACCGGACTATCAATAGTGTCTTTGGGAGGATCTTCAAACAACTTTCGACGGATCGAAGTGTTCAAACCATTCTTGGATTCGTCCTGTGGGGATGCCTCCGGAGAAGAAGTATACGATGTCGCCTCGGTCAGGGCAGGCGAATCAGACTTTTTGCTATATTCCTCTTCGATTGCCATGTTAACATCGGTAATGTTACCACTCATCATTTGACAATCTATCTTTCTTTGTTGCAACGACTAAAAGGGATGATGGTGACAATGACTGGAATTAGTGCGCTTTGAGAGGAACAAATGAACAATTGGATCGCAAAGGAATGATCGAGAAAGGTCGATCTTCCGCACACAACTGCATCATTCTGATTCAAAAGCAACAATGCAATGTTTCCACTTTTCCGACCTTTCCAATTGTCACTCCCACAGGCCAGGTCATTGAGTATGGAGAAACGCACAGAACAAACCAAAGACGAATTTGTCAGTCGACGTCGATTTCAAAATCGATCGGGGAGCGTTCTTCTCTTTTTTGTCTGCGGGAGTGAATATGAAGAAGCGTTGAGATTAAATCAAGATTTTTTCTCAACGAATGAAGTTGGAGTCGCCGATCTTTCCTCTCTCAACCATTGGTATTGCATGTGAATCGCTTTGATAAGACAAACGTTGTGGAGGAGCTTTTTCGGGTTTTCGGTTGTGAACGAGAAAAATGATGGCCCGAAATTTTTCTGCCTCTATTTGAATGGGACTATATTAGTCCACAGATTTTGAAAAATGCTTTCTTCCGAATTTTTGTGATTTTCAAAAAATATTATTTGATCATTGAATTGAATGCTTAGTGCACATGTTATATCCATACCGACAGTTGAAGTAAAGCCTAGGGCAACAAGACATCGCAAAGTTTGAAAGATAATGCTGGCTTAATTGTCGTACAAATCATAATGGCAATTTCCGATTTCTTCTCGCGGAATCGTCGGGAGATGATACCTCGAAGGCGACGAAGGAGGCGACTGAAATCGATCCCTCTTTTGGCACTATTTGGGGCTGCCATCTTGACATTCCGCACCTTGGTAACCTTCCTGACTCTGGAGGTTCCAACAACCCAAGTAGATGTGACGTCCCCCATAGAAATTGTCCAATCGAAACCGGCAAAGGATGATGGTATAAGTTCAACGACCACGTCCACCAAAGCATTTGAGCCCACAATGAACGGCTGGACACGAATGAAGCCCTCGCACGGAGGGACGGTGTACGGAGAAATCGATTCATTCACAACGGGAAAGAGCTGTCGATGGCAACCCACGAGCTTCTACTACCCAAACAAGGTTTTATCATGGATTTTATTTTCTTCCAGGGCCAACTTTTTGGGAACTTGGGTCTGTCGCGATTGTGGAGAAGAAGAAAAGTTTGAGGCATGGGAGAAGTGTCCAAAAATGCAGCCTCGGGGGAAATGTCCATCGTTCGAATATCAGGGCTGGGAAGAACCAAAACCCAGATCGGCAAGCACCTACGATCCATTTTCCAGCAGTCCCCATCCTGTACGATTGATTACTTCCTATGGTGTCGGGAAGGTTCGCAAGGTGGAATACGAACAGCCACAATGCCTTTCACTGAGAAAGCCTTGCTTTGATATGGATCGATGTACAACCAACGGAAAGCTGATAGAGCCCATCCCAGTTTTCGCATACGATGGCCAGGCCCGAAAGGATCTGGAAGTTGCTATGGATGGCACAAGAGCGTTTCGAATTGTGACCGATCCCCAACAGGCCTGTTTGCTAATCACTCACTCGGACGATTTGGATAGGTGCCAAGAAATCTGATTCCTGGAATCTGGGTGTGAACCATTACGTTTACGGCGTGGCGAAACCCATTTCCGAAGGTGTCCATTATGACATGGCTGCCTTGGGGTCTGTTGCCATAACCGAAGCACAACTTCGTCCCGAGTATGATATTCCCATCCCGCTACCAGCTATTTGGAAGCTAGAGAATCTTGAGCTTCATTCTCAGTCTGGAACTCAAAGAGTTGCATCGAAAGCGCAAATATTTGATGACCTTTAAGGGATCCATACAAGACACGTTGCAACCATACTATCAGCATCGGTGGCTCGCAGCCGAATACTTGCACCAAGACAAGGATGTCACATATCGATGTTCAATGCAAACACAAGACACTCTGGGGAGACACGGTGACCTTTGCACCCTACGACAATCCATCCCAAGTACAATTTCAATGATCCTGCATGGTCAATTCCACCTTTGCTTTCTGTCCCGGTGGTTCCCACGTGACCTCCTTTCGGTTGACGGAGGTTTTGTCCGCGGGAGCCATTCCCGTGCTGCCTGCCCGAAATCGTGACGCCTTTTTATCCGGAAGTGGATTGGTCCGATTGCGTGATTCGGGTCAGCCAGGCCCGTATCGTCGATCCTTCCTCGTGTGCTGCGTGCGATTCCATCGGAAGAAATCCGCATAGCCGGACAGCTGCAGTGCCACAAATTGTATCGAACCTTTTTGGAGGCACGCTGATCACGATCAGGATCAGGATTCAACAACAACAACCTTTGGATATCTGGGTGCTTCACTCAAGATATGGCAGCTTCGACTTGGAAAAGCAACACCACGGAAATCAGCTTGATACAAATCTGATCACTTTCCGACTAGACGATATAAATAATATGTTATTTATTGAACAAATATATAATCTATTATAGTATTAGTGTACTGTAGTTATTATTGAATCATATCATCTACCCACTTGATCTCCCATATCCCGAAAGCCCCAAAAGCCCGAGCCCCGTCGTTGCCCTTGACCAACCCACACCACCACCACCAATCTGTGCTCGCGACGTCGCCCGTTTGATTTGGCGGGCATTGCCCGCGGTGCCCCGGTTGGCCACCGCCTGTGCCATTTCCTTGGCCCGCCGGACGTCTTCGTCGTCGTCGTCATTGATTTCGAGGGTGACCTTTTCCAGCTCCTTTTTCAGTGCAGCATTCGAGGCTTCGAGGGAATCGACGGTTTCCTGCATGGAATCGATGCGAATGGTCGACTTTTCTCGTTCTTGGTTGAGTTTTTCTTCAATGTCTTTCTTTTGTTTGAACAAGCGTGCCATTAATGGATCCTTTTCGGCCTCTCCTCGAAACAGCATATCGTTTTCTTCTCGTAGTTTCATGAGCTCTTGGTTGAGGAATAAAATTTGTTCTTCCTTTTTCTTGACGTCGTGTCCCGACGATGCCTTGGCCAAATCGAGTTTCGTCAACAGAGCATCATTCTCGGCCATGAGATCGTTGATTTGTGTGACCAAGTGATCGCTCTTTCCAGACGAGGCGGCAGGCATGGATATTCGTCGATTGGCGGGCGTGCTTTCGAGTTTTTCCAATTCTTCCTCCTTTTCTCGATACCTCGCTTCCAGGTTTTTGATTTGCAATTCCAGGTTTCGTTTTTCGTCGCTGGCTTGCTGATAATCGGCCTTGAGCTGGAGCATTTCCGTCGTGGCCTTGACGTTTTTGGATTTTTCTTTTTGGTTTTGTTGCGTGAGTGTTCGGACCTTGTCTTCGAGTGCCATGAGCTGTGTTTTCAGTGACCTGTTTTCGTGGCCGTAATCGGTGACCTGTTGGCTGAGTTCGGCTATTTGCGAGCTCGATGCCCCATTCAAATTCGAAATACTGCCCCCATTTATCATTAAGTCTTTGGTAGAATCCTTGAGATCATTGTGATTAAACGATCGTTGGGAATCTTCTTGAAGAGCTCCCAGTGTTCCTTTGAATGATTTTTTCGGTGAATCGCTCCACAGCGCATCGAATCGTCCCGATTCGTAAATGGACGATTTCAACAAATCCTGTCTTCGATCGTAGGTTTCCGGCTTACCACCGCCGTTGCTGCTGCTGCTATTGTGGAGGGACAGTTTGGCGGGCATGCTCCCGTGCATCGATTCCAGCATGCCCTGGGGTTTTCGTTTCGGTCGCAATTTTCGGCCCTTTTTGTCGTACACCGTCTTGTTTCCTTCGTCGTCAATGACGACCCTTCGTCCCTTGGCATCAATGTATTCTCCCGGCTTGTGCCTTGTTCTCCCGAGCGAACTCGATCGCAATCGTTGGCTTCCGGGTTCGATTTGTTCGCGGGGTCGTCTCCGGCCCGGAACGGGACCCGTCGACGAGGCTCTTCGTCGTTTGTCGTTCATGGCGTTTGCATTTGAATTTGCATTTTCGCGGGGAGAGCCCTTGCGCCGGACTTTTTTGATGGGTGTCCCGTCTTCGTCGACCTGGTACAGACAGCCATCGATTTCTTTAATGGTCGGTCGTTTCTTTTTTCCGTCGTTGGACCCGCTGTGGTTGGACGGATTCCGGCTCAGGTCGTTTTCGCTCCCGGGTTTGGCCTTTTTCTTGACCTTTTTGATGCGATTTCCATTGTCGTCCAGCAACCACAAGACGCCATCGATTTCCTTGACGTTTTTCTTCTTTTTGTTTCCGTTGGACTTGGGCATTTTTGCGTATAATGGGTGAGTCTGTTGAAAATTCTCAACAGGAGGAGTGAATATCAAATACAATAGTATTGTAGTATTGATTTCTGATGGATGCCCGAGGCGCAATTGTCGTTTCCTTCTATGCTTCAATGCAGGTAGTTCAACAACTTTTTCAGTTGGCAATAGCTCTGTTGTTGTTGGCCTTCTATTTTCCACTGCTCTTCTTCTCTCGTTGCTCTATCGTTATCGTTGGTAATGGGAAGCAACGTTGTGGTGGTTATATATTTGTTATATTTGTCTTCTTTCGTTTCAGGAAACCGATTTTCGATCGCGGGTCTTGGTCTTGTCACGTAGGAACTCGTACTAACGAATATGGAATAAATCGAGTTTGTGAGTCGTTTTCCCAAATGCGAGACGGAAGAAGTCAGTCAAGTATTGTAGTGAGTACAGTAGTTCAGTGTAACCGTTGTGTAACGTTGAAATATCGGTTCGACAAAATAGGCCCAAAAAACGTGTGATGGATGACCTTCCACCCCATATATTTTCAGCGGATTTGGAAGACATTTGTATGTTACAGTGGGATCCAGAAAACGCATTATGGATCCAATGATGTTAGGTCCTATTGAATTCGCAATATTCAAATAAGCTCATTGGAGTCATTTTCGTCGAATTCGCTTCAAAATAAATTATCTCGATTTTTCTCTTCGATCGATTCACCCGATTCAGTCGAGTCACGAATTGAATTGAAAACAAGGATTGATGAAGAATTTTGATCTCATGAATTCAGGAAGAAATTCATCGAAAAGCCTATCTCTGTGTCACACATGATTTTGAGAAGCATCATCATCTCATAAACTTGGTGTCATCCCACCGGCTTGAATGGGTTGCTTCACACTTTCACAAGAAGGAAAAAAGAGGACACAATTTGTTGTTCCTCTCTACTATATCCCATACTATTAGAGAGGACAATCCTGCCAGTTTTAAACACCAGGGTTTCTGATATTACCTTCAAACTTGCGCGCGTCATTGCTGACTCCCCTGTCGCAGCAGAAGCGACCAAGACTTTCATGGGGTGCTCTCGAGAGATAAACCACGTGAAGAAAATCATCACTTGACCAAACGAGATATAATCAAGTTGGAGCGTTTGATCAAGACTGATTTGAGAATGATATCCCTTTTATGCAACCGCTGGAATTCCTTCTTTCATTGCAGAACCGGTATGGAGGGATGCAGGGTTGCCGGGTACATGCGCATTGGATTTTCCCTCTGCTTTCTGATGGATCGGATATTGATGCTCTTTTTTTTGGATTTTTACTTTTCACCCACACGAGGTGTCATGCCCTATCAAGTGACCCGGCACAACTGGGAGCTCGTCGGTTGGCATCAGTACAGTCTTTTTATGTTGTTTCCCGAAAGCGAGGCCTTTTTGTGGATGTTTGCTGGAATTGGAATTCTTCATGGCTTTATAGTATTGCTGGGGGCCTCGAATCATTTGCGATGGCACATGGTTGGGATTTACCTCAACATCATGTCGTTTCGGAACCACAACGTCATGTATTGGGACGGAGAAGACGACATGTTTCGCATCTGGGCTTTTTTGTTGTTGTTTTTTCCACTCGACCACTGCACCATCTACGATGGATTTGGATTTCAAACGTCAAAGCAGCCAACCTCCCAATCATCATGGCCCATGTGGGTGTTTCGCCTCTTTCAGATCGAAATCATGGTCATTTACATGGGGGCTTCGTTGGCCAAAGCTGTCGTTCCAGACTGGCAGAATGGATCGGCAATTTTTTCCATCTCGTATGGGATTCAAGATTTTCCGGGAATTTTCAACCCTCATTGTTTGTTTGGGCGTTATGGACCGCTGAAGCTCTTGACCTGGAGTTCCTTGTTGGTAGAAGGAACCTGCTACTTGACGGTGTGGGTTCCTTGGCTTCGAAAGTTGTCGATTGGGCTCATGATACTATTTCACGTGGGGATTGATCTGTCCATGAACATGCACATGTTTGAATGGCTCAGTTGCGTTGGATGGCTTGTCTTTTTGATCCAACCCGAAACAACTGAAGATGGAGAAAAAGTGGAAACAAAGAATTCGACCAAAAAGAAAAACAAGAAAGCGCATTCTGGGTCATTTCTCAAAAAGGCTGTGATCAATATTTTTGTCACCAGCTTCATCGTTTCGATATCCATGGATTGCATACCATTTGATGCGATTGGGATTCTAGTCCCCGGAATCGATGACACAAACATGGGGGAAAGTTCATTTTGCAAGGAATCGCATTTTCCGAGAGTACATCGATCCCATACTGACGCCGATTGGGTTGGCGCAGGGGGGAGATTGGGGGATGTATACGGATGTGGAACAGGTAGTAGTCAACCTTCGGTTGGACGCCCAGCTCAAAAATGGCACTGTAGTGAAAAATATATGGCGATCACCCAATTGGTTTGCAAATGACGAATTGGGAACGAAAGTTTCGTTGTCGAGATGCAAACTTTTATGATGCTCTTCCCGATAACAAAAACGAACTTTTGTATTTCGTGGAAGTCATGAGCAAATCCGTTTGTCGAAGAAAATGACGTAAAGGCCCTGAAAGTTACGAAGGAAAACCGAGCCCACTACAAGCTCAAGATGAAATCTTCTGGAGGTTTCTGGAGCCCTGTTATCAAGCCCCCGATGAATGCGTATTTTGAAGAAACCGCTCTAAAGCTTAGCGTCGGAGATTGTGTCAACAAACTACCAGAGTGCGCAAAATTGATCAAGGAAAGAGGCTGCAGATCTGTTGCGGAACAATGCAAAAAGAGCTGCTCGAAACAATGCAGTGACTTTAGTAGTTTTGTTGTTGATTTCTGGCTAGATCCAAATAGCTTTCATTTGGATGATGACTATGGCCAAGGCTACGATGAAGATGACGATGACGATGACGATGACACATATTCATCTGGTGAACTATGATTCAAAATATCTATATTTTAAATCCCTTGTCGAAATATCTCGACTCCCATACCACATACTGCAACCAAGCAATCAGACTCATCTTTAGTCTGGTATGCTGCTAAGCAATTTACGTCTCCAAGGTCTACAGGCAATCTTGACCTGCATTCGAGCAACGTATCGTCTTGGGCGTGAAACTTCCAAATGGAAAGCTGCTGGCTATATCCTACCGAGAGAAGATATCTCTTCCCACGAAAGCGTATGCAAGAGACACCTTTAATCGCAGAAAAACTCGCTTCCGGTACAACCTTGAGGTGCGGCTCCGATTTCAGCAAAAGGCGAGAATCAGAATTATCGATCTGTTCCAAGCTTACTCGGCATACACACAATGCTTGGTCGTCGCCACCGGATACAATCGACACAGTGGCACTTGTCTTGCCATTGACTTTCTCCACAGAAAGTATCTCTGCAGCCATCGCATTTGCGCCCATCTGGTGACCACGGTATCTTCCAAGTGGATTCCATAGACCAGAAAAGTCATCCCAACATTCTTGAAGCCGAGAACGAGAGGATGGTAGATCAAACATATCGATTTCACCTCCGGTAGTTCCCATCAGAACCAAAGTTCTATCACCGATGACAAGAGCCTTTATGCATAAAATTGGTCTTTCAATAGTTGTTGGAACAACAAGTCCATGGTGGTTTCTATAGTCTTGGTCGTTGTCCTCTGATATTATAAACGCGTGTGCGTGACCTTCCGAGTCACCAGCGATGACAAAGTGGGAGCGAGATTCACTTTCAAAAAACGGAACAGCGTTGATGGAATTGATGCGATGGTCGATCGTAGCTCCTTTCCTGGATGTCAAACCATTTCCAATAAAGGTGATTTGTAAATCCTTGGTGGAATTTATCTTCGTGCAATCGCTGCGTTCTTTGATGACAAAGAACTGTAATGCGAGTTTCCCTCCGCCCACCACCAATAGTGCTGATTTATCATCGATTTGGCTTACAGTCACACATCGAACACAACTTTCTTGTGGAGTCAGGGAAATCGAATCGATAACACGTCCATCCTTCCATGCCGATAATCGAGAACTGCAATCTTCGCTAGCTGTAACGAGAAAGATAACGTCTTGGCTTTTTAGTGCGAAAAATGTTGAATCAAAAATAGTTTCGCCATGCAGTTTTGCGCCTTTCGCAACATTGCTATGATCGTTCAATACCTTAGGTATAGAGTGTTGTATCGAAGACTGAATAGAGAGATTGTTTGTACCGTCCTTCTGAGCCTTGCACACCACCAATTGGTAATTATTTGGTGTCACTTCACTATCGCATCCCGTAGAATCGAAGCTGCAGTCAAGTATCCGTTGCCTGCCACCAGTATCAGACCGAATGTATTCATATCCCGAATCGATATCTAGCACTCGGTATGTATTTCCGTGGTAACCCGCCACAGTTGTTGTTGATGAACTCCTGAGTATTTTGGTTACCCCAGACAGAGAATGAGCAGGATAACTCCATCCTTTTTGCAAAGAGTCTCCGTGTAGGTAAGAAACGTGCAAACAGCCATCGTTTCCCCCCGATAAAATAGTGCTGGGAGTTAGCCATTTCACGGATGTAATATGCTGCTTTTGGTGTACTCTAGGAAGCACCGAACAGTGCATAACTTCGGAATTCGTCATTTGAAAATATGCGAGATTGCCTCTACTATCTCCTACAACCACGCGTTGGTTGACTTGATCGTAGGCGCAACTCTGGGGGATTCCTTTTGTTTCTACCTCGAGGAATACAATAAGGTTCTAGTACAGATTCGGTAGGAAAAGTGTCGAATTCCATTTTCCACAATGCAACCGAATGTACGTGAAAGGATACAAGACAAGAAGATTCCAAAAATGCCAAACCTTGCACCGCTCTCAGTTTACGTCGCGTTCAAAATTGCCATATCGTTCTCTCGCCCTTGTTTGAGTGAAGCGAGTAATTATATCTCCACGAGAAGTGCCAATGGCTACTGTGGATATTCCATCGTGAACTGCCATGCTGTTTCCATCATTTGCCTTAATTCCGTATTTTTCTTCCAAAGATGAATTCCACCATGGATCACCCATATTCCATTTCTTCTCTTTAATATCATAAGTCATTAATGATCCCTGTCGAGTTGTAACGATGACCCTGTGAGAATTGCTCAGTCGATGCGTCTCGCCAGCATTTAACTCCGACAAGGACCTGCGATTGAATCTTCTTCTTCTTGGTCTTTTTCTTCTTTTTTGGAGGTGAGGTGTCAGAGTCTTTATCATCCCCAGTATCCTGCGATGTTGATTTGTCAACTGTAGCAGGTGGTCGGTCGTCCGGAATGGGAACATCATCCATCGTAAGCATGTTTGTGCCCGAAACGTAATTACATACATTGTAAATCGCCGAAACACCATCCGTTCCACCAATGATAAACTTTCCACCATAAGTGGTATTCCTTGTATCGACTGTCCAAAGCGTAGTTGAATGGTGAATACAGGCCAATGCTTCTCCCGATTCCGAGGACCATACCCTTGCCGTTCCATCTTCTGCCACAGATATCAATCTAGGCGATAATGATTCCGACAAATAGACCGCCGAAACACTCCAAACCCGAGCCGAATGACCCCAACCTACCCACCTTTCCATCCATTCTTCTCGAGTTTCATCCCATTCCCATTTTCTTACACTTCGATCATCGGAGGTGGATGCCAAGGAAACTTTGTCACCATCTTGAAACCACCTGACGCTATGTACAACCCCTGAGTGTCCTTGGAGCAAATGGTGTTTTAGAATTTGGGATTCTGAATTGAATGTAGTGAGCTGATCTTCTCCATCTTTCGTTTTTGGCTTCAAAATTTCCTTCATTGACACATGCGATATCCATATTTTGTGAAATGAAGTGCCCGCAGCAATCCAAAGAGTTTCTTCTCGAAAAGTAAAATCCATCGATGTCACAACCGTGGGTGGATCCAGAAACAAACGACGCAAACGAGTTGGGCGTATAGCTTTTTCGCTGTTTTCCTGCACTGTCCACACTTCAATCATATGTCGAGCAAAGCCTACCACCATGGTCTTTTCTCCTTTGTTCTCACTGTCGCATATATTCCTGTTGAAAGTCTTCACATTCCATATCCAATCGTCCAATTCCAAAAAGGGTGATGTCGATACCATTGAATCTTCTTTTTCGAGCAATGGACTCACATCTCGCCGCGCTATCGTACTTTTCAGCAGACTGCAAAAGGCCAATCTCTTTGCCCCGTACACAACGGCATCCCAAGATGAATTTCCATCACATTCCGGGAAATGGATCCCGTGAATGGTTCCGCCTCCTCGTGGCCGCCTCTTGTCGTCTGGAAACACAAGCAACTGTTGTTCACTGCTGGTATCACTGTTGTAGCGCACCAGATAGGGTCCCTGCGCCACATAGAAAAACGAGGAATCGCTTGGGGGAGAAAATACAGTGCACGTCACCGGTCCTCCAACACGAGAAGCTTTCGTCAGGGAAAAACCATCATTCGCAATCGCGGATTCATCGATTGCCTCTTCCATTGTTTCGAATTGACTCTTTCTGGATCAAACGTCAACTCCAGAGGTATTCCATTCTCTCATCAAAGTCGAAACGAGATTGATGATCAATCATCAAATTTGATTTTTTTCACCTCAATCAATCGTTGGGATTTTTGGGTTCCGCGCAAAAAAATTGGATGGTGTGGAGAATTGCGCGTTGTAACGCGCCTGAATGACTAATACGACTAAAGAAGTTCGAGATCTGGTCTGCCACATTTTTGAAATGGCCAGACAGCTCCGCATTGAGCATTGGAATCATAACATAATTAGCATAGTTATGTTGTTATTCTTTCTATCTCTACTCATTTTCTAGATGAAGTGAAATTACTCTTTCTTTGTTGTCGGACTGAACCAATGAACGTAACCAACCCTCGTTGAGTTGAGAAGATTTCTCCAATTTTCCTCGTCGGTATCGGTCCAAATAATACTCGATCTAGGATCGCGACACGCTCCTCTCCTTTTGAACGTATTTCTGGCTGTCTGCGATTCTCCCTGGAGGGCAACCATGAGTATGCAATGGGGAAGTAGCTTTTCCACAATCTCCGTCACAAGCGATCGAACGATTTCCAGAGAATTCGTTTCCTTTTCGAGCTCGATTCTTGACCACACCAGGTGTGCCTTGCGTTTATTCGTCATCCACGCAAGCATGGCCTTTTTGCAATCGCTAGGATTGTCATAATTCAGGGCATGCGAACTGGTCGGATGTTTGGTAATGTGCTTTTCGAGCCAATGATTTGGGCCGATAAAGGCGGCAACGCTGTCTTTTACAAATGACTGTCGCACTAAAGATTGCTTTTGGTTGTCTCCAAACCCGGGAACATGCATTTCTCCTCGCAGGGCTTTCAACAAGGCCAGATCCAGAGCCGTCTGGGCGTCCTCCTCGCTGCAGTGGGATCCGGCTTGAATCGGTTTCTTCAAGAGTGTTCCCGACAAATGCCTCAGAGAAAACTTGAATCGTTTGTTTTGGTCTTTCGGGCGAAATACCATGCTGGTATCGACGATGCGAGGGTGGATATAATGCAATGCTCTCAAATCATTCTCCAAGGAATGGCCAATCAAAATGTCGTTGGGTGTCAAATAACTGGCGAGCGCATACTGAACCTGTTGCAATTGTGTCGAAACGGGTTCCAGCAGAGCTTGTGTGATTCCGGAATGTTTTGTCACGTAATCGACAATCTTGTTTTCGGGGCTGCACCAGACAGTCCAGCAAAACGGTTGTTTTCGAACTGGTCTTGGGGTCAACGAATTCATTAAATTCAATAATGGTGACCCGAGCGAGTTCCGATCCAACCGTGGTCAGAACCATTTCACAATCCAATGCAAGGACACGAGCCGGACTATCTTCCTTGCCGGTAGAAAATGTACTTATAAATGGGGTCCTTGTCCTCTTCATTTTGTTCTTCAATTCGCACTCCAAACTGAAGAGACGTATTCTTTTGCCGTTTCCAAAGAGATGCTATCGGGTGATTGAAGTTTTTCATGTTCTCGATAAAATATTGCTTTGTTTCAGTGTTGTCTGCTCCTCCCGATGGTGCTAACCCGATTGGATATCCTTGCTCGTTCATCTCCTCTTCTGAAAGCAACATATTTTCCAAAGCGTTTTCAGAAATTCAATCCTCGACGGAAAGTTTGCATCTTCCTCTTCTTTTTTCTTCTTGTGCTCCTTTTTGGCATTGGAAAAATACAGCAACGTTTCCGACATGGATTTTGGCATGTGGCCCTGAAACCACTTTGTGGCAGCACCGACTTGGCAGTTGGGAAGCGCATTATCGTTGCTCTTGTCTTGACAGGACTCCAGAAATTGGCGACATGCATCTAGCTTTTCCTCCAGCAGATGAATTTCCAAGACGGCCACTTGCTCGCAGGTACCGGGATTGTGGATGGATGCCCAGTGGGGAATGGCCACGACCTCGGGTTTGTTTTCGTCTCGGCTTCGTTTCTTACCAGATTGTTGTTGCTTTTGTTGTTGTGCACTGTTGTCGAATTTTTGCTGGAGAAGCCAAGACAGCAAATCCCGATGGGTGGCACCCTCCACCTTTTCAATGCCGGAACATTTCGTTCGCAAATTAATCAATGGATGGGCCGGTGGAATAGCAGATTCGGCAGATGTCGATTTGGTTTCATTGTTCTGGTTGTTGTTTTCGTTCTTTTCCAACTGGAACAGATGTTGGTATTCCTCATACTCGGAAGGTGTTAGCAGCCCGGATCGTTCGCTGTCGACCAGCACGTTAGTAGCCCGCTTTCTCAGTTTCTTGAGTTTTTTTCGATTCGTTTTCGAAAAGCTCGGCGCAGTTTCTTCCGCGGTTTCCAAAGATAACGCCTCGAAATAGTTGGAGGATTTTCCAGGAACAGCCTCGCTCGGAGTGCTTGAAAGTTCGGTCATGGCTCAATGCAGATGAAATCAGACATAAATGGAAAGATCGTTGCTGTGTTATTCTTCCTTGGAAACTGCAATTGGCAATTTCTGTTTTTGATTTCTGAACCGAATTGAGAATCAAATCTCAGATTGGGTGGTGGATGATTTTTTTGAAACCCCGAAATCGGTATTCGTGACTGAATTAACGGGAATCAATTAAATCTTGCCAACACGTGGAAAGAAGAATCACACTTCAATGAGAACAAGGCGAGAATGTTGTAAAAGACGCCTGACTAACAAATCCATCCCGTTTTTCAATCATGATGTGGTTGGGATGATGGTGCAAATCGGAGGATGGGTGAATTTTGATATTATTGATCAAGTCTGTCTACCCCCTCTTTGTGATCTTTGGCAAACGACGACATCATTATCGAAAACAACTTTCGGACCTGTATTCGATAACACTACAAACCTCGAATAGACTATTGAAATCCTTGCAAAAATGACAAAATTCAGCCTGCTATTCCTTTCATTGTTGGTGACCCTGTCGTCGGTCGACGCCTTTGTTCCCAAGGCACATTCCCTATCCAAGGTCTCGTCTTTGAGGGCCGAAGTCGGTGACATGCCCGCCGCTGAAATACCCGCCGAACCTGTTACGCCCGCCTTTGTTCCGGAAACTGCAACCTCGACGGATACCGGAGCTCAACTCATTCTTCCCAACGAATTCGCACCACCCAAGGTCACCACACTCATCGATCCCGATGGCCCCCAGCCTCCCCCCATGCCCCCGGTCAATGATCTTGGACACGATAGCTCTGGTTGCCGGCCAGGAAAATTATGGATTCGCCATTGTCTTGCTGGGTGAGGCCATTTGGTCCTTCAGCAAGTCTCCCAGTGTCGACCACGGAGTCAAGACGCTCCTTCCGGCGATTGTGGCCGCCGGCATTTTGGGAGTCGTTTCGGGTCCCTATGGTAACCAGTGGGGATGCCGCCAGCGTGAGCACGGGGCTCTTTGTCGCCACCGGTGTTAGTGTTGCCATGGGTCTGTGCTATGCATGCCCGCCTTTCGGCTCCGTATTCTCCATCCCCCAAGGAAATTCCCGCTCTGGGATTGTTGGTGGCCCTGGCCGGATTTTTCAGTTTCTCTCAGAACCTGGTGTACGACGGATTTGTCAAGCTTCCACAATTGCCCTCGATTCCGCTCCCAACGCTTCCCTCGATTCCGCTTCCCTTTCTAAATGAATTGCTAAGGGAATTGGAATGCTGTGAGTAGGATTGAGATGAACACAAGTGCTACAGTATATATTCTACACTACATGACAATCAATTAATATATAAAGATACACAAATTTGGATTATAATTAAAACATTCGGCTTTTGCATCATCAAAATTATAGTTAAAGAACTTTGCATTGAAACAGATTCTAGTGTACGATACCAGCGACAATTACTAGTATTATATTGCTCACAGATCGATTGGCTTGCCCGTCTTGAGCCAGGTGTCAAACTGGCTAGAAAATTTAAGCCGGGGAATCGCTTCCTTTTTGAAGCTCGTGAACGACTCTGGAGCGAAATCCATGGCTTCGCAAAAAGGCTTCGTCGCTCGCCATTACCAATAAATGCAGAGGTGGGGTTTCGGGTGGAGGCTTGTCGACCAGCTCCGAGATGGCTTGCGTGGCCTCGTCAAAGACGGCATTCCTTGACAAACAAAAGTGCCACCGCGGCAACAATCTGTTGTAAAGAGAAGCCGCAATGTATCTTCCGCGAATCCGGCTCGGGGCAATCAGCTTGCCGCTAATTGCAGGAGCTTCCATCAGTTCCCAGTTTTCGTTCAAGAGCGTGTATCCCGTCTTGTTGAAAAACATCATGGTCGGTTGGAGGTTGGATTCTACGGACAGCGTGATGAATGTTTGGATATTCGTGCAGCATGGACACAAAGTCCTCGTTGCTCTTTCGTTCCTTTGTTGCTGGCGAATCAATGTCCACTCCCCATACCCGGGCCAGGAAATCGATCGTTGGTATAATGTTTTGTTCGAGATTTAGCGAATAAATGGCGGGGCATTTTGATGCCACCCGCACGGCCAGCGAGGATCCGATCGAATCAAAGTATGCAACCTTGGATTGGAGATTCGCCAGACTCAGCCCCAAGAGCTGTGGATGCGTGAGGATACACTTTTTCAGCAACGAGGGCTCCTGAAACAATTCCTTTAACAAAAACTCCATGGTGGGTTTCAGGTTTTGTTCGACCGACAGACTCAGGACGGAACCCGTGGAAGTTTGTACCACCTTGGCGACTTGTGAGTGGTCCAGGTCACAGCTTTCGGCCAGAAATTGCAGGCGGGGTTTAAGATTCGATTCGACGGACAAGTTCAATAAATAGGGATGCCCCAGAATCACCTTGCCCAGAATCTTTTTTCGTTTCAATAGCTCTTCTGCGGTTTCGGGAGTGTCGTTGTCTTCTTGTTGTTGTTGCTTCAAAATGCTTCCCAAAAAGTCCAAAACAGAGTGCACCTTGGAGGCTTCCAATCCAAACACAAAAGGCGACGATCCTTTGATGCGCTGGATCGCTGTCGACGAGAGGCCAGTGTACTCCGCAATGATTTCTTCCACGCTTTGGTTATGGATGCTGGGTTCCATGGCTGTTCCGTTGACAAATGTCGTGGAATTCGTGGCACTCCGGCTCTTTCGATTTTTCGTGTACCCCACACCACTCGATAGCAACAAAGCCGGATTTCGCTCGACGGCTTGGACAAAGAGTTCTGGTCCCCACAATTGCAACAAAAAGTCTGCCGTCGGAATCAAAAAGCTGTCGACTGGCTTGCGAAGAATCCTGGGCGACTCTTGTAGAATCCGCTTGGCAACCTCCTTTGGCAATTTCAAATGGATATCCAAAAAATCCAATACCGCAACCACTTGGTGTTCAAAGGTATCGTCGTCGTCGTCGTCGCTGCTTCGGATGGCATTGTACAAGTAGTTGCGTGTCTTTTTCCACTCTTTTGTTTTTGCTTTTGGATCGTCGTCGGGCAAATCGTATCGTTCTTCCAAAATCGACATGATGGTTCGAACCTGGGGATTCCCGCGTTTCGTAATAGTAGTAGTAGCAGCCTTTTCGGTACTATTGGTGCTGGTGGCGATGGTTTTGGCTTCATACAGTTGCACCAAACTCCGGTGTTTCAATGGCAAAACAAAATTTGTTCGTTCGCCATTCTTAGCGATCGACTGTTGTCGGGTTGATATGATATTCGATTGTGTGAATGCATGCGTTTTCGGAATGGCGTCGCCATTGGAATACCAGTGGCCCAGTACAATTTGGAAAAAGACAAACCCGGCCACGAATATCCGAAGAAGAAAGGGACTTGCGGAGATTCGGCCTTTTTGTTCGCCCGCGTTGCTTCTCATTTTGACCGGTTGAACCAACAAGGAGGCAATCACCTCTATCTCAGTGTAACAGCGGTTGGAGTTTAGTAAAAATTGATTAGAAACCGAATTGTTGAATCCTTAAAATCATCATTACGAGATCAACTTGACCACGGAAACTTGTGTTGTAATTCGAATACTAGTAATGGCAATATGGATAATTTTTTGAGCTGCAACAAAAGTTGGCGTTGCTTTTAGAAGAACGCTCCAGATGGATGCTGGAAATCCAAAATTCGTTCCGATGAAAATTCCAACTCCTCAACCAAATTTCGACCCGTTCGACTAAAGTGGCCCAAAAGCGCGAAGTTGGGCGAGTGAATCGATTTCAATCACACATTGAATTGACTCCACAACGTCACATTCCTACAACGAGAGCCATAGATCTACCGGCAGTTTCGAATTTTCGGTGAGACGTGGCTTGCACGTAAAGTGTGGTACACATTTCAACGGTTCGGCAGAAGCGAATATTGAACACTACTTTGTTCCCGCCGCCCCCCGTGGGTGGTTCAAAAATTAGGATTCTTTCGTCTACTCCACATGATTTACATCATCCGACACTATCACTACAGCAGCCTTCGAATCTAGTTGACACCAAACCAGAAAGCATCTCCATTATTTGATATATACCCACAGACAACAACCATAATCCACAATGAACTCTCTCTATTCGACAAAAAAGAACGGCTTCCCCAACTACCTGGCGACGTCTCCGGAAAAGGCCTTGGCCAAGCCCGTCGTCTTTGCGACTGCCGGCATTGGGGGCTGCATGGGATGGGCGGTCGTCCACCCCTTCAACACGGCCGCCGTTCGATCCAACCTGGCGTCTGCGAGTGGTGTCGAATTCAGCATTGGAAAAATGCTCAAAAAGGACGGATTCATGAGCTTGTATGATGGTCTCTCGGCGGGTGTGGCCCGACAGGTCTTTTACGCGACGTCTCGATTCGGTCTCTTTGAAACCTTTCGGGATATGTTGCACGAGTACCGTGGAAAGACGGATTTCGCATCTCGGTGAGTAGTGTGGAAACGAAATCAAATGAAATATAAGCGAAATGTTGGAGTTGGCAACGGTGATTTTTTACCTTCATTCGTCTCATTCTCTAATTTTGTTTTGTGTTGTTCTCAGTGTCGGAGTGGGTGCCATTACCGGTGGAATTGCGGCCTACATATCGTGTCCGATGGAAGTTTGTGTGATCCGAATGTCCAACGACTTCGAGTTTGCCCGAGGCCGAACGCCGAAATTACAAATCCTTGCCCGACACGTTTACTCGAATTTTGAAGGAGGAGGGAGTTGCTGCCTTTTGGAGAGGATCCCAACCCTTTGTCACCCGTGCCATGATGGTGGGTGTCTTCCAGGTTGCCACACTCGATCCAGTTCAAGGACTTTTACGCCGCGCAATTCAACCAAAAACGAAATTCCATCTCGAACTGTCTTTTGCTCCGCCATGACGAGTGGATTTATTTACTCGGTGATTACCATGCCCCTGGAGGCCGCCAAGAACCGCATGGCGAACCAAAAGGTGGACCCCAAAACCGGAAAGCTTCCCTACACGGGTACCATTCAAACCGTGACCAAGGTTGCCGCCGATAACGGATTCTTGGCCCTGTACAACGGATTTGCTCCCTACTACCTGAGATGTGGTGGACACACAGGTAACCATGTTCATCTTTGTTCAGATCATGAGGGATTTCTACAGAGAAAAATGCATGTAAACATTTTGGATAGTGTTCGTTAACGGAATCATGGCCGCCATTGTGGTGTGGCCAGTGCCATATTGCTTCCAACGCACGGAATTTTCATCAAGAAGATGGTTTTTTGAAGTGAAAAGTGCTCAAATCAGATCGAAGGAAACCTCGAAGATAGCATTGACGGATAAAATGACTTGGCTACAAACGATGGAATCTTTTTTGAAAATTTTGTATGAACCTTGTTCATCCTTCTACTACTTTATTTTGAGGTTTCAGTAAAATGAACTCAACAAAGTGTGATGCATTCAGAAATCTTATAGAGCAATAACGTTATTATATCACTTCTCTACGATTTTTAGTTTCCTGTGATAGGGATTGGGCATTCCATCTTCGAAATTGTGGTTTGCAACTACCGACTCAAGCATGTCTCTGCTGCGTATTTTCGCACCTAGTTTGATGCAAAGCATGTAGGCACCCGCAAGCTTTGCGATGCAAGGTGTAAACTTCTTCGGGTGGAGGCGTCAATCGATGCCGCAAAAAGACCGAGGTATGCTCGCCCATGCGTGTCGAAATGTGTGACCCCTGAAAGTCAAAGGGTTCGTCGTTCCAAAAGGGCTCTCCTACCGTAAATCCACTGAGCTTTGTGCGCATTGAGCATCATCTCATTCTCTTCTCCCGTCAAAAATCCCATTTTCCGCGATTGCCGCATGAGGGTTTCCTCGTCGCGGATTGGCGGACGCCCACACAATTCGCAAGTAACCAGTCCACAAAGTCTTTTGGGAACTCCCGCGTGGCCCCAAAATCGATCAATGTTAGTAGTTCCCGTCCCGGCATCGTACAAAAAGTTTCCCCAGTTGGGATCGGTTTGCATGAAGCCTCCACTCAAACAGCTCCTGCATTGTCAGATACAATATAGTGCGTCCAATGCGGTTGCGCTCCTCCTGATCCAAATGAGAAACCTTGTCGATGGTTCCACCGGGTGCATAGCTGGTAGTTAGAATCAGTTCGGTCGTGAGATCCTCAAAGACGTCTGGCACCACGAATTTGTTGGCCTTCAAGCACAGGGTCTGAATGTACCAGCGATTGAAAGGTTTCTTGGTTTGCCATTTCAGTTCAAATAGTTGCATTCCACTTTCAACTCGTCCTGGCCAACGCGCATCACAGTTTTCAATGAACAAACCCTTGGGAGCCAGGCCCGTCATGCGGACAAGCATGGCCAGATTGCCCAAATCGGATTCGATCGACTGTGCTACTCCCGGATATTGGACCTTGACCACCACCGGGCTTACTATTTTCACCGTCTCGAATGGTGGCATGATGGAACCTGTCCAATCGAAGGCAGCCGCAAAAGGTCGTTCGTCAAAGGAATCGAAATTTATCCTGCCAGCTATCGCCAAGCTCCGATCGCAATTGTTCCATGAGCTGGTAGCTTGGCATGGCGTCCGCTCCCTGCCGGACCTGTTTCAGGGCACGCGTCAGCGCCGGAGGCAAGAGCGACTTCGTCCTGGATGCTCAGCATTTGTCCCATTTTGAGGGCGGCTCCCCGCATCCGACACAAGGGTAGCCGCCAGCCGATCCGCAGTTGGCAGTCGTTTGTCAAGACGTTACCGCTGCCCCCGCCTCCCACCAACCGCGAGGAGACCTCGCCAATGGCTCCCCAGGCCAAACCGGCTCCGAGGCCGGCAAAGCCCACCGCCCGGCCCACTCGCGTGGAGGGGACGGCCTGGCCTTCTTTCAATCGGGTGGTGGGCACCGACAAAGCGTCCGAGGCGGAGGTTTCGATGGGGGTGTCTGTGAAATCATTGGTAGCATGTTGTTGTTCTTGTGGATTGTTGGTAAGAATATCTCCTTCTGTTGTTTCAAGTTCTGTTGCGTTTGTAGACGGGGTCTGTGTTACCGCTGCTGGTTGGTGGAAGAGATACGGATTGGATTCCTCCCGGCTCGCATCGGACACATTGTCCATGGTCGACATTGCCAATTTTTGGTCTCGCTGTCGTTTCTTTCGAAGCTGGGATTCATAGGGCGCCGTCCCACTCTTGACCGTAATGATTGGTTCCTCTGGACTGTGTGCAGCATCGGGAATTGCGTTTCTCAGTATCGAAAAGACCACCTCTTGCGATGGCATGTTGCTGCTGGCGGTTTTCTGGGCCTTTTGAGAGAGGTCGGCCCCGTGACGAAAGATGCGTTGTGCGGCCACGCCTCCCTCTTCCGCGGATTGCTTGAGGACTGCGGATGCGACCAGCCTCGCTCCGGAGGCCACCTTCATCCAGCTGCTCCCACTCGACGCCATGCTTGTATATATGGTATGCTTTTCTGTCAACAGTATTGTATTATAGACTTGTCGAGTCGACTTCAACGCTTTCGAAACCCATGTTTTTTCTTCTGAAGGATGGGAAAAATTCCGCATTTTCGTTTGTCGTTTTTGAGCTCATCGGGAGCCTCTGAGTCACTCACTTTGCACGACTCCAAACTCGTGACTCAAAAGTTTTAGGATGATTTTGTTAGCGACCTTACGTTGGGGGGAGTTGGGAAACAAGGACGGACTGACTTCTATCGAAGGAGTAAAAAAATCTTTCTCAGTGCTTTGGAACCGGTGATCCTGGATTTCATGTCATGCGATCGAACATCACATGCTTTTTCATCCCTTGGCATTATTTACTCTCATCTCATTTCACTGCCGATACAGCTGTTGCTTCTCATCCAGTGGGAAGATCATTTGAATGATCGAAAGATAGACGGTGTATATTAGTCAGAGTTCGTGAGGATACAACAGCGGTGGCAAAAGGCGCAATCATGTCGACACCCGCCGCCGAAATATCAGAGGCTTCTGCTGCTGCAAAGCAGGAACCGACACTGCCGGAAGGCATCCGATACAGACACCAAAAATGGAATCACACAGTCGCTTCCTCCTTCTACACATCCTCGAGGATGGTCGTCTGATATATCTGCCACCTCCGAATGCCGCGGAGCGTACACGATTTTTCGAACGATCGATCGCCCGGCACGGCCTCTTGCAAGCCGACATGGAAAAATCCGATGACAACAAGGACGAAAAGAAGGACGAAAAGGACGTCCAAAGCATGCTCCAAGACGAAAAGGAAGAAGACGAAACCAAAAACGACAAGACGGCCCCCAAAATCCATCCCCTGGCCGTCGCTTCCGCACGCCTCCAATCCAACGGTTTGAACGAACTGAACCGTGCCATCAATTTGGCGACTCTGGTCAGCACGGGCGAATTCTTTAGTTACACGAATGTCGTCGATCCGAGCTACGACAATCCCGAAGCCGACAAGAACAAACCAAAGGCCGAGACCGCCGCCTATTACTCCGAAAAGGCTACTAGTCAAAGAACCGAAGCACTCTTTGGTTTGAAGCGCAAGCGGGCGCAGTTTGAAAAGGCGTCGGAAGTCTTGCAGCGGCACAACCGGCGCCTGTGGGCGGGCATCCAGGCCCAGCACGTCATTGACAGAAGGTTGTTTGAGCTCCGGCAGCAGTGGAGGCTCGTGGCACCGGAGCACGGAACGCGGGCACGCCTGCACGCAGCAAGAACCAATGAGGTATGTATTCTTTTTGTGATTGTGATTTTGTGTTGTTGTATGAAATTCATTTTGTTGTTACTAAGTCTAATGTTTCATTCTTTTGCAGGTGATTGCGGTTAGACGTCGATGTCTATGATCGTGACCGGGTACATGGGGGGAACCAAGCACTAATGGGAAAGTCCCGAATTGGGTTGGCCGGTCGATTGGCCAGTCGGGTACCTCGGTTTGCCACTATTGAATTGAGAGATACATTCCGGGTGCCGCAACGAAAAACAGAAGACGAAAGTGGAAAAGATGATAATGACTTAGATGCCAAAAAGAGTCCTTCGGACGACAAAGAGATGAAAGACGCAGAAGACGACAAACCAAAGGCAGAAGAGGATGACACCAAAAAAGAGAGCGATAGTTCCAAGAAGAATGACGACAACGATGTAATAATGCAGGATTCGACCTCCGAAACTAAGAAGAACGACAGCGATACATCAACGAAAGACAAAAAAGAAAATGATGAAAGCTATGCTGCAAAATGGACACGGGCAGAACCCTTTGCTGTTGCCGATCCCACTCTGGGAAGAGTCATTGAAAATTTTGATCCATCCAAAATTCCCATGCTCAATCTGCAATTGGACATTCAAAAGTCGTCTACCGGCTTTTTGCAGTCCGCCTGTCTGGAACCGATGACCACGATTTCGAGCTCTGGTGAAACGGACTCCAAAAATGATAACACAGACGAATCCTTATTGATTTCCCTGCAGCATTCTCTCTTTTGCGCCAATCTCTTTGAAAGCATGCGAAGCGAACTCGATCCCGAGAGCTTTGTGGCAGGTAACTCGTTCAGTGCCAAGCGTCCCAAGGCCGTCACCAGCACTTCGTGGCTCGCCTCGGAGAGCGAGGAAAACTTTGTGGCCCCGCCCAGTTATTTGGTAGGCACGGGTGCCGGGAGAGGGCCTTGGTGCCCTGTCGGTCGTGCACTTGTCCACGAGGGAGAAGTCAAGGTCCAGCTGGATTCCGAATACCAGCTGTGTCTCAAATTAGTGGAAGCCAATGCCGAACAGACGAATTCACTCGGAGCAAAAGAAAAAAGAACCCACGGAAAGCAAAAAAGAGCGGGAGCCAGTCACCCGCACAGCTGCATGCCTTTTGCCGCGCCCTGTTGTTGTACGCACAGGACTGTCTACCATAGGCACTCGCTGTATCTTCACGAACGAGAAAAGAAAATGAGAGAAGCCGAAAAGGCCAAGGGAGACGAAGCCACGTGGCCTCGGCCCGTATCAAAAAGGAGGACTGCTCCGGAAAAAGCGCGTATTCCTCCAGTCGTGCTGTCAGTTTGGGATCCAAGATGCTCTTTGAACAACGGATACGGAAGGCCCTCTCGCGGGTATCCAAGTGGCTGAAGAGCACGCACGGCGAAAAGCTGATTGTGGAATGGCTGAGCCTGTCCATGTTTGATCTGCATTCCAAGTTTACGATCTGCTGCCGCCAGTTGGTCGTCGATGGAGTCATTTCGCGCGATGCCCTCACCATCACCAAGGTGACGGAGGACACGGAAGATTACCGCAAGGTTCACTTTCCACACGGAAAAAGAGTTTGAGATCTATCTCAAAATGGAACTTCGACGACAAATGTAGAAATGCAATACTAACAATCGAAAAATTAACTATTGTTATAATTCAGCAATTAGCATCGACTTTCAATGAGTTCTATATGGATATTAGGTGACTACGAAATTGTAATAGGAACAGAACTGATCAGGACATATAATTCATCCCACTCATTTGGATGCTTCGTTTTTTGTGTGAACGTGTCTGGTTTGTTCTGCTCAACGCTGCTCCGGGATCAAAACGAACGAGGGTGTACAATCCGTCAAGGCTCATTCCATCGTCCATCGCTGCTTTGAGTACCAAATCCTGTAGCGCATTCTTGTTGTTTTCGTTATCCTTCTCTTTCTCGCTTGGCACTAGGACGTGCGTAATTCGGTCGTTCATCTTCTCTCTCGCCAGTTCGTCCCCGAATTTGGTCACACGCTATTTCAAAATTCCATCCATGAAAGGCAAAGCCCAGCACATTCTTTTGGGTAGTGCTTCATGCCCTGGCCCCATACGAATTCATATAATTCCAAAATTAATTCCCTACTGTCCAGAGAGAAACGACCATACGCACGTGCGAAAGCTTTGATGAGAGGAGAAACGCATGCGTTGCTGTAGAAAAGAGTCTCCGGCTGCAACAAGGTTGGGTTCCATTTTATCAAAAGAAGGAGTCTTTCTTTGATGAAATCCAATTCTAGTGTATTGTAGAGGAATTCGTAGCATATGTCACCCATGTCTTCGTTCTTTACATGGCCATCGTCTCTTAAACGCCAAAGCACAATAAGGGATTCTTCACGGAGAGCATTGTCCGCTTCTATTCCGAGTCGCCTCTCGGAACAAGTGTTGTGCAAGAGCTCACTACGAAAGCCTGACAATGTCCATTTGGTCAGACATTCCAAACTCCACATACAGGTTGGCGATGCGATTAATGAAATGAATTGACTCTGTATTCGATGCCAAATGAAAGAGCAGATTGTACTTTTCGCTCTCTTCATCTCTCAGTTCCCATTTCGCTTTCAATACATCCGGAAACAAACGAATCGCTAGCTCGATTTCGTCTCCTTTATCGACACGATGATTGGGCCCGTACCAACCAGGTCCAAAAAGAAATACGTTGTGTTCGCTACCGTCCCCAAAGAGATAGAGTTCCACCCAACCACGGATTTCCTTGCAGCACGTCCTGTCGTCCCCATCAGGGTCTTGCGAAAATCTACCAGGAAAACGTATTCCTTCTTGGAGCCAAGAAGGGAATTGAGATTCATGCTGGCGGATCACGTTCATTAGAAGTTTGTATTCCCCTTGAGTTTCGGGGAATTTCCAATATTTCATTTTGCGAAGTCGTTCTAGCAACTTTGTTTCCTTGACACCGCAGCTGATCTTGTGCTTCTTGGGCTTCCGCCCGATGTTTATGGGTCTTGGAAGCCTCCGCTTCCTCCCGTCGTCTTGTTCGGGACTACCGCCAACATCATCGTTTCCAGACGACGACATTTCCAAACAGGCTTTTTCTTGTATTGCTAACGTTGACTACGAGTCGAAACAATGGTGGCTTGTCGTTTTTGTCAGCAAACGTTCTGCTTCTGTGACGTTCTTTTATTGCTCTCACTGCTTTTGGCGACACTCAACGCATACGAATCGATCGAGGATTGATTCAATTCCAAAGGATTTTTCACGCCAACGTGACATTATTCGAGTGAGTCAATCTGAGAAAGGAAGTTCGGTCTTTGACTCATTTGACTCAAATTCAAATGGCAAACAATGCCATGCCGAAAAAAAACACGCCAAACTTTTGATCGCGACAATGCTGGATTTTTTGGACCAAAAACGAAGCGTCAAAATTATTTGAAAATTGTTTGGGAAGAAAGTCTCTTTTACAACAACAACAACAAACTAACCATCGCCATTTACGACTAGAGAAAGGAAGAGCTTGTTGGTGATTCAACCATATTTTGACGCTTTTAAAATGAAATCTACACGGCAGCGCTACCCAAACAGCACAGAGTCGACGAGCTATTCCAACGACAGCGAAGATCCAGGCGTGGTTGTGGAGGACGCCGATGGCAACGTCGAACACGATCCGAGGCCCCAACGAAAGGTCAAGGGACGGCCCGTAACTACCAAACAGTCGACGTCACCGCGGAGGAACGACGAGTTCTTTTCCTCCAGCTCATCTAGCGAAGACGAGGATGACTACGACAGCGATTTCAGTGACAGCAGCCTGGACAAAGGTGGTCGATCGCGCAACAAAAGGAGTAGTAGTACCCCGAACGAGTCTTCCGCCATTGTGGACCAGCGCCGGCGCAAGCTTCCACCCCCGTACGAAGCCTCTGGTGACGACGAGGACGACGATGTCGATCCGCTGTCCTCGGGAGTCTTGCCGGATGCCTTAATGACGATGCGGCAAAAGATTGAATCTCTGACCTTGTTTGATTCCGACATGATGAAACTCGTGGGTGGGGCTCATTTGAATCCGAACCATCCGGCCTATTCGGGCAACCGCATGGACGATCCTATTTTGCAGGAAACCAGAGAAACCTTGAAACGGTCCTCACAACAAAGCATTTCGGCGGCCGTCTTGGTGAGTTTGGCCCACAAACGGTACGAACGCCGCCGGTTGGCGGCCATGGAAATCGAAAAGGTCGTCCGAAGTTTGGTCCAGCAGGGCGACGAACAGCTGGAGCGGGTGAGAGCCATTTTGTTGTTGCTGAGCGACGACTACGTCCGAAGCACCTCGGAGGATGCCCGCAAGGGAGGAGTGGTGGCCCTTGCGGCCTCGGCGATTGGTTTGAAAAAGGCTCCCGACACAAATCCCATTGCCCACGAGTGCCGCGATTTGATTCTGGCCAGCGTCGTTCACGCCTGCCAGGATCACTCACAGCGGGTTCGGTATTATGCGACGGAATCCCTCTTCAATGTCATCAAGGTCATTCCCAGCTTGGCTGTCCAGCATTTCTTTATTTTGTTTGAAATTCTGAGAAGTCCTCTACGCGGACGTCGATGTCGACGTCAAGAGCGGTGCCGAACTCTTGGACAAGAAACTCAAAGAGGTCATTGTGGTGGCCATGAACTCGGGGCAGTTCACGGCCGAGGCCTGTGTTCCGGTCTTTGCCCGCTTTGTGTACATGCGCAACAAGGCCACCAAGCGGCTGACCTTGACCTGGCTGCAGGAGCTGACGGAAAAACTGATTGGGGCACCCATTTTGGAGTTTTTGCACTTGTTCCTGACGGGCATCTTTGACATGATTGCGGACCCCACGCTGGCGATCCGCCAATCCGCTCTGGCCTTTTTGCAAAGCGTCTTGCCGAAATTGTTGGACAATCACATTGTCGAAGAAGCCATTGACGATTTCCAGACGGCGGGCATCAAGGTGGACTTTGACAAGATTTTGCAGTCTTTGGTGACGACGATGGAACACCCGGATCCCTTTGTCCGGAAAATTGCCATGTACTGGATGTCCCGAATCGTCAAGGCACACATTGGGGGAGACAAGAAGAAGGAAGTCGCTTCGTCTGGAAGCGGGGCGGATGACGATGTTTTTCAGGGAATCGAAGACAGCAGGCACATTCGAACACTGGAAAAGAAGGAAGACGACTTGGTGCCCCTGAGTGCGGCCACGGTTTCCGTTCGAAATTCCCTCCCGCACGTGTTGCCCGGAATCTTGTTGAGTATTGGAGACACTTTCAACAGCAAATCCAACGTACGAGACTACTTCCTTCCGGATACATCCACCCATACCTTGGCAGATCAGACGAACGCTTGTTTGCAAGAAGCCGTTCGCAAGGATGGAAAAGCCTATGTGCAACACCTGGATTCTTTCATTGTGGCACTGAGAGAAGAACTCGACAGCCCGGGTGGTGTGAATGCACGCAATCCACCCGCGATTGATCGACGCCCCTATCGGATGGACGTCAAGCACGATGGTACCGGCATTGAGAGCCAAGGATGGTTCCGTGCATCGAACGATACAAAAGAAGAGAACGTGGATTCGATGATGTTGTCGAGATTGTGCGCTCTTCATTGGATCATTGTCTTGTACGAAAGTGTTGTTCCAGATGTCCTCAAAGCAGATGTAAGTTTTTTTCGATTCAATCATTTGCGCAAGCATTCATATTTCTCGAGATTTTCAATCAAAAACTCATCCTATTCTTTCAAATTTCTATCCCTTTTTATAGTATGCACGAGAATTCATTATTCCCATCATCCACCAGTTGGTCGACGATCCACCAGAAAAGATCATTTTCAAGAGTTTGGAAGTCCTGGCCAAGATTACTATTCCCGTGAAAGGAGAATCCTTGGACAAACTACCTTCGATATCGAATTCATTGTCGGGACTTGCGCCATCGCCATCGTGGATGGCCCAGGATTTTGCCGAGAACGACAACGAGGAGGCCTCGTTTCCCATGAATGATTCCAGCGTGGCTTTTGCTTTGGACATTCTAGACAAACAGCGCACTCTTTTGAGATCTCGGGATCGCCAGGTCTTTTCTGCGTTAATCCATCTCTACGGGTACAACTTGCACTTGATTGGAGATTTGTCAAGAGTCATTGCCCACATGTGTCGACTGCAACCTCCCGAGTTTGTCTTTGTTTCTTTTGCCGTGGAATTGGATCATTTTGTTCGAAGAAAACGACAAATGCAGAAGGGGAACGATGTTTCCCACCACCTTGCATCTCAAGACTACCAATTCGTGAGTGCTTTCATCCAGCAAATGTGCCTGGTTCTCCTGAATTCGAAAGAAACGAGTGAATTACGAGAGAGCCTGAAAGATTGCATTGGTTGCGGAAGCGCGGTCGAAGAAAGAGATCAACGTCGTTCGAGATTGTTCCACATTCTCTTGCACTCGTTTTCCCACAATCTGGTAGCCGCTACCTCGCTGTGCCTATGGGGAGGTGCCTGTCGCACCGCTTCTCTCTTTCTCAAGAAAATCGATCCGTTGGACATTAGTCTTGTCTTTTTGCTCGAGCTTGATAAATTGGTGGAGATGATCGAGAGGCCACTCTTTCGACACTTACACGTTCGAATGCTCGAGACAGACAAGGATCCTTTGGCAGAGGGAAGCGGAACAATGCTCTTCCAGGTATTGAAGAGCCTCCTCATGCTCATTCCACAGAGCGCCTGCTACAACGTTCTCCGTGACCGTCTCGTGAGCACATCGCGCTTCCGACAGTCGGTCATTGCCAATAATTCCCATGACGACGAACAGAATTTGTCCAAGGAGACGGAAGTCTTTGTCTCCCGTGTCCTCAGCGTTCGACGCATGCACTGCCAAACGGTTTGGGAAACCATTCGGGCAGAAAGCCTGGAAACCATTCCCACCACCAAGGACTCCAAAGCAAAGACCAAACCCAACCACGAGGAAGGCACCGATCGTCGCGAGTGGCTGGGCTATGCCTCTGTGGAAGAAGAACAAAAGGCCAAGGCTAAATTCAAGGAGGACAAAGAGGGAATGTTCTCCAAGACGGTCACGATTGAGGAAATCGGGGAGACCTACAACGAATTTCCGGCATTTCCCAAGGACGCCTTTGCGGAGCTTGCTCTGAACGAAGAACTTTTAGCTGCCGTAAAACAGGAAGAAGAAGCTGCGATAGAAGCCGAAGAAAAGAAAGAAAGCAAAGAAGAAGACAATGACGAGGAATGGAAGGCATTCTGGTCCAAATCGGATTGAAGAATTCTACTGGAATAGCTACAGTTTTGGAAAATTGTTAGCCTATTGCTTAATTCTACCTTCCGTCCGCAACAAAGTCCAGAATGGTTTGGAGGCGTTCCAGAATATGAGACGACGAGTTTGGAGGCAGATCGAGGTGCATTCGTATGCAATCGACATTGGTTCCCAGCAGCCGAGCTCCCCGATCGACCTGCTCTCGTTCCAGCGCCCGTGCCGCAAGGCGTCCCAAAAAGAGTGGAAAGATCCCCACCCCGTCCAGTTCGATGGCCGATCGTGAACCATTGCAAAAGATGCGATGCCTCAATGAGATTCCCAAATATTTGGCCACCATGAATACCAGGTGGGCGCAATAGCCCAGCGCCGTGTTGACTTCCTCCTCGGAAATGGTAGTCGCGTAAATGTCCGTTGGCAATCGGAGGCCACGAATGAGATACGCGGTGGTTCCCCCGGTATTTTCGGCCTGCCGCGTCGATTGGATGATGTGCTCTCGTGGTGTCGGAGCGGAGTCCGGGGCAATCGGATAAATATCCCGTAAATCCCTAATCAACTTGAAAGATTGGGATTCCTTTAATATTTCTTCCTTGTCGAGTTTCAGAGACTGTTTTCGGAGTTGTTCCTGCACTTTGGAAATGTCCAATTCGACCGACCGAACCTCCTCGACCAATGTCTTGAGGGTTTCTTGTTCCGCCTGGAGACATCCGAGGTCCTCTTCCAGCGCCCTTTCCTCTTGTGCAATAAGCCGTAATAATTCTAGCTTTTCTTGTCTCCTCTCTTCTCTTTGAATTTCTTGTTCGTTGACAGTATTAGTGTTGTCGTGCTGTGGATAAGTTAGTTGCCTTGCTGTTCCATTGTTTCGAGTGGTTCGTGGTGGAGTGTGTAGATTGTCTTGGCCCGAATCTTGCGGCGGACGAACATATCCGGCATCTTGGTCCAACAACGAGGAAATCGATTTCATTCGAGGCCGCCGAGGCGTCTGCTCCACATTGTCCAACGTCGCAAAGGCATCGTCCTCAAAGCGGGAAAAGTCTTCCACGGGCGGAGGTTCCAATACCGAACGACCGTAGGCATCCCACAAGAGTTGATAGGTGTTGGGCGGACATCGTATCGAACCGTCCGAAAAATGCACCAGCAGGGCATTGGGAGGAAGGCTGGGGGGCAACTTGCTTTCCATGGATTGTTCCATGAGATCGTCGGGATCTTCGTTGCTAGCCGAACCCAGCAAATCGATTCGCTCTAAAAAGGATGGATGCAGATAGGCTTCGAGAAAACAATCGTCGTCGTCGGTTTCTACAGAATTTTCGGATGTGCTGGAAACTACCGATAGTTTGACCTTCATGGATTTGTACAATTTGTTTTCGTTCCACCAATCCTCACAGTCGTCCACAGAAATTCGTTCGTCCAGGTGTTCCCAGGACGGATGAAGGGAGTGAGCCTGGGTGCTGGGCTGTGAATATACCAGTAATGATAAAGATTCTTCTTCTTCTTGACCAGAACTAGCGGAAATATCCAGCCGCAGATTGGGCAACAAATTGTTGGTGTGCTGGGGTTGCCGATGCAGCAGCCACATTCCAGCTTTGCGGGAAGCATCCTTTTCCTCCTTGTTGGGAGACGACGCCGGGGATTCATTGTTATTGTTGTTGTTGTTATAATTGTAGTTTTGGCTGCGTTCGCTATAATTGCTATTGGCGGAATCGCAGCTCCCGGCTCGATCACGGGCCGCTAGCGGTGTTGGTTCGTTGGGTGCCACAAAGTTGTGAAGGGTAATCGCCATGGGAATCGGAATCTTGGTCTCGGCGTACAGACTCCATCGGCGGAGACTGATGCGGGCGTCCGGGAACATGGTGATTGATGATGCTTTCGGAAGATGACTCCCAATCTTCCTTGGATTAAGTGGATTCGATGGAGATATAAGTTGTTGTTGTCCCTTCTCACTTCTGGATATGTGTCATTCGTGTTTTTCATTGTTTCCTCTCTTTTGAATTTGGCCTTTTTCGGTTGGAATTTTCAATTTTCGAAATTGAAAAAATTGTTCAAGTTTAATTTTTTTAGTTTCCCGCAAATTCTTCTTATCGCTTGAGTCGAATTTTCGCCCCTCTATTCTTTTTTGGCCCCACGTTGCCCACTACCGAGCTTCCACTGGAAGTTTGAAAGTGTTCTGTCCTTCGAAACATCACGAGAAACATCATGCGTACTTACGACGGAAGAAAACGCCAAGCAGTTTCTTGTCACTTGTGGTTCTGTGATTTTCTCGAAGAATTCGTCTGCCGACGTAGTCCGAGGATTTTTGCAAGGCCATCTTCATCTTGATGGAAGCAAGTTTGGATCATTAGGAAAGTGCAGTACGTCGTATCATTGGTTGATTCAATACACTACGTCTTATACCAACGATAACAAGAAGGAGTGGAAGCAAGATTCAACCTACAGGAGTCTCTGTTTCGTCTAACGTATATATTCCATTGACGGCGGCAAGAAGAAGAAGGCGAATAAAACTAATACTCTACAATATACTTTCAAAAAGATCGTTACAGTGAGAATGCCAATGTATAATTTTGCCATGAGGCTGCTGGTCCTGGTTTCGGCGGCGGCTGCCTTTACAACACAGCCACCACAGACGTTTCGAAGCAACAAGTTGTTTGCCACTGTGGAAGACCAAACGGATTTTGTTCCCGATTTCAACTCGGTCGAGGTCGCCAAGACGGGAGGCCAGGGCATGGTCACGGCCGGTCAGCAGGCCATCGACCGCGATTTGAGTTTAGGGGCTCCCCGGGGGAGGCCCGATGGAGGTCATTTCATGACCAAGGGCGGCGTCCAGGTCACGGCCAATGTGGAAGCTCTGGATTATACGCGCACGGGCGACGAGGCCTCGCTGGCCAACGAGCGGTCTTCCGAGGCCGTTATTGAGAGTTTGGTACAAAAACTCGACTCGCACAAGGGTGTCCTGTTGACTTCCTCGTACGAATTCCCGGGACGGTACGCCCGCTGGTCGCTGGGCTTTGTCGATCCACCCCTGGAAGTGAGTGGAAAGGCCGATAAGTGCACCATCAAGGCTTTGAACGATCGCGGAAAGGTGTTGCTTCCGGCCATTCAACGGGCCATGGAACAAATGAAGGAGGAAGACATTCTGTCGGAAATCAATGTTGTATCCGAAGACGAGGACATGACTCAAATCGATGTCAAAATCGTTCCACCGCCTCCGGTGGGAACCTTTAGCGAAGAAGAGCGATCGCGGCAGGTGCGTCATTGAGATTGTCCAAAAGTCGGCATTCTTGGGAGCAATGTTCGAAAGCTATGAATCTTCATACCTGGATCGAATCATTTGATGATATGTTTTTCTCACCTTTTCTTTATTGAATAACTGCAATTCATCCTTTTGCTTTTCACTCTTATCATTGAAAAACGACAAAAAAAAACAGCCATCTCTCTTTTCGGTTGTCCGATCCCTGGTAGACTTGTTTGGATACCAAGACGGAGATGGTCAATTGGGTTTGTACGGTGCGTTTGGATACGATCTCACATTTTCCTTCGAACCCATCGATCTCAAACAGGATCGGGATCCCGAACAGCGCGATTTGGTTCTTTACTTGCCCGATAGTGTCTACGTGATTGATTCCGACAAACGTGACGCCTGGCACATTCAGTACGAATTCAACGTCGATGGCAAGTCGACACAGGGATTGCCTCGAGTGGGTTTGGAAGAAGACTTTGCCCCATACGACGAAAAAACCGAATTCATAAAACGAGACACCCCCGAGGGAGACTTTGCCAAAAGCGTGGACAGAGCCAAGGAAGAATTCAAGGTCGGAAACCTCTTTGAGGCCGTCTTGTCACAGACCTTTCGCGAAAAGCTCGAACCAGAAAACGCTCCCTCCACCATCTTTCGTCGATTGCGCCAGCGCAACCCGGCGCCCTACGGGTTTTTCATCAATCTGGGCGAACAGGAATACCTGGTGGGTGCCAGCCCCCGAAATGTTTGTTCGTTGCGAAAGCATCCAGGAGAACGATTACCGACCCGGTGCTATGCGTGTGGAGACGTGTCCGATTTCCGGAACGGTGGCACGCGGAGCGGATGCCTTGGAAGATGCTTTGCGGGTGAAATCCTTGGTCATGAACCAAAAGGAAGAATCCGAACTGACCATGTGCACGGACGTTGACAGAAATGACAAGTCGCGCATCTGTGAACCCGGATCCGTCCAGGTCATTGGCCGCCGCCAGATCGAAATGTACAGCCGCTTGATTCACACCGTCGATCACGTCGAGGGATATTTGAGACCCGAGTTTGATGCTTTGGATGCCTTTTTGTGCCACACCTGGGCTGTCACGGTCACGGGTGCTCCCAAAACCTGGGCCATTCAGTTTGTCGAAGACATGGAACGAACCCCCCGCTGCTGGTATGGAGGTGCCGTCGGCCTGGTGGGCTTTGACGGAAGCTTGAACACCGGTCTTACCTTGCGTACGGTCCGCATCAAGGACGGAGTTGCCGAAATCCGTGCCGGAGCCACGCTCCTGACGGATTCCGAGCCTGCCGATGAGGAATTGGAGACGGAGCTCAAGGCCTCGGCCATGATCGATGCCGTCGTCCGCGATGAAATAGGAGACACGAACGGGTCTTCCAAGGCAAAACAAAAGGCCCCCGAAATGGCTGGAGCTGGCAAGACTATCATTCTGATCGATCACGAGGATTCCTTTGTGCACACGCTCGGAAACTATCTGCGCCAAACGGGTGCCATTGTCAAGACGCTGCGCAGCGGGCCATCTGCCCTTGCCGCCATTGATGCCATGGTCGAAGCGGGAAACAAACCCGACATGGTAGTATTGTCACCGGGTCCTGGAAATCCCTCGGATTTCCAGTTGAGCAAGTCGATCGAGCTTTTGATCAAGCACGAGATTCCCGGATTTGGAGTCTGCCTGGGCCTCCAGGGCATGGTCGAGCACTTTGGCGGAAAACTCGGTGTTTTGGGATACCCAATGCACGGCAAGTCCTCGGACGTGACACTGACCGAATTGGGAATGGGCGACAATTCCATCTTTGCGGGACTTCCAGAGACATTTGAGGTCGCCCGGTATCACTCTTTGCACGGGATTCGCGACGAAATGCCCGAGGAGCTCCAGATTACGGCCCTGACCGAAGACGGAATCGTCATGGGCATCCAGCACAAGACGTTGCCCTTTGCGGCCGTCCAATTCCACCCCGAGAGTATTCTCACGAGCCCAGCCCACGGAATGGCGATTCTCAAGAACGCGATGCGGTTGTTTTCCAAGCAAGAAGCCTAAATAAATAATCATTACGAATCATGAATGTACTAGTCTATGGCATTTTAACATATACAATTTTGTATCTCTATTAATTTTTGCTTTCAACCAAAAATAGTGTCTTTTTGGTTACAATCTCTATACCTTTAGCTTGCACAAAAAGTGCACATGATCAATCTCGGGAACCGACTTGATGTTGGGTGGATTTGTCCATTGCAAGAGTTCCACGGCACCAATTTTCTCCGATTGCAGCTCGGCGCGGGCCTCCGTAATTTCTTGTGGAGTGATGGCTTCCTTGAGTTTCCAAAGGACATAGTGTACAATGTGGGCTTCTACAAAGTACGGAAAGTCGTTTTCCACTAGGATAATCTTGGATTCGGTTGAATCTTGGAGAGTTGGGTGTGCCTTGGATTTTCCCTCTTCCGCTGGAATCGCCTCGAAATCAAACTTGGAAATCAAGAGGTAATCGACCATGGATGCATATTGTTCCTTGACGTGGTATCGAAATACCTCGTATTCGTGCTGTTGGTCCAAGCTTCTTGTCAATTTTGGAATAATGGCCTCGACCTCGATGATCTGCACGAGGTCTTCCCACGTCATTTTCGTCGTCCGATATCCATAGTCCCACACGGGGAGGGTCACCTCGACGTCCGGGTTGGTGATTCTCACGAGAGGTTTCTTTGGTTCAGCGGAATCAGTGGTCATGACAGCAGTGAAGATTGATAGAAGGGCTTGGTTTCTCTGTTGGCTTGATTGAGTGGAGGTTGTTTGTGAAGTACCTCAATGAAATTTTATGACCAAAGCAATCGAAATCGGAGAATTCATTTCATTTTGAATTTCGCGTTCTTTCCCGTCTTGTAGAATAAGGCAATAGCAAAGTTGATAGTCGAAAGAAACTAATCGAGTACCTTATTGTCTCCAAAGATTGATTTTTTGATTTCAGATCGAGGTGCGCCTTGTTTTCGATTCTTTTGTCATTCGATCCCGGAAATGATCTTCCAGAAGTGGTAGATAGACATTGACAACAACACAACAACCGAGGAAAAGCCCCAACCAACGTGATTTGCAAAAGGGAGGAAAAGCGACAAAACAATGTCGACTGACGACCCCGAACTACCCGAGGACCGGGTCGAAGCGACCTTCGCGCTCCTGACGGCAGCCAGAAAGCTCGAACATGTTTCCAAGTTTTGGCTCGCAACGGAAAAATACGTACATGCCCACAAACTCTTGACCCTTCTGGCCGAGGAAAAAAATGCCGAGGCCGACGCAATGACAAAGTCTGGCGACGAAGCAGGACTGAAGGCCACGCAACAAGTTGCCAAGCTGTATGCTTCCCAGGCAGATGAATACTGGAAGAAATCCCGGGCGTGTCTCATCAAGGCCATGGAGGAAGAATCCGCCGTTGCAGAAAGCTGTAACACACTGGACGACGACCAGGCATTGGCCAGAAATCGATGTTTTGCGGCACTCTTTTCCAAGCCCGTCCAGGAAGAGCAGCCCGAAGTGGAAGCTACAGTACCGGAAGAACCAATCGAGAATGCCGACGACCTGGCGTCACGACTGACTGCCCTGAACCAGTCGCTTCCATCCGGCTTTAAATCCGTATCGGAACGAATGAAGGACGTCAATGCGGGCCTGGGGAAGCTCGGTGTGTCTTCCGTGTATACGCAACCCCAATCGAATCGGTTCGAGGACGAGATTGAAAAAGACGAAGACGAACAAATCGAGGAAATCCTCGCGCAGGCCAAAGACGAAGTCATGATGAACAATATGGGCAAGGAAGGTGGCGATGCTACGAATGCAACAACAACGATAGTCTCCAAGAAAATTGTAGACGATGATTCTACTATTGATGATAGTGACAGTGATGATAGCGAGGGGGACGAACTCTTGGATAACGACCAACTGGGAATGAAAGTGATTCACAAAAAAGTTGTCAAAGCCCAGGTCAAGCTGGCAGAACTCCTGGCATTGGTGGAAAAGGCTCGCAAAAAGCGAGCCAAGGAAGACGCGGACGAGGAGGAAGAGATCTACAAAAACAATGGTGCTGCCGATGATAGCAGCGACGAAGACTCCTTTCATGAGCTTCAAAAGCACGATGTGACATTTCTCATGATGACGGGAAAAAAAAAACTGCGGAGCGCCCAGAGGGATCTGAAAAAGGCTCTTGGCGAATGGGAGGATCTGATACTGTAAAATTAAATTATATTATATATATTCAATTGTATTTATTTCGCAGAGATATGTGGTGATGTCGAATCGGTTTGTTTCAAATTTCCAAAATCAAAAGGTATTTTTACTGCGAAATCAGCAGAGGCATAAAACAATTCTTCAAAATTCCATGCACAACTTCGAACAGTGTAGTAGTAGAACGAAGGATTCTTCTGTTTCATTTCGCCTTCGTCCATCACGTCCATGTGAGGGTTGTTGGAAATTTTGTCTCGAAAGTCAATTCCATTCCAGCTTTTTCGTCGTTGCTTTCCACTGTCGTGTTCGAACCAGAGGCTCGGAATCGAAATGAGCTAAATAAGCATGTACCAGCGTTTTGAAATCAAATTGATCCAATCAATTAGTTTGGTTCGAAATATGACAGTGACAATGCTATGCTTTTCCAAGGGTCTTTCGGTGCCTTGTCATTCCAAAGACCAACGGCCTTTTCGTTCAACGATTCAGCCCATTCAGCTTTTCCCGACTGCTGCTGCTGCTGCTTTTGCGGCCTCGCGTTCCCGCTTTTCTTTAAGCTTTCGCTGCTTTTTGAGAAATCGCTCCAAGTTGATCCGGTTCACGTCCTGTGTCGCTTGGTCACTCGTCGCCAGGTTGACACCCCCACCCCAACCTCCGGCCCCTATTTTCTGGCTAGGAACAGCAGCAGAAGCAATGGTCTTGTTGCCACCGACTTTTTCCTGAATCGTAGATTCTGTTCCATCCACAATCTTGTTGACCACCACATATCCAAACATGACCGGCAACGAAAAATAAAAGCAGCTCATGACGACTTTTCCAAAGGTTCCCCTGGGCGACAGAATCGTGTTTTGCCTCCAATACGAATGAACGGCATTCTTGACTTTTTCGTGGCCATTGTGGAATCGGACAAAGAAATTGTCGGACGGTGTCGATGAGGACGGCATGATTGTGGATGTTGTCAGTCTCTTCACTTTTATTCGATTTGAATTTTGTGAATCATCGTCATCGGAATCTCTCAATTCTCATTTCCACATTCGTTGTGAGAAAATCTCGTTTTGAATTGAGAACGAATGAGTTGGAGTTTTAATCGGGCGAGTCCTCTTCACGTGGAAGAAGAGCTTAGATCGAATGTCTTTTTCCAGTCACTGGCCACTCGTGGTTCAAATTTCTACGATCCACTCAGTACAGTTTTCTGCACCATCTGCTCCAATGACAGAAGAACCCAAAAGGAATGCAAAGAACGGGCGTACAGAACGTCGAAGATGACGCTCTTCTTCTTCAACAACGAAGAAAAAGCTCGTTGGCAATTATTGGCAGTCCTCAAAATCTTTCAACTTTTTATTCTCCTTCTTCCAAGTTTGGTTTTTTGAATCAAGTCCCCCGCAGCAAGCTATTACGGAATTCGATAGAAACAAAGCAACAACAACGAGCACAGTAACAGGAAGCACAAACATCTATAGAAGCACTCTTATCGATGTACAACAACGTCGGAGCTTGAATCAAATTGGTTGCGTGATTCTCCGGAAGAGACAGTATCAAAAAGGAGAAGAAGCACCAAAATGCAATCCACCATCTCGCGAAAGCTTCCGCGGCTGGTCGCTTCCCGGTTGAGGATACGAAGCAGCAGTACTCTTTCGTCGTCATCTATGCAACCACAGCACCAAGCCCTCTTTTCCGAATGCGACAATCGTAGTTCCAATCAACACTCCATTGAAAATCATCGGCATCCCTTTCGGATACGGAGGTCCGAGCAACCTCCCCGTCGCATCCATTCCACACTGGCTTCCACCACTTCCTTTTGGAGAGGACTGCACCAAGCGGTGCGACAGGGGAATGGGAATCTGGCGGAAGAAATTGCCGAACAGGTTTTACAGGATTATTATAAATTGGCAATGGTGACACAGGATGCCATGGATGGCGATTCGTTTCATTCGGCAATTTCGAATTCCAACGAAACGCCACTGCTGGACAGCCAGGTTTTTTCGTTGGTCTTGCAGGCCTGGAAAAATTCCGACTGTGCCAATTTGCACTCGGCGTTGCGGGCACACAATCTGCTCATCCAAATGGCGGCGCTCGCCGACCAGGACGTCCTGTGCGATCCCCCGGCACTCGAAGATTATCTGGCCGTCCTGGAATGCTGGTACCAGGCGGCATCGTCTACCGAAACAACATCCAAAAAGAAGAAACAGAAAAACCACAATATCGAAATAGTCTTGCAGCACGCGGAGGAACTCTGGAACCAAATGAGAGAGCGGCAACGACGGGAAACCATGACGAACCAGATTCCTCGATTCGAAATCGACGAACAAGCTTACGAATTGTTTGTTTCGCTCTTGGCCAAGGCCGGAAGGGCCAAGCAGGCAGAGCAAGTCGTCGAAGAAGCCTTGGCGCAACAACTTGGAAAGAACCAAAAGTACGCCTTTACGTTGCCCGAACAACCAAACAACAACAATACTATTTCTGATGCAAAGGATCCCGAAACAGACAAACTGGTTGGTTTGAACCTGTGCCATGCCGTCTTACAAGCTCACCTGTTGTCACAGGAGACGACGGCACCCCAGCGCTCCGAAGCCTTTTTGCAGAAAATGCGAACGGATGCCAGCCTTCCAAAACCCGATGTGAGGTCGTACAATTTGGTCTTGGAGCGCTGGTTGGCTACCTCGAAAGCATCCCGAAACCATGATGCAATGGCCACCGTTGCCGGCAGGGTCGAAGAATTGATTGATCAAATGAAGCAGGATCGAATACAGCCCGACCTAAGTTCGTATCAGTATGGGATTGATGCCCTGGCACGATCGGGCGACGCCGTCAGATGCGAGGCCATGCTGGCCAGTTTGGTCAAGGACTATTTCTTGCAGTACGATGCGGATCTGAAGCCCAACCTCGTTCCCTTTCAGAGCGTCTTGTGGGCCTATTCCAAGGCCCATCGCCTCGGAGATGCCGCGGAACGTGCCGAATCCATCTTACAGAATATGAAGGAATTGTCTACGTATCTCGATACGTATCCGAACGTTTGGTGTTACAACGTTGTGCTAAAGTGCTGGGCACGTTCCAAATCTCAAGATGCAGCTTCGCGGACAATGGCTCTTTACAACGATTTGCAGCAAGCCTCGTTCCAGAACGAAAGTGAGGAAGAAGACAGCATAGAGATTACTGCACCTTCCGATCTGAAACCCGACGCAACGTCGATGAACACGGTTCTGAATGTGCTGAGTATCCATGAGGGTGCGGTTCGAACAGAACAAAAGTTGTTGGAGTTTTACGATGCTCATGTTCAAGATCCCCAACGAAATCCTTCTCCCGACACAATCGCCTATTCGACGACAATCAATGCATGGAGCAATTCCTCGAGTCCCGATGCACCGGAGAAAGCCGATTCGTTGCTTCGAAGATTGATGGAACTACACGAGAGCGGAAAGAAGAAAATGCACAAGCCCGACATCGTAACCTATACCAATGTGATGCAGTGCTGGGTCAAATCCAAAAAGCCGCAAGCACCCGAAAAAGCCGAATCCATACTGAGAGAATTGCAAACCATGGCAAATAATGGGGATGCAAGCATGAAACCCGATGCCGCCTGTTGGAATTCTGCCATTTCGGCGTGGGCGAATGCGGGGAACGGAGAACGTGCCGAAGCCCTCTTTTTTGAAATGGTGGATGGCTCAATGGGCTCAGGAGGGGCATCACCGACGTTGATCACACTGACGAATGTCCTCAAGGCGTGGGCGCAAACCCGATCTCCGGAAGCACCCCACCGGGCGATTGCGCTTTTGGCAAAGATGGAACGATTGTACAAGAATGGTGTTTTGGCGGTGAAACCCAACGTGGTGAACTATAGCGTGGTTTTGGACTGCCTGGCATACGCAAGGAGTGCTTCGGCAGCCGAGCGTGCAGAAAGCATGCTGAAACGAATGGCAGAATCGGAGGATCCGAATCTGCGGCCAAACGTTGTGAGCTACAATTGCGTCCTCAAGGCATGGTCGTACGCCAGGGATGAAAGGTCTGCAACCAAAATCACCTCTGTCCTGAGGGATCTGATTGATCAATCGGAAAAGAACCCAAAAATGAGGCCAAACGACAATACCTTTGGCACGATACTAAAGTTCTTGGCAGACAGTGACCTACCGGACAAGTCCAAACGCGCCAAGGCAATCGAAAATCTGATGACCATCTTCCTCGAGCGTGGTCCCAAGCCATGGGTAAAAAAAGAGCTTCGAAAATGCCTAGCTACGATCGATATCGACGAGAGTGACAGCAAACCATGTGCTAACGATCCAACTGCACATTCCTGTTCGTGCAGAGGGAAAAGAGCAAACGCAAGGTTCAACACCGAAGCAAAACTACAAAATTTGCACCGTAAACCACTAATCAGTGGTAATGATAACGAACAGCGCGATGCCCTTGTTCGGGTACGACTCATTGACACCGCCACAACCGGTGAATCGTTCAACCTCGTGGTTGTCGATGGTCAGGACGAATACTCCTGCAAAGTGATCAATGTCGATCGAAAGGATATTTCCGATATCAAGGGGGGACAATTTCTCAACATTTCCTACTATTGGGAAAACGGAGCACCCGTCATTGTAAAAATGCAGGATGCTATCGAACGCATTGAGATATGAAGAAATTGAACAACGAGTTCGACTATTTTGATCTAGTTTCAAACGGTGAAAGGACACAAACAGTGACCACAACTGACCGCAAGCACAGGCCTCAATGGCGCCATAGCCAGAAGCTTTCCAAGAACATCACTGCCGTGCCCGATTGCCTTTTCAAGGCAAGCAACATATGCAGCGTACGATGATAGAGGTGATGTAATTGGTACCCAACACGCCGTCGGATGGACGATAAAAGAAGACACTTTTCACGCTCGAGCCCAGCGAGTTTTCTTCCGTGTTGGGTATCCTCCGGATGGAAGAGAAAGCATATTTCCTTCACCTCTACTAACAGGTGGTGCTGCTGTTCTCTAACGTGAATAGCCAAACATGTTCTCCTTTCGAAAAGCAGATAATTCTTGATAGAGTGCAATCATAGTAGAGTATATCCCTGTATTTTCATATTTTTTGTTCTTTGGTAAACTCGGCAGTTTCATTCTTGCTTTCCTTAAGTCTTGGTCTTGCACGATTGGGTTTGCCGGAGGCTAATGGACGTTCCTTCGCTTGGGGAGTCGTACTAATCAAATCTTATGGCCCTGCGCCACGGGATAGCAACACTTGAATTGTTCAACGATTCCTTACTCGTAACCGCGATGGACCCAACGCATCGCGGTCTTCCGGGAATTCCTTTTCCGTTCGAAACTCGTATCATAATGGTCGCGAGCGTTGGCCCGCACACGCTATCTGCACGATACTGCCCTTCGCGAGAGAGAGAAACTACGACTAAAAGCGACTGATTTCTATTTAGTGCCCTGGCCGGTGCTGGTGAGGATCTTATGCCTGGCTCAGCAGCGGGAAGAAATATCGTTGGAGTTTGAAATTCGCACGGTAAATACATAAGAATCGTGCCACCAAACACTTCGAACAACCAATAATCACGCTTCTTTGTCGTACGTTATTTATGGTATGACATTTCGAGTACAAACCGTCAAACCAAGAAAGTAGCATAGGTGCTTCGAGAAATTGTATCCGAACTATCAAAATGATTTAATACACGTATCACATATGTTCGGAATTAATTTGTCAAAATTAAATCATCAAAGACTTCTGAAACATATATACTCCACAAAAAACAGACTCTTCCGTGCTCCAAGATTGGTAGGCCATGTCTGTTGTCTTCTGCGTCAATTTACGTAGCGATATGCAGTATTCGAGTACGGAATATTGCGTGCTTCTAGTGGCTCTTTCTGCTCGATCGGTTTTTCGTTTCCTGGCCGCTCGCCGGAAAAAGACTCGTTAGTGATGCGTGTGCCTGTTACTGGCTTTTTTATGCCTCTTGATTTTGTTTTTCAATTTCCTCCGCACCTTCACTCGTATCAATAATCATCGCGGACTTGAAGCAACAACGATTGCTTCGAACGGCCGTGGGAAACACCTCGTCATCCACCAAACACGAACTAACCAAGACCACCAAACCCAAAGCCATTGGGAACTCTATCAAAGTGTCCTTGGACAATTCATAAAGTAAAAAACACAGAGGAAGACTGATTAGGAACAGGATCTTAGTAAAGTATTGTTGATCACTTTGCGAAATTAACGGTATTGAGGACAACAAACTTCAAACCGTCTGCTTCGCACACTTCCAATAACCTATATATACGCATCAAAACGAGACAATGGTATCGTCATCAACAAGATACGATGCCGAGAGCATTGATTCGTCTCTGATCATCGAAACTCTTTCCGATGCCGATGCGAGCGAAGATACGGCCATTTCCAATTATGCCGATCTCGAATCCAGCAAGAAGAACCGTCGCCGTCGAAACAAAAAGGACGAGGTAGTAATCGAAACTCCCTTTGGAATCACGCTTCGTGGGAAACACCAACTTCGTGCCGCCGTTCAAACATTAGCCTTGGGAGCTTTGCTGGCCGGAGTTGGCGTCTTTCATGTATATTCCACGTCGATTGGATCGTCATACGACGGATCGGAACTCCGGCTATTGGAGGAATTGGAGCCAGAAGAAGAATGCAAACACCAAGCAGCCAATTGGTGGTCAGTTGACGCTGTACATTCTCGGAATCCTCTACATGTTCCTGGCACTTGCCATTGTTTGCGATGAATTCTTCGTCCCGGCTCTGGAAGAATTATCGGGTCCACACAGAATGAATTTGAGCATGGACGTTGCTGGTAAGTCGATAGTAGTTTGTCCATTGAATTGTATCTGCAAATCGTTTGCGTATGGAGCGCATTGAAACTCATGGAACGAATTCGTACTTGTTCTAACGCATATTCTTTCGGTCGGATTTCCTACAAATTGGTGTGTTGAATTTACTTTTTGTTCTGTCATGCTTATACTACTATAGGCGCTACATTAATGGCTGCCGGTGGGTCTGCTCCAGAACTTGCCACCTCTCTCATTGGTACCTTTAAAGAATCCGAAATTGGTTTTGGTACAATTGTCGGTTCCGCTGTTTTCAATATCTTGTTCGTCATCGGAATGTGCTCGCTTCTCGCGAAGGAAGTCTTGTCTTTGACCTGGTGGCCATTATTTCGTGATTCGGCGTATTACACTGTCGGGCTTGTTATGCTCGCAGTTTTTACCGGTGTTGTTTCGCCGAACGAGATCAAACTATGGGAATCTTGTGTCCTATTTGCTATGTACATTGGATACTGCTTGCTGATGTGGAAAAACCAGGAACTTTACAGGAAACTTACCGGCAAAACTCTGGAATACCCAGACGAAGATGAAGAAGGCGAGGGAGAGCACGAAGCTACTAATGGAAACGCGAAAGAGAATGACGCCGAAGAAACGTCAGATGACAAACGATCCGAATTGAAGAAGGAATCTTCTGACAAGAGCAATAAGAGCCAGGTCAGCTCCTATGAGCAAAGGGCTAAACGGAAGCGAACACTCGAAGCAATTTCCCCACTTCCTTTGGCAGGGTAACTTCCGTGCTGGTATTTTGAAACTGCTAAAGGACCCCGACTCTTGGGTGGATACGGCCGGTACGGGAATGGTCGCGAAGATCATTGGTGATGCCGATCACGTGTTTGAACAGGTCGACAAAGATGGAAATGGGCACATCGATGGTGAAGAATTGCAACAACTCTTCGATTTGCTGGAATGTCATGCCACTGCAGAGGAACTGCGTGAAGTCTTTGTGGAACTGGACACCAACGGAGATGGTGTGGTAAGTACTACGAGTCCTTTTGGCCAAGTTGGAGTCGTATTTGTCAATAAATATATCACTTGTCTTATGATCGCTAACACCTCTTAAATTCATCGATTGTTTTTTGAATCCACAGATATCCCGCAAAGAGTTTACCGAATGGTATTGCAGATCGGAAGAGCGAATCATTCAACAAGTTCGCCATGTTTTTGAACAAATCGATGTTGACAATTCTGACTCAATTGATAAAGACGAGTTGAAAACTTTGCTCCAAACACTTGATCCTCACGTATCAGACGAAGATGTGGAATCGGCTCTTCAGGAGATGTACAACCACGGAGATCCAAACGAAATTACTTTCGACGAGTTTAGTGCTTGGTACAAAGGTTCCATGCTCTTTGAACGCCAGCAACAAATGATCGAAGAAGACATTGAAGGAGTGTGGGAAAACATAAGTCCTCCATGGGACGGTTCACTTCGAGAATGGCTTTGGTACCTTATTTCCCTTCCTTTGGTGTTGGTTTTGACGATAACAATTCCGGATGTTCAACGACCAGGCAACGGAAAGTGGTGTGTTGTTTCCTTTTTCTTATCGATCGCTTGGATCGGTGGTTTCTCTTACTACATGGTCGATTGGGCCGAAATTGTCGGAAATACATTTGGAATCCCCGACGAACTCATGGGATTGACGGTTCTGGCAGCGGGAACTTCGGTCCCCGATTTGCTTTCGAGTGTGATTGTTGCTCGACGCGGACAAGGTGACATGGCTGTATCGTCATCGGTTGGAAGCAACATCTTTGACATTCTCGTGGGTCTCCCCATTCCATGGATCATATACTCGGCAGCAAAGAAAGGAAGTCCAGTATACGTAAGTGAAGTAAAACGAAACGAAACAAGCAAATAATATCGTTGCAGTGATGGAATGCTGTGAAGAAATCAAAATCTCATCCTTCGTTTTATTCTTCTTTCATCGTTCTTTTTCACTCGCACAGATTGGAGCGGAGGGACTCTTGCGATCTCTTTTGATTCTGATTGGTATGTTGGTCTTGGTCATTACATCCGTTCACTTCCAAGGCTGGAGGTTGACAAAGGTTTTGGGTGGAATTATGTTCTTCTTTTACATTGCGTTTTTGGTGCAGGCGATCGTCTTCGAATTGCCCTTTAACATAGTGCCAGCATGTTAGCTGTATTGCTGCCTTGGGAGAAAATTCTTTAGTGGGTTGGTCGGGAAGACATATTATATTCAATGTAAACATTCATCATCATATTATTATTATATCATTATAATTATTTCTTTTAATAATAACAATCACAAAAGGAAAGAAAGAGTAGTCTGTAGAAGTATTCAAGAATAGTGACGTTTTCTTACAATAGTTTTATTATTCCAATGAGTCAAAATCCAAAAAACCGAAAATCGGTTATAACAGAAAAAGAGGCTTTAGATAAGGCCAAAACTCACTTCGCCCGAATCGCGCTGTCGGAATTCATAAACTCACGCACTTCCCGCAGCCAAAACCCAACCAGATTGGATTGCCGACCGACAGCAGATTGTTTTTGCTTTCATGAAACAGACACCCACAAAACAAATTCTGAATCTCCAATCACAACAAATCGTTCGGAATTACCAAGGATCCTTAAACTTACACTCCAACTATATACTAATCCAACTACTACTACATCCACCATGGTCGATCCAATTCCCGATAAAGTAAAGACCTGCCTCGGCGAGCTGACTCCCGCACAGCAGGTCCTCCTTCGAGGGATACATTGGAACCCTTCGGGCGACCATCAAGGACCTGACGAACGACATTCGCGCTCTCAAGGACGACGATCCGAATGCTCACTATCACGGAGAACACAAGTGTACCGAAGATCAGTACGTTACTAAAATAATGTGTTGATGGAAAGAGACATAATTGTGGTCTGGTTTTACAGCGATTGTTTTGTTTGTATACATTGGATTCTTTTGTCGTTTGTCAATCCTTCCTATCAATTGATTGATTCACTTATTGATGGATTGATTCTTCTCAATGGCTGCTTTTTGGTCAATTTTTCTTTTTACTCACACCATTTTGAACTATTTTCTGTCTCCCTTCTTCTCTTTTGCATCGCTCAACACCACAGCGGCCACGACCACAAGGATCACGGAAAATCCGAGGAACACCACGAACACAAGCACGATCACGGAAGCTGCGGTGGACACGAGCACGGCCACGACCACGGGAAGGAAGACAAGCATGATGATCATGCCCACGGACACGATCACGCTGCCAAGAAAGAGAGCAGCTGTGGTGGCCACGACCACGGACACGAGCACGCCGAAAAGAAGAGCAGCGGGCATGATCACGGACATGACCACAAGGCAGCACGACGATCACTCCCACGGGCACGATCATGCTAAGAAGGAGAGCAGTCATGGACACGACCACGGTCATGATCATAAGGCGCACGATGACCATTCCCATGGGCACGATCACGCTGCCAAAAAGGAGAGCAGCTGTGGTGGACACGACCACGGACACGATCATCATCACAAGGAGGAGGAAGCACCTGCCGCCGATCCCATGGCACTCGACTGGACCGTCACAAAATAAATCGAATATAATATGCTTGTTTGGTCTATCCCTATGGTGAAAGCTATAGTTGGATGAAACGATTTTTGAATTTGAAAAAAGAGGAGCAAGTATTTCAAATTCCAAATGACACAACAAATTCCTTGACGAAAACCCACATTTCCAATACACCGCCTTTTTTCAGTCGAAAGAAACTAACAACGTTCTTATATATTTTTCATAGTAAAATGAGGGTTTATAATTTTTGAGAACTATATATTTAGACTAGTTGTTGTCTGTTGTTACGCTTGCTGTTATTGCGTTAAGAGGAATTGCGACGGGCTCCCTTTGACTTGCATGTTTCAGAACGTCAACATTTCGAAGCAGATAGTAGATTCCATCGCAAGTAGGATTGTCTCCCGTTTTGAACGTTGGTGTGGGACGTGAGTAACAATCCAGATTTCGTTCCTGTCTACGGCTGGAGTGTGTAAAAAAGGGGTTCCTGCCATTTCCAAGCTCGTTCCAGGATTCTCTGCCAAACGGATGCGGCAAGAGATTTTCGAATTACAGGAACATCACTTTTCTGAATATTTCTCCTTCCTTCTACAAGGATACGGCCGGCACTATTGATTTCCATTTGGTACAATTGTTCGGGGATTAGTGCAGATCCATGCAGTTCTTTACCGTTTCGAAACGATCCTCCAAAAGAACCATTCTCTTCATCGCTTCGGATGAAGGTTTCAAGTTCCCGATACACACCCAGGAACGTTTGAATAGCTTCTCTCTCCTTTTGCAAGTCTTCTTTCCATCCTTTTTTGGCATGCGGTAAGGTCTAGCAATATTTCTATTTTCGTCCATCGAATGCCTCACAAGCCAATACCCTCGGCTTTCCTTGAATTTTCCTAGATTCAGTACACTACTCGAAGCCTTCCGGGAGGGATGGTATTATCGAGACGTTTTGTAATCGCTTGAAAGCTTCGAACGCCGTTCGATTCAAGCGTCACAGCAGACAGTTCGGGAACAAAGGGCATGGTCTCGAAAAGAAAATCGGATAATTTCTGCTCGTTTTTCATGCAAAAATCCCACAATACGAGTTTTTCGAGGTTCGGCAGACGCAAACGTTGCTTCTTTGGTGGGCGCAAATCGATCCTATCACACTTGTAAACCTCCAAGGCTTTGAGATTGGAAAAGTCTGGTGACAGGTCTTGCTCAAAGCAAAGGAAGAGCAAGATTTGAGCACAAGCGTCTCGAGTCTTTCGAACGTTTCCAAGAGATGTAAGACGCGGTCAGTCAGAATGAAATTTCCATTTTCCGGTAGGGGTTCTTTGGATCCCACGGTCCAAGATGCAGCTGGGTAACTTTTCCCTCACAACTCTTATTTTGGGAGCCGACGTGTCCAAAAAAGCTGCCAAGGTAGTTCTTGTCGCGAATTTTGGACGAGTCCAACAGCCCGGCCTCGATGTACAGAAATGCAAGCCGAACGGCTTCTTCCTCCTCCTCCAACAAGTCCCAATGATCCGTCATGTATGTTCAACCTCGGATATTCCAGCTCGTGCGCCCTCCGTCTCTTCAAATGTCTGCGAATCGTTGTTTCGAGTGGTTCTGCAGCATCTGGTTGCAATTGTTCTGGTTTCGGTTTTGAATCCGGTTGGTCTCGTTTTCATTTCCTATCCATCTTGCTTTGTTGCACTGTTGCTTGTGATGAACCTGTGCTATCTGTTGTTGGAAAAGTTCAGGGTTGGGAGCTGTGAACTTGACACGAGACTTACAACTTTCAATGAAGTTGTTCAGTGATTGATTGTTTCGGAAAGAATGCAAATCTTTCGGATTGGCACGCCTTTTTTTTAGGATACTCACTCCCACTTTGGATGATTGAATGATAATGTGATCGCCCAAAAGGGTTCAACGGTTCGCTCGGCGCGCTCTGGGGGGGAAAGTTTTCGTCATTCATGAATGGGTTGATACAAACGTCGGAAGAACTAATTCTGTTCCTCAAACAGGGCTTCTCTTTCTCAAAATCGACGGATGTCGAACGTTCTTCGTAGCACGTAACAACGAGAATATGACTTGACCAATTTCAAAAAATTAATCGAAACCTGTCGAAAAAACTCTTCTACTTCCCAATACATAGAAGTCTCTACTCGATTAGGTCGCAAAGCCAAGTACAATACAGAGTTAGACACTCGATTGGCAAACCATTCGAACTACATTGTTCGGACTGGTCGGATTAACCAGCAACAGAATGTCGACTTTGTCTAACAGCGACGAACGCCAACCCTTGCGGACGGAGGTTGTGATTCCGGGTGAAAATGTGGTGGTCGATCACTGGGTGGTCAGTTCGGGCTCGGCGGTTCGTGCGAAAGATACGATTGCCTATGTTCGAAAGCGGGGCGAAAATGCAAGTGACAAGACCGCTGTTCCAACAGCTTGCCGCCGCCCCGAAACACAAACGTCCCACCCGGAGGAAAAAGTTCAAAAAGACCGACAACAAGCCACAGGCCAGCAGCAATGGATCGAACAACAATAACAACAACAACTTCTACAACCTGTTCCAAAATCATTCGGCCATGAGTCTCAAAGATCTCCTGGCTGCAAAAAGCAAGACCACAGCAACAATGACAACAGCAGCTGCAACAACAAAGCCAACCGAGAACGATACAAATTCGGAAGCCAAAACAGAGGAAACCAAAACTACGGCAGCTTCCACCATATCGGCAAAAACAGATCAACTCATGCCCATTCGCGCACCGGCATCCGGAATTCTACGGATACACAACATGCAAAACGACAACCAGGACAATCTGCAGCGAAAACTTGTGATTGGAGTCATTGAAGAATGCCTCCACCCCACCTTTGTCGATGGCATGTGTGTCGTCTGCGGGGCACCCAAACCAAAAGACGACAAAACCTCACAAACACAAAACAACAACAACAACAGCGGCAAGACCTTCAAGGTGACCGTATCGGGAGGAGTCACCATGACGGTTTCCAAAAAAGAAAGCGAGAGCATGGCCCTCCTGGATTCGGATCGGCTTTTCAAGCAAAAGAGGCTCTCGCTGGTATTGGATTTGGATCATACCCTCGTGCACGCGACGGCCGACCCCAGAGCCCGGCAGTATCTGGATCCCTCCCATCCGGTCGCGGTGGCTGCCGGAGACCTTCGGACCATCAGCCTGCCCATGTTTGAGGGTGCCGACAACAATAGCCAGAAAGATCCCCGCCACAAGCACATGCGGTCACAGCACTTTGTCAAGCTGAGGCCCTTTGTCAAGGAATTTCTAGAGGCCGTTCGGGATACCTACGAGGTCTCGGTGTATACGGCGGGAACCCGACAATACGCGGAAGAAATTGCCATGGTGCTGTGCCGAAAGCTGGCGGGGGCGGTTATGGATTCAGACGAGCTGGAGCGATTGAAACACACGGTCCAAACGGCCGAAGCCGAATACGAGCGGACGCTAGACAAGGAGAAAAAGAGAGCGGCAGACGATACCGGAGAGAACGGAGAAGCACCGCCCCGTAAGAAAAAGAAGGTTTCCTTTCAAATGAGCGAGGCGGCAGACGATGACAACGCCGACAAACACGATGTCATGACCAAAGAAAAACTCTCCACATTGCAGGCAGAATTAATGACGGCCGAAGCCCTGGAATCCAAGGCCAAAAGCTTGCGACAGAGCGTCTTTGGAAGCCGCATCATTTCTCGAACCGATGTGGGCGATTTGGGCCGAGACGTCAAGAGCCTGAAACGAGTCTTTCCCTGTGGAGGAACCATGGCGGCGGTGGTCGATGATCGGGAAGACGTCTGGGCCAATGCCAAGGACAACAGCAAGGGGACAATCAAGGGGGAACCCCCGGACAATTTGTTGCTGGTACGACCCTACCACTGGCAGCCCTTTGTGGGTTTTGCCGACGTGAACAATGCCGCGGGGGCGGATTTGTCGGGATCGGGACCCGCCAAGCAAGACAAGCAGCTGCTCTGGACCAAGGAAGTCCTAGAAAAGCTGCACCAGCGATACTTCCAACAGAGTGCGGAAGGGAACCGACAAACGGTTCCCGAGACGCTCAAACAGATGCGAAAAGAGGTTTTGATGGGGTCCAATATTGTGCTGAGCGGGCTGGTGCCCCTCCACAAGCAGGCGAATAATGGTGCTGTGGCACGGCCACACTTTGTCCGGTATGCCCAAAATCTGGGTGCCAAGGTAAGGAATCGTTGATTCAGTTGTTTTGTTTAATCGATTTGTTGTGAATTGAAATCGCTGACACATTTTTTCACGTATGAAATTACAGACACAGGACAAGGTCGACTATAGGTGTACACACGTGGTAGCGGCCAAGGATGGCACTGACAAGGCACTTGCGGCGAGAAAAATACCGGGATGCAGGCTCGTCAAGTCGGCTTGGCTCATGGAGTGCTTTTGGAGCATGAAGCCTTGCGATGCTGCCCCGTTTTTGATGCACCAAGTAACGCCGGGGGTTACAAGAAATGTCAGTAAGCCAAATACTGCCGTGCTGAGGGTATCCAACGTTGAAAACTCAGAGGGGAGCACCAATGATAGCGACGACGATTACGACGACGACGATTTTGCTGCCGAATTCGAAAGCGAGTTAATGGATATGAGCTAAACTAAAACTCGAATTTGCTGCTACAAAAACCTAGCGTCTGACTTAATGATGCTTCATCATTTTTCGTTTGTACAACAACTTTTGGACTATGGTGTTATTACATATCCGATATCCCGTCCCACATAACATTTGATTTTCTTCTTTTCTCATCCCTTGAGACGTGTTTGTTTCAACTGCTGCACATGTGTCGTTGTCCTCGGATAGTATGCAGAAATGCAATAAAAACAGAGGTGATACCTCCAAATGTGCAATATATGTATTTATCGATTGATTCATTCCCCCATTTACCGTTCATGCTCCCGAATTTCGATGCTGCATTGTAATTGATTGATTTGTTGCTCTTAAAGACGAAAAATCATTTACAAAATTGAAGCACTATTTGTTTTATGACGACGACATTCGTTGATCGATCAGTTTTGTCGTCATGCTGTAAAACATTCTGCGAATGTTGTATCCGGCCTTGGCCGATGTTTCCATGTACTGGACAATGTTGTTCTTGGGGGCCTCTTGCTTTTTCCAGCGCCTTTAATTTGGTGGCCATTTCGGCTTTGCTGAACGCACGCTCACTCAAATCGGATTCGCAGCCCGTCGCACAAATGTAGATCCAGCACTCGTCCTGTTCTCGCAACTCGGACACCTTTTGGACCCACTTTTCGATCGACTCGAATTGTTTTCGGTCTTGGACCTTGAAAGCAATAATGGCAACGTGACAATCTCGAATGTACGAGGGAATGCTTGTCTGGAAGCGCTCGGCACCCGACGTGTCCCAAACCTGTAGACGAATGTCCTTTTGATCGGGTATGGAAATCGTCTTGGTAAACAAATCGACGCCCAACGTTGCCTCGTATTCCTTGGAGAATTTGTCCTCAATGGCACGCCGAATCACGGACGTCTTTCCAGCGGACTCGTCGCCCAACAAAACGACCTTGAATTTCGGGATCCCCGTGCCGGTCTCGGCGTTTGTGACCGATCGCGAACTCTGCGATTGGTTCAGCAGCGTTCGTGAATCTCTTGTGTCTGTCATGGTGCTGTATTTAGCGTATTGGTGGTAGTTTTGTGCTGGTGTGATATATAGGTTGATGGATTTGGTTTCACGTATCAATTACTGACGTCCCCTGACACAAGGGACATTGACTTCTAATGGCAACTACCTGGTATTTTTTCTCGATTCCCAAAATCGACAAGAATTTGTTTTGTGATTTTGGTGAAATGTTGAATATGCTCGGTGGCATGATGCCGGGCAGGCTTTGGCCCACAAGCCAGGCATAGACGTTGCCGGCCAAAAATGGGGCCAATCAAAAGTCAGTACGAAGCAATCCGCACATTCAAAAATGGTGCGTAATGGGAACTGAAAGAGTCCCATAATGTTCGCCATGTGGAACGGAACAAAAATATTTTTTTGCATGTGACAACGACATCAACAACGAAATAATAATGATGAATGAGCTGTGACTGAGACTTTTTGTGCGAGGCATCGTACGAATAGCACATAAAAAGGAATCGATCTTGTGTTGTAACCAACTTGATTGAACCTATTCTTATTGAATCGTACACAAGCTGGTCCGCCACCATCAAGACTGACATCTCGACCAGAGCATCGAAGAGAGCGGAATCGCGAAATTGGTCATCCTACCACACAACAATCCAAACACTATATATCCGAGAAGCAAAAGCAAAAACAATACAATCATGCCGAATTCTACGTCTTCTTTTGGCAGCTGGTACGATGAACAGCAGGCCGCCGAACGGGGCGAATCAAGTTCTAGTTGGTTCTCGATCGACTACCGAACAAGCCTTGCCCCTCTTCAATACCGAGAACCTTCCGGGCTTCTCCATCGATAGCATGACACAAGCCATGGAAGCACAAATGCCCAAAAAGATTCTGGGAATGGGCTATCAGCAACGATTCAAGGTGAGCAAGAATCAATAATATTGGTTATGGAATAAACAGAAAGGACTCGAAAGCGCAAATTGGGACTGATAGAGTGGTGTGGATGGATTCATTTGCTCTTCGGTGTTTGCTCAATTTTTTCTTTCAATGTTTTGCTTCAGGTCTTTTGTGCGCTCCTCTTCTTGTCGGCCCTCTTTTTTGCTCTCGCCATGTTTGTGGGAGTTCCAATGCTGGCCGTCAAGCCACAGAAATTTGCTCTGAGTTTTACCTGTGGTTCCATCACCTTTATGGGGAGCTTTGCGATTATGAAGGGCCCGTACGAACACTTTCGAAGCATGTTTACCATGGAACGACTGCCCTTTACCACGATATATATGGGTAGTATGTTTTGGACCTTGTATCTGACGTGTTCCAAGGGAGGACTCAAGGGATACGCCTACGTTCTGATAGCCTCCGGTACGCAACTCGTCGCCCTCCTGTGGTATCTCATCAGCTTTCTGCCGGGTGGAACCATGGGCCTTCAGATGCTGACCAGAACCTTGTGCACAATCTTGCAACCCGTCATCAAGGTGCTGGTCAGGGCGCAGGCAATGTGCATTGCCTCCTGTATCCGATATTTTGGAAGGTCTTCCTCCTCCTGAAACGCAAAGACGGGGTAGCCAGAGCAGCGATGGATTTCAAATCGTATTTTCATTCTTTGTAGTATCACGACGACCAAACGGATTCGAATGCGCTTTTTGTATATCAACATAATCATCATCCAATGAAATGTTCGAAAGCGAGTGGAGATGCATTCGGTTTTGGGTTTGGCTACTTTCGGGGATCTGTAGGGGATGGATTGTGTCTTGTCGTGACTGTTGATCTGTCATCCAAAACATTTCGTGCGTACACGATATCTTTTGGAGGAAACACTGCTGGCATGATGTATGTTGCTCGAGATGGAGTGATGGAATTCAGTGAGAAAGTGTCACACTCATTGGGTTCCGATTATTGGATTGCATTCTCGAGAGAATATTATTTACGTTTTCTTATTTGGAAGGCTTGACCACATGTAAAATAGATTCATTACATTATTCTCTTTTCTACAAGCATTTGAATGCTTTAATCTTATAGTTTTATTACCATCTCCGTCTTTCGTATATTCTTCATTCTTACCCTTAGAAAAACCTTCTTAATTATTTGTGGCACTGACAGTAATTATTTGTGACTCTGACACTAATATTTTTGATAACAGTTTTCGTTGCATTTCCGATGAATTTCTCGTGTTCCCGAGTGATAAGTTCCATGTCTAGAGTGTAATAATATTATGCTAAATTATCTTCGTCAGGTGAGAGACCTAGCGGATGTCGATTACAAATTTAGTTTCCGACCTGGGCAAGTTCCGCTCGCATGGCATCAATGGTTTCCTTGTAAGCTTCAACGGTTCGGGGTTCCTTAAGGATGGCAGATCCGGCAACCATCATGTCAACACCGGCTTCGGCAACTTCCTTGATATTGTCAACCTTGACACCTCCATCGATCTCAAGACGGCAGTCAAGACCGTTGTCATCGATAAGTTTTCGGGCTTCTCGGGCCTTGTCGAGGGTTCCGGGAATGAAGGCTTGTCCTCCGAATCCAGGGTTGACAGACATGAGAAGGATGATGTCAAGCTTGTCCAAGACGTACTTGGCGCAATCGAGAGATGTTCCAGGGTTGAAAACAAGTCCAGCCTTGCATCCTCCTTCCTTGATAAGGGAGAGGGATCGGTCAATGTGGTTGGAGGCCTCAGGGTGGAATGTGATGTAGGAAGCTCCGGCATCAATGAAAGCCTTGATGGATTCATCGACGGGGGAAACCATAAGGTGGACATCAATGGGGGCGGTGACACCGTGGTCGCGAAGGGCCTTGCAGACCATAGGTCCGATTGTCAAGTTAGGAACGTAGTGGTTGTCCATGACATCGAAGTGAACAACATCGGCTCCGGCCTCCAACATGTTGTCGACTTCGGCACCGAGGCTGGCGAAATCAGCCGAAAGGATGGAAGGAGCGATAAGGTAGTCCTTGTCTCCCCAGACGTTCAAGGCAGTAGCCGAACGAGTGGTGGCCTTGGGCTAAAAATTACATTAAATTTGTCGCGGAAAGTCGAAAGCGTACAAAAGCATAGTGAGAAAATGCGAATCCACAGTTCTCCGAAAGAAACAAACTCAACGTCTGCTGCATTCCGAAACTTACTGCGGTGAAGGCACTGGCGGAGGCAAGGGTGGCGGCGACGGTGAAAAGGCTGAACTTCATTTTGATAATTTCTTTTGATGTTATTATGATCTTCTCAAGACAATCTTTCGACAATGGATTGACACCATCGTCGTCGGCGTTGGGCGGTAAGGAAGTTGCGCAAACATTTTCGTCGCACACAACCCGTCGTCATCGCCGTCGAAAACGTCATTTGAAGACATGTTACACCGTAGGCTTCTCAAAAAGAAATTGATTCACGAGACATTTTATGTAGATGCATCGCAGTTGTGGCAGTCTTGCTAAAACACTGAACACGGTGTTCTCCTACCGCTGACGTAAGATGTTCAGTCAGGTCACGAATGAGAATCTTCCCGGCAAAAAATGAAAATCTGCTTTGACAATATTTTTGAAAAACTTTGGAAAATAGATTCCATACAATAATTGTGTAATTGCAGATGATTTCTAATATTACAAGATTTATTTTATTGTTCTACTCTTAATCAAACCTAGATTTTCGTTCCGCTGGCAGGGTCTTGTATTCGCTCACATCCACTTCACTGAACTGGATATTCGCATGAGTCTTCAATTTTCGTTGGAGATATCGCTGTCGTTCCATGGACGCCCAGAAAGGAATCCTATCGAATTCGAAATACGGAACACGAACCACTGTCCAGCCCTGTTTCTTCAATAGTCTATATTTTAGGACCGTGTGGCCAAGAGCACGAGGCTTTTCGGTAGGTGCATCGTTGCGGACACGAGTGAAATGGTTGGGGCCATCGAATTCGACTGCTACCGAAACGTTATCCTCGTCATCATTCTTCGAGCCAGAAAAACCGTCTTCATCCATATCTGTTTCATGAACCCAAACGGCATTGGGCTGAAGAATGATTGCAACATCGATGTCCTCGTCGTGCTCATTGATATGGTCAACGCCCATCAATTGGAGTGTCGAGCTCAGAGATTGGTGTCTTGCGCTACTCAGTTTGAGACGAGCCTTTTCGACATTCCATTTGTCTTTTAGGTAGGAGACGAACCACTCGGGAACCCGCTGCACTGCTTCGGGACAATCTTCTTCGAGCATGAAATACGCTTGCCAGAGTTGATGAGCGTGTTCCAGCTGCATCTCTTTGTTTTCTTTGCAGGAACGAGCAGCTTCTGCAAAAATCAAATCAATCAACATGATTGCCTCGGCCGAATGGTATTTTTCCAAGATAACCAAGGACCAAACAATGTTAGCTTGCTCTTGAGGGCCAATCTTGGCTTTTGCAAAGGAGCCACCGCTTTCGCGCAGAGCTTTCAAGAAGAACAAAGGCGCATCATTGGCGAATTCATCGAATTCAACGCCTAATTCGTCCGTCAGAAAGAGACGTGCCTGGGCCCATAGTAGGATACTAGCTTCCCAGGGATGAAATGTGCGGCGGTCCTCCCCTAGGGGAATTTTCTGTTCCGATGGCAAAGTTGCCATAGACGATTGTTTCCGGGTGGAGGAAGCTCCTTCCATGAGTCGATAATTGCCTTCTTCGAAAACCGCTTTTAGCAAAAGCGTTTCGTCGATTCGGGCATGTGCCAACGCAACAGCGGTTTGTACAAGATCCGCACACGACCAGCGTCGGAGTGGACGTCCCTGGGCAAACCGCGTTTTCGTTACCGTTCCCAATTTAAGATTCTCGGTCAAAGCTTCTACCAAAAGAGTCAAATCGTCTGCCAATTTGAAGTTATCGGCCTGCAGTGTTCCCAAAGACCACAACAATTGCGTAACATCCCGAACCAAGAAGTGACGGTAGTTGTTGTTGTTTGCAACGATGCCATCCTTCAAACGATTCGACGCCTCTAGCGCAACAGCTTTGAGAAGGGTTTCGGATTCCTTGCTTCGGCATCTACCATGCGAAGCAAAGGCCCACCCCACATTTGCCAGCTCGCTCCAGGTGCAATCCATCAACATGCCAGTATCATGGAAGTCATCGATTTCTTCATCTTCCGGTGACATTTCGCACAGTGCGTATCCCATGGAGTCAAACAAACTATCTGTTACGCTGATTTCTTTCATCGAGTCGTCATCGTCATTTTCGCCATCCATGTTGGTAAAAGTATTGATAGATCTTCGTGTCCTTCCTAATTGCTCGGTTTTCCAATCTCCAACAATTGAATCTGGGTTCTTGACCGCTCCCATTTGGGGCGGCGCTGGCCATCCGGGAGGAATTTCGCGATGTCTCAGTTTTCCATACGCCCAACAAGCCATGCAGATCTCTCCCAGTTTGATCTTGGGTTGCTGGAAAGAGCTCTTGGTCTCAACCGCTTCAATGTCATCGTCAAATAGAATCGTCGTAAGCTGTCGAGCGATTTCATCAATCGTTTCGTCCAGTCTTGATTCCGGAGAAAAAGGTCCCTGCGACACCAAAAGACTGGGATCACGGTCAACGTGTTTGGCAATCGCCCATACTACGTTGCAGAGCTTGGCGAGGAGTAAACAATCCTTCGTCGCGATGTACGACCAACAAGTCGTGCAGAATAGTCAAAGGTGTCTTGGAGGCTTGAGCGATATCCAGCATCCGTTTCCATGTGATCGACGCGTTGCTGCCCCATCGCCTTTGCGCTGTAGGTCAACGCACAAACAAGGTTCACGGCATTGCAGAAGTGGGCTGGAGTGTCCAAGAGTGTGTCCAAAATCAGTCTGGCGTGCGCGTGAGTTCCCTGTACCAAGGATGTTGATTCGAAAAACGCCTTTTGAAGGCGACCCTGGGTTCGCTTAGAAGATTTGTAACCCGCTCTCCAAGGCTGAACTGCTTGTGCTGATGTATTTGTTGTTGTTTTCTTGGCAGTTGTGACCGCGGGCGATTTTGTTGGCTGTTTTACTGCCACTGCTGCTGCTTTACTTTTTTGCTCATCGTTGCTCGTTGTAATGATGTTCTTGTCGTTTTTGTCTGAACTTTCTATCTTGTTGGTTGACTCTGGGGTTGGAACATCATTCTTGACGATGCGAGTTGGGGCAGCGACTTCGGTCTTTGTTGCAGGATCTGCGTTCTTGATGACGGGAGCAGTTGCAGCTACTTCGGTCTTCTTTTTAGGCTTGGTCTTGATGACCTTGATTTCATTTTTACTTTCGTTCTTGTTTTCCTTTTCGACGATTCCACTGTCAAAATCGCATCCACCTGATAGAATATCAGACAATTTTGGTATCGTATGCAGAAGTTGTTCGGTCGATGGCGTGCTGTTTGCAGATTGCGGTTTCTTCTTTCGGATGTTTCTTGTGGCGCCATTTACTTTGAGAGCAGCATTGGCTCTCTTTCTGGCGTTCTGTTTCGACTTTCGTTTCCGTTTCCTTACGATTTCGTTCTTTGCTTCGGTGCTGCTTTGTTGCATGATTTCAGCTGACATGGCTGGAAGTGATGAGGAGAGGTCGATTTCGTCTTTGGTAGGAGCCATGAGTGTCGCCTCGAGCCGGCTGCATCGACTAACCAGGGGATTGCGTCGTCGTTTCTTGGAATGGTTGACCAAGTGGCAGGGGTTGGTAGTCTTGACGGTATGTGCATTCGGTACAAGCGCAATTGTAGCTGTGCTCACCGCCATCAATGTCACCACGAAAAGAAAACTCTTGTGCGAAGTCATTGTTCGGTTGTTCTGTTCTTTCGCCATGGCCAAACTTCTAAAATTGGAGCGCGGGTCTCTTCCGACAACGCCGACAAACTGATTCAATACCTCCGTTTCTGGATTGGAAAGAACGGCTCGAAATGTGATGGGATGTGCAGTAAAGGAAGTAGGCTTTCTTCGAATAGAGTGAACGTAGAGCGGTTGAAACTCTATTCTCGGGTAGCTATAGTGGGAAATGATGGCCTGCCGATGTGGAAAAGATTTTCGAATACTTCCAAGAGACCTGATGTGCACAGAATACTTCAAACCGACCACTCCGGTTGGATAGAACGGAAGGAATCGAAATAGGTGGAACCGAAGTTAAAACCATGTGACGTATCATCTTTCTCTCCCAATAAACTTCAGAACGTTTTTCCATGGCCAAACAAAGCAGAAACGACACTAATTCAGTCTTCCAGCACGCCGATCTTGAAGGTTCAACGTTTATGATCCAATCAGAAACGAGCAAATCAGCCTCTGTCGTCTCTCAAAACACGAGGAAGCAATTCGTTGGATGGTCTTTGCGCGACGTGCGCATGAAGAATTTCTTTCTTTCAAATTTTGTGTAAATTGGGAAGTGGGAAAACTATCACTTTTAGAATTTTTCTTGAATCAACTTTACGATTACTAGCATTAGAAGTATACCTTATCGTTTTCAGAGAATGTTATCACGCATTCTAAAGCGAACACTGGGGTCGTGCATTCTGTTGGAAGCACTTTTTATTTTGTAGTTCTTCGTGCTGGTGCTGATGTGGAGAACAAAACTGTCGAGGAGGATACCGACAGTGATCATGATTGCTGGGAACGATTTCGAAAGCATTTTCCTCTCATCGCTGTTCGTTAGCACCTATTCCGACTGAATCGGTGTTCTGTTTCGCACCTTGAGTTCTCTGTTGGTTGTTGTGTTCTACTCTGTACTTCATCACGCTTGAATAAAATTGCTTTACTTCGTCGTTGACGATGACAGCAGACTGGCGGATCCCATGTGCCTCGCCAATCCCGGCTTTGGGGACCAGTTTTCCAAATTCCATCCATTTGATTCCAGCTCTTGAATGCCCTTATCGTAATCTCCCCCCGGAACATTCTCCAATCGATCCGCAAAACACAGGGATCCTTCCAAATTGTTCTCACGCAACAGCCGGCTTGTGAGTTCCAGCAAACCGCTCGGGATGCCATCGTCCAGGTAGATCATGACTCCTTCAAATACGAAAATCGTGTGCGTAGAATATGTGTTGTTTTTCAGCAATATATCCTTCAGCTTGGTTTCGAGATCTGGCAGGTCGTTGAAATCAGAGGCCACCAGTGTTGGCATGGACAAATCCTTCAACCAGGGACGACGTTTTTTCAAACGCCCAAACAGGCGTTCCTTGGCCTCCACCACACCCGGTAAATCCAGTTCGTAGACTTGCTGCGCAATGCCCCGCTCGATCATTTTGATCCCCCGCGTATCGTATCCGGCTCCCATGCAAATCAACCTGATTTTTGTATTGTTGTTGTTGTTGTTGTTGTTGTTGTTGTTGTTGACAGACTTGGCAATGGTGCTCACCTGCTGGTCCAAATAGGCCGTCCGTAATTCGACGTTTCCGTGGTGCAGCCGCGGATACAACCGCGTTGGTTTGATGAGTTTGCGCCATCCGGATGGCAACAAATCGTAGGCCAAACCATCGTCGTAGACCGGACTCGACTGGTCGTTTCCGGCGAGACCCTTCCACCACATGCACGCCAGATTCAAAGAACTATCGGGCGGCTTGCAGCCGTCCGTCGAATGCAAAAGTGGAATAATGCGCTTGTGCCAGGTCCAGGCGCGTTTCCACGTCTTGTTGGATGCCTCCTTGGTTGGTTTGACCCCGAGCTGTTTGGCAATTTCTGCTGGAGACGGCAGGGTAGACTTTTCAGAGTTGTATCGTTCTCCCCGCACGAGGTTGGGCTGGGCGTTCTTTCGGTCTTTACCACTTAATGTGCTGTCTTCTCCTCCAGTGGAACTCCTCAACTTTGTCTCTGCTCGGATGCAGGAGCGTCCTGTTCGAGGCGCTGTAGACAGTGCCGACGATAATTCGCCCAGACGACAGGAAGCAACGACGACGACGAATACAACGAGCCAACACGTGTTGCGAACTGGATTCATTTTGGATCTCGATTTGATTTTTTACCAACAACTGATCACTAGTTGGCTTATTGTCGCGTTCAATAGACCTTTACTTCTTTCAAAGCTATAGAAGTAAGAGATACTTCCTCAAGTTACACAACAATTCATGAAAATACTGAAATGAAGAAGGTGAGCAAGCTTCTTTTTTCCGTCGGAATTGAGAATGTTGTTGATCCATCAAGATCTTGGATTGAATTGAAAATCGCGCGCGACTTTTGGATGTATGCGCGGTTTCAGTAAAAGCCTAAAAGAGGCCTACACTACGTGTATTGTATCAATCGCACAATATGTCAAATGAGCATTCGCATCCAGAACTTGAAAGGATTTTTTTGTGAAGCGCCATCAACGAATCTGCTCACCTACATACCTTATTATTTGATGTCAACCGACAACAAGGACAGCATCATTTGCAACAACATCGTCGATTGTTCTATTCGCAAAGGAAGCGTAGACATAGACAAATCAGAACCAACCACATTACATCAGCAAGGCCCTACACAAAAAAGAAAAAGTCCCGACTCAATCAATCAATCATGGTATCCCAAAACGCAATCGTCGCGGCCTTTTCGTCGACGGCCTTGATCAGTCTGGCACCGAATGTGTTGTTGTTGCTCTTTCCCAAATTCGCCGCGGGCGAGGGGCACAGTTCCAAGAGTCTATCGCTGGGCCAGGCCCTGGCGGCGGGTGGACTTTTGGGAGACGTCTTTTTGCACGTGGTTCCCCACTCGGGAGGAAGCCACAGCGTCGGTCTGTGGATCTTGCTGGGTTTTTCGATTTTTCTGCTGACGGACATGCTCATGCGCAGCATGGGGGGAGGGCACTCGCATTCGCATTCGCACGATCACGGCAAGGACGAAAAGAAATGCGAGGAAACCAAAACGTCAACGATTCTCCTAAATCTCACCGCGGATGCCCTGCACAATGTAAGAAGTTCCATTCTGTTTTGGTGATTTGAGACAAATCATTGCGGGTGACCAAATTGGAGATGGTTCGCTGGAGAAACACTAGATCGCAATATGTTCGATCGACGCATCCAATCCATTCATGCACTCACACCAATCTGTATTGTTCCCAAATAGTTCACAGACGGCCTCGCCATTGGAGCATCCTTTGCCAATTTCTCGGGAGCCGACGGCGTTTTGGATATTTTGAAAACACAGGGCGGTTTGGCCACGCTATCAATTCTGTTTCACGAGATTCCCCACGAGCTGGGAGACTTTGCCATTTTGGTAAAGAGTGGTTTTAGCAAGTCCGACGCCATCATGGCGCAATTCGGGACGGCCTTTGCCGCCATGATTGGGACATCGATCGGTCTGTTGGCCAAGGAAATGGCCGGCGATTCGTTGGTATTGGTTACCTCCGGAGGTTTTGTGTATTTGGCAACGGTCAATATCCTTCCAGACATTTTGGACGAAAAAGCCTCGCTGAAATTCCGATTGGCCCAGCTCGTCTTTTTTGGTTTTGGCGTTGCCTTTTTGTATGCCGTGTGTTTGTTGGAGGAAATGGATGGAGGCGGCCACGGGCACAGTCACGGACACCATTCCCATCACGTGGATCACCATGACCACCACGAAGAACACGATCATCATGATCATCACGAGGAACACGCACACCACGACCATCACGACCATCATGATCACCACGCTCCTCATCATGGTGGGCATAGTCATGGGCACGGCCATGGACATTACGAATTATAGTGATTGTGTTGATTCGCATCGAACCGATTGAATTGCACACGTGGGGTTAAAATAAACTCGAATGCATTTTTGTGGAATAGTGTATCTACAAAACCATATCAATTTTCGGAAAGCGCTTTTTCTCGCGTTTCATCATTATAATTTCCAATAGAATGCTGCTGGCTAGTTATTAGGGCTAGCAGTAGCAAAGTATGCAATGCATTGCATGTTCCCAGTCATGCTTGGAAAGCAGTCTTTAGTGAGAATTTAGTGAGAATGGATGTGTTATGCATTAATTTGGACTGTCACATCGAAGCATTGTCGTGAAAAAGCAAAATCATCCAAATTTCATTATTCGAAAACTGGAATTGTGATTCATGTTTGATGTTTGATGTGGGACTCAACTGACAACGGTGTCAAAGAATTTAGTGTTGCGATCTTTTTCGTGAAAATCTTTCACAAAAGCAATGCCAATGGAACACCGAATAATAGATAATCCATCACATACACACAACGAAAGAGACCATAGCTTTACTTTAATGAATTGCACAAGAATCATCGACAATGAGTGGATTTCCAAATGTCCATAAAGTGACAAATATGGCGTCGGAATTTTTGAATGGGCCCTTTCTGTGGAAGGTTCTTCTTCTGCCCTTCCTTCCATGGCATCAACTCATCTCTTCCTCGTCATTGCCGTCATTGCGTTCTCCATCGACTTCGATGTCAACGCTACCACCACCGGATTCGAATCCTTCTTCGACGATGTCTATCAACATCATTGGTGATCCCGTGTCGGTATGGAGTGCTGCTGAAACGATGAACCACTGCGACAATGGCCAGATCGACGTTCCGGACATTCCCGCACGTGCATTTCTTGCGAACAACGATTCCATTGTTCGCATCAATGTAGGGGCGGTGGAATACCACGAGATGCACGGTCCAACACTACTGAATCAGACACGCTCCTGTGACATTGCATGGAATGCCACTTTCGATCCGGATCCGTCCATGTTTGCTGGAAACGAATTTCTAGATTCGACGGTTCGGTTTGAGAACGGAACCGTCGTGGCATTGGTGCATACCGGTATGTATCAGAATTAGGTTAATTTGATCTACTTTGTCAAATGCTTGTTGTACGAAATTAGAAAACCTGATTCCTTACTTTTTTTGCTTTTGTCAATCACAGAATTCCCCGGTGAAATGTATAATGCGTGTGATACTTTTCAAAATCACATTCACGAGATTCGAACCAAGGACGCAAACCATGACTTGAAGAAACAACAAATGCAAAGGGAATTTGGTCTGCGTTCCGGCCAACATCCATTAATGTATCCAACGTGTTGGACCGTAAGCATTGGATTGGCTGTGTCACACGATTTTGGCATCACTTGGTCCCACGTTGCCAAGCCACCCCATCATCTCGTAGCTGCTGTACCATATACATACAACCAGAGCCACATGGCATACGGCTGGGGAGACCCAAGCAACATTGTTCGTCATTGCTCGGATGAAGGAAAGAATGAGGACGGCACGAACCAGAATGGAACGGGAGACTGTTATTACTATGTGGCCATGTACAATCGAAATCGAATCGAAGAGCAACCTTCCGGAATCTGCATGGCACGAACAAAAGACGTTTTGGATCCTACATCGTGGAGAGGGTGGAATGGAAACGACTTTTCGGTAGAATTTGCAAATCCGTACACGCAACTAGAGAATTTTGATCCACGAGAGCACGTTTGCGAAACGATAGACGTGCCCGGCATTCCCGAGGGATGCACCATCCTGGGCTTGGTTTGGAGTAAATTCCTCCACGAATTCGTCGCCTCCATTGGTTGCCTAGTAGGGAATGCATTTGGAAAGGCTTTCTATGTTGCCATCTCGAAAGATTTGATTCATTGGAGTCCAATTCAACAATTTTACAATATTGACCAAGACCTGCCGCCTAACGTCCGCTCCCAGACAACTTCGATACAATACCCTTCCCTATTGGATCCCTCCTATGGAGGGCCCAACTTTGATACGATTGGTCAGGATCCGTATTTGTTTTGGACCAGCATTGGACACAGCCCACACACCGATGGCCGTCATTTGTGGGCGACCCCGATACAATTTTATATTGATGCCAAAAACATTGATTATAATTACAAGTAGCATAGTTACATTACAAATATTCCGATTTCTTGATTGGATTGGGACAAAGTGTGAACTCTTTTTCGTAGTATTTCCAAACGAAGCTGTCGGCATCGGGATAGGCACCGTACAAAAATTTATACTGAGCGAGACGCCCACGGCCACAAAACCATTCCGTCCAAAATTGGCGTAGTTTTGTTATTATTCGAGCAAAACTCTCAGTGTTCAATGGCATCCATGGTACTTGTTGACGAACAGGCTCCCAACCATCATTGGTTAAGTTTGTAATGTGTGTCCCATTGCGATACCAAAAGTAGAGCAAATATTCAGGATCGGGAAAGACGTCACACGGTTTCAGTGTGGGATGCGATCCAATCCAGTGTTCAGAGGAATATCGACCCAGCCCATAAGCATCCTGTAGTCGGAAGTGTGCCTTTCTATGCGCCTTTGGAAAGACAGTCTCGTTATTCACAACAAACGAATAGTCCACCATTTCGCGCATTTTGTTTGAAAAGTGTGACAGAGGAATGAGCTTTTGGATGTAAGAACAATGGGCTGTCCACATATTCCCGGAAAAATGCATATGTGGAAGAGGGTCAAACCTTGCAGCACAAACCGTGCATTGGTCGATTGGCATATCCTGACATCCGTCCGAAAAGGCAGATTTTGTCAAGAGCTTGCGCAAAGCGGTGTTGTCTGGACTCGGATGAAAGGATCCCTTGTTGTGAATATATGTTACCAGCGACAGGGGATGTTCTTGGCAGTAGTTGTACAGCGCTTCTAGGGTCAACGCCTCGTCCCCCTTTTCGACGGCTTGAAGAAGTTGGCAAGTACCACCGGTATTGTATTTCTCGCAAATTCGTTTCAGATCCCCAGCTGCACCTGTGTTCCCGATCAGCATATAGTTGATAGAGCTTGTACCCGCTGTACTGCTATTGTATTGATCAAGTTGCTCCTCCACTATTGAAAAGTCATCGCTATCTGGTGGTACAAATATATTGTAAAAGATCGCTCGATCTATTTTGACAGTGTTTGAATCAACATCAGTTTCCACTTGCTGCTGTGGCTTTTTCAAGTCGGTCATGTAAGGAACTTCATCTATTAGGACTATCTGCGTAGAAAACAAGATGGCAATGCACGACAACCCAAAAGCAATAGCAACCAATAGTATTGCACCTGCGTTGTTTTTCGCAAGACACTTGTTTGCCATCGTCGTCAACCTCATGGTTGCAGCTGGTAGTGTCGAACCTGCGAAACGTCCGCCACAACATGGGATTTTGCAGTAACACATGTTTAGAAATCGATGAGAGATGTTTGTCCATGTCTGTTGCAGCCCTGGATGATGAAAGAGCGGTCAATGCAGTACACAAAATACGTAGGATTCGCGTAGAGAGAGAATGACTGCCACATCCGGGAATCATTTCAAGATGATTCCCACGGGCGTAAGTCAATAATCACCAAGAGAGTGTATGTTCTGTCAATAATCACCAAGAGAGTGTATGTTCTCCGCTACCATGTTCTCCGGAATGCGCTACCTGTGTAGCATCTCTCCAATCTGCTACCAAACTGACTCGCGCGAGGTGCGCATTCGAGAGCGAGGCTAGCCCTATCTTGTTGGGACTAGTTTCAAACATGAAACATGTAGTTTATGCCCTTACCGAATCAATCGATTTTACCGAATCGCCAACATTTAAACACTCAAGGATCCGTATTTGTTTTGGACCAGCATTGGACACAGCCTACACACCGCTGGCCGTCATTTGTGGGCGACTCCGATACAATTTGATATTGATGCTCAAAACATGGATAGTTCATGATTTTCTACCAACAGAAATAATAATTGACAACCAAATCCATTTTCGATTGCACGTAAAATTGTAATTCTGGTTCTATAATATGGAAGATTGTCTTCCTTATAGCTATTCTTTCTTGAAGAATTGTCACCAAATGTCTCCTCGGATGGCACGGCACATGTTGATATCGATTCCAGAGAGACCGTCCATCGAAACGCCCTTGCTGTATTGAACTTGCAAGGCCACCAAAGCACCCACTACCGCAGCCGCACTGAGATACTCTGCAATTTTTACTTGTACAAGCGTCGATGATTGCAGGGGCCCAAATATTTCTTCCACCGTGTTGTCGAGACCCGAAAGTGTTACGATGCGATTGAAGAGTGCCAGGCCGGCATAAACAATAACGCCCTGATAACAGATTCGTTCCAGTGTGTCACTAAAATTTGGAGGCCCGCATCCAGTTAATATGATAAAGTATTCACTATAGAGCACACCAACCGAAAATCCCATACCAATCTCCGCGATTCCCGAAAATAGATTGTCTTCTCGTCGAAAGTTTAGCACGTGTACTGGATCTTTGTTGTAGGCATGTATTGATCGGTTATGGAAAGCGAGATTGTTTCTGGCGCGATGAATTCCCCTCGATTGGATATTTGTGTCAAAACTTCTTCTTTGGCACTGGACGTATTTGAGACTGAGCGAAATGCAGAAGCCCGTGTCAGCAACATCAGTGTCAGCGTGCAAAGCATGAAGCGACTTAAGCTCCTTGACAGTTGTTTTGCGTTCATCATTGGTTCATTTATACTTTTCACTATATATTCGTTCGATACCAGAGCTTTGTTGCGAACACTGTTTTTGGTTTTGAAAGCGATACGTGTTGTGTAGTCGGCATTATTTGGATGATGGAGTGAGGAGGTGATGGATGTTCGTTCGATGATGATGATGTTTGTCCATTAGTGTTTTCAGGAATCCCGAATGATTCGTGAGTAAATTAAGTCACGACCCTCCGGTCCCGTCACCGTCACAGAAAAACCTCACGAACTTGTGGGAAAAGCCGCTGTGGTCGACGTGAAAACAGCTGGCGCACCTAAATTCCGGTATTGTACACGTCTCACCACGATGTGCGATTCCGACTAACGACGACGCATTTTGAAAATCCACGTAACTCATCCAAATCGAGAAGAAACGTGAAACGGTCGGCCACGACAAGATAAAGAATGAAAGTTCACATGATGTTATATTATGCATTATGGAGGATCCTTGAAGCCTTTTTCGAAAAAGAAAGACTGTCTCGCATCGACACAAAATAATTACATCTGGAAATAATAAGAATAATACGAATCGATACCATGAAGCTGCCACTCCTATCCACCCTATGCCTCTGCCTTTCTGTGAGCGCATCCTCATTTTCTCTCCAACCTGCATTGTCGGCAATCAATACTGCTTTTGAGCTCAATCCTTACGCCGCGGGTGCCTTTGTCGCTGGTTTCAAGGCAGGATCTGCCGATATTATTGCACAAAAACGACAAATTCGAATGGCCAATGCCGAAAAGGACGACGAAGTTGCCAAAAAAGAAAAGAGAGGAATCGATATTCAGCGGGCACTCGCATTTCTCATGTACGGAGCTATCTACCAAGGATTGGCTCAGGAATACACATACAATCATCTCTACCCAGTTCTCTTTGGAACCGAAACGACAGCCATCAATGTCTTGAAGAAGGTGTTCTGCGACATGGCCATTCAAACGCCGCTTCTGACACTACCGATCGCATATTATTCCAAGGCACTGCTGGTCGGAAATTCCTTCAAGCAAGCCATGGCGCACTATGTCGACGACGTGAAGAACCGAGGGTTGTTGTTCAAATTTTGGGGATTGTGGACGCCCGTTCAATGCTTAACATTCTCCATCATACCCGAACATTTCCGGGTGAGTTTTATTGCTCTGGTTTCCTTCTTTTGGGTCATCATCTTGTCGTCGCTTTCGGCGGCGAAGGATGCCGGCATTGAAACCAAGAGCAGCACGACCGAAACGATTGTAAAATCGGTAAATGGAGAAGGAAAAGCTCCCTCTGTTGTCTCGGAAAACTAAAAACTCGGAACGATTGCTCCATATACTACTGATTCGATACCACAGTCATCACACCCATTTGACTGCAGATAGTATCATGAGTGCGAATGAATCATCGAAAACACCAAGACGAATTTTTGAAATTTGTGAATTTTACCTAATTTACCTGCCGAATCATCCAATCGTACAATTCGGTGGATTTAGAAGCAGTGATTCCCATGCTGTGCCCTCTCACTCGTGGAGGTAGATTTTCGGGATCGCTGTTGTAACGAGAATATTTAATCATAGACCCATTACCACCACCCATTCTTTCATTTACTGTATTCAACTGCTTCACTAGCCGATCGCTATTGCCAACGTCAAAAATTACGTCGTCCTTGGAATGAAAGACCCACATGGGTATATTGGCCAATCTCTCTAGGGCTTGCGATGGCAGGGCTTTGCCGCTGAAACCATAGCTACAAATCACACCCGCAGCAAACCGTTTCGTCGTCAGCAATTCCACAGCCACGGTAGCCCCGTCCGAGAAACCAAACAAAACGATGCGCTTGGGATCAAATCGCACAGGCAAGGCCTCTGTGTTTTGGTTTTGAATCGCCCACTCCACAAATTGCAGGAGATTTTTCCGGGGATCGTTGTAAAAACTGGGCTTTCCAAACGAATAAGGAGCCAGGACACAGAAATTGTCCAACAATTGCAATGGCGCCGATCCCGAGGCGATCAAACTCGGAATCAAACCGGCGTGCTCTCCAATGGGATTCGCCAGGTCCTCGAGTATGTCCTTGTCGTTTTTCCCTGCTCCATGCAATACCAAGATGAGAGGGGCGTTTGGATGGTTGGCATTGTTCGGTGGTGCGTAGGAAAGTGCCGAATAAGTTTCTGGATCTTTGACTACCTTCAGAGATGCATAGATACTGTTCTCAGTGGCAGCCAGAGCATTCGATGGAGGTTCCAAGAACTGATATGACAGTAGGGCAGCGCTCCCCGTTATTGCGGAACGTCGATCCAATCCATTCTTGCAGTTTTCGATATTCAGCGCCTGCACAGATATGTTTGCAGCCTTTTCATGCAAACAGCTGAAACAAAGTATGAGACTTGTCAAGACACAGTGTAAACCGAACTTGGAGATAGGCATGGCGGATTGATGTCATGACATCATGATGTATGTTTGTGATGAAAGAATCCAAATTTCTAGAAGCAGCGATCTTGCAGTGAAAAATTGCATGCCAATATCCTTCACGATGAACGGAACGTCGGACAGACCGTTCCATGATGTTTTCCGTCATTCACTCTTTCTCACACCCGCAACTATTTTATTGTGATTGTGAACTACAGCTTCTATTCTTACTATACGATTTATTAGTTCATTCACCACAGAGTACTTTATTGTTTATATGTACATTTAAGACTGGGGATACGATAGTAAACAAAAATGACATCAAATTAACGACGAGGCGTCGGTAGTGTTTCTGCTTCTTGGCTTGAGGTTCTCATCATGATGCGCCTAGAAGCTGGCGGGTTCTGGTAGAACTGTGGAATCCGTAACGATGGGGGGTTCTTGAGCCTTTTTCTTTCGGAGTCCAATGTGGACCCGAGCTACCCCAATGATAGCATTGATGAATCGAATTCCGAAAAAGGTATTGACACCAGCGGCCCAAATATCCACGACAGATGTTGCCCTCAGCAATTGCCAAACCCCCACTGCTGTGGCAAATGCCGTTCCCGAGGCCATGAAGCGAAATTGGCTGCCACCAATTGCCAAGCCCTCAAGAACCAGAATTAGCGACATCATGGTTTGTTGAATTGCGATATGTGGTAGGACCTTGCCTATGTAATGGATGACGGTGGCATCTGACGTAAAGGCACCGGGGACAAATCTGCCCACACCAAACACAAGCGCCGAAAAGGCCAAGCCCTGGGCCAAGGCGAACTTGAGCATATACTTCATGAGTGATTTGACCTTTGGCATGTTGTTGTCGCCTTCGGCAAGCGTCCTACTCAGAAGCAGTTGTGCGCTTACACCTCCACTATCCAACCACATGGTCAACAACCAAAACAGGGACAGACAAACCTGATGCGTTGCGACATGTGCGGCTCCGATGCGGGTTGCAACCGATGTGGCAGCGGTGTAAAAGACGAGCATCGAAAAGTTCTTGGCCAGCATTGAAGCAGTTGGCACCGAGGATGCTCTTGAGTACCTCCCCAACCTTGATTTTTGTCCCACGATCTTCGGGTTGGGGCAGCAGCCGACGCTTCATCAGACGTCGTGCGTACAAGGCAGCAGCTCCGAGCTGAGAAATGGCCGTTGCCGCAGCGGCACCTTTCATTCCCATTCCAAAGGTGAACATTAACAGTGGATCGAGGACAAGATTCAGAATTGCGGCTACACTTGCGGCCACCAGCGGTGTCTTGTTGTCGCCATTTCCCCGAAAGGCCCCCTCCGATACCACGATTCCGACGACGGCAGGCGCAGCCCAACATCTGGTGAACAAGTAGCTGCACGCAGACTTGTAGATGGACGACGATGGCGATACACCTATGGTCTGCAGCATCTGTCCTCCAAACACTCGCAATGCCAGAAGCACCACACTTCCCATGACACCGGCAAAGCCCAGTGAGATGGCGGTGACTTGTCTCTTTTCTTCGGGTGTGCTTGCACTTCCTACCAGTGAGGTTGTGGCAACCGTCGAGGCACGAAAGACCGTAAAGGCCATGTGAAAGATGCTCGTGCATACTCCGAGAGCGGCCAAATCGATGGCTCCGCCGGCACTTTTTCCCACAAATGCCGGTATCGACCATGCTCAACAGAGGATCCGCCAATAGACCCATCAGGGCCGGAAGCGCAATGGCCAGGTTCTGCTTTGTCCATTGATACGACGGTTGGGATGTCGATGTTGATGCCAGACGTTCCTTGCGCTCTCGTAGCCACATCAATTTCCGCAATTTGTAGGCTATTTGGTTTGGTTCCAGAGGACTCGGCAATGATGACTCCGTCCCCAAGGTCGAAACACCCAGCTGCGTCTTACTTTGTTCGACCCGCGACGAACCTTCGTTTTGAGGCGAATCGTTCGGTACTACCGAAATGTTCAGAGCGTGGGTTCTGCCGGGGACTCTGGTTTGTGGAAGTTGAAAGCAATCGACAGACTTTGCTGCCGCAAAGAGAGCCACGATGAGCAGGAGCATTGGCCGCAATCGTTTGTGACGGCTGTCATTTCGGACATCGCCCGATCTTCGTTGTCGTAACATGTTGAGTGTGTCTATAGTGTGTTGTATTGTATTGTATTATAATCGTGTTTTTGTTAGAATTTGAGATCAATCGCAGTCTCTAATTCTTGTTTCCTTTTACTCGATCACCTTTTTCAACGCAGAGTTGAGACCCATAACTAGTATTTGAAAATCTCTCACTCGCGGTTTGAATTTTATGAGGTATTTTTAGAATCGGTGATTGGCAACGGTTGCACCTGTTTTGCCCAACCCAATGCATTGCATTGTGAATTGCATTCTCATTTTAATTCTCCTAAAAGCGCCGGAACGCGAAAACGATTGAACATCACCTCCGGAGGAGGCTTCGACTCACCTATTTTGTGATTTGATTGGCTCTTGACCTACAACCCCCAAGCAGATTGAATTCTGGGTCATTAGTGCAGAATTTCGTGAAACCTTCATAAAACGACCGTTACTCCTTAGCACTGAAAGCGACGTGTCGAAATAACGTTCGGGAATCAGAGTGATTTGAAACGTGCATAGTGCACGTTTGAATCACAGCCTCCAAAGCCCGATTGTAGTACGTACGGAACAGCTCATTCTTGTGAATGTTGTGAACAGATCCGAGACAATGTTGTATATTATCACCAGAAGTCGAGAGCAACAATCCTGTCACCACTGAGCTAACCCGACTTGTACAAGTTGACTATTGGTGAAACGAATTCAGAACTATCCACGATGCTCACGGTTGCGATTTTTGGAGCGACAGGGAACATTGGCCAATGCCTCCTACCACTACTCATCGACGAACCGACCATTGAGGAAATCCGAGTCATCACCAACCGTCCCGAGCGAATCGAATCGGAGGTGAAGCAAGCCGAGATTCGAGGCAAACGAATCATTGTCACGAAAGGGAATTACTGTAATGATGAAATTGCGGTGATGAAAACACTCAAGGGCTGCAACCGCTTGTTTGTGGTCCTCCCGCAATCCTTGTCGTCCCAGAAAATGATTGAAAAGGGCAAGTTTCTAGCCGACTGTGCCCTGGCCTCCAATATTGAGTCCATTGTGAGAATATCCAGTCTTGGAATTGATTCGCAATCCATCAACTATGTTGGTTCGCAGGGTCCGCTCGGAGATGCCCATGTGGCCATGGAAGAGTATTGCGAAACAATCGGCCTCCAGCAGGTCAGTCTCCGGCCCACATCCCTCTTTTCGAACATTGGTTTCAACGCACAAGAAATCGCGTCCAAGTCCACCATCTCGACACCTCTCGGGAAAATCGCCAAAGTGAACTGGGTTTCCTGTCGCGACGTTGCCAAGGTTGCTGCAAAAGTATTGGTGGCAACGAAATGGGACGAGTTTGGGAACATTATCGATATCACCGGGCCAAAGGAAAACACTCTGGGTGCACAAGAAATGGCACAAAGCATCTCTCAGTCCGTGGGCAGAACCATCGAATACCAGGAAACAGATGTTCCACCGGTACCTGACTATGCTGGTCTGTGGAATTTTCTCCGCAAAGGAGGGTATGATTGTCACTGCGACAACGTCGAGAGAATCACAGGCAGCCCAGGCGAAAGCTTTTCGAACATTAAAGTTATATAGTTTCTGGAATTGCAATAGAAAACGAAATGTGTCTTAAAGAAAAACACATTTTCAAACCTCAAGCAACGATAGATCACGCATACTGCGTCATTCTTTTTCTTATCTTCAATTTTGCTATAGAGTTACGATCTGATTTGTTTCTAGAGATTTTTTGGCGGCTGCCGCAACCTGCTGTACACGTATCACGTCTTCCTTTCCCACCGACCAGGGAGCCTTCCCCGTCAAAACGTCCGCGAAGGAATTGATTTCGTTGGCAAAAGCATCGCGGAATCTCGTGTCAAAGCTGTTTTTGAGACGAGACCAGTGGTCTCCGTCCTTGTCGGATGCAATGGTGGTTGTTTCGAATTCATTCCCAACAAGGAATTTTCCTTTGTCGCCAAAGATTTCGCATCGCTGATCGTAACCATAGGAGGCCTTGCGATTCATGGACAGGGTGATAATGCTCCCCTGGTCGGTGGTCATCATCATGGTGGCACTATCCTGAATGTTGGCATCTGCCAATTCTTTCCGGGACGATGTCCCACGCGCATACACGCTCACAATTTCCTCGTTCAAGGCCCATCGGATAAAATCAACGTCGTGGACACACAAGTCGTAAAAGATATCTCCTCCTTCCAAAAGGAATTCGAGCGACGGGCCGGGAGAGTCCCCAAAAATAATGTGTGCGTTCGAGACCTTGCCCAATGCCCCCTGTCGAACGAGCTCGGCCGCATTTGCATAGCTCGTGTCGAATCGCCGCTGAAAACCAGAGCACAGTGGAACGTTGTACTGTTCGCAAATCCCATAGAGTTCTTCAATCTCCTGTGGAGATTCCGCAACGGGTTTCTCGACAAAGGATCCCAATCCATTCTCGGCCGCAAGTTTGATAAAGTCCCCGTGGCTGCTCGTCGGAACGGAAATGATCACTCCGTCCAACGCAGTATTGTTCAAGGCACTCTCGAGATCCCCGAAAGCTTTTGTCTAAAGGGGAACGTGAAATTTGGTGAAAATGAGAGGGCACAAAATTCGGTGTCAATGCATGCCAAACGGATGGCCAATGTTTGTTTTCTCTGAATCGATTGCTATTTTCTTGTTCGTTTCCTAACCCTCATGCTTCATCGATGCGACGAAGGACAACGTACCGAATAGGTTTCGGCAACTTCCTCAGCGGCGTCCAGATTCATATCACAAACACCACACAGTTCAAAGCGAGGATTCGCGTACACCAAGTCTGTTCGGATGGTTCCCATTCTTCCGCCAACTCCACAAACAAGCACTCTGCAGCGCTTCGCCAAGTTCTTTGCCATGGAATGTGCCATTCTTGTTTCTGATTATGGCCAACGTATTATCTTTCCAATTGTTTTGAAATTGGCATCCTGCAGCAGATGTTGGTGTAGTTTCGGAAGAATGACAAAATACTAATTCCAAGAAGTTCATATCCTTGATCCTTCCGATTGACACCGATTTTCTTAATGAGTTGTGATTCCAGGTTCCATGCCGATGATTGGATAAAAAACTGACACGAGAGACAGATTTTCATCTCAACAAAATTGTAACAAGCTACAGTATTCATCCTACGTATTTGAGGGTTCGCGAGACAAGAACCTTTTCATGGTCATAATTTTTTGCATCGCGCCGTAAAATTCAACTCGTCATCGGTTTGATGATAATTTGGCACGCGTGCAAAACCTCCTGATGTAGGAATTAACTGTGAAAGCCAATACAGAATGAATGAATGAATCGAGCACTGATAGAAGAGAACCGGGGGTTTTGTAGGTTTCAAACACGACTCACGAGAGAATCATTGTTTTACGGTATCCAAACGTTCTCCCCTAAATCTTAAATGGTAAAAAAGAACAGCGAAGACTATCAAAATTGAGTTGGCGATTATAATACTCCCAACACGAGACTCTCCCATTCTTTCATAATCGCATCTTTCAGAAAAGTACTCGCATAAACTTCGAAAGCTTTGCCGCAACCAATCATTCAACACAATGGCGGACCACGAGGACTTGACAACCCAAGCAAAGATGCCGGACGACATCGAACAAGAACAGGGAGAGCCCGAGGCTTCGCAACCAGCAGCGCCCAAAATGCAAGTTTTCGAAGTAATTGTTCCGGAGGGCGTCCAACCCAACGAGCATTTTACAGCAACGGCAGACAACCAACGCGTTTTATTGGCATGTCCACCCAATATCGTGGCCGGACAAAAGGTTCGATTCAAGATTCCGGTTTCTTCGCAGCCTCCAAAGCCACAACCGAAAACGATCAGCATCCAGATTCGGTTCGAGCCCAGGAAAAAGGACGAAGTGGGCTTCTGGATGCGAGATCGTATGATAACTGTTGGCAGCAGTCTTATTTTCATGCTGGTGTTGCTGCACTGCTACTCTACATTGAGTTTGAATCGGTGTTATTGTTGAACGAAATTTTCCGAAACCCAGATTTACGCAGTTTTCTTTGAAGGAAATCTAGCGGGGAAACAAAACGCCATACATACTATTCGAGGCTTTCAAAATAATCGAATCCAATATTAGATCACCATTCAATATTAAGGCAGACCAGTGCTTACTAAATAAGTTCACTATTCGTATTTTGTAGAAAACTGCTGGATAGTTTCGTGTGGAAATAGATCGATAGCAAGCGTTTGGCACGATCTTTGGCAAGAAAAGTTTGATACCTTGTCTCGTTTTCTTTCAACTCTAGCATCCAATGTGTCAATCATTCATTTGGATGTGAACATCGATCGTCGGTGTGCTGATGTCGGTGTTGTATTGCTCTCGTTTATTCGCCGACACAAGCGAATGTCATCCAAGACGCCGGCAATAATATCCATGG